>JABWTJ010000069.1:2025092-4712558 GCA_016801875.1 Solanum sitiens | reverse complement strand
ATAGTATTATTGGTCGGGTGTCACGAACCGACACATAGAATTAGGGGCTCGGAGTGTCACGTTCCGACACATAGAATTAGGGGATCGGAGTGTCACGTTCCGACACATAGTATTAGTGGATCGGGTGTCACGAATCGACACGTAGAATTAGGGGATCGGAGTGTTGTACGAACCGCACGTAGAATTAGTGGTCGGAGTGTCACGTTCCGACACATAGAATTAGGGGATCGGAGTGGCACGTTCCGACACATAGTATTAAGGGATCGGGTGTCACGAACCGACACGTAGAATTAAGGGATCGGAGTGTCACGTTCGACACACATAGTAGTAGGGGATCGGAGTGTCACGTACCGACACAAGAGGAAGAAAGATAATGAATCTTGAGAGATGTTAATATACTCAATGTAATGAACCTAATTCCCAAATGAGTGTGGTATTGAGGCTTGAGTCCTCATGGATGAACTTGGTAGTACTTATTGATGATTATAGTACTTGTTGCTACATGTTGAGTATTGTAGTTGATTTATGATATGAACTGATATATACTGTTTTCTATTTTGAGTTGGCCGATGATACCTACTCAGTACTTGTGTTTTGTATTGACCCCCTACTTGTTGTTTCTTTCTTTGTTATTTGGGGAATGCAGCAAACGTACCGTCGTCTTCAACTCAGCAGCAATTCTAGCCAGTCTTCACTACACCGGATTTCAGGGTGAGCTAATGCTTCTAGCTTGGACTGGATCTTCTCTTCAATGTCTTGATGCCTTGAACTTCCAGGCATGGACTAGCCTTTTATTTATTTTAGCTTCTTAGATACTTTTAGATTAGTAACTTGAGGATAGATGTTCTTGTGATGATGACTTCCAGATTTTGGGGATAATGAGTTATAAATTTTAGAAGTTATTTAATTGATTTCGTTAATGAGTTTTAAGTCTTCCGCTTTGTATTTTGTTCAATATGTTGGGGTTTTAGATTGGTTGGTTCGCTCACATAGTAGGATAAGTGTGGGTGCCACTCGCGGCTCGATTTTGGGTTGTGACAAGCTGAGTGGCTGAGAAATCGTTTGGCAGATATGCCTTTTGTGGGGAAGACAAGCTTCACCAATTTCTCTTCATTGTGACTCACAATCAGCAATTTGAATCACCAAAAATAGTGTGTACAATTGAAAAAAGAGACACATTCGCATCAGGCATGATGCAGTTAAACAGTTGTTGAAACTGGGTGTTATTTCCTTGGAATATGTAAGGTCCGAAATAAATTTGGCGGATCCTCTGACCAAGGGCTTGACAAGGAAAATAATCCTTGAAACGTCGAGGGGGATGGGGCTAAACCCATTGATTGAGGTAATGTGGTGGACCTGTTAGACCTCAATATACACCACATTTTCCATCCCTCTGGCGTGATGCAGTGTTTTATAAGGTTGAGCTTATTTTGCTCTTAATGATTCTATAGCCGTACGGTGGTCTATTTGAGATAGACTTGATGGAGTCACCTACGTGAGTGTAAAGGTGTGGTCGCCTTTTATGAAATATTTGGGTCGTCTTTCTAGAGCAATCATAAGACCCAAGGTGTGTGTGCATGACAATAAAAGCACTTTGTATCGCGGAGGTTCCTTAAAATTTAAGGATATGGTATGTGTTATGAGGGTCTCAATTAGTATCCGCTCAGTTCAAGAGTACTTAAGTTTGTGGATAGTAAGTTGTTGCCTCGTATTACTACGTGTCAATTCAAATCGAAAGATATTGACACGTAAGTACATGTTCGTTCCTTTTGTCCAAAATTTGTTCTTACCCTTTAATTTGTCTTTGCATTAGTGGGGGGTTGTTGAGTTAATTAATGTTGAGTTAATTATTCTAACTTTATTAACTAAATGTAATGCAACAAGACAAATGCAAATTACGTTTCAAATGTGAAGATACATCCGTTCCAAAAACCAAAGTGATGTAATGGCCTTTAATGTCATTAACCTTGACAATAGGTTTCAAAAAATTAAACTCTCCTATTTTCAACTCCTTCTTTTGCAATCCTATATAAGAAGAGGATTTGGGGGAACATAAGATAACACTACCAACACAAATAAAAAGAAGAGAAAAACATTTCCCTCTTTTCTTATCTTATTCTTAGAATATTTTTTGGGCAATTGGTTTTGAGTAACCTTCAAACTCTCAGCCACAAGTGCACGTGTTTGAGAGTAACTGTGGAACCTTGGGGAGCGACCGGCTGCAGCGATTTGTACCGGAGTCGAGCCGAAATCGCTTTCAAGGCAGTGGCTTGCCACGACACAGTGTTTGTGATAAGTTATTTACTATTTTATAATTCTATTCTAATACTAATATTGTAGTATTTTTCCCAACAACATATAAGGGTAAGACGGTCATTATCTACAAGAAGAAGATGAAGTTGGCAGCTATCATATACTCATGCTCGAATTATGACACATTTTAAATGTAATTAGGTAATAAAAGTACTTTAGAAAGTTGGATGATTGAGATGACATAATTAGATAATCAAAGTTTTTTATTTATGAAACTCCATATTAATCAAAATCAGATAATTAAACTGAAGCAGATATAGTATACCTAATTGAAATGAAGCTTTATATGGTTCCTATTTAAGCCTTGTGCGTTTTAACAATAGTTTTAACATGCAATAATCTACATAGCTAAAAGAAAATTCTTCTCTAGATATGGATTCACAAGTTCATATTACCTCAAAATCCAAGTCCATCATTGATGATTTTGAAAACATGGAAATGACACAATTTGATGAAGACACACTAAGAGAGCTACTTGAAGAGCCTATTCAAGAGGTCCAAGAATAAAGTGTGGATTCCTCAACACAACCTTTGGTGGTGGAATTCGCCCCGCATTTTACAATAGATGAATCATCATCTTCGAATTCTCTTAAGAAGATCGAGTATTGCACCGATGATAATAAATGGAAAAACATGATGGAGTCGTCTCTCAACGATACAATAACCTTCACTTCGGAGAGAGTAACTGAGTTTTTTGATCTTCGAGAGTTTGGCCTATGGCATGACATGACTTATTCTCATGACTTGTACTATGCAGTTCCATCGGATGATATAGGGTATGATGATAGCTTGTGGTATGACATGAGCTCTTAGGGATTATTCATGCTTTTCTAACATAAGCCATGAATTAAAATAAAATAAGGAAAAATTAGCTAAATAGTCAAAATTAATAACTTGATTAGTAAAATCCTCACTACTTTAAAAATATTAGTAAAAATGTTACAAATGTCATTATTTTGGAAAATAATATGTATCCTAATTAAATCCCTATTTTATCTCCTATTACCTACACATTTCCAACTAATTTTATACATAAAGAAAGAAAGTATTTTACATACCTTTACCCATGTATATCTCATAGATCACGTTACCCAACTATCTCATTGTTCACGTTTCCCCGTATCTTTCTCTTCCAAATTTATCTCAATGTAAAAAAAAAGTTTTTCCATATTATCTTCAAGCCTTCAATTCCCTATTATCTTCTACCAATATTCCTCTTATCTTCTACCATTTTATTTGTTGTTTTTTAATCTTCAAATACTGGATTCACACAAATCCTACTAATTAAGGTATTTCATCGTTATCTTCTTTTTTTTAAGATTTATTTTCTTATTTTATTGTTTTCTAAATCATTCATATTTTGTGAAAGTGGGATAATTCACAATTAGACCTCTAAAACACTCTTCAATGGATGATTCTAAGAGAGTTACTAGAGGTATTCGCCTTAATCATCAGATTTCTAGTGATTTTCCATCTTTTAATATATGTATTACTCAAGAAATAGATGATAATGTAGGATCCACTTCTAAAATGATTGAAGAGAGACGATCAAAAGAGAGTCTTCCTCAAATTCAGATTGAAAACGTAATATCTTCGTCTAGTCGGAGGGTACAAAAAAAGGACGGAGAAGACGAAATAGTTGATGAAGAGGTATTTAATTATATTTGTTTCGATTTTTGCATGTCGAGTTTAAGTTAAAGAACAATTAGTTCAACAATTTGTATTGAATATATTTGTAAATGTCTTATGTACACTGTATAATATTTGTTAGTTTGTATTTTGTATTTTCGTTGCTTTTTAATGAATTTTAATTGGATTGTTTGTATTCACCATGGTGTATTTCTTGGATTTGTGTTGTATGCTATGTAATTTTCATATTTTTGTTGTACTTGTGTTGTATGCTATTTATTAATGAATTCATCTTGGGTGGTTTTGAATTTGTGTTTTATGCTATGTAAATACACATTGTAATGCTATTTGAATATTTTCAAAATTAAAGTAAATACATTTTAATTTAAGGATACATTTAACATGAATATGATATTTATTAATGAATTTTAATTGGATTCTTTGTATTCACCGTTGTGTATTTGTTAGATTAGTGTTGTATGCTATGCAATTTTCATGTATTTGTTGTATTTGTGTTGCATGTTATTTTAATGAATTCAGTTTGGATGGTTTGTATCAGTTAGTAATTAAGCACTTTGTAATGTTATTTACATGTTTCCAAAGTTAAAGTAAATACATATTAATTGTATTCACCATATTCTTACATATGTCATTTACTCAAGGTAATGCATTTGCATGCAAATATCTACCCAAAATTGCACCCCACATTCACTGTTATGTTAATCATGAAATTAAAATTCAAATGTCGAATCATCTTACTGTGCAACAATATATCAGTTTTGTAAAAATACAATATATGAAGTCTGCCAACATATATATATTAACAACAATAACTTACAAGATACATAACATTCATCATATCCATTTCAATAAGGGTTAACAATTTTTTTGTATCCAAGTACTTGTTTCATGTTATGAACAAAACTATAGTTTTTACATCATGTTACCAGCAAAATTGCATTCTTCATATTTCAAAGAAGTCACTCAACATATACGTACACTAAACAAATATTGAAGTTGTATCCATTTCAGAACAATCACTTACAACATACATTACATTGATCGTATCCATTTCGATAAGGGATATAACTTATTTAAATAAACTAAAATTAAATGAAATTGCATATTGTCATCAAAAGATTGTATCTGCTCCATTTCGTATTTTGTTAGGGATACAATTTATTTCAAAATATTAATCATGTATTCCAACAAAAACATTGGTATTCATATTAACCAACCAAAACATAAAATCCACAAACCAAATATTCATACGTTATTCATAGTTCATACAATTTACAACGAAAACAGAATAGAGATGAAATCAGAAAATGGAGGAAAACAGACTACTTGATTTCGTATTATATCTTTTTCAATTATACGAAAACAGAATACTATGATTTCCAATTATTTTCAATTAAAATTTCAATTGTTTTAAGCAATTAGAAAAAGAATAAGGAAGAAGCAATTACCTCGTCAAATTTATATTTAAACAATTTATTCAAACTTCTAGTAGCAAAAATCTTTCTTAGGTTTGTTCTAATATCTTTCGTATCAATCAGGAACAAAAAAGATTTTTGAATTGTATGGGAATATTGAAAATCAAAATTTGAGAAAATTCATCAGTTATGCGAGTGTCGTTTGATTTGTTGGATTTTTGAATTTTTGTAACTGATGAGAGTTTTAAGCAATACTTCATCTTTACTTTTTAGTATTTTTTTCTCCCCTTAATTTCTCTTTAATTTCTCCTTTCAGTTTTCAAAATATTTGTATTCTCTCAATTAAAATAAATAGAAAATAAATAAAAAAAGATACATAATAAACTAAAATTGTGACATTTTATTTAAATAATGAAAGTATTGACAATGGGTCCTATTAAATGTCAAAATAATGACATTTTGAAAAAAATTCCCTATCTTAAATGGTCATTCAATTATTTCTTCTCTTAGAAAGTCGCTCGACTTTCAATCTTGACTCAAAAGTTCCTCAACTATTCACTTTTTCTCAAAAAAATTAATCAACTTTGAATTTTATATCAAAAGTTACACAATTATCCACTTTTTTCTTAGAAAATTACTCAACTCATTAAATTTATATTTTAACTAAGATATGCTGATATAGATTTTTTATTTAGAAGCCAATTATTTTTTTAGAAAACAATACTCATTAAACCATTTAATTACCCGACCTAATAAAAATATAATATTCTCTCTCTCCTTCTCTTGCGAATTTCTTTTTTCTGGTTCTCGTTTGTAGAAACAAAATTTTCTTCACTTTCCAAAACAACTGAAGAATGGTGTGTCAGGAACAAAAATCTTGATTGCTTGGAAGATCCACAAGCAATCAAATAATTAGTAAAAATAGCATTTGCCTCAATCAAGAAACAGGACAACACAAAAGTTGCAACCAAATGCACCTATAGCCCCATTTTAACAAACACCTGGTGGGCATAAGAAATTCCAAATTCCCCACGGAGAATTAAACACTGTTCTTGCAAACCATCAATATATAGAGAGAGATTGTAATGTGACACCTCTCTATGGCCTTTATTATTATTATTTTTTTGACATTTTTTCTTATTTATTTTAATTATTTTTTCTTGTAAAATTATCTTCTTTACTTATACCTCTTCAAGTATATAAATTCTATTCTTAAATTAGTATTGATAATATTCATAACTTTCAAACCTTTCATATTCATAACTTCTAATTATTTAATGTGGAATGTTATATTAACACTATAAAATCACACTAAAGTTGTGTGTTATTTTGTAGTCATCTTTGGTCAGAGAATTAGTTAAAGACCTGTTAAAAGTTTTGTAAGCTTTGAGGTGCATTATATTTTCCAAATATGATTTCATATATTACTTATAATTTGCAAGTAAGACTAAAATGTCAAAGCATATTTTTGTTTCTTCTAGATAAATTATTTTGTTTTGTTATCTTTTAGATTTATTTAGGACTAATAATCTGTTGGTTATTATTTTTCTCGACTCTTGTATATAGGATGAAAAGAAATCATTATATTGATTATTCTTTCTTTTTAAGCAACAGTAATGTTTCTATTGTATTATTTCCCTTTGAACTATTTATGTTTTGACAAAAATGATTATAGTGTAAGAGGATTTATGATTTAATGCAATTTTCTCCTTATTCTTTATCTTTTTCTTCTTTTGCTAAATTTTTTTAAAACTTATTTAATCATATTTTGCAGATTATAGGAGATATATCTATAATGAAAGTGTTAGACATTCTTGCATAATTTGATTTTACAAGGTAAAATAATTTGATATATCTAGTATAATTACAACTCTTTCTTTGTTTAAATCATACATTTAATATTATTTATTTGTGTTCGTGAAGATATAAATCCTGAGTTTTTTTTTAAAAAATACTTAATTCTTGTCACGTCCAGAGCCTACACCCTGGACGTGGCCGGCACCCAACGACCATTGCTGGCCTTGAGCGAACCATTGGCCTGGCTTACTTAATCCAGTGGAAGACTATACTAATCTCAAATAAAGAATTAAAGGCATTATCATAAGATAACTTAAATAACTGTCTTGGACAAAATGACACTTAAATCTCAATACTGTAATATGTGAAGTATAAGATAAAGGAGACTCCAAAACTGAACTACTACATTGTCTATGAAGCCTCTAAACTGACTGAGATGGATGTTGGGACAAACCCCACAACATACTAATGAACTAAGCTAGAAATCAATAAAAGGGATGTCTCCCGAATGCAAGGAGGCTTACCAAGTGACTGTGGAATGCTCAACTAGATCAACGGTGCGCTGCGTGTTGATCCTTGTTACCTGCATCTGCATTATGAAACGATGTAAGCCAACTGGCATCAGTACATTGAATGTACGAGTATGGGAGTTGGAAACTAACAACAACTTAAGCTTGAGGGGATTTAGATGAACTTACCTTGGCTCTGCTCAACTCAAGAATATGCTTAACTCCAAGTATGTATATAAACAATTTAAAACACATGCGATATATATATAAAAATCGTAAAAAAATAAAACAACTTAGTTCGTTAAACAAATGCAATAACAAACTCAACTTTACTTATATATGAAAGTAATATAACTTTGGTGGGAGATCTTTTAACCGACAACCATCACTTGAGCCTAAGTGATGATACAACGTTTTACCTCACGCTGCCAAGGACCATCCTATACCTTGCCATTTGTATAGGACCTTAATATAACTTAGTGGATCTAGTAGCTCAACTTACGTGATCATCTAAAAAGTATGACCCGTCAATTCCCATGATGACTTCATGGTTTACATGGAGACTTCAGTTAATATGATCTTTTATCCCCACATCGGTGCTCAATACTACTCCCAAAATATACTTTAGCTCATACTTTTAATAGAACTTCCTTCTTTTGGATTGAGATAATTTACTGAACCCTTTAGCTTTAAAAAACTTCATTTGGAATCAATATTCCCCTTTTAGTTCAAAACTCTTTTGGGACTCTTAGTTTCCTCTTAACTTAAATGTGAAAATATTTATAAACCTTTAGGGAAGTACTTAGTTCCCCTATACCCTTTGAGAAATGAACTTAACTCTTACTCTTTACTTGACTTAAAGTTTAATCTTAGTTCAACTTGTAACTTGAGACTTAAACCAAAGTTAAAATGATTGTTTAAGACTCCTTGAAAACTTTAAGAACTTACTATGACTTGCTTCTTAACTTTTGAACTTGACTCCTAACTTTCTTAACTTTCCTTGAATTGAATTATGGATTCAAGGATCATGATCTCATGTTTATGGATAATTTTATGATGTTTAGATTTCCTTTAGAGTGTCAAAATCAACTAGGATGATAGGTACATCACTTAGGAACTAGTACGAAAAGATAGGAAAAGAACGGGGTCTGTAGGGGGTCTTGGCACTCTGAGAGGCACGGAGCGCCAGAGACTGACGGACACAGTCTGTCCTCAGGCGCTCTGGCTGGAGCGGAGCACCAGAGCCTGACGGACAGAGCTTGTCCTGAGGGGCTCTAGTAGGCGCGGCACCCCAGGGCCTATCAAACGGGTTTTCCGACTTTTCTTCTCCGATTTCCAATTCTAAACCTCCAAAACTTCCATGGATCCCACCCAAACACTTAGGATATCTAAATACTTCATTACCCAATAGATTAGACCCAAAAACAGTCCGGAAACATGAATCAAATCTACTAGAGATAAACTACAATTCAACCAACAAGAATTTAATGAATTTTCATCAATAACTCCCATATTCATCATTCCATATACTCTAACTTGATGAATTGAAAAAAATTGGGTGTGGGTGAAAGGAACTAACACCGAATGATCTCACATACCTTGATAGGGATCACCCTCGACGAAATCCACGCAACGATCTTGGCGTTCTTGGATAATTTTTGATCTTTCTCTTTTTTTCTCTTTTCTCCCAAGCCTTAATCGTTCTTAGTTTTTCTAAAACCGATTTGGGACTTGGTTTTACACCTAATATAACCTTAAAATGAATTAGAAAATACTAGGGTGAAAAGATAACTTTACCCTTATTCAAATTCGGATTGGACTTTCCTCAGTCCAACAATCCACTTCCAAAAGGCATATCTCCCTCACACGACATTCGATTTTCGCAAATTCGGAGGCGTTGGAAGATCTTTCCAAGGGATTTTAAACCATATAAATAACTCATCCAAACTCCTCCTGACCTGGAAGTTATGGCCGTTTGAAAATGACCAAAATTCACTTTTGAAAGCTGAAAATTTTCCAGATTTTCGTACTTATTCCAAAATTGATTATTTCTTGGTTCTAACTTATTCTTAGTTAATTCAAGTTATGAGATGTTACAATTCTCTTTAGACCTCTACGTAATTCTTAGATAATTTGATTATGTTATAATGATAACAATCTTCAAAAATATTATTTGTTCAGGTAAATTCATCTCTCACATTTTTGTTGATAATATTAATTTTGGAAATACAGTTTGTTTTATTAAAAACAATTTCTTTATTAATGTATAAAATTGCAATCTATAAATTTTTATTTTTTATTGTTTTATAGGAGATTTCATGTTTTTTATTAATAAGTCAAGTTGCAAACTTTATAATTTTTATATTTGTTGTTTTCTAGGAGTTCTCAAGTTATTTAAAAATTGCGATAAATTTTAATTTTTAAAATATAGTTGGTTTCCTTGCTTTCTATTTATTTATAATTAAATATTTGTCTCAATAACTATAATTTGATTGTCTTATAATTTTCTATAATTAATGTTCTTTATTAATGTAATAATGTATAAATATTACTCCTATTATGTTACAAACAAGTCCAAAGCCATATTGTTAATCCTCTTTATTCTTAGGAATTTATTATATTGAATGTAATATTTATTTAAATTGTGAAATATACTTTTTTAGTTGTATAAATAAAGCAAAATAAGACAAGAGATATAGAAGGTGAAAGCAATAGAAATAAGGAGACAAAAGATGAGAACTTTTCTTATTATTTCAAAAAGCTCCGAGCAAATCTTCTAGAGAGCGTACCCGCTTTGAACCCAAATACGTTACCTACAATTCTTCAAAGTATTCACCAAATCTTTCAATGTATACAATATGAACCCTTATGCCTCTATTTATAGTGTAACATAGAGTCATACAAAAGGTTAGTCATAAATATGACATTAACATGAATATAATGGAGGAGGTTATGAAAGTTAAAAGCTACAAGAATAATGGTTATAAAGTAGGAGGTTATGCAGTTTATGGTTATCTTCATAATGGAAGAAAGTAATGGAGATAATGGGTGAATAACTTCTTGGTGTAGTGGACATCCACAATATAATATTTTATAATACTCCCCCTTGGATGTCCATAGATAATATGCCTCGTTAAAACCTTACTTAGAAGAAATCCCGTTGGAAAAAAAATCCTAGTGAAGGAAAAAGAGTAAATATATCTTTTAATATGCTTTGAATGGTGCCTCGTTAAAACCTTACCAAAAAATTCCATTTGAAATAAAACCATGATTAAGGAAAAGAGTATAACACGTATTTTTCTTTCCCTGATAAAAATATTACTTGATATCTCGAAAATAATGCATTTCAATCTTGTATCACAACTTCTCAAATATTGATGTTGGCAATCCTTAGTGAATAACTTTACGAGATTATCACTTGAATGCATCTTTGAACGTCTTTCTCACCATTTTGTTAAAGATCATGTGTGAAAAAGACTTTTGGGGAAATATACTTTGTCCAATCTCTTTTGATTGTATCCTCCATTCAATTGAGCTATACATCATTTTCGTATATTGTGGCTAGAATATCCTTTTCAAAAGAAAATTATGTATTTCCTAAATATGATAGATCATGATTCCAACCAAACACAGTCCCGACTTATTTATAAGTCAATATTATTTCAGCATGATTTGAAGAAGTGGCTACTAGTGTGATTCTTTGAATTTCCAAGATATTGTTGTGTCTTCATATGTAATATTAGTCCATTTGTGATCGAGCTTTATGAATATCAAATAAATATTCTCCATTTACATAATCAAATCATTTATGACTCGGGAATCGGTCATTTTAATTTTATTCAAGCTCATCTTTTCTTTTGAAAAAAAATCACACATCTTCTATGTATTGACTCACTTGCTTTGCTGGTTTCTTGTCATAACTTGAATGATACTATGAGAATCTTTTCACATAACTTTTGTTATGTATATCAAATAATCTTCTAGCATTTGCATAATCAGCAATCTGTAAGTGCACCAATTATACTAATACATGATATTTTAAATCATTTTCATGAGATCAAAAATATTTTTTTCTCTGTGTTATGAAGTCTCAAAACCATTGGATACTCAATGGAATTGCTTTAACACCTTTTAAATTCTTCAAAGATTTTCATTTAACCCTCATCGTCAAGTTAGACACAATAATCATTCATTATGTATATTCAAGTATTCCATCTATTGCCAGACTGAAACAAGTCTTATTGCATCCAGCACTAGAGAATATATCTCCATTTAATAATGTCAGGATTTTTGCGAAAACGCTTTATTCCCCGAGGCACAAACCTTACTTATATCTTACAATTATACTTTCACACAATGATGCATTTGTACCCCATTGACATATATTTTGATCTATGAACTATAAGTTCAAAAACATCACTTTTCTAAGTGAAACAAAATATACTTGAATAGTGCATTTTATTTGGCTAATCATTAATCTGTCACACTATATGACATGTTCAAATTTAAGATCCTCGTAACTATTTATAGCATTGTGTGCTACTTCATATCAAATATACCGGCGACGGTCATTTTGATATTGATTCCAATATGACATAACATATTAGGATCTCTTCATTTTCTTTAAAAACATTTTCAGGTACCTGAACCTTTGCCAAGGTTTTATGAAGTGTTATGTCATAGTTCTCTTTCAAAGCACTTACCTCATTATCATAACCATTTTGATAATTTGTTCCTCTCCTTTCTCAAGGAATTTTATGTCAATCAATTGGTCTATCACGCTTCTGGAGTACCATAGACTTTGTCCTTCAAGGAATATTTATTGGAGCATTTACAATTTAATTAAAATATTGTGTTAGCAAATATATCCGACAAATTATTTACAACATTTTGCAAATGAATTATCTCTTGAACTTCAAGTTCACATTTTTTTAATGAGGATCTAGATAATTCACCCACACATAATTTCAGCTGCTAAATATATCTCCCCTAATGTTAGGAAATCTAAAATTTACCCCTAACCTCATTTGGGGATCCATCTTTCTGCGTGGTGGAGCAATAAAATCATATGTGCACACATCAAATAATTAGATGGAAATTATTTGATTCCTGACACTGAACCAATTGTGATGGGAGAACCTTGTTGTCTTGATGCATACATGTTAAATAAACTCATTTCATACCTAAATTTAGTTGAGAGATTTGTTCTCACAATTAGTGGTCTAGCTATAATTGGAGGCAAACAATTTATGTTAAACCAACCAGTATTATCAACATTGTTTTATTGTTTGGAACTATTCTTTTAATTTAACAATTTCAGCAAACAACCTTACAAAAACCAATTTGTAAGTTGATACAAATGCAGATGTTACCATACCATAGATGCATCTATTAAATCATGATAGTAAATGGTCCACATGACAGATGAACGGACCCATATTCACCTTTTTATATGTTCCAAATATTTTCAGGGCATAAAATCTCAACCTTAGCTAGTACAATGATCATTTTATCACGAGAACAAGCTACAAAAGAAAATTCTTGAAGAATCTTTTATTTCTTCAACATATATATAGCCACGTGAATTCTCAAATTTCTTTTGAATCACATTTGAATCAGAATGACCAACCGATTATGTCAACTGATATTTATTCTAGTAAATTTGTAGTTTACTTTTGCATGTGATTCCATCATCATGCCCATGTTTGTATACAACAAACAAGAGAAATAAAAAGGGTAATCTGATACATAAATATTTATAACCCACTTTTGTTGTAGTAATTTGAAGATATTAAATCTTCCTATAATTTATAGTCTCAATATAATATTTTTCTTTTCAATTCTTTCGACACTTAAAAAATTTCTTTTGAGACTCACTACAATCCGAATATTATGAATAATTTCATTCCTTCGGATATTAACAAATTAGCCCTTTAAGAACTTTCAACTAATTTTTTGTACTACCACAAATTTCACAACGCCATTCTTTTGGTGACCATCTCCTTCCAGGAGAAAATTATTATTATTGTCATGGTTAAAATTATCACATGCAAGACTTATTTCTTGAACTAATGATAAATTTGTTTGGTTATAGCCACAACCATTATAGGAAAGAACTATTTCTTTCTTTTATCCTTTAATACTTCATAATTTAAAATATCACAATATTTGTGTCGTACTTAAAGTATATGACTAAATGACCAACAACAATGTGCCCAATAACTTCTCATACCACTTTGATGGAGAAAAATTATATTCACATTTGAAGGAGTATCTTAAGAAACAATATATCCAATAACCTTTCATACAACTTTAATGGACAAAATTACCTTCACATTTGAAGGACATCTTAAGAACCCATAATGTTCTTCCTTTTCATTACCACAATGATGATCATTAATATTTACCACATTCATATTCATACATTCAATCACTCGTCGTTTTTCAAACATATTATGCACTGCTACCACATTCACATTAAAAAATGGAGCAAATTAATTGGGCAAAATTCATGACTTTCAGCAAAAGTATATAACTTTATGTTAGTCATCATCACCATAGTGAATTAGGACTAGAACACAATGTCTTACCATATGAAGACACCTTTGGTTATAAATTAATGAGACTTGAACCCAACTTCTTATTATCATGATGCACCGAGACTTTAACTTGATGTCTTACTCACTTGGTGCGGTGAAACTTGAATCATCGTCTTACCCTCAATCAATGTCTTAATAAACAAAATGCATTATCAAATTTTTTTTATAGATATTGAGTACCATAAATAAAATCTGAATTTAACTTAAAATTGAATAAAAATGAACAAAACTAATTATTTAGAACCACATGTTAGAACCATATAAAAATCCCAAGTAAAATAAATTAAAACATTTTAATACTCCCTCACAATATTGTTATGAAGATTATCATAATTCACTAACCATTTTAATTTACCATAAAAACAAACTTTGTAAGTACAAATAATATATTAACAGCTCAACAAGTAAATATTTAGATAAAGAAAAATAAAGAGGTGCAAAAGTACCAACAATAATAATCCAATCAATATATATCTGCCACATAACTCAATAAAACAAGATCATAAAGAATAATTTCTTTACAAATTGTTAACTTACATAACTAATTTTACTTTTTAAATATATAAGTGATCAAATTAAAAGTTTGCTAAAAGTAAAAGCAACTTGTTGTACTCGTATGATTTTGATATGGTAAGAAAATTAATGATGCATAATCAAAAGTAAAATATAATATAAATTATATAGTAATTTACCTTGAGAGAAAATAAACACAAGTATTTTTACCTTCTTTATATTTTCTTTGCTTCAATCCTTCAATAGTAGAACAATCGTGTTGTAAGACTAAATCAAAATAAGACAAGAGATATAGAAGATGAAAGAAATAGAAATAAGGAGACACAAGATAAGAGTTTTCCTTATTATTCCAACTCTTCAAAGTATTCACCAAATCTTTAATGTATACAATATGAACCCTTATACCTCTATTTATAGTGCAACATAGAGGCATACAAAAGGTTAGTCATAAACATGACATTAACATGAATATAATGGAGGAGGTTATGAAAATGACATGTTACAAGAATAATGGTTATAAAGTTGGAGGTTATGGATGTTATGATTTTCTTTATAATGGAAGAAATTAATGGAGATAATGGGTGAGTAACTTCTTGGTGTAGTGGACATCCACAATACAATATTTTATAACAAATATTTTTGTTCTTAAGCCTCGCAAAATTAAAAAAAATCGGAATTTGTATATGTCATTTTTTGAATTCTTTTTTTTCATAGTTAATTCTCTCTTTTGTTCTCTTTTATATTTATTTTTAAATTTTACATTCTTTTGTTTTCCCCAATATAAGTTGTCCCAAAAACAATTGAATATTCGAACCTAAATATAATAACAATATATTAAGATATGGAATCTAATTAATTAAGATTGTTAGTTTTTCATCATTTTAATATGTTAACTTTTTTATTTAAAATTTAATTATTAAAAAGTTATTAATATAAATTAAACTAATATTGTACAATAGAAATAATTAAAACATGTGATGATTGGGTGATGACGACGATAAGTAATAGTATTTGTGGATAATGATTAAAAATAGTGTTGGCTAACGATATAGTCATGAATAATAACTAATAATGGCAATTTGAGTTACACATTGTCAAAAATTTATACTAAGAATATAAAACATAAGATTACAAAGAAGCAGAAAAGAACTATCAGATTTTAAGTTTACATAAATATATATAAATTATACTTAAAAGATCTCAAATAAAATAGAAAAATATGATCACATCTCAAGTTTACATTTCAGTAGTTCTAATATTACCTTCTCTGTTTCTCTATGAAATTTATTTTTAATATTCAACTTTCCGGAGTTCACATATAATGATTTCTTAAAGAATTTCATATTTTACCTAAACATTTTTCATAGCTTCTCTTCTATGAAATTATGTGATTGAAAAAAATTCCTTTTATTAAAGTAATTATTGATATGAATATGTAACTTTATTTTAATTTTTTGTATAAATTTTAAGAATCCGATAGTGTGAGAGTGAAATTACCTTCTATCCCTACTCTTTTTCTAATTACATAAATCCCTTATTTTTGTAGACATTTTAAATAAATATATTGCTAAGGATCCAGATACAATATTGTTGATACATTACGTATCCATCTGTGGCGTTTACTAAGGAAAAATAAAACTCAAAATCAAATTAAGATCTCACAATATCCATCTGTTGCGCTAATTAAGCAAAAAACTGAAAATCGAATTAAGATCCCATAAATTGTGTTATTCCATTCCAATCTACTGTCCACTATTAAATCATATAGCGTAAAGGAACCAAGAAAAATCAAAATTCAAATTTCTCTCCCTTTTCATTCAAATTATGAAGCAACACTCCTGTCAAAGAGATTGATAGAGAGCCAAACAATGATTCTGACCTACCTTTGCCTGAGAGTGCAAAAAGTGGTAGTAAGGATCTTTTCGATTCCATCCCAGAAATCTCTTCTTGTAAAATTGATATTACATTTGCTAGGTAATTTAGTTCAAATTTTATTTGCCATATAGATTTATTTTGGAGTAACTGAAGACATCAGTAATTCAAACTTTTTGATTGAGTGGATACTAAGTGCTAATCATTGTAAGAGTTGTATCATTTTGTGGTTCCTTCATACTCCATTGACAAATCTGTGGTTGCGACTTTTCAATGTTATATGCATCTTTTGAATAAAGAAGACGTAATAATTTTGTTTTTAGGAAATACGTAAATAATAGGTTACTGACTATTATATTCAAATCTCAACAACATGTAATCGATTCTTCTCTCTTAAGGAGATTTTTACTATCTATTGTCATATTTATTGTATTAGTTTGTTTATATGTATCTGATACATGTAGTAAAGTGTGTACAAGAAGATGTATCACATACTTATTGTATTAATTCTATATTAAAATTAGTGATTAATGTATCATGTTGTTTTTTGTGACTCACTGTACAATATTTTTATATAATACACGAGATATTAGCTACTTTGTATTGAATTATCATGTAATGTATCGCTAACTTTTAAATGTTCGCAGGTCGTTGTATCTTCTGAAATACTTTTCCAGTGTATAAAGGTAGATGAATATACCTTGTTTGCCTTGAGCGAAAAATATGTAATTCTGGGAGATTTCAACTTTACGAGATACATTGTGCGTACACAATTGCTATTTTAAATAGCAAGAATGTCACCGATCTATATCCCTACTGCTCTGATTATATACTACAAACCAGATGAGTTAGCAAACACATGAAGTTTCATGATTTCAATGCCGGATAAGAAAGATTGGTTAGTTCCAAAATTTATTTAGGAAGATATTGTGTTGGCACCTTGATACAAAAGGATTCCTTGACAATTAAGAAATCAAACGGAAAAAAATCAAATGAAAAGCTAATAATACAAACAAAGTGTTGTGGAAGTTGTGGACAAGAAAGTCATAATAAACGAACTTATTCTTTCTTTCCCAAATATGGTTGAAACAAACTTTTAAGAATGCATTAATGTTTCAGTTTGATTATTTTCAATTTATAGGTTTTCCATTGATACAATAATCTACACTATAACATGCTCTTAGCTTATGAACTTTTGATACAATAAATTGAAATATTACGATTCAAAATATGATTTTGATCAGTTTTGTGTAAAATTTTATTGGTAATAATTTGTTCACATTGTTAAAATATATAATTTTGTGAATCTGACACAACCTATTATGTTTTAGATACACTATTTATATAATGTATGATTTTGTTTTTGATAATAATGTATCTGAAAAAAACATGATTGTGAAAAGTTGTGTTTAGTGTAATAACTTGCAGTTAAAAATATATCATAGTAAAAGAAAGCAATGTTATGTATCTGATTCATTATGTTATGAATTTTATACATGTTTTTATAAATTTTGAAGCAAATTACATCTTGTCCTTACCTTTTTTCAATTTAGAAAAATCCTTTCAAATTTGTGTCATCTGGATACATCATATTCACCCAGATACATCACAGTAGATACATTAGATAACTTGACATTTTAGATTAAAACGGAAATTAAACGTAAAATTAATTGTCAGTTCCCCAAATCACGCAAATCAATTTGATGTCAATCTCTTCGAAATCGTAACAACTTCAAATAATTCAAATTTCAATTTTTCTTCTCTCAAATCTCTTCCAAATCGTAACAGATTCAAAAAAGCGTCGAAAACAGTAGCTATGTATCGGATACATTTAATATATATTAAAATTTATGTATCACACCTAAACTTTAGTGCATGATACATTACTATTATCATATTTTCTTTAGAATACAGTGTTTTTATAAAAGATACATTATAAATTTTCTTATTCTCAATATCATTTTTTTCGTGTGAGACATAACAAGTGGTGATTTGATACAACGAATATTGTGAAGAACTTAAGATACAATAAGCTCAACTAAAATATGACTGAGGGAGTCTGAGAAAATATTTTTCAGAGAGCAAGAACGATGGACTCATAGAATACAACTTTTAATATAGTCACAATCCCACTAAACCACTAACTCAATAACTCTCCTAAGCTTTAGGGAAAGCTATTACTAATCTAGAAAATAATAGAAATCCACGTACTAATAAAATATCAAACTATATAACAACTAAGCTAAGAAATAGCTATACTACATAATTGGTCAAATTAAACTAGGAATAATGTTGTCAACTTTAACACTCCTTCTCTACAATAGCTTTCCGTCATAACCATGCCTAGCTGCTTGCAGAAACTCTTCAACTTATTGACACTAAAACATTTCTGCAATTTGATGTTCCTTTTTTTATGTACTCCAAGACAATCTCTCCTTGCAACACTTTTTCCCGAATAAAGTGGTAATGTATCTCCAAATATTTAGTCTTTGCATGGAAAACTGGATTTTCATCCAAACAAATAGCTGACTGATTATCACAGTACAAAGGAACTACATAGCCTACTGGTTGTCTTAGATCGTTCATTAACTGCATAAGCCATGCACTGTCTTGAGCTACAACTGTTGTTGCCCGATACTCTGCTTCTGTTGTTGACAACGACAGTGTTGCCTGCCTTTTTCTGCACCAAGAAATCGCTCCAACTCCAAGCTTAAACACAAAGCCAGTAGTTCAACAACGGTATCATGGTCTCCTCCATAGTCAGAGTCACAGTATCTGATCAATTTGCATTATTCATCTTTCTTATAAAACAGACCATAGTCAATTACATATCTCAAGATTCGACAAACTCCATCCAAATGAGACTTCTTTGGATTTTGCGTGTAACGATTCATCACACCTGCTGCGTAAGAGATGTCATGTATTTTTATAGTTAAGTAAATCAAACTACCCACCAATTGCCGACATCTTCCAAGTCTTTCCCTTCATGAGCACACATCTTAACATTTGGATCCAGCGGTGTTGAGGTTGGTTTGCAATTGAACATCCCAAACTTATTCAATAGATCTTTCGAGTATTTTTGCTGATGCAAGCAAATTCCTTCTTCACTGCGATCAACCTCCAAGCCAAGAAAATGGTTAAGATGTCCGAGTTCCTTCATTGGAAATGTATTGATAAATTCTTCTTTGTTCGTAGAATTTCTTCTTCACAATCTCCAGTTAGGATTAGATCATCCACATATACTAGCACAATAACTAGTTTTCTGCCAATAATTTTCTTAAACAGGATGGAATCTGACGGTGCAACTGAAAATTTACTATGAGTAAGAAATTCAGAAATCTTATCATACTATACCCTTGTCGCTTGATTTAATCCATAGAGCGCATTTCGAAGCTTACACACATACTTAGGAAAATTGTAACTCTGAAAACCCATGGGTTGACACATGTAAATCTCTCAATCCAACACTCCGTGCAAGAATGTATTCTTTACATCCATCTGCCACAGGTTCCAATCTTTACTCGTTGCAAGTGCAAGTAAAATCCGGAATAATAAGCTTTGCCACTGGTCTAAACATTTCATCATAGTCTAGTCCATATTGTTGAGAAAAAACCTGAGCTACAAGACGAGCTTTGCGCCTTTCAATTGATCACTTTGTGTGACACTTTGTCTTGTAAATCCATCTGTAGGTAATAGGTTTGGCATCCCCTGGTTTTGTCACGAGCTCCCACGTTTGATTCAATTGTAGCGCATCAATTCCCTCCTTTATAGCTTTAATCCACTTTGGATTCTGGAATGCTTTCTCAAAAGTTTCTGGTTCCTTTTCATTTTCATCTTCTACAATGCCAGCATTGGCGAACCTAGGATTTTGCTTTCTGATCGTTGTTAACCTTCTGAGACGAGGTGGTGAATCTTGTCCAATCAGCTTACCTTATTCACCTTGTTGTTTGTACATACCAGTTTGCCACAAATTTTGAGCCACAACTTCATCAACACTGTCTTCATTGGCTTCACCTTCAGCTCCATCTAGACTCTATTGGACATGGGAAGAGCCTAAAACATCTTTTAAGACATTGGAATCTAGCAAAAAATCCTTATTTGAAGACAACCAGGAAGAAGATTCAACAAATGTCACATTTCAAGAAGTGTAGCACTTCCATGTTGTTGGATCACAACATCGCCACCCTTTTTGTTGACTACCATACCCTACAAAGATACACCTACTAACCTTTCTGTCCATTTTGGAACATAAATGATTAGGTACAAATACATAGCATACACATCCGAAAACACGAAAATAGCTAACAGAGGATTTCATGTTCCACAACTTCTCAAAAGGTGAAAGAAAATGTAACCTTTCTTGAGGAAGTCTGTTGATGACAAAAGCTGCAGTCTCATAGCAGCCGCTCAAAATTGTCCAGGGATATTTTTTTTCCGTGAAGCAAGCTCCGACAGATTTCTGCTAGGTGTCTGCTCTTCTTTTCTGCTACGCCATTTTGTTATGGAGTATTTGGACATGTGAACTGATGGCGTATTTTACACTTCACAAGGAATTCAAAAAATTCATGTGAGGTATATTCCCCACCATTATCAGTTCGAAGACAAAGAATTTTCTTACCAACTTCTCCTTCAGCAACCTTTTTGAGTTCCTTTGAATTTTGAAAATATCTCATACTTCTCCTTTAAAAACTAAATCCACACGTACCTGGAAAAATCATCAATGAATGTCAACATATATTTCATCCCACTAACAGAGAGTTGCTTGACAGGGCCAAACACATCTGAGTGAATTAACTCTAATGGTTCCTTGGTTGTATATTTCGAATGTTGATACGACAACTGATGCTCTTTACCATACTCACAACCTGCACATATTATATCCGTCCTTAATGGAAGTTTGGGAAGACCCTTCAACCTTGATTTTTACATCATGACTCTAAGTTTAGAGTGTCTAATGTAACTCAACCACATGTGCCATAAATCTGTTGTCTAATTATTCCTTTTTCTTGTCTATATATGTGATTTCTACCGACATTACATAAATAGAGTTTAACCTTTGACCCTTCATCACTCGCTATTATTTAACCTCAAGATCGCGGTATATTATTACATGTTATGGACCAAATAGCACATAATGACCCGAAGATGTCAATTTAGCTACCGAAAGAAGATTTTTCTTCATACCTGGGACATGATAAACATTTGGAGGCAACATTAGATCAGCACACCTATTACCAATGTGAGATATCGGTAATTTTGTGTCATATGCTCTCATGACTTCACGATATCCCTTGTAATCGAACAAACTTTACAACTTATTTTTGTTACCCGTCATATGGTTTGAGCATCCCGAGTGAACAATCTAGTCATTCTCATAGTCAATTTTTTTAGAGGTTGTTACTGTAAGAGATAACTCTTCTTCTTCTATAGCAAAGAACGCTTTAACATCCCAATCATCTTCACTATTTTCCTTTGGACCAGAGGTAGAAGCATCGTTGCTCTCAACAGTCCTCTTTTTGAACCAACAAATATTGGTTTTATGTCCCTTCTTCCAACAGTTATGACATTTCCATTCAAACCTCTTGTTGTTGCTCCAATTGTTTTTCAAACTCCCCCCTAGGCGAGAGCTTTCTTATCCTTGATGACTTTTGACTTATCATCAGTTCTTTTTGATCCACCGACGTTGTACAACTTGGAGTTCTTTTTGCTTTTGTTGACGTAGAGTGCTTCCTCCTAGCCTTTAAGAAAGAATCATCTCATTTGCTTAGCCAAGGCTTCCTGACCTGCTTTCAAATTCTCAAATTCTAGAAGTGATGGTTTATTTGACCATCCTTCTACAGCAGCAATGAAGCTTCTATATTCAGGCTTCAGACAATGGATTATGATCCATTTCATCCTCGTCTCTCCCATTGGAGCTTGTGGATCTAACTCTGAAATCTCTCGGCATAGAATCTTCACCTTATGAAAGTATTGTGCAATTGTTATGTTGCATTGTCCAATCTAGAGTAATTCACTCTCTAAGAGTTGGAGCCTTGTATCATTTTTCTTTGAAATAGATTGGCGAATGTATCCCAAGCCTGCTTTGGGGTGGTGGCATTTTTTATGTGCTCTAGCACATCCTCTTTCGCCGTTGTTTTCAAAGCAAACATAGCCTTACCAGCTTTTATCTTCCACTTTTGTAGAGGTCGTTTGCATCTTCTGTTGCTGGTTGTGTCACCTCGCTACCGTTTACAACCTCCCACATATCTTGCCCTTGCATTTAAGGCATTATGCAAGTTTACCATGTACTGTGATTGCTGTTGTTGAGCTTTTTCATTCCGTCGACATCTTGTAGGCCTGTCATAGTGTCAGCAACGAAAGTCTCAAAAAATTACAAGCTACAGTAAATGATTTCCAAAGGACAACCTTGCTCTTGATACCAAATGAAGAACTTAAGATACAATAAGCTCAACTAAAATATGACTGAAGGAGTCTTAGATAATATTTTCCAGAGATTACAAACGATGGAATACTAGAATCACAACTTTTAATAGAGTCACAATCCCATTAAACCACTAACTAAATTGACTACCTAACTCTCCTAAACTTTAAGGAAAGCTACTGCTACTGTAGAAAATAATTGAAATCCACGTACTTATAAAATATCAAACTAACAACTAAGCTAAGAAATATGTCACGGACTTGGAGTCTTACTAAAGTTCCGTGCGACACTTGGCAACTTACTCACGAATCTTTCACAATCTTGTAAGCTCAAGTTAGCCTTTATGCTAAGATCGCTAAGAGAATGAAAGGAAAGATTTAGAGAATTTCGAAAGAAGGCTTTATATTGCTTGGAAGATTGCTTACACTTTGTTGGATTAATTGTTACAAGCTTGGATGTCTTGCAAATGAATGAAACCCCCTATTTATACTACCTCTTAAGGACCTAAGTGTAGATATTATTAACTTTACAAGTCCCTCCTTATTTACACTTTAGTCCCTCTCTGGAAAAATCTACACATTGTAGGAATTTGCAAACCTTTCCAAGAAAATATCTAAGTTATTCTAGAGAATTCTAAGGAATTCCCTAGCCTTATTGATTAATCGAGAGGGTCTAGAGTTCTCCGGAAACCTCTCCACAATTCTAGACCATTCCATCCCCATACGGACGCAAAATCTAATTGTCATGTGACGGGACGTGACACTCTCCCCCACCTATTGATGCGATGATTGCATCACATCATTACTTCATCGGCGACCAAGTCTTGTCTTCTCATACGCGCGACCAATAGTCCATTGACTCAATTAATGCCCTCTCGCAACTCCTTGAATTGCTTTTTTATATCTTCTAACTCGGCCTCACGATCTACCTCCTTACTAGGAGGAAAGCGCTTCGGCGACTTCTTTGGCATCACGACATTGTTCCCTCTTGGAACCTTCTTCATGTACGGTAGAAAGGACTTCTTAGAACCATTGTCTTCTTTCAAACTTGTAATGGTGGCTACAAATGTCTACTTCTCCTTGTTAGAATTTTTCTTGAGCTGCATGGTCGTTAGTCGAACCTTCCCTTCTGTCTTCGGTCCCTTAACCATGGGAACCAAAAACGCATATTTATAGAAAACATTGTCCTAAAGAAAGAGGAATTAAAATAAGGAATGTTTGTCCAAAAACGTGACATTGATCGACGACCTCACTGACGGACCGTCGATGGAACAACGGTCCGTCGACTACCTCCATCAACCAAGACTTAGAATTATTTTTCTTCATCGGTATGCCACCTTCTCTGAATCAAACGGTAGACCTGCAGTACATTCCGTCTACTCATCTATGGTCCATCAATACTCCTCTGTCGTTCCATACTTAGAACCTTGATAAATTAGGTACTAGAGCCTTCTCTGAACCAATCGACAGTTCATCTGTACGATCCATCGATCAATTGACGAACCATCCTTTGCGCTTATGGTACCACACTTGGTAAGATTTCCATGATCTTGTCCCTGAGCCAGAACTGCACATCGACGGTCACCACCTACGGACCGTCGATTGAACGATGGGCCGTCGATGGCCTTCATAGGTCATCTTCTGCATTGTTTTCCAGCTGCCTTGTGCGTTTTCAACTTGGACATCTTTCGTGCAAAAAAATACAAAAACATGTTAAAACTACTACAAAAAGGCTCTAGACACACACAACTCTTAAGAAAAGTGCATTGAAAGCACCGTGAAACCACGATACATCAACACCCTCAACTTAAATTCGTTGTTTATCCTCAAGCAATGCACTATGACTCAATAAAAGATTTGTACAAAATTATACTCTTTTAAGCTTTCGTAATCATATGGCTATCAATCCCGACTCTTTCTTTTATTTAGTGCAGGCTTACGCTCTCAGGTTCGACAAGATAACTCATTTGGATCACATCATGAAACAAACTCACCATGCACAAACACCTCTACTGTTTTGCCTCTCACCAAGGTACCAACTTTCCGACACCGCAACTAATGCCCTCACTTCAAATGAAATCCTCATTTTTCACATAGTGATTTTAAGTTTGGGTACAAGGAACTTTGTTCAACGCTCACGCTCAAGAACAAGTTCAAATACAGTTAGTACTCGTCGCCATAGGCTTGCCCTTATTTTCACTTCTTAGGTTTACCACATTAGACTCTAGGATCACGGTAGGACGTTCTTGTCTTGTAACGTAGGCTCAGGGTCAGGTATGATACATTTGGGTACATTTTAGTAACTTTTCTTGACATTACCATTAAGCTTCCTACCTCTTTTCATTGTCTTTGACGCCCTATTTCTCGTTTCTTTTCATCTTTGCCTTGCTCCCCTTTTTATCTCTCTCTTTTTCTTTTGATGTGACTCTTACTTTTTTTGCATATTTTTCTCTTCAACTCTTTTCTTTCTTTTCTTTTATTTTTTTCTTTTACTTTGCAATCAATTTATAATTTCACCGAGTCACATATTTCACTCACTTTCTCGTTTCTCTTTAACATCTAACTCTTTTCATACCCATTTGTGGGTCCTCACTCAAAATAGCCACCCTTAACTCATGTCTTTTCCATGAGTTGAGGTACGCAATACCCGAAATTGGGTCAGGGCCACGACGAGGTCACTTTTTGCATTATACACCCTTAACTTAGGCTTTTGACCTAAGTCGAAGTGCACATGTCCAAAGAGGGACTAGGGGCAAAACATTAGACCCTGAGAAGGTCAGTTGGAGAAAAGAGAAAAAAATTGGTCTACTACCGACTCAACACATTTGGAACAAAAGGGACAATTATTTCTTTGGGTCAACTTCATTTAGGCTAAAGATTGGTTATTTCAAACGACGACCTATGATCACTTCCTAGCTTCTAACACATATTCCCTTTGCAGGACTAACCGGGTAAATTCTAGTTAGGTACCAACTATTGAACACACAAGTCTCCTCACACTCTCTTGACATAGTATTACACTATCAGATCATCAGATTTCCCAGTTTAGGTTCTAGTTGAAGGTCATGCAGAGGGTGCCTATCAATGTCATGCTTAGAGCCATCACATTAAACTTATTTTCACCTATATTATGCAAGCACTATCCAGGATGGGGTATCATTTTGTCAGCAATCATGCTTCATATTTCATGCTTTTATACTTTGTAAAAATTACAGCATGCAGGTTCAACATAAAATTAATCAGTCTCTTGGGAATAACAACAGAGGCAAGAAAACCCCAAGAGAGGACTGTGAGTTGGGCTACTCAGACTTCACCCTAACACTCACTTTCCATTTACTCCACCCCCAACATAAAGAACATGAAATTTTCCCCAATGAATAAAAAACTCATAAGTATAGGGTGGTAGGTGAAGCAAATCTGAGGCGCATAGCGCCGACGATCTAAGAACATGTGGACGGGTTAGGTTTCCCGGCACCCGCAATATCATTACTTAGGTCATGCTCAATGGTACCCACATCAATCTCCGCACCATCAGTGGTGCTCCTCTCACCGCTCACCGGTACAGAACTAGATGCCCCAACAGCCATCTCTCGTGCATGTATCTGACTGGCCACCTCATCTGCCAAAGAAGACCTCCTAGCCAACTCCAAGTCCATCATCTCTCCCTTCTTTGCACGGGCCTCATCACTACGTCGGTAGTGTGGTTGGAGCGGTGCCTTTGGGCATGACCCCGTGGCTCAGATGGGGGATCAAGAGAGAGTTTGAACAAGACATCCAACACTGTGTCCTCTGCCAGCTCGATGGGTGCACTCTCCGGCTCAATCCTCCTCATATCTAGAATAGCGTCCATATCCGCTCGCAAACAAGCCACCGCAACCTGTACAGTAGTGAGGTCTATGGTAGGGACTGGTTGTGCTAGCATCCGCAACTCGAAGGCGTCAAGGTGCTGGTAAATCGCCTGAATCTTCTGCTCGGTCTGCTGGGCCACCTTCTTCTTTATACGGTCCTCAGCCTCAGCAATGGATTTCTGCATCTAATGTTGTATGTGGTGAAGCAGGGTGGCCATATGGGCCTCTAATATCTGGACCCATGCTAAAGGGACTAGTGCTGCAGAAGGGGGCGTGGATCGGGATGAGCTGGGGGCCCGACTAACGGCAAGGGTGGAATCACCCGGGATGGTGTCAGCAGGCTCTGAAGTGGCAGGGTCAGCCCCTTGGGCAAACTCCACAGTGTCCACCAAGTTCTCACTCAATGGAGACATCTCAATCCTAGGCCCTCTCCGTGGTGCTGCTACATTGGCCTAATCCTTAATGAGGTTTATATACAAATTTCCTACCAAAATACGGAGTGTTATACAGTGGAAAATTTGCACTCTAGATTCCCTGCACAATTGGAAGATAAGACAAGCAAAGGGGTAAGTGGTCGAAGTCTTGAAAGCCCTCTCATGGATCACCGTGATCAGCACCCGAGCAAAGTCTCTCTCCAACCCCGCTACCATATCTACGACTATCACCGCCCTATCCCATGTAAGGACATTATCAACATTTGTTTGAGTTTGTTATTGCATTTTCGTTAACGAACTAATTTGTTTCTACTGTTCTTACAAGTTTCCTATATATTACATATTTCTTATTGCTTTATAATGAGTTTAGTTATTCGGGAGTTGAGTATAGACAAGGTAAGTGTTCCCTTCATATTCTTTTGAAGCCTATGTTGTGTTCAGCATTCCAACTCTCATACTCGTACATTCAACGTACTGATGTCAGTTGCCTTCATTATCTTATGATGCAGACGTAGGTAAAAAGGATCAGTACCCAGCGTCTCGTTGATCCAATTGAGTACTCATAGTCAATTGGTGAGCCTTTTTGCATTTCGGAGGTCCTTTTACGTTGATTTCAGTATTTCATTGTTAGGATGATCATGGGTCTTGTCTCGACATCCCTCTTTGTTTTAGAGGCTTCATAGACTGTCAGATTTAGTTCTTTAGTCTTTTCATTTCATTATCTTATGTTGAGACTGAGTTTGCCTTATTGGCTAGTTCAATGTATTCTCTATAACAGTCTATGTTTTGTTTGAGTTTATCTTATTAAGTTAAGTCTTCCATTGTCTAAGTAAGTCAGGCCAAGGGTTCGCTTGGTACCAACAATGGTTTTCGAGTGTAAATCCTATTCAGGATGTAGGCTCAGGGCGTGACAATTTGATATTTTCACCTTTGAACCTTTTTACTTTGTTTTGACTCGATTGCATGTAAATCATGAAAACCTAATTTTCAAGGCTTAAACATCAAAAATGCCTTTCCTCTCTTTTAAAACACAGTAGTATAAGCTTAGAAACCTCTTTGTCGGTAAAATACAAACTTCTCAAATCACAAAAAACATAAATTTCTTCTTATGGTCAAAGAATACAATACTTCAACATCATACAGACTAAGACTTCACTCTTCTACCTAGTAAGAATTCAACTTGACATGAATGTTGAATTATAGAAGCCACAGTTTATCACATGACAACATTAAGCTCACTTATCATTCATACAATCTGTGTCTTATTTCATAAAATATATTTCATAATGGCCATAAACTCTTCTATTTATATGTGTCAATTTAGGAAAAGAGGATCCCTGAAACATATAGTAGAAATGATCAAACACTCACTCTCAGGAATATGCTAACATATACAAGAGAAATTAAGATTCAGAATCAAACACTCACTCTCTGGAATATGCTAACATGCACACACGTGTATCATAAGCTTGTCTATTATGTATTTCTTTGCTAATTCATACATTCTATCATTTTAAGGTCAATTAGGACTTCTAGGGTACGAGAAATGAAAAAGGTGAAGACAAATAGTCACCACTCATGGAAAATGTCAACCAAATAGAAAACAACTATCAATGCCAACTTGACGCATTAGACTCTATAGGAATGACAACAACTATATGAAAACATTAATACTCAATATCATGGTTCATTTTAAACTTGATTTAATTTATTTGGATTATATCAGTCACATGTTATCAACCAAACTATCCATAGTATCTTACATTGACTTTGTCTCAAGCAAATCATGAATTGGAAGAGTCATCTGGTTTGACAGTAAAGACAACTATTGAGAAAAAACTATAGTATAAATAAAACCCAGCATATATACTCTAATGCATGAATATGCACAACCACAAGTAGATATACAAACCAAATGTTGTTCAAAATTAATAGTACATGGCCAAACGGGAAAATTATCACAACAAAAACATGCCCATTTGGGTCAAATGAACATCATAAAATAATAATTCAACAAGCTTAAAACATTCACCAACATATTTCGATAACTTTAGGATATTTGTAAATCATGATTTTTATATTAAATTTTGTGTGATATTAATCTGCATGGTTAACTTTTAACCTATTAATATATGATCATCTCCGTTGCCTGATTTTATTTCATATCAGAATATTTGTATCTTCCAATTGATAAATAAACACAAAAAAATCTCTTTTTAATGTCGGGGATACATAAATGTTTTCCAATATACTTCGAACATAGGAATAATTTCTCTACTTCACAAAGGGACAAAAATGAGAAAAATTGAACCAAAATATAAATCTGATAATCCAATTTTATGT
The DNA here is from genome assembly GCA_016801875.1 of Solanum sitiens. Lineage (NCBI taxonomy): Eukaryota > Viridiplantae > Streptophyta > Magnoliopsida > Solanales > Solanaceae > Solanum > Solanum sitiens. The sequence continues at coordinate 4,682,845 of JABWTJ010000069.1, read as the reverse complement.
TTTGGGAGTGCAAACATCAATTCTAAAAATTAAGTTAAAATAGAATGGTTGAAGTTTTTAACTTACAAAAGCCACAAAATTAATAAATCTTGTACTATCATCATATTTAAAAGAATATATGAATATTAAATAAGACAATTAATTATATTCTTTAATTTAATTTTAATACAACATGTGTTACTAGTTTACACTAGAAAGTTTCAATTTTTAAGTGTAAGAGATCCTTTAAAAAAAATTATACTAACTAAAACATTACAATAATAATAGTAGTAAATTAAAAATAAATAAATCTATATCTAATAAACATTAAAATAAATGATCATCGATTTAATAAGTGAATGAAATTACAAACTTTGAAACAAATAAATAAATACGACAAAAGGAAACTTCAAAGGAGGACGAAGGGAAACTTATTCGGAGAGTCCAATGACACAATATAGATATGAAAAATAGTAAATGAAATAAATACTTCATTTGACCATATGTACATAGAAAATAGTGCTAATTAATAATACACACATTGGTCCTTAGAATGTTATGGTGTGGATATGATCTTGCACATTAATATTTTTAAAAAACGGATCGTGCAATAAAGTCATCACAACATCATCATTCTAGTTGAGCAACCCAAAAATTGTAGGACTATCTGGTAAGTCAACGAGGAATTCAAATTGGTATTCGTTGATGTTGATACACCGATTGAAGGATATCCTGTGTAGGTTTTATTTGTTGAGTCATTGTAGGAGACACATGAGAATACGTTGGAGGAGCCATAATTAATGAAGGCATCGGAGAAGCAATCATTGGTGAAGGCATAAGAGAATTCATTATTGGTGAAGGAATCAAAGAATCCATTATTGTTGACGGCATTGGAGGGGTCAGTCTAGGTGGTTTTCCAATAATCACGTGTTGGGGCATTGGAGAAAACAATTGTGGAGCCATTGGAGGAAACATTTGTAATAACAATAGGGGAGAAGGATCCATTTGTCCTTCAGAGTTGTTCCTGCTAGGTACAATTGGTTCAACAATCGGTTCAGGGGCATTTGATGTAGCTCCATCAACTTCTTTTATCATTAGTTCACGTAACTGTTTGAGATTTTTCTTGATTACCCAACGTAGGTTATTGAGATCGGAAGGGTTCGTGTTTACACAAACATTTTTTCTCTTGAACACATCATACGTCTCATTTTTCATTTCCTTAACCCTACTCTCCTTTCTTACCTTTTGAAGTTGTTCCTCCAACTTCTTGATCCTTTGTATGGGGAATTCTTCTCTTGTCACCATATTTTAAGATCACTCCAATGTCGACAACTCCTTAAACTTTTATAAAACTGTTGCGTACAACATCATTATTTGGAAATGTATATGACTCATTTCTATAAGGGTCATATATGATTGTAGCAATTTCAACATCACAAAGTGGTTTCAGTTCATAAGATTTTTTCAAGAGCAAGTTCTGTTTATTATATGAAACTTTTATTTTACTATCATCTTCAATAAAAGCATAGTTCACTTTGTTTCTAGTCATGGATAAAGGGGAGGAGAAATGTGTTTGTTTGGACATGAGGGATAAAATGGCTTTGTTGTAGTAGTAGTTGTTGTGATTTGTTTTGCTCAATCCTATTTATAGAGAAAATTTTAATTCTGTATATTTTTAAAAGTTTGAATTAGAGATTTTTTTTTCTTGCTCGCAAGAATTATTTTGGAAAACACTAAATGAGTGGATATTAGATAAAGTTAGATAAACTCATCTCGATATATAGTTATTTATGGCTCTGGTATTATGTTGACCAACTTATTAGGAAAAATACTAATGTGGTTTAAATTTAAGTAGTGTACACAAAAAATGGTCATAAAGTTATCGCAAACATATTTGTTTACTCATTTCCTTCACTGAGTTTTTTTTAAAATAAAAAGAATATTTTGATTCAAGGATGTACATAAATAAATATTGAAACAAGAGAACATTTAAATATTGGTTAGGAATACTGATATATAAATTTTGACAGTATTTGAATATGCTTAAAAATATTCAATTTGATGGTTATTTTAAAAAACACAAATATTTTTTAAATCTTAAATGATGATGTATGTATGATTGTAGAAGTTACATCGCTTGCCGAAGAACATTATTATTTTTTTTTATTTTTGATAAACCATATTTAGTTAAACAATCAAGTGCTTCCAAATATATTTCAAACAAAATCTTTGGTTAAATATGTTTTTGTTAACGTCTGATACTCACCAACCTTTCACCCGATTCACATTGTATATATTTCTATATTAGTTTTGAGACAAGTCAATCTGAAATAATTATAAAAAACACTTATCAAATTGATGTGTTTACAATAGTTTTAAAATTAAAAGATCTTTTTTTTATTTTAAGAAAAATACTCAAGATGAAGAGAAATTATTTGAAGATGTCTTACTAATGTTTTATCAAATGAATATGTACATTTATTACTCTAATAAAATATTATCATTTTATGGTCAATAAGATAAATATTAATCATATTGGGTTTCATATACATATTTCTTTGATTCTTTCTAATTGAGTCTCTTTATACGAGAGGGGAAGAAAGAAGATTAATATAATTGAGTTTATGTGATGTTTAGCTAAGTCTAAAATTGGGTCTATCTAGTCGATAAAGCTGGGATCGACCCGCCTTGATAAAAAAAATATTGCTTACATAGGATTATACAGAAAATGATTGTCTTGGACCACTATAGCATTCCCTTGGATGCTATAGCTCGAACCACCTCGTGGTCCCTTATACATCATAGCAACACCCCACAATGACCCCAATATTTATAACTCCTTCTCTTTTTGTGCATTTTTTAAAAGAGTTGTCTCTTCCTAAAAATGTCCTAGAATTATATTTAAGACAAAGAGACAAGTCTCTCTATATACGCCTTTACAAACCTTATATCTCCAAGACGGGTTGGAGACAAGATTATATTCAATAACCAAAGATTCTATCACAAGGTAGAAAAAAATTCCTCTCTCGACAATAGCATCTTAGGAACTTACAAACTAGATAAAACTTAATTAAGAACCACCTTAATATGATCCTAAAAATAGGTACTGATAAGTTCTAGAATTACATAACAAAATTAAAAATAAATTAGTCTCATGACCCAAAAATGGAAGAGATTGCACTCATCTATTCCACTACAAGAAGTCGACCTCAAACCCTAAAATGCTGAGAAATACCGAAAGGAAGACAAGATAAATAAAGGAGCAAAAATCTTGGTCATTCTAATATAACTTAAAACCTTGTCACATGTTCAACCCACTAATGTAATAAGATGGAGTTGAAAGATAATTACAAGTTTGAAAAGTATTTATTTTTCTAATAGAATAAACCATAAACATAAAGGAAGAAGAGATCCCATCAAGATCATAAGCAACTACCTCTCAAAATCTTTGTTGAGCAACGGAGAATGGTGAAGAAGAAGAGAAATCACATAGAACTAGGGTCAGAACCTACACAAGTATAGAAGCAAGGAGTGAATACCGAACAACATGGTACTTAACAAGCAACCTACTAATTAAATAAATTAAAATTACTCTACAATATGAGTTCTCGTTTCATCCAAACTTAAACTCCTCAAAATACAACATGCATAAATCAATCCAACCTAACAATTTTACACCAAATCAATTTCGATAAGAAATCACTTGAAAATCACCTTCTGTCTTGACCTTGAGTTTTCCCTCCAATGGAGGTTTGAGAGAATTTGGAAGAGAAGGTTTTGGATTTTTGATTTCTTAATGGGTATTGGGGTTTTGTCTTGGGAAAAGGGTTGTATGTTGACCTAATTCTCTATATATTGTGTAGTATAGGTATTGAGTAGTGTTTATTGGTATGGTCCACTTATGGTGGCGGTGCTTATGTGCTATAATTGCGATGAAAATGGCCTTGTAAGCATTATTACAAGAATTGTGATGAACGTGACCTTGTCGGCATTACTTTTTGAATAGTGATATTATCATGTTATGACTTGAATATGATCAATGTGAAGGACTATGTGATATATTTGATATGTGAGATTAGATTATGTGTGGTTTGTTTATGAGCTACTAGTCTTGAGTTTTTACTCTTAATTGGGTTTAAAATGAAGCAAGTGTCATTCGAGGATGAATGTTGTCCAAGTGGGGGAGATTGTAACGCCCCTAAAAATGAACTAGGTGAAACTACAGCCTAAAATGTATGTCATGTGGTTTTAAAGTCCTAAAATGGTTAAATATAGTGTGTGTAGGCAGTGTGTAAAGTTTTGATGAGTTTGCAGGTCAAACGTCCAAGACGTTTGAAAGATAGCCTTGAGACGTGCTTGTGTGTTCTATTGTGTCTCGGCATGTTTTATGTGTTGTTTGGAGTTAATATTGATAGGAGAGGTTCCTAACATCTAGAAGAACGTGTTTCGGGTTAAAACATCCGGGCACGACTCCCCAAGGACCGCCTTAGGGGTCCTTAAGGAGGACCCAAACCTTGGGCTAGCAAGCTGCCCAAGGCAACAGCATTTTGTGCTATGGTGGAACCAGTCCGCGTCGCGGACTTGGTTCATCCAGGGACAAAATTGGTCTGCATCGCGGTCACAAGGCGGACTCCACTGTCTAGAAATTTATTTTCAGAAATCATGCGGGAGCAGCTCTGATTCGCGGACTTGTTTCCCGACGATATTTCCAAAAATTGAAGTTATGTTAGACTTGTCTAAAAGTTCCTAATTTATGTGGAGGTATTTTGGGTACTTTGGGAGTCGGTTATTGACGGTTTTTAATTCATATTTAACCCTTTTCCCAATACAAAACCCCAATACCCATTAAGAAATCAAAAATCCAAAACCTTCTTCTCTTCCAAATTCTCTCAAACCTCCATTGGAGGGAAAACTCAAGCTCAAGCTAGAAGGTGATTTTCAAGTGATTTCTTCTCAAAATTGACTGGGCTTTTCTTCAATTAAGGTATGGTGATTCATCCTTGAATCCTCTTTTATTTAAGGAGCCAATTTCAATGGTTTCCAAAGATGATCAAAAACATGAAATCTTCTATTTTGAATTCTAGCCGTGGTTCTTGCATAAAACGATTTGAATGAATGATTTATGATTGAATTAGTGTTAATTGAATATTTGTAGATCAAATTCCGTATGAACCCATTTGATACACGAAATTTCTATTTTTGGCTCTAATGTGGGTGATTTGATCAAGGCTTAATTGTATTGAATTATTGTGTAGATTACTTTGGGATATTAAATCATGTAAAGATCATGTTAGAATTGTATATAGGCTACCTTAATTTGATGATTTTCATAGTGTATCTTGATAGATGAATTGTATAGTTTGATTATTGGTTGGGATTGATGTGTATGGCTATGGGTAAGAGCCTTGTGAATTGAATTGGTTGGAATGGCTATGGATTGGAGATTCTCTTGGTGAAAGGGTGGTATATTGACCTAATTCTCTCAATATTGTATATTATAGGTCTTTAATTGTTGGTTGGTATGGTCCACTTATGGTGGAGATGCTTATGTGTTATAATTGTGTTGAATGTAGCCTCGTCGGCATTACTTTATTAATCGTATTGAACATGGCCTTGTCGGAATTACTTTATGCATTGTGATATTATCTTGTGTTAGCTTGTGTAGTTGATCAATGTGAAGTATGGTTTTGTCTAAGTATATGTGTAAGGTGAAAGCATGTGTTCTTCTAATTGATGATAGGTGATCATGATAGACTATGGTGGTGTCCTCATGTGTGTAGTCTTGATGTTGGAGTATGATACTTCCTAATTTACTACATGATTCTTATGATGGATTATGTTGATGTTTCTATAAAAATGAATAGGTGACTTATATTAGACTTAGTTATCCCTATGAGATACTTGAATGTTATCGTACATATGATAAGTGAATATGTGTGTCTTGTTTGGTAGACCTTTGTCTCTCTACTTGATACATGAAGAATGTGAATATGAACTCTTGACTTAGTAGGTTACAGTACCTTGGTCTTAAATGTGAATGTATGGTTGAAATGTGATCTCGAACTTGGTTAAGAAGGTCATTAGCTTGGAACCTTAAAACTAGAAAGGAGGTTGAGATATCCTTGAAGTTGAAAGCCGTAATGGTATCCTTCTTGTGTGAATGATGGACTTAGGGGTAGGATGGCTGGAACGGCATGAAACCATCCTTAATAAAGTCATCAAGCTATTTTATTAACCATTGAGTGGCAGACCCTTAAGGGCCCATCTATGCTAAAGGCATTATGGTGAGGTATGGCTAGAAGTGTTGCCTGATCATATGTCTTGTGTGATTGAATTACTCTATGATAACAAAGGCTAGCACCGAGTGAATGCTATGGGTAGTAGTCCTAGTTGAGAAGAAGACTAGAGTTCAAACAAACCCTTGATGTTCCTTAACTATGTGCCTACATGGGTTGTGTCCTCGTTCAACCATTGGCAAGTAAAACAACCACCATTAGAGTAGGTTATGACTCCGGATTCCATGCCTAGATAGTATGGTCTATGTCAGTTATTGCATATTCTTATCATATGGGATACATTCTAGTGTCTGATAAGTTCTACAATGTTAAGGTAGTGGAATGGAACGCTATCTAGACATGGCACGAGTAAGTTTTGAAGATGCAAGTATGTAGGTTCTCTACGTCTACCAAGACAATTATGTGATGTCTTCTAAATGCTTAAATGAACTCAAATTGACTTAATTATGATTATTACTTAGGCTCATGAAGGTTGAATGAAATTATACCTATCTACGGAAGCTTTTAGGGTTGCTTAGGTAGATTTAAAGAGGGTGAATGGGCAGTCTCTTCATGTTCCACTCAAGTGAATCTTAGAGTAACCTTAGGTGGTGAGTTAATGAAATGTAAATTAATCAATCTTACTAGGTAGTCTTAAGGATTGTTTAAGTAGGCTTGAATAGGGTGTATAGGCGGTCTTTTCTTGTCTTACTTAAGTAAGTGTTAGGATAACCCTTGGTAGGAGGCTTAAATGCTTATATGGTTTGAAGTGTTGATAATGTTATTATGTGGGTTACTTGGTATATGTCTTATATGTGAACTTTATGTTAAAGTGGTTATTATACTTATGTTATGAAGTTATCTTCAAAAAGAGCATGTTTCATACAAATGTCCATTTAGCATGATTTTATTGCATAACAAAATTTTCAAGTCTTTACAATCACAGTCCAAAAATTGCAATTCAACAACCAATAAATTTCAAGTATGCCAATCACAAGTACCAAGTAGGTCATTCTCAAGTATCAAGTAGTGCTATGACAAATTTTGAGTGGATTAAATTCTTGCCGAAACCATTTATCTTCGGCACAATATCACTAGCTGTGCATCACCTCGAAAATCAGACAGAAGTTTTTTGCAGAACTCACCTAAAGCAATGAACCACGGTAGGGTTCATAGACCGTGATTGGGACCATAGTCCTTTGAACTTGCCCGTAGGGGGAGTTGGACTCCACCAAGTCCTTATGTCAGACCACGGGAACCTTCACGGGTCGTGGTCTTGACGATGGACCGTGGTCCCGTCCGTGGAAGTTGAGGCAGCAGCCTCCCCTAGATAGCCCATCATACCCCCACGACCAAGTGAACACCACAAGGACCTTCACGTTCCGTGGTCCTTCACACGTTCCATGGTAGGGCCCGTTCTATAGGACCCTTAAAGTCAGTAGACATTGGACCACATACGACCAGATTCACGGTCCGTGGTCCCTTTTACGGTCCATAAAAGTGGTCATGGTCAACCCCATTAGCAGTTTAAGTCTAGGGTCTTCTCGTCTTTTCCTATTTAGTTGGACCCTTATACTACGTCGTTTTAACCCTAAGCTATGTGGTTTTTGTTAGTTTTAGCCTAGAAACATACGTAGAACTTACATAAGTTAATTCATTCATCAGAACTAGAAAATTTAGAGCATAGAAGGATAAAAAGTCGTGCAACCCTAGTTCAATGATATTTCTCAAGCAACTAAAATGATGATATTACAATAGAATTATCTTTATCCCCGAGCCTACACCCTGAATGTGACCGGCACTCGAGAACCATTGCTAGTCCCCAAGTGAACCCTTAGACTGGCTTACTATAGACATGAGACTAAATATGATATGCGGATACCTTAAGTAGATGAACACTTAAATATTCTATATTACCTTAAAAGAATGAACTCTAAATTGAATGTTAAATTACAATAATATCCCTAACTTAGTTTGTGACTTTTTCAGTAAGTTGTGACTTTTCTGATAAGTTGTGACTTTTTTCAAAGGGTTGTGATTTTTCACTAAGTTGTGACTTTTCCAAATAGTTGTCTTTATAACTTTTTCAATAAGTTTTGACTTTTGAAAGGGTTGTGACTTCTCGGAAAGGTCATTTTTCAATAAGTTGTGAATTTTCAAAAAGGTTGTGACTTCTCAAAAGGTCATAACTATCCCGATAAAACACAAAAAAATACATTTTCACTGAGTTGTGACTTTTCCAAAGATTTGTGTCTTTACAAGGATTTGTGACTTTTGAAAGGGTTGTGACTTCTCGGGAAGGTCATTTTTCAATAAGTATTGACATTTTTTAAGGGTTGTAACTTCTCAAAAGGTCATGACTATTTCAATAAGACACAAAAGATACTTTCTCCTACTTACCTATGTTTACTATAAATAGAGGGGCTTCCTCTCATTTTCTTGAACCACAATCTTTTTAATCTTCTACTCCTCTTCTTCTTGCATTTTAAAATATTTCGTGTGATTTGTTGTCGTTGAGTGTGTTCGAATAAGGTTGTAAGTGATGCATTCATTCTTAGTATATGCTGATTATTGTCGAGTTGTGAGTGGAAATAAAGAATTCTTTTTTGGTCGAAACAGAAAATATACATTTTTGTAAGCGTATTACTTGTGTCATTATCTGTATGACAGCCTTTTGCTGCTTTTTCTACAATCATTTTATCATATCAAAATTAAACCAGTTGCTAATAGTGGTCCTTTTGTAACTTTCTAAGTGCATATTTGAGGTGATAACTCCCCTTTGAATTAAGCAAAAAGAGGAGACATTTTATCTTGAGGATTAGAGGAAACGTATCTGTCCTTTCCATTCACTCAATATTTCTCCGATGTCTAATAATATAGTATTTTAGAAGAAGATAAGGTCATATATATATATATATATATATATATATATATATATATATAGAGAGAGAGAGAGAGAGAGAGAGAGAGAGAGATAGATAGATAGATAGATAGATAGATAGATAGATAGATAGATAGATAGATAGATAGATAGATAGATAGATAGATAGATATATAGATAGATAGATAGATAGATAGATAGATAGATAGATAGATAGAGAGAGAGAGAGAGAGAGAGAGAGAGGTATTTGTATTTGAATTAAAGTATTAAATATGTCACAAATGTATTATCAAGTTAACAAGATATTTTAACTTCAGAATATATTAATTTTGAATTGTTCCGAGTTCGATTTATTTTTAAAAAATACTCGCAACAAATGTGAAAAATATGTGAATATGTTTGAATTGTTTAAAAATTATCATTAAAAAATAATCCTTATTTCCAATGATATGGAATAAATATTTTTATTTTGTTCCCTACACTAAATTAAAAACTTATGACTATTTATAAAATTTATTAGAAATACAACTATTGCACATTAATTCTTTAGTTATATCATTATAAATTTTCTTTGTTATTACTAATTATTGCAAATGTTATTCACACTCGTTATCATTCTTTAGTTATAAGATTATGAATTCTCATAGTTATTACATTAATTATTTCTATCTTTCATATTTTCTTATATTAACTTCTGACCGATAATTTTTCATATTATTATACCACCCATATATATGTGATAACAAAATGTTGTTGTTTTTCCTCCAAGGAATCATGTTTTATTGAATAAAGTGAAAATTGTTTACAAGTACATGAACTACATCTTTGTTGGGTGTAAGATAATATGTGATTATATATATGATTTCACAGATAGAATATATTTTTTAATTCAGCTTTTACATTTTCTGATAAAATAATAAAACAATTCTCAGTTATACACAGTCAGTTGAGAAGTCCATATGATAGTCAACAACAAGAACACCATTTATCATGTTATAACTTTTAACATAGAAAACAATATACAAAAAATGGTCATAAAATATAAAATATAGTTGTTCTCTTCACATGTTCATATGACATCTGAATAGTATAACGTGAAATACATGTGCAAACATCTGGTTAGATGACAAGAAAAATAAACAACAAATATCGTCTATACAGTAATGCTATTAAGATGTGGCGAATTATATGATTGAACCTTAGCAAATTGAAATAAATATATTCATTTAACTAATATAAAGTTTCATTGACCATCTTCATATGTTCGCGTGAATAAGAGATATATATTATGATACACATTGAACATACACAAAAGAATCTGTAATATTATTTTGTGCAAACCTTATTATTAAAATCTTTGCTGGAATAAGCAATACTATTTACTGTAACACATATTTTCTTAATGTGTTATTACGTGCAACGCACGTGTAGAAAAACTAGTTTAAATAAAAACTTTGAAACACTATCTTGAAATACATACCATTATATGTTCCAAAAAAATCATCAGGATAAAAATATGAAAAACATCAAACTTTGACTATCTATGAACTCTTTATTGTTCAACATAGGTGTTAAGGATAGGACCCACGACATCTCAAATACAACTACACAAAATATAAAAATTGAGTCCTCCGAAATCAAGGAGGTCTCACCAGAATCTATCAAGAAATGTGAATTGATCTCTGGTAAAATAGTCATAACATTTTACTCTGAACTGGAAATGAGTCAAACTTGGTGGAGTTGGAAAAATGATTCAATTTGATTTGTTATGGGCCACCTAATTCATTAAGTACAAGTAACATCTATATATGCGAATTTTCACCTTAAAACTATTGTACTTATAGGGAACTTGACAAGCTGTTGTTTTATTATTGTTTAATGCTTTCAGATAGACTAAAGAGCCCAACAACACAAATGTTTGTTCAACCTATCATTCTGAATACAACTGAAGCTTGGCTTCCTCTTCATATAGATTAAAGTAAAAAGGTGTTGGCTGAAGTTATCTGCAAAGATAGACTTTATGCAATTGATGCTTGTATTGGGTGCATTATGAAGAAGCAGAAAGTTCTACCTCGACTACAACAAATTCGATTATCAGGGACAAATAATATTGTCATTTCTAAATCATATTTCGTCACTAAAATCTTTTGAGATGAAAGATAATTCGTCAATTAGTCGTCGCTAAATGTGTGTCGCTAAAAGTATACAAATACGGATTTAGTGTTTCCTTGCTAAAAGTATTATTTAACTGCAAAAAGAAAAATTATCCCCAAATGCTTAAACATTTGTGACAAATTTATATGTCGTAAAACGTATTTTTTTTTTGTAGTTAATAGTTTGTTTTGTCACTAAGAAGTTATTACTACTGACAAAATTATATCGTCACTAATTATTTTACTTCAGTTAGTGAAGATATCAATTGTCTCTAAAGTTATATGTATTTCGTAGTTGAACAAAATCTAAGTTCGTCACTTATGACTATATTTTATATAAGAAAAATTATTTTGTTCTTAAATGTATTAATTAGGGATAAACTTGCTATTATTAAAAAAATGTTAATGTTCTTATTATCTCCCATCTCAATTGTTTTTAGAACCTCCCTAGGAGGATCCCCACATTATGCTCTCTTGGGAATTTGAACTCACGAACTTTAGGTTGTAAGTAAGGAGTGCTTACCATCCGATCAACTCTCTCTTGTCTCTCATTTTTATTTTATTTTTAACTTCATTCACTTCTTTCAAATTTAGCATCTACAGAAATATTATATTATATGATTATTTATATACATACAGAAATGCATGAAATTTACCACTCACAATTCATTCAAATGTAGATTATATTTTAATTAAAATGTATATTTTTAAAATATATCTTTAAATATATTCAGTATGATTCCGTCATTTTATTTATTTATTTTTATAAATTTTATAAATTATTCAGTACAATTATAAATTTATATAAAATTAAACTTTTGATTTTATTAAAAAAAATTGAATAATCGGTTCAATTCGGTCAATAAATCAATTGTTTTGAATAAAATATTGATGCCCATAACTATAACTTCATCATAATATACTTGAAATCCTAGTTGGTTCATTTATTTCATTTGTACTTTCATTTTTTTTAGTTTATTTCAATTTTCTCACTGATTGAAAAAGTTAATAGAAATGAATAGAATATTTTGCACTTGCAAAGTTTAAAGTTTGTAAGTCGATGTTATCTCTGTATGGTTTCTCTATGTACGTATGTGGAATCAGTATCAAATATATAAATATTTTTAGGAAGAAGCAAAGATCGAGTTAGTCCATGCAGTTTATCAATCACAAATCAATAGGCACACTCAAAATTAGAATCAAGGCTTGAGAATTTATTTTTTCTATCTTCTTTAACGATGAAAGTGTATCAAATAAAAAATAAAGTGTTAAACCCACAAATATTAGCAATATAGTGATAGAATCGTATGCCACTGGCGGTAGTTATAACATGAATTGTATTTTTCAAATGATGCATTTTATAATTGCATAATTTTATAAAATTGATGAATTGAACTTTCACTTTTACAAAACTGACCAAATTTGTTGGTTTTAATATTTTCCCTCGCTAATTAATGAATGGAAAATTGTAGCCAAAAGAACTGTATTAATCTATGATTTTTTTCGTAGTAAATATTCAAATTATCACTACAAATTTTAAGTTGTCTCTATTTAACAACTTACATATTTTATGACAATTTTTTTGTTGTCACTAAATCACAGATTGATTAGAGACAGTAAAATCTTTGTAATCAATTATTTATATTATTAGTGCTGAAAATAAATGTAACAATTAAATCTAAGTTTTATAGCTAAAACTTATAATATTTAACTACGAACTCTAATTTGTCGATATTGTAACAACATTTTCATTTTAAATAAAAAAATTTTGGTCAAAAAATTTATAAATTTATAGACAACAATAATTTGACATGAATTAGATACATTATTAGTGACAAAATAATGTGTCATTGATAATTTTTAATTCGTAACTAATACTACTCAGTAAATGAAGACAATTAATCTTTTGGTGGAAAACTTAAGTGGACAAAACTTTGCTACGGATTTTTATGTTTTGTCAGTAAAAGTATGTGTCTCATTTATTTAAGCACAAAAAGTAAATTTTGTAGCTAAAAGGGAACAATTAGTGGCGAATTTGATGTCCTAGCTAATAATTTCGTAGCTATATATCATATTTATTGTAGAGCAATCGACAAGAATGTTCAACCCTGATATGGAAGCAATCAAACAGCGGACTGAAAATTTTATCATCCGAGAAATGCTCGAAAATAGACCAAGAGAATCAGAACCTGGAAAAGTACTTGGCCTAATGCAACTGCTCGCGTACATCTATGACAAAAAGATCTCAAATAAGCTACATGTGTGGATCATGACTATTTTATTCAATGGAGAACAAATCAACAACATATGCAATGTAGTCCCCCAAGTGGAGTCTGAAGAGGGTAGGATGTATAGAGATAAAGAGGTTGTTTTCGATAGACTCTTGGCGTAAGTAAAGCATAAATAGCAATGTGTTGCAAGAGAATCAAAATTTTCAAATTTCTCTTTATAATTATTGATCATGCATGTAAAAAGATTGTTTGTACGTGTTAATATGCTAGCAATAGCTAAATCTTTCTTATGGATTGACATGCACATACAATAGCACAGTACATAGTTATTTCCTTAATAACAAAGAAAGAACTGTCATTTATGTAGGTGGTTCTTAAGACGAGCTATTAGAAAACAATCATACAAAATATATTATACTTCTCACTGACTATGCTATGAAAAAGAGGATATAATGGTAGAGGCTTATTAAGATGCTTAAAAGCTGTAAGATTTAAGTGAGGAAAGACAATAATGGGATAAAAATAACTACCTTAGAAGAGCCAATAAATGCAAAGTTTCTTCTCCCACAATATCGCCTTTTACAAACCATCATGATTTGCGCCAGAAGATGAAGTGCATGTATTCCCCGAGCTACCATCAACCAATATTATTCCTCCAACACAAGGATTCAGAAGGGTAGAAATAGAGGCAATGACACCAACCCCAAATTTATCACCAATGCTTGAATTTAGATCAACAAAATCCCTCTTCAATTCCCAATTCATTTGTCTAACTCAAACCCGAACAATAGTTTTGCTCCAAATTTCAGTTCACTTCCAAATTTCTAATTCTAACCCTGATTTTTGTTCAATACCAAAAAAATTACATCCCATCCTTATCCCGATGAATAGAAGACGAGGTAGGCTAAGTAGTATATAGTCTTTGGATTAGGTATCTAGTGGTTTTCTCGATAATATAAGTGAAAAACCATCTGCGTTGGTCGATTCATCTTCTTAAGGTAAAGTTAGCAAAACCTGAGTGAAAAGTAATGATTTTGGTAATAGAAATGTTGATTCTAAAGTTGTTAGAAGTAAGAATTCTAGAGGGGGGGTTGTTTCGGATGAGATTATTTGTATAAATAAAGAGCCAACTTTTGAGGCTTTAGTTGCGTTAACGGTTCGATTTCCTTCTAATTCGTTAACGGGTGAGGAAATTGAAGCTGGGGTTGTTAGTGTAGTTGGCAGGATAGAAAAATCAAGCTATATTTTAATAAGAAATCACATTATTATAGAATGACGTGAAAACATATCGATTTTGGTGACATAAGATAGGTTTGGTGATATTATACCTGAAGGGTGTGATGGGTTATTAGATTTAGCCTATAACTACTTGTTATAATACATGTATATTAATTTTGGGGTGGCGTTTGCGATTAAGAACATGCTTTTAGATGAGCCAAGTAAAGGTAGAGATTTTGTTATTAGGCCAGGTCTTGCAAGGTTGACGACTGCAAGACAACTGGTATTATTTGGGTTTAAGGTGACTATTTTAGAAGGACAAAAGCGTGCATGTGGAAGGGTGTATACAGAAAAAGATGGAAGGAGGGAATAAGATGTCAACTGCTGATTTAGGAGGGAGTGTTTTGACAGGTACACTAGGGAATCCACTTAGTCTGTTGGGTCGACAGTTGTCGTATAGACTTCATAAGGTGAGAGACCAATGTCTACTCTATCGTGTTGATGGAAAGACCGTGGACAAGCATTTGGATAAGAAGTAAAGTGGAGGCTTCTTACAATGAACTTTTGGACAAGGCAAGCAATGTGAGGCAAGAAATATCTCAGGTTGTTTCTCTTGGAGAGGAATTGGAGACTTTGCGAAAGGATTTTGGTGTTGCGATGGATGTTAAGGAGATGATCTTGTTTAACTGGTATCTAGAAAATTTGTAATATGTAAATGTAGGTTTGCTTTCACAGATTTTCTTAGAATTTTTTTGACTAAGATGACCCCTATGATATGGAAGGGGATTACTGCTTCTTATCCTGTTGAAATGGAAGATTAGTTCATGCTCTAGGTGAAATTTTGCCTATTATTTTTTTAAAACTGTGTATCTCATTCGTTATGGTAGAAATAGTGTGAAGGTGAATACTTGGGCTCAATTATGTGAGGGAGGTACAACATTGTGCACCGTTCCTTTCGTATTTTTTAAGAGTGGTTCTATCAGGTTCATTCTAGAGTTGTCTCAACAAAAGCTGGACACAATAAAAAGATTGGGTATTGTATTGTTAAATAAGGTTGCAATGTTATTCCCGTTTGTGTTTTGCGACTCCAATGTTGATAAATTTGTTCATGGTGTTGATTATTCTTGTTGTCGGGGGAATTCCTTCTTTTTAACAACCATGCAACGGTTTTTAGTGCGCCCTTTTTGTTTGTTCTAGTCACAGGAGAAGCTGCACACAAGTTTTCGAGAATGGCCCCTACAGATGGAGTAACAAAAGTACTTCAAATTTTAAAAGGTAAATGATATGTTCCATATTAACTTTGATGTCAAAATACCAAAACTTATTTTTACCAAATCAAAGTTAATGTGGAACCTATCATTTACCTTTTAAAATTTGAAGTACTTTTATTACTGCATCTGTAGGGGTCATTATCTAAAACGTGTGTGCAACTTCTCCTGCGACTAGAACTAACAAAAAAGGCCTACCAGCAACTGTTGCATAGTTATAGAATTGAAAGAACTCCCCTTGACAACTAGCATCATCATCAACTTGGACAAATATATCAACATTGCAGTCTCAAAACACATACGAGAATAACATTGCAACCTTATTTAATAGTCCTAAACCTAATCTTATTATTGTGTCCAACTTTTCCTGAGGCAACTCTGGGATGAATGTGACGAAACCAATATTAAAAACTCCGAGAGGACCGGTTCACAATTCCATATCTCCCTCAAATAGTTGGCCTCCGGTAATCACATTAACAATGTCTCTGCCATAAAGAACGGCATACATAATTTTTTGAAAATAATAGGCACATTTTCAGCCAGAGCATGACCTAATCTTCCATTTCCACCGGGCAAGAAGCAATGATACCCTCTAATATAATAGGGGCCATATTTGACCCACTGTGATTAGGAAATATATGAAAGAAAACTTGCATTTTCACATTCTAGATTTGCCAGATGCCAGCTAAACAAGCTCATCTCCCTAGCATTCATCGCAACACCAGAATCCTTTTGCAAAATCTCTGATCCCTCTCAAGGAGAAATAATTTGAGATAATTCTTGTCTAACCTTTCTTGCCTTGTCCAAATGTTCCGAGTAAGCAACCTCAACGTTTTTTTCCAAAAACTCATCTACGGGCTTTCCATCAGCCCGATAGATCTGACATTGATATCTCACCTTATGAAGTGTATACGATAACCGTCGAGCCAACAGACCAAGTAGATTTCCTAGTGTATCTGTCAAAACACTCCTTCCTAGATCAACAATTGTCACTTTATTCCCTCCTTCCATCTTTTTTGTGTACACCTATCCGCCTGCACTCATTCTTCCCTCCAATACAATAACCTCAAACCTAAATAACATTAGTTGTTGTGCAAATGCTAACCAAGCAAGACCTGCCCCAACAAGAATCACTCTCTGTTTTCTTGGCGCAACTGGGATCATGTTCTTAATTGTCAACTCTTACCCAAAATTAATATATCTGTATGAAAACAAAGTCATAGGAAAAATCCAATAACTCGCTACACCATTCAGGTATAACATCACAAAACATTTTGTGTTACCCAAATCGATACAGTTTCATGCCATTTTGTAATAATGTGATTCCTAATTAAAATTTAGTGACATTGTTCTATCCCACCAACCACACTAACAACCATAGCTTCAATTTTCTCATCCTTTTTTGTCAGAATTAAATTCAGCCGTTAATGCAGCTAAAGCCTCACAAGTTGACTCTTTTTTATACAAATAACTCATCTGGAACAACTCTACTTCTCGAATTTTTACTTGTAAGCACTTTACAATCACATTTTTGTTAGGAAAATCAGAACTTGAGTTTTGCTAACTTTACCTTAAGAAGATGAAGAAACCAATGTTGATTGTTTTTCATTGACATTACCAAGAAAACTATTGGATAGTTGATCTAAAGATTGTTAACTGTGTGATCTACCCCGTCTTCTATTCATAGCAGGAGATGGAAATGATTTAACATCAAATAAGATTTAGGGGTAGGGTTAGAATTTGGAACTTAACTGATAATGGTAGTGAAATTAAGAGTTTGAGTTAGACAACTGAATAGGGAACTGGACAAGGATTTTGTTGATGGATTTTTATGCTTTTTGTAACGGCTTTAGCAACAGAGAAGAAGATGACGGGATTAGAGAAGATGAAAATGGATGATTGGAAAAGATGGATTCGGTTTTCTAGATTGTTTTCTTTGTTATAACGGAGTGAAGAGGAAAGGAGAAATATAGCTGTTTTGGTTATTGAAAATGGAGGAGAAAACAAGGTGAAATATAAAAATAAAAAGATAAATATATGCATGGCATTTGATGTATTTTTGACTTAATTAAATTCATCCTTATTATTTTAGTTTAGTTTTTTACATCCTTGTAATTTTCATTTAATCAAAAATATCTTTTAAATTAATAAAATATGACCAAAAAATATTTTTATTTTATTTTTTCGTCCATCTCAAACTTCAATAAATTTAGTTTTAGATTTGATATATTTAAATATTCAAATTTCAAATTAGAGACTATTGTGTTTCTTATTGGAACTCAGAATAAGAAATCTGAAGCATCTTTATTCAGTCAGTGAAACGTTATGTTTAGATTTCTGTCGTTGTTTTCTTGAAATGTGAATTCAGCTGCGTTTCTTATTCTCAGTTCCAATTCCTTAACCATCGAGATTTTAACTCCATTATCTAAAAAAATTAAATTCTAAATTGTTGTTTATGTTTTACATGAACCCTATTTTTCTTTTTACAAAAGTCATGTTTATAAAGATAATTATATGAGATTTATTATACATCAATTTTGGAAAATTAAGAAAGAGAACTTTCTGCCTCTTCATAATGCACAAAATATGAGGAGGAAGCAATGGGATCCTTATCCTCATTGTGTAAGTGAACTTGAAGTTGTACTCAGAATGATCAGTTGAACAAACATTTGTGTTGTCGGGCTCTTTAGTCTATCCGAAAGCATTAAACAATAACAGAGTGAAAAAACTAAAAACTCAGTAATTGGTAGAATAGAATCCTCTTATTAAATTTAAAACATAATGGCTTGAGATTATGAATGGGAAAATACAAAAGAAACACCACTAATAAAGTTGTCGAATACCATCCGCATGGCCATGTACACTCTATGGGTCTATCTACAGACCATAGATCTCATCCATGGAATTCATATTGGAGTTTTAAGGCTAAGAGGTTCATTCTACGGTACCACCCGTAGATGGGGCTATCGGAATTGGACCCCAAACTACAACCCATAAAAGGGTTTTATAGTTCACTCACTCAGAAAACATTGTTGTGGTAGTCTCTAGTAAAATATTCATAATGTTTTACTTTGACCTCGAAATGAGGGAAACTTGCTGGAGTTGGTACAAAGACACAATTTGATTGGTCATGGGCTACCTAATTCATTATGTGCTAAGAGATATGATAGTGTGAAGTTGACCTAAGTAGAACTTTACATCAAAACTTAATCGATAAGGAAGCTTACAACTCAACTATGTGCTAGAGGATTTTTTTGACCTTAATGCATATCAAAATTCATTTCCATACTAAATAATAGACTTTAACACCTACGAAAAATTTAAGAACCTCCTGATATGACCTTATAAACATATAAAGAACTGTTCGGGCCTTAGCTTAGAATATTTAGGGGGTGTTACACTCCTCTTCAGTCATTTAGGCTTCCCTTCTAGGTTTGGCTAGTTCTTTCAAGACATTCTCGAGGGTAACTCTCAGCTTGCTCTGTTTGGTCTACAATATTTCACAGCATAAGTTACACCATCATCAACATTGAAGGAAGCAAATCTATTTTCCTCCCATCGTTTGTTAGTATGACCTCTTGAAATATCATTAAAAGAATCAATATCCACAATAGTATAAACCACAGCTCAAATGAGGGAACAAGAGCAACCACTTCATAAGGAAATTCTAAAAGGAGTAACAAGAATGTCCCATGCACATAACATTTTTAAGACACAAGATCAAAGGTATTTTAATATATTTCACATATCTTTAGTTTTAGCTCCCGTTTGACAACAATTTTTAGTCTGGTAAGGTCTTCAAAACATGGCCAAAAGGTCATATTTGTGCCTTGAAATGACAATATCGATTGAATAGGCTCATTATTCATCATGGATATGAGCTTGTTTTCGTTCTCTTCAAATACGATGTAATTCATCGCAATCTTATTATAATATTTTCAATATGATTTTATTAATTAGCATGAAATGCATGTGCACGTGTTTGAAAACGAGGATAAAAATCATGAAAGTGGTAAATTAATCAAACACAAATAATCTAAAGTGACTACATCATATATGGCATAAATCTATTTGAATAATTTTCTAAAGTATTTTGGGAATGGGAAAAGGGACTAATATACCCCTTAACTTTGTCATTTCGAGCTTGTATACCCTTCGTTATGAAAGTCGCTCATATACACCCTTACGTTTTATAAATTACTCACATATATATTTCCACTTTTATGAAAGAAACTCACATATATAACGGTAGTGAAAAAATTAGTTTTCAATTTATTTTTTTATTTTAATCTTTTTTAAAAAGAATCATGTGGGGGTATATATGATTATTCTAGTAAAGTTCAAGTGTGATTTAATCATTTTCATACGTAAATTATTTTTTGACTTCTTCTATTAGCATTATTTGAGTCTCTTAGTTTTTTGTTTCATTCTTTAGTGTAAATAAAAATTAAAACTAATTTTTTTTGGAGCTATACTATAATTATTTTTTGTATTTGTAAAAACAAAAATGGGGCACCTAAAATAAATTTTATAAGAAAATTAGTGAAATATAAAAATAACTTGGCCCATCAAATAAAATAAAAAAATTAGTCACTGAAGAAATTATAAAAATAAATGTGTGAGGAAGATCAAATATCCAATTTTTCGTGTGAAGAAATATTTCAAGAGAGAAGAAGAGAAAGAATACATTTGACAATATGGAGAGTGAGATAAAAGGAAAAACTTTAACTATAAATATCTTGCTAATTAGGTAACTCAACAATTATTAAAGGATCCTTATTTGAATAAAAATTGAGGCTGTCAAAAAATAGAGAGAGATATAAAAGGAAAAACTTTAAATATAAAAATATGGATAATTAGGTAACTCTATAATTATTAAAAGACCCTTTTTGGAATAAAAATTAAGGCGGTCAAAAAAAATATCACCAAGAATTCTATGTTCCCACTCAAGGTTGGAATAAAAATTAAAATCGAATTTTACTGTTATAAATAGAGTGTTACTGCCTTTTTTTCAATGTATCATTCCAACAATTTCTTCAATGTCTGATCAAAAGTCTTTACTTATCCTTCACAAAACATTCTTTTAAAATTTCTTTCCATCAAAAGCTGAAGAAGAAGCTTGCAAACTTAACAACACTACACATGTAATGACACCAGAAAAATTTTGAGCTAACACTTTAACCATCCTTTGTAGTGAGTATGTTCTTGCCAAGAAATTAAAAATTTCTTAAGTAATAAGGTCAGGTCACCTGATGTAGCACCATGATTTCTAAAAAAAATTAAATTGGAAATAACATTAATAAAAAATTTGGAGAGTTAAGTTAAGTATGAGATTTGGGTCAATTTCAAACTACCATAAATCCTAGAACAAGATGAGTTATGTGTGAGATGAGATACCTCAGGAAATATCTTTGAATGATATTTCCAACGCCACCGAGTTTGCTAAGTTTCGAGTTCAGATGAGTGAGATATGACCTTTTGAAGTTAGGATGTCAAGTTTAGGAAGGTTACCCGAAAATAGTAAGATGTATTTTGGTCTTATCCTTACAAAATCACATTTAATTCATTTTTAGTAATATTTTAATTTGGGGTCTAATCCTATTAGTTTCATTTTTATAATACTAATATACGCCTAGGGTTTGAGTTGAGAGTTCAATAAGAGAAAAGAGGAGAAAAAGAGGAGAGGATCAAGCGTTCGTCGAGATTCTTACTTGATGTCGTAGATTTTCGCCATGGATTTGATCCCTAAGAGGTATTTTAGCTTCCATAGTGTTGGGTTAGATCACCCACATTCCAAACATATTATTTTCAGCGTAATTTATTCTCAAAAAGTTGAAGTATTTAAGTTCTTGATAGGTGTTCTTGACGTTCATAAAAAATCTTGTCTTGTTTTGATGATTTCTTGAGATGAATGTGATTGTTTTGAGTGTTGTTTTGAGTTTATTAGTGTGGAATTAGGTTGGGTAATTGAAACTATGGAAAGCTTGAGAAATAAATCGATTAAAAGCGATTTAGGGTCAGAAAACAAGAGGCGAAATACCTCAAAACTTTGCCTATGAAGAGGCTGGCGCGGCGCGCCCCAGATGCGCCCAAGGGGCTGTGGCAGTGCGCCAATATTCAGTCTCTAATGTTAGGGGCTGGCGCCCCGCGGCTGAAACACGCCAGGATCGCTTGCCCCCACTCTTTTTTCTGTCGGTTATCCCGTTTGAGCCCATTTTAAGTGTACCTTCACTTCCATTGATTCTAATCACTCTAAAATACTTCCAAACACTTAGAGATCATTCATATCATGATCATTACATTGAATTCGTAATTCCAGATTCAAGGTAGAGTTGAGAGTTAAGTTTTGAGAATTCTTTCGAACATACTAAGAAAGCCCCTTTGAGTCCTTTTGTGGAGTCTTCTACAACTTCTAGTAACTTGGATCAAGACTCGAGCAAGTGAGTATGAGGATGAAGATAATATTTTGATGAGTCTACCTTGTCATCATGAGATCCTCCATGTCATGAACCAAACTCTTGAATTCATAATTCCCATTTAAGAGAGAGTTAAAGAGTAGAGTTCAAGAATGCCTTTGAATTCAATTGTGAATCCTTTGAGACCAACTATTGATTTAAACCAAGTTTGAGGAAGTAAGTAAGAGAATGAGAAGAGTCGTATACATGAGTTCCATGTATTTATGTAGACCTTTGAGTCCAGTTGTTTCATGCCCATAATTCAGCATGAACTTCGTAAGTTGAACATCTTTCAGAGAAGTGGTATCTCCAAGTTCTTAGCCTTTAAGTGTTGAATTCTTAATCCCTTTTTTAGATTAATTCCTAATAATGTGACTATTACATATTAACCATGAAGTCCTTGAGTTGAGTAGTTCATTCCCACAATTTTGCATAAACCCTCCAAGTTGAGCATTCTTCAGATGAGTAGTATCATTGACTTCTTGAGTTCGGGAGTTGTTGAGTTCCAAGTATTGAGTTCTACGCAAGGTTATTGAAAAACCTTAAATTGTGTTGTTCATGACCATAATACGGCATGAATCCTATTTCAAGAAGTCTTTTTACAAATTGTTATAAACCTCATTTTAAAGACTTGAGCACTGAGTTGACAAAGACTAAATTTGAAGTTATGTTCTTCAAATAAGTATATGGGGAATAAGTATTCCAAAAGAGATTTAAAATGATTTCACATTCAGATAAGAATGGAAACTAGATTTCGAAAGAGCTTTTGGGCAAGTTTTCAGAATAGAGAATTCACTTTCTAAATAAAGCAAGGGAGGAAATTGAGATTTCCAAGATAGCCTTTGGGCTAAGTTTTGAGCACTAATCTCAAATCACAAAAGAAGTATGTTTTTAAAACGTAAGAGCTAGTATATTTTAGGAGTAGTATTGAGCACCAATATGGAGGAGAGTTCTGAAAACT
Source organism: Solanum sitiens (assembly GCA_016801875.1). NCBI lineage: Eukaryota > Viridiplantae > Streptophyta > Magnoliopsida > Solanales > Solanaceae > Solanum > Solanum sitiens. Next base: position 4,659,424 of record JABWTJ010000069.1, on the reverse strand, counting down.
CAAAACCCCCATAAATCATGTATCCACCATGGGTAGAAAAGGGTCATATGTTTTAGAGGATTCTTTTTGTGATTTTTAGTATAGACTAGTGGATCCACTTAGTAGTATTGATTTTATACTAATGGCAAGGTATAGAACAACCCTGGCAGCGTGAGGCAAAATGTTGTATCATTACTATAGCTCTTAAGTGATAGTTGTCAGTTAGAGAAACTCCGATAGAAGTTATTGTATTTTTTATATACATCAATTAATTGTATTTTCATATACATTTCAGAGTTATGTTGTATACTTGTTATATACACATAGTTGACATCATGTTTTTAAATAACTTTTCTTTATATTGCATTTGTTTTAAACTGCTTTATATTGAAATGAGTTTAGTTAAGTATCAGGAGTTGAGTATTTCGAGTTGAATAACTTAAGTTGAGTATCTTGAGTTGATATGTGCTTCATTGAATCAAGTATCATATATTTGAAGTTGAGAATCTAATCTTTGAGTTAAGTATCTAATCTCTGAGTTGAGTATCTTATCCTTCAGTACTTCTGAGTTGAGTAAATTGAGTAGTTTTGAGTATCCTTGAGTTGAGTAAGTTTGAAAAGAGGTAAGTATGTTTCCATTTTTATCAAGTTCAAGTTTATGTTATGCTTTAGAATTCCCCTTACATGCTCATATATTGCACGTACTGAGCCACTTGGCCTGCATCTTCTCATGATGCAGATCAAGGTATTTAGGATCATCAATCGGAACTTCGTTTATGTCACATGGAGTTCGCGTTAGCTATGATGAGCCTCCTTGCTTTCGGAGGATTCCATTTACTTTGAGTTTTTAGGAGCTCGTGGGTCTTTTTCCGACTTCCATTATTGTCATTTAGAGGCTTCATAGATAGACGGTAGAGTTTTAGAAGTCTTCACTTATTTTATTAAATGTTTTAAAGACTAAAGATGTCTTTTATGGTGAGTTGTGTATATTTTACTATACAGAGCTTTCTTTAAACTTAAAGTGTCTATTTAATTTTTATGAACTTTTATTTAAGTTTTAAACTTTTGCATGCTTAAGTTAGTCTTCCGCATGTAGTCAGTCAGGATGAGGATTCACTTGAGGAGCAATAATGGTTCTTGAGTGTCGGCCACATCCAGGGTGTAGATTCGGGGCTTTACATATACCCTCCCCCAAAAATTGATTTGAAAACCCCTGGCAGATCAATTAAAAGATTACCCGTGACGAGGTTATTGTAGGAAAGCTGATGATTCCATTTTTCAAGATGTTTGAGCATTTTGTTTTACTGGATGTTGGATGAGACCAAAAGTTTGGAGAACGGGTGCGATGTTGGAGTCTGAGATGTAACGGAGGAGAATATCCCTATGAAGTATGAAAGTGGAAGTGTTTGCTTAAGGAAATTGTACAAGGATGACTTTTATCTTTCGTGCACCATATTGTTCAAGAGTCACAGATTAAGCGTTGGTGATGAATTTGGACTTTATTGGGATTAGATCTTTAAGTTTAATGTTCAAATTACTTTCTCAGGTTCGGGCTTAGTGAAAGGTCCAAGAATTTAGGAAGAAAAACAACATACCATAGTCTTTTTGTTGGTATTCCTCTTGCTTATAGTTGTAACTAGTCATGGACACGTGTGTCTCATGTTAATCCATGTTGACTCATTCGAATATATATATATATATATATATATATAGGTAAACTAACCGCGCTTCGCGTGGTGGTAAACTACCTCTATTAACTTACATCTCTTTTGAGTTTAATGAAATAAAGTATGACCATTTGAACTGACGTCTCAGCAAGTACTACAAAAATGTTTTTTACTTGTTTTGTTTTTGAGTAGTACATTCAAAACATGTAAAGTTTTGTGATTTTTAATCTAATATAAAAACACATGTTTATTTATGTTGGGTCTGACTAATTTGGATCCATGAAAATAGACATTTTTATAGCAATACAATTTGCATTATGTTTATGACCTTTATTTGATAGAATATTAGAATATTATCACACTATCGTCATTATTTTTTTGCGGGACAATATGTAGACATACACTTAAGCTTGACTTAAAATGTTAAATTAATAAATACTCTTATTTCGATTCTCTATATCTAAATGCATTAATTCGTGTCCTCCATGTTAATTAAACACTCCACTTGTAAAATGGTACTCTTGTAATGTGTATATTTTTTTATTAAGTAGCAAATGTATCTTATAAAATGTGGTAAGCCACTGGCTATCTTAATTCTTTTCAAAAATAACCAAAAATACCATTTGCTAAAAATATTTCAATTAATACTTTGACAATGCAAATATTTTCTATTTACACTTCCTAAAAATGTTTTATTTGCCTCAAATTTTTTTCGTTATCTTCCTCTATATTAGATGTGAGTTAATTTGGAAATAATGTCCTTAATTTACTACACAAATGCTTGTGCATGGTTGCATACGTGAAAATGATTATGACAACTTTACCGGATGAAACATCTCTAATTTACAATAGTTTGCCAATATGTTACATTCTATTTGGTTTAACTGTTTTGAAAAGAGAGATATATTGAACAACTACGACTTTATTTGAAGTTGCAACATCAACAGGAAAAAGAAACATGAAAACAAAACTAAACACTTATTAATTAGCTTTATAAAAAACAAATGTGAATTCACCTTTATCAAGACAGTCTGCCCTCACAAATTAATGAGATTCGAACATTGTAACTTCATTTATAACAAATACTACAAAAGAGAAAACAAATAGAGACTTTCCAACTACCATTCATCGTTTCAACAATGGACAAAGAGGAATAAACATATCATTTTACCTGTCTTACAATTCTAAAAGATAATGCATAGTAAATAGTCAATACCTCACTCGAGGATAGTAAAATTGCCAAGTTTCATGCAATGTGGCTATGCCTTCAAATTTTAAAGGTTCAAGTTCACTTCTTCAAATTCCTTGCGTATGTCAGCTTAAATGCCAACCACTATTTCCTTGCCCTGCATTTCTTTTTGCTTGTTATCTTGCTTGATTGTCTCAAATTACAGCTGACAACAACGATCCCATGCTTTTTCAAGTCCCAAACTATGGCTTGCAAAATCACTGGTCAACCAAAACAATCTGCCTTCACAATTCAATGAGGCTTCAACGGTCAAAATTTATATAGAGCAAAACTTATACAAGAGTAAGCAAACTAAGAAACTCCAAATATCCTCCTTTCACTACATATGCATGTTTACAGACATTGTAATTATCCATATTAAGTTTACCCATGATGGTTATCTTTTTGAATTTGTAAAACATTTACAGTAACGGTATCTTGTATAGCAATGCCAAATGTATGCGATATACCTCGTCTCATCTGACAATTATATGACATACATTTTCGAATACTTGTTCTAAAAGTTGAGATTCCCTCTCGTTGAAGCTGCTTATTATCAACATATAATATTAGATTCGCAAGTAAAATTACAAAAAAAGCACATTGCCCAGGAGGGAATAAAAAAACTTCTCGTCTCCTACACTTACGTAGCAATGAGCATAGTAGAAACACCTAAAAGCTGGATATTTTGTAGCAATACCAAAAAATTGAAAATGGAAAATTGCATAAATTTAATCAGACCTATAGCAAATCATGTAATGAACTCTAGTTTGCTCTTCGATTTCAAAATACCATTGTAATGTTGTGGCATAGTTGTGAGTTGCTAGGGTACATTTTAAATTGAAAGTAGAGGATTGGAAAATATAAACTACTTTGTACATGAGTCGGAGGAGGATCTAGGATTTGAAGGTCGTGGGTGCCACATTGTTCAAGTAAGATAAGCGGGCTGGTTGCTTTAATTTTGAGTTACAATCGAGTTATTTATCTTTTTTCGATCTTTATAAACAAATCGATCAAATATGCATGTTACTAATATTTTATTTTAGATATTTTGAGATTAGAGCTAAGTAAAAAATCAATTTTATTTCTGTTTAGGAATTAGTGGCCTTATTTACTGAAATTTTGAGGAATAAAGAGTTTTTTCACACTAAAATTTGAGTATGTATAAACTATCTGATAGTGTTAACTCAAAGTATTCATATTTCATTGTCTTTATGTGTTGTTGCAAAATATAACAAAAGAGAATACAAATTATAGTCATTTTTAAAATTTATATTTTTTAAAATTACTATTTAAATATATTCTTAGTAATATTTATATCACGTTCGTAATTTAATTGATTAAGTATAAACATGCGACATTCATATAAAGATATTAATAATTAGTGAAAGAGAAAGTAAAAGAACTTAAATATTAATTATTGTGAATATGAGTCAATTTGAATTAACAAAGAATACTTGTAAATAAATAAGAATGAATGGAATGGTAAAAAAACACTGGCACATCAATTAAAAAAAGACAAAACAAAAGGAAAAAAAAAAAAGAAAAGCTTTCAAAAATTAATGTTGCCCATGTGACAGATTTCCTACTTTGCCAATTGAACTGTTAACCATTTTATTTAGTGGGTGACAAAGAAAATATATATTTGTTTTCTTAAACATGTATACATATATATACAAAAAAAAATCCGAGATCAGTGGGTGCCATGACATCCCCACGGGCACCCATAGATACGCCCCTGACATGAGTCATAAATCTGAAAATTAATCCAAACCTGCATACATTTTCATTGCAACAACAATTATTTGGAGACAGATTCATTGCAACCCCAAATTCCGCTCACGAAAAATTAATTTCTACTTACGAAAAATAAAGTGAAGATCCCTACTACCCAGAATAACAGTTGTAAAGGAAAATAGATAAGGTAGTAGGTTTATTGAGTAAAAAAATAAAACTTAGATTTTGATTGTACATTCATTTTTCTTTATTGAAAACATATGAGACTTTGACCTATAAGTAAAGGAAAAAGTCTCTGTAAATCTACATAGAGAATGAATATGGTGGAAATTTACCTAAAGAATTAGTATAAAATTACCCACGCTTCGCACATGAATTTAATAATCCTTAAAATCTATCTGTCACTAAAACTAAATAACTATATTATCTTCCATAAAATATTAATAATGTAAAGGAAAATAAAAAGTATTACATCTTATCATTTAAGCTTAATAGCATAAGCATAATTAATGGCGGTAAAATACGTACCAAGATCTCTAACATAAGCAAAGGTGTCACTGAGCCACTCAACATGAGCAAAGTACACATATATATAATTGTGAAGAAAAATAAAAAGAGGTTCAAAATTTTCGTTGTTTTAAATGATAGGAAACACCTCTATTTATTGAAAACAAATGGTAATGTGAAGAAATATTTATTGTGCCTTATCGGAAAGGTTACAAGTATTTGGAAGGGTACAACCTTTCATAAATTTCACAACCTTTTATAAAAGTCACAACTTGTTATAGAATTCACAACTCTTCATTATAGTCGCAACTTTTCATAAAAGTTACAACTCTTCATTAAAGTCGCAACTATTCATAAAAGTCATAACTTTTCATCAAAGTCACATCATTTCATCAAAGAGAATTACTATTTCTGGAAAGTCTTCATAAAAGTTGTAACTCTCCATAAAAGTCATAATTTTTCATAAAAGTCACATCTTTTCAAGAAAGGGGAAGACTATTTTTGGAAATAAATAAATTTAAAAGACAATTCTCGCTTGTGGTGGTGCCACGTAGGCGGGCCTAGGGTTCTCTTTTATATAAATATATATAATTGTGAAGAAAAATCAAAAGAGGTTCAAAATTTTTGCTGTTTTAAAATGAGAGGAAACACCTCTATTTATTGAAAACAAATGGTAATGTGAAGAAATATTTATTGTGCCTTATCGGAATGTTACAAGTATTTGGAAGGGTACAACCTTTCATAAATTTCACAACCTTTTATAAAAGTCACAACTTGTTATAGAAGTCACAACTCTTCATTAAAGTCGCAACTTTTCATAAAAGTTACAACTCTTCATTAAAGTCGCAACTATTCATAAAAGTCACAATTTTTCATAAAAATCACATTATTTCATGAAAGAGGATTACTATTTCTGGGAAATCTTCATAAAAGTCGTAACTCTTCATGAAAGTCATAATTTTTCATAAAAGTCACATCTTTTCAAGAAAAGGAAAGACTATTTTTGGAAATAAATAAATTTAAAAGACAATTCTCGCTTGTGGTGGTGTCACGTAGGCGGGCTTAGGGTTCTCTTTTATATAAATATATGATAAGTGGTGTTTTATTTCTTTTGTTATTTATTAATTTTTTTTACATAATCAAGAACAAGTTAATAGTGTTCTTACAATTTTATCATTTTTTGAATTGCTTTGAAAAAAGAGCTACATACATTTATGTTGTACATTGAAAACAAATTTTTAATAATAGTAGGAGTACTAATTAGTGTCACCTTATTAATTACTATTTTTATCCATTTCAAAATAAGTGGTTTTTTAACTTTCTACTTTTGATTTGTTATAAAATAAGTTTTGTTTTACTAAAATCACGAACGCGTTAATAATGTTCATTCAATTTTATCGTTATTTAAATATAAAAAAAGAGCTACATATATTTATTAAAAGTACAATAAAAAAAACCATCTCACTTTTTTAGAAATACTTAATTTCCTTAGGAGGTGCACAAGCTAAACACAACACTTATTGTAAAATGAAGAGCCATTGTACTATGTTTTTTGTTTAATTATTAGATGCACGACACGTGGGTTTTACGTGTATATCGCATATATAGTATGCGGTGTTGTAAATAGAATTAGACTTACTATATTAATGCTTTCAGTAAATAATTATAATTTTAATAACATAGGACAAGCTCTTTTAAATTAATAATATAGATCGTCATAGAGTAACTTGTTTTTTGAGATCAAAACGATCAAATATCATTGAAACATTTCAAAATACATCCAAAGTGATGTGGAGAATATGACATTTCTTTGGTAGTAGAATTTTTGCCTTCACTCAATTTTGTAATTAATCAAACCAACAAAATTGTAATCAATATCAATACAAAAAATGTTACTAATAGTCTTTGTTCTTGAGGTTATGAACATAAATGATGATCAGCATTTAAATATAATTTTTCTCTTAAATATTCATACTTGAAATTTAGTATGTGCATGACAGTAATAAGGATTACCATATTAATATTTTAAATTTTATCTTTATACGTAATGTCACGATCCAAAATGAGTCGTGAGTGACACCTACACTTAACCTCCTAGGTGGGCGAACCAACAAATCAAAACCTCAACATATACCAATAGTTCAATCATAAATAACAAAAATAATGCGGAAGCTCCAAAACTTCTTAAGTAACCAATTAAATTAGCTTCTAAAGTTTAACACTTATTATCCCCAAAATATGAAAGTCATCACATCAAGGACACCTATTCTCAAATTACCAAGCCTAAGAGTAATTAAGAAACCAAAATAAGCAAAAAGATTGTCCATGTCCGAAATTCAAGGACATCAAGACGTGAATAAGAGAATCTAGCACAAGCTAGAAATAATAGCTCACCCTAAACTCTGATGTGCTGGAAACTGGATAGAGCTGAGGGCGAGTCGAAGTCGATGGTACACTTGCTTGACTCCACAAAAGAACAAAGACAAAAATACAAGTAGGGGTCAGTACAAGGAACACGTACTAAGTAGGTGTCATCGGCCAACTCAAAATAGAAACCAAAATATATTGGATAATAATATAAAATCAACTACAATACTTAACAGGTGGCAAATAACAAACACATGTACCAGTGACAACAACACCATAGTAGGTACACCATCAATCACAATATCAAGCACACCTATGAAGACTCATGCCTCCACATCATACTCATTTGGTGGTTTCTTTGAGATTGAGTATATTAAGTTAATTCAAGATTCCTTACCTTTAATGTTATTGTGTCGGAACGTGACACTCCGATCCCATAAACCGTGTTGGAACGTGACACTCCGATCCCATAATATCGTGTCGGAACGTGACACTCTAATCCAATAATACCGTGTTGGAACGTGACATTGCGATCCAGTTATCTCATTATTTTATTTCATCAAGCCTTCTTTATTCAAGGCGTCATTTTAATAGAGAGGGTTCAAGATTATAAATTCAACAGTCTCAGAATCTTAGGCCAACCACAAACCACACAACCAAGACATACAACCACACAATAAAGTACATAGGAGACTCTACAATATCACTCAATACATATCAATCGCTATTGAGAGTTTATCTATCAAATAGAAATAAACCATAACCTACCTCCACCGAAGAATCGAAGTCAAGCAACTACTTCTCCAATATCTTTCCTTTCCTTATTGCCTCCGAACCCTTCCAATCTATCAAATATATATATACATAACGTGTAAGTTAACGAGCCCATAAACACTCCGATTATTCTGTGTCTAGCCTATACCCATCAATTCACCTAATTCTATAATCAATTTTCTAAATTTCAAACCTAAGGGTAGGTCTTAATTCCCTCAATTAACATAACTTTAAAGAAATTTAAATAATTCGATACACCTAATATTTAATTACCTATCTTAATATACTATACTCCATGTAAAAATGATGACACAGAATGAAATTGATGATTATAGCCACTGGTTTCGAAAACCAGTGGCAACAACTTTAACATAAGACATCTTATTACTAAAAAACAATTTCACAAACATAAATAGCAATGATTGGCTAATCATTTCTTTGGTCATGATTCCATAATTCTCCGTAACGAGAATTGAATGGTGGTCCCCCCACTTTCACACAATAATCATATACATCAACATATAATTCCTTAACTAACCATATAATAATAATATACCTTCTCGCCTGATCATATCATTATTTATAACTTTTAAAAAAAAAATTAATGGATCAAGTTTACCTTAATAGCATATGCTTCCTCACTGATGCCGCCGTTCTCAATTCAGTTTTCGTTTGGACATCGCTTTTCTTTTTGTTGTTCTCCTCTTTCGTTTTCTTTTCTTTTCTTTTCTTTTATTTCTTTACCCTAATTATCGTATAACTAAATATAGAAGGTGGTAAAAGTGATCCACTATTTATTTTACTATTATTTTTCTTTCACCACCAACTAAATAAATTATTAAAACTACCCCACTAATTTCATAATTATAATTCTGAATAGTCCAAAACACCCATTTAAAATCTATCGGGAAGTATTTTATCAAAGAAAAAGTTCTAGTGTTCAAACCGATTAAATGGGTTGCTACAATAAATATCAATTTACTCGTCGTTCGTCCTCGAACAATCAAAAGAAAGGTGAGGGCGAGAAAGGGTACCTGAATCGATAAAAAGATGTGGATATCTTTCATGCATATCAACCTCACTCTCCCAAGTGGACTCTTCAACTGGCCGATTCTTCCACTGAACCTTGAGAGATGCAATCTCTTTTGATCTCAATTTACGGACCTCCCTATCTAGAATAGAAATAGGCTCCTCCTCATAAGACAGATTCTCATCAAGAAGAACTGAATCCCAACAAATAATGTAGTTTCCATTACCATGGTATTTTTTCAGCATAGACACATGAAATATCGGGTGCACTCCTGACAACCCTGGAGGTAAGGCCAATTCGGCCACCTCCCCCACGCGCTTCAGAACATCAAATGGACCAGTATACGTTGGACTAAGCTTACCTGACTTACCAAACCGCATCACACCTTTGATGGGTGAAACCTTCAGCAAGACTTGTTCACCCTCCATAAAATCCAAGTCCCTAACCTTTCGGTCTGCATACTCCTTCTGCCTACTCTGAGCTGCTAAAAGCTTCTCCCGAATGAATTTCACCTTCTCTAACGATTCCCTCAAAAGATCTGTACCCCAAGGTCTCACCTCAAATGCATCAAACCAACAAATAGGAGACCTACATCTCTTCCCATACAATGCCTCAAATGGGGACATATTAATACTCGAGTGATAGCTATTGTTGTACGAAAACTCTGGTAAGGGTAAGAATTTATCCCAATGACCACCAAAATCTATCACACATGCACGAAGCATATCCTCCAGTACTTGAATTGTTCGCTCAGACTGCCAATCGGTTTGAGGGTGAAATGCAGTACTAAGATCCAATTTAGTACCTAATTCAGCATATAAGGTCCTCCAAAACTTAGAAGTAAATTGCGTACCTCTATCTGATATGATGGAAAGTGGAACTCCATGCAATCGAACAATCTCAGAGATATAGAGTTTGGCTAACTTCTCTGCATTATAAGTCATCTTTACTGGAATGAAGTGAGCAGACTTAGTTAACCTGTCAACAATTAGCCAAATAGAATCAAACTTACCCAATGTCTTTGGAAGACCAACTACGAAATCCATTGCAATTCTTTCCCACTTCCATTCAGGAATGTGCATTCTATGAAGTGTCCCTCCAGGCCTCTGGTGTTCATACTTTACCTGCTGACAATTCGGGCATTGGGCAACAAAATAAACAATGTCACGCTTCATTCTACTGCACCAATAATGTTGCCTTAGATCACAATACATCTTGATTGCACCAGGATGTATAGAATACCTCGAACTATGAGCCTCTACAAGAATATTGTGAGTCAAATCATCAACACGGGGCACACATACCCTTCCCTTAATTCTCAAGACGCCTTCCTTATCAATTAATGTCTCTTTAGCCTCTCCTCGCAATACCATATCTCGAATTCGGCTCAGCTTCTCATCAACAAACTGCTTTTCCTTAATCTTGTCAAGAAATGAAGATCTTGCATCCACACAGGCCAAAAATCCTCCTTTCTCAAGTACTTCCAGCCTCATAAAGTCATTAGCCAGAGTCTGAACCTTTCTAGCCGATGGGCGTCTAGAAACCTATAAGTGGGCTAAAGTACCCATGCTCCCTGCTTTTCTACTTAAGGCATCTTCCAAAATATTAGCTTTTCCAGGGTGATATAAAATAGTAATATCATAGTCTTTCAATAACTCCATCCACCTCCTCTACCACAAATTCAAATACTTCTGAGTAAAGACATATTGTAGACTACGATGATCTGTATAAACTTCACACTTGACCCTATATAGATAATTCCTACACTGCTTCAATGCACATACAACTGCAGCCAACTCCAAATCATGGGTCGGATAGTTACATTCATGCACTTTCAATTGCCTCGAAGCATAAGCAATTACATTCCTCTCCTGCATTAGCACTGCACCCAAACCAGAATAAGATGCATCAGAATAAACAATAAATTTCTTACCTTCCACTGGCAAGGCAAGAATTGGTGCAGTAGTCAACAAGGTCTTGAGTTTCAGGAAGCTTTCTTCACATTCGTCCGACCATACAAATGGAACATTCTGCTTAGTCAAATTGGTCAGCTAGGAAGCAATAGAAGAGAATCCCTTGACAAATCGACGATAGTAGCTAGCTAAACCAACAAAGCTCCTTACCTCTGAAACATTAGTAGGTCTTACCCAACTCTTCACTGCTTCAATCATAGAAGGATCAACCTTCACTCCATCTTTAGAAACCACGTGCCCCAAGAAGGATACTGAATCGAACCAAAACTCACACTTGGAGAATTTGGCATAAAGCCTTTTCTCCCTTAACAACCCCAATACAATTCTCAAACGCTCCTCATGCTCTTTCCTGCTCTTTGAGTATATCAGTATATCATCACTAAATACAATAACAAAGAGGTCCAGATATGGATTAAGAATCCCGTTCATCAGGCTCATGAAAGCAGGGGCATTCGTAAGCCCAAAAGACATTACTAAGAATTCATAATGCCCATACCTGGTTCGAAAAGAAGTCTTTGGCACATCTGTTGCCCGTATTTTCAATTGATGATAACCGGACCTCAAATCAATTTTAGAGAAGACACAAGCACCTTGTAACTAATCGAACAAATTATCAATGCGAGGAATGGGATACTTGTTCTTAATAGTTACCTTATTCAGCTGCCTCTAGTCTATGCACATCCGAAAATTGTCATCCTTCTTCTTCAAAATAACACTGGATCACCCCAGGGAGATGCACTCGGTCTAATAAAACCTTTACCTAAAAACTCCTGAAGTTGAGCCTTTAACTCCCTTAACTCACCTGGGGCCATTCTATAAGGTGGAATGGAAATGGGCCGAGTCCCCGACTCTAGGTCAATACAAAAATCAATATCCCTATCTGGTGGCATACCAGGTAGGTCTACAGGAAAAATATCAACAAACTCACGGACTATCGAAATAGACTCGATCAAAGGCACTTTGGAAGTATCATCCTTGAGATGTGCCAGGAAAGCTAAACAACCCTTACTCACCAACCTCTTAGAACGAAGAAAGGAAATAATACGTACTAGAGTGGAAATATAGTCACCCTCCCACACTAGCGGATTTTGTCCCAGGCTTGTCCAAGGTCACAGTCTTAGCATTACAATCTAAGATAGCATAATTTGGAAATAGCCAAGTCATACCCAGAATTTAATCAAAATCAACCATCTCTAGAATAATCAAATCTACATAAGTATTGCTCCGCACAAAAGTCACAAGGCAAGACCTATACACCTTCTCAACTATCACAGAATCACCCACAGGAGTAGAGATAGGAATAGCCATGTAAAGCAAATCACAATGCAAATCAAGACCAGTAGCGAACGAGGAAGATACATAAGAAAATATGGATCCATGATCAAACAATACAGAAGCCATGATATCACAGACCAGAAGAGTACATGTGCTAACTGCATCAGATGTCTCTGCCTCTGACCTCCCGGGGAAAGCATAACAATGAGCTTTATCACCTGTCTGTCCATTGCCCCAACCAGGCTGCGCTATAGTAGTTCCAACCTGTCCTCCACCCCGACTGAAGTGTGACCACCATTACCTTGGCCACCACGTCCTCAAGAATGATGGCCTCTACCACGCCTACCTTTACCTCTAACTACTGGGGATCTCTAACTCTTCTTTGGACAATATTTCCTAATATGGCCAGCCTCTCCACATCCATAACAAGTCATGTAGTCAAGTATATGTCTCTGTGAAGATGAAGAAGTCTGGAGATAACCTCCAAACTCAGAAAAAGGCTGACAGGTCTACGAGTAACCCTCAGCTGAAGCCTGTAATGAAGACTGAATAGGACGGGCTGGATAACCCCCTAAACTCTGCCCTTTGGAGTAAGAACCACTAAACTCACCTCCCTTACAGAACTTCTTAAATGTTGTCACCTTGGTGAAGTCGTCCGGCTTTACCCCATCTACCTCAATCACAAAATCAACCATTTCCTGAAAGGATTTTGCTTCAGCAGCTACCTGTAAGGCTGGAATCTGCAAATCTGACCTCAATCCTTTCTTAAAGCGGCGAATCTGCTCTTGTGGACTGAAGCAAAGCTGAGTGGCATACCTGGATACTGCACGAAATTTGTCCTCATAAGCGGAAATAGACATCCTTCCTTGCTCTAGGCTCAGGAACTAATCTCTACTCTTGTCCCTCAAAGTCCGGGGTATATACTTCTCCATGAATAAGCTAGAAAATGATGCCCAAGTCATAGGTGGTGCCTTTGCTGGTCGACACTCAACATAAGACCGCCACCACATTTTGGCATCCCCGTGAAATCGGTAGGTCACAAACTCAACACCGAATCGCTCCACTATGTCCATCTTATGTAGCAACTCATGACAATCAACCAGGAAATCATAGGCATCTTCAGATTCGGCACCCTTGAAGACTGGAGATTTCAACTTTAAGAACTTAATGAAGAGGTCATGCTGGTCACCTGTCATTATAGACCCTGTAGTCAATCGAGGAAACGTGCATGTTTCCAATGATGCATCTATGCGGGGAGCCACAGCAGCTGCATATTGTACTCCCTAAACCTGAGGTGCTGGTACAGAAAACACTGGGGGTGTCTGGCCCTGATCAGTTAACCCGCTAAGATAAGTGAGAACCTGATTAATCATCTCTGGGGTAGGCTGGGGTGGTACTTCCTTCTCCTGAATCTGCTCATCTTTTTCTTCTTCACCCTCTCTCACTACCTCAGTGGATGAGTCACTGCTCTATTCCTAGCTGGACCAGGTGTTTTTCCTCTGCCTCTAGTGGGCCTCCTCCCGCGACCTCTACCATGGCCTCTTGCCACTGCTCCTCCTCGAGTCACAGCCCCAATGGTTGGCTCAGACGCACCCTGTTTTGCCGGTGTTGGTGTTGGCACAGTTGTTGCTCTAGTTCTAACCATCTGCGAAATAGAGTGAGTTGGTCAGATATCAATTTGTATCACCTAGATACCAATTGGATCCAAGTAATAGCACGAAAGAAAGAAAAATATGAGTTTTTCTAAAGTCATATAGCCTCTCGAAGAAAAGTAAAGGTGTCCCCGTACCATTCCGCAAGACTCTACTAGACCTGTCCTTGTGTGATGAGATCATCTAACCTAATGCTCTGATACCAAATTTGTCACAATCTAAAATGAGTCGTGAGTGGCACCCACACTTAACCTCCTAGGTGGACGAACCAACAAATCAAAACCCCAACATATACCAATAGTTCAATCATAAATTACAAAAATAATGCGGAAGCTTCAAAACTTATTAAGTAACCAATTAAATTAGTTTCTAAAGTTTAACACTTATTTTCCCCAAAATCGAAAAGTCATCACATCATGGACACCTATTCTCAAATTACAAAGTCTAAGAGTATTTAAGAAGAAAAAAAAATAAGCAAAAAGATGGTCCATGTCCGAAATTCAAGGATATCAAGACGTGAATAAGAGAATCCAGCACGAGCTAGAAATAATACCTCACCCTGAACTCTGATGTGCTGGAGACTGGCTAGAGCTGAGGGCGAGTCGAAGTCGATGGTACACTTGCTGCACTCCACAAAAGAACAAAGAAGAAAATACAAGTAGGGTCAGTACAAGGAACACGTACTGAGTAGGTATCATCGGCCAACTCAAAATAGAAACCAATATATATTAAATAATAATATAAAATAAACTACAATACTTAACATGTGGCAAGCAATAAACACATGAACCAGTGACAACAACACCATAGTAGGTACACCATCAATCACAATATCAGGAACACCTATGAGGACTCATGCCTCCACACCATACTCATTTGGAAAATGGTTTCTTCGAGATTGAGTATATTAAGTTAATTCAAGATTCCTTTCCTTTAATGTTATTGTGTCGGAATGTGACACTCTGATCCCATATACCGTGTCGGAACGTGACACTCCGATCTCATAATACCGTGTCGGAACGTGACACTCCAATCCAATAATACCGTGTCGAAACGTGACACTTCGATCCAATTATCTCATTATTTTATTTCATCAAGCCTTCTTTATTCAAGGCGTCATTTTAATAGAGAGGGTTCAAGATTATAAATTCAACAGTCTCAGAATTTTAAGCCAACCACAAACCACACAACCAAGACATACAACCACACAATAAAGTACATAGGAGACTCTACAATATCACTCAATACATATCAATCGCTATTGAGAGTTTATCTATCAAATAGAAATAAACAATAACCTACCTCCACCGAAGAATCGAAGTCAAGCAACTACTTCTCCAATGTCTTTCCTTTCCTTATTGCCTCCGAACCCTTCCAATCTATCAAATTTATATATACATAACGTGTAAGTTAACGAGCCCATAAACACTCCGATTATTCTGTGTCTAGCCTATACCCATCAATTCACCTAATTTTATAATCAATTTTCTAAATTTCAAACCTAAGGGTAGGTCTTAATTCCCTCAATTAACATAACTTTAAAGAAATTTAAATAATTCGATAAACCTAATATTTAATTACCTATCTTAATATACTGTACTCCATGTATAAAATGATGACACACAATGAAATTGATGATTATAGCGACTGGTTTCGAAAACCAGTGGCAACAACTTTAACATAAGGCATCTTATTACCAAAAACCAATTTCACAAACATAAATAGCAATGATTGGCTAATCATTGCTTTGGTCATGATTCCATAATTCTCAGTAACGAGAATTGAATGGTGGTCCCCCCCCCCCCCACTTTCACACAATAATCAGATACATCAACATATAATTCCTTAACTAACCATATAATAATAATATACCTTCTCGCCTGATCATATCATTATTTATAACTTTAAAAAAATTGAATTGGATCAAGTTTACCTTAATAGCATATGCTTCCTCACTGATGCCGCCGTTCTCTATTCAGTTTTAGTTTTGACACCGCCTTTCTTTTTGTTGTTCTCCTCTTTCTTTTTCTTTTCTTTTATTTCTTTACCCTAATTATCATATAACTAAATATAGAAAGTGGTAAAAGTAATGCACTATTTATTTTACTATTATTTTTCTTTCACCACCAACAAAATAAATTATTAAAACTACCCCACTAATTTCATATTTATAATTCTGAATAGTCCAAAACACCCATTTAAAATCTATCGAAAAGTATTTTATCAAAGAAAAAGTTCTAGAGCTCAAACCGACTAAATTGAGGTTTGAGTGTTGTAGACATATAAATTGTATCGGATTAAATTCATACAAAATTTGAATTAAATCCATATTCATTTAGGCTGAATAATTAATTTGGGCTTTACAAATAAATAAGTTCATCATATTAAATTCAAATCCAAGGTTCATTTCACCTTGAAGCCCAAACCCATGCCACGTGTCATAGTGACTAGGCATCCAAGATCAACAAGGTGACGCCTGTCCAAATGACGTTGTAGTCCCAGTCAAATGCAAGAACGAATCAAAATGCGTCAAGTGTCAAAATGACATCCTTTGGCCAATCACAAGTAACCTTGTCCACTCCCTACAACTATAAATAGGGGATAGACATGACATTCTAAGGGATCCAGAAAACTCTTCAACAGGCATTCAACAAATTGGAGAAAGCTACAACATCAACATCAATAGTTCTTCGAAGGAGTGATCAACGGAGTTCTTCCGGAAGATCGACTTACAACGACGAAGCGTTTTCCGACGTCCCGAAGATCGACAACATCTCAAGGAGGTCTACATCATCCAACAATTCGGGAAATACGCTACTGAAGTCCCTCGAATCGCGGAGAAACTTAGGAGAGAGAATCAAGAGAACAACAGTATTGTACTCACAACGATTCACTAATAAAATTCACAATTTTCTTTTATTTATTTTCCTTGCAGTTAATTTTCCGCGCTTACGAAAATTTGTTGCGAACAATTTGGCACGCCCAGTGGGACCGATTCTGCTCTTCATCTCTTTCTCTTACAAATCAGAAACTACAAAGGCTACTACTGCAATGGCGTTCAGAAAGAGTTGTCATTTTTCTAACAAGGACTCTACTGATGTCGTGTCTGCTGGTCTCAGTCATGTTGGCCCAATTACTCGGCGTAAGTTCAGAAATAGTGGGCTAGATGGATCTAAATACTTCACTTCTTTGGAGGCGATAAAAAGTGACAACTCTCATACGATGGTCGTGAGTGCAACACCTAAGGGCAATCTTGCGCATGTATTCTTTTTCTTCTCAAATTGGCTCCAACTTTGGTGATTCTGAAGATTCAATGGATTCTCCAACTTCAATGAATGTCAATGCTTTGATGGTTGACTCAACTTACATGGACGAGAAGTTTGCGATGATGGAGCAAACCATTGAGGCCTTGAAGAAATCCGTTGATGACAAAAATGTTCATATTGCTCAACTTATGAACAAGTTAGAGACCTTTACACCTGGAGAGTCAAGTCACGTTCTCACTTGTCCATCTAGTTTTGATCAATGAAACAAGGATGCTGAGGAATCTCTAGCGAATTCAAAGTTTCAAAAGGAGAAACAATCTGCTTCAGTTGCTGCACTATCTGTCCAACAGTTGCAAGACATTATAACAAACACTATCAGGGCTCAATATGGCGGAAAACTACAAAGTTCCTTATATTACTCCAAGCCATACACCAAACGGATTGATTGTCTATCCATGCCGACAAACTATCAACCACCAAAGCTACAACAATTTGATGGCAAGGGGAACCCAAGGCAACATATCACCCACTTTGTTGAAACTTGTAGCAATACTGGAACACATGGTGACCTTTTGGTAAAACAATTTGTTCGTTCGCTGAAAGGGAATGCATTCGACTGGTACATAGACCTGGAACACGAGTCCATTGATAGTTGAGAGCAACTCGAGAAGGAATTCCGCAATCATTTCTACAATACTCGTCGAACCGTAAGCATGATAGAGTTGACCGACACTAAGCAAAGAAAGGATGAGCCAGTGGTGGATTACATCAATCGATGGAGATCATTGAGTTTGGACTACAAAGATCGTCTTTCTGAAATATCTGTTGTGGAAATATGCATTAGGGATATGTATTGGGGACTTCTATACATACTATAAGGAATCAAACCGCATACACGTGAGGAACTTGCTACACGAGCGCATGACATGGAGTTGAGCATCGCAAGTCATGGGAAGGCATCTCCTTTTGCTGATCTGACAAAGGAAGTGAAGGAGTTCAAGAAAGGTATGACCTCAAAGATCCAGACTAACAAATCTATGGCGGTGAAAACAACTTCTGTAAAAGTCACCACCAAGAGTAAACTAAAAGAGGAGGAAGCCCCAAGTCAATATCCAAGAGAGGAAAAGCGGCATCCAACCTTGAAGGAATTAGAGGCAAAGGTCTACCCATTTCCAGATTTAGATGTACCTATGATTCTTGAGGAATTGCTGGCTAAGAAGGTTATTGATCTTCTTGAGTCAAAGAGGCCTGAAGAGATCAACAAGGTTGATGATCCTAGATATTGCAAGTTCCATCGCGTTCTTGTCCACCCGACAAGTAAATGTTTTATCTTGAAAGAGAAGATGATGATGTTGGTAAGTGAAGGAAAAATCATCATTGATCAGGATGAAACAGCGGAGGCAAATCATGCTAGTGTAGCACCAAATGAAAAGAAGTGCTCAAGGTCGTCATCTATGCCAAACACCAACTTCTTGCGATTCAGAAGTTTAGCCCCTATTGAAGTTGATTTTCCAAAGAAAACTCTTTAGGGTCCACTAGAGATAAACAACCCCAAAGAAAATAAAACTGATGGTTGGACTTTGGTTACTTGTAAGAAGCGGAGACATCAAATAGTCCTTAGGATACGACTTCCTAAGACAAGAGCAATAAAGAGTGACGTGAATCAACTACAACCATCAAAAAGTGTCAAGAATTGTACTAGCCAAAAGATCAATGCTTCTTCATCGCAAAAGGTTCGAAAGGATATAACGTTGGATGAATGTTTTCCTGAAAAATTCTTTTGCGGTAGTCAAATTTGTGCAACACATGTAATTTCCAGCACAGACAAAACAAAGGAAAGCAAAGGAAAGTATATTGCAGCAATAACAAAAGAACATCGAGCTAATTAAAAAGTTGCCACATGTTATGCTATAATTGCCTTCACAGATTACGACTTGTTGTTAGGGTCTAAGTTACATAATAGGCCCTTGTTTATTGTAGGGTCTATTCGAGAACAACGTCTCAATCGCATACTAGTCGATGGTGGTTCAGTAGTCAATATCATGCCAAAAGTTATTCTGAAAAAACTTAGGATCTCTATTGATGAATTGTCCAAAAGTAACCTAACGATCCAAGGTTTCAATCAAGGAGGACGATGATCCATAAGAAAGATTCGTGTAGGATTGTCCATTGGCGATGTGAAATCAAACACTTTGATTCATGTCATAGATGCCAAAACATTCTACAACTTGTTGCTCGGACGTCCTTGGGTTCATGAAAATGGAGTGGTGCCATCTACTTTGCATCAATGCATGAAGTATATGAAAGATGGTGAAGTAATCAAAATTGATGCAGACATCAATCCTTTCACTGATACAGAGTCATATTTTGGAGATGCAAAATTCTACTTAGATTCTGGAAGATCAAATATGGAGAAACATGAAGAAGCCGACTCAATTAATTTCGAAGATAGTAAAGTTCAATGGGCTGCTATCAAGATGTATAAGAAGAGAACAGAAGAGGCTTCCATTAAGCTTTCACCATCTAAAGGAGACGTGCAGACTAATATGGATGATGAGCAACCAATTTTTCGATATATTCCACGTGAACGTCGAAAAAAGGGACAACCACTGCTAAAGGAATGCACTCAAGAAGTCCAGCCATCGAGGAAGGAACTTAGTCACATAACCCTCCAAGATTTGAAGGAGAAAATGACTGTCCCAGTCGCACAAATCCCGTGTATCACTTTGGATCCCTCCAAAGTCAATATCCAAGATGGTACGATAAAAGGGAACTTTTATCAAAAGGTCTTCACATTGTTTGAAAAATCAGGCTATGATTTCTCAAATCCAGCGAAGTTAGGAGAACTCAAGGATGAAGTCACTGGTGAAAAGATACACGGGCTTACAAAGTCTAAGATGCAATTGTGAAAGCAAGGATATCATGTCGCCACTCCTAAGGTTGGGTTAGGATTCAGCTTGCCAGAGCCTCTTCGGATTTCGTCTAAGAAGGGGAAAGAAATAACTTCATCCCACTACACCTCTAAAGAAAATACAAAGGAAACTAAGGAGGGTAAAACACCACGACGAGCTTCAGTGTTTGAACACATAGAAAGACTGACACCCCGTGTTTCTGCATTTGAAAGGTTGGGCCACAAGGATGAAAGAGAATCTTTTAAACAAGTGGACGAACATGCCACCACCTCAAATACATATGTATTTCATCGCTTGGGAACCAAAAGAAAATCATTCTCTAAAAGGAGGTTGCTATAGCATGAAAATCAAGATTCTTGTGAAGTAATTGACGACAAAGAGATTAAAAGTATTTTACCATCACCTATGAAGAGAAAGACCGTATTGTCAATCACCATTGATGGTTCTTTAAAGGTGAAAAAAAGCACAATTGTTGTCACCAACCAATTTCATGGAGAAACCAAGAAGGAGGAAGATAAAGTCATCACAGTCGTCGTGAGAAGTGAGTTGGAATATTCAAACTTGACAGAATCATCCTATCACATAACAGTGGAAGAAGGTCCAGACGTTGATGATGCAAATGATGATGTTCAAGAGTCTCCTCCTCAATTGGAGGATGGCGTACAATCAACCGTAGATGACCTCAAGGAATTAAATCTAGGCACTCTGGAAGATCCACGTCCAATCTTCATTAATGCACTTCTTACACCAGAAGAAGTGAAACAATATTTCCCATGAAGGTTGGCTACGCTCCTTAAGGTATGAGCATAAACTGCATGTTACTCCTGGCCCATAAGAGTATAAAATGTGTACGGCTCCAAAACAAATAATAAATAAAACTCATCCTTTTGAACTACGACATGACTTGATCCTCTTCACCGAGGTACGTAGGCGTTTGGAGTAATCACTCTGAGTTCAGTCAATTGAGTAAAAAAAAAAGGGGGGGGGGGTTGGCGGCCTTGCGTGATAATCACATAGCTCTTTAAAAATCAGGTAGCCAGCAAATGAGTTAAAACACGACACAAACAAGCAAAGTAGAAGATTCTTGAAGCCCTATTTGCAACAAAAGAAGAAGCTCGCTGATGAATTCATTGACATTGGATGAAGCGACTCGCAATTATACTTGTGTTTTTGCTTACGGAGTAGATAATTTGGTGTAATTCACTGATGCTTCAGTAAGATACACAAAATTAGGGGCATTTTTAACTACAACATCAAATCGGAGTACCCTTCAGATCAAAGCTTTATGTTGAAATGGTATAAGCGTAAAAATCATTATATCAACACTCCAAGTTCAAGAGACAGTCTTTTGTTGTTGTCAAGAGCGCACAAAGTTCAGCAAATGAAATTCGGGGCGTATAGTGAAATTTTTTTTATAGAATCCTACGCCACGTTATTAATTTTCTCCCAAAGTTGTTCAAAGCTGAAGAGTTTAGCGAAGCAGAATTTGAGATGACTTTGAAAAGATATCTGCGTTAATCTAGAAATATTTTGGTTGTGATTTTTATATTTGTTGCACGTCTATGAGTTATGCTTACAACGGAATGAGAATCACACCATTTCGAGGCTCCTACGCCGCGTTATTGTTTTCTCCAAAGTTGCTCAAAGCTGAAGAGTTTAGAAGCAGAATTTGAGATGACTTTGAAAAGATATCTGCATTAATCTAAAAATCTTTTGGTTGTGATTTTATATGTGTTGTACGTCTATGAGTTATTATTCCAACGAAACGGGAATTACACCATTTCGAGGCTCCTACGCCGCGTTATTGATTTTCTCCCAAAGTTGCTCAAAGCTGAAGAGTTTAGCGAAGCAGAATTTGAGATGAATTTGAAAAGATATCTGCCTTAATCTGGAAGTCTTTTGGTTGTGATTTTTATATGTGTTGTATGTTTATGAGTTATGCTTCCAACGAAATGAGAATCACACCATTTCAAGGCTCCTACACCGAGTTATTGGTTTTCTCCTGAAGATGCGCAAGGCTGAAGATTGAAGATCTCTAAGTTATCTTTCCAAAAAAACCGTAAATCCCATAGATTTTATTTTTATACAGATTGAAGATCTCTAAGTTATCTTTCCAAAAAAAAAAAGAAGCTCATTAATCCGATGCTCCGACTCCACGTTATGAATTTTCTTCCACATATATGCAAAGCTGAAGATTCAAGCACACAAATTTTGAGCCAACTTCGAACTCAAATTTGTACCATAAATCTCATGAATGTGATTTTTATACAGATCGAATATCTCTAGTTGTATTTCCAACAAAAAAAAGAAGCTCATTATTTCGATGCTCCTACTTCAGGCTATGAATTTTCTTCAACATATGAGCGAAGTTGAAGAAAGCTGAAAAAAGTAATGTTTTGTTGCAATCCTCATATGAACGCTAGCTTATGGAGTCTTTTTTCCAATAAAGAAATGTGGCTCGTGGAAAGAAACAATCAAAATTCAAAGTTCAAGACAAGGAGTTTCTTATTGAAATATAAGTCACTATTTTATTGCTTCAAAAATAAAGAACCACTACACCCTAATGAGTGAATCAGAAAATTCTAAGTAAATAAAAGAAATCTAACTACGAAAAAGTTTGATGCTTATGATTTCTTGGCGGCTTTTCTCGATCGCCTCTTATAGCTTGTCTAATCTCTCAACTTCATTGTTAGACATCACATTATTTGTGTCAATGATATAAATCTCGTCCTCCGTAATGGTGACATTCTCTTGACTTTTGGACAACTTCTCTTAATATTGGTTAATAAGCGCGGTGACCTTCTTTTTCTTAGAAGTCAAGGCTTTTAAGTCGTTCTCCATATCTGCTAGAGTTGCTTGAAGTTTATCCATGGATCCATCCAACTTTTCATGTGTCATCTTTGCACCATCAGGATGGCGTTGCGCATCTAGAGAGCCTTTTCATGTGATTCTTTTGTCTTCTTTGATGATCTTAATGTATCATACTCTGCGTATGACTTGAAGAAATTCTCTACATGATCCTCCAAAGAAGAGGCACCAAGGGTGGTTCGTCATCAAAGGTGAAACTACAAAAGAAGGGGCACCAAGTGTGGTTCGTCATCAAAGTTGAAGCAACAAAAGAGGAAATGTCAAGTGTGGTTTGTCCTCGAAGTCGCAACTACACAAAAAAAAAAAAAAAAAGAAGATACTTCATGTGTTGTTCTTCATCAAAGCCACAACTCCAAAAGAAGATGAGTCACGCCGCAGTTGTAGAAGAAGATGTACTAAGTGTGTTCATCGCTAAAGCTGCAATTGCAAAAGAAAAGGCACCAAATATGGTTCGTCATCAAATTTGAAGCTACGAAAGAAGAGATCTCAAGTGTGGTTCGTCGTCAAAGTCGCAATTGCAAAAGAAAGAAACCAATTATGTTTCATATTTGGTTCGTCATCAAATCCAGAACTCTAAAATAAGATGATCCACATACGATTCATCATCAAAGCTGCAATTGTAGAAGAATATGTACGAAAATTGGTTCGTCGCTAAAGCCGCAATTGTAAAGGAAAAGGCACAAAGTGTGGTTCTTCATCAAAGTTGAAACTACAAATGAAGATGCATGAAGTGGTTCCTCTCCAATTATGGATTACACTTCACTTTTTTGCTATGATATTGATACTTTTTGTTGTCCATCATAAACCTGCAAAAAAAAAAAAAAGAGGGGAAAAGTGATGTGTCGCACGGTGCCAATTGCACGAAGCTTCAAATCGACATGGTGAAAATTATGGCATATGCTCTCGCATTTGTGATGGTGAATGATGTGTCTCACGATGCCAATTGCACGAAGTTTTGAATTGGCGTGGTGGAAATTATGGCATATATTCTCGCACTCGTCATAATGAATGATGTGTCCCACGGTGCCAATTGCACGAAGCTTGAATTGGCATGGTCAAAATTATTGCATATGCTCTCACGCTCGCCATGATGAATGATGTGTCTCACGATGACAACTGCACGAAGCTTTAAATCGTCATGATGAATATGGTCCTATTGGCTTGAGGGTTTTATGTTGTCTCTCCATATAGGGGATAAAAAAAATTCAATCAATACGGAAATCAATATGCGGCTCTTCGGTAAAGATACAGAGAAGTAAACTCATGAAGACTTAAGATTCTATTTTCTATAGAATCAAGTCTCTTCCATTCGGGCTCTCCTATGCCAAGATACAAACGTTTTGGTGAGACTCCACAAATCTGCAAAACAATAATGAGAGAATTGATGAGCAACGTCAATAATCAAATCACATCTATCCATGAAGAGTTTACCCTTGATTTTTGGATATGTTGTAGACTTTGATGTTTAGTTTCTATAGAAACAAGTCGCTTGTCGTTCGAAATCTTCTACACCAAGATAGAGACATTTTGGTGGGAGCTATAAAAAACAGGTATGATAGCAAACTTCTAAAATCAATTACCGCCAATTCTGAAGAGTTTTGATTTTGAATTTCGGATATGTCGTATATATTTGAGTCTAGTCTCTGGAACATCAAACGGATCATGATTTCAATATTTCTACAATAAGTTATGAACTTTCTACCGCAGACGTGTTGTGCTGAAAAAAGTGACGAAAATTGAGTTCTGTTTGTCTTAAATTGACAATCAATCCTTGTAAGAGCATGTGTATTTATAGAAATCAAAGTACATAAATCGTGTTCCTACAAATTATTGAAAATTATAATGATGGAAAGTTTATTTTCTACAAATTATAAAAATTATGGTAAATTTTCATAAGAATTAAATGATGGAAATTTTCCATGGGAATCAAATTATGGAAATTCCATAGAAACCAAATTATGGTAAGTTTTCATAAGAATTAAATTATGGAAATTTTCCATGGGCATCAAATTATGGAAATTCCATAAAAACCAAATTATGATAAAGTTTTCTCGGAAACTACATGAAAAGATATACCCGAAGGAGATTAGACTCGCGTCACGAGAATTTGAATTCTTTGCGTTCTATTCAAGTGAAAGCCTAAAATTTGCGTCGAAAGTACAAGATATCTATCACCAAGACAAGCTTGTGGACGCAATCCTTAGTCATGGAATTAATGGTCATTCCGTATTGATGAACCCAATGAAATTACCACACTATGAAGAAATGTCAAGCAATAAGTTTTCAAGAGCTTGAAACACTTCAAGTCGAAAATGAGTCGATAAACAACTGAAAGTCAAAACACCTCTTACAAATTAGAGAATGTTGTCATGAAGACTTTGGTAAAGGTTGACTTCAACATATCGGCGTAGTCATTTCTCATGAAGACTTCATCTTTCCTCGTCAAAATTCGGCAAATCTACACACAGAGAAGTCTCAAAAAAATAATAATAGGAAAACACAGTCATGACTACTTCATGTCTTGTCGCCAAACTTCGGCAAGCCTCTACGTCGACAAGCCTCGAAGTAAGGGGCATTCGTAGACATATAAATTGTATTGGATCAAATTCATACAAAATTTGAATTAAATCCATGTTCATTTGGGCTGAATAATTAATTTGGGCTTTACAAATAAATAAGTTCATCTTATTAAATTCAAATCCAAGGTTCATTTCACCTTGAAGCCCACACACATGCCACGTGTCATAGTGACTAGGCATCCAAGACAAAAAAGGTGACGTCACCTGTCCAAATGAGGTGGTAGTCCCAGTCAAATGCAAGAACGAATCAAAATGCGCCAAGTGTCAAAAAGATATCCTTTGGACAATCACAAGCAACCTTGTCCACTCCCTACAACTATAAATAGGGGATAAACATGACATTCAAAGGGATCCAGAAAACTCTTCAACAAGCATTCAATAAATTGGAGAAAGCTACAACCTCAACATCAATAGTTTTTCGAAGGAGTGATCAACAGAGTTCTTCCCGTAGATCGACTTACAACGACGAAGCGCTTTCCGATATCCCGGAGATCGACAACATCTCAAGGAGGTCTACATCATCCAACAATTCGGGAAATACGCTACTAAAGGCCCTCGAATTGCGGAGAAACTTAGGAGAGAGAATCAAGAGAACAACAGAATTATACTCACAACGATTCACTAATAAAATTCACAATTTTCTTTTATTTATTTTCCTTGCAGTTAATTTTCCGCGCTTACAAAAAAATAATTGCGAACAAGTGTATGTCAAATATTTAGTTTGACCGTTTCTTTTGTTTAGATATACATATATATATTAGTATCATAATTAAACTTTAATTAATTTCTTGAAGTTTCTACCTTATCTTTGTAGAATTGTAGTCGTCTCCTTTTTTCTGCTATATATATATCATTTAGGTGTTGTCTAATGAAAGTATCTATTATTTTATAGAAGTTGTATCGTGATTTAAAATATTAAACTTTTTCAATAATAAACATTAATGGATGAATACAATTTAAAATATTGTTTATGAAATCTTTAATTTAATCAAATTATTTATGACCAATCACTATTTTCTTATCTATTTAATATAGGTAGCAAGAAGTGTATCTTGTGATATAACATTTTCTCAAGTTAAAATGAACACAAAATAACAGGAGATTCATACCTAAAATAATAAAAGGAAAAAATATATGGAACGGCATATAGCCATGGAATAAGAAAAAAAAACATATGTTCATACTGTATTCACTATAGAGTTCCATTTAATTAAAATCTCTTGGCACCAACATTTTACTTTCCCCGTTCATTATTACTTACATTTCTATTAAAAATAATCATTATTGTGGCTATATTATCATATTCAAAGTAAAAGTGAAAAATCTTTTGTTAAAATAGTAGATTTAACATAAAAAACTAATGATTAAATGGACTATGTTGATTTTCATTGTTTTAGCAAAATTAGAATGAAACTCCTTCATTTGAGGGTAAAACAATAAACAATAAAAACACAAAGAAGAAAAATCTTACCCAAATAATGTGGTTCCTTTCAGAATTGTTTCAAAATTATTTTCTTTCCCACAACTTTTGGTCATTGTTGACTCGTGGAAATCGTAAGGAAAAATAGGAGTGTAAATTTATGAATGAATTGCTACAATTTGTTTATCATTTTTCTTATGTGGTACCTTAAATTTCGTTGAATTTTGATCTAATCAATTGTTTCAAATAACCCTTTGTTTTTTTAAGAAGAAGAAGAGTAGAAAACGTTTAAAAAAAATCGTACTTTAAAAGTGAAAGAAGTCCCTCTATTCATAGCTAACAAATAGTAGTATAAATAGGTGTCAATTGTGTCTTATCAGAAAAGTTACAACCTTTCGAAAAAGTCACTGTTCATCGGAAAAAGTCACAACCTTTTGCAAAAGTCAAAACTCATTGAAAAAGGCTCAACCCTTTTGAAAAGTCATAACCCTTTGAAAAATCACAACCTGTCGAAAAAATCACAACTCATGGAAAATGTAAAAAAAAAAGTCACAACCTTTTGGAAAAGTCACCACCCTTTGGAAAAATCACAACCCTTTAATATTATGGGGTTTCTACTTTTAATATAATACCAATAATTAAATTGATAAATAAAATAAAATAAGTATTATTAATTAGGGGGTGTTATTTCAAAATTCAGTTTAGGAATTCATGCTTTTAATGTAATATATATATATATATATATATATATATATATATATATATATATAAAATATGATTTCTCGTATACTCAGATATAAAATAATCCCATATTAATTTAAACTATAACCCCCTTCTTCACTTCACAAAAATTAAAATCGTTAATGTCACATCTCGCAAATAGAAACAACTAGAAAAGAGGTTAAAATCTGGAAATATTTATTTTTGGAAAGAATAAGAAAAATATGGAAAATTTCCTAAGTTTAAAAAAGTGAATTTTGGTCATTGTCAAACGGTCATAAGTCCCAAGGAATTAGGGTGAGTTCTTTTTATGGTTGAAAAGCCCTTGGGAAGATCTTTCTAACGCTGCCAAATTTCCGAAATTTTGATATCGTATGACTGAGATATGCCTTTAGAAAGTTGGGCTATGGGAAAAAGGAAAGTCCAATCCGGATTTTAAAAGGGTGTTTTGGTCTTTTTCTTACCCTTTTTTTTATTTCATTTTTGGGCAATAAATTGGGGTCTAAACTGATCCTATTCAATTCACGCTTTTAGAAAACAAGTTAGGCTTTTGAGAGAAGAGAAAAGAAGAGGAGAAAGGAGAAGAGGAATAAAGAACGTTCAGGATCGTTGAAGTTCGGCTCGTGGAAATCGTCGGGGGTGATCCCTATTAAGGTATGTGAGATCTTCTGTGTTGGGTTCTTCCACCCACACAACAATTTGATTTAGTTCAGCAAGTTAGAGTAGATTGGATGATAAACATTGATATTTTGATGAACAATTATCGAATTCTTGATTGAATGAGTTGTAGCATGTTCTAGTTGATTGGATTCATCTTTCCGGACTGTTTTACGAGTCTAAACTATTGGGTATTAAGGATATTAGTGATTCTAAGTGTTTTGGGATAGATCCATGGAATATTATAAGGTTTGGAGATGAAAAACGGAGAAAAAAAGTCAAAACGCGCGTCTGTAGGGCATTCGGGCGCCACGCCTCCCATAGCCCCGCAGGACAGTGTCTGTCCGTAGGTGCTTGGGACGGCGCGCTAGCCTGAGTGCCAACTTCGCCTCTGAAGTTTGGGGCCTGGCACCCCAAGCCTCTCAGAGCGCCAAGGACGCCTATTCACCCCATTTATTCCCCATCTTTTCGTACTAGTTCCTAAGTGATGTACCCATGTTTTCTAGTTGATTCCAACACTCTAAGGTACATCTAAGCTTCATGAAATCATTCATCAACATGAGATCATGAACCTTGAATCCATAATCCAATTCAAGGAAAGTTAAGATCAAAGTCAAAGAAGTGAAGAGTCAAGTCTAAAAGTTAAGAAGGAAGTCAAAGTAAGTTCTTAAAGTTTTCAAGAGTCTTAAAAACATTTTTAACTTTGTTTTAAGGCTCAAACTACAAGTTGAGCAAAGAGTAATGAGTTGAGTTTAAAATCTTAAAAGTTATCAGGAAACTAAGTATTTCCTAAGAGTTAATTTTCAAGTAAAGCAAAGATCAAAGAGTGAATTCATTTCTCAAAAGCTATAATGGAACTAAGTATTCCCTAAGAGTCAAGCTTCAAGCTAACTAAAGAGTAAAGATTAAAGAGTTAAGTTGAAGTTTTTTTCTTCAAAAGTACAGGGGGAGTAAGTATCCCCAAAGAGATTTTGAGGTTTTTGCATTTAAAAAATTAAGAAAGCTATGTTTTCCAAAGAGACATCGGGCTAGTTTTCATAAAAGAGTTATTGCTTTATAAAATCAAGCAAGCAGGGAAACTATGATTTCCAAGAGAGCTTTTAAAGCTAAGTTTTGAGCACTAATCTCAAACCACAGAATTAGTACGTTTTATAAACATAAGAGTCAATATATTTTTGGGAGTAGTATTGAGCACTGATGTGGGGATGCGAGTGTCAGATTAACTCTATACTCCATGAAAACTTTGTAGCCATCATAACTAGAAAAGGGTCATACTTTTTAGATGAATCCTTTTCACAGTTTACTAGTGGATGCATTTGGCAGTTCAAGTCCTATACTCTGGCAGGTTTAGGATGGTCCTTGGCAGCGTGAAGTAAAACGTTGTATCATTACTATAGCTATTAAGTAATGGTTGTCAGTTAGAGAAACTCCCACAGTAGTAGTTGCATGGTTTCTCAAGAGGTTATGCTTAGTATGAATGGGGGTATGGGACTTCATTCATGCATTGTACGAGTAGACGTTGAGAGGAAGCATGATATATTTTCTTTATTACTAAGATTATGAGTTTACATCAAATTAACATACATCTTAGTGTCAATTGTATTTTTGCATACACAGAGTTGAAAACCACATTTAAAATAGCTTTTATTTATATTGCTCATGTCTTTAAACTATTATATGATGAAATGAGTTAGTTATACTAAGATCAGTAACTCATGAGTTGACCAGAGCCAAGGTAAGTTCTTTCTTACTCCTTTTCAAGCATAAATATTGTTTAACATTCCAACTCGCATTCTCATACATTCAATGTATTGATGTCAGTTGGACTGCATCGTATCATGATGAACACGCAAGAAATGAGTATCGACATCCAGCGTATCGTTGATCCAGTTGAGCACTCCAGAGTCGGTTGGTGAGCCTCATTTCGTTCTGGAGGACATCTTTATCATTCATGTTATTATTTTCTCTTGCTTTTAGTTGTTAGGATGCTTGGGGGTCTTTTCCTAACATCCCTCATTATTTTAGAGGCTTCATAGATAGATAGAGTTAGTTTATTTAGTCTTTTCATTTCTTTTGTAAACGATAAGACTTAAGTTGCCATTTTGGCTGAGTATTATTTTAAAAATATTCTTTTTGAGTTGTTTCTTTAGTGTTTAAGTCTTCCGCTTAGTTAAGAAAGTCAGACCAAGGGTTCGCTTGGGGCCAACAATGGTCTTCGAGTTCCGGCCACGTCCAGGGTGTAGGCTAGGGGCGTGACAAACTTTGTATTAGTGCACAGAGTTCAAGAGTCCTAGGGAGTGTATGAAGTCGTGTCTGTAGAGTCCTAGTCATCAGTGTGAAGCGCGCCGCATCTATGATTAGGAGGCTGCGACATTTAGAAATTTCTTCACTTCTTTCATATTCCTTTTTGTGCGTTAGAGTTTATCACTAAAATGTTTCCTCCTAATTCATGCCTACGCGTGTTTTCAGAGAATCATGCCTCCACGAAGAGCAGTCACATGTCCTCTAGCTAGGAGGATAGTTTAGGAACAAGAGTTGTTAAATGCACCTGAAGTGTAACCTCAAGGAAAATTTATGCATAAGGAATTCCATAAGACTATCCGGATGTTATGTCAAGTTGCGACTCATAAATTTGGACAAAGAGGTAATCTACATGAAGTGGCTGATACCTCGAGGATTCGTGAGTTTTTAGGAATGAATCCACCAGACTTCATAGGTTAAAGTATCTCGGAGAATCAAGAGAAATTTTTTGAAGTACTTCAGAAAATATTTGACATATTGCATGTTGTTGATGCTGAGAGGGTAGAACTAGTTGCATACCAACTAAAGGGTATATCTAGAGTCTGGTTCGACCAATGGAAAAGGAATAGGGTTGAGGATGCGCCAATAGTGAGTTGGGCTGTGTTTAAGAATTCTTTCATGAGATGTTTCATTTCCCATGAGTTGCGAGAGTCAAAGATTGAAGAGTTTGTAAACCTTAATCCGGAGTAAATGAGTGTTCATGAGTACAGTCTGAAGTTTTCACAACTTCCCCGCTATGCTCCAGAGATGGTTGTTGAGATGAGGAGCAAGATCAGTTTATTTGTTGCTGGATTGTCTCGTCAGCCAAGCAAGTAAGGCAAGGCAACAATGTTTATAGGGGATATGGACATGGCAAGGCTAATGATCAATGTGCAACAAGTTTAGGACGATAAGCTTAAGGATAGCGAAGGGTTTAAGATTAAGAGGGCTAAGACATCAGGAAATGAGTTTAAGTAGCAATAGAGTAGTACAAATTCTTTCTTCCAATAGAAACATAAGGGGCCTGCTCCACCATCTGCTTGTGCCCTTGCTCCCAGAAACAAAGATGAGCATAATGGTCGGAGTTCACAACCCTTTAGAGCTAGACGCTCCAAGTCTTTAGGTAGTGAAGCACAAGGAGGTAACTGGGTTCGTGTATGTGCTAGGTGTGGTAGAACCCACCTAGGAAAGTGTCGTCAAGTCAAGACATGTTTCTTCAAGTGTGGACAAGAGGGTCACTTCATGAAAGAGTGTCCAAATAACATGCAAGGAAATGGTACCGATGGAGAAATAAATTGCATATACACTATCAGCGGTCACCAAGAGCAAGAGGATTCACCAGATACTGTCACTAGTATGAATCAAGTCTTTGAATTTAGAGTTTATGATTTGCTAGACCCAGGAAAGAGTTTATCCTTTGTACATTCATATGTTGCTATGAATTTTTATGTTATTCTTGAGCAACTTAGTGAACCATTTAGTGTTTCCACACCTGTTGGTGAGTCCTTTCTAACAGAGGGAGTCTATCGTGATTGTCCTATTTTCGTTAATCACAAGAGTACCATGGCTGAGTTAATTGAGTTAAACATGGTAGAGTTTGATGTCATTCTTGGTATGGGCTTACTTCATGCCTATTATGCATCATACATTTCAGCACTCGAGTAGTCAAGTTTCAATTTCTAGCGGATCAGTTATAAAGTGGAAAAGTAGTTCAGCAGTGCCTATAGGTCATTCAATTTCGTAACGTAAGGCAAAGAAGTTAGTCTCCAATGGGCGTGTCTATCACTTAGTCCGTAGTGACTCAAGTGCTGAGATACGTCCTATTTAGTCAGTTTCAGTTTCAGTAGTAAAAGAGTTTCTAGAAGTCTTTCGTGATGATCGACCCGGAGTTTCTCCTGAGAGAGAAATAGACTTCGACATAGACATCACTGCAGATACTCGTGCTATCTCTATTCCGCCATATAGAATGGCACTAGTAGAGTTGAAAGTGCAGTTGAAAGATTTTCTAGAGAAGGGTTTTCGTTTGACTAAATTAACTTAGGAGACAGTTAAGTTTCAATGGTTTGAAACTTGTGATAAAAGCTTTCAGGAGTTGAAAAAAAAGTTGACCACTGCCAAGTTTTGACTTTACCGGAAAGTACTCAAGTTTTGTGGTGCATTGTGATGTATCAAGAATTGGTTTGGGTATTGTGAATTAATACAGAATGGAAAAGTTATAGCTTATGCCTCGAGAAAGTTGAAACTTCACGAGAAAAACAATAACCCATCCCATGACTTAGAGTTGATTGTTGTAATATTTGCTTCAAAAGATGACACAATTATCTTTATCGTTTTCATGGGGAAGTTTTCACCGATCACAAGAGTTTTTGGTGTGTGTTAAGATCGAAAGAGCTTAATCTCAGGCAAAGAAGGTTGTCTAAGGGTAGTACCTCCCATCTTGAAAAAAATATGAAAGAGATAGCAAAGGAGCTGCATATACTTGCACGATTAGGAGTTTGATTAATGAATTACACAGATTGAAGAGTAGTGGTCATGAATGGGTTTGAATACTCATTAGTGTCAGAAGTAAAATGCAAGCAAGACCAAAACCTTATCTGTCTTGAATTAAAGTCAAGTGTTCATAATGAAAGAGTGATGACTTTTGAACAAAGGGGAGATGGTGTGTTGAGGTATCAAGGTAGGTTGTGTGTACCAACGGTAGAAGATTTAATTACTTTAAAGTTTCACCCATGAAGGGTGTTATGAGATTTGGTAAGAAGGGAAATCAGTTTATAGATATGCTACTTGAGAAGCTAAAGAGGATAGGAAGAAGAGATACCCGCATATCTTCGAATCCGGAGAAGTTCCAAATTGAGGTACTGATTCTTTTCTTGGTATTGATATTGAGTTAGCATGTTGTGTCTATATTTTGATGTTGGGTGTATGAGCTGAATGTAAGATGTTACACCTTAGCCTAGTAAGAGTAATCTCATTCGAGGACGAATGTTTCCAAAGGGGAGATATTGTGACATCTCGCAAATAGAAATGACTATAAAAGAGGTTAAAATTTGGAAATATTTATTTTTGGAAAGAATAAAATATATTTGGAAAATTTCCTATGTTTTAAAAAGTAAGTTTTGGTCCCTTTCAAACAGCCATAACTCCCAGCTCAAGAATAATTAGGGTGAGTTCTTTATATTGTTGGAAATCCCTTGGGAATGTCTTTCAAACGTCAACAAGTTTGCGGAATTTCGATATCATATGAGTGATATACGCCTTTCGGAAGTTGGGTTGTTGGAACAAGAAAAGTCCAATCCAGATTTTAAATGGGTGTTTTGGTCATTTCCTTACCCTTTTATTTTGTTACGTTTTTGGGTGATAAATTGGGGTCTAAAA
This sequence comes from Solanum sitiens, assembly GCA_016801875.1. Taxonomy (NCBI): domain Eukaryota; kingdom Viridiplantae; phylum Streptophyta; class Magnoliopsida; order Solanales; family Solanaceae; genus Solanum; species Solanum sitiens. The sequence goes on along the minus strand of JABWTJ010000069.1, from coordinate 4,625,158 downwards.
TGATCCTATTCAGTTTACGTTTTTAGAAAACAAGTTAGGGTTTTGAGAGAAGAGAAAGAAGAAGAGGAGAAAGGAGAAGAGGAAGCAAGAACGTTCAAGATAATCGAAGTTTGGTTTGTGGAAATCATCAGGGATAATCCCTATTAAGGTATGTAAGATATTTGTGTGTTGGGTTCTTCCACCCACACGCCAATTTTGATTCAATTCAGCAAGTTAGAGTAGATTGGATGATGAACATTGTTATTTTGATGAACAATTATCGATTGAATGAATTGTAGCATGTTCTACTTGATTGGATTCGTGTTTGCAGGCTGTTTTATGAGTCTAAACTATTGGGTATTGAGGATATTAGTGACTCTAAGTGTTTGGGGATAGATCCATGGAAGATTAGAAGGTTTAGAGATGAAAAACGAAGAAGAAAAGTCGAAATGCACGTCCATAGGGCCTTGGGGCGCTGCGCCTCCCATAGCCCCACAGGACAGTATCTGTCCGTAGGGGCTTGGGGAGGCGCACTAGCCAGAGTTCCCCAACTTGGCCTCTGAAGTTTGGGGCCTGGCGCCCCACGCCTCTTAGAGCACCAAGGATGCCAGTTCACCCCATTCATTCGCCATCTTTTCGTATAGTTCCTAAGTGATGTACCCATGTTTCCTAATTGATTCCAACACTCTAAGGTACATCTAAACATCATGAAATCATCCATAAACATGAGATCATGAACCTTGAATCCATAATCCAATTCAAGCAAAGTTAAGATCAAAGCCAAAGAAGTGAAGAGTCAAGTCTAAGGGCCCGTTTGACCATAGATTTTCCAAATAATATTTGGGGGGAAACTTGGCAAATAGTGTTTGTCCATACACTTTTCCATTATTTGACAAATATTTTTGGCAAATATCCCAAATTCCCAAATACTAGTGTTTTCTAGTATTTGGGTCAAATCTCATTATTTGAAATCTTTTAAAAATTGAATTTTACCACAAACTTTTATCTTTTACAAAAACATCATCTATAGTTGTTACTTACGTTGTATTACATAATTTTTTACGTTAAATCCAATGTAGTGATGAAATATTCAGTGAATGTCAAATGATAATATGGTTATTGATAAAAATGATGAACGGCTCAAAATAACAAAGTCATGCATTTTGTTTACTTTACGATGTATGAAATAATGCTTGTTGCACTCACTCCAAATTATCGAATTGCTCTAGTGTCATAGACACTATTATTGTTGTAATAAAGATCAAATTGACTTGTAATACAAACTTATGGTTAGTTTTGATATTTTTAAAACTTATGGGTATAAATCATATTTTTCTAAAAAAATGAAATATATTTTCCAAATACTATGGACACATGGTGAAATTTCACCCAAATTTTCACCCAAATAATATTTGCCAAGAATATTTGGAAATCTATGGCCAAACGCTAGCTAAATATTAAGAAGCAAGTCAAAGTAAGTTCTTAAAGCTTACAAGAGTCTTAAACAAACATTTTTAACTTTGTTTTAAGGCTCAAGCTACAAGTTGAGCAAAGAGTAATGAGTTGAGTTCAAATCTCAAAAGTTATAAGGGAACTAAGTATTCCCTAAGAGTTAAGTTTCAAGTACAGCAAAGAGCAAAGAGTGAATTCATTTCTCAAAAGCTATAAGGGAACAAAGTATTCCCTAAAAGTCAAGTTTCAAGCTAAGTAAAGAGTAAAGTTAAGTTGAATTCTTTTCTTCAAAAGTATAGGGGTACTAAGTATCCCCAAAGAGAATTTGAAATGTTTACGTATTTAAACAAGTAAGGAAGCTATGTTTTCCAAAGAGCCTTCGGGCTAGTTTTCAAAAAAGAGTTATAGCTTTCTAAAATGAAGCAAGTAAGGAAACTATGATTTCCAAGGGAGCTTTTAAAGCTATGTTTTGAGCATCAATTTCGAACCACAGAATCAGTATGTTTTATAAACATAAGAGTCAGTATATTTTTTGGAGTAGTATTGAGCACCGATGTGGGGCTGCGAGTTTCAGATTAACTCAAGTCTCTATGAAAACCATGTAGCCATCATGGGTAGAAAAGGGTCATACTTTTTAGATAAATCCTTTTCACGGTTTACTAGTGGATCCATTAGGCTGTTCAGGTCTTATACTCTTACAGGTTTAGGATGGTCCTTGGTAACGTGACGTAAAACGCTGTATCATCACTATAGCTATTAAGTTATGGTTGTTGGTTAAAGAAACTCAATAGTAGTAGTTGCATGGTTCCTCAAGAGGTTCTGCTTAGTATGAATGGGGGTATGGTACTTCATTTATGCATTGCACGAGTAGACGTTGAGAGGAAGCATGATATATTTTCTTTATTATTCAGATTATGAGTTTACATTAAATTATTTTGTATTTTTACATACATCTCAGAGTTAATTGTATTTTTGCATACACAGAGTTGAAACCGCGTTTTAAACAACTTTTCTTTATATTTCTCATGTCTTTAAACTGCTATATAATGAAATGAGTTAGTTATACTAAGATCAGTAATTCATGAGTTGAGCAGAGCCAAGGTAATTTCTTTCTTACTCTTTTTCAAGGTTAAATATTGTTTAGCATTCCAACTCTCATACTCGCACATTCAATGTACTGTTGCCAGTTGGCCTTCATCGTATCATTATGCAGACGCAGGTAACGGGGATCGACATCCAACGCATCGTTGATCCTGTTGAGCACTCCAGAGTCGGTTGGTGAGCCTCTTTTCATTCCGGAGGACATCTTTATCTTTCAAGTTGTTATTTTTTCTTTTTTTCAGTTGTTAGGAATATTGGGGGTACTGTCCCAACATCCCTCCTTATTTTAGAGGCTTCATAGACAGATAGAATTAGTTTATTTAGTCTTTTCATTTCTTTTGTAAACGATAAGACTTGAGTTGCCATTTTGGCTGAGTATTATTTTAAAGATATTCTCTTTGAGTTGTTTCTTAAGTGTTTAATTCTTCCGCTGAGTTAAGAAAGCCAAACCAAGGGTTCACTTGGGGCTAGCAATGATCTTCGAGTGTCGGCCACGTTCAGGGTGTAGGCTCGGGGTGTGACAGTTAATGAGTACACCCCTTGAATATTTATGATATCATGATGATTCAACAATTGAAAGATGTAAAAAAAATTAAAACTCTTATCTCAGGTTGCAGATATCTTAATTTGGAGAATTATAGTCAAAGGATAAATTTTAAGAAACTGTTAGATTAGTTTAATTTTTAATTATATATTATTTTATAAAGTTTGTATTGAACTACTGATAGATGTTAAAACTGAAACATGATTATCGTGTTATATTTTGTAAGAACTATATTTAATCAAATAAAATAATTTTAAAAAATCTTTATAATGAGATTTAAAATAATAGAAAATTTCAAATTGCACTTGAAAAAATCCTTTCTTATTCACGAATCTAAACTTACTACTTAAATCACAAAAGATGATTTTCTCAGTGCCTATGCAATAATTGATTCCTCAAATAGAAACTAAAACACACTATAAATTATAAACTCTACAAGCTAATAATTTTCTTTAAAATGAAAATTGTGAAACCAACAATAATATAACATGCAACCAAAGAAAATCAAAATTAATAAACATTGCATCAAACAGTTGACTAGATGTGAATTATACTCCTAGTGGTATATTGTCTTAACTGTTGAGTATATATATTAGATCAAAACATCTTCGATTACAAACATCGATTGCAATTTCATAATAATTTTTTTTTTATCACATGACGTGTTTAAAACAACAGAAAAATAAAATTATATTTAATATGATAACAAGGAATTATTTTAAAATAATCGTAATCATATATCATATATATATAAAAGAAAAAATTAGGTCCACCAACATGGCGCCACCATAAACTAGAATTCCTTTTTAAATTTATGCATTTCCTAAACTAGCCTTTCCCTTTCATGAAAAGTTGTGACTTTTATGAAGAGTAGCGACTTTAATGACGAGTTGTGACTTTTATGAAAAGTTGTGACTTTTATGAAGAGTTACGACTTTTATGAAGAGTTTTGACTTTTATGAGAAGTTGTGACTTTTATGAAAAGTTGTGACTCTAATGAAGAGTTCAACTTTTACGAAAAGTTATGACTTTTATGAAAGGTTGTGACCTTTCCGAAGGGTTCCAACTTTTTAAAATAGTTGTAATATTTTTTATAAGGCACAATAAACATTTTTTCACACTATCCTTTGTTGACTATAAATTGAGGGATTTCCTCTTATTTTAAAACAATGAAAATTCTAAACCTCCTTCTCCTGTTCGTCTTCTTCATCCTCCTCCTCCTCACAATTTCATATTTGTGTACTTTGTTCCTGTTGAGTGGCTCACTGATAATCATTGCTTATGTTACAAATCTTGGTATGTATTTTTACAGTCATTAATTTATGCATATGTTATTAAGGATAAATAATACGAAGTCATAAATTTCATTTTGCTTTACATTATTAATGTTTGTTACTACATAATCTTGTATGTAAGATAATATAGTATTTTAATTTTAATGACTAATAGGTTTTAAGTAATATTTTATAAATTCTCTGATATTAAATTCCAGCGCGGAGCGCGGATAATTTTACGACTTATACATAAAAACAATAAACAAATAACTTATCTAAAGCGTGAATATAATACAAAAATTAAATTGTTTTTATTTGAAACTTAGATTTTTACATGAATAAATTTATATTTATTGGTAGGTCATGCAACAACCAAATATATATATATATATATATATTCAAAGCTTTAACTATGAAGTAATCACCGACTTTAATAATATCTAATGTCAACATAATACTAAAATAAATTATCATAATGAACAAACCTTTACAGTAGAATTCATTAAAGAATTTGAAATATCAGATCTGATTTTTTTAAAAAAAAATAAGAAATAACAAATATAGGAATAATGTAATTTCATAGAACATGAAAATGATCATGGTTATCAATAAAATTTCTTAAAGTCCAACTTGTTATTTTAAAGATTGATTTCAACCTCCGAGAAGATTTCAATATCCCTTCTCTCGTTGTAAACTTCATTAGAAGATCTAACAATTTGTACACATTTCCTTTCTGTAAACAGCAAACGAATATAAGAAGAATTAGCAATCAGTGTTATGAACGAAAGCTAAAAGTGATATTAAGGATAAAAATAATAGAAATATAGAATTTTTTTTTATTTCTTCCAAAGTGTAACTAAATATCTTCAAAGTGTATAGATTGTTGTGTCAAATACAACAATTTATAGGACATCATTAAGTAAAATCAAAAGGTATCATAATCATGCCATTAATTTCTTGAGAGTGTGGGAAGATTATGAAGGTGTGAACAGTGACGGATCCAAAAATTTTGTATAATGGGTGCTCAACTATTTTTATCTCGGAAATTGCTACATATAATGGCTGTTCAGTTAATATATTTCAATGAATTACTAAATTTTGTACATAAATAGTAATGTTGTCACGAAAGGCAGTGGGTGCTTAAGCACCCATAAGTCACTACATAGGTCCGCCACTGGGTGTGAAGATTAATGATGATATAGTGGAGGTGTGGTATTCGTACACATTATGATAATAATTACACCTAAAACTAATCAGATAGAGAAACCAAAAGTTTCTCTAATACCTTTTCGTAACTTTATAATTAATTATTTTTACAACTCTTCATTCTCCTACTTTATCTTAACAATAAGTGAATCAACTTAGCAATTTAAGCATATTTAATATTTAAATAATTAGATATTTTATAATATTTTAATTTAGTATAGAGAAAAAATGGTAATTCAACTTTGTAACTTGAGGCTTCTCCCTTTTAATAATATATGATGATTGTTGAAGATTGGAACATTTGTGTTATGGAGAATGATTATTCTTCAAATTTCCAATTTAGTTTTCTCAATCCCTTTTTAGTAATTTCTCCATTGATTGATTTCTCCCTAAGTTGAAAACAAGAATGAATTCCTCCCTGGTAAGTTCTCCAAGACATGCCAAAAGTTCATGTTTTGTTTACCAACAGTATTAAGAGAAAAGTATCAGTACCGTTCATATAAATATTATTTTTTTCCATTCAAAGCAATTGTATCTATCAACTATATCATACTTGGACAATAACTTATCGCTTCTATGACTATAAATAGAACATGTTTTTTCTATGTGAAAACTACATTTTAGTTAAGGTGCGTATGTAGGAGAATCAACTCTAAATTGTTGGAATCCTAAGAAAGTATCGAAAGCCAAGATACATTCTTGCAAAACTTTTTGTGCTTCTTCATGTGACAGACATTGCAAAAATATTTCTGTTTCAACACTTAGGTGGAGGGACCCAGATGTGCCTCTTGGATTGTGTATCGATATTGATTCATGTTGACATGTTTTAAGTCTTGTGGGCCTAAACCTAAAATTTACAATTTCATTAATATAAGTGGGTTAGGTTGGTATCTTGTTACATATTATATATTCAAGTCTCTGTTTCTATATTCAACTATTTCTATGAATCATAGTTATTAAATCAAGCATAAAAATTGAGAAAAGAAGAAAGGAAACATGAGATGCTGCACGTAAATTCCCATAAAAAATCATCTTCTGTTAAAAGTTTTATTTGCATGATATAAGATCAAACTGAAAGGCGAAACGGATAAATATACCCCTGAACTATCGTAAATGGTATATAAATACCGTTCGTTATATTTTTAGGACATTGATGTCCTTACCGTCCAACTTTTGGGACGTATATACTCTTTCTATTAACGGTGGGACACATGTCATAATCTTAAACACCTATCCGATATTTATTTAGTTTTTATCGATAGTTAAAGACTCACACAAATTAGTTAAATAACCCTCCCAATTAACGTAATACCCACACCCAAATTATCCTAAATCTCCAAACACTTCACGAGATCAAAATTATAAGTCTCCTTTCCTTCTCACGATTTGTTAAACACATCATGGGATTGAAATAAATCTTGTTTCATCCCATATTTTGTTAGTATTAATATCTATATAAGGTTCTTTAAGAAATTAATTATAGTTTTTATTGTCATGTCTAGTAAAACTTAAAACTCAATTAATAGCAGCATTTGGAAGCTGCCTCAACAGCCAAACAACCTCAACTCATGATATGTCATTAGAATAAAATGAATTTCCATAATAGTAGAGTCCATACGTTAAATAAGTGAACAAGAGCAAACACTTGATCAACAGATTCCAAGTGAAAGTTGGCAATCACGCAGAGCTGCATCCATACTACAACGAAATATGAAAACATTGATTCACTTCACATGTAAAAGATCAAAGTACTAACAACTTGAAATCTTCGATATCTCCCCACATCAGATACGTCATGTTGTTTAGAGGCCTAAACTTAGTTAAATGAAAGCAAGAACTAGAAGAGACAACTACAACAAGAAGTTCTCCCTTTCCTTTCAAAATATATCACTACAAGAAAAACAACCTCTAGGGAAGAGAAATATGGTCACTAAAAGGCCAAATCTGGTCCCAATTGTTAAATAGCGACGGGAAAATGCAGGTCGCAACCGTCGTAATTGCTTCAGTCGCAAAAGCTTAACAACGACGTGTTCAAATAACTGGTCATTAAAAATATATAGTGACGGCAAAAAAAATAGTCCTTATAATAATACATTTAGGGACGACATAACTCATCCTAAATAGATGTTCTACATTAATGAGAAGTATTTGTTTTCTGGTCGCTAAACGATTTTTCCGATTAACAACTTACTGGTCCTAGATTATATTTAAAGAATATAAAATATCTGGTCCTAGATATACTTTATAGATAAGCAAATACATGTCCTAGATTGATCAATTGAGACGAGATATTACTTAATCCTAGATGATTATTAGAGACTAATAACTACCTCTCAATAGATTAATCATTAGATTGTCTCTAATTCACCACCAATGATCCTAGAACTTGATATCACAAAATTATACATTTCATCAATAAATATAAAATTGTTGCGAAGATTCCGATACAAAACACCATATGTATCCAGAAAAAGAGAGATCTGATTAAACACAATAAATCAATTCACATCCCTGGTGTTGGTTTCAACATTTGCTTACAAAAGTTACTAACATTTGGAGCTAGACTATGATATAAATTTTTGCATGACATCAGTAGCAAAATAATAATGAGGTTGTGAATCTTCTAATTTTGCTTCTTGACATGAACTTCAACCTTCAAAATCATCAGAATTTTGAAAAGACGATAAGTAATCATTTGTATAGTACGTGTAAATCTAACACTAGATTAGGTATACGACTCACCTCAAAAGTAATTTAAATTTTATCAAGTATTATCCAGATAAATCAACAAAGCTGCAAAATTATAAGAAAAGTTAATTAAAAAAGCTTTGAGATGCATTAACCAAGAATTCAATATCTTTTTCCAAAAATCAAACAGAGGAAGAAAAGAAAATTGGGCAAAAATTAAAAATCAAAGAAGTTGAGCAGCTATGCTGAAAATTTGAAACAAAAGGTTTTGTCCTTCTGTGCAGAAAGTGAGTAAAGAAGAAGTTGCGCAACTGTGAAAAATTTAGAAATTAACGTATTAAGTTAAAAATATTGCGTCTTTAAAAAAAATAACGGATCATTATTTCATCACATAGTTAAATCACAATTTAGCTATCTAAATTAGTATATTGAAACCTAATCTTAAGGTATAGATGTTATTGTTGAGCAGCGAGGACCCTTCCATTTTGACCAAAAAGCTATAGTTGATAGTGTCTACCAACGAAGTTAGATGATGGGGCTGGTCCAATCGACGGGGCGTCGATTGCCTCCGTGGATGGTCACTTAACCATTTTCAAAAAGGCCATTTTGGCAATTATCTGACCAAAATGAGGGATGTGCAGCACGGAGGGGGGCCTTTGTCGTCAACTGACCTACGATCCGTAGGTCGGGGTCTCGTAGGTCAGGTCTGCACTTTTCTGTGAAGTTTTAGTTGGTTCATTTAAATTAAGTTAGTTAGTTAGGGGTTTAATTTGTGATTATGGGTTGGTTAATTAGATTAGTTAATTAACTATATAACCTACCCTAAGTCTAAAATCTCACTTATCTCCCACAATTCCAAAACACAATTTCTCATCCTTCTATCTTCTCTCTCTCTCCCAAAAAGAAGAACTACATTGAAGGGCTAGTATTTATAATTTAAATTTATCTTTTAATAATTATATTTTAAAATACTTAATTATACATTTGGAAATTAATATCATTTACAACTTACTATAGATAAATTATATCCTTTTTAATGCTTGTAAGAAAATAATATATCGATTTGATATACAAGTAAAAATTAGTTATTTTTCATTTAAATAATTCTATCAATGTGGGAGTAACTAAACATCACATTAATAAGGTATATATAATCAAAAAAAATTCTACTTAAAATAGTGCTAACTTATTCACAATTTACTATAAAATAAAATTAAAATCAAAGTTACTTATAATAATGATAGTTATTTTCCAAAAGTTATTTTTTTTGTCGGAAAAATAACTAGCCATATAATTTTGATACTTTGAATCTTTCAAATAAAAAGCAAATAAAAAATGTATTTATGATTTTTTGTGAGATTAAATATTAATTATAAATTAGTTAAAAATATTGATCTTGACATTTGTGGTAATGTTCCTAACACCTATAAGATTGATATTATTGTGTAATAATTTATTCAATCAAAATGTATAGTTCTTTTCATGTTTAACAATAAAATTTATTTTACTGTCATAGCAATTTTTATACTATTATAATTTTTAATTTTAGTAAATATATTTTTAAAGAAAATATTTCTCGAGGACTCCAAATTATAAAAAATTCTTAAATTTCCAGATTTTTTTAAAAATTTACTTATATATTTTAAAATATCAAGTATGCATAGTTCCAAGAAAATTACTTAAAAAATCTCCAACTAAATTCACAAAAACGAAATCTCCGAGTAATTCCTCAAGTAAAAAGATTCTCGAGTAAATCCCTAAGAAATAAATCGCAACAAAATTCGTAGAACATGAATTCTCAAATGATATCATATATAAAAATTTTCTAGTAAATTTCCAAATAATTATTTCTAGCTACATGTGCAAATAAGTTTATCTAGAAATTTTCTTGAAAAAAGATTTAAAAAAGCATAATGACTTACGAATTTACCTATGAAAACGATATTTGCAAATTATTTTCCTTGAATAATTCACCAAATAATAATTTTACAAAAATTATGTCAAATTTACTAATAAATTTTTAATGTGAAAATAAATTCGCATGTAAAACAATTTAAGATTTAGAAATATCATATTTCAACTTGAAAAATCATAAAAAAAATTCTGCAAAAATAATTTCCAAATAAAATTACAGCTCATTTGCAGTAATAGTGTGTACTTATAGTATTAAAGACTGCATTCAATGCTAATACAGCTGTCAATGCTTCTTGATTCTTCTCCTAAAAAGGAAGAAAAAAAAACATAAATAGACAAATTTATAATTACATAAACATGACAACATCAATCATAAAAAGGGAGAGGGAATGATAAAGTAAAGTTGGGTGTAAATGATTTTTCACCTAGTTATAAATAGGCCATCGTGATTTTGAAAATGTAAACTCAATTGAAGCATACATTTTTCTTCCTGCTTTATTTGTTGATGCTCATATTTTATTCTCTCATAATTACGATTAATATGAACTATCAATATCATAATTTAATTTTTATTTTAGTAATTAGTATGTCATATTTTGGACACACAAGTTCAAATTTTGTTCTTATGCATTATGTTTTATCATAGATATTCATATTTTGCCAAACAAATACATATATGCAAGTTAAATATGGATATCTATGATAAAACATGATGCATAAAACAAATTTTGAACTGGTGCCTCCAAAATATGGCATAATAATTACTGAAAGAAAGATTAAAATATGATATTGATAATTCATATTGACGATAATTATCTAAGAAAATAAAATATGAGCAACAACACATTAAGCAGTAAGAAGAAGGGTATGCTTTTAAAAGTAGAATTTACATTTTTCAAATTATGATAACCTATTTATAATTGGCTTAACTTTAACTTTTATCATTCTCCCCCGCCCTTTTCATGATTCACCAACTTTAGCTTAACTAATGGTGTCATGTTTATGTGATTCTTACAAAATTTGTCTATTTATGTTTTATTTTCGAAAATAATAAATGAAAAGACTCTTCTTATGACTTAACTATATAAATATAGTACTTTTCAAAATATTATAAATATAAAACATTTTAATACATATATGACCGTTTAGTAAAAAAAAGTTTGACATAATTATTATTAACTCGATAAAACATAAAAAAAACTGTCACTATTTAGTTTTCTCTCTCATCCTTGTTTCCTAACATTTCTTCTTTGCCCATCTTTTCTAATGCTATTATTAGGTAAATCTTCATTAGCCACTAAATTCTAACATCTCATAGAGAATTTTTCCATTTTATTTTAATACTATTCCTTATTTTTATGTAAAATTATTATTAATAATGATATTACGTATAATTTTTTATATATAATATGTGCATGGTATAAGTTTCTTCTAGTATACCATGTATTTGTTAGTATAAATATATTGACAAGAAATGATTATTATTACTTTTGGGTTTATATTTATGAATAAATATGCATGGTATAAATTTATTAGGTAGAGTAGTATTTTGTAAGAAATATTTCTAATTACATACATTTGTTTGTAATATATCCACGGTATAAATAGACAAATTTATAAAAATAATTACATGCATTCATTAAAGTAAAGTTGGTCAATCATGCAAAAGGAGGGGGAGAATGATTAAGGAAGTTTATTGGAAACATGAAAAGGGAGGGGGGGAATGATAAAATAAAATTTGGGGGTGTAAATAATATTTACTCCTTTATAAATAGGTTATCATGATTTTGAAAATGTAAATTCAATTGAATCTTGAAAAAAATAATTAAAATGTCAATATTGATAGAATGGGTGAATACGAAAATAAACTAAAAATCTGGTAATTTAGATCTTATATTATGAATTTAAATTTTAATTAAATTATTTAGAAAATAATAGTGTTAACCCAAATGTATACGTATTTTTATAATTGTATTATTTTAAAATTGAATTCCAAAATAATCAAGTACATAGAATACAAATCTTGTTGGTATACCATTTGGCACACGGATTATTAAATAATTAAAACATTTTTGGCATATAAAGTGAATCCAAAGAGGAGCAAAATGAAATACAAAAAAAAATTGTTGATGAATATAGATGGAATGAATACAAAAATAGATTACAATTTGATAATTTAGGTCTTACACATTATGAATTCAAATTTTAATTAAATTGTATAGGAATAATCGTGTCAACTCAAATTGTATTCGTATGTGAAACATCACTAACGAATTTGACTTGCTTTAGTTTATTTCAAATCATAACCATTTATAATTAATGTGCTATGAAGAGATACAAAATATGCAATTAATGAAATACAATAATATTTGTCAAACCTTTTTAATGATAAGTCAAAATTTCATGAGATCAAAATTATGACTTTGCAGGATAAACTGTTATAAAAAAAATTAATGTATATTTGACAAAATAGTTTAAAATCAAACAAGATTAACAAACTACAAATAAATAATTATTGTATTTCAATTGTTTCACTATCATCCCAAACTATGTGAGGTATGTTTATGCCTCGGATTTGTCTCACTATCACCAATGACTCTGACATCAAGCTCTTGATCATGCTGCTTATAATAAAATACAAAATGAAATAAATAAACAATTCACAATGAATACAAGGTTAAACTTATAAATACAAATTAAAAAAAAGATGTAAACTAAATTTGATATTGAATACCAAAATACTACATAGCACTTAATATCAAGATACATAATATAACAGACAGCTCAATTTATGTAATAATATAACAGTGTAACTGTCCACTCAAATTCAGAATAAAATAAAAAAGATAATCACTCAGATTCTCTAAACAATAGAGAATACAACATACCAAACATATTCAGAATACAAAATACGACATACCACACAGACTCATAATACAAAATGCATCAAACCACTCAACTTTTTTAATGAATACAAAGTGTAACTACTCAATCAGCTTAAGAACACAACAATCAACAACCACTCAGATTATGTAATGAGTATCAAATACAAAATAACAACAGGTTCTAATTGAATACAAAAAACTGTTGGCCCAAAAAAAATGTAATAAATACAAAAAATAAGAAATCTCTCAGAAGATTTAGAATATAAAAAGATGCAAACACCGACTCTTCGACTGTCTCTCTTCCGTCACTTTAGCAACAGACTTACATTATCCGTTATTTCTTAAGTAATACATAGATTAAAGGATGAAAAATCGCTAGAAAATTATTGATTAAGTTGGATACCTCTTTTAATCCTCTTAGATTTTCGACGATTAGAGAGTGATTTTGTAATTTCCAAATTCTAACGAAATTGGTCAATTTAATACTCAACTACAAACAAATTTTTTGAAAAATTTAAACAAAATAAAATCAATAATCAAACCTAAGAATCAAATAAACATGCATATCTTAATCAAAGGGATTGTTGTGAATATCTTAGAGATATTTTTCAATTTGTGAAGAAAAAAAATGAAAAGAATGGAAGAGAGAGAAAGAGTTGAATGATGAAGAAGAATTGGAAGAAAGAAATCAATCACAGAGAGAAAATACTTTTAAAAAAATATATGAGATAGAACGAGTTGGAAAACGTATAATTAAGGTGATATAAAATAGGAACTAAATTATGATACATAATTTTTCTAAAATATTGACATTTTGAAATTAAGAAAAAATATAAATATTTTTAATAATTATGTTAGAATTTTTGACTAATTACTAATTTATCCTAATAAATATGTACTATAGTAGTAGTCACGAGAAAGAGCAAAATTTGGGCTCAATCCCATTTCTTTCCTCACTTCTTCACTTGTTATATTTATTCTATTTTTTAGATACTAACATTTTAATTCACTTGGATGAATCTTTGAGCGATTTTCAACGGTCTTTCTTTCTTTCTTTGGTTATTTGTTTACTTTAAATTTTAAAATCGCAAAGCTCGTTTAAATTAGACAACTTAAGCTTTGAGACTAATTTGAGAATTATTTATATTCTTTCATAGTTAGTGTTTAGCTTTCAAAAATCATGTTTAAGTGGTTGCGTTAATTGTTTAACTCAAAAACTTTAACTCGGATAAAGTTGTTAAATTATAACCATTTATAATACTTTAGTATTATAATTATTTCATCACTTGGAATGATACACATATAAAGATCAAATAAATTTTATTTATTTTTAAACAAGACTTTTGTTTAAAACTTTAAAAAAAATAAAAATTAGTCAAACATATTTAATCCGTTGGTGAACGGCATGTTAGCAGATCTTTTAAGGTGCTTAAAACCTTCTTTAAGAGTCATTTGAGCTCTTACCTAAACTTTGATCTATTAATGGTTTTATTTCAAAATTACCTTTTTAAATGGTTTCCTTAATTTTTGTAAAATTTAGTGGTACTCTATTAATTTGTTTTCAAAATTAATAAATAGTCATGTTATGAAACGTTTTTTACTTAGTTTAAAAATGGGACGTACCAAATACTTTAGATACAATGAGGTTGTGACATAAACTATAGTTATTTTTGATAAATATCATATTTATAGCTATTTGAATTTAATAACTTTAAAAGCTAAAATTTAAGTTATTTTATAATTATATTATTACATAAATAATTCATATATATATTTTTATCTAATGAAATCAGAAAATTTACTATATCAATTTAGGAATCAAAATAAATATTAATATATCAATTTAGGAACCAAAATAAATCTCCTTTTTTTCTCATCTAATTACTCAAAAAACATTAATGGCTTTGATTGAGCCTTCAATGTTGGAGTTGAATTGGACTTTCTTTACTAAGAAGAACATTGAGAGTTTTAAAATGATCGATTCTTACAATATATATAGAGGAAGAACTAAATTAGTATAGGTGGGATTACGAAATATTATTATCTTATAAATATATTATTTATTAATTTAAAGAGTGCTTTTAATATTCAATGAAGATTAATTTTATGGTGCAATTTAAAAAAACAAATTTAAATTTTTTGGATACAATAAAAAAAGGAAAATTACACAGCTAAGCAAACTTATACTATTTAATTACTCATCATAGCTATAGTTTGGTATAATTACCACTCGCGACTAACATTATACATTAATTGTGTGGGCTGACTTTGAACTTGTATAATTAGTCACGTTTGTATATGTACAATTCGTCAGAATATACAAATACATATGTATAATATACAATTATTTAACCTCTATACATATACAATTCACCTCTCCCCCACTCTCTGCCCTCTCTCGCTCGTCTCTCTCCTCCCTCTCTCAATATCGCTCGCCTCTCTCCTCCCTCTCTCAATATCGCTCGCCTCTCTCCTCCCTCTCTCAATATCGCTCGCCTCTCTCCTCCCTTTCTCAATATCGTTTGTCATATATACAAATGCATATGTATAATATACAATTATATACAATTATATACATATACAATTCACCTCTCTCCCACTCTCTGCCCTCTCTCGCTCGCCTCTCTCCTCCCTCTCCCAATTTCTCTAGTCATATATACAATAATATACAATTATCTAATCAATGTACATATACAATTCACCTTTCTCCCACTCTTTTCCCCCTCTCTCTCTCTCCTCTCTCCTCTCTCTCCCAGTCTCACTCGCCTCTCTCCTCCATATAACATGTAGCTATAAATTTTAGAGGTAACCCATCAGTGGCCTCCTAAACTTGACACCAACTTTCACTTAGACACCTTAACTAAACTTTGTTCATTTTAGACACTTCACGTCATGTCTTCATGTCCCCGTGATGTCAATTTGACTCTTTTTTCATAATTTTTGTTGACCCTACACGCGTGTTGACCAAACATATCCACATGGATTAAATGACCAATTATGTCATGCCATCTCATTTTAAAACCATGTCATTAAACATAAAAAAAATAAACAAAAAAAATTAAAGGTCAAATAGAAAGGGTTTTTACCAGTTAAAAACAACTTAATTTGAAGATTACCCTCCCACCCCTCTTCCCCCACCCACCCCCTCCCACCCCGATCATCTTCCTCATCAAAAATTTCTCACAAATACGCATTCATCTTCTTCAAATTTCTGTTTTTTTTTTTCATTTTCTTTTCAACTATTCCCACCCTATATAGTTATCTTCTCCGCCATATTTCTCCATTTTCATGGTCTTTTTTATAATACCCACTTGATTTTATTGTCTTTTTCATCATACCTTTCTCCTATTTCTTCATTTAATTTGGTGTTTAGAATTGTAAATATGAAATCTAAGAAGTTATAATGGTGTTTGAATATGTTAAAATCATGATTGTAGATTTTTTAAAAACTTAATTTTATTCTCCATTCTTTTAAGAAAAACAGGTTACATTTTTGCCATCAACCGGTGAGGTCAAGTATGTATTGTATTCAATAATATTAACCTTATGTTTTTACAACACAGATAATAGAAGGTTTGAAAGAAGTCTTTGATGGATTTTTCGAAAATATTTGAGAGTAAATGTAAGAAGATGTACTAGCTGAAAATGAGGAAGAATAAGAAAAAAAAAGTCACACACGCGCCAGCAATGAGTATAGTACACTCACTTTACCACATCAGCAAAACGTGTCAAAATGACATAATAGGGAGTGACATAAGGTGTCTAAAATGAACAAAGTTTAGTTAAGGTGTCTAAGTGAAAGTTGGTGCCAAGTTTAGGGGGTCACCGATGGGTTACCCCTAAATTTTAATTATCAAACTATAGCTATGAGAGTAATTAATTATCTTTAAGTGACTATATGTGAAAGTTTCCCATAAAAAAGCTAGAAATAAACTTCAGCTAAATTTATTACATAAATGATCTAAAAATATCTTTTTCATTTAATAAAAGCAAAAAAAAAATATATCAATTTACGAGCCAAAATAATTTTCCCTTTTTTATCTCATCTAATTCCTCAAAAAAACATCTATACACGGATACACCCACAATCTTTTATTAATCCATAAAAGTTGAACATGAATAAGCCCCCTTCTTTTATCCTTTAAAGCTCCTTAAAAAAAGCTAATACTTGTTATCACGTAAAGATTCTTTTTTCTAATGTCTTTGGTTATTTAATTAGATAACCGTCGTATAGACGTAGAGGTGGAGCTGAGGCTAGGAGTTAAGGATTCTAAATCAATTTTATTTGGAGGTTTACATGTTAATATGAATATATTTATTTAATTTTCTAATATAAATATAAGATTTATGAAAAAGTTAGTGGGTTCATTCGAACTCATAAATCCCCACCTAGCTATGCCTCTGTTAATACACGAAATATAATGTTCTTTTTTTATGTTTATATTGCATGCATTAGGTATGTATGTGTATGTATGTTTTATCTGCATACATATTTAAGTTTCAATTTTTCTTACGCATAATACATTAATGTATCTAACTGAATTTCAATTGATATTTATGTCATTCAATTTTATATGCGCACAAGTAAACACTCAAATTTATATAGAGTTGAATAAGTAGATGCACGTATCCTGCACGTATATATATATATATATATATATATATATATATATATATATATATATATATATATATATATATATATATATATATATATATATATATATATATATATATATATATTCTACATCGCATAAAACAAACCAATTCGAGCATATCTCACGTGAGTTGACATGTAGAACACGTGTGACTACTGTCTATGCATACCTTAAGTTGGAAGACATAAATATTGGTTGAACTCAAATTAAAGGAAACATTTATATTATATATATGTCTATATTTTATTCTCTATTATCAATGTAGATAAATGAATTTTGATTATCAATAAAAAAATATTTTATAAAATTTATAGTTAAAGAATTTGTTTACAAGATAAATATATAATCTTTTAAGAAATTATTCCGAAATATATCTTTAATTTTATTAATTATTCTTGTAATAATGCATCGAAATATATTTATAAGGTTATCACATTATAGATTTCGTTAGTATTATCAACCTTTTTTTGGTTCATTCGAGAATAATATTAGCTTATATATCCAATCAATATTTTTCATATTTTGGACGAAATAATATTTTCTTATAGTATATTGTTGTATAAATTGAAAAATAAACATATTATGATCCTAAAGAATCATTTTTTTAAAAAAAAGATAATTTTCCTTTTCTTTTACGTAGAAAAGGCTCTCTTTTTATTGGTACTCATTAAAATCTGATTAAATTTAAATTTATATATTACAATACGCACTTATGAGTAGCGCCTCCAAATAGATTTTTTTTACATTCTCACAACTTTAAACTCGAAATATCTAATTAAGAATGAAGAATTCCTATCATTTCATCGTAACTCATATCGATAGATTGAAAGGGGTCGTTGATACTTTGTATTGTTGCAGAACTAGTATTACTACTCTAATTTGAATAAAAGTTTCTTTTCCACTCTTTTTTGAGAACATTTTACACTATAGTATAAGTTTTCAATTCTGCAACTATGATCTCCCAGGATTGAGAAGTAGCTCCAACTTTGTGTAGTAACTTTTGAATTTTGTTTGATAAGATCTTTTTATGTTTTTCAAAAAATTTAAATTATTAACTAATATAACTTATTAACGTAATTTTTGTATGATATATTATATAACTACTTGATGGCGAGTGTTGACCATCAGAGTTGTGAGTCTGACCTCAAAACAGACATTTTTTAGGGAGGGATACAGAAAAGGAAAAATCCTTTTGGCCAGAAGTAAGCGTATATCATTGATTGACTAATTGAAAATTGAAATCACAACATCAACTATTACAATAACTGTTCAATGGATATATAAATAGAAAACATATAGCTGTTTTGGTAGGCATAGTAAAACTCTGATTGCTACAAAACAGAAGTTTCTTGTGCATAATCTGAATATTTTACAAAGTTGAAAGACCAGCATTGTTCTTAAGCAACCCCATTTGGAACCTCAGTTACAGTCATCTTGCTAGTTATTCCAATTAATTTTCGAGTTTCCTCATCCATCTCCACGTTATCCTTTTTCATCCTCTCTGTAACTATCATTGGCATCTTACCAGCATTCACATAAGTTCGGAGAAGTGCATTATATATCTCTGTATTCACATACTTAGCATGTCGAAGGGTAACTAGTAACTGTTCTGCCATCTGAATGTCACCCTGCTCTTCAACTACATGAAACATCTCTCGAACCATCTTTGCATCCGGATTCCATTTTGAAACACTTGTGACAGTTTTTTTGAAAAATTCGAGAACTTTATCCATTTCCTTTTGCTTCAAATAACCCCGTGTAAGAAGCTCCCATGTGGTGCAGCTAGAAGTTATGCCTTTCTGCGCCATTCTGTTGTGAAAATCGACAGCATTTTCCATCTCACTTCTGTTAATGTAAGCAGCAAGAATTAAATTTGCAATCCTAGTATCCTTGGTCACAGAACCAGCTTCCCATTCAGTGTACAGATTCATTGCTTCTCCAAATTCATCCAACTTCAGTAACGACGATATAATACAACTATATTCTGTATCATTCACTTTACGGAAGAGTGACTTCATCTCCTTCCATATTCGGAAAACTTCATCCTTGCTCTGTAGATTTGTATGCAAACTAATGAGAGAAGCATATGCAGTTCGACCCTTCCTGGAAATCCTTTTCTCCATTTCTCTCAATGTTGACTTTGCCTTATCCTGAAGTGAGCTTTTAATGTAGATGTTGGTTAAGGTGCTAAATGTTATCCAGTCAGGATCTAATTTTGCCTTCTTTAGCTCAAGGAACGCTTTCTCCGCAGCTTCAACATTATTCTGTGATGCAAAAACTGCCAACTCCAGATTGTATGTGACAATATCAGGAGAGGTATTTTTCTTCAATTCCTGAATCAGGCCTGGAACCTTCTCTATTTGCCCTTGGGATATGTATAAGGTAAGCATATGATTATAAGGAAGAGGGTACTTCAAGAACCCGCATTCGGACATTTTTTCCATCAAAGACTCAGCTTTAGCAGTGTCCTTATGCTGAACATAGGTGTGGAGAAGGGCAGTACAGGTGGTCTGGACCTTCAGTTTATCAGGCAGGTCTTCAAAAAACTTCTCTGCACTGTTCATACCACGAACTTTTGCAATCAAATCCAAATGAACTGCATAGTCACCAGATAATAGTTCGATATCATCTTGTACCCTCATCCATTCACAAACCTGTAAACATAATCCCATCAGCGTTGCAGATCTCAATACTATTAAAAGTGGCATGTCGCCTTGCTTTTCAGAAAACTATCGCAAGGGCTTTTTAGAAAACTATGAGACACTTAATAAAGAGCAAGGACAATAATTAATTTAATTTGAACAAAACAAGAACAAACAGTAGAAAAAATAAAATGCATGTTTGTATTAATTTTTTACAACATGCATTCCGTTCTTAACTGGTCAGTGGTCAGGGTTCTTATTAGCAATAATATAAGGAATATCAGCAAAGCTTGAAGACTCTAGCAATTCCTTCAGAGTAGGTGAGGAGACTCTGGAGCAATTGGTACTACTGTAAAAAGCAGTTAGCTTCTCAATGATATAACACCATATCTTGGATTAGTAACTCCCTTGTTCAAAACCTAAGGTGGCACCGTGTACAATGAACTTTGTATTCAGCAATTTAACAGCATAGAATAATTCACTGAGTATTCAACAAAAGAAGCAGATAATTTCCAGCTCCTACCGTATCCCGCCCATCCATCCTAAGCAAGTTTCATGGCAAAATGTAGAAGCTAGCATAGAAAACAATCAAAGGAAATGTATTCCAGTGATGCAATACTCTACCACTATAAGCCTAAGAAATGAACTGATTCAAAGTAAGTCATGAAACAGTTAATGAGAAGAAAGAGAAACCTCAAGGGCATGTTTATATCGTTTGTGTCTTCGCAACTCCCGGACAATGCGATTGAGCTCATACTTCCGGACAGGGTGCCCCTCTTCCTTCCACTTGCGTATAGCAATGACAGCACTACGTTTTGCATAGATCAAACTCAAAAGCCTCCTCCCTAGTGTGTCTCTGCCACGAGTACCTGTGGCAGTACTAGTGCCAGTACTAGTGCCACCTTCTAAACTAGTGGTAATGCCACTTCCACCTCCTGATCCTGTGGACTTAACTATTGTCGAAGCTTCAGTCGATAGAGGGCGAACAGCAGCATAAGATCTCCGAATCAAACGGAGCAACATTTTTATTACAGACACACTTTGTATTGCCTGCTTTGACAAGAAGATCACATACGAGATTACCATAAAAAGAAAGATATCAAGACAAGCCACATTTAGAACACATCGTTGTCAGATATTTGAGTCAAGAATTTTTGCAACAGCAAATTATACATCAAATGCACTTCACCACGTTTTTCTTTTTTTACATGGGTCAACTTGCTTACACCTCGACTGTTACACTGGGTATTAGTTATTTCCCACCACCATCTACACATGTATCTAGTAACTTTGTCCACCAAGACACAGGCATAGGCAGATGGGAAGAAATATATAAGCGAGGATAAGCATACACTCACAGTCAACATGCCTTCCTGGCAACAATAGGGTTTATTTGGACATTCCATAATCTAAATTTCAGCGTAAGCAGGAGGTTTAGCACGTGGATTCCTATTTTTCATACAGAGCAACCACTTCTAATCTCTTACCAATCTAGCACATTCCATAAGTTCCCTCGTCTCAAACTCTGCTCTTCGGTACGTTTACTCTCTTCACTTCTCTTGATTGTTTTTTAGTCTACTGTTTTCAGGTTGGCAATTGGGAATCATCATTCTTATCACTTCATTCATCTAAGTTTGAGCGTCAATTACTTTCGGCTTGTTCTTTGGTTGTGCTGGAATTTGAACATGACACTTTGTAATTCTCCTCCCACTAAATGTACTTCACCAGAGTCTAAATCAACTTATTTTGAATAACAGTAAATGTACTTCCGATTTCAATTCAGATTTTCAATACTAAATCCATGACCTTAACCACTCTTTCTCAATTCAGCTAGGCATTGCCCAACGATTTCCCAGCTTAAGCACAAAAAGCAAACTGTGTAGTATTTATTAAATTCTAAACATTTCTCTTCCATAAAAGCTACAAATTTCCACATTTTTCTGGTTCATTTCCATTGCCACATTTTAAGCACCGAATAAACTTTCATTTCTTCGCTAACCTAGCACCAATCAGAGTTGTTGATACATACATACAAGCTATAAATTTGCACTTAGGATTATCAACGTAATACAGCAATTGAAAAATGATAAACAATCAGATTCAGAAGAAAACACACCTACTGTTCGAGTGATTTGCAACGTCAATGTACTCGCCGGCGAGAGAGTTAGGGTTTAGGGTTTACCACTTCAACCTCTGGTGTTTAATTCGGGTTTTCCACTTGGCCCATGAAAGAATAAGGTTTAAGATAAATAAATTTAAATATTTTAGTCCTTTTTCTTCTCTTTTTTTGATATTTAGTCCTTTACCTTTGCTAAAGTGGACCAACTTTTAATCAAAAAAAAATAATTATAAGTATTGACAAAAAGTTAAAGATTATAAGTAAAATCTCATAAATTATTAAAATATTTGACAGAAAAATAATTTATGAGGTCTTACTAAAACGTAAATGACTTGCAAATTACAATGTTGAAGTCTCAAGTCAATACTGCTGAAACAAATGAAATTGAAAATATAACAAAAGTTTTAAATAAAAAATAAAAAATTTCACGTAATACTCGTATGTCAAATTTCAACATAACATATATAAATATGATTTAAAGAAAAAAAAAATATAAGTCTATAACTTTACCCAACAATAAATTCTACTTTAATTTAAAAATTAAAATACGAATAAAACTTATGATGCTAATGAAAAACATAAACATAACATAAAAAAAATAGATTATACAAAAAATTATATGAAATCACATAAAGTAAAGGTTGAAAATGAAAAAAAAATGAAATATAAATATAAGTAATGAACTTTTATAAAAAATAAATATAAAATAAGAATTAAAAATAGGGATAATTGTATATAATAGCAAATTAATAACCTAAAATAAATAGAGTAGCTAGGTTTTGATTTAATTGTGCTCCATAGCAAACGTTTGAAAAAAATTGTCAGGCGCCTCTCTCCAATATCTCGCTCGCCACTCTCCTCCAATCTCTCCCTCGCTTCCTCACTTTTTATACAAACACAAGTGTATAAAAATTGTTTCGAATTGTATAAAGCAGAGGAAATTGTATAAATACATATATTTTTGTTCCCCTCTCTCCCCTCTTTCAGATCTCGCTCGCCACTCTCCCAAATCTCGCTCGTCACCCTCGCCTTTCTCACTTATACAAACAGAAGCGAATTGTATAAGTTGCGTTTTTGTTTGTATAAAGCGTGAGAAAATTGTATACACATGCAAGTACATATATTTTCGTCTTATGCACTTATAATTATACAATAAAAATACTCCCCTGCCCAGTTTCTTTTGTCTTTCTCTCTTTCTCGTTTTATACAATTTTCAAATTGTATCTAATTTCTCTCTTTCTAGTTTTATACAATTCGATTCAATTGTATATTCTATACACTTCGTTTTTATACAGTTCTCTGCCTAAGTGTCTTTCTCTTTCTCTTTTTATATACTTCGTTTTATACAATTTGCTTCAACTGTATATATATAGCGAATTATACAGTTTCTATATTTGATATGGAGCGCAATTATGCAAAATTTTACTATAGCATACAAATATAAATTTTTTATTTGCTATATGTGAAAGTTGCCCTTAAAAATAATAATAACAAAAAATAAAATGTGGGCTTTGTTCTATAAGCAGCCTACTTTTTTTAATTTATAAATAAGGTACATCTTTAAGAAAAAAAGAATTACAGTAATTTCATATAGAAGGTGTATAGAAAAACATCTTAGCTTGTCATTTTTAGCCACTAGTAATGTCAAATTAGTTCCATGTACATAAAACCCACTGAATTCTTGTAGATGTGGCTTAAACAAATATATTTCAGTTTCTCTTTTTAGCTATTGATCGTGATGAACACCATTATTGAAGCTATAGTAACATAGTTGTAGTGATTCTTGTATGTCTCTTTGATGTTAATTTTTCCATAGTTTGACAAGTGCTTTGTAACAAAAGAAAGGATAAAATTTTATTTTTTATCGACAAATTTGCTGCACTGTAGATATAACAAATTGGAGTGCATAAGTCCATCTTTCAGTTCTTTCCTAAAAGTGTACCAAGTTTAGATCAAAGTACCAAATGGAAAATTATCAAAAAAGAAAATGTAACTTATTAAAAAGCCTAACAGTATCCAACAATTCTAGCGAGCTTTTCAGAATTGAAACAAAAGCAAAATATGCCACCACTCTCCCTACTCTTCCTCCGTCACCATTTTAAGCTTCAGCAAATCTGATAATAAAAAAAAAAATTGATAAGTTAAACATAATATCTTAGCAGAATTGTGCATGTATGTATGTGTCTTTCGATAAGAAGATACTATGTATGCATACCCCAATTCAGAAAGTGTCAAGTGAGCCTTAGCATAGTCAGCAAAGAAGGCGTCTTCATCCTGACATACGCAAAGAGTTGTTCCTATCAGTCAACACAACCAGCATTTTACAACTTAGATGAATAGTATCATACAGTTTATATATACTAACCGCAGCATATTTCTCAACAAGGGGGCGGAAAGCAGGATCACTGAGGAGAGCTTTGTCGGATGGCAACTGTAAGAGCCCTTCTTTTTCCCCACTCAAAAGCTCCCTGACAATAATAAAATGTCTAGTAAACGAAATGGACTGATAATAGTCCTCCAAAAATTGACTACTTCTTTTGAACAAGTATTCCACAAAAGAAGGACATGTCTGTTTTAGATTCTTACGTAAAGTATGAGTTGTCAAAGATAAGGGGATTGGCGGTCCAAGGTCCCTCAAAACCAGAACGCTCCTTGTGGCACCTTCCCTGAAGAAAAATATCACTAAGAAATAAGTATGTAGGAATAAAATCTCGCAGCAAATAGGATAAAAAGTAAAAGCAGGCAACAAACCAACGTATGTAGGAATAAAATCTCGCAGCAAATAGGATTAAAAGTAAAAGCAGGCAACAAACCAAGGTATGGGCACCAGAGAGTGCAACAATATCCTTGTCAGAAAGACCCATTTGTTTCACAAACACATCCCTCAAGTGGTCACAGCCTGCATTAGGTTTACATATGATCATCAACAGGCAAATTGCAAGAGATATTAAGTTCCTCAACACAATGTTTGCAATCAGAATTTTCTCTATTAAGCAAAGGAAGAACTTACCCTTGGTGGCATCAGGCAAGCGACCTTCAACAGGTGGTTCTGGCTTGTCCTAGCAAAGCAATGTTAACATAAATTTAGATTTCATCAAACAAGAGGGATGAAAATATTACACATTTTGAATTTATAATACTACAAAGTTTCTATACATAAAGTAGGAAAGGAAATATAACAATATGAATCATCAAATTAGAACTCACTATGCAGCAGTTCTTTACACACAACGCGTTACAGCAAATGTAAAGCATATGCATATCATAACGTCTTAGTTAACCAATATCAATAGGGAAGTATTTCACAAATAGTAGTGGAAGAGACGATTGCCAAAATGCATAAAACTAAGATAAAAGTTCCTAGAATCACAAGTCAGTATCTCCTACTCATTAGTCATTAAAGTCAATCAGAATTGCTACAAAAGACAGTCTAACTAACCTCTCTGCCAGGGTGAAAGGGAACATCAGGTCCTCCCGTAACTTCAACAGCAACAACACCAGCCAACTGCACCAAAAAGAATATAACAAGTCAGTTCTCACTTGGTTAAGCAAATATTAACCGTTGAAAAAAAATACCAACAATCAATACAAGGATACATACTTGATGTAAATCAGCATGGGAGAGGGTGGGAAACTGCTCCCTAATAGGCTCCAAGAGTCTGAGAGCAATGTCAAGACCATTGTTTGCACCATGTGCTTGCTCAGCTTTGAACCTCATGGTACCAAAAGGACCACCAGTTTTGGAACACACATCATAGGTACCAGCAGAGTGCCATCTGAGACAACAGAAAAAATCTTTAAGGTCATACAACACTTCCCATTTTTTATTCACATAACATTTCCAATTTCAAGTATTAATAAATGTGTTATACCATCCATTTTTCAAAAATTACAACTCATTACCCATTTGATCAAATGTATTGTATTCACTGTTTAACTTATCAGCAAGAAAAAGAGAACATACGCAAGACGGAGCATAATAGGAGCACAATTTTTCTCAGCAATGAATGCTCTGAGTTTCCTTTTACATTTGTCAACGGCCTTGAGGTACTCCACGCTCACAGTGGGATAAGACTTACCCATAGTAATTGATCTACAGAGCATTTAACCACAATAAGTTTCACAATCAAGAAATTAACCAATCATATACTATAGTTAGGTCAAGAAGGCTCAAGTATTTTTCAAAAATATATATATATATATA
Organism: Solanum sitiens; assembly: GCA_016801875.1. Lineage (NCBI taxonomy): Eukaryota > Viridiplantae > Streptophyta > Magnoliopsida > Solanales > Solanaceae > Solanum > Solanum sitiens. Next base: position 4,598,492 of record JABWTJ010000069.1, on the reverse strand, counting down.
TTATGAGTAAACAGATCCATGCCCTTCTTGAAGTTGAAAAAAAATCTTATTTATTACTTATTTCATCTCAGATTCAGTGTAATAAAGAAACTATAAAATAAATGTATAGTAGAAAAAATAATATTGATAATTAAACTTTATATTTCATAAAATTGACATTGTATAAATATTATGAGTTCATCAACGAATTTCAATCTCCCTAATAGTTCTTATTTAAAATATTTAAAACCAAAAGAACTTGTCCTAAACTTCAATAGGATAGCAAAATTATCCCATTTAAAAAAAATTGACTCATTTTCCCTGGTGTTGGAACAAACAATTAGAAAGGAAGACATTTTTTCATGAATTTGAATAGTTTGAGCGACCTTTGGTATTTTTGACCCTTTGTCATTTTTATAAAAAAATATAATAAATAATAATGCAAAAAAAAATCAGAAGAGTGAATAATTATCATAGCCAGTCATCTCCGATCAATAATTTTAAATCGTGATTCATCATTAAAACATTTCTACAAATTTTTTAACAAATAATTATTTTAGTAATAAATAGATTCATATCAAGATCACAGATCACCATCTTGTAAAGATCACATATTTCAGGCGAAAAAAGGACATTTCAGAAATAAAAATGCAGTCGAAAACATTAATCTATAAACACATTTCACAACATCATCAAATCCATAAAAAGTGAATAAAATAGAGCTGCATTACAGATCGATGAAAGAGATAAGAACCTGAAGAGAGAGAATGTCAAAAATGATGAAACCTAGAGAGAGAGTGTGTGTACAACACGAACAACACTGGAATGAAATGAAATGAAACAAATAAAAAGCCAAAATAGGGAAATAAAAGGGAAGAGAAGGTTCTAGAAGGCGAATGTAGACCGTAGGATTAGAATGATTTGATTGGTGAAAATTACATCAAGGCCAGACTTTTATTAATTATATATATGATATATATATATATATATATATATATATATATATATATATATATTAAATGACTAAAATATTACTAGTGCCACCATCATGATCTAATAATAAATGAGCAAATTAACAAAAAAATAATAATAGTTAAACGCATATTCGAACCATTTAACTTTTTTATAAATTTTATTTTGACGCTTCTACTCAAATTTGTTTCATTTTAATCCTTCAATTATATTTTCATGTATTATTTAAAATAAAATGTGGATTAGAACAAATTGATGAGATTAATATTTCTATCATTAACAACTTTTTCGCCTATTTATTTTTTATACCTTCTCTTTAACCTCATGTTTTTCTTATACTTTAGAGATAAGTGTCAAAAACACACCTAACTATTTACTTTTTTTGAATTCCATATCTAAATTATTGAAAGTGTGAGTTTCATACTTAAACTATCACTTTTTAGTTTGAGAAATACACCTCTCTTTTATACCACTCTTATCATGATATGTGTAATACACTCTCTCTCTTTTATTTTAAAGAACTTCCACATCACACTCCACATGGACAAAATATTCAACCTTGACAAAAAATAAATAAATTATTAGTATTAGCTAAAATTAAAAATTAAAAAAACTATTATAAAAAAATAATATTTTCTTTTATAAAATAAAATATAAAATATTTTTCTTACCCACACCATTTTTTAAAGTTTTCCATTTTTTAAAGTTTTTTATTTTGTTTAAATTTCTTTTATAAAAGTATTTCATTTTTTACTTCATCTCCTCCCCCTCATCAAATACTAATTTAGATATTATTTTATTTTCTTAAAAATATAATTCTACCCCACTTAATCCTCTGCTTTCAATTTTTTTTCGCAGTGTTTAGATATACATATCGAAAATATTTTTTACTTGCCGTCACAAGACTTTTTATAGTTTTTAGTTGTTTATGTTATATTCGGTACACTAGTAAAAAAAATTCTAAAAATATATGTACGTGCATATCTAACACGAAATAAGAAAAACGTAAAAAAATAAAAATTATGAGCGGAAAATTAAATAGGATGCATTAGATTTTTCTAAATAAAATAATATCAATTTCTATCGGGGGGAGGGGGAGGATGAAATATGAAATTTTTAAAAATATTTTATAAATGATTTTTTTAAAAAAAAGGATGGGGTTATCGGGGTGAGGGGGGTACGTGAAGGAGGTGGTGGAGTGAGATAAGAAAAATAATTTAATTTTTTATATAGATAGTAATCTTAATTCTTAATTAATATTAATTTTTATTATTTAATTTTTATCTAGATAAAATATTTTATCTATGTGGAATGTCATGTGTCAAAGTTTTTTCATATAAATGAGAGAGTGCACTACACACACCACTGAGATGTGTTTCTCAAACTAAAAAGTGATAGTTTAGATGTGTTTTTGACACTTATATCTATACTTTATTTATCCATTCATTTTCTTAATCTACCTCTTTTTCTGTTTAATTCTCTGTGCTACTAAATCACTAATACTTTCTCCTTTAAATTTATATAATTCATTTCGTCTGTATATAATTTAAAATATTACTATAATACGTTACAAAAGACGAAATATGCTAAAATAATAAGTAAAGAACTAGATTGATGAGAACGATATCATATTAAAATTTAGAATTATAATTATTGAAATTATGACAAATATTTTGTTTTGATGTCATATAATTTGAGAATTTATATTTTTCGCTAAATTGGGTTCATGTGCCATGTATCGTAATTTAATTTGTGAAATTTAAGATAATGTGTGAAATAAACGTAGAATATTTTTTAAAGCAGAAATATATATTTGTTAGTATTAAAGCGTTTAATAGATAATAATTTTCATTAAAATCTCTAAATAAATTATACAAATAATATTAAGAAGCCACCGATGGACATAAGTCGAAAATAAAATATCATATATCAATAGAAGCATATGATTGGCAGCATCTTTAATTTATTTACGAAACAAATGTGAACACGTTGATGCTATAAGTGATTCCTTTCAAAATTATTATGAAATTTCTCTCATTCCCCAATTATTTTGCATATGGTGGCATGGAAATGGAATATGTGGGTGACCAAAGGGGCCTTCCACTACCACTCCTGTTCATGACATTATCTTTAAATAATATAATTGATATATCTATTCGTGTGATATATGGATAATATTAAATTATTATTTTTAATTATTTTAAAATTATAATATCGTTTGAACATATTAAATTATAAAAATATCTAATTATTATATTGTTCCTCGTAAATGTATAGTCCCCTCTCCCTCCCCACGTCGACGGCCTCTATTTTTTAATCCCTCCATAACTAAATCTAACTATCATGAATAATTTTTATTTATCATATTTTCTTGTTGCATTGTTCAATAATTTTTAGTTATTGAACTAATAATATTAACTTTTATTAACTTATCCATTGACTTAATACAATCAATAACTTGATTAATTAATATAAAATAGATACATTTATTTGATTTACTCATATTTTTCTTTAAATATTTATTTTTTTCTCTATTGTCCACATTTTTTCTTTTTCAAATTATAGACAATAATTTATGTGTTAATTTTAGGGCTGATAAAATCAAATCCAACCCGCTCAACCTGTTTAAAATTGGATAGGTTATTGACCCTCCCATTCATTAGCAGTTAGCTCAATCCATTAAAAAATAAATAGTTTAAGAAAAAAAAATATCATACTTCTTTTATTAAATCTTATCAAAATATTTTAATTTTTTTTTCCAATTTGGTATGTTGAATATAGCCATAATAAAGAAAATAATTTTATTAAGTACTAAAATAGTTTAAAAGAAAAAATAAACAATTAAGCATATTAAAAATTAGATTGAGTTGAGTTTGACCTATAATGTTACCCATTACCTTACCTATTTTGACTCAAGCAAATTTGGGTTGGGTTGGGTCGGGTCTGGTTTTGACTCTTAACCCATTATGTCATAAGTAATTGAGCTTCTTCTCTTTTATTTTTAAGTTTAAGAGCATGTTTGGATTGACTTAATAAAAGTAGATTTGAAATTAAAAATAAAAAGTCAAACTAAAATAACTTTTAAGTAAAAAAATAAAAAGTAAGGGAAGACCTACTTATAACTTGTATGCACAGACAATGTTAACCTTCCGCATATGAGTTAAAATACTCCATACAGAAAATTGTCTACTATATAAGCAATGGAGACACATATATACACAATGATCTATTCAAACAAAGATTTTTACTACTTCTATTAAATAAAAATTACTATAACACAATTAAATATATCCCAACAATTTATAGTGTGAATAGATTTTTTTATCATTCTGATCAAATTTAGATCAAATTTTTATGGCTAAAAGGATGTATTCTTGAAGAATATTTCCAATTTATAAGTTAAAGGACAAAAAATATCCTAAAGAAATTAGTCTATAGTATGAATAGATCTTATTATGATTTTGATCAATTTTTCCAATTTTAAAATCTACTAATTTTATTTTTTAAAATTGGTACGTGTGGATGTCACATGGTTAGGTGCTTTTGTTGTTTATAATATATCTCATGATTTTGCTGTCAATGTCAACAAAAGCCGGCAATTTTATTGGTCAGGGGCTGACGGCTCCTTCAGTCATATGCCCATTTCCACGCCACGACGTGGAAAACAATTGGCCTGAGCTACTTCAACGTACAAAACGAATCTTCATACTATTTTATGCGTTCACACTTGCTTTTTAAACATCTTTCATTGCTAAATGACTTCACTACCCTCTATGGTATGTCATTGTTAGCCTCGTTATCGTTTTGGTAGCTGGTTTGAACCTGAGTTATGCAAATATTAAATACTCCCTCCATTTCACAAAAAATCGTCTATGACTTGACACGGCGTTTAAGAAAATAAAAAAACTTTTGATCATATGATTCTAAATTAAAGTTATGTCAAATGTATAAAATTGCACTTTAATCTTGTGGTCTTTAACGTACCACGTGGAAATTTGTTACCAAAAAAAAAAAAACTTTTTTTTAAACAGACTAGAAAGGAAAGAATGTCATTCTTTTTTAAATGGAGAAAGTATTGTATAAATAGTATTATATTTGATGGCTAAGTGAGTGTGTCAGATTGAATCTGAATTCGCATCAGAAAGTCTCACATTAAAGGAAGGTAAAATACTATCGAACACAAGTAACTTCATATTCAAGGGAATTTACTTGAACCTGAAACATTTTAATTAAGAATAAAAGCGTACTTACCATTTTATCACAATAATTATTTGTAATCACCAACTATTCCTTCTTGAGTATTAGAAATTAAAAAAGGGAAGTGCTTTAGACTTTTAGAGTATAATAAAAACAAAAAGGGAAACATTATTGAAAAGTAATTTTGAAAAAGTATACCTAGAATTGCTTTTTTCAAAAGTCTGGCCAAACAAAACTGTTAACTTTTTTTTTTGACAATTTTATGTGATGTTTTTTCTTTTAATCGGTTTAAGAAAGAAAATGTTATCTTATTGTCATTAAAATATTTTAAAATTCTTCTTTACTAATTTTTAGCAACATAACTGTTTTAGATCATAAAATTTTAGGTTCTTACTTATATTTTAAAAAAATACTATGCTAAATTAAAAGATGCTATGTAAAATAAAATAATGAAAATATATTAAATATTGTAATTGAATTATGTGTGTATTAAAAAATATTGTATAAATAATATTATATTTGTAGCAAATTAGGAGGTAAATTATGTAAATATAAAATTATCATGTGTTTGATTTGCTATTTAAAATCCGCACAATTAATATATGTAAAAATTATGAAAGAATTTATATATTATTTTATATAGAATAGAAAGTGTAATAACTACTACATATATAATTAACACATGAATAACTAATTTCTATGTAAAATAATATATAAATTACCTCGTCACTAATTTGTACATTACTAATAGTACGTAACTCTTATTAGCTACCAAACGAGTCCTTTTTATTATAATTAAAAAATAATTAGTTTTGTAAGATTATTGGTTGAGGAGAAAGGGCATTTTAGTCATTAAAATAGACAATTAAAGTCCGCCTATGATGTGTGATGGAGTCCACGATTTTCGCAAAAATCCAAAATTCTTCAAATTTTCAATTCACTCACCTACCAACAAGAAATCCCATTTAGACCAGTCTCAGCCGTTTATAATTCATAGCTCCCAATCCTCACCACACGATCCTACTAATCCAACGGTCCATATTCACCTACTAGAACCTTCTCTTTCTTAAAAAAAAACCCTTATATCTTCCCTTTTGGCTTAATTCATTACTCATTTCATTTCAGTGCTTGTGCTCTGCTCGTGCCATTCGTTTAACCTATCGTATTTCCATTTCTGCTTCTTCAGGTTTTTATCTCTTTCATCTTCCCTCTCTCTAATGCTGTTCGTGTTTTTTGTATGTTTTCATCCATTTTGTAATGGTTGATTGTAGTTTTCATGGTTTTTTATGGCTGATTGAAGTTTTCAAGCTCTTTTATGGCTTTTACGTGGAGATATGGCTGATTGAAGTTTTCAAGCTATTTATGGCTGTCTGCGTTTTTTTTTTGGATTAGCTACTCCTAACGGAAGCGGATCTGTGATTTTAAAGACTATCTGAACTTGATGTGAATATTTTGTAGTACTATTGATAAAATTTTCAAGGAAAAAAGTATATGAGTTGTTTTTTAATGAATGTATATAGATAGATGTTTTAACTATGATTTTATTTTGATCAGTGATTTTTAGTTTCTATGAAGTTGATTGACGTTTTCAAGCTCTTTTATGGCCTTGATGTTGTGAAATATGTGTTTAGATGTTTTCCACTGTGTTTTTAGTGTAGTATTAAGATTTCTGAAACAGAGTCTGAATCCGTGATTTTTGAAGACTGCATCTGAACATGATATAAATATATAAAATTTGCAAGAGAAAGATCTATGTGAATTGTTTTTTTTTTTATGAATGTATGTTTTAGCTATGATTTAGTTTGAGAGGTTTTAGTTTCTACGACCTCCTTTTTTACTTTGCTGAAATGTGTACCTAGGTGAAGTTGATTTTACCAACAAGGTTTAACTGTTAAAGTGTTTATTATCGATTAATTTTTTATTGTAAAGCTTGGGATCTTATTGTGTACTTAAATGTTGTGTAGAATAATTACTATGGGTAAGTGCTATCCCACTGTGAGCGAGGAGTACCTCAAGGCTGTTGACAAATGTAAAAGGAAACTCAGAGGACTCATTGCTGAGAAGAATTGTGCTCCTATTATGCTCCGTCTTGCGTATGTTCTCTTCAATTGGTTTCTTGTGGATTCTGCATATTTAAATTGTCCTATTTATTTTTAAAATGTTTAAAATGCTACCTAATTTTTCAATTTTGGCATGATTTTTAATATGTTAATTAGGAATTTTTAATGTTGATGATAGCGGAGCTCTGTTTTAGATAATGGTTGAATGATTAGTTTGACAGTGAATACAATACATTAGATCAAATGGTACAAGGAATTATAATTTTTTAGAATTTTGTATAAGTGGATAGTATTACACATTTATTAATATTTGAAATAGGAAATGTCAAATGATTGCTGTAAATGTTTTACAAAAAAAGGGAAAGTTGTTTCATGACCTTAAAGATATTTTCTGTTGTCTCAGATGGCACTCTGCTGGTACCTATGATGTGTGTTCCAAAACTGGTGGTCCTTTTGGTACCATGAGGTTCAAAGAAGAGCTAGCACATGGTGCAAACAATGGTCTTGACATTGCTCTCAGACTCTTGGAGCCTATTAGGGAGCAGTTTCCCACCCTCTCCCATGCTGATTTCCATCAGGTATGTATCCTTGTATTGATTGTTAGTATTTTTTTAACGGTTTATATTTGCTAAACCAAGTGCAGAACTGATTTGTTATTTTCTTTTTGGTGCAGTTGGCTGGTGTTGTTGCTGTTGAAGTTACTGGAGGACCTGATGTTCCCTTTCACCCTGGCAGAGAGGTTAGTTAGACTGTCTATGCAGCTTTTTAGCAATTCTAATAGACTTGTCATGACTACCAAGTAGTGCTTACTTCCAAATTTGAGGCCCAATTTGTTGTAAGGATATTGATATGCTACTGGGAACTTCTATTGAAATTTTATGCTTTTGGCACGATTCTCTTCAGCTACAATTTGTGAAATACTGCCCTATTTGTACTGGTTAACTAAGATATTATGTTATGCACATACCTCCTACATTGTGAATTCTCATTCATACTCTTTATCTTCCTTTTCCAACTTTATGTACATAAACTTTGTTTTACTTGTATATTCGAAGTGTGCCATTTTCACCGCTCTGGACCAAGTTTTGGCAAGTCATATTTATAATTTATACCAACTAGATTCCAATTTTGCAGTTGGTTGTTTGAGAAGTTTGTACTGTTTGCTTACATGTTAACATCTGTTTTCTTCCAACATATTCTAATGATTTGTAAGGTGATTGTTCTCGGTATGCAATTTATTCTTCATTAAAGTATTCATGCTGGTCTATAAGTGAACTTAACCTTGTCAAGATTTAAATTACTCATTTAGTGAAATCTGAATCTATGATTACATTACCTTGCCAGGACAAGCCAGAACCACCAGTTGAAGGTCGCTTGCCGGATGCCACCAAGGGTATGATAGACTGATAGCTTATAGAGCAGATTTTGATTGCAAAACTCCTGTTGAGGAACATATTTTTCTTGCAATTTACCTGCCTTGGTAATCATATGTAAAACCTAATGCAGGCTGTGACCACTTGAGAGACGTGTTCAAGAAACAAATGGGTCTTTCTGACCAGGATATTGTTGCACTCTCTGGTGCCCATACCTTGGTTTGTTGCCTGCTCTTACTGTTTAATCTTATTTTCCCCTAGGTTCTATTCCTACATGCTTATTTCTTAGTGATATTTTTCCAGGGAAGGGCACACAAGGAGCGTTCTGGTTTTGAAGGACCTTGGACTGCCAATCCCCTTATCTTTGACAATTCATACTTCACGTAAGAATACTGAAGTTACATGTCTTTTTTCAGTTCTCCATTTTGTGGAATACTTATTCATAAAAAGTTGTTCATTTGTGGAGTACTGTTTAACTGCAAACTATCATCAGTCCCATTTTGTTTATAAGACATTTGTTATTGTCAGGGTGCTTTTGAGTGGGGAAAAAGAAGGGCTCTTACAGTTGCCATCAGACAAGGCTCTCCTTTGTGATCCTGCTTTCCGTCCCCTTGTTGAGAAATATGCCGAGGTTAGTATATATAAACTGCAAATATCATTCATCCAAGTTGTAAAATGCTTGCTGTGTTAACTAATAAGAACAACTCTTTACTTATGTCAGGATGAAGATGCCTTCTTTGCTGACTATGCTGAGGCTCACTTGAAGCTTTCTGAATTGGGGTAGACATTATAGAACTAATTGAAAACTCATCTATTATATATCTCACAGTTCTGCTTCGATATTACGTCTAACCTATCAATTTATTTTTTAATGGCAGATTTGCTGAAGCTTAAGATGCTGATTGGAAGAGCTGGGAGTGGTGGCATATTTTTGTTAATGGTTCATTTCTGAAAAGCTTGCTGGAGCTGTTGTTTTTTTGCTGCTCTTTATATATCATGATTTAAATTTGGCAGCTACATTAGACGATGATATTGTGACACTCTTCCAGCTTATTAATAAGTTTCTAGTAATTTGTTTTTGTGGTTTCATTGCTTTTGTTAATTTTAAATTACTTGCTTAGCTGAACTTGGTACGTTAAGGAAACAAATGCACGATGGAGTTGTATTCTCCAACTCTCCACTCAGTTGTCTAATATTATAATAATGTGATAAATTGGTATAGATATTGGACTGATGTTGTCCACTTATGTTTATTGTTTGTTAATTGATGAAAGGACACCTTAATATAAAGAATAGAAACTATTGTTGTTAATTTTTAGATGTGTACGTAAAGACTAAGCTAAATTGTCTTAAATCTTTTAAGCCATTTTCGTTTGGTACAAAGATTCATAACGCAGGGATTAGTAATGCAGGGATTAGTAATGCAGGGATAAGTAGTGCAGGGATTAGTAATGTAGATTTATTTTTATCAAGTGTTTGGTTCATTTTTTCCCACCTCAGCTTGTGTTTGGATTATAGCTCTATGAAAAGCTTCTTTTCAATTATACCCTTGAATTATTATGTAATTGGATCAAAATAGATAATTGTTGGACAATATTATTTTTATAACCTCCTAACTAGCTATGGGAAGAACAATTTAGTTGTCTTGTTTGTTATTTTTTTCACTTGAATTATTTGAGGATAAATAATTGTTATCTTAATAAATTGATCACTCACAAAAGGTCATTTTTCAATTAAAAAAGATAAATCATCTACTTTTAAAATCAAAAAGACGGTCAACAATGGTAAAATTGAATAAACCATCTACATGTAAAATTGCAAGTTTTTGTTTTAATATGTATGTTTTTTAAATTGTTTAAAATACAAATAATTAGAAAACCAAGCAAATATATATATACACACACACATTAAATTTAGATCACAAACCGCATATACAAATGTACAACTCACATTTCAAATTTGTATTGATTTATATTGGATTTATTAGTAACAAACAACTCTCTCTAAATAATTGTAAGCTAATTTATTTAAATAAACTTACTTGTACAAATATAAATAATAAAATCAAGAAAATACACAAAATAATTAAAATGATTGAGGATATTTTTGTCTTTACATAGCTTATCCCATGGTATTATATCCTATGTATTACTAATACCTCCAAATGGAAGGTATTAGTAATACATCCTATAATACCATGTTGGAGGTATAACTAATCCATGGATTAGTTATACATAGACTCAAATTCCTACCAAACATGGTACTAAATAATACCTTACATAATCCATGGACTATTTTGTTCTAATGCAGCCTACCAAACGACCCCTTAGACACATAATTAAAGATGTTCAATGTTACGTTGCATCATATGTTTTTACTAGTAACAGCAGCAACTTCATTAATAGGATGGATATTGACAATTCCATTTATATGTCAATAGTCTAAGTAGTTGTCTAATAATATTTATTTAATTTTGAAAATTAAGAGATAATTTATCTCTAGTATCTATTTTATTCTTACTATTAAATACTATTTATTATTCAATACATTTTTCAAATTATAATTAAATTTAATATTTAGTAGATTTTGGCTGGGTTGCAGAAGTTTGGTATTTCTTGAGCAAATGACAAGATTCTTCTTTTTCCAAAATAGCAAGGCTACAACATGCAGACGTCTAGCCCTTATAAGGCGTGTGTTAAAAGAATGACAAAAATCTACATTGGTGGTTAATAAGATGGGCGGACTTCTTATAAGGCTTGGACAATCTTTCTTCCTTTGAGTTAGTTTTTGGGGTGTGAGTTAGACTTAAGTAAGGCTGGGCAACGGGATGAGATGTAGCGGTACCGTTCCGGTTTATCCCAGTTCGATTGCCTACGGGACGGAACGGGATGTCCTGAACCAGTACACAAAACGGAACATTCTGAACCAGTACACAAAACAGAATGGAATCGAGTTTTGGTACCGGTGTATCGGTACTGGTTTATCCCGGTTTATTCCGATTCCTGTCTGATTCGATCCGATCCGTTTCGATTAATTAATATTTATTAATTAATTTATCCAATTCAAAATTTATATTTTTTGAAATAACTAGATCTGTCATCCCATTTATCCATTCCTTTCCATTTCGATCTGTTTTGGTCTGTTCCGATTCAATCCGGTATATAGTGGAACGGGACGGATCGAATATCTGCCCCGGTAATTTCGGTCCAATTCATCCCGATACCGGTCAAAAAACCGGTCAACTCGTCCTGTTCCGATACCGATTCGTGCTGGTCTGGTGGTCCAGTTCCGATCCGTTGTCCAGTCTTAGGCCTTAGACCTAATTTCACATATAAGGTGTGTAATCATGATTGAATTAAATTTTTTTTCTAGTTGATAACTATATTAGAATGACTTGGTTTTTTTTTTTTAGGCAAAAGAGTGATGTAATTGTCATTTTGAGACATTTTTTTAGCTCTAATAAAAACACTTTTCGGTGTAAATCTTAAGATGTTTAGTAGTGATAATAGCTCAGATAAAATAATTCATCAAAGTTTATGTTTGCAGGGAAAAATGAGCTTATAGTGCCTTTCAAGTTTTTAATAAAAAAAGAGGACAAGTGGGGCCATTTTATTTTTCTTTACTTTTTTATTTTTAATATTAATAAAAGGACTAAACTAAGTAACATTTTCGTAGTTGTCTGGACAACCACTGAAGTTGTTTGGACAACTTCTAAAGTTGCTTGGACAACTGTTGAAGTTGTCGAACGACTAAAGAAGTTGTTTCGACAACTATGACAGTTGTCGGACGATTAAAGAAGTTGTCCCGACAACTACGACAGTTGTTGGACTAAAGTATAAGAGTTAAAAGTTTTGAACTATTGTGAAAATATCTTTTAACCTAATATTATTATTTTTGTCACTTCTACCTAATTTTTAAAATTTGAAGGACTTTTACCTAATTGACAAACTACTTTGTCCCTTTTAATAGACCTTCCCATGTTTGCATACCCCTCAGTAGGGGTGTGCAAAAATCGAATTGAAAAAAAATGTTATTATGTTTTTAATGGATTTATAAAAAAGAATAAGAAAAATTATAACATATAGCAAACATCAATATATATTTTAGATAAATAGCTATAATTTACTTATTTATATTATATGAATATAATTAAATATTAAATAGGAAAATTAAACAATTACACATGAATAATCATTTCTTTTCAATTTTATGTTTATATTAACAAACATTAAACAGCAGAGGAATTAGTACACACCTAATTAATTATGTAAGGCATGTTTTACGGTGTGGTTTCCGTGTTTACCCTTTTTAATGTTCTCTCTTTTCATATTCATATATCATCAACTTTGATTTTTTTCTCAATAATCCTTTCGATTCATTATCCTTTAGCATGATAGTAGGAGTAATTTTTGTGATTAATCTTCATTAAGTATATTCTAATTGCATTTTTTTTTTTATGAAGATTATATTTGTATACATCTATATGTTTTATATATTTTCATAGGATTTCGATTGAAGATTTTTTTCATCACAATGGCAAAAATCAATTTGAGATTTTAATAAATATTGTGTGTCTTTGTGTCATTCAATTTCTACAGTTACAATTAGGATTAACCAAAAGCAACTCCAAAACTTTTTACTCTAATAGCATATCAGAAGAGGCTAACAAGAGTACTCTAATGACATACTAAACAAAGCACCATATTTTGATTTGTATTTGAATTTTGAATCAAAACACTATGTTTCTTTTGAATTTGATATGTATTTTATATTCAAATATAGTTATATATATTGATATATTTAAATACATATACAAATTAATCTAAATTTATTTTCAAATGTAAGTACTAAATGCATTATAAATGAAAACAAATTAATAGTTGGGAAATGGGTCTGATATACCCCTCGATTTTGTGATTTAGAGCTGATATACCCCTTGTTATGAAAGTGGCTCATATATACCCCTACTTATAAACAAATGACTCACATATACCCTTTTCCTCTAACGGAAATGAAAAAAGAAAATTTAATTTAATTTTTTATTATTTTTTTCTAAAAAATATAATCCCATACGAGTAAATTTAATCCTCGTCAAACATATTTTTTTAACTTTTTTTTTATTTCAATGACTAATTTAAAATTATTATTTTGATAATCGAATTTATTTATGTTTCAGTAATATTCTTGTAAAACTTATTGTAGATGACCAATTTTTTTTCTCTAGACTAAGGAATGAAAGAAAAAAAAATAAGAATAATAAACTCAAATAATTATAATAAAAAAAGTCAAAAAATAATTTATGTATGAAAAAAATTAAAATATACCTTGAACTTTGATAGAAGAATCATATATACCCCTAAATAATTTTTTAAAAAAATTAAAAGTAAAAAAATATAAATTTAAAACTATTTTTTTAACTTCCGTTAAATTAAGGGTATATGTGAGCTCATTTTGTAACGGCAGGGGTATATGTGAGCCGTTTGTATAATGGTAAGGGCATATATGAGCCACTTTCATAACGAGGGGTATATCAGCTCCAAACGACAAAGTTGAGGGGTATATCAGACCCTTTTCCCTTAATAGTTATATAATTGTATTTCTCTATATTTGTATTCAAATGTAAGTACTAAATACATTATAAATGAAAACAAATTAATTAGTTATATAATTGTATTTCTCTATATTTGTATTCAAATGTAAGTACTAAATACATTATAAATAGAAACAAATTAATAGTTATATAATTGTATTTCTCTATATTTGTATTCAAATGTAAGTACTAAATACATTATAAATGAGAGCAAATTAATAGTTATATAATTGTATTTCTCTATATTTGTATTCAAATGTAAGTACTAAATACATTATAAATGAAAGCCTTAATAGTTATATAATTGTATTTCTCAATATTTGTATTCAAATATAAGTATCAAATCATATAGATTAAAGTGGATCGGTAGTTATAAATTTAAATTCATTTATATCTATATTCAAATACAGATTTCAAATACAATATAATAAAGTCTATTTACATGTTATATTATTGTATTCATGTGTGTTTATATTCAAGTACAAGTATAAAATACAATATAATAGAAGATTAGTTAATTGTTACATAGTTGTATTCATATGTATTTGTATTTGTATACTATTTTCATCTAAATGTACTATATATGTATAAAAAATAATATTGAGATATTTTTCAACATACAAGTATTCTTGTTTTTCATTTTTTTGTACAAAATTTTTCGTCTTGAATTTTAATTTTTTGAATTTTCAAAATAAACAATGTTAGACTGTCACTTTAGAGTACATATTCAAACTGGCAGATTTTTAGGAGTGATTTTAGTTGTTTAACATATCTAAAAATATCTTATTTAGTACATTATAATTATAAATGTATCATTGCATAAATAATTTTTTTTTAAAAAAAATACAGCTAGATATAGACATAATTGTAGACATTTTTGGTAAATAACACTTAGAGTGTGTTTGGTTTTCAATTTTCTCATGTTTGGTTGGGACAAAATCTTGGAAAATGTTTTCCAAATCAACTCATTTTCCTCAAAATTAAGGAAAATGACTTCCCTTCAAAAATTAAGGAAAACATTTTCCAAAACTCTCCTCCAATTTCAAATTATATTTTTTTTTTTGGAAAAAACATCAATTTTAAAAAAATATTTTCAATTTGACAATTTTATTTTTCATCTGATCCCTTCCCCGACCCCCCCGGCCAGCCCCCCCCTAATCCCAACCCCTCCCCAAAAAATTAATTTTGCTTTTTAAAAATATTTTCAACTTCAATTTTTATTTTTATCCTCCTAACCCCCTCCCCCCAGCCAGCCCCCCACCCCCATCCCCACCCCCAACTCCCAAAAAAATTAATTTTGTTTTGTAAAAATACTATCAACTTCAAATTTTTATTTTTTCACTCCTCCCCCCTCCCCCTGACCCCATCCACTACCCCGACCCCCACCCCAAAAAAAATAATAATTTTGTTTTTAAAAAATATTTTCAATTTCATAAATTATTTTTTACTCTAGTAAAAATAAAAGATGTCTATCAAAAACATTTTTCGTTCATAAATCAAACACTAAAATTCATTTCCGGAAAATATTTCTACTCACCAAACATGAGAAAATAAGTCCAAAATCTACTTGTTTTCTAGGAAAACATTTTCCATGGAAAACATTTTCCTCTGTACCAAACACACCCTTATAGATATTGAACTTGAATAACCCTAAAACTATAGTCATTTTTGTTAGTTACTCAAAAAATTATTGGGTTATTGATCCGGTATCGATTTTTACTATTGTTATTGAATAAACTGATAACCCAATAAGACAATAATAATTTATAATTTTACCCTTTCTAATAATTTAATATATAATTAGACACTACAACTATATCAAATTATTAGTACTCTACTAACTACACACTAGGCCGCTTTACTAGTTTTTACTATTTATTCAAAACCTAAAGATTAAAGTATGAGGTTCACAATTGTAACTATTTGATTTTAGTTTTAGTCTTATTTTTTATTTTAGTTTGGGATAGTGTATAAGTATTCCTAGCCTATGACCGAAATCCCAGAGACATACCTAAATTTAACTAAGATTCTATTGCCTTGAACTCATTTTCATCGTATTTCTGTGCACCTTTTGTGCTGATGTGGCACCTTCAACCACTCAAGTTGGTTGTATTTGTACATGCTCGCCCGCCCGCCGTGCGTGTAAATAATTTTTTTTTTTTAAAATTAAAATTATTTCTTTATAACGCCTACTAAACCTAAAAATTCCCTTTGGACTTAACTCATTTCTCATTTCAGTGCTTGTGCTCTGCTCGTGCAATTTGTTTAATGAATGTATGTTTTAGTTTGAGAGGTTTTAGTTTGTAGGAACTCCTTTTTTCTTTGCTAAAATGTGTTCGTAGGTGAAGTTGATTTAACTAACAAGGTTTAACTGTTAAGTGTTTATGATAGGTTAATTTTTGATTGTAAAGCTTGGGATCTTATTGTGTACTTAAATGTTGTGTAGAACGATTACTATGGGTAATTGCTATCCCACTGTGAGTGAGGAGTACCTCAAGGCTGTTGACAAATGTAAAAGGAAACTCCGAGGACTCATTGCTGAGAAGAATTGTGCTCCTATTATGCTCCGTCTAGCGTATGTTCTCTTCAATTGTTCTTTTTTTTGCGGATTCTGCATATTTAAATTGTCATATTTATTTTTGTAAATGTTTAAAATGCTACTTAATATTTCAATTTTCGCATGGTTTTTAATATGTTAATAGGTAGTTTAAATGTTAATGATAGTGTATACAATACATTAGATCAAATGGTACAAAGAGTTAGAAATTTTGAGAAATTTGTATAAATTGATAGTTCTACACATTCATCAGTATTTGGAATAGGAAATGTCATGTGAATTGAAATGATAGCAGTTAAATGTTTTAGAAAAAAAGGGAAAGTTGTTCCATGACCTTAAAAGATATTTTCTGTTGTCTCAGATGGCACTCTGCTGGTACCTATGATGTGTGTTCCAAGACTGGTGGTCCCTTTGGTACCATGAGGTTCAAAGAAGAGCTAGCACATGGTGCAAACAATGGTCTTGACATTGCTCTCAGACTCTTGGAGCCCATTAGGGAGCAGTTTCCCACCCTCTCCCATGCTGATTTACATCAAGTATGTATCCTTGTATTGATTGTTGGTATTTTTTTTAATGGTTTATGTTTGCTTGAAAAAGTGCAGAACTAACTTATTATTTTCTATTTGGTGTAGTTGGCTGGTGTTGTTGCTGTTGAAGTTACTGGAGGACCTGATGTTCCCTTTCACCCTGGCAGAGAGGTTAGTTAGACTGTCTATGCAGCTTTGTAGCAATTCTAATTTACTTGTCATGACTAATGAGTAGTGCTTACTTCCAAATTTGAGGCCCAATTTGTTGTAAGGATACTGATGTGGTACTGAGAACTTCTATTGAAATTTTATGCTTTTGGCACAAGTCTCTTCAGCTACAATTTGTGAAATACTGCCCTATTTGTACTGGTTAACTAAGATATTATGATATGCACATGCTTCACTACTGAAAATGTGTGTGTAAATAACTCCTCCATTGTAAATTCTCATTCATACTCTTATCTTCCTTTTCCTACTTTATGTGCATAAAATTTGTTTTACTTGTATATTCGAAGTGTGCCATTTTCACCGCTCTGGACCAAGTTTTGGCAAGTCATATTTATAATTTTATACCAATTAGATTCTAATTTTGCAGTTGGTTGTTTGAGAAGTTTATACTGTTTGCTTACGTGTTAACATCTGTTTTCTTCCAACATATTCGAATGATTTGTAAGGTTATTGTTCTCCGTATGCAATTTATTCTTCATTAAAGTATTCATGCTGGTCTATAAGTGAACTTAACCTTGTCAAGATTTAAATTACTCATTTAGTGAAATCTGAATCTATGATTACATTACCTTGCCAGGACAAGCCAGAACCACCAGTTGAAGGTCGCTTGCCGGATGCCACCAAGGGTATGATAGACTGATAGCTTATAGAGCAGATTTTGATTGCAAAACTCCTGTTGAGGAACATATTTTTCTTGCAATTTACCTGCCTTGGTAATCATATGTAAAACCTAATGCAGGCTGTGACCACTTGAGAGACGTGTTCAAGAAACAAATGGGTCTTTCTGACCAGGATATTGTTGCACTCTCTGGTGCCCATACCTTGGTTTGTTGCCTGCTCTTACTGTTTAATCTTATTTTTCCCTAGGTTCTATTCCTACCTACTTATTTCTTAGTGATATATTTTTTCCAGGGAAGGGCACACAAGGAGCGTTCTGGTTTTGAAGGACCTTGGACTGCCAATCTGTCACGACCCAAATTTTTCAAGTCGTGATGGCACCTATATTCCCAACCAATAGGTAAGCCAACCCAACATATTTATCAAACTTAACCAACAAATGAGTAAAAAGACAAACACTTAGCAAGAATCTCCAACATTGAATTTCCTTACAAGTACGAAATGCGGAAGAAGAAAATACCACCCCAAGATTTGGTGTCTTAAGTACAAGAGCTTCTAAAATACGATGCAAGTCTGAAACTAAAATGACAAATCTAACATAAGGGATATCCTGTCTGAATACTAAATAACAGAATAAATAAAAGATAGAGGGAGATGTGGGCCACGGAACAGCCAAGCAGCTCACCACAACTCCAAGACCCTCCAAACTCGGACTCAATTTGCTCCACGAGATGTACTCCTACTCGGAAACGAATCTGCACCACAAAGAGTGCAACAAGTGTAGTATGAGTACGAAACCACGTGTACCCAGCATATCTCATTGACCGACAACGAAGAAGTAGTGACGGGAGTTTATATAAGAAAAATTGATTATTCAATTATACAAGTCTATAACCAGTCAAGTTTCATCAAATAGAGGTAATCAAACATTAAGTAATTTCCAACCATCAAATAAAACACATAATCATCAAGAATGAAGGATGCGATGAAATGCAATGCAACATGATACCATGAAATGATATGTCTCAGAATACCCAGTACTCTCTCAACCGTATATACATGATACTCCTCGGAAATACATCGAGAGTTCATGACCCATGGGGACTCGCGAGGTCCATATACCGACACGGACGATCTCCACGTGTCTGTGCGGACGATCTCAACGCACAATCATAAAATCAACAATTTCCGCACGGACGGTCTCCACGTGCCCAATTTACAATCTTAACATCTCACCATCCCCAGCACGGATGATCTCCACGTGCCCAACTTATACTCAATCTCATGTCAATGCATGTACACAATATTATTTCAAATAAGGGGATGATGATGCACCTCAATCAATCAAGTATCAACATAATACATAATCACCTCAATTATCACAACTATACGGGTGTAATAAAGAAAACACAATCACACAAGGATTTCAAGTCAATAATATATCAGCTAATGCCTATATGCTTTGGCATTCTCAAATTACAATCCACATTCTATAGTTGTAACTTTCCCTTTTATAACATCGGTACTCGTACCAATGCCCGTCACACCATTGATACGAGACCCCCATCTTTCGCCCTTACCCCTTATCTATTTCATTTTTTTTTAATCTTTAATTAGGAAAACGTCCTTCAACAAGTCTAAAAAGTCTTAACATACCTTAGATGCCGAACTTGTGCCACGAATCTTTTTAAGATTTTTTCTTTCCTTTTCGCAAAGCTTCGGAACGTTCCCAATCTACCAATTACGCAATATTCGTAAGTAAGCGAGTTCGTAGATACTTAAATTATTATATATCTATCATAGACTCTAAAACTCACTCATATCGCTAATCAAGCTCCAAACATTGATATAATTTATATGTCAAGATTATCAAAATTGCTAAATTTTAAGCCAAGAACTGAACTTAATCTCTCCGAATATACAAAAATTCAATGTTAAATCATATAATATACACCTAATAATTAATTTCCTGTCTCAATATATTAAATTGAATTTGCAATATGACCAAAAATATTTTTAATAACAACTGAAATTTAATCACTTGTTACAAACCAATCGTGACCACCTAAAACCAAGTCTCCCCCTCCATTAATACACCTTAATATGAGCCCTAAATAATTTCCTGCAAATCCTTAATTACAAACACCTATACCACTAATATATTACCAATAACAACAAACTATTACTACGAAGAAAATCAAAAAAAAAAAGAAAAGAAAATCAATCGTTATTCCCTGTTACTATTCCAATCAATTTTTCCTATCCGCTAAGTATAATAATAATAAATATACAATCCATCTAAACTGCATAACTATGGCCATTAAAAATTTTATATTAACAAAGGAAAAACAAAAATCCATATTCACCCACAAGAAAAAACAACAACAATAATTTTCTCCCACTACTCTAATTCAAACTTTATAACCCATCAAAGTATTAATAAAGCGGCGACATACATATCATTATGATCCATAAAAATTTCAAGAAAAATTTCCAATTTGCCTCCTACCTGAAGATCTCGTTTGGTCCCTCACGTTCTGCATTCACCACCACAGGTAGTTTCTAACTCTTTTCTTTTATTCTTCTAAGAACTAATTAAATATTAGAAGTGGATATCCCACTAACTTAATTTAAGTTTTATGGCCAAGTGGTATAGGAAAGTGGATATCCCACTAACTTAATTTAATTATATGGCCAAGTGGTATAGGAAATACTTAAATTACACACTTGGCCCATTAACTATCACTATATTAATTATTTAGGAAAAAGAATCATTAACTATAAGATTTTAGTTACTGAATAGTTTAAAATACCCCTTTAAATTTTCCGGAAGGAGTCAAAATAGTTCTAGTTCTCAAAACGACCTAGCGGGTCGTTACATCACCTACCACTTAAACAAACGTTCGTCCTCGAACGGAACAAGAAAAAGAACTAACCTGAACGCTCAAAAAGCTGAGGATATTTACTCTTCATGTCTGACTCGATCTCCCATGTAGCCTCCACCTCTGGACGATGCTTCCATTGAACCTTCACTGAAGCAATCTCTTTCGACCTCAACTTTTGAATTTGCCTATCCAAAATAGTAACCGGCTCCTCCTCAAAAGTCAAATTCTGATCAAGTAACACTGAATCCCATTGAATCACATGAGCACCACCCTGATGATACTTCTTCAGCATCGAAATATGAAATACAGGATGGACACCTGACAAACCAGGTGGCAAAGCCAACTGATACGCCACCTCACCAATACGCTCCACAATCTCGAAAGGGCCAATATACCTTGGACTCAACTTGCCCTTCTTTCCGAATCTCATCACACCCTTCATGGGTGAAACCTTAAGTAGAACCCTCTCTCCAACCATAAATTCCAAATCACGAACCTTCCTATCTGCATAACTCTTTTGCCTACTCTGAGCCATGAGAAGTCTATCTTGGATCAACTTGACCTTGTCCAAGGACTCCCTCAACAAATCTGTACCCCACGGTCTAACCTCAAATGCGTCAAACCAACCAATTGGAGATCGACATCTCCTACCATACAAAGCCTCAAATGGTGCCATCTCAATGCTCGAATGATAACTATTATTGTAAGCAAACTCCACTAATGGCAAGAACTGATCCCAGTGACCACCAAAGTCAATCACACACGCCCGCAACATGTCCTCAAGAACCTGAATAGTCCTCTCAGACTGACCATCCGTCTGAGGGTGAAAGGCTGTACTAAGATCCACCCGAGTGCCCAACTCCTTCTGCATAGACCGCCAGAAATGAGATGTAAATTGAGTGCCACGATCTGAAATAATAGAAATAGGAACCCCATGCAAACGAACTATCTCTCGAATATAGATCTTGGCTAACTTCTCTGAGTTATAGGTAGTCTGAACTGGTACAAAGTGTGCAGACTTAGTCAGTTGATCCACAATGACCCATATAGCATCAAACTTACCCAAGGTACGTGGTAATCCTACCACAAAGTCCATAGCAATACGCTCCCACTTCCACTCAGGTATAGGCATCCTCTGTGTCACACCTCCAGGCTTTTGGTGTTCATACTTCACTTGCTGACAATTCAGACACCGGGATACAAAATCCACTATGTCCCTCTTCATACGACACCACCAATAATGCTGCTTCAAGTCACGATACATCTTAGTAGCCCCCGGATGAATAGAGTACCTCGAACTATGAGCCTCCTCCATGATCAATCTAGTCAAATCACCTGTACGAGGAACACATATACGACCTTTAATCCTCAAAACTCCCTCACTATCAAGAATTGCAGCCTTGGCTTCTCCTTTTAACACCTTGTCCCTAATCTTACATAAATCACCATCATCAAACTGTTGAGCCCGAATCTGCTCTAACAAGGATGACCTAGCCTCCACATAAGCCAACACCTTACCAGATTCTAAAATATCAAGTCTCACAAAGCTATTGGCCAAGGATTGGACATCCCTAGCTAAAGGACGCTCGCCAATCTGTAACATGGCTAGACTACCCATACTTACCGCCTTTCGACTCAAGGCATCTGCTACAACATTTGCCTTGCCTGGATGATAAAGAATAGTCATATCGTAGTCTTTGAGCAACTCCAACCATCTCCTCTGCCTCAAATTGAGATCCCTCTGATTGAATATATACTGGAGACTACGATGATCCGTGAATACCTCACAATGCACACCATAAAGATAATGCCTCCAAATCTTTAATGCAAACACAACAGCCGCCAATTCTAAATCATGAATAGGGTAGTTCTTCTCATGAACCTTCAATTGCCTTGAAGCATACGCTATCACTTTTCCCTTCTGCATTAATACACAACCAAGACCAATCCGAGAAGCATCACAATATACAACAAAACCCTCTCCCTCCACGGGTAGGGTCAAAATCGGAGCAGTAGTCAATAAAGTCTTGAGCTTTTGGAAACTAACCTCACATTCGTCAGACCACTGAAAAGTCACCTCCTTCTGTGTCAATCTAGTTAATGGAGATGCAATGGATGAGAAACCCTCAACAAACCGTCGATAATAACCTGCAAGGCCCAAGAAACTCCGAATCTCAGTAACTGAAGCAGGTCTGACCCAATCTCTAACCGCCTCAATCTTCTTAGGATCCACCATGATACCCTCCTTGGACACTACATGTCCCAAGAATGCTACCGAACTAAGCCAAAACTCACACTTTGAAAACTTTGCATAAAGCTTCTTCTCCTTTAGAATCCCAAGAACAATCCTCAAATGATGCTCATGTTCCTCCTTAGTGCGTGAGTATATCAATATATCATCTATGAATACAATAACAAAGGAATCCAAATACGGTCTGAACACTCCATTCATCAAGTCCATAAAAGTTGCTGGGGCATTAGTTAATCCGAAAGACATCACCAAAAACTCGTAATGGCCATAACGTGTTCGGAAAGCTGTCTTAGGAATATCCTCTGCCCTAACCTTCAGCTGATGATAGCCAGATCTCAAGTCAATCTTGGAGAAAACTGAAGCACCCTGCAACTGATCAAATAAATCATCAATACGAGGTATCGGGTACTTATTTCTGATGGTTACCTTGTTCAACTGCCGATAGTCAATACACATACGCATAGATCCATCTTTTTTCTTCACAAATAACACTGGAGCACCCCAAGGAGATACACTTGGTCTAATAAAACCTTTGCTCAACAAATCCTGCAACTGCTCCTTCAACTCTTTCAATTCAGCCGGTGCCATACGATAAGGAGGAATGGAAATAGGCCGAGTGCCTGGCTCCACATCAATACAAAAATCAATATCACGATCTGGTGGAAGACCTGGTAAATCGGTCGGGAATACCTCTGAAAATTCACTCACCACTGGAATAGACTCAAACAGAGGAGTCTCAACACTAGTATCTCGAATGTGTACCAAGTAAGACAAACATCCTCTCTGTACCAACTGACGAGCCTTAAGAAATGATATCACACCCTTAGGAGGGTGACTAAGAGAAACTCTCCATTCTACTGTAGGAATTCCAGGCATAGCTAAAGTGATTGTGTTGGCATGGCAATTTAAAATTGCGTGGTAAGAAGATAACCAATCCATACCAAGAATCACATCAAAATTTACCATATCTAAGACCTTTAAATCCACATGAGTGTCATACCCCATCAAGGTAACAATAAATAGACGATACACCCGATCTACATCTACAGAATCCCCGACAGGAGTAGAAACATGTACCGGCAATTCAAGGGACTCACATAATATATCCAGACTAGGAGCAAAATATGTGGACACATAAGAATAAGTAGAGCCTGGATCAAATAATACAGTAGCTGGTCGATGACAAATCGGAATAATACCTATGATAACAGCATCTGAAGCCTCAGCCTCTGGCCTACCCGGAAAGGCATAACAATGAGAACGACCTCCCTCAGATTGTGAATCTCCACGACCACCACCTCGACCAGAAGAAGAACCACCTCTACCTGAGTAAGAGCCACCTCTACCACTCTGTGCACCACCCCTAGCTGGAGGTTGTGCAGCTCTGAAAGTCGAAGCTTGAGAACCCTGATGTAAGCCACCACGTCTGGTCCTAGGGCAGTCTCTCACATAGTGTCCCATATCACCACACTCAAAACAGCCTCTATGAGACGCAGGCTGATGAGAGGGACCTGAATGACCAGAATGCCCTCCACGAACTATAGGTCTAGAAGATGAACCCTGTGAAGTATACAATGAGCTCGAAGAGCTATGCACAGCGTAACCAGCCTCAGACGCTGGTATAGCAGCATGAATGGGTTTGCTAGACTGAGGGTGATAACCTCTGCCCACGTAACCCCGACTCTTAGGTGGAACACCACCATAATCACCTGAATAACGAGTTCTCTTGCCCTCTCGCTGCTCAAATCCCTCACGTCGAATCATCTCCAATTCCTTAGCAGCATCTACCATCTTTTGGAATGGAACACCAGAAACAGCAACCTGAGAAACTCCTAGACGAATTGGAATAATCAACCCCTTAACAAACCTTCTCACTCTCTCAGCCTCTGTGGGAAGTATCATCGAAGCATGCCTAGCCAAGGCATGAAATTTACCCTCATACTCTGTAACTGACATACCACCTTGTTGCAAACCCTCAAACTCTGCCCGCTTGCGCTCTCTCTCACTGCGTGGAACAAATTTGGATAGAAATACCTGAGTAAACTGAGTCCAGGATAGTGGAGAGGATCCAGCTGGCCTACTACTAATATAATCCCTCCACCACTGTTTGGCTGAACCAGTCATCTGAAAAGCTGTATAGTCAACTCCATGAGACTCCACCAATCCAAGATTATGCAACCTCTCATGACAACTAACTATAAATTCATATGCATCCTCAGCTAAGTCACCAGTATAAGTAGGAGGATTCATTAGTCTGAATCTCCCAAATATCTTTTGCTCATCAATAGTCATAGAAGGCCTATTCACCAAATGTGATGTCATATCTGGAAACTCTATACTATCCAAACGAGGAGCTACAGCAGCAGCTGGCTGAGTCCTAGGAGTCTGAGAATCTGGAGCAACTATCGGATCTGGAGTTTGACCTCCAACACGGGTCTGTGAGCCATCAGAAGTGACATGCAAAGCTCCTGCCTGAGCCATCCCTTCTAGGATTCCTAACATACGAGCCAAGGTATCTTGAAGCACTGGGGTGACAATAGTACTGGGTGGAGCCTGAGCTGGCCCATCTCCGTCGACATGATCTTGCACATCCCCATGAATAGCCTCTGCATCAGGAGGTACGGTCCTATCACGACCCTGGGTAGCTATTGGAACTTGACCTTCCACAGGTGCTGCAATACGGCCCCTACCCCGACCTCGAGCTCGTACCCTGCCTCTACCTCGGATAGTGTTCCTAGAAGCAGGCGCAGGAATAGGATCCTGACCACCACTTGCAGATTTACGATTTCTCGCCATCTGAGAGAGAATGAGATATCAAGATTAGAATTTTTTGACAAAGTCAAGTGCACGATAGTGAATGAAAGAAAACAATATTTCCTAAATGTCCTATAGCCTCTCGAAGATAGGTATGGACGTCTTCATACCGATCCGCAAGACTCTACTAGACATTGCTCTTGTACTCGTGAGATCGATGAACCTAGGGTTCTGATACCAAAATTGTCACGACCCAAATTTTTCAAGTCGTGATGGCACCTATATTCCCAACCAATAGGTAAGCCAACCCAACATATTTATCAAACTTAACCAACAAATGAGTAAAAAGACAAACACTTAGCAAGAATCTCCAACATTGAATTTCCTTACAAGTACGAAATGCGGAAGAAGAAAATACCACCCCAAGATTTGGTGTCTTAAGTACAAGAGCTTCTAAAATACGATGCAAGTCTGAAACTAAAATGACAAATCTAACATAAGGGATATCCTGTCTGAATACTAAATAACAGAATAAATAAAAGATAGAGGGAGATGTGGGCCACGGAACAACCAAGCAGCTCACCACAACTCCAAGACCCTCCAAACTCGGACTCAATTTGCTCCACGAGATGTACTCCTACTCGGAAACGAATCTACACCACAAAGAGTGCAACAAGTGTAGTATGAGTACGAAACCACGTGTACCCAGCATATCTCATTGACCGACAACGAAGAAGTAGTGACGGGAGTTTATATAAGAAAAATTGATTATTCAATTATACAAGTCTATAACTAGTCAAGTTTCATCAAATAGAGGTAATCAAACATTAAGTAATTTCCAACCATCAAATAAAACACATAATCATCAAGAATGAAGGATGCGATGAAATGCAATGCAACATGATACCATGAAATGATATGTCTCAGAATACCCAGTACTCTCTCAACCGTATATACATGATACTCCTCGGAAATACATCGAGAGTTCATGACCCATGGGGGACTCGCGAGGTCCATATACCGACACGGACGATCTCCACGTGTCTGTGCGGACGATCTCAACGCACAATCATAAAATCAACAATTTCCGCACGGACGGTCTCCACGTGCCCATTTTACAATCTTAACATCTCACCATCCCCAGCACGGATGATCTCCACGTGCCCAACTTATACTCAATCTCATGTCAATGCATGTACACAATATTATTTCAAATAAGGGGATGATGATGCACCTCAATCAATCAAGTATCAACATAATACATAATCACCTCAATTATCACAACTATACGAGTGTAATAAAGAAAACACAATCACACAAGGATTTCAAGTCAATAATATATCAGCTAATGCCCATATGCTTTGGCATTCTCAAATTACAATCCACATTCTATAGTTGTAACTTTCCCTTTTATAACATCGGTACTCGTACCAATGCCCGTCACACCATTGATACGAGACCCCCATCTTTCGCCCTTACCCCTTATCTATTTCATTTTTTTTTAATCTTTAATTAGTAAAACGTCCTTCAACAAGTCTAAAAAGTCTTAACATACCTTAGATGCCGAACTTGTGCCACTAATCTTTTTAAGATTTTTTCTTTCCTTTTCGCAAAGCTTCGGAACGTTCCCAATCTACCAATTACGCAATATTCGTAAGTAAGCGAGTTCGTAGATACTTAAATTATTATATATCTATCATAGACTCTAAAACTCACTCATATCGCTAATCAAGCTCCAAACATTGATATAATTTATATGTCAAGATTATCAAAATTGCTAAATTTTAAGCCAAGAACTGAACTTAATCTCTCCGAATATACAAAAATTCAATGTTAAATCATATAATATACAACTAATAATTAATTTCCTGTCTCAATATATTAAATTGAATTTGCAATATGACCAAAAATATTTTTAATAACAACTGAAATTTAATCACTTGTTACAAATCAATCGTGACCACCTAAAACCAAGTCTCCCCCTCCATTAATACACCTTAATATGAGCCCTAAATAATTTCCTGCAAATCCTTAATTACAAACACCTATACCACTAATATATTACCAATAACAACAAACTATTACTACGAAGAAAATCAAAAAAAAAAGAAAAGAAAATCAATCGTTATTCCCTGTTACTATTCCAATCAATTTTTCCTATCCGCTAAGTATAATAATAATAAATATACAATCCATCTAAACTGCATAACTATGGCCATTAAAAATTTTATATTAACAAAGGAAAAACAAAAATCCATATTCACCCACAAGAAAAAAAAAAAACAATAATTTTCTCCCACTACTCTAATTCAAACTTTATAACCCATCAAAGTATTAATAAAGCGGCGACATACATATCATTATGATCCATAAAAATTTCAAGAAAAATTTCCAATTTGCCTCCTACCTGAAGATCTCGTTTGGTCCCTCACGTTCTGCATTCACCACCACAGGTAGTTTCTAACTCTTTTCTTTTATTCTTCTAAGAACTAATTAAATATTAGAAGTGGATATCCCACTAACTTAATTTAAGTTTTATGGCCAAGTGGTATAGGAAAGTGGATATCCCACTAACTTAATTTAATTATATGGCCAAGTGGTATAGGAAATACTTAAATTACACACTTGGCCCATTAACTATCACTATATTAATTATTTAGGAAAAAGAATCATTAACTATAAGATTTTAGTTACTGAATAGTTTAAAATACCCCTTTAAATTTTCCGGAAGGAGTCAAAATAGTTCTAGTTCTCAAAACGACCTAGCGGGTCGTTACATCACCTACCACTTAAACAAACGTTCGTCCTCGAACGGAACAAGAAAAAGAACTAACCTGAACGCTCAAAAAGCTGAGGATATTTACTCTTCATGTCTGACTCGATCTCCCATGTAGCCTCCTCCTCTGGACGATGCTTCCATTGAACCTTCACTGAAGCAATCTCTTTCGACCTCAACTTTTGAATTTGCCTATCCAAAATAGTAACCGGCTCCTCCTCAAAAGTCAAATTCTGATCAAGTAACACTGAATCCCATTGAATCACATGAGCACCACCCTGATGATACTTCTTCAGCATCGAAATATGAAATACAGGATGGACACCTGACAAACCAGGTGGCAAAGCCAACTGATACGCCACCTCACCAATACGCTCCACAATCTCGAAAGGGCCAATATACCTTGGACTCAACTTGCCCTTCTTTCCGAATCTCATCACACCCTTCATGGGTGAAACCTTAAGTAGAACCCTCTCTCCAACCATAAATTCCAAATCACGAACCTTCCTATCTGGATAACTCTTTTGCCTACTCTGAGCCATGAGAAGTCTATCTTGGATGAACTTGACCTTGTCCAAGGACTCCCTCAACAAATCTGTACCCCACGGTCTAACCTCAAATGCGTCAAACCAACCAATTGGAGATCGACATCTCCTACCATACAAAGCCTCAAATGGTGCCATCTCAATGCTCGAATGATAACTATTATTGTAAGCAAACTCCACTAATGGCAAGAACTGATCCCAGTGACCACCAAAGTCAATCACACACGCCCGCAACATGTCCTCAAGAACCTGAATAGTCCTCTCAGACTGACCATCCGTCTGAGGGTGAAAGGCTGTACTAAGATCCACCCGAGTGCCCAACTCCTTCTGCATAGACCGCCAGAAATGAGATGTAAATTGAGTGCCACGATCTGAAATAATAGAAATAGGAACCCCATGCAAACGAACTATCTCTCGAATATAGATCTTGGCTAACTTCTCTGAGTTATAGGTAGTCTGAACTGGTACAAAGTGTGCAGACTTAGTCAGTTGATCCACAATGACCCATATAGCATCAAACTTACCCAAGGTACGTGGTAATCCTACCACAAAGTCCATAGCAATACGCTCCCACTTCCACTCAGGTATAGGCATCCTCTGTGTCACACCTCCAGGCTTTTGGTGTTCATACTTCACTTGCTGACAATTCAGACACCGGGATACAAAATCCACTATGTCCCTCTTCATACGACACCACCAATAATGCTGCTTCAAGTCACGATACATCTTAGTAGCCCCCGGATGAATAGAGTACCTCGAACTATGAGCCTCCTCACGTTCTGCATTCACCACCACAGGTAGTTTCTAACTCTTTTCTTTTATTCTTCTAAGAACTAATTAAATATTAGAAGTGGATATCCCACTAACTTAATTTAAGTTTTATAGCCAAGTGGTATAGGAAAGTGGATATCCCACTAACTTAATTTAATTATATGGCCAAGTGGTATAGGAAATACTTAAATTACACACTTGGCCCATTAACTATCACTATATTAATTATTTAGGAAAAAGAATCATTAACTATAAGATTTTAGTTACTGAATAGTTTAAAATACCCCTTTAAATTTTCCGGAAGGAGTCAAAATAGTTCTAGTTCTCAAAACGACCTAGCGGGTCGTTACACAATCCCCTTATCTTTGACAATTCATACTTCACGTAAGAATACTGAAGTTACATGTCTTTTTTCAGTTCTCCATTTTGTGGAATACTTATTCATAAAAAGTTGTTCATTTGTGGAGTACTGTTTAACTGCAAACTATCATCAGTCCCATTTTGTTTATAAGACATTTGTTATTGTCAGGGTGCTTTTGAGTGGGGAAAAAGAAGGGCTCTTACAGTTGCCATCAGACAAGGCTCTCCTTTGTGATCCTGCTTTCCGTCCCCTTGTTGAGAAATATGCCGCGGTTAGTATATATAAACTGCAAATATCATTCATCCAAGTTGTAAAATGCTTGCTGTGTTAACTAATAAGAACAACTCTTTACTTATGTCAGGATGAAGATGCCTTCTTTGCTGACTATGCTGAGGCTCACTTGAAGCTTTCTGAATTGGGGTAGACATTATAGAACTAATTGAAAACTCATCTATTATATATCTCACAGTTCTGCTTCGATATTACGTCTAACCTATCAATTTATTTTTTTAATGGCAGATTTGCTGAAGCTTAAGATGCTGATTGGAAGAGCTGGGAGTGGTGGCATATTTTTGTTAATGGTTCATTTCTGAAAAGCTTGCTGGAGCTGTTGTTTTTTTGCTGCTCTTTATATATCATGATTTAAATTTGGCAGCTACATTAGACGATGATATTGTGACACTCTTCCAGCTTATTAATAAGTTTCTAGTAATTTGTTTTTGTGGTTTCATTGCTTTTGTTAATTTTAAATTACTTGCTTAGCTGAACTTGGTACGTTAAGGAAACAAATGCACGATGGAGTTGTATTCTCCAACTCTCCACTCAGTTGTCTAATATTATAATAATGTGATAAATTGGTATAGATATTGGACTGATGTTGTCCACTTATGTTTATTGTTTGTTAATTGATGAAAGGACACCTTAATATAAAGAATAGAAACTATTGTTGTTAATTTTTAGATGTGTACGTAAAGACTAAGCTAAATTGTCTTAAATCTTTTAAGCCATTTTCGTTTGGTACAAAGATTCATAACGCAGGGATTAGTAATGCAGGGATTAGTAATGCAGGGATAAGTAGTGCAGGGATTAGTAATGCAGAGTTTATTTTTATCAAGTGTTTGGTTCATTTTTTCCCACCTCAGCTTGTGTTTGGATTATAGCTCTATGAAAAGCTTCTTTCCAATTATACCCTTGAATTATTATGTAATTGGATCAAAGTAGATAATTGTTGGACAATATTATTTTTATAACCTCCTAACTAGCTATGGGAAGAACAATTTAGTTGTCTTGTTTGTTATTTTTTTCACTTGAATTATTTGAGGATAAATAATTGTTATCTTAATAAATTGATCACTCACAAAAGGTCATTTTTCAATTAAAAAAGATAAATCATCTACTTTTAAAATCAAAAAGACGGTCAACAATGGTAAAATTGAATAAACCATCTACATGTAAAATTGCAAGTTTTTGTTTTAATATGTATGTTTTTTAAATTGTTTAAAATACAAATAATTAGAAAACCAAGCAAATATATATATACACACACACATGAAATTTAGATCACAAACCGCATATACAAATGTACAACTCACATTTCAAATTTGTATTGATTTATATTGGATTTATTAGTAACAAACAACTCTCTCTAAATAATTGTAAGCTAATTTATTTAAATAAACTTACTTGTACAAATATAAATAATAAAATCAAGAAAATACACAAAATAATTAAAATGATTGAGGATATTTTTGTCTTTACATAGCTTATCCCATGGTATTATATCCTATGTATTACTAATACCTCCAAATGGAAGGTATTAGTAATACATCCTATAATACCATGTTGGAGGTATAACTAATCCATGGATTAGTTATACATAGACTCAAATTCCTACCAAACATGGTACTAAATAATACCTTACATAATCCATGGACTATTTTGTTCTAATGCAGCCTACCAAACGACCCCTTAGACACATAATTAAAGATGTTCAATGTTACGTTGCATCATATGTTTTTACTAGTAACAGCAGCAACTTCATTAATAGGATGGATATTGACAATTCCATTTATATGTCAATAGTCTAAGTAGTTGTCTAATAATATTTATTTAATTTTGAAAATTAAGAGATAATTTATCTCTAGTATCTATTTTATTCTTACTATTAAATACTATTTATTATTCAATACATTTTTCAAATTATAATTAAATTTAATATTTAGTAGATTTTGGCTGGGTTGCAGAAGTTTGGTATTTCTTGAGCAAATGACAAGATTCTTCTTTTTCCAAAATAGCAAGGCTACAACATGCAGACGTCTAGCCCTTATAAGGCGTGTGTTAAAAGAATGACAAAAATCTACATTGGTGGTTAATAAGATGGGCGGACTTCTTATAAGGCTTGGACAATCTTTTTTCCTTTGAGTTAGTTTTTGGGGTGTGAGTTAGACTTAAGTAAGGCTGGGCAACGGGATGAGATGTAGCGGTACCGTTCCGGTTTATCCCAATTCGATTGCCTACGGGACGGAACGGGATGTCCTGAACCAGTACACGAAACGGAACATTCTGAACCAGTACACAAAACAGAATGGAATCGAGTTTTGGTACCGGTGTATCGGTACTGGTTTATCCCGGTTTATTCCGATTCCTGTCTGATTCGATCCGATCCGTTTCGATTAATTAATATTTATTAATTAATTTATCCAATTCAAAATTTATATTTTTTGAAATAACTAGATCTGTCATCCCATTTATCCATTCCTTTCCATTTCGATCTGTTTTGGTCTGTTCCGATTCAATCCGGTATATAGTGGAACGGGACGGATCGAATATCTGCCCCGGTAATTTCGGTCCAATTCATCCCGATACCGGTCAAAAAACCGGTCAACTCGTCCTGTTCCGATACCGATTCGTGCTGGTCTGGTGGTCCAGTTCCGATCCGTTGTCCAGTCTTAGGCCTTAGACCTAATTTCACATATAAGGTGTGTAATCATGATTGAATTAAATTTTTTTTCTAGTTGATAACTATATTAGAATGACTTGGTTTTTTTTTTTTAGGCAAAAGAGTGATGTAATTGTCATTTTGAGACATTTTTTTAGCTCTAATAAAAACACTTTTCGGTGTAAATCTTAAGATGTTTAGTAGTGATAATAGCTCAGATAAAATAATTCATCAAAGTTTATGTTTGCAGGGAAAAATGAGCTTATAGTGCCTTTCAAGTTTTTAATAAAAAAAGAGGACAAGTGGGGCCATTTTATTTTTCTTTACTTTTTTATTTTTAATATTAATAAAAGGACTAAACTAAGTAACATTTTCGTAGTTGTCTGGACAACCACTGAAGTTGTTTGGACAACTTCTAAAGTTGCTTGGATAACTGTTGAAGTTGTCGAACGACTAAAGAAGTTGTTTCGACAACTATGACAGTTGTCGGACGATTAAAGAAGTTGTCCCGACAACTACGACAGTTGTTGGACTAAAGTATAAGAGTTAAAAGTTTTGAACTATTGTGAAAATATCTTTTAACCTAATATTATTATTTTTGTCACTTCTACCTAATTTTTAAAATTTGAAGGACTTTTACCTAATTGACAAACTACTTTGTCCCTTTTAATAGACCTTCCCATGTTTGCATACCCCTCAGTAGGGGTGTGCAAAAATCGAATTGAAAAAAAATGTTATTATGTTTTTAATGGATTTATAAAAAAGAATAAGAAAAATTATAACATATAGCAAACATCAATATATATTTTAGATAAATAGCTATAATTTACTTATTTATATTATATGAATATAATTAAATATTAAATAGGAAAATTAAACAATTACACATGAATAATCATTTCTTTTCAATTTTATGTTTATATTAACAAACATTAAACAGCAGAGGAATTAGTACACACCTAATTAATTATGTAAGGCATGTTTTACGGTGTGGTTTCCGTGTTTACCCTTTTTAATGTTCTCTCTTTTCATATTCATATATCATCAACTTTGATTTTTTTCTCAATAATCCTTTCGATTCATTATCCTTTAGCATGATAGTAGGAGTAATTTTTGTGATTAATCTTCATTAAGTATATTCTAATTGCATTTTTTTTTTTATGAAGATTATATTTGTATACATCTATATGTTTTATATATTTTCATAGGATTTCGATTGAAGATTTTTTTCATCACAATTGCAAAAATCAATTTGAGATTTTAATAAATATTGTGTGTCTTTGTGTCATTCAATTTCTACAGTTACAATTAGGATTAACCAAAAGCAACTCCAAAACTTTTTACTCTAATAGCATATCAGAAGAGGCTAACAAGAGTACTCTAATGACATACTAAACAAAGCACCATATTTTGATTTGTATTTGAATTTTGAATCAAAACACTATGTTTCTTTTGAATTTGATATGTATTTTATATTCAAATATAGTTATATATATTGATATATTTAAATACATATACAAATTAATCTAAATTTATTTTCAAATGTAAGTACTAAATGCATTATAAATGAAAACAAATTAATAGTTGGGAAATGGGTCTGATATACCCCTCGATTTTGTGATTTAGAGCTGATATACCCCTTGTTATGAAAGTGGCTCATATATACCCCTACTTATAAACAAATGACTCACATATACCCTTTTCCTCTAACGGAAATGAAAAAAGAAAATTTAATTTAATTTTTTATTATTTTTTTCTAAAAAATATAATCCCATACGAGTAAATTTAATCCTCGTCAAACATATTTTTTTAACTTTTTTTTATTTCAATGACTAATTTAAAATTATTATTTTAATAATCGAATTTATTTATGTTTCAGTAATATTCTTGTAAAACTTATTGTAGATGACCAATTCTTTTTCTCTAGACTAAGGAATGAAAGAAAAAAAAATAAGAATAATAAACTCAAATAATTATAATAAAAAAAGTCAAAAAATAATTTATGTATAAAAAAATTAAAATATACCTTGAACTTTGATAGAAGAATCATATATACCCCTAAATAATTTTTTAAAAAAATTAAAAGTAAAAAAATATAAATTTAAAACTATTTTTTTAACTTCCGTTAAATTAAGGGTATATGTGAGCTCATTTTGTAACGGCAGGGGTATATGTGAGCCGTTTGTATAATGGTAAGGGCATATATGAGCCACTTTCATAACGAGGGGTATATCAGCTCCAAACGACAAAGTTGAGGGGTATATCAGACCCTTTTCCCTTAATAATTATATAATTGTATTTCTCTATATTTGTATTCAAATGTAAGTACTAAATACATTATAAATGAAAACAAATTAATTAGTTATATAATTGTATTTCTCTATATTTGTATTCAAATGTAAGTACTAAATACATTATAAATAGAAACAAATTAATAGTTATATAATTGTATTTCTCTATATTTGTATTCAAATGTAAGTACTAAATACATTATAAATGAGAGCAAATTAATAGTTATATAATTGTATTTCTCTATATTTGTATTCAAATGTAAGTACTAAATACATTATAAATGAAAGCCTTAATAGTTATATAATTGTATTTCTCAATATTTGTATTCAAATATAAGTATCAAATCATATAGATTAAAGTGGATCGGTAGTTATAAATTTAAATTCATTTATATCTATATTCAAATACAGATTTCAAATACAATATAATAAAGTCTATTTACATGTTATATTATTGTATTCATGTGTGTTTATATTCAAGTACAAGTATAAAATACAATATAATAGAAGATTAGTTAATTGTTACATAGTTGTATTCATATGTATTTGTATTTGTATACTATTTTCATCTAAATGTACTATATATGTATAAAAAATAATATTGAGATATTTTTCAACATACAAGTATTCTTGTTTTTCATTTTTTTGTACAAAATTTTTCGTCTTGAATTTTAATTTTTTGAATTTTCAAAATAAACAATGTTAGACTGTCACTTTAGAGTACATATTCAAACTGGCAGATTTTTAGGAGTGATTTTAGTTGTTTAACATATCTAAAAATATCTTATTTAGTACATTATAATTATAAATGTATCATTGCATAAATAATTTTTTTTTAAAAAAAATACAGCTAGATATAGACATAATTGTAGACATTTTTGGTAAATAACACTTAGAGTGTGTTTGGTTTTCAATTTTCTCATGTTTGGTTGGGACAAAATCTTGGAAAATGTTTTCCAAATCAACTCATTTTCCTCAAAATTAAGGAAAATGACTTCCCTTCAAAAATTAAGGAAAACATTTTCCAAAACTCTCCTCCAATTTCAAATTATATTTTTTTTTTTGGAAAAAACATCAATTTTAAAAAAATATTTTCAATTTGACAATTTTATTTTTCATCTGATCCCTTCCCCGACCCCCCCGGCCAGCCCCCCCCTAATCCCAACCCCTCCCCAAAAAATTAATTTTGCTTTTTAAAAATATTTTCAACTTCAATTTTTATTTTTAACCTCCTAACCCCCTCCCCCCAGCCAGCCCCCCACCCCCATCCCCACCCCCAACTCCCAAAAAAATTAATTTTGTTTGTAGAAATACTATCAACTTCAAATTTTTATTTTTTCACTCCTCCCCCCTCCCCCCTGACCCCATCCACTACCCCGACCCCCACCCCCAAAAAAATAATAATTTTGTTTTTAAAAAATATTTTCAATATATTAATTATTTAGGAAAAAGAATCATTAACTATAAGATTTTAGTTACTGAATAGTTTAAAATACCCCTTTAAATTTTTCGAAAGGAGTCAAAATAGTTCTAGTTCTCAAAACGACCTAGCGGGTCGTTACACAATCCCCTTATCTTTGACAATTCATACTTCACGTAAGAATACTGAAGTTACATGTCTTTTTTCAGTTCTCCATTTTGTGGAATAGTTATTCATAAAAAGTTGTTCATTTGTGGAGTACTGTTTAACTGCAAACTATCATCAGTCCCATTTTGTTTATAAGACATTTGTTATTGTCAGGGTGCTTTTGAGTGGGGAAAAAGAAGGGCTCTTACAGTTGCCATCAGACAAGGCTCTCCTTTGTGATCCTGCTTTCCGTCCCCTTGTTGAGAAATATGCCGCGGTTAGTATATATAAACTGCAAATATCATTCATCCAAGTTGTAAAATGCTTGCTGTGTTAACTAATAAGAACAACTCTTTACTTATGTCAGGATGAAGATGCCTTCTTTGCTGACTATGCTGAGGCTCACTTGAAGCTTTCTGAATTGGGGTAGACATTATAGAACTAATTGAAAACTCATCTATTATATATCTCACAGTTCTGCTTCGATATTACGTCTAACCTATCAATTTATTTTTTTAATGGCAGATTTGCTGAAGCTTAAGATGCTGATTGGAAGAGCTGGGAGTGGTGGCATATTTTTGTTAATGGTTCATTTCTGAAAAGATTGCTGGAGCTGTTGTTTTTTTGCTGCTCTTTATATTTTTGTTTGTTACTTGCATTTTTAGTAACAAACAGTTGAAAAAGGTGTATGTCTAAACTATTGTCGTTAAATACACTTGGTAGGCCAGAAAGTGATGTATTGATTTTGGATTCTCTATAATATTTAGTAGATTTTGGGTGGGTGAATTGCAAAAGTTAGGAATTTCTTCACCAAATGACAACATTCTTCTTATTTCAAAATAGCAAGGCTACAACATGGAAACCTTTCACTATCTTTTGAGTCCTACACAATTAAAAGAACAAATAAGAGAAGACAACAAAAGAATTGAAAGAAAAAAAAAGACAAGTGATTACATTTTCTTTTAAGCTTTCTAATTTATTAGTAAACCTCTTGTTAAGCTTCCCATCAAAACTGAGATTCCGACTTTGAGTCATTGAAAAACAATTACCACACGCCCAGATCTCAAGTGGACACTTCTAAATGGGTGCCTATCATCGGTGAACAACTGATACCATGTAAAGATATGACACTTGAATCTAACTCAATTCCAAAATATAGCTCTTGCGGGGAGCCTTGTCCAAGTCCATATAAGGAGATGAAATTCCCATCCCTTTATCAATGTGAGACATCTTAACAAATCCTTCTAACCATGTTATACAATTCCCTAAAATAAAAATAGAAACTGTGAAACTATTGCGAAAATAACCAATGTCTATATATTGCCTTTACTTTTTGGGCAACTTTCACATATAGCAAATAAAAAATTCATATTTGTATGCTATAGCAAAGTTTGCATAATTGCGCTTTATAGCAAACATAGAAACTGTATAATTCGCTATACATATACAGTTGAAGTGAATTGTATAAAACAAAGTGTATAAAATGAGAAAGAGAAAGACACTCGGGCAGAGACTTGTATAAAAACGAAGTGTATAAAATGAATTGTATGATTATAAGTGTATAGAACGATTATATACAATTTGAATTTGTATAAAATGAGAAAGAGAGAAAGACAAAAGAGACTTGGCAGGGAATATACAATTGAATCGAATTGTATAAAACGAGAAAGAGAGAAATTAGATACAATTTGAAATTTGTATAAAACGAGAAAGAGAGAAAGGCAAAAGAAATTGGGCAGGGGAGTATTTGTATTGTATAATTATAAGTGTATAAGACGAAAATATATGTACTTGCATGTGTATATACAATTTTCTCACGCTTTATACAAACAGAAACGCAATTTATACATTTCGCTTCTGTTTGTATAAGTGAGAAAGGCGAGGGTGGCGAGCGAGATTTGAGAGAGTGGCGAGTGAGATCTGGAAGAGGGGAGAGAGGGGAACAAAAATATATGTATTTATACAATTTCCTCTGCTTTATACAATTAGAAACAATTTTTATACACTTGTGTTTATATAAAAAGTGAGGAAGCGAGCGAGAGATTGGAGGAGAGTGGCGAGCGAGATATTTGGGAGAGAGGTGCCTGACAATTTTTTGCAAACGTTTGCTATGGAGCACAATTAAATCAAACCCTAGCTATTCCATTTATTTTAGGTTATTACTTTGCTATTATATACAATTATCCCTTGCTTTTTATACATCGCATATATTACGTACTAGATAATGAAAGGTCTGTTTAGAGGCCCAATAGTACAATCCTAAATATATTTGTATTAATTAGTTTTTACGAAAAAAATGACCACTTTTCCCCCCAATAAACACAATAGAAAATAATAATATGGACTCATTTTATACTATAAAGTTAACACCCCACACACATTTAAGATGATATATATCAAGTTATAAACATACTCTTTAAAAATAAACTAATTATAGCAGATTATTATCGAATTATAGCATATCAATAAAAAATATATTAATTAAAAAAAATTATAAGTAATTATTTAAATAATAATTAATTTGTTTAAATAATTACTTTTATTTTTCAGTTTTTTTTTAAACCAAACTCTTTAAATTTTTACTGATTAATTATACAGTTACCTTTTACAGTTTTAACTTTTTAAAATAAATAACAAATTATTATTAATTAAATTTCACATTATATAGTTACCTTTTTAAAGACAAAAACTAAATAATAGGGATTTGATTTTAATTTACACCCTATTTTACAGTTACCCAATAACTATCCACCCCCATCTAACCCAATACACGACATCCTATAGCAGTACACTCCATCTTCCCCCACACGCCTAAATCATCATCTCCCCCAAATCCCCTGATTGTTCACCATTGATATTACTATTCATACATCAATCTTCAAACACGCCTCACTCATCATCTCGTCCATCAAGCCTGAATCATCCCCATCCCCATTATCCCTCACATATCAGTTCATCCCCAAAATCAAACATCCATATTAAGTTCGTATAGAATGTCGAGGAAAGGTAGTGAACCCCCCCGTAAAAGTAGAAGATTAGTCGATGAGTCAATATCTGAGGACTTTCATGTTTCTTCATTCAATATTTTGTCACAAACTCAAACACAAAAATCAACTGGAAAAGAGAAGTCTAGGTCAGTTAAATCGAAGATGGAAAAAAACAAAAACAAAGAGGCAAAGGAAAGAGGGAAGAAGAGGAAAGGAAAAGAAATTCAAACATCATCTGAATCCGAGTCTGATTTTGCTGACGAATTAATAAATACAAAATCAAAAAAAGCAAAAGGCATTGAATTTGGTAGGTCAGAGATACAAGCCACAAATAAACCAAAAAAAGTTGTTAAGGTCAGTAAGAAGATTTTTTCAAATTTCGATTAAAATGTTCTGTTTAAGTGTGTTTAATTTTAATTTTATTTGTCAATAGTATACTACATGAAATTTGTATGATTTATGTATGAGTTGAGTCTTTTGTATTGTATATTATAATTATATATGAATATTGTATGATTTAATGTTGTATGATTTGTGAAGATATAATTGGATTACAGCAGTGTATGACTTTTGATACATAATAATGTATTAATGTTGTATGATTTTGTGTATGAAATAATTACTATATTTTATTATAAGAGTGTATGTATTAATGTATTAACTTTGTATGCTATGTGTATGAAATGATTTTATCGTCCATTACAATATCAGTGTATGAATAATGTATTAATGTTGTATGTTGTATATTTTTGACTATTATTATAAGTATTACAACTGTATATTTTATGTTTTGATTTTGATGTATGAATTGATGTATTGGTACTGTTTGAGTAGTCGTTTATATTGTAAAAGTCACAAATTATTATTTTTTAAAAATCAAATATGTATTAATATTGTATGCACTGTGTATGAACTGATGTATAATTTTTGTATGCTTTGTGTATGAATTGAATTGAATGTCCATTTAACATAGCAGTGTATATGTGATTTTCTATGACATTATATAGTATGTTAAACGTATTAATTTAGTTTTACCAATTTTATAGGAGAAGAAGGTACAAACACATTTATCTTCATGTATCAACAAGAATGTGTTTGCAGATCTGTTGACCTTCCTAGGTCAAGACAAGTTTCAATAATTTTTACAAGAAACACCGTTTGGATTTTTTTTACGATTTGCATAACATAAAAATCCAATGTCAGTTGTTACGACATAATTTTCTTCTTAAAACTGAAAATGACAGGGATGACATGTTTGTTATAAATGTAAATGGTACAGAGTTACATTTTGGGTTAAAAGAATTTGTTGCTGTAACCGGTCTGAAATGTGGACCAATTTCTGATTTTGTATCTGATCCATCTGTTCCAAACAGACTTATTGCTGAAAATTTCGAAGATTTTGATAAAGTACCCAAGTCAAATTTT
Source organism: Solanum sitiens (assembly GCA_016801875.1). Lineage (NCBI taxonomy): Eukaryota > Viridiplantae > Streptophyta > Magnoliopsida > Solanales > Solanaceae > Solanum > Solanum sitiens. Next base: position 4,556,840 of record JABWTJ010000069.1, on the reverse strand, counting down.
TACCACAAGTTTAGATTAGAAAACTTTTGGGAAGAGGATGACCGTTTAAAAATCGGAATTCTGTATTTTATTTCTTCTTTTCTGACTGTATAAGACCCTTCAAAACAACAATTTCAAAATTATATTTTGATTTAGTTGAGTCTGGACAGTATGCTACATTTCCTTGGGAAAATGAGTGTTTTAATTTAACACTTAAAGCGTGCAGTCAAAAATTGAAAAAAAATCCTTCGTCATTTAAATCCAGCCAGTTCCACATAACATTGCAGATATGGTTTTATGAGTGTTGTCATCCATTTGACAACACAATTGCTATCCATACTTCGGATCGCACACCGCATATCCTGAACTGGAAGACAACTAATGACGTCATTCTTTTTGACGATTTGAAGAAAATAATTTTATGAACACATGACAATCACGTAATTTTTTATTGAATGTTATTAGAGTCATTATAAATTAATATACATTCTAATTTTTTTCTTTGCTACATCATAAATTCAGAAATATGGTTTTTTCTGAAGAAGAGTTAAATCTCATGGACGACACCATTTTAAATCAATCTAGCAGTCACCATGATTTGAAAGAGCACAGAACGTCGGAAAATCATGGCGTTGATATTGAACAGAAATTTGTAGACTTGAAAGCCGAGATTGCAGAGGTACAAATACAAATTTACAATTAAAACATATTTTTGAAATTACACTATACATATCAAAAACATATTATTTTTAATGAACAGGTTAAGGCGGAGTTGAAAGACCTCAAAGTCACTGTTAGTTCCAATCTAATTTTAAAGAAATAATATAATTACTTTATATATTTTATTTTTTTATTTTTTATACAATGATAAGGTTGACAAGCACATGGCTGATATCAAGACTTACGTCGATAACTCGACTAACCTGATAATTCAAGAGATTAGATTGTCAAGAGGTGAAAAAATACCAGAGGCACAACAACAGGTATGAATCTATGTATATACTGTGTATGAATATTGTTTGATAACTGTATGTATTGATGTTTTTATCTTAATTGTTTATTTATTTATGCTCACTGTATCACTTTTAAATGAACAACATAAAAAAATATCATATATATATATATATATATATATATATATATATATATATATATATATATATATATATATATATATATATATATATGTATAATGTATATATGTTGTCTCTATTATGTATGAAAGGGTTTATTATATATATACATGAATTATGTATAGATGTTTGTATTAATCATGTATGAAATTATTTTTTAAAATATATATGATTAATGAATAAATGATGTATTAAATATTTATGAAAAGTTTTTTTGGTTTGAATTCTGTTAATTTAATTCATACAAAAAATTTAGAATACATTGATATCTGAATATATTCATATTGTCTGAAAATTATTATCAGGACAACGCCAATCAAAATGTTGCACAATCTGATAAAGATCCAACAGCTATGCCGATTGTTTCAATGGAAGAACACGTCCAAATGTCAAACACAGCTGGTACGATATATACATAAAATATATCTTAATTTAAAAAATTATTTTTACATAACAATTTTTATTTTATGTACATGAAGCTCAATCAACTGGTGGTTCTTTCAACGTTGACGTACCTGGAACATCAACGTCAAAATCACCAACATTGAACGATTATCCTGATTTTACTATGACACTAATCATCGCACTTGATCCAATTCTTAATGCTACCACCACTCCAAATGTGCAAACAAGACATAAGAATCCCAACAAATACGAATTTTCTCCTTATATTAGAATGTCGGAAGGCGAAAGCAGTTCAAATAGAGTACCTATGTTCTTTCCAATCAAACATCCATTCCAAAGTCACAATGAATTTGATGTTCCAGATGACATGATTGAGGAGTTCAACAAATGGATTTTCAAAGATGTTTCAAGCAGGCGTGACAGGTATAAATGTCTATAAATAAATTTATTTTATTTAAATTCACAATTTCACAATTTATATAATATTTATTTCAATTTACACAGGAAAGCAACATATTCAAAGGTTAAAAATACATTTCATCCTCAAAATGAACTTTGGCGTTGTCAAAATCGTAGAAAAGAATTTTTTTCATATAATGAGTCAACCGGGCAGACCTTGAGAGGACGGGGTAAGACATAATTTGATTCAATATTGAATAAGTGTTTTATAACAATTGAATAAAATTTTGTCAAATTTATGTGTGCATTGATGTACGTATGATTATTGATTTGTATGATTTATGTGTGAATTGGATATGAAACATATATATACATTTTTAATATATAATTTCTGTATGATGTATCAACTGTGTTTTATTTTATGTTTTTTTTTGTAACATCACACCCAAACAGTCACTTCTTACAGTACTGTTGACTGTTGATTTATGGCGTGGATTGATAACATTGAGAAACAGTGGAGACAGTCAGAATGCGACATGAGATGCATTTCCCCGGACCATGATGTTAGACAGTGCATTAGAGGATTTAAGCTGCTTGCTAACATTCCTTGGGATAGGGTTGACAAAGTAATCATCCATGTCAACATCAGCGAGAAATTCCATTGATTCCTTGTTGTATTCCGGATCAAACTTAGATGTCTACATGTATATGATTCGATGATGGAAGGATCTGTTCACACCAGAAAAGTTAAAGAAGTTGTTGATAAACTTGCAACCATGATTTCATTATTTTTGACGAGCACAGAGTTTTATGGCAAAAAGCTTAATTTGTATGCGAACAATCTCCCTGATTATCAACAGAAGTCTCAATACGAACCTCTCAGTATCAAGCATGTGACAGATGTTCCTCAACAAGAAGACTGTTCCAAGTATGTATATTTGCTATATTATATTTACTTCATCTTAAATTACATCAGTTTATAGTTATTATAAATTTTTTCTTATTTCAAATTATTTACAGCGATTGTGGTCTATACACATCTCTGTTTGTCAAATACATGAGCAATGGTGTTTTTGATATATCTGATATTGATATCGATTCAAATATCATCGTCAGAGGTATGCTACATTACTTTGGCATTATGCAAAATCAATGAATGATGAGGGCGCAATAAGTGAAAGTGAAGTTACGGGCACAGTTGCTAGCAAGAAGGGTGGACCTCGAACGCCTAAAGAACAAGTTATGGACACCACCAATTATCCTACTCCAAGACCCCGTAATAGGAATTAGAAAACTTCATTGTACCCTGTACATTATTTTGAATGACATGTTTTTTTAACTTTTGAACTATTTATGTTATTTTCCCGTGCTTTATTATTAATTCTGATTGTTTTATATAAGTTATTAATTTTACCATTATTTTGGACAACTAATTACTACGTTATATACACATAAAACCACATAAACATATTTGTTGACACACATAAATATGTATGCATATATATTAATCATTGTAAAATAACGTAACATCCATGTATGCATATTGTATGAAATATATTTAACTATATATGTCATAATATATTATGTATGAACTTTGTATGAAATATGTATACAATATATTAATCATTGTAAAATAACGTAACATATATATATATATATATATATATATATTGTATGAAATATATTTAACTTTATATGCCATTATATATTAACTGTTATATATAATTGTAGTATGCTTCAATGAATATTAACACTTATTAAATGTGTATGACTTTTGTATAAATTTCGAATGCACTATGCAATATATATGAACATTGTATGAATAATGTATGGATATTATATGAATTATGAATGCCATATTATACTTTGATATATAGAACAGAAACAAATGTTATATATATGAATATTGTATGAATATTGTATGAACATTGTATAAATGGCAGTATGCTTCAATGTATATTTATACTTTATTAAATGTGTATGCCTTTTGTATAAATTTCACATTCACTATGCAATATGTATGACTTTTGTATGAATATTGTATGAACATTGTATACTGTATTTCATATTTCAAAAAATTATGTTTTATTGTTAGTTGTAGTTGGCAATTTTTTACGATACCAAAATTTATAAATGTCAATGATAACAACTGCACTCAATAAAATAAAACGTCTGTCTAACATTCGAAACAACATAAAAACAGACGTAACAGTAAGAAATCATTGTTTTTGCACAAGATAATTTGAACATGTCTTTCTATTGTGTCCAACTTGATGACATCTACTGCAGGTGATTTTTGTCCTCTTGAATTTCACATTAGCAAACCCCTTCCAGCGTTCAAATTTTGGTCTTTCCGCTGATCATTTTGGACCGGGTGACATCATTTTAGGCTCTGAAATATAATTTGATATATCTCATGTACTCTCGCATGGGATAGGCTCGACAGGAATGACATAAGCATCTCTGAAATTTTTCAGGCTATAAAAAGCAGAACAGAAATCTGCTTCATGCAACTTTCTGTATCTGAGAACTGCAATTACATGACCACATGATATCTCATAATGTTAAAATCTCCCGCAACTACACATCCTTGTGTTCAAGTTTACTATGTACTTCTTTGCTCATTCGGCTACAGCATGCAGATCAACAGTTGAAGGTATCACCTAATTAAGAGTTAAAATGTGATACTTTTAATATACATGCCACTAAATAGTGGGAAGTAAATACAATTATTTATTATTCAATACAGTAAAATACATACCCTCATATTGCAAGACAAAATAATACTTTTCTGTAGATAAAGATCATATTTTTTTGTCAGATCAGATGTTGTCTTATCAGCCTCCTCATTGTGCTTGTGAATCCACCTTTGAATTGTTACCCTCATAAATTCAAGAAGTAAAATTATCGGTAACCTCCTTGCTAACCTGTTAACATTATTCAATGACTCGGCGATATTTGAAGTCATGGTCCATGTGCGCTTACAATTTGAGTAAGCTCTTGACCATTTGCTATAACCAATATCAAACAAGTATGATCGTATGCGCGTATCTATCTGGTCTATTCTTCCCATAATTGTCTCAAACTGTTGTTTTGTATAAGCTTTTGCCAATGTGAAAAACAAAATCTTCAAATCTTCAGTTTTTCTATTGAAATTCTTCAACACATTGACTGACAGATGTCATATGAAGGCCTATTGTTCGGATTCAGGATATACAGTAGCAGTCCCTTTCCATATGCTTTCGTTTCGATCCGACATAAAACACATTTTTTTTCTAACTCCATACGCTTCCTTAAACTGTTCAAAGAACCAAGTCCATGAAGCATCGTTTTTGAAATCCACTATCGCATACGCCAACGGAAGTATATGACCTGACCTATTTTAAAAAAATTATCACACAAATTAGAAATACAATTTATAACATATTTTATTACATGTTATAATCAGAAAATTAAATAGGATAAAAAAATACCTCCCGAATCGATTGTGCTGGCAGTTAACAGTGTATCACAATATGAATATTTTAATCCCGCCCCATCAACAACTACAATTGGTCTAAAATACTCCCAACCTCTAATACAAGCTTCTAACGCAAGAATGCGTATAAAAATTTATCACCTTCTTTCTTTTTTATTTTTAAAACAGATCCTGAATATGTTTCCTCCAAAATGTACAGATAACCTGAAATTTTTACAATTATATAATGGACAGTTTACAATATCATATGTATAATTTAATGGATACACAAAGAACACTTAATTGTTACAAAAATAATACATACTTTCTTTATACATCAAGGATACATACAAAAAGTAGACAAATTTTATACATAAAGAATACAAGAAACAGAACAGTCCAGTTCATTAGGATAACATACTATATGGTCATTGTTTCCATTTAAACAAGTAAAAAAAACTTTAAATTCATTTTTATATCGAAATTACCCGATAATCTAGCATATGACTCGGCTGGATCTCCGCACATCAACTTTATTGCTTTTTCTTTAGCTTTTCATGCCTGTATGTACGTCAATGAAATGCCATGCAATTTCAACATATCAGCAGTTATATCCTATGGAGTATATACCGTAGATGGATCAATATATTTCTCCATTATCAAGACAGCTACAACGTCAGTTATCCCCTGACGTCTTGCATACACTCTATCTCTAACAGAACAAGTGTGTTGAGCATTATACTTCCTAACTTTGAATAAATTTGATTTATTCAAACTAGAAGCCCTCATCATCCAAGAACAAGTATCAGAAATACAATTCAGGTGATAACTGTTTCAAAATTAAGAAAATATAAATTTAAATTTTATACAGTAAAATAAATCAAATAAAAAAATATAACTTAAAACAGTTGTGTACACTTACTTAGATGCATTACAACGCGCAACACGAAAACTGAATTTTTCGACAAGTCCAACATGCCTCATAACCTCCTTAAGTGTTTCCCTATTATTGTAAATCTGATTATCAGCTACAAATAGGTTGGAATGGTCACATATTACATCATTATCTCCTTCACTATATTATCATTGACAACTCCGTCTAAATTCATTTTGATCAAACGAATAGAATTGTTGGAGTATAAATCAACGATAGTCTGTGTTAAACTAACATCAGAATTTATTCTATCAGTAATAATAACTCCATGACCTTCATTATACATCTCACGATCTTTCAAAGAGATGCATAATGGATATTTTGTAAAGAAATCCAAATTCACCTTCTTCTGATCTAGAAAAACCTTTACCCCAACATCATTATGAATTTTAATAGGTGGACACATATCACTAACAATATATTTTATCTCAATAGAATTTATATTTTCTTCTATATTAAATTGTGTTATTATAACATTAACTAAACCAGTATAAAGAGTAGACGTATCATATATGATGCCCTCCATCTGAAAATCGACATATTTTCCTGTTTCACAACATTAAAATAACATTTAATGTAACATAATATATAAATACAAAATAATTCATACACACTTCATACACATTTAGTATATCATTCAATGATATATACAATACTTCAATTAAACAAAAAAAATATAGTTTCTATACAAAATTAATACAAAACATATATTATAATTTCAACAGAAACATATACTGTAAGTTCAACAAAAAATGGACTTTCATACACAATTGATACAAGTTTCATATAAGTTTCATACACAATTAATACAATTTTTATACTTCAACGGTACAAAGAATTACATATACTTACTTAGTGAAAATTATCTGAACAAACTTTACCATTAAATACAAATTTCATATAAGTTTCAGACATTATTCATACAATTGTCTTTCTTCACATGTACAAATAATTATATCTAATTATTCTTTGTCTAGTTAATAAACACATTGTACGTTTTTCTATTTTCTTCACAAATCAATTAACACGCGAATCTTCAATTTAATTACAACTCAAACACATATACATTTACATATTATTTTTCAAATACGCTATACGTAACATAATTGTTTCATCCAAAAAAAAAAAGATACAAACTATATTTCAGATCTTACAATAATCAAAAAATTCGAACACTGTTATACATGTAAAAGACAACAAATATAATTAAAAGCAACAATTCATAATTAATTAAAACAAACAAATCATAATTAAAACCAACTTGATGAATTCCACTTTCCACCATGTTTAATTAATATCGACACAATGTTCTCCATCAAATCAAATCAAATTGTTTTCAACGCCAAAATTTATTCAATTACTAAAAAAAATGAAACTAAAATATGCAAATCTCAAAAGAATCATGAAATTTTGGAAAATAAAATGAGTTGTACGTTGATGCCAATCTGGTATAGCTTTTTAAGAAATTAAATAAAAAATTAATATCATTTAAACTAATTAGAGAGAATTAAGGTAACTAACTAATCTGAAATTTTTTAAAATTCCTTAAAACATGCTAATCTATTAACACTAATTAATAATTTAATTTAATTTAATTAATAAAGGATCCCCTTTTCCATTAATAGTTTGTCTCGTTTTTTTTTCATTAATGTTTTTTAACAAATATTTTTAATAATTTAAAATTAATATTATATTTTTTTAATAAAATGCTATAGCTTGAGATATTAAATGTTATACACTGAAATACAAACTCTAATGCTATAACTTGAGAATATTACTATAGAAAATGCTATATACCTAATTTACACTTTTATAATTAGATGTATTTTTTATTTTTATAAAATTGGATAATAACTTATAACTTATCTAATATCGTTTCAAACCTATTCATTGGAATTAAATAATGAATTTTTATATTTTTCTCTTTTTATACTTTATGTGAAAAATTATATAAGAGAGTAGATTAAAATTAAGGTAAATATCTCAAAACTTCACTCAGTTTTAAGAATTTATCTAGTAAAGTCATTATACTTTGTTTAATATTAACAAAATCACTCAACTTAAATTTTTCTATCAATAAAATCACTCAGCTTAATTTATCATTAAAAAAATTAACATAGACAAATAAATTACTTTTATGCCAGATAAATATGAACTCTATAAATAAATTAAAATTTAAAAATACCATCAAGATTTTTTATGGATAAACTTAATTACTGAAATTATATTATGAAATTACTATATAATTAAAATGTATTTGATGATCTTTTTCCCAAAAGAGAGAGAGAGAAGACCAGTAAAGTTGTCATGACAAATAATTGTACTATACATCATTTTTTATCATATTAAAAAAAGGAATAATTGTATATAATAATAAATTAATAACCTAAAATAAATAGAGTAGTTATGGTTTGATTTAATTGTGCTCCATAGATAATGTTTGCCAAAGTTTGCCAGTCGCCTCTCTCCCAAAAATCTCGCTCGCCACTCTCCCATTCTCGCTTGCCACTCTCCCTCTGCTCGCCTCTCTTGCTTTATACACAGAAGTGTATAAATTGTGTTTCTGTTTTGTATAAAGCGAGAGAAAATTGTATATACACATGCAAAAACATATATCTTCGTGCTATACACTTAATTAAATAATTTACTTCGATTCAATTGTAGACAAATGCAAATTTTATACAAATATTGTAGCGAAAAAGACCAACGAATTATACAATTGCGAATTATACAATTGCAGTTAAATACAATTTTCTCCCGCTTTATACAACATAAGTGTATAAATTGTGTTTCTGTTTTTGTATAAAGCGAGAGAAAAACATATATCTTCTTCCTATACACTTATAATTATACAATATACAAACATTTTACTTCGATTCAATTGTATGCAAAGCAAATTTTATACAGATATTGCATCGAAATAGGCAGCGAATTATACAATTGCAGTGAAATAGGCCAGCAAATTATACAATTGCAACGAAATAGGCCAGCGAATTATACAATTTAGGCCAGCAAATTATACAATTGCAGCGAAATAGGCCAGCGAATTATACAATTTAGGCCAACGAATCATACAATTGTATATGTATAGCGAGGCCAGCGAATTATACAATTTAGGCCAGCGAATTATACAATTGTATATGCATAACGAATTATACAGTTATATGTTTGCTATGGAGCGCAATTATGCAAACTTTGCTATAGCATACAAATATGAATTTTTTATTTACTATATGTGAAAGTTGCCCTTAAAAAAATGATATATACATTGGCTTAATAATGGCAAGTTTAGTCTGTTGTGGTCATTGAATTATAAAAATAAAATAAAATTGACGTCTTATAATTTTTTTTGTTACAATGGTTCGTCTTAATTTTATTTTTTTTTAGATAATATCACTAATATTTATCGTTAGGATAACGTTCACCGTGATACATTTTAAATCTTAAGTACATAAAAATAATATGATATTTATTTCACTAATTAAATTTATTCTTGAAGTTTTTCGATGATTTTATTTCATTTATTTATGGAGTTAATATTTACATATTTATTTTCTATGTTAATTTTTTTCAAATAATAAAATTAGTTGAGTGATTTGATTTATACAAAGGTCTAAATTAAATGATTTTATTGATATAAAACATTGTTCAAAGACTTTATTAAATGATTTTATTGATAAAAAGACCTAAATTGAATAATTTTATTGATATAAAATAAAGTTTCATGACTTTACTAAATAAATTTTCAAAGTCTTTTGAGATATTAACTCCTTATAAGTGTCTTAACATATTAACAATTTTTATAGAATCATACTGGACAACAAGTGATGTTGAGCTATATGATGAACATATTTAAACTTTATTTTTATAAGCGAATTCTAAAAGAAAAAAACGACATACTTAATAAACATTAGAATAAGTCATACAATTCTTTACAAAGTGATAAAAGATGCATAGAAGTTATGGGTACTCTCTTTATATATATATATATATATATATATATATATATATATATATATATATATATATATATATAATAAATAATATGTATATCAAAATCAGTAGTACTGATGAAATTTAATAATTTAAGGCACAAATTATTAAATTGACATGCAAAGCTAATCCACAACCCTGTAACAAATTAAAGGAGGAAAAGTTATTTCCAATCATTATTGAAACTGACTCCACAGAGGTAATTAACCTGCTAGCCCATGTTTTGACAAATCAAGCAAGAACCAGTAGTACTGATGAAGGTTGTGTAGTTTTTGATAATCCTCCTAGTGTGATATCACATTACCTAGCGGAGAATTTAGCGGGACACATTACTACTTAAAAAGTGTCCTTATTAAGTTGTAATAATCTAGCTAAATTTGGGAACTCTAATATCCTCAATGTTTAACTAAAGAATTATATATAATATACAAAATATCTTTTATTAAAAAAAAAAAAAAGGAGGAAAAGTGAAAAAATATCCTTAAACAACATTTGAAACAAATAAAAATATCATATGTTTATAGTTTGATTAAAAAATGTCTTTATCGTCAATATTTTAGTTTAAAATTGCCCTTGCAGTTAATAATTTGATCAAGAATTGTCCCTATAGTTACTAAATGGATCAAAAATGCTCTTTTTCGAAGAAACATATTATTTGGGAAAATACACAAGTACACCCTACACTATGACCGAAGTTTCAAAGACACACCTTAACTAAACTAAGGTCCTATTACCCCCCTGAACTTTTTTTTTTTTGTAATTTTGTGCACCTTTTGTCTAACGTGGCACACTCAGTGACTCCACACAATTGAGGCGCATGAGAGATATTTGGATGCCACGTAAGCCAAAAAGGTGCATAAAATTATCAAAAAAATAAGTTCAGGGGTAATAGGACCTTAGTTTAGTTAAGGTGTGTCTCTGTGATTACGGTCATAATCTAAGGGGGGTACTTGTACATTTTCCCTTAGTTCTTTTTTTTTTAAACACATCCTCTTCCGAATTAAAATATTATTAAAGACTCCTATTCTTGTTTTTTTTTTAAAAAAAAATTACTTGAACAAATAAAAATGTAGTAAATATCTTTTTCTTCTTAATCTCATTTTATATTAATTAAAATAGAATAATTTCATGCATCCTTTCGCCGGATAATATATGTCATATATATATATATATATATATATATATATATATATATAAATATAAAGATCTTAGTATATTCATCATTAGTTTTTATTTATATAATGATAAAAAATTATTATAAAATAAAGAAATATTTTATTTTATTTTTTCTGAATTGAAGTATGATGAACATTTGCTAATTTTAAAAAAATTATTTGAAAAAGAAAGTGTTGAAAAATAAATAAATAATATATTTATTTGAAAATGGAGTATTTTTAACCCATTAAATAACAATAAGACACTTTTTTTTTTAGTTCTTACTAAGCTATTGAATTAGAACTCTCCATAATCTAGAATGCTTGACATAGAGAAGCGCAGAGGATGTTGAAACAATTTTTATAAGTTACTCTTTATTTGACTTTTAGAATAAATATATTCTTTTCTGTTAAAAATGAATATGTTTGTTATAAGAGGTATAAATATTTGATTTTAATAAGACATTTGTTTATAACAATTTATTAAATAATTTCAAATAGCACCAATTTTGTTATTGTTGAAGAATAAGAAAATTGACGGTTGGAACATGTAAAAGGAATAGGTCCAACGCAGTTGACTGACTTGTATACAACAAGTGTTGATGAAGAAGGAAGTTGACGATTGGAACATGTCGAAGGAACAGGTCCAACGAAGCTGACTGGTGAGTTCACAACACTGCTAAGAATTAGAGTCGCACTATGATTAGACTACCTATGTTAATTATGATTATATTTCGTCTAAGAATTATATTATGATTAAGATTATAGTACGACTACGGTTAAATTACTATTAGAATTATAATACAATTAGGATTTAATTATTTTATTATTATAAGTAGTGATAAGTATTGTAGAGTCCTAAGTCAATGTAGAATTCTCACGTATATGTGAAGAATCAAGGATTGTATTGATGTATTGATAATATTGATAGGTTGATCAATATGATTGTATTGATATGTTGATCAATATTGGTAGAATTGATATGTTGATCAATATTGTTGTATTCATCTATTGATCAATCATGATAGTATTGATCAATCATGATAGTATTGATGAATAATAATGTTAAGTACATACACCTTATATAGGATATAATTGTAGAGTCCTAAGTTAACTATGCTTAGAGTCCTACTACAATACTTATCACTTTAAAATATTTTTTAAATTTAAAATGCAGTTCACTCGCCTTCTCATGCGTGTAGTCACTCTCTTATGCAAACTCAACCATTTTAATGCCACATAAGCCTGGTCAATGGTCAGAGGGGTTTGATATATGGTAATTTATTGAGTTTAAGGGTTTAGTTGATAAATTATTAAGTAAAAGGATTCACAATACAAACTCATACAAGTACAAGTGTCCACCAGACCATTCCGCTTTTTATAATCTAACAAAACAAGCCCTTTAGACCCCCCCTCCCCCTAAAAAAAAGTAGTAAATTTCTTTTTGAGAACTACTGAATCAGAGACGGACCTACACTATAGAGAAGGTGTGCATGTGCATCCGTTAACTTTTAAAAAAGGCCTAATCCATCGGTGATCCCTTAAATTTGGCACAAACTTTCACTTAGACACCTTAACTGAGCGATGTTCATTATAGACACCTAATATAGAATCTCGTTGTGTTATTTTAACACCTTTTGCTTATATGGCATGATGAGTGTGGCACACTCATTGATAGGCGCGTGAAAGGGTTATTTAGTCAATTTTTAATTATTTTGTGCATCTTCTTCCCCCATTTTGACCAAATTAAATTTTCCTCATTGTGAATGAAGATATCCAACAAAATGACGAAAAATATTTTTAAAATTTAAGAATAAACTCATTCGTAAAATTCTTTCATGAAAAATTAAATATTTAGGGCAAAGTGAAATTTAAGAAAGATTAATAAAAACTTATTTCAATAATTTAAAGAAAGTAAATTAAAAGAAACACAATATGTCAACGCGGGTGGGGATAATTTCTGCAAAATGGAAAAGGAATTTGGAGAAAGCAAAGCAATGGAGCCAAATGCTATTTTAATGACCCCAAAACAAAATTTAAATGAGAAAGTGATTTTTTTTATTTTTTATTTTTTGAAGAAGATTATCGCGGGAAGAATGAAAGTGTATTTGAAGAAGGCGATCGGGGTTTGTGGGCCGGGGGTGATTTGGATAACACTATCGGCTGGGGGTGGGGGTTTAGAGAAGACGATCGGGGGTGGGGGGCTTTGGAGAAGACGGTCATGGGTGGGGTGGGAGACTTCTTTTTGTTGGCTTAATTTTATTTGGGGAAAATATCACGTGTCATTAATTTATTGGTCAATTTTTATTTTTACTCATTATCAATTATTTTAAAATTATTTTTGACACAAATGACAAATATTGTTATTTAATTGGTCACTTTACACGTCATCATACACAAATGACAAGTGTTGTCATTTAATTGGTCACTTTACACGTCATCAGCGAGTGTGATTCACACACATTATATGTTGTTGCTGATAATAAAAAAAGGTGTCAAAATGACACAACGAAGTCTTACATGAGGTGTCTAAAATAAACATCGCTCAGTTAAGGTGGCTAAGTGAAAGTTTGTGCCAAGTTTAAGGGGCCACCAATGGGTTAGGCCTTAAAAAATTTGTATGTATATATGTGTATCTATTTTGAAAAACACAGGTAGAAATTAGGATATAGTTAGTGCACCCATGAAAAGCATAGAGATACCACCCTTGAATCTAATTGAAGCCTTTTTTTTATTGTGTTTTATTTTGAGTTTAGCTTAGAGCTCATATTTGAGCTAAGGTAATAAGGTTATATTGGTGCACCCAAAATCCTCAAATACTAATGGTTAAATGTTAAGAAGATCTTGCTTTTGGATAACTGATCTTGCACATAGTAATTTCATCATTAATTTTTTAAATAAAATATTTTATTTATTTATTTATTTTTTAAAGTTTTTTAAATTAAAGTAGGTAAAAAAGTTTCTAATTAAAAAAATTATCACTAGAAAAAAAGTGCATTTTAAAAAAAAAGGAATAATATAATATATGAAAAGGACATTTTTGATCAATTCAATAACTCTAAGGACATTTTTGAATAAAACTATTGAAGACAACAACATTTTTAGGAAAGGGAAAATATGTGAACCACTCACATAGTTGTTCTAAGATGGCAAGTAGAAGAAGTGCTCTTTGTGATATTACAAATAATTGTAAGAGCAAGGAGAAACATAGGAAGTCGGTCACTAATCATTTTGAGAAATAAATATTGACTAAGCCAAAAACTTTGTAAAGACAATGATAAGATCCGATGGTAAGTAGACCAACACAGATTACTTTGCTCTGTATATCTGATTCTACCAACATGCATATTTAAAAATGTATCTATCATAGTATTATAATTTTCGCATATACATTTTCTGCTTGTGTCAATGATACATACTAGCATATAAGCTTATCCTTCATCACCAAATGACTCCCAAACATTAACTACTTGACAATATCATTTATTAGGTCCATATTAACACGAGTCATGCTTAGGGTGTATAAAATCGAATCGCAAATCGTACCAAATCGCAAATCGAGTCAAACCGGAAAAAAACCCAACTAGTGGTTTGGTGTTGAAAAAAAACCCGACTATATTTGGGTTGGGTGATTTCAACTAAAAAAAACAACCGGAGACCGAAACAACCTGACATTATATATATATATAATTTTAAAATTTTATTTTATACGTAAAAGATATTTACTTTGATATAATTTTTAAATATCTCTTATACTTTTTCATAGTTTTTATCTTTTAATATATTTATTTTATGTTTGAAAGTTAGAATTCTTAATGATCTAATAGAGATTATAGTCCAAACATGTTGGTAATTATAATAAAGTTTAAATAAAAATCAAATTAATACTAATGCAAAAAGAAAATCAATTCAACACTAACAATGACACTAATATTGAATATTTATTTTTTAGTTTTACATAAGTTTAGACAATTAAAATACATGATCTAATTTTACTTTCTTTTAATATTTAGTCATGTAACTAATACTTACTAAACTTATTTTAGCATGATTTAGTACTTTAAATTATGATCAATTTCATATGACTTATTAATTTGCAATATTTGTTTTACGCGATTTTATTATTATTTTTTTGTTGGATATTTTAGTGTCATTAATCATATCATATTTTTGGTTATTTTTTTGAGAAATAACTTAGATAGTTGCATTTTGGTAGGACTAAAGAAATACTTTTAGTACAAGTAAATTATATGTTTGTATGAATACTTTATCGAAAAAAATCCGAAATCCGAAAAAACCCAAAAAACTCAAAGTTGAAAAACTCGAGTTTTATTGGTTTGGTTTGATTTATAAATTTAAAAATCCAACATAAATAATTTGATTTGATATTTGAAAAATTCGAATCAATCCGATCATGTACACCCCTAATCATGCCTATCTAGTTTTACATATATATGTGATGGCATAAGAACTGATTCATTCTTAATGTTTAACCAAAATTACATGCATATTGCATTTCAACAGCTGAAAATCTTGTTCCTATCCTTGTCGACATCAAAATTGATGGCAACAAATTTAAAGATGCTTTTAATTGGCACTCAAATGAGGGGGGAGGTCCCTATCCTAATGTGGAAAATTAGTTATACCTATTTAAGTGGCTAAGTGAAGGGATCTTCTTCTTTTTTTAATTAATTTGCTATGTAATACATGTAAATATTCCTGATAATTGTAATTACAATTTTAAAATCAATTAATGTTAGATATACTTTTTCTCAATTTTTAATATTTAAATTAAAACTTTTAATTAAAGATAGAAGATAATAAAATTGAAAGAATTGATTTGAACGAGATCTTCAACTTGTTTTTCAATAATGAATAACACAATTAAATTATGTAATTTTCTTGTCCAATCACTTTGCTTAGCCACGCCCACACTTAGGAAACAGTTGAGAGATGCATTAACTGTTTGACTTTAAATATGTCAAGTAAGTCATGCTTCAATTATGGACTCCATATAATTGGAGAACTATTACTAGAAACTAAAAATATTGAACTAGTCATAGATGCAAATGACCCTTTCTTTCAACAAATGTGATGCTTCTTTACAAAGTAGGACTACAAATTTGGAAGCCTTCTCTTCATAAACTTTTGAGTTTTATAATCTAACAAAACAACCCCCCCCCCCCAGCCTACGGAGTATTAGCAGCTGTTTCCAGCTGTTGTTCCCTTTTCAAGGGCAGGTTCTTACGCGTTACTCATCCGTCCTCCACTGGAAACACCGTTTCCCCCCAAAAAAAAAAGATTTGTACAAATAGTTGGCCAATTTTTTCCCGCACGTGTAACACTTGATAGTTTGGTCACGTTCTTGCATCACTTGTTAACGATTTTGCTATGCCAAGTCAATCCAAAACTGTAAGAATCACTGAATCGATCTAATATCACCATTGTAATTAAATTGCAATGAAAGCACCAATGTAACAAACTCAAAATTTTAAACTATATTAATAAAAGAATTGAAGTGTGATTGCAAAATTAGAATCGTAATTGCAATACTCAAATAACTAAATTACAATAATAATGCTGATATAACAATTAACTAAGAAAGGGATTAAGAATTGGGAAGAGAAGCTTAAATTCTGGAAGAAGAAGAGAGGAATAATCGTTTTTCTTCAATATGCATAACCCCTGAATCATTGACCACTACCCCTTTTGATGGAACTATCTCCACACCCACTACTTGATCAAGATTCCAAATTAAGTTGATCTTATTATTTTTTATCAGCCCAATAAATCTTGTCAGCGCAATAACTACTAATATGATCTGGACATCGTGTACTTGATTCATACAACATCATATCATAAAATTATAACTTTAATCCATAAATTACATTGCGCATACCAAATAACCCCTTCAATAAGTTGATTATGGAGGCTCACTTATCAAATGGTTCTAATTATCATTGATGTGTCATTCTAGATTTGTGTATGATTCAATAAAGTCTTGATGATTAAAATATTTTTTTTTTGACTCATTCCTTTTCTTAAGTAAATTCATAGGTACAAACTTTCATTCTTCATTTGACTCAAATTACACTAACATTATTTTTTATTATAGTCATAGCTAGTTATAATTCTACTAATATATATATATATATATATATATATATATATATATGTACAATACTTGGCCGTCGTGGCCACAACTCCTTAAGACACAACTGAACCATGTACATACGTCTACAAAGCCTCTAAAAGATAGAAGACTAGAGTAGGTCGAGACAGACCCCGCCTTACCCTTAACTATGATACAATACCAAATGAATTTACCAAGGACTCAATAAAGCTCCGAATCAACTTGGAGCTCACCAAAAGTAGCAGAATTTCGAGTGCTCCTACTGAGGAGGTCTACTAGCTGGAGTACCTGAGCCTACAGCATGAAATGCAGCGTCCCCAATACGGGACGTCAGTACGAAAAATGTACTGAATATGTAAGGCAAATAGTATATGTAATACAAGGCTCAAATGAAATCAAGTAGCAACATATGAGTGCATAGATTAGGAGAGAAGACCACCTTTGCTTACTCTTGTGGATTCAAGTAAGCTACATTCTTTTCTTTACCTTTTTGTATGTTATAATCTTTGTTGGACATGTGATACAAGTGACCAGCTGATCAGTGGTAGAAGAGGATGACCCATGCTAGGCGTATTAACCCTGGGATGCGGTCCTCATAATTACACAACTTGGGATCGGCCCATGCTAGACTTTTGCCCTTGAGCTGTCACCCTTTTATACCAATAGGGATCGGCCCATGCTAGGCTTTCGCCCCTAAACCCTTGGAACCGTGGTGGAGCACTAGCTGTAGAGTAGAAAGATGATGGCCTAGGTGGTCTGTTAGAGAATCGAGGCCTAAACTCACCTTGGGATTGTGTAAACTGCCTCATGGATCTGGCCCTCTTAGAATGCCCTGTTTCCAACTATATATATATATATATATATATATTAATCTCAAAAGGATTAATATTTACCTACTTAGTGCAATGGATTATTTTATCTTTAGAGGTGACCAATATTATATAAAAAAACTAATTACCAATAAATTTCAATATTAGAAGTTATGGTAGGATGTCAATTCATAATGAGTATTTAATTGTACGATGTAAACGTGTATGAATAGAAAATCAATAAATTAGAATATCTTTTAATGTGATGTGTTGTGCTGGTGAGTGAGCATAAGCCGCCTTGATCCACCCAAATTTAGTGCAACAAATAGGCATGCTTTCTTGTATTTATATAATTAAAAAACAAATTTGAGTTTATAAAAGTATAACACTATATATATTATTTTTGTCCAAAGATAGATTTCAACTTAAAAATATCTTTCTTCAAATTTAACTTCAAAATTACTATTCTTTTCCATATCTCAATCATATCATCAATGTCCAAACAACTACTTAGGTTCATTTGACCTGAGTTCTTTTTACCCCTTTTTTTAAAAATAAGTATTTCTAAGTTATTGTTTTGTAATACATTTTAATGAATTTGAAAGATAATTCAAAATAGTCAAAATTAGTTTTAAAAAATAAAGAAATACATGTTCAAATAAAATTTTAATTTTTAAATCTCACTTGATTTATTTCCAAACTGCAACATAACATTTACATAGTAATTGCAAATTATATTAAACAAAATTTTGGTAGAAATTTCTATTCTGGGTGCGTTATTGTATTACAATCCAACTAAATTAAAATTTGTATAAAAAACCCACCTCCCATAACAAAAATCATAAACTTTGAATTTTATTTTTTATTTAAGAATAAAGAAATACTTAAGATATCAAAAACCTCACCTCTCATAACAAAAATCATAAATTTGACTTTTTTTTTTGGGAAAAGGCTCAGATATGCCATCGAACTTTCAGAAAAGTCTCATTTATGCCATCAGTTAAAAATTTTGCTCATTTATACCATTACCGTTAAAGAAAAAGCTCATTCATGCCATTATTTTAACGGTGGTTTTGCAAAACTATTTTTGACACGTGTTCAATTATAATTCGGCCACGTTATTAATTTTTTTGATAAAAAATTTTAATTTTTATTCAGATTTTTGATTTTTTATTTAAAAAATGATGACGTGGCCAATTATAATTCGGTCACGTCATCAATTTATTTAATTAAAAAAATAAAAAAGAAAATTAATTCAATTTTTTTAATTAAAAAAATTAATGACGTGACCGAATTATAATTGACCACGTGTCAAAAATGGTTTTTCCAAAACTACCATTAAAAAATAATGACATGAATGAGCCTTTTCTTTTACAGTAATGACATAAATGAGCCAAACTTTTAACTAATGACATAAATAAATATTTTTTAAAAGTTCAATAGCATATTTGATTTTTTTTTTTTTTTTTTAATTTAAGAATGAAAGAAATACTTGCTAACTTGATGAAAGTGACGGTGGCATGGGAATAAGCAAAAAGGGCGAATAGCAAAGAGTTGACTCGGCGGCTAAATATAATATGGAAAATAACGAGAAAAAAAAAATTGTTTGTTGAGTCAATGGTATCCACTTCACCTAACGCGTTCTCTTCTTCTTCTTCTTCCTCTTTCCTTCCTGGAATTTCTTTCCAATCAATTATATTATATAATGTAGTCATATTTGATGAATTTGAGTAAATTAGTTTTTTACTAAATCTATCAATAATGGTTGATGCTACTATGGGTGCTGCTCAATTTCCTGATTTTCCTAAAATTATCACTCATGCTGGACAATATGTTCAGTATGACATTTTTGGTAATTTTTTTGAGATTACCAACAAGTATAAAACTCCTATCATGCCTATTGGCCGTGGCGCTTATGGAATCGTCTGGTAATATTTACCTTCCTTTTTTCTTTCTTCCATTTTAATGTTATTTTTTTTCCACAAAATTATGGGTTCAGATCTAATATTTATTGTGATTTTGTTGTTTTACTAGCTTTCAATACTCTATCTGTTTCAGTTTATGTGAAAGTGTTTGATTAGGATATAAAGAGAAAGGAATATTGTGGTCCTACTAAAATGAGATAAATGACAAGTTTGTTGTGAATTGTTACTCTATTTGTGCTAGTTGAAGTGTTTTAGTTTGATTGAATATGGGGTTTTAAGAAATTAAAAGAGATTTTTGGATATTGTGATTCTAAATAGAAAGTTGGAATTGGAGAACTTAATAGTATATATATAGAAAAAAAGATTAACTTTTTTTTTTGGTACAAACCAAAAATAAAAAATGAGACACTTAATTGGGACGGAGGGAGTGCTACATATGGAAAAATGTCATTTTGTTTTGGACGATTGGAAAAGGAAAGAGTGTCGTATAAATTGGGTTTCAGTTGAATTCATTGCACTAGAGCTACGTCCATCATTGGTTGATTGTATAGCTCTTTCTATCAAGGCTAAAGCAAATGGAAAGTAATCTCATTGTTTTATCTATGTGCCACACCTTTTAGTTCCATGAAGTTACTTTTCTTGGGGATTTTCGTATATTTCCCCCTTTGTATTGACAATATAGTCTGAATCTAGTATATAAGTAGTAATTGCACATGACATTGACATATTTAGTTTGTGTCTTCGCTGACTTTAAATTTTGGATTCGCTAGGACTCTTCTTGAGTGAGACTAATTATGGTGCTTTTTGTGTCTATCTGTGTGAAGCTCGGTGTTTAATGCGGAGCTGAATGAGATGGTTGCAGTTAAGAAAATCGCCAATGCTTTTGATAATTACATGGATGCTAAGAGGACGCTCCGCGAAATTAAGCTTCTTCGCCATTTAGACCATGAAAATGTGAGTCTTGTTGTGTAACTTTTTCACTTTAGCTATTGCTTAACACACTAGTACTGTTTCACTCTTTTTCATTACTATCAGGATATGTGTATAGTTGGAATTAACTAGTTATATGTATAGGAAAAGTGAGGCGAGTTATGATTAGTATTGGACTGAAATGAACCAGAATAGCGTGAATGAATATACAAGATTCATATAGTTGATCCCAACTGCTCTCCCTCGTTGTAGTGGAATTTCTAAAAAGCCGATAATAAACTATTCCTCTGGTTTTCAGCTGTACAGTATCATGATTTTCCGGTTGTCTTAGTATGCAAATTACCTAATTGGACATAGAAATTTTGCGATCACTATTACACTATGATAAATTATGTAGTACAAGTACCTCATACTTCTTGCTTATCAAGGAAATCAAAAATGCTATGCAGGTCATTGGTTTAAGAGATGTGATTCCTCCGCCCTTACGAAGGGAGTTTTCTGATGTTTACATTGCTACTGAACTCATGGACACTGATCTTCACCAAATAATTAGATCGAACCAAGGTTTATCAGAGGATCATTGCCAGGTAAATCCCCCTGCTCACCCAAATGCTTTCATGGATACCGTCTTTATTGTTTCTCTAAATATTTTCAAAAATATTTCTTTTGCAGTACTTCATGTATCAGCTTCTCCGTGGGCTTAAGTACATACATTCCGCGCATGTTATTCATAGAGATCTCAAACCAAGTAACCTCTTGCTAAATGCAAATTGTGATCTTAAGATATGTGATTTTGGTCTTGCAAGGCCAAACCTAGAGAACGAAAATATGACAGAATATGTAGTAACCAGATGGTACAGGGCACCGGAGCTTTTGTTGAACTCTTCAGATTACACTGCTGCTATAGATGTTTGGTCTGTGGGTTGCATCTTCATGGAGCTTATGAATAGAAAACCTTTGTTTGCGGGAAAAGATCATGTACATCAAATACGCTTGCTAACTGAGGTAAAAACTGATTCATGAAAGATATATTTAACAGAATAGGATACACTTTTTTCATGTTTTTACGTGGAACGCCGTTTTACCATGTGGATTCTTGACGTGACATCATCTATTCGAGCTGTCTCCGTCCAAACAACCATTAACATGAGCTTATTTTAGACTGTAAATAACAACTTAGCATACCTTTCTGAGTGATTTTTGTGAGAAACAAATGCTCATTTCTTCCTTTATTTTTCTCAGCTTCTTGGCACTCCTACAGAATCTGATCTTAGCTTCCTCCGTAATGAAGACGCAAAAAGATACGTCAGGCAACTCCCACAACATCCACGCCAGCAGTTAGCAACAGTGTTCCCTCATGTGAATCCGTTAGCCATTGATCTTGTAGATAAGATGTTGACACTCGACCCTACTAGAAGAATAACAGGTAATTTTCCTATCTGCACTGCTATTTTAAGCTAGAGTGGAAAGCTTGAAAGATCAACAATTTGACTAAAAAAACCTCTTTGTAATAAACATAGTATACCTCTTTTCTTGAATGAATTCACACTTTCAACTCTATGGAGTCCATCTTGCCACCATATCTTCTTACTGAAACTTTCCCTTCTTGCATTAGTGTAATAAGGGGAGCTAAAGCGACTGCAAGTCCCTTTGGGAAGAAAGACTTAATATGATATCAAGTTAATTAATTTGTGATTTAAAAAAGAAGGGGTTGATTAAGAACAATAGACTGTAAATCTATGGCAGTTACAGTCACATCATCATGTTTATCGTCACTTATCTTTAGGAAAGCTTGTCATTCTTTCCTCAGTAAAAAGAGTTCATTTTTGCATAAGCCTGCTCTTTAGCTCAAATAACTTTTGGACAGGTAATTGACCTGCTTATTTATCAATTTACCCCCATTTGACACCCCTAGGCTACACTGAAGGAAGATTCTTGCTGTAATATTTTCGATTCAATTCTCTTTTAAGCTCATCGTGTAATATATTTGTGTTTGGTTGCAGTTGAGGAAGCATTAGCTCATCCCTACCTCGCAAAGCTCCATGATGCAGCTGATGAACCAGTCTGCCCCATCCCGTTCTCTTTCGACTTTGAGCAACAAGGGATAGGAGAAGAGCAGATTAAAGACATGATTTATCAAGAAGCCTTGGCGTTGAATCCTGAATATGCTTAAGCATAAGACAAATCAGTCCTTCTCTTGCTTCCCTAGTGTGGATTTTCTTGCTTGGACCAGCCCTCTCAAAGTTTTTGTTCACAGGGTCAGTAGTAGTCCTTTGAAACTTTAATGTAAGGCAGCTTTCAATGTGCTGCCATTTTTATATACCTTTCTTCTTTATTTTTTTCTTAATTATGGTGATGTTCGGGCTAGCTTGTGTGCACTCGACTATTCAATAGGATATATGCCATCTCCCACCAACAAAAAAAAACATTTATATGTCTTCCACTCATTCATATGACTTGTATCTCGTGTTCTGTTTTCAGCTTATTGTAGTAGCTATTTTTTGTTCAATGTATCATGTTGTATTATGTACAGTATGTAGAAAATCCATCAAGATTCTATTTGTCATTTTGAAGATTTGGGTGTAATTTTCTGTGTTCAACTATTTGTGCATGAACTATGCTATTGGTGAGATACATGATCTCAGTTTTTGACATTTACTTATATTGTTTTACTTGAGTCGAGATTTTATCAGGAACTTTTCCACTAAACTAATACGATTAAATGTTCTAATCTACAAAACTAATAAGATATCAATTGATTTGATATCAGATTTAAAATTATCGAAATGTGTATCAGCTAAGTCTAAGAGAAAGAATATTAAATCACAAAACATATAATCCAACTTCCACTAAGAGAATGGTAATTAAAAGGGAAAATTATGGAATATGATATAAATGCCAACAAATTTATGGAAAACATATGTCCTTTGCCTACTCCCTCTCTCTTGCCTATAAGAGAGATCTATTCAAATGTATTATGTCAGTCAAATATAAGTGAAAATTTTATATTCTATATTAATTTTATTCAAAAAATTATATTTATATTTTTTATATCAATTGTATTTTTAATCAAATAAATACGATGTACATTCATCCTTTTTTTTTTATGTATTATGTATCAGTTATATTTAATTATAGGTGAGAGATTTGTATATATATATATGGATTGTATTTGAAAAACTAAATTTATATTCAATTGTACATTTATATTATGTGTTAGTGGTAATCGTTACACAACATGTATTCATCCTCTCTCGATCTCGTTCACCTCTCTCCTTTTAAGATATATTCATTTTGATACAAATCAATTTGTATTCACATTTTCTCCAAAATCTGCAAAATAATACAATGAATACAAATGCGCAAGCGGTAAGCCGTAACAAATCAAAATTTAACTGCGAGTTTGTAAATAGTAAAACTGTAGCTAAGGAGTCTTATATAACGCCTAATGTTTGCTGTTATAGAAAGTTTTCCAATAAATAGTCTGTTACAATAAGTTAAAACTATAGTTATAACACAAAATTTGAGTTAAATCGTATCATCTTATGATGCTGTATAGTTTAGTTTACTAGTACCATATAAACATATTACTTTTTACTTAAAATAATGTAATTTACAAGTTTTACTATTCTTTTTTTTGGTACTTTCAATTATTACTATTTATATTGCTTTATTATTAATAACTTGTTACATTAAGAGAGTCCTTATTGATAAAATTGACAAAAATTAGTTCTTAAAGTCATAAAAAGGTGAAAAGATAAATCGATATAGAAAAAAAAGAATGCCAAATTGTATATTTGAAATATAAAAAGAGAAAAGTAGAAGTTGATACAAAATAAGAAATTGATAATGATAATGATTTTGTGGATGAGATATCTATTTCAAAGTCAACTTGTGTATTGAGCAAGTGTTGATATTTATTTATTGTGTATTGTATTAAATTTGTTTATTGATGATTACTTTTTGTGAGTTGGTTGTTTTGATTTTTGTGTTGATATATATATATATATATATATATATATAACTGGCTTATATTGTTAAATAATTTGTACACAAATATGATTTTTTTAAAGTGTAAATCACATAAATCCCATAGTTTTAATATGAAATTACAATCTCTCTCTAATAAGTTTCTAATTACATTAATTCCTTGAAAATTAAAAAAATTAGATACAATAATTGAAGCTCGGATATATTAAATACTATCTCGGATATATTAATATGTAGTTCGGTTACATTAATAGCTAGCTCGGATACATAATATGTAGCTCAGATAAATTAAATACCGGCTCGAATACAATAATATGTAGTTCGGATACATTAAAAACTAGTTCAAACACATAATATGTAGCTCGAATACATTAATACGCAGCTCACATACATTAAAGAAATACGAGATTTTGAAATTTTTAAAAAGTAATAAGAGATAATGGATATAAGTGAATGTATTTTTATAATTTGTCCTATTTTTTATGATTGACAAATAATTTCTATCTTTTGATTACTTTTCTCAAGTATTGCTTGAAGGTTTAAGGTAGTGAGAATGGAGGAGAGTGAAAGTGACTTAAAAATTAAAAGTAGGATTCTATCTATTTTTATATTTAATTTAAAAGTCTTTTAATTTTGTTTTTTTATTTTATAACTTAAAAAATATTTTTTAAAGTTAATTCAAACGGGTTTTTAGTCCAACTCAACCAGCGGTTGCCACATAGGATCGTTCAATAGTCAAAGGGTTTAAAATAATGTGTTTTAACAATTCGAAGTGCTTAGATGAAACCTTGTAAAGTAGAAGTACTGAAGTAACAAGCTAAGTAAAATATAAGAGTCTCCCAAATCATTTCGCCTTCATTAAGTGTGCTGATGCTAGTGATCTTGGATTCTTGGGTATTATCCTGGGATACTTTTTAGACTAATATATTTGGTGAAAAAAATCAACTTAGAGATATAAATCAAAATACAATTTCTAATGCTAATAAATTTGTTGTTTTATTCAAGAACTTCTATTTTCTATTATATATAATATATAAGAAAAGAAACAGTTATATTTGATTGAGTCTGACCTTTTTAATGATTATTCTTAAAATATTGATGTATTTCAAAATTTATTAGATAGTGTTGAAGCATTACTTTAAGAATCATATTCAATATTACATGATAGTTGATTTACGTTTTTAGCTCTTCAAACATGAATATCCGAGTGTTGTTTTCATGTTGATAAAACGATTATCCTTCGTATTTTGAACACAATTTCTAGAATACTAAGATTGATGTCTGAATTCCCAAAGCAATGAAAATTTAGACATCAATCTTAATTTTCTAGAAACTGTGTTTAAAATACGAAAGACAATAGTTTTATCAATACGAGAACGAATATTCGTATATTCGTAAGAGCTAAAGGTACAAATCATTAAAGGTTAGTCACAACTGATAATTAATGTAACCTATGGTTATGTTAAGTAATTAAATAGTATATGTTTACTTATTCGCGTAATTTTTTCTAATTTGAATTAAGCTCAATTTCAACTTATTCAAGTCTTAATCCATTTTAAAAGAATATTCGATTGAACCAATTTAATCTCCAATTTCAATTGTTTTAAGTCTCTTTGTTTACATTAGTGTGATGCATATTCTCATATTTAAGGTTTGTGTTACTATCTATTTATATCTTCTAAAATTTATCTATCAATTGTATATTTTATTTTTATTTTTTAGAGTTAAAATTCAAATTGTGATTATAAAGAGTAAACAACAGCATATTAAAATTATTGAGATAAAACAAGTCAAATTGATGAGCAAGTGACATGTAGAATATGACGACAACAACATCGTAGAAGGAGATAACATGTGGAGCCAACGACCCACTAAGACTAACCTATCTACAACTACATCCCCGAGCGTCAGTCAGACGGGGGCGTGAATGCGAGATGCCAACGGAATGATCGGCCTGACAGAGGCTAGGGCTGCTTCCTTTGCACCACGTCGTTCCTTGTGTGTCGGAGATATAAAGCGAGTGCACTGAAAAAAAACAGGAACTGATCATGACCCAACTCATTTAATTTGAGTGGGTTATAACCCAACCCAATTTTTATTTTAACCCCACTTTAATATCTCTAATTTCAACTCAACTAGTCCATTTGGTACCCCTAATTTTATCATAAATAAACGACTTTCTTAATGTAATCAACTATTTAAAGTAAAGTAATATTATAAATCATAATAAATAAACAATATCCTTAAAAAAGAGAATAAAACTTATTAATTTCATTATTTACGTAAAAGAATCCTACATTATTTAAATAAAGAATGCCTATAAATAAAGAAAATTGCATTTACGAAAAAGAATTATCAGAATTGAAATTTTAACGTAACCTTGTTTTGTTTTTCATCCCATGTCCGCTATCCTTTTTTTTTAATAGTCCCACCACCATACTGCATTTTAAACCTTTTTGCTACTTGCATTATTCTAAACTTTGGAGAATTTTCACCAAGAAAGCAATTAAAGAAATCAAGATATATATATATATTCCTCGAACATATTAGCTCATAAAAGATATATATATATATATATATATATATATATATATATATATATATATATATATATATATATTTCTCGAACATATTAGCTCATAATCTAGCTAAATTTTTTATTTCACGTATAGATAGGATTCTACCTACTAAGTTGTGTTGCAATTATGTCTTATGGACAACGAAAATTCATTTGTTATTCGTTGAGTCGTGGTTGCTGGAGATCTGCTTCCGCAAAAGTAAAATCCGTAAATACTCACCTTCAAATTGCCATGGTACAACATATTTACCTCCAAATGGATAGATTGTAGAGCATATGCAATCTTTCAAGTTTCAAATGAAGCCATTTCCCTGTAGTAATCAAGATAATTTGCAGATGCTAAACTTTGAACTTTGGTCAAGTGAAGATGACACACTGCTTATTTATTCACATTGGGAACAGGCAGCAACCAAATTCTCAAAACTCAACATGTGATGGATGCACTACAACTATAAGGTGCACCAAGCTATTGATACATATGACTTTAGCTAACGCTGCATTCTGAGGCACCCTCACTATCACCATCTGAAAACCCTAAAACATAGGCCTCTCCCCCATCATCTTCATCACTCTCAATGTCACCTCTACTGTGTCTTCTTTCAATATAAGCCAATGCTTGCCTCCTATGCATACGTAAGACGTGCATAATTACATCTGGGGTCAGTGTTGCCCGTGAATGGTCTTCTCGGCCTCGCTTGTTAGCTTCCATTATCTACTCACAGCAAGACAAAATGCAGCAGCAAAAAAATCAATAATAGATTACATGAACCACAACTGTGACTTTTGATTCTAAACATGAATGGTTATTGAGAGAACTGCTAAGATATCCACCTTTTGGGCGTCACGAGGCAATGGAGTAACATTCTTTGATGATGGGGTCCAAAGCTTTATGGTCTTTTCTATTCCACATGTTGCAAGAACAGGAATACAGGGATGGGGTGCAAGTTGATTTACTATGTGCCGATCACCAACCATCAACCTAACAAGCTTAGCATCCTTTTTCTTCCAGATAAATATACGACCACAATCAGATCCACTCATGACATATTCATCACCAGGACCAAAAAAACTCACTCCTTTGACAGTTCTCGAATTTCTATGCCCAGAATAAATTTGTGGCTCGTCCAATTTCTTTGCATCTTCACCTTGTGAAGACAGGGGAAATGGACCCAATCCCATGTTCTTCTGAAACAAATATACCAATTCATCATTGTATGAGACCAGCAACTCACTAGAGCTTGAGTAAGCCAATGCTGTAATGTGAACGTCATGTGTTTCAATTAGGTGATGGGGGCAAAATGTGTTGACAGGCCTATCTGTATTATGCGAAGCATCCATTTGGTACATTCTGATGTCATATACACGTGCATATTCATCAGAACCTCCTACAGCAAAGTAATTAGGATTTCTTGGATCCATCACAATGGAGTTCAACCTAACACTGCTTGAAGATTGCTTATTGTTTTCCGTGAAGGATGAGCAACATAATATCTTTGTGGCAGAATTGCTTCGCAGGTCATACTGCAGAACAGATGCAAGTTATGGCAAAATAATCTGAAGAGAATTTTTTACAGGTAAAACAGCACGTCGCAACCTACATGTTGAACAAAACCATCTTCACTGCAGCTATACAATATGTAGGGGCTCCCTGGTTCCACTGCAAGATTATGTACACGACCTTGATGCTTACCAAGCCTTTTAGTTTCTACGTGGCCATTCTCCAGCAATAGACCAAGCCTGACCTGCAGTGAGAAAACCAGTGTTTTGCGATGGCAGAAATCAGACAAGATTGAAGAATAAGCCCATAGGTGTCGGGAATTATTTCTCCTCAGTCCTCAAATTACGAATAAGCAACTCCAGGAGGCCTAAACTATAATATATTGGTACAAAAACATTCTCTGGATGTACATCCCTGCGGTCTATAAAAATGTGTTACTTCATACTAGGACTTCTCAAATTACGAATTAAGCAACTCCAGCAGGCCTAAACTATCATATATTGCTACAAAAACATTGTCTGGATGTACATCCCTGCGATCTATAAACATGTGTAACTTCATACTAGGACAATAAGAAGAATATGTTTGGTATGAGAAGTACTTATCCAATCATTCAATGCTAAAATGCAATTTGGAAATCTCACTAATTCTGCAATGTGTTATAACTCCTAAATACTTGAAGTGTTGGGCACCGATTCTTTATGGCATTGACAAAAGAATGGATAGGTGAAGCAAAAGATGCCATACAGTAACTGATAGTTGCATAGGTAATTCTTATAGCTAATTATAATGCAGGGACTGTTGTTCGATACATTTTTTTAAATAAAATGGTGGTGTCGAGTCTAGCTTGTGCACACCTCAACTATTCTACCGGGTACCTGCTATACCTCACCAACACAAGTACCGGTCCCTGCCAAGGCTTAGAAAGAGGGAAAGAAACATCTAGAGTCTTTTGTCTCTACTAAAATTCTCCCATTCAATGGTTTTCACACATTTCAATGACCACTAGGCCATACCCTTGAATGCTTGCCTATAATACTCTTACCCAGGTCTGGTTAATTGTGAGAAATATAGGAAAAAAATATTATTGAATTGTTGTATCAACATTATTAGATTGAGACTTCTATTTATAGACATTGCATTGGACGCTTTTTCCAACTAGGATTCCTATTCCTATTTTTCTATTCTAAGTAGGACTATATATACTTATTCCGATTCTAACACTCCCCCTCAAGCTGGTGCATACAAATTATACTCCTTCTGTTTAAAAAAGAATGTCCTTATTTCCTTTTTAGTTTGTTTAAAAAAGAATGACCCCTTTCCTTTTTTGGAAACACTTTAACTTTAACTTTTCACGTGGCATGTTTAAGACCACATCACCACAAGATTAAAGGGCATTTTGGTACATTTGACATAACTTTACTTTAGAACAACAAAATTTAAAAGTGTTTTTTCTTTTCTTAAACTCCGTTCCAAGTCAAACTAGGACATCCTTTTTGAAATGGAGGGAGTATGTACCTAGCTTGTTACATATGTAATTAATACAAGGACCGGTGAGGGCCTAGGTGAAGATATCTGCAAGCTGATCATTTGACTTCACAAATGGTCCTTCCATTTAACACTGGATTCGATGCGATATGATGGACCACTTGATTATCTCACACAAGTTCCATCTATCTGATTTCACCAAATTTTAGCTCTCCTAGCAACTGTTTGATCCAAACTAGCTCACAAGGTGCTGCAGTCATTGCTTGATATGCTGAGTCTGATTCTGCACTAGATCGAGCAACCACATTCTGTTTTTTATTCTTCCACGACACCAAATTACCCCTACTAAAACACAATAACGGATGTCGAACGTCTACCCGGGGATGATCGGGATGATCTTGCCTAATCAACGTTCATATATCTAATGATACACTCATAGCCTTGATCCTCGAAGAGTAGTCCTTTACTAGGAGCTGACTTTATATGTCATATAATACGAACAAGTGCTTCCCAATGACCATGACAAACTGACTTACAACACTCACATGAAAAGAGATGTCAGGTCTAGTCACTTTTGTCGCAAAATACGAACAAGTGCTTCCCAATGACCATGACAAGGGGAAGTCATAAACTGACTTTCAACACTTACATGAAAAGAGATGTCAGGTCTAGTCACCCTGAGATAATTCAACTTTCCAACCAAATTTCTAGACCTTTCAGGATTACTTAGTGACGCCCCCTGTCCTGGAAGGAGTATAACATTCAAATCCATAGGAGTGTCAATGGGTCTACACATCCCATCATTTCTGTCTCCTCAAGAATGTCTAAAGCATACTTGCGTTGAGAAATAACACCTGATCTAGACTAAGCAACTTCAATACCTAGAAAATACTTCGGCCTGCCAAGATATTTAGCCTGGAAATGCTTAAAGAGATGTTGCTTCAAGTCAGTGATACCATCTTGATCATCGCTAGTAATTACAATATTATCAACATAAACAACCAAATAAATACACCGAATTGGTGCAAAATGCCGGTAAAACACAGAGTGATCAGCTCTGATAGGAGTCATGCCGAACTCCAGAATTATTGTGCTAAATTTCCAAACCAGGCTCGAGGAGACTGTTTCAGACCATAGAGTGACTTACGCAATCGACATACAAGGTTACCAAACTCCCTGAGCAACAAAATCAGGTGGTTGCTCCTTATAGACTTCTTCTGCAAGATTACCATTTACCATGTAGAAAAACATTTTTAATGTCCAACTGATGAACAACAACCATAGATAGAAAAAGACAGACAAATGCTATTTTAGCCACGAGAGCGAAAATATCTGCTTTACTAGCCTCTGCCTTTCATCTACCATACAAGCATTGTTGGTTAAGTGATCTTGAACGTCTTGACCCTTGCCCCACAACTCAACTGAGGAACCGCAAGCTAAATAGTTTGAGCTTCCCATTAATGGTTCTAAAGCGATCGTAACACTTGAACTACCTATATGTTTTGAGCCAAAAATATCAATCCCTAAAGACATATTATGAAATTACAGAAAAGAGAAAAAAACAAATAAAACTAGTCGGAATCTGGGTAAGATGGTTCAGTTGCCGGGAATTAGATCTGGCTACTTGGAACTGGTCGGAATAAAAAAATAAATAGATAGTCTGCCTCGGAATGGAGAGGCGACCTCAATGGAAAAAAACTGTCGAAAAGCTGGCCAGAAACAGCCGCAAATGTTGGCGCGTGAAGCTCCTGGTAACGCAAGCCTGAGTCTTCTGGCGGTGTGTGAGGGCGTGTGACATGGCAAAACTGAGAGGAGCTCACTTGGGTTGGCTCGCCCGAGTGTTCTGCACCCCGTGGTGGTGTAGGTTTTCGCACTACACTTATAAAACAAGAAAAGGATGCAAACCAGCCTTCGACAGTCACCAGAATCTGACTACTTTTTTTTCTCGGTAAGTTTCTCATCAATGCACCATGTGAGAAATATAGGAAAAGAATATTATTGAATTGTTGTGTCTACATTATTACATCAAGACCCTTTTTATAGACATTACATTGGACTCCTTATCCAACTAGGATTCCTATTCTTATTTCTACTTCTATTCCTATTCTAAGTAGGATAGTATATACTCATTCCTATTTTAACATTAATAAATGTATTGTAAATCCACATTGGATTCACAAAAATAATGCATAGATTATAAAATGCATTGTTAATCCACATTGGATTCACATAAAGTAATATAGATTCCTACATTGCACAAGTATCGGCAATGCAGAGTTTAATATTGCAAATCAAGCACTGTAGTATTTATGCAAACCTTATACTGCTACAGTTATGCAAACAATATATTAGTGATGCAATCATTTATTTTAGAAATCAAATAGTATACTAGTTATGCAGAATTTTATGCTTTTTTCCTTATGCGACATTAATCGACCTCTTAGAATCTCTTAAAGGGCTTGGTCAGCTCAGAGAATTTGACAGGACTTCTCCTTTCCAATACAGACCACTAATATTATCATCATTTGACAATTCTTGTTTGATAATGACTGGGATCATGATTGAATCACAATAGGAGAATGGTCCAGTAAGCAGAAGCCACATCTACTACAGCATATTTCAGACTTACAAATGAACATTTGCTCATACACATTGTCGTTATCTTTCAGATTTCACATAGTAAAGTGCACAAGATGCGTAGAACATCACCTGGCCATCAGCAGCAGCAGTTACTACTTTACGATCATCAGTGAAGGGCATGAACCTGGCCTGGAATATGTTGTCCATGTGGCCTGATGAGTAAGACAATTTTGATTTCCTTGTTGCCCAGTCCCATAGTATTACTCGTCTGTCATCAGAACCTGAGACAAGAACATTGCCAGTGGCATTGAAGTCAATTGTGTTAACACAACCCTCGTGACCATTTAACTTCCCATACAAATCCAGCCGCTTCACTGTCACCTGCCCCAAATATGGAAAACGAAAATAGTTTCAGCCGCTTTGCATAATGGACCAGTTTCTCAGATGCAAGAGAAAAGAATTTCAAACACCTTAAAATTTATTACCCTCAGGCAAAATATAATAGACCAGAAATGGACACTGAGCATTCACATAGATAAAACAATTAATTCGGGATTATGGGTAGTTAGTTAATTGATTTAGTGACTGATGTGGGATTACCTTGATATCGAAATGTGAATATCTTTTACACCAAATTATGCTGCAACTGGGACTCAAGTCTTAACCATCACTAAGTATGAAGGCCTCATTTTTGTAACCTTCTTATACTAATGTGATAATTTCTTACACAAAAAACAGAGACTTAACATCAAGGAACATGAAGGCCTCAGTTTTCTTTAGTTATTTGTTTGTTTGTTCCACTTTATTGGATGTGCCACAGATACTTCACATCAGGCTTTGCCATTAAGAAGAAACAGATACAAGGAAATTAACCGTACATACCTGGTGATGAACCGGAAGACCGTCACATGGATGATACGTTCAATAAATAGTAGCTGGTATTAGCTGAAAGACTTTAAGTTTTATTTGGTGACAATGGAAAAGAATAATCATACTTAAAGCCAAATGCAGGTGAGCTTCTACACTAAGCACCTGTTGGTAACATGGAAAAGCAGGCTACAACCCCGTTGGAGTTGGCCAGATTACACTATAATATAAATATGTCTATACCGTTAATGGATAAAACTTAAATTCTCATCCAAAAGCAAGTAGGTAAGATGCTTGGCGTTCAATAAATTCCCAAAGAAGAAAACAGACAGCCTGATGCATGACTCACTATAAACAGTTCGTGCAAAGTGTAATAAGTTGATGTAAATTCTTATGGGTCATTCGCACAAATGCCCTAAGTTGCTCGGACTCTTCACTTTTGGTGTTGCACCCGTGTCGACACGACATGGGTGTGAGACCCGTCCGATTTGGTAAACAGATTTTGGGTACTTTCACCGAAATCGATGGGGAAAGTCTGGACATTTTTATGTAATCAATACAAAAGTTAAGGTAAAATTGAAGAAAATGGAACACCTTTAATATAAAAATTTTTATGTCACTACTTTTCCTTTAATCTCCTTCTAGGATTCTCCTCAAGTTCTCCACATAATATCTCACAATTTAGGTTTTATAACTCTAATTTTAGATATTTTTTTTTAGGAGAATCCCCGCACCCATATCCATATCCCCGAATCTTAAAGATAAGATCATGAAGGATCCGACCTCTAGATCCACACCCATATTGGACACCCGCACCCGAGTCCGAGCAACTTAGTTCCCTTCAACACTTTGAGAAACAAAAAAGTGGCCAAAAATACCCCAACATCGAAAAAACAAAGTAAATTAGTTTCGAACCATAATATAACACAGGTTATGTCGCTTAATTCCTATAGAACTTAGGCATAACTTAATTCCTACAAAACTTATGCTAATAGAGGAATACGTTCAGTTTCAGAACGTTGTGTCATAAGAAGTTGATAACCCACAACTTATGTTTTACAAGGCATAATTTAGTTCCAACAAAAATGCTGATAGAGGCATAAGTTCACTTTCGGAAACCACAAAGTTATACCTTAAGACGCATAACTTTTTCCGGACAAGACAAAAGTTCTCCCAACTCATGCCTTGCGAAATTAGGTCATAGTTAAGGATATTTTGACCACAAATTTTCATTAAATGAGAAACAGGGGTTAATTTAAAGAACATGATCTAGGAAAAAAATTAAAGATCATCCCAAAACAGGGGTAATCCATGCAAAAACTTGAATTCTTGCTTTTACCTTCCAACATTGGGTAAACAATGAATTAGGCGTAAACAATGAATTAGGCTAGGTCTGGCTTTTGATCCATGATAAAGAAGCTAATCCTGGGCCTAACTCAACCCAAAAGCTAGCTCAAAGAGGTGAGTATCACCAAAAGAGACCAAGTAATCTTCACCCACTCCAACAGATAAAAAAATAAATGAAATTTTGTAAGTACAGAAACATTGAAAACGAAAACCCTAGAAAAATCTAAAGATAAAGAAATTAATTTCATAATTACAATCTGTATATTTGCTTAGTGAGATGAAAATCACCGGGGACAGAATTCAAATTGCAGCAAAAACAAACCAGGCCGATTCGATTTCCCTCCCCAAACTGTCTAAGCTAAACCTTGACAAAATTACTACTTGCTGGTGAAAGATACAAAGGAACTGTAGAATAGTGTAAGTGCACAGAAACAGAGGAACACCCCCACTCTCTATTAATAGCCATAAGTAAAAAATTGGGGGGAAATTTGATACTGTCAATCATTTCATCAAACAAATAGATGTCAAAACAATAGATAATCTTAAATAAATCAGACCTCAGAAGCGGAGATTCGACGAGTGAAGTTTCTGGGTTGAGAAACCCCAATTTCTCTCCTATGGAACTCCATGAATTCATCGCCAGTAGACTTGTACAGCCTCTTCATGTTATCTTTAGCTTCCTCGTAAGTGCTTCAACTCTCTATGTATCCACTTTAATGTGGAGGTTGTAATCTTCGCCCTGCGGAACACATTAACACTCAAATTTGTGCCAAAAAGGTAAGTGCGGTATTCCTAATTATTACTCCATTCTTACTAGTGTTTCATAACATAGGTATTTATTATGTATTATTTTATTATGTGTATATAGAAGAGAGAAGTATTAAATATCTCTAAAACTCGGCTAAATTATTAGTTTCATTTTAAAATTATGAATTTGTTTGAAATCATCTTTTAATTGATTATGTGATCCTAAATACACGTGATCATGCAACATGAGTGAAATATGTTTCTAAATTCTCATCAAATTTAGGGGTGTTTCACGCTTTGATCGTTTTTTATTAAGACTATCGTACTGCTACAAAAGTTTAAAACCACTTACTATGTCATGCGATAAATTGTAGTATATCTGAGTTTATTTAATCAATTAGATTGATGTATTTAAGGCTGTTAATAGTTTGAGGAGAAAACTAATAATTTGTTCAAGTTCAAGGATATTTTCAATACTTATTTCTAAAAAAAAAATAAAAAAAATAGGGTAAATAATTAAATAGGCTATTAAATAAGAAGTGGAGATAAAATGAAAATAAAATGTTAAGATAACAACATGATCACATTAAATCAATTATTACACAAAATGAGTTTTTTCATTGTTATCTACGATGAATTCAAATAATATGAAATAATAAAATTTAAGTAAAAATTAAAATAAATATTGCATTTAAACCATGGAAAATAGCCCAAAATATCCATGAACTGTCGACCCGAGCCTACACCCTGGATATGGAACAGCACTTGAGAACCATTACTGGTCCCCACGCGAACCCTCGTCCTGTCTAACTACAAGCGAAAGACTAACTCAAGCATACATAAGCATCACATTCTAAAGAAACATTTAATTATAATTTATTAAATCTCAAAACTTCGCCCAATATACCGAGTATGAAACATAAATTTTAAATAAAATATCTGAATCAGAAAGACTCATAATAATTGTCTATCGATGAGGCCTCTACTATACATTATTATGTATATAGAAGAGAGAAGTATTAAATATCTCTAAAACTCGGGTAAATTATTAGTTTCATTTTAGAATTATGGATTTGTTTGAAATCATCTTTTAATTAAGGCCTAACCCATTGCTGGCCCCTAAAGTTGACACTAACTTTCACTTAGACACCTCAACTAGGCTTTGTCCATTTTAGACACCTCATATCTTGTTTTGGTGTGTCATTTTGACACTCTTTTTAATAATCAGCCAAATATGTAAGATGTGTGTAACACACTCGTCGATGACGTGTCAAAATGACAAATTAAACAAAGACACGTGACATATATATTGAAAATAATTTTTAAATAATGAATTTTGAGTTTTTTTTTAAAAAGAGGTCAAGGACTTAATGACATGAGTCGATTTTTATCCAAATAATTTTAAAAAAAATTAACCACTTCCAAGCCCTATGTTGTTTTCTCCACCACCCCACCCCTGATCCTCAACCTCTCCCCCAACAGATTGTCTTCTCCACATTCCACAACCCCCTACCCCAATTTTTTTTAATTTTCTTCGATATATTTTTATAGTAATTTAACTATTTGAAAGGAATTATTTACAAAAGCACAATTTTTTTTGCAAAAACTGATTCCTCTTACTTATAACTTCAAATAAAATCAAATTCTTCAAATTTAAACAAAGAGTTCCCTAAAAGAATTTTCTAGATTTTCTTTTAAGAAAACATATTTCAAAACATTTCAAGGAGGAAGAATGACAACAAAATAAGAAAAGTTGTTTAAGCTTGAAATTTTTTGGTGTTTTAGCACATTAGATCTATTTATCCATGGAAGGAGTTTAAGTTTTGAAAAATGGTGGCTAAAATGGGGAAAAAGAAGAAAAAATTAAATAAAAATAGGTTAAATATAAGCTCTCCACGTGCTGGTAAGGATTGTATCACACTCACTATGTCATGTCAGCAAAAAGTGTCAAAATGACACAGTGAAACATGACACGAGGTGTCCACAATGAACAAAGTCTAGTTGGAGTGTCTGAGTGAAAATTAGTGCCAACTTTAGGGGGCCACCGATGGGTTAGATGTGAACCTAAATACACATGATCATGCAAAATGAGTGAAATATGTTTCTAAATTCTCACCAAATTTAGGGGTGTTTCACGCTTCATCGGCTTTTTATTAAGATTCTCGTACTACTACAAGAGTTTCAGACCACTTACTATGTCATGCGATAAATTGTATTATATCTGAGTTAAGTTAATCAATTAGATTGATGTATTTAAAGTTGTTAATAGTTTAAGGAGAAAACTAATAATTTGTTCAAGTTCAGGGTTATTTTCAATACTTCTTTCTAAAAAGAATTTTTGTTTTTGAAAATAGAGTAAATAATCAAATAGACTATTAAATAAGAAGTGGAGATAAAATGAAAATAAAATGTTAAGATAACAACATGATCACATTAAATCAATTATTACACAACATGAGTTTTTTCATTGTTATCTACGATGAATTCAAATAATATGAAATAATAAAATTTAAGTAAAAATCAAAGTAAATATTGTATTTAAACTATGGAAAATAGCCCAAAATATTCCTGAACTATCCTGGATATAATCAGCACTCGAGAACCATTACTGGTCCCCCACGCGAACCCTCATCCTGTCTAACTACAAGCGAAAGACTAACTCAAGCATACATAAGCATCACATTCTAAAGAAATATTTAAATATAATTTTTTAAATCTCAAAACTTCGCTAAATATACTGAGTATGAAACATAAGTTTAAAATAAAATAGCTGAATCTGAAAGACTCACAATAATTGTCTATCGATGAGGCCTCTACTATACAAAGATGAGTGTCGGGACAAGACCCACGACTCCTCAAAAGAGCTACTACTAACAACTCATAAACCTGGAGTTCTCCGAAAGTAGGGAGATCTCACTTGAAAGCTGGCGAGCGGATGAAGTGATCTCAACAGACTCTTGTTGATGATGATCCTAAGAACTTGTGTCCGCATCATTAAAAGATGCAGGTCGAATGCCATGAATACATTGAATGAACGAGTACGTAATATAGATTAATAACAAAAAATCTGAATGAAAGGACTGCAATAGATATAGATGTATACTTAATTGAATGTAAAGAAATAAAGGACTGAAATCATTAAAACTTTACAAAATACATACTCATCTCTGAACTCAACATATTGAGTGATATAATAAAAATATACTTTTAGCTATATTTGAGAGATTCTCTACGTAATGATACAACATTGCGCTCACGCTGCCAAAACTGTCAAATGCCTTGTCGGGATATAGAACAACTCAACTAAGTGGATCCACTGAGCTCTATCTGAAGACAATTAGGATTCATCTAAAAAGTATGATTTTGTACCCATGTTGGCATACATGATTTATGAGGAATGTGAGTTGTTTAAACTCATCCCAATATCGATGCTCAATACTACTCTGAATAATATATACTCAGCCTCAATGTTTAAAAACATACTCTTCCTCTAGTTTGAGATAATTGCTCAAATTGTCCTCTTAAAAGAGGTAACTGCTCTTGAAATGTTTTTGAACTCATAACTCATTAGAAATCAAAGTTTCTCTTTTATCAATGTAAAAACTGATACCTTTGGGAATACTTACTTCCCTTA
Source organism: Solanum sitiens (assembly GCA_016801875.1). NCBI lineage: Eukaryota > Viridiplantae > Streptophyta > Magnoliopsida > Solanales > Solanaceae > Solanum > Solanum sitiens. The sequence continues at coordinate 4,516,860 of JABWTJ010000069.1, read as the reverse complement.
TACTCTTAATTAATTCATATTTGAAACCTCTTTCTCAAAATATATCAAAATCATATTCTGATATGATCATTCATGACTTGAAAAGTTATACTGCATAAAAATTAATGGTATATCTAGATACCATACCCCTTAAACATTGATGACATACTCGACTGCATGCTAATCATGTGTTAAAAACTCTTTCTCAAAACTCATCTTTATTTTCTCAAAAACTCAATTTAAAACTCAAATATTGACTTTAAAAAGCTTCTCAATATTTATAACTCAATTCATAGGGTTCAAGCAGAATTATGGACATGAACGACTCAAATCAAGGGTCTTAATAGCAATATGGAAACTCAGTACTCAAAACTCAAGAACTTGGAACTCAAAACTCAACAATACTACTCATCTTGAGAATACCCAATTCATATGTATATGTTGAAATATAGACATGAATGAATCAACTCAAGAATCTTAATGCATAACATATATCAATTCAATAATTAGGAATAATATTTCAGAAATAAACATGAACTTGAGAACTCAAAATCAACTCATTTCAATAATACTCAAATCTAGAGATAGAATCTTTGATTTTTTATTTACTAATTTGAAAGTAGATGTAGGGCGTAAAGACAAACTAGTCCAACACTATGATAGGCTTACATACATGAAAGAACAAAGTCCATTAAGATTCTTGAAAAAGAACTTGGATAGAAGCCTTGAAATCCTAACTTGAAGGTAAACAATCAAGAAAACCTTTCTTGAGATTCTTGAATTAGTTTCTTGATATCTTTATGCACAGGAATTATGATTTTCATTAGCAATTAATAATTGTATGGAGGAATTTGAGTTGAAATGAATGGAATTCTTGAAGAAGAATCTTGAAAAAAGATTGAAAAAATCTTGAATGGAGTCTTGTACTTTGATTATGAGATGAAAATCTGATTGTTTGGGTCCTTAATTAGTCAAGAAATTTGTTTAGATTTTTTTTTAAAGGTAATTTTTTTTTACCTTTTTTCAATGTTTTTTCGTCGGCTAATTCATCGCTACACTGTATCTGGTTACTAAAATGGTCATAACTTTTTTACTCAAAACTCGAATTGTTACAAAATTTGTGGTGTTGGAAATAAATTCAAATATCTTTAGTTTGATAGATTATGAGCCACATAACTCCTTATATTCTAAGAGATATGCTCGTTTGAAGTTGATCCAAGAGAATCTTAAATCAAAACTTAATCGGTAAGGAAACTTTCAATTCCACTTTGTGCTAGGAGTTTCTAGTGACCTTAATTGATATCCAAAATCATTCACGCACTAAAAATTTTTCCCTTTACATACATGGTCAATTTAAGAATCACCATATATGACCACACAAGTAAATGAAGAATGGTTCGAATCTTCACTTAGAAATTTTTGAGGTATTACAATATCTCCCCATTGGGATCATTCGTCCTCGAATGATGGTAAAATAAGAATGGAAGGGAAAAAAAGTTACTCTACTATCTTTTTGACTTCTAAATTTGTCTACTAGCGTAGGCGGAAGTGATTCATTCTGAGAGTTTTGAAACTGAATTAGACCACACTTGGCACGAATACTAAATAAAATTTCAAAATTACATGTCATGATATGAATATTCTAAGCATCACAATATGAACACTGATTCTCTCTCAATTATCATTACTCAACTACTATTATCAACATCATTATCAAAACTAAAAGGATTACTGAGGGAGCTTTAGGGTGGAAGATCATAAGCACGATTCATTCGAGATATTTGATATAAGAATATGCATGACATAACATAATATTGCTAGTCATTGAGAGTAGATTATGAACTTGTGAGACTAAACATATTATGAAACGTGAATGCTTATATGAATAAGTTCATATTATGAGTCTGATATCTACAACTTTATGGTACTCATCCCAAATTCAAGCTTACAAACACGAATATCAATATAATTTCTTACATACTATACTAATTTACGACTGCTAGATAAAATTAAGAAATACTTGCTCACTAAGACCTCATGACAAGTAGTCAATCTTTATCTCTCAGTCTACATACTTATAATTTACCATCACATTTCCTTTCACAACTTAAGTATTATTCATGTAAAATCTCGTATTCTAGATAAACTAAGGTTAAACTAAGAAAAACAAGAAGAATCAAATTTGGAAATAAGTAAGGAATCTAGAAAATTTCCAGATTTCAAAAGTGAGTTTTGGTCATTTTAAAACGGCCATAATTTTTAGCTCAGAAGGAGTTTGGGAAAGTTCTTCATAGGGACGGAAATCTCGTCATAAGATATTTCCAACGACGTTAAGTTTGCAAATTTCCGAGGTCGTATGAGGGAGATATGACTCTCGGAAGTTGGGCTGTTGAGCAGGGAAAGTTCCAAATCCGAATTTGTTAAGGGTGTTTTGGTCTTTTCTTAAATTAATTATTATTTTCGTTTTAGGGGTAATAAGTTGGGTCTAAGCTGATCCCAATCAGTTTTCGCATTTAGAAAATAAGCTATGGCTTTGAGAGAAAGGAGAAAAGATGAGAAGGGAGAAGAAGACGCAAGAACGCCAAGAATTCGTTCGTGGATTTCGTCGGGGGTGATCCCTAACAAGGTATGTGAGATCATTCGGTGTTGGGTTCTTTCACCCACCCTCTAAATTGATTCATTACATCCATTTAGAGTTAATTGAAAGAAAATCTTGAAGTTCTTGAAGAAAAGTTTGAAGTTCTTGTTGGTTGAATTGTTGTTGATCTCTGTTAGTTTTAATCCATGTTTCCGGACTGTTTTTGGGTCCAAAATATTAGGTAATGAGTTATTTAGTAATCCTAAGTGTTTGGGGTGGGATCCATGGGAGTTTGGGAAGGTTTAGAGATGAAAAACGAAGAAGAAAGTCGGAAAACCCGTCTCGGATAGATGCAGGGGCGTCACGCCTCCAAAGCGCCTCAGGACCGAGTATGTCCGTCAGGCTCTGGCGGGCAGCTCCTCTCAGAGCGCCTGAGGACAACCTTTGTCCGTCATACTATGGCGCACCGCGCCTCTCACAGCGCCCCGACCCCCTGGAGACCCTGTTCTTTCCCTATCTTTCCGTACTAGTTCCTAAGTGATGTATCCTTCATTCCTAGTTGATTCCAACACTCTAGAGTACATTTAAACATCATGAAATCATCCATAAACATGAGATTATGATCCTTGAATTCATACTTCAATTCAAGAAAAGTTAATGTCAAAGTCAAGAAAGCTTAGAGCCAAGTCTAGAAGTTAAGAAGCAAGTCAAAGTAAAGTTATAAAGTTTTATAAAGTCTTTCACAAACGTTTTCACTTCGTTTTAAAGACTTAAAGTTCAAGTAAAGAAAGAGTAAAGAGTTGAGTTCATTTCTCAAAAGATATGGGGGAACTAAGTATTCCCTAAGAGTTAAGTTTTCAAGTAAGCAAAGAGTATCAAGTTGTGTTCAGTTCTCAAGAGTTATAAGGGTACTAAGTAGTCCCTAAGAGTTTATAACAAGATCTTTTCCAACTTTTGAGAAAGAAAGGAAGCTAGACTTCCACAGAGCCTATGACTAGTTTCAGTAAAGAAAAGAGGAAACTATGATTTCCAAGAGAGCTTTTTAAAAGCTAAGTTTTGAGCACTAAACTCAAATCACAGAATCCGTATGTTTTAAAAACATAAGAGCCAGTATATATATATATATATATATATATATATATATATATATATATATATATATATATATATATACTAGGAGTAGTATTGAGCACCGATGTGGGGATGCGAGTTCAGATAACTCAAGTCTCCATGTAAATCATGTAGCCATCATGGGTAGAAAAGGGTCATACTTTTTAGATGAACCCTATTCATAGTTTACTAGTGGATCCATTAGGCAGTTCAGGTCCTATACTCTGGCAAGGTTAGGATGGCCGGGAAGCGTGGGCCGAGTAACATTGTATCATCAATATAGCTCTTAAGTGATGGTTATTAGTTAGAGAATCTCCCACAGAGTAATGTATATTCATATACATCATTGTATTTTTATACACAACAGTATTGTATTCTCATACACATCAATATTGTATTTTATATACATCTCAGACATTATCGTATATTTGTATATATTTAGAGTTTTGAGCATGTTTTCAGTTATCGCTTCTTTATATTGCAATTATTTTAACTGCGTATATTAAATAAGAATTAATAGATCATGAGTTGAACAGAGCCAAGGTAAGTATTCATTCTCACTCCCTTTAAGCCTATGTTTTGTTTAGATTTCCAACTCGCATACTCGTACATTCAATGTACTGATGCCAATTGGCTTGCATCGTTTTATGATGCAGACGCAGGTAACCAGGATCAACAAGCGGCATTTCGTTGATCCAGACTGAGCTTCAAAGTCAATGGTGAGCCTCCTTGCATTCCGGAGGACATCCATTTATTTTGCTTTAGTTTTAAGATGACCCGATGTTGTGGGGTCTATCCCAACATCCCTCTTCAGTCAGTTAGAGGCTTTATAGACAACTAGTATGTCAGTTTGGAGTTTATTTTACTTGTTGAGACTCGAGTGCCATTTTGGCCAGATATTATATGAAGTATTTGTTTTGGAGCATGCTTTATTTCTTGAGTAAGTTGAGTATAGTCTTCCGCTGAGTTAAGTAAGCCAGGCCAAGGGTTCTCTTGGAAGTCAACAATGGTTTCCGAGTGCCAGTCTCACCCAGGGTGTAGGCTCGGGGCGTGAACATTCACCCACTTACTATACATTATTACTTAATTAGTTCTATAATCCTCTGAATACTATGGGGTTTTCCTTCAAAAATCATAAGCCTAGCTTAGGTCTATTAGCTCATGCATACTCTGCTTCTTTTTCCAACACAAATACTTGACCTTCACTAACACAATGTCACATCAACATAAACTCCCTTCTGATTAAAATATACTCTAACTCATCCTAACTTGTAACTATTCCTCTACCTTCTATCATGAAATCCACACAAGATTACTACTTCTTAGCGTACACATAAGAGAAAAACTCATCATTAATGACTTACTAGATACATGGATACAATTTACTTAATAATTGTACCCATTTATTAGGTTACTACACCTCTAATTGCATATGTCTAACTCTGGGAACTTCTACTACTACTGTTTATAACATCGTAACTCATACTATCTTTCAGGTGAATATACTACCCAAGATCTAAAACATACTTCCTTACATGGGTTTCAACTGAAACAAGGTTTAGAGAAGAGAGTCCGGGAGTACATCTTGCTTTAAGTTCGAGGCACAATTCATATGAATAAGAGTGCATTCTTACGAATTTCAATACTTAAGCTCACTCTTGGGCTTCTATCAAGTCCCTCTGTAGTATCATGACCTTCTCAAGACTTTTGCGCAGAGTAATTTATTGATAAGCATCTAGGATTTAATTTTAAACCACATTGAGTATGAGGGGTAGTCAAATGGATTTGAGAAACGCAAAAGTCTGAATAAGTTCCTTACGACACAATTCTATTGCATGATTTAGAGTATGCAAGAAGGGAAACTTTCTTAAATGTGTGTAGTCCCTAATTCATAAAAGTGAGACCCTCACAACCATAAATAAGATCCTACTAATATTACTTCGTAGACAACCTAGAACACTTGAACTCTGTGCTATGATACCAAGTTTGTGATGACCCGAGCCTATATGCTAGACGTGGCCAGCACTCAAAAATCATTGTTGGTCTCTAAGTGAACCCTCAACCTAGTTGACTATAAGCGAATGACTAAATCAGGCACACATAAACATAAAATTAAAAGAAGCATGTAAAAATAAATTGCTGAATCTTAAGACTTTGCTGAATGTATAGAGTATGAAACATAAGTTTTAAATAAAAATATCTGAATTTGAACGACTCTCCAAACCTGTCTATCTATGAAGCCTCTCTTATACAAAGATGAGTGTTGGGAAGAGACCCACTACTTCTCAAAAGAGTTACTACTAACAACTCATAAACCTTGAGTCCTCTGGAAGCAGAAAAACCTCACTCCGAGCGGATGAAGTGATCTCAATAGACTCTTGTTGAGGATCCTAAGAACTTGTATCTGCATCATTAAATGATGCAGGTCGAATGACATTAGTACATTACGGGCATGTAATATATGTGAATAACAAAAATATATACTCAACTAATTGAAAAGAAATAAATGAGTGAAATCACTAAAACTTTACAAAATACTTACTCATCTTTGAACTCAACATATTGTGTGATATAATAAACATATAATTTAACTATATTTGAGAGATTCTCTAACCGACAACCATCACTATGAGCTACGTGATGATACAACGTCTCGCCCACGCTGCAAGAACTATTTGATATCTTGTCAGGGTATAGAACGCCTCAACTAAGTGGATCCACGAAGCTCTACCCGAAGATACATAGGAATCATCTAAAAAGTATAGTCCTATACCCATGTTGGCATACATGGTTTATGATAAATGTGAGTTTTCTAAACTTATCCCAGGTTTGATACTACTTCCAATAATATATATACTCATGCTCAATGTTTTAAAATATACTTTTCCTTTGTTTTGAGATAATTGCTCAAACTATCCTTATAAAAATGGTAAGTAATCTTGAATTATCTTTGAACTCATAACTCATTTAGCAAATTTTCTCTTTTATCAATGTAAAACTGATACCTTTGGGAATACTTAGTTCCCTTATAGTCTTACTCAATTAATACTTGAAAACTCTTTCTAAAAAATATATCAAAATCATATTGTGATATGATCATTGATGACTCGGGAAGTCATGCTGCATAATTATTGATGGTAAATCTAGATACCATTTCGGTTAAACATTGATGACATACTCGACTGTTAAACTAACCATGTTTTAAAATGCTTAAACATTGATGACATACTCGACTGTTAAACTAATCATGTTTGAAAATTCTTTCTCTAAACTCTTATTTACTTTCTCAAACACTCAATTTAAAACTCAAATATTGACTTTAAAAAGCTTCTCAATATTTATAACTCAATTCATAGGGTTCATGCAGAATTATAGCCATGAATGACTCAACTCAAGGGGCTTAATAACAATATGAAAACTCAGTTCAAGAACTGAAAGGAATCAAGAATTCGTACCTATGAACTCAACGATACTAATCATCTTGATAATACTCAATTCATATGGTTCATGTTAAAATATAGACATGAATGAATCAACTCAAGAATCTTAATGCATAACATATAACAATTTAATAATTAGGTATAAATTTTAAAAAGAAACATGAACTCGAGAACTCAAAATCAACTCATCTCAATAATACTCAAATCTAGGGGTAGCCTTACATACATGAAAGAGCAAGGTTCTTGAAGAATCTTTAAATATAACTTGTATAGAAGCCTTGAAACTCTAGCTTGAAGGTAAACAATCAAGAAAACCTTTTCTTGACATTCTTGAATTAGTTTCTTGGAATCTCTATGGCCAAGAATTATGATTTTCATTAGTGATTCATAATTGTACGGAAATTTGAGTTGAAATGAATGGAATTCTTGGAGAAAGACTTATCTTGAAGAAGAACCTTGAAAAAAGATTCAAAGAATCTTGAATGGAGTCTTCTACTTTGATTTTTCCTCAGGGTTTTGCTTTAGAATTTGAGAGATGTATTAAAAGATGAAAATATGATTGTTTTGGGTCTTTAATTAGTCAAGAAATTTGTTTAGAGTTTTCTTAGAGGTAAAATGACAAAAATGACCCTTTTTAATAATTTTCCTCGGCTTATTCGTCACTGCACTTTATATGATTATTAAAGTGCTCTTAACTTTTTACTCAAAACTCAGATTGTTGCGAAATTGGTGGCGTTGGAAAGAAGATTCAAATACCTTTAATTTTACTTGGTTATGGGACACTTAACTCTTTATATTGTAAGAGATATGCTCATTTGAAGTTGACCCAAAGAAAATCTTACATCAAAACTTAATCGGTAAGACAACTTTCCATTCTACTTTAGGCTAGGAGTTTCTAATGACCTTAATTGATATCCAAAATCATTCATACACTAAATTTTTTTTACCTTTACACATATGGGAATTAAGAATCACTCGATCTGAACCTATAAATAAATGAACAATAGTTCGGGTCTTCACTTAAATTTTTACGATCAAATTTAAAAATCTCATTTATTACATGGCTCAATTTCATTGTTGTGTTTTATAGTTAACCTAAACTAATTAAATTCAAATTCATATGTAGATCCATCTAATAACCTCATATTCGCCTCACCCATAACCCCATTATACTAATGGAAAAAAATCAAAATTTTCATTTATTAATTAATCCAAATTTATTTTTTCTTCATATAATTGTTCATCTTCTTCATTGAACCCAACTATTAAATTCATCCAAGTCACCTTAATCCATCTACAAAACCCTTCAAAATTAAGGTGACTTTGGATGAATTTGTATTTAAATTTTAAAGTGTTTTGTTGATGGATTAAGGTGACTTGGATGAATTTAATAGTTGGGTTCAATGAAAAATATGAACAATTATATGAAGAACATATTAAATTTAGATTAATTAATAAATAAAAGTTTTGATTTTTTCCCATTAGTGTAATGGGGTTATGGGTGAGACGGATATGAGGTTATTAGATGGATCTAGATATGAATTTGAATTTAATTAGTTTAGGTTAATTATAAAACACAACAATGAAATTGAGCCATGTAATAAATGAGATTTTTAATTATATTTCTCATTTTGGTCATAAAAAAGGGGTATTTTAGAACTAATAACCTTACGTCTAGGGAATTTTAGTTTCAAAAGGTTAAGAAAGGGTATTTTAGTGTGTGAATGATTTTGGATATCAATTAACATCATTAGAAACTCCTATCCCAAAGTATAAATGAAAGTTGCCTTACCGATTAAGTTTTGATGTAAGATTCTCTTTGGGTCAACTTCAAATGAGCATATATCTTACAATATGAAGAGTTACGTGTCCCATAACCTATAAGATTAAAGGTATTTGAATCTTCTTTCCAACGCCTCCAATTTTGCAACAATTTGAGTTTTGTGTAAAAAGTGATGACCACTTTAATAGCCATAAAGTGCAATAACGAATTAGCCGACGGGAAGATATTAAAAAAGGTCATTTTTGTATTTTTACATCTAAGAAAACTCCAAACGTATTTATTGACTAATTAAGGACCCAAAACAATCAAATTTTCATATTTTAATACATCTCTCAAATTCTAAGGCAAAATCCTAAGGAAAAATCAAAGTAGAAGAATCCATTCAAGATTCTTCTTCAAGGTAAGTCTTTCTCCAAGAATTCCATTTATTTCAACTCAAATTCTTCCATACAATTATGAATCACTAACGAAAATCATAATTCTTGGTAATAGTGATTTCAAGAAACTAATTCAAGAATCTCAAGAAAGGTTTTCTTGATTGTTCTCCTTCAAGCTAGGGTTTAAAGATTTCTAATCAAGTTCTTCTTCAAGATTCTTCAAGAAACATGTTCTTCCAGGTGTGTAAGGATATCATAGTGTTGGACTAGTTCTTCCTCACGCCCTACATCTACTTTCAAATAAGTAAAAGAGAAATATAGGATTCTACCCCTAGATTTGAGTATTCTTGAGATGAGTTGATTTTGAGTTCTTGAGTCCTTGTTTCTTTTTGAAATTGTATTCCTAATTATTGAATTGCTAGATGTTATTCATTAAAATACTTCAGTTGATTTGTTCATGTTTATACTTTAGCATGTACCCTGTGAATTGAGTATTTTTTAGATGAAAAATATCGTTGAGTTTTGAGTTTCGAGTTCTTGAGTCTTGAGTTCTGAGTTTACTTATTGACATTAAAATTTTTGTGTTGAGTCATTCGAATCAATAATTACATATGAGCCCTATGATAGGATTTATAAATTCTGAAAAGCCTTTTAAGGCCAACACTTGAGTTCTTAAACTAAGTTTTGAGAAAGTAAAGTTGAATTTATAAAAAAGAGTTTCTAAAAGATGATAAGTATGACAACTGAGTATGCCATCAATGTATGAGCAGTATGGTATATAGATATACCATGAATATTTATGCAATGTGAATTTTTGAGTCATCAATGATCATATTAAAATATGACTTTGATATGCTTTTGAGAAAGAGCTTTCAAGTATTAATTGAGTAAGAGTATAAGGGGACTATGTATTCCTAGAGGTATCAACTTTTACATTGTTAAAAGAGAAACTAAGATTTCTAAATGAGTTGTGAGTTTAAAAGATATTTCATGAGGAGTAGCCTCTTTTGAGAGGGTAGTTTGAGTTATCATCTCAAACCAGAGGAAGAGTTATGTTTTTTTTAATTATAAATATGAGCATGAGTATATATTATTGGGAGTAGTATTGAACATCAACATGGTAAAGGGTCATACTTTTTAGATGATTCCTTATTTCTTTTTAAGCATAACCTAGTGGATGGACTTAGTTGAGGTTTTCTATACCCCTTCAAGGTATAAGACAATTTTGGAAGCATGGCGAGACGATAAATCATCACGTAGCTCATAATGATGGTTGTCGGTTAGAGAATCTCCCAAACAGAGTTAAAAGTGTATTTTTTGTTATATCACTTGATATGTTGAGTTCAAGAGACGACTAAGTATTTTGTAAAGTTTTAATGATTACACCTCTTTATTTATTTACATTAAGTTGAGTATATATCTATATCTGTTGCAGTCCTTTCATTCAGTTATTTGTTATTCAGCTATATTATATACTCGTACATTTAATGTACTAATGTCATCTGTCCTGCATCTTTTAATAACGCATATACGAGTTCTTAGGATCCGTAACAAGAGTCCATTGAGATCACTTCATCTGCTCGTCAACTTTTGAGTAAGACCTCCTTGCTTCTGGAGGACTCCATTTTTATGAGTTGTAGTATTTCCCTTGAGGAGTCGTGTGTCTTATCTCGATACCCATCTTTGTATAGTAGAGTCTTCATATATAGATAATTTTGGAGTCTTTTAGTTTCAGATATTTAATTTAAAAACATATGTTTTAGACTGAGTATATTCAATGAAGTTTTAAGATTCAATAAACTGTTTTTAAACGTTTCTTTCAATTTAATGCTTATGTATTCTTGAGTTAGTCTTTCGCTTGTAGTTAACAAGGATGAGGGTTTGCATGGGGACCCAATGATTCTCAAGTTCCGGTCACGTCTAGGGTGTAGGCCGGGTCGTTACACAAGTCATGACCAACCAAGCTGAACAAGAAAAAAGAAATCGATAGGATGTGGCTGATACATCCAAAATTCGTGAGTTCTTAAGGATGAATCCTCCGAACTTCACCCGTTCAAGTGTCACTTAGGATTCATAAAACTTTGTGAAGAGTTGCAAAAAGTGTTTGAGGTGATGTATATTTCAGATGTTGAGTGCGTGGAACTAGCTACATATCAATTGAAAGGTATTTGCTAGAGTATGGTACAACCAATGGAAGAAAAATAGAGTTGAGGGTTCACCAATTGTGAGTTGGGCAATGTTTGAAGAGGCCTTCATGGTGATTTTCTTTCCTCGTGAGCTGAGAGAGGCTAAAGTAAGATAATTTTTTACTCTTAAGTAGGAATCCATGAGTGTGAATGAGTACAACCTCAAGTTTACTCAACTTTCTCGTTATGCTCCAGAAATGGTTGTTGATATGAGGAGCAAGATGAGCTTATTTGTTACGACCCGTAAAAACTAGTATGTGAAACTAGAGCCTAATGAGTTTTGTTTTGAGTTTGATATGGAGTTTTTAGTTGTAGATTGTCTTTCCGAGCTTATTGAGTGGTTAAACGTAAAGGTACGACTCCCTAAGGACCAATCAAGGGGTCCTTGAGGATGACCATAAAGCCTAACCCCCAAGACCCCCCAAAAACCACAAACTGTCAAATTTAGAGGGACTCACGGATAGGACCTACGCCATGTGGGTCCATCCATTCCCCGTGGATGACTTTTGTGGGTCAAGGTTCCAAAAGTGAGGTCTCTGAACCAAACCACGAGAAGTCAGGATGGCCCGTGGACACACGCACGGTCCATGGGTGGGGGTTCGTAGTTTTTACATGGTTTGCTGTCAACGGCTCGACCAAGGTGATGGTGAGATGGTAAATTCATCTTAAGTTTATTTAAGTTGGGGGACGGTTATTATTGATTAATTAAAGTATTTTATATGTTTTAAAAGTATTAAAACACCCTTTTCAATTCATTCTTTCAAAAACTCAAATTAGAAACCTCCTTTTCTCAAAATATTTTCTCTCTAGAAACTTCAATTGGAGATGAAGGATTCAAGCTTTCAAGCTCAAGATCTCATATTTTTCAAGCAACTTTTGTGGTTTTCTTCCCTATGAGGTATTGTAGTTTTCATCCTTGACTAAGTTCCATTCAAGGATCCCTATAAAAAGTGATTTCAAGTTCCAAGTTCTTCCAAAAAACCTAGGGTTTTTGAATCTAAGCATGGGTCCAATTCTAAAACTTTTTTTTAAAGATAATAGTGCAGAATGTATTCTTTATTTAATGATGAATTATGGTGAATTGTGAAGGATTCCCCCATGGACCCATGTTAACCCCCAAATTTCAAAAGTGAATGAATATGATTTGGGTTTGATTGATCATGAAGTATGTTGAATTGTTTAAGCTTATATTGATTTATTTTATTGAATCATGTCACTATTCGTGCTTAATTGTAGTATTATAGGGTGTGTTGGTAAAGTGTGATCAATAGCCTTGAAAGCCAAAGTATGAAGTTTTATGTATGATTATGATGAGAAGTATATGCATGTGAGTTCAATGAAGGTATAATGATCATATTTAGAATGTAATTTTATTGAATGTTTATTCTCAATTAACACTCATGAATGATGAAGATAGAATAGGAAGGGTTTCTTCAATGTATTACACACTTTGAATTGGTAGGCTTATGCATCTTATTCTTGTGTAAATGAAAGTAATGTTGATTGATGTATCTTGAATTGCTAGGCTTATGCATCCTATTCTTATGTAAATGAAAGTAATCATGATTGATGTATCTTGAATTGGTAGGCTTAGACATCATTTTCTTGAATGAATGAATGTATTGGTGATTGAAGTACCTTGAATTGGTAGACTTAGGCATCATTTTCTTGTGTTGTTAATGTACAGGCCTATGCCATTTCTTTCATAAATGAGTTAATGTAACAGTGACTCTTGAATCGATATGCCAAAGACATTTCTTTCATAATGAGTCAATGACTGATGTACCATGAATCGATAGGTCAAATGCGTTCCTTTTATGTCTATAATGATGTGATAATGTGCCATGAACCGATAGGCTTATGGAATTCCTTTCATGTGTATGTAATGATGAACCATGAATTGATAAGATTATGACATTTCCTTCATGAGGATTAAATGAGCTCTCCTAATAATGAACCATGAGTTGATAGGCTAATGACATTCCTTTCATGTGTAATGATGTACCTTGAGTTGATTGACCAATGGCATTTTGATGTACCGTGGTTTCACGGTACTTTCAATGCTTTTTCCTTAAGTTTAGTGTGTGTCTAAAGCCTTTTTGTATTAGTTTTAATGTATTTTTCTCTTTGTGTGCAGGAAATATGTCCAGGATGAAAACGCGGAAGAATTGGGCTGAAACTGCAGAAGTGACTACCTACGGAGCCATCAACGGTCCGTCGACCCCTCGACGGTCCGTAGGTTGCCATCGTCGTATGGAGAAAGAGATGCTGAATGAAGATTAGGGAATTCTGACCAAGTATGGGGCTACAGAGGCTCTCAACAGACCGTCATCTCCACGACGGACCATCCTGCACATCCGTCATCATCAACAGAAAGTAGCCCCAGTACCCATCTTGAAAAAAAAGCTAAGTATGGAACGACGGAGGACCACGACGGTCCGTCGTGGCCTCGACGGTCCGTCATCCAGGTCGTCGACTCAGACGCGGTTTTTGGGCAGATTTTCCTTAAATAGATTTCCCTTTTATGTTAGGATTCTATTATTATAAATACTTGTAAAAACCTCGTTTTTGAGGTTAGACTCTTGGGTATTTTTCAGTTTTATTATTCTAAGTTTGTGAACTTGAGATTTTGGAAATTAATCTATTTTCCGAAATTGTTTGTTGCAAGATTATTGATTAATTCAAGTAACTTTCTGGGTTTTCTTCAATCACATCAAAGTAAGTGCATGAATTCTTATCAAACTAATATGAATTGTGTGATTATTAACATGGGTAACTAAAACCATAACTAGGGTTGTGGGAACCATGGGTAAATAACAAGGTAAAAACTAGCTAAAATAACAATTCTAGAATAGTGTCTTGCATTCATTGATAATTCTTTCGTTTAGAAGTCTTTTTAACGAGTGCACGCGTTAGAACTCGCCTTATTGCTACTTTCCGGACCAAGGAGGTAGATAATAAGAAAAGAATTATCAACATAGATTTAGTATACGCTATCTAATAGGCTAGTGTCGATTGGTGCGAAGTAACAACTGAGCCAAACATCGATTATGATGCTTAATATGAGGTAAATGTAAGGTTTAGTAAAGCATACACACGTAGCCGGACCGAGGTGCGGAGTGAAATTTCCTAGTTGCCGGACCAAGGAATTAGGGATACATAACTTACCACTTTGCATGCAAGATATTAGAAAAGGATTGTTATAGCTAGAATTACCGAGTTATGAACCTATGGGGAACACTTAAGCCCTAGTTACTCTCGTTACTTGATAAAAATCAAATCTTTGAACTTGTTTATTTAGAAATAGCTAATTATATTCGTTACTTAAAACCCTCTTTTTGTTATTTGTTTTCGGAAAGGACTTGACTAAATAGAAGTAATAGTAGGTTAAAGTTAAGTCTAAAACATTTTCCTCGTGGGATCGACCCCAACCTCATAGTTGGGTTCTTTACTTGGTACGACTGCTTATACTTCTTTTCGAGAAGTAAATTTGAGCGTATCAAATTTTGGTGCCGCTGCCGGGGAAAGTTGCTTTTAGATTAACTTTAAACTTATTACCGAAGTTTAGTCAGCATTTTTCTAATTTTACTTTTTCTCTTTGTTTTTGTCTCTTGCAGATCTAACTTCTGTGTATGCCAAGTACGCGGAGTAGAGGAGAACCCATACTCGCACCCGACCCTGAACTGGAGCGTACACTGCGCAGAATGAACCAAAATCTGGGTATTCTCGATGATGGTCACAACCCGGAAATTCCACCACCGGTTGATGCTCATGCTCAATTATTACCTAAAAATCATGGGAAAGGTGAAATACGGAGGCAACCTCCCACTCCACGCCCTCAAGAGTATTATAGGGGATATGATAACATTACTGACTCTGACGGACCACTTGTCTTGCCTCCCCTACCACATGGCCATACTTTCGTGGTAACTAGTAGTCTGATGCAAATGCGCACCGCTAGAGGTTTATTTTTGGGGCTACCTTCTGAGGATCCACATGCTCACATCGCCAAAGTGAGGTCGGTGTGTAAGAGTTCTGTAGGGAGGCCTGATTTGAATATGGACGTAATTGGGTTGAGAGTGTTTCATCTCTCACTGACGGGAGAGGCTGCTATATGGTTTACAGAACTCCCCTATAACTCAATCTACACTTGGAATCAATTGAGGGATGTGTTCTTAGCACGTTGCTACCCGGTGTCTAAGAAGCTAAACCACAAAGATAGGGTGAACAACTTTGTGGCACTACCGGGAGAATCAGTCAGTAGTCCTTGGGACAGATTCACTTCGTTCTTGAGAAGTGTCCCCAATCACCGCATCGATGATGAGTCTTGAAAGAGTACTTCTATCGGGGACAAGATGATAATAATAAAGCAGTATTGGATACGATATCGGGTGGTTCTTATGGGGAGTGTCCTTATGCTGAGATTGCTGAGAAGTTAGAGAAAAGCTCCCA
The DNA here is from genome assembly GCA_016801875.1 of Solanum sitiens. Classification (NCBI taxonomy): domain Eukaryota; kingdom Viridiplantae; phylum Streptophyta; class Magnoliopsida; order Solanales; family Solanaceae; genus Solanum; species Solanum sitiens. Next base: position 4,500,955 of record JABWTJ010000069.1, on the reverse strand, counting down.
AAATAATGAAGCTTGGAGCACTAGGAAGTCAGATACTGGGAGAAATACTTTTGCAGTGCAATCCGCACACAACCCAGCCACAGATGAAATTCGTGAGGAAATGGCTCAAATGAGAACTGAGCTTGGGTTGGTGTTGAAATATGTCACTGGGGGTGCAGAAAAGGTAAATGCGGTGAACTACTTGTCTAAACCACCACCGCCGACTGATGAGTATTATTATGAGGAGGACTCTTATGCAGTAAATGAGCAGACGGGGGGTTTCCGACCAAACGCCCAAGGCTCCAATCAGGAGAATTGGCGCCAAGGTCAAGGAAACCAAGGTCGGAACTATGGTAATTACAACCGAGAGGGTCATTATATCCGAGATGGGAATTACAACTGCGATAACAACTTCAACCGGGGTAACTATGGTAACAGAAATGATAGGAGTGGGCCCTATGTTCGACCTCAAAATCATGAAGTTACTCCTAGGGACGGTGGAAGTAGTATGGCGCGAGTTGAGGATATGTTGCAGAAAATGATGAGGAGGTTCGATGCTAGTGATGAGCACACTAAAGAGTTGAGGAGTGACTTAGCGAGTATTGGGCAAAAAGTTGATACACATGCAATCTCGATCAAGATCTTGAGTTGCAATTGGCCCAATTGTCTTCGACTGTGAAACCACGCCAACCGGGTACTTTTCCTAGCAACACTGTCCAAAATCTGAAAAATGATGGACACTGTACGGCAGTCACAACTCGAGGTGGTAAGCAAACCATTGACCCACCGATGCCGTCTGGTGTAGAAAATGTGATAAGAGGTGATGATGAGGTAGTGGAGGTTAGTGGTGAGTTAGGAGACAAAACGGGGAAAGAAGCTGAGGTACCCCAAAAGGTGATCCCCATGCCTAGACCACCACCTCCATTCCCACAAAGGTTAGTGAAAAAGACCGAGGATGATAAATACCAGTGTTTTATCAACATGTTGAAACAGCTTTCTATCAATGTACCTTTGATAGAAGCTCTTGAACAAATGCCCGGTTATGCCAAGTTCATGAAAGATATGGTTACAAAGAAAAGATCGGTCAGTTTTGAGGATGATGATAGAATGCAGCATTGTAGTGCTATTGCTACAAGGTCTCTAGTGCAAAAGAAAGAAGATCCAGGTGCTTTCACTATTCCATGTACAATTGGGTTATTACACTTTGCGAAAGCATTATGTGATCTTGGGGCAAGCATAAATCTCATGCCTTTCTTTATTTACAAAAAGTTGGGTTTGAGTGACCCAAAGCCCACTGCGATGCGGCTACTGATGGCCGATTGAACGGTGAAGAGGCCTATTGGGATACTCCACGATGTGTTAGTAAAGGTGGAGTCATTCATATTTCCAGCCGATTTTGTGATTCTTGATTGTGAGGTCGATTTTGAGGTGCCTATTATTCTTGGGAGGCCATTCCTTGCTACGGGTAGAGCCTTGGTTGATATGGAGAAAGGGCAAATGAAATTTCGGTTGAACAATGAAAAAGTGACTTTCATCATTTGTAGGTCCATGAGGCAGAGTGGTGAGCTCCAGCATCTGAGGTACATATAGAAGAACGTCTGGGTGTAGAAGCATTAGCGGCAGTGATCATGAATTTTGATAGCGATTGCATTGAAGAGTATGGGTCATTAGTCGCGGCACTTGATCGAGGTGATGTTCGGTTTAAGCCAAAGAAGTTTGAGTTAGATATGATGTATCGCGAGTCTCCACCCGCGAAACCATCTATAGAGGAGGCTCCAAAATTAGAACTTAAGGCTCTACCACCTCATCTGAGGTATGTATTCTTAGGAAATAGTGACACTTTGCCAGTAATTATTGCATCAGATTTGAATGTGCATCAAGTTAAAAGTTTGGTGAAAGTGTTAAAAAGGTTCAAAAGAGCTATTGGGTGGACTATTGTGGATATGAGCGCGTACTGACCGGAACACCTTCTAGGTCGGCTGCACATTCAGAGGGAGCGTCTGGCTCCGTGGAGGCATCCAGTTCTGAGGAAGATTCTGGCTCTGTGGAGTCTTCCGGATCTGGGGAGGCTTCTGCTTCTGCCTCGTCTGATGAGGCTGACAGTGCTGGCTCTACGCCAGCACCCCAGACTGGCGTCCTCGCTCCGGTTGCTGATCAGCCCAACCAGTGGTGTGTCGAGGGGCAATACCAGATCTACACTGATGACAAGATGCCCAATGACAAGGGGGCATGACCCGGAACCTGACACTTGAGTGGCGGATTCTCACGGGGAGCCTTCCCACCATGCCGGCCATTCATGAGTTGTTCACCAGACATCGGCTGGAGTGGACGGCCCAAGATGTGGGCCGCTATAGCGAGGAGATGGTCCGAGAGTTCTATGCTTCCTATGTGGTGACTCTCCGATCTCAGCTGGAAAGGCGGGCAGCCCCCGCCAAGCATGCACCGTTGGAGTACGTCCGAGTCCGCGGTAAGCGGGTTGACATTTCTTTGCAGGCCATCCACAGATTTCTCTATGGCACGGATGTTGATGGCACCCGGACTCCTATCACCGCCGAGTTTGACTATCGATGGAAATTGATCAAAGATGGCCGGTTCCAGCGTGATCCAGAGGTGAGAGAGACCACCAAACGGTGAATTGCATAGTACCTCTCCATAGATGGTGAGGCTGCCGATTGGGTGCGGGAGCCCAAGGGGAGTATCAAGAAGGCCAACCTCACCTTCACAGCCAAGTTCCTATGGCTATTGGTCCGACACTGCCTTTCCCCCACTGCTGCTGATAATATTGTCACCTGGGATCGTGCAGTGCTGATGGCTGCCATGATTGTGGGGTTCGAGGTGGACTTCGCATGGCGATTATAGGCGATGATGCACGAGAGAGCCTTTAAGGCCACTACTACTTACCCATTCCCATGCATAGTTTTTGCATTGTGCAGGTCTGCAGGAGTACCCGTGTGGCACATTGATGTGGTCAAGACCCCGCCTGGCCAGGTTGATATCGGTCTCATCCATGATGAGGCCAATGAGTTGTCTCTCAACAGAGGGCCCCGTATAGAGGTGTAGCCGCTAGGTGAGAACCTGGCAGCCACGGTAAAGCAGGCCCAAGGGGCTAATCCGGCTACATCTGAGACTACCGACACCACTCCGGTTGAGTCTATCTCGGGTGGTAGCACCGCTCCGAGCTCCTCCCGCTCTATCCCATCTGCTATACTGGTCCCGCTTTCTAGGGTCCAGAAACTAGAGGCCCAAATGGCCACACTTCTACATCACATCCAGCCTTGGATGCAGAGGTCCATTGTTGAGGCAGAAGAGCGTATAGAGAGGAAGATGGCCCAGCGCACTGAGCGAAAGATCATGGAGGTCCACCAGCGTTTGGACGCATTTGAGCTGCGGGTTCTCGCTCGGCCAGCCCCTACAGTGGAAGTGACGAATCTCCATGCTGTTGTGGAGAGTCTGAGAGCCGACTTGGACACTATACTGGAGGCTCGGGTGCCTGAGTATGAGACCCCTTCTGCAGAGCCTGCTGAGGACACGGTAATGGCTGCCCTGTTCGCCACTACTGATGTGCCACCACCTCCACCACGAGAGCGTGCCAAGAGGCATCGGACTAGAGATTAGGATAAGTCCCGGGCTCGAAAGAAGAAGCGCCATGAGTTGGAGGCTGCGAGGAGAGCCTCGCTGATTGATGAGGAGGCCCGCCAGTTGAGGGTTATGGAGGTGGCTGCTGGGGCGTCTAATTCCAGAGTTGCAGAGGCTGAGAGGAGCACTACTGATGGTGCTGTAATTGCTAAGGACACTACTGATGGTGTCCCTACTATAGAGGGAGCGGGTTCCGAGGAATCGGACCCGCCAACTTGTTGATCACCGGCGCTTTGCGCCTCAGGTTTGCTTCACCTACCACTCTATTTTATATACTTTTATGCATTGGGGACAATTGCATATCTTTTTTGTTGGGGGTGGGGTAAATGGAAAGTGAGTGCTAGGGTGAAGTCTGAGTAGCCCAACTCACAATCCTCTTTTGGGGTTTTCTTGCCTGTGTTCTTTTTTCCCCAAGCGACTGGTTATTTTATTGTCGAACCGGCATGTTGGTATCTATTGTACATAGTATAGGAATGGAATCTGAAGCATGATGGCTAAACAAAATGATATCCTGATTTAAAGAAAATGCTGCATGACTAGGCACAGTAACTGATAAATGTGTGGCTCTAAGTATGACATAGAGATACACCACTGCATGACCCTAGTTCTAAGACTTGAACTAGGTTTCTGATAATTTGGTAGAGTAATGAGATGTCAAGTGAGTGTGAGGAAAATTTGAATATTCCACCATTGGTACTGAGCTAGAACTTTCCTGGTTAGTCCTGCTAAAAGTAAACCGTGATAGACAATTAGGAAAGGATCATAGGCCCTTATTCAAGATAGCTAATCTCTAGCCTAGATAACAGAAAACCGAACGAAATTAATCCTTACTTGATCCAATTGATTTGAGCTTATAATAGACCTTTCTTTTTCACCCCAACTGATCTTTTCTGGGAACAATGTGTTGGCCCTGGTCCCTCCTTGGACATGTGCACCTCAGCTTTTGCCAAAATCATAAGTTGAGGGTGGCTAATGCAGAAAAAAAACCTTGTCGTGGCCCTGACCCAACCTTGGGTATTGTGTACCTTGACTCATGGCAAAGCCATGAGTTGAGGGTGTCTATTATGAGAAATGCTCCGGAAAGTGGGGTTGAAAGAATAAAGAGAGAGAAAGAACAAAAGAAAAGTGACTCAAGAAAAGTTGAAAGAAAAGTAAAAAAAAGTAATTTTTTTTTGAAAATTTGAAAATACAAGTAAGAAAAGGAAAGAGTCACTTACACAAAAGGAGAAAGAAGGGAGAATAGCAAGGTGAAAGAATACAAAAAAATCAAGAAATAGGGCGGAATAAAACGATGAAAAGGTAGGACGCTTAGCCGTTATGTCAAGGAGGGCAATAAGTCACTAAAATACATCTAAATGTATCCTACCTAACCCCAAGCCTAACTTACAAGCTAAGAAAGTCCTATCGTGATCCTAAGAGTCTATTATGGTGAACTTAAAGCAGTGAAAATAAGGGCAAGCCTATGGCAATAAGTATAAATGAGGTGTGAAGTTGTTCTGAGAGTGAGTGTTGAAAAATAATCCTTATACTCAAATTAAAATCGTTGTGTAAAAAATGAGGATGTTCTTTTGAAGCGAGGACATCAGTTGCAATACCGGAAAATTGATACCATGGGAAGAGGTCAAAGAGGATAGGTGTCGGTGTGTGGTGAGTCCGTATCATGGTCTGATCCGCATGAGCGAGCCTAATAGTGATAGCATGCATAAACATAATGAAAACAATCGGGATTGATAGCCAGATGATTGCAAAAGCTAAAATAAGGATACTCTTGTACAAAGATCTTTGTGGTGAGTCATCGTGCGTCGCTTGAGGACAAACAACGAATTTAAGTTGAGGGTGTTGATGTACCGTGGTTTCACGGTACTTTCAATGCTTTTTCCTTAAGTTTAGTGTGTGTCTAAAGCCGTTTTGTATTAGTTTTAATGTATTTTTCTCTTTGTTTGCACGAAATATGTCCAGGATGAAAACGCAGAAGAATTGGGCTGAAACTGCAGAAGTGACTACCTACGGACCCCTCGACCCCTCGACGTCCGTCGACCCCTCGACGGTCCGTAGGTGTCCATCGTCGTATGGAGGAAGAGATGCTGAATGAAGATTGGGGAATTCTGACCAAGTGTGGGGCTACGGAGGCTCTCGACGGACCGTCATCTCCACGACGGACCGTCCTGCACATCCGTCATCATCAACAGAAAGTAGCCCCAGTACCCATCTTGAAAAAAAAGCTAAGTATGGAACAGCGGAGGACCACGATGGTCCGTCGTGGCCTCTATGGTCCATCATCCAGGTGGTCGACTCAGACGCGATTTTTGGGCAGATTTTCCTTAAATAGATTTCCCTTTTATGTTAGGATTCTATTATTATAAATACTTGTAAAAACCTCGTTTTTGAGGTTAGACTCTTGGGTATTTTTCAGTTTTATTATTCTAAGTTTGTGAACTTGAGATTTTGGGAATTAATCTATTTTCCGTAATCGTTTGTTGCAAGATTATTGATTAATTCAAGTAACTTTCTGGGTTTTCTTCAATCACATCAAAGTAAGTGCATGAATTCTTATCAAACTAATATGAATTGTGTGATTATTAACATGGGTAACTAAAACCATAGCTAGGGTTGTGGGAACCATGGGTAAATAACAAGGTAAAAACTAGCTAAAATAACAATTCTAGAATAGTGTCTTGCATTCATTGATAATTCTTTCATTTAGAAGTCTTTTTAACGAGTGCACGCGTTAGAACTCGCCTTGTTGCTACTTGCCGGACCAAGGAGGTAGATAATAAGAAAAGAATTATCAACATAGATTTAGTATACACTATCTAATAGGCTAGTGTCGATTGGTGCGAAGTAATAACTGAGCCAAACATCGATTATGATGCTTAAAATGAGGTAAATGTAAGGTTTAGTAAAGCATACACACGTAGCCGGACCAAGGTGCGGAGTGAAATTTCCTAGTTGCCGGACCAAGGAATTAGGGATACATAACTTACCACTTTGCATGCAAGATATTAGGAAAGTACTGTTATAGCTAGAATTACCGAGTTATGAACCTATGGGGAACACTTAAGCCCTAGTTACTCTCATTACTTGATAAATATCAAATCTTTGAACTTGTTTATTTAGAAATAGCTAATTATATTCGTTACTTAAAACCCCCTTTTTGTTATTTGTTTTCGGAAAGTACTTGACTAAATAGAAGTAATAGTAGGTTAAAGTTAAGTCTAAATAATTTTCTCGTGGGATCGACCCCAACCTCATAGTTGGGTTCTTTACTTGGTACGACTGCTTATACTTCTTTTCGAGAAGTAAATTTGAGCGTATCACATTCCTCTCAAGTACAATAATATAATGTGAATGAAATACTCTATAGGAATGGAGGCTTAGCACCGAGAAAATTTGGTAAGATGGAAGCTCTCCCTATGTTAGGCTTGGGTTTCAATGAACATCTTTCTTATCCCATATCTATGTGCCCGCGTAGGTTATTAGCTATTCAATCCACCTCGGCTAAAATGTTACTGGTCCTACCTTAGGCAAGTAGACCACCTCTTTACAGTGTGGGGCAAGACACCAGATTCCATGATTTAGGTCTTATGGTGTATGTCGGTTAAACTCTTATTCCCATCACGTGAGATGCGCACTACGGTTTCTTGAGAAGTTCAATGAAGTGTTGGTGATAGTATGAGATGCCATTCATGCCCTGCATGAGAAGGCTTTAAGAGGGTTATAGTGAGTTCTCTAATGTCTTATGACTAATGAATGAATGTGCTACTGATAAAGCTAATGAAGAATGTTGTTTTTAATGATTAATGAGGTGATGATGCATGCTTTACTTGGAATGTACTTGTCACAATCGGAATCTAGACCCCAGACGAGATCGGCGTCGTTGACCTCTCAGAGGTCGCAGACAAGCCTACTTACGTCATTCTTACTTCAGCTAGGTTAATTTTAGCGGAAAATTTGAAAATTTTGTCTCTTAACATACTTACTAATCATTTCTTATACATTCATAATTTGTTCACCGTCAACTATCTAACATTAAGATCATCAAATGAAAGAAATAGTTTAATATAGCAATAACTGAATACTTGCCAAAATGGCACCAATACAATGTATTAAATAATACGGGAAAGAAACGTAGTGGAACATACTCCACTAGCTCAATCCTAAGACTAAGCTAGAATATGAATGGGTAAGCATCCTCGAAAGCATGAGGGTCTACCAAGTCTGGATGAATGCTCGACGTCCGGATAGCTTCAGCGTCAACCTGTAGCTCTAGCGTCCACCTGTGCCTGCACCTAAAATTGTAGAGTTGTATAGGGTTAGTACACACTTGTACTAAGTATGGGTATATGCAAGCACACACCAAGAACATGCATGAGTAAGAATAGCTCTTTCCTAACAACATGATTATGGAAAGTCAAATCAGTGGACTTGCCAAATTTGGATTAGGAAAGTGAGTGAGCTTTCCAAATTTGGATTAGGAAAGTCAGTGAGCTTTCCAAATTTGGATTAGGAAAGTCAGTGAGCTTTCCAAATTTTGATTAGGAAAGTCATGCCATGAGAGTAACATGCATCATCATACTTATCATATTTCACACAGCACATAACATCTTACACATAGCACATATCATATTACATATAACACATTACATCTTTCATATCATTCATTCATATGCCATGAGACCTTGGAATCATGGACTTGACATTAAGACTTTCCAAAATAAGGGCTCAACATATGGGACCTCAACTAGGGAGTCTTCATTAGCAAACACAGAGTCTGCTTCATTCATTCATACGTACTTTATTTCATTTCGTTCATAGGCTAGTGTGAACACCAGCTATACCTAGGATGTAGTTTAAGACTTTCATCGGGTTTGCTGTGCAATGATCAAGAATAACCTAGTGTCATTACTTGAGTCTAGCTCACCTCTTGATTATCCTAACCTAACACCTTTGGTATCATTCATTTAATTATGTGCATCATTTGAGGCTGGCCTCATTCATTCATTGGGAACTTTAACTTTAACCGACATAGATCATGTGAGCATCATGAAATCCAGTGTCTCCCCCACACCGAAAAGAGGTGGAATCACCGGCCAAGGTGACCCAAAACATGCTAGCGTACATGGGAATTTAACCCCGCCAGATCCCTATGTTGGCAGTATAGGTTCGAAGACCAAGAGATTAAAAGAAACCCATACCCGGCAAGCCGGCAGTCTCATCTCATGAGAGTTACGTGAACCTCCGCCCTTCCCGAAAGAAGGCATCACCGCTCATAGCTAGTCTATCGGTGCTCAGTATAAAGTTCCATTACATTCAACTCATACGTCATGAAAGCTGGCTTCTATTATGAGGACATCATAGCTCAATAGATGATTTCTCATCTCATCATTAGTATTAAGTGTGTTAATCTAAATACTTTCATTAGAGTGTTCATAGAGACTGGTCTCTTCATTAACTTTACACTCTCATAGGTGAGTACGTTTTGGTAACAATTACTTAGGCTCATTTGAGATTGTTCTCATCTTTTACATAGCCTCATATCATGTTGTCACCACATTCATTAACATTAGCACAATTTCTCTTCATAATTACTCACCCCCTTTTTACGTGAATGTTCATTTCATCATATGCCAATGCACTTGGCCATTTGTGTGTTTCACACTCTTACTTAACCCTTCTAGGGTTTCATCATTTTATTACATAATAATCATTTCATCGTATGCCAATGCACTTGGCCATTTAGTGTATTTTACACTCGTACTTAACCCTCCTAGGGTTACTTCATTTCATTACATACATCTTAGGTTCACTTATTTTTAAACGTATGCTAGACTTATGAGTCTATACATACAAGCCATGAGGCTTCATTCATAGTTCGTTAAGTGACTCATATCTTCCTAAGATTATGTAGTACAAGACTTATGTATCTTGTATGTATGCCAAGATCTCGATTTCGATCTAAGTAGGTGGCATTATTCTTGAACATTTAATTCACGTATGACTTATGTATCAATACGAAAATTTGGGCAAGGAAACCCAAGTTCGAACCTCTTGGACAATACTTACATTTTTTCTTGACTTTATTATTAGTCTTCATGATATTGGGACCCTAGATCGAGCCTCAACATCAACATTCTCTCTTTATTTTTCTCCTTGGATTCTCCTCTTAATTGGCCGAAGGGTTGTGTGATCGAACCCCCACAACCCTTTTTATTTTTCATTTAAAATTTTCTTGTCCAATTCGCCTAGACCAAGAGGTTGTGGGATCAAACCCCCACAGCCTCTCTTTAATTATTCTTTATTTCGCTAGGGACTATGAGGTTGTGGGTTCGAACCCCCACAACCTCCTTATTTTTTATTTTCATTTAAAAGTTAACTACTTAAGCGTTGGCAGTGAGGTTGTGGGATCGAGCCCCCTCAACCTCACTTTATTTTCTTTTTAATTTCTCTCTTTGTCTCCTCCTTCAGCCAAGAGGTGGTGGGTTCGAATCCCACTCCTCCCATTATTTTTATTAATTTAAAATTCCCCTCTTACTCTCTTGTTTGGCCGAGAGGTTGTGGGTTCGAATCCCACACCTCTCATTTTTTTTTCCATCTTTCATGTAGTGAGGTCTTGGGTTCAATCCCCACTGACCTCACATGTTTTAAATATATTTTTAAACCTCTCAACCTCAAGTATTCTGGCCGAAAATTCCATCACCAAGTGCTGGAATTATTAAATTTTCTAGCCTTTATTTAACAACATTCATACATTCGTTTTGAGGTACTTTCATGATTCGTTTAACACATTCTTAGGTGTATTTTCATTGTTGTTTTAGCTTAGATTTTTTCCACTTAAGATCAGCCACCTTACACTACATTTAACATCACAATTTACACACCTTATGATCAATAATTCCAATCATCAAACAAGCCATTTTAAGACTTCAATGGAGAACAACAACAAACATTTTGCACCACATCATTTTCGGTTGACATCATTGAACATGCTTGCTATTTCCAAACATAAAATCACAAGGAACATCATATTTCACACTTAGATACCAGCAACCATACCAACAACATGATTTCTAAACTAATTTAGATTGAAATAGGAAGGAGACTATGGACAAGGAGTTCAACAATAAAGGGGACAGCCCTAGTTTCATACGTTGAATTTTTGTAGAAAGAAATTTCTCTTGGAGAAAGGATTCCAAGAGAGAAAACCCATACCTTGTTGTAGCTTTCCACACCTTCCATGTGCTTCCCAAATCCTCCCCTAAACCTTCAACACAAACCCGTCGAGAAGATGATGCAAAGTTTTCGTTTCTTAAGTTAGCTTGCTTGCTTGTATATTTTTTTTTTGTAAGTTCTTTGAGTGTAGAGAACTTTTGATTGCTTTTTAATGTTTTTATCTTCTGTTTTTGCATCCAAGAAAAACAATTTGGACGAGAGAGAGAGAGATTTAGGCGTGAGAGAGAGAGTTTGTGTGAGATAGTGCCTCTTAAAACTAGGATAGTTGGCAAGACTTAGTCAATTTAAAAAAAAAACATTAATTAATAAATAAATAAATAATAATTAATAATAAAATCTGATTTTCCTTTTTAAATCAGCCATTAATTATTAATTTATTAAATTAATTCACCAATAACAAAAATCACATTAAATCATTGCTCCCACCTAGGTTCGAACCCGGGTGGAGCAAGACTTCATTTCAAGGGCTCAATTTCGGCCCTCTCTCCCCAAATTGCCCCTCCACTTTATTAATTAAATAATTAATTACATATTTAGGTAATTACCATACTACCCTTAGCCAGGAAAAACACCATTTTACCCCTAGACCCTTCAAACCTAAGATTTCTTCTTTTTAAGTCCGGTAAAGACTCCTTCGAGTAAATCTTCGTATTCGAGATCCCTACATGGTTAGACCCATCCTTTCCAAGCTCAACTAACTCCCCAAGTTAGTTGTCTTGGCTGTAGCAAGGTTTCCGAGGTCTGGTTCTACGCGCATCAATCCGTGTGAACCCTGGTCTAATCGTAGGCATTCTTGACACATTAAGCATTTCTTATCTTATCCATTTTCAAGGTTGTTACATTATCCCCCCCCCCTTAGGAACATTCGTCCCCGTATGACACTACTCTTTACTAACAATAAGTAAGTCATCTATAGAACGTACGCATACATAGGTAATTCAATACTTCCATTGGTGAATATCTGATTCACATATTAACATGATAGTGTACATCCTTGAGACCTACTAGTAGCTTCACATTAATAGACTAAGGAATTCTTCCCTAAACTAGTCTCATCAAAGCATACAATATAAGTCAACATATAAGTCATACAAATCAGCAACGAACATGATGACTCAAACATATTAACCTCATACTAGTGCATAAACACCATACACAATCAAATATATGAAAGAATAAATAAGGCTACGCACCCGAGGCTTCATCAGAAGTGCCTTCCCCTCCACCCCTAGACTTGAGTGCGAAGAATCGTTGCCTCCTTGGAGCCTCTTCACTTGGACCATTAGGCTGAAGTCTCTCCTTCCCTTGTTCTTGACTTCTCCTATTCGGACAATCCTTCACCATGTGACCCGGTTTGCCACAACTATAATAAGCGTTAGTGCCCATCATACACTCTCCTCCATGCAGTTTGCCACACTTCCGGCACGGTGGCCTCTCCTGAGGTGTATCTACTCCATTGTTTCTCTTAACTCTGGGCTCGGAATCCCTATCATAGCGACCCTTGGATGAACTTGACTCCCCTTGGTGGGAGAGTCCCATCTTAAACCTTGGCTTATCCCTGATTTCAGTACTACTCTTCCTAGAAAAATTCTCCTCAGCTTGCCTTGACATGTTCCCTGCTCTAGTGTGCTTCCTCTTCCTGCTTTCTTCCACTTGCTGGATATGGACCATAAGCCTGGAAAGGTCCATGCTGTCATGCAGCATAGCTGCCCTACACTCCTTCTCGAGATCCTCAGCAATCCCTGTCAAGAATGTACTCATCTCGTCTCTGCTGTTAGACACAAGAGAAGTGGCATACCTGGATAATTTCACAAACTTCAGGGAATACTCTCTGACTGTCATAGATCCTTGCTTAAGGTTGATAAATTCCTCAACCTTGGCCTCCCTCATCTCCCTGGGAAAGAATCTCTCCAGGAAGGCTATCTTAAACAGATCCCAAGTGATCGGAACTCCGCCAAACGCTCGGCTATACTTCCACATCTTGCACCAAGTCTGTGCAACATCCTTGAGCTGATAGGAAGCCAGCTCAGCCTTCTCAGTATCTATGGCCCCCCATAGCCACCAGAATCTTATGCACCTCGTCCACAAACTCCTGGGGGTCCTCTGAAGTCCTAGACCCTGTGAAAATAGGAGGATTCATCCTCGTGAAATCTCTCAGCCTGTCAGCCATGCTACGACCCGGTGGGTTCTCCCTCTGAACATTCTGCCGGTTGACCTGGTTAGTCATGGACTGGGACTGCATAGTGATGGCCTGTGCCATCTGGGCCAGAGATGCCCACACCTCCGCATCAGTCAACCCAGCTGGGTTAACTGGCATAGCCACTCCTTCAGTTGGAGCCTGGGGTGGAACCTGATTGCCCCCAACAGCTGTTCCTCATCTCCTCTGACCAACGTTCCTCCTAGTATTCATTCTATGAAAACAATAAGAATTGATGTTAGACACGCTCATAACACCAAATCACACATTAGGAAAAGCACGATAAGATCAAAAGAAGGGAAATTTTCCTATGCATCATGAAGCCTCTAATTCAGGATAGTGGAGCACTTCACTACCATGACTTAGAAACTACTCAATGTGGTTGATGTGAACTCATTATCCTTGGAATTTAACCTAGTGCTCTGATACCAACTTTGTCACAACCGAAATCTAGACCACAGACAAGACCGGCGTCGTTGACCTCTCAGAGGTCGCAGACAAGCCTACTTACGTCATTCTTACTTCAGCTAGGTTAATTTTAGCGGAAAATTTAAAACTTTTTTATCTTAACATACTTACTAATCATTTCTAATACATTCATAATTTGTTCACCATCAACCATCTAACATTAAGATCATCAAATGAAAGAAATAGTTTAATATAGCAATAACTGAATACTTGCCAAAATGGCACCAATACAATATCTTAAATAATACGGAAAGAAACGCTAGTGGAACATACTCCACTAGCTCAATCCTAAGACTAAGCTAGAATATGAATGGGCAAGCATCCTCGAAAGCATGAGGGCCTACCAAGTACGGATGAATGCTCGACGTCCGGATAGCTTCAGCGTCAACCTGTAGCTCTAGCGTCCACCTGTGCCTGCACCTAAAGTTGTAGAGTTGTATAGGGTTAGTACACACTTGTACTAAGTATGGGTATATGCAAGCACACACCAAGGACATGCATGAGTAAGAATAGCTCTTTCCTAACAACATGATTATGGAAAGTCAAATCAGTGGACTTGCCAAATTTGGATTAGGAAAGTGAGTGAGCTTTCCAAATTTGGATTAGGAAAGTCAGTGAGCTTTCCAAATTTGGATTAGCAAAGTCAGTGAGCTTTCCAAATTTTGATTAGGAAAGTCATGCCATGAGAGAAACATGCATCATCATACTTATCATATTTCACACAGCACATAACATCTTACACATAGCACATATCATATTACATATAACATATACATCTTTCATATCATTCATTCATATGCCATGAGACCTTGGAATCATGGACTTGACATTAAGACTTTCCAAAATAAGGGCTCAACATATGGGACCTCAACTAGGGAGTCTTCATTAGCAAACACAGAGCCTGCTTCATTCATTCATACGTACTTCATTTCATTTCGTTCATAGGCTAGTGTGAACACCAGCTATACCTAGGATGTAGCTTAAGACTTTCAACGGGTTTACTGTGCAATGATCAAGAATAACCTAGTGTCATTAATTGAGTCTAGCTCACCTCTTGATTATCCTAACCTAACATCTTTGGTATCATTCATTTAATTATGTGCATCATTTGAGGCTGGCCTCATTCATTCATTGGGAACTTTAACTTTAACCGACATAGATCATGTGAGCATCATGAAATCCAGTGTCTCCCCCACACCGAAAAGAGGTGGAATCACCGGCCAAGGTGACCCAAAACATGCTAGCATACATGGAATTTAACCCCGCCAGATCCCTATATTGGCAGTATAGGTTTGAAGACAAGGAGATTTAAAGAGACCCATACCCGGCAAGCCGGACAGTCTCATCTCATGAGAGTCACGTGAACCTCCGCCCTTCCCGAAAGAAGGCATCACCGCTCATAGCTAGTCTATCGGTGCTCATTATAAAGTTCCATTACATTCAACTCATACGTCATGAAAGTTGGCTTCTAGTATGAGGACATCATAGCTCAATAGATGATTTCTCATCTCATCATTAGTATGAGTACGTTTTGGTAACAATTACTTAGGCTCATTTGAGATTGTTCTCATCTTTTACATTAGCCTAATATCATGTTGTCACCACATTCATTAACATTAGCACAATTTCTCTTCATAATTACTCACCCCTTTTTACGTGAATGTTCATTTCGTCATATGCCAATGCACTTGGCCATTTGTGTGTTTCACACTCTTACTTAACCCTTCTAGGGTTTCATCATTTTATTACATAATAATCATTTCACCGTATGCCAATGCACTTGGCCATTTAGTGTATTTTACACTCGTACTTAACCCTCCTAGGGTTACTTCATTTCATTACATACATCTTAGGTTCACTTATTTTTAAACGTATGCTAGACTTATGAGTCTATACATACAAGCCATGAGGCTTCATTCATAGTTCGTTAAGTGACTCATATCTTCCTAAGATTATGTAGTACAAGACTTATGTATCTTGTATGTATGCCAAGATCTCGATTTCGATCTAAGTAGGTGGCATTATTCTTGAACATTTAATTCACGTATGACTTATGTATCAATACGAAAATTTGGGCAAGGAAACCCAAGTTCGAACCCCTTGGACAATACTTACATTTTTCCTTGACTTTATTATTAGTCTTCATGATATTGGGACCCTAGATCGAGCCTCAACATCAACATTCTCTCTTTATTTTTCTCCTTGGATTCTCCTCTTAATTGGCCGAAGGGTTGTGTGATCGAACCCCCACAACCCCTTTTATTTTTCATTTAAAATTTTCTTGTCCAATTCGCCTAGACCAAGAGGTTGTGGGATCAAACCCCCACAGCCTCTCTTTAATTATTCTTTATTTCGCTAGGGACTATGAGGTTGTGGGTTTGAACCCCCACAACCTCCTTAATTTTTATTTTCATTTAAAAGTTAACTACTTAAGCGTTGGCAGTGAGGTTGTGGGATCCAGCCCCCTCAGCCTCATTTTATTTTCTTTTTAATTTCTCTCTTTGTCTCCTCCTTCAGCCAAGAGGTGGTGGGTTCGAATCCCACTCCTCCCATTATTTTTATTAATTTAAATTTCCCCTCTTACTCTCTTGTTTGGCCGAGAGGTTGTGGGTTCGAATCCCACACCTCTCATTTTTTTTTCCATCTTTCATGTAGTGAGGTCTTGGGTTCAATCCCCACTGACCTCACATGTTTTAAATATATTTTTAAACCTCTCAACCTCAAGTATTCTGGCCGAAAATTCCATCACCAAGTGCTGGAATTATTAAATTTTCTAGCCTTTATTTAACAACATTCATACATTCGTTTTGAGGTACTTTCATGATTCGTTTAACACATTCTTAGGTGTATTTTCATTGTTGTTTTAGCTTAGATTTTTTCCACTTAAGATCAGCCACCTTACACTACATTTAACATCACAATTTACACACCTTATGATCAATAATTCCAATCATCAAACAAGCCATTTTAAGACTTCAATGGAGAACAACAACAAACATTTTGCACCACATCATTTTCGGTTGACATCATTGAACATGCTTGCTATTTCCAAACATAAAATCACAAGGAACATCATATTTCACACTTAGATACCAGCAACCATACCAACAACATGATTTCTAAACTAATTTAGATTGAAATCGGAAGGAGACTAGGGACAAGGAGTTCAACAATAAAGGGGACAGCCCAAGTTTCATACGTTGAATTTTTGTAGAAAGAAATTTCTCTTGGAGAAAGGATTCCAAGAGAGAAAACCCATACCTTGTTGTAGCTTTCCACACCTTCCAAGGGCTGCCCAAATCCTCCCCTAAACCTTCAACACAAACCCGTCGAGAAGATGATGCAAAGTTTTCGTTTCTTAAGTTAGCTTGCTTGCTTGTATATTTTTTTTTTGTAAGTTCTTTGAGTGTAGAGAACTTTTGATTGCTTTCTAATGTTTTTATCTTCTGTTTTTGCATCCAAGAAAAACAATTTGGACGAGAGAGAGAGAGATTTAGGCGTGAGAGAGAGAGTTTGTGTGAGATAGTGCCTCTTAAAACTAGGATAGTTGGCAAGACTTAGTCAATTTAAAAAAAAAACATTAATTAATAAATAAATAAATAATAATTAATAATAAAATCTGATTTTCCTTTTTAAATCAGCCATTAATTATTAATTTATTAAATTAATTCACCAATAACAAAAATCACATTAAATCATTGCTCCCACCTAGGTTCGAACCCGGGTGGAGCAAGACTTCATTTCAAGGGCTCAATTTCGGCCCTCTCTCCCCAAATTGCCCCTCCACTTTATTAATTAAATAATTAATTACATATTTAGGTAATTACCATACTACCCTTAGCCAGGAAAAACACCATTTTACCCCTAGACCCTTCAAACCTAAGATTTCTTCTTTTTAAGTCCGGTAAAGACTCCTTCGAGTAAATCTTCGTATTCGAGATCCCTACATGGTTAGACCCATCCTTTCCAAGCTCAACTAACTCCCCAAGTTAGTTGTCTTGGCTGTAGCAAGGTTTCCGAGGTCTGGTTCTACGCGCATCAATCCGTGTGAACCCTGGTCTAATCGTAGGCATTCTTGACACATTAAGCATTTCTTATCTTATCCATTTTTAGGGTTGTTACATTATCCCCCCCTTAGGAACATTCGTCCCCGTATGACACTACTCTTTACTAACAATAAGTAAGTCATCTATAGAACGTACGCATACATAGGTAATTTAATACCCATGTTGGCTATATGGTTTACATGGGGACTTGAGTTATGTGAACTCTCATTCCCACATCGGTGCTTAATACTTCTCTCAAAACATACTTTAGCTCATACTTTTAGATAAACTTCCTTCCTTTGGGTTGAGATAATTTACTGAACCCTTTAACTTTAAAATGCGCCTTTTGGAATCAATGTTCCCCTTTTTAGTTCAAAACTCCTTTGGAAATCATAGTTTTCTTAAATGTGAAACATTTATCAAACTTTTGTGAATACTTAGTCCCCCTTTATAAACTTAGAGAATTGAATTCAACTCTTGTTCTTTACTTAACTTGAAACAGAATCTTAGGGAATACTTAGTTCCCTTATAGCTTTTGAGAATTTAACTCAACTCTTTACTCTTTCTTGACTTGAAACTTATGTCTTTAAAACAAAGTGAAAACATTTGTGAAAGACTTTAGAAACTTTATAAACTTTACTTTGACTTGCTTTTTAACTTCTTGACTTGACTCTTAACTTTCCTTGAATTGAAGTATGGATTCAAGGTTCATGATCTCATGTGGTTGATTTCATGATTTTTCACTTGGAGGGTTCATACGAAATTATGAGCATGAACTACTCAACTCGAGAACTATAAGATACTTCTCAACTCGAGGTTATTCGACTTATAGGATTCATGCGGAATTATGTGCATGAACAATTCGAATCGAAGGTCTAAGTAACTAGATGGAACTCATGTATACAACTCTTCTCATCCTCTTACTTACTCCTCAAATCTTAGTTCAAACTTAATAGCTGATCTTAAAAGATTCACGATTTAACTTAAAGCCTTTCTTGAACTCTTCTCTTAACTCTCTCTTGAATGTGAATTTATGAATTCAAGAGTTATGGTTCATGATATGAAGGGTATAGGTGATATTATACACTCATGAATACATATTTTTCACTATTATACTCACTTGCTTGAGTCTTGAAACAAGTTACTAGAAGTTGTGGAAGACTCCTCAAAAGGACTTTCTTAGAACGTTTGAAAGAATTCTCAAAACTTAACTCTCAACTATACCTTGAATTTGAATTATAAATTCAAGGTTATGATCATGTTAGGACTGATTTTAGGTGTTTATAAGTAGCTTAGATTAGTTAGAATCGAAAAGGAGTGAAAGTGCACTTTAAACAAACTCAAACGGAGCTACCGGAGGCAAGATGGACTGGGCAGATGACCCTGGGGCTATGGCCTTGACGGACAGAGATGGGTTTGGGGCGCTCTGGAAGGCGCGCTGTGCCAGGCCCCAACCCAAAATTTCTGCCGAGCACTTTTGCTCTTTTTCTCACCCTAAATTGCTTAAATTCAAACGGTTTCTTCCCCAATCACTTGGATTCGATTACTTAACTTAATTACACTCTAATATACTGGAAACAACATTAACATTACTCAATTTTATCTCAAGAAATCATCAAAACTACAACACAACAAGATTTAGAATGAACCTCAAGAACACCTATCAAGAACTCATCAAGAACTCTATTATTTAAACTTTAAGCATGAAATTTCGCATTGGCGTGTGGGTGAACTAAACCAACACGATGGAATCTTACATAACACTTAGGGATTATACCAATGGCGAAAATCCACAACTAAACTTAACAACGTCGATGAACGCCTTCATCCTTGCCTCTTTTCTCCTCTTTTCTCTTCTTTTCTCTTCTTGCCTCTTCTTAAACTATCAACTAAAACCCTAAGCGTATTTTAGGATTATAAAACTGAACCTAAAAGGATTATGACCCTTAAATATAACTAAAAATGAGTTAAATCTGATTGGGTAAGGAAAGGACCAAAATACCCCTCACTATTTTTGACTAACTTTCCTTAACTGGACATCCTAACTTCAAAAGAACATATCTCACTCATACTAACTCGAAATTTAGCATACTCAGTGGATTTGGAAAAATAATTCAAAGATCTTTTCTATGGTATCTTGTAGCTCACCTAAATCATCCTGTTCTAGGAGATATGTTTGTTTGAAGTTGACCCAAAATTCATATTTAGCTTAACTTGCAAAATTTCAGATTTTGTTATTTCCAATTTGATTCTTTTTGGAACTCTTGGTGCTACATCTGGTGACCTAAGCTTAATACTTAAGGAAATTTTAATTCCTTGCTAAAATCTCACTCATTGAGGTGGGGTGTCTAGTAGCGATCTCTATATCCCTTCCTAATGAATAATTGTGTGACTTTTGATGGATACTCATCCAAAAGTAGAGGCGGATGTCTAGTAACAATTTCAAAATTACTTTTGAGCTTTCCAATGAATGAATGAATGTTGGGCTTGAGATGGGTACTCCTCCATGAGTTGAGGTGGTGTATCTAGTATCAATCTCTTATCCCATAACAATGTATGAAAGTAATGAATGTCTAAATTCTCCGTGGGGAATACTGCTAAGCACCGAGTGGATATGGATTGGGATGGATGCTCATCCGGGAGTTGAGGCAGAGTATAATCCCTTGAGATAGATGCTTATCTGGGTGTTGAGGTGGAGTATCTAGTAGCAATCTTCATATCCCATAACTATGTGCCCACATAGGTCTATAGCTAGTGGATCCACCTAAGATAGAAAGTAATGACCATACCTTAGGCAAGTAGGTATCCCTTATCCGATGAGGGTGAAACTGGGATTCAATGAATTTCTCACATGGTATATGTGGATTAGTCTTACCCCCACAAAGAATGTTAATGAACTATGTCTTCTTAAGGATGTACTACTTAGTATGGGTGGTGGAATGGGACGTCATCTATGCATTGCATAAGTAGGCACTTGAGAGAGGTCATGGTGTGTTCCTTATAATGCTAATGAAATGAATGGGCTCTTGCAAAGACCTTAATGAGAATGTGATCTAATGTCTTAACGAATGAAGGTGTTCCTACTGTAGTGAAAGCTACTGAAAAATGTTGACTTGTATTTAATGTAAAGGTGCATGTTATACTTGAAGTGTATTATGAGTGACTTCCTTGTCATGATTTATTGTATATGAATGTGTCTTGTCTATTATGACTTCAAAGGAGTACTTAGTGTTAGTAGTAGTACGGGATGCTACTTGCACATTACACAAGTATGACTTATAGAGTTGTCTTAGATGTTGGTCTTAATGCGATGATGTGATGTTTATGTATCATAATGTTTTGTTGAGTAAAGGTGAAAGGATGAATGGTAAGTTCACTTGGGTGATCCTAATGTGGTACCTTGGTGTGGATGGTGGTATGGGATGCTATCCACACATTGAACAAGGTATAGCTTGAGAGTTACTTAAATTGGAGGTTGAAGGTAAAGGTAATATGTGATTCAGTTCAAATGTTAAATTTGACTTGTATGTTGGTTGTGACTTATATTATGCCTCTATTATTCCATTTTCATGAAGTTTTGCCAAATGTCATAAAAGCATGACTTTCAACAAAATGTCCTTTTTAGCATGTTTTTGCATGTCATAATACTTAGTGCTTCATTGTGCTAACACTATCTTCTTTATGTTTTTACTACAAGTGTAGGTTGTGCCAACTAAGTGGATTCTCTAGTTGAAGGCTTGGATCGCTATTCCTGCATACTTGGTATGTCCTCATGGATTCACGGACAAAGAGTTCTTAATAGACATTTCATTCGATCAACGGTCCGTTAGTGACCCCAACATCAATTAAGTCAGGGGTCTTTTGGTCTTTTCCTTATGTGTTGGACCCCTAAAATACATCGTTTAACCCCTAAACTACGTGGTTTTGGTTAGTTTTAGACTAGAAACATAATTAGAACTTACCCAAGTCAGATCATTCACCAAAACATAGAAACTTAGAATGTAAAAAGGAGAAACAGGCGCTCGAACCCTTCCCAAGAATGCAGTAAGGTTCCATAAGTTTCAGCACCGAAATCAAAAGATTTATCTGTGGAATTAGTCTATGTGGGATTTCACTAGTGGGTTCCTTTCACCCATTAAGTTCATAGTTTTCAGTTAAAATCATGGTTTCCCTTAATATGATCTAGACCTAGGGTTTCTTGAATGTTAGAATGGTTGGGTTTTAGCTATCAGAAAGATCAATATCATAGTATCATGAATTCAATATTGTTCTTGCCCAGTTTCATGTATAAACTCAGAACCCTAGCTATGTAGTTGCTTTAGTTGATGAATTACATATGATAGGCCAGTTATTCAATATATATATATAAGCATGCCTCGGATTTCGAATGCCTTATTATTAGTATATAAATGTCGCATTCTAAGTGATCCAATACTACAACACTTCAGTCATAAAATGTTAATTACATAATCATATGGGAAGCTTAATAACAAGTGGACTAGTGTCAATCACCCAAAAGTCCCAAAACTACGTGCCCCGTAGATTGTAAGTCCCCTTTGTGGGCATAATTTTAATGAGCACGCCAGCATGCCTCTATACCTGTGGCAGATTATATTGGGCCCTCTCGATGGGGCTTATACATCGTACTCCACATTTAGCTTATGTGGTTTTATGTCGGTTATTATTAGCTCCCTTATAGTTCAGTTAGATTCTATTGTATTGACCATGTATCAATATAATTCAGTAATCAGCCTCAACATGTCATAAACTTGTTCATTGCATTCAGTTCAGTTACGTACACTATTTTCAATATATAACTTTGTATGCTTTGACTCAATTATGTTATGTTTCAATATTAATCTATTATTTATTCTTAGTACCTTTCAAGTACTGACGCATAATGTGCGCTGCATCTTCCCGTGATGTAGTTTGAGGTCCTCAACATCCAGATCATGTATAGATCAGTTCTCGCTCTTCAGTTCAACACCATCAGTGGTGATTCCTCATTCTTCAAGGACTAGTGACATGACTATCTTTATCATTTTTAGATTTAGTTTTCAGTTTTGCTAGATCTTATTGGGGTATGTCTCGTATTTCTAGTCAGTTTAGAGGCTTATTTCAGACATAGTTAGTTCCAGCATTAGTCTTTGAGTTTGACTTTTCTTGTGTATTCAAACTCTTATTTATATTCAAATTTTAGTATACGGGTATTCCCAATCATTCCAGTTTTAACATGATTTAGCTTCCACACAATAATTATTGTTTTAGTTTATCTCTAGTATGCTCATAATTATGCCAGAAAGGTTAGCTTGGGGTCACTCGTTATCCTTGACCCCGTGTTGCATCTAGGGGTAGCCTCGAGGCATGAAAATTAACCTCTCCCTGAATGTGTTAGAGAGTGTAAAACGTGAAACAATTGAATTTCAACAATGCCAAATGCTCAGAATTCATGAAATGTGAAATTATACACTTTTTTATACTTGTTAAATAATATTAATCGTCATTTGTGTGTTAAATCTTGATAAGTGTGTACTAATGGAACAAGGAAATTTGGGAATTTTCAATGGTGGGTTTGGGAGGGGTGTTTGTAGGGGAGGGAGGGGAAAAGGGGTTGTGTATGAAATGATGGGAAAAGGAGATTTGGGGTTTTTATGTTGGGTTTGAGGGGGAGGGGTGTTAGGGTTTTACCCGAATTTTTCTTACATTGTTTGAAGTTTATTTTTCTATTGAAGGAAAGTTAATGTATTGTCATAAATGCTTGTACTCTATTATATCCATAAAGAATATCAGTAAAATAGTGCTACTATAATTAAATATTTTATTCTACTTTCAATAATATAATTTTATAGCTATAAATTATTATGACAATTGAGAATATTTGATGGGGACATATATCAAATGTATATTAGTTTTTATTTTTTAAAGTAAATAGGAAAAAGCTTTAAAAAGTCATAAAGCAGTACTACATATATCTTTTAGAAGAAAAAATTTCATATGCTTGAGTTTATTTCCCTATAAAGCACTAAATATTTATATATTTGTGTTCTTTGTTTGCTAGAAAATTGATACATTCATTAACCTCTCTCTAAATGTGTTAGATAATGTAAAATGTAAAATACTTGAATTTCAACCATGCCAAATGCTCAAAATTCAACAAATGTGAAATTATACACTTATTTATACTGGTTAAAAGGTCGGAAACTACATGTTATAACAAATAAACACTATTTTTTCATGAGTCGAGCTAGTAAATACATGGGAGCAATGATCAGGACAAACTTGGATAGATTTGAAGAATCATATTTTCATGAATGAGTTTTTTTCATCAGGGTGATTTTTTTTTGTAGAATTTACTCCGTATTTGATAGTTAAAACTCGACATTTGATAATCGTTTTCTTTATTGAGGGAGACAACCTATTTGATGATTGAGGGGTTTTGTCACCCTATATTTGATACCACTGGTAGGAGTGAAAGTAAATTCATTCTAAACTCGAAATCTATAGTTAATGACGGAGATAGTTTCAATCGGTCACGATCTTAAAATATGATAAGCATAATATAAGTAGTTGTTTTTTCCCTCATTTTTTGTATACAATATTCTATTTCAAACTGAATTCAAATACATTTCTAAACTCAAGATCTATAATTGATGGCGGATATAAGTACTACTCATCATACATGTTTTTTCTTATTCTATATTCGGTATCCGCTTTAAAGAAATCCCATTTTCAAATTATAGAGTTCAAGTTTAAAATTATCACAGTGTTACACATCAATGATTAGAAGAATAAACTTACAATATTATAAAGGAAAAAATATGGGGTAAAGTTATTATAAACAGAAAGTATGATAATGTAACATCTCGCAATTCGAAATAGCTAAGAAGAAGCTAAGAACTGAAAATAGTCATTTTTCGAGAGAATGAAAAATATGAAAAATTGTTCAAGTTAGGAAAATTGAGTTTTCGGTCAACTCCAAATGTCCATAACTCTTATATCAGGATGAGTTAGGTGTATTTCCAGATATGATTGGTAAGCTTTTGGAATTATCTTTCCTACGCCACCGTGTTTGCGTAATTCTGAGTTTGTATGAGTAAGTTATGCCCTTTGGAAATTGGGTTGTCGGATTAAGGAAAGTCTAAATCCGGATATTTAAAGGGTAATTTAGTCTTTTCCTTACCTAATTATTCTAATTCGTTTTTAGGAGTTTAATTGGGGTATAGTCAGATTTTAGTCAGTTTAGAAAAGTTAACTTCACACTAGGGCTTGGAGAAAAGAGAAAGGAGAAGAGGAAGCAAGAACGTTCAAGATTCATTCAAGATTCATCAAGAACGTTCAAGAATCGCTTGTGGGTTTCGTCAAGGGTTGATCCCTACGTGGTATGTTAGCTTCCATAGTGTTGGTTTCATTCACCCACAAACCAATCATGATTTATTCAGCAAAATTTCGTTCTTGAAATTTAAGGATTTAAGTTCTTGATAAGTGTTCTTGAAGTTTCTTTATCGATTAAGTTTTGATGTAAGATTCTACTTGAGTCAAATTAAAATGACCATATCTCTTAGAATATAAGGAGTTAAGTAAGCCATAACCTATCAAATTAAAGATAATTGAATCTACTTTCCAACGCCACCAATTTCGTGTGAATCTAATTTCTAAGTAAAATGTTATAACTATTTTATTAACTTATGTAGTGTTGTTACAAATTAGCCGATGGAAAACAGTAAAAAGGATTGTTTTTGTACCTCCAAGAAAACCCTAAACGAATTTCTTGACTAATAAAAGGTTCAAAACAATCAGATTTTCATCTTTACTAATGAAAATCATAATTCTTGTCCATAGAGATTTTAAGAAACTAACTCAAGAATCTCAAGAAAGTTTTCTTGATCATTTACCTTCAAGCAAGGGTTTCAAGGTTTCTATTCAAGTTCTTATCCAAGATTCTTCAAGAATCTTGTTCTTTCTATCTAAAATCATTCTTAAACATCATGAGATCTTTCCTATCACAGATCATGATCCTTAAATCCATAATTCAATTCAAGAAAAGTCAAGAGTCAAGTCAAGAAGTTAAGAGTCAAGTAAATAAGTTAAAAGTCAAGTCAAGAAGTCAAGATTTATGTCAAGATAAGTTCTTAAAGTTTTTCAAAAGTCTTTCACAAATTTTGTTACTTGTTTTAAGACTTCAGTTTCAAAGTTAAGCAAAGAGTTCATATTTGAAGTTCTTTTCTTCAAAGAAGTATATGGGAACTAAGCATTCCCAAGAGGTTTTAAATGTTTTCACATTTAAATAAGAACAGAAACTGGGATTTCCAAAGAACTTTCGAGCTAGTTTTCAGAAAAGATAATTGCTTTCTAAATGAAGCAAGAGAGGAAACTGTGATTTTCAAGATAGCCTTTGGGAAGTTTTGAGCACTAATCTCAAATCACAGAAGAAGTATATTTTTTTAAAAACATAAGAGCTAGTATATTTTGGGAGTAGTATTGAGCACCGATATAGGGGAGAGTCTAGAAAACTCACAGCCTCCATAAACCATGTAGACATCATGGGTAGAAAAGGGTCATACTTTTTAGATGAATTCTTTTGACATAGGTTAGTGGATCCACTTAATAGTTCAGATCTTACACCTTTGGCCGAGTATAGGATATGATGGCATCATGAGGCAGATCGATGTATCATCACTATAATTCTTAAGTGATGATTTTCGGTTAGAGAAACTCCCACAGTATTAATTGCATGTTTCTTCAAGGGGTTAGTATGAATGGAGGTATGAAACTTCATTCATGCATTGCACAAGAAGACTTTGAGAGGGAGCATGATATGTCTTTTATGATATTTTAATTATGAGTTGACATTGTGTTTTAACAGTTTTCCTTTTTCTTTATATTGCACTTGTTTTAAACTACTTTATAATTAAATGAGTTTAGTTAAGTATTCATGAGTTGAGAAGAGCCAATGTAAGTTTTTCTTTCAGAATCTTTTTGAGCCTATGTTGTCTTAGCATTCCAACTCGTATACTCGTACATTCAATGTACTGATGTCAGTTGGCCTACATCAAATTTATAATGCAGACGAAGGTAACCAGGATAAGCATCCAGTGCATCGTTTATTGGGTTGAGCACTCAGAGTCAGTTGGTGAGCCTCCTTGCTTTATGGAGAGCTCCTTTTTCATTCGCTTTCAGCTTTAGTATTTCAGTTGTTAGGATGATCGGGGGTCTAGTCCTAACATCCATCTCCATTATTAGAGGCTTCATAGATAGTCAGTCAATAGTACAATTGTCCTTATATTTTCATTAATTTATGTATTAAGACTTGATTTGCCTTTTTTGGACAATTAAATGTTGATCTTTGAAACATTTTTAGTATTTATATTGAGCAAGTCAGTTTACTTTTTAAAGTATTTTTCATGAGTAAGTCTTCCATTGAGTAAGTAAGTTAAGTCAAGGGTTCTCTTGGGACCAGCAATGGTATTCGAGTCCCTGTCCTGCCCAGGGTGTAAGCTCGGGGCGTCATAGATAAATCAAAAATTAAGATTATTAAATCATTAGAACAAAACAAGATAATGACACAATCACACCAACTCATTGGTTATGTAAAGAGAGACTTTTTGTCATTACATGATAACAAATTTTACAATAAAACAACAATCACATAAGAAGAAATTTGTAATTAAAATATCAAATTTTAAAAAAATCTAGTGATGTTTTTCCAGAAGGACTTTTATGGTAGAAATAATCCCAATAATCAAAATGCAAGACATATTTGTACACTGTTTTTTCTCCATCTTTCAACATTTGTGGAAATGGATCAATGATGGAAGACATATTGTACTCCCATGTCGTCTTGGAAGAGTAGAGTGATGCAGGACCCGTCGCAGTGTCGGCGAGCCCTTATGGTGATACTTGGATTTGGGCATGGTGAATAGTAGTTTATGTTGATATTCATAGTTCCCATAAAGAGAGGTTCTAAAGATTCATCGATTTCATTGAGATTAAGACCGTTCAATAACACTTCTAATAACTTTTTAACAAGTGGTTTAGCCCCTTTTTGATACTCCAAGACTTGGTACCTATAAACCAGTGACAAAGTTAGAATTTCGTTAAAAGTGTATGAAATTTAATGGAAAGATAATGTCAAAGTAAAAAAATTTAGTAAGAGTGTTTATATACTCTATCAGAGACAACATTTTTACCCCACAAAGGTACAAATAAGACCTGTGTAGATCCTATCCTCTCCAAACCCTATTTGTGAAAATATATTAGATGTATTATTGTACAACAGATAGAAAAACTTCCTACATATGCAATATAATTTTGATTCAAGTTATATTCACATTTATTAAGTTTAGAGATAATGGTGAAAAACACGCATGAAGTAACACATTTTTGCAAGTCTCCAATCTGACTATCATCAACTAACTATCAAATTACATCTCAAAGTTAATGAGTCAGATGCCATTTGGAAGAAATTTTAAGCCTAATTAACTTGTGACACAACCTTTTGTGGTTGTATTGAGAAACTTGGTCTTGTAAGTTTAGAGGTTTGTTTTGATAAATAGCTAACTATAGTTTTATATAGAAAATGCAAATACCTTACGGTGAAAGATATGAAACTCATGAAAAAAGGAATACTAGAGATATGTTTCTTAGTTACTCAAAAACACGTGACCTATAAATTACACAGAATCCAAAACCCAAAAAGTTACATTGTTTGAGGAGGCCAAAGATTAATATCATTTTGTGGTTTATAACCATGTTTTATACTATCCCCACACTCCAAAACATTTTTATTTTTCTCACTAATAGCACTCCAAAATATCAAGGCAGATTCATTAGAACTATAACCTTCTTTACAATACTTAACTTTTTCTTCAGCTGGCAATTCAAAGAACTTGTGTGCTGCTTATTTCAAATCTTCAAGAACTTCAATTGGGATCCCATGAATGATGATTTGGAAGCAACCCCACTTGGTTGCTGCTTCTTGAATTGATTTTTCAACATTCAAATCATAAAAAATTGAAAAATCAATTGTTGGGATTGATTCTTGATTATCACTTTGGGATTTGTCTAGTTTGTGCTCTTTTGGTTGAATACATTGATTTGGGATAATTTCAACTTCTGTCTACTAGACCGTTTATTCCATCTTCTTTCTTGATTACAAAATCAAGTACGTCATCATTTGTTTCAAATTTTGATGAAGTCATTAGGTGTTGAATCTTGATGAGTGTGCACTAATGGAAGAAGGAAATTTGGGGGTTTTCTATGGTTGGTTTGAGAGGAGGGGGGGGGGGAGAGGAAAAGGGGTTGTCTATGAAATGATGGAAGAAGGAAATTTGGGATTTTTATGGTGGGTTTGTGGGGGGAGGGGTATTTGGGTTTTGCCCAAATTTTCTTACATTTTTTGAAGTTTAGTTTTCTATTAAAGAAAAGTTAATGTATTACCATAAATGTTTGTACTCTATTATATCCATAAAAAATATTAGAAAAATAGTGCCACTATAATTTAATATTTTATTTTACTTTTAATAGTATAATTTTATAGCGATAAATTATTATAAAAATTGAAAATATGTGATGGGGAAATATATCAAATGTGTATCATTTTTTATTTTTTTTAGTAAATAGGAAAAAGCTTTAAAAAGTCATAAAAACAGTACTACTTAGATCTTTTAGAAGAAATTGTTTTATATGTTTGAGTGCATTTCCCTAATTACTAAATCTTTATCATATTTCAATTCTTTATTTGCTAAAAAATTGATACATTAATTAACCTCTCTCTAAATAGGTTAGATAATGTAAAATGTGAATTAATTGAATTTCAACCATGTCAAATGCTCAAAATTCAAGAAATGTGAAATTATACACTTATTTATACTAGTTAAAAGGTTGGAAATTATATCCTACAACAAATCAACACAAATTTTTTA
Organism: Solanum sitiens; assembly: GCA_016801875.1. Classification (NCBI taxonomy): domain Eukaryota; kingdom Viridiplantae; phylum Streptophyta; class Magnoliopsida; order Solanales; family Solanaceae; genus Solanum; species Solanum sitiens. The sequence goes on along the minus strand of JABWTJ010000069.1, from coordinate 4,471,478 downwards.
TGAGTTGAGTTAGTAAATAAATGTGGCAATGATCAGGACAAATTTTGATGGATTTGAAAAATCATATTTTCATGATTGAGTTGTGGTGATGAGGGTGAATTTTTTTGTAGAATTTACGTCGGATTTGATAATTAAAACTCAATATTTGATACCAGATTTCTTCATTGAGAGCCAACCTATTTGATGATTGAGGGGTTTTGTCACCCTATACTTGATATAACTCTTAGGAGTGAAAGTAAATTCAATTTAAACTCGAAATCTATAGTTAATTATGGAGATAGTTACAAGCGGTCCCGATCTTAGAATATGATAAGCGTAATATAAGTAGTTGTTTTCCCCCTCATTTTTTGTATTCAGTATTCAATTTAAAACTGAATTCAAATACATTTCTAAACTCGGGATCTACAATTGATGGTGGAGATAATTACTACTCATCATGAGTACATGTTTTTTCTTATTCTATATTCGGTATCCGCTTTAAAGAAAGCCCATTTTTAAATTATAGAGTTCAACTTTGAAATTATCAGTGTTACGCATCAATTATTAGAAAATAAACTTACAATGTTATAAAAGAAAAAAATTTGGAGTGAAGTTGTTATAAACAAAAAGTAGGATAAAGGTTAAAATAAGATTATTAAATCATTAGAACAAAACAAGATAACGGCACAATCATACAAACTCATTGGTTATGTAAAGAGAGACTTTTTGTCATTATATGATAACAAATTGGACAATAAAATTACATCACATAAGAAGAAATTTTTAAAAATTAAATATCAAATTTTAAAAAATCTAGTGATTCTTTTCCAGAAGGCCTTTTACGGTAGAAATAATCCCAATAATCAGAATGCAAGACATGTTTGTACACTGGTTTTTCTCCATCTTTCAGCATTTATGGAAATGAACCAATGACACTGTCAAGGCTAGAGTTCACAAATAGCGGTACAGATATTCGAGCCCTGCTCGAATCAACTGCTATACAATGCTCGATACTCTTGTATCGATCATTGCTCATGATCTGCAACAGGTCACCTATGTTAACTGCTAAGGCACCTTTGATTGGATTTACGTGGATCCAATTATCTCCTTTAATCCCTCGGACATATAGTCCTCCCGTGTCATCTTGGAAGAGCGGAGTGATACAGGATCCGTCACAGTGTCGGCGAGCCCCCATGGTGATACTTGGATTTGGGCATGGTGGATAATAGTTCATGTTGATGTTTATAGTTCCCATCAAGAGAGGTTCTAAAGATTCATCGATTTCATTGACATTGAGACCCTTCAATAACACCTCTAACAACTTTTTGGCAAGTGGTTTAACCCACTTTTGGTACTCCAAGACTTGGTACCTATAAACCAGTGACAAAGTCGGGAATTTCGTTAAGCACGTATAAAATTTAATGGAAACATAATTTAATGTCAAAGTAAGAATTTCACTAATAGTGTTTATATACTCCATCAGAGACAACGTTTTTACCCCACAAAGGTACAAATAAGACATGTGTACATCATATTCTCTTCATACCTTGTAAAAATATACTAGATATATTATTGTAATCCGGATAGAAAAAATTTCTACATATGCTTTTAGTTCAGATTTAAGTTAAATACACCTTTCTAGAATTTATAGGTAATGGTGTAAAACACGCATGAAGTAAAACATTTTTGCAAGTCTCTTATCTGACTATCATCAGCTAACTGTCAAATCACATCTCAAAGTTCAGGAGTCAGTTTCCATTTGGACGAAATTTTAAGCCTAATTAACTTATGACACAACCTTTTGGATTGTATTGAGAAACTTGGTCTTGTAAGTTTGGAGGTTTATTTTGATAACTAGCTAACTATAGTTTAGATAGAAAATGCAAATACCTTACGGTGAAAGATATGAAACTCATGAAAATAGTAATACTAGAGGTATGTTTCTTACTTACTCAAAAACATGTGACCTATAAATTACACAGAACCAAAAATCCAAAAATTTACCTTGTTTGAGGAGGCCAAAGATTGCTATCATTTTGTGGATTACAACCATGTTTTATACTATCCCTCCACTCTAAAACTTTTTCATTTTTCTCACCAATAGCACTCCAAAACATCAAGGCAGATTCACTAGCACTATAACTGTCTTTACAATACTTAACTTTTTCTTCAACTGGCAATTCGAAGAACTTTTGTGTTGCATCTTTCAAATCTTCAAGAACTTCAATCGAGATACCATGATTGATGATTTGGAAGCAACCCCACTTGGTTGCTGCTTCTTGAATTGATTTTTCAACATTCAAATCATAGAAATTTGATAAATCAATTGTTGGGATTGATTCTTGATTGTTAATTTGGGATTTGTCTAGTCTGTGCTCTTTTGGTTGAATACATTGATTTGGGATAATTTCAAGGCCTCTGTCTACTAGACCTTTTATTCCATTTGCTTTTTTGATTACAAAATCAAGTATGTCATCATTTGTTTCAAATTTTGATAAAGTCATTTGTGTGTCGAATCTTGATGAGTGTGTACTAATGGAACAAGGAAATTTGAGATTTTTCTATGGTGGATTTTAGAAGGGAGTGTGTGGGAAGGGAGGGAAAAACGGGTTGTCTATGAAATGATGGAAGAAGGTGATTTGGGGGTTTTATGGTGGGTTTGAGGGGGAGGGGTGTTAGAGTTTTGCCCGAATTTTCTTACATTGATTGAAGTTTATTTTTCTATTGAAGAAAAGTCAATATTGTACCATAAATGCTTGTATTCTATTATATCCATACATAAAATATCATAAAAATAGTGCTACTACAATTTAATGTTTTATTCTACTTTTTAAATAATATAATTTTATAGCAATAAATTATTATGACAATTGAGAATATGTTATGGGGACATATATTTAATGTGTATTATATTTTATTTTTTAGTAAATAAAAAAAAGCTTTAAAAAGTCATAAAAGCAATACTACTTAAATCTTTTGAAGAAAAATTTCATATGCTTGAGTGCATTTCTCTACAAATTACTAAGGGGTCGTTTGGTAGGGAGTATTAGGAGAAATAATTCAAGTATTATTTGTTGTATTATTTAATACTATGTTTGGTAGGAATTTTGGGTCTATGTATTATCAATCCAGGGATTAGTTATGCACCCTACATGGTATTAGAGGGTGTATAACTAATACCTTCCATTTGGTGGTATTAGCTCTAATACCATGGGATTAATCTAGGTAAAGTCAAAAATACCCCCTCAAATCCTTTTAATCATTTTGTTTATTTTATATTTTATATTTTATATGTTATATTTTATATTTTATATTTATACTAATAAATTTATTTAAATAAATTAGCTTACAAATTTTATTATTTAGATATAATTGTTTCTAAAATATGAGTTATCTAATCTATTTATTATTAATATAAAATATTATAATCCGACTAATATGCTAATTATATTGATGTATGAATTTAAGAACAATTCATAAGTAAAATATTGTCTCTTAACGAAAGTTCATTAAACATTACACAAGTAGTCTAAAACAAGAGCATGTATATGTATATATACACACTCTTCTCTAGTATAAAAATAGTTTAATTTATTTTGCTATATTTTATTTTTTTTAATTTTATGATAAAGAGTCTTTTTAAAATTTATTGATACAAGTCAAAGTTCAATAAAATTTTTTTATAAATCATTATAGTTGTGTGACCTTTTGAGATATTACCTTCAATTTATTAAGATGACAATTATTTACTCTCAAATAATTTAAGTGAGGAAATAGTGAACATGACAATAAAATTTTTATTGTCATAGCTAGTTAAAAATGTTATAAAAAATAATATCGTCTGTTAATTATCTACTTTGACTAATTACATGAAATATAAAATATCATAATAACTCTAGGGTATAACTGGAAAGAAATTTTTTTGTAAACTTTTAAACCACACACAAAATTAGGTAAAAAACAATGAACCAAACACTTGATAAAATAATCCCTGCATTACTAATCCCTGCATTACCAATCCATGCATTACTAATCCCTGCATTATTGATATTTGTACCAAACGACCCCTAAATCTTCATCATATTTGTGTTCTTTGTTTGCTAGAAAATTGATACATTAATTAACCTCTCTCTAAATGTGTTAGATAGTGTAATTTAGGAAATAGTTCAAACATGCCAAATGCTCAAAGTTAAAGAAATATGAAACTATACACTTATTTTGCAGTGGTTAAAAGGTCGGAATTACATTCTATAACAAATTTACACAGTTTTTTAATGAGTTAAGCTAGTAAATAAATGGGGCAATGATTAGGCCAAACTTTGATGGATTTGAAGATTCATATTTTCATGAATGATTTTTTGTCATTAGGGTGATTTTTTTGTAGAATTTACGTCGTATTTAATAATCACAACTCAACTTTTAATACCCGTTTTCGTCATTGAGAGACAACCTATTTGATGATTTAGGGGTTTTGTCACCCTATATTTGATACCACTCTAAGGAGTGAAAGTAAATTCATTCTAAACTCGAAATCTATAGTTAATGATGGAGATAGTTACAATCGATCACGATCTTAGAATATGATAAGCGTAATATAAGTAGTTGTTTTTCCCCTCATTTTTTGTATTCAATATTCTATTTAAAACTAAATTCAAATACATTTATGAACTCAAGATCTATAATTGTTGGCGGAGATAATTACTACTCATCATGAGTACATTTTTTTCTTATTCTATATTCGGTATCCGCTTTAAACAAATCTCATTTTCAAATTATAGAGTTCAAATTTAAAATTAAGACAGTGTTACACATGAACGATTACAAGAATAAACTTACAATATTATAAAGGAAAAAAAGTCAGATAATGTTATTATAAACAAAAAGTAGGATAAAGGATAAAAAATATTATTAAATCATTAGAACAAAACAAGATAACTAACATAATCATACCAAATCATTGGTTATGTAAAGAGAGAATTTTTGTCATTACATGATAACAAATTTGAAAACAAAATAACAATCACATAAAAAGAAATATGTAAATTAAGATATCAAATTTTAACAAAATCTAGTGATGCTTTTCCAGAATGCCTTTTATGGTAGAAATAATCTCAATAATAAAAAATGCAAGACAAGTTTGTACACTAGTTTTTCTCCTTCTTTCAGCATTTGTGGAAATGGGACAATGACACTGTCAAGGCTAGCGTTCATGAATAGCGGTACAGAAATTCGAGCCTTGCTCGACTCAATTGCTACATAATGTTCGATACTCTTGTATCGATATTTGCTCATGATTTGCAACAGGTCACCTATGTTAATTGCTAAGGCACCTTTGATTGGATTTATGTGAATCCAATTATATCCTTTTGTGCCTCAGACATATAGGCCTCTCGTGTCGTCTTGGAAGAAAAGAGTGATGCAGGACCCGTCGAAGTGTTGGCGAGCCCCCATGGTGATACTTGGATTTGGGCATGGTAGATAATAGTTTAAGTTGATATTCATAGTTTCCATCAAGAGAGGTTCTAAATATTCATCGATTTCATTGATATTGAGACCATTCAATAACACCTCTAACAACTTTTTAACAAGTGGTTTAGCCCACTTTTGGTACTCCAAGCCTTCTTACCTATAAACCAGTGACATAGTCGGGAAATTGTTAAGAGCGTATGAAATTTAATGGCAAGGTAATTTAATGTCAAAATAAATAATTTCACTAAGAGTGTTTACATACTCTATTAGAGACAATGTTTTTACCCCACAAAGGTACAAATAAGACACGTGTACATCTTATCCTCTCCATACCCTACTTGTGGAAATATACTAGATATATTATCTTAAAATAGATAAAAATAATTCCTACATATGTAATATAATTCTAATTTAAATTATGTACATCTTTTTAAAATTTAGATATAATGGTGAGAAACAGGCTTGAAGTAATACATTTTTGCAAAATCTCCTATCTGATTATCATCAACCAACGATCAAATCACATGTCAAAATTAATGAGTCTGTTGCCATTTGAACGAAATTTTAAGCCGAATTAACTTGTGACACAACCTTTTGTAATTTTATTGAGAAACTTGATCTTGTAAGTTTGGAGGTTTATTTTGATAAATAGCTAACTAGAGTTTAGATAGAAAATGCAAATAGCTTGATATTAAATTTTTTATGAAAAAAGTAATACTAGAGGTATGTTTCTTACTTACTCAAAAACGGGTGACCTTTAAATTACACAGAACCGAAAACCCAAAAAGTTACCTTATTTGAGGAGGTCAAAGATTGCTATAATTTTGTGGATTACAACCATGTTTTATACTATTCCTCCACTCAAAAACATTTTCATTTTTCTCACCAATAGCACTCTAAAACATCAAGACAAATTCACCAGCACTATAAATGTCTTTACAATACTTAACTCTTTCTTCAACTGGCTATTCAAAGAATTTGTGTTGCATCTTTCAAATCTTCAAGAACTTCAATTGGGATATTGTAACACCCTGTATCTAGAAAGAGCTAAAATTAGAAAGATTAATTTTTGGAAATAATAAAATTTGGAATTTTTTTGTTAAGTTAGGTTAAGTTGAGTTTTTGGTCAACCTGAAATGACTATAACTTCTAGCTCAGCATGAGTTAGGTGTGTTTCCAGATATGGTAAGAAATATCTTGGAATAATCTTCCCAACGTTGTCGAGTTTGGGTGATTCCGAGTTTGTCTGAGTGAGATATGCCCATTTGAAGTTGGGTTGTTCAAATAAGGAAAGTCCAATCCAGATTTTGAAAGGGGTAGTTTGGTTTTTTCCTTTCCCTATTAATTAATTAGTTTTAGTGAATTAATTAAGGATAAAAACTAATTTTTTGGTCAGCTTAGAAAATTGGAAATCTACGCTAGGGCTTGGAGAAAGGAGAAAGAAGGAGAGGGGCAAGATTCCTCAAGAACGTCCAAGTTTGATTGTGGATTTCGCCAAGAATTCAATCCTTCGAGGTATGTGAGTCCACACATCGTCGAGTTCCTTCACCCACGTGCCAAACCTATTTAATTTTTCTTGATGTGTGTTCTTGAATTTACTTTCGTTGGGATGAGATTGAGGAGTTTCTTGAGATTATGGAGTTGTTTTGAGTTAGGTTCTTGTGTACTTGCACTGGTTGCCTGAGTGTAAAGAGAATTTGAGAAAAATAGTCGAGTTTATATGAATTGGGGCTGGAAAATGAAGAAGGAAAAGTCGGAAAAGGAATAGGTACCAGGACCACATCGCGGACATGTTCCTCAGATTTAGGAAAAGTCTCTTCGCGCAGCGGAGCGGTCACGAACCGTTCTGCCTCAAAATTTATTTCGCAACCAAATAATTTAATGCATCTCTGCTTCATGGACTTGCTTCCAGAGAGTGACTTCTTGATTATTTCTCATGTTTAGCTATCTAAAATCACTCCTAAACATCAGAGATATTTCCTATCACAAAACACAATTCTTGAATCCATAATTCAATTCAAGGAAAGTTAAGTGACAAGTCAAGAGAAGTTAAGAGTCAAGTTAAGAGAAGTTCATAGAGTCTTCTAAAAGTCTTTTACAAATATTTTAACTTTGTTTTTAGACTTGAGTTTTGAGTTGAGTAAAGTGTGAAGTTCATTTCTTCAAAAGAGTATATCGGACTATGTATTCCCAAAAAGTAAATATTTTCACATTTAAAGAAGAAAGGAAACTTTGATTTCCAAAAGAGCCTTTGAGCTAGCTTTTTTCAGTAAAAAGTAAATGTTTTCATATTTATACAAGAAAAGAAACTTTGATTTCCATATGGATGCTGAAAACCTGAACCTACATCACGAGAAGGTGTAGAGTAGAGTATGTGTCAGTACTTGAAAGGTACTGAGCATGCAGGATAGAGTAAAGTTGAAATAAAGATATAACTGAACAAGCAATAAAGCAAGAGTATAATATGAACATGATATATATACTGATTACTGAGCTAACTAAATACAATGATCAAATGATAACATGTTGAGACTAAATACTGACTATACTGACATGTGGTAAATGCAATGGAGTCCATATCTCTATTGAGAACTTGAACCTACATCACAAAAAGATGTAGAGTAGAGTATGTGTCTGGAAGGTACTTAGCATGCATGATAGAGTAAAGCTAAAATAAAGATATAACTAGATAAGAAATAAAGCAAGAGTATAATATGAACATGATATATATACTGATTACTGAGCAGGTTAGGCCTTCCCTTTCGCACTCAAGCTCATGCGATCACAAATACTATAATTAACTCTTTATTATTGTGTGCTTATTATATCGTGATCATAGAAAGTCAATATTTTTTCCCTCTGTTATCGCGGTCTAAGGTTATGATTACCATGAAAAAATATCCCTTTGACCAATTAACTCATCTTTTGTTGTAAATCCAATGGAAAATACCTTCACGAACACTTGTACCGAATTCATCAAAACTTGTACTTCACGACGAACTCTTGTAGGAAATTCTCATAGCTTGAGGCATGTTGAAAGACACTGTCCTTAAGGATATTTCACCCGGTATGGTTGTATCCTTCCAAATTCAACAAGCTCTTCTAGTATAAAACTAGAAGCAAGAAACTAACAAAGATTCAATAACAAAAAAACTCAACACAAGAATATATGAAAAGAAGAATTATTATCTAGTCTTCACTCTTACTCACCATCTGTAAGAATTAAATTTATATAGAAAAATAATAACCTCTCTAATATGTTAATAGTTAAAATAGTCAAAAGTAATAAAAGGCATTGAACAAAATTAATGAAAAATGAGAGAAACACTAACAAGTCACAAATAGTATATTTACATAAATACTCAAAATGAGAAAAATGATTATTATATTATATTTTGCTTATGCAATTCCAATATTGTTATTCAAGGATGGTTGAGGGACCCTATGAGCCCATGAAAGGATAATGTAACCAACACCACTATGCTTTGGGCAGTGGGACACTTGAAAACATTAAAAGAAAAAATGTGAACTCATGGAAGAAGTAGCAAAAAAACACAGAATAAAGACGCAACAAAATACAATTCCATTCCAAGTTAAAAACCAAAAAGAATCAGTACAAACACTGTCTACTTCTTGCCCTCCTACTCAATCATATTGTCTTCGCCCCAAACAACAAGCCCCATTTCTCTCTTGTACCTTTCTCCACTATATAAATACACTCTCACTCTCAATTTTTGTGACTTAGTTTTCTTTTTCATTAGTCTAAAACTTATTTTTATATTTTATAATAATTTAATTTTAAAATATGTATTTTTTCCTTAATAAATGATTCATAGTCACAAATTTCTATTATTCATTTTAGATCATAAGTTTTAAAAATCTTTCTTTCTTTCTTAAACTCTGAGTCGAGTCAAACTACATCACATAAAATGAAACGGAGGAAATATATATTTCATTTTAACAACGATATTTAAGTATATGCACAATTTATATATAATATCTTAGTTTGATAAATTTATTTGTCTCACGTAATTGACATTAATTATATGAGGATTATTCTTTTTTATCAATCTAATAAGTTGGTGGGCCTAATTATTACATTTTTGGATCCGCTAACTTATGAGTAGGGGTGCGCATTATTTGGATTAAATCGAAAAATCAAATAAAATCAAACCAATTTTAATTTGAATTGATTTTTTGGATTCTTGGTTGGTTTTGGATTTATAATTTACTTTGTTTGATTTTTGGTTTGATTTTGGATTTTGAAAATGAAATCCAAAAAAACTGAATTATATTATATATATATATAGTTATTTTAAAATTACAAATATAACTTTGTTATGTTTCTAATTATTGAAATAACCGATTAATCAAATAAAAAAAAAACCAAACCAAATAGAGAAACCAAACCAAATCAAATTTATTTTAGTTCGGATTGGGTTATACTTCTTCAAAACCAAAAACCAAAAACTCAAGCCGAATAATATAAAACCGAACCCCTACTTGTGAGGCAAAAAAATATGTCCTACATAATTAGTGTCAGTTGTGTAAAGTGTAAACTAAAATTGTTTAGCTATTAGTATATGGCATATCTTTGTTAACTATTGAATAAATATTTTAATAATCTCTAATAAAATGCTTATATAAACACTAAATGGACCTCGTGTAGCATGTGATACATATATAATTCTTCAAAAGTATAAAAAAAAACAACATGTTTTAGCACATATTATTGATTGTGGAAAATGCCTTTTAAATTGAAAATAGCAATGCAGAGAACAAATAAGAAACAATCTTCACTCTTAATAATTGTTTTTTCCTTATAAATAAGAGATGAAGTACACTTGCAATGTTTAAGAGTTGAACACTAAAAAATTGAGTTTCAGAGAATTTATCTGATAATTTAATTTTATATACGTGAAATTTTTTTTTACTCTAGCATTATTTCGATCAAACATAATATTTCTTTTCTCATTAATATTTAAAGATCACATTAAATTCTTGACTAACATCGCAACACAATCCATATTAATATAATTTTTTAAACTACTATATTTTCTTACATATTTTTATCAAATTTAAACTATGTTACATAACGAAAACAAAAGGGATATACTTTACTTGAAGAGGGAGGAACCCAAGAATGATGATAATGCTCCTCGTAAAATGAAATATTCGTCAGCCAGTCGTATAGTATCTCTGTCGGAATATATAATTTGGTGGGCTCTTCTTCATCCACTCAAAAGCAACTTACACAGGTTGTACTCATAGAAATTGAAAAATAAGTTTTAAATATATTTTTGAATTTTGATCGAAATTATTGTAATATCAAATTGTAGAGAAAATTTTTCATTTTCAATACAATTTCATATTTTCTCAGTCTCATTTTATATATTATTTTTTTATAAATAGTTGGACCATAATACTCATTATTTTATAAAATTTATACATAAATTATCATATTTTGCCTATTATACGCTTGATAAAATAGTTAATTATTCTTGAAAATGTATATATCATTTATTATAAAGTTAACTTAAAAAAAAACATTAAATAAGAGTAGAAAGGTAAATTTACATCATTTCTTAATGCAAGTTTTTCTTTTCAAACAAATTTATACCACTAGACAGGACGTCTAGCAGCCTTTTATTAATAAGATAAAAACCTCAACGTGAATAAGTACAAGCACAGGGGGTTAGGCCTTACCTTATCAATCCTAATGCGGTAACAAACTTCTACTAATTAACAAGCATGACAAAAATAAGAGCTAGAGAAAACCAAGTATTCTATGATCATTACACAGTTTATTATACACTCTATGATGATATGACAAGTGAAGATACTTAAATAATGCAAAATTATATACGTCAAGAAGAAGGTTGAGTTATCAACCTCAAATTTCTTTTTATATATGTATGAACTAAAAAAGATAGTTTGTTCATCTAGAGTAACCTGAAGTGTTTTCCTCTTATCTTCTTCTTTCATATCCGTCTAATAACACTTGATAGTTTATAACTTCTTCTTGGACTTATTGAATTTTGTCGAAGTTGTTGAAATTGTCATATGATTCTGCTTTGTCAGCCGCATAGGTAGGTGTCTTGGAACAAATTCCTCAGTCACCTTAACATCCCAACTATGTTGTCTTCCATGTGTCATTTTTTTTTTTTTGCTTCCACTTCTTTGATGCCTAGGTGAAAGATCCTCATCCCTAGCCACTTTATCAAAACATATATCTGACATATATTCTTCTTCATCCTATTCAAAGAATTCCTATCCCAAATCATCATCCTCTTCAAAGAATTCATATCTCAAATCAATATATTGGCTAATTCTTGATGCTAAGGCTCCTGACTCATTCTTCTTTATGATCACACTTTTAGGCGTAAATATTGGAGCCTCTTCAAAGAATTCCTATTCAAAGAATTCCTATCCCAAATCATCATCCTCTTCAAAGAATTCCGATCTTGTGTTTCTTTATGTTGTTCACCTTGTATTCCAAACATACTTATTTTCACAACTAGAAAATTAAAACTAGTAGCGAAACTAGAATCAGAAACAGATTAGAAAAAAATATACGAAATATTTTTCTTAAAAAGAATTGTTGTTAATATGTGTCAAAAGAATCTTACTGATTCCAACAAACTTTGCAGAAACGCGAAGTTACCAAGTTTAATGAACCAGTGAAAAATAAAAGAATAGAAGAACTGAAATTAATTCATAAATCTAAAATTTGTAAAACACGTACCAGAATCCGGAAAAAACTTCATAGGAAAAAGATCAAGTCCACTGAACTCACAGTGTCCCCTTAAGGAAATTATTCCCCTCTAGTATCCGAGGTTTGATTTGGAATATGACCTCCCAGGGTAAAATGATCTCAATCACCAGAGTATAGATACCAAAAACTCTGGTGTCAGCGAACCACTCAACGGCAATAAAGTACACTTAGAATAATAGATTTAGTAGTTGAAGAAGAAGTCCATAAATTCTATATTTAAAATGGCAGGAAATCCCTCAATTTATAGAAAACAAAGGATAGTGTGAAAAGATTCTTATTGTGCCTTATCGGAAAGGTCACAAACCTTTGGAAAAGTCACAATCTTTCGAAAAGGTCGTCACCTTTCATAAAAGTCACAACTTTCCATAAAAGTCACAACTTTTCATAAAAATCACAACTTTTCACAAAAGTCGCAACCTTTCATAAAAGTCACAACTCTTCATAAAAGTCGCAACTCTTCATTTTCCATTCACACCTTTTAAAACCCAACAATCCCCCGCATGAATGGGGAATGACTCTAAGACAAAGAAACGGACAAGTATGTGTACTTTACAAGCAAGAATTAATTGCATCTGGATAAGTAGGTTTCCCCTTGGACTTTCCGTAGTGAACATATGTCGGATATACTCGATCAATCGGTCTATGTGATATCTTTGAACCGTCGAACTTTGGTGTATACCTAGACAATCATATGTCACACAATTAACCCTTTACCGTTTATGGTTCTTACGGTTGTGTTCGTTTTAGCCATGAACACCTCCTGGTTTCATGAGTGTATAGAGAGATGGGCTTTTGACAATCATCTTCTTTGAAGCGGCTTACACTTCACACTCACATAGGTGATTCCTAACCGTGTTATCGCGTAGATACACTATTTGGTCAACTCTGCAAAACTTAGCAAATCATTAAAACCATTAAGCTTTATTAACTCATTAACAAGCCTTAATGTTGTATCCTTGTCCCTGAGCATTGTCTTCATAATGAGAATGGATTGAGTTTGTTGACAATGCCGAACCGTCATTCACAACTTTGTTTTTCTCCTTGAATCTAGATCTTGGGATCTCCAGTCTGCTAGATAGAGTTACCGCCATGATGACTTGTCCTAAGCCGTAAATCCATTCCCTTAGATGATCTTTAAACTTTCTCTCTAGTTAGACCTTTTTGTAAGTGGATCCGACACATTATCCTTTGACTTTACATAGTCAATTCTGATAATTTCACTAGAGAGTAGTTTTCTAACGGTATCATGTCTATGTCATTTATGACGAGACTTTCCGTTATACGTCATGCTCCATGCCCTACCTATTGCATCTTGACTATCAAAGTGTATGCATACCAATGCCAATGGTTTGGGCCAAAATAGAATATCTATCAAGAAATTCCGGAGTCTTTCAACTTATTCACCGACCTTATCTAGAGCACCTAGCTCAGAAATCATTGTAGAGCTAGCGATACATGTCTCTTTTGAAATATTTCCAAGAGACTGCTCCTCTAACAATAGTAAATACATATCCACTCGTGGATTTTACTTTATTTGTCCGATGATCCAATTTGCATCACTATATTCATTCGATACTGCTGGATATTGTTATAATACAAGGCATAGTTTTAAGTATTATTTTAAATACTCCAGAACTCTATTTATTACCATCTAATGAGTTTATTTGGGATCACTTGTGAACCGACTCAGTTTATAATAGCAAATGCTATATCTGATCGCGTTCACTTCATGATATACATCATACTTCCCAATACTCTAGCACAATTCAATTGTGAGTCACTTTTGCTTTCACTATTTTGAAATGCAAAGCTCACATTTATTGGAGACTTGACAATATTTACATTCAAATATTTGAACAAGTCAAGTACCTTTTCAATGCAATGAGACAGTGAAAATGCTAAACATTATGGAGTTCTAAGATTCTGATATCTAAGATCGCATCAGCAACTCCAATATTTTTCATTCCAAACTTGCTTTCTAGCATACGTTTAGTAGCATTTATGTCATTAGTGTCTCTATTGATGATCAACATATCACCAATATAGAAACAAACAATGACCTTATAATTTTAATGTGAAAACATTTATCACTTCCGTCATTCTTAAATCCATTTGCCAACATGGTTTTTGGTCAAATTTCTTATGTCATTGTTTGGGTGCTTGCTTTAGTCCATAATGTGACTTAACAAGTTTGCACACTTTCTTTCATTTACCAGGAACCACAAAACCCTCGGCTTGTTCCATGTAAATTTCTTCCTTCAATTCTACATTTAAGAAAGTTCTTTTCACATTCATTTGATAAATTTGGAGGTCATATACCACAACTAATAATTTTAGCATCCGAGTGGATGTAATTCTAGTTACTAACGAGTATATATATCGACAAGATCAAAACCTTATTTTTGTCTAAAGCCATTGACACAAAGTCTTGCTCTATATTTGTCAACAATTCTATCCACTTTCATTTTTCTTTTGAAGATTCACTTTGAACCCAAAAGTTTATTTTCTGGAGGAAGATCAACCAACTTCCAATGGGATTGCTCAAGATTGAACCAATCTCACTATTGACACCATTTGTCCAAAAGGATGAGTCTACATAAGACACAAGAAATGTTACAAAATCATATTTGAAGGAAGTATATGTCCCTTGACATTTACTACGCCTCTTGATCTCTTTATTAAGTACATTCTCCTTTTACTCTTTCCAAGGTCATTTAGACCTTTCACTAGACTACTCAAGTCTAATTTTACAGTCCACAGTCTTAGGTCATATTTCAATCCTTATAGGAATAGGAACTTAGACTTTGGCTAGACACCCCCACACTTTGAAATATTTCAAGTTGGATTTCCTTCCTTTCCATTTCTCATATGGAATAGATTGTGTCCTGAACAAACAAAATTACTTTCTTTATCGAAAGACAAAACTTTTTTTTTCCCCTTTTGCAGTAAGGATAGTTCCTCCACAAAAATTTTGTGGTAAACCCTAACTTATAAATAGTGCATCCATCATTTCTTTCAACGTTCGGTTTTTCATTAGATTGAGGTGAATAGCGCAGTAGTTTGATGGATAATTCCATTTTCCAAACATATTTCTGCACAAGGAGATTTATACTCTCCATTCTTATCACTTCTTACCTTTTTCCAAACTGATATTCAACTTCGATATTACATTGTCTAGACATTTTTATTGCTTCATCCTTACCATTAAGCAAATAGACAGTTTTCTTTTTGATGCAATTGTCAATTAAATTAACGAGATACTTTTTCCCACTACGAGATGATATTGACTTCATATCACAAATGTCAGTGTAAATCAATTTTAAGGGATTAAAATTCCTTTCAACAGATTTATAAGAATGCTCAGCATACTTAGATTTCACATAAACTTGACATTTTTATTTGTTGCACTCAAAGTTAGACAAAACTTCTAAGTTGATCAGTTTTCCTTACAAGGTTTTGTAATTGACATGCCCCAAGTTTTCATGTCACAAACATTGACTCAAGCAAGTAAGAACAAATAAAAACATTCAGTTCGAAAAGCTCTTCGCGAGGTAGCTTTTTCCTCACTAATATTTTGTTCCTATTTCTTACAATTTTGTGTGATACAAACATTGTTTAGAGTCATCACCTTGTCAAATGTCCTTTTCAGAAGGACCTTTCCATAACTTTCAATTTGATTGTTATAGAACTACCCATGAACAAAGTTTATCAGGTTAAATAAATGCAATATAGTCCAAATGTTACTTTTACAAAAACATAACAAATAACTATTTACTAATATTCATGTCTATGCAAATACTTTCATTATAATAGACATATCTTTTCATGAAAAATTACAATATTTTTAAGTGATATTTTTTTTTCATAAAAGAACACAATTATTTTGAACAAGTATATATATAATTTGGTTGTTTCATACTAGTCACACTATATACTAGTAATAGAGAAACTCAACAACCACAATACCAAATATACTCCAAGAATTTGTGGGTATAACATAATACAAAAGTATCATTGAGTTTCATATCTTTTGCTCCAAAGTTAAATTAGACACCAAGTCTAATCATAAGCAAAGAACCCCCACATTTCAAATGTGATCTCAAAAATATGTTTCAAGTATTTGAAAATAGTTTTTTCACATATTTTAATGTTGGAAAAATTATTTTACGAAAGAACTATAGTGTTGCAATTCTCTTTGGCAATGTTTACACAATGTCAAAGTTCATTCCATAGAGAAACAAAATCACAAATTCTAAGTCACTGGTATTTTCCCTCCATCATAAATAGACATACCACTTAGTATTTTAAATACTAACAATAAGGACCAAAAAAAAAAATTATACAATTTATTTCTATATTACATTGAAGTTTATAGAAAATCAAAAGTACAACATTGACTTATTATGTGAAGTTTTCATATTCTTCAAACCAATTGCATAGTCCAATTTATCCAGAGTATAAAATCACAAAAGTTTTTAGTCTACAATCAGACACACTAACATTTCTCATGGAGTACAAAATTACAAGTCTTTTTTTTTTCCAAACAGAATAACACATATTCTTTATCAAATAGAAATATTTTTCTTATCAAATAGTCTTCCAACTATAACATTTTGACATACTATTTTATCAAACAAAAATATACATCTCTCATTTTTGCAAACTAAAGAATTTTAAAAGCAACAATATTTGCCAAGTAAAATTCATTCCACAACATATGATTTGCAGATTTTTTTTTCCAACGATACACATGATTAAAAAAAAATCAAAGATGATTACTCTTAGAAACTATTTTCCTCCTTAGACAATTTAATAAGAAGGTTACCTGGTAATCTTTAAACGGAATACCACAAAAATTGTCTGTTACGTTCTCACTTCGACCTTGCTAAACAAAGCAACGAATTATGGAGAAGTAATGCATTTATCTTCTACTTCCATGATCAGATTCTCTCAATCAGTAGAATACAAAAAATATTAACAATATACTAATTTCCTTAAGATTGTTGTTCATCTTGTATTCCCAACATACTTATTTTCACAACTAGAAAATTAAAACTAGTAGCGAAACTAGAATCAGAAACAGATTAGAAAAATATACGAAATATTTTTCTTAAAAAGAATTGTTGTTAATATGTGTCAAAAGAATCTTACTGATTCCAACAAACTTTGCAGAAACGCGAAGTTACCAATTTTAATGAACCAGTGAAAAATAAAAGAATAGAAGAACTGAAATTAATTCATAAATCTAAAATTTGTAAAACACGTACCAGAATCTGGAAAAATTTTCATAGGAAAAAGATCAAGTCCACTGAACTCACAGTGTCCCCTTAAGGAAATTATTCCCCTCTAGTATCCGAGGTTTGATTTGGAATATGACCTCCCAGGGTAAAATGATCTCAATCACCAGAGTATAGATACCAAAAACTCTGGTGTCAGCGAACCACTCAACGGCAATAAAGTACACTTAGAATAATAGATTTAGTAGTTGAAGAAGAAGTCCATAAATTCTATATTTAAAATGGCAGTAAATCCCTCAATTTATAGAAAACAAATGGTAGTGTGAAAAGGTTCTTATTGTGCCTTATCAGAAAGGTCACAAACCTTTGGAAAAGTCACAATCTTTCGAAAAGGTCGTCACCTTTCATAAAAGTCACAACTTTCCATAAAAGTCACAACTTTTCATAAAAGTCGCAACTTTTCATAAAAATCACAACTTTTCACAAAAGTCGCAACCTTTCATAAAAGTCACAACTCTTCATAAAAATCGCACCTCTTCATTTTCCATTCACACCTTTTAAAACCCAACACTTTATCCCTTGCGATAGGCTTTTCTGTCATTGTCGCAATTGATAATAAGGGTCTTTTCTCAAAGAGATCTGTAGGTAACTCTGGCAATGAAATCCATACCCAGTCTTTAGGTGTTTCCTCTTTAGGGTTGAATGATGGCGTTTACAAAATAATTCTGAAGAAATACTCTTAACCATCAAACTTAAAATATCTGTAAGAATTTGATAGAACATGTACATAAACCAAACCTGATCAAAAGGTGACGAAAATCAAGTTGTCCAATATTATAATTTCCTTTAACATCAAATTGTTTTTGGCAAAAGCTTTCGCAACTCGATAACATTGATATTCCATAAGCAAATTTGATAATCACGGCTTGATGTAAACCTTGTTCCCTAGCAAACTGCTCTCTTTCTTCTATTGTACATCTCACAGTGGGTTCTCCATGAATAAACTCAATGGGCTTTAGTATAATTTTTAACAGTTTTTCAATCGTTTGTTGTGGTTTAAGGATCGCTGCATACGTTGCTTTTATATTAAGGTTGATGGTTGTCTCTCCCACAGCCAGAGGCTGGGGAGAGGGCGAAGCAGCCAAAGTTGCTATTCAAGTCGCCATGGAGAGAGGGAAAGGAAAGATCAGGGGCTAGGGTTTTTCTATTATTATTATTCTTTAATGCAAGTGCAAAGTAAAAAGTGACATATATAATGGGATGGAGGGAGTAGTGTATTTTAAAGGTATATATGTGTTCAAGCGGATATCATAAATATTGCATCATTATAAATAGTAACTTGTCCATGTGGGCACATATATACCTTTAAATTATACTATTAAATAGTACATGGAGTAAAATATCTTCCATAAAGTTTGGTATCGTAATAGCTATTTCGGTCAAAATTAAAGTAATTTTCATACCTTGTCCCCAAAATTGTCTCCAAAAAAGAGGGTTTGTTTAGTGCTATCATATGTTATTACTACTCCCTCCGTTTCATAAAGAATTATCTAATTTAACTTGAAATATAGTTTAAGAAAAGAAAGAAGAATTATTAATATTGTTATCTAAATTTAAGTTATGTCAAAATGTACCAAAATGTTATTTAATCTTGTGGCCTTAAACATGTCACGTGGAAAGTTGAAGTTAAAGTGTTGCCAAGAAAAGAGGAGGGGACATTATTTTTTAAACAGAATAAAAATAAAATTGGACATTCTTTTTAAACAGAGCGTGTAACATTTTAACCAAAAAAAAACAAGTTCCAAAGCCCTTGAATCCAAGTTCAAGATCGTCAAGTTCAAGTCCATATAAAGTTCATCAGATCCACCAATGAAGATCAATACTACGAGACTCAAGAACAAACTCGAAGCCTTTGAATTCAAGTAAAAGTCAAGATCAATATCAAGTTCAAATTCGTTGAAGATTCACAAACAAGCTTGAAGCCCTTGAATTGAAGTATATGTCAATATCAAGATAAAGTTCAAGTTCAAGTTCATTGAAGATTGTCACGACCCAAAGCATACCTCTGGCGTAACATGGCGTATATGACCCCAATAGACATTACACAAGCCACTTAGCATACAACATACAATATGAGAAAAAAATTAAGAGTTTAAAAGACAATTTCAAAATATAAGAGTTGATGAAATGTAGCGGAAGTCTTAACATATATAGTCTCAAAGTAATCTAGCACATCAACAGTGATCGGGACGTAACTCATACATCACATACAATACTGAATAGTAAAGACAATAAGAAACAAAGCCTCGGTGCTTGGAACATGAAGACTCACCAAACATCAATATCTGCTAAGTGATCCCTAGCCACGGATATATGAAACTAGAACATCAGACCCTACAGTTGTGAAACAATGTAGGCAAGAGTATGTGTTAGTACAAATAATGTACCAAGTATCATAGTCATGTATAACCAGGGGCGGACCCACATGAATTCTAGGGGGTTCACCTGAACCCCATCGGTAAAAACTACATTGTATTTATAAGATAAATTTTCAATATTTATGTGGATAGATATAGTTTGAACCCCATCAAAGACAGCGAAACTGACATCCCAACGGCAGGTTCCCTTTGAAATCGAGTTCCACATTGAGGTTTCGAATCCCTCTAGGCATTTTATTTTTCTCTCTCTTAGTTTCAATTTCTTTTTAGTTTCAGTTTTGGTTTCACCTTTTCTTTGTTTAGTTTTTTATTTTATAAAACATCTAAAAGTGTGGTTTTAAACTCAAAAAAAATTCAAGGGTCCACCACTAAATTATATACTACTACTTTCTTAAAATTTTGTTTTGTTGGCTTATTTACACGCTTATACTCTTTTTTTCGAACCTCCTAAATGAAAATTTTGAATCTGCCATTGTACATAACAGTATGAAATCTTTTTAAAAGGACTAACATTGAAATCGGTGTCTATCCTACACCGAAAAGAGGTGTTCTCACTTGTCAAGGTAAGAACCATGAAATTTTAGCTTATGCAGATCCACTAGCTAATGTCTATCTAGACAACCTATGATGACACATAGTTTATGGGACATGGATAATCGCCACTTATTCACTCATTTCTAACGGAATATCCATTAGTCTTATTTTATCTTAACATTCATGAGACATGAGTATTCGTCACTTGTCTTATCATTAAAGGACATGGGTTTCATCGCTTGCCTTATCATTAGAATAACTTCTTAACTTTGATTCATTTTAGGTGCGAAGACCTTTCATCCCTATGAATCATTTATGTGAGAAAACATTTCACAATCATGTTATGAGTAGCGTGTGAGAAATCCCTTCACAACAACAACAATCACATTGATACTTTACTCTCAAAGCATCCTTAAAGTTTTATATCATTTTTTTAAAGAACATGCGTATCTCAATAAAATCATCTTTCATGATTCAAAAGTTTCATCATATGATCAATTCTAGAAAATATGAATTTCGCATAGATTCACGGGGACTCAAACTTAGAAGCATGCAATTTTTTCAATTAATGCATAAAAAGACATAAATCAATTAATTATAATATAATTTTAACTTTATTTCAGCCCAATTCATTTTAACTTAAAGATATTTTGGATGGATCATGTCTCAATTCAATTTTATGTTCAATCGAATTTTTAATCTCTCCATTTTCAATCTAATTCATTTATTTGATACACCTAAGGATATCTCCAATCTAACCGCAAATTTCATATCACATTCTATTTTAATGTAAAATTTGATTTTTTTTCCCTCCAATTTAATACTTCCTTCGTCCCATTTTATGTGGCAACATTTGATCGGACACGGAGTTTATGAAATAATGAAGACTTTGAAATGTTTACCAAATTGCCCTTCAAATGGTAAATTTACTTTTCTATCTCCTCACAAATGTATTAGGTACTATCTTTAAAATTAAGTGGACTAATAAGGGTAAAAAATGAATTGTATCTTTAAATACTTACCATATAAAAAAATGTGACATTATTTTTAGGACTGACCAAAAAAAAAATTATACCACAAAAAATGGGACGAAGGGAGTACTAAAATCCACACTACTATAGTATGTAAATGGTGTCACACCAAATGTGATGTGATATTATTCAACAACATCAGTATATTCTTAAATTTTCATTATATTTTTTATTGTATAACACTTCTAACTTAACATATTACAAAACTATATATTTTTAATTATATCCATAGTATACCTAATTATGTTTTATGTATATTCTACCATATTAATTTTAATCTTAATTTTTGTGTATAATTTTATTATATTTTATTTCATTAATGATTTTATTTTTATTAGAATTATTCATTAATATGTATAATGTATTATGTTTACTTGTAATTTCTATTATTTATTAATTTATAATATACAATAATGTATGTCAAATTATTATTAAGAAAAGATATGAATTAAATTGGATTAATATGAAGAAAAAAAATAGTAATTAAAAAATATAATAGTAAAGAGGAAGAAAAATATTTTTTTTTAGCTAGTATAAAATTTAAGTATAGTGCATTGAAGTTGGTTTATGTAAAATTTGGTGTTATGAATTGGAGATGACTTGGATGTATTTGGCACGAAGAAAAATAATTTTAAAAAATATTTTCAATTTATCTATATATTGATCGTTTAAAATATTTGAAAAATATTTTCTCTAGAAAAACAAGCTCCTTAAATATGAAAAAATGACTCACTAACAAAACTAAAAAAAATAATTGCGGCAACATTCTAAAATTTATTGTCTCCTCTTCAAGGACCCAATCCTCATCCCGTGACAATCTACCCCTACCCCGCTGCTTCATTCCTACTCGTCTTCATAATGTCTTGCTACTTAATACCCCCTCCATTTCATATTAATTAATTTTTAGGCATTTTTCATTTTTAAATTAACTTAATTGTTCAGTTTTTAAGACTATTTTTCGGTTGTTCTTCCAGTTTTACCCTTCATTAGTTAGTATTGACATTAGTGATTAATTAATATTTAGTTATTTTAATCATAAATTTGCCAATAATTAAGAAGGACAAAAATGAAAAAGTAAATTTAATTTATGTCTTAATCTATTTTTCTTAAAGGGTGTGAAACACCTCAAAAATTAAGTTGATATGAAATTGAGGGAGAAGAATATATTATTTAAGATAATATTTTCTTACTTACTACTCCCTCCGCACCTTTTTAGTTATTAACTTTAGAAATAACACGCATATTAAGATAGCAATAATTATCATAGAGAAGTTACAATTTTACCTTTATTACTAATGGTTTCAAAAATGATGAATTAAAACTTTGAAATTTTCAAGAAGTTTAAATAAGGGTTCAATATGAAAAGAAAAATTATTCTTTCTTAATTTGTCAAAGTGGACAAGTAAATAAAGACAGCTAAAAAAGAAAATATAAACAAGTAAATAGAGACGCATGAAGTATTAAATACTAAAAATTAAAATAAAAAATTCACTAAATTATTTTTTGTAAAAAATATTTTCTTCTGTATGCCTAATGTCCTTTACACGAAGCACTAGGCGAATCTTGTGTTTGATTTCCCAATCTAATTAGAACCTTCCCTCCTTCCCAAATCAAATCAACAATTCATTATTCTCAATTAGTAAGTCAAAAGTTATTCTATGTATATTCTCACTTTCAATTTCATCAATTATTAAGATTAAATTAATTTTACTTATCAAAAGTATTGAGTGTGAGTAAAAAAATTGTTTGTTCATAATAGTATTTCCTATATAGAAAATTTACACAATTTTACCATGTTTAAAAATCTTAGTCATAAGCATATTTATCTAAATGATTCACACATTACTCTCTTTTATACATTTTACACCATAACCATAAAGCTATTTTGTTTATCCATTTCAGTTTATTAATTTTAATTTGATTGGTATGATTAATAAGACCAATAGAATTATATATAATTTTAAATAGTAATATTTATAAATTTTTAATCTTATAAATTATAATCTTAAATATGCAATGAAATGTTCAAAGTTAGAAAATTTTATTAATTTATTTTAATTGATTAAATATTTAAATTTTCACTCAAGTTGCATTTTGTAATCATTACACAACAAGAGTCAATATTAAACATTTGAATAACTTTATAATGAAGAAATTGTGGTGGGAAATGAAAATGCATGGGTATATTTTATTTTATTTTATTTGTTAGGAAAATCCATGAAGATTCTTTTCTTCACAGGAGATGCCAAGTAGTACTCTCTCTTTTTCTAATTATTTATTGTCATGATTGACATAATAAATTTATATTTTATTTATATTAATTACTAAATTTAAAAATTCTTTTTAAAAGTAATTCATTAAAAATATAATATTTAAAAAAGATTAAAAATTGTCCTTGTACTGATCAGGTCCCCACTATCAGTATATAATGTTTCATTTGACCATTCAACTAACATCATTCATCCTTTCTGTGGGCCCATTGAGTCCCATGTGCCCCCACCATTAGGCTGAACTTTTCATTTTATATAGTATTTCTATGTTTTAATTTATGTGAAGTTACTTAACTAGATCAAAATATTTAAAATAACTTTTTTGTTATTTGTGTAGTTATAAATAATTTTATTAAAAATAAAAAAGAAATTAAAGTTAAATTATTTTTAAATATAAAATGTGACAATATTGTTTAGATAAGTTTTTTTATTCTTTAAGACTGAAATTAAAAAGGCAAGAAGTAGTTGTGCAAAGATCAGGTAAAGATTAGTAATGCAATGATTAGTAACTCAAATATTTACTTTTATCAAGTATTTGATTTCAGTGTTTCTCACTTAATCATGATTTGATATAAAATTCTACAGAAACCTTCTTTTCAATTATACTATTTAATTATTATAAGATTTTCTACTTCATGTAATTGGGTCAAAATAGATAATTATCGAATAATTTTTTTTGGGTGGTCTTCTAACAAGTTAGGAGAGCAATAATTTTGTCTCTATGTTTGCTATACTTTCTCACTTGAATTATTTGAGGAAAAGTAATTTTAATCTTAATAAATTGGTCACTTACAAAACATCAATTTTCAATTCTAAAAAGATAGATAATCTACTTTTAAAATTGAAAAAGCGATAAACAATAGTAAAGTTGAATAAATCATCTTTGTTCACACATAAAAATATCAGGTTATAATTTTAACATGTATGCAATTTTTTATATTTTTTCAAAATATAAACAATCAGAAAAATACATATGCATCGACAAATAATGCATCAATTAAGATCCCAAATGTCACATGGTCATGTATTTGCCTTTTCAATTAATAAATGCTAAATAACTCACATTTTAAATATTGTATTGATTTGTATCGAATTTATTTATCAACGAACAACTCTCTATAAATAATAAATTTTGTAAGTTATTTATTTAAATAAATTTACTAGTACAAATATAGAACATAAAATCAAGAACATAAACGAAACAATTAAAAAGATTTGAAGAGAATTTTTATCTTTACATATATTGATTTTATGATAATAAGTTAACTAATATCACCACATGAAAGGTACTAGGTATAGACTCTATAATAGGTGTATAACTAATACATGAATTAGTTATATATAGATTTCAAATTTCTATCAAACATTGTACTAAAATAATATCACACATAATACATGCACTATTTCTCTGAATGCACTCTACCAAACGACCCCTTAATTGTTTGAATTTATCTAAATGTTTAAGATCTATAATGTTTTTAAAAAAATATTATTAAGATGTTTACTTAAGAATTTGTATAAAGATAATGGTAATTCACCACTACTTATTTTTATCCGTTACCCACAACCAGTATCCTCATCCATAACACCGCTCTCATTATCACCATCTACCACTCATAATCACCATCCGATCCTCATTCACAATAATCACCTATCTTTCACAATCACTATCCTCGATTGCAACCATTTCAGCATCAGTCACTACCATTTACCACCCACAATCGCTGGCCATAATCGGCACCTTCATTAATCATCGTTATCGATCATCACAATAATATTTTAGTTATACTGATTACAATTATCGTTAGCGATACTATTTTGACTAGCGATAATTTTAAGTTAATTATCACGAATTCTAAAAAAATCTATACAATGAAGAATTAAACCTAATTTAATTTCTCAAATTGATCTTGATCAAAAGCCTTTTAACTAGAGGCCCCAAATAAATCAGTGATAAATGACTTAATGAGTATAGCAAATCATTTTCTCATAATGTGAGTCCAAGTATTTTGACCAGCTTTGCCTTTTCTAATGATTGTCATTTGTTTATTATTTCAATAACAATGACAATTTTCAAGTGATCCTTATCCATTTAATATCATGATTCTCTTGGCCCACATTGAACCAAACATTCTCAATTTTCTCAATAAGAAAATTTTGCATTTTGCTCTTTTAGTATCATATTAATAAAAAATTGTTGGGTCAAAAAGTGATATTTCATTTCTTTGGAGGGAAACTTAACCTAACTTACGATTCAAATTCATACCATTAATATATTACGATAATCTTGAAAGTAAAAAAATGATTAGTTCTTTGGAATCTATCATTGGATTGTTTGATTTGATGATACAATTGAATGATGCATGTTCCTTTTGTCTCTGTCTTCATTTAATTTCATTTTAAATAGGAGTAATTTTTTTTAATTTTTACATTTAATTTAGAATATAGAAAATGCTTTTAATTTCTTTTTTATATCAATGAAATGTTTATATAACCGAGAACTATACTTCTTCCGTCCCTTTTTATATGTCAATTTTTTCTATAGATAGTTGATCCATATTACTTATTATTTCATAAAATCAATGCATAATTTACTATATATATATATATATATATATATATATATATATATATATATTTGTCTTTGTGACTTATTAACTTTGAAAATATACATTTGGCCAACTTAAAAAACAAAATAATTGATTCATGTTCATTGATTAAATTAATTAATCAAAATAAGTTAATTCATATTTATTGATTGAAAACTTGAGTTCCAAAATAATTAAATAAGGACAGAAGTGTAAAATTACATTATTTTTTAATACAACTGCAAAATAAAACAATGACATATAAAAAAAGAATAAAGGAAGTATTAGATAGGTACTATTTTTTCAAGATACATATGTTTCCAATGTATTGTTAAATTCTAATTTTAATCACCCGATACTTCGAGTTTCAATACATCTTGTTAATGTAGAAAGAAGTAATTTAATTAAGCATAATTAAGTGTATGTGTCTCTAATTTTTTTATATCAATAAATTTAATTTTTTATGTATATATATAATAATATAAGTCGAAATAGGATACTGATACTCAATTCATCACTACAAATAAATAAATATAAGTTTTAAACATATTTAACAAAAAAAAATTAATTACTTTAAAAAATATATTTAATAATAATTAAGTTATTATTGTGAGATATATATCCCTAGTCATGTGAAAGATAAATTATAACTTTGTATACCTTTATGATATATTTTTTACTTAGCTCACAAATTATATATTTTTTTCTTTTACAAGATAATTTTGCTAGCATAACAGAAATGACATGGGCAAAACAATTACTTTAAAAAATATATTTAATAATAATTAAGTTATTATTGGGAGATATATATCCCTAGTCATGTGAAAGATAGATTATAACTTTGTATAGCTTATGATATATTTTTTTACTTAGCTCACAAATTATATATTTTTTTCTTTTACAAGATAATTTTGCTAGCATAACAGAAATGACATGGGCAAAACAATTACTTTAAAAAATATATTTAATAATAATTAAGTTATTATTGTGAGATATATATATCCCTAGTCATGTGAAAGATAGATTATAACTTTGTATACCTTATGATATATTTTTTTACTTAGCTCACAAATTATATATTATTTCTTTTACAAGATAATTTTGCTAGCATAACAGAAATGACATGGGCAAAACAATTACTTTAAAAAATATATTTAATAATAATTAAGTTATTATTGTGAGATATATATATCCCTAGTCATGTGAAAGATAGATTATAACTTTGTATACCTTATGGGCAAAACAATTAGGTGAGCTTGCATAATAAGACAAATTATGAGGTTTACATCATCAATCACACCCTTATCTTTTTCTTTTCTGTTTTTATTTAATACTTTTGATATTTTATTCTATGTGTGATATTAAAATTAAGTTTTTTCTTTTTATTCATATTGAAACTAAGTTAAAAATGAAAAAGCAAGTAATTAAATTAAATTTAATTCAAGATAACTCAAATCATATGAATTAAATATATATTATTTTTTAATTGGAGTTTCGTGTATATATATATATATATTATATCATGTGATGAATAATATTTTTTATAGTAAAATTATACATGAAAATAAAACCAAGTTTTAAAAATAATAATTGTAAAATGAAATATTTGGAGCATGACATTTGGTCCCACAAAGTCGTTACTCGTAGACATAAATCAAACTGACTGGAAAATTCCATTATACAACAATTTATCATGATTCATGTGAACATTTGCTTTATCTGCGTGCTGAGACAAAGTATACTATTTACTAAAATTTACACGAATCCCCATATATCCCATAACCTATTACTACCAATACTCCGTCGTTGTCCATTGGGATCAACGTGACTGCGTTGATTTAGATTTTTTAAATATTAAATAAAATTATTTGTATTAAATTTTTAAATTTATAACAAAATAAAATTCGAATTTCTCAACTTTGAGTTTTTTCAGGTTTTTTGGATTTTCAATTTTTTTTGAATTTTTCTGATAAAGTATTCATATAAACATATAATATACTTGTAATTCATATATTTCTTTACTCTTAACAAAATGCAACTATCTAAATTATTTCTTAAGAAAATAACACAAAATATGATATGATTAATGACAATAAAATACTTGTTAAATTTAAGTCACGAACTCACATTAAAAAATGACAAAATTTAACAGTAAGGATAAAATGGATATAAATGATAACTATTTAACTGATTTATAAACTTAATAAGTATTATTAATATTTTAAAATAGTACCTTGAGCAAAAAAGATAGACAGATAAATTATTTGTATATATATATATATATATATATATATATTTTAATTTCATATTTAGAATTCATAAAAATCTTGATTCCGCGTGATTCTATCCCCGACACCTCTTCTCGTCTCTCTCTTTTGTGTCTATATATGTGGAAGTTAGAGATAGTTGTGGACATAAGTTCATAATCTTGGGCTTTTGCATAAGATTTCCTCTATATATATCTCCTTTTATTTAATTTCTCTCCAAATTAATCTCACTTCTCTCTTGTTCAATTCAAAATTTCTCACACCAAATTTCTCTTATATTATAATCAGAGTTTTGATTAATTAAATCTTATATATATACTGAGAAGAATCCTACATTGATATGAATAGGATACTTCTAATGCACAAAATTATCACCAGGTAAATTTTATCATTATTATTATTATTATTATTATTATTATTATTATTATTATTATTATTATATTTTTTTGCTCATCTTTAGGATTTTCTCCCTTTGGTTTCCCCTGTATTATGTTTATTTATTTTTTTCACTCTGAAAATTTTATGAGAGGGTTTAGTTTAACTAAAGTATGATATCCTCTTGTGCAATTTTTATTCTATCAGCAATAAAATTTAACTTGCTAACATTTGAAAGCAAATTTGGTTGAAGTTTGAAAAAAAATAAAAATTAAAAATGGTTTCAAAAGTTCAATTTTTTTTTTCTTTTTGTTCACTTGATCTCCTCGTGATTTCTTGTTTAGTTTTTATTCATGTTTCTTTTTTTAATTTAAACCTTATAAATTGAGAACTCCCCTGAAAAAAGAAACACATTAATTACTATATTTGGTAATAATATTAACTTTAAAATGTTTATTATATCATTAATGAGATAATTTATAGTCATACACATATTTATAACTTGTTTTAGAGTACAAGTTTCATAATTCTTTCTTAATTAAATACTATATCAAATCAATTTTATGTCAATTCAAATATTATCACATAAATTAAAACAGAGAAATTAACTTAAACAATGGGGACTACTGCTAATCTTTGTTGATTTTTTTATTTATTTTCCATAGGAAATGTCTTCACAAACACTAGAAAGCATGTTGGCATGCACAAAGCCACAGCAAGAAAAGAAACCAAGGCCTCAAGATGAAGTACAAAAATGTCCTAGATGTGATTCTGCTAACACCAAATTTTGTTACTACAACAATTATAGTCTCACTCAGCCTAGGTACTTTTGCAAATCATGTAGAAGGTATTGGACAAAAGGAGGTACACTAAGAAATGTTCCAGTAGGAGGAGGGTGTAGGAAGAAACAAAGATCATCATCAAAGAGGTCAAGTCCAGAGAATCAATCCTTGATGACCACCACTACTTGTCCTAATAATCAAATATCACCTCTTACACAATTTTCTTATGATCCCAATGACCTTAGCCTAGCATTTTCTAGGCTCCAAAACCAAGAAAGTGGACAATTAGTGTGTCCTGAGTTGCAGAGAACAGTTCGAACTGAGGCAATCTTTCCTGATTCGCTTTGTCTAACTAATTTTGGGAATAATGTCGGTCATGATGTTCTTGAAAACCGTGACATGTGCACCTCTTCTGCGGAAGCTTTTTCTCGTGCTGGCTTTCTTGATGCACTTAGGGGTGGATTTCTTGAAACACCAAATGGCTTCTTGCACCATAATTTGTACTACTATGGATCAAATGGTAATAATGGGAACAATATGGGACATGTTGAAAGTGCAACTGGAGAAATGGTAACAAATTTTGATCAAGAAGTGAGAAGTGGTACAACTACATCCATTGCATTGAAAGAAGAGATCATGTGTAGTGACAATAAAATCTTGTTGGGATATCCATGGCAAATTATTAATGGAGATGGAAATGTGGCTGATTTTGAGTACTCAAACAGGCAAAATTGGAATGGTTTAGGGGTTTCTTCTGGGCATGGACTTCTCAATAGCCCTCTCATGTAGATGTTGGAAAAGATGAGCCAATCTTTAATTTGCCAAACAAAATAGATACTGCTAAGAGTTTTTGTTATTAATTAGGAGAGGTTTGAAGATTATTTTAATGGTCTTTTGTGTAAGGAGTTTTGATTCATTTGAATCATCTCTATCTCTTTAGCTTGTTCTTTCATTGAAATGAAACTTCCAATTTTGTTTTTCATACTCTCTTTGTTCCATTTATATGAGAGAATTGTCTATTATATTTGAATTATTATTATTATTATGACATGGTCATATAGTGTTATAAAAACATATGGCATGACTGTGATAACAATTTCTAACCAGTAAACATGGTTGGAGGGAGTAGTTGAAAACCCCACTAAAAAGAAGGATAACTTTGAAAAAGTATAATTTATTCACTCTTGAACTTCAAAATATTCATTTATGAAATCAATGCCAACAAGTTATTTATGTTTGACTAGAGAGAGTGTAAAAACTGAAGAGAATGTTGAGAAATTTTCGTTGTATTTCTTCACTCTAAGACAACGTATATATACAACAATGCAGAGAAAGAAAACAACAAAACTAAGGAATCAAAAAATAACAAACTATATAGCTGGCTAAATGTTATTTGTCTCAGTAAAAAAACAAAGAATGACTAATCCTATATTCTGTACAAAGAATCCTATGCAGGTGTAGGGCTAGGATTTATGCCAACACTTTCCAATCCAAGGATTGAAATGATGCCATCTGTCCTTCTAGAAGATATACATCTTCTTGTTTTCATTTCACTTGAAACTGATTTCACCGCCTCTCTATTCTTCTTGTACATCATCCCTTGTTTTTGTTCTTTATTAGTGCTAAATTCAACACCCTTCTTCAAGTTGGAGGGGACCAAAGAGAGACCCAACTTGCAAAGACAACGTGAGTGGGAAGGGCCACACAAAGGTTTAGTAAAACTGTCGGCGAGCTGAGAAAAGGAAGGTACAGAGTTTAAGGAAATCAAACAGGCGGAGAACTGTTGACGAACAAAATGACAGTCAAGTTCGACATGTTTGGTTCGTTAGTGGAAAACAAGATTGCGGGCGATGTGGAGGGCAGCTTGTCCGTCGGAATGAATGGGGATGGGTAAGGTAGGTGAGACAGAAAGATCGGTGAGAAGACGATGAAGCCAGGTTAATTCGGCGACAGATCGCCGCATTAAACGGTATTCCGCTTCGGCTGAGGATAAAGAGACATAGATTTGCTTTTTAGACTTCCAAGCGATAGGAGAACCCCAAATGCTGATGAAGAAACCACTATAGAGCGACGAGTGTCAACACACGATGCCCAATCGGTATCACAAAAAGCAAGAAGATAAAAGGAAGGATCTGAAGATAGAAACAGACCCTGAGCAAGTGATCGACGGAGATAACGAACAACACGAAGGGCAGCAGTGAAATGAGGAAGACGATGACACTGCATAAATTGGGAAAGATGTTGAACTGCGAAACAGAGGTTTGGGCGAGTATGGGTCAAATAATTGAATTTACCCACAAGTAGTCGATAAGTAAAAGGGTCAGCAATGGGCTCACCAGAATCAGAGGATAGTTTACAAGAAGGATCCAAAGGAGAAGAAGCAGCAGGAAGTTGGTCACAGTCATATTCAGAAAGCAGATCAAGGGTGAACTTTCGCTGACAGAGGATGATACCTTGAGGTTCCCGAAAAACCTCTAATCCAAGGAAATAATGTAAGTCTCCCAAACCCTTAATCTTAAATTCCTCATTCAAGAAATGTTTCAATTCTGCAAGCTCTGGAGGATTGTTACCAGTGAGAATGATGTCGTCTACATAGACATCTACTATTGAGATAGAATCACCCACTTGTTTAAAAAATAGACTATAGTCATTTAGGGAAGAACGGAAACCCTTGAAATTTAGAGCAACTGTGAGACGAGAATACCATTCTTGAGAAGCTTGTCGTAGTCCATAGAGAGATTTGTTGAGCTTGAGGACATGAGATGGATTAGGATTAGGCATACCAGGAGGGAACTTCATAAACACTTCCTCCTGTAAGTTTCCATGCAAAAACGCATTGTTGACGTCTAGTTGAGTCAAAACCCAATCTTTCTTAAGAGCAACAACAAGTAGACACCTGATAGTGGTCATTTTGACTACATGGGAGTAATTCTCATTAAAATTGATTCCTTCACGCTAGGTATCCCCTCGCACCACTAGACAAGCTTTTAGTCTTTCCACTGTCCCGTCTAAGCGATGTTTTACTTTGTAAACCCATTTACAAGGAAGAGACCGTTTACCAATAGGAAGTTCAACAACTGTCCAAGTCTGATTAGCCTCTAAGGCATCAAATTCTAATGTCATGGCTTGTTTCTAACCATGATGTTGAGCTGCATGAGAAAAACTAAGTGGTTCACTGATGTTAGAAATAGACTCAATAACTTGTTGATTAAGAACAGAGGGAGCAGAGATTTGATGGAACAACAGGATCAAGAAAATGTAAAGAAAGATCAGTTAGGAAAACAGAATTGCAGAGGTAATCATCTAAATAACTAGGTGCTTTGCTGGTCCTAGATGATCTCCTAAGGGCAGGAGAAATGATAGATGATGAGGGGTTGTCATGGGAAATAGAATCAATAGTAGGGATGATAGGTTCATCAGGAGGTGAGGAAGGAGTGGAATAAGGAGGAACAGACTGAGAATTGGGAGGAATAGTATCATCAAAAGGGTCTGAGGAGGCAGAAGAAGAGGGAAATAAAGGATGAGGGGAAGAATTAGAAGAAAAGGGAAAGATAGACTCATGAAAGGAGACATCTCTCGAGACAAATGTAGATAGCTCTAGGAGTTTATAACCTTTCTTGACCTGAGGGTATCCAATGAAAACACAGGAAGTGGATCGAGGAGCAAACTTGGGCCTATTTTGTGAAGGAGTGGAAGCAAAACATAGACAACCAAAGGTTGTGAGAAAATCATAGGAAGGAGGATTTCCAAAAATAACTTCATATGATGTCACACCTTTAAGAACAGAGGAAGGGAATCTATTTATCAAAAAGGTGGCAGTAAGAAGGCATTCACCCCAATAACATATAGGCAACTTATACTGATGTAAAAGAGCCCTAGAAGTTTCCAAAAGATGTCTATGTTTCCTCTCAACAATGCCATTTTGTTGAGGTGTCCCAGTGCAAGAAATTTGGTGAATTATCCCCTGCGTAGCAAGAAATTGAGAGGTCACAATACCACTCCCCAATTCTAGAGCATTATCTGATCTGATAACCTTAACTTTGCAATTGAATTGCCTATCAATTAAAGAGAGAAAATGTTTGAGCATAAAGAAAGCATTACTCTTTGTGGAAAGAAGATAGGTCCATGTACATCTACTAAAATCATCCACAATAGTGAGAAAGTACTGGTAACCATCATGAGTAGATGATTTGTAAGGTCCCCAAGTATCTATATAAATTAACTAAAACTTGTGAGTAGTTTTAAGGGAAATTTTGGGAAAGGGTAATTTAGATTGTCTAGCTATAGGGCAAATATCACAAGGATAATCAAGTTTAGGCAACGAAGAAACAAACTCATAGATTTCAACGAAGAGAAAGGCAAATGCCCCAATCTGTTGTGCCATAGTCTTACATTAGGACTAAAATTTGAAAAAACTACATTGTTGGAAGAAACTGCAGTACATTCTGGAATTGCAAGACTAATTAATCCTAAGCTAATCTTAGAACTACATTGAAGAGGAGACACTGGTGATAGAAGGACATAGATGCCATTTCTAGCTTGACCAAGAACCCGATGGGTCTTCACTAAAAGGTTCTGCATAAATCATTGAGTAGAAGAAAAACTTAGCAGGCAGTGATGTTTGCAAAATCTATTGACAGAAATTAAATTTATTTTGAATGAGGGAACACATAAAACACCACGAATAATCAATTTGGATGAAAGGGAAACAGAACCACCATGAGTAACCTTGACCTTAAAAGAATTAGGAACACTGATAGTTAAGGGAGAAGGAAGAGGATGAATACTGGAGAAAAATTTGGTGTCATATGACATGTGCTCAGAGGCACCAGAGTCAATGATTCAAGAATCAGTACTCACATAGCTAGAATAATCAATAGAATATTGAGAAACATTACCAGCACATTGAACCATATTGGCTGCTACTTGTGAAAGCAGCTTCTCTGGGTCTCCAAGATCAGCATGCTTAAGCATTTGAAGTAAGTAATTAAGTTGTTGAGGGGCGAATGGGTTCCCATCTACTTCAGAAAACACAGTGTGCTAGCATTAGGGGTTCTCAAGACTGCATTGCTCTTGATCCCCACTTTGAATTTTGGACTTTTGGTGAACTGAAAGTCAGCAGGAAACCCAATTATCCTGTAACACTTGTCAATAGAGTTTCCTGGTTTTTTGAAATGAGAACAGACCAAGTTGTTCTTCTTTCCCTTGTACTCATATGATTGATGTTTGTTTCCAAGAATTGGCTGTTGGCTGATGAATATGAGGATAAATCAGCAGTAGACTGAGGATGGTGGTATATCTATTTCTGTTTCTCATCTTGGATCAAGAGAGAATAAGTAAGGTTCACACTAGGTTGTGGAGAAATCATGATGATATTGCTCCTTATAGATCCATATGTATCATTCAAACCCATTAGAAATTGAATCAAACTTTCATCCTGTAAAGATTTCAACCTCTTACTCTTTCCTCCACAAGTGCAATCACATGCAAAAATCACAGAACAGTTGAGGGCATCAAGTTCGTCCCACATAAATTTGATTTTAGTGAAGTAACCTGCTATATCACTAGCGCCCTTCACTAAATCACTAATCTCCTTTTGTAGGTGATAGAGTTTGGCACCATTGGACTGTCCAAATCTATCCTCAAGATCAGCCCAAAGGCTTTCAACACTCTTTGAATACAAGACACTGGTTGCTATTTCCTTAGAAAGGGAGTTCAACAGCCAAGACGTCACCATGTCATTACAACGATTCCACAGCCTGAATTTGACAGAACCAGCAGCAAGTGATTTCAAATCCCATCTATGAAACCAAGCTTATTCTTGGCTGAGAGTGCAATGAGCAGAGCTCTTTTCCATCCTGCAAAACCATGACCATCAAAGACAGTGTTGACAAGGATCATGCCAGGAGAGTCGGAAGGATGAAGAAAAAATGGATTATTAGAATCAATAGTTGAAGATGCAGAAGCCACGACTGTGGGAGCAACCGTAGGAGCAATGGGAGTTTCATCGTTACTAGGCATTTTGAATCAATCGAGAAAAAAGAAAAGATAAGGGATGAAGACGAATAGAATCAAGAATTATCGTATAGCTCTGATACCATGTAAAAACTGAAGAGAGTGTTGAGAAATTTTCATAGTATTTCATCCCTGTAAGACAACGTATATATACAACAATGCAGAGAAAAAAACAACAAAACTAAGGAATCAAAAAATAACAATCTATACAACTGGCTAAATGTTAATTGTCTCAGTAAAAAAACAAAGAATGACTAATCCTATATTCTGTACAAAGAATCCTATGCAGGTGTAGGGCTAGGATTTATGCCAACACTTTCCAATCCAAGGGTTGAGATGATGCCATCTGTCCTTCTAGAAGATATACATCTTCTTGTTTTCATTTCACTTGAAACGGATTCCACCGCCTCTCTATTCTTCTTGTACATCATCCCTTGCTTTTGTTCTTTATTAGTGCTAAATTCAACACCCCCCTTCAAGTTGGAGGGGACCAAAGAGAGACCCAACTTGCAAAGACAACGTGAGTGGGAAGGGCAAGACAAAGGTTTAGTAAAACTGTCGGCGAGCTGAGAAAAGGAAGGTACAGAGTTTAAGAAAATCAAACTGGTGGAGAACTGTTGACGAACAAAATGACAGTCAAGTTCGACATGTTTGGTTCGTTCGTGGAAAACAGAATTGCGGGCGATGTGAAGGGCAACTTGACTGTCGGAATGAATGGGTATGGGTAAGGTAGGTGAGACAGAAAGATCGGTGAGAAGACGATGAAGCCAGGTTAATTCGGCGACAAGTCGCCGCATTGAATTGTATTCCACTTCGGCTGAGGATAAAGAGACAGATATTTGCTTTTAGACTTCCAAGCGATAGGAGAACCCCAAATGCTGATGAAGAAAACAATTATAGAGCGACGAGTGTCAACACACGATGCCCAATCGGTATCACAAAAAGCAAGAAGATAAAAGGAAGGATCTGAAGATAGAAACAGACCCTGAGCAGGTGATCAACGGAGATAATGAACAACACGAAGGGCAGCAGTGAAATGAGGAAGACGAGGACACTACATAAATTGGGAAAGATGTTGAACTACGAAACAGAGGTCTGAGCGAGTATGGGTCAAATAATTCAATTTACCCACAAGTAGTCGATAAGTAAAAGGGTCAGCAATGGGCTCACCAGAATTAGAGGAGAGTTTACAAGAAGGATCCAAAGGAGAAGAAGCAGACGAAAGTTGGTCACAGTCATATTTAGAGAGAGCAGATCAAGGGTGAACTTTCGTTGACAGAGGATGATACCTTGAGGTTCCCGAAGAACCTCTAATCCAATTAAATAATGTAAGTCTCCCAAACCCTTAATCTTAAATTCCTCATTCAAGAAATGTTTCAATTTTGCAAGCTCTAGAGGATTGTTACCAGTGAGAATGATGTCGTCTACATAGACATCTACTATTGACATAGAATCACCCACTTATTTAAAAAATATACTATAGTCTTTTTTGGAAGAACTGAAACCCTTGAAATTTAGAGCAATTGTGAGATGAGAATACCATTCTCGAGAAGCTTGTCGTAGTCCATAGAGAGATTTGTTGAGCTTGAGGACATGAGATGGATTAGGATTAGGCATACAAGGAGGGAACTTCATAAACACTTCTTCCTGTAAGTTTCCATGCAAAAATGCATTGTTGACATCTAGTTGAGTCAAAACCCAATCTTTCTTAAGAACAACAACAAGTAGTCACCTCATAGTGGTCATTTTGACTACAGGGGAGTAATTCTCATTAAAATTGATTCCTTCATGCTGGGTATCCCCTCGCACCACTAGACGAGCTTTTAGTCTTTCCACTGCCCCGTCTAAGCGATGTTTTACTTTGTAAACCCATTTACAAGGAGGAGACCGTTTACCAATATGAAGTTCAACAACTATCCAAGTCTGATTAGCCTCTATGGCATCAAATTCTGATATCACGGCTTGTTTCCAACCAGGATGTTGAGCTGCCTGAGAAACACTAAGTGGTTTAGTGATGTTAGAAATAGACTCAATAACTTGTTGATTAAGAACAGAGAGAGTAGAGACAGGAAAGGTTGATGGAACAACAGGATCAAGAAAATGTGAAGAAAGATCAGTTAAGATAACAGAATTGCAGAGGTAATCATCTAAATAACTAGGTGCTTTGCTGGTCCTAGATGATCTCCTAAGGGCAGGAGAAATGATAGATGATGAGGGGTTGTCATGGGAAATAGAATCAATAGTAGGGATGATAGGTTCATCAGGAGGTGAGAAAGGAGTGGAATGTGGAGGAACATACTGAGAATTGGGAAGAATAGTATCATCAAAAGGGTTTGAGGAGGCAGAAGAAGAGGGAAATAAAGGATAATGGGAAGAATTAGAAGAAAAGGGTAAGATAGACTCATGAAAGGAGACATCTCTAGAGACAAATATTCTTCTGGTAGATAGCTCTAGGAGTTTATAACCTTTGTTGCCCTGAGGGTATCCAATGAAAACACAGGAAGTGGATCGAGGAGCAAACTTGGGCCTATTTTGTGAAGGAGTGGAAGCAAAACATAGACAACCAAAAGTTCTGAGAAAATCATAGGAAGGAGGCTTTCCAAAAATAACTTCATATGGTGTCACACCTTTAAGAACAGAGGAAGGGAATCTATTTATCAAAAAGGTGGCAGTAAGAAGGAATTCACCCCAATAACATATAGGCAACTTAGACTGATGTAAAAGAGCCTTAGAAGTTTCCAAAAGATATCTATGTTTCCTCTCAACAATGCCATTTTGTTGAGGTGTCCCAGTGCAAGAAATTTGGTGAATTATCCCCTGCGTAGCAAGAAATTGAGAGGTCACAATACTACTCCCCAGTTCTAGAGCATTATCTGATCTGATAACCTTAACTTTGCAATTGAATTGCCTATCAATTAAAGAGAGAAAATGTTTGAGCATAAAGAAGGCATTACCTTTGTGGAAAGAAGATAGGTCCAAGTACATCTACTAAGATCATCCACAATTGTGAGAAAGTACTTGTAACCATCATGAGTAGATGATTTGTAAGGTCCCAAAGTATCTATGTGAATTAACTCAAACTTGTGAGTAGTTTTAAGGGAACTATTGGGAAAGGGTAATTTATATTGTCTAGCTATAGGGCAAATATCACAAGGATAATCAAGTGTAGGCAAAGAAGAAAACAAACTCATAGATTTCATTGAAGAGAAAGGCAAATGCCCCAATCTGTTGTGCCATATTCTTACATTAGGACTAAAATCTGAAAAAACTACATTGCTGGAAGAAACTGCAGTACATTCTGGAATTGCAAGACTAGAAATTAATCCTAAGTTATTCTTTGAACTACATTGAAAAGGAGACACTGGTGACAGAAGGACATAGATGCCATTTCTAGCTTGACCAAGAACCCGATGGGTCTTCACTAAAAGGTTCTGCATAAATCATTGAGTAGAAGAAAAACTTAGCAGGCAGTGATGTTTGCAAAATCAATTGACAGAAATTAAATTTATTTTAAATGAGGGAACAAATAAAACACCACGAATAATCAATTTGGATGAAAGGGAAACAGAACCACCATGAGTAACCTTGACCTTAAAAGAATTAGGAACACTGATAGTTAAGGGAGAAGGAAGAGGATGAATACTGGAGAAAAATTTGGTGTCATATGACATGTGCTCAGAGGCACCAGAGTCAATGATCCAAGAATCAGTACTCACATAGCTAGAATAATCAATAGAATATTGAGAAACATTACCAGCACATTGAACCATATTGGCTGCTACTTGTGAAAGCAGCTTTTCTGGGTCTCCAAGATCAGCATGCTTAAGCATTTTAAGTAAGTAATTAAGTTGTTGAGGGACGCATGGGTTCCCATCTACTTCAGAAAACACAGTGTGCTAGCATTAGGGGTTCTCAAGACTGCATTGCTCTTGATCCCCACTTTGAATTTTGGACTTTTGGTGAACTGAAATTCAGCAGGAAACCCAATTATCCTGTAACACTTGTCAATA
This sequence comes from Solanum sitiens, assembly GCA_016801875.1. Classification (NCBI taxonomy): domain Eukaryota; kingdom Viridiplantae; phylum Streptophyta; class Magnoliopsida; order Solanales; family Solanaceae; genus Solanum; species Solanum sitiens. Next base: position 4,431,708 of record JABWTJ010000069.1, on the reverse strand, counting down.
GAGTTTCCTGGTTTTTTGAAATAAGAACAGACCAAGTTGTTCTTCTTTCCCTTGTACTCATAAGATTGATATTTGTTTCCAAGAATAGGCTGCTGGCTGATGAATATGAGGATAAATCAGCAGTAGACTGAGGATGGTGGTATATCTATTTCTGTTTCTCATCTTGGATCAAGAGAGAATAAGCAAGGTTCACACTAGGTAGTGGAGAAATCATGATGATATTGCTCCTTATAGATCCATATCTATCATTCAAACCCATTAGAAATTGAATCAAACTTTCATCCTGTAGAGATTTCAACCTCTTACTCTTTTCTCCACAAGTGCAATCACATGCAAAAATCACTGAACAGTTGAGGGCATCAAGTTCGTCCCACATAAATTTGATTTTAGTGAAGTAACCTGCTATATCACTAGCGCCCTTCACTAAATCACTAATCTCCTTTTGTAGGTGATAGTGTTTGGCACCATTGGACTGTCCAAATCTATCCTCAAGATCAGCCCAAAGGCTTTCAAAACTCTTTGAATACAAGACACTGGTTGCTATTTCCTTGGAAAGGGAGTTTAACAGCCAAGACGTCACCATGTCATTACAACGATTCCACAGCCTGAATTTGACAGAACCAGCAGCAAGTGATTTCAAATCCCATCTATGAAACCAAGCTTATTCTTGGCTGAGAGTGCAATGAGCAGAGCTCTTATCCATCCTGCTAAACCATGACCATCAAAGACAGTGTTGACGAGGATCATGCCAGGAGAGTCGTAAGGATGAAGAAAAAATGGATTATTAGAATCAATAGTTGAAGATCCAGAAGCCACGACTGTGGGAGAAACCGTAAAAGCAATGGGAGTTTCATCGTTACTAGGCATTTTGAATCAATCGAGAAGGAAGAAAAGATAAGGGATGAAGAGGAATAGAATCAAGAATTATCGTATAGCTCTGATACCATGTAAAAACTGAAGAGAGTGTTGAGAAATTTTCATTGTATATCATCCCTGTAAGACAACGTATATATACAACAATGTAGAGAAAAAAACAAAAAAACTAAGGAATCAAAAAATAACAATCTATACAACTGGTTAAATGTTATTTGTCTCAGTAAAAAAACAAAGAATGACTAATCCTATATTCTGTACAAAGAATCCTATGCAGGTGTTGGGATAGGATTTATGCCAACACTTTCCAATCCAAGGGTTGAGATGATGCCATCTGTCCTTCTAGAAGATATATATCTTCTTGTTTTCATTTCACTTGAAACGGATTCCACCGCCTCTCTATTCTTCTTGTACATCATCCCTTGCTTTTGTTCTTTATTAGTGCTAAATTCAACACCCCCCTTCAAGTTGGAGGGGACCAAAGAGAGACCCAACTTGCAAAGACAACGTGAATGGGAAGGGCAAGACAAAGGTTTAGTAAAACTGTCGGCGAGCTGAGAAGAGGAAGGTATAGAGTTTAAGAAAATCAAACTAGTGGAGAACTGTTGACGAACAAAATGACAGTCAAGTTTGACATGTTTGGTTCATTCGTGGAAAACAGAATTACGGGCGATGTGAAGGGCAGCTTGACTGTCGGAATGAATGGGTATGGGTAAGGTAGGTGAGACAGAAAGATCGGTGAGAAGACGATGAAGCCAGGTTAATTCGGCGACAAGTCGCCGCATTGAATTGTATTCCACTTCGGCTGAGGATAAAGAGACAGATATTTGCTTTTAGACTTCCAAGCGATAGGAGAACCCCAAATGCTGATGAAGAAAACAATTATAGAGCGACGAGTGTCAACACACGATGCCCAATCGGTATCACAAAAAGCAAGAAGATAAAAGAAAGGATCTGAAGATAGAAACAGACCCTGAGCAGATGATCAACGGAGATAATGAACAACACGAAGGGCAGCAGTGAAATGAGGAAGACGAGGACACTGCATAAATTGGGAAAGATGTTGAACTACGAAACAGAGGTCTGAGCGAGTATGGGTCAAATAATTCAATTTACCCACAAGTAGTCGATAAGTAAAAGGGTCAGCAATGGGCTCACCAGAATTAGAGGAGAGTTTACAAGAAGGATCCAAAGGAGAAGAAGCAACAGGAAGTTGGTCACAGTCATATTTAGAGAGAGCAGATCAAGGGTGAACTTTCGTTGATAGAGGATGATACCTTGAGGTTCCCGAAGAACCTCTAATCCAATTAAATAATGTAAGTCTCCCAAACCCTTAATCTTAAATTCCTCATTCAAGAAATGTTTCAATTCTGCAAGCTCTAGAGAATTGTTACCAGTGAGAATGATGTCGTCTACATAGACATCTACTATTGACATAGAATCACCCACTTATTTAAAAAATATACTATAGACTTTTAAGGAAGAACTGAAACCCTTGAAATTTAGAGCAATTGTGAGACGAGAATACCATTCTCGAGAAGCTTGTCGTAGTCCATAGAGAGATTTGTTGAGCTTGAGGACATGAGATGGATTAGGATTAGGCATACCAGGAGGGAACTTCATAAACACTTCTTCCTGTAAGTTTCTATGCAAAAACACATTGTTGACGTCTAGTTGAGTCAAAACCCAATCTTTCTTAAGAACAACAACAAGAAGTCACCTCATAGTGGTCATTTTGACTACAGGGGAGTAATTCTCATTAAAATTGATTCCTTCATGCTGGGTATCCCCTCGCACCACTAGACGAGCTTTTAGTCTTTCCACTGCCCCGTCTAAGCGATGTTTTACTTTGTAAACCCATTTACAAGGAGGAGACCGTTTACCAATATGAAGTTCAACAACTATCCAAGTCTGATTAGCCTCTATGGCATCAAATTCTGATATCACGGCTTGTTTCCAACCAGGATGTTGAGCTGCCTGAGAAACACTAAGTGGTTTAGTGATGTTAGAAATAGACTCAATAACTTGTTGATTAAGAACAGAGAGAGTAGAGACAGGAAAGGTTGATGGAACAACAGGATCAAGAAAATGTGAAGAAAGATCAGTTAAGATAACAGAATTGCAGAGGTAATCATCTAAATAACTAGGTGCTTTGCTGGTCCTAGATGATCTCCTAAGGGCAGGAGAAATGATAGATGATGAGGGGTTGTAATGGGAAATAGAATCAATAGTAGGGATGATAGGTTCATCAGAAGGTGAGAAAGGAGTGGAATGTGGAGGAACATACTGAGAATTGGGAAGAATAGTATCATCAAAAGGGTTTGAGGAGGCAGAAGAAGAGGGAAATAAAGGATAAGGGGAAGAATTAGAAGAAAAGGGAAAGATAGACTCATGAAAGGAGACATCTCTAGAGACAAATATTCTTCTGGTAGATAGCTCTAGGAGTTTATAACCTTTCTTGCCCTGAGGGTATCCAATGAAAACACAGAAAGTGGATCGAGGAGCAAACTTGGGCCTATTTTGTGAAGGAGTGGAAGCAAAACATAGACAACCAAAAGTTCTGAGAAAATCATAGGAAGGAGGCTTTCCAAAAATAACTTCATATGGTGTCACACCTTTAAGAACAGAGGAAGGGAATCTATTTATCAAAAAGGTGGCAGTAAGAAGGCATTTACCCCAATAACATATAGGCAACTTAGACTGATGTAAAAGAGCCCTAGAAGTTTCCAAAAGATATCTATGTTTCCTCTCAACAATGCCATTTTGTTGAGGTGTCCCAGTGCAAGAAATTTGATGAATTATCCCCTGCGTAGCAAGAAATTGAGAGGTCACAATACCACTCCCCAGTTCTAGAGCATTATCTGATCTGATAACCTTAACTTTGCAATTGAATTGCCTATCAATTAAAGAGAGAAAATGTTTGAGCATAAAGAAGGCATTACCTTTGTGGAAAGAAGATAGGTCCAAGTACATCTACTAAGATCATCCACAATAGTGAGAAAGTACTTGTAACCATCATGAGTAGATGATTTGTAAGGTCCCAAAGTATCTATGTGAATTAACTCAAACTTGTGAGTAGTTTTAAGGGAACTATTGGGAAAGGGTAATTTATATTGTCTAGCTATAGGGCAAATATCACAAGGATAATCAAGTGTAGGCAAAGAAGAAAACAAACTCATAGATTTCATTGAAGAGAAAGGCAAATGCCCCAATCTGTTGTGCCATATTCTTACATTAGGACTAAAATTTGAAAAAACTACATTGCTGGAAGAAACTGCAGTACATTCTGGAATTGCAAGACTAAAAATTAATCCTAAGTTATTCTTTGAACTACATTGAAAAGGAGACACTGGTGACAGAAGGACATAGATGCCATTTATAGCTTGACCAAGAACCCGAGGGGTCTTCACTAAAAGGTCCTGCATAAATCATTGTATAGAAGAAAAACTTAGCAGGCAGTGATGTTTGCAAAATCTATTGACAGAAATTAAATTTATTTTGAATGAGGGAACAAATAAAATACCACGAATAATCAATTTGGATGAAAGGGAAACAGAACCAGCATGAGTAACCTTGACCTTAAAGGAATTAGGAAGAGTGATAGTTAAGGGAGAAGGAAGAGGATGAATACTGGAGAAAAATTTGGTGTCATATGACATGTGCTCAGAGGCACCAGATTCAATGATCCAAGAATCCGTACTCACATAGCTAGAATAATCAATAGAATATTGAGAAACATTACCAGCACATTGAACCATATAGGTTACTACTTGTGAAAGCAGCTTCTCTGGGTCTCCAAGATCAGCATGCTTAAGCATTTGAAGTAAGTAATTAAGTTGTTGAGGGGAGAATGGGTTCCCATCTACTTCAGAAAACATAGTGTGCTGAGCATTAGGGGTTCTCAAGACTGCATTGCTCTTGATCCCCACTTTGAATTTTGGACTTTTGGTGAACTGAAAGTCAGCAGGAAACCCAATAATCCTGTAACATTTGTCAATAGAGTGTCCTATTTTTTTGCAATGAGAACAGACCAAGTTGTTCTTCTTTCCCTTCATAAGATTGAGGTTTGTTTCCAAGAATAGGTTGTTGGCTGCTGAATATGAGGATAAATCAGCAGTAGACTGAGGATGGTGGTATATCTCTTTCAGTTTCTCATCTCGGATCAAGAGAGAATTAGCAAGGTTCACACTAGGTAGTGGAGAAATCATGATGATATTGCTCCTTATATATCCATAGCTATCATTCAAACCTATTAGAAATTGAATCAAACTTTCCTCCTGTAGAGATTTCAACCTCTTACTCTTTCCTCCACAAGTGTAATCACATGCACAAATCACAGAATAGTTGAGGGCATCAAGTTCGTCCCACATCAATTTGATTTTAGTGAAGTAACCTGCTATATCACTAGTGCCCTGCACTAAATGACTAATCTCCTTTTGCAGGTGATAGAGTTTTGCACCATTGGACTGTCCAAATCTATCCTCAATATCAGTCCAAAGGCTTTCAACACTCCTTGAATACAAGACACTGACTGCTATTTCCTTGGAAATGGAGTTCAACAACCAAGATGTCACCATGTCATTACAACGATTCCACAATCTGAAATTGACAGAACCAGCATCAGGTGATTTGCAAATCCCATCTATGAAACCAAGCTTATTCTTGGCTGAGAGTGCAATGAGCAGAGCTCTTTTTCTTCCTGCAAAACCATGACCATCAAAGACAGTGTTGACAAGGATCATGCCAGGAGAGTCGGAAGGATGAAGAAAAAATGGATTATTAGAATCAATAGTTGAGATCCTGAAACCACGACTGTGGGAGCAACCGTAGGAGTAATGAGAGTTTCATCGTTACTAGACATTTTGAATCAAACGAGAAGGAATAAAAGATAAGGGATGAAGAGGAATAGAATCAAGAATTATCCTATAGCTCTGATACCATGTAAAAACTGAAGAGAATGTTGAGAAATTTTCATTGTATTTCATCCCTGTAAGACAACGTATATATACAACAATGCAGAGAAAGAAAACAACAAAACTAAGGAATCAAAAAATAACAAACTATACAACTGGCTAAATGTTATTTGTCTCAGTAAAAAAACAAAGAATGACTAATCCTATATTCTGTACAAAGAATCCTATGCAGGTGTAGGGCTAGGATTTATGCCAACACTTTCCAATCCAAGGGTTGAATGATATCATCTGTCCTTTTAGAAGATATACATCTTCTTATCTTCATTTCACATGAAACTGATTACACCGCCTCTCTATTCTTCTTGTACATCATCCCTTGTTTTTGTTCTATATTAGTGCTAAATTCAACAGAGAGTAACCTGTTATATTCTAATCTTGAACTTTCATATTCTCATATTTATGTTTATGTCTTTGGTATAATGCAGGTATGTCATGTTTTGTCTATTTATATCTTCCTGATATTTATTTGGTATGTTGCTTCCTCTTCTAAGACCCATCATAGTCGATCTTTGACATCTTCTCACTAGGGCATTTGTGCATCTCCTCCTCATTTATTTGAACTATCTCAATCTTGTTTTCCTTATCTTGTCTACTATGCTGGCCAATCTCACTTTGTTTAGAATATCTTAATTTTTAATGATCATATTTCTCCTAATATGCTCACACGTCAATCCCAACATCCTTAATAATGCTACTTTTTTTTAGACGGTTATCAAGTGCTTTCCTGCAATTTTTTTCAATATTTCGTGACCGGCCAACACGCCCTTTATACATGGTCTTAAATTTATTTTAGAAAACTTACATTTGAATTTTGATGACATATTCTTATCACACAGAATACGAATGACAACTTTCACTTTATCGCTTACCTCGTTTCAATATGATGTATAATATCATCGTCAATTTCTTTCTTAAACTATTAACCCAAGAAATTTGAGACTTTTTAGGGAAGTTTGAACTTTTTCCTGACTAGCAAGGGGGTACTACAGTATATATTACTCCCTCTGTTTCATTTATGTGTCACTTTTCATTTTTCGAGAGTCAAACAATTTAACTTTGACCAGAGATTTGTGTATGGAATCTTCAAATTTTTTGTAATAAAATTTATATATTTGTAAACTACGTAAAGAGTACTATAAGTCACAATAATTGATAATTCAAAATGTTAAAAGGATCTATGAAAAACTTACGATCAAAGATAAACTTATTTGAATCTTGAAATGCGAAAAGTGCCACAGAAAATAGGATGTCGGAATTAGTATATATACAAAATGTCAGAATATTAAAATGCATTGTTCATATATTAAAGATATTCTATCATGCTTGTTTCGTATTTTTAGGTAGATCCTTCTATTATTATTATTTTATTATATTAAAGAAAAATATGGTGGAATAATAATTAAAGAATAATGAGAGTTGTTGGACTGATCTTCTCTTCTTTATAGGCTTTGGAATTTTTGTGAGCTATGAGAGCACCAATTTCGGGATAGATTTTCCTCTCTTGCCTGACGAAATCCAAACATCAGATTTTGGCGTGACAGGTTTTGTAATATTTTATTCCATCATCATATATAATTCAACTATGCATCTATTTATTATATTATACTATATATTACTCTTTCCGTTTAATGAAAGAATGACCTCTTTTCCTTTAGTCTGTTTAAAAAAGAATGATTTTTTTCTTTTTTTTTTACAATATTTTAATTTCAACTTTTCACGTGACATGTTTAAGACCACAAGATCAAATGACAATTTTGTACATTTGACCTAACTTTAATTTAGGACCACAAGATTCAAAAGTTTTCTTTATATTCTTAAACTCCGTGCTAAGTCAAATCAGGTCATTCTTTATGAAACAGAGAGTATCTATATTTGCCCAATTGTTGCTTGCTTTTTAGTCATCTTGACAAGATTTTTGAATGACAAAATAACCTAGGCCTGTTTCAGAAAACCAAAAGAAATTGTATCAAATCAACTTCATTTTTTTCTTGCTCGGATTGATTTGATATTAAATTATTTTAAAAATGAAAATATTTAATTCTGTTTGATTTAAAGTATATATAAATTTCAAAAAAGCTGAACTTGATGAATGAAAATTCCTCATCGAAGATGAATGGGGTAACTTGGACTCTTACCATAGTTTTTGGACAATCCTTCCCACTGAACTAGTTTTTTTTTAGGTTTGATTGAAACCAAGATTCATTTAAAATGGTATCTATAATACTCTGTAAATTGGAGTTAGAATTTGAATCTCTTTAATAGTTGAGGCTAGATTCGCACCATTTAAAATAAGAGTTTTATGTTAAATTGCATGTCCTACATGAAGGTATTTTTTGTCTAAATTCCAACACTTCAAACTATTAGTCAATTCGAACTATGTACAAAAAAATTATGTACGTTTTACTAATCCTCAACTTAATCCGTAGATTCTAGGAGTTCAATTCGAGTAATTAAAGTAGGATTTTTTTGGAACTTTTCTATGATAAGTCCTTGCTTAATTACAAGTATTAAATGGATAATTGGGGTTTGTGTAGCTTGTTTAGGGCATTGTAATTGTTGAGTGATTCTTGTAATTAAATCGTTACAGCATGCACTTTGATTGACTATGAAGGATAGTACGAAATTCAAAGAACTTAATAAGATTTCTGATCTTTATAACCATAATTGACTGTAGAGCTATATCGAATGTTGTTGAACACATCTTGAACATTTTTAACAGGATATAGGATATGATTTTTTGAAAACATACTTCTCATGTATATCTTTATTTTAAACATACTTTTGACTACAAAGAGGTTTTGAATACGACTTTATGCGTGTGAGAGACATTGAGTCTTCATACTTACTCATGCTATGATTTATGTAAGAAAACATATTTTGCGTTTGTTGAATTGAATATTTAAAATAATGTCTTTCAACATTCCTTTTGCTTTATGAACGAGCTATTGACTTGAAATATGATTTAACATTTTTTAACATGGTTGCTAATTATCGATACACGTCAATTAGTCTTCTACTCTAACAAGAATGTAACATCCCGCCTTAGAAAGACCTAAATTGGAAATAGCAAAATTCAAATTTTTGCAAGTTATGCATGAGTTATGAGTTTTGGGTTAATTTCAAACAACCATAAGTTTCAGTACATGATGAGTTATGTGACCCATAAGATATCAAATGAAAGTTCTTTAAACCTCTTTCCAATGCCACAAGTTTGCTAATTTTGAGCTCGTATGAGGGAGATATACTCGTTTGTAGTTGGGCTGTCTAGTTAAGGAAAGTTACCCAAAAATAGGGGTATTTTGATCTTTTTCGTATCCTATCAGATTTAATTTTTTTTTTAGTAAATAATTCTAGTTCTAAACTAATTGGTTCAGTTTACACAATCATAATTCATGCTAGGGTGTTAGAAAAGAGTTCAAGAGGAGAAAGGTCAAGGTTTCGTCAAGTTCTTGAGGTTTCGTTGCGGATTTCGCCAAGTTTGATACCTAAGAGGTATGTGAGTTTATATAGCGTTGAGTGCGTTCACCTGTGCTCCAATCATGTTATATTCAACGTAATTACGTTCTTGAAAGCGAAGGATTTGAGTTCATGATGAGTTTTATTGAAGTTTCTTTCATAATCTTGATTTCGAAGTTTTCATGAGTTTTTGAGATAATCGTATGAGTTTTAAGGTTGTTTTTGAGTAGAGTTTGCGCATCTTCGAGCCTATCGGAGGTTGGGCTGTTGGATTGAGGAAGTTCCCAATCGAGATTTAAGAAAGGGCAAACTAGTCTTTTCACCAATCCATTTCCTATTTCATTTTAGGGATTTATTTGGGGTAAAATCCAGTTCTATTCAGATTAGAAAATTTAACTTTATGCTTAGGGCTTGGAGAAGAGAGAAGAGAAGAAGGAAAGGGAGAAAAGTCAAGAATTTGCCAAGAACGCCAAGGATGTGCAAGTGGAATTCGTCGGGGGTGATCCCTATCAAGGTATGTGAGATCTTTCGTGTTGGTTTAATTCATCCACACACCAAAATTTGTTTCAATTTAGTGGTTTTAGAATTGTTTACATGATTAGAAGTGAATTCTTGATGAATCTTATTGAATCCCTATTGGTTGAGTTGTTTGAATGCCTATTGATGTTGATTCATGATTTCCAAGTTGTTTTTCAAGTTAAATCTACTGAGTATTGAAGCCATTGATGATCTTAAGGATTTGATAAAAGAACTATGGAGGTTTAGGGAATTTAGCGTTGAAAAATGAAGAGAAAAGTTCGTCAGCCACACCTGGGCAGCACTAGGCACGGCGCACCCTATTTGCGCCAGGGGACTGGGGCGGCGCACCTGCAGTGCGCTAGAAAGGTGCCTCAGGACAACTGGTTTGGCACGGCCTAAATGCGCCCAAAGAGGTGTTTTTGCCCTATTTTAGTAGTTAGCCTTTTTAAGGGCATCTCCAACCCAATCCTCTATTTTTTACTCTCCAAATATAGAGTTCTCTATTTTTTAGACAACCAACTCCAACCCAATTCTATTTTACTCTCTAAAAAGGAATCTTTCTCTCTCTCCTCAATATATATTATTATTTCTATTTCATTCTTACTTTTTTTAATTTCATAATATAAATCCTTTGTTTCTTTTTTTCCAAATAATTACTTTATATAATTTTTAGTGTGATATAAAATTATATTTTATTCTAAATTTTTAAATAATATAAATTGCAAGAAAACATAATATAATACATAATTATGGGACAAATTCAAATAAAAGTGATATACAATTACATAAACACTCAATTTTCAAAATTATTATGTTGCTTCCATAAATGCTCTATTAATGCATTATGGAATTCAAAATGAGCATGTTTGTCCTTATTTTTTTATGTTTAGCTAATAAATTTTTCAACCCAAATATTTTCATCTACCACCATTTCTATAGTTGGAGTTGGAGCCTCTACGACATCTTAAAATAGTGCATTGAGATCACTTTCATCCTAAGTTATCATGTTGTGCAGTATAATCTATGTAGTCGTTATATCATGTAGCACTTCTTTTACTCCTAAAACGTGATGGTCCTGTACTAATTGTAAAACGTGATTGCAAAACTTCGAATGCACGTTTGACATATTTTTGGCACAATTCTTGTTTCATCACGAATATTTCTTCTTTTGGGAATGAGAATCACGAATAGTTTGAAAAATTGTAGACCATTTAGGACAAGACTTTACTTTGAAATCATTGGAATCTGAGGCTCCTAGTCCTATATCACCTATAATATCATCTCCTAACTTATCATCATTTTTTACGATCACACTTCATATGAACGAGCTATTGGGGTGACGAAATCAAAATTAATGAGATCAAAAGATGAAGGTCTTTCGTTAACTATGAAATTTTTCAAAACAAAAAATAATCGACTTGAAAAGATGTTATCAGAGTCTGCTACATCCAAACAAAGGACAACGAAAGGCTAGATAAATATATCAAAGCCAAGAAATTTAGAGACAAAATTAAATTTTAATAGAATTTAGAAACTATAAGTGATCCAAATGTTCATGATTACCTCCAACGATAACAACAACAAATACTTGAAAAAAGAAATCGACAATCACAACCGCAGTCACAACCACAATCGCAACAATTCTCGAAATCATATCCTAATATTTTTCGAATAGTGCTATATTTGGAAACGACCTACCGGATTACTAATTTATTGTTGTGATCAATTAATTATTATGTTATGTATTATATTTTATCTTGTATTTAAATTATTATGTTATGTATTATATTGTATTGTTATCTTATATTTAAATTATTATGTTATGTTATGTATTGTTATCTTGTATTTAAATTATCATATCATGCATTGTGTTTTAAAATTAAATGTTTCATCTTGCAATTTTAATTTTGTGTATTCTTTATAATGAAAATTAATAATGAAATAAAATTTTATTATTGATGAAAATTAGAAAATAAAATAAAATATTACTAACTTGAAATTAAAGTAGTATATATTAAAAAAATATAAAATATTATATTACATTTAAAAAGGAATTATGAATATTAGATATTTACTTAATGGAATTATATATAAAATAATATGTTAATTAGAAAGTAATAGAAATAATAATAAAATAATGAAAAAGTGATAGAGAATGTGACTAGTAGTTCTCCAAATTTGGAGAACTACTATTCACCTCTCTATAAATGAAGAATCGAGGGTGATTTGGAGGTGGGTTAAAGTGCCCATTCTCTAATTTACTCTCCAAATATAGAGAATGGAGAGTAAAATAGAGATATGTTGGAGATGGTCTAAGTCCTTTTAAGGTATATTAACACCTCCCATTGATTCTAATTACTTCAAATGATTTCTAAACACCTAGAATTAACCAAAGAACGCAAATCATAACCTTGAATCCATAATCCAATTCAAGGAAAATTAAGATCAAAGTCAAAGAAGTTTAGAGTCAAGTCTAAAGTTAAGAATCTAGTCCAAAGCAAAGTTATTAAAGGTTTTCAAGAGTCTTTATTAAACGTTTTAACTTCGTTTTAAGGCTCAAGTTTCAAGTTAAAGTAAAGAGTAAAAAGTTGAAGTCTTTCCTTCAAGAAATATAAGGGAACTAAGTATTCCCTAAGAGGTGATTTAAAACCAAAAGTTTCAAATTAAGCAAAAAGTAAAGAGTTGAGTTCATTTATCAATGTTATAAGGGAATTAAGTATTCCCTAAAGTTCATAAATGTTTTCACATTTAGGTTAAGAGGAAACTAAGATTTCTCAAAAGAGTTCTGAACAAGAAAGGGAACATTGATTCCAAGAGAGCTTTTTAAAGCTAAGTTTTGAGCAATTATCTCAACCAAAAGAAAGGAAGTTGTTTTAAAAGCATGAGATAAAGTATGTTTTGGGAGTAGTATTGAGCACCGATGTGCGGATGAGAGTTCATATTAACTTAAGTGTCCATTAAAAACATGTAGCCATCATGGGTATTAATGGGTCATACTTTTTACATGATCACGTAATTTAAGCTAGTGGATCCACTAAGTTAAGGAGTTCTATGCGACGGCAAAGTATAGGACTTTTCTGGCAGCGTAGACAAGACGTTTGTTGGCAATCCAACTCGTATACTCGTACATTCAGTGTACTGATTCCAGTTGGTCTACATTGTATCATTTGGCAAACGCAGGTTACCAGGATCAACATCACGCAACACCTCGTTAATCCAGCTAAGCACTCGGCGTTAGTGGTGAACCTCCTTGCATTCTGGTGGACACACACATATTTATTATTTTTCAGTCTTTCCTTTATAGGATGTCTTGGGGTCTGTCCCAACATTCTTCTTAGTATTATAAAGTCTTCATAGATAGATAGACAGTCAGACAATTTATGTTTTTGAGTCTCTCTTTATTTGCATTTCAGATATTCTATTGTGAGACTTAAGTGTCATTTTGGCCAAGATATCTATTTGAAGTTATTTTTATGAGAATTATTCTTATATTGAGTGACGTCTTCCGCTGAGTTAAGTAAGCCATACCAAGTTTCCGCTCAAGAGAAACAATGGTCATTGGGAGTCGACCACATCCAGGGTTTAGTGTCACGCCCCGAGCTACCCCCGAGACGCGGACACGGAACCTAGGACCACAAGTGATCCCAAGCTAACCCTGCTGGCATGATCATGAGCTTACTAAAGAATAATAAACTGATGCGGAAGCTAAATCATAATTTAATCTGAAAAGATGGGAAATACCCATATGCTAAAACTGAGATATATGAAAAACTGATGAGTTTAATACAAAGAAATATTAACTCACTACTAAGCTGAAACTAACTATGTCTGAAAATAGCCTCTAAACTGGACTAGAAATACTGGGACAGGCCCCAGCTAAATCTAGCAAAAACTGAAACTAAATAACTAAAGACTGAAATGAAACTCATGACTCTTGTCCTCGGAGAATGAGGACTCACCACTGAATCTGCTGAACTGGAGATCGGGAAATCGATCTATGTGTGATCTGGATGCTGAGAACCTGAACCTACATCACGAGAAGATGTAGCGCACGTGTGCGTCAGTACTTGAAAGGTACTGAGCATGTAGGATAGAGTAAAGCTGAAATGAAACATAACTGAACAAGCACAAAAGCAAGTATAATAATCTGAACATGATATACTGAATTTCTGAGCTAACTGAATGCAATGACCAATTTATAACATGCTAAAACTGAATACTGAATATACTGATAAATGGTCATGCAGAGAGTCTGACTGAACTGTGGGAGCTACTAATAACCGATAATAAAACCACATGAGCTAAATGTGGAGTCCGATGTATACGCCCCATCGAGAGGACCCAATATACCCTGCCAAAGGTATAAAGGCATGCTGGCGTGATCACTAAACTGATTGCCCACAGAGGGGACTTACAACCTACTTGGCTAGTAGTTCTGGGACTATTGGGTACGCTAAACCCTAGTCCAACTCGGTATTATGCTACTCCCAATGAATTCTGTAAATTAACTGATTATGTCTGAGTTTCTGTAAATACTGGATAGCTCGAAACTGAACATGCAAACTGAGAATGCAACAATTAATCTGGTAATTATGCATTTATAACTGAGGCATGTATATCTGAAGTGTCTGAAATATCTGACCTAGCATGTGTAATTCAAGGACTAAAGAAATACAAAGCTAGGGTTCTGAAATTCATGCGATAATCTGAGTAATAGAATGATAATCTGATTTGGAACATATATTAAATAAATTCATGAAGTTCTATCAAAGTTCTAGAAACCCTATGTTTAACCATGACAAGAGAATCAAGAATCTGACTGAAAACTAGGGACCCAATGGGTGAAAGGAACCCACTAGTGAAATCCCGCATACCTGGTGATGAAATCCACGTAAAAATAATTAAGTTTCTGGGCTGGAACTGCTGGAGCTTGTGGCGTTCTTGAACTAGGGTTCTTGAGCTTTTTTTCTCCTCTATTGCTTCTAATTTTCTAGGTTTTGATTTAATGATTTGACTTGGATATGTTTTAATTATGTTTCTAGGATTAAACTGACTAAAATCTGATGATTTAGGGTCAAAACGACGTAACTTATGGTTTAAACGGAGTGGGAAAGGTCAAAAAGACCCTTGGGAAGGTTGCTGTCGGGCCACACGACGGCCAGGACTGACGGTCCGTCGTGTTCCCGACGCCCCGTCGTTGGATCCGTCGTGAGGGCCTGTTCGACAAGCCTTTACTAAAATGGGCATAACCTTTTACTCGGAGGTCTGATTTTAGCAAGGTCGGTGGATATGGAAAGATAATTCAATTATCTATCTGTGGGTAGGTCATGAGAGACATAATTCATTTTGTGATAAGAGTTATGATCATTTTAAGTTGACCCAACTGCATTTCCCCTTAACTGTCTGCAAAAAAAAAAAAAATTCTGAAAAACTAATTTTTGGTCTGTTTTGGCTACGGGGTGTTACATTATCTCCCCCTTGGGAACATTCGTCCTCGAATGAAGACTAAACTATCTGAAATTGAGGGAGAGAGCTGCAAACCCCATTACTAAACACTGAGAACTGAGTTTCTAACTTAATTGAGTTCCGAGTACATGCAATTATGCTGAAAATGCAAGTACAAACTGAGGGAACATGATTCTAAAACTGTGTTTACGCATGAATGACTGTAAAACTGAAGAGGAACTATTACCTCAAGATGGAGTGGAATCGGAAGGAAAAAGGTAAGGATACTTGGCTTTCATGGCTGCTTCTGCTTCCCAAGTAGCTCCCTCTACGGACTGACTCCTCCACAAAACCTTGACTGAAGCGACTTCTTTGTTTCTCAACCTTCTAACCTGACGGTCAAGAATCTCAACTGGTACATCCTCATAAGAAAGACTATATTTCACCGCCACACTCTCTAATGGCACTATAGAGGCTGGATCACCCACACACCTCTTCAAGAGTGAGATGTGGAAGACCGGATGCACTGCTACTAATTCTGCTGGCAACTCTAACTCATATGCCACCTTGCCAACCCTTTTCCATATCTTGTAAGGTCCTACATATCTAGGACTGAGCTTCCCTTTCTTTCCAAATCTCATCACCCCTTTCATAGGTGAGACTTTCAGAAAAACCCAATCATCAACTTGGAACTCTAGCTCCCTTCTCCTTACATCTGCATAAGATTTCTGACGACTTTGGGCTGCCTTAAGTCTATTTCTAATGAGTTGAACTTTCTCCATAGCATAAAGGACTGAATCTGGCCCTATCAGAGCTGCTTCACCTACTTCAAACCAACCAACAGGAGATCTACATCTACGCCCATATAAAGCCTCATAAGGGGCCATCTGAATGCTGGAATGGTAGCTATTATTGTAGGCAAACTCAATAAGAGGAAGGTGATCATCCCAACTACCTTTGAAATCGATCACACAAGCTCTCAACATATCCTCTAAGGTCTGAATGGTACGCTCTGCCTGCCCATCCGTCTGTGGATGAAATGCTGTACTAAGGTTAACTTGAGTACCAAGACCTTTTTGAAATGACTTCCAGAAATGAGAGGTAAACTGAGGACCTCTATCTGAGATGATAGACAAAGGAACCCCATGCAACCTCACAATTTCATTAAGGTAAAGCTTAGCATAGTCCTCTGCCGAATACGTAGTCTTGACCGCCAAAAAGCGAGAAGACTTAGTCATCCTATCGACTATCACCCAAATTGAGTCATGCTGTCTGCGAGTACGAGGTAACCCTGTGATGAAATCCATATTGATCACATCCCACTTCCAAGTAGGAATATCGATCTCTTGAGTCATACCTCCTGGTTTCTGATGTTCTACCTTGACTTGCTGGCAATTGGGGCACTTACTTACATAGTCTGCTATATCCCTCTTCATGCCATTCCACCAATAGACTTCCCGCAGATCGCGGTAACTCTTAGTGGCACCTGGATGAATAGAATACCTGGAGTTATGAGCTTCTGCAAGAATATGCTTCCTTAACTCTCCCACATCAGGAACACACAATCTACCTTGGTAGCGAAGTACACCATCTCCCCCTTGGGAGAAAACCTCCACTCTCTGATTGTTGACTGCACCCTTTAGTTCAAGCAAGATCGGATCACTCTTTTGCTTTTCCTTAACCTCCACTACCAAAGACGATTCTGCCCCATTCTGAACTGTTACACCGCTGTCTGATATGCTCATAAGGCAAACTCCCAAGTGAGCAAGCCTGTGAACATCCTTCACTAGCTCCTTTCTTTTTTCTCAACATGGGCTACACTACCCATAGATAATCTACTAAGAGCATCGTCCACTACATTCGCCTTTCCAGGATGATAATGCACACTCATATCATAATCCTTAAGGAACTCAAGCCATCTCCTCTGGCGAAGATTCAACTCTTTCTGGGTGAACACATACTGAAGGCTCTTATGATCGGTGAACACATCTACATGAACACCATACAAGTAGTGTCTCCATATCTTGAGTGCAAACACCACTGCTGCAAGCTCGAGGTCATGAGTTGGATAGTTCTTCTCATGCACCTTAAGCTGTCTAGAGGCATAAGATATAACCTTATCTCTTTGCATCAACACACAACCAAGGCCAACTCTGGATGCATCGCAATAGATCACATAACCATCTGAACCCTCTGGTATAGTCAAGACAGGAGCTGTAGTCAATCTAGTTTTCAATTCTGCGAAGCTTTTCTCACAATCATCTAACCATTGGAACTTGACCATCTTCTGAGTCAACCTAGTCAATGGTGAGGCTATGGATGAAAATCCTTCCACGAACCTCCTGTAATAACCCGCTAGACCTAATAAACTTCTAATATCTGTAGCAGAGGTAGGTCTGGGCCATTGTTTCACTGCTTCTATCTTCTGTGAATCTACACGGATCCCTTCGCTAGATACAATGTGACCAAGAAAAGCAATGGATTGCAACCAAAACTCACATTTGCTAAAGTTAGCGAATAACTGGCGATCCTTGAGAGTCTGTAGAACAATTCTCAAATGGCTTGCATGTTCTTCCTCACTCCTAGAGTAAATGAGGATATCATCAATAAAGACGATAAAGAACAAGTCCAAGTACTGTTTGAACACTCTGTTCATCAAATCCATGAAAGTTGCAGGAGCATTGGTTAGTCCAAATGACATAACTACAAATTCATAATGACCATACCGAATTCTGAAGGCTGTTTTCGGAATGTCACTATCTCTGACTCTGAGCTGATGATAACCTGATCTGAGGTCTATCTTTGAGAAATGACTAGCACCCTGAAGTTGGTCAAACAAGTCATCAATCTTGGGGATGGGATACTTATTCTTGATTGTGACCTTGTTCAACTGTCTATAGTCAATGCACATTCTAAGAGAACCATCTTTCTTCTTTACGAACAATACTGGTGCACCCCATGGGGAAATACTAGGTCTGATGAAACCCTTATCTAGAAGGTCTTTCAACTGCTCTTTCAATTCCTTAAGCTCTGCTGGAGCCATTCTGTAAGGAGGAATAGAAATAGGCTGGGTATCTGGAAGGAGATCAATTCCAAAGTCGATTCCCTTTGGGAGGGACTCCAGGAAAATCTTCTGGAAATACTTTTGGAAACTCACAAACTACTGGAACTGACTCAAGAGTTGGGGTTTCAAGGCTAGAATCCTTAACCCGAACTAGATGATAGAGATAACCCTTAGATATCATCTTTCTGGCTTTAAGGTAAGAAATAAATCGACCCATAGGCGCTAGGCTACTACCCTTCCATTCTAAGATTGGTTCGTCTGAAAACTGAAAACGAACAATCCTAGTTCTACAATCGACTGAGGCATAACATGAGTGTAACCAATCTATGCCTAGAATAACATCGAAGTCTACCATTTCTAACTCTACTAGATCTGCTGAGGTGACTTTCTGAGAGACTGTGACAGGGCAATTTATGTATACCCGTCTAGCTATAACTGGGTCACCAACTGAGTAGAGACTTAGAAAGGTTCTGAGAGAGATTCTGGACTAACACTGAATCGAACTGCTATACTGAGTTACAAAAGACAAAGTCATGTCCGTTGTCTGAGTGAACCATATGTGAGTCACATCCTTGAGTTGGTAGGATGCCAATCTCACCTATCACTACCAATTACTGACATCACACCAAATATTTTCTTGACCTTGTCAATGAACTTCTACGGGTCCTTACCAACTTGCGACCCTGAAAACTTAGGCGGATTCATCCTAACAAAATCACAAACTCTGGCTGCTACTAATCGATCATTTCTATTAGTAGGAACTCGAACCTACTGATTGTTCTTGTTGTTCATACTCTGAGCCAAAAACTGAATTGGCATTCTGAAACTCTGCATTTGAACTTCCTTATCTGGTACTAGAGGAACTGCGTTAGCATTGCGTGCATTAGCATTCCATGCCTAAGCTCTACAAGAATGCATGATCTTAAGCGCATAACGATGGATTAGAAAGAAGATCATACCAACGCACGATAAGAATATCAAGAAAGTGAAGTTTTCCTAAAACACTTCATAGCCTCCCTCTCATTAGATGTGGTGCACTTCACACCCATGAAAAGGACTCTACTTAGTGCGGCTTTTTCAGACATCCTAGGACTCTTGAACCTAGTGCTCTGATACCAAGTTTTGTCACGCCCCGAGCTACCCCCGAGACGCGGACACGGAACCTAGGACCACAAGTGATCCCAAGCTAACCCTGCTGGCATGATCATGAGCATACTAAAGAATAATAAACTGATGCGGAAGCTAAATCATAATTTAATCTGAAAAGATGGGAAATACCCATATGCTAAAACTGAGATATATGAAAAACTGATGAGTTTAATACAAAGAAATATTAACTCACTACTAAGCTGAAACTAACTATGTCTGAAAATAGCCTCTAAACTGGACTAGAAATACTGGGACAGGCCCCAGCTAAATCTAGCAAAAACTGAAACTAAATGACTAAAGACTGAAATGAAACTCATGACTCTTGTCCTCGGAGAATGAGGACTCACCACTGAATCTGCTGAACTGGAGATCGGGAAATCGATCTATGTGTGATCTGGATGCTGAGAACCTGAACCTACATCACGAGAAGATGTAGCGCACGTATGCGTCAGTACTTGAAAGGTACTGAGCATGTAGGATAGAGTAAAGCTGAAATAAAACATAACTGAACAAGCACAAAAGCAAGTATAATAATCTGAACATGATATACTGAATTTCTGAGCTAACTGAATGCAATGACCAATTTATAACATGCTAAAACTGAATACTGAATATACTGATAAATGGTCATGCAGAGAGTCTGACTGAACTGTGGGAGCTACTAATAACCGATAATAAAACCACATGAGCTAAATGTGGAGTCCGATGTATACGCCCCATCGAGAGGACCCAATATACCCTGCCAAAGGTATAAAGGCATGCTGGCGTGATCACTAAACTGATTGCCCACAGAGGGGACTTACAACCTTCTTGGCTAGTAGTTCTGGGACTATTGGGTACGCTAAACCCTAGTCCAACTCGGTATTATGCTACTCCCAATGAATTCTGTAAATTAACTGATTATGTCTGAGTTTCTGTAAATACTGGATAGCTCGAAACTGAACATGCAAACTGAGAATGCAACAATTAATCTGGTAATTATGCATTTATAACTGAGGCATGTATATCTGAAGTGTCTGAAATATCTGACCTAGCATGTGTAATTCAAGGACTAAAGAAATACAAAGCTAGGGTTCTGAAATTCATGCGATAATCTGAGTAATAGAATGATAATCTGATTTGGAACATATATTAAATAAATTCATGAAGTTCTATCAATGTTCTAGAAACCCTATGTTTAACCATGACAAGAGAATCAAGAATCTGACTGAAAACTAGGGACCCAATGGGTGAAAGGAACCCACTAGTGAAATCCCGCATACCTGGTGATGAAATCCACATAAAAATAATTAAGTTTCTGGGCTGGAACTGCTGGAGCTTGTGGCGTTCTTGAACTAGGGTTCTTGAGCTTTTTTTCTCCTCTATTGCTTCTAATTTTCTAGGTTTTGATTTAATGATTTGACTTGGATATGTTTTAATTATGTTTCTAGGATTAAACTGACTAAAATCTGATGATTTAGGGTCAAAACGACATAACTTATGGTTTAAACGGAGTGGGAAAGGTCAAAAAGACCCTTGGGAAGGTTGCTGTCGGGCCACACGACGGCCAGGACTGACGGTCCGTCGTGTTCCCGACGCCCCGTCGTTGGATCCGTCGTGAGGGCCTGTTCGACAGGCCTTTACTAAAATGGGCATAACCTTTTACTCGGAGGTCTGATTTTAGCAAGGTCGGTGTCTATGGAAAGATAATTCAATTATCTATCTGTGGGTAGGTCATTAGAGACATAATTCATTTTGTGATAAGAGTTATGATCATTTTAAGTTGACCCAACTGCATTTCCCCTTAACTGTCTGCAAAAAAAAAAAATTTCTGAAAAACTAATTTTTGGTCTGTTTTGGGTACGGGGTGTTACATTTAGGCTCAGGGCCTGACACTAGTTTTGGGTATTCGAAACTAAGTGACTGGAAAAGTAACCATTCGATTCTAGGCAAGTTAGGGTAATAAAACAAGCAAGAAACTTCATTTGTTTTCAGGGTAATGGCATGGGTCGCCGCACCACTCAATGCGCCCCAAAGAGTCTTCAGTTGGTAGGGCCTTGGGGTGACGCACCACTCAGTGCACCCCAACCCACCTACTATAGTTTAGGGTTTGGCGCCCTGCACCACTCAGTACTCAGGGTCACTAAGTCCTCTACCCTTTCTCACCTCTTTCCGTTTGAGTTCCCTTGAATCGTACCTATATTTTCTAGTAGATTTCTACATTTTAAGGTACGTCTAAACATCGAGAGACCATTTTATGAGATCATAACCCTTGAATCCATAATTTAAAGTCAAGGTACAACTAAGAATCAAGTCTAGAGTCTTCTTGGAATCCCTTCAAAAAGTCTTTTTCAATTGGTTTAAACTTGTTTTAATACTTAAGCATTGAGTTTGAGGAAAAGTAGAGCGAGTTTAATTTTCTGTAAAATTATATATTGGAACTAAGTGTAAGACCTTACAACTAGAAAGAACTAGAATTATGAAGAAATCGTTTTTGGTAATAATCAAAATTGGAAAGTTAGACATTGTTAAGTTAAGTATGAGTTTTGGATCAAATTCAAATGACCATAACTCTTAGCTCAGGGTAATTTAGGTGTGCTACAAGATACTGTAGTAAATATCTTTGAATTATCTTTCAAATTCCACCGAGTGTGCGTGTTTTAGAGTTCGAATGAGATAAATATTCCCATTTGAAGTTGGGTTGTCTAAGATAAAGAAAATCAAAACCGGAATGATCTTTTAACTACCCAATTAATTAAATTAGTTTTTTAGTAATCAAGTTGGGGTCCCCACTAATAGCATTTCGTTTACGTTATTGAATGTAAGTTAGGATTTTGAGAGAAGAGAAAAGAAGAGGATAAAGGAGAAGAAGCAGCAAGTAATCACCATGTTCTTGAAGAATTGCTTGTGGATCTCACCAAGGGGTGATCCCTAAGAGGTATGTGAGATCACATAACATTGGGTTATTTCACCCATGCGTCAACCATGATTTATTTTAGCGAATTTATATTCTTGAAGGTTTAGAAGTTGAGTTCTTGATGGATTTGTTTGAAGTTTCTCTTGAGTTCTTTATTGTTGGAGTTGTTGAGGATTTTCTTGATTTACATTCATGAAATTAGATGTCGTTTTGAGTATATTCTTGCATATTTTTATTATGTAGTTGAATCTAAATGTTTGGAGAAATAACCAAGTGAATCTAAAGGGCTTAGAGTTAAAAAGGAGCAAGAAAAAAATCACAATTTTGTGGGCAGGGGCATGGGGCGTCGTGCCACTCAGAGCACTCCACTCCAGTGTTTGAAGTTTAGGCTCTGAGGCGCTGCGCTACTCAGCCCGAACCCTGACTCTGAAGTTTGGGCTCTGGCGCCCCTCACCACTTAGAGCGACAAAGATGCCATGTCTTGTATCTTTTCCCACTTCTTTCTGATTAAGTTCCCTTGAGACGTACCTATGTATCCTAGTTGATTTCTACACTCTAAGTTACGTCTAAACAATATGAAATCATCCACAACATGAGATCACTTGCTTTGAATCCATAGATCAATTTAAGTAAAGTTAAGAGTCAAGTGAAGAGAGGTTCCTAGAGTATACCAACATTCTTTTACAAACGTTTTAACATTGTTTTAAGACTTGCGTTTTGAGTTGACTAAAGAGTAAATGTTGAACTTCATTTTCAAAAGAGTATATCGGGACAATATATTCCCAAAGAGTAAAGTGTTTTCACATTTAAACAAGAAAATAAACTTTGATATCCAAAAGAGACCTTGAGCTAACTTTTCAGTAAAGAGTAAATGCTTTCAGAATTAAGCAAGAGAGGAAACTTAGATTTTTCAAGAAGATCCTTTGAACTAAGTTTTGAGCAATTATGTCAAACCACAGAAAGAAGTTATGTTTTTTAAATATAAGAGTTAGTATAATATGTTAGGAGTAGTATTGAGCACCGATATGGGGGAGAGTTCATACAACTCCCAGCCCCTATAGACCATGTAGCGATCATGGGTAGAAAAGGGTCATACTTTTTAGATGATTCTTTAATGATTTTTAGCATAGACTAGTGGATCCACTTAGTAGTCAGGTTCTATGCCCTCAACAAGGCATAGGACGGCCTTTACAACGTGAGGAAAAATGTTGTATCATCACAAACACTCTTAAGTTATGGTTGTCGGTTCAAGAAACTCCCACAAAAGTATTTTGTATTTTATGTACATAGAAGTAAATTGTATTTTTATATACATTGCAGAGTTTATACTATAGCATACACATAGAGTTAGTAATGTATTTCTAAATACACAGAGTTTGTATCCATGTTTTGAAGTTTTTCTTTATACTGCACTTATTTATATTGCTTATATTGATATGAGTTCCCTTGAGTTGAGATGACTTGAGACCAATTTTGTTCTTTCTGTTCCTTTCAAGCTTATGTCTTATTTTAGAATTCCCCTCGCATGCTCGTACATTTGATGCCATTTGGTATACATCGTTGTTACGATAAAGATACAGATTACCAAGATCAGCATCCACTGCATCGCTGATTCTAGTTCACCTCCAGAGTTGTTGGTGATCCTCCTTGCTTACGAAGGATCCCTTTTATTTCTTTCACTATTTTTAGTTCCTTAGGATGTTATGGGTCTTGTCCGGACGTCTATCTCAGTTGTTAGAGGATTCATAGATAGTAAGATGTTAGTTCTTTAGTCTTATTATTTTTCATTCTGTTATGTTGAGACTAGAGTTTCCACTTTGTCCAGCTAATGTTATTTTAATACATCCTCAGTTGTCATTGAGATTTCAGTTTACTTTTAAAAGTACATTTATTATTGAGTTAAGTCTTCCACTAAGTAAGCAAGTCAGGCCAAGTGTTCACTTGGGGCCATCAACGGTCTTGAGTGCCAGTCCCGCCTAAGGTGTATGCTCGGGGTGTGACAAACTTGGTATAAGAGCACAGAGTTCAAGAGCCCTAGGGATTCTATGAAGCCATATTTGTAGAGGCTTAGTTTTTAGTGTGAAATGTGCCACATTTATATTAGGAGGCTGCGACACTTAGGGAACTATCTCACTTCTTACGTATTCATTTTGTGCGGTAGAGTTTATCTCTATGAAAGTTTCTTTCTAACTCGTTATTGAGCGTGTCTTTCATATCATGCCTCAACAAAGAGCTATCAAAGTTCGTTAGTCTAGAAAAAATGTTGAACCACAGGAACAAGGGGTACCTAATGCACCCGAAGTGCAACCCCAAAGAGAGGTCACCAATGCCTAATGCTGTGAAACTATTAAGATGTTGAGCCAAGTCTACTAACCAAGTTGGGCAATAGAGAGGGAATCAATACGAAGTGGCTGACACTTCAAGGATCCGTGAGTTCTTAAGTATGAATCCACCAATCTTCACAAGTTCAAGTGTTACTGAGGATTCAGATTTTTTTTGAAGAGCTTAAGAATGTTTTTGAGATCATGAATGTTGATGATACTGAGAGGGTTGCACTAATTTCATACCAAATGAAGGGTGCCGCTAAAATCTGGTTTGATCAATTGAAGAAGAACCGAGCTGAGGGAGCACCATTTATGAGTTGATCTTGTTTTGAGGAGGCCTTTTTAGGGCGTTTCTTCCTCCGAGAACTGAGAGAAGAAAAGGTACGAGAGTTCCTCACTCTAGCAAGATTCTTTTAGCGTTCATGAGTAAATTCTGAAGTTCACACACCTTTTCTTCTATGCTCCGGGGATGGTTGCTGACATAAGAAGCAGGATGAGTTTATTCGTTGTTGGATTGTCGCGCGTTTCAAGCAATAAAGGCAAGAAAACTGTTCTGATAGGGGGTATGGACATAGCAAGGCTAATGGTCCATATGCAATAATTTAAGGAGGACAAACTGAGGGATAGAAAAGAGTTTATGTCACAACCCAAAAGCATACCCTAGAAGATAGGGTACAATCTTGGATTGTAACCGGCGTCGTCGACCTCTCGGAGGTCTAAGACAAGCCTCTCATATCATTCATTGCATTGGCATAGTAAATTTAGCGGAAAATTTAAAACTTTTCATAGCACATCATATGCTAGAAACATCACATCATATATATATAAGACATAAGTCGTAATACATATTTAAACTCTAAGTCCCTTTGCCATCTTAGACTCAATAACTTTAGAATACATTAGGGACACGGCCCATATGACACCTTACATAACTATACAATATTTAAAGACTTCATATTAAAGACATAAGTAGGACATCCTTGAACTTAAGGATTCCTTTCCTTGAGCTTGAGAAAACACCTATCAAGCTTCTCGATCATAGGTCTCCTTTAAGCATTCCATAACCTACACTTTGTGTAAAAAGTAAAGAAGAATGGGATTAGCACAAGAATGTACTAAGTATGGCAACCATGCAAAATCATGCATTTAAATGGACATTTCCTTTTAAATCATACTTCATGCTATTTTGAGTAAATCATCATAAAACCTTTGTCAATAGCATTTATATCATCCATATACGTCATAGAAACACAATCAAAGGCCAAACATCATAGAAAAGCACATATAGAATTTAAGTACAAAGAGAGGTCACTTTACAGTGAACTCACTCTCCTTGACATTAACTCTTTCTTTCAGTTCATTTGCTTACTAACAAATCCTTTAGAGATACTTGGTGCAATGCATCACCTTAGGAACATAAGAGAATACCATATATAGTATCTACACAAGACAACACATGCCATCATAGAAGTATAGTACAACATAAACATAGTCAAACCAAGACTACAATATCATACATAAAGGACACATACATAATCATGCATTAGAGAACCTTCCTAAGACTTCCTAAGGAGTCACTTGTGCAATGTCTAGATGGGTTCATTACTTCCATCTATCCTAAGTAACTTACCTTAAGTCCTCCTAGTTAGGATCCTATTCAATTACTTCCATTGTCCATTTTACCTTTAGGGAAACCATAACCTTAACCGACATAGACCATGGGTGCTAATCATGGAATCCGGTGTCATCAAATCCTTACACCGATGGAAGGTGTTCTACCGGCCAAAGTAGAACCATCATAAACATAGCTATCGAGGTAGAATCCTCTAGCTAGTATCCTATGGTGGCAACATAGTTCAAGAACTAAGAGGTATATATCCCTATTCATATCATATGGTAAAGTGGGCCGCTCCTCATGGGAATCCCTTAAAGTGACACATCCCTCAAACATGGGAATTATCATCACATGGGAAACTTCTAGGATGAATCTTTCCTTTTTATGGACAAGTCATCACCTCCTATTGTCAAGTTCGCTCGGTGCTAAGTTAGGTTCCCTTTATTGAAAAGCCTTTATTACGTTTATTTATAAAACATAAGCTTTAGAATATCCATCATTCATATGCTTATAGCATATTCAAGCACCTATCTAGAATTTATAACATTCTTTGGCACCCTTATCAAGGCCCCTTCTAAATTACTAGATCATCCAAGTGCGAGTGTGTATATATATATATATATATATATATATATATATATATATATATATATATGTGAGCAAACCTTTCACATAACACATCAAGTCACACACGTTCATATATCAATGCATAAGTCTATAGGCATAACTATATGAGTAATACTTTCATATAGACCTACTAAGACATTATACTCATTCATACCTCATCATATCATATGCATCATATTCATAACATATTCATATAATCATCCTTCATATGCATAAGAACCAAACCTAGGAACTATCCTATCAAGATACACATGTGCAATGCATAGACAAGGTCCCATACCCTTGTCCACACTAGTACACTTATCAAGTCATCCTAGTAAGGGAATACAAATCATATATTCATGAACATCACCTTAACATACATAGTAGTAGACACTAGTGAATATGAAAACTACCTTTCATTTAGACACCATGAGTTATACTACTTATAATATACGTGTAAGTGAGAGTGTGTGTACATTGACCAACATGATCACATAATGGCTATCAATAACATCTTAAGTCCGCCACACTTATTAGACCACATTATACTTCAAGTACTTAGCACACAACACATAATAGCATAGGAGACATGACAATATATACCATGTAATCAAGACTCCTAACTTTAGCTATTTACACTTCCATATAAGGGATACATGGGTAAAGGTTATTAACCACTTTAACACATCAATGGCAGCACCTATACAATACCCTAACATGATTATACACATGCCTAAACAATAGCCACACAACCTAATTCACAACTAGAATAGGAAAGTAGGCATAAGCTTCTCATAGTATCATTTTAAGCACATGTTCATAAGTTCATCAATTTGCCTTCATGGCCATGGTCAACACATATATATTGACAATAAAGTAAACACCGCCACCATAAGTGGACCATACCACACAATGCCATACAAGGCTTCATCAACATACTAGGAAAGTAGAATAACATAGATCATTAGCTATCTTCCCTAACATTGATTTTAGACCATAGTTCATACATATACAAGTCTAAGGCAGTATCTAATTAGGTAAGAAATCAAGCCTAAGTCATGCATAATCTAATCACAATTCAAGATCCATCACATACTTAGCCTCTTGACTTCATAACCTAAAAGAATCTATACCAATTCATGCAAGCCCTTCTTAATTTGAACATTGAGGATTTATACTTATAAAATTCATCCATTACATCACCCTAAGAGAGTAGCTACAGCAGTTCATACATAATCAAGAGCCTACACAACCGATCTCACAATCGTCTTCAAGACAACATATAGAAACATAGGTTATTAATGCTCAAAACTTCATATATTTATCATCATGGACTTATCATCATCAATTCAAAATCATTTAGTGTCAATAACAATAACCACAAGCAATTCAACATAAGAGAATCACCAACTCATCAAGAACAAGCCATAATCACAAAACCCTTTCAAGAGCTAAACCATTTTTGGAAGGAACATGGGTTCATCATGCAATTGAAGTGAAATCACATTCAAATCATCATATTAATACTAATTCATCATGATTTAATCTTTAGAAACGTTTTGAGAAAGAACCCATGGCTAGATTGGAAAATTGGAAACTTGTTCATAAGATTTCTTTGAAAAACATTAAGAAGAACTCTCCAAGTGAAAGGTTACTTAGAGATGAAGGATCACCATACCTTAATCTTCATGAAGACCTATAAAACTTGATGAAGAACCCATAAGAATCCCATCTACAAGCTGTTCTTGAGCTTCAAAAACCATGGGGGTTTCTAGAGAGAATATTTTGGGAAGGGAAGGGTTCAATTTGAGTGAGGGGATTTGAGAATGGGTAAATCACGTTTTTGGACCCTTAAATACACCCAAAAATAATCAAATAAACCTATAATAGTCAGGTTAGGATGTGGGGTGAATTTACAAATTCACCCCTGACTTGGCAGAACGCAGGCAGCCAACCTGCAGGCCATCCGCGACGTAGGCCTTGACGGGGCATCATGGGCTTGACGGGGCGTCATGCCCTCCGTCGCTCATGACTTGGCCAATTTCTTGGCTCATGACATGCCCAAGGCAAGTCTCCTTCGACTAGACCTTCTTTACGGTCCGTTGGTGGCCCAACGGTCCGTCATTGGGTCCGTCAAGGGACACTGCCCAGGCAGTGTATAGGCAGCCTTGGGGTCCTTCTTTTGGGGCCTCTTGTAGGGCCCTTTAGAAGTCGTACCCGGACATTTCCAACGCAATTACAAACCTTAACATGTTATAGACCTACCACATAAGTTTCATCCAAAACAAACACCTACAAGACGTCCAAACAGCCTTGACCCCATCATGACATACGATGAACGTCTTAGGGGCTATCTTTCGAACGCCTTGAACGTTCTTGGGCGTTTGACCTCCAAACTTCACGAAACTTCATACAATAACATTAAACATCATTTAAAACCATTTCAATACTTATTTGACTCATTTCACACAATTTAGGCATGCATACACACATGAGGCACATAAGCGACTATTCGTCGAACGTCTTGGACGTCCCTTGACGTTCGACTTCCAAATCACTTCAAACTTTGCACACTGACTCTATATGACATAATAAGGTATTTTAGGACCTTATAACATTAAGACGAACATGTTAAGCTCTAGACACCTTATCTCATTTCCGAGGTCTTACAATATCCCCCACTTGGGAACATTCGTCCTCGAATGACACTTAGGACTCTTTAATCATAACAATGACTTCAATGCATATAAGAGCAGTTCATCACATTTAAAATATAATCAAATCATTTTAGCACTCAATGCACACAAGTAAGCAAAACTTCGATTCACTCACCCTTAATGCATTAATCAAAGAGGCTCTTATCATGTTCATAGGAGGAACATACTTCTCCTAATCATAACATGGTCATTGCACCTTAATTCATCAAGATATCATCTTGCAAGGCCACATATAGGCAGATTTCAACAATACTCAAAACAAGTAGGCATTCATACTTCAATGCACATAGACTTGAGTTAATTGCATTTAACAAAAATCTTCATTAGTTAGACCTAGTACCATGAAGGTCATACTCAACCATACCATGCTTAGTGGTGTCCATGGAGGAATGTCTTGCTCCTCAACACATTACATGTATCATGAGTTCACACCTTAGCAAAGCACAAGGTCAACTTTTTTTTAAATAATGAGAAATCTCAACTTTCAAGCCAAGACATGCATATATTTTTCTTCCTAGTGAAGTCTAAATGGCAAGTCACACCAAGTGCATCACAACAAAATAGGAAGTCATTCCACAAATCTCTTTTCTTAACATATTACTCACCCTTAAAGTAAGCCTCATTTTGGAAAAATAGCACAAACCATAGGCACACACATATATACTTAGCAAAACATGCTTTCACCTTTCAAGAATGAGCCTACAATTTTATATTACAAATCATCAAGTCACTAAATTTTCAAGAGAGTCAACATATTTTATTGTAAAAGAGACTCAACTCCCATTACAAGGCTAAACAATTTAACCTACAAGTGACTATCACCAAGTTCCTTGTCTTACCTCATGAAGTCAACTTCACAATTAGCACATTAAAATGCAAGTCAACAAGAGAAAACATGGATTTTATCAAAAATTTCTTTTCATGCCCTTTGGAAAATTCGCCATGTCTCTAAGATGATGTCAATCAATTCATACCAATCATATAAATATCATGCAATTCACACTTTATGCAAGACTATTTTCATGAACAAGCATACTAAGAATTCATATTTTCCAATTCAAGTAAGAATAGAAGGACAATATAGACAATTTCTACAAATCTCACTACTCAAACACCATCCCCCACTTAGGGTAAACCCAATTAAGAGCAAC
Source organism: Solanum sitiens (assembly GCA_016801875.1). Taxonomy (NCBI): domain Eukaryota; kingdom Viridiplantae; phylum Streptophyta; class Magnoliopsida; order Solanales; family Solanaceae; genus Solanum; species Solanum sitiens. The sequence goes on along the minus strand of JABWTJ010000069.1, from coordinate 4,400,917 downwards.
TTAACCCAACATGTAGAGGATCTCAAATACAAAACCTTCATATTCATCACTTAGAGTGATTACTACTTTAGAGAGAATTTTCATTAATTCAATTTAACAACACTAAGGCATTCTAAACCTTATCATTTTAGGCAAATCATCCTCAACCATCAACTTTGATCATACTATTCGATTCACATAAGGTCTTCCTACAATGCAATAGACACTAAGGTCATACATCATTAGTGGAAAACAACAAGGAAGTTCATAACACAACAAGAAGTTTAGAAATAACTCTACAACTCATCATGTCATAAGATTCTCATCCTTCAATCTAAATGCAAAGATTCTTTTCCACATCCCTTACCATGTTCATATTCATAAATTCTACACATATTTCAATAGCATCCAATCAAATGACAAGTTAGTAGGTTCTCCAAATATATTACAATAAGTTGCCTAGTCTTTACAGTGAGCATGCTTCCAAATATCCAAAAATGCAACATTTAGACATCTAATGGAACAAGCATGGAATTATAAGATACAAAGCTCTACTAACTCATTCTTCATAAGCATGCATACTATATTTACAACTCAAGTCTCTACAAAAGACTCCAATTTTTTTACACTAGCAACTCATGAAGTACCACTTATATACAAAGGAAAACAATGCACACTGTCAATCACATATACTCATAGGATAGCATACTTCCATAGGTAGTTATTAAAACATTCCAAGTTCAAATCCTAATACTTGGCTACTACCATACAAAATCATATAGGAATACACAATTTAAGAGAAATCACTTTAACCACTATAACTTCTAGCATGCTTCAACTATATCATGACTTACATCATCCGACATAGCATGCTATTTCACATAGATTTCATATATTGCCATAATTGGCATCACATCATTAATATAAGAGATATTTCATATAAAGCAAGGTAAGATAACCAATCATAATCCCCATAGAGTTAACATGTGCAATGATCAAGTAAAGCTCCATAACTTCACTAAATCAAGTAACCCAACAAGAACTATAATTAGCACCATACTCCACTCATCCATAACATTCATGCATGGATAACTCCATATCTTTAGCACACTAGGCTATTTACATGATTATAAGCATAGAGATCATTACATAAGGACATTCACATTTATCATCATACTCATACATAGTATTAACCTCCTAAGGTCTCCATCAAGGCAAACTAGTGCAAGACATAGGTAGAGTCCCATACCCCTACCTAAGTCTAGTTAACCCTTCAAGTCGCCCTAGTTAGTATATACATCATCAAATAAGGACAAGTGTCACCTTCACACATACTCATTCAAACCATAAAACAAAGATAAGCATTTTAAACTCACTTTTTCTCCCTCAAGCATAGAGCAATCTCATCCAAGCAATCACATCTAAAAGACCACCGGACAAGAAAACATAAGAGAGAGATCTTATAGAATTAAGTTCTATGGCACGATATGAGATTGATGAAGAAGGGAAACTCTATCGTCCTATAGCCTCTCGTACCATTTGATGTGTCGCGACTCACCACCAATGATACGAGACTCTACTAGACGTGGCAATATGAGACTTTTTTGAACCTAAAACCACTATAAATATATTTTCAAACATTAATATTTTATCGAATTTAATCTTCTGAATTATTTTTTGAGTTTTGACATTGAGTATTGAGAATAGTTTTTCCTAAGCTTTTGAGAATTTAAGTTTTTCACTTTTGAGAAATTTAGAGTGGGTCTTTGAGATTCTTCAACTTTGAGAATCTTTAGGACGAAATTAATCTTACCAAGTTGATGAAAACACAATTTGGTAATAATTTTTATATTTTTATGAAGTTTACCTAAAACAACAATTCTTTGGGTGTGATTACAGGCTGATTTAGTTTATGACTATTGTTAATTGTTAGTTTAAATGTTTCTTAGAAGGGATTTTAATCAGTAATTGTGGTTTAATTTAAATAATTGTAGTTGCTAATGCAGTTCTACCTGTTGTGTTTTTGGCTTGCTTGAGAGAGAGGTTTTAAAACCAAGATTGTTGATTAATAGTCAGTAGTTATTGGGTTGATATGGGTTAGTCTCGAGAGAGTGAATCCTAAACTCAGTTCCACATATTCAGGTCGAGAGAGTGAATAGATTAAGGTGTAGGTTGGTCTCATTTGCTTGTTTGTTGGTGTTCGAGAGACTCCAACTTTATTCGGGATAAATTGTTTGAGAGAAAATTTATTCCTGTATGACTTAGACTACTCACTAACATTCTTCTATTTTGATTAGTTGCAATTATCCGTTTGTCTATATCAGACTGTAATCGAATCACATCCCAATAAGTCATCTCATATTGTTACTTATGTGTTGTTTGCCGATATAGTTGATAATTTCAAACCAACCCTCCCATTTGACATTCATGTCACCCCTTAATTTGATTTATGGTTTTATTCGTTAATGTCTATTCCTATGACTAATTTTATCATATTCATACTTTTACAATTGATTTTCAAACATGTACCACTCCCTGTGGGATTCGACCCCAACTCACTTAGTTTGGTTATATACTAACTAGCGATCATTGACACTTAGAATTAGATAAAGTGTCCTCGATACGTATAAATCAGTAGTATTGAGAACCGGTATGTGTACGAGATGATTCTTTAATGCTTTTTAGCATAGACTAGTGGATCCACTTAATAGTAGGTTCTATACCCCGACAAAATATAGGACAATTCTGGAAGCGTGTGCTAGATGTTGTATCATCACATAACTCATAGTGATGGTTGTCATTTAAAGAATCTGCAACTGAGTTACTCCTATTTTTATATGCAAAACATACTATTTATTGTATTTTTCAATACATTGAGTTTCTATCTACTATTTTAAAAACTTTTCTTTATAATGTCTCTTTATCACTACTTTATATTGAAATGAGTTGAGTTGAGATGAGGTAAGTATTTCTTTAGTTTCAACTCAAGCTTATGTCTTGTTTTAAATTTCCCCTCACAAGATCGTACATTCAATGCACTAACACCATTTGATCTGCAGCATTTTATGATGCATATACAAGTAATTAGAATCAACATCCAGCGCTTCGTTGATCTGGTCGAGTTCCAGAGTTATTTGGTGATCCTCCTTCCTTTTGGAGGATCCCTTTATTATGTTTTGTTATTCAGCTTTGTTAGGATGATCGGGGTTTATCCTGACATCCCTCACAATATTATAGGATTCATAGATAGATAGATAAACAATACTTCATGAGTCTTTTCCATATTTAATTATAAATGTTTAAAGACTTGAGTTTCCTTGAGTTGCCTTGTTGTCTCGTAGAATGTTTATTTCTCAACATTCTAAGTTTACTTTTGAGACAGTTGACTAAAGTACATTTGATTTCTTTTATTGATGCTAAGTCTTCCGCTGAGAGTATATCTAGGTCAAGAGTTCACTTGGATCCAACAATGATCTTCGAGTGTCGGACATGTCCAAGGTGTCGGCTCGGTGCTTGATAAAAAACTCCATGGACAAACGCTAGGCAAAAGAATACATTTAGGCTGCTTAGAGAATTGTATCTCTACATCTGAATATTATAGTTATGGATACATAATTGTTGTATAAATCAAGTAGAGGTGAATAAGAAATCTGTCATGCCCCGAGCCTACACCTTTGACATGGCCGGCAATCGAGAACCATTGCTGATCCCCAAGTGAACCCTTGACCTGGCTCAATACACAATGGAAGACTTACTCAAAATCATATTAACTTAAAAAAAAGATCGATTTAAATCAATGTCTCAAAATAGATACTCACAATAATTTAAAAACATTCAATTGGCAAAAAGAGGTACACAAGTCTTAAACACTTATCAGTGGAAATGAAAAGACACCTCAAAACACTATTGTCTATCTATAAAGCCTCTAATAACTATAATGGAAGTCGGGATAATACCCACGACATCTTAATTTGGTTGAAAGTAAATGTTGAACCCTCCGAAGCAAGGACGCTTACCAAAGTAACTCTGGAACTGCAAGTGGTATCAATAGAGCACCAGTTGATGACCCTGATTACCTGTATCCGCATCATGAAAGATGTAGCTCAAATGATGCTAGTACATAAAATGTACTAGTATGTAAGGGGAACTATAAGGCGCAAACATAAGCTTAAACTAATAAAAAAGAATTGAAGGACATACTCACCTCACCTCAACTCAAGGATACCTAAAGATACTTAAATATACTCAACTCAAAACTACTCACCTCAATTCAATATAAAAGCAACAATAAGGATGACGTATAAAGAAATATTTTACAATAGTAGATAATAACTCGATGTATATAAAATGCAATAGTAAACTCTTTAGTCTTATTTGAGAGATTCTCTAACCGACAACCATCACTGTGAACTATGTGATGATACAACGTCTTACCCACACTGCCAGAACTGTCCTAAACCTTGCCAGACTATAAGATATCCTCAACTATGCTTTAAAAGTATTAAGGAATCATATAAAAAGTATGCCCCTTTTTACCTATGTTGGCATACATAGTTTATGAGGACTTTGAGTTGTCTGAACTCATCCCCCTATTTGGTGCTCAATTATACTCCGAACAATTTAACTCATTCTCATATGTTTAAAAAAATTCCTCACCCTCAAAGTTTGAGATTATTGCTTAAAAGGTTCTCTTAAAAGAGATAGTGCTCAAAACTCCTCATGAACTCATTTGGAAATTGAAGTTTCATATCATTTTAAATGTAAAAATACTTAATATTGTGATTACTTAGTTCCATTATATTCATTTGGAAAAGATGAATTTAACTCTTCTCATCATCATACTCAAGTACTAAAGTCTTAAAACAAGTTTTAAAAGTTTGTAAATGACTTCACAAAATGACTCAAAAGAACCTCCTCAAACTTTACTCTTAACTTTATCTTGAATTTGAATTATGAATTCAAGAGTTATAACTTGGATATGCATGATCTATCAAGTATTAATAGAGGTTTTAAGTGTTGATATCAAGTAAAAGACATATGTATGATGCGAAGGAACACAAGTGGAAAGGAAGACAGAATGGAAGGGGACTTGGCGACTCTGACGCACTGAGTGGCGCGAAACGCCAACCCCTAAACTTCTAAATATGGTTTGGGTCTCACTAAGTGGTGTGGTTTTCCAGACCCCAAACTAACGATAATGGTTTGGGACGCACTGAGGGGCGTGACGCCCCAACCCTACGCCCAACTTTTGATGAATTTCTTACTGGAATTTCATGTCTAACTCCCCTAGAATCGAATGATTTTCCTCAAACTCTTTGGGATTCTTAGACCCAACATAATAAAAATGAATTCAACTCAAAATTTCTCAATAAAAATACATAAACACACTATCCGCATCTTGATAACTCAATGAAATTTCATACTGAAGAGTGAAGTACAAACTTCAAAAAACTCATCAAGAAACTCAATATACCCAATCTTATGGTTGAAATCCATAAAAGAAACTCACGATAAGCATGTGGGTGAACAAAAAAACACTCTGGAAACTTACATACCTCGTAAGGATTGAATCATTTGCGGAACTCCTCAACGATCGCAAGAAACTTGAACGAACGCTCGAACTTCTCCTTTTTCTCCTGTTGAACTCCTCTCTAAAACCCTAAGGGTGTTTAGGGGTTGTGAAAATTGATCTAAATCAGTTTAGACACCTAAAATATTACTAAAATTAATTAGGCTAGTGGGGGTAACGAAAAGACTAAAATACCCCTCTTTAATTCGGTTGCATTTCCTTAACTAGACATGTTGCGCTCGATCGGGCATATCTCCTCATCCAATCTCTTAGTTTAGCAAAATCGATGGCTTTGAAAATAGGACTAAAAGATATTTCCTTTGATAAATGATGGGCCAAGTACTTATTCTTTGCTGAAAGTTATGGTCGTTTGAAGTTGATCCAAAACACATAATTGAAGACTAACTTGTACAAATCTGAAATTGACTATTTTTATTTTTGTTCTTTCTAAAATTATCCATTTCTAAGATATAGGTGTTACAAAATCAACACTAAAATTTGTAGCTTTTCTAGTTTTCTCTTTTTCTAAATTCTCTTTTCCTAACACTAAGCGAAAATTAATTTGATGTACCTCTACTAATGAAAAGATTGATTAACGAAAAACTTGACTAATTATGTCAAGACTAATGATTCATCAGTTGAAGTTCCATGATTTGAATTGTTCGTAGTGCCATGATTTGAATTGTCCGTATTGGGCATGCATGGTTAGTCTTACTACTCGAGAAGAAAAATAGCCTTTAGGATTGAATTGATGACCCCGATAAATTGCTCTCACAGAGACCTTACTATTAAGAAGGAAAAATATTCTTATAGTGTTGATAGCCCCAATGAATTTCACTTTGTTTAATTCTACGCCTTAGATTAGAATGATAATGACATATTTGATTTGACATGTGGCTACTAATTGTCGTGTACAATAAATAAATAAAAAAGAGCAATATTTGATTTTTTTTAATGCATTATTTGAATGTGTCTACGTGACCTTGATTTGTTACCTAATACTCAGGTATACTTGTTAGGGTATATATTACTCCCTCTATCCCTAATTACTTTTCCACTTTTGAGTTGACACACCTATTAATAATACAATGATTCAATAGTGTGTTTACCACTTTACCCCTATTCATTATTAAGTAGATGAGTTAAAAACTTAAGATTTTCAAGAAGTTCTATCTATTTTGAAGTAATTAATAGAGGGTATAATAGGTAAAGAAATTTATCCTTTCTTGATTTGTCAAAATGGACAAGTATTTAGGGACAACTAAAAAAGGTAAGGTGGACATGTAACTATATATAGGGAGTATTAATCATGTGCTTAGTGAAGTATTTTAACAAATTTCAAGATTAAATATATAAGTGGGAGATTGTTAGGGTATATATTATTAATCACGTGTTTAGAATAGTATTTTTAACAATTTTCAAGATTAAATATCCAACTGGGAGATTGTTATGGTGTATTCTATTATCCATGGATTTAGATATAATACATTTATAACAATTATTATGGTTAAAAGTATAAGTGGGAGATTCTTGGAATATATACTATTAACCATTAAAGTAGGACTTCTCAGGGATTTTGCTACAATAAGTCTTACTTAATTATAATTATACGAGGAATAGTTGGGGTTTGTGTAGCTTGTTGAAGGGCATTGTAACGGTGGGTGATTCTTGAAATCTTTCCGTGAAGGGTAGAACATAATTCATAGAACCTGATTAAAGTTCTAAACTTTATCGTCATAATTGATTGTAGAGCTATCATTGAACGTAGTTGAGCACATCTAGAGCGTTTTTAGCAGCATATTAGATATGTCTATTTATGAAAACATACTTCTCATGTGTATCTTTATTTTGAATATAATTTTGACTAAAAGAAGTTTTTAATCCAACTTCATACTTATTCATGTTATGATATATGTAAGAACACATGCGACTCATCTGGAAGTTGTTCTACAAACTCTCGAAGATCGCTAGTTATTCGCTAAGTTCAGCAAATGTAAATTTTGGTTATAGACAATCGCTTTCCTTGATAATCTGGTATCTATAAATTTTTTTGAGTGGATTCTTAGAAAATAGAGGTAGTTAAACAATAGCTTTTACCTACCTCTCCAACATATATCAAAAGTTTCTTGGGTTTGAATGGTTATTACAAGAGATCTATTGAAGGATTTTAATCCATAGCCTCCCCACTGGCTAAGTTGTCTTAGAATAAGGTTAAGTTTCAATGGTTAGATGAGTGTGAGAAAAGTTTCTTAGAACTGAAGACTAGGTTGACTACAACTCTTGTCTTGACTCTACTAGATGGTTCAAATGGTTATGTGATTTATTGTGATGCATTCAGGGTCAGCCTCGATTGTGTGTTGATGCAGAAAGGTAAGGTAATATTTTATGTTTATAGACAACTTAAGGTTCATGAGAAAATTACCCGAATCATGAACTCAAGCTTGCAACTGTAGTATTTGCCCTAAAAATTTGGAGACATTGCTTGTATGATGTTCACGTAGATGTGCAAACAAAAGAGAGGCAGTTCCAGGAGGAGAATGCCCATCGACCTTAATGTCCCTGTGTGGGATCAAGGACTCATGAACGCAATACATTCCTTTAAGGAAACCCACAATATAGATGAAATGATCGAAGTAAACAGTGTTGCAGAAACTGAATGCGAAGCAGCAAAAGTAAATGATACACTAGGCACTCAAACCCGAACAGACGGAGAAACTACATAGACACGATCCACACTTCACCTCCCTATATGTTTTGATGTCTTGTCTTTATAAGATACTTGGAGTACTTTCATTTGAGGACAAATTCTTTTTGATTTAGGTGGGGTGAGGCCCACACCTTTTGTGTTGACATTTATGTTGTTTTGTGTTTATAGTTGGATTATTCTGTTCTAAAATTGTGTTTTATCTATTTTTTGTGGATGTTTGAGCTTATAGATCCTTATATGTTTATAATTGCAAAATGATTCTTGACCCTTTCAAAAAATTCAATTTTTTTTACAATATGTCGCCACCCTTTGCTTGCACTTAAATGTGTCTATTCACTATCAAATTTGAGTCTAGGTTTTGATCTATATCGATGACTTGAGTAGTGCTTGAAATTGAACAAATATGAAGGTTCGGCTACGATGAGACCAAATAAAGTTGCATAGACAATATGTGAACTCTTTGTATCTCTATGTGACTAGCCATGTGTCAAATTGGTTCTGTTGTAATGACCGTTGCACACTAGCGAAAGTGTGAAGTCTTGTTTGACGTAAGTATCGATGCCTTGTGTGATAAGTTTACCTTGAACCATGCATGATAACACCTAGAATTTTCCTTGTTAGTCTAGTCAACTAAGTAATGCTTTCTCTTGATACGATCTTAGGCAAATTTATAGAGTGTTAGCCAATTTGACATATACCTCTTTTGTGACCTTCCTTCTGAGTGTGTGAACCTCTCTTAAACACACCTTGATCCTTAACCTTCTTTGGAAGAAATTTGATGAAGACCGTACCTTTCTTGATCCATCTCCCTTAACCCATGGTGTTACAAAAAAGATGGAAAAACTCCATATAAATGAAAGAGAAGAAGAAAAAAGAAAATAAAAAGAAAAAGAAAAAAAAATAACAAAGAAGATTTGGAATGAATTACAAAAGAAATAGGGTTTCCAAGCTACTCATGGAAGTGAATAATAGGATGACTTATGAGCACTAATGAAGATAAGGAAAGAAGAAGAAAAGAAGTGTTATGAGCACCACAATTCATGAGGATCATTAATCACTAAGCCTAAATAACCATACCTTTGCGTCCAACCCCATAACAAGCCTTAGAAAGACCTTTTTGATCTTGAGAAAGTGAAACAAATGTCGACTGAAAAATAAGGGCAAACCTTTGGGTGAAAGCATGCATTGTGTTCCTCTTTTTGAGAGTGAGCATTGTATCTGATTCCTGAACTATGAATTGATTATACCTTTGTGTGTGAAAATGGAATCATCATTTGTGTGAGGGCAATCAAATTCTTTTGTTGAGATTGAACTTGCATTTGAAGCAAGTAATGCGAGCTTGAGGATCTTTGGTAATGGTGTGTCACAACTTGAATCATTGAGTACACAATTGATCCTTGCATAAGTAATTTGAGTTGTTCTGTACATTTATGATTGAGTCTTGTGTAGAAGTGTTTGAGACATCCTTGTTGAACTGCTGAACATGAGTTTTACTTGAGGATACGCAAAAGTTTAAGTTGGGAGTGTTGATGAGTCCACATATTGGACTCATTTAGGGATATATTTTAGTAGAAACAACGTCCTCAAAGGCTTATTTTATCTTAATATCTGATGAAAACTCTTAAGTTTCAGGTATTTAAGGTTTAAAGGAAAGCATGGACACTATGTCGCAAAAAGGGACAAAAAGGCTAAAAAGTAGGAATAAATGGAAGCATGAGGATCTCCAAGTCCACTTGACGGATTGCCAAAGAGGCCTACTTCGCCTTTTGTTCCAGTGTGCTGATCGCTGAAGGTAAGTATCAAATCGGCTGAAAAAAGTAGGAGTTGGTGCGTCATCGAGTAGCTTTGTAAAGTAGTATCATATCGCCCATAGACCAAAGCACGATGATCCTGAAAGCCGTACTAGAAGGCGGCGAACTACACCAATGGGTGAATCGCTGACTATCGGAGATTCCGACTAATGCCACCAAATGATCCACTACAGCACAGATCTAAAAACTATAAATACAAGTAGATTTGTAGTTTTTAGAGAGTCGAACATTATTATTATTTTATGGCTAGAGTATTAGTTTTTCATATTTTTTTATCTATGTTTGAAAGGGTTTTGAAGACTTGAAGAAGAAGAGGGTTTCATCTCTTTCAATTTGGAAGTGGGTCTCCTTGATTCTTATTGCTTTGCCTAAATTAAGACTTATTTTCTCATACCCATTTGATTTCAACATCATTAAAGGTATAATTTCTATTTCTTGATGTGTGGCTAAAAACCCCATTCTTGTGGTGTGATTTAGTAAATATGGGTTAAGATTGTTGTTGGGTCTTGCTTGCTGCTAGATTAGTTGTAGGTTAATGGTTATTTTTTCTAGTAGTTGTGGATGAATATAACAAATTTGTAGGCGCAAATACAAGTGTATTTAGGTGTTTTCGGCTTGCTCGAGAGAGAAGTTGCGAAACAAGGACTACTAGATTGATGGACTAAGGAATTGGTCAATATGAGGCTCAACTCGATAGAGTGATACCTAGTCCCATATCCTAACAGATCGAAAGAGTGAGTAGGGTAAGGGTAAGCTGGATTTCATGCGGCAAGTGGGTGTCCGATATGAATCCATTTGAAATGGGGTAAGTTGCTCGGGAGAGAACTTATTTACACATAAAGCTTAGCCGAATCACTATTATTCTATAAATCTTCTATTGAAAGAAAGTACCCAATAATCTAGATTAATTAGTTTTGCGGTCACATCCCAAAAATTCCCCTCTCATTGCTTTGATTTCTTGTTATTTTTAGCTATTTTTATTAATTGTGACAAAACCCCCTTTGATATTTGACACTTTTGTGTCACCCATTGAATTAACTATGTTTTTAATCGTTAATTTCTTTATCTGTGACTTATTAGAATGAGATTCTAATTATCTACTAATTTTCACTACTGCTCCCTTGGGATACGACCTCAACCTTGGTTGGGTTACTATACTATTGCACAATCCTAGACACTTGTATTGGAAGTACTATCATTGATCACGATAAGCATCATAAGTCTATTCCCAATTGAATATGAATATGACTGGAATGTAATTGCAATACTGAACATCTCTAAATATTGACATGTAAACTTAAAATGTAATATTTATATACTGATAATGTAACATTCGATAAATAAAGCATGATTATCTGTTTATCTTACCTAGCAAGTATAATTTCAGAATTAAGAGGATCTACACAGCTAGGTTGTGAGTTTCATACAAGGAACTGAACAAAACTTCCATGAAACATGCTATTTCAATATAGGTTACTACAATAGCTAAATAATAGTAAATATCCAAGGTTTTAGAAATCATAAGTCTAAGAAAGATAAAGAGAATCGAGGAATTGACTGAATTATAGGAACCTAGTGGATGAAAGGGACCCACTAATGAAATCCCACATATCTGGTGATGAAATCTACAGAGGAATCCTTTGGTTTTAGGGTTGGAACTGAAGAAAACCTTATGTGTGTTCTTGAGGTACTGGTTGACTTTCTCTTCTCTTTTTGCTATAAGTTTTGATAATTTTTGGGAATAAAGGTTTTTGATAGGTTCTAACTAGATTATTAGGCTTAAACTAAGCAAAATGGTGTATTTTCGGTACTAAACAACGTAGTTTAAATGCCCAATGCATATGGGAAAAGACCAAAATAACCCTAACATAAAAGCGACGAGGCCCTTCCGTGAAGCCACTGACGATCCATGTTTGGGACCACAAGCCGTTATGTGGATCGTGGTTCTTGGACATTTTCTTCTGGTTTGGGAATCCATACACAGTCTCTATGACGGTCCGTTTGAAGGACCAAGGGACATGAAGGCCACCATGGTTCCTCACTTGGGATGGGGTATGTTGGCTCAGGGCAATACACGCTCCCACAACCTATCATTAATATAACGGCCCATGGTGGGCTCCATGTTCTGATGTCTGAGCCCTGGTAGCTCTACCTCACTTTGACGAGCCTTCCCACGACTTTTGTGGTGGTCTATGTCCCGTGAAAGGTCCCTTGGTCCACCACTTTTTGATGGGTATGAACCACGATAAGGGTGACGAATCATTTTCCTAATCACAGCTCGTGAACCCCTTTGTGGTTCACCTTTTTCTATTGTTTATCTAGTGAAGTTCGAGTCTGATTTCTGAGGTGTTACATTGATCATACCCGTAAAAACATCTGGTGAATTCTCATGCTCTTTGTGACTAGTGATAGTATACATATGTTTTGCTCCTCCGCTTGTCCCTGAAGTTTCTCCTCTTGGAGCAACTTTATCTACTAGAGCGGGTGAAGACGGTTGGGCTCTATTGTCCCATTACTATTTCCTTGCCTGTTCTTAGAGCACTCACTTATGAAGTGACAAGTCTGGCCACACTTGAAGAAACCATTAGAGCCGTCACAACATGCTCCTGGGTGGTTTCTACCACACTAAGCACATGTAGGAGTCCAATTAGCCCCTTGTGCCACACTACCCTAAGAGTGAGTAGGTCGAGCTCTGAAGTTTTGTAAATTCTAAAATCTGAAGTCACCTTATGATTTGGTGTAGGTCCACTAATCAATGATGGAGCAGGCCTAGTTAGCCTTGCTAAAAACATGATCTGTTCGCTTTCTGGATTCTTGTTGACCAGACTCATTACTTGTTTTCTTGGCCCTCCTATTGCGAAACTCCGTGAGTTCTCTAAATCATAAGTTTCTTGTGAATTCAGGAGTATTCGTTCTCAAGTAATCAGGGATCTTGGATATATCAACCACATCCAGACTAACCCCTCTTTATTGACCAGCGTGGTTGGCCACAATGTGACTCAACATCTGGATGGCATCCCGGTACTCAACCTTAGTGGCCTCTTCTTAAGGGGGTTGCAGTTCTGGTGCATTGGATATCGATCCTAACGGTCAACATTCTTCTTGCAGGATGATCTTGAAAAGCTCTTTATGGAGGTATGATCTCAAAAGATATGCACAAACATGAATCAGAAAGAAACTTTTATAGAGTTGAACTCTATCGCACTAAAGAGAGTAAGAACGAAGGGAAATGTTTTCTAAATGTTGTAGCCTCATAATTATAGATGTGGCACGCTTCACACCGATAACTAAGAATCGATAGATAGGACTTGATATATACCCTAGGACTCTTGAACTATGTGCTCTGATACAAAAATTGTCACGCCTAAGCAAACACCTTTGGTGTAACTTTCACTCGAAAACCATTCTTGGTCCCCAAGTGAATCCTTGTCCTAGCTTAATACTCAGCGGAAGACATACTCAACAACAATGGAAACTCAAATGCAATTATTAACTCATAAGATCTCACCATTATGATAGTTTAACTCAATATAGTCTGAAATACTCAATAAACATAATTGTTCAACTCAAAGTCTTTAAAATATCAACAAAGTACAAAGAAAGACTTCTCATAGTACTATTGACTATGAAGCCTCTAATAACTATGATAGATAGAAGGACAAGACCCATGACATCGTAAAATAGAACCATCATGTAAGTTCTTTTCGAAAGCAAGGAGGCTCACCAAAGCTAGTTGTAATGCGATGGGATGAATGAAGCGCCGGTTGATGATCATGAATACCTTTATCTATATCAAGAAATGATGCAACCCAAATTACATCAGTACATTGAATCTTCGAGCATGTAAGACGAAAACTGAACATAGGGATACATAGTTGAACTGATAGAAAGGGAAAACATTACTCACCTCAACTCACTCAACTTAAAGCAACTCAATGTGAAAGCAACAATAAAAGGTGCAAGATGTATAAATCTTTTAAAACAATAGATAATAACTCATATATATATATATATAAACTTTTTACTCTTATTTGAGATTTCTCTAACCGACAACCATCACTATGATCTATGTGAGATAAGTGTCTCGCTCACATTGTTGGAACTATCCTATATCTTGCCAAAGTATAGAACATCCTCAACTAAGTGGATCCACTAAGCTATGCTTAAAACCAATAAGGAATCATCTAAGAAGTATGACCTTTTACCTATGTTGGCATACATGGTTTATGAAGTGACCAGTCTGGATACACTTGAAGAAACCATTAGAGCAATCACAAAATGCTCCTGGGTGGTTTCTACCACACTAAGCACATGTAGGAGTCCAATTAGCCCCTTGTGCCACACTACCCTGAGAGTGAGTAGGTCGAGATCTGAAGTTCTACAAATGACATCAGTACGTTGAATAGAGCCATCATGTGAATTCCTTTGGAAAGCAAGGAGGCTCACCAAAGCTAGATGTAATGCGGTGGGATGAATGAAGTGTCAGTTTATGATCATGAATACCTTTATCTCTATCATGAAACGATGAAGCCCAAATGTCATCAATAAAGTGAATGTACGAGCATGTAAGAGGGAAACTGAACAAAGGAATACATAGTTGAACTGATAGAAAGGGAAAACATTACTCACCTCAACTCAGTCAACTTAAAGCAACTCAATATGAAAGCAACAATAAATTGTGCAAGATCTATAATGCTTTTAAAACAAAAGATAATAACTCATATATATATATATATATATATATATATATATATAATAATAATAATAATAAACTTTTTACTCTTATTTGGGAGATTCTAACCGACAACCATCACTATGATCTAGGTGAGATACAGTGTCTCGCCCACATTTTTGGAACTATCCTATATCTTGTTAGAGTATAGAACATCCTCAACTAAGTGGATCCACTAAGCAATGCTTAAAACCAATAAGGAATCATCTAAAAAGTATGAACATTTACCAATGTTGGCATACATGGTTTATGAGGATTTTAATGAGTTGTCTAAACTCATCCCCATATCGGTGCTCAATACTACTCTAAACAATATGTATAACTCATGCTCATATGTTTAAAAACATAACTCTTCCTCAATTTGAGATAATTACTCAAAATATTCTCTTGAAAGAGATAATGCTCAAAAACTACTCATGAACTCATTTAAAAATATTCTCTTAAAAGAGATCATGCTCAAAAACTCCTCATGAACTCATTTAGAAATCAAAGACTCTTCTCATTACAAATGTAAAAGCGTTTATACTTTCAATACTTAGTTCCCTTATACTCATTTTGAAACATGAAACTCAGCTCTCCTCATTCTCTTACTCATTCCCTTATACTCATTTTGAAACATGAAACTCAGCTTTAATCATTCTCTTACTCATACATTCGAGTCTTCAAAAAAGTTTTTGAAGATTCTAAAGACTTCTCAAAATGACTCAAAAATGTTTCTCGAACTTTACTCTTAATCTTTACTTTAATTCAAAATGAAGATTTAAGAATCATGATTAGGATATATATATATATATATATATATATATATATATATATATATATATATATATATATATATATATATATATATATATATATATATATATATATATATATATATATATATAAAATCTCCCAATCATTAATGAAGGCTTAGATAGTTGTTATAAAGAAGAGAATGAAAAGTCAACTCGAAGGAACAAGTACAGAGGAACAACGGTGAAGAAAATGTCCGAACGCTCCTAACCCCTGGGTGGTGCACTGCTGTAGGCCTCCAAGTATTGGGGTCAGTTCTGTGCACTGCAGGCGCAGGGCGCTATCCCTTTTGGTACCTTAGGGGCGCGATTCCCCACCCCAAACCCAGAACTTTGACAAATTATTGTTTGCTAAAATCAAGATCTAACTCATCTAGAATAAAATGATTTCCTCCCATACTTGTTTGGATTCATAAACCCAACAAATTAATAAACAAAACTCACTCTTATCTATCAATAACAACACTCATTCACAATATCCTCATCTCAAGAACTCACAAGACTCCATTTTTAAAGAATAAAGCTAAAACCTAAAGAATTTCTAAAAATTCAAATCAACCAACCTCTAGAAAGAATTTATGGATAAAAATCACATGATTGGCATGAGGGTGAACAAAATCAACACTATGAGAGCTTACATACCTCGAGAAAACCAAGTTCTTGATGAAATTTTCATGTTCTTGAAAGAATGCTTGAATACTTTTTTTCTTTTCTCCTCTTGAACTTCTCTCTAAAAACCCTACGCACTTTTGGAATGAATGAAAATTGATCTCAATCAGTTTAGACCCCTATTTGGAATAACAAAATGTACTAGGTTAGTGGAATAAGGAAAAGACCAAAATACCCTTCCTTAAAATGGATTAAAATCCCTTAACTAGAGAGGCTGCACTGAAACAGACATAAATCCTTCAGCCGAACTCAAAATTTAGCAAACTCAATGGCGTTGGAAATAGGACACAAAGACCTTCGAATTGATACCTCATGGGTCACCTAAATCATCGTGTGCCAAAAGTTATGGTCATTTGAAGTTGACCGATAAATTATAAACTAACCAAAGTTCAAGGTGTTACTGTTTGGGTGGTCAAAGTTTTCACGGCCCGCTAAAGCAATTCGTAGGAGGAAACTCTAATGTGGTAGTCTGTGGTAAGATAGTCATAACTATTTACTCTGAACTCTAAATGAGATAAAGTTGGTAGCATTACAAAGAGGTCTCATAGACCTTCAATTTTATAGTTCATGTGCTACCTAATTGCTGATGTGTGGAGACATATGATCATTTGAAGTTGATCTAAATATAATCTTATGTCAAAAACTAATCGGTAAGGAAGCTTTGAAGTCAGCTTTTTGTTAGGGGTTCTTGTGACCTTAATTCACATCCTAATTCATTCCCACAGTACATAATTGGCCTTTATAAAAATGAGAAATTTAAGAATTACTTGATACAATCTTGCATGTAAATAAAGAATGGTTAGGACCTTAGCTTAGAATTTTTAGGGGTATTTAATTTCAAACAATTTTGCAAAGTCTAAACTGTGAGATGACAATATTCAGACATGAGATCATCTAGAAGAAGCATCTACTATAATCATAAAGAATTTCAATGACCTACTGAGCGGATGAATAGGTCCACAAATATCCCCATGTATATGTTTCAAGAACATAGGGGACTCTATCACAACTTTTATTGGTGATTTCTCACAATTAACTTGTCTTGATAACAAACTATACAAGAAAACTCACAATTAAAAAGAATCTTCAAGTTCTTTAATGAATATCCGATTAATTTTTTATAATTCATATCATAGTTATATATAAATAAAAAATTTCATACAATCATGTCAACGTATGAAAGTATTGAGATTAGTAAATTTTTGGTTTACTATATAATATGTCTCAATAGCACTAGTTTTTGTACAATACAAGCTAGAAGTTAAAAGCATGAAACTTATATATAATACATGTTTGTCTAGAGATATTCTTTGAGATGCCAAGATATTCATGATTCATTCCATCTATTCTCTACGATAATAATTTTAACAACTTAAGCTCAATAAGTTTCTCCGAAACATAGGATAAATATAACATTATCTATGATGAGTTTATCTCTCTTAGGGCAAAATATAATGACTCTTATGAAGCCCTCTATAGAATTAGTACTATAAAAAATTATGATAACATTTATCTTTCCCATACTTAAATGAGAAAAACACTTTTCGCTTATGAATATAATGTGTTGTAGCAGAATCAATCAAAGAAATGTCTTTATAATTGGATAACTTTCTTTGAGAAATATCCATATCTTAGTCTTCAATATTTAGATGGTAGTCTCATGCTGATAATTTACCATAGTAAAACTATAAATATGAAGAAAACCCCCTTTTATTTATAGTAAAAAATTTATTTGGTCCAAAAGTTAGGATTCCTGATTTTCTCTAAACGATATACATTCACTATATTTATAACAAAATGAAATTTTTTATCTATTGTAGAGTCCAATCAGCGTGTAAGACAATTTTATTAAATTTACGATTATTAATATAACAATAATATCGGGACAATAAGAGTACTATAAATTTTTCTAAACAAAATTGGTAGTCTTAGAAATGAGAAAATGAAAACTTTAAGCATGATGCACATTACGATACAAAGTCATAATTCAATATTTTTCATAAATAAGCTAAGACAATTAACTTTCTTCAATATTTAGTTGAAAAACTAATACAATGACAATTTTTCTAGGAAAGATTTTCATTGTGTGCTTCGGGTATGAGCTCAAAATTCCAAAGGTAAAGAAAAGAGTGTACCGGAGTACTTAATGGAGCATCTCCTGAGTTGACAAGTGTTGCATCATCTCCCAAGTTCACCTGTTGATGTCCATATAAATCTTCATTTTCTCTTTTTCTCTTTCTTTCTGGCCATCAAAAAATTAAAAATTATAAAAATTAACTAGAGCAAGGACTATCTTAACTTTGCTTACCAATGTTGGAAGGGATATCACGTTTGGATAAGTAGTTAGCTTCTCCCCGACACTTAATGTAACTCCCATTGCAAGATTCGGTACATGTACCAACTACATATTTGTTTACCAATTTTTTACCATGTGGTTTACGTCTTGGTGTCACCTGCAAATTAAAATTTTTTAATGACCATGTACAAAAAGTCAATCTCATAATTTATTCTAAATATAATGTTTTTGAGCTAACCTGTGATGTTTCTTCATTTTCTCTTAATTTCTTCATTATTTTGGGAACTTCCCCATATACAAGAAATTTGTAAACCTCTATCAAAGATCGAAACTTTTTGTTTGTCTCCAAATGATGGTAGACCTGTTTGCCGACAGTTATAGAATATTTATTTTGTCAGAATTTCATCAAATAAAAATTACATAATCGATTTTGTTAGCAAGAAAACATGTATATTCATGAAAAGAAAACTTACATAATCAATTATTAAGCCACATGAACGAGAAATATTCTTGATGATCCAATTTTGTCTTCTCTGTTCAAATGTATGTGTATGCATGTAATGCATATTTTTTGGTATCATCTCATTCTGCAATGAAACAATATTTATGTAATTCAAATTTATTGAATATCCATTCTCAAAAGGTAAGTATCTAGACAAAGTGGAGTGAATCAACGTTTTTTCATCAAGTAATACACAAAATATTGAAGTATCAACATTTTATATTCTAAAGGATCATGGTCTAGACAACACAACACGATGAAGTATGTTTCTTCTATTTTTTTTTAGAAGATTAGGTCAAGACTATAACTGTTTCTAACGTATTTGTACGATTAATTTTGAATAAGACTCTAGACTTAGCTTGTTCGATAGCCTTTATATATATATATATATATATATATACTATTTTTCCATTGAGCTAAGGGTTTATCGGAAACAACTACTCTACATATATATATATATATATATATATATATATGGAATATCTCTCTATACAACTTTGGATTATTTTTCCATTGAGCTAAGGGTTTATCGGAAACAACTACTCTACCTCCAAGTTAATGGTAAGGTATGTGTACACTTTATTCTTCGCAAACCCCATTTCATCGAATTACACTATGTTTATTGTTATTTTTTATTATTGTCATCGATATGTCATATTTAAATGTTGTTGTTGTAATACAGTTTATATCTTTTAGCTTTAGAGAAGAACATTTCTATTGTTTTGTAAAACCATTAATATTAAATAATTGTTCAAGAATTCATCAAAAGATTTTTGTACATGTCTTAAAAGGAAAAACAAACAAACTTATAATTGGAAGAACCTTTCAAAACAAACAAAGAAGAAGAACTTTTCAAAAGTGTACCTGCAAAACATCAACCTTTGCTTTTTCCAGTGCGGTACAACATATAGGAACTTCTGTTAATGTTGCATCCTCATTAGCATCATTTCGTTCCTGCTTATCCATATTCTAGCATGAAAAAAATAATTAGATATTTTAAAAACTGAAAAATTGAGTGAAGTAATTGAGAACCCTATTTAACGAGATTACACTGTTTTATTTATTTATTATTATTATGGATATGACATATTTAAATGTTGTTGTAATACAATTCATATCTTTTAGCTTTAGAGAAGAACATTTCTATTGTTTTCATAAAACCATTACTATTAAAAAGTTGTTCAAGAGTTCAAAAGTTTTTTGTACATGTCTTAACATAAAAAACAAACAACTTATAATTGGAAGAACCTTTCAAAACAAAAAAAAACTTTTCAAAAGTAAACCTGCAAAACATCAGCCTTTGCTTTTTCCATTGCGATAAAAGATATAGGAACTTCTGTTAATGTTTCATCCTCATCACCATCCATTCGGTCCTGCTTATCCATATTCTAGTATGAAAAAAATAATTAGATATTTTATAAACTGAAAAATTGTGTGAAGTAATTGAAAAGGTTCTTAAAAACACACCAAAATATTCCATAAGATTACTAATAGTAGAAAAGTTTTTATCGAATAGAATAAAAGATTTGGGTACCTGTACTAATAGAAAAAGAACTAAATACCTTATAATTATATTAAACAATAAATTATTTTTTAAAACTTACCAATGAAACATCAGCTTGTGATGCAAAAGAAGTTATTGGAATCGCCATTATTTCATCTCTACGATCAACTTTGTGGTGTTTATCCATTTTCTAGTAGAAAATGAACACTTAGTTATATATTATGTAAAATGAGAAGTTGTGTGAAGTAATATCGAAGGAATAATAAAAAAGATATCAGTTAAAGAAACAATGATGAAACTGCTAGTTTGCTAGTAATTTATATATATTAATTAATATTTTAATACTTAATAAAGTTCTAGAATATCACAAAATATAAGGAAATGTAGATGTTTTTTCATAAATATTATGCTTTAAATAACAAGTGCAATGATTTTCTTGAAAAACAAAAATTTCTTTGTAACTCTTCTAGCCTCTTCACATAAAACTGGTTACTTTCTATTCTTGTTAAATGAAATTATAGTTTCAAATGGTTACACAAACTAATTTGTATTGTAATATATTTATCTATAGCATAATTTGAGAGGAGAAATAATAGTAAGTGAAGTGCTCTATGTTAATTTAATATTTGTTCAATTTTCATCAAAAAATGATGCTTAATTAGTAGGCATTTGGACATGCGATTTCATCCTGTGACTTGAAATATTGAGATGAGAACAACATTTGGACAAACAATTTGATCTCGTGATTTAAAATTATGAGATGAAATCTCAAATTCTCTAAAAAATATTTGATTTGGGATTTTTATATCATGAACTCACATTTTCAACTACAAAAGTTGGCACACAAGTTTATATTTTATATTTAAAAAATTCATATATCTACAAAATATTTTGCGAGAATATCAAAGAAATAATGAAATACTTATGAAATAAGAGCATGATGATATAATTACTAAAGATATTGACCATGCTCAATTATATTAAAGAGTACTATACTACAAGTCATGGTTAATGTTACCATTTTATTGAACTAAATTAAAGTTCAATCAATAAATGTTGAATTTCTTTTAGAAACATTTTGATAGTGTGTTATACTTTTGTTATGAACTTTTTCTTATTTGGTAAAATTGTAAAAAACAATTTGAGGTATTTTTGATAGTTTTCATAACTTATGGAGATTTTATTTTTATGAGCCATACAACTTAAAAATTCAAATTACACGTCCACACAAAACTTAACTTGATTTAATATCACGATTTTATCTCACATGGATGTCTATTAATCTAACTTTCTTATATGGGTATAGATGGTTCAAAAGACTTTTGTATATGGTGAGTTCAATCAAGGGTAGATGTTTGATTTTTTTTCATTATCTCACATATTTTGTACTGAGGTGATACCATAGTAATTTTCTAAGTCATGTATGATTTCGGTTTGAATTTTTTTTTATATGTTTACTAAAATAAAAATGTTCTTCATGCATCATAGCCACCATCATCTATTATTTACAATTATTATCGGCACCAATCATCATTGGGATAAAATCATTGAACTTTATCGGCAATCAACATGATAGGTCACAATTATATTGTTAGCCACCATCATCTATCACCACAATCATTAGTTATCACTACTACCCAACTATCAACCACCACCGAAATTCTACATTCAAATTCTACGACCATCACTATCAATAGCTTCTATCCACAACACCATCATTAGTCAACACACCATCCTCAATTGACATCTACCATCAATGTATCTAGTCATCACAACCATCAACCATCATATATTTTTTTAATAATGTTTTTGTAGTATTAAATTAATTCGAGTTTCTTAAATTTTAGGTTAAATGGCTTAAAAAACACATTTACTACGGTCGATTTTTTTTATAACACACTCATATTTTATCGCGGTCCTATTAACCACCCCACGCCTCCCTGAATATTTTTTTAAAGCACTTATTGACTTTTATTGAGTGGGATAAATAAATTATATAAGTTATGTTATTTCGTTTGTACACACTTGTTGATCAAAAGGTACAAACAAAGGGGTTTGATCATTATCACTTATTTACACTCTTCGGACAAAGTAAAAATAGAGATCCTTTCATTCACACTTCAACTTTTCCTCGAAAAAACAGAATGAATCTTTTGAAATTTAATCTCATGAATCATTATATTATTCCATAATTGGTTTTTATCTTGTGTCGCAATTGATAAATGTCAAATGGATGCTTACAAATTATTCAGGTGGATACTATGTACTATTGTATCATTTTTATCATTTTTCCTAAACTTTATTCTTATTAAAATTGAAAGAAATAACAATTTTACATATTTTATGTTCAATAATAAGTAACCTTATTATTTAGTATTCTAGTTTAATACATCGTCTTAATATTGAATAGTCTATAAAGAGATTGTTAATGCACATCTTATAATATTAAATTCAGATTTAGACATCTTCCATATACTCTTTAAACAAATATGAGGCCTTAGACTTGTTAGAGAAATTCTCAAACTACTATTATCGTTATTACTATAACTTATATGCATTTAACATATTTTTACTTCTACTTTTATTTGTATGACAATGGCGTGATTAATTTAGCTTATAGAGAGAAATGAGGATTCATATAATCAATTTTAACTTTTTTAGGATTGATATATAGTTAAATGTTGTTGTTGTTATGCGATTCAAATGTTTTAGCTTTAGAAAGAAAACCCTTCTATTTCTTCAATTAGACGACTAACATTAAGAAAATTATTTCCAAATGAATCAAAAATATTTACATATATTAATGCTTAAAAAATTCTCTCTAAAAATAAAGACTCTCTTCATACATTATAGCCATTAATTTTATAATAGTAAATAATATTGTACGGACGAAAGTTATCTTGAAAGACCTATATATCAATTTTTTGGCATGAATGTAGGACATAACCAAAAAATAGAAAATTTGTAAAATAGAATTTAGACTTATATTTATCTATATGAAATATTCAAATATTGATTTTGTGATACAATCCTTATGTCTTAGCTCTAATTAAGAATATTTTTCTTTCTTTCATAACACAATTAACATTAACAAGTTGTTCAAGAATCCATCAAAAGATTTTTGTACACATCTCAAAAGAAAATAAACTAACACCTTATAATTGGAGGAACTTTTAAAAAGCTTACCTCAACAACATCATCTTTTGATTCTTGAGGTGCGAAAATGGATATGGGAACTTCCCTTAATGTTGCATCTTCATCACCAACTTTGTACTGCTTATTCATATCCAAGTAAAAAATAAGAAAAATTAGTTAGATCATTTGTAAAATGAAACTTGTATGGAGTGATGGAGAAGATTTTAAAAAGATATGTAAATTGCCCACTTACTATATTTTAAGAACTTAATCAAAGTGTTACTATACCCAAATAAAAACATGAAGAAAAAATATTTGTCCATTAATATTATACATTTTGTAACAAGATCAATGGTGTTTGTCTTGCATCTTTTAAATTTCACTAAATTCATTGATTGTATTACAAAAAAATATAAATCCTAAATTCAAATCTTTTTCTAAGAAAGTTATATTTTTGGGTAAATCAATTTTAAAAGCTTCATTTTATAATGAAATTATTAAAAACTATCACAACATCTATCACATACTAAATTAATCATCACCACAGTAGCAAATATTTTTCTTTTAATTTGATCAAATCTAAGAGGATCGATCACCTCTGTTCTGACCTAGATTTACTAAATGTTGAATCTTTAAATTGAAAAAATGAAACAAATGGCTAGATAAAGAGGAAAAATCATGAAAAGCTTAGATCCATCTGACTAGTGGTTATAATAAATTTCCAAATTGAAAAACTACTATATTATGCATTGTAATGATATGTGAAATGACTCTACCTAGTTATTATTGATATAATTACCCCCCACCCCACCATTCAAAACCCTGTATACATTTTTTCAGAAATGTTAAAATATGATAAAATCATTTGAGAGAGTTTGGTCATATCATAGGTTGTTCTGTAGATGAATCGGTCTATTCGTGTGAAAATATGGTAAGTAGATGTATCAAATATCATATGGAAGAGGGTTTTCCCTGAAGTCTAATTAGTTTTTGATATAATGCATACTTAACTAAGAATATCACATAACAGAGAAAAAGATGTGTACGGGTGATATCTACTAGTAAGTATTAGAATTTAGGTCTCATTTGTTTGTATTAATTAAGATTTAATTTTAATCATTTAATTCTCATCCTTATATATATTTTCAACCACCGTCATCATTCATCACTATCATTATCTATCACTATCATTAAACATTAACCACCCCGGTACTACTGCCGTAAGCTTCTACAACCATCAGTACCAATAAGTACTATCCACGATGTCAATATTAGTTAACACACCATCCTCAATTGGCATTCACTATTGCCACCGCTAGTCATCACAATCATAAACTATCATATAATGTTTTATAATATGTTGTTGATATATAGAGTATTAGAATAGTCTCTTCTTTTATTAAATTTTAGGGAAAAATGCTAAAATGACACATACTATGGACGAATTTGAAGCAATACAATTGTAATAGTTGTTTAAAGCGTTTCTTTGATATTTATGAGGTGAGTTGTATAACAAATTAAAATTTGTTATTTTATGTACATTTTAACTAACTAAAAGGCAAAAAAAATTGTTCTATATTTATCACTTAGTTACACTCTTCGAACAAAATAAATAATGGTAACCCTCTCTATCACACTACAATTTTTTTTCTCAAAAGATCTATTGAATCTCCAAAATTTAATCTCTTCAATAACTATGTTCTTCCATAATAAATTTTTTTCTTGAGTCACATCACATAGGTTTCCAAAATCCAACTTCAAAAATATCAAAGGGGTACAAGGTTTCCAAAAAGTATGATTGTTTAGGCGTCATTTTAATTATTTTTCCAAAATTTTATATTTATTAGTTTTTTTTTCATATTCCTATGTATAACGACTGATTTGATCGTTTGAATGGCTAAAACCATAGTACCCTGGTTGGTGTCTCCATAGTAAATTATCTAATAAGACCTCAAATATAGGGAGGGTATAAAAACTTATATCTCTTGTTTAATCTATATGATTTGTGTTGTGATATAATGTTATGTTGTGTTATGTTAGGAGGTGACCTAGTCATAACCTATAAAAGAGACTCTGAGAGTGACTAAAGAGTATGAAACCAATAGTTTTTATTCTTGTTGCATTCATTTTCTGTTGTGATGTATTTAGATAATTTTTTTGTGTAAAATGAGGCTTACCTATTTATCTCCGAGCTACTTATAAAGAGGGCTCTATTGTAGTTGATGGGGTTTCATTGTAGTGAGACAATTATAGAAGGAATGGATCGGTCATAGCAGAGAGGGGGTAGAGTTTCAGGTCACGCCACAAAGAGACACTTCTACCATAACGAATCGAATTTAGCAGAGAGATCGATCATTCCAGCAGACAACGCCAAGCAAAATCGAATTTAGAATGTGTGTACAAATGAGTGATTGAGTGAGTCACAAATGAGACTAATGAGATGCAGAGGCTTTTTCGATATAACTCACTGTGAATGTAATTGCATATTTGTGTCTGATTGCTTATATTATTAGAGTTTGTGATTTTAATATTTCTATTATGGTGACTTACATATCTGGTGATGTGTCGACATTAATATATCGGAAGTGAGATATATCTACCCGGTGGACGTTGACTACTTGACTTGATGAGTTATGATTATGTCTACCTTCTTGTTGGATTTACATGTCTAATTGTTTGTTGGATTTACATGCCTATGATGACTAATAGTACATGGTGTTTGTACTAATTCTACTATTGCACTTTTGTTTGAGCGCATACTATGATCTAGAATCTTTTACGAGGCCCCACATTCAAAGTAGTTGCACTTCTGATCTGAGGATGAGTTACTCTTTTTCAAGGTGCTACAGATCTTCTAAAGGACCGGTGTTTATCTCTTTTATAAATTGTTTTATTTATTTATTTTATTACTCTTCTTAAGTATTTTAGTTGAACTCGTGTATGATGACTTTTGAATTCTGAAGTTATAATAATTTCTACATTCACATATATTAATCTATTATACCTTGACACTTAATGTCTTATCTTAATGTTTTTACATTATTTTAAATGAGTTGGTTATATTATTTCTTAGTTGGTAAAATATGATTTGCCTACTGTGAGTTAGTGTGTGCCTTAGATTGTAACAAAGTTGGGATCAAATCTTTATGTTCTTTGATCTCATTATTTCTTTTGTGTTATTACTTTATCCATGGTGATACAAATTGGTATATAACGTTCATTTTTTCTCTGACAAATGATGTGGACACATTCAGGAGAAGCTATAGTTGAGGATCCTGAGCCGACAATTACTATTGTGATGTGCGATAATGGAGGCAACACTTGACAGGGACAATGCCCTAACTGTTGACCAGGTTAGAGACAAGTCCAAGTCCCCGAACTTCTAAATAATCTTTAATATGGTAGCAGGGAAAGCAATGGCGATTGTTGCTCTAGCTCTAACTTTATCGGATGTAATCATTGAAAGTATTAACTTTGTTTAGGGGTTTGGTAGGGACTAGAGTGGCACCCAAAATTTGACAGGGCATTATTTGTGGGTCTAGTATGTTTGATATGGCTTCGTGGATGGACAAGATTTACGAGATGGGGATATTTTTATGAATAATGGATGGACTGGTTATGACGAGAGATGAGCATGATCTATTTTGGAGATTCACTAAGATGAATCCTCGGTAGTTCTATGTTTCTGAGACTGAGGATATTAATGATTTCAATAACAAACAAATTATTTATTAGTCAGATCTTAATACACCATCTTAACATTGAGATGTCAATTCATATATTTTTAATACATGTCTAGATATGCATCCATATTTAGACGCCTTATACTCTTAAAAAGACAAATGATGCCTTAGACTTGGTTTTATGTGCCTTGAATGCTTTGGTTGTAGAAAGAAAATGTTTATCTTTCTTCTGTAAAACAACTAACATTAAAAAAATCGGAACAAAACTAAGCACCTTAAAATATGTATGATAACCAATGAATAAACTTTTCAAAAGCTTACCTCTAAAACATCATCTTCAGGTGCGACAGATGATATGGGGATTGCCACTATTGCATCTTCCACATCTACTATGAAGTGCGTATGCATATTCTAGTAGAAAATATAAAATAATTTGTTATTTGTTTCGTAAAATAAAAAATTGTGTGAACTAATTATATTAGAGGAGACAATCAAAACGTTTTCCTTCAAATAAAATAAAGATAAAAATTGCTAACTTGATTGTAATATATATGCGTATTATAACATTTTAAAACCTTAATAAAATTTCCAGCATACCCCCAACATAATAAGAATTTTTTTTTCACTACTCTTAGGTTTTCCAGCATACCCCCAACAATTTTTCACTACTCTTAAGGAAAAAAATAAGCACATTAAAATTCGAGGAACTTTTAAAGGCTTACCTCTAAATCATCAACTTTTGATTTTTGAGGTGTGATAATAGATATGGGAACATCCATTAACATTGTGTCTTCATCACCATGAATTTTGCTCTGGTTATTCATATTCTACCAAAAAAAATAACAAACACATAGTTAGATCTTTTGTAACACAAAAATATTTTGTGAAGTAATATAATTTTTTTCCAAAAATGATAAAAATTGCTACCTTGCTAGTAATTTGTATTTAAGTGCAAAGTAACATCTTAAGAACTTAATAAAAAATCTAGAATACCCACATAAAAAAGATTCAAAGTAAACGATGCTTGTCCATCAATGTATACAAACAATAACAAGATCGATTATTGTTCTGGTCGCACAACTCAAATGATGTATTAAATATATTGGATGTATGATAAAAATAATCATTCTTTATAAGAAAATTCTTTCTTAAAATTGTTTTAAAATTTGGGAAATATTAAATTTTAAAATTTCTCTTTAAAAAAAATTAAAGATACCCACAACCTCTAGATCTATCACAAATTAAATTAATTTTCACTCAAATCAAAAATCATTTATCTTTTAATGGTCAAACCTAAGATGATCTATCTACTTTATTAGAACTTGCATTCTTGAAATAAAAAAAATTATTAGATAAATAGAGGGGGGAAATATGAAAAGCTTAGATCCATCATACAAAAAATTATAGGTTTCGATCTATAGTAAGCATGCATCTCTCAAGATTCATTGGATTAGTAATAAAAACTTACTTATTAAATTTAAATTTATTAAAAAAAAATTAAGCATTTTGGGGAAAATCAATTTTAAAGACATCTTTGTAAAAGGAAATTGTTAGAGTAGTTGCAACCTTTAGATCTATCACAAGTTAAATTTATTTCTACCATGTCAATAATTATTTCTTTTTTAATTTGGAAAAACCCAAAGTGATTGATCTCCTCCCTTTCCTCCTAGATGTACTAGAACTTTCATCCATAAATCAGTAAGAAAATAATAATAATAATATTAGAAAAAAAAAGAATCAAGATCCTAGATAATTTAATAATAGAAGATATATAGATAGATCAATGAAATGAACAAGGCGTAAGTCTAAATCTCAAACTTCTTTGAAGCAGCTGAGTTGGATTAAGAATCTTCTTCTGATAGAATGAACGATAGAATGAACTCAACAGGCGGACAAGACAAAGTGAGAGTGAAAAGGAATTGTTTAGATATATACTAGTTTATTTTAGAGTTTGTAAGAAAATTATGTTTGGTTCTTTTAAATACTTTTTGGGAGGTAGAATTGAAGGCAAATTCGCGTAATCTTTCTTTTGAATAGTTTGGTGTGTGCTTGATATAATTTCCTTAAAAGTCATTCAAATATTGAAAATATTTCACTAAAATTATTTTGAATTTTTTTCCTATAATGTAATTAAACTATAAATTCATATCCTAAAATGAAAAAAAATTATTTCTCTCAATAGGTTTCTTAGTTAATTTTTAATACAAAATATTAAATTTAACCATTTAATTTTACATATACATCAATTTAAGTCCTCAAATGTTTTGAAATTAAATATTATCTCCTAACGAGGATGATATATGGTGCATGTACTAACTAATATGTTTTGATAACAAAGAAGGTAATTTTTGTTTTTTTTTTATAAAATTATCATCTTACCATTTTCTATAGTGACCTGAGTTATTTTTGAATGGATTTTGAAATTGATTTTGAGCTTCGAGTACAAAATTTTAAATTTTCAATTTTTTTTATTTCAAACGGCTAAAGTTGTTAAAATGTAGTTTTTAACATCTTATGGAATTTTGAGTGTCAGACTAGATTTTTTTTTTATCAATTTCATATGTTCTAGAATGTGAAAATTCTAAGAGTGTTCTCACATTCGGATTCAGAGTCTTTTTTTAGGATTTGAGGTCTTAAGTTGGAACTTTGTAAAGTTTTAGGTTTTGGGTTGACTTTGGTCAACATTTGGGGTTCAGATACACGAATAAGAATTTCGAGAGTTATGTCGGATTAGAATGATGATTTGAGGCCTAAATGAGTTTTTGAATAAATTTTCAGAAGTTCGGGGCTTGATTTAGTAATTTTAGGTGTTATATTTGTTTATTGTGACTTCCAGAGGTTTCAGGTCAAAGAGACGTCAAATTAGTGTTTCGATGGTTCCATTGATTTCAGTATGTTGAGTTTTATTATGTTGAATATATTGTTTGTGTGAGACCTCAAAAGTTGAATAGTCGAAAGAAAAAGGGAAATGCAAATTAAGTCTCTGAAATATGTTCTATGAGTCCAACCTAGAGACCGCAGAATGTCCTACGGGCCATAGAATGAAAGTCTTATACTTGGAGATAAGTTTTTAGAATATACACCTTTTGAAGTTTGACCTACGAATGAAAATGACAAACCGTAAGAAGGTTGATGATTCGTAGATGAGTTCTGTAGAAAGATTCCAGACTTAGTTAAATTTTGAACCAAAATTTGAGTTCTATGGATGGGGTCTACTGACCATAGAAAATTAAATAGACCGTAGAAAATTCAACAGACTGTAGAAAGTTCTCGTGGGAAATAATTGAATATTTGTGTTAGGACCCTCAAAATGAACTAGGATAATCTAGAGACTCACATGTGCTTTAAGAGCTAATAACTTGTTTATAAGGTGAGAAATATAGCTTTTAATAGTTTGTTTGAAGAGGTTTGAGGTCAAACATCAAAGGACGACTAAGACGTCCGAAAACTAGTCTTTTGTATGTGCTAGTGAGTCCTTGTATGTTTTCCTTGTTTTTATGGATCGTTTGGAGTATAAAAACAGTGGAGGTGACCCTAGTGTCTTAAAAAAACATGTTTAACTCACATGGTCTAATGTCGGTTAAGGCGAAGCTTCCCTAATGTAAAATGAACAATGGAAGTAAGATGCTGAACCCGAACTAGGACTGCCTAAGGGATGTTGCTTAGTGTAGGTGAGGGAATGAGACTTTACCTATACATTGCACAAGTGGCTCTAGAAGGAATTCTAGGAAGGATATCTATATATATATATGTATTTGTATATGTATCTTATGCATGACATGATGATGTTAACATACTTATCGTAATGATTTGCATAGTATTGGTCGTATGGTCTATATGATAAAGGTCTTACTTAATATGCATGTGATTGGCTATACTTGTTATGTTAATGAAATGAACTCTCTATATATGCAAGGTTGTCTATTACTTCATTATGATGATATTTGTAGTATTGACTTGCATGTTGTCTTGAGGTGTGCTTAAAGACTAAATGAATTATGAACATGATGTAATGAATGAATGAGTTCTTATATGATAATCTATGAAGTATGTGGGTCTTATGTTTAAGTTTTCATGATATATTATGTATGTGTGAAGGTATATACTAAAAATGATGAAGGTTGTAAGAGTGTGCAACTTGGTGACCTTAAGGTGATACTTTGGTGTTAATGATGGAATGGGACACCACTAGGTATTGTCTAAGAGTTGCTTTGGGTGAAGAAGTAAGGTAATACTATGAAGATGATGAATGTGCCTTAAATGTGAAATATGACTTTATGTGTGGTAGTGAATAGTATCCATGTTTATATAATGTATGTGAACTATATTGTGCTTATTGTATCAATGTTGATGAAGTTTTACTTAAAGATATGATGCATGATTTCTAACTAAATGTCCTCTTTAAAAGCATGATTTTTGCATAGTTATCATACTTAGTGTATTCTTGTACTAATACCATTCTTCTTGATCTTTTTACACAAAGTGTTGGTGGTGATGGATAGAGGATATTACTAGAATGAAGAGCTTGGATAGATATTTCCCAAGTTCAATAGTGTCCTTATGATTCAAGGACCTTCATGTCAAGATTCTGTTTAAGTCCATGTAATAGTATAGAAGTATTCATTTATATTATTAAGGGTCGTGTCCCTATCCTATTCTATTCTATTATATTGATGTTGAGTCTAAGAGTGGCAAGACGAGACTTAGTGTCTTAAATATGTACTTTTGATATTTTAAATGAATTTATGTTCTAGCATTATTTTATGCTATGAAAAATTTAAAATTTTCCGCTAATTTTATGACAATTCAATGAATGAATGCTAAGAGGCTTGTCGAAGACCTCTGAGAGGTCGACAAAGCCATTTACTTCTAGAGGGTGCTCCCTAGTAATGACAAATGTGGTATTAGCGCCTGTGGTAATAAAAATGGTCTTAGGTTTTAAAGTCTCATAATGCCACGTCTAGTAGAGTCTTGTTCATCGGTGTGAGTCACGACACATCTATGAGGGAGAGGCTATAGGTTGATAGAGTTTCACTTTCTTCATTACTCTTGTGTCGTGCCATAGAGGTTAACTCTATATGATCTCTCTATTATGTTTCCTTGTATGGTAGTCTTTTAGATGTGATTGCTTGGAATGGATGATGTCTCAATGCTTGAGGGAGAAAGGTGAGTTTTGATGCTTATTATGGTTATAGTGACTAGACGGGTATATGTGAAGGTGAATATGTAATATTTTTATGTGATGCCACTTATGGATATATGTGACCTATGAGGTTTAAGATGTTATGTTGAGAAGTTATGTTATGATGTAGTTCTAGTATGATAAGAGTTGTTACGATCTAATGAAGTCTCTTTTGGAATATTGAGCTACTTTATGGTTGTGTGAAATGATAGTATGATGTAATGTTATTGTAACACTCCGGAAATGCCATGACTTAGACTAGAGCTTAATCTATTTAATAATGCTTAAAATGATGTTTCCAGAAAATGTACTTGTCTAGTAAAGAGTCTATTAGGTTTTAAGACTATCTATTGAGGTACATAGGCATCCCAATGCCCAATATTGAGTAATATTGGGCATGTTAGAGAATATTGGCTTAAGGGTGTTAGCTAATTTTTATGTATACACAAGTAACTTAAAATACACTTCGATGTTCAAATTCTCCAATCCAAGCTTGTTTAGGAATTGTACCTGCAATGAAGACCTTAAGATAAAATTCTTATTTCCATCGTTTACACACATTAGGTATGAGGCATCCAAGTGTCAAGCCTAGGTACCATAGCACATGATCATTTAAAATGATCATGTAGATTAAGCAGTGCCCAAGGACATAGTGAGGATCCTTGGACAAGAACTGAACTTTCCAAGTGAAACTACAGAGTGCACAGTTAGGAAAGTGCACGGCAACACATGTGCAAGCACATGTACTACCCTCCGAGAGACAAGCGACCAAGCCGAACCGATTCGGTTAGGGCGATTAGGGGGTCGGCACGCGTCGGGTCAAGACACGTGGGGCCGAGCTTCCTAACCAATCCTAGGTTCTAACTAACTTTCCTAACTAGCTAACTAACCTAGGACTAACAAAAATGAACTAACTAGTGTGCCCGAAATCCTAAGACCTAACCGGGTGACACTAGCCGAGTAGCTAACTAAAGAAACATTCTAGTACCTAACCTAGTATAGTCCAAAGGGGTTGGTTATGGTCCTAGAGACTAAGGGGTACTTTTGTAATTACCCTAGGTCATTTAATTAATTAAATTAGCAACTTAATTAATTAATTTAAATTCATGATCAAACCTGATACACTTAGCAAATTTTCAGAATTTGTCTAAGTCAAATGCTCTCCTATTTTTAGTGAATATAGGAGGGGCATTTTGGTAATTTAACTTAATAAAAAGACCCATTTAAGTAGAGAGTCTTTTGGGTAATTCATGGAATGACTATATTTTGATATTACGTCAGTTTTAGACCACTTTTACACGTTCCAAATCAGGTCAAACGAAATTTCTCTCAGTCTTTCAAGAACACTCTCTTTTCCAAACTCCATTGCAGAACAAGAAAAGCTTAATGGAGAAGACGAAGGTTTCAAAGTTTCCAATCAGATTTCGTTGATTCTTCATCTTTAAGGTATGGGTTTTGCACTCTTGGGATTCCTTTCCCCAAGAGGTCCTTTCAGGATAAGTTTTCAAGAACTTCAAATACTAGGGTTTTTACTCTACAAAATGAATTTTCTTCCTAACCCTAAATTTATGATTTTCAATGAAAAGTAAATGTTTTCTATATTCAATTTCGCATGAATTGTTGAGTAATTTATTGATAATGTTTGAATGTCGTGTGATACATGATCTTTCTCTAAGTGATGGTTTCGAATGGGTTGTTTATGGTATTTGATAATGTGTAAACGTTAGGATTAGAATTAAGACTTGAATGAACCCTTTAACGACCCGTTTACCATCTCCTACGCTATGCATTGATCTTGTACATGATTTGATGAGTTTTTCTTGATTATGCCATTGAGTATTTCACTATGTATGATTATGAATATTGCATGATGAATACGAATCTTGGAAGCAAGAGGTAAGTCTTCTAAGTGTGATTATTCTCAATGTTTATGTTAGCCTATAATTATGATGCTATGATTATGAAAGGAATGTATGATGTTGCTATGTGAATATGCTGGGCTATGAACATGTAAATTGTGAGATCATGATATGAATATCCCTTGTATGCTTTACACAAGGTGATTATGTTATGTTAATCTCACATATGAAGTGTTATGATGAAAGGAAATTCTCATCTAATATCATGTTATACAAGAAGTTAATCTCCTATGACCTGTGATAAGTTTATGATAAAATACAACTTAAAGCCATTCAAGAAAGGGACTTAAGCTAAGCACCGATGAACTAGATATGAGAAGTGTCCCTTCCCTAGTTGGAAGGTAGGTTCACAATGATTCTCATGAGATTGAGGCTGCCATGTAATGTGGAAAAATGGGTCTCTAATACATCTCCTAGTTATTGAACTATGTTGCCACCATAGGATACTAGCTAGTGGATCCACCTAGAAAGCTATGTCATGTTAGGTTCTACTTTGGCCGGTAGACCACCTTCTTTCGGTGTGGGGTTTTATGACGGATTCCATGTTTAACTCACATGGTCTATGTCGGTTGATGCGTATGTTCCCTCATGTAAAATGAAAGACAAGTAAATGAACGTTGACTAGGGTGACTTAAGGAGTCTACTTGGTATAGGTAGGGGTATGGGACTCTACCTAGACATTCCACAAGTTGACTCTAAGGGAAGTCCTAGGAGATTGTTCTTATGAATATGATAACATGAAAGATATGATGATTATGATACATGATGTTACTCTTATATGATGTTGGTTATTATGATGAATATGTTATTTGTTTATATTATTATATGAGGTGATGACTACTTATGTTACAAGTTCATGAACCAAGGCTTTACTTATGGTCTCCTATCTTATCTACTTGGTTATGTGGGGTTATGTCGCTTCACATGACCATTGCACTTGTAGGTTGGGGATGAGGTCATTGGTAACTGTTTTGTATGTTGTGTCTATATGATCTATTGAATATAAAATGTTAACATGACTCTATGAGAAATGTCTTTGATTATGATCATGCTTTAACTTGTATATGTTATATGGTATGTGCATTGAAGACTTTCATATGACTTAGCCTGTTTTCTAAAGAGATGATAAATGATGCTTTTTCATGCATGTCCTTAAGTGTTATTTGCATATACCCATACTTATTACATGTGGCGTACTAACTCCATTACTTTATATTACTACAACTGTAGGTTCCGGCCATTGAAGTTAAGGAGGTCGATTTGAAGAAGCTTGGAACTCTTTCTCCAAGTCTTGGTAGGTCCTCATGTTCGGGGATTCTATCTTTCATTTTCTAGCTTTATGAAGACATTAGTAGAATTTTAAGAATATTAGATTTCCATTTTTGTTCTATGGATTCTTTTGTATTAAGACCTATATGGCATATTGACTATTATTGGCTAAGTCCGGATTTGCACTCTTAGATGGTTTCTGTATATGTGAGATAAATTTAGAATATCGTATGTCTTTATGAATCTTAAGTATGAAGTCTAAGTATACTTCATTAGTATGTCAAAAGTTTTAATTTTTCCATAAATTTTATTGATCAAATGTTATGACGAACGCTAAGGGCTTGTCTGAGTCCTCTGAGAGAACGACAAAGCCGATCTCATCCGGGGTGTGCTCTCCGGGTGTGACAAACTTGGTATCAAAGCATGAGGTTGAATATCCTTAAGATCAATGTATCACTAAACCACATTACCTAGTGTCTTGTTCATGGTTGTGAAGCGCGGCACAATTGTGGGCAAGGGGCTATGTGATGATTAGGAAACTTCTCTTTTCTTGATACTCCTATGTCGTGCCTTTAGAGTTTTGACACTATGTGTCTTTTAGCATCTAATCCTTTTCTTGCGTATATAGGCGATGAACACAAGAAGGACAGCTGCTAGAAGAGTAGTGGAGGAGATTGCGAATGCGGGAGCTACTCCATAAGGTAACCGAAATGCTCCTAAAGTGGAAGCTGCTGCAAATGATCAAGTTCCGGTGAATCCTCCATCTATGACGGATGGTGATGTGAGGTCAGCCCTGTTCCAAATGGCCCAACCCATCACCACTCAAGCTCAAGCCCTCACGGCTCAAGCTAACAGAGAGGTTGCACCTCAAGAGAACCAGCATGCTAGTACTATAGCTAGCCATTTGAGAGACTTTACAAGGATGAATCCTCCCATGTACTTTGTATTAAAAGTTGATGAAGGCCCCCAATATTTCCTTGATGAGGTCTACAAGATTTTGTTTGCTATAGGATGAGTACTACTGAGAAGGCTAAACTTGCTGCTTATCAACTCAAGGACGTGGCTCAGACATGGTACAATCTGTGGAAGGATAGTAGGGCTTTAGGAGATGGTCCCATGACTTGGGAGATCTTCAAAAGGCCTTTCTTGAAAGATTCTTCCTAAGGGAGAAAAGAGAAGCTAAGGTAGAGGAGTTCATTAACCTTCGTCAAGGAGGTATGAGTGTTAAGGAATACTCCTTGAAGTTCATTAAGCTGTCCAAATATGCTTCTTATTTGGTTTCTAATGCTAGATGAAATGAGCCGTTATGTAACGGGCGTGTCCGAAGAGCTTGAAGAAGAATGTCGTGCAGACATGCTTCATGACAATATGGATCTTTCTAGGTTGATGGTTCATGCTCAACATGTTGAGTAAAGTCGCCTAAGGAAGAGGACTAGGGAAGTTAAGAAGGCAAAGTCATTTGAGAGTGGTTCTCCTAAAAGTAGGCTTGATGTTCAAGACAAGCCTAAGTTTAAGAAGAGGTTTTCAAACCAAGTTCCTTAAAATTTCTCCAAGAATCGCAATGATAGAGGTTCTAATCCTAAACCTCAAAAGGGGAGAAATGTTGATCCACCAAGAGAAAGACCAACTTGTGGTAAGTGTGGTAAGAAGCATGGGGGCGAATACCTTGTTGGAACTAATAGTTGCTATGGTTGTGGCAAAGGTGGCCATATGATGAAAGATTGTCCTAATGTGAGAAGTCAAGGTAAGGGTAATAGTAAATCTCAACCAAGCGGTCCTAATTCTGAAGCTCCAAAAAGAAACCGTTTCTATGCACTCAAGGCTAGGGGTGAACAAGAAAGCTCTCCCGACGTTGTGACGGGTATGTTACAAGTTTTCTCTGTTAATGTTTATGCTTTGCTTGACCCATGTGCTACTCTTTCTTTTGTTACACCTTTGGTAACTAGGAATTTTGATGTACTTCCCGATGTTTTGATTGAGCCCTTTTCTGTTTGTACCCCAATGGGTGACTCTGTAGTTGCAAAAAGAGTCTATAGGAAATGCCCGGTCATGCTGCCCAATAGAGTTACTCTTGTTGATTTGGTAGAACTTTACATGTTTGATTTTGATATCATCTTGGGTATGGATTGGCTTCATGATTGTTTTGCTTCCATAGATTGTAGAACAAGGGTAGTGAAGTTTCAATTCCCTAATGAACCTATTCTAGAGTGGAAGGAGGGAAATTCTATGCCAAGGGGTCAAATTATTTTGTGTTTAAAGGCTTGTAAGATTATAGCCAAGGGTTGTTTATACCATATGGTGAGGGTTAAGTACCTATAATGTGAAACTCCTTCTATTGAGTCAGTTCCTATAGTGAGAGAATTCCCAGAGGTTTTTCCTATGACCTTCCAGGAGTTCCTCCCGAAAGGGAAATTGAATTTGGCATTGATTTATTACCGGATATGAATACCATTTCAATTCCTCCATATAGGATGGCTCCGTCTGAATTGAAAGAGTTGAAGATCCAACTCAAGGACTTACTAGACAAGGGTTTCATTCAACCTACTATTTCTCCATGGGGTGCTCCGGTCTTGTCTGTTAAGAAGAAGGATTGGTCCCTTAGAATGTGCATTGATTATCGCCAACTTAATAAGGTCACCATAAAGAACAAGTATCCTCTCCCTTGAATTGATGATCTCTTTGATCAACTCCAAGGTGCTAGTTTCTTTTCCAAGATTGACTTAAGGCCGGGATATCACCAACTTAGGGTGAGAGGTGAAGATGTTCCCAAAACAGCTTTCCAAACTAGATATCATCACTATGAATTTCTAGTTATGTCTTTTGGGTTAACAAATGCGCCGGCGGCGTTTATGGACCTAATGAATAGAGTCTTATGAGATTACCTCGACTCATTTGTGATTGTGTTCATTGATGATATTTTGATATACTCCAAGAATGAAGATGAACATGAGAGTCAGTTGAGGTTGGCCTTGCAAGTCCTTAAAGAACACCAACTTTATGCCAAATTTAGCAAGTATGAATTTTGGTTGAGGTCGGTTGCTTTTCTTGGCCATATTATCTCTGGTGATGGTGTAGAGGTGGATCTGAAGAAGACATATGCGGTGATAAATTGGCCTAGACCTTTGACTCCCACAGACATATGGAGTTTCTTGGGTCTAGCCGACTATTATAGAAGATTTGTTGATGAATTTTCGTCCATTGCTTCTCCTTTGACAGCTTTGACCCAAAATAAGGTGAACTTTGAGTGGTCGGAAGCTTGTGAGAAAGGTTTTCAAGAGTTGAAGGATAAGCTTACCACCGCTCTGGTGTTGACCTTACCGGAGGGTAATGAAGCCTTTGTGGTGTATTATGATGCTTCTAGAGTGGGCATGGTATGTGTCCTCATGTAGCATGGTAAGGTAATAGCTTATGCTTCTAGACAACTCAAAGTTCATGAGAAGAATTACCCAATTCATGATCTTGAGTTAGCCGCTGTAGTTTTTGCTTTAAAAATATGGAGGCATTATTTGTATGGTGTGCATGTTGATGTGTTTACTGACCATAATAGTCTTCAATATGTGTTTACACAAAAGGAGTTGAACCTCCGACAGAGAAGATGGTTAGAATTGTTGAGGGATTACGACATGAGTGTCCTTTACCACCCCGGCAAAGCCAACATGGTTGCGGATGCTTTGAGTCGTATGACTATTGGTAGTGTGTCTCATGTGGATGAATAGAAGAAAGAACTTGTGAAAGATGTTCATAGGTTGGCTCGCTTAGGTGTTCGGTTAGA
Organism: Solanum sitiens; assembly: GCA_016801875.1. Taxonomy (NCBI): domain Eukaryota; kingdom Viridiplantae; phylum Streptophyta; class Magnoliopsida; order Solanales; family Solanaceae; genus Solanum; species Solanum sitiens. The sequence continues at coordinate 4,361,394 of JABWTJ010000069.1, read as the reverse complement.
AGATTCCCCAATTGGTGGTTTCATGGTCCATCATAACTTCGACTCATCATTAGTGGTTGATGTGAAATCGAAGCAACATCTTGATCCTCTATTGATGGAGTTGAAGGAATCGGTACTTAGTAAGCTTAATGAGTCATTCTCCCAAGGGGAGGATTGTGTTCTTAGGTACCAAGGGAGATTATGTGTACCCGATGTTGAGGATTTGAGAAATCAGATTCTAGAAGAAGCCCATGGTTCTCGCTATTCTATACATTCGGGTGCCACCAAAATGTATCATGACCTTAGAGAGGTCTATTGGTGGAATGGTTTAAAGAGGGACATAGCAGAGTTCATTGCTAAGTGTCCAAACTGCCAACAAGTTAAAGCCGAGTATCTAAAACCTGGTGGTTTAACCCAAATCATGGATGTTCCTACTTGGAAGTGGGAAGCCATCAATATGGACTTTGTTGTTGGGTTACCTCGAACCCAAAAGCAGAATGATTCTACATGGGTTATTGTGGACAGGTTGACCAAATCTGCCCATTTTATTCTTGTTAAGTCTATATATACTGCCGAAGATTATGCAAGAATCTACATTAATGAGATTGTGAGTCTTCATGGGATTCCTTTGTCCATCATTTCGGATAGAGGTGCCCAATTCACTTCTTGTTTTTGGAAGGCTTTTCAGAAGGGTTTAGGTACTCAAGTGAAACTTAGTATCGCTTTTCATCCTCAGACGTATGGTCAAGCGTCCTTCTTGTTTTGACTTTTGCTCTGACTTCTTCTCATCTAAGCATTTGCTTCGGAACGTACCATTCAGACCCTTGAAGACATGTTGAGAGCATGTGTCATTGATTTCAAGGGAAGTTGGGATGATCACTTACCTTTGATTGAGTTCTCTTACAACAATAGCTATCATTTGAGCATCTCCATGGCACCTTTTGAAGCTCTTTATGGTAGAAGGTGTAGATCTCTGGTTGGATGGTTTGAGGTTGGTGAGTCCTCACTCCTTGGTCCAGAGATTATCTATGAGGTGATAGAGAAAGTTCATATCATAAGAGATAGATTGAAGATAACCTATAGTCGGCAAAAGTCTTATGTTGACAATAGAAGAAGAGATCTTGAGTTTGAAATAGGTGATCATGTCTAGTTAAAGATCTCACCTATGAAAGGGGTGATGAGATTTGGTAGAAAGGGGAAGATAAATCCCCGGTATGTTGGTCCTTATGAGGTCTTACAACGAATTGGAAAGGTTGCCTATGAGTTGAAACTACCTAGTGAACTAGCTTCGGTTCATCCGGTGTTTCATGTTTCCATGCTCAAGAAATGCATAGGCGACCGGTATCTATTCTGCCTATTGAAGGTTTAGGAGTGGATGAGAACCTCTCCTATGAAGAGGTTTCGGTTGAGATCCTAGATCGCCAAGTCAAGAAGTTGAGAAACAAGGAGGTTCCCTCTATAAAAGTTCTATGGAGGAACCATCTTATTGAGGGTGCAACATGGGAGGCTGAAGCTGACATGAAGTCCCGCTAACCTCATCTATTTACTCCTTGAGATTAGATATTCCTCTTAATAGAAAAAAGTAATGCATAATCATGAAATTAACTTGGTTACAAAATATGCTCATATTTTGGTAAAAGATAGTACCAACTAGAGTTTTAAGAAGATGTTTTCATACTCTATTCTTGCACTTATGTGAAACATGTATGCATATGTTTTCTTGAGATTTTGCTGTTTTGTTGATATCTTGAGAAGATTGATAGCATGGTAACTCTTTGATGCATTTTGAGCTTATGATAAGGTTGAGAAGGAAATTCCTCACTATTTGTTATGAATATGTAGCTCATATATGTTGTGCATCATGAATTGAGTACTAAGTGTAATGATATGTTATGTGCTGGTTGTGCTGCTAATATTGAGTCTTTTCCTACCCTCCAAAATATATTAGTGTCATTCGGGGACGAATTTCCTAAGGGGGGGGGGGATAATGTAACACTCCGAAAATGCCATGACTTAGACTAGAGCTTAATCTATTTAACAATGCTTAAAATGATGTTTCCAGAAAATGTACTTGTCTAGTGAAGAGTCTATTAGGTTTTAAGAATATGTATTGAGGTACATAGGCATACCAATACCCAATATGAGTAATATTGGGCATGTTAGAGAATATTGTCTTAAGAGTGTTAGCCAATTTCTATGTATACACAAGTAACTTAAAATACACTTTGATGTTCGAATGCTCCAATCCAAGCTTGTTTAGCAATTGTACCTGCAATGAAGACGCTAAGGTTAAATTCCTATTTTCATCGCTCACACATTAGGTACGAGGCATCCAAGTGTCAAGCCTAGGTACCATAGCACATGATCATTTAAAATGATCATGTAGATTAAGCAGTGCCCAAGGACATAGTAAGGATCCTTGGACAAGGAGTGAACTTTTAAAGTACAACTACAGAGTGCATGGTTAGGAAAATGCACGGCAACACATGTGCTACCGACCGAGAGACAAGCAACTAAGCCCAATCGATTCGGTTAGGGCGGTAAGGGGGTCGGCACGCGTCGGGTCAAGACATATGGGGCCGAGCTTCCTAACCAATCCTAGGTTCTAACTAACTTACCTAACTAGCTAACTAACCTAGGACTAACAAAAATGAACTAACTAGTGTGCACGAAATCCTAAGACCTAACCGGGTAACACTAGCCGAGTAGCTAACTAAAGAAACATCCTAGTACCTAACCTAGGATGGTCCAAAGGGTTTGGTTATGGTCCTAGTGACTTAGGGGTACTTTAGTAATTACCCTAGGTCACTTAATTAATTAAATTATCAGCTTAATTAATTAATTTAAATTCATGGTCAAACCCGAGACATTAGCAAATTTTCAGAATTTGGTAAGTCAAATGCTCTCCTATTTTTAGTCAATTTAGGAGGGGCGTTATTGTAATTTAACTTATTAAAAAGACCCATTTAAGTGGAGGGTCTTTTGGGTAATTCATGGGATGACTATATATTGATATTAGGTCAGTTTTAGACCACTTTTACACGTTCCAAATATGGTCAAACGAAATTTCTCTCAGTCTCTCAAGAACACTCTCTTTTCTAAACTCCATTGCAGAACAAGAAAAGCTTATGGGAGAAGATGAAGGTTTCGAAGTTTCCAATCAGATTTCGTGGATTCTTCATCTATAAGGTATGGTTTTTTCACTCTTGGGATTCCTTTCCCGAAGAGGTCCTTTCAAGATAAGTTTTCAAGAACTTCAAATACTAGGGTTTTTACTCACAAAATGGATTTTCTTCCTAACCCTAGATTTATGGTTTTTAATGAAAAGTAAATGTTTTCTATATTCAATTTCGCACGAATTGTTGAGTAATTGATTGATAATGTTTGAATGTTGTGTGATACATGATCTTTATCTAATTGATGGTTTCGAATGGGTTGTTTCTGGTATTTGATAATGTGTAAACGTTAGGATTATAATTAAGACTTGAATGAACCCTTTAACGACCCGTTTACCTTCTCCTATGCTATGCATTGATCTTGTACATGATTTGACGAGTTTTTCTTGATTATGCCATTGAGTATTTCACTATGTATGATTATGAACATTGCATGATGAATAAGATTTTTTGAAGCAAGATGTAAGTCTTCTAAGTGTGATTACTCTCAATGTTTATGTTAGCCTATAATTATGATGCTATGATTACGAAAGGAATATATGATGTTGCTATGTGAATATGCTGGGTTATGAACATGTAAATTGTGAGATCATGATAAGAATACGAAAATGAAAGTTATGATATCCCTTGTTTGCTTTACACAAGGTGATTATGTTATGTTAATCTCACATATGAAGTGTTATGATGAAAGGAAATTCTCATCTAATCTAAAAGAGATTACGGTCATGTTATACAAGGAGTTAATCTCCTATGACCTATGATAAGTTTATGATAAAAGACAACTTAAAGGCTATTCAAGAAAGGGACTTAAGCTAAGCACCGATGAACTAGATATGAGAAGTGTCCCTTCCCTAGTTGGAAGGTAGGTTCACAATGATTCTCATGAGATTGAGGCTGCCATGTAATGTGGAACAATGGGTCTCTAATACATCTCCTAGTTATTGAACTATGTTGCCACCATAGGATACTAGCTAGTGGATCCACCTAGAAAGCTATGTCATGTTAGGTTCTACTATGGCCGATAGACTACCTTCTTTCGGTGTGGGGTTTCATTATACCGGATTCCATGTTTAGCTCATATGGTCTATGTCGGTTGATGCGTATGTTACCTCATATAAAATGAAAGACAAGTAAATGAACGTTGACTAGGGTGACTTGAGGAGTCTACTTAGTATTGGTAGGGGTATGGGACTCTACCTAGACATTCCACAAGTTGACTCTAAGGGAAGTCCTAGGAGATTGTTCTTATGAATATGATAACATGAAAGATATGATGATTATGATACATGATGTTACTCTTATATGATGTTGGTCATTATGATGAATATGTTATTAGCTTATATTGTTATATGAGGTGATGACTACTTATGTTACAAGTACATGAAGCAAGGCTTTACTTATGGTCTCCTATCTTATCTACTTGGTTGTGTGGGGTTATGGGGCTTCACATGACCATTGCACTTGTAGGTTCATTGGTAACTGTTTTGTATGTTGTGTCTATACGATCTTTTGAATATGAAATGTTAACATGACTCTATGAGAATATGTCTTTGATTATGATCATTCTTTAACTTGTATATGTTATATGGTATGTGCATTGAACACTTTCATATGACTTAGTATGTTTTCTAAAGAGATGATAAATGATCCTTTTTCATGCATGTCCTTAAGTGTTATTTGCATATACCCATACTTAGTACATGTGGCGTACTAACCCCATTACTTTATATTATTATAACTGTAGGTTCCAGCCATTGAAGTTAAGGAGGTCGATTTGAAGAAGCTTGGAACTCTTTCTTCAAGTCTTGGTAGGTCCTCATGTTCGGGGATTCTATCTTTCATTTTCCAGCTTTATGAAGACATTAGTAGAATTTTAAGAGTATTAGATTTCCATTTATGTTCTTTGGATTCTTTTGTATTAAGGCCTATATGACATATAACTATTATTGGCTAAGTCCTGATTTGCACTCTTAGATGGTTTCTATATATTTGAGACAATTTTAGAATATCGTATGTCTTTATGAATTTTAAGTATGAAGTCTAAGTATACTTCATTAGTATGTTAAAAGTTTTAATTTTTCCGCAAATTTTATTGATCACATGTTATGACGAACACTAAGGGCTTGTCTGAGTCCTCTGAGAGGACGACGACGCTGGTCTCATCCAGAGTGTGCTCTCTGGGTGTGACAGGTATACGCTTGAAAAGTTTTGGAGAAATATGGTAAATTGTGAAAGATTAATGTTGCCCTTTTTATATGAGTAATGCTTTATAGTTCTCCTTGTGTGAATTGGAGTTTTTGTGTAGGCTTACTCCTAAGAATGGAACATAGTGTGTTTTACATTGTAAGGTAATTGTGAAGTTATGCTAGTTAATGGGAGAACCCATATGACTAGTTGATTAGTTCCCATGTGAACCTATCCTAAGAATGGAAAAATGGAAGAAGGGGTTTTGTTCCATAAGTTAGGATTATGTTTTACTCGTAGTATGTACCCCTTAACTCATAGGGAGAAGAAGAGAATTAATATTTACCTACTTTGAAGAGGTTAGTTGTCTTTTAAGTTTGATCTTAACTATGTTCATTTAAAGAGAGTGCTTAGATGATAACTAGGCATGGTTGGTTGGAAGGTTCCACCAAAGGTGATGATGTGGGTCAAAATGACGTAGAAGTTACCTTGACCTAGTGTTTCAAGAAAAGAAAGAGGCCTCTATGGACAAATCTCTTTTAAGTTCCCCAAAGGAAGCACCTAGAGAGTATGGTTACCCTAAATCTCTAGAAAAATGTGGTACATGAGCTTAAGAGTCCCAACATATGTGTTATGTTTTTATTAGAATCCGGGATTTCTATAGTCCTAAGTTGAAGGGAGATTTCCTAAAGACTATAGATGAACTACTTAAGGTGATGAAACTAGTAGGATTAAATTCGGAACTACTTACCTTGTTATGGCTTGGTGGTAGAATGTAACAAAATTATGGAGTAACCCTTGGTAGCTATGGAGTAGTTAAAAGCTTATGTGTTTGGGTAGTATGACCTAACTTGAATTTTATGAGTATTCCTTAAGTGATAGACTTAGAGGAATAGTGGTACTTTAGTAGTACCTATTGATGAAGAATTAGTAAGCTCTTTTTATTGATAGTAGGAGTGAAATCCTCAATGGTGTATAATTATATTATGTGAAGAATGTGGAGGTTTAGTCTTGACTTGAGTTGACATTGTTGTTTAAGGGCATGATATGATGAAAATTTTATTAGGATTTCCCCAAGTGGGGGATAATGTGCCTACATGGTAAGGTTTTAAAGAGCGCCCCAAACCCTCCTATGAACTTTAGTGGCTGGCTCCCCGCGCCACCCATAGCGCCAGGGTCGCCTGCGCCATCCAGTTTGTCTTTGGTTGCTCCGTTTAAGTTCGTTTGAAGTGCACATTCACTCTCTTTTGATTCTAACTATTCTAAGATAAATTCTAAACACCTAAAGTCATTTCTAACATGACATAACCTTGAACTCATAATTCAAATTGAACGTAGAGATGAGAGTTAAGTTTTGAGAATTCTTTCCAACATTCTAAGAAAGTCCCTTTGATTCCTTTTGTGGAGTCTCCTACAACTTCTAGTAACTTGTTTCAAAGATCGAGCAAGTCAGTATGAGGATGAAGAGAAAATATTCATTAGTCTACCTTGTAATTAAGAGATCCTCCATGTCATGAACCAAAAATCTTGAATTCATAACTCATATTTAAGAGAGAGATAAGAGTAGAGTTCAAGAAACCTTTTGAGTTCAGTTGTGAATTCCTTGAGGTAAACTATTGATTCTAAGTAAGTTTTGAGTAAGTAAGTATTAGAATGAGAAGAGTCGTACACATGATTTCCTTATCGATATTTTGTCCCTTAAGTTTAGTCGTTCATGCCTATAATTCCGCATGGACTCCATAAATATGAGCATCATGGAGAGGAGTAGTATCTTCAAGTTCTAATTCTAGAGTATTGAGTTCCTAACCCTTTTCAGATTATGTTATTAATAATTATACCACTATATGTTCCCATGAAGCCCTTTAGTTGATTAGTTAATGCTCATAATTCTGCATGAACCCTATAAGTCGAACAATCTTGAGATGAGAAGTAATTTTAAGTTCTTGAGTTGAGTAGTTCATGCTCATAATTCCAAATGACCCCTATGAGTTGAGCAAATATTTAAATGAGTAGTATCATTGAAGTTCTTGAGTCTAAGTACTGAGTTGTACATATGGTTATTGCAAACCTTGCATTGAGTTGTTCACATCCATAATTCCGCATGAACTTTTCAGAAGTCTTTTACATATGTTTAAACTTCTAAGATTTGAAGTTGAGTAAAGAGAAACAATAAAGTTTATTTTCTTGAAAATGATATATGGGAACTAAGTATTACCAAGAGTAAATGTTTTCACATTTAAGATGAGAGGAAACTGAGATTTCCAAAGAGTTTTGAACATGAAAAGGGAACATTGATTCCAAGAGAGATTTTAGGATAGGTTTGAGTAATTATCTCAAATCAGAGAAAAAGTTATTTTAAAAACATATGAGCTAAGTATATTTGGGAGTAGTATTGAACACCAGTATGGCGACATGAGTTCATATTAACTCAAGTCCCCTTAAATCATGTAGACATCATGGGCAGAAAAAAGTCATGCTTTTTAGATGATTCCCTAGTGCTTTTTTTATCATTGACTAAAGGATCCACTTAGTAGTTCAGGTTCTTTACTGATGGCAAGGTATAGGACGGTCCTTAGCAGCGTGAGGTAAAACTTTGTACCATCACTTAGACTCACAGTGGTGGTTGTCTGTTAGAGAATCTCTCACAAAAATTATATAACTTTATTATATAAGTAAAGTTGAATTTGTTATTGCATTTTCTTTAATGAACTAAGTTGCTTTTACTATTTTATAAAGTATTCTATATCTTGCATGCGTATTCTTGCTTTATGTTGAGTTGAGTATCCAGAGTTGAGTATCATATCTCTGAGTTGAGCATATTATCCTTGATTACTTATGAGTTGACTAATTTGAATAGTTTTTAGTATCCTTAAATATTCCTTGAGTTGAGTACATTTGAGAATAGGTAAGTATATTTCCATTTTTATCAATTTCAAGCTTATGTTATGCTTTAGAATTCTCCTTGCATGGTCCTACATTCCACGTACTGAGTCATTTGACTTGCATCTTCTCATGATGTACACACATGTATTCAGGATTATGAACAAGAGATTCGTTAATACATCGGAGAGTTCGAGTTAGCTATGGTGAGCCTCCTCGGAGGATTTCATTTACTTTTTAGTTTAGTCAGGATGTCGTGGGTCTTATTCTGACTTTCATTCTTTATCAATTGGAGGCTTCATTGATTGTCAATAAAGTTGAGAAGTTTGTATTATTCATTTATTTTATTAAATGTTTAAATACTTAAGTTTCTTGTTTAATAGCGAGTTAAATGTATTCTTTTTTATTCAAAGTTTTTCATTTGAATTAAAACTTTGTATTTTAGTTTCATTAATTTTATTCTATTTTAAGCTTTTGCATGCTTAAATTATTCTTCCGCTTGGGGACCAATAATGGTTCTTGAGTACCGACCACGTTTAGGGTGTAGACTCGGGTCGTGAAAAACTTGTTATCAGAGCACAGAGTTCAAGAGTCCTAGGGTGTCTATGAATCCGTGTCAAGTTGGGTCTTGTTTATGGTTGTGAGGACCCCATTTCTATAAATGTGGGACTACAGACATTTAAGAAAAGTTTCTCTTCTTTCATACTCTTAATCATCCAATAGAGCTAAGTCATAGATATCTATTCTTACTCATGTGTTCTCATATTCATTTGACTTTCCATCATACTAGAGGTGGTTCAAAAGTAAATTTTAATTGGCATGCCCCGAGCTACCCCCGAGACGCGGATACGGGACCTAGAACCACAAGTGATCCCAACCTAACCCTACTGCCATGATCATAAGCATACTAAATATAATAAACTGATACGAAAGCTAAATCATAATTAAAATGAAATAATGGGGAATATCCATATATTCTAACTGAGATATATGAACACTGATGAGTTTAATACAAAAAAGATATTAACTCAATACTAAGCTGAAACTAACTATGTTTGAAAAAGCCTCTAACGGACTAGAAATGACAGGCCCCAACTAAGTCTAGCAAAACTGAAACTAAAGGACTAAAAATACTGAAAAGAGAATCATGACTATTGTCCTCGGAGAATGAGGACTCAACACTGATTCTTCTAAACTAGAGATCGTGAATCAATCTAAGCTTGATTTGGATGCTGAGAACCTGAACCTACATCACGAGAAGATGTAGCGCACGTATGTGTCAGTACTTGAAAGATACTGAGCATGTAGGATAAGGTAAAGCTGAATTAATACATAATTGAACAAACATAAAAAGCAAGTATAATATTTTAAACATGATATATTGAATGCTGAGTGAACAGGATGCAATGACCAAATTCATAACATGCTGAAACTGAATACTGACTGCACTGTAAATATAGTCAATGCAATAGAGTCTGAGTGAACCGTAAGAGCTACTAATAATCGACAATAAAACCACATGAGCTAAATGTGGAGTCCAATGTATATTCCCCATCGAGAGGACCCAATATACCCTGCCAGAGGTATAGAGGAATGTTGGCGTGATCAGTAAACTGATGCCCACAGAGGGGACTTACAAACTACTTGGCTAGTAGTTCTGGGAGTATTTGGGTACGCCGAACCCTAGTCCAACTCGTTATAAAGCTACTCCCAATGAATTGAGTGATTAACACATTATGATTGAGTTTATGTAATACTGGATAGCTCAAAATTGAACATGCAAACTGAGAATGCAATAATTAATCTGATAATGATGCATTCAAATACTGAGGCATGTATATCTAAAATAACTGAAATATCTGACCTACCATGTGTAATTTAAGAAATAAAGAAATACATTGCTAGGTTATTAAGTTCATACAATAAACTGATTAATAACACGGTAATCTAATTTGGAATATATAACTAACTAATTCATGATAATATGTTAAAGTTCTAAAAACCCTAGGTCTAATCATAATAAGGGAATCAAGAATCTGACTGAAATCTAGGGATCCAATGGGCAAAAGGAACCCACTACTGAAATCTCACATACCTAGTGATGAATTTCATAGAGAAATGATTAGATTTTGGGGTCGGAACTGATGGAACCTTGTCGCATTCTTGAACAAGGGTTCTTGACCTTTTTCTTCTCTCTTGTTTCTAATTTTCTATGTTTTGATTAATTATTTGACTTAGGTAAGTTCTAGTTATGTTTCTAGGCTTAAACTGACTAAACCCTCATGATTTAGGGTCTAAACCACATATCTTATGGTTCCAACAAAGTAGAAAAAGACCAAAAGACCCTGAATTAGCTGATGTCGGAGTGACCTACGGATTGGACTTACAGGCCGTAGTTCAATCTATGGTCCGTAGGTTGGGTATGTAAGTCAAGTCTGCTCGACTGCCTTAACTAAAACAAGCATAAAGTTTTACTCGTAGGTCGGATTTGTCCTTGGAAAGAAGATTAAATTATATATCATACTATAGGTCATAGAACACCTAATTCATTTTGTGTTAAGAGTTATAACCATCTGAAGTTGACCCAATCAACAATTTTCTCTAACAGGTTGTTGACTCCCACTTACGGTCAGACCTACGGACCGTATAGCGAACGACGATCAGTGTTGGTCGGCCTTAGTTCATGTCAGAGGATGGGTAACATGTGTCTTAATCCATGGACATAGACCACGTACCGTGGTCTGACTTACGGATCGTAGATCTGTCCGTGGGTCAACATTGGTCAGACTTAGCCAATTTTCCTGAGCTGGGTTTGGGAGGGGCAACAGTGGTGAACCACGGACCTACAGTACGGGTCGTAGGTCAGACTAAGGTCTATAGGTGGAGACCGTAGGTTGCACTTGCAATATCTGAAAAATATGAAATCTGGTCTGTTTCGGATATGGGGTGTTACATTAATGATCCTTGTGGATGAGTTTTTCTTCGGTAGAGTCTTGAGAAAGTCATGAGACTCAAGAGGGGTTTGATAGAATCCCAAGAGTAAGTTAAGTGTTGAATTTTAGAGTATTGCCTTCATATGAATTGTGCATTTGAGCTAAAAGTGAGTTGTACTATCTTGTCTAAGCCTTATTTCAGCTGAGATCTTTATGAGGAAGTATGTCTAGAGCTTTGGTAGTATTTTCATCTCAAAATTATAGTATGAATGACGAGATCATGAGCAACAGTAGTGAAAGAGCTAGAGTTAGAGGGAAGTATGTGAGTTGTACTATTGTGTCTAAGCCTTATTTCAGTTGAGATCTTTATGAGGAAGTATGTCTAGAGCTTGGGTAGTATTTTCATCTCAAAATGATAGTATGAATGACGAGATCATGAACAACAGTAGTGAAAGAGCTAGAGTTAGAGGGAAGTATGTAGAGGTTTAAAAATCTAAGGGAGATGGTGTTCGACAAGCTATGTTAGCATAGTCATGCACCTAGTAAGATAATAATGAAGAGTATCCCTTGTAGTAGACTAAGAAGTGAAGAGTTCTGAAGAGCACAAGATAGGAGGTAGAGTAAGTGTTGCAAGTCAATATGAGTTAAGAGTATACCTTAACAAAAAAAGGGGTTATGATGATGTGTCATTGTGTTAGTAATGACCAAGTGTAAGTGGTGAACATAAGAGCAAGAGTATTTATGAGGTGATAGATCTAAGCTAGGCTTATGATATTTAAGGGGAAGCCCGTAATATTCAAAGTGTTATAGAATTAATTAGGCATTGATGTATAGTGAAGGAGTGAATAGTACTCAAGTTGTCAAGGGAAATGTGATAGTAAATTGTAAGTATGAATACTAAGAGGTGAGGATTAACTACTTTTCATAAGGTCCTAGTGGACGAGTGTTTCTAAAATTTGTGCATAGTGGTTGTGAGTTTGCATAGTAGGCAAATAATAATATTGATACTAGGGTTTAGTAATAAACATTAATCTTGAATTTGAGATGATTGTCATGATCAAAAGAATGGCAATATGAAGGTGATGATGTTAGTCTTGAGATTTGATCTAGAAGACTTGAAATAGAGTAGGTGTGGAATTGAGGTGATTAGTTGCAATAGATATGATTGGTACAAGTGATAGACCCTAACATTTAGATAAGTGTAGTGAAGTGTGGCTAAGTCACAACAGTAACAAGAGCATTAAGATGTGTGCCGAGATAATATGTTAATAGATGAGGTTCCAATTAGGTTATAATTTTCCATGTGTGCCTAGATGGCATGATTGAGTTGTCAATGTGGAGGAGTTCCACAACCTTCAAGTGTAAGCTTTAGACCTAAGGGGGAGATGATAAGATGAGAAATCATAAATTCTTAAGGAGCTGGTTAGTAGGAGTCCATGGAGTTGTAAGAATACTAAGCTTGAATATGGTATTGTTAAACATTAGGTGGTTCTCGGGATGATACCAATGTGGTGGTAATGAGTAACAATTTTGGGATGAGATTCCTTACAGAGACGTATATAATCCAAACTTAAGGCTTTGGGTTAAGCTTGAATATATTAAGAGCAGACCATTAGACGTAAACCTTAGTAAGAGTAACCCATTTCACACCCAGTGCAGTCGTCATTTGAGGACGAATGATACCAAGGGAGAGATGTTGTAAAACCCACGAATTTTTTTGAACTAAGACTCGAATCATCCTTCGTAGTGAGTTAGTTTTTGCCATGAAATTAAAAATATTCTTAAAAAGTATTAAGGTCAGCTCACTAGATGTATCACCTTGAATTCTAAAAGAACTAAATTGGAAATAACAAAAAATCTGAAATTTGGAGAGTTAAGCTAAGTATGAGTTTTAGTTCAACTTAAAAGGACCATAATTCCTAGAACAAGATTATTTAGGTGTAATTCAAGATACCTTAGCAAATAACTTTGAGTTATATTTCCAACGCCATCAAGTTTGCTAAGTTTCGAGTTGGAATAAGTGAGATATGACCTATTAAAGTTAGGTTGCCCAATTAAGGAGAGTTCACCGAAAATAGTGAGGGATATTTTGGTATTTTCCTTACCCAATCAGATTTAATTCATTTTTAGTAAGGTTTTAAATTTCTAATCCTATTAGGTTCAGTTTTATAATCCTAATATATGCCTAGGGTTTTAGTTGAGATTTCAAGAAAAGAAAAGAGAAGAAAAGAGGAGAGGATCAAAGCGTTCTTCGAGATTCTGGCGTGATGTCATGAATTTTCGCCATGAGTTTGATCCCTAAAAGGTATCTAAGCTTCCATAGTGTTGGGTTAGTCCACCCACACGTCAATCATGTTTTTTCAGTGAAATTGGGTAACAAATGAGTTGGGTAAAATTTTAGTTTACCCATATTTTATTCATATTTTCATCAGTAAATAGTACTCTACTTATGAATTCAACATAGAGAAAATATTTTAGTCTTATAGAACAACATAAAATTGAAGAGAAGTTACAGTATATTTGGTAATATCATGAATTTGGAGTGAATAAAAGTTAGAAGTTTGATTCATTTGGCTAATCCATAATTTTACCCATATTTTTATGAGTTGAATATGAGTATCAACCCATATTTTACGCATATAAAAAGTCATTCACTCAACCCATAAAATATGGACAGGTTGGGCGGGTTACCAAAATATGAGTTCATTTTGCCGGCACTAATGTCAAGGGTTATTCAATATATAGAAATCCGACAAAAAAAGAGTTATTCAATATAACTCATCTCTATTTTACCCATCTTTTTTATTCTCACCCGTAGAATAAAGAAATAAAAACTATCTCTTCATAACTATCCCTCATCCATCACAAAATTTTTCTACTTAGGTATATATATAAACTAGAGAAATTTTTTATAATTGATGAGGGATAGTTATGATGTGGCAGTAATAAATTTTATGAGGCTAGAATTGGCCAAGTGATTCGTGGGTCCTATTTTTTTTTAAGAAAAGGACCAAATCGATTTCTCTCTCTTCCTTTTTAACTTTTTTTTTTCTCTTTGATTGAAATCTACAAGTTTTCAACATCTCTTTTTCTTCTTCTTTTTTTTTTTAAAAAAATAATGTTATTTATAAAAAATGTGAAATTTAGTCTAATTCATCGTACTTTTAACATTTGATATTATTTTTCTTTTATGTATTGATTATATACATTACTAAAAATAATTATCAAAAATTATTTTTCAATTAACAAATTAAATTAAATTTTTATTTTTATTTTCATTACACTAATAATTAATTATGGTTAAGAATATAAACAAAATTTGTAAAATTGCAAAATCAATTCATCAGGAGTAAATTAATAAAGTAACATTTTTATTTATAATTTCATAAAGAATCCGTAATTGAAAAAAACAAAATAACTAATACTAAAAACGAAAAGGATATAATTATTTTTTTCTCTTTCAATAATTTCATATATACTTAAATGGGAAAGTTACATAAATATACTACAAATAAAAAATGTTTACCATACATAGCAATAACATTTTATCAAATATTCACAAGAAAATATAATGAAAAGAGCATCAATAATTTTGACAAATGATTACACAAATTTTTGTACTATCTTAATGTAACACAAAATAGAAATGTATTCATAAACACTTAAATATATACCAACTCTTCCGTCAATTTATATGATATCTTTTTATTCTTGAAATCAAGCAATGTGGATTTAATTAATATTTTAAATTTTATGTTTATTTTTTTATATATTAATGTAAGAACTACAACTTCTAATGTTTGTTCATAAATAAACCTTCCCACGCAATTCATCCAAAAATAGTATAAGTTGCAATTCTAATCATGTTGGCATATGAAAAAAAAAAATTATAGCTTGAATTTCGAGAAAAAAATAATCAAATAGATGGAGAGAGTAAATGAAAGAAAAAGAGAAGAATTGATTAATGTAATTTAAATAACTATTTATGTTTATCATAAAACTAAAACAATCATTTTTTTTATGAGGTTAAGTGCACGCATCTTAGCTTGACTTTTTTAAGTACATAATTATTTGACTTAAAATTTAAATTAGTATCAATATGTTTATCTCTATTTGATTTTTGACAGATCAGTATTATGAACAATAAAAAATATAAGGAAAATAAATATTATTTATAAGAAATAATGAAATTCTACTTTGAATATAGTACTATTTATTTTTCTTTGATCTTGTTATTGAATTATTTTAAATTTATGTGATGAAATATATTAAAATTTAAAAATAATAATGTAAACTACCATATTAAAGAGAGGGGTAAATAGAAGGTGGGATGGAGGAGTGAGAAGAGAAAGGGAAAGGTTGAAAAGACATGAGACGTACAAAATGTACTTTTCTCTATTAAAAAAAATCAATCATACAACTATTACATGGTATACATCATCCACCATAAAAAATTTCATAAACTAGATATGTATGTCCCGTGTTGCATGGGCCTAACATGTAGTTTTATTCATGGTCTAAATTTGACTAATATAAATATTCAAATAACATTTAAACACAATTATATAAAGGAAATGAAAATATTGCTATTTTGAAGATAGTGTAGTTGTCAAATGTATTTGATATATATTTTGCGAATGACATACTATTGGTTCTCTATATAGATCGCTATGCATATATAATTTGATTCTTCTATCTACAATTTTTGCATAACGATAGAGTTCTATATAGATCCTTATGCATATATATGTCACACCCGAGCCTACAGCTCAGACGTGGCTGACACTCAAGAACCATTGTTGGCCCCAAGAGAACTCTTGGTTTTACTAACTTACTTAGCGAAAGACTCTAGGCATTATTAAAATGATTAAATGTACTTAAACTCAATAACAAAATACTAAGAATTCTCAAAGAGTCAAACATTCAAACTACCCAAGATGATAATTCAAATCTCAAAACATAAGCCAATAATAAAGTAGTGACAAATGAATTAACTAGCATATTGTCTATATATGAAGCCTCTAAAAGATTGAGATGGATGTCGCGACATGACCACGACATCCTAATGAAATAAAGCTAATATTGAAAGTAATAAAATGGAATCTCCGAAAAGCAAAAAGTCTCACCACAAGATTATGAACTGCTCACTGGATTAGAGGTGTGCTGGATGTTGATCCTAGTTACATGTGTCTGCATCATAAAACGATGTAGGTCAACTGACATTAGTACATTGAATGTACGAGTATGCGATTTGGAATGCTAAATACAACATAGGCTTGAAAGGAATCTAACAACTTACCTGGCTCACCTCAACTCAACATTAGAGAACTCATTTCATTATAAAGTAGTTTAAAACAAGTGCAATATAAAGAAAAATTGTTTTAAAACGTGATGTCAACTCTGTGTGTATGCAAGGATATAACATAACTCCGAAATGTATGTGAAAATACAAATAATTGTGTATATATAAATACAATTACTGTTTGGGAGTTTCTCTAACCGACAACCATAACGTAAGAGCTATTGTAATGAGATAACGTTTTGCCTCATGCTGCCAGGGCCGTCCTATACCTTTACATGAGTATATAACCTGAAATACTAAGTGGATCCACTAGTCTATGCTAAATAGAACTAAAGGAATAATCTAAAAAAAGTATGACCCTTTTCTACCCATGGTGGCTACATGGTTTATGGGGGTTGTGAGTTGTTTGAAATCTCCCCCATATCGGTGCTCAATACTACTCCAAAAAATATAATACTAACTCTTATGTTTTAAGCATTCTTCTTTCTGTGATTTGAGATTAGTGCTTAAAAACCTAGCTCAAAGGATATCTTGGAAATCAATGTTTCATGTCTTGCTTTATTTAGAAAGCGATTACTTTTTTCTGAAAACTAGCCCGAAGGCTCTTTGGAAATCTCAGTTTCCGTTATTATTTAAATGTGAAAACATTTTAAATCTCTTTGGGAATACTTAGTCCCCATATAATTTTGAAGATATGAACAACTTTAATTTTTACTAAATTCAAAACTTTTACAAAAGACTTTTGGAAAACAATATGAACTTCTGTTTACTTGACTCTTGACTTCTCTTGACTTTGATCTTAACTGTTCTTGACTTGACTCTTAACTGGTCCATGAATTGAATTATGGATTCAAAGAATGTGATTTGTAATTCGAAAGATCTCATGTTATTTCAGAATGATTTTAGATAATTAAATATGAAAATTAACCGAAAATCAAAATCTATGAGTGGGTCCACGATGAGGAGGGAAATTTAAATTTTAGTTTTGAAAACAACTTTTGAGACAGAACACTCTATGACCGCTTCACGATGAGAAATGAACTTTCCCAGAACTGGGATCTAGCCCGCAATGTGCCACCACTCGGACGAAATTTCTTCTTTCTTTTTCAGCTCTAAACCTTATGGATTCTCTACCAAAACAGATAGAATCATCTATACACTCAATCTATATCAGATTCTACTCGAAAATACAAATAAAGACAAGAATCAACCTCAAGAACTCCAATCAACAAAATCTAAAAGAATTCAAACAAAAATTTATCCAGAAGTCAAGGAATTACTTCAACTCTAATAACTTCGCTGAAATTGAATCATGATTGGCGTGTGGGTGAACTAACCCAACGCTACCTTGTAGGGATCACCCCCGACAAAATCCACAATCTAATCTCGATGAATATTGAATGAATCTTGAACGTTCTTCTTATTTATCCTCCCTAATGTGAAATTTTATATACTGTGAGTTTACGGTATGTCTAATACATTTCACTTAAGAGTTGTGTGTGTCTAGATCCTTTTTGTATTTATTTTGATAGTTTTGTATCATGTTTTGCAGGAAAGATGTTTAGGCGCAAAATTAAAGAGACAAATGAAAAAGTGTATAATAAGGCATCCACGGAGGGAATCGACGGATCGTAGATCCATTGACGCCCCGTAGATGGGTATCGTAGATGGGCAGCCCAGGTTGTAACACCCTAAAATAAACTAAGGTGAACTAGAGTTTCGTGAATGTTTCTTGATTTAATTTTATGTTAAAATGAGTTATAATGATCTCCTTAGGAAGTGTGTGAAGTTTGGTGGCGCTTGGAGGTCAAATGTCCAAGAACGTCCATGACGTTCGGAAGATATGCCTTACATTGTGCTTGTGTGTCTTCATGTGTTTTAGTGAGTTTTAAGTGTTCTTTTTAATCGAAATTGATGTGGGATATTTCTAATACATAGACGACTATGTTTAGGGGTTTAATGTCTGGGTACGACCCCACCTAGGACCCACGAGGGGCCCTAGAGAAGGGCCCAAGACTAGGACCCAAAGCTGCCTAGGCAGTATCCACCAATAGAACCAGTCGACGGCTAGTTGGCCAATCGAAGGCTCGTCGACTTGGTCCGTCGATTGGACCTGCAGGTCTGTAGGATTTTCAGGTTGCATACCCAGCCAATGAACCCCCACCAATGGGGCGTCGTTTGACAAATGGTCCGTTGGTTGGAGTCGTTTGTGCTGCTGCCAAAAGCTGTCAAAATTTCTGTTTTGGCTTGGGGTGTTTGGTAAATTCATTCCAAGTCTTTTATGTAAATAGGAAGTTATTTTTAGGGTCTTTTAGGTATATTAACATGTTTCAAACCGTAAGACCTAATTTTAGACTTCATTTCCTAAAACCCAAAATCCTCTCTTAAGAAAGACTCTCTCAAAACTCCATAGAAGCTAAGACTCAAGGAATTACTAGGAGGGATGTTGGTGAACGTTTCTTCATCACAATCTTGCGGGTTTTCTTCTATTTGAGGTATGGTAGTCATCCTTGAACTCTCTTCCATTCAAGGAGCCTTTTCTAAGGAATTTCAAAAAGGTTTTCAAACCCTAACTTCTTCTATCTTTAACTCTAAGTATGGGTCTTGCATGAAAACGCTTTAAATGATTCAAATATGTTGTTTCTAGTGTTAGTTGGTGATTTCAATGCTAAAACTTCAATGAAAACATGTTAAAGCTTTTTATCAGTTTTTGGCTTAAGGAATGGGTTGAATGAACATGATTTTGTAGTCTTTGAACTTTGGTTTCCTTGTGTTGATATTGTTGTTTAGGTACTGCCCTAAGGGCTATATGATGATGAAATATTGAGTAAAATATTATAGGTGATGGAATCTTGGATAAAGGGTAAGTTTGTTATGTTGTTTAGCTTTATCTATGAAATGCTCTTGAGTGGTATGGTCCACCTTTGGTGGCGGTGTTTACTTGAATTGTATGAATGGGAAGTTACTTGTGTATTGTGAAAGAGGCCATGAAGGCATATTATGTGAAGTAAGATGATTTTGATGTTGTTCTTGTTAATGTGTCTCATGAAGCTTATTATGAGATGTATGCTAGATATTATGTCTAAATGACTTATATGAATATGTGAAGCATGTTAAAGTGTGTAATGTGATGAATGAAAGTCAAAGCATGTATAGAACCTAATGTAAATGAAATGATGTTTATGTGCAAGGTGTGTTCACATGTACACACACATGCACACTTGAATGAATGAAGCTAAGTTAAGTAAAAAGGGGAGTTTTAGGGTGAACACTCTTCATGAGTTGAGATGAAGTGTTTAGTAGCAACCTCACTACATCCCAGGAGCTTTATAAGATAGGTCGGAGGATGGATGCCCTTCGTGAGTTGAGATGTGGTGTCCACGATCTATCCTTAACCTATAGTTATAATGTTGAGACTCCTTGGGGAATTATGCTTAGCACCGAGAGGATATGAAGAAGAGGTGGTTAAACTTCGTGAGTTGAAATATTGTATACCAATTACCTCTTGAGATGAGTACTCCTCGTTAGTATAGAATGAGTTACTGGTAGCAATCTCCTTATCCCTTAACTAAGCGCCCGCATAGGTGTAGATATTGGGAAAGCCATGTAAAATCTACAAGAATGACACTACCCCAGGCAAGTGGGGAACCCTTCCACGATAAGGGTAGAATACGGGATTCCATGTCTAGCTCTCATGGTCTATGTCGGTTAAAGCTATTCCCCCACAAAAGAATGAAAGAAGTAAGTCTCCTAAAAGAGTGCACTACTTAGGGTAGGTGGTGGAATGGGACGCTATCTATCCATTGCACTAGGTAGGCATTCCGAAAGGGGAGTCTTGGCGTGTCTTGTATGAATTGAATGAGTTAAGGATAATCTTGGTTTGGGAAACTCCTAATGGAAATAAGTTTACTTTCTCTTGGCTTGACCTTGGTGGTTCACGGTGTCTTGATAGGAATGTGGTGTGCTTGATCCAAGGGAACCCTTAAGGGTCACTAAGTGGGAGTGGTAGTATGGGATGCTACTCTCACATTTCACTTAGTGTAACTTATAAGTCCCATTGGAGTAGCGTACCTAGATGAAGTTCTTAATGTATGAATGCTCCTCTATTGTCTAATTATTAATGTGTGGACTTGTCTCCCGAGAGAGGTAAGCCTATGGTTGGTGGTATTAAGGATCACTTGGTTAGGGAAACCTCTAAGGAGATTGGTTCACTGTTTTGGGAATTAAATGTGTTCACTGTATTGTTAAATGAGTTCACTGTAACTTTTGGGTAGTTCATTGTAAAATGTTCCTCTTTGTTAAAATTATGGAAATCTTTCTCTAAGTGATGATTCTTATGTTGTTTTACTTCTATATTCATGAAGGTTTTACTTAATTGGCATGAAAATTTATTTATACTAAAATGTCCCTTTTTGCATGTTTTTGCATATGTCATACTTAGTACATTATTTGTACTAACCCCATACTTTTCTATACTCTATAAGTATAGGTTTGGAAGCAAGGAGAAGTCTAGAAGGTAAAGCTTGGGAATCTACTCTCTCAAGACTTGGTATGTCCTCATATATTTGAGGACATAGTCTATGTTTCTTAGTTTTTTTATTTAAGACTTAGTATGTATTTCTTTCAATGTAAAAGGTTGTGTCCCTAAGATATTATGTCGTGTCTTTAAGTTTGGCTTGTGACGAAGAGATTTTCTTAGTATTTATGAAAGAATTCCTTTTTATATTAAATAACGTGAAAAGTTTTAATTCCACACTAATTTTTATGTCTTATGTAATGAACGATAGTTGAAGGGCTTGTATAAGACCCCAAAGGGGTCAAGTACGCCTATTTAGACCTAAGGGTGCTCCCTTCTTCTAGGGGGTACTCTCGGGTCGTTACACAAGCATTGGATAAAATCAGGGAAATCTGACCAAGTGTAGAACCATAACGGGAATTGACGGTGTGTCGATCAATTGACGGACCATACTAGTAAACTATAGAATGATATTGAGAGGGTTCCAGTATCTGATTTTTGAAGATTCTAAGTATGAAGTCATGGAGGGGCATTGACGGACGGTCAATTGATTGAAGGACCATACTGGTGGTCCGTTGTTTGATTTAGGAGAGGGTATATTTTGTATGCTGAAGTATTTTCTAAGTCCTGGTTGATGTAAGGGACTTACAGACCGTAGATCCATTGACGTTCCATAATTTGGTCTCATAGATTGATGACGCGTGCGTGAAAGAACTTTCTTTGTTTTGTTTCCTTTTTAATTAGGAGTTAGTTTTCTATAAATAGGGTATGTAAACCTTGTTTTTAGGGTTGGCTTCTATTATTATTGTTCTAGTTTGAGGCTTTGGAGATTAATTTTTCAAACCTAAGCAACTATTGATTTCTTAAGTGTATTTTAAAGATTTTGGTGTTGATATTCAAGTTGAAATTTCAGGTTTATTATTCTCATTACATAAGTTCATAATTCTTTCATCTAAAATAATGAATTGTGTTCTTGTGATTATGGGTAACTAAACTCTACAACTACGGTTGTGGGAACCATGGGCGATTAATAGCATACGAATAGTAATGAAGCAATCTTCGAATAGTGTTTGGCATGCATTGATAATTATTTCATTTAGTAGTCTTTTTAGCGGTTGCAAACGTTAAAACTCGGCTTATTGCTACTTGCCAGACCAAGGATATATTTAATAAAAAAAGAATTATCAACATAGATTTAGTGTGATACTATCTAATAGTCTAGTGTCGATTGGTGCGAAGGTGAAAACTAAGACATACATCGATGCAATGTCTAATATGAGGTAAAGGCAAGGGTTAGTAAATTATACACACGTATCCGGACTAATGTGCAGAGTGAAATTTTCTAGATACCGGACCAAAGATTTAAAGATACATAACTTATCACTTTGCATGTAATACACTAGGAAGAGATTCCTATTACTAGGATTACCGCGTTATGAGCTTGTGGAGAACACATACACCCTAGTTACTTTCTCATCTTGATAACAACCGAACTTAACTCTTTCTTACTTGATAATTACATAATCTTAGGAATTGGTTTCGCAATACCCCCTTTTTACATTTTTCGAAAATACATTGACTAAAACGACTATAATTGTGGATTAAAGTTAAGTCTAAATCATATTTCTCGTGGTATCGACCCCAACCTACCAATTATGTTCTTTAATTGATAACGATCGCTTATGATTCTTTACGGAAGTGTAATTTGAGCGTATCAAAATTCACTTTTCGAAAACTAACTAAAATCTGACTTTACCCCAATTAAACTCCTTAAAACAAATTAATTAAAGTTGGGTAAGGAAACGACCAAACTACCCTTCCAAATTCTGGATTGGACTTTCCTTATATGAACAACCCAACTTCTAAAGGGCATAATAACTTATTCACACGAACTCGGAATCACGCAAACTTGGCTGCGTTGAAAAGATCAATCCAAGAGCTTTCTAACCATATCTGGATTTACACCAAAGTCATCCTGAACTAGGACTTATAAACGTTTGAAGTTGACAAAAAAAACTTCCTTTAACACATTTACCAAACTTCCAGATTTTTAAATTCTTTCCAAAAATAACTATTTCCAATTTTAAATTTCCTTCTAGTTCTTTCTAGTTGCGAGATGTTATAATATCTCCCCCTTGGGAATATTCGTCATCGAATAAGATTAATCTTACTAGGCTTAGGGTGTAACATCAAGTTCAAACACCCAACAAGAAAATGCAAACAAACAACAAGCACTCATAATTTAAATAGTATTAAAAAGAAAATTAGTACCTTGATTAGCAACTTGGATCTGATACCAATGGAGGGGACACTCAACTCATACCCTTCCCAGCCAATATGACTCTGATACGAAAGGAGTAGATGCACCTACTCATACTCTTCCCGGTCAACTTGGCTCTGATATCAATAGAGGGAAAGGACCGAGTTTCGCGACGGAATCCTAAGTAAAATTAGGCAGAGTAACGTAAGGGAGAAAGTACAAGCAAATCCTTAAAACAAAACGTTATGAAAACCTTAAACAAAAGAGAAGAGCAAAAGCAGTAAACAAACTTAAATTTTAAATTTTAAACATAAAATAAATACTTTAAAATAAGTAGACAGAGAGAGTATGTACTTACAAACTTTTTATTGATTTAGGGAAAGAGAGAACATGGATGGTAGAAAATGGAAATGGAAAAGATAGGTAAATGTAGGGAGAATGTAGAGAGGTTTTTCAAGTTAATAAGATTTTGAATGCCCTCTACTGATACAAGTTGAAAGGTTTAAATAGGTCTCAAAAGTGCTGGTTAATCTAACTTATTATGCTATTTATTTTATATGTGTGCATTCACTAAGACACATTATTCTTATTACATGTAACTACTACCTATTACACATATCTGATAATATTTTTTCATGGCAGGGAATTGCCACGTAGCTGCACACGTAGCTTTGTTGCATGTATATCTTATTATGTTTATTACTAAAAAATCTTGATATCAAGTCATTTGTCACTTTGTGGCTTGGACTTTAAATCTTGTGGGGTCTACATGTTGGTGGAATTGTTGACATAGTGAATATGTTAGCTTTGTCCAAAGCTGAATTTTGTTATAATAATCTTTGAAACTTGCTATTTCTTTACATTTAACTTTGTATGGCATATCCTCTGAGTGGGGTTCGTTCCTTGTTCTTTTGTTTATGTCAGAGTGTGTTGGCACTTTCTTTTGATTAAGGAGGTAGTTTTGTGTCATTCCTTGTACATCTAGTTATATCTCCGTTACTAAGCATCAATATCTAATAATTCATATTTTGATTTCGTATCAGTGTTGAGGTTTAAATAAGGCTTCCTTCAGCCTTCTTTTTCATCTTTCTCTGGAGTTGTCATAACCCCTTCGGGTTCATGAACTTGAAATTATTTATCAATGCGGACGGCTGACGCCCGAAATTTAACTGTCTTGATTAAATATGTGATCCTCTGAAATTATTTGTAAATGACCCTTGATGTTAAGTTGATAATACCTGTTGATTTTCTCAAATATTGCTAATTTGAATGTACTTTTTAGAGAAACTTTTAATACCTCTGGATCATGCGGGGATCTTCTGTTCCTCATAATTTTTGTTGGTCTAGCAGGGCTTCCATAATTTTCATGTTTGTAGTATTTGATAGTACCTATAACACTTGTTCACAAGTAACTGGTAACACTGTTGACCTCTATTTCTTCTTATTCAGAGCAATCTTTTACTTGTTTGTATGATTTAACAATCTTCATCTTGTAACTAGCCGAAGAAGTATAAAAATGATTTTGTTTTCATATTTGGTTATTCTTAGTCTCATAAATTCCCTGGAAAATTCTTTTTTAAAATTTTTTGGAGATTTCTCCCCTTTAAAATTGATGATAAAAATAAAATATTTTATGGAAAATCTATGGCTGCGTTGCAGTCATTGTTTAAATTATTTATTTATTAAAAGAGGGTAACTCCTAGTGACAAAATGTTCTAGGAGGAGGAGAAGGTTTATTAACCTTTATTGTAAAATTTTCTTGATGTGAAAGGGAATTTATTTGGAAGATATTTTATCTATTTTTATCTTTTATGAAATTTCTTTCATCTTTTGACATAGTATTTAGGTAGGGAAGATAAGATTCTTTCCTAGCACTCTGGTATGGATGTCATCTAATTGGGAGGTATAAGACTTTATTTGAGTGATGAAAATAATATCTAATATAATTTCTTCATTTATGAAATCAATTTTATTATTGCATATGTAAGCGTTTCTGAGTTTATAATTTAATTTAAGATTTTCCTATTGCGAGAATAATCGGATAGTGCCTTTATCTAGATATTTATGAGGAATTAATATTTCAATAATGCAATTTTGGTCTGCGCCTGTATCAAATAATGCAATTTTTGAATGATATAATTTTTATGTATAACTAATGTGATGGGTATATGGTAGCTTTGTGGTCGAATGACAGTAACTATATTAATTCCTAATTTCGATAAAGGTTCTACGAGATACTCTACTTCTTTTGATGTTTCTCCTTGTTTGGATTAGATTTTTAAATGTTTTATTAGTAACTAATTTAATTTCTAGAGTGTTGAGTCTCTGCTTAATTTCATTTATTTCATCTCTTATTTGTACTAATTTGTCATGAATATTTTGTAGAGTTGTTTCATGTTTAATAGGTTGTTTAAATTTATTTTAAACACTTGTCATATCAAAGGGATTAATTGTCCTATTATCTTATTGTTTATCAAGAACTAAATCTCTTAAGGCGATTAAGTATTTTTTCTTGAAATCAGGATCCTCAATATGATCTGTTATATCAAAGAATGTTTCTTTATTACTACTATTGATTATATTTATAGATTGATCTTGCAGGTGCAAATTGCACTGCTGCATCCACAAGAGTCTGACGACTTACTATCATCAGAATCATAGGTTATATTTAGCTGATCTTCAGCGCTAAGATTTTCATCGGAGGAGGAGTTGTTTTTATTTTCTAGGATAGAATACAACTTATTTTTAACTTCTTCTTCTATTTCTAACATATGAATTTTGTCTTTTTTTTATTAGTGGTTGGACAATCTTTGGCTCGATGTCCCGAATTTCTAGAGCCCCAGCACCTTTCAGTGTTGTGTAGTTTAAATCTATTTTTTACGAGGGTCATGGTTGAACCTTTTTTTTGTAATGATGGTGTTTTTCTGATTTATGGTCATTCTTATGGCCTCTTTTAATTCTTTTAGAAGCCTTTTTTGATGGGGCAGATAGTTTAATATAACCAAAGTCTTCACAAAAAATTTCTAGTTGCTTTTGTGATATTTTACTATCCTTTTTAGTTGATTTTATATCTGTACATAATTATAATCCAGTAATATTTATAAAACTTATGAGGTTACCATAGGTTAACTGATCATAAGGAATTTTTCCTTCAGACCTATCTTTTAATTTTATTTTAACCTTTTCAGCAAATAGTGTTGGTAAACCACTAATAAATTTTCTTTCCAATAGTCATGGTTGCAGTCTCTGGAATCATAACTTTGTTTATGAAGACATCTTTATACCACCTAAAATCATCTAACTTTGGACAAGATAGTTTAGATAATATTTCTAAATTTCTATCTTGAAAGAATTGAGGTTCACCTATAAAGTGTTTAGATATACTATAAATTAAGCTGGCAGTAGCATCTTCTGGAATTTGATTTTCTATTGTTTGCCCCCAGGTTCAGTTTTTATTATAGGGATAATAGTAGTTGCATTTACCACCTTTTCCCTATTATCTTCGGTGAGGTTGTTGTCCTACCAATTTTTTAATGTGCCAGTAAATCCGGCGGTAATTAAAGTAGCGGCTTGTTTATCGGATAAAATTTTTATTTTATATGTCGTGATGGCCATAACCATTTCATATAATTTATTATATATTTGATGTTCTGCGAGTCCATCAATATTCCATTCCACAATCTCACTTTAGAGTGTGAAGTATGTGATAGAAATTCGTTTTCTTCATACTACATATCTGGAAAGGAAGGTCTCTTGTCATAATTATTTTTGATGGAATAATTAGAACCTAATTTATTAATTTCATTATCATTATCTATTGATAATGTATTTATGACCTTGGATTTTAGCTTTTCATTAATTATTCCTATAAGTTCATCAGTAATTTCAAGGTTCTCATGAAATTTAGGAAATTTATCTTTGGGAAGTTCAAGTAATTTAAATATTGGGTGAATTTCTAAATCTTTATTTTTACTCTTATAGTAAGAGATTGGTTTATCCTTAATATCCAATTTATTATTAGCTTTTAAGATTTGACTAGATACTACGTAAAGTAGTTGATTTGTATAATTGTTTTGTTGTATATTTTATTTGTATCCTTATTTGTAGGATCACCTTTTGTGTCTATTATGTCCATTTTAAGGGTGAGGCAGTAATTATTTTATTCTTTATTGGTAAAGTAATTTCTTCTAACGGGGGAATCGTAGACTCAACTGCTTTATTATTTTTAGTAGTATACCATTTATTAACAAGTATGTTAAATGACTCTTTTGTGTAATCTAATTTTCCGGTGTATTCAAACCATTTTAAAAAATTCTATGTTACATTTTAATCTTTTCATATCACTGAACCATTTATTTCTAAAGGTATTCTTTCTGATAAAGAATATCTTTGTATATACCATTGTTTTTTAATAGAATTTTCTTGACTAGTTTAAAGTTTATCTAAATATTTAACATCATGTTCAAAAGGTTCATCTAATCTAATCATGCATAAAGCATCCTTTACTTCTTGAATTTTACTAGTAGTAGGATAAGTATATTTTATGGGTTTAGAATTTTTAATTTCATATTCTACTTTGGGAATAGTTTCTGAGAAATCTACCCCCTTTAATTTTTTTATCTATTTCTTATGAGGATATTTCATCTTCCTCCTTTGTTATGGAGAAAGAAGGTCTAGAAAATGACATTCTTTTACTTGAAGAGATTTGATCATAAGATTGAGATCTTAAAATTTTTAAATCTATTGATCCATCTGAAAATTGAATTACTTGGTCAATATGTGGATTCTCTTCTTTAATTTTTGGCTCCGTTATGGAGTTAAAATGCCAATCATCTTTTGTTAATACGTCATCCCATTTTATCATCTTTGGGACAAAGGTGTTACTATGGTTATGATTTGCTTTCATGAGCATGGTAACTCCTTTATGACTTACCATTTTAGCCCTAGGGGCTAAGGTAGTTTTCATTAATCTATAATATACCCTATATATTATGTCTATTTCTCTAGAATTAGCTTTACTATTCATATTTTTAGTTTTAACATTCAAATTTAATGTATGAGTTACGTTTTGATCATTAATATGTATTGAATAATTATGATAACAATTAAATGTAACGGGCCATTGCCAAGGTTACTTTTGTAGTACTGCTAATAATGAATCATAAAAAATTAATAATTTATTGTCTCTTAAAAGAAGTCATATGGGTACATCTAAACCCAATCTATATAATGGTTTGACTGCTACTTGGACAAGTCCTATGTGAAGAAATTTATAATTCCTCTTATATCTATTAATATCATTGGTTGCTAATAATGTAATAGTCTCAACATTTTTTTAATAGAAATGGTAGACTCAGAAGTCTTTATATTATAATTTCTTATAGAAATCAAAGTGTCCTGTTTTATAAACCTTTTTAAAGTGTTCTTTAGGAATATTTCAATTTTTTGGATCATTTTTAATTTTTTGCAATTTTATTAGAGGGGGCAGGGATGTTAATACTATTTAAAATATTTTTATGTGTAGGTGAATTCATTTTAATTCAAGGGAGAATCTGCGGAGAGAAGAATACTATCCTTGGGCTTAAATGTCTACTTTAAAGATTACTACCGGAATAAGAAATTCTTTGTGTAGTAATTATTATTTCCTTTTTCACTAATTTTCTTTGATCTTATTCCTCTAGGCTTGGCGACGGGAACACCCTCCGGGTCCAGCTCTACAACACACATAGTCTAAGTTACTCCAACGAAAAGTACGGACTTGCAAAGGTCTAAATCGGGAATTATCCAGTTACCCAACTTCAAGGAATAAAACTAAGAACATAAGAGGAAGAAGAACAACAACTACCAAACTCTGAACTTACCACCCCGACTGCAACCTAAGTTTCGACGCCGTCCGCCCAAAGGTAGCGTAGGGACTTATCCGCTCCTACTCATACCCTTCCGGCCAACTTGGATCTGATACCAATGGAGGGGACGAACTGAATTCCGGGATGGAATCCTAAGTAAAATCGGACAGAGTAACGGAAAGGAGCAAGAACAAGCAAAACACTTAAAACAAAACTTTATGAAAACTTAAAGAAAAGAGAAGTTAAATCATGAAATTCCCATTTACCCATTGTTTTGAAAATATGGAACCCCTCCATTAGAAAAAACAGATAAAAAAAGAAAAGAAGAGGGACAAAAAAAATGAAAAAGTTGTGAATAAAGTTGCAAAAGAAATTGGGTTTCCGGCATTCCATGAAAAAAGAATAATGGGGTGAATTTTGAGAATGAATAAAATTGATGATGAAAAGGGAAAAAAGTGTTGTTCATACCACATTTCATGATGATAGCAACCAATGAGCCTAATACCTTTGGACTCATCCCCATTATAATCCTTGAAAAGACCTTTTTGATCTTGAGTAAGCTGAAGTAATTGTTGGTTGGAAAACAAGGGCAACCCTATGGGTGAAGTCATGCATGTGTTTATCTTTGCAAGTGTGAGTGTTGATTTTGATTCCGGAGCTATAGTTGTTTAAGAATAGTGTGTAAATATGGAATCATTCTTTGTGTGAGGGCATTTGAGTACCTTTGTTGAGCTTAAACTTGCATTTGAAGCAAGTAACTTGAACTTGAGAATCTTTCGTAATAGTGAGTCATCGGTTGAACCTTTGAGTGCACAATTGATTGTTGCATGAGTAAGTTGAGTCTTGTTGTGTGCATTCATGATTGAGTCTTGTATAGAACTGCTTGATATATCCTTGTTGGACTGCTCAACTTGAGTTTTGCTTTAGGACAAACAAAAGTTTAAGTTGGGGGTATTGATGAGTCCAAGATTTGGACTCATTTAGGGCTTATTTACAATGATTTAGTGTCCTAAAATGCTTATTTTGTGCAAATAACTAATGTAAAACCCTTGACTTCTAGGTAAATGGATTGTGTAACAAATCATAGACACTAATTTGCAAAATGGAACAAACAGAGATGAAGAACGAAAAAATGAAAGTGTTGTGATTGCCAAGTCCCATTGGCGAGTCGCTGAATATCTATTACCTCGCCTAAAGTTCCAGTGTGCCAAGTCCTAAAGTATAAAACCAAGTTGGCGATAGAAAGGAAAAGTCGGCAAGTCGTCGAGTGGTTTCGCAATGCAGTATTGGATCACCCAAAGTTACAAAACTTGAGAAAGTTGTAGGCCAAGACAAATAGGCGAAGATATTGACCAAAGAGAGAATCACCGAGCTAATCGACTAGCCCGACATACTGCACCAAATGGTCTTTCGCAACATATTTTAGGTGACTATAAATATATTTTCAAACATTAATATTTTATCTGATTTAATCTTTTGAATTATTTTTTGAGTTTTGATACTCAGTATTGAGAACAGTTTTTCCTAATCTTTGGAGAATTTAAGTTTTTCACTTTTGAGAAATTTAGAGTGGGTCCTTGTGATTCTTCAACTTGGAGAATTGTTAGGACGAAATTAATCTTACCCAGTTGACGAAAACACAATTTGGTAATGATTTTTATTTTTTTATGATGTTTAGCTAAAACCACAATTCTTGGGCTGTGATTATGGGCTGATTTAGTTTATGGGCATTGCTAATTGCTAGTTTAAATGTTGTTTAGAAGGGAGTTTAATCAATAATTGTGGTTTGAATATTAAATAATTGTAGTTGCAAATGCAGTTCTACCTGTTGTGCTTTTAGCTTGCTTGAGAGAGAGGTTTTAAAACCAAGATTGTTTATTAATAGTCAGTGGTTATTGGGTTGATATGGGTTAGTCTCGAGAGAGTGAATCCTAAACTCATTTCCACATATTCAGCTCAAGAGATTTAATAGACTAAGGTGTAGGTTGGTCTTATTTGCTTGTGTTGGTGTGACATTTTAATATTAATGAAAATATATATTATATGTCACATTATATATCATGTTATGTCTATTGATGGACATTACATATGTGCTTCTTTACTCTCATCAATTGTGGAAGAAAATGGTCATTAGTTTTTAGTAACTTATGTAACCACCAACTCTCCATTTCATCCATTATTCTATATTTATGTCTTGTAACTTATGTAACATTTGAGCCATTCATTTGGCAAATTTACTACCCACTATCTCCTATTCATTGCAAGGAAGAATTCATCACCTATAAATAGTGTAGTCTTCATTTGTGTTGAGAGAGGAGAAGAAACAAGAGAAATACAAGAAAATATAGAGTGAAAAAGATGAGTGGTATTATATTGAGGTTAGTGTAGTGAAAGAGAGAGTTGAGACATAGAAAATATTCTAAGTCTTCAACTAAGAGTATTATATGTTGAAGAAAGGTGTTTTTTTTGTGGAGCTTTGGACTCTTCAACTAATCCGGAGTTGTTTGAGTTATAAAAATACAATATTGTGAGATCATATTGATCGTTGGTATACCATCAATGTTGATTATGTTAAAACTTGTGATAATCTTGAAGATTCATGAACTAAGGCCTTAGCAAGAAAAAGAGTCTGAAGCACATCGAGGGGGATGAAAATCGAAGATCATAAATTCTGAGTCATATATGAGGAAACCAAACCTGGGGACTAGAGATCCTATAACCAGGTTCAATGAGAAGAACGAATCATATGATGTCAATAGATGAAATGATCGAAGCAAACAGTGTTGTAGAAACTGAATCCGAAGCAGCAAAAGTCATTGATACACCAGGCACTCAAACCCAAAAAGATGAAGAAACTACATAGAAAAGATCCACTTTTCACCTCCCTATCTGTTTTGATGTCATGTCTTTAGAAGGTACTTTGATTACTTTCATTTGAGGACAAATTCTTTTTGATTTTAGTGGGGTGAGGCACACACCTTTTGTGTTGACATTTATGTTGTTTTGTGTTTATATTTGGGTTGTTCTATTTTAAAGTTGTGTTTTATCTGTTTTTTGGATATTTGAGCTTATAGATCCTAATTTGTTTTGAATTGCAAAATGATTCTTGACCCTTCCAAAAAAAATCAATTGTTTTTGCAAATTGTCGGTACCCTTTGCATGCGCTTAAATGTGGCTATTCACTAGCAAATTTGAGTCTCGGTTTTGATCAATACCGATGACTTGAATAGTGCTTGAAATTGAACAAACATGAAGGTACGACTACAATGAGACCAAATAAAGTTGCATATACAATATGTGAACTCTATGTATCTCGATGTGATTTGCCACGTGTCAAATTGATTCTATTGTAACGACCGTTGCACATTAGCGAAAGTGTGAAGTCTTGTTTGACGTAAGTATCGATATCTTGTGTGATAAGCTTACCTTGAACCGTGCATGAGAACACCTAGAATTTTCCCCGTTAGTCTAGTCAACTAAGTAATGCTTTCTCTTGATACAATCTTAGGCAAATTTATAGAGTGTGAGGAAATTTGACATATAACTCTTTTGTGACCTCCCATATAAGTGTGTGAACCTCTCTAGAACACCCCTTAAGCCTTAACCTTCTTTGGAAGAAATTTGATGAAGACTAGACCCTTATTAATCCATCTCCCTTAATCCTCATGAGTGATAGGTTTGATTGAAATATCCAACTTAGGCCAAAAGCCTAAGTTGGGGGTGTGGTGAAAAGAAAAGAGAAAAGTCAAAGAAGTGTAAGGAAAGTCTACATTAACCCATGTTGTTACAAAAAAGATGGAAACGCTCCATATAAAATAAATAGAATAAGAAAAGGAAAAAAAAAAGAAATAAAATAAAAACGAAAGATGTGGAATGAAGTACAAAAGAAATTGGGTTTCCAAGCTACCCATGGAAGTGAATAACAGGATTGCTTATGAGCACTAACAAAGAGGAGGAAGGAAGAAGAAAGGAAGTGTTATGAAACACCACAATTTATGACGATCATTAGTCACTAAACCTACATGACCATACATTTGCATTAAACCCCATTATAAGCCTTAGAAAGACCTTTTTGATCTTGAGAAAGTGAAACAAATGTCGACCGGAAAATAAGCGCAAACCTATGGGTGAAAGCATGCATTGTGTTCCTCTTTTTGAGTGTGAGCGTTGTATCTGATTCCTGAACTTTGAGCTGATTATACCCTTGTATGTGAAAATCGAATCATCATTTGTGTGAGGGCATTCAAATGCCTTTTTTGAGCTTGAACTTGCATTTGAAGCGAGTAATGTGAGCTTGAGGATCTTTGCTAATGGTGTGTCACAACTTGAATCATTGAGTACATAATTGATCCTTGCATAAGTAATTTGAGTCTTGTTGTGTACATTCATGATTGAGTCTTCTGTAAAAGTGTTTGAGATATCCTTATTGAACTGCTGAACTTGAGTGTTACTTGAGGATAAGCAAAAGCTTAAGTTGGGAGTGTTAATGAGTCCACAGATTGGACTCATTTACGGCTATATTTTAGTATAAATAGCGTCCTCAAATGCTTATTTTATCTTAATATCTGATGAAAACTCTTACGTTTCAGGTATTTGAAGTTTATAGAAAAGCATGGACACTATGTCGCAAAAAGGGACAAAAAGTCTTAAAAGGAAGAATAAATTGAAGCATGAGGATCACCATGTCCACTTGACGGATTGCCAAAGAGGCCTACTTCGCATTTTGTTCCAGTTCGCTAATCCCTGAAAGGAAGTATCAAACCGGCTGAATAAAGTAGGAGTTGGTGCGTCACCGAGTAGCTCCGTGAAGTAGTACCATATCTCCCAATGGACCAAAGCACGATGATGCTGAAAGTTGTACCAGAAGGCGGCGAACTACACGAATGGGTGAATCGTCGAATCTATCGGAGATTCCGATTAATGCCACCAAACGATCTACTTAATCACAGATCTAAAAACTATACATACTAGTAGATTTGTAGATTTTAGAGAGCCGAACATTATTCTTATTTTATGACTAGAACATTAGTTTTTTATTTTTTTCTCTAAGTTTGAAAGTGTTTTGAAGACTTGAAGAAGAAGAGGGTTTCATCTCTTTCAATTTGGAAGCAGGTATCCTTAATTCATATTGCTTTTCCTAAATTAAGACTTATTTTCTCATACCCATATAATTTCAGCACCATTAAAGGTATAATTTCTATTTCTTGATGTATGGCCAAAAACCCCATTCTTGTTGTGTGATTTAGTAAATATAGGTTAAGATTGTTGTTGGGTCTTGCTTGCTACTAGATTATTTATAGTTTAATGGCTATTTTGTCTAGTAGTTTTGGATGAATTTAACAATTTTGTAGTTGCAAATACAAATTTATTTAGGTGTTTTCGGCTTGCTCGAGAGAGAAGTTGCGAAACAAGGACTACTAGATTGATGGACTACATGAGGCTCAACTCGAGAGAGTGAGACCTAGTCCCAAATCCTAACACTCAACTCTAGAGAGTGAGACCTAGTCCCATATCCTAACACTCAACTCGAGAGAGTGAGTGGGGTAAGGTGTAGGCTGGATTTCATGCGGCAAATGGGTGTTTGAGAGGAATCCATTTGAAATGGGGTACGTTACTTGGGAGAGAACTTTTTTCCACGTAAAGCTTAGCCTAATCACTATTATTCTATAAATCTTCTATCGAAATAAAGTACCCAATAATCTAGATTAATTTGTATTGCGGTCACGTCCCGAGAATTCCCCCTCTCATTGCTTTGATTTCTTGTTATTTTTCGCTATTTTTATTACTTGTGACAAAAAACCCTTTGATATTTGACACTTTTGTGTCACCCTTTGAATTTACTCTGTTTTAATCGTTAATTTCTTTATATGTGACTTATTAGATTGAAATTCTAATTATCTAGTAATTTTCACTACTGCTACCTTGGGACACGACCCCAACCCTTGGTTGGGTACCTATACTATTGTACAATCCTAGAAACTTGTATTTGAAGTACTGTCATTGATCACGATAAGCATCATAAGTCTACTCCAAATTTAATATAAATATGACTGAAATATAACTGAAATATTGAGCAACTCAAAATATTGACATGTTAACTGAAAATGCAACATTTATATAACATTCGATAACTGAATCATGATTATCTGTTTATCTTACCTAGCAACTATAATTTCTGAATTAAGAGGATCTACACAACTAGGTTCTGAGTTTCATACAAGGAACTGAATAAACCTTCCAAGAGACGTGTTATTTCAATTTAGTATACTATAATAGCTAAATAGTAGTAAATATCCAAGGTTTTAGAAATCCTAACTCTTAGAAAGATATACATAATCGAGGAACTGACTGAATTATAGGGACCTAGTGGATGAAAGGGACCCACTAATGAAATCCCACATATTTTGTGATGAAATATACAGAGGAATCATTTGGTTTTAGGGTTGGAAGTGAAGAAAACCTAATGTGTGTTCTTGAGGGACTGGTCGACTTTTTCTTATCTTTTTGCTATAAGTTTGATGATTTTTGGGAATAAAGGTTTTTGATAGGTTCTAACTAGATGATTAGGCTTAAACTAGGCAAAATGGTGTATTTTAGGTACTAAACAACGTAGTTTAAATCCCCAATGCATATGGTAAAATACCTAAATAACCCTAACATAAAAGCTGACGAGGCCCTTCCGTGAAGCCACTGGCGGTCCGTGTTTGGGACCACAAACCGTTATCTGGATAGTGATTCTTGGACATGGTCTACTGGTTTGGGGGGTCCATCCACGATCTTTACCACGGTCCGTGTGAAGGACCGAGGGCCATGAAGGCCACCATGGTTCCTAACTAGGGATGGGGGTCTGTTAGCTCAGGGTGATAGACGCTCCCACATAGTGGGCTCCATGTTCTGATGCCTGAGCCCTGGTGGCTCTACCTCACCTCCACGAGCCGTGGTCCACCACTTTTGGGTGGGTATGAACTACGATAAAGGTGGCGGACCATGGTCCCAATCATAACTCGTGAACCCCTTTGTGGTTCACCTTTTTCTATTGTTTATCTTGTGAAAGTTTGAGTCTGATTTCTGAGGTGTTACATTGATCATACCCGTAAAAACATCTGGTGAGTTCTCATGCTCTTTACGACTAGTGATAGAATACAAATGTTTTGCTTCTCTACCTATCCCTGAAGTAGCTTCTCTTGGAGCAACTTTATCTATAGGAGTTGGTGAAGACGATTGTGCTCTATTGCCCCTATTACTATTTCTCTGCTTTTTCTTAGAGAACTCACTTATGAAGTGACCAGTCTGGACACACTTGAAGAAACCATTAGAGCCATCACAAAAGGCTCCTGGGTGGTTTCTACCACACTAAGCACATGTAGGAGTCCAATTAGCCCCTTGTGCCACACTACCCTGAGAGTGAGTAGGTCGAGATCTGATGTTCTGCAAACGACATCAGTACGTTGAATAGAGCCATCATGTGAATTCCTTTGGAAAGCAAGGAGGCTCACCAAAGCTAGATGTAATGCGGTGGGATGAATGAAGTGTCAGTTTATGATCATGAATACCTTTATCTCTATCATGAAACGATGAAGCCCAAATGTCATCAATAAAGTGAATGTACGAGCATGTAAGAGGAAAACTGAACAAAGGAATACATAGTTGAACTGATAGAAAGGGAAAACATTACTCACCTCAACTCAGTCAACTTAAAGCAACTCAATATGAAAGCAACAATAAAAGGTGCAAGATGTATAATGCTTTTAAAACAATAGATAATAACTCATATATATATATATATATATATATATATATATATAATAAACGTTTTACTCTTATTTGGGAGATTCTCTAACCGACAACCATCACTATGATCTAGGTGAGATACAGTGTCTCGCCCACATTTTTGGAACTATCATATATCTTGTTAGAGTATAGAACATCCTCAACAAAGTGGATCCACTAAGCAATGCTTAAAACCAATAAGGAATCATTTAAAAAGTATGACCATTTACCAATGTTGGCATACATGGTTTATGAGGATTTTAATGAGTTTTCTAAACTCATCCCCATATCGGTGCTCAATATTACTCTAAACAATATGTATAACTCATGCTCATATGTTTAAAAACATAACTCTTCCTCAATTTGAGTTACTCAAAATATTCTCTTGAAAGAGATAATGCTCAAAAACTACTCATGAATTCATTTAAAAATATTCTCTTAAAAGAGATCATGCTCAAAAACTCCTCATGAACTCATTTAGAAATCAAAGACTCTTCTCATTTCAAATGTAAAAGCGTTTATACTTTTAATACTTAGTTCCCTTATACTCATTTTGAAACATGAAATTCAGCTCTCCTCATTCTCTTACTCATTCCCTTATACTCATTTTGAAAAAAGAAACTCAACACTCATCATTCTCTTACTCATTCACTCAAGTCTTTCAAAAAGTTTTGAAGATTGTAAAAGACTTCTCAAAATGACTCAAAAATGTTTCTTGAACATTACTTCTAATCTTTACTTTAATTCAAAACGAAGATTTAAGAATCATGATTAGGATATATATATATATATATATATATATATGATCACCCAATCATTAATGTAGGCTTAGATAGTTGGTATAAAGAAGAGAATGAAAACTCTACTCGAAGGAACAAGTACGGAGCAACAACGGAGAAGAAAATGGCCTAACGCTCCTAACCCCTAGATGGTGCACTGCGATAGGCCCCCAAGTGTTGGGGGTCAGTTCAGCGCACTGCATGCGCATGATGCTATCCCTCTCGGCACCTTAGGGCGCGATTCTCCACCTCAAACCCAGAACTTTGACAAGTTATTTTTGCTAAAATCAAGATCTAACTCATCTAGAATCGAATGATTTCCTCCCATACTTGTTTGGATTCACAAACCCAAAAAATTAATCAAAAAACTCACACTTATCCATCAATAACAACTCTCATTCACAATATCCTCATCTGAAGAACTCAACAAGACTCCATTCTTAAAGAATAAAGCTAAAACGTCAAGAATATCTAAAAATTCAAATCAACCAACCTCAAGGAAGAATTTATGGATAAAAAACACATGATTGGCATGAGGGTGAACAAACTCAACACTATGAGATCTTACATACCTCGATAAAACCAAGTTCTTGACGAAATTTCATGTTCCTGAAAAAATGCTTGAATACTTTTTTTATTTTCTCCTCCTGAACTTTTCTCTAAAAATCCTACCCACTTTTTGAATGTTTGAGAACTGATATCAATCAGTTTATACCCCTATTTGGAAGAACAAAATGTACTAGGTTAGTGGAGTGAGGAAAAGACCAAAATACCCTTCCTTAAAATGGATTAAAATGCCTTAACTAGAGAGGTTGCACTCAAACATGAATAACTCCTTTAGCCGAACTCAAAATTTAGCAAACTCAGCGGCGTGGGAAATAGGACACAAAGACCTTCGAATTGATACCTCATGGGTCATCTAACTCATCGTGTGCCGAAAGTTATGATCGTTTGAAGTTGACCGATAAATTATAAACTAAACAAAGTTCAAGGTGTTACAGTTTGGGCGGTCGAAATTATCACAGCCCGCTAAAGATATTCGTAGGAGGAAACTCTAATATGGTAGTCTTTGGTAAAATAGTCATAACTATTTACTCTGAACTCTAAATGAGAAAAACTTGGTAGCATTAGAAAGAGGTCTCATAGAGCTTCAATTTTATAGTTCATGTGCTACCTAATTACTTATGTGTGGAGATATATGATCACTTGAAGTTTACCTAAATATAGTTTTATGTCAAAAACTAATCAGTAAGGAAGCTTTGAACTCAACTTTGTGCTAGGGGGTTCTTGTGACCTTAATTTACATCCTAATTCATTCCCACAATACATAATTGACCTTTATAACAATGAGAAATTTAAAAATTACTTGATACAATCTTGCGTGTAAATAAAGAATGGTTAGGACCTTAACTTAGAAATTTTGGGAGTATTACAGATCAAACAATTTTGCAAAGTCCAAATTGTGAGATGAAAATATTCAGACGTGAGATCATCTAGAAGAAGCATCTACTAAAATCATAAAGAATTTAAACGACCCACTGGTGGATGAATAGGTCTACAACTATCCCATGTATATGTTCCAAGAACATAGGGGACTCTATCATAACTTTCATTGGTGATTTCTCACAATTAACTTGTCTTGAAAACAAACTATACAAGAAAATTCACATTTAAAAAGAATCCTCCTTGTTTAATTGATTTCCGATTAATGTTTTATAATTCATATCATCGTTAGAAATCCAAAATGTCACATACAATCATGACAACGTATGAAAGTATTGAGATTAGTAAATTTTTCGTTTACTATATAATGTGTCTCAATAGCACTAATTTTTGTACAATACAAGCTAGAAGTTAAAAGAGGGAAACTTATATATAATACATATTTGTATAGAGATATTCTTGGAGATGCCAAGATATTCATGATTCATTCCATCTATTCTCTTGATACGATAATAATTTTCACAACTTAAACTCAACAAGTTTCTCCGACACTTAGGAGAAAATATAACATTATCTATGATGAGTTTATCTCTCTTAGGAAAAATTATAATGTCTCTTCTGAAGCCCTCTATCAAATTAGTACTACCAAAAATTTATGGTAACATTTATCTTTCCTATACCTAAATGAGAACAATACTTTTCGCTTTTGACTATAATGTTTTGTAGTAGAATCAATATCCATATCTTAGTCTTTAATATTTAGATGGTAGTCTCATGCTGATAACTTACTATTGTAAACCTATAATATAAGAAGAAACCCCCCTTTATTTATAGTAAAAAATTGACTTGGTCCAAAAGTTAGGATTCCTGATTTTCTCTAAACGATATACATTTACTATATTTAAAACAAAATGACAATTTTTTCTATTGTAGGGTCCAATCAGCGTGTAAACCAATTATATTAAATTTACGATTATTAATATAACAATAATATTGGGACAAAAAGAGTACTATAAATTTTTCTAAACAAAATTGTTAGTCTTAGAAACGAGAAAATGAAAACTTTAAGCATAATGCACATTACGATACAAAGTCATAATTCAATAGTTTTCATAAATAACCTAAGACAAATAACTTTCTTCAATATTCAGTTGAAAAACTAATACAATTACAATTTTTCTAGGAAACATTTTCGTTGTGTGCCTCGGGTATGAGCTCAAAATCCCAAAGGTAAAGAAAAGAGTGTACGAGAATACTAAATGCAGCATCTCCTGAGTTGACATGTGTTGCATCATCTCCCAAGTTCACTTGTTGATGCCTATAAATCTTCATTTTCTCTTTTTCTCTTTTTCTGGCCATAAAAAAATTAAAAATTATAAAAATTAACTAGCGCAAGGACAATGAACGTAAAAATACAAAAAATAATAATAATACCAATTTATAGACGAACAATATATGTTTTATTGTGACTATCTTAACTTTGCTTACCAATGTTGGAAGGGATGTCAGGTTTGGATAAGTAGTTAGTTTCTCCCCGACTTTTAATGTAAATCCCATTGCAAGATTCAGTACATGTTCCAACTAAATATTTGTTTACCAATATTTTACCGTGTGATTTACGTCTCGGTGTCACCTGCAAATTAAATTATTTTAATGACCATGCACGATGTCATAATTTATTCTATATATAATGTTTTTGAGCTAACCTGTGATGTTTCTTCATTTTCTCTTAATTTCTTCGTTATTTCAGGAACTTCCCCATATACAAGTAATTTGTAAACCTCTATCAAAGATCGAAACATTTTGTTTGTCTCCAAATGATGGTAGACCTGTTTGCCGACAATTATAGCATATTTATTTTGTCATAATTTCATTAAATAAAAATTACATAACCGATTTTGTTGGCAGAAACATGTATATTAATAAAAAGAGAACTTACATAATCAATTTTTAAACTACCCGGACGAGAAATATTCTATATATATATATATATATATATATGGAATATCTCTCTATACAACTTTGGGCTATTTTTTCATTGAGCTAAGGGTTTATCGGAAACAACTACTCAACCTAAAAGTTAATGGTAAGGTATGTTTACACTTTATACTTCGCAAACCGCATTTCATGGAATTACACTATGTTTATTGTTATTTTTATTATTTTCATCGATATGGCATATTTAAATGTTGTTGTAATACAATTTATATCTTTTAGCTTTAGAAAAGAACATTTCTATTGTTTTTTAAAACCATTGATATTAAAAAGTTGTTCAAGAATTCATCAAAAAAATATTGTACAGGTCTTAAAAGGAAAAACAAACAAACTTATAATTAGAAGAACCTTTCAAAACAAACAAAGAAGAAGAACTTTTCAAAAGTGTACCTGGAAAACATCAACCTTTGTTTTTTCCAGTGCGATAAAATATATAGGAACTTCTTTTAATGTTGCATCCTCATCAGCATCATTTCGTTCCTGCTTATCCATATTCTAGTATGAAAAACATAATCAGATATTTTATAAACTGAAAAATTGTGTGAAGTAATTGAGAACCCCATTTCATGAGATTACACTGGTTTGTTGCTATTTTTTATTATTGTTGATATGACTTATTTAAATGTTGTTGTTGTAATACAATTCATGTCTTTTAGCTTTAGAGAAAAACATGTCTATTGTTTTCATAAAACCATAAATATTAAAAATTTGTTCAAGAATTCAAAAGATTTTTGTACATGTCTTCACATGAAAAAAACAAACTACTTATAATCGGAAGAACCTTTCAAAACAAAAAAATATTTTTCAAAAGTAAACTTGCAAAACATCAACCTTTGCCTTTCCCAGTGCGATAAAAGATATAGGAACTTCTGTTAATGTTTCATCATCATCACCATCCCTTCTTATCCATATTCTAGAATGAAAAAAATAATTAGATATCTCATAAACTGAAAAATTGTGTGAAGTGATTGAAAAGGTTCTAAAAAATACAGCAAAATATTCCATAAGATTACTAATACTAGAAAAGTTTTTATCGAATAGAATAAAAGATTTGGGTACCTGTATTAATAGAAAAAGAATTGAATACCTTATAATTATATTAAACAATAAAGAATTTTTTTTAAAAGCTTACCAATGAAACATTAGCTTGTGGTGCAATAGAAGTTATTGGAATCGCCACTATTGCATTTCCACAATCAACTTTGTGGTGTTTATCCATTTTCTAGTAGAAAATGCACACTTAGTTATATATTATGTAAAAGTAGAAACTGTGTGAAGTAATATTGGAGGAATAATAAAAAAAGATATCAGTTAAAGAAACAATGATGAAGCTGCTAGTTTGCTAGAAATTTATATATATTAATTAATATTTTAATACTTAATAGAGTTCTAGAGTATCACAAAATATAAAGAAATATTGTAGATGTTTTTTCATAAATATTATGATTTAAATAACAAGTGCAATGATTTTCTTGAAAAACAAAAGTTTCTTTGTAACTCTTCTAGCCTCTTCACAAAAAATGGGTTACTTTATATTCTTGTTAAAAGAAATTATAGTTTCAATGGTTACACAAACTAATTTGTATTGTTATATATTTATCTATAACATAATTTAAGAGGAGCAATGATAGTAAGTGAAGTGCTCGATGTTAATTTAATATTTTTTCAATTTTCATAAAAAATATGATGCTTAATTTGTCGTAGTTTGGACATGCGATTTCATCTTGCGACTTGAAATATTGAGATGAAAACAAACATTTGGACAAACGATTTGATCTCGTGATTTCAA
Source organism: Solanum sitiens (assembly GCA_016801875.1). Taxonomy (NCBI): domain Eukaryota; kingdom Viridiplantae; phylum Streptophyta; class Magnoliopsida; order Solanales; family Solanaceae; genus Solanum; species Solanum sitiens. The sequence continues at coordinate 4,318,542 of JABWTJ010000069.1, read as the reverse complement.
ATTATGAGATCAAATCTCAAATTCTCTAAACAAATATTTGATTTGGGTATTTTATATCATGATGTCACATTTTCAACTACAAAAATTGGCACGCAAATTTATATTTTATATTTAAAAAGAATCATATATCTACATAATATTTTGCGAGAATATCAAAGGAATAATGAAATATTTACAAAATAGGAGAATGATGATATAATTACTGAAGTATTGATCGTGCTCAATTATATTAAATAGTACTATACTACAACTCATGGTTAATGTTACCATTTTATTGAACTAAATTAAAGTTCAATCAATAAATATTGTAATTTTTTTAGAAAACTTTTTGATAGTGTATTATACTTTTATTATGAACTTTTTCTTATTTGGTAAGATTATAAAAAACAATTTGAGGCATTTTTTATAGTTTGTATAACGTATGGAGATTTCACTTTTATGAGCCAAAAAGACAACTTAAAAATTCAAATTACACGCCCACACGAAACTTAACTTGATTTTATATCACAATTTTATCTCACATGGATGTCTATTAATCTAACTTTCTTATATGGGTATAAATGGTTCAAAAGACTTTTGTATATGGTGAGTTTAATCAAGGGTAGATGTTCGATTGTTTTTCATTATCTCGTATATTTTGTACTGAGATGATACCATAGTAATTTTCTAAGTCATGTATGATTTTGATTTGAAAAAAAAATATTTATATGTTTTAATACTTGAAAAAATCAGCCACTAAAATAAAAATGCTCTTCATGCATCATAGCCCCCATCATCTATTATTACAATTATTATTGACAACAATCATCATTGGGATAAAAATCATTGAAGTTTGTCGGTAATCACCATGATAAGTCACAATTATATTCTAGCCACCATCATCTATCACCACAATTATTAGTTATCACTACTGCCCAACTATCAACATACACCAAAATACTACATTCAACTTCTACCACCATCACTATCAATAGCTTCTATCAACAACACCATCATTAGTCAACACACCATCCTCAATTGACATCTACCATCAATGTAGCTAGTCATCACAACCATCAACCATCATATATTTTTTTAATAATATTTTTGTAGTATTAAATTAATTCGAGTTTCTTAAATTTTAGGTTAAATGGCTTAAAAAACACACTTACTACGGTCGAATTTTTTTTATAACATACTCATATTTTATGGCGGTCCTATTAACCACCCCACCCCTCCCTGAATATTTTTTTAAAGCACTTATTGACATTTATCGAGTGGGATAAATAAATTGTATAAGTTATGTTATTTCGTTTGTACGCACTTGTTGATCAAAAGGTACAAACAAAGGGGTTTGATCATTATCACTTATTTACACTCTTCGAACAAAGTAAAAATGGAGATCCTTTCATTCACATTTCAACTTTTCCTCGAAGAAACCGAATGAATCTTTTGAAATTTAATCTCATGAATCATTATATTATTCCATAATTGTTTTTTATCTTGTGTCGCAATTGATAAATGTCAAATGGATGCTTACAAATTATTCAGGTGGATACTATGGCCTCCATAAAGTATGAGTACATTACTGCTAATTTGGTCATAAAATTGTATCATTTTTATTATTTTCCCTAAACTGTATTCTTATTAAAATTTAAATAAATAACCATTTCACATATTTTATGTTCAGTAATAAGTAATCTTATTATTTAGTATTCTAGTTCAATACATCATCTTAATATTGAATAGTCTATAAAGAGATTGTTAATGCACATGTTATAATATTACATTCAGATTTAGACATCTTCCGTATACTCTTTAAACAAATACGAGGCCTTCGACTTGTTAGAGAAATTCTCAAATACTATTATCATTATCTATTACTTATATGCACTTAACATATTTTTACTTATACTTTTATTTGTATGACTATGCCGTGATTTATTTAGATTAAACAGAGAAATGGGGATTCATATAATCAATTTAACTTGTTTAGGATTGATAAATAGTTAAATGTTGTTGTTGTTATGCGATTTAAATGGTTTAGCTTTAGAAAGAAAACCCTTCTATTTTTTCCATTAGACGACTAACATTAAGAAAATTGTTTCCAAATGAATAAAAAATATTTACATATATTAATGCTTAAAAAATTCTCTCTAAAAATAAAAACTCTCTTCATACATTATATCCATTAATTTTATAATAGTATAAAATATCTTATGGACGAAAGTTATCTTAAAAGACCTATCATTTTTTGGCATGAATGTAGAACGTAACTAAAAATAGAAAAATTGTAAAATAGAATTTATACTTATATTTATCTATATGAAATATTCAAATATTGATTTTTTGATACAATCCTTATGTCTTAGCTCTAATTAAGAATATTTTTCTTTCTTTCATAACACAATTAACATTAACAATTGTTCAAGAATCCATCAAAAGATTTTTGTACACATCTCCAAAGAAAACAAACTAACACCTTATAATTAGAGGAACTTTTAAAAATCTTACCTCAACAACATCATCTTTTAATTCTTGAGGTGTGAAAAAGGATATAGGAACTTCCCTTAACGTTGCATCTTCATCACCAACTTTGTACTGCTTATTAATATCCAAGTAAAAAATAAGAAAAAAATAGTTAGATCATTTGTAAAATGAAACTTGTGTGGAGTAATGGAGAAGATTTTGTAAAAAGATGTAAATTGCTCACTTACTATATTTCAAGTAATATTTTAAGTGTGTTACTAAGCACAAATAAAAACTTAAAGAAAAAATATTTGTCCATAAATATTATACATTCTGTAACAAGATCAATGATGTTTGTCTTGCATCTTTTAAATTTCACTAAATTCAATGAATATATTACAAAAAATATCATCCTAAATTCATATCTTTTTCTAAGAAAGTTACATTTTTTGGTAAATCAATTTTAAAAGCTTCATTGTATAATGAAATTATTAAAAGCTTTCACAACATCTACATGTACTAAATTAATCATCACAACAGAAACAATTATTTCTCTTTTAATTTGGTCAAATCTAAGAGGATCGATCTCCTCTATTCTGACCTAGATTTACTAAATCTTGAATCCTTAAATTGAAAAAATGAAAGAAATGGCTAGATAAAGAGGAAAATCATGAAAAGCTTAAATCATCTAACTAGTGGTTATGATAAATTTCCAAATTGAAAAATTATTATATTATGCATTATAATGATATGTGAAATGACTCTACCTAGATATTATTGATATAATTATCCCCTCATTTCAAAAAATTGAATACATTTTTGAAGAAATGTTAAAATATGAAAAAATATTTTGAGATAGTTTGGTCATATCATAGGTTGTTCTATAGATGAATCGGTCTATTCGTGTGAAAATATGGTAAGTAGAAGTATTAAATATCATATGGAAGAATGTTTTTCCTGAAGTGTTATCAGTTTTTGATATAATGCATACTTAACTAAGAATATCGCACAACAGGAGAAAAAAATGTTTATGGGTGATATCTACTAGTACGTATTGGAATATAGGTCTCATTTGTTTCTATTAATTAAGATTTAATTTTAATCATTTAAATCTCATCCATTAAATATGTATATTTTTTAGGTCTGAATCTCAATCATTAAGTACATTTTGTTATGATGCGTCCATTTGTTGGGTCTGGATAGGAATAAATGATTAGATCTATAACAATATTTAATATCATTGATATGTCTATTCAAAGGTTTCTAAAAATATTACAGTTCACTAATTCCATCCATTCACTGCTAGCTCCATATTCCTATAATTACCAATCATCATCATAATTATCCATCATTATCAAATACTACCATTAACCTCTCACAACTGCCATCATCAACGACCACCACTACCGTCCCTACAATCAACAACAGCAACACTAGCTACCATTTACAATTATTATTTTCATCAATCATCATTACAATAAAATCATCAAGCATTATCGACAATCACCATCATAAGTAACCACTCATCACTATATATATTTTCAACCACCATCATCATTCATCACTATCATTATCTATCACTAGCATTAAACCACTACTGCCATAAGCTTCTACAACCATCATTACCAATAATAACTATCCACAACGTCAATATTAGTTAACACACCATCCTCAATTGACATTCACTATTGCCACCGCTAGTCATCACAACCATAAACTATCATATAATTTTTTATAATATGTTGTTGACATCTAAAGTATTAGAATAGTCTCCTCTTTTATTAAATTTTAGGGGGAAATGCTAAAATGACACATACTATGGACGAATTTAAAGTAATACAATTGTAATAGTTGTTTAAAGTGTTTCTGTGATATATATGAGGTGAGTTGTATAAACAATTAAACTTTTGTTATTTTATGTACATTTTAACTAATTAAAAGGCAAAATAAATTGTTCTATATTTGTCACTTAGTTACATTCTTCGAACAAAATAAATAATGGTAACCCTCTCGATTATACTACTATTTTTCCTCAAAAGATCTGTTGAATCTCCAAAACTTAATCTCTTTAATAACTATGTTCTTCCATAATCAATTTTTTTTCTTGAGTCATATCACATAGGTTTCCAAAAACACCTTTAAAAATATCCAAGGGGGTACAAGGTTTCCAAAAAAGTATGATTGTTTAGGCGTCATTTTAATAATTTTTCCAAAATTTTATATTTATTAGTTTTTTTTCATATTCATATGTATAATGACTGATTTGATCGTTTGAGTAGCTAAAACCATAGTACCCTTGTTGGGGTCTCCATAGTGAATTATCTAATAAGACCTCAAATATAGGGAGGGTATAAAACTTATATCTCTTGTTTAATATGTTGGGTATGTTGTAAGAATTGATGGGAAATAGAGCGAAAGAGAGGAACTGTAAAAGTTGAGAACTTGAATAGTTGGGAACTTGAAAAGTCTTCTTATGCTTTAATGAAAAGGCATTTGTCCCTCATCGATGGTGGAAAGAAAAATAGGAGAGTTTAAATATAGAAACACTCCTATTAATTGTTAAAAGGGATGGAAAGAGGGACCCCCCTCGCGCCGTCGTCGTCGTCGCTCAGCTCGGCTTCGGCTATGGCTACGGCTACGGCTTTAGCAAATGATCGAGAGATTATTTTTGGACAAAGTTTGTTTTAATTATTTAATTATTTATTTAATTAATTAAAATAAATGGCCAAAAATGTTTTCAATTAATTAGTTGACGTTTTTAGTTATTTAGTTGAAATTAAGCGAAACATTTTTAACTTTTTAGTTGATTAGCCCGACCCGACTCGGATCCGCGCGCGACCCGTTTTATTTAAAATTCCCGCCATGACTATTCTGAAAGGTTGCAACTTTCAGGAACAGTCATTACAATTTGAAAGGTTGCAAACTTTCATTAATGGTAGTGTGGATTCTGAAAGGGTTGCAACCTTTCGGAACATGTTCTTCTTGCCTATAAATACCATTCATTCTTCAAAATATTTCCTTAAGAATTTTCTAATTTTCTTCTTTTTCTTCTGCACAAAAAATTTTCTTCGTGTACTTTCCTGCTGTTGATTGGTTCGCTGATACCAGAGTTTTTGGTATTTATACTCTGGTGATTGAGATCATTTTACCCTGAGAGGTCATATTCCAAATCAAATCTCGGATACTAGAGGGGAATATTTTCCTTAAGGGGACACTGTGAGTTCAGTGGACTTCATCTTTCTCCTATTAATTTTTTTTTCCAAATTCTGGTACGTGTTTTTATAGATTTTAGTTTTTTTTTTGTGAATTAATTTCTGTTCTTCTTTCTTACTTATTCAATAAATTTTGGTTACTTCGTGTTTCTGCAAAATTTAATAGAATAAGTAATTCTGGTTTTTTCCTAACACAGATTGGCAACAATTTTAAGGAAATTATTTTTTAATCTTTGTTTCTGGTGGAGACAAAAATCTTCGTTATTTTATACTCCTTTAAGTCTGCAATTATAATTTATTGCTTACTAAGACTATATCGATTTTTGTTTATCAGAAATGAAAAAAAATGGTGTTACAGTGGCTGTTGCTGCACCAACCCAAACTGTTGTACCACAAGCAGAGAAACCGGGTAAATTCACAGGTGTGAATTTCAAAAGATGGCAGCAACAGGTATTTTTCTGGCTTACCACTCTTGGTCTGTAGAAATTTACCAGTGAAGAAACTCCAGTGTCTGCTGCTGATATGTCAGACAGAGAAAAATTCATGATAATTGAAGCATGGAAACATGCAGACTTCCTATGTAAAGGCTATATTTTGAGTGCTTTAGAGGATGACTTATATAACGTCTATAGTGCAATAACAACTTCAAAAGAGGTGTGGGATGCACTTGACAAGAAATATAAGACAAAAGATGCATGCACGAAAAAGTTTGTGGTCGTAAAGTTTTTAGACTATAAAATGGTAGATAGTAAAACTGTTGGATCACAAGTGCAGGAACTACAACTTATTCTCCATGATCTGATTGCTGAAGATATGGTAGTAAATGAAGCTTTTCAAGTGGCTCCAATGATCGAGAAGTTGCCTCCTTCGTGGAACGATTTCAAAAATTATCTAAAGCACAAACGTAAATAAATGAAGCTTGAAGATCTTGTGATTCAGCTCAAGATTGAGAAAGATAACAAAAACACCGAAAAAAAGTCTCGTAAGATCTCAACAATCATTGTAGTTAATATTGTTGAAGAAGCTCCTACCAAAGACAAAAAGAGAAAGAAGTCCAACGGGCAGAAGTCAGAACATGCCAAGAAGAAATACAAAGGCAATTGTTACAACTGTGGCAAGGCTGGTCATACGTCTTCTGATTGTTGTGCTCCAACAAAGGACAAAGACAAAGGCAAAGGAAAAAGTCAAGCAAGCATCGTGGAAGAGATGGAAGATGCAGATGACTTGTGTGCAATGATCTCGGAGTGTAATTTAGTTGGAAATCCCAAGGAGTGATTTCTCGACTCAGGTGCCACTCGACATATTTGCTCTGCGAAAGAAGCCTTTACAACATATACTCCTGCTGAGTATGATGAAGATTTGTTCATGGGAAACACAACAACAATAAGGATTGCAGGAACTGGGAAAGTAATGTTGAAAATGACATCCGGCAAGGTGTTGACTGTGAACAGTGTTCTGCATGTCCCTACTATTAGGAAGAATTTAGTTTCTGCTACACTACTCGTTAAGAACGAATTTAAGTGTGTCCTAGTTAGTGATAAAGCTGTAATAAGTAAAAATGAAATGTTCATAGGAAGGGCTACCTCAATGAGGGTCTTTTCAAAGTGAATGTAATGGTTGTTCACATTATTAATAAAAATTCTGCTTCTGTTTACTTATTGGATTCAAATAAATTTGTATGGAAAGTAAGTTTGTTAAACATCCTTATAAGCCTGTTGAAAGAAATTCCAAAACTTTAGACTTAATTCACACAGATATATGCGATATGAATTCGACACCATCTCGTGGTGGAAAAAAGTATTTTATAACTTTTATTGATGACTGCACTCGATTTTGTTATGTATATTTGCTTAATAGTAAGGATGAAACAATTGATGCATTTAAGCAATACAAAATGAAGTGGATAACCGCTTGAATCTAAAGATAAAAATGATTTGGAGTGATAGGGATGGAGAATATGAATCTCCTTTTGCAGAGATATGTTTGGAATATGGTATTATTCATCAAACTACTGCATCATATACACCACAGTCAAATGGTTTGGTGGAACGGAAGAAAAGAACATTAAAGGAAATGATAAATCCCTTAATGATCAATTCTGGTTCATCGTGAAACCTTTGGGGGGAAGCCATCCTTACGGCTAATAAGATACTCAATAGAGTACCCCATTGAAAAACACAATAAATTCCAAATGAGTTGTGGAAAGGAGGAACCCAACTTCAAATATTTCAAAGTGTGGGGGTGTTTAGCCAAAGTAGAGGCTCGTTTACCGAAGAGGGTTAAAATTGGACCCAAAATAGTATACTGTGTATTTATTGGGTATGATGTGAACAGTAAGGCATGTCGGTTTTTGGTTCACAAATCTGATAATCCTGATATTCATGTTAATATGATAATTGAATCAGATAATGTAGAGTTTTTTGAAAAAATTTATCCGTATAAAACTAAATGTGAGTCGACAAGTGAAAGCCCTAAACGACCAGGAGAAGAATCAACGGAAAATATTCTAACTAGTAAGGATCCTAGGCGTAGTACTCGCCAACAAAAACCTGCTTCTTTCGGACCAGATTTTGTGGCACTATTGCTTGAAAATGAGCCTCAAACATTTAAAGCAACTATGTCTTCGTCTAAGTTAACTTATTGGAAAGAAGCAGTCAATAGTGAGATCAAATTAATTTTAAGTAATCACACTTGGGAATTGATTGATCTTCCTCCAGGAAATAAACCTTTAGGATCAAAATGGATCTTTAAAAGGAAAATGAAACCTGATGGGACTATTGACTAATATAAAGCTAGACTGGTAGTCAAAGGGTACAGACAAAAGGAAGGTATGGACTACTTTGACACATACTCTCCAGTAACAAGGATAACATCAATTAGGATGCTAATAGCACTAGCAACAGTGCATGATCTTAAATCCACCAAATGGATGTAAAGACAACCTTCTTAAATGGAGAGTTGGAGGAAGAAATTTACATGGAACAACCCGAAGGGTTTGTAGTTCCTGGTAAAGAAAAGAAAGTGTGCAGACTTGTAAAGTCACTTTATGGACTCAAGAAAGCACCCAAACAATGGCATGCTAAATTTGACCAAACAATGTTGGCAAATGGATTCAAGATTAACGAATATGATAAATGTGTTTACATTAAAAACGTTATGAATCATGAAGTCATTGTTTGTTTGTATGTTGATGACATGTTAATAATGAGTACAGACATTGACGATATAAATGCTACTAAGCGCATGTTGTCCATCAAGTTCAATATGAAGGACTTAGGAGTTGCTGATTTGATCTTAGGGGTCAGGATTATCAAAACTACCCAGGGACTAGTATTATCTCAATTCCATTATACTGAAAGAGTATTGGATAAGTTCAATTACTTGAATTTCAATATTCAAAACTCCAATTGATTTAAGTTGTACATTTAAAAAGAATGAAGGTCAAAGTGACTCTCAGTTGGAATATGCCATAGTATTGGGAAGTTTGATGTATATTATGAATTATACGCGACCATATATAGAATGTACTGTTAGCAAACTGAGTCGGTTCACTAGTAATCCGAATCAAACTCACTGGATGGCAATGAAATTGTAAGACCCCAAAATGAGATAGGGTTTCTTGAGCCTAACATGTTCGTCTTAAAGTTCTAAAGTCCTAAAATGATTTATAATATGGTTTATAGGCAGTGTATAAAGTTTGAAGTGATTTGGAAGTCAAACGTCAAAGGTCGACCGAAACGTTCGACGACTAAGTCACCTAAATGCCTCGTATGTTGTTCTATGTGATTATGTGTGAATCATGTGCTTAATAAGTCTTTAAATGGTTTAGAATGATGTTAAATTATAGTATATGAAGTTTCGAGAAATTTGGAGGTCAAACAACCAAGAACGTCCAAGGCATTTGAAAGATAGCCCTTAAGACGTTCATCGTGTGTCATGATGGGGCTTGGCCTGTTTGGACGTCTTGTAGGTGTTTGTTTTGGATTAAATTTATGTGGAAGGTCTATAAATTTTTATGGTTTATAATCGCATTGGAAACGTCCGGGTAAGACTTCTAAAGGGCCCCACAAGAGGCCCAAAAGAAGGACCCAAAGTTGCCTAAGACACTGCCTGGACAGTGTCCATTGACGGACCCAACGATGGATCGTTGGTCCACCAACGGCCCATCGAGCAGGTATCGTCGAGTTAGACATGACTTGGTCAGGTATTAAGACAATTTTGGCTAAGTGTCAAGCGACGGAGGCCAGGCACGGCCCGTCATGGCCTCGACGCCCCGTCATTACCATCGTTGAGGCTGGCCTGCAACTGGCAGCCTGCGTGCTGTTAATTAAACGGGTAAATAGGAACTTCACCCCACGTCCTAACCTGATTACTATGGGTTTATTTAAGTAATTTTGGGTGTATATAAGTCATCAAAAATGTGATCAACCCATTTCCAAAACAACTCACACAAATTGAACATTTCCCTCCAAAAATGTTCTCTCTAAAACCACCATTGTTGGTGAAGCTCAAGAACTGCTTAGAGATGGATTTTCTATGGATGAATAATGAAGTTTTAGAGGTTTTAATGTAGATAAAGGTATGGTGATCCTTCATCTCTAAGTAACCTTTCACTTGGAGAGTTCTTCTCAATGTTTTTCAAAGAAATCTTATGATCAAGTTTCCAATCTTCCAATCTAGCCATGGGTTCTTTCTCAAAACATTTTTAATGATTAAATCATGATGAATTGAAGTTAATACAGTGATTTTAACGTGATTTCACTCCAATTGCATGATGAACCTATGTTCCTTCCAAAATTGGTTTAGCTCTTGCATGGGCTTTGTGATTATGGCTTGTTCTTGATTAAATGGTGATTCTTTTACGATGAATTGCTTGTGTTTATTGTTATTTACGTTAATTGATGGTGAAATTGATGATGATCAGTCCATAATGATAAATATATGAAGATTTGAACATGAATAGCCTATGTTTCTACATGTTGCCTTGAAGTCGATTGTGAGATCGGTTGTGTAGAGTGTTGATTATGTATGAACTACTGTAACTACTATTTTAGGGTGATATAATGGATGAATTGTGTAGGTATAAATCCTTATTTATAAAATTAAGAAAGGCTTGCATGAATTGATCAAGATTCCTTTAGGCTATGAAGTCAAAAAGCTAAGTGTGTGATGGATCTCGAATTGTGATTAGATGAAGCATGATTTCGTCTTGATTTCTTATCTAATTAGATACTTACTAATGAGTGTATTGTTGATAAAATATGAATGATGATCAAAGCCTTAGAGATTTTATAGTATTGGTAAAGTCTTCTATACTCTAGCAAATCGATAAGCCCAAATGCCTATGTTGTAACCTTAATCTTGAAGGTATGTAATCATGATTTCAATGTGGTTAAATGTAGGTTTAGATACTGCCTTAGAGTGATATGACTCATGAAATATGATCTATAATCCATATAAAAGAAATTGGTTAATGATCTATGTTCTTCTACTTTCTTAGTATGAGATATGTTGTATTATGTTATAGTATAATCTTGTAGCGACTTGTACATAGTTTCTTATATGTTTAAAGTACATTTAGCTACTGCCATATATGTGTTTTATTGATGAATAAGGTATATTGATCAATGAGGATCAAAGGGTGAGAAAATGGTAAGAATGCTTATTCCCTCTACTCTTCTACTTCTCTACTCTTCTACTTCTCTATTCTTTATAGAAATGTTGATGAAGCCTTGTATGACATTGTGTGGTACGGTCCACTTATGGTGGCGGTGTTTACTTTATTGTCATTATATATGTGTTGACGATGGCCTTGAAGGCAAATTGATGAACTTATGAATATGTGCTTAAGATGATACTATGAGATGCTTATGCCTACTTTCCTATTCTAGTTGTGATCTAGGTTGTATAGCTACTGTACAAGTATGTGTATATTCATGTTAGGGTAGAGTATAGGTGCTGCCATTGATGTGTTAAAAGGGTTAATAATCCTTTACCTATGTACCCCTATGTGAAGGAATGAATAGCCAAAGTTAGGAGTCTTAAATGTAATATGAAGTTGGTTTGTCTCCTATGCTATTATGTGTTGTGTTGTCTATTCTTGAAAGAGTGTTATGATCTAAGAGGGTGGCTGCCTCAATGTGTTTTTATAGCCATTATGTGATCATGTTGACCAATATACACACACACTCACTTTACATGCATGTTACAAGTAGTATAGATCATTGTGTTTAAATGAAAGGTAGTTCTCATATTCACTAGTGTCTACTATTATGTATGTTAGAGTGATGTTTTATGAAAGTATGATTTGTATTTCCCTTACTAGGTTGTCTTGATAGGTGTACTAGTATGGTCAATGGTATGGGACCTTGTCTATGAATTGCACATGTGTACCTTGTTAGGATAGTTCCTAGGTTTGGTTTCTATGTATATGAAAGATGAATATATGAACATGTTATGAATATGATTATATGATATGATGAAGTATGAATGTGCATAGTGTCTATATGAATTTATATGAAAGGATTGCTCGTATAGTTATACCTATAGACTCATGCATTAATATACGAACATGTGTGACATTATGGGTTATATGAAAGGTTTGCTCACATGTATGTACACACACTTGGATGATGATCTAGTAAATGAGAGAGGCCTTGAAAGGTGTGCCTAAGAATACTCTAAACTAGATAGATGCTTGAATACGCTATAAGCATATGAGGAAGGAATATTCTAAAGCTTATGTTTTATAAATAAATGTAATAAAGGCTTTTCAATAAAAGGGAACTTAGCTTAGCACCGAGTGAACTTGACAATGGGAGATGATGACTTGTCCATAAAAGGAAAGATTCATCCTAAAGCTGCCTGTGTGATGTTAACTCCCTTGCTTATGGGATATGTCATCTAAGGGATTCCCATGAGGAGCGGCCCAATTACCACATGGTATGAATACGGATATCTAACTTTTAGTTCTTGAACTATGTTGCCACCATAGGATACTAGCTAGTGGATTCCACCTAAAAAGCTATGTTTATAATGGGTTCTACCTTGGCCGGTAGAGCACCTTCCATCGGTGTAAGGTTTGATGACACCGGATTCCATGTTTAGCATCACATGGTCTATGTCGGTTGAGGTTATATTTCCCTAAAGGTAAAATGGACAATGGAAGTAAATGAATGAGGACCCTAATTAGGATAACCCAAAGGTAGTTGCTTAGTGTAGGTGGGGGTATGGGACTGCATCTATATATTGCACAAGTGACTCTTGAGGGAAGTCTTAGGAAGGTGTTCTAATGTATGTTATTAAGTATATGTCCTTTATGCATGACATTGTAGTATTTTGTCTACTTGTTATGAAGGTATGCATGTTATGAGTCTTTATACATGATGTTAATCTTGTTGACTATATGGTGAAGGTATTAGTTGACATAATTGAAGTTGTCTCCTCTATACATGTTGATATATGATTTGGATGTAAAAGCTTGTGATCTCGTGATAGGTTTACTAAGAATGTGTGAGGTTATGGGGACTTACATGTGCATTGCACTAGTGGATCTAGATTGGGGACATGAGTTAGGTTTTATAAGGTTCTATGTGAAGTAAAATAAGTATATGTGCATAATGACTAGGAGTTCACTGTAATGTCCTTATATTCTTGACTTAACTATGTTTATGTTGTACTATACTTTTATGATGGTATGTGTTGTCTTGTGTAGATGATATGTATGCTTCCTTGTGGTTTTAAGGTGATGCATTGCACCAAGTATCACTAAAGGATTACTTGGAAAGATTAATGAATATAAAAGAGGAGTTCACTGTAAAGGAAATTGAGTTCACTGTAAAGTGACCTCAATTTGGACTTAAATTCTATGAGTGCTTTTCTATAATGTTTGGCCTTCAATTATATTTCTTTGAAGTATGATAATGATATAAATGATATTTCTTAAAGGTTTTATGAAGATTTACTTAAAATGGCATGAAGTATGATTTCAAAGAAAATATCCCTTTTTAAATGCATGTTTTTGCATGGTTTCCATACTTAGAACATTCTTGTGCTAATTCCATTCTTCTCTACTTTTTACACAATGTGTAGGTAATGGAATGCTTAAATGAGGTCTATGATTGAGGAGCTTGATAGGTGATTTCCCAAGCTCAAGGAAAGGAATCCTTAAGTTCAAGGATGTCCTAATGTGTATTTATTGTAAAGTCTATTTAGTAATGTATAGCTTTGTATTATGTCTTAAGGGCCTTGTCCTTAATGTACTCTAAAGTTATTGAGTCTAAGATGGCAAAGAGACTTAAGGTCTATAAATGTATTATGGCTTATGTTTTATACATATATGAGTTGAAGTTTCTAGCATATGATGTGCTATGAAAAGTTTTAAATTTTCCGCTAATTTACTATGTTAATGCGATGAATTATAACTATGGGCTTGTATAAGACCTCCTAGAGGTCGAGTACGCCGTGTTACTTCTAGGGGGTTCCCCCGGTCGTGACAAACGTGGTATCAGAGCACGAGGTTTATAAAGTGGTCTTAGGTTCCAAGAAGTCTCATATTGCCACGTCTAGTAGAGTCTTGTATCATTGGTGGTGAGTCGCGACACATCAAATGGTATGAGAGGCTATAGGACGATAGAGTTTCCCTTCTTCATCATTCTCATATCGTGCCATAGAACTTAACTCTATAAGATCTCTCTCTTATGTTTTCTTGTCCGGTGGTCTTTTAGATGTGATTGCTTGGATGAGATTGCTCCATGCTTGAGGGAGAAAAGGTGAGTTTAAAATGCTTATCTTTGTTTTATGGTTTGAATGAGTATGTGTGAAGGTGACACTTGTCCTTATTTGATGATGTATAAACTAAGGCGCCTTGAAGGGTTAACTAGACTTAGGTAGGGGTATGGGACTACCTATGTCTTGCACTAGTTTGCCTTGATGGAGACCTTAGGAGGTTAATATTATGTATGTGTATGATGATAAATGTAAATGTGCTTATGTGATGATCTCTATGCTTATAAACATGTAAATAGCCTAGTGTGTTAAAGATATGGAGTTATGCATGCATGAAGGTTATAAATGAGTGGAGTATGGTGCTAATTGTAGTTCCTGTTGGGTTACTTGATTTAGTAGGGTTATGGGGCCTTACTTGATCATTGCACATGTTAAATCTATGGGGATTATGATTGGTTATCTTACCTTACTATGTATGAAATATCTCTTATTTGATGATGTGATGCCAACTATGGCAATATATGAAATCTATGTGAAATAGCAAGTTATGTCGAATAATGTATGTCATGATATAGTTAAAGCATGCTAGAAGTTATGGTGGTTAAAGTGAATTCTCTTAGATTGTTGTATTCCTATATGGTTTTGTATGATGGTAGCCAAATACTAGGATTTGAACTTGGAATGCTTAATAACTACCTATGGAAGCATGCTATCCTATGAATGTGTGTGATTAAAAGTGTGCATTGTCTCCTTTTGTATATAAGAGATACTTGATAAGTTGCTAGTGTAAATTGGAGTCCCTCGTAGAGACTTGATCCTAGTTGTAAAGATAGTATGCATGCTTATGAAGGATGAGTTGGTAAAGCTTTGTATCTTATATTGCCATGCTTGTCCCCTCAATTGTCTAAATGTTGCATTTTTGGATATTTGGAAGCATGCTCACTGTAAAGCTAGGCAATTTACTGTAACATTTTTTGGAGAACCAACTAAGTTGTCCTTTGATTGAATGTTGTTGAAACTTGTATAGAATTGATGTATATGAACATGATAATAAATGTAAAAAGGAGATTTGCTATTTGGAATGAAGAATGAGAGTCTTATGGCATGATGAGTCATAGCATTGTTTCTAACTTCTTATTGTGTAGTGAGTCCCTTAATGTTGTGGAATTGATGTTTCCCCTAGAATTGAGGGTAGTATTCTTATCTTAGTAGGGTGATGATGTGGGTTTGATTGACCTAGAAGTTACCTTACTTTAATGTTGAAAGAAAAGAAAGAGTTCTTATGACTAAGTCCCGTTGTTGTATTCCCCTAATGATGTATGACCTTGGTGTCTATTGTATTGTATGAACACCTTATGTGGTTAAATGATATGACCTAACTTGAAAATTATGGATAAATTGCCTAGGATATAAGCCTAGAGTACCTTGGTGTTCCTATGTTAACTTACTGTAAATCCTTCTAAAGTAATGAAAATGAAGGCTGTTAAGTTAAGATCCTTTTAAGTTGGGTTAAGTTGCTCTTAAATTGGGTTTACCCTAAGCGGGGGATGGTGATGAAATGGTAAGGTAGTAGATATTGTCTACCATGTCCTTCTATTCTTACTTGAACTTGAAAATAATGAAATTCTTAGTAAGCTTGTTCATGAAAATAGTCTTGCATAAAGTGTGAATTGCATGACCTTTATATGATTGGTATGAATTGAATGACATCATTTTGGAGACATGGTGAATTTTCCAAAGAGCATGAAAGGAAATTTTTGATAAAGTCCATGTTTTCTCTTGTTGAATTACATCTTGATATGCTAGTTGTGCATTTGACTTCATGAGATAAGACAAAGAACTTGGTAATAGTCACTTGTGAGGTAAATTGTTTAGTCTTATAATGGAAATCGAGTGTCTTTAAAATGAAATATGTTGAGTCTTTTGAAAATTATATTACTTGTATGGTTTGGGAAGCATGATTGTAGGCTCACTTTTGAAGAATCAAAGCATGTTTAGCTAAGTGTTAATGTGTGTGCCTATGATTTGTGATCTTCTTCTCAAGTGATACTTACAGTGAAGGTAAGTACTATGTTAGAAATTGACATTTGTGTCAAATAACTTTCTATTTGTTGTAAGGTGCTTGGTGTGACTTACCATTTAGACTTCACTAGGAAGAATTCATGCTCATGCCTTGGTTTAAAAGTTGGGATTTCTCATTTTTAAAGAAATTGACCTTGTACTTTGCTAAGGTGTGAACTCATGATACATGCAAGTGTGTTGAGGAGCAAGACCTTCCTCCATGTACACCACTAAGAATGATATGGTTGAGTATGACCATCATGGCACTAGGTCTAACTAATGAAGATTTTTGTTGATGCAATTAACTTAAGTCTATGTGCATTGAAGTATGAGTGCCTACTTGTTTTGAGTATTGTTAAAATCTGCCTATATGTGGCTTTGCAAGATGATATATTAATGAATTAAGGTGTAATGACCATGTTATTATTAGGAGAAGTATGTTCCTCTTATGAACATAATAAGAGCCTCTTTGATTAATGCATTAAGGGTGAGTGAATTGAAGTTTTGCTTGCTTGTGTGCATTGAGTGCTAAATGTTTTGAAGTTGTGTTCCTTTTAAAGTTTGGTACATTAGCTTCTTTGTGATGATGTTATGAATATGATGAACTGCTCTATGATGCATTGAAGTCCTTGTTGTGATTAAAGTGTCCTAAGTGTCATTCGAGGACGAATGTTCCCAAGTGGGGGATATTGTAAGACCCCAAAATGAGATAGGGTTTCTAGAGCCTAACATGTTCGTATTAAATTTCAAAGGTCCTAAAGTGACTTATAATATGGTTTATAGACAGTGTATAAAGTTTGAAGTGATTTGGAAGTCAAACGTCAAGGGTCAACCGAAACGTTCGACGACTAAGTCACCTAAATGCCTCGTATGTTTTTCTATGTGATTATGTGTGATTCATGAGATTAATAAGTGTTTAAATGGTTTATAATGATGTTAAATGATAGTATATGATGTTTCGAGAAGTTTGAAGGTCAAACGACCAAGAACGTCCAAGGCGTTTGAAAGATAGCCCTTAAGACGTTCATCGTGTGTCATGATGGGGCTTGGCCTGTTTGGACGTCTTGTAGGTGTTTGTTTTGGATGAAATTTATGTGGAAGGTCTATAACTTGTTAAGGTTTATAACCGCGTTGGAAACTTCCGGGTATGACTTCTAAAGGTCCCCACAAGATGTCCCAAAAGAAGGACCCAAAGCTGCCTAAGACACTACCTGGGCAGTGTCCATTGACGGACCCAACGACGGATCGTTGGTCCACCAACGGCCCGTCGAATAGGTATCATCTAGGTACACATGCATTGGGAAGGTCATAAGACAATGTTGGCTAAGTGTCAAGCGACGGAGGCCAGGCACGGCCCATCATGGCCTCGACGCCCCGTCATTACCATCGTTGAGGGTGGCCTGCAACTGGCAGCCTGTGTGCTGTTAATTAAAGGGGTGAATGGGAAATTCACCCCACTTCCTAAACTGATTATTATGGGTTTATTTAAGTAATTTTGGGTGTATATAAGTCATCAAAAACATTAACAACCCATTCCCAAATCAATTCACACAAATTGAACCTTTCCCTCCAAAAATGTTATCTCTAAAACCACCATTGTTGGTGAAGCTCAAGAACTGCTTGGATATGGATTTTCTATGGATGAATCATGAAGTTTTAGAGGTTTTCATGTATATAAAGTTATGGTGATCCTTCATCTCTAAGTAACCTTTCACTTGGAGAGTTCTTCTCAATGCTTTTTCAAAGAAATCTTATGATCAAGTTTCCAATCTTCCAATCTAGCCATGGGTTCTTTCTCAAAACGTTTTTAATGATTAAATCATGATGAATTGAAGTTAATACAGTGATTTTAACGTGATTTCACTCCAATTGCATGATGAACCCATGTTCCTTCCAAAATTGGTTTAGCTCTTGCATGGGCTTTGTGATTATGGCTTGTTCTTGATTAAATGGTGATTCTTTTACGATGAATTGCTTGTGTTTATTGTTATTTACGTTAATTTATGGTGAAATTGATGATGATCAGTCCATAATGATAAATATATGAAGATTTGAACATGAATAGCCTATGTTTCTACATGTTGCCTTGAAGTCGATTGTGAGATCGGTTGTGTAGAGTCTTGATTATGTATGAACTGCTGTAACTACTGTTTTAGGGTGATATAATGGATGAATTTTTTAGGTATAAACCTTAATGATCAAATTAAGAAAGGCTTGCATGAATTGATCTAGATTCCTGTAGGCTATGAAGTCAAAAATCTAAGTGTGTGATGGATCTCGAATTGTGATTAGATGAAGCATGATTTCGTCTTGATTTATTATCTAATTAGATACTTCCTAATGAGTGTATTGTTGATAAAATATGAATGATGATCAAAGCCTTAGAGAGTTCATAGTATTGGTAAAGTCTTCTATACTCTAGCAAATCGATAAGCCCAATTGCATATGTTGTAACCTTAATCTTGAAGGTATGTAATCATGATTTCAATATGGTTAAATGTAGGTTTATATACTGCCTTAGAGTGATATTACTCATTAAATATGATCTATAATCCATATAAAAGAAATTTGTTAATGATCTATGTTCTTCTACTTTCTTAGTATGAGATATGTTGTATTATGTTATAGTATAATCTTATGGCGACTTGTACATAGTTTCTTATATGTGTAAAGTACATTTAGCTACTTCCATATATGTGTTTTATTGATGAATAAGGTGTATTGATCAATGAGGATCAAAGGGTGAGAAATTGGTAAGAATGCTTATTCCCTCTACTCTTTTACTTCTCTATTCTATATAGAAATGTTGATGAAGCCTTGTATGGCATTGTGTGGTATGGTCCACTTATGGTGGCAATGTTTAATTTTATTTTCATTATATATGATGAAGGAATATTCTAAAGCTTATGTTTTATAAATAAATGTAATAAAGGCTTTTCAATAAAAGGGAACTTAGCTTAGCACCGAGTGAACTTGACAATGGGAGATGATGACTTGTCCATAAAAGGAAAGATTCATCCTAAAGTTGCCCGTGTGATGTTAACTCCCTTGCTTATGTGATATGTCATCTAAGGGATTCCCATGAGGAGCGGCCCAATTACCACATGGTATAAATAGGGATATCTACCTCTTAGTTCTTGAACTATGTTTCCACCATAGGATACTAGCTAGTGGATTCCACCTAAAAAGATATGTTAATAATGGGTTCTACCTTGGCCGATAGACCACCTTCCATCGGTGTAAGGTTTGATGACACCCGATTCCATGTTTAGCATCACATGGTCTATGTCGGTTGAGGTTATAGTTCCCTAAAGGTAAAATGGACAATGGAAGTAAATGAATGAGGACCCTAATTAGGATAACCCAAAGGTAGTTGCTTAGTGTAGGTGCGGATATGGGACTTAATCTATACATTGCACAAGTGACTCTTGAGGGAAGTCTTAGGAAGGTGTTCTAATGTATGTTATTAAGTATATGTCCTTTATGCATGACATTGTAGTATTTTGTCTACTTGTTATGAAGGTATGCATGTTATGAGTCTTTATACATGATGTTAATATGTTGACTATATGGTGAAGGTATTAGTTGACATAAGTGAAGTTGTCTCCTCTATACATGTTGATATATGATTTGGATGTAAAAGCTTGTGATCTTATGATAGGTTTACTAAGAATGTGTGAGGTTATGGGGCCTTACATGTGCATTGCACTAGTGGATCTAGATTGGGGACATGAGTTAGGTTTTATAAGGTTCTATGTGAAGTAAAATAAGTATATGTGCATAATGACTAGGAGTTCACTGTAATGTCCTTATAGTCTTGACTTAACTATGTTTATGTTGTACTATACTTTTATGATGGTATGTGTTGTCTTGTGTAGATGATATGTATGCTTCCTTGTGGTTTTAAGGTGATGCATTGCACCAAGTATCACTAAAGGATTACTTGAAAGGATTAATGAATATAAAAGAGGAGTTCAATGTAAAGGAAATTGAGTTCACTATAAAGTGACCTCAATTTGGACTTAAATTCTATGAGTGCTTTTCTATGATGTTTGGCCTTCGATTATATTTCTATGAAGTATGATAATGATATAAATGATATTTCTTAAAGGTTTTATGAAGATTTACTTAAAATGGCATGAAGTATGATTTCAAAGAAAATGTCCCTTTTTAAATGCATGTTTTTGCATGGTTGCCATACTTAGTACATTCTTGTGCTAATTCCATTCTTCTCTACTTTTTACACAAAGTGTAGGTAATGGAATGCTTAAATGAGGTCTATGATTGAGGAGCTTGATAGGTGATTTCCCAAGCTGAAGGAAAGGAATCCTTAAGTTCAAGGATGTCCTAATGTGTATTTATTGTAAAGTCTATTTAGTAATGTATAGCTTTGTATTATGTCTTAAGGGCCTTGTCCTTAATGTACTCTAAAGTTATTGAGTCTAAGATGGCAAAGAGACTTAAGGTCTATAAATGTATTATGGCTTATGTTTTATACATATATGAGTTGAAGTTTCTAGCATATGATGTGCTATGAAAAGTTTAAATTTTCCGCTAATTTACTATGTTAATGCGATGAATGATAACTATGAGCTTGTATAAGACCTCCTAGAGGTCGAGTACGCCGTCTTACTTCTAGGGGGTTCCCCCGGTCGTGACAGAAACGTGTGTTGGGGTATTCGAAGTATACACAACTCTATGATTTGCATTATAATAAATATCCTGCTATGATTGAAGGATATAGTGATGCAAATTTGATCACCGGGTCAAATGATGTAAAATCCACGAGTAGTTATGTGTTCATACTTGGTGGAGGAGCAGTCTATTGGAAATTGTCCAAAAAGACATGTATTGCTCGCTCCACAATGGAATCTGAATTCATTTCTTTGGATAAGGCTGGTGAAGAAGTTGAATGGCTTCGGAATTTCCTAGAGGATATTCCATTCTGGCCCAAACCTGTTGGACCTATTTGCATACATTGCGATAGTCAAGCAGCAATAGGTAGGGCAGGAAGCGTCATGTACAACTAGAAGTCTCGTCATATACGACGGAGACATAACACCGTAAGACAGCTGCTCTCTAGTGGAATTATCACAATTGACTATGTAAAGTCAAGCAATAATGTGTCAGATCCACTAACGAAAGGCCGAGTGAGAGAGGCAGTTGAAAGATCATCTAAGGGAATGAGTTTACCAATTAGGACAAGTCAGCATGAAGGTAACTCTATCTAGCAGACTGGAGATCACAAGAGCTAGATTCAAAGAGAAAAACAAAGTTGTGGTTGACGGTTCGACATTGTCAATTAACTCAATCCATTCTCATGATGAAGATAATGTTCAAGAACAAGGTTAAGACTTTAAGGATTGTTAATGAGGTAATAAAGCTTAAAGTTTTTAATGATTTGCTAAGTTTGGTAGATTTGACCAAATAGTGTATCTACGAGATGACACGGTTAGACATCACCTATATGAGTGTGAAGTGTAAGCCATTTCAAAGAGAATTTTATGCCAAAAGTCTATTCTCTATACACTCATGAAACAAGGAGGTGTTCATGGATGAAACGAACACAACCGTAAGAACCATAAACAGTAAAGCTCGACGGTTCAAAGATATCACATCTACCGATTGACCGAGTATATCCGACATATGTTCACTACGGAAAGTCCATGGGGAAACCTACTTATCCAGATGCAATTAATCCTTGCCTGTAAAGTACACAATTGTCCGTGTATTCCTATGTTATAACCATTCTCCATCAATGTGGGGGATTGTTGGGTATGTTGCAACAATTGATGGGAAATAGGGAGAAAGAGAGGAACTTGAAAAGTTGAGAACTTGAATAGTTGGGAACTTGAAAATTCTTCTTATGCTTTAATGAAAAGGCATTTGTCCCTCATCGGTGGTGGAAAGAAAAATAGGAGAGTTTAAATATAGAAACACTCCTATTAATTGTTAAAAGGGTTGGAAAGAGGGACCCCCCTCGCGCCGTCGTCGTCGCTCGCTCGGCTCGGCTACGGCAAATGATCGATCGAGAGATTATTTTTGGACAAAGTTTGTTTTAATTATTTAATTATTTATTTCATTAATTAAATTAAATGGCCAAAAATATTTTCAATTAATTAGTTCACGATTTCAGTTATTTAGTTGAAATTAAGCGAAACGTTTTCAACTTTTTAGTTGATTAACCCGACCTAACTCGGATCCGCACCCGTTTTATTTAAAATTTCTCGTTTTATTTAAAATTCCCTCCATGACTGTTCTGAAAGGTTGAAACTTTCAGGAACATTCAGTACCATTTGAACGATTGCAAACTTTCATTAATGGTCGTGTGGATTCTGAAAGGGTTGCAACCTTTCGGAACCTGTTCTTCTTGCCTATAAATACCATTCATTCTTCAGAATATTTCCTTACGAATTTTTTGATTTTCTTCTTCTTCTTCTGCACAAAAAATTTTCTTCGTGTACTTTCCTGATGTTGACTGGTTCGCTGACACCAGAGTTTTTGGTATCTATACTCTGGTGATTGAGATCATTTTACCCTGAGCGGTCATATTCCAAATCAAACCTCGGATACTAGAGGGGAACAATTTCCTTAAGGGGACACTGTGAGTTCAGTGGACTTGATCTTTCTCCTATTAATTTTTTTTTCCAGATTCTGGTACGTGCTTTTACAGATTTTAATTTTTTCTGTGAATTAATTTTTGTTCTTCTTTCTTACTGATTCAGTAAATTTTGATTACTTCATATTTCTGCCAAATTTATTAGAATCAGTAATTCTGTTTTTTTCCTAACACAGATTGGCAACATAATCTATATGATTTGTGTTGTGATGTAATGTTATGTTGTGTTATTTTAGGAGGTGACCTAGTCATATAGACCTCTAGAAGAAACTCTGAGAGTCACTAAAGAGTATGAAACAAATAGTTTTTATTCTTGTTGCATTCATTTTCTGTTGTGATGTATTGAGATAATTTTTTTTGTGTGAAATGAGGCTTACTCTATTTATCTCCGAGCTACTTATTAAGAGGGTCTCTATTATAGTTGTTGGGCTTTCATTGTAGTGAGACCATTATAGTAGGAACGGATCAGTCATAGCAGAGTGGGGGTAGAGTTTCAGGACACGCCACAAAGAGACACTTCTACCATAGCGAATCGAATTTAGTAGAGAGATTGATCATTCCTCTAGACAACGCTAAGCAAAATCGAATTTAGTATGTGTGTACAAATGAGTGATAGAGTGAGTCACAGATGAGACTAATGAGATTCAGAGGCTTTTTGATATAACTCAGTGTGGATGTAATTGCATATTTGTGTGTGATTGCTTAGATTATTTAGAGTTTGTGATTTTAATATTTCTGTTGTGGTGACTTACATATCTGGTGATGTGTCGACATTAATATATCGAAAGTGAGATTATCTACCCGGTGGACGTTGACTACTTGACTTGATGAGTTATTAATTATGTCTACCTTATTGTTGGATTTACATGTCTAATTATTTATTGGATTTACATGCCTATGATGCCGATAGTACGTGGTGTTTGTACTAATGCTACTATTGCACTTTTGTTTGAGTGCATACTATGATCTAGAATCTTTACGAGCCCCACATTCAAAGTAGTTGCACTTCTGATGTGAGGATGAGTTACTCTTTTTCATGCTGCCACAAATCTTCTAGAGGACCGGTGTTTATCTCTTTCATAAATTGTTTTTCTTATTTATTTTATTACTCTTATTAAGTATTTTAGTTGAACTCATGTATCATGACTTTTGGATTCTGAAGTTATAATAATTTATACATTCACATTTCTTTATCTATTATACTTGAGACTTCATGTCTTGTCTTAATGTTTTTAAATTATTTTAAATGAGTTGGTTATAGTATTTCTTAGTTGGTAAAATATGATTTGCCCACTATGAGTTAGTGTGTGTCTTAGATTGTAACAGAATTTGGATCAAATCTTTATGTTCTTTGATCTCATTATTTCTTTTGTGTTATTACGTTGTCCATGGTGATCCAAATTGGTATGTAACATTCATTTTTTCTCTGACAAATGATGTGGACACATTCAGGAGAAGCTATAGTTGAGGCTCTTGAGCCGACAATTACTATTGTGATGTGCGATATTGGAGGCAACACTAGACAGGGCCAACGCCCCAACTGTTAACCAAGTTAGAGACAAGTCAAGTCCCCGCACTTCTAAATAATCTTTAATATGGTATCAGGGAAAATAATGGTAGTAGTTTTGGAAATTGTTGCGCTAGCTCTGACTTCATCGGATGTAATCATTCAAAGTATTGACTTTGTTTAGGGGTTTGGTAGGGACTGGAGTGACACCCAAAAATTTGGTTGGGCATTATTTGTGGGTCCAGTATGTTTGATATGGATTCTTGGATGAAAAAGATTTACGAGATAGGGCTATTTTCATGAACAATGGATGGACTGGTGATGACGAGAGATGAGCATGATCTATTTTAGAGATTCACTAAGATGAATCCTCGCTATTTCTATGTTTCTGAGACTGAGGATATGAACGAGTTCAATAACAAACTTATTATTTATTAGTCAGATCTTAATATACCATCTTAAAATTGAGATGTCAATTCATATATTTTTAACACATGTCTTATCATTTAAATGTTCATCCATATTTAGACGCCTTATACTCTTAAAAAGACAATGAAGCCTTAGACTTGGTTTTATGTGCCTTGGTACTTTGGTTGTAGAAAAAATGTTTATCTTTCTTCTGTAAGCAACTAACTTTAAAAATATTATTTCCACATGTCTTAGAAGAAACAAAACTAAGCACCTTAAAATATGTTTGATAAAAAATAAATAACCTTTTCAAAAGCTTACCTCTAAAACATCATCTTGAGGTGCGACAGATGATATGGGGATTGCCACTATTGCATCTTCCACATCTACTTTGAAGTGCGTATTTATATTCTAGTAGAAAATATAAAATAATTTGTTATTTATTTCATAAAATCAAAAATGTGTGATCTAATTATATTGGAGGAGACAATCAAAACGTTTTCATTCAAATAAAATAAAGATGAAAATTGCTAACTTGATTGTAATTTATATGCGTATTATAACATTTTAAAACCTTAATAAAATTTCCAGCATACCCCCAAAAAATAAATAAATAAAGATTATTTTTCATTGGTCTTAGGTTTTCAATAATAGAAACAATGATTTCCTTGAGAATTTCAAATTTCTTTATCATTTTTCAAGCATCTTCACATTATAAGAAATTTTTACTTCTATTTTTGTTAAAAGAACCTATAGTTTTTAACGGTAATATAAATTAATTTATCTTTTTAACATATGTAATTATTTTTAAAAAATAAGATTATTAGTGATTTAAGTCGGATTCTCAACGTTTTTTTTTGCTAAAGGATTCTCAACGTTAATTCAATGTTCATGTGGGTATAAATGGATCATAACACTTTCATCTATTATGCGTTTAAACAAGGGTAGAATTTTGAAATTTTTTCATTACTTGATTTTGTAGCAAGGTGATGTCAAACGTTTAATTTATTTTTATTTGTAGAACTATTTAGATGTTGTCGTTATGATATGATTCAATTGTATCTTTTCTTTCATAACACAATAAACATCAAAAAGTTGTCCAAGTATCCATAAAAAAAAATAGTTTACATGGCTTATAAGGAAAAAGACAAGCACATTATAATTCGAGGAACATTTTAAGGCTTACCTCTAAATCATCAACTTTTGATTTTTGAGGAGTGATAACAGATATGGGAACATCCATTAACATTGTTATCACCATGAATTTTGCTCTGTTTATTCATATTCTATTAAAAAAAAAAAAGAAACGCATAGTTAGATTTTTTGTAAGACAAAAATATTTTGTGTAGTAATAGAATTTTTTTTCCAAAAATGATGAAAATTTCTACCTTGCTAGTAATTTATATTTACGTGCGAAGTAATATCTTAAGAACTTAATCAAAAATCTAGAGTACCCACATAAAAAAGATTCAAAGTAAACGATGCTTTTCCATCAATATATACATACTGTAACAAGATCAGTTATTGTTCTGGCCGCACATCTCAAACGATGTATTAAATATATTGGATGTATGATAAAAATAATCATTCTTTATTAAAAAAAAAAAAACTTTCTTAAAATAATTTTAACATTTGTGAAATTATCAAATTTTAAAATTTTTCTTTTAAAGAAAAGTTAAAGGCGCCCACAACCTCTAGATCTAGCACAAATTAAATTAATTTTCACTCAAAGCAACAATCATTTATCTTTTAGTGGTCAAACCTAAGATGATCTAAACTTGCATTCTTGAAATAAAAAAAATATTAGATAAATAGAGGGGGGGGGGGAGGGAATATGAAAAGCATAGATCCACCATATGAAAAATTATAGGTTTCGATCTATAGTGAGCATGCATCTCTCAAGATTCATTGGATTAGTGATAAAAATTTACATCTTAAATTTACATTTATTTCAAAAAAAAATTAAGAGTTTTGGGGAAAATCAATTTTAAAGACTTCTTTGTACAATGAAATTGTTAGAGTGGTTGCTACCTTTAGATCTATCACAAGTTAAATTTATTTCCACCATGTTAATAATTATTTCTTTTTTAATTTGGCCAAACCCAAAGAGATTGATCTCCTCTCTTTCCTCCTAGATGTACTAGAACTTTCATCCATAAAACAGTAAGAAAATAATAATAATATTAGGAAAAAAAAAGAATCAAAATCCTAGATAATTTAATAATAGAAGATATATAGATAGATCAATGAAATGAACAAGGCATAAGTCTAACCCTCAAACTTCTTTGAAGCAGATGAGTTGGATTAAGAATCTTCTTCAGATAGAATGAACTCAACAAGCGGAGAAGACAAAGTGAGAGTAAAAAGGAATTGTTTAGATATATACTAGTTTAGTTTAGAGTTTGTAAGAAAATTATGTTTGGTTCTTTTAAATATTTTTTGGGAGGTAGAATTGAAGGTAAATTAGTGTAATAATTCTTTTGAATACTTTTGGTGTGTGTTTGATATAATATCCTTAAAAGTCATTCAAATATTGAAAATATTTCACTAAAATTATTTTGAATTTCTTTTCCTATAATGTAATTCAACTATAACTTTATATCCTAAAATGAAAAAATTATTTCTCTCAATAGGTTTCTTAGTAAATTTAACCATTTAATTTTACCAATACATCAATTTAAGTCCTTAAATGTTTTGAAATTAAATATTATCTCCTAACGAGGATGATATATGGTGCAGTTACTAACTAATATGTTTTGTAATAACCACAAAGGTAATTTTTGAAATTTTTTATAAAATTATCATTTTACCCTTTTCTATAGTGACCCGAGTTATTTTTGAATGGATTTTGAAATTGATTTTGAGGTTCGAGTACAAAATTTTAAATTTTCAAAATTTTTTATTTCAAACGGCTAAAGTTGTTAAAATGTAGTTTTTGACATCTTATGGAATTCTGAGTGTCAGAATAGAATTTTTATCAATTTCATCAGTTCTAGAATGTGAAAATTGGTCTAAGAGTGTTGTCACATTCGGATTCAGAGTCTTTTTTTTAGGACTTGAGGTCTTAAGTTAGAACTTTGTGAAGTTTTAGGTTTTGGGTTGACGTTGGTCAACATTTGGGGTTCAGATGCACGAATAAGAATTCTGAGAGTTACATTGGATTAGAATGATGATTTGAGGCCTAAATGATGTTTTGATTAAATTTTTAGAAGTCCGGGGCTTGATTTAGTATTTTTAGGTGTTATATTTGTTTATTATGACTTCCAGAGGTTTCAAGTCAAAGAGACGTCGAATTTTTGTTTCGATGGTTCCATTGGTTTCAGATTGTTGGGGTTTATCATGTTGAATATATGATTTGTGTGAGACCTTGAAAGTTGAATAGTCGAAAGGAAAAGAGAAATGCAAATTTAGTCTCTAAAATTTGTTCTACAAGTCCAACCTAGAGACCGTAGAACGTCCTACGGACCATAGAAAGGAAGTTTTAGACTTGGAGATAAGTTTTTAGAATTTTCAGCTTTTGAAGTGTGACCTACGAATGAAAATGACAAACCATTCCGGACTTAGTTAAATTTTGAACCAAAATTCGAGTTCTATGGATGGGGTCTACTGACCGTAGAAAATTAAACATGCCGTAGAAAATTAAACATGCCGTAGAAAATTATACAGACTGTAGAAAGTTCTTGTGGGAAATAATTGAATATTTGTGTTAGGACCCTCAAAATGAACTAGGATAATCTAGAGACTCACATGCGCTTTAAGATCTAACAACTTGTTTATAAGGTGATAAATAACTTGTAATAGTTTGTTTGAAGAGGTTTGAGGTCAAACGTCAAAGGACGACCAAGACGTCCGGAAACTAGTCTTTTGTGTGCTAGTGTATCCTTGTATGTTTTCCTTGTTTTTATGGGTCGTTTGGAGTCAAAAAATAGTGGAGGTTACCCTAATGATTTAACAAACGTGTTTAGGGTCAAAACGTTCGGTTACAACTCTCCAAGGACCTACCTAGGGGTCCTTGAGGAGGACCCAACCTTTGGCCAACAAGTTGCCCAAGGCAGCAAGAAGTTGTTCATGGGTGAAACATGTACGCGATGCGTACTAGGTTCTTCATAGGCCAAATGTTTGGTACGCGTTGCGGACATGTAGCGGACTCTACTGTCCCAAATTTTAATTCCAAAAATCTTGTGGGAACAGCTCCGCGACGCGGACTTGTTCCCTGACGATAATTTCGAAAATGAAAGTTAAGTTTGAAATATCTAAAAAGGTCCAATTAATGTGGGGGTATTTTGGGTACTTTGAGGTTGGTTATAAACAGTTTTAAGTCATATTTACCCCATTCCCAAGTCAAAACACAAATACCCAATGAGAAATCAAAAATCCCAAACGCTTTTCTCTTCAAAAAGTCTCTCAAAACTTCATTTGGAGGTCAAACTCAAACTCAAGATAGAAGATAAATTTCCAATTGATTTCTTCTGCAATTTAATGGGTCTTCAATCAATAAGGTATGGTAACCATTTATCCTTAGTTAACCTTTCATCTAAGGAGTTCAATCAAAGATTTTCAAAAGTGATTCAAATACCAAAATTCTCAATTCTCAATCTAAGCATGGTTCCTTATCAAACGATTTTCTAAGTCATGCTATTGATAAATTAATGTTTTTATTATGATTTTTAAGGTAATTCCTTAAATAACCCATGATCTTCTTAATCTCTCAATTTAGCTTATAATGTGGGTCTTGTGATCTTGATTTGATGGTGATTGAATTGTAATTAGATTGTAATGTATTGTTTAATACTATTTCTATCTATATCAATTGATTATGAATTGTTGAGAATTGGTCAATGGTGATCATAGCTTGGAGAATTGGTAAGTTTAATTAATTCCTAGTTTATAGTCTTGAAATTGATGTTGTATGGTATGGTCCACTTATGGTGGCGGTGTTTACATTCTTGTCTGTCTATATATGTTGTGATCATGGCCTTGAAGGCAATAGATGTAAATTGAATTGATATGATTATTATCATGATTATGAAGGTTTTGTGTAGTCTTCTATTCTAGTATCATGACTTGTGTGTATTGATAATATGAATGATTATATTAGGGTAAGATATGGTCTACATGTTTGATTGTGATGAATACTATTGTAGACTAACCCCTACCTATGTAACCCTATATGAATGTGTGGTCATTTTATGTTATGAGTCTTCTAATCAAATGTTGGATATGTTCTTGCCTCCTATGATGTAATGTGGGTTTGTGGTCTATAGTCCCTAATACTATATGTGAGTTGTTCATGACTTGAGGGATATGGTATAAGTGTTGGGATCCTTGAAGGGTGGTTTACTTAATATCAATGTTGTTTCTCTTAGGTGATCATGATGAACAATATGTACACACACACCTCTCATGCATAACTAGGAGTATGATATGTTCATGGTGTCAATTGAAAGGATGATTCTCATATGCCCTTTATCTCTTATTATGCATGTAAAGTATATGACTAATGAAGTATGATAATGTGTTGTATAAAAGTGTTTATGTGAAAGACTTCCTCATATATTCACACATACACACACATGAAGGTATGAATGAAGCATGTTAATATTAATCTAGTAAATGAGAGTCTCTTGGATAGTTTCCTTAATTTTACTCTATACTAGACTATGTTATGATTATGTGAAAGGACATTCTCACATGATGTAGGTTTTGATGAAAGGATATTCTCATCATTAACCTATGAGCTATGTTTATGTATGTAAGGGTTTAATCTCCTAAAGCTGATCTTATACTCTAATGTTTAATAAAGACTTAACGGCTTTCAAAAAAGAGAAAGTTAGCTTAGCACCGAGTGAACTTAACAATGGGAGGAGTCCCTTCCATAAAGGATGGTAGGTTCACCAAATGTGGTGTCCCAACCTAAAAGAAAGGTAGGTTCACTTGCTGTTCTCATGAGGTGGAAACTACAATGCTATTTAGCATAAAGAGGGTTTCTAGTAAAAACCTCCTAGTTCCTTAACTATGTTCCCCCATAGGAACGTAGCAAATGGATCCACCTAGATGCTATAATGATATCCTACCTTATCAAGTAGAATGCCCTCCTTTCGGTGTGAGGGGTTGACACCGGATTCTATGTTTAGCTCAAATGGTCTAATGTCGATTTTGGCAATATTTCCCTAATGTAAAATGAACAATGGAAGTAAGATGATGAACCCTAACTAGGACTGCCTAAGGGATGTTGCTTAGTGTAGGTGAGGGAATGGGATCTTACCTATGCATTGCACAAGTGGCTCTTGAAAGGAATTCTAGGAAGGGGTTCTATATGTATATGTATTTGTATATGTATCTTATGCATGACATGATGATGTTAACATACTTGACGTAATGGTATGCGTAGTATTGGTCGTATGGTCTATTTGATGAAGGTCTTACTTAATATGCATGTTATCGGCTATACTTGTTCTGTTGATGAAATGAACTATCTATCTTTGCAAGGTTGTTTATTACTTCATTATGATGATATTGGTAGTATTGACTTGCATGTTTTCTTGATGTGTGCTTAAAGACTAAATGAATTATGACCATGATGTAATGAAGGAATGATTTCTTATATGATGATCTATGAGGTATACGGGTCTTATGTTTAAGGTTTCATGATATGTTATGTCTATGTGAAGGTATATGCCTAAAATGATGAAGGTTGTATGAATGTGAACCCTTGTTACCTTAAGGTGATACTTTAGTGTGAATGGTGGAATGGGATACTATTCATACATTGCACTGGATATTGTCCAAGAGTTGCTTTGGGTGAAGAACTAAGGTAAAAGAAAGGTAATACTAGGAAGATGATGAATGTGCCTTAAATATGAATAATGCCCATATCTATATAATGCCCATATCTATATAATGTATGTGAACTATTTTGAGATAATTATTCAAAAGATCCTCTTAAAAGAGGTGATGCTCAAGACTCCTCATAAACTCATTTAGAAATCAATAGTTCTCTCGTTTTGAATGCAAAAGTGTTACATGCTCGAGAATACTTAGGGGTAGTTTGGTGTGATAAATAAGAGGAATTAATTCTGAGATAACTTTTTAGTGGCCTTTAATTTATTGTTTGGTTGCAAAGTTAGTGATAAATTATCTCAGGATTAACAATTAGTCCTAGAAGAAGTTTTCCCTCACTGAGGGTGGTATAGTAGTCCCAAGATAAAATATCCTGGGATAAGGTGGGTAAATTAACAAAAATACCCCCTTAAACTCTTTGTTATACACCACTTTTGCTTTCAAACATGTTAACATAATTTTTAACAACATTCAAAACCTTAATTATTTGTTGTTTTTATGATAAATATATTTTTCTAGAAAAAATTTATACTTTATAAATATAATTTTTATTTATGAATATATTACAAGTTGAATTAATTTTGTGTAATTATTATGTTTATTTATATTTTTATTTCTCTTAAAATGTTCACTCCACTACTAAATTACATATTTTTTCATTAAATAGTTTATTACTCACTTAAAAATTATATTTTATCTATAATTAAAATGTACATAACTTTAATAATAAATTTTCTTTTACTTTAAAACTTAAAATGAAAATTTTGATTTTTAAACTAAATACGATGAAAGTTTTATTTTTAGGCTAAATAAGATGAACAATTTATTTTTAAGCTAAATAAGATGAAAGTTTAATTGTTAAGTTAAATAACAAAAAAAAAAAATTTAAAACATACGACACAGTCATGAAAATGCACACATACAAATATTTAAACTAAATAAGGTGAAAATTTTATTTTTAAGAGTGAATAACTAATGCTTGCAAAGAAAATTTTTAAAAAAAAATTTAAATAAGGTGAGGGTATTTTATTAAGCAAACAACTTAGCCTAAAATATTATACAATGAATATTAGTATAAATATGACAAATCAAAGAACCAATAAAAACTAATCTCAGCATAACTTGTCCCAGTATATAACTAATCCCACCATAACAAGTATTCAAACCAAACGACCCCTTAGTTCCCTTATACTTATTTCGACATGTGAAACTCAACTCTCCTCATCCTCATACCCATTTACTCAAGTATTAAAACAAATTATAACTAATAGCAAAAGACTTCACAAAATAGGGTTCATCCCAAATTATAGACGTGAACGACTGAATTCAAGGGTCTCAACAACCGTATATATAAATCAATACTCAGAACTTAAGAACTCTAGAAATCAAAGAATTAATGATACTACTCATCTTAAGAATGCTCGGCTCATAGGTTCATGCAAAATAATGGACACGAAAAACTCAACCCTAAGACCTCCATGTATAACATATAGTAATCCCATAATTAGAAATATAGTTTCATAAAGCATTAGGAACTTAATACTAACGAACTCGAAGATACTACTCCACTCAAGGACGTTCAATTCATAGAGTTCATGCGTAATTATGGACATGAGTCACTCGATTCAAGGTTCTCAATGATAACATATAATTCATCTGTACAACTTTTCTCATTCTCATATTCAAGTACTCCAGTTCTAAAACAAGTTAAAATTAGTTGCAAAAAATCACTCAAAAAGGGACTCGAGGTTTTTTCTCAAACTTTACTCTTAATCTAAATTTGAAATGAAAATTTAAGAGTTACGATTAGGATATGAATGAAATCTCAAGGATTAATGAAGATTAGGATAGTTAATGTCAATTGGGAAACAAATACACAGTTGGATGGATAGTATATAGGATGAAAGACGGAAGGCAATTGATTTTGACACTTAATGGGCCACCCAACTCTTTTTGTGCTAAAAAATATGGTCGTTTGAAGTTGACCAAAAATTTAAAAGAACTTATGGATGACTTGAACAAATTTCTCTTTAGTTCTTTTTGGGAGTCGAGAAGCTACGACTAGTGACCTTAACACCTAAGAAATTTTCAATTTCTCGTTAAAATCATATTCACAAACAAAGAATGGTTGGAGTCTTAGCTCAAAAAATTTTGAGGTGTTACTATATCCCCCCCTTGGAATCATTCGGCCTTGAATGACGGTAGGTATAGGAATGAAATAGGGTTTGTAACACCTCAGAACTTAAATAAAAAAGAGCAACATAAAATTGGCAAACCACGAAGCCCTTCACGGGCTGTGGTCCACCATACTAGCTGTGGGAAGGCTCGTAGAAGTGAGACTGAACCTTCCAAGCTCACGCCTAAGATCTGTAACACCCCAGATTTTTTTTGAACTAAGACTCGAATTGTCCTTCTTAGTGAGTTAGTTTTTGCCAGTGAATTAAAAACTTCTTAAGTATTAAGGCCAGGTCACTAGATGTAGCGCCTTGAGTTCTAAAAGAACTAAATTGTAAATAACAAAAATCTGAAATTTGGAAGGTTAAGCTAAGTATGAGTTTTAGTTCAACTTTAAACAACCATAATCCTAACACAAGATGATTGAGGTTTAATTCAAGATACCTTAGGAGATATCTTTTAATTATCCTTTCAATGCCATCAAGTTTGCTATGTTTCGAGTTCGGATGAGTGAGATATGACTTTTCGAAGTTAGGTTGTCCAGTTAAGGAAAGTTAGCCAAAAATAGTGAGGGATATTTTGGTGTTTATCTTACCCAATCAGATTTAATTAATTTTTAGTAAGATTTTAAGGGTTTAATCCTATTAGGTTCAGTTTAATAATCCTAATATACACCTAGGGTTTTAGTTGAGAGTTCAAGAAAAGAAAAGAAGAAAAACTAGGAAAAAAGAGGTGAGGATCAAGCGTTCGTCGAGATTCTTCCGTGATGTCGTGGACATTTGCCATGGGTTATATCCTTAAGAGGTATGTAAGATTCCATAGTGTTGGTTTAGTCCAACCACACACCAATCATGTTTTTTCAGCGAAATTTCATTCTTGAAGTTGAAAGATTAGAGTTCTTGATGAGTTCTTGATAGGTGTTCTTGAAGTTCATTCTAATTCTTGTTGTGTTGGGGTTTCAATGATTTATTGAGATTAAATTGATTAATTTGAGTGTGTTTTCAGTATATCAGAGTGTAATTAAGTTAAGTAATCGAATCTAAGTGATTGGAGAAGAAACGATTCTATTCTAGGCTAATTAGGGTGAGAAAACGAGCAAGGAAACTCGTTGGATTTTCTGGGTTGGGGCCTGGCGTGATGCGCTAGACAGAGCTCGCCAAACCCTCTTCTAAACTTTAGTGGCTTGTTCCCCGCGCCACCCATAGCAACATGGTCGCCTGCCCCATCCAGTTTGTCTTCGGTTGCTCCATTTGAGTTCATTTGAAGTGCACCTTCACTCCTTTTTTATTCTAAATATTCTAAGATAATTCTAAACACCTAAGTCATTTCTAACATGATCATAACCTTTAATTCATAATTCAATTGAACGTAGAGATAAGAGTTACATTTTGAGAATTCTTTCCAACATTCTAAGAAAGTTCCTTTGACTCCTTTTGTGGAGTCTTCTACAACTTCTAGTAACTTTTTTCAAGGCTCGAGCAAGTGATAATGAGGATGAAGATAAAATATTCATGAGTCTACCTTGTCATTAAGAGAACCTCCATGTCATGAACCAAAACTGTTGAATTCATAATTCACATTCAAGAGAGAGTTAAAAGTAGGGTTCATGAAAGCTATTGAGTTCAATTGTGAATCTTTTAAGGTAAACTATTGATTTTTGAGTAAGTAAGTATGAGAATTAGAAGAGTCATATACATGATTTCCTTATTGATATTTTTATCCTTAAGTCGAGTCCATGCCCATAATTCTGCATGGACTCCATAAATTTGAGCATCAATGGATATGAGTAGCTTCAAGTTCTAAGTCTAGAGTATTAAGTTCCTAACCCTTTTGATATTAAATTCTTAATCATTAGACCACTATATGTTCTCGTGAAGCCCTTGAGTTGAGTAGTTCATGCTCATAATTCCGCATGAACCCTCTGAGTTGAGCAAATATTGAAATGAGTAGTATCATTGAAGTTCTTGAGTCTAAGTACTAAGTTTTACATATGGTTATTGCAAACCTTGCATTGAGTTGTTCACGTCCATAATTTGGTATGAACTTTTAAGAAGTCTTTTACATATTTTTAAACTTTGTTTTAAGACTTAATATTTGAAGTTGAGTTAAGAGAAACAATTAAGTTTATTTTCTTGAAAATGATATATGGGAACTAAGTATTCCCAAGAGTAAACGTTTTCACATTTAAGATGAGAGGAAACTGAGATATCCCAAAGAGTTTTGAACATGAAAATGGAACATTGATTCCAAGAGAGATTTTAAGATAGTTTGAGTAATTATCTCAAACCAAAAAAGAAGTTATTTTAAAAACATATGAGCTAAGTATATTTGAGTAGTATTGAACACCGATATGGGGACACGAGTTCGTATTAACTCAAGCCCCCATAAACTATGTAGAAATCATGGGCAGAAAAAGGTCATACTTTTTAGATGATTCCTTAGTGCTTTTTTATCATAGACTAGTGGATCCACTTAGTAGTTCAGGTTCTATACTGATGGCAAGGTATAAGACGGTCCTTGGCAGCATGACTTAAAACGTTGTACCATCACTTAGACTCACAATGATGGTTGTCGGTTAGAGAATCTCCCACAGAAATTATATAACTTTATTATATAAGTAAAGTTGAATTTGTTATTGCATTTTCTTTAATGAACTAAGTTGCTTTTACTGTTTCATAAAGCATTGTATGTCTTGCATGTGTATTCTTGCTTTATGTTGAGTTGAGTATTCAAAGTTGAGTATCCAGAGTTGAGTATCATATCTCTGAGTTGAGCATCTTATCCTTGAGTACTTCTGAGTTGAGTAAGTTGAATACTTTCGAGTATTCTTGAACATTCCTTGAGTTGAGTAAGTTTGAGAAGAGGTAAGTATGTTTCAATTTTTATCAATTTCAAGCTTATGTTATGCTGTAGAATTCACCTTCCATGGTCGTACATTCCACGTACTGATCCATTTGGCTTGCATCTTCCCATGATGGAGACACATGTTCAGGATCATCAACAAGAGATTCGTTGATACATCTGAGAGTTCGAGTTAGCTATGGTGAGCCTCCTTGCTTTCGGAGGATTTCATTTACTTTTCAATTTAGTCAGGATGTCATGGGTCTTGTCCTGACTTCCACCTTTATTAGTTAGAGGTATCATAGATAGTCAGTAAAGTTGAGATGTTTGTATTATTCATTTATTTTATTAAATGTTTTAAATACTTAAGTTTCCTGCTTTATAGAGAGTTCAATGTATTCTTTTTTATTCAAAGTTTTTCATTTTTGTTAAAGCTTTGTATTTAAGTTTCATTAATTTGATTCTGTTTTAAGATTTTGCATGCTTAAGTTAGTCTTTCGCTTGGGGACCAACAATGGTTCTTGAGTGTCGGCCACGTCTAGGGTGTAGACTCGGGTCGTGACAAACTTGGTATCAGAGCACAGAGTTCAAGAGTCCTAGGGTGTCTATGAAGCCGTGTCAAGTAGGGTCTTCTTTATGGTTGTGAGGTCCCCATTTGTATAAATGAGGGATTACATACATTTAAGAAAAGTTTCTCTTCTTTCATACTCTTAATCGTGCAGTAGAGCTAAGTCATAGAGATCTATTCTAACTCGTGCGTTCTCATATTTATTTGACTATCCATCATACTAGAGGTGGTTGAAAAGTAAAATTTAATTGTCACGCCCCGAGCTACCCTCGAGACGCGGACACAGGACCTAGGACCACAAGTGATCCCAAGCTAACCCTACTAGCATGATCATAAGCATACTAAATATAATAAACTGATCTAAATCATAATTAAAATGAAATTATGGGGAATACCCATATATTATAACTAAGATATATGAAAACTGATGAGTTTAATACAAAGAAGATGTTAACTCAATACTAAGTTGAAACTAACTATGTCTAAAAAAAACCTCTAACTGACTAGAAATGCTAGGAGATGCTCCATCTAAGTCTAGCAAAACTGAAAATAAAGGACTAAAAATACTGAAAAGAAACTCATGACTATTGTCCTCGGAGAATGAGGAATCACCATTGATTCTACTGAACTGGAGATCGGGAATCGATCTAAGCGTGATCGGGATGTTGAGAACCTAAACCTACATCACGAGCAGATGTAGCGCACGTATGTGTCAGTACTTGAAAGGTATTGAGCATGTAGGATAAGGTAAAGCTGAAATAATACATAATTGAACAAATACAAAAACAAGTGTAATATTCTTAACATGATATACTGAATGTTGAGCGAACTGGATTCAATGACCAAATTGATAACATGTTGAGACTGAATACTGACTGAACTATAAATATGGTCAATGCAATAGAGTTTGACTGAACCGTAGGAGCTACTAATAACCAACAATAAAACCACATGAGCTAAATGTGGAGTCCAATGTATATGCCCCATCGAGAGGACACAACATATCCTGCCAGAGGTATAGAGACATGCTGGCGTGATCACTAAACCGATGCCCACAGAGGTGCCTTACAACCTACTTGGTTAAAACTTCTAGGAGTATTTCGGTACACTGAATCCTAGTCCAACTCGGTATTATGCTACTCCTAATGAGTTAAGATTAACACATTATGATTTAGTTTCTGTAATACTGGATAGCTCAAAACTGAACATGCAAACTGAGTATGCAACATTAATATGATATGATGCATTCAAATACTGAGGTATGTATATCCAAAATAACTGAAATACCTGACCTAGCATGTGTAATTCAAGAACTAAAAAAATACAAAACTAGGGTTATGAAATTTGTACAATAAACTGTGTAATAACACGGTAATCTAATTTGGAACATATGACTAACTAATTCATGATAATATATTTAAGTTCTAGAAACCCTAGGTCTAATCATGACAAGGGAATCAAGAATATGACTGAAATCTAGGGATCCAATGGGTGAAAGGAACCCATTAGTAAAATCCCACATACCTGGTGGTGAATTCCACGACGAAATCTTTAGATTTCAGGGCTGGAACAGATGGATCCTTGCTGCGTTCTTGAACTAGGGTTTCTTCTCTTTTGCTTCTAATTTTTTATGTTTTGATTAATGATTTAACTTAGGTAAGTTCTAGTTATGTTTTTAGGCTTAAACTGACTAAAACCTCATGATTTAGGGTCTAAACAATGTATCTTAGGGGTCCAACAAAGTAGAAAAAGACCAAAAGACCCTTTATTTACTCCCGTCGGAGTGACCTACGGATCGGACTTACGGGCCGTAGTTCATTCTACAGTCTGTAGGTTGGATTCGTAAGTCAAGTCTACTCGACAGACCTTCACTAAAACGAGCATAACTTTTTACTCAGAGGTCAAATTTTAGCAAACTTAGTGTCCTTAGAAAGAGGATTACATTATCTATCATATCACATGTCATGGAACACCTAATTCATTTTGTAATAAGAGTTATGACCATCTGAAGTTGACCCAATCAACAATTTTCTCTAACTGGTTTTTAACTCCCACTTACGATTAGACCTACGGACCGTAGATCGAACAAAGGTCCATGTTGGTCGGTCGTAGTTCATGTTAGAGGCTGGGTAACAACAATCTCGATCCATGGACACAGACCACGGACCGTGGTATGACTTACGGACCGTAGGTTTGTCCATGGGTCGAGACTTAACCAATTTTTCTGAGCTAATTTTGTGAGGGGCTACAATGATGAACCATGGATTCAAAATATGGGCCATAGGTCATACTACGTTCCAAAGATGGTGACTTTACATTGCACCTGTAATTTGTGAGAAGCTGAAATCTGGTCTATTTCGGATACGGGGTGTTACATAATATCCCTCTCCCCTTTGGGAACATTCGTCCTCGAATGAAGAATAAATTTGCTGAAATGGAGGGAGAGGGTTGCAATCCCTACAACTAAATACTAAGAACTGAATTTTTGTCTAAAGTGAGTTCCTAGAACATGCAATTACGCTGAAAATGCAAGTACAAAGTGAGGGAACATGATTCTAAGGCTGAATTCACGCATGAATGACTGAAAAACTGAAGAGAAACTATTGCCTCAAGTTGTAGTGGAATTGGAAGGAGAGAGGCGAGGATACTTTGTTTTCATGGCTGCTTCTGCTTCCCAAGTAACTCCCTTTACGGACAGACTCCTCGATAAAACCTTGACTGAAGTGACTTTTTTGCTTCTCAACCTTCTAACATGATGGTAAAGGATATCAACTAGTACATCCTAATAATAAAGACTATCTTTCACAACCACACTCTCTAATGGTACTACGGAGGTTGAATCACCCACACACTTCTTCAAAAGTGAGATATGGGAGACCAGATGCATTGCTGCTAGTTCTGCTGGCAACTCTAACTCATAACGCACTTTGCCAACCCTTTTAAAGATTTTCTAAGGGTCTACATATCTAGGACTGAGCTTCCCTTTCTTGCCAAACCTCATCGCCCCCTTCATAGGTGACACTTTCAAGAAAATTCAATCATCAACTTGAAACTCTAGTTCCCTTCTCCTTAAATCTACATAAGATTTCTAATGACTTTGGGCTCTCTTAAGTCTATCTCTAATGAGTTTCACTTTTTCCTTAACATATTGGACTAAATCTGGTCCTATCAAAACTGCTTCACCTACTTCAAACCAACCAAAAGGAGATATATATTTACGCCCATACATTGCCTCATAAGGGGCCATCAGAATGTTGGAATGGTAGCTATTGTTGTAGGCAAACTCAATAAGAGGAAGGTGATCATCCCGACTACCCTTGAAAACGATCACGCAAGCACAAAGCATATCCTCTAGGGTCTGAATTGTACACTCTATCTTTCCATCCGTCTGCGGATGAAATGTTGTTCTAAGGTTAACCTGAGTACCAAGACCCTTCTGAAATAACTTCCAAAAGTGAGAGGTAAATTGAGGACCTCTATCTGAGATGATAGACAAAGAAACCCCATGTAACCTCATAATTTCATTAATGTTAAGCTTGGCATAGTTCTCTGCCGAATCTGTAGTCTTGACTACCAAAAAGCGAGAAGACTTAGTCATCCTGTCAACTATCACCCAAATGGAGTCATGCTGTCTACGAGTATGAGGTAATCCTGTGATGAAATCCATATTGATAACTTCCCACTTCCAAGTAGGAATGTCGATCTCTTGATTCATACCCCCTGGTTTCTGATTTTCTACCTTGACTTGCTGGCAGTTAGGGTACTTACTCACAAAATATGTTATATCCCACTTCATGTCATTCAACCAATAGACTTCCTACAGATCGAGGTACATCTTAGTGGCACCTGGATTAATAGAAATATGGAGTTATAGGCTTCTACAAGAATATACTTTCTCAACTCACCCATATCAAGAAACAAACATCTACCCTTGTAGCGAAGTACACTATCTCCCCTTAGGAAGAAAACCTCCACTCTATGATTGTGGACTGCACCCTTAAGTTCAAGTAAGATTGGATTACAGTCTTGCTTTTCCTGAACCTCCACTACCAAAGAAGATTCTTCCCTATTTTGAAATGTTACACCACTGTTTGATATGCTCATAAGGCGACCTCCAAGCGAGCAAGCCTGTGAACATCCTTCACTAGTTCCTTCCTTTCCTCCTTAACATGGGCTACACTACCCATATATAATCTGCTAAGAACATTTGTTACTACATTCACCTTCCCATGATGTTATTGTACACTCATATAATAATCCTTAATGAACTTAAGCCATATCCTCTGGCGAAGATTCAACTCTTTCTGGGTGAACACATCTTGAAGGCTCTTATGGTCAATGAACACATCTACATGAACAACATCCAAGTAGTGTCTCCAGATCTTGAGTGCAAACACTACTGCTGCAAGCTCGAGGTTGTAACACCCCGTATTCAAAATAGACCAAAAAATACAGATTTTTCAGAAGTTGCAGGTACCAACAACGAAGCCAACTACGGACCGCCAGTCCACTTACGGTCCATCAGTCGACTCCGTCGATGGGCCAACTGACTCTCAATTCTAAGTCACAAACGACGGTCGACCAGTATGGACCGTCAGTTAACTTACAGTCCATCAGTCCACTCCGTCGATGGAACAGCTAACTTCCAGTTCTCAATCGCGAACGACGGTCGAACAGTACGGACCATCAGTCGACTTATGGTCCGTCAGTCGACTCCGTCGATTAATCAACTTATTTCTAGTTCTCAGTCGCGAATGATGGTCGACCAGTATGGACCGTCAGTCAACTTACGGTCCGTCAGTCCACTCCGTCGATTTTCCAACTGACTTTTAACTCTCAGCCACAAACAACAATCAACCAGTACGGGCCGTCAGTCAACTCCGTTAGTGACTCTGACAACTTTTAAGTTAGGGGCTTTTGGTTTTTTCCTTGTTCGTTTGGCCCCTAAGCTACATCGTTTAGACCCTAAATCATGAGGTTCTAGTCAGTTTAAGCCTAGAAACATAACTAGAATTTACCCAAGTCAAAATCAATAATGCAAACTTAGAAAATTAGAAGCAAGAGAGGAGAAAAAGGTCAAGAACCCTAGTTCAAGAACGCATAAAGTTTCCATCAATTCCATCCCCAAAATTGAAAGATTTATCCGTGGAATTCATCACCAGGTTTGTGGGATTTCACTAGTGGGTTCCTTTCACCCATTGGATCCCTAGTTTTCAGTCAGATTCTTGTTTCCTTTATCATGATTAGACCTAGGGTTTCTAGAACTTTAACATAATATCATGAATTAGTTAGTTATATGTTGCAAATCAGATACCATGTTATTATTCAGATTATCGAATGAATTTCAAAACCCTAGTTATGTATTTCTCTAGTTCTTGAATTACACATGCTAGGTCAGATATTTCAGTTACTTCAGATATACATGCCTCTTTTATTAATGCATAATTATCAGATTAATTGTTGCATTCTAAGTTTGCATGACCAGTTTTGAGCTATCCATAATTTACAGAAATTTAGTCATAATGTGTTAATCACTTAATTTATTAGAAGTAGCATAATACCGAGTTGGACTAGGGTTCACCATGCCCAAATAGTCCCAAACTTACTAGCCAAGTAGGTCTTAAGTCCCCTTTGTGGGCATCAGTTTAGTGATCATGCCAGCATGCCTTTATACCTCTGGCAGGGTATATTGGGTTCTCTCGATGGGGCGTATACATCTTACTTCATATTTAGCTCATGTGATTTTATTATCGGTTATTAGTAGCTAACACAGTTCAGTCGGACTCTATTGCATTGACCATATTCACAGTTCAGTTGATATTCAGTCTCAGCATGTTATAAATTTGGTCATTGCATCTAGTTAGCTCAGATTGAGTATATCATGTTAAGAATATTATACTTGATTTTGTGCTTGTTTGGTTATGTTTTATTTCAGTTCTACTCTATCATGCATGCTCATTACCTTTCAAGTACAGACGCATATGTGCGCTACATCTTCTCGTGATGTAGGTTCAGGTTCTTAGCATCCATATCATGCTTAGGTTGATTCCCGATCTCTATTTCAGCAAAATCAGTAGTGAGTCCTGATTCTCCTAGGACAAGAGTCATGAGTTTATTTCAGTCTTTTAGTCATTTAGTTCAGTTTTTGCTAAACTTAGCTGGGGCCTATCCCAACATTTTTAGTCAGTTAGAGGCTATTTTTAGACATAGTTTGTTTTAGCTTAGTATTGAGTTAATAACTTATTTGTATTAAACTCATCAGTTTTCAAATATCTCAGTTATAGCAAATGGGTATTCCCCATCTAAATAATTTAATTATGATTTAGTTTTCGCATCAGTTTATTATCTTTAGTATGCTCATGATCATGTCATCAGGGTTATCTTGGGATCACTAGTGGTCCTAGGTCCCGTGTCTACGTCTCGGGGGTAGCTCGGTGCATGCCAGAGGTCATGAGTTGGATAGTTCTTCTCATGCACCTTAAGTTGTCTAGAAGCATAAGCTATAATCTTATCTCACTGCATCAATACACAACCTAGGTCAAATCTAAATGCATCGTAATAGATCACATAACCATCTGAATCCTCTGGTAGAGTCAAGATAGGAGCTATAGTAAATCTAGTTTTTAATTCTGCAAAGCTTTTCTCACAATCATCTGACCATTGAAACTTGACCATTTTCTGAATCAACCTAGTCAATGGAGAGGCTATGGATGATAATCCTTCCACGAACC
The DNA here is from genome assembly GCA_016801875.1 of Solanum sitiens. Classification (NCBI taxonomy): domain Eukaryota; kingdom Viridiplantae; phylum Streptophyta; class Magnoliopsida; order Solanales; family Solanaceae; genus Solanum; species Solanum sitiens. The sequence continues at coordinate 4,274,405 of JABWTJ010000069.1, read as the reverse complement.
TTCTGTAATACCCGTTTGACCTAAGAAACTTCTGATATCTGTAGTAGAGGTAGGTCTGGTCCATTGTTTCACTGCTTCTATCTTCGGCAAATCCACTCAGATCCCCTCGCTAGATACAATGTGACCAAGAAAAGCAACAGATTACAACCAGAACTCACATTTCTAAACTTAGCGAATAACTGGCAATCTTTGAGAATCTGCAAAACAACTCTCAGATGAGTCGCATGTTCTTCTTCATTACTAGAGTAAATGAGGATATCATCAATAAACACGATAACGAACAAGTCCAAGTACTGTTTGAACACCTTATTCATCAAATCCATAAAAACTGCAGGAGCATTGGTTAGTCCAAATGATATAACTATAAACTCGTAATTACTATACTGAGTTTTGAAGGCTATTTTTGAAATGTCACTATCTCTAATTCTAAGTTGATAACCCGATATAAGGTCTATCTTTGAGAAATGACTAGCACCCTTAAGTTAGTCAAACAAGTAATCAATCTTGGGGATGGGATACTTATTCTTGATTATGACGTTGTTCAACTATCTATAGTCAATGCACATTCTGAGAGAACCATCTTTCTTCTTTACGAACAACATTTGTGCACCCCATGGCAAAATACTAGGACTGATGAAGCCCTTATCTAGAAGGTCATTCAACTGTTCTTTCAATTCCTTAAGCTTTGCTGGAGCTATTCTATAAGAACAAATAGAATTAGGTTGGGTATCTGGAAGGAGATCTATTCCAAAGTCAATTTCCCTTTCGGGCGGAACTCCGAGAAGATCTTCTGGAAACACTTCTAGAAACTCACTAACTATTGAACTAACTCAGGAGTTGGGGTTTCAGAGATAGAATCCTTAACCCGAACTAGATGAAAGAGATAACCCTTAGAGATCATCTTTCTAGCTTAAGGTAGGAAATGAATTGACCCATAGGCACTAAGCTACTACCCTTCCATTCTAAGATTGGTTTCTTTGGAAACAGAAAATGAACAATTCTAGTTCTACAATCAACTGAGGCATAACAGGAATGTAACCAATCCATACCTAAAATGACATCGAAGTCTACCATTTCTAAATCTACAAGATCTGCTGAGGTGACTTTCTGAGAGATTGTGACAGAGCAATTTGTGTATACCTATCTAGCTATATTGGGTCACCGACTGGAGTACAGACTGAGAAAGGTTCTACGAGAGTTTCTTGACTAACATTAAATTGGACTCCTATATAAGGAGTTACAAAAGAGAGAGTAGCCCCTGGATCTAACCATGTATAAGTATCAAGGTCAAAGACTCGTAACGCGCGTACTAGTGACTACATCAGGAAAACCCTCCTGATCTTGGCAATCCAAAAGAGCATACAACCTTTTCTGGCATATAACGCCACCTGTACCAGATGAGTTACCCTGTTGAGTCGGACGACTTGCTAGTGTTGCTGAATTGTAGACTGAGCTCTACCATTACTAACTCATTTACCCTGTCTAGAAGGACAATCCCTCAACATGTGACCAGACTGACCGCATCCAAAGCATCCTTCCTTTCGTGCAAGGCACTCGCTTGTATGGTTCTTACCTCACTTAGGTCAAGTGGAGTAAGCATTGGTGACTGAAACACTTCCCTGAGACTTTGAGCCTGGTGCCCTAACCTTATGATCATGCCTATTCTTGGAGGATGGGACACTACTGATGAAGGGGCTGGGGCTGAAATATTCTGTTAACTCTGCGAGCGATTTCCACCACCTGATTTCTGCTGAGAATAGTCATAGTTCTCATTCCTAGCCTTCTTATTCTCCTTCACCTGTTCCCTAAAATTATCACGCTCAACCTACTAAGCATGAGTGATAATCCTAGACATGTCCATATCTCACAGTAACATAGCATTTTTGCACTCAATGTTCACCAAATCTAACACTCCATATAAGAACTTATTCATCTGAGCCATGGATTTAGCAACCATGTGAGGAGGATACCTGGAGAGTTGGTTAGACTTGAGCCCAATCTCTTAGATGTCATGTTTCCCTACCTTAAGTTCATGAATTCCTGGGCCTTTGCTTTTCTCAACTCTATTGGGAAAAACATATCCAGAAAGGTCTCACTAAAGCAATCCCAAGTAGTAGGAGCTGCATATGTACCCCTATTCTCCTTCCACTGAGTGTACGAGATATGAGCCACATCTTTCAGCTGGTATGATGCTAAATTAACCCAATCATTCCTACTGACATGCATCACCTCAAAGATCTTCTTGACTTCATCCAAGAAATTGTGAGGATCCTGACCAGTTTGCGATCCTAAGAACTCAGGCAGATTCATCCTAACAAAGTCACAGACCCTTGTTACTGCGATCCACCACTAGCATTCACAGGAGCTTAAACTTGATTGTTCTTGTTGGCCACACTCTGAGCCAACATCAGAATGGCGTTCTTGAACTCAGCAATGGAGATTTCCTAATCTGGGACTAGAGGAGGTGTGTTTGCATTCCTGGCATTCGCATTTCTTACATTAGCTCTACGAAAAGGAATGATCTAAAACGTAGAACGTTGAGTTAGAATGGAATTAGATCATACCTTACGCACAATATGAGTAACAAGAAAATGTGGATTTTCCTAAAATATTTTGTAGCCTCCCTCATATTAGATGTGGTGCACCTCACACCTATGAAAAGGACTCTACTTAGTGCGGATTTTCAGACATCCTAGGACATTTAAACCTAGCACTCTGATACCAAGTTTGTCACACCCCGAGCTACCCTCGAGACGCGGACACGGGATCTAGGTACACAAGTGATCCAAGCTAAACCTAATGACATAATCATGAGACTAAAGATAATGAACTGATGTAGAAGCTAAATGATAATTGAAATTACATGATGAGGAATACCCATATATTATAACTGAGATATATGAAAATGATGAGTTTAATACAAAGAAGATACTAACTCAATACTAAGTTGAAACTAACTATGTCTGAAAAATAGCCCCTAACTGACTAAAAATGTTGGGACAGGCCCAGCTAAGTCTAGCAAAAATGAAACTAAAGGACTAAAAATACTAAAAAAGAAACTCATGACTATTATTCTCGAATAATGAGGACTCACAATTGATTATGTTGAACTGGAGATCGAGAATCTATCTAACAGTGATCTGGAAAATGAGAATCTTAACCTACTTCACGAAAAGATGTAGCGCATATATGTGTCAGTAATTGAAAGGTACTAAGCTTGTAGGATAGAGTAAAGCTAAAATAAAACATAACTAAACAAACACAAAAGAAAGTATAATATTCTGAATATGATATATCGAATGTTGAGCGAACTGGATGAAATGACCAAACTTATAACATGTTGAGACTGAATACTGACTGAACTGTAAATATGGTCAATGCAATAGAGTTTGACTGAACCGTGGGAGCTACTAATAACTAATAATAAAACCACATGAGCCAAATTTGGAGTCCGATGTATACGCCCCATCGAGAGGACTCAATATACCCTGCCAGAGGTATAGAGGCATGCCGGTGTGATCACTAAATTGATGCCCACAGAGGGGACTTACTACCTACTTGGATAGTAGTTTTGGAACTATTTGGGTACGCTAAACGTTATTCCAACTCAGTATTATGCTATTCCCAATGAATTAAGTGATTAACATATTATGATTGAGTTTCTGTAATACTTGATAGCTCAAAACAGAACATGCAAACTGAGAATGCAAAAATTAATAATCTAATAATACATTCAAATACTAAGGCATGTATATCTAAAATAACTGAAATACCTGACCTAGCATGTGTAATTCAAGAACTAAAGAAATACATAGCTAGAAATCTTAAATTCGTACATTAAACTAAGTAATAACACGGTAATATGATTTGGAACATATAACTAAATAATTTATGATAGGATGTTGAAGTTCTAAAAACCCTAGGTCTAATCATTATAAGGGAATCAAGAATCAGACTGAAATCTAGAGATCCAATGGGTGAAAGGAACCCACTGGTGAAATCCCACATACTTGGTGGTGAATTTCATAGAGAAATTATTAAATTCCGAGGTTGGAACTGATGGAACCTTGTTGCGTTCTTGAACTAGGGTTCTTGACCTTTTTTTCCTTTCTTGCTTCTAATTTTCTATGTTTTGATTAATGATTTGACTTAAGTAATTTCTATTTATGTTTATAGGATTAAACTGACTAAAACCTCATGCTTTAAGGTCTAAACAATGTATTTTATGGGTCCAGCAAAGTAGTAAAAGACGAAAATACCCCTGAATTAATTTTTGTCGGAGTGACCTACACTTGTAGGTTGGGTCCGAAAGTCAAGTCTGCTCGACAGGACTTCATTAAAACAAGCATAATGTTTTACTCGTAGGTTGGATTTTAGCAAACTTTGTGGCCTTGTAAAAAGGATTAAATTATCTATCATATCATAAGTCATGGAACACCTCATTCATTGTTTGTTAAGAGTTATGACCATCTAAAGTTAACCCAATAAGCAATTTTCTCTAACTGGCTGTTGAATCCCACTTACAGTCACACCTACGGACCGTAGATCGAACGACAGTCCGTGTTGGTCGGCCGTAGTTCATGTCAGAGGCTGGATAATATGAGTCTCAATCCATTGACACAGACCATGGACCGTGGTCTGACTTACGAACCATAGGTCGGTCCGTGGGTCGATACTTAGCCGATTTTTTTGAGCTGGGTTTGGGAAGGGCAACAGTAGTGAACCACGGACCGAAAGTTTGGGTCGTAGGTCAGAATACGGTCCGTAGGTGGTGACTGTAGTTTGCACTTGCAATTTTTGAAAAGCTGAAATCTGGTTTAATGAGGAAATTGCAAGTTGGTTTGATAGAAGACCAAGAGCAAGTTAAGTGTTAAATTTTAGAGTAATGCCTTCATATGAATCGTGCATTTGAGCTAAAAGTGAGTTGTACTATCTTGTCTAAGTCGTATTTCAGCTGAGATCTTTATGAGGAAATATGTCTAGAGCTTGGGTAGTATTTTCATCTCAAAATGATAATTTGAATGAAGAGATCATGAGCATCAGTAGCGAAAGAGCTAGAGTTAGAGGGAAGTATGTATAGGTTTAGCAATCTAAGTAACGGAGATGGTGTTCGACAAGCTATGTTAGTATAGTCATGCACCTAGTAAGATAATAATGAAGAGTATCCGTGGTGGTAGACTAAGAAGTGAAGAGTTCTGTAGAGCTCAGGATAGGAGGTAGAGTAAGTGTTGCAAGTCAATATGAGTTAACAGTATACCTTAACGAAAAAAGGGGCTATGATGATGTGCCATTGTGTTAGTAATGACCAAGTGTAAGTGGTGAACATAAGAGCAAGAGTATTTATGAGGTGATAGATCTAAGTTAAGCTTATGATATTTAAGGGGAAGCCCGTAATATTCAAAGTGTTACAGAATTAATTAGGCATTGATGTATAGTGAATGAGTGAATGTACTCAAGTTGTGAAGGAAATGTGATAGAAAAATTGTAAGTATGAATACTAAGAGGTGAGGATGAACTACTTGTCATAAGGTCCTAGTGGACGAGTGTTTCTAAAATTTGCGCATAGTAGTTGTGTGTTTGCATAGTAGGCAAACAATCATATTGATACTCGGGTTTAGTAATAAACATTAAGCTTGAATTTGAGATAACTGTCATGATCAAAAGAATGGCAACATGAAGGTGATGATGTTAGTCTTGAGATTTGATCTAGAAGACTTGAAATAGAGTATGTGTGGAATTGAGGTGATTAGCTGCAATAGATATGAGTGGTACAAGTGAGAGACCCTATCATTTAGATAATGGTAGTGAAGTGTGGCTAAGTCACTATACTATCAATAGCATTAAGAGGTGTGCTAAGATGATATGTTACCAGATGAGTTTCAAATTAAGTTATAATTTTCCATGTGTGCTTAGATGGCATGATTGAGTTGTCAATGTGGAGCAGGTCCGCAGCCTTCAAATGTCAGCTTTAGACCTAAGGGGGAGATGATAAGATAAGAAATCAAGTCAGGTGTTGAGAATCTCTGAAGGAGCTGGTTTGTAGGAGTCCATGGAGTTGTTAGAATACTAAGCTTGAATGTGGTATTATTAAACAACAGGTGGTTTTTTAGATCATACCAATGTGGTGGTAAGGAGTACCAGTTTTGGGATGAGATTCCTTACAGAGAGGTATAGAATCCGAACTTAAGGCTTTGGGTTAAGCTTGAATTTATTAAGAGAAGACGATTAGACGTGGACCTTAGTAAGAGTAACTCATTTCATACCCAGTCCAGTCGTCATTTGAGGACGAATCCAAAGGTTCTATATTGTAACACCCTAGAAATTTTTTTGAACTAAGACTCGAATTGTCCTTCGTAGTGAGTTAGTTTTTTCCAAGGATTAAAAATGTCTTAAGTATTAAGGTCAGCTCACTATATGTATCACCTTGAATTATAAAAGAACTAAATTGGAAATAACAAAAAATTAGAAATTTGGAGAGTTAAGCTAAGTATGAGTTTTGGTTCAACTTAAAATGACCATAACTCCTAGAACAAGATGATTTAGATGTAATTCAATATCCCTTAGGAAATATTGAGTTATCTTTCCAACGCCATCAAGTTTGCTAAGTTTTGAGTTAGAATGAGTGAGATATGACCTTTTAAAGTTAGGTTGTCCAGTTAAGAAAAGTTAGCCGAAAATAGTGAGGGATATTTTGGTATTTTCCTTACACAATCAGATTTAATTCGTTTCTCGTAAGATTTCAAATGTCTAATCCTATTAGGTTCAGTTTTATAATCCTAATATACGCCTAGGGTTTTAGTTGAGAGTTAAAAAAAAGAGGAGAGGATCAAGCGTTCGTTGAGTTTCTGGCGTGATGTCGTGAATTTTCCCCATGGGTTTGATCCCTAAGAGGTATGTAAGCTTCCATAGTGTTGGTTTAGTCCACCCACATGCCAATCATGTTTTTCAGCGAAATTGGGCGATATATGAGTTGGGTAAAATATTAGTTTGCCCATATTTTATCCATATTTTCATGAGTAAATAGTACTCTACTTAAGAATTCAAATGGAGAAAATATTTTAGTCTTATAGAACAACATAAAATTGAAGAGAAGTTACAATATATTTGGTAATATCATGAATTTGGAGTGAATAAAAGTTAGAAGTTTGATTCATTTGGTTAATCCATAATGTTACCCATATTCTACCCATATTTTATTGAGTTGAATATGAGTATCAACCCATATTTTATGCATATAAAAAGGCATTCACTCAACCCATTAAATATGGAAGGGTTACCAAAATATGGGTTCATTTCGCTGGCACTAATGTCAAGAGCTATTCAATATACTGACATCCGATAAAAAAAAATATTCAATATAACTCATCTCTATTTTACCCATCTTTATTATTCTCACTCGTAATAAAGAAATAAAAACTAGAGAAAAATTTTATAATTCATGAGGAATAGTTATGATTAGGCAGACACAAATTGTATGGGGCTAGAATTGGCCAAGTGATTTGTGGGTCTCATTTTTTTAAAAAAGGGGCCAAATCCATTTTTCTCTCTTCCTTTTTAAACTTTTTTCTCTTTGATTGAAATCTACAATTTTTCAACATCTCTTCTTCTTCTTCTTTTTTTCTTTTTCTAAAAATAATTTTATTTCTAAAAAATGTGAAATTTAGTCTAATTCATCGTACTTTTAACATTTGATATTATTATTCTTTATGTATTGATTATTTACATTACTAATTAATTAATTTTCAATAATTTTTTCATAAAAACTTAAATATATACACACTCTTCCGTCAATTTATATGATATCTTTTTATTCTTGAAATCAAGCAATGTAAAATTTAATTAATACTTTAAAATTTATGTTTATTTTTTTATATTAACATAAGAAATACAACTTGTAATGTTTGTTCATAAATAATCCTTCCCACTAAGTTGCAATTCAACCAAAAATACTATAAGTTGCAATTCTTATCATGTTGGCATATGAAAAAAAATATTTTATAACTTGAATTTCGAGAATAATTGAATAAAATGATGGAGAGAGTAAAATGAAAATAAAGAAGAAGAATTGATTAGTGTAATTTAAATAACTATTTATGTTTATCCTAAAACTAAAATAGTTAATTCTATGAGGTTAAGTGCACGCATCTTAGTTTGACTATTTTAAGTACGTAATAATTTGACTTAAAATTTAAATTAGTATCAATATATTTATCTCTATTTGATTTTTTACAAATCGGTATTATGAACTAGAAATGTAAGGAAAATAAATATTAATTTTAAGAAATAATGAAATGCTACTTTTAATATAGTACTATTCATTTTTCTTTGATCTTGTTATTGAATTATTTTAAATTTATGTAATGAAATATATTAAAATTTAAAAATAATAATGTAAACTACTTCACATTAAAGATAGGGGTAAATAGTGTAACGACCCGGATTCTGGGTTCAAATCGCCACCGGCGTCGTTAACCTCTTAGAGGTCGCAGACAAGCCTCTTCTTGCATTCATCACATTCATATGGTTAATTTTAGTGGAAAATTTAAAACTTTTATAAGTATGAAGTTTACATAGACTTCATATAGTTAATACTTAATCGCATCATATACTAAGCTCAACGTAAATGAAACAACCATCTATCATAAGAGTCAATTCGAAATAAAAGATGAATATATCATAAATAGTTTGCCAAACACGGCCTTATTACAAAGCTTCAAAATGAAAGTACGAAACAAACACTAGGGACAACATCCGCTAGCTATGTCTAAAACTAAGGCTAGACTAAAACTGTAGCATCCTCGAAATCAAGAGGACCTACCAAATGGTTTGGAGAGCGCTGATGTCCAAACCGCTGCAAGAGTCTTCAATCTATCCTCTGACCTGCACCTATAAAAATAGTAAATAATAGGGGGTTAGTGCACCACTTGTACTAAGTATGGGTGTATGCACACATACACATAAATCTATGCATGATCAATGAAAGCTCTTCCTAAGCAACATGCCATTTCTGGAAAGTCTAGTCATTAGACTTTCCTAATACGTTAGTTGTGAATTGTGGTATGAATATGATGTATTTTAATGCATTCAAAGCACACAACCTATTTTCTATATGATTACTAGACATTAGTATCATCAACATAATTTTAGAACAACTCGAGCGAAGATTCGAAATTTTGATCATCCAAACCCGAGAGCTCTTTCTTTGGGACTTAGTTTATTTTTCAGTCTTTTTCTTCTTCTTGTTGTGTAGTTCAATAATTCCTTTGGTCCTATGTTTTACTTTCAAGTGCAATAATTCATTGTAGTATCATACTCACAATGAATCGATGTAAGTAATCCAAGGACTAAGGAATGATTTCCCTACCTTATAGTGAGTCATTCTTTACACTATGTATTCATTATATTTCATAATCCATTCTCTATTGGTCATGCAATTTATTTCATTACTTTCATCTTAGGGAAGTTATGAGGTATTTAATTAACATTACGTTTCTACTTTCCTTTATTGGCATCATATAAGAAGTCATTATAAGTCAATATTATTTGGCTTTGCCCATTATTTGCTGAAACTTCATGAGTGTGATATTGGCAATTGACATTCTTAAGCTCTTCTTCATGGCTCACTTTGAACATAAGTTCCATCATTATTATTCTTTCTTACTTTCATAGAGACATCATTAGGAATAAGATCATGCGAGCTTAACATGAAATCCAGTGTCTTCCCCACACTGAAAAGATGTGATTCACTGTTTAAAATGAATCTAGATCATGTGAGCTACTCATGAAATCCAGTGTCTGCCCCACACCAAAAAGGGGTGATTCCCGGCTAAGGCGAATCCATCTCAAGTGTTCACTCCACACCGAAAGGAGCGGCTCACGGCTATAGTGAACCAAGAACATATCGTGAGCATTAACCGACATAGATCATGTGAGCTAAACATGAAATTCAGTGTCTGCTCCACACCGAAAAGGGGTGGAATCACTGTCCAAAGTGAAATCGAACATACCTAGCTCGCTTAGGTGGAAACCACTGGCTAGTTCCTATGTTGGCTAGACATAGTTCGAAGACTAGGGAATTAATAAGACTACTTATACACCTCGGTGGTAGCCTCGTCTCATGAGACTTACTCGTGCAAGCACATGCTCATTACTAGTCTATTGGTGTTGTTCTCACTTTCATTATCTTCTTTATCTTTTAGAGTTTACTCAAGCATTATGGAAGATTGCTTCTAGATTGAGATTTACTTACTCTTTTGATGACTTGTCATCCTTACTTTACATTGATGAAATGTGAATTATCCTTACATATCATCCTTACTTTACATTGATGAAATGTGAATTGTCCTTACATATCATCCTTACTTTACATTCATGAAATGTGAATTGTCCTTACATATCATCTTTAGGTGTTAATGAGACTAGTCTCACACATTTTAACACCTTCATTCGTGAGTATTATTCTAACATAGTAGCTTAGGTGTAAGTAAGACTTGCCTCACTTACTTTAACACCCCATTCTGGTCACTTACTTAATTTAGACCCCTTTAATTATGTTATAACTCACGTTACTTGCTTATTTTATTGTAGTAGCTTCATATCATCGTTTATGGACGATGAGCACTTCATTCAATGAGTTTCATGTGATCATAGTTCATTCTTTTAGAGCATGTTGGGAGTTGTCCCAATGAATGGCATGACCTTGGTTATGGATTCATTGAATTACTTTAGAAGTGCTTATAATATCATTTGATATTCTAACTACATAAGATTGGGATATGATTAGTATTGTCCAAAAATGTTATGTACGATATGTCCGAAAATGTTATGTACGATATGTCCCAATTGTTTATGCCAATAAAATGGCTAACGATACATTGTCTAAAAGTGATGCATGTAAATTGCTATAATATTATATTAAATAGCTAAATGATTGGCTAATGTATAATGTATAAAAACTTAAGCATGTTGAACATGAAAATTAGCTTATGACAACAAATATGGTTATGAAATCTATGCCCAATTGTTTATGCCAATAAAATGGCTAACGATACATTGTCTAAAAGTGATGCATGTAAATTGCTATAATATTATGTTAAATAATTAAAAGATTGGCTAATGGTTCATACATATTAAATTAAATATGAACACACTTAAAATTGGCACATGCCAACAAAAATGGTTATGTAGTTTAATATTGAAAGGTTGAGGCCAATACTAATCATATGTCAATCTTATGTAGTTAGAATATCAAATGATAATATAAGCACTTCTAAGCTAATTCAATGAACCCATAACCAAGGGCATGCCACTCATTGGGACAACTCCCAACATGCTCTAAAAGAATGATGTATGAACTCATGAAACTCATTGAATGAAGTGCTCATCGTTCATAAACGATGATATGAACTACTACACTAAAGTAAGTAAATAACGTGAGTTATAACATAATTAAAGGGGTCTAAATTAAGTAAGTGACCAGAATGGGGTGTTAAAAGAAGTGAGACAAGTCTTACTTACACCGAAGCTAATTTGTTAAAAGAATACTCACGAATGAAGGTGTTAGAATGTGTGAGACTAGTCTCATTAACACCTAAGGATGATATGTAAGGACAATTCACATTCATCAATGTAAAGTAAGGATGATATGTAAGGACAATTCACATTCATCAATGTAAAGTAAGGATGATATGTAAGGACAATTCACATTCATCAATGTAAAGTAAGGATGATATGTAAGGACAATTCACATTTCATCAATGTAAAGTAAGGATGACAAGTCATCAAAAGAGTAAATAAGTCTCAATCATACTCTATATGTAAGTGTAAGGACAATTCACACTTAATACTAATGATGAGATGAGAAATCATCTAATGAGCTATGATGTCCTCATGCTAGAAGCCAGCTTCCATGATGTATGAGTTGAATGTAATGGAACTTTATACTGAGCACCGATAGGCTAGCTATGAGCGGTGATGCCTTCCTTCGGGAAGGGCGGAGGTTCACGTAACTCTCATGAGATGAGACTGTCCGGCATGCCGGGTATGGGTCTCCTTATATCTCCTAGTCTTTGAACCTATACTGCCAATATAGGGATCTAGCAGGGTTCATTTCCCTATATACGCTAGCATGTTTTGGTTTCACCTTGGCCAGTGACTCCACCTCTTTTCGGTGTGGGGAAGACACCGGATTTCATGAGCTCACATGATCTATGTCGGTTAAAGTTAAAGTTCCTCAAAGTATGAAAGATAAAGAAATGAACGATACCGAAGGTGTTTGTGCAAGACAATCAGGAGGTGAAATCAGATTCAAGTAATGGCATTAGGTCATTCTTGGTCATTGCACTTCATGATCCCGATGAGAGTCTTAAACTTTATCCTAGGTATGGCTGGTATTTACATCAGCATACGAATGAATGAAATGAATAATGTGAAGTACGAATGAACGAATGAAGTAGACTCTGTGTTTGCTAAAGAAGGCCCTCGGGTTGAGGTCCCATATGTTGGACCCTCACTTGAGATGTCTAAATGCTATATCAACGATTCCAAGGTCTCGTGTATATGAAATGTATACTTATAAAACATGAAAGTAATGAAATCAATGGCATAATCAATAGAGAATGGCTTATGAAATGTAATTAATACTTGATGTAATGAATAACTTGTTGTAAGGATAGTCAAATCGTGTCCAATAAAGTTTACAATAAGTAAAGGGCATAGCCAATAATGAATCCTCATGTTATGAAATGATAAAGCCAAATGAATTGGGTTATGATGACTTTATATAATTGACAAAAGATGTTAGTCAAATAAAATTGGCTTATAATGACTTCTTTTATTATGAAAATGATCATATCCAATAATGACTATAGTCAATAACTATTGACTTATAAATATATTCATGCCCCAAATTGTAGTTAACTCAAATTTCTTAATCTCTTGAATTACTTACTTGATTCATTGCGGGTATGGGTCTACAATGAATCATTGCACTTGTAAGTAAAACATAGGACTAAAGGAGTTATAGAACTACACAACAAGAAGAAGAAAAAGGCTGAAAAATAATCTAAGTGTATAAAGAGGAGTTCTCGGCCTAAGAGGATCAAAATCTCAAATCTTCGCTTGAGTTATTCTAAAATTATGTTGATGATACTAATGTCTTGTAATCATATAGAAAATGAATTGTGTGCCCTGAATGCATTAAAATACATCATATTCATACCACAATTCACAACTAACGAATTAGGAAAGTCTAATGACTAGACTTTCCATAAATGGCATATTGCTTAGGAAGAGCTTTCCTTGATCATGCATAGCTTTATGTGTATGTGTGCATACACCCATACTTAGTACAAGTGGTGTACTAACCCTCTACTATTTACTATTTTTATAGGTGCAGGTCAAAGGACAGGTTGACGACACTTGCAGCGGTTTGGACTTCATCGTTTCTCCAAACCAATTGGTAGGTCCTCATGATTTCGAGGATGCTACAGATTTAGTCTAGCCTTAGTTTTAGACATATCTAGTGGATGTTGTCCCTAGAGTTTCTTTCGTACCTTTATTTCGAAGCTTTGTAATAAGACCGTGTTTGGCAAACTATTTATGATATATTCATCTTCAGTTTCGAATTGATTCTTTATGTTAGATGGTTGTTCTATTATGTTGAGCTTAGTATATGATGTATCTAGTTAATAATTATATGAAGTCTATGTATACTTCATACATATAAAAAGTTTTAAATTTTCCGCAAATTTAACTAGATGAATGTGATGAATGCAAGATGAGGCTTGTCTGCGACCTCTGAGAGGTCAACGACACCGGTTGCGATCCGGATTCCAGAATCCGGGTCGTAAAAAACTTGGTATCAGAGCATGAGGTTAAATTACCTAGGATCTAAAGCTCAACACAACCACGTTACGTAGTTTCTAGATTATGGTTGTGAAGCGCGCCATAATCATGACTTAGAGACTACGCGGTGATAGGAAATCTTCCCTTCTTCTACTCATTATCGTGCTATCTAGAGATTTGACACTTTATGTCATTATAAGTATCTAACTTCCTTCTTGTGTGAACGCGTAGAAGAATACACACAAGGATTAGGATGGCCAAGTGGTCTAAGGCGCCAGACTCAAGATCTGGCCTTCCCAAAAAGAGGCAATGATGGACATGTCCAGCGTGATCGAAAGATGTGTAGTAAGGGTGGTCGTTCGCATGAAGGTGAGTATATGGTAGATTCTAAATGCATGCCACGGGTGTTAATGAAAAGGAGGAGGCTAAGTTGGCTGCATATAAGCTCAAGGATGTGGCTCAGGTATGGATTGGCTTCATAAGTGTTATGCTATAATAGACTATAGAAACAGGGTAGTAAGGCTTCAGTTTCCAAATAAGTTGGGTTAAAATGAGAATGGTGTGGTTCAAATCTTAAGGCCAACAAGATGTCATCTAAGAGGTTAGATATACTCTTACTAAGTCTGGTTTATGCTTAAGAAACTCTAAGTTTAAGTGCTTTAGTGGATTTGGTGTGGTAATTCCCTAATCGTATGTCGTATAATAGCACTATGTGAGTTAAAACGAAGTTATGTTGAATTTTATGTTGCTGTTTTTGTGTAGCATAGGCATGTTTTCTGTGTTGCATGATTTGTGATGTGCATTAAGTTAAGTGTGATTGAGAAGGAAATTCCTCAATCTTAAATATGAAGCTTCAGATAAGCTTGAATGATATGCATCATCCAAATATGTGTGAATCATATATTCACAAAAGAGAAAAGTTTAAGCATGATAAAGTAACTTTCGAAAATCACCCACTTTATTTAAATGATGTGTAAGTGTCATTCGGGGACGAATGTTCCTAAGGGGGGGATAATGTAACGTTACGGAAAAATCATATGTCTAATTAAGAGCCCAGTAAGTCTCTAAGAATACTTGATAGGGGTACATAGGCACCCCAATGCCCAATATTGAGAAATATTGGGCATAGTACAGAAGAATTGGCTAAGGGATATTAGCCAATTTTCTATATATGAACAAGAAAAATACATTTTTGGGTTGCCCTACCCAATCAAAGATTCATTGTTCAAGAAATGTACCTGCAAGGAAGACCCTAAGCTAAAAATAAGTACGTTGAATATAGATCCTCAACACAATTCATTAGGTACTAGGCATCCAAGTGTCAATCCTAGTACCATAGCATGACCATTTAAAATGATCATGTAAATTAAGCAGTGCCCAAGGACATGGTGAGGGTCCTTGGGACAATAAGTAAACATTCCCAAATGAACCATAAATAATAGTTAGTTAGAAAAGTACAACCAACCCATGTGCAAGCACATGTGCAAGACATGTGAAGAAGTGGCCAAGGAGGGTACCACCCTAACCGAATTCGGTTAGGGTAGTTAGGGGGGGAAAACGTGCACAAGGGACCCCTCCATGTGGGGACTAACTTCCTAACTAATTATAAACTCTAAACTACTGCCATAAATAGCTAACTAACCTAGGACCAAACGAAATAAACTAATTAGTGCACCCGACAACCTAGGACCAAAATCGGGTTGACACTAACCTAGTACTAGTTAAAGAGACAACCTAGTACCTAACCTAGGATGGTCCAAAAGGTTAGTTATGGTCCTAACAACTTAGGGGTACTTTAGTAATTCCCCTAGGTTACCTAATTAATCAATTTGGCAAATTAATTAATTAATTTAAAAGGGCTAAAACCGAAACTAAAAAGGAAATTTTCAGATTTCGGTTAAGACAAGAAAGGGACAACCTAGTACCTAACCTAGGATGGTCCAAAGAGTTAGTTAAGATACTAACGACTTAAGGGTACTTTATTAATTACCCTAGGCTACTTAATTAATTAATTTATAAACTTAATTAATTAATTTAAAGGGGCAAAACCGAAATCAGAAAGCAATTTCTAGATTTCGGTTAAAACAAGAAAAAGACAACCTAGTACCTAACCTAGGATGGTTCAAAGGATTGGTTATGGTCCTAACGACTTAAGGGTACTTTAGTAATTACCTTAGGTCACCTAATTAATTAAATTAGCAATTTAATTAATTAGTTTAAATGATCAAAATGAAATTCTTACACTAACCTAGTACAACTCAAGAAACATCCTAGTACTTAACCTAGGATGGTCCAAAAGGGTTAATTTTGGTTCCAATGACTTAGGGGTACTTTAGTACTTACCCTAGGTACCTAAATTAATTAAATTAAGGATTTAATTAATTAATATAAAGTCAAAATGTTGACCAAAACCATAGTCAATACCAATTTCCAGATTTGACTAGGTGTTATGTTCTCCTATATTTAGTCAACTTAGGAGGGGCGTTTTGGTAATTGGTTAATTAGTTTATTAAATTAACTTATTAAACCTAAGTTTTATAATTCAAGATCAGTTCTTAAACATAAAAATCACGTTCAAACTCATAGAAAAGGCGACACAAAAACAGCAAGCAGCGAACGAAAGAAAAACAGAAAATTTATCGATTTCTCTAGGGTGATTTCAAGGTTTCTTCAAGGTTTCGTTCAAGGTGGCCTTCGTAGATTAAGTTCTACATAAGGTATGGGTTTCTCTCCTAGAATTCTTTCTCCAAGAGTATTTTCCTCCGAATGATTCACAAGATCTTGAAAACTAGGGTTGTTCCCGTTCTCGTCGAACTCCTTTCCCTAGTATCCTTGTTACGATTTCAATGTTGAATAGGTTAGAAAATATGTTGTTGGTATGTGGTGCTGGCTGATCTTAATGTGTATGGTTTTTGATTAATAATGATTGAATGAACCTATTAATTGGACTTGTTTGATGCTAAGTGTTATTACGTGAATTAAAAGAATGATACTATGTTAACGATATGTCCGAAAATGTTATGTATGAAGATGTTACGGTCTGTTGTGCACGCTTGCTGTTAATATGACGTTATGAAGATGATATATTCATCAAATGATAATATGATGCTGTCCAAGATGTTTAAAAACGTTATGCCTAAAGTTATGTTATAAGGTTGGCTAAAAAGATCTCCATGAAATCATAATTTGAGTGATTGTTGGCTTATGCCAATAAAATGGCTAACAATACATTGTCCAAAAGGGATGCATGCAAATGGCTATAATGTTATGATTAATAATTGAATTGGCTAATGAATAAAGGTATAATAATGTAAGCATGAATGAATATAACTTTGGCTTATGCCAACAAAGAAGTTATGAAGCCTATAGCCAATTGCTTATGCCAATACTAATCTTATGCCAATAAATTGGCTGACACTACATTGTCAAACAAGTTGTAGGGAATTGGATATAATATAATATTAAATAGCTAAAAGATTGGCTAATATATAATGCATAAAAACTTAAGCATGTTGAACATGAAAATTGGCTTATGACAACAAATATGGTTATGAAATCTATGCCCAATTGTTTATGCCAATAAAATGGCTAACGATACATTGTCTAAAAGTGATGCATGTAAATTGCTATAATATTATATTAAATAGCTAAATGATTGGCTAATGTATAATGTATAAAAACTTAAGCATGTTGAACATGAAAATTGGCTTATGACAACAAATATGGTTATGAAATCTATGCCCAATTGTTTATGCCAATAAAATGGCTAACGATACATTGTCTAAAAGTGATGCATGTAAATTGCTATAATATTATGTTAAATAATTAAAAGATTGGCTAATGGTTCATACATATTAAATTAAATATGAACACACTTAAAATTGGCACATGCCAACAAAAATGGTTATGTAGTTTAATATTGAAAGGTTGAGGCCAATACTAATCATATGCCAATCTTATGTAGTTAGAATATCAAATGATAATATAAGCACTTCTAAGCTAATTCAATGAACCCATAACCAAGGGCATGCCACTCATTGGGACAACTCCCAACATGCTCTAAAAGAATGATGTATGAACTCATGAAACTCATTGAATAAAGTGATCATCGTTCATAAACGATGATATGAATCTACTACACTAAAGTAAGTAAGTAATGTGAGTTATAACATAATTAAAGGGGTCTAGATTAAGTAAGTGACCAGAATGGGGTGTTAAAAGAAGTGAGACAAGTCTTACTTACACCAAAGCTAATTTGTTAAAAGAATACTAACGAATGAAGGTGTTAGAATGTGTGAGACTAGTCTCATTAACACCTAAGGATGATATGTAAGGACAATTCACATTCATCAATGTAAAGTAAGGATGATATGTAAGGACAATTCACATTCATCAATGTAAAGTAAGGATGATATGTAAGGACAATTCACATTCATCAATGTAAAGTAAGGATGATATGTAAGGACAATTCACATTTCATCAATGTAAAGTAAGGATGACAAGTCATCAAAAGAGTAAATAAGTCTCAATCATACTCTATATGTAAGTGTAAGGACAGTTCACACTTAATACTAATGATGAGATGAGAAATCATCTAATGAGCTATGATGTCCTCATGCTAGAAGCCAGCTTCCATGATGTATGAGTTGAATGTAATGGAACTTTATACTGAGCACCGATAGGCTAGCTATGAGCGGTGATGCCTTCCTTCGGGAAGGGCGGAGGTTCACGTAACTCTCATGAGATGAGACTGTCCGGCATGCCGGGTATGGGTCTCCTTATATCTCCTAGTCTTTGAACCTATACTGCCAATATAGGGATCTAGCAGGGTTCATTTCCCTATATACGCTAGCATGTTTTGGTTTCACCTTGGCCAGTGACTCCACCTCTTTTCGGTGTGGGGAAGACACCGGATTTCATGAGCTCACATGATCTATGTCGGTTAAAGTTAAAGTTCCTCAAAGTATGAAAGATAAAGAAATGAACGATACCGAAGGTGTTTGTGCAAGACAATCAGGAGGTGAAATCAGATTCAAGTAATGGCATTAGGTCATTCTTGGTCATTGCACTTCATGATCCCGATGAGAGTCTTAAACTTTATCCTAGGTATGGCTGGTATTTACATCAGCATACGAATGAATGAAATGAATAATGTGAAGTACGAATGAACGAATGAAGTAGACTCTGTGTTTGCTAAAGAAGGCCCTCGGGTTGAGGTCCCATATGTTGGGCCCTCACTTGAGATGTCTTAATGCTATATCAACGATTCCAAGGTCTCGTGTATATGAAATGTATAATTATAAAACATGAAAGTAATGAAATCAATGGCATAATCAATAGAGAATGGCTTATGAAATGTAATGAATACTTGATGTAATGAATAACTTGTTGTAAGGATAGTCAAATCGTGTCCAATAAAGTTTACAATAAGTAAAGGGCATAGCCAATAATGAATCCTCATGTTATGAAAATGATAAAGCCAAATGAATTGGCTTATGATGACTTTATATAATTGACAAAAGATGTTAGCCAAATAAAATTGGCTTATAATGACTTCTTTTATTATGAAAATGATCATAGCCAATAATGAGTTCAAATATACTTATCCAAATTGATCAACTAATGTATTTAGCCAATAAAAATTGGCTTATAAAGAATTCATGCCCAAAGTAAGCAAGAACATAAGTTTTAATGATATGCCCCAAGAACTTTGCACATTATGCAATCAACTAAAGAATGAGTATAGTCAATAACTATTGACTTATAAATATATTCATGCCCCAAATTGTAGTTAAGTCATATTTCTTAATCTTTTGAATTACTTACTTGATTCATTGTGGGTATGGGACTACAATGAATCATTGCACTTCTAAGTAAAACATAGGACTAAAGGAGTTATAGAACTACACAACAAGAAGAAGAAAAAGGCTGAAAAATAATCTAACTGTATAAAGAGGAGTTCTCGGCCTAAGAGGATCAAAATCTCAAATCTTCGCTTGAGTTGTTCTAAAATTATGTTGATGATACTAATGTCTTGTAATCATATAGAAAATGAATTGTGTGCTCTGAATGCATTAAAATACATCATATTCATACCACAATTCACAACTAACGAATTAGGAAAGTCTAATGACTAGACTTTCCAGAAATGGCATGTTGCTTAGGAAGAGCTTTCCTTGATCATGCATAGCTTTATGTGTATGTGTGCATACACCCATACTTAGTACAAGTGGTGTACTAACTCCCTACTATTTACTATTTTTATAGGTGCAGGTCAAAGGACAGGTTGACGACACTTGCAGCGGTTTGGACTTCATCGTTTCTCCAAACCAATTGGTAGGTCCTCATGATTTTGAGGATGCTACAGATTTAGTCTAGCCTTAGTTTTAGACATAGCTAGTGGATGTTGTCCCTAGAGTTTCTTTCGTACCTTTATTTCGAAGCTTTGTAATAAGGCCGTGTTTGGCAAACTATTTATGATATATTCATCTTCAGTTTCGAATTGATTCTTTATGTTAGATGGTTGTTCTCTTATGTTGATCTTAGTATATGATGTATCTAGTTAATAATTATATAAAGTCTATGTATACTTCATACATATAAAAAGTTTTAAATTTTTCTCAAATTTAACTAGATGAATGTGATGAATGCAAGATGAGGCTTGTCTGCGACCTCTGAGAGGTCAACGACGCCGGTTCCGATCCAGATTCCAGAATCCGGGTCGTGACACCTAACGTGTCATTTTATTAATGGTCTAAATTTGAATAATATAAATAATCAAATAACATATAAACACCATTATATAAAGGAAATAAAAATATTGGTATTTGAATATATTATAGTTGTCAAATATGTTCGATATATATTTTGTGAATGACATACTATTGGTTCTTTATGTAGATCGCTATGCATATATAATATGATTCTTCTATCTACAATTTTTGCATAAATATAGAGTTCTATATAGATCGTTATGCATGTATATATGTCACGCCCGAACCTACACCTCAGACGTGGCTGGCACTCGAGATCCATTGTTGTCCCCAACCAAACTCTTCGTCTTGCTTACTTACTATGCAAAAGACTCTAGGCACTATTACAATGATCAAATGTACTTAACTAAACTTAATAACAAAATACTAAGAATGCTTAAAGAGTCAAACATTCAAACTAGCCAAGATGACAACTCAAATCTCAAAACCTAAGCCAATAATGAAGTAGTGATAAATGAATTAACTAAATGATTGTCTATCTATGAGGCCTTTAAACAACTGAGATGGATGTGGGGATAGGCCCACGATATCCTAATGAACTAAGCTAATATTGAAAGTAATGAAATGGATTCTCTGAAAAGCAAGAAGTCTCACCACCTGGATCACCTCAACTCAACATTACTAAACTCATTTCATTATAAAGCAGTTTATAACAAGTGCAATATAAAGAAAAGTTGTTTAAAAACATGATGTCAACTCTGTGTGCAAGGATACAACATAACTCCGAATGTATGTAAAAATACAATTATTGTTGTGGGAATTTCTCTAACCGACAACCATAACGTAAGAGCTATTGTAATGATATCCCATTTTTCCTCACGTTGTAGGGCCGTCCTATACATTGCCAAGAGTATATAACCTGAAGTAATAAGTGGATCCACCAGTATATGCTAAAATAACACTAAAAGAATTATCTAAAAAGTATGACCCTTTTCTACCCATGGTGGCTACATGATTTATGGGGGCTGTGATTTGTTTGAACTCTCCCCCATATCGGTGTTCAATAACTCCCAAAAATATAATATTAGCTCTTATGTCTTAAACATAATTTTTTGTGTGATATGAGATTACTACTCAAAAGCCTAGCTCAAAGGCTATCTTGGAAATGAAACTTTCCTCTCTTGCTTTATTTTGAAACCGATTACTTTTTCCTGAAAACTAGCCCCAAGGCTCTTTGGAAATCTCAGTTTCCGTTCTTATTTAAATGTGAAAAATTTTTAAATCTCTTTGGGAATACTTAGTCCCCATATACTTTTGAAGATTATGAACTTCAACTTTACTCTTTACTGAATTCAAAACTTAAGTCTTAAAACAAAGTTAAAACGTTGCAAAAGACTTTTGGAAAACTTTATGAACTTCTCTTAACTTGACTCTTGACTTCTCTTGAATTTGATCTTAACTTCTCTTGACTTGACTCTTAACTGGTCCTTGAATTGAATTATGGATTCAAAGAATGTCATTTGTGATTGGAAAGATCTCATGTTATTTCGGAATGATTTTAGATAGCTGAATATGAAAATTAACCGAAAATTCAAATCTGAGAGTGGGTCCACGACGAGGAGGGAAATTTAAATTTTAGTTTCAAAAATGACTTTTGAGGCAGAAACATCTGTGACCGCTTCGTGATGAGAAAAAAACTTTCCCATAACTGGGATCTAGCTCCGCAATTTGCCACCACCCCGACGAAATTTCTTCTCTCTTTTTCAGCCCTAAAACCTATGGGTTCGCTCCCAAAACATATAGAATCATCTATACCCTCAATATATATAAGATTCTATTTGAAAACTTAACTAAAGACATGAATCAACCTCAAGAACTCCAATCAACAAAATCTACAAGAATTCAAATGAAAATTTAACAAGAAGTCAAGGAATTACTTCAAATCTAATAACTTCGCTGAAATTGAATCATGATTTGTGTGTGGGTGAACTAACCCAATGCTACCTTGTAGGGATCACCCCCAACAAAATCCACAACTAATCTTGAACGAATTTCTTCTCCTTTCTCCAAGCTCTAATGTGAAATTTGATATACCGTGAGTTTATGGTATGTCTAATGCATTCCACTTAAGAGTTGCGTGTGTATAGAGCCTTTTTGTATTGATTTTGATTGTTTTGTATAATGTTTTGCAGGAAAAATGTTTAGGCGCAAAAGTAAAGAGACAACTGAAAAAGTGCAGAATAAGGCATTCACGTAGGCATCGACGGATCATAGATCCATTAACGCCCCGTAGACGGGTATCGTAGATGGGAAGCCCAAGCATTGGATGAAATCAGGGAAATCTGACCAAGTGTTGAACCACAACGAGCATTGACGGTCCGTTGATCAATTGACGGACCTTACTAGTAAACCAAGAATGATAGTGTGAGGGTTCCAATACCTGATTTTTGAAGATTCTAAATATGGAGTCACAGAGGGGCATTGACGGACCATCGATTGATTGACGGAACGTACTGGTGGTCAGTCGTTTGATTCGGAGAGGGTGTATTTTGTATGCTAAAATATTTTCTAAGTCCTGGTTGACGAAAAGGACTTAAGGACGGTAGATCCATTGACGGTCCACAAGTCGGTCTCGTAGATTGAAGACGCGTGCTTGAAAGAACTTTCCTTATTTTATTTCCATTTTAATTAGGAATTTGTTTTCTATAAATAGGGTATGTAAACCTCATTTTTGGGGTTGGCTTCTATTATTATTTTTCTAGTTTGAGACTTTGGAGATTGATTTTGCAAACCTAAGCAACTATTGATTTCTTAAGTTGATTTTGAAGATTTTGGTGTTGATATTCAAGTTGAAATTTCAGGTTTATTATTCTCATTACATAAGTTCATAATTCTTTCATCTAAAATAATGAATTGTGTTCTTGTGATTATGGGTAACTAAACTCCACAACTAGGGTTGTAGGAACCATGAGAGATTAACAACGTATGAATAGTAATTAAGCAATCTTCGAATAGTTTTTTGTGTGCATTGATAATTCTTTAATTTAGAAGTCTTTTTAGCGGTTGCAAACGTTAAAACTCGCCTTGTTGCTACTTGCCGGACCAAAGAGGTAGTTAATAAGAAAAGAATTATCAACATAGATTTAGTGTGATACTATCTAATATTCTAGTGTTGATTGGTACGAGGGTGAAAACTTAGTCATACATCGATGCAATGTCAAATATGAGCTAAATGTAAGGGTTAGTATATTATTCACACGTAGCCGAACCAATGTGCAGGGTAAAATTCTCTAGATACCGGACCAAGGATTTAAAGATACATAACTTATCACTTTGCATGTAATACACTAGGAAGGGATTACTATTACTAGGATTATCGCGTTATGAGCTTGTGGGGAACACATACACCCTAGTTACTTTCTCATCTTAATATAAATCGAAGTTAACTCTTTCTTACTTGATAATTACATAATCTTAGGAATTTGTTTCACAATACTCCATGTTTACATACTTGTTTCGGAAATACCTTGACTAAAACGAATATAATTGTGGATTAAAGTTAAGTCTAAACCATATTCCTCGTGGAATCGACCCCAACGTACCAGTTAGGCTCTTTAATTGATAACGATTATTTATGCTTCTTTAGGGAAGTGTAATTTGAGAGTATCAAAATTCACTTTTCTAAAACTAACTAAAATCTGACTTTACCCCAATTAAACTCCTAAAAACGAATTTGTAACGTCCCTAAAAATGAACTAGGTGAAACTAGAGACTAACATGTGTGTAATGAGTTTATAAGGTCTTAAATGGTTAATTATAGTGTTAGTAGGCAGTGTTTAAAGTTTGGAAAAGTTTGGAGGTCAAACATCCAAGAACGTCCAAGACGTTCGAAAGTAAATCTTTAGATGTGCGTGTGTGTTCTAGTGTGCCTTTGCATGTTTTATGTGTTGTTTGGAGTTCAAATTGATAGAAGAGGTTCCTAACATCTCTACGATATTGTTTAGGGTGGAAACGTCCGGGTACGAGTTCCCAAGGACCGCCCTAGGGGTCTTAAGGAGGATCCAAACCTTGGGCTAGAAGGCTGCCCAAGGCAGCAACAATTGCACATAGAGGGAACCAATACGCGTCGCGGACTTGGTTCACCGAGGACCAGATTTTGGTCTGCGTTGCGGTACACAGCGAGGATTCCACTGTCTTGGAATTTATTTTCAAAAATCATGCGGGAGCAGCTCCGCGTAGCGTACTTGTTTCCCGACGATAAATCTGAAGATTTAGGTTAAGTTTGACTTGTCTAAAAAGGTAAAATTGATATGGATTTTGGATACTTTGGGAGTAATTTATTGACAGTTTTAAGTCATATTTAACCCTTTACCCAAGTCAAAACCCCATTACCCAAAAAGAAATCAAAAATCCAAAACCCACTTCTCTTTCTAATTCTCTCAAACCTTCATAGGAAGAAAAACTCAAGCTCAAGCTAGAAGGTGATTTCTCAAGTGATTTAATCTCTAAATTGACAGGGCTTTTTCTCAATCAAGGTATGGTGATTTATCCTTGAATCTTCTTTCTTCAACGAGCCAAACTCCAAAGACTTTTCTAAGACTTCTCAAAATATGAAATCTTCTAAATTGAATTCTAGCCATGGGTTCTTGCATAAAACCTTTTGAATCAATTATTTATGATTGAATTGATGTTAATTTGATGATTCTAAGTAAAAAACTATGAACATATGCAAATCATGATTTCCTAATTTTGGCTATAATATGGGTGATTTGATGATGTCTTGATCTTAGTGAATTCTTATGTAGATTATGTTGGGCTATTGAAATATTTATTAATTATGTTAGAATTGTATATAGGCTGCCTTAATTTGATGTTTTTCATATCGTATGTTGTTAGATCAATTGTATGGTTTGATTATTGGTTTGGATTGGTGTATATGGCTATTGGTAAGAGCCTTTGTGAATGGAATTGGTTGGAATGGCTATAGATTGGAGGTGTTCTTGATTGAATGTTGGTATGTTGACCTAACCTCTTCTATATTGTGTAGTATATGTCTTGAATTGTGATGATTGGTATGGCTCACTTATGGTGGCGGTTCTTATGTGATATAATTGTAAAGATGTGGCCTCGTCGGCATTACTTCATGAATTATAATGCTATCATATTATAACTTGAATATGTGATCACTGTGAAGGTCTATATGATTTATGTATATATGTGGAGTCAAAACATGAGTTCTTCCAGTTGATGATATATGTCAATAGTAGATTATGATTTTGCCTTAGTGTGATTTACTTGATGTTGAAGTATGATGCTTCCTAATTGACTACATGAGTCTGATGATGAAATATGTTAATGTTTCTATAGAAGTGAATAGGGTGACTTATAGTTGACTTAGTTGTCATATGTGCTTCTTAAGTATTATTGTTTATGTGATAAGATTAAGATGTGTGTGTCTTGTTTTGGTAGACCTATGTCCCTTTACTTGATACATGAAGAATGTGAATATGAAATTTTGACTTAGTAGGCTAAAGCACCTTAGTCATGTATGTGTATGTATGAGTGAAATATGACCTTGAACATAGTCAAAAGGGTCAGATAGAAGGTTATGATATCCTTGAAGTTGAAAGTCGTAATGGTATCTTTCTTGTATGAATGATGGACTTAGGGGTTGGTTGGCTAGAACGGCATGAAATCATCCTTAGGAAAGTCATTGAGCTATCCTAGTAACCATTAGTGGACCCTCTTTAGTGAGGTGTATTATGATTTGGTTATGACTACTATATGGTACCTCTTCATATGCCATTTTGATTGAATTACTCTATGGGAACAAAAGCAGCACCGAGTGAGTATGCTTGGGGAGTGGCTCTAGTTAAGATGAGACTAGAGTACAAAAGAAATCCTTGATATTCCTTAACCATATGCCTACATGGGATGTGTCCTAGTTCTACCATTGACAAGTAGAACACCCTCCATCAGAGTAGGGTAGACTCCGGATTCCATGCCTATCTAGTATAGTCTATGTCGGTTATTGTATATTCTCATCATGTGGGATACATTCTATTATTGTATAAGTTCTACAATATTTAGGTAATTGAATGGGACACTATCTAGACATTGCACGAGTAGGCTTTGAAGGTTCTAGGGTGTAGGTTCCCTAGGTCTTTCCAAGACCATTATGTGAAGCCTTCTAAATGCATTAATGAATCTTAATTGACTTAATGAATGATTATGAGTTAATGTAGGTTGAATAAAAGTATCCTACCTAGGGTAGCTTTGAGGGTTGCTTAAGTAGACTTGAAGAGGATGTATGGGCGGTCTTTTCATGTTTTACTCAAGTGAATCTTAGAGTAACTTTAGGTGGTGAGTTGAATACTAAAATGAGAATAATATTATCCTAGGTAGTCTTAAGGATTATTTAGGTATGCTTGAAAAGGGTGTATGGGCGGTCTCTTCTTGTCTTACTTAAGTAAGTCTTAGGATAGACTTTGGTAGGAGTATAATATGCTTATGAGATTTGAACTATTGATAATGCTATTATGTGGATTACTTGAAATATGACTTCTATGTGAAGTTTATGTTGAATGTGGTTCTTATACTTTGTTATGAAGGTTTTCTCCAAAAGGAGCATGTTTTATACAAATGTCCTTTTAGCATGATTTTATTGCATTACACCATACTTAGTGCATTCTAATGTACTAATTCCATATGTGTTTTATCTCTAAAGGTGTAGATGGCATTTGAGAGGAGTCTTTGATGTGAAGCTTGGATACTAGCATTCCTTTCAAGCAAATATTGGTATGTCCTCAATTGTTCCGAGGACACTATGTTTAGCTTTCTTATTCAAATACATTGTAATAGACTTAGCTATTTTCTATATTGATGTTGTATGGGTTGTGACCCAAGATATTTGTGTGTTAAGGTGGCGACTATGAGACTTAGCAATTTCCTATGTCTTCTATAAAAGAGATTTTAAGACGATGTTTGTGAAAAGTTTTAATTCCACACTACTTTTCAAATATGTTTATGCAATGAATGATGTCTAAGGGCTTGTATGAGACCTACGAGAGGTCGAATACGCCGTGTGACTACTCAAAAGTGCTCTAACTTCTAGGGTGTAATTGCGGGTCGTTACAGAAATAATTAAGTTGGGTAAAAAAATGACCAAACTACCCTTCCAAAATCTGGATTGGACTTTCCTTATCGAACAACCTATCTTCCGAATGGCACAATAACTTATTCATACGAACTCGGAATCACGCAAACTTGGCGGCGTTAAAAAGATTATTCCAAGCGTTTTCCAGCCATATCTCAAATTACACCTAACTCATCCTGAGCTAAGACTTATGAGCGTTTGAAGTCGACCAAAAAAACTCGCTTTAACACATTTACCAAATTTTCGGATTTTTATATTCTTTCCAAAAATAACTATTTCGAATTTTAAATTTCCTTCTAGTTCTTTCTAGTTGCGAGATGTTATAATATCTCCCCCTTAGGAATATTCATCCTCGAATGAGATTAATCGTACTAGGCTTAGGGTGTAACATCAAGTTCAAACACCCAACAAGCAAATGCAAACAAACAACATGCTCACTCATAATTTAAAGAGTACTAAAAAGAAACTTAGTACCGTCATCTGCACTTTGTCCGAATTCAAAGAGATTTGGATATATACTCTTCTATCCTCCTCAGCTTCCCAAGTAGCTTCCTCAGCAAATTGATTCCTCCAAAGGACTTTGACTGATGCTACCTCCTTTGTTCTCAACTTGCGAACTTGGCGATCTAGAATCTGAACACGAACCTCCTCACTATCCTTGATCCAAATATTTTCAGTTGGTATGATCAATGAAGGAGTGCCCATGCACTTATTCAACATGGAGACGTGATATATCGGATGAATCACTGCTAACTGTTGTGGTAGCTCCAACTCATAATCTACTTTGCCAATCCACTTGGCTATTTGATAAGTTCCAATATATCCGGACTAAGCTTCCCCTTATTGCCAAACCTCATAACACCCTTCATGGATGAAACTTTTAGATATACTCAATCATCTACTTCGAACTCTAATGGCCTTGTCCTAACATCAGTGTAGGATTTCTGACAACTCTGTGTCATTTTCAACCTCTCTTGAATCACTTTCACCTTCTCCATAGCTTGGTGAACTAAATTTGGTCATATCAGCCTATCTTCACCAACTTTAAACCATCCAATATGAGATTTGCATCTTCTCCCATAAAGAGTTTCATAAGGAGCCATTTGGATGCTAGAGTGGTAATTATTGTTGTAAGAAAACTCAATGAGAGGTAGGTGATCATCCCAATTCCCTTTGAAATCGATCACACAAGACCTCAACATATCTTCTAAAGTCTGAATAATGCACTCTGCTTAGGGGTGAGCATTCAGTAATTCAGTTTGGTTTCATTTTTTTCCAATTTTTTGGTTTTCAATTCTTGTACAACGTTTAACGAACACCGAACCAAAATAATTCGGTTCGGTTTGATTTATATTATTTCAGTTTGGTTTTTTTATAATGGAAAAAGAAATATTGAAAACAAAAAAAATCAAACTATCCAATACCATAACTGATGGTGGTCGCCGGTTGGTTGCGGAAAGTGGAAAGTGGTCGGCTCACGGGTAGCTGTGTGGAAAGGTCGGCTCTTGTTGAAAAGAAAATTGGAAAGTGATCGTTATTGTGCTGCGTGCTGCTGCCTGCTGGTCGACAGTGGTCGCTACTATAGTGCTTGCTGGTCGACTGGTGGCTGTTGCGTGCTGCTGCTAGTCTACGCCGCCACGCAGGTCGCCGGAAGTGGGGAAGTGGTTGTTGCTGTTCTGTGCGTGCTACTGCTGCTGCTGTAGTCACTAGTCAAGTGGAAAAGTAAGAAAAGTTTGTCTTTTCAAACTTTGACCTACTAACATTTGTTATTTAATATTTATATAATATTAATATATATTCTAATATAATATATTTTGGTAAACCGAAATACCGAATAACACAAAAATGACATAATGAAAACTAAATTGAAATACCCAATAAAACAAAAACATATATCGAATACCCAACCAAAAACCAAAATATCGAAACTTGAATACCAAAATAATTCAGTTTGGTTCGGTATTTCGGTATTTTGATGTTTATGCCCAGCCCTAACTCTGCTTGCCCATCAGTTTGAGGATGAAAGCCAGTACTTCAGTTCACCTTTGAACCCAAGCCTTTTTGGAATGACTTCCAAAAACATGCAGTAAATTGCTCCCCTATATCTAAAATAATGGAGACGGGAACCCCATGAAGTCTTACCACCTCCTGAATATATAACCTAATATAATCCTCTTCTGAATGGGTAGTCTTTACTGACAAAAAGTGGGCTGATTTAGACATTTGATCGACAATCACCAAATAGAATCATGTTGTCATCGAGACCTTGGTAAACCTTTGATGAAGTCCATATTAATCATCTCCCACTTACATTCCGGAAGTTCTATATTCTTAGCCAAATCATCGGGCCTTTGGTGCTCTACTTTAACTTGTTGGCAATTGGACACTTAGCAACAAATTCTGCAATGTCTTCTTCATGCTATTCTACCGATAAACTTCTCTCAAGTCACGATACATCTTTGTGGAACCCAGACGAATGAAATGTCTGGAGCTATGAGCTTCTTCCATGATCCTCTCTTGAAGTCCATCCACCACATGTACACAATACCTTGATATATCAATACATCATCTCCCCCTTGTTCAAAAGCTAATACTTTTTGCTTTGTATTTTGCCTTCAATTCAAGAAAAATGGAATCTTGGTCTTTCTTTTCTTTCACTTTTGACAGTAATGAAAATTCACCCATTCAACACCAGTATTCATCTGTCTGTGCAATCCATTAGTCGGACTCCTAAGTGTGCAAGTCCATGCACATCTTTCGCTAACTCTCTCTTTTCCTCCTCAACATGGGCGGTACTACCCATAGACAATATTCTCAAGGCATCAACAACAACATTAGCCTTACCTGGGTGATAAAGAATATTCAGGTCATAATCCTTGAGTAATTCCAACCACATCCTTTGTCTGAGATTATGCTCTTTCTAAGTGAACACATATTGAAAGATCTTGTGATCAGTAAATACATTAACATGAACACCATACAAAGAATGAGTCATATCTTCAAAGTGAATACTACATCAGTCAACTCTAAGTCATGTTTTGGATAGTTCTTCTCATGAACTTTCAACTGTCTGGAGTCATAAGCTATAACTTTGTCATTCTGCATGAATACACAATCCAAACCAACTCTAGATGCATCACCATACACCACAAAACCTTGAGTACCTTCTGGTAAGGTTAAAATTGGGGCAGTAGTCAACCTTTTTTTCAACTTTTGAAAGTTTTTCTTACAAACTTCAGACCATTGAAACTTCACTGTCTTCTGAGTTAACTTGGTCAAAGGAGACGAAATGGACGAGAATCCTTCTACAGACCTTTTATAATAGCCAGCTAAACCCAAGAAACTCCTAATATTAGTTGGAGATGTGAGTCTATGCCAATTCTGCACTGCCTGAATTTTCTGAGTATCAACTTTAATTCCCTCTCCAGACACAATATGGCCTAAGAATGCCACATATTCAAGTCAAAACTCACATTTAGAGAACTTACCATATAACTACTTACCTTTCAAATTCTGAAGAATTATTCTAAGGTGACTAGCATGATCTTCTTCATTCCTTGAATTGATTAGTATGTCATCAATAAAGACGATAACAAACATATCTAAATAAGGTTTGAATACTCTATTCATAAGGTCCATGAACGATGCAGTTGCATTAGTTAAACCGAACGACATGACCAAGAACTCATAATGACCAAAAAATTGTTTAATAGAATTAATTTACTAAACCTATTTGATTTAGTTATTATTTATATAATTTTGTTCATTAATTAAATTTTATTTTACCTTGTCAAAAATTATTTATTCAGAAAATACAATACTATATATTTGATAAGACAGATCAATTTTATTAAGAGTTTATTTTATCAATTTACTTTTATTAATTATATTTTGAAAATGTTAAATTTGACTATTATTATTTTATAAAGTTATTTAATGATAGAAATAATATTAAATAAAAAAATAAACTTATCTTGATTTATTAAAATATAGATAAATAAAATAATAAAGTTAAAAATTATTATTTACAAAAAAATCCCTTAACTCAAATTCAATTGCGGTAAGCACACATGTTAATTTTATATAGTAATTAGTTATACATTTTATACTATGTGGAAAATATTCATATTTGAATATACCGCTATTTTAAAACTGAGCTAGACAATTAGCTATTAGTTATTTTTTAAAAATTAAAATATAACATAAAATTAATTATTTTGAATTTTTAGTGTCAAATTTTCAAATAAATAAATTGCATTTAAAAAAAAAAAAAAGTCATGTAGATGTTTTGTTGAAGCCTAAACGTGAAGAGAAAAGGCTGAATGGGACCATGGTAAGGGTCATGTCATCTACTCTATCACATTAGCACATACATGAGAAAAGCAGAGTCAAAAAAAATTCAAAAAATGAGAAGAGCCACAACACGTTCGCGTCTTAGCCCAATGAAAATGCAGAAATTTATTGTAATTACAAAATTACCCTAATATAATGTGCCCAATTTGCGAGCAACCATGGTGACAGAATTGTGCGGAATGACAGAAGTATCCTCGAATTCAAAGTTAATTCCATCAATCACACATGTTGATGGTGACCTGTATGCTTACTATGACTTATATATATGTAGTAGATATAATGGGAAGTGAATAAAATACTACTCCCTTCGTCCCATTTTATGTGACACTATTTTCATTTTTATCAGTCCCAAAAAGAATGTCATTTTTTCTTATATGGTAAGTAGTTAAAGGTACAATATCTATTTTACCCTTGTTGGTTGCACTTAATATCAAAGATAGTACTCCAATACATTTATGAGGATAGAAAAAAGTGAGTCTACTTTTTAACTTTTTTTGAAGGGCAATTTGATAAACATTTCAAAGTCTTCATTTATTTTTTAAACTTCGTGCCCTATCAAATGTTGTCACATAAAATGGGACGAAGGGAGTACAAAAAAACTATGTGTTATCGAAGACTCGAAGTCCCTTTTTTCTGTCTACAAAAAATAAAAAAAAATAAAGAAAGTGTCAGAGAGATGGTTGACTAAGGGCTATTTAGTACTTCCCATACACTTCAATTTTTTAGACCAAGATTAAAAGAAAAAAAAAAAGAAAAAAAGCATCCTATAATAGTCCTATATAATTAATTAGTTAACTAAATACAAAATTAATTTCTGGACTAGGATCTGGATAATACCTAAAGATTCTTTTATCAAGATAGAGGCACATACTGCAACTCCTTGAGTTTACCAATCAGTTTAGACCCCCATTTAAAGGGAAAAAAATATGCTAGGCTAGTGGAGTAAGGAAAAGATCAAAATATCTCTACTCAAAATCGATGAAAATGCCTTAATTAGAGATGTTGCACTCAAGTACGGGAATAAGTACTCCTTCAGCCGAATTCAGAATTTAGCAAACTCAACGGCGTTGCAAACAGGACACAACGACCATCGAATTGATACCTCATGAGTCACTCAACGGCGTTGCAAACAGGACACAACGACCATCGAATTGATACCTCATGAGTCACTTAACTCATTGTGTGCCAAAAGTTATGGTCGCTTGAACTTGACTCATAACTTATGAACTAACCAAAGTTCAAGGTGTTACAAACAGTTTGGGTGGTCGAAATTTTCACAACCTGCTAAAGCAATTCGTAGGAGGAAACTCTAATATGGTAGTCTTTGGTAAAATAGTCATAACTATTTACTCTGAACTCTAAATGAAACAAACTTGGTAGCATTAGAAAGAGGTCATAGACCTTCAACTTTATAGTTCATGTGCTACCTAATTAATTATGTGTGGAGAGATATGATTATTTGAAATTGACCTAAATATAGTCTTATGTCAAAAACTAATCGGTAAGGAAGCTTTGAACTCCACTTTGTGTTAGGTGGTTCTTGTGACGTTAATTCACATCCTAATCCATTCCCGCAGTACATAATTGATCTTTATACCGATGAGAAATTTATGAATTACTTGATACAATCTTGCATGTAAATAAAGAATGATTAGGACCTTAGCTTAGAAATTTCGGGAGTATTACAGTCCAAACAATTTGGCAAAGTCCAAATTGTGAGATGACAATATTCAAATATGAGATCATCTAGAAGAAACATCTACTAGAATCATAAAGAATTTAAACGACCCACTAGGTGGATGAATACGTCCACAAATATCCACATGTATATGTTCCAAGAACACAGGAAACTCTATCACAACTTTTATTGGTGATTTGGCACAATTAACTTGTCTTGATAGCAAACTGTACAAGGAAACTCACAATTAAAAAGAATCTTCAAGTTCTTTAATGAATGTACGATTAATTTGTTATAATTCATATCATGGTTATAAATCCAGAATGTCACATACAATCATGCAACCGTATGAAAGTATTGAGATTAGTAAAATTCTGATTTACTATAGAATGTGTCTCAATTGCACTAATCTTTGTACAATACAAACTAGAAGTTAAAGTGGAAACTTATATATAACACATGTTTCCCTAGAGACATTCTTGGGGATGCCGAGATATTCATGATTCATTCCATCCATTTTCTTGATACGATAATAATTTACACAAATATCTTAAACTCAACAAGTTTCTCCGAAACTTAGGAGAAAATATAGCATTATCTCTCTTAGGAAAAATTATAAAGACTCTTCTTAAGCCCTCTATTGAATTAGTACTGTAAAAAATTATTGTAACATTTATCTTTCTCATACTTAAATGAGAAAAATACTTTTCTCTTTTGAATATAATGTATTGTAGCCGAATCAATCAAACAAATGTCTTCATAATTGGATAACTTTATTTGAGAAAATATCCATATTTTAGTGTTCAATATTTATATTGTAGTCTCATGCTGATAATTTACTGTTGTAAAACTATAAAATAAGAAGAAAACCACCCTTTTATTTATAGTAAAAAATTGACTTGGTCCAAAAGTTAGAATTCTTGATTTTCTCTAAACGATATACATTCACTATATTTATAACAAAATATCAATTTTGTCTATTGTAGAGTCCAATCAGCATGTAAACCAATTTTATTATATTTACGATTACTAATATAACAATAATATTGGAATAAAAGGAGTACTATAAATTTTTCTAAACAAATTGTTAGTCTTAGAAATGAGAAAATAAAAACTTTAAGCATAATGTACGTTACGATACAAAGTCATAATTCAATATTTTTCATAAATAACCTAAGACAAATAACTTTCTTTAATCTTCAGCTGAAAATCTAATACAATTAAAAAATTTCTAGGAAAGATTTTCATTGTGTGCCTCGGGTATGAGCTCAAAATCCCAAAGGTAAAGAAAAGAGTGTACGGGAGTACTTAATGTAGCATCTCCTGAGTTGACATGTGTTGCGTCATCTCCCAAGTTCACCTGTTGATGCCCATATAAATCTTCATTTTCTCTTTTTCTCTTTTTCTCTGGCCATAAAAATATTAAAAAATATAAAAAGTAACTAGAGTAAGGACAATGAACGTAAAAATATAAACAATAATAATAATAATACCAATATATAGAGGAACAATATATGTTTAATTGTGACTATCTTAATTTTGCTTACCACTGTTGGAAGGGATGTCACGTTTTGATAAGAAGTTAGCTTTTCCCCGATTTTTAATGTAAGTCCCGTTGCAAGATTCGGTACATGTTCCAACTACATATTTGTTTACCAATTTTTTACCGTGTGGTTTACGTCTCGGTGTCACCTGCAAATTAAATTATTTTAATGATCATGCATAAATAGTCAATCTCATAATTTATTCTAATATAATGTTTTTGAGCTAACCTGTGATGTTTCTTCATTTTCTCTTAATTTCTTCTTTATTTCAGGAACTTCCCCATATACAAGAAATTTGTAAACCTCTATCAAAGATCGAAACTTTTTGTTTGTCTCCAAATGATGGTAGACCTGTTTACCGACAATTATAGAATATTTATTTTTTTCATAATTTCATCAAATAAAACTTACATAATCGATTTTGTTGGCAGGAAAACATGTATATTAATGAAAAGAACACTTACATAATCAATTATTAAACCAGCTGGACGAGAAATATTCTTGATGATCCAATTTTGCCTTCTCTGTTCAAATGTATGTGTATGCATGTAATGCATGTTTTTTGGGGTCATTTCATTCTGCAATCAAACAATATTTATGGAATTCAAATTTATCGAATATACATTCTCAAAAGGTAATTATCTGGACAAAGTGGAGAGTCTCAACAGTTTGTCATCAACTAATACACAAATATTGAAGCATCAACTTTTTATATTCTAAAGGATCATGGTCTGGACAACACAACACGATGAAATATGTTTCTTCTATTTTTTCTAGAAGATTAGGTCAAGCCTATAACTGCTTCTGACGTATTTGTACGATTAATTTTAAATGAGACTCTAGACTTAGCTTGTTACATAACCTTTAAAAGTGTATATATATATATATATATATATATATATATATATATATATATATATATATATATATGCCCTATACTGCTTTGGACTATTTTTTTCATTGAGCTAATGGTTTATCGGAAATAATTACTCTACCTCCAAGGTAATGGTAAGGTATGTGTACACTTTATTTTTCGCAAACCCCATTTCATGGAATTACACTATGTTAATTGTTATATTTTATTATTGTTAGCGATATGAAATATTTAAATATTTTTGTTGTAATACAATTCATATCTTTTAGCTTTAGAGAAGAACATTTCTATTGTTTTGTAAAACCATTAATATTAAAGAGGTGTTCAAGAGTTCATCAAAAGATTTCTGTAAATGTCTTAAAAGGAAAAACAAACAAGCTTATAACTGGAAGAACCTTTCAAAACAAACAAAGAAGAAGAACTTTTCAAAAGTGTACCTGCAAAACATCAACCTTTGCTTTTTCTAGTGCGATAAAAGATATAGGAACTTCTGTTAATGTTGCATCCTCATCAGCATCATTTTGTTCCTGCTTATCCATATTCTAGTATGAAAAAAATAATTAGATATTTTATAAACTGAAAAATTGTGTGAAGTAATTGAGAACCCATTTCATGAGATTACACTGGTTTTTTTTTTTATTATTATTATTGATATGACATATTTAAATGTTGTTGTTGTAATACAATTCATATCTTTTAGCTTTAGAGAAGAACATGTCTACTGTTTTCATAAAACCATTCATATTAAAAACTTGTTCAAGAATTCAAAAGATTTTTGTACATGTCTTAATAGGAAAAAAACAACTTATAATTGGAAGAACCTTTAAAACAAAAAAAAAATCAAATGTAAACCTGCAAAACATCAACCTTTACTTTTTCCAGTGCGATAAAAGATATAGGAACTTCTGTTAATGTTTCATCCTCATCACCATCCATTCGGTCCTGCTTATCCATATTCCATTATGAAAAAAATAATCAGATATTTTATAAACTGAATAATTGTGTGAAGTAATTGAAAAGGTTCTCAAAATCACACAAAAATTATTTCTTTGCTAGTAAACTAAAATATGTAAAATAATAAGCAGACATTTGTTTTAGTATTCAGATCTTAATACATTCTCTTAATATAGAGATGTCTATTAAAAGATTCATGCATTCTATCATTCAAATATGCATTCAGATTTTGATGTCTTATATATAACCATAAAAAGATGAGGCTTTAAACTTGCTAAAAACTTCTAATACACTACTAATATTACTATTATTTATATGTCTTCAAATTCTTGTTTTACTTTTTATAATTTATGTCACTATAGCATGATTAGTTTAGTTATATAGAGAAATGAGGATTCATATAGCCAAATTCAATTTTTTTTTTTGAATTGAGATATAGTTAAATGTTATTGTTATGTGACTTAGATGTTTTAGCTCTAGAAAAAAATTATCTTTCTTCCATAAAATTACTAATACTAGAAAAGTTTTTATCGAATAGAGTAAAAGATTTGGGTACCTGTATTAATAGAATAAGAAATAAATACCTTATAATTATATTAAACAATAAAGAATTTTTGTAAAGCTTACCAATGAAATACCAGCTTGTGGTGCAATAGAAGTTATTGAAATCGCCATTATTGCATCTCTACGATCAACTTTTTGGTGTTTATCCATTTTCTGGTAGAAAATAAACACTTAGTTAAATATTATGCAAAATTAGAAATTGTGTGAAGTAATATTGGAGGAAATAATAAAGAAGATATCAGTTGAAGAAACAATGATGAAACTGCTAGTTTGCTAGTAATTTATATATATTAATTAATATTTTAATACTTAATAAAGTTCTAGAATATCACAAAATATAAAGAAATACTTTAGATGTTTTTTATAAATGTTATGCTTTAAATAACAAGTGCAATGATTTTCTTGAAAAACTCAAGTTTCTTTGTATCTCTCTCCTAGCCTCTTCACATAAAATAGGTTACTTTCTATTCTTGTTAAAAGAAATTATAGTTTTAATGGTTACACAAACTAATTTATATTTTAATATATTTATATATAGCATAATTTGAGAGGAATAATGATAGTAAGTGAAGTGCTCTATGTTAATTTAATATTTGTTCAATTTTCATCAAAACTATGATGCTTAATTTGTAGGTGTTTGGACATGCGATTTCATCTTGTGACTTAAAATCATGAGATGAAAACCAACATTTGGACAAACGATTTGAGCTCATGATTTCAAATTATGAGATGAAATCTCAAATACTCTAAAAAGTATTTGATTTGGGAAGTTTATATCATGATGTCACATTTTCAACTACAAAAATTGGCACACAAGTTTATATTTTATATTTTAAAAAATCTTATATCTACATAATATTTGCGAGAATATCAAAGGAATGATGAAATATTTACCAAATATGAGCATGATGATATAATTACTAAAGATATTGACCATGCTCAATTATATTAAAGAGTACTATACTACAACTCATGGTTTATGCTACCATTTTATTGAACTAAATTAATGTTCAATCAATAAATGTTGTATTTTTTATAGTGTATCATACTTTTGTTATGAACTTTATCTTATTTGGTAAGATTGTAAAAAACAATTTGAGGTATTTTTGATAGTTTTCATAACTTATGGAGATTTTATTTTTATGAGACAAAAATACAACTTAAAAATTCAAATTTCATATCCACACAAAATTAACTTGATTTCATATCACGATTTTATCTCAGGGTATAGATGGTTCAAAAGACTTATGTATATGGTGAGTTTAATCAAGGGTAGATGTTTGATTTTTTTTCATTATCTCACATATTTTGTATTGAGGTGATACCATAGTAATTTTCTAAGTCGTGTATGATTTCGATTTGAAAAAAAAAAATATTTATATGATTTTAATACTTGCAAAAATTCACCCACTAAAATAAAAATGTTATTCATGCATCATAGCCACCATCATCTATTATTTACAGTTATTATTGACATCAATCATCATTGGGATAAAAATCATTGAACTTTATCGGCAATTACCATGATAAGTCACAATTGTATTGTTAGTCACCATCATCTATCACCACAACCATTAGTTATCACCACTGCCCAACTATCAACCACAACCAAAATACTACATTCAGCTTCTACCACCATCACTATCGATAACTTCTATCAACAACACCATCATTAGTCAATACACCATCCTCAATTGATATCTACCATCAATGTAGCTACTCATCACAACCATCAACCATCATATAATTTTTTAAAAAAAAAAATTATAGTATTAAATTAATTTTAGTTTCTTATATTTTAGGTTAAATGGCTGAAAAGATACATTTACTACGGTCGAATTTTTTATAACACACTCATATTTTATGGCGGTCCTATGACCCCCCCCCCCTCCCTGAATATTTTTTTAAAGCACTTATTTGACATTTATCGGGTAGTATTAATAAATTATATAAGTTATGTTATTTCGTTTGTACACACTTGATCAAAAGGTACAAACAAAGGGGTTTGATCATTATCACTTATTTACACTCTTCGAACAAAGTAAAAATGAAGATCCTTTCATTCACACTTCAATTTTTTATCGAAGAAATCAAATGAACTTTTGAAATTTAATCTCATGAATCATTATATTCTTCTATAATTGATTTTTATCATGTGTCACAATTGATAAATGTCAAACGAATGATTAAAAATTATTCAGGTGGATACTATGTCCTGCTATTTGGTCATAGGTTGTATCATTTTTATCATTTTCCCTAAACTTTGTGCTTATTAAAATTTAAATAAATAACCAATTTTACATATTTTATCTATAATAAGTACCCTTATTATTTAGTATTCATTTAATATATCGTCTTAATATTGAATAGTCTATAAAGAGATTGTTAAAGCAAATCTTATAATATTACATTCAGATTTAGACATCTTTCATATATACTCTTTAAACAAATATGAGGCCTTAGACTTGTTAGAGAAATTCTCAAACTACTATTATTATTATTATTACTACTATTACTTATATGCATTTAACATATTTTTACTTCTACTTTTATTTGTATGACTATGACATGATTAATTTAGCTTAAAGGGAGAAATGAGAATTCATATAATCAATTTTAACTTGTTTAGGATTGATAAATAGTTAAATATTGTTGTTATGTGATTCAAATGTTTAGCTTTAAAAAGAAAACCCTTCTATTTTTTCCATTAGATGACTAACAGTAAGAAAATTGTTTTCAAATGAAAAAAAAATATATATACATATATTAATGCTTAAAACATTCTCTCTAAAAATAAAAACTCTCTTCATACATTATAGCCATTAATTTTATAATAGTGAATAATATCGTACGGACGAAATTTATCTTGAAAGACCTATCATTTTTTGGCATGAATGTAGGACGTAACTAAAAAATAGCAAAATTGTAAAATAGAATTTAGAGTTATATGTATCTATATGAAATATTCAAATATTGATTTTGTGATACAATCCTTATGTCTTAGCTCTAATGAAGAATATTTTTCTTTCTTTTCTAACACAATTAACCTTAACAAGTTGTTCAAAAATTCATCAAAAGATTTTTGTACACATCTCAAAAGAAAACAACTAACACCTTATAATTGGAGAACTTTTAAAAAGCTTACCTCAACATCTTCTTTTGATTCTTGAGGTGTGAAAAAGGATATGGGGACTTCCCTTAATGTTTCATCTTCATCATCAACTTTGTACTGCTTATTCATATCCAAGTAAAAAATATGAAAAATTTAGTTAGACCATTTGTAAAATGAAACTTGTATGGAGTGATGGAGAAGATTTTCAAAAAAGATGTAAGTTGCTCACTTACTATATTTCAAGTAATATTTAAGAACTTAATCAAAGTGTTACTATACTCAAAGAAAAAATATTTGTCCATCAATATTATACATTCTATAACAAGATCAATGATGTTTGTGGTCTTGCATCTTTAAAATTTCACTAAATTCATTGAACGTGTTCAAAAAATGTCATCCTAAATTCAAATCTTTTTCTAAGAAAGTTATATTTTTGGGTAAAATCAATTTTAAAAGATTAATTTTATAATGAAATTATTAAAAGCGATTAAAACATCTATCACATACTAAATTAATCATCACCACAGTAGCAATTATTTCTCTTTTAATTTTGTCAAATCTAAGAGGATCGATCTCCTCTATTCTGACCTAGATTTACTAAATCTTGAATCCTTAAATTGGAAAAATAAAATGAAATGGTTAGATAAAGAGGAAAAATCATAAAAAACCTAGATCCATCTGACTAGTGGTTATGATAAATGTTTAAATTGAAAAACTACTATATTATGCATCGTAATGATATGTGAAATGGTTATATCTACTTATTATTGATATAATTATCCCCCCTTATTCAAAAAACTTGTATACATTTTTCAGAAATGTTAAAATATGAAAAAATCATTTGAGATAGTTTGGTCATATCATAGGTTGTTCTATAGATGAATCGGTCTATTCGTGTGAAAATATGGTAAGTAGAAGTAATAAATATCATATGGAAGAAGGTTTTCCCTGAAGTCTTATAAGTTTTTGATATAATGCATACTTAACTAAGAATACCGCATAACAGAGAAAAAAATGTGTATGGGTGATATCTATTAGAATTTAGGTCTTATTTGTTTGTATTAATTAAGATTTAATTTTAATCGGTCAAATCTCATCCATTAAATATGTATATTTTTCAGGTCTGAATCTCAATCATTAATTACATTTTGTTATGATGCGTCCATTTGTTGGGTCTAGATAGGTATAAATGATTAGATCTATAACAATGTCTAATATCATTGATATGTCTATTCAAAGATTTCTGAAAATATTACAGTTCACTAATTCCATCAATTCACGGGTAGCTCCATACTCCATCATTATCAATCATCATCATAATTGTCCATCATTATCAACTACTACCATTAACCGCACACAACTGTCATCATCAACAACCACCACTATCATCCCTACAATCAACAACAAGCTACCATTTACAATTATTTATTTCATCAATCATCATTACAATAACATCATCGAGCATTATCGAAAATCACCATCATAAGTAACCACTCACCACTATATATATTTTGAACCACCTTCATCATTCATCACTATCATTATCTATCACTATCATTAACCATTAACCATGCCGGTACTACTGTCATAAACTTCTACAACCATCATTACCAATAAGTACTATCCACAACGCCCATGTTAGTTAACACACACCATCCTCAATTGACATTCACTACTGCCACAGCTAGTCATCACAACCATAAACTATCATATAATGTATTAAAATATTTTTTCATATATAAAGTATTAGATTAGTCTCTTATTTTCCTAAATTTTAGGGGAAAATGCTAAAATAACACATATAGTATGGACGAATTTGAAGTAATACACTTGTAATAGTAGTTTAAAGCGTTTCTTTGATATTTATGAGGTGAGTTGTATAAAAAATTAAAATTTTGTTATTTTATGTACATTTTAACTAATTAAAAGGCAATAAACAATTGTTCTATATTTATCACTTAGTTATACTCTTCCAACAAAATAAATAACGGTAACCCTCTCTATCACACTACAATTTTTCCTCAAAAAAGATCTGTTGAATCTTCTAAAATTTAATTTCTTGAATAACTATGTTCTTCCATAATTAATTTTTTTCTTGAGTCACATCACATAAGTTTCCAAAAAAACACCTTTAAAAATATCCAAGGGGGTACAAGGTTTTCAAAAAAGTACGATTGTTTAGGCGTCATTTTAATAATTTTTCTAAAATTTTATATTTATTAGTTTTTTTTCATATTCATATGTATAACAACTGATTTATCGTTTGAGTGGCTAAAGACATAGTAACTTGGTTGGAGTCTCCTCAGTGAATTATATAATAAGACCTCAAATATAGA
Source organism: Solanum sitiens (assembly GCA_016801875.1). NCBI lineage: Eukaryota > Viridiplantae > Streptophyta > Magnoliopsida > Solanales > Solanaceae > Solanum > Solanum sitiens. The sequence goes on along the minus strand of JABWTJ010000069.1, from coordinate 4,231,276 downwards.
CAGGGTATAAAAACTTATATCTCTTGTTTAATCTATATGATTTGTGTTGTGATGTGATGTTATGTTATGTTATATTAGGAGGTGACCTAGTCATATAGACTTGTATAAGAGATCTGGAGTGATTAAAAAGTATTAAACAAGTAGTTCTTATGCTTGTTGCGTTCATTTTCTGTTGTGATGTATTCACATTAAAAATAATTGTGTAAATGAGGCTTACTCTATCTCCGAGCTACTTATTAAGGGGGTATCTATTGTAGTTGTTGGGGTTTCATTGTAGTGAGACCATTATAGAAGGAATGGATCGGTCATAGCAGAGTACGACTAGAGTTTCAGGACACGCCACAAAAAGACACTTCTACCATAGCGAATCGAATTTAACAGGGAGATGTATCATTCCACCAGACAACGCCGAGAAAAATTGAATTTAGTATGTGTGTACAGATGAGTGATTGAGTGATTCACAGATGAAACTAATGAGATGCAGAGACTTTTTCGATATAACTCAGAATGGATGTAATTGCATATTTATGTGTGGTTGCTTATATTATTTAGAGTTTGTAATTTTATTATTTCTGTTGTGGTGACTTATTTATCTGGTGATGTGTCGACATTTATATACCAAATGTGAGATTATCTACCCGGTGGACGTTGACTACTTGACTTGATGAGTTATTGATTATGTCTACCTTCTTGTTGGATTTACATCTCTAATTGTTTGTTGGATTTATATTACTATGATGTTTGATAGTACATGGTGTTTGTACTAATGCTACTATTGCACATTTGTTTGAGCGCAGACTATGATCTAAAATCTTTACAAGGCTCCACATTCAAAGTAGTTGCACTTTTTATGTGAGGGTGAGTTACTCTTTTTCAGGCTGCCACAAATCTTCTAGAGGACAGATGTTTATCTCTTTCAGAAATTGTTTTGTTAATTTATTTTATTACTCTTCTTAAGTATTTTAGTTGAACTCATGTATGATGACTTTTGGATTTTGAAGTAATAGTAACTTATACATTCACATTTCTTAACCTATTATACTTGAGACTTTATGTCTTGTCTTAATGTTTTTAAACTATATTAAATGAGTTGGTTATAGTATTTCTTAGTTGGTAAAATATGATTTGCCCATTTTGAGTTAGTGTGTGTCTTAGATTGAAACAAAGCAGGGATCAAATCTTTATGTTCTTTGATCTCATTATTTCTTTTATGTTAATACTTTATCCATGGTGATCCAAATTGGTATATAACATTCATTTTTCTCTGACAAGTGATGTGGACACAATCAGGAGAAGCTATAGTTGAGGCACCTGAGCCAACAATTACTATTGTGATATGCGATAATGGAGGCAAAACCAGACAGGGCCAATGCCCCAACTGTTGACCAGGTTAGAGACAAGTTCAAGTCCCCACACTTCTAAATAATCTTTAATATGGTAGCAGGGAACGCAATGGCACTAGTTTTGGAGATTGTTGTGCTAGTTCTGACTTCATCGGATGTAATCATTCAAAGTTTTGACTTTGTTTAGGGATTTGGTAGGGACTGGAGTGAAACCCTAAAATTTGACTGGGCATTATTTGTGGGTCTAGTATGTTGTTGATATGGCTTCGTCGATGGACAAGATTTACGCGATGGGGTTATTTTCATGAACAATTGATGGACTGGTGATGACGAGAGATGAGCATAATCTATTTTGGAGATTCACTAAGATGAATCCTCGGTAGTTCTATGTTTCTGAGACTGTGGATATTAACGAGTTCAATAACAAACGTATTATTTGTTATTCAAATCCTAATACACCATCTTAACATTGAGATGTCAATTAATATATTTTTAATACATGTCTTATCATTTAGATATGCATCCATATTTAGACACCTTATTCTCTTAAAAAGACAAATGAAGCCTTAGAATTGTTAGAGAACTTTTAATACTACAGTTAAATGTTATTGGTTTTAAATAAATTATTCCCAAATGCATAAAAATATTATTTTTACAAGTCTTAAAAGGAACAGAAGGAAGCACCTTAAAATATGTATGATAAAAAAATAATAAACTTTTCAAAAGCTTACCTCCAAAACATCATCTTGAGGTGCGACAGATGATATGGGAATCACCGCTATTGCATCTTCCACATCTACTTTGAAGTGCGTATTCATATTCTAGTAGAAAATATAAAATAATTTGTTATTTATTTCGTAAAGTCAAAAATTGTGTGAACAAATTATATTGGAGGAGACATTCAAAATGTTTTCCTTCAACTAAAATAAAGATGAAAATTGTGAACTTGATTGTAATTTATATGTGTATTATAACATTTTAAAACCTTAATAAAATTTCCGACATACCCTAAACAAAATAAATAAAAAAAGATGATTTTCCGTTAGTCTTAGGTTTTCAATAATAGAAACAATGATTTTCTTGAGAAGTTCAAATTTCTTTATCATTTTCAAGAATATTCACATTATAAGAAATTTTTACTTTCTTGACAGGGTATAAAAACATATATCTCTTGTTTAATCTATATGATTTGTGTTGTGATGTAATGCTATGTTGTGTTATATTAGGAGGTGACCTAGTCATATAGACTTGTATAAGAGATCTGGAGTGATTAAAAAGTATTAAACAAGTAGTTCTTATGCTTGTTGCGTTCATTTTCTGTTGTGATGTATTCAGATAAAAACAATTGTGTGAAATGAGGCTTACTCTATATCCGAGCTACTTATTAAGGGGGTATCTATTGTAGTTGTTGGGGTTTCATTGTAGTGATACCATTATAGAAGGAATGGATCGGTCATAGCAGAGTGCGACTAGAGTTTCAGGACACGCCACAAAAAGACAATTCTACCATAGCGAATTGAATTTAACATGGACATGTATCATTCCACCAGACAACGTCGAGAAAAATTGAATTTAGTATGTGTGTACAGATGAGTGATTGAGTGAGTCATATATGAAACTAATGAGATGCAGAGACTTTTTTTATATAACTCAGAGTGGATGTAATTGCATATTTGTGTGTGATTGCTTATATTATTTAGAGTTTGTAATTTTATTATTTCTGTTGTGGTGACTTATTTATCTGGTGATGTGTCGACACTAATATACCAAAAGTGAGATTATCTACCCGGTGGACGTTGCCTACTTGATTTGATGAGTTATTGATTATGTCTACCTTCTAGTTGAATTTACAACTCTAATTGTTTGCTGGATTTACATGCCTATGATGCTTGATAGTACATGGTGTTTGTACTAATGCTACTATTGCACTTTTGTTTGAGCGCAGGCTATGATCTAAAATCTTTTACAAGGCTCCATATTCAAAGTAGTTACACTTTTGATGTGAGGGTGAGTTACTCTTTTTCAAGCTGCCACAAATCTTCTAGAGGACCGGTGTTTATCTCTTTCAGAAATTGTTTTGTTAATTTATTTTATTACTCTTCTTAAGTATTTTAGTTGAAATCATGTATGATGACTTTTGGTTTCTGAAGTTATAGTAATTTATACATTCACATTTCTTAACCTATTATACTTGAGATTTTATGTCTTGTCTTAATGTTTTTAAACTATGTTAAATGAGTTGGTTATAGTATTTCTTAGTTGGTAAAATATGATTTGCCCACTGTGAGTTAGTGTGTGTCTTAGATTGTAACAAAACAGGGATCAAATCTTTATGTTCTTTGATCTCATTATTTCTTTTATGTTAATATTTTATCCATGGTGATCCAAATTGATATATAACATTCATTTTTCTCTGACAAATGATGTGGACACATTCAGGAGAAGCTATAGTTGAGGCACCTGAGCCAACAATTACTATTGTGATATGTGTAATGGAGGCAAAACCAGACAGGGCCAATGCCCCAACTGTTGACCAGGTTAGAGACAAGTTCAAGTCCCCACACTTCTAAATAATCTTCAATAGGGTAGCAGGGAAAGTAAAGGCACTAGTTTTGGAGATTGTTGCGCTAGTTCTGACTTCATCGGATGTAATCATTCAAAGTATTGACTTTGTTTAGGGGTTTGGTAGGGACTGGAGTGACACCCTAAAATTTGACTGGGCATTATTTGTGGGTCCAGTATGTTGTTGATATGGCTTCGTAGATGGACAAGATTTACGCGATGGGGTTATTTTCATGAACAATGGATGGACTGGTGATGACGAGAGATGAGCATAATCTATTTTGGAGATTCACTAAGATGAATCCTCGGTAGTTCTATGTTTCTGAGACTGTGGATATTAACGAGTTCAATAACAAACGTATTATTTATTATTCAGATCTTAATACACCATCTTAACATTGAGATGTCAATTAATATATTTTTAATACATGCCTTATCATTTAGATATGCATCCATATTTAGACACCTTATTCTCTTAAAAAGACAAATGAAGCCTTAGAATTGTTAGAGAACTTTTAATACTACAATTAAATGTTGTTGGTTTTAAATAAATTATTCCTAAATGCATAAAAATATTATTTTTACAAGTCTTAAAAGGAACAGAACTAAGCACCTTAAAATATGTATGATAAAAAAATAATAAACTTTTCAAAAGCTTACCTCCAAAACATCATCTTGAGGTGCGACAGATGATATGGGGATTGCCGCTATTGCATCTCCCACATCTACTTTGAAGTGCGTATTCATATTCTAGTAGAAAATATAAAATAATTTGTTATTTATTTCGTAAAGTCAAAAATTGTGTTAACAAATTATATTGGAGGAGACAATCAAAATGTTTTCCTTCAACTAAAATAAAGATTAAAATTGTGAACTTGATTGTATTTATATGTGTATTATAACATTTTAAAACCTTAATAAAATTTCCAACATACCCCAAACAAAATAAATAAAAAAAGATGATTTTCCGTTAGTCTTAGGTTTTCAATGATAGAAACAATGATTTTCTTGAGAAGTTCAAATTTCTTTATCATTTTCAAGAATCTTCACATTATAAGAAATTTTTACTTTCTTGACAGGGTATAAAAACTTATATCTCTTGTTTAATCTATATGATTTGTGTTGTGATGTAATGTTATGTTGTGTTATATTAGGAGGTGACCTAGTCATATAGAGTTGTATAAGAGATCTGGAGTGATTAAAAAGTATGAAACAAGTAGTTCTTATGCTTGTTGCGTTCATTTTCTGTTGTGATGTATTCAGATAAAAAAACATTGTGTGAAATGAGGCTTACTCTATCTCCGAGCTACTTATTAAGGGGGTATCTATTGTAGTTGTTGGGGTTTCATTGTAGTGAGACCATTATAGAAGGAATGGATCGGTCATAGCAGAGTGCGACTAGAGTTTCAGGACACGCCACAAAAAGACACTTCTACCATAGCAAAACGAATTTAACATGGAGATGTATCATTCCACCAGACAACGCCGAGAAAAATTGAATTTAGTATGTGTGTACAGATTAGTGATTGAGTGAGTCACATATGAAACTAATGAGATGCAGAGACTTTTTCGATATAACTCAGAGTGGATGTAATTGCATATTTGTGTGTGATTGCTTATATTATTTAGAGTTTGTAATTTTATTATTTCTGTTGTGGTGACTTATTTATCTGGTGATGTGTCGACAATAATATACCAAAAGTGAGATTATCTATCCGGTGGACATTGACTACTTGACTTGATGAGTTATTTATTATGTCTACCTTCTCGTTGGATTTACATCTCTAATTGTTTGCTGGATTTACATGCGTATGATGCTTGATAGTACATGGTGTTTGTACTAATGCTACTATTGCACTTTTGTTTGAGCGCAGACTATGATCTAAAATTTTTTACAAGGCCCCACATTCAAAGTAGTTGCACTTTTGATGTGAGGGTGAGTTACTCTTTTTCAGGCTGCCACAAATCTTCTAGAGGACCGGTGTTTATCTCTTTCAGAAATTGTTTAGTTAATTTATTTTATTACTCTTCTTAAGTATTTTAGTTGAAATCATGTATGATGACTTTTGGTTTCTGAAGTTATAGTAATTTATACATTCATATTTCTTAACCTATTATACTTGAGATTTTATGTCTTGTCTTAATGTTTTTAAACTATGTTAAATGAGTTGGTTATAGTATTTCTTAGTTGGTAAAATATGATATGCCCACTGTGAGTTAGTGTATGTCTTAGATTGTAACAAAACAGGGATCAAATCTTTATGTTCTTTGATCTCATTATTTCTTTTATGTTAATATTTTATCCATGGTGATCCAAATTGGTATATAACATTCATTTTTCTCTGACAAATGATGTGGACACATTCAAGAGAAGCTATAGTTGAGGCACCTGAGCCAACAATTACTATTGTGATATGTGTAATAGAGGCAAAACCATACAGGGCCAATGCCCCAACTGTTGACCAGGTTAGAGACAAGTTCAAGTCCCCACACTTCTAAATGATCTTTAATAGGGTAGCAGCGAAAGTAAAGGCACTAGTTTTGGAGATTGTTGCGCTAGTTCTGACTTCATCGGATGTAATCATTCAAAGTATTGACTTTGTTTAGGGGTTTGGTAGGGACTGGAGTGACACCCTAAAATTTGACTGGGTATTATTTGTGGGTCCAGTATGTTGTTGATATGGCTTCGTAGATGGACAAGATTTACGCGATGGGGTTATTTTCATGAACAATGGATGGACTGGTGATGACGAGAGATGAGCATAATCTATTTTGGAGATTCACTAAGATGAATCCTCGGTAGTTCTATGTTTCTGAGACTGTGGATATTAACGAGTTCAATAACAAACGTATTATTTATTATTCAGATCTTAATACACCATCTTAACATTGAGATGTCAATTAATATATTTTTAATACATGTCTTATCATTTAGATATGCATCAATATTTAGACGCCTTATTCTCTTAAAAAGACAAATGAAGCCTTAGAATTGTTAGAGAACTTTTAATACTACAGTTAAATGTTGTTGGTTTTAAATAAATTATTCCTAAATGCATAAAAATATTATTTTTACAAGTCTTAAAAGGAACAGAACTAAGCACCTTAAAATATGTATGATAAAAAATTAATAAACTTTTCAAAAGCTTACCTCTAAAACATCATCTTGAGGTGCGACAGATGATATGGGGATTGCCGCTATTGCATCTCCCACATCTACTTTGAAGTGCGTATTCATATTCTAGTAGAAAATATAAAATAATTTGTTATTTATTTCGTAAAGTCAAAAATTGTGTTAACAAATTATATTGGAGGAGACAATCAAAATGTTTTCCTTCAACTAAAATAAAGATTAAAATTGTGAACTTGATTGTATTTATATGTGTATTATAACATTTTAAAACCTTAATAAAATTTCCAACATACCCCAAACAAAATAAATAAAAAAAGATGATTTTCCGTTAGTCTTAGGTTTTCAATGATAGAAACAATGATTTTCTTGAGAAGTTCAAATTTCTTTATCATTTTCAAGAATCTTCACATTATAAGAAATTTTTACTTTCTTGACAGGGTATAAAAACTTATATCTCTTGTTTAATCTATATGATTTGTGTTGTGATGTAATGTTATGTTGTGTTATATTAGGAGGTGACCTAGTCATATAGAGTTGTATAAGAGATCTGGAGTGATTAAAAAGTATGAAACAAGTAGTTCTTATGCTTGTTGCGTTCATTTTCTGTTGTGATGTATTCAGATAAAAAAACATTGTGTGAAATGAGGCTTACTCTATCTCCGAGCTACTTATTAAGGGGGTATCTATTGTAGTTGTTGGGGTTTCATTGTAGTGAGACCATTATAGAAGGAATGGATCGGTCATAGCAGAGTGCGACTAGAGTTTCAGGACACGCCACAAAAAGACACTTCTACCATAGCAAAACGAATTTAACATGGAGATGTATCATTCCACCAGACAACGCCGAGAAAAATTGAATTTAGTATGTGTGTACAGATTAGTGATTGAGTGAGTCACATATGAAACTAATGAGATGCAGAGACTTTTTCGATATAACTCAGAGTGGATGTAATTGCATATTTGTGTGTGATTGCTTATATTATTTAGAGTTTGTAATTTTATTATTTCTGTTGTGGTGACTTATTTATCTGGTGATGTGTCGACAATAATATACCAAAAGTGAGATTATCTATCCGGTGGACATTGACTACTTGACTTGATGAGTTATTTATTATGTCTACCTTCTCGTTGGATTTACATCTCTAATTGTTTGCTGGATTTACATGCGTATGATGCTTGATAGTACATGGTGTTTGTACTAATGCTACTATTGCACTTTTGTTTGAGCGCAGACTATGATCTAAAATTTTTTACAAGGCCCCACATTCAAAGTAGTTGCACTTTTGATGTGAGGGTGAGTTACTCTTTTTCAGGCTGCCACAAATCTTCTAGAGGACCGGTGTTTATCTCTTTCAGAAATTGTTTAGTTAATTTATTTTATTACTCTTCTTAAGTATTTTAGTTGAAATCATGTATGATGACTTTTGGTTTCTGAAGTTATAGTAATTTATACATTCATATTTCTTAACCTATTATACTTGAGATTTTATGTCTTGTCTTAATGTTTTTAAACTATGTTAAATGAGTTGGTTATAGTATTTCTTAGTTGGTAAAATATGATATGCCCACTGTGAGTTAGTGTATGTCTTAGATTGTAACAAAACAGGGATCAAATCTTTATGTTCTTTGATCTCATTATTTCTTTTATGTTAATATTTTATCCATGGTGATCCAAATTGGTATATAACATTCATTTTTCTCTGACAAATGATGTGGACACATTCAAGAGAAGCTATAGTTGAGGCACCTGAGCCAACAATTACTATTGTGATATGTGTAATGGAGGCAAAACCAGACAGGGCCAATGCCCCAACTGTTGACCAGGTTAGAGACAAGTTCAAGTCCCCACACTTCTAAATGATCTTTAATAGGGTAGCAGCGAAAGTAAAGGCACTAGTTTTGGAGATTGTTGCGCTAGTTCTGACTTCATCGGATGTAATCATTCAAAGTATTGACTTTGTTTAGGGGTTTGGTAGGGACTGGAGTGACACCCTAAAATTTGACTGGGTATTATTTGTGGGTCCAGTATGTTGTTGATATGGCTTCGTAGATGGACAAGATTTACGCGATGGGGTTATTTTCATGAACAATGGATGGACTGGTGATGACGAGAGATGAGCATAATCTATTTTGGAGATTCACTAAGATGAATCCTCGGTAGTTCTATGTTTCTGAGACTGTGGATATTAACGAGTTCAATAACAAACGTATTATTTATTATTCAGATCTTAATACACCATCTTAACATTGAGATGTCAATTAATATATTTTTAATACATGTCTTATCATTTAGATATGCATCAATATTTAGACGCCTTATTCTCTTAAAAAGACAAATGAAGCCTTAGAATTGTTAGAGAACTTTTAATACTACAGTTAAATGTTGTTGGTTTTAAATAAATTATTCCTAAATGCATAAAAATATTATTTTTACAAGTCTTAAAAGGAACAGAACTAAGCACCTTAAAATATGTATGATAAAAAATTAATGAACTTTTCAAAAGCTTACCTCTAAAACATCATCTTGAGGTGCGACAGATGATATGGGGATTGCCGCTATTGCATCTTCCACATCTACTTTGAAGTGCGTATTCATATTCTAGTAGAAAATATAAAATAATTTGTTATTTATTTCGTAAAGTCAAAAATTGTGTGAACTAATTATATTGGAGGAGACAATCAAAATGTTTTCCTTCAACTAAAATAAAGATGAAAATTGTGAACTTGATTGTAATTTATATGTGTATTATAACATTTTAAAATCTTAATAAAATTTCCAGCATACCCCAAACAAAATAAATAAAAAAAGATGATTTTCCGTTAGTCTTAGGTTTTCAATAATAGAAACAGTGATTTTCTTGAGAAGTTCAAATTTCTTTATCATTTTCAAGAATCTTCAAATTATAAGAAACTTTTAATTTCTATTTTTGTTAAAAGAACCTATAGGTTTTAACGGTAATACAAATTAATTTATATTTTTAATATATGTAATTATTTTTAAAAAATAAGAGTAGTAGTGATTTCAGTCGGATACTCAACATTAGTTCACTGTTATTTCAATGTCAAGTGGGTATAAATGGATCATAACACTTTCATCTATTATGCGTAAGCAAGGGTGGAAGTTTGAAATTTTTTGTTACTTGATTTTGTTGCAATATGATGTCAAACGTTTAATTTATTTTTATTTGTATAACTATTTAGATATTGTTGTTATGATATGATTCAATGGTATTATTTTCTTTCATAACACAATTAACATCAAAAGGTTGTTCAAGTATCCATCAAAAAAGTAGTTTACATGGCTTATAAGGAAAAAAATAAGCACATTAAAATTCGAGGAACTTTTAAAGGCTTACCTCTAAATCATCAACTTTTGATTTTTGAGGTGTGATAACAGATATGGGAACATCCATTAACGTTGTGTCTTCATCACTATGAATTTTGCTTTGGTTATTCATATTCTAGTAAAAGAAATAAGAAACGCATAGTTAGATCTTTTGTAAAACAAAAATATTTTGTGAAGTAATAGAAATGTTTCCCAAAAATGATGAAAATTGCTACCTTGCTAGTAATATATATTTACGTGCGAAGTAACATCTTAAGAACTTAATTAAAATGCTAGAATACCCACATAAAAAAGATTCGAAGTAAATGATGCTTGTCCATCAATGTATACATACTGTTACAAGATCAATTATTGTTCTAGTCATACATCTCAAAACGACGTACTAAATATATTGGATGTATGATAAAAATAATTATTCTTTATAAAATAAAATCTTTCTTAAATAGTCTTAAAATTTAAGGAATATCAAATTTTAAAATTTCTCTTTAAAAATAAAATTAAAGGCGCCCACAACATCTAGATCTATCACAAATTAAATTAATTTTCACTCAAAGCAACAATCATTTATCTTTTAATGGTCAAACCTAAGATGATCTATTTTAGAAACTGCATTCTTGAAATAAAAAATTTAGATAAAAACTTAGATCCATCATACGAAAAATTATAGGTTTCGATGTATAGTGAGCATGCATCTCTCAAGATTCACTGGATTAGTGATAAAAACTTACATCTTAAATTCAAATTTATTTCAAAAAAAAAATTAAGAATTTTGGAGAAAATCAATTTTAAAGACTTCTCTGTAGACTACCTTTAGATCTATCACAAAGTTAAATTTATTTCCACCATGGCAATAATTAATTCTTTTTTAATTTGCCAAACCCAAAGAGATCGATCTCCTCTCTTTCCTCCTAGATGTACTAGAACTTTCATCCATAAAACAGTAAGAAAATAATAATAATATTAGAAAAAAAAAAGAATCAAGATCCTAGATAATTTAATAATAGAAGATATATAGATAGATCAATGAAATGAACAAGGCATAAGTCTAAACCTCAAACTTCTTTAAAATACCTGAGTTGGATTAAGAATCTTTTTCTAATAGAATGAACTCAACAGGCGAAGAAGACAAAGTGAGAGTAAAAAGGAATCTTTTAGATATATACTAGTCTATTTTAGAATTTGTATGAAAATTATGTTTGGTTCTTTTAAATATTTTTTGGGAGGTAGAATTGAAGGCAAATTCGTGTAATCTTTCTTTTGAATACTTTTGGTGTGTTTTGATATAATTTCCTTAAAAGTCATTCAAATATAGAAAATATTTCAGTAGAATTATTTTGAATTTTTTTCCTATAATGTAATTCAACTATAACTTTATATCCTAAAATGAAAAAAAAAATTATTTCTCTCAATAGGTTTCTTAGTTGGTATATTGTGTCTTATTAATTTGTTATCCTCATATCATGTATGATATAACCAAAGTTAATTTTTAATACAAAATATTAAATTTAACTATTTAATTTTACATATACATCAATTTAAGTCCTTAAATGTTTTGAAACTAAGTATTATCTCCTAACAAGGCTGATATATGGTGCAGTTACTAACTAGTAATATGTTTTGTAATAACCATAATTTTTGAATTTTTTTTTTAATTGTCATTTTACCCTTTTTTATAGTGACCCTGAGTTATTTTTGAATGGATTTTGAAATTGATTTTGAGCTTTGAGTACAAAATTTTGAATTGAATTTTCAAAATTTTTTATTTCAAATGGCTAAAGTTGTTAAAATGTAGTTTTTGACATCTTATGGAATTTTTAGTGTCAGAATAAAATCTTTATCAATTTCATCAGTTCTAGATGTGAAAATTAGTCTAAGAGTGTTGTCACATTCAAATTTTAGAGTCTTTTTTTAAGGATTTGAGGTCTTAAGTTGGAACGTTGATAAATTTTAGATTTTGGGTTGACTTTGGTCAACATTTGGGGTTCAGGTGCACGAATAAGAATTCCGAGAGTTACGTTGGATTAGAATGATGATTTGTGGCCTAAATAAGGTTTTGATTAAATTTTCAGAAGTTCGGGGCTTGATTTAGTATTTTTAGGTGTTATATGCGTTTATTGTGACTTCTAGATATTTTAGGTCAAAGAGACGTTGAATTTGTGTTTCGATTGTTCCATTGATTTCAAATTGTTGAGTTTTATCATGTTGAATATATGATTTGTGAGACCTCGAAAGTTGAAATGTCGAAAGGAAAAGAGAAATGCAAATTTAGTCACTGTAATAGTTCTACGAGTCCAACCTAGAGACCGTAAAACGTCCTACGGGCCATAGAAAGGAAGTCTTAGACTTGGAGATAAGTTTTTAGAATTTTTATCTTTTGAAGTTTGACCTATACGAATGAAAATGACAAAACGTAATAAGGTTGATGAACTGTAGATGGGTTCCGCAGAGAGATTCCAAACTTAGTTCAATTTTGAACCAAAAGTTGAGTTCTATGAATGGGTCTACTGACAGTAGAAAATTCAAAAGACCGTAGAAAATTCAACAGACTATAGAAAGTTCTTGTGGCAAATAATTGAATATTTGGATTTCTGAAGTTGGTTCTATGTTTGACCAGGATGGGCCATAGAAATTCTAACGGGTTGTAGGTCACAACCGTAGAAGCCATTTGTCAGTTATTTTAAAGGGTGTTTGAGTCCTTTCCTATGCATCTGATGCATATACTATATTGTTTTTACCCTTATTTTAAATCCTATAACAACCCTTCTGTCAGGCCTAAAGCATACACCCTAAGCGTAACTAGCACTCGAGAACCATGGTTCACAAGCGAACCCTTGGCATGGCTCATTATTCAACGGAAGATTTACTCAAGCAAAATGGGAACTCCAAATGCATAAATAACCTTAAAAATTCGATTTGAACTCTACTCCAATAATTGTCTGAAAATAATTTAACAAGTTATAGTTAAATATCTTAGGACCTCAAAAATTCAAACAACACAGAAAAATAGTGAGACACTCATCGACCTTTAAACTATCTATGAAGCCTCTTCTATTACAGAAAGTATTATTGATACAAGACCCACGAAATCTTAACAAACAGAAAAGAAAAGTAAAAGTGGAACCCTCCGGAATCAAGGAGGCTCACCAAAGCTAACTGCAACTGCAAGTGGTATCAACAGAGCGCCTGTTGAAGACCCTAAATACATGTATTTGCATCATAAAGATGCAAGACAAATGACATCAGTACATAAGTTTTAATTGATAGAAAAGGGACGTACTTACCTAGTCTCATCTCACTCAACTCGACTCAACTCAACAATACTCAAATCAAATCAAGGATGCTCAACTCAAATATACTCAACTCAAATCATGCATACTCAACTCGAAGATACTCCACTCAACTCTAGGAATAAGCAACAATAAAAGGTGCAGTATATGAAATGTTTATAAAACAGTAGATAATAACTCAATTGTACGGAAAAATACAATGAGTAACTCTTGTTTGGGATGTTCTATTACCGATAACCGTCACTATAAGCTATGTGATGATACATCGTCTCGCCCACACTGATAAAATTGTCCTATACCTTGTAGGAGTATAGGACATCCTCAACTAAGTGGATCCACTAATTTATGCTTAAAATCAATAAGGAATCATCTAAAAAGTATGACACTTTACCCATGTTGGTATACACATGGTTTAGGAGGATTTTGAGTTGTTTGAACTCATTCTCATATCGATACTCAATACTACTCTCAATAATATATATAACTCGTGCTCAAACATTTAAAAACATTAATCTTCCTCAATTTGAGATAATTACTCAAAAGATCCTCTCAAAAGAGGTGATGCTCAAGACTCCTTGAAATCAGTATTTCTCTCGTTTTGAATGTAAAAGTATCACATGCTCGAGAATACTTAGGGGTCGTTTGGTGTGATGGATAAGAGGAATTAATCCTGGGATAACTTTGTAGTGACCTTTAATTTATTGTTTGGTTGCAAAGATAGGGATAACTTATCTCAGGATTAACAATTAGTCCTGGGATAGGTTCTCCCGCACTGAGGGTGGTATAGTAATCCTTGTATAAAATATCCTGGGATAAGTGGGTAAATAAAAAAAATACCCCCTTAAACTCTCTGTTATACACCACTTATGCCTTCAAACATGTTAACATAATTTTTAGCAACATTTATAATAACATTCAAAACCTTAATTTTTTGTTATTTTTATGATAAATATATTTTTCTATTAAAAATCTATACTTTATAAATATAATTTTTATTTATAAATATATTACAAGTTGAATTTATTTTGCGTAATTATTATGTTTATTTATATTTTGATTTCTCTTAAAATGATCACTCCACAACTAAATTACATATGTTTTTCATTAAATAGTTTATTACTCACTTTAAAATTATATTTCATCTATAATTAAAATGTAGATAGGTTCAACAATAAATTTTCTTTTACTTTAATAAACTTAAGAGGAATGTTTTATTTTTAAACTAAATAAGATGAAAGTTTTATTTTTAAACTAAATAAGATGAACAATTATTTTTAAGCTAAATAAGATGAAAGTTTAATTTTTAAGTTAAATAAGATAAAAACTTAATTTTTAAAACATACGACACAGTCATGAAAATGCACACACACAAATATTTAAACTAAATAAGATGTAAAATTTAACTTTAAGAGTGAATAGCTAATGGTTGCTAAGAAAATGTAAAAAAATAATTTAAATAAGGTGAGGGTCTTTTTATAAGCAAACAACTAATCCCCAAAAATTATACAATAAATATTAGTATAAATATGACAAACCAAACAAGCAATAAAAACTAATCCCAGCATAACTTATCCCAGTATATAACTAATCCCAGCATAACTAGTATTCAAACAAAACGACCCTTTAGTTCCCTTATACTCATTTCGACATGTGAAATTCAACTCTCCTCATCCTCATACTCATTTACTCAAGTATTAAAACAAATTATAACTAATAGCAAAAGACTTCACAAAATAGGTTCATGCCAAATTATAGACGTGAATGACTCAATTCAAGGATCTCAACAACCGTATATAGAAATCAATACTCAGAACTTAAAGAACTGCAGAACTCAAAGACTCAATAATACTACTCATCTTAAGAATGCTCGACTCTAGGTTAGAGCAAAATTATGGACATGAAAAACTCAACCCTAGGACCTCCATATATAACATATAGTAATCCCATAATTATAAATATAGTTTCATAAAGGATTAGGAACTTAATACTCAAGAACTCGAAGATACTGCTCCTCTCAAGTACACTCAATTCATAGATTTCAAGCAGAATTATGGACATGAACGACTCGATTCAAGGGTCTCAATCATAACATAGAACTCATTTGTACAACTCTTCTCATTCTCATACTCAAGTACTCAAGTCCTAAAACAAGTTAAAATTAGTTGCAAAAAACCCACTCAAAAAGGAACTCAAGGGTTTTTCTCAAACTTTAGTATTAAAGTCAGGTCACTAGATGTAGCACCTTGAGCTCTAAAAGAACTAGATTGGAAATAACAAAAAATCTGAAATTTGGAAAGTTAAGCTAAGTATGAGTTTAGTTAAACTTTAAACAACCATAAATCCTAGCACAAGATGATTTAGGTGTAATTCAAGATACCTCAGGAAATATCTTTGAATTATCTTTTCAATGCCATCAAGTTTGTTAAGTTTCGAGTTTGAATGAGTGAGATATGACCTTTTGAAGTTAGGTTGTCCAGTTAAGAAAAGTTAGCTGAAAATAGTGAGGGGTATTTTGGTGTTTTTCTTACCCAATCATATTTAATTCATTTTTAGTAAGGTTTTAAGGGTTTAATTCTATTAGGTTCAGTTTAATAAACCTAATATACACCTAGGGTTTTAGTTGAGAGTTCAAGAAAAGAAAAGAAGAAAAAATAGGAGAAAAGAGGATAGATTCAAGCGTTCGTCGAGATTCTTGTGTGATGTCATGGATTTTATCCATGTGTATGATCCCTAGGAGGTATGTAAGTTTCCTTAGTATTTGGTTAGTCTACCCACACGCCAATCATATTTTTTTCAGCGAAATTTCATTCTTGAAGTTGAAAGATTAGAGTTCTTGATGAGTTCTTGATAGGTGTTCTGAAGTTCATTCTAAATCTTGTTGTGTTGGGGTTTCATGATTTATTGAGATGAAATTGGGTAATTTGAGTGTTGTTTTCGGTATATTAGTGTGTAATTAAGTCAAGTAATCTAATCCAAGTGATTGGGGTAGAAATGGTTCGATTCTAGGCCAATTAGAGTGAGAAAACTAGCAAGGAAACTCGCTGGATTTTCTGGGTTGGGGCCTGGCGCGATGCACCAGCGAGAGCGTCCCAAACCTACTTTGAACTTTAGTGGCTGGTTCCCCATGCCACCCATAGCTCCAGGGTCGCCTGCCCCGTCTATTTTGTCTTGGGTTGCTTTGTTTGAGTTCGTTTAAAGTGCACCCTCACTCCCTTTTAATTATAACTTTTCTAAGCTACTTGTAATCACCTAAAGTCATTCCTAACATGATCATAACCTTGAATTCATAATTCATAATTCAAATTCAACGTAAAGATGAGAGTTATGTTTTGAGAATTCTTTCCAACATTCTAAGAAAGTCCATTTGAGTCCTTTTGTGGAGTTTTCTAAAACTTCTAGTAACTTGTTGCAAGGCTCGATCAAGTGAGTATGAGTATGAAGAGAATATATTCATTATTCTACCTTTTCATTAAGAGATCCTCCATGTCATGACCAAAACTCTTGAATTCATAACTCACATTCAAGAGAGTGTTAAGAGTAGAGTTCAAGAAAGTGTTCGAGTTCAATTGTGAATCCTTTGAGGTAAACTATTGATTTGAACTAAGTTTCGAGTAAGTAAGCATGAGAATGAGAAGAGTCGTATACATGATTTACTTATCGATATTTTGACCCTTGAGTCGAGTCGTTCACGCCCATAATTCCACAAGGACTCCATAAATTTGAGCATCATGGAGAGGAGTAGTTACTTCAAGTTGTAAGTTTTGAGTATTGAGTTCCTAACCCAATTGAGATTATATTCTTAATAATTGGACCACTATATGTTCCCTTGAATCCCTTGAGTTGACTGTTCATGCTCATAATTCCTCATGAACCCTAAGTCAAACAGTCTTGAGATGAGAACTATATTTGATCCTTGAGTTGAATAGTTCATGCTCATAGTTCCGCATAAACCCTCTGAGTTGAGCAAATATTTAAATGAGTGGTATCATTGAAGTTCTTGAGTCTAATTTTTGAGTTGCACATATGGTTATTGCAAACCTTGCATTGAGTCATTCACGTCCATAATTTGGCATGAAATTTTATGAAGTCTTTTACATATGTTTAAACTTTGTTTTAAGACTTAAGTTTTGAAGTTGAGTACACAAAAACGGTAAAGTTTATTTTCTTTAAAATGATATGGGAACTAAGTATTCCCAAGAGTTAATGTTTTCACATTTAAGATTAGAGGAAGCTGAGATTTCAAAAAGAGTTTTGAACATGAAAAGGGAACATTGATTCCAAGAGAGCTTTTAAGCTATGTTTGAGTAATTATCTCAAACCAGAGAAGAAGTTATTTTTAAAACATATGAGCTAATTATATTTGGGAGTAGTATTGAGCACCGATATGGGGACACGAGTTCATATTAACTCAAGCCCCCATAAACCATATAGACATCATGGACAGAAAAAGGTCATACTTTTTAGATGATTCCTTAGTGATTTTTTATCATAGACTAGTGGATCCACTTTGTAGTTCAGGTTCTATACTGATGACAAGATATAGGACGGTCCTTGGTAGCAACCATCACTTAGTCTCATAGTGGTGGTTGTCGGTTAGAAAATCTCCCACATAAATTATATTACTTTATTATATAAGTGAAGTTAAGTTTGTTATTGAATTTTCTTTAACGAACTAAGTTGTTTTTACTATTTTATAAATCTTTCTATATAATGCATGCGTATTCTTTCTTTTTGTTGAGTTGAGTATCATATCTCTGAGTTAAGCATCTTATCCTTGAGTAATTCTGAGTTGAGTAAGTTGAATAGTTTTGAGTATCCTTGAATATTCCTTGAGTTGAGTAAGTTGAGAAGAGGAAAGTATGTATCCATTTTTATCGATTTCAAGCTTATGTTATGCTTTAGAATTCTCCTTACATGGTCGTACATTCCACTTACTAAGCCATTTGGCTTGAATCTTCTCATGATGCAGACACATGTATTCAAGATCATCAATAGGATATTTTTTGATACATCCGAGAGTTCGAGTTAGCTATGGTGGGCCTCTTTGCTTCTGGAGGATTTCATTTACTTTTCAGTTTAGTCAGGATGTCGTGGGTCTTGTACCAAATTTCATGTTTATCAGTTAGAGACTTCATATACAGTGAGTATAGTTGAGAAGTCTGTATTATTTATTTATTTTATTATATGTTGTAATGACTTAAGTTGCCTGTTTTATAGCGAGTTCAATGTATTTTTTTTATTTAGAGTTTTTCATTTGAGTTAAAGCTTTGTATTTCAGTTTCATGAATTTATTCTGTTTTAAGATTTTGCATGCTTAAGTTAGTCTTCTGTTTGTAGTCAGCCAAGATGAGGGTTTGCTTAGGGACCAACAATGGTTCAAGAGTGTCGGCCACGTCCAGGGTGTAGACTTGGGTCGTTACAAAATAGGTATCAGAGCACAGAGTTCAAGAGTCCTAGGGTGTCTATGAAGCCATGTCAAGTAGGGTCTTGTTTATGGTTGTGAGGGCCCCACTTCTATAAGGGACTACATACATTTAAGAAAAGTTTTCTTCTTTTATACTCTTAATCGTGAAATAGAGCCAAGTCATAGAGATCTATTCTAACTCGTGTGCTCTCATATTCATTTGACTATTCATCATACTAGAGGTGGTTGAAAAGTAAAGTGTAATGATCCTTATGGATGAGTTGTTCTTAGCTAGAGTCTTGAGAAAGTCATGAGACTCAAGAGGGGCTTGCGAGAAGCCTAAGAGTAAGTTAAGTGTTGAGTTTTAGAGTAATGCCTTCATATGAATCATGCATTTGAGTTAAAAGTGAGTTGTACTCTCTTTTCTAAGACCTATTTCAGCTGAGATCTTTATGAGGAAGTATGTCTAGAGCTTGGATAGTATTTTCATCTCAAAATGATAGTATGAATTACGAGATCATGAGCAGCAGTAGTGAAAGAGATAGAGTGAGAGGGAAGTATGTAGAGGTTTAGCAATCTAAGTAAGGGAGATGGTGTTCGACAAGCTATGTTATTATAGTCATGCACCTAGTAAGATAATAATGAAGAGTTTCCCTTCTGATAGACTAAGAAGTGAAGAGTTTCTAAGAGCTTAGGGTAGGAGGTAGAGTAAGTGTTGCAAGTCAATATGTGTTAGAGTATACCTTAACTAAAAAGGGGGCTATGATGATGTGTCATTGTGTTAGTAACGACCAAGTGTAAGTGGTGAACATAAGAGCAAGAGTATTTATGAGGTGATAGCTAGACTTATGGAATTTAAGGGGAAGCCCATATATTCAAAGTGTTATAAAATTAATTAGGCATTGATGTATAGTGAATGAGCAAATAGTACTCAAGTTGTGAAGGGAAATGTGATAGTAAATTGTAAGTATGAATACTAAGAGGTGAGGATTAACTACTTGTCATAAGGTCCTAATGGATGAGTGTTTCTAAAAAATTGTGCATAGTAGTTGTGAATTTGCATAGTAGGCAAACAATCATATTGATACTCGGGTTTAGTAATATGAATTAAGCTTGAATTGAGATGACTGTCATGACCAAAAGAATGGCAACATGAAGGTGATGATGTTAGTCATGAGATTTGATCTAGAAGACTTGAAATAGAGTAGGTGTGAAATTGAGGTGATTAGATGCAATAGATATGAGTGGTACAAGTGAGAGACTTTAACATTTAGATAAGGGTAGTGAAGTGTGGCTAAGTCACAAGAGCATTAAGAGGTGTGCCGAGATGATATGTTACCGGATGAGGTTCCAATTAAGTTATTTCCATATGTGCCTAGATGGAATGATTGAGTTGTCAATGTGGAGCAGGTCCGCAGCCTTCAAGTGTTAGCTTTAGACCTAAGGGGAAGATGATAAGATGAGAAATCAAGTCAGGTGTAATGACCCAGACCCGAAATATTATTTTTGATAATTTTGCATAGTCATTCAACTAAAATTAATTAATTTACAGGTAATTTATTTAGTATTAATAATAAAAGGACCAATCTGAAATATTGAAATAGATTAGTAGAAATTATTATTTTTAATATATAATTAGTTTAGAAAAGAAAACAAAGAGAAGGAGGAAAAAAAAAATTATACCTACAGCGAGCACGGAGAAGAGCGCTGCACGGAAGATAACAATGTAGTTACAACCAACCCTTCCATAGATATTTTAATTTTGTTCTTAATTCTCTTCTGATAAATTAAATAATGAACACTATATAAACATTTAAACAAATGATTAATAATAATTGAATATTAGGTAATAATGACTACATGACAAAGATTCAATTTAAAGGAATTTATTGTTGGTTTGGATCATATGTTGAGGTGTTTCACTGGAAGTGGGAGGTTCTCACATGTAAAAAATCATTGGCCAACTATTATAGGCTAATCACCGCCTTTATTTATAAGGTAATTTATTTATTTTTATAATGTTCATGATTTAGCTAATAAACTCCGTGGTCAAGTCTTAGTTTGGTTTAGGTTTTGGATTCTTTCTATTGTTATCATATTATAATTAAGTTTAGTTATATTAAGATAGGAAATTGATTATTGATGTATTATATTATACGAAAATTGTTGGAGTTGATATTGGAAAAATAATGGGACTTAATCCTAGGCTTGAACTTAAGAACTTGAGTATAAACTTGGGTGAATTTTTGGGTCAAGGCTAAACACATAGTAATATGAGTGTTGTTAGTTTGAAAATATTATTGTGGTCATGATTCATTTGAATAGATTGCTTTGAGTTGGAAGTTCAACGAAAGGGGAAGACTCAAGTTCCGGAGTGAATTCTTGATTGGTTAAGGCAAGTGGATTTCTAAACCCTTGTTAAGTGTATGGAATGCGTGTATTTCCTTGTGGTATATGTTTGAGAGTAATGGACTTGGTGATGGGTTGACTTGTCCACATTGATTAATTCTAATGATGAAAACAAAGGGTAATAAAAGGCAATGTGAATAATTGCTTGTGTGTGATGTGTTGTTAATAAAGAGTGGTTTTAAAGGCTTGTTGAATCATTGTTGATGTTGTTGTGAATAGTGCAATGTCATGAAAATGGTCATATCCTCTTTATTTGTGTGAACATGTCATTTGCATTATTTTAAGACATGGTTGTGACAAGTGTTATGTGCATTGAGAAAGAATGAGAACTTAAAGAGGATGTACCATTTCGAGGGACGTATCACGCGTCGCGATGGATACTAAATTTTGAGGGACGTATCGCACGCCGCGATGGATACTATATTTCGAGACAAGTATCATGCGCCACGATGGTTATTATTATCGAGGGTCGTGTCGTGCGCCGCGACAGATGCATAGACAGATATGTCCCCCATGGATCCCGGACTAAGTGACAGCGGGTGTGTATCACTAGGTCAGACATGCATCATTATACTTGACATTGCATTCCATTGTATTGCATATACTTATCATTAGTGAACTTGATATTGTGTTTTGCTGATCTTGTGAATGCCTTTATGCGGAACTTGTGATTGATGAATACTGAGCTTGTTGTTGAAGATATGTAATTTGTTGAACTGTTGTTGTTAAGGATATGTAATTTGTTGAAGTGTTGTTGTTGAGGATATGTAATTTTTCAAAGTGTTGTTGTGGAGGATATAATTTGTCTAAGTGTTGTTGTTGAGGATATGTAATTTGTTGAAGGGTTGTTGTTGAGGATATGTACTTTTTCAAAGTGTTGTTGCGGAGGATATAATTTATCTAAGTGTTGTTGTTGAGGATATTTACGGAGTTGAAGTGTTGTTGTTGAGGATATGTACTTTGTCAAAGTGTTGTTGTGGAGGATATGTAATTTCTCTAAGTGTTGTTGAGCTATGTGCTATGTAAACTGTGAGTTGTTAAGTTGGGCTAATTTTTATGCAGGTTGTAGATGTGGAGGTTCGGTTTGGGTGGAACGAGTACCCGTATTTTATCCCCTTAGCTTGTGTTTAGAGGTTTACTTGTTGAGTACCGTGTGTTTGGTACTCACCCTTGCTTCTACAATTTTTTGTAGGTTACTAGCCCGGAACCTTGTGATATATTCTCTTCTTTTCCTAGGCTTCTTGGAGATTTGTGAGGTAGTTGTTTGTCATATCAGCAGACCTTTTTACTCTTGTTCATGATTTTGTTCTACTCTAGAAACAATGTCTTATGAGACTTGTAATTTCTTTTGAATAAATTGTAATACTATAGAGGCTTGTATACGTGATAACCAGATTTTGTGGATGTTTTTGAATTGATTATGAAATTTCTGCATTTTATTGTAATGATTGAGTTTTAAGCTGACTTGTCTTGGTGGGATAAGACGAGTGTCATCACGTCCATTTTTGGATCGTCACATCATGTGTTGAGAATCTCTGGAGGAGCTAGTTAGTAGGAGTCTATGGAGTTGTTAGAATACTAATCTTGAATGTGGTGTTGTTAAACATTAGGTTGTTCATGACATGATCCTAATGTGGTGGTAAGGAGTAACAGTTTTGGGATGAGTGTCACGACCTAGATTCTGGAATCCAAATCGCAACCGGCGTCGTTGACCTCTCAGAGGTCGCAGACAAGCCTCTTCTTGCATTCGTCACATTCATACGATTAATTTTAGCGGAAAATATAAAATGTTTTGTTTATAATTGAAGTATACATAGACTTCATATAAACGCATATCTGTAAGGAAGTTCATTGCTCATACATCAACCATCTAATTATATGATTATGCAACTTGAAAGAAATGGTATCTCATGTCATAAGTAATACTTGCCAAAACGGCATCATTACAAGCGTCTGAATAAAATAGGAAAGAAACACTAGTGGAACATACCCCACTAGTTCAAACCTACTACTAAGCAAGAAATATAAAGGCAGGATGAGGACCTACCAAGTCCGGATGAAATCTCTGAGTCCGAACAGCTGCAATGATACCCTCAACGTCCACCTGAGCCTGTACCTAAAATAGTAATATTGAATGGAATTAGTATACACTTGTACTAAGTATGGGTACATGCAACAACACATAACGGTAATGCATGAATAAGAATGGCTCTTCCTAATCAACATGATTTCTTAGAAGGTCAAGTCTCTTGACTTTGACTATTTCATAATAGGAAGGTCATACCATGAATATGTCACACATCATACACACATAGGTTCACATAATATACATTTCGTGTTTCATATAGTATACATTTCATATCCATGAGACCTTGGAATCATGGACGTAGCATTAAGACATCTCAAGTGAGGGCCCAACATATGGGATCTCAACCTGAGGGCCTCCTTTAGCAAACACAGAGTCTGCTTCATTCGTTCATTCGTACTTCACATTATTCATTTCATTCATTCATAGGCTGATGTAAACACCAGCTATACCTAGGATGAAGTTTAAGGCTCTCATCGGGATCATGAAGTGCAATGATCAAGAATGACCTAATGTCAATACTTGAGTTCGGTATCGTTCATTTCATTATATTTCATACTTTGAGGAACTTCAACCTTAATCGACATAGATCATGTAAGCATCATGAAATCCGGTGTCTCCCCCACACCGAAAAGAGGTGGAGTCACTGGCCAAAATGAATCCAAAACATGCTAGCTTTATGGGTTCGAACCAAGCTAGTTCCCTATGTTGGCAACATAGTTCAAAGACTAGGAGATTTAAGGAGACCCATACCCACCTTGGTGGACAGTCTCATATCATGAGATTTATGTGAACCTCCTCCCTTCCCGAAGGAAGGCATCACCACTCATAGCTAGCCTATCGGTGCTTAGTTTAAAGTTCCTATTTACATTCAACTCATACATCATCGAAGCTTGCTTCTTAGCATGAGGTATTCATAGCTCATTAGATGATTTCTCATCTCTTCTTTACGTCTTAAGTGTGAATTGTCCTTACACTTACATATAGAATGTGATTGAGACTTGTCTCTTAATATTCAACACTCTCTTAGGTGAGTACTTTTAGTGACCTTTACTTAGGCTTGGTTGAGACTTGTCTCACCATTAATCTTAGCCTCTTATCATGTTGTCACTATTTTCATTAGCATCATAGTATAATATAATGACTCACCTCATTACGTGAATGTTCATTTATTAATCTTACCATTAACTCATGGTCTTGCCCATTTCGGGTTACTCACAATTGACTAAGTGTTTCATGACAATCTAAGTATAGGTTGTGTAAGACTTATGCATTTTACACATTCAGCCAAGGGACCCAAGTTCGATCCCTAGTGGCTGCATTTTATCTCATTATATGTGAGACTTATGTGTCTCACATTTTCCGTCAAGGGGACCGATGTTCGAATCCCTTGGGCATCACTTTATTTTTAATTATTTAGAGTGCTAGGAGACTTCATTCATTCGGCCAAGAGGATCTGGAATCGAATCCCAGTGGGCTCAATTTTTATTATTTTATTTTTGTGTGAGATTTATGTATCTCACACCCTTGGCCAAGGATCCGAGTTCGAATCCCCCCTCCCTCACTATTTTCTTTTTCTTTTAATTTAAGGCTTCTTTCAATGAGCCGGGTTCGAATCCCCTCTCTCACCCTATTTTCTTTTCTTTTATATTAAGGCTTAATCTCTTAGTATTAGGACCTTAAGGTTTCGAGATTCACTCTAAATGGCAGCATCTATTTCTCTTCATATATACTAGTGACTAGCCGAAACCATGTTCATTCAACATAACATTTTAATTCACTTTCTTATATTTAGCCTAGGCGTTTAACTCATAGTTTTACATATACTTTTGACCAATTCATTAAGGACTTTATTTTCACTTTCTTATTCATGAACATCACGATTTCTTTTGCATGTTAAACACACAACATTTCATAACACATGATTCACCATTTTCTTCAAGTGAACCGTAACAATACAATTACGAAAGAACAGCATGTTTTGTGCACATATGACACTCAACATTCTTACGTACATAACAAATCATAAACAGCCCATAACATACATTGTATACAATCACAATCATTCCTAAAATCATCTACCAGATTTCATACCAACGCATGCATCAATTCGTTCATAGGATCTAATGACAGGGGCATGCAACGGGGGACAACCTTAGTTTTTCGATTGGATTTAAACTGAACCTTAGGGGACTCTTCGGAAAGGAACCAAGAGAGAAGAAAACCTATACCTTTTCAACCTTGTCAACCAGCCAAAACCACACGTCCCCACCCACACACAAACCTTCCTTCCGAGCTTTGATTCTTTTTCCCAAGTGAAGTTCTTTACTTAAAACACTTAGGCGTACGAATTCTTCCTTTTGTTTTTGATGGATCAAGCCAAGAATACTTTTAGAACAGTGAGTTTATGTTTATTTTCTGTTTTGGAATTGTGAGGTAAAGCTGAAAATATTTTTAGGAGTAATATAAAGAATTAAGAGTGGGCATGAAGCACACTCCTAGTGGGAGTCGTGCGCCCCTTTTGTGGGAATTGTTGTTGACTTATTCAACACAATTTAAATGGTAAAAATCAGATTATAATTATATATTAAGTTATTATAATGCCCCTCCTTATTTTCTCTAATTTTTAATCAATTAATTCGTGCCCCTTAATGCCTCCAACTCGGCTCGAACCCGAGTGTGGAAGTCCGGTCAATCTCGGGTTTGACCATCGAGATTTGACCCATTTTGACTAATTAATAACTTTATTTAATTAATTAAATATCATCCTAGGGTAATTACTATACTACCCCTAACCCCGAAATTACCTTTATACCCCTAGAACCCTTAAAACCTAGGACTAACCCTCTAAGTCCGGTTAAGACTCATCTGAGTGAATTCTAGTATTCGGGTACCCCACATGGCTGGAACTAACCCTGCCTAGATCAACTAACTCACCAAGTTGGTTGGATTGGCTGGTGAATAGGTTCAGAGGCTTGGTTCCACACGCATCAATCCGTGTGAATCCGGTCTAACCTAGGCATTCTATGTACGTTTAGGCCGTACTTAGCATAGTCGTTTTAGGGTTATCACATTATCCCCCCCTTAGGAACATTTGTCCACGAATGACACTACATATCATTTAAACAAAGAGGGTGATTTTCGAAATTCACTTCATCATACTTAAACGTTTCTCTTTTGGGAACATTTGATCCACACTTATTTGGGTGGTGCATATCATGCAAGCTTATCTAAGGCTTCATTCTTGAGATTGAGGAATTTTCTTCTCAATCACACTTAACTTAATGCACAACACAGTTCATGCAACACAGAAAACATGCCTATGCTACACAAAAACAGCAACATAGATCGCAAACATAACTTCGTTTTAACTCATATAGTGTTATTTCAAACATATGATTAGTGACCTATTACACCAAGTTGACTACAACACTTAGAACTTAGAGTTTCTTAAACATGAATCAGACTTTAGGAAAAGAATATCTAACCTTAAGAACTAAACAAATGAGGATAGCGAGATCGTATGTCAGCCTCGGCCTCCCACGTTGCTCCCTCAACAAGGTGGTTCCGCCATAGAACTTTCATGGTGGCAATCTCCTTGTCCCTCAGTCGCTTCACTTGACGATCTAAAATTTCGATTGGAACTTCTTCATAATAAAGGCTCTCATCAACTCCTAACCCCTCAACAGGAAGGATGGATGTTGGATCGCCTAGACACTTCTTAAGCATTGAAACGTGAAACACTGGATGAACAGAAGCCAATTCTTGAGGTAAATTCAATTCGTAGGCAACATTTCCTACTCGCTGCAAGACCTCATAAGGGCCTAATACCTCGGACTCAACTTACCTTTCTTACCAAACCTCATCACCCCATTTATGGGTGATATCTTCAAGTAGACTTGATCACCTACCTCAAACTCTAGAGCTCTCTTTTTGTTGTCTGCATAAGATTTTTGACGACTGTAAGCAGTAGCCAACCTATCTCTGATCATCTTCACCTTCTCCATAGCCTCATGTACGATCTTAGGACCAAGGATGGCAGATTCTCCTACCTCAAACCACCCAACCAGAGACCTACATCTTCGGCATATAGTGCTTCAAAAGGTGCCATCCCTATACTAGAATGGTAGCTGTTATTGTAAGAGAACTCTATCAGCGGCAAATGATCATTCTTACTCCCCTTGAAGTCAATAACACATGCTCTCAGCATGTCTTCAAGGGTCTGGATGGTACGCTCTTCTTGTCCATCCATCTGCGGATGAAAAGCAGTACTAAGCTTCACCTGTGTGCCCAAGCCCTTTTGGAAAGATCTCCAAAAATGAGAAGTAAATTGGGATCCCCTATCCAAGATGATAGACAGAGAAATCCCGTGCCATCTCAATATCTCATCAATATAAAGCTTGGCATAATCTTCAGCTTTGTAAATAGACTTCACTGGTATGAAGTGAGCGGCCTTGGTGATTCTGTCAACAATAACCTAAATAGAATCATGTAGTTTTCTAGTCTTTAGCAGACCAACCATAAAATCCATATTAATAGCCTCCCACTTCCATGTTGGAATCTCAATCGTCTGAGTGAGACCCCAGGCTTAAGGTGTTCTGCCTTAACCTGTTGGCAATTCGGACACTCCTCCACGAATTTAGATATATCTCTCTTCACGCCTTCCCACCAATAGACCTCTTTAAGGTCATGGTACATCTTGGTGGCACCTGGATGAATGGAATACCTGGAACCATGAGCTTCTGCCAAAATATTAGACCTCAAATTATCAACATTGGGCACACATAACCTGTTTTAGTACCTGAGTACACCATCCCCTCCTAGGGAAAATGAATAATTCAACTTACTAATACTGATTCTTTCAACTCCATGAGTACTGGGTCGAGATGCTGATTGGCTTTAACATCTACAACAAATGACGATTCAGAACTTGAGTGAACCGAAACACCCCCACTTGGTGCATCTGCCAGCCGTACACCCAATCTAGCCAATTGGTGTACCTCTTTAACCAGCTCCTTCTTCTCTTCATCAATATGAGACATGATGCCCATGCTCAATCGACTCAATGCATCAGCCACTACACTGGCCTTACCCGGGTGATAATAAACACTCATATCATAATCTTTGAGCAGTTCTAGCCATCTCCTCTGACGAAGGTTCAACTCCCTCTCTGTAAAAACATACTGAAGACTTTTATGGTCAGTATACACATCAACATGTACACCATATAAATAATGTCTCCAAAGTTTTAATGCAAACACCACAGCAGCTAACTCAAGATAATGAGTAGGATAGTTCTTCTCGTGGATTTTCAACTTTCTCGATGCATTTGCAATCACCTTGACATCCTACATAAGAACACATCCCAAACCTACTCGGGAAGCATCACAGTACACCACATATCCTGCACCACTCCTCGGCAATGTGAGAACCGGGGCTGAAGTGAGTCGGTCTTTGAGCTCTTGAAATCTCTTCTCACATTTTTCAGACCACTCAAACTTCGCCTTCTTCTTCGTCAAGGTTGTCAATGGAGCAGCAATAGTGGAAAAGCCTTCCACAAACCTGCGATAGTAATTGGCCAAACCCAGAAAACTGCGAATATCGGTAGGAGTAAGGGGTCTCAGACATTTCTTCACTGCCTCAACCTTTTTAGGATCAACTTCTACACCTTGGTCGGTCACAACATGACCAAGAAAGGTCACTGATCTCAACCAGAATTAACATTTGTTGAATTTTGCATACAGCTGATGTTCTCTAAGTACCTACAATGTCATTCTCAAGTGTACCTCATGCTCTTCTCTAGACTTAGAGTATATGAGAATGTCATCTATGAATACTTTGACGAAGGAATCAAGGTACTCACGTAAAACCCTATTCATAAGGTCCATAAACGCGGCTGGTGCGTTAGTGAGACCGAATGACATGACCAGAAACTCATATTGCCCATATCTAGTACGAAAAGCCATTTTAGGGACGTCTTCTTGCCTCACTCTAAGCTGATGGTAGCCTGACCAAAGGTCTATCTTGGAAAAGAAACTTGAACCTTGGAGTTGGTCAAATAAATCATCAATTCTGGTAAGAGGGTAATTATTCTCTATAGTGACTTTGTTGAGTTGCCGATAATCGATGCACATTCTAAGGGTTCCATCCTTTTTCTTTACGAACAACACTGGAGCACCCCATGGGTATATGCTCGGCTGGATGAAGCCCTTATCAAGTAGATCTTTTAACTGCAACTTCAACTCTTTGAGTTCGGCTGGTGCCATCCTATACGGGGAAATAGAAATTGGCTTGGTGTTGGGATCTAAATCAACACCAAAGTCAATCTCACGTTCAGGAGGGATTCATGGTAAATCCTCTGGAAATACATCTAGGAACTCATTCACTATTGGTACTGAGTCTATGGAAGGAACTTCTTGATCTAAGTCATTGACTCTAACTAAGTGGTACAAATACCCCTTAGCTATCATCTTATTGGCCTCTAAGTGTGAAACAATTTGGCCGACTGGACTTGAACCACGCCCTTCACATTTCCGCTCTAACTCATTTGGAAACTGAAACCTCACTACCCTGTTTCGACAATCTATTGTGGCATAACACTTATGGAGCGAATCCATACCCAAGATTACATCAAAATCGAGCATGGCTAATTCCACAAGATCAGCATGAGTGACCTATCAAGGATTTGAATATGGAAATTTTTATACACTATTTCTGCTCTAATGTCGTCTCCTATAGGGGTACTTACTAGAATCGTCTCATGCAGGACGTCAGGAAGCACATCAAATCTACTAGCTATAAAAGGAGTAATAAATGATAGAGTGGATCCTGGATCTAACAATGCATACACTGGGAAAGTAAAGACATGCAACGTACCCGTGACAACATCAGCTAACTTCTCTTGCTCTTCTCTACCTTTCAGTGCATAAAATCGGTTCCTCTTAGGAGGTTCGGCTGCAGCATTAGCATTCGGCCAAGGCTGAGCGTCTGCCTTGGCCTTATCCATCGTCTGAGGACAATCTCGGACCATGTGTCCAGTCTTTCCACACCCGAAGTAGGTGTTAGTACCTATTAAACACTCACCTCCATAGGGACGTCCACATTTACCACAAAGCTTGTTTTTTCGCTGGACGTTCCGATCATTGCCCTTTGTGGGGCCAGACTCGTTCACTTTGGCATTCGGATTTCCTGAAGAAGCAAAATTACCTGAATGTCTCTTGAACTTAGGTCTGTTCTGGACTCCAAATGAGCCCCTGCCCGAGCTAGGACCAGCCTGATCCGTAGTCCTAGGCTTCTTGCTTTCATGAACTCTCCTCTTACTTTCATGAACTCTCCTCTTACGGCGGCTCTCCTCCACTTGCTGAGCATGCACCATCAACCTGCCCAGATCCATGCTATCAGGCAACATGGCTGCCCAAAAATCTTCCACTAGATCCTCCGACACGCCAGTCACAAACCTGCCCATTTCATCCCTGCTATTTGCCACCCGATAAGAAGCATACTTTGAGAGTTTAACGAATTTCAAGGAATACTCCTTGACTGACATACCTCTCTATCTCAGGTTGATGAACTCTTCAACCTTAGCCTCTCGTTGCTCTCTGGGGAAGAATCTCTCCAGAAAGGCAGTCTTGAGAACATCCAAAGTGATGGGAACATCTCTACGTGCTCGGCTATCAGCCCACAGCCGGTACCTAATCTGTACCACATCCTTGAGTTGATATGCAGTCAACTCAGCCTTCGCCTCCTCATCTACTCCCATGGCACAAAGGATCTTATGGACCTCAACCACGAACTCCTGGGGATCCTCATGGTTCTTGGATCCGTAGTAAACTGGGGGGTTCATTCTGGTGAAGTCCCTCAACCTGCTAGCCATGGTGCCAGCATGAGGATTCTCTCTGGGAGCACCCTCTCTCGTGGCTTGAGTCGTGATGGCTTGAGCCTGAGTAGTGATGGCATGTGCCATCTGTAGCAAGTCATTCCTCCCTTCTCCATCTGTCAACCCAGCTGGATTGACAGGCACCTGATCTGCAACAACTGGGCTTGAGGAGGAACTTGATTTTCTCCAACAGCTGCCTCACCTACCCTCCTGCCT
Organism: Solanum sitiens; assembly: GCA_016801875.1. NCBI lineage: Eukaryota > Viridiplantae > Streptophyta > Magnoliopsida > Solanales > Solanaceae > Solanum > Solanum sitiens. The sequence continues at coordinate 4,199,614 of JABWTJ010000069.1, read as the reverse complement.
GTATTTCTCCTCGTATTCATTATCTACTCAAAGATACAAGAAGAGAGTTAGATTCTTAATGACAGAATCATGTCACAATTCCACATAGCACGATAGAGAGTAGAAGAAGGGAAAATTTCCTAAACATTATGTAGTCTCTAATTCATGATAGTGGTGCACTTCACTACCATAACTTAGAAACTGTTTAACGTGGTTGATATGATCCTAATGTCTTGGATATTTAACCTAATGCTCTGATACCAAGTTTGTCATGACCCAAATTCTAGAATTCGAATCGCTACCGGCGACGTTGACCTCTCAGAGGTTGCAGACAAGCCTCTTCTTGCATTCATCATATTCATACGGTTAATTTTAGCGAAAAATATAAAACGTTTTGTTTATAATTGAAGTATACATAGACTTCATATAAACGCATATCTGTAAGAAAGTTCATTGCTCATACATCAACCATCTAATTATAAGATTATGCAACTTGAAAGAAATGGTATCTCATGTCATAAGTAATACTTGCCAAAACGGTATCATTACAAGCGTCTGAATAAAATAGGAAAGAAACACTAGTGGAACATACCCCACTAGTTCAAACCTACTACTAAGCAAGAAATATAAAGGCATGATGAGGACCTACCAAGTCCGGATGAAATCTCTGAGTCCGAACAGCTGCAATGATACCCTCAACGTCCACCTGAGCCTGTACCTAAAATAGTAATATTGAATGGAATTAGTATACACTTGTACTAAGTATGGGTACATGCAACAACACATAACGGTAATGCATGAATAAGAATGGCTCTTCCTAATCAACATGATTTCTTAGAAGGTCAAGTCTCTTGACTTTGACTATTTCATAATAGGAAGGTCATACCATGAATATGTCACACATCATACACACATAGGTTCACATAATATACATTTCGTGTTTCATATAGTATACATTTCATATCCATGAGACCTTGGAATCATGGACGTAGCATTAAGACATCTCAAGTGAGGGCCCAACATATGGGATCTCAACCTGAGGGCCTCCTTTAGCAAACACAGAGTCTACTTCATTCGTTCATTCGTACTTCACATTATTCATTTCATTCATTCATAGGCTGATGTAAACACCAGCTATACCTAGGATGAAGTTTAAGGCTCTCATCGGGATCATGAAGTGCAATGATCAAGAATGACCTAATGTCAATACTTGAGTCCGGTCTCACCTCCTGATTGTCTTGTACAAACACTTTCGGTATCGTTCATTTCATTATATTTCATACTTTGAGGAACTTCAACCTTAACCGACATAGATCATGTAAGCATCATGAAATCCGATGTCTCCCCCACAGCGAAAAGAGGTGGAGTCACTGGCCAAAATGAATCCAAAACATGCTAGCTTTATGGGTTCGAACCAAGCTAGTTCCCTATGTTGGCAACATAGTTCAAAGACTAGGAGATTTAAGGAGACCCATACCCACCTTGGTGGACAGTCTCATATCATGAGATTTATGTGAACCTCCTCCCTTCCCGAAGGAAGGCATCACCACTCATAGCTAGCCTATCGGTGCTTAGTTTAAAGTTCCTATTTACATTCAACTCATACATCATCGAAGCTTGCTTCTTAGCATGAGGTATTCATAGCTCATTAGATGATTTATCATCTCTTCTTTACGTCTTAAGTGTGAATTGTCCTTACACTTACATATAGAATGTGATTGAGACTTGTCTCTTAATATTCAACACTCTCTTAGGTGAGTACTTTTGGTGACCTTTACATAGGCTTGGTTGAGACTTGTCTCACCATTCATCTTAGCCTCTTATCATGTTGTCACTATTTTCATTAGCATCATAGTATAATATAATGACTCACCTCATTACGTGAATGTTCATTTATTAATCTTACCATTAACTCATGGTCTTGCCCATTTCGGGTTACTCACAATTGACTAGGTGTTTCATGACAATCTAAGTATAGGTTGTGTAAGACTTATGCATTTTACACATTCAGCCAAGGGACCCAAGTTCGATCCCTAGTGGCTGCATTTTATCTCATTATATGTGAGACTTATGTGTCTCACAATTTCGGTCAAGGGGACCGATGTTCGAATCCCTTGGGCATCACTTTATTTTTAATTATTTAGAGTGCTAGGAGACTTCATTCATTCGGCCAAGAGGATCTGGAATCGAATCCCAGTGGCCTCAATTTTTATTATTTTATTTTTGTGTGAGATTTTTGTATCTCACACCCTTGGCCAAGGATCCGAGTTCGAATCCCCCCTCCCTCACTATTTTCTTTTTCTTTTAATTTAAGGCTTCTTTCAATGAGCCGGGTTCGAATCCCCTCTCTCACCCTATTTTCTTTTATTTTATTTTAAGGCTTAATCTCTTAGTATTAGGACCTTAAGGTTTCGAGATTCACTCTAAATGGCAGCATCTATTTCTCTTCATATATAGTAGTGACTAGCCGAAACCGTGTTCATTCAACATAACATTTTAATTCACTTTCTTATATTTAGCCTAGGCGTTTAACTCATAGTTTTACATATACTTTTGACCAATTCATTAAGGACTTTACTTTCACTTTCTTATTCATGAACATCACGATTTCTTTTGCATGTTAAACACACAACATTTCATAACACATGATTCACCATTTTCTTCAAGTGAACCGTAACAATACAATTACGAAAGAACAGCATGTTTTGTGCACATATGACACTCAACATTCGTACGTACATAACAAATCATAAACAACCTGTAACATACATTGCATACAATCACAATCATTCCTAAAATCATCTCCCAGAATTTATACCAACGCATGCATCAATTCGTTCATAGGATCTAATGACAGGGGCATGCAACGGGGGACAACCTTAGTTTTTCGATTGGATTTAAACTGAACCTTAGGGGACTCTTCGGAAAGGAACCAAGAGAGAAGAAAACCCATACCTTTTCAACCTTGACAACTAGCCACAACCACACGTCTCCACCCACACACAAACCTTTCTTTCGAGCTTTGATTCTTGTTCCCAAGTGAAGTTCTTTACTTAAAACACTTAGGCATACGAATTCTTCCTTTTGTTTTTTATGAATGCAGCCAAGAATACTTTTAGAACAGTGAGTTTACGTTTATTTTCTGTTTTGGAATTGTGAGGTAAAGCTGAAAATATTTTTAGGAGTAATATAAAGAATTAAGAGTGGGCATGAAGCACTCCTAGTGTGAGTCGTGCGCCCCTTTTGTGGGAATTGTTGTTGACTTATTCAACACAATTTAAATGGTAAAAATCAGATTATAATTATATATTAAGTTATTATAATGCCCCTCCTTATTTTCTCTAATTTTTAATCAATTAATTTGTGCCCCTTAATGCCTCCAACTCGGCTCGAACCCGAGTGTGGAGGTCCGGTCAATATCGAGTTTGACCACCGATATTTGACCCATTTTGACTAATTAATAACTTTATTTAATTAATTAAATATCAGTCTAGGGTAATTACTATACTACCCCTACCCCCGAAATTACCTTTATACCCCTAGAACCCTTAAAACCTAGGACTAACCCTCTAAGTCCGGTTAAGATTCATCCGAGTGAATCCTAGTATTCGGGTACCCCACATGGCTGGAACCAACCCTGCCTAGCTCAACTAACTCACCAAGTTGGTTGGCTTGGCTGGTGCATAGGTTCATAGGTCTGGTTCCACGCGCATCAATCCGTGTGAACCCGGTCTAACCTAGGCATTCCATGTACGTTTAGGCCTTACTTAGCATAGTCATTTTCGGATTGTCACAATGAGATTCCTTACAGAGAGGTATAGATTCCGAACTTAAGGCTTTGGGTTATGCTTGAATATATTAAGAGCAGATCAGTAGACACATACCTTAGTAAGATTAACCCATTTCATACCTAGTCCAATCGTCATTCGAGGATGAATGATCTCAAGGGAGAGATATTGTAATACCCCAGAATATTTTTCTAACTAAGACTCGAATCGTCCTTCATACTGAGTTAGTTTTTGCCAAGAAATTAAAAGTTTCTAAGTATTAAGTTCAGGTCACTAGATGTAGCACCTTGAGTTCAAAAGAACTAAATTGGAAATAACAAAAGATCTGAAATTTGGAGAGCTTAGTTAAGTATGAGTTTTGGTTCAACATAAAACAACCATAACTCCTAGAACAAGATGATTTAAGTGTAATTCAAGATACCTTAGGAAATATCTTTGAATTACTTTTCCAACGCCATCAAGTTTGCTAAGTTTCAAGTTTGGATGAATGAGATATGACCATTTGAAGTTAGGTTGTCCTATTAAGGAAAGTTAGCCGAAAATAGTGAGGGATATTTTGGTCTTTTCCTTACCCAATCAGATCTAATTTGTTTTAGTAAGGTTTTAAATGTTTAATCCTATTAGGTTCAGTTTTATAATCATAATATACGCCTAGGGTTTTAGTTGAGAGTTCAAGAAAAGAAAAAGAGAAAGAGGAGGAAAAAAAGGCGAGGATCAAGCGTTCGTCGAGATTCATGCGTGATGTCGTGGATTTTAGCCATGGAGTTATGTAATCTTCCATAGTGTTGGGTTATTCCACCCACATTCCAATCTTTTATTTTCAGCGAAATTTCATCCTTGAAGTTGAAATATTATAGTTTTTGATGAGTTCTTGATAGGTGTTCTTGAAGTTCATTTTAAATCTTGTTGTGTTGGTGTTTTCATGATTTATTGATATGAAATTGAGTAATTTGAGTGTTCTTTTCATTGTATTAGAGTATAATTCATTTAAGTAATTGAATTCAAGTGATTGGAGAAGAAACGGTTCGATTCTAGGCGAATTAGGGTGATAAAACGAGCAAGGGAACTTGTTGGATTTTCCGGGTTGGGGTCTGGTGTGATGAGCGCCCCAAAACCTCCTCTGAACTTTAGGGGCTGGCACCCCGTGTCACCCATAGAGACAGGATCGCATGCCCCATCCAGTTTGTCTGTGGTTGCTCTATTTGATGTCGTTTAAAGTGAACCTTCACTCCTTTTCGATTCTCACTACTCTAAAATACTCCAAGACACCTAAAATCATTCCTAAGATGATCATAACCTTGAATTCATATTTCAAATTGAATGTAGATATGAGAGTTAAGTTTTGAGAATTCTTTTCAACATTCTAAGAAAGTCCTTCTGAGTCCTTTTATTCTTCTACAACTTCTAGTAACTTGTTTCAAGGCTCAAGCAAGTGAGTATGAGGATAAAGAGAATATATTCATGAGTATACCTTGTAATTATGAGATCCTCCATGTCATGAACCAAAACTCTTTGAATTCATAACACACATTCAAGAGAGAATTAAGAGTAGAGTTCAAGAAAACGTTTGAGTTCAATTGTGAATCCTTTGAGGTAAACTATCGATTTCAACTAAGTTTTAGGTAAGTAAGTATGAGAATGAGAAGAGTCATATACATGAGTTCCTTATTGATATTTTGACCGTTGAGTCGAGTCGTTCATGCCTATAATATCGCATGGACTCCATAAATTTGAGCATCATGAAGAGGATTAGTATCTTGAATTTGTAAGTCTTGATTTCCTAACCCTTTCGAAATTATATTCTTAATCATGGGACCAATATATGTTCCCTTGAAGCCCTTGAGTTGAGTAGTTCATTCCCACAATTCCGCATGAATCATATAAGTCAAACAGTCTTGAGATGAAAAGTATATTTGAGTCCTTGAGTTGAGTAGTTCATGCTCATAATTTTGCATGAACCCTCTGAGTTGAGAAAATATTGAAATGAGTAGTATCATTGAAGATCTTGAGTCTAAGTATTGAGTTGTACTTATGGTTATCGCAAACCTTTCATTGAGTCATTCACATCTATAATTTGGCATGAAGCATACTTTAAGAAGTCTTTTACAAATGTTTAAACTTTGTTTTATGACTTAAGCTTTGAAGTTGAGTAAAGAGTAAGATTAAAGTTCATTTTCTTTAAAATAATATATGGAAACTAAGTATTTCCAAGAGTAAATGTTTTCACATTTAAGATGAGAGGAAATTGAGATATCCCAAAGAGTTTTGAACATGAAAGGGAACATTATATTGATTCCAAGAGAGCTTTTAAGCTAAGTTTGAGTAATTATCTCAAACCAGAGAAGAAGTTGTTTTAAAAATATATGAGCTAATTATATTTGGGAGTAGTATTGAGCACCGAATGGGGACATGAGTTCATATTAACTCATGCCCCCATAAACCATGTATCCATCATATGCAGAAAAGGGTCATACTTTTTAGATAATTCCTTAGTTCTTTTTTAGCAGACTAGTGGATCCACTTAGTAGTTCAGGTTCTACACTGATGGCAAGGTATAGGACAATCCCTGTTAGAGTGAGGTAAAACGTTGTACCATCACTTAGGCTCATAGTGATGGTTGTCAATTAGAGAATCTCCCACATAAATTATATTACTTTATTACATAAGTAAAGTTGAGTTTGTTATTGCATTTTCTTAATCATTCTAAGTCGCTTTACTATTTATAATGTTTTCTATATATTGCATGCATATTCTTGCTTTATATTGAGCTGAGTATCCAGAGTCGAGTATCATATCTCTCAGTTGAGCATCTTATCCTTGAGTACTTCTTAGTTGAGTAAGTTGAATAGTTTTGAGTATCCTTGAGTATTGCTCGAGTTGAGTAAGTTTGAAAAGAGGTAAGTATGTTTCCATTTTTATCAAATTCCAGCTTATGTTATGTGTTAGAATTCCCCTTACATGCTCGTACATTTCACGTACTAAGCCATTTGGCCTGCATCTTCTCATGATGCATACACATGAATTCAGGATCATCAACAAAAGATTCGTTGATACATCTGAGAGTTCGAGTTAGCTATAGTGAGACTCCTTTCTTCTGGGGGATTTCGTTTACTTTTCAGTTTAGTCCAGATGTAGTGGGTCTTGTCCCGACTTCCATCTTTACCGGTTAGAGGCTTCATAGATAGTCAGTTAAGAAGTCTTTATTATCCATTTATTTTATTAAATGTTTTAAAGACTTAAGTTGTCTGTTTTATGGTGAGTTCAATATATTATTTTTATTTAGAGTTTTTCATTTGAGTTAAAGCGTTGTATTTCAGTTTCATGAATTTTATTCTATTTTAAGCTTCTTCATGCTTAAGTTAGTCTTTCGCTTGTAGTCAGCCAGGATGAGGGTTCTCATTGGGACCAATGATATTTCTTGAGTGTCGTTCACGTCTAGGGTGTAAACTCGGGTCGTGAATATACCACGGAGCACTCCATGGGTCGTGGTATTGAGAAGGGTCGTGGGAGGGTCCGTCAAACCTGAGACACTAGACCCCGGCCCAAGTGAGGAACCACGAATACCTTTATGGTCCGTGGTCCTTTACACCGGTCAAGGTAAGGCTCGTGGATGGTCACCACCCAAAATCCAGTAGCCACTGCCAGCAGACCACGACCCACTCATGTTTTTTTACCTATGTATTGGACACCTAAACTACGTCGTTTAACCTCTAAAATACGTAGTTTTTATCATTTTAAGCTTAGTAATTTAATCAGATCTTTCCATAATCGGTCATTCCCCAAATATTCACCAAAACTTAGAGAAAAATAGAGGGTAAAGTCGAGCGACCTCTCAAGAACATGCAACAAGATTTAATTAGTTCCAGCTTCGAAATCAAAAGATTTCTTCGTGAATTTTTTCACCAGGCATGTGGGATTTCACTAGTGGATTCCTTTCTTCCACTGCGTCCGTAGAATTCAATCAATTTCTTGATTCCTTATCTTGTTTAGACCTAGGTTTGAAAGAACTTTAGATAATTGTTGCACTCTAGTTGTTATGGTGTTCTTAATCAGATTATCATGTTTTCATCACATTGTTGCTTAGTTTCTTGTATTAAACTCAGAAACTTAGTAGTATAGAATTGTTTAGTTCATGAATTACAGTAGCTAGGTCAGACAAACAAATATACATGCCTCATATTTGTAATGTTTCATTATTAGTACTTAAATGTTGCATTCTCAGATAGCATGTAAGAATATTGAGTTATCTAGTATATTTCAGTTATGTTGTATGTACACATTTCTAAGGGGAGTAGGCTTAACACTAATTTTGACTAGGTTTTAGTGTACCCATATAGTCACAGAACTACGTGCCCTCGTAGGAGTATAAATCCCCTCTATTGGGCATCAAATTTAGTGATCACGTTAGTCGTGCCTTTATAACCCTATCAAGGTATATTGGATCCTCTCGATGGGGCGTATACATCGGACCCACATTTAGCTCACATGGTATTATGTCGGTATTTAGTAACTCCCACGGTGCACCAGGTTTTCAGGTTATACTTTGGTATTCAGTCAGCATGTCATATTCATGATTTAGTACTTGGTCATTGCATTCAATTTATCTTTTTAGCATATTGCAGTATTTACATTCATATTTAGTTATGTCATTGCTCTGTACACTTTGTTCAGTTAATATATTTGTTCAAATGTATTATATATCCTACATGTACAATAAATTCAAAGTACTAGTCCTACTCTTCGTTACATCCTTTCATGATGTAGGTTTAGGTACTCTACATCAAGATCAAGAATATATCGGTTCCCAGTTTCAACTTTTGCAGCTTCAGTGGTGAGTCCTCATACTTCGAGGATAACATACATGTTTCCTATATTTAGTCATTTATTTAAGTTTCAGTTTTATGAGAGTTGGTTGGGGACATGTCCCAGCAACTCTAGTAAGTTAGAGGTTTTTTCAGACATAGTACTAGATATCAGCTTTAGTTTTGAGTTTGATCTTTCAGTTGTTATTGAACTCATAGTCTTTTATATATTCTGATCATTATTGTGTATTCCCCACTTTTAGTTAATTGTGGTTTGAAGCTTCCACACAGTATCATTATATTAAGATTGTTTTAGTGTGCTTATATATGCCAACTTCAGGGTTAGCTTGGAGTCACTCGTGATCCTAGGTCCCTTATTTACGTCTAGGGGGTAGCCTTGGGGAGTTAAAAACTTGGTATCATAGCATTAGGTAAAAGAGTCCTAGGATATCTGAAATCCGCACTAAGTAGTATCTCTTTCATGTGTGTGAAGTGCACCACATCTAATGAGAGGGTGGCTACAAAGTTTTTTAGGAAAACCTTACATTCTTGTTATTCTTATCGTGTGTGGGTATGATCTCCTTTCTAAATCGCCCTTATGCATTTGAGATCATGGCTCCTTGTAGAACTTACGCAAGGAATGCTTATGCACCCAATTCTAATGTTGTTCCTTCAGTCCCATATCATGAGGTTTCATATGTTGAGTTTCGGAATTTTCTCCAGCTCTTGGCTCAAAGTGTGGCTAACCAGAACAATCAACAGGCACCACTTCTAACAATGGGTTAACAGTATCCAGGGTTCAAAATTTTATCTCAATGAATCCGCTAGAGTTATAGGGTCAAGGGTTAATGAGGACCCTCAGAACTTCATTGATGAGGTTAAGAAAATCTTTGAGTGATGCAAGTTACTGAAAAAGATAGGGTAGAGTTGGCATCCTACCATCTTAAGTATGCGGCTCACATTTAATTTGATTTACTAAGTGGAAAGAAAACAGGGGTATAGATGTAGTTCCTATGACTTGGGAGTGTTTTACGGGAGCTTTCCTGGATAGGTTCTTTCCAAGGGAGTTAAAAGAGGCTAAAGCTTAGGAGTTTATGAATTTGAGACAAGGTAAAATGCCAGTCCAAGTGTACGGGCTGAATTTCACTCAACTCTCCAAGTATGCCCATATATGGTTGTTTATTAGAGGGTGCAGATGAGTAAGTTTTTGTTTGGGGTATCGACTTAGTTAAGACATGGTGCAGGAATGTTATGTTGCTAGAAGAAATGAATATCTCTAGGCTCATGGCTCATGGCTCATGGCTCATGGCTCATGCTCAGCAGATTCATGGATATAAGCTTAGGGAAATGGCTAAGGACAACAAAAAGGCTAGAACATGCAATTATGAGTACTCCCAGTGAAAATCGGGTGGTGGAAATTGCTCACTGTTTCAGTAAAGGAATACAACCTCAGCACCTTCATCAACTAGTGCTCCATCTCCAAAGTTCCCGCCCAAATTTTTTAACATCTTAAGAAGATTCTAGAATAATCAATTTCAAATTTTCGTCCAAATTTTTGGTTCCTTATGAATATTCTAGAATAATTCAATTTCAAATTTCCGCCCAAATTTTTAACATTATAGAATTAATCAATTTTAAATTTACATCCAAATATTTCAATTTCAAATTTCCACCCAAATATTTCCTTGAATAGCTCCCTACACCTTCAATTGCCTCTTGAAATATCTTGCGTATTCCCATGACTCTTTTACTCATTTCTCTTCCTTGGATGTGAACTGCGATGGGTGATGACGTAGATCATACACCGCTTTGTAGTTCCGCCAATCTTTAGGGTACTCCATCTCTGAAATGGCATGATTGCTACATAGAATATTTAAAAACACTATCGACTTGGAGTGTGAAGAAGTGTAGTCTAAAGAAATGAATTTGTACAATATTGTTGTGATGACTATAATTTTCTTAGATTATGGAGAAACTTCCTTAATATCTGAAAGCTTTAATTTTGTGAATAAAATTGATAAATTAAAAATAAAAATTGTAAGTAATTCTTTGACTAACTAAGTTTATTTTAATAGTAGTAATAAAAATCTAAATCAATAATAAAATTATAAATTCACACAAAAAAATCTTTAACAGTTGAATGTACTTTTGACAGAATCACCAAATATAGAATACAAGATATATAGATGAATTTTTTATTTTTTTTGCTTAATTACTTCTTCCAAGGATTTTTGTACTTCATTTACTTGCAGAGATAAAATGCTACTATTAAGTTTGTTTTTAATGATTTGTGAAATGAAACCGGTAGCTATTTCACTTTGTACATGAAATAAAATAAGGGAAAAAATTATATTTAAATATAAACTTACATTGAATTTGACAACTTTAAACTAGGGTAAATCACATAAATATCTCATATTAAAAAAATATTTATCATCTATGACAATATAATTTTTCTAACTAAGTATAGCAATTTTTTGAATTAAAAAATTGGATTGTCGCTGCTTTCTTTGTTTCTTTTTCTCGTTATTGTTCTTATCTTTTTTCTTCTTCACTTCTTTCCGTGTCGTTTTATATCTTCCTCCTCTCTTTTTTTCAAAAATATTTTTTCTTCTTTTAGAAATTTTCATTTAAATAACATTTCTTAAATAAACAGTTATATTAAAGTTGTATTAGATATGTTACATAATTGTATCAAAATTATGAACAATACATTTTCAATACATATTTTAACTTTTACTCATTTAAGTGACATCAATCAAAATAATTTTAGTAACACACTTGTAATATGTTTTATTATAGGCACAATATATTTGTAATACATATTGCAAATGTCGCTCTTCAGTGATACAAATCAAAATAATTTATAATATAAATATAATACATGTTTTATTTCATGAATAGTACATTTATAGTACATGTTGCACACTTCACTCCTTTCTTAGTGATACCAACAAGAATAATTTAGGTAACACACTAATAATACATTTATAAGATATGCATAATATATTTTTGATATATATTGCAATTGTCCCTCATTTTCTTGATGATAAATAAAAATAATTTATATGACATGTAATATATGTTTTATTCATGAATAATACAAGTTTAATTCATTCTATAGGTTATTGTCTTCTCGTTCATTAATTACATTTTTCATTTATTCTTGATTTTTCGCTTTTAGTTTAACTTTAATATTGTGTAATACACTTTTAACGCAAATTTTAATTCATTTTGTAGTTTACTATTTGTTACTATTAAAGTTGATCACAGAAGTCGATATTCTGAAGCTGGCAAGCAGGATCCAACCTCAGAAATGGGGTTTCGCTTGACGGGGATCACTCTAAAGAAAGGAAGTTGTTTTGGCTGTTGTTATTTCAAATCACTTTCTTTATAAATGTCATAAAAGACAGGGGCTTTCTTGCTTCAGCATGTGAGGGAAATGCCCCGGATACCGAAGTTAGCGGCTTTATAGATAGGGGCGAGGGCGGCGGGACATAGACTCTGAGTCCTAAATCTAAGTTCATGTTCCCAGTGTGAATGTATTATGCCCGGTTTAATCAGGGGCCAGCTAAAAATTAACGGGGTTGAAGCATCTTCATGGAATCACTAAGGAAGTAGGAAAGGATCGAGGGTTGCCCTGAGAGCCAGGATGCTTGCTCTTGAAGATGAAGTAAACATGGTCATGGGTCAATATCTCGGTGTTGTTGAAGGTATGAATGAACACTTTATCCTAATTGGTTAGGGGTGGGCGGGAGCTGCGCTCAATCCCTTGCTTCTTGCTCCAATTTAGGAGTAGGGGCTGACGAGCTTTTTCCGCAGGCTGCTATGCTAGTTGTAGTGCGGTAGCGCTTTACTAACTTGTTTAATTCATTATTGATGTAAGTTTAATTCATTATATATATCATTGGTTGGTCTTTCATTAGTTACATTTTTTATTCATGCCTAATTTTCTCTTCTAATTAAACTTTAGTATTTGTGTAATACACTAATACACTTTTATTCATTTTGTAGTTTATTGATTGATTTGTTAAGATTGAATTGCTTGTTTATTTCATTATTGATACAAGTTTTATTCAGCTTACTGATTACATAATGTTCTTTAGTTTGCTACATTGTGCATTCATGTTTAATTCACTTCTAATTTAACTTAAATATATTTGTAATACGTTTTTAATGTAACTTTAATTCATTTGACCGTTTATTATGTTCCTTCATTTGTTACGATGATTACTTGTCTAATTAATTATGATACAAATTTTATTAAGTCTACTAATCCTGCTTTGTCATTTGTTATATTTTGCATTCATGTTTATTTCTCTTCTAATTCAATTTTAATATGTGTGTACATTTTAATAGTAGTGAAATAATCTGATTTGTCATTTTTTTTTTCTAGCACATCACCAATAAACTAGAAAATGAGTTAAAATGTATTACACACATATTAAAGGTAACATTATTAAGTACATGATTGAAGAAAAAGATGAAGAAAATAAATTTTTTTTTAAAAAAAAAGGAAAAGTCTATACCAATAAAGTAAAAAGAATGAGAAAATGAAAATGAACATTCAACATCTTCCATAGATAATTGTTATTTATAGATTATGTAAGTCATAAGAATAATTAGATCGAATTTGAAGAGACATGTTATTTAAGTATAGATCGAATTTGAAGAGACATGTTATTTAAGTAGGAAATGCAAATAGATGGAGGTTTTTTTGTAACCTATTACATGTAATTAGAATAGTAAATATGATTGAATTTTTTAATTAATTAACAAATTATTTAATTAAAAACAGAAGAAAAAAAAGCAGAAAAAATTTGGAATGAAGGTCATAGAGAGGTGTCACATCACCTCTTCTATGTTTCTCCTTTATATATAGGTTAAAGGGAAAATTGAACTATTAAGGATCAAAATCGATAAATCAGAAAATCGATAAAAAAATATCTTGTTGGTTTGATTATTTGTTTAAACATATTTCAAAACCGATAAATCGAACCAATAATACATTAAACTGAACCGAACCAACCGATGCACACCCCTAACTCTTTTTCATAAATGTTTTGACATATTTTTCACATACTATTTCTTAAATTTTTTCACATTTTTTATTCAGAAAGCTTTAAGTATTTCAATTACTATTCTATTTTTCTACTTTGTTAATGGCTAATACATACAAAAAGTTGGAGAGTCTCAATTATTGTAACTACTTGTAACTTTTCTTGATTCTTACTTGTAATTGTTTTTATTTCCTATATTGTAAGTTCTACAGAATAACAAAAATGTGATAAGATGCTGTGATCGAAATCTCATAGAGACATCTTAACTAAGCTAAGCTCCTATTATTCCTCAACTTATTTTTTTGTAATTTTGTACATTTTTTGTCTTGCGTGGCACACTCCGTGACTCTCCACGCAATTGAGGGGCGTGGGAGATATTTGGATATCACATGAGCCAAAAAGGTGCACAAAATTACAAAAAATAAAAATGGATTTAGGGGGATAATTGGACCTTAATTTAATTAAAGTATGTCTCTAAGATTTCGATCATAGTCTAGGAGGCTACTACTAGAAAAAGTATTGTTATGTACTAAACATCAATCCCACTTTGCCTAAAAAAAATTAAGACTTAAGTCATCGACGATCACTTAAAATTGTCCACATAATTTACTTGAACACTTCAATTAAGACTTGTACCTATTGAACACATCTACTACTTCGAATTGATATACACCCCTTCAACTTTTTTTTGACATTCAGACAAAAATTGAGTGAGATACACTTATGATAACGTGGCATAATGACGAATTAAATTGTGACATGTTATTTGGGTTTTAAAAATCATATTTTAAACTAAAAAAATTATAGAAAAAAACAAAAATTAACCCTACACAACCCACCAACCAAACACATTCCCGGTAGGAATTCCAATGCGTCGATCGGTCACCACAATCCATCCACCACATGGTGATCGTGAGTTACGAGTATCTTCGTTTTATATTTCTATCATTAACACCATAGTTGTTATATACCCTTTCTCTTCTATTACGATTTGGTGATTTTCATCAACACCATAACTGTCATTTTTTTATTCTGTTGTCTTTCTCAAACATCAATTAAAATTTGTTGATAATTTCTGTCTTGTAGGCTCTTTAAGCGATCACATTTTTTAAACAACTTCAAAGAAAATAATTTATATTCATGGACATGCATGACAAACTATACTAGTTGAAAATTAGGGAAAAAGAAAAGAAAAATGGTATTTTGTATCCTAACAAAAATTCATTCAGAACACATTTGCATTTGACCTGAAAGTGATAATTAAGATCTGGGCTTCTCTTTCTTCTCTTTGAAGAGAGCCAAAAGTGACACACCAGACACCTTCACAACCTTGAACCTAACACCGGGAATATCTCCCACAGCATGTCCTTTACGACCAAATCCAGCGATCAACACCTCATCCTACAAATAATCAGATGAGATTTATTCAACACTAAATAATACTATATAGGAAATTAAAACAAAAAAGACATTTGCAATGACAGAAACACATACATTCTCTTCAATGTAGTTCAAACAACCATCATTGGGTACAAAAGCAGCTATCTTCTTCCCGTTCTTAATCAACTGAACTCGAGCACACTTTCTAATGGCAGAGTTAGGCTGCTTAGCTTCAATACCACTGCAGTTCATTCAGTTAACATTATGTCTATTAAACAAAACACACAAACAGATGGATAAACCAATAAATTAAGAAATGGAAAGCAAAACTGGTCATACATTTTCTCAAGAACAATCCCCTTGGCGTGAGATGATCCTGCAAATGGCTTTTTCCATTCATTACCAAGATGAGACTTCTTGTAAGACTTGTCTGCCCACCTCTGTCTCCGACGGTGGGACTTCAGTTTACGACCAGCTCCCATTCCACGTGTCTTCCTGCATTAAAGGCGGTACAATATAAGTTTTGAACTGGCCAAAAAAAGCGAAATCTTGACATTTGGCCAACCAATGGAGAGGGATACCACACTTGATAGATAAACACAGAAAAGCAACAGCATATAACAAGATGTTCATAACTATCTATTTTAACTTGCAAAATCTGCCTTGTATGTTTCATCTGATCAGTAACCACCTAGAGCTTGAGAAGCACAGAACAGTTAAGAGTGACATTTGATTAAAGTCCATTAGCACACGAAGTAATTCACTGCCCTCAAGAAGCCTCAACTACTTTTTCATGATGGACTACAGGATTAGGCATTCAAATAGAACCTCCAGATAACAAGTTTTCAACATATCCCCGTAGATTTAACATATTCCAGTGAAGCAGAACTTCTCAGAATTACAAAGTCTCTTTTACATATTAAATTCCTAGTTCAATAATACAAACTACCAATCATTTTACCATGTGCTGTTTTTATTGGATTTTCTCTTGGGAGGTTCACATATACTCAGAATTGTTATAATTATTATTAATAATTAAAATGGAGAAGAAAATTTTTATTGAAAAAAGTTCTAAGGTAGGTAAATCTCATTATGAACAAAAAGCCTTTTTGATGTCAAATGTAATAGTTCACCAAACTGTCATGTCACAGGCACAAGGAAACATAAGAACAGAGCCAAGTACTCTAATCTTTATACTCGGTGAGTGCCTACTAATGGCATGTTAAACACTAACATAAGCTAATTAGTAGACTTTTTTTTTTTTTTGGGGGGGGGGGGAATTTTTTTTTTTTTTTTTTTTTTGGGGGTGGGGGGGGTGGGGGATAGTTTAGATGTTTCTTCTCCACTGATCTGTAACCCCACAGAGCATGACGAGCCCAGAACAGTTTAGAGAGACATTTGATCTGAGTCCATTAGCATTCAAAACAATTCATTGCCCTCAAAAGGACTCAACTGCTTTGCCAAGATGGACTGAGGAATTACACATCCACAAGTATGAAATTTATCCTTCCATAATTGAACTTTTCACAGTAATGCAAAACTAGCTAGAATTACAAAGTTACTAGTTTATACATTGAGAAATGGCCAAATGCCAAACCAATCATTTTCTCAAGTGACTATTTCTAATGGAATGCTTATTTAATTAAGTTCGAATGTTGATCTCATCTTCAAGTAAAGCCCTTTGGATGTCAAATGTGAATAGTTTCCCCAAATTGTTAAGTATGACAAGGCTCAAGACCTTATATTTAGACACAAGCACAAGAAAACAAACGAACAAAGCCAATTAGTCATAATTTTTATACTTGCTAAATGTCTTTTTGTGCATTGCTATAAGAAGTAGAGTTTTTATGCATGGAGGAAGGGGGTTTCATTAGCTAGATGTTTCTTCTCTACTAATCTGTAACCCCACGGAGCTTGAGGAGCCCAGAACAGTTTAGAGAGACATTTGATCTGAGTCCATTAGCATTCAAAACAATTCATTGCCCTCAAAAAAGAGGACTCAACTGCTTTGCCAAGATGGACTGAGGAATTACACATCCGCATAGAACAGCCACGTGACAAGTTCAAAATTTATCCCCATAATTTAAAATTTTTAGTAACGCAAAACTAGCTAGAATCAAAAATTTATCTTTGACATCGCATTTCTAATTTAACAATACAACTATTTGATATGACCTAATATCAAACCAAACATTTTCTCAAGTGGTTGTTTCTACAGCAATGTTTATTCAATTAAGCTCAAATGTTGATCTCATTCTGAATTAAGCCCTCTTAATGTCAAATGTAGTTTTCCCAAACTTCTAAGCATGTCAGGACGCGAGACATTTTATTTAGACACAAGCACACCAAAACAGAAGAACAAAGCCAATTACTCTTAATTTCATACTCGGAGAATGTCTTATTTTTTTGCATAGCTACTAGACATAATAGTAATCTCTGCATGAAGTAAGGTGGTTTCAGTAGCTAGATGTTTCTTATTTACTGATCTGCAACCCCACGGAGCTTAGGAGCCAAGAACAGTTGAGAGACTTTTGATCTGAGTCCATTAGCATTCAAAACAACCCATTGCCCTCAAGAGGACTCAACTGCTTTGCCAAGATGGACTAAGGAATTACGCACCCACCCAGAACAGCAGGGTAACACGTTTACAATTTATACCCATAATTTTACTTTTCTCAGCAATGCAAAACAAGCTATAACTACGAAGTTCCAATTTTACACATTAGTTTCCAATTTATTAGCTAGATGTTTCTTCTCTACTGATCTGTTACCCCACAGAGCTTAGGAGCAAAGAACAGTTTAGAGAGACATTTGATCTGAGTCCATTAGCATTCAAGACAATTCATTGCCCTTGAGAGGACTCAACTGCTTTGCCAAGATGGACTGAGGAATTATACATCCACATAAAATAGCCAGGTAACAAATTTTAAATATATCATCCATAGATTGAAGTATTCATAATGTAAAACAAACTAGAAGTACAAAGGTTCTCTTTTACATAGCATTCCCAATTTAATAAAACAAACTATTTAATATGAACGAGTCTATAAGAAACAACCACTACCCCCCACAACCGTAAGGGGGATAAGGTATGTGTACACCCAACTGTCCCAAAGCTCACTAGTGGGGGGATCACACTGTGTATGTTGTTAATATGACCAAATACTAAGCCAACCATTTTACCAGGCATGTTAAAAACTGTCGTAGCTATAAGAAATAGAGTAGTTCTTTTTTTGCTTGTAGGTAGAGGGTTTCACTAGCTAGATGTTTCTTCTCTACTGATCTGTAACCCCACGAAGCTTGATGAGCCCAGAACAGTTTAGAGAGACATTTGATCTGAGTCCATTAGCATTCAAAACAACCCATTGCCCTCGAGAGGACTCAACTGCTTTGCCAAGATGGACTAAGGAATTACACCCACACAAAACAGCAGGGTAACAGATTTTAAATTCATACCCATAAGTATACTTATCTCAGTAATGCAAAACCTATAATTACAAAGTTCCAATTTTGGACATTGTGTTTCCAATTAAACTTTTGCTGTCAAGTGTAATCAGTTTACCCAAATTGTTAAGTATGACAAGACTCGAAACCTCATATTTAGACAGAAGCAACATAAGAACAAATCCATAGTCTATTTTGGCAGGGAGTAAAGGGGTTTCATTAGTTAAATTTTTCTTCTCTACTGATCTGTAACCCCACAAGTTTGACGAGCCCAGAACAGTTTAGAGAGACATTTAATCTGAGTCCATTAGCATTCAAAACAACTCATTGCCCTCAAAAGAGAGCTCAACTGTTTTGCCAAGATGGACTGAGGAACTACACATCCACACAGAAGCGTCAAGGTACTAACCCATATATCTAACTTTCTCAGCTCAATCAGTACATTACGCTTTGTTGCGACAAAACATAGATTATTCGATACATTTCCTTGCAATGAATGTTCATTCTCAACATGATGAAGTATGACATTACTAAATATACTTAACAAGAGAAAAGGAAGGTAGATTACCCCATGATGACCGAACGAAGTTGTCTCGCTGCTGCAGCTGGAGGGTTGAGGAGCTGCGAAGCTGAATATACTGAAGTGAGCAAAACCCTAATGTCGAACGAGTTTTAAAGGCGGATCTCGGTTTGATGCTACGCTTCTTGGGCCACCACGCAGATTTTATTTGCTTTGGACGGTGTTGTTGATTGGCTGGGCTGGCTAGTTGCTGGTTTTATTAAGGAAAATTAGCAACAAAGAGCCCCTAATTAAATAGCATTAAATAGCCCAAAAAATAAGGAGCACAAAATAGCTCATATTAATTACGAAAAGTAAAATTAACATTCCACACACATTTAAGATGATAAATATCAAGTTATAATCATACTCTTTAAAAATAAACTACTTATAGCATATTATTATCAAGTTATAGCATATCAATTAATTATATATTAATTAAAAAAAGCTAATTCATACTCTTTAAAAATAAACTACTTATAGCATATTATTATCAAGTTATAACATATCAATTAATAATATATTAATTAAAAAAAATTAATTCATACTCTTTAAAAATAAACTACTTATAGCATATTATTATCAAGTTATACCATATCAATTAATAATATATTAATTTAAAAAACATTAATTTATTATTAAATAATAATTAATATGTTTAAATAATTCACTTACCTTTTATAAATCAAACTCTTTAAATTTTTACTGATTAATCAATTACCTTTTAAAACTTTTAATATAAATAATAAACTATTATTAATTAAATATTAATTAAACTTCACATTATATAGTTACCTTTTAAAAAACAATATCTAAATAATAGGGATTTGATTTTAATTAATTCGCTATTATACGGTTACCCAATAACTATCCACCCCCATCTCAACCAATACACAATCATCTTCCCCCAATACACTCCATCTCTCTCCATCACGCGCGATCAGTTCCCAATACGCAATCATTTTTTGATCTTACCCAAATCCGGCCTCAACCATCTTCCCCATTATCCCTCTCTCTCAGATCAGTTCATCCCAAAACACAAACATCCCTCTCAGATCAGTTCCCCATTAAGTTCATATAGAATGTTTAAGAAAGGTATATATGATGCTATATACATAATTCATCGTTGTGTATGTAGGGACGTCTTTGATCGATTTTTACTCGAAGGGTGGAGATGTAGGGTCAGTAAGGCAAGTTTTTGATGTTTGTTGGTGAAGAGTACGGCTACTTGGACTGCGATTATTGCAGCGTGTGTTAATGTGGGGAAGAGTGAAATTCATTGCAGCTATTAAGGAATATGTTGGAGACTGATGTTGTACCTGAGAATTATGTGGTTTCGAGTATCTTGGGTGCTTGTTCGTCGCTTGAGTATATTAAAGGAGGAAAGGAAATTCATTGTTATGTGCTTAGACGGGGAGCGGAGATGGATGTTACGGTGAGTAATGTTCTTATTGATTTTTATATGAAGTGTGGTAAGGTTAAGACTGCAAGGTCAATTTTTGATCGAATGAAAGTTAAAAACGCTATTTCTTGGATAACGATGATTTCCAGACAACGCAACTCCATTTGTCGAGTCAATTATCTCCTAGATAGCACCAAATAACTTTTTATTGCAAATTCTGGACGAATTTTGCGGCAAAATATCATCGGAGGATTTCAAGAACACCATTGTTCTTAGCTATTGTTCACAGTTCTCAAAGCAAAAGTGTTTGTTCGCCCTACAGAATTAGTCTCCAAGTTTACTGGTTCAGTTGTTGTGACATACAAAAGGTATCTTGCCATATCTCGATGTTCATTTTTTATTTCAACATATACTTTTATCCCCATATCATTATGAATTTGAATGAAGGAGATCTATCATCAATTTTATATCTGATTTCAACTTTAATTGTTGATGTGTCTATTGACAATTGAGTAGCAATTAGAGAAATGAGGGTGGCAAACGTTGATTCTCTGTGTATCAACACACCATCTGCCAAGTAATTAATATATTTGTTGCTAGGATCCCATCATCCATTGAAGTAAAGCATCACAACTAGATTAGTCATATTTTTTCTGCACATTATTAAAAAGTGTATTACACAACACTAAAGTTAAATTAGTAAAAAAAAAATTAAGCATGAATTAAACAAGTAATTACTCAAATAAAAAGACTAGAGAGAGACATATAGACTAATCTGCTAGAAGAGCACTACTTTGAAGATAGTGGGTTAGAAAAGATCATACTAATTAGAGAAGAGAACTGAACTGAACACCCGATACTCACAGGAACTTGAACCAAATGAAACCTCAACATAAATCAACAAACAAAGGCTGCCCCATAAAAAGAAAAAATTAACCTTTAAGACCACAATTGTAAGCACAGAAATAAGGAACTACTAAGTGCAAAGCAGGCCAACACAAATCGTTTGAAAAATCATGAGAAATGACACAAATAATATTTAGAAATGACATTTATCTCAAAGCACTAAAAAAGATATCCAAATTGCAGTGCAAGCATCCTAAATGACCAGAGCTTACTGAACACTAACCTTTAAAAAATTTCAAATCATTACTATTTGGCAGCCCTTTTTTTCTCGAAGGCCTAAAACGATATCAAGAATGCATTGGAAGCACCTACACAACCAGCATACTGACCACTAACCTTAAAAAAAGTTCAACTCTAATTCTCCAATACAGTTCACGATGTAGGGCATATACATCCTTTCAACACACAAAACTCCAGTTGGTGTGATAAGCAAAAAGAAAATGGAAGCCACAAAGATGAGCAACAAGAACACAAAAGATAGTTGATCATATTTACTGGGAAAGTGAATAAAACCTGAATCAAAGTTGTATAACACAAATACTAACAAGTGAATTAAACTTGTATCTATTGTGATTATGGCTTACACATACTGCACACAATAAATAAGCCAAAAATTGAATAAAAATGATCATTAACAAGTAAAAGTTTCAGTCAAATAAACTGCTAAAAGATCACCACTTTAAAGAGAATGGGTTAGAAGAGATCATACTAATTAGAAAAGAGAATTGAACTGAAAACCTGATAGACTAGCAGCAAGAATACAAAAGATAGATGAGCATTTTTACTGCGCAAGTCAATTAAACCTTAATTAAAGCTATATAACACAAATGCTAACAAGTAAATTAAATCTAAATTAAAGTTGTATTACACAAATGCTAACAAGTGAATTAAACCTGTATCTATTGTGATTATGACTTGCAGATACTAGACCAGTAAATAAGCCAGAAATTGAATAAAAATGACCATCGACAGGTAAAAGATTCAGTTAAATGAACTGCTAGAAGAGTACCACTTTGAAGAGAGTGGGTTAGAAAAGATCATACTAATTAGAGAAGAGAACTGAACTGAATACCCGATAGATTAAGCAATAAAACAAAATATATATAAGCATTTTTACTTGGCAAGTGAATTAAACCTGAATTAAAGCTATATTACACAAATACTAACAAGTGAATTAAATCTAAATTAAAGTTGTATTACACAAATGCTAACAAGTGAATTAAACATGTATCTATTGTGATTATGACTTGCAGCTACTAGACCCAGTAAATAAGCCAGAAATTGAATAAAAATGATCATCGACAAGTAAAAGATTCAGTTAAACAAACTGCTAGAAGAGCACCACTTTGAAGAGAGTGGGTTAGAAAAGATCATACTAATTAGAGAAGAGAACTGAACTAATACCCGATAGATTAGCAGCAAGAATACAAAAGATAGATGAGCTTTTTTACTGGGCAAGTGAATTAAACCTGAATTAAAGTTATATTACACAAATGCTAACAAGTGAATTAAACCTGAATTAAAATTGTATTACACAAATGCCAACAGGTGAATTAAACATGTATCTATTGTGATTATGGCTTGTAGATACTGCACACCAAAAATAAGCCAGAAATTGAATTAAAAAGTCCATTACAAGTAAAAGTTTCTATTAAACAAATTGCTAGAAGAGCACTACTTTGAAGAGAGTGGGTTAGAATAGATCATACTGATTAGAGAAGAGAACTGAACTGAATACCCGATAGATTGCTAAGCAAGAACACATAAGATAGATGAGCAATTTTACCGGGCAAGTGAATTAAAGCTATATTACAATCGTTATAGATAGAGCGTATAACGAATTCCCAACCTGGGGGTGAATGATATCCGAGAAAAAACTCACTTACTAGAAGAATACAAATTCTAACAAGTAAATTAAACCTGAATTAAAGTTGTATTACCCAAATGCTAACAAGCAAATTAAACATGTATCTATTGTGATTATGACTTGCAGATACTACATCCAATAAATAAATTAGAAATTGAATGAAAATGAACATTGAAAAGTAAAATTTTCAGTTAAACTAACTATTAGAATAGCACCACTTTGAAGAGAGTGGGTAAGAAGAGATCATACTGATTAGAGAAGAGAATTGAACTGAATACCCGATAGATTAGCAGCAAGAACACAAAAGATAGATGAGCATTTTTACTGGGCAAGTGAATTAAACTTGAATTAAAGTTATATTACACAAATTCTACCAAGTGAATTAAACATGAATTAAAATTGTATTACACAAATGCTAACAAGTGAATTAAACCAGTATCTATTGTGATTATGACTTGCAGATACTGCACACCAATAAACAAGCCAGAAATTGAATGAAAATGAACATTGACAAGTAAAATTTTCAGTTAAACTAACTATTAGAAGAGCACCACTTTGAAGAGAGTGGGTTAGAAGAGATCATACTAATTAGAGAAGAGAACTGAATATCGAGAAAAGAACAAAATACCAGACACTCACAGAAAATTGAACCAAGTGAAACCTCAACATAAATCAACAAACAAAGGCTTCCCCATAAAAAGAAGAAATTAAACCTTTAAGACCACAATTGCAAGCGCAGAAAAAAAAAACAGTTAAGTGCAAAGCAGGCCAACAAAAGTCGCAGATTACGGTGCAAGCACCCTAAACGAACAGAGCTTACTCAACACTAACCTTAAAATTACAGTGGCGTGATAAAGTGAATTAAATTAAATTCAATCAATTGTCATATATGATAAAAAAAAAATAGTATTAACAAATATGGTAATTATTTTTTTAAAAGTACACAGCTAAGTGATTTCCCATTTATTGTAAAAAAAAGGGGGGGGCGGTTTAAAATAGGGGCTAGTTACAAATATATATGACAAAATATGTGAAAATTACGTGAATAAACAAATACATATTAGTTAATTAGCTAACATAATTATAGTTTGAACTAGTTACGACTCACAGCTTATGTTTAGTTGTAGTTACGTCATTTCTCTCCTCTCTCTCACCTCTCTCCTCTTTTATACATATAGAAATACAAATCATATATTTACATAAATAAAATTATATGACATATATACAAATACAATTAGGCTTTTTCCACTCTCTGCCCTCTCGCGCTCCCCTCTCTCCTCCTCTAATATACATATAGAGCTACATTTGTTACATTATGTGTAGATATTGATCATTATATTGATAGAGCTTAGAGAGGGAGGAGAGAGGTGAACAAGAGAGGACGAAGAGAGGCGAGTTCTATATGTATATTATCGATTTGTATTTGTATATCTATCAAATGATTGTATATATTTAACTGGTATACATATGTATTTATATATTTGGAGACCGAAATTTGAGAGATGAAGGAGAGACGCAAGCGAGAGAGGGCGGGAGTGGAGAGAGGCAATTGCATTTGGGCCCCCCATTTTTTAGAAATAAGTACTTATACATACTATTAAAAAAAAATTGAAAAAAAAACGTGTAAGAGGTTTTAGAGTTTTTTCTTGAAAAAGTTACTATTATTCACATTCTTAGTTCATAAGTATATATAAAATATTTTTGTTTTTATTAAAATTTAATCAATTTTAATATGTTAACTAGAAAACATGATTCCGATTATACAAAAAGAGAGAAAACTTGAAGAATTAAATGAATCTTTAAAAAGGGCCTTAATAAGTTCTTAACAAAAAATAAAAATTTCGAATAAAAAAATATGGAGGATGTTCTTCAAATGAACAAGTCACCAATAGAATTGAGTTTAGATGATAATAATATCCAAGAAGAAAATCTACAAGAAGTTGGTAGTAATATGACATTGTTCTTAATATCAAGAACTATCCAAGTCAATGGAATAATGTAGATACAAAATTGAGAGATCTATCAGTAGAAAGGACCATTTAGAATGACTTATATAAATTTTTCATAAGATAAATACGTACAACATTTTTCTACAACACACTATATTCAAAAATTAATATACGAATAAAAACATGAAAGAAAATGATTAATCTACTCTAAAGATTCAGATAAATTTTTTGTTTTTGTTGTAACTTATTGAGCACAACTTCTATTATCTGTAATAGTAAACTAGCTAGTGAAGATAGTAATGAATGAAGAAATCTTAGTGTTAATCTCAAAGTCCATGAAGTAAAGAATGAACATATTATTAATAAGGGAAAATGCGTAAGTACCGGCCCCCAATCTATGCTTGAAATCCACAGACACACTTATACTATACTAAGGCCTAGTTATTACCCTCTAATTTATTTTATAAATAATTTTCTAACCCTTTTCGACCTACATAACACTAACTTGAAAAAAATGTCAACACGCTCCACAAGATAATGCCATGTAGGCGGAAAAGGGATAAAATTTTTTTATCAAGTTCAGGGGGTAATAGGATCTTAGTATAATAGAAGTGTCTCTTGAGATTTCGAGCATAAGTTGGAGAGATACTTGTGCATTTTCCCTATTAATAATATGCTCGTGTATTGATTTAATAAAAAAAACAATTGATAAAGTTGTGTAGAAATAAACTGATAGCATTTAATGATTAATAACGATAATTTTTGAAAACCTAATTGAAATGATTAATAAATTTGACCCAGCCATACAAAAACATATTCGAAGAATAAGCATGACAAAATTCAGTCATTACTTTAAACATAATATACAGAGTGAATTATTGAACTTATTGACGAGTGAAGTCAAGAATAAACTTATTAAAGCGATTAAAGAAACAAAGTACTTCTCAAAATGTTAGGACCTCTCTTTAAGGTTTAGCTTACGCCCTCGATTCGATCTTGTTGAGTCGACCCTATTTATTGATTGTCTAGCTGACTAACGAATTAAGCGTAATTATTCATCCAATCCGCCCGATAAGCCGCTCTATTTCAAGTTAGTGTGTGCAAATATCAGATCAGGCTTCCACTACACAGAATTCTCAGTTTTACCAAAAGTAATCAGTTAAAGGGATGTTACACCCACTTCACCCTTGCGGTAGGAATGAATAGTTACTACTTCCAAAATGCCATAAATAAATTCAGACTGTAAATAGTAAGACAAACAAATTAAAGTGCAAGAGGTAAAAATCAAAGATCAACAATTCAATTGTAATTCTTTTAAACTATCATCATATACATTTCATGCCTTTATGATCATAAGCTAACCACATTCACTAAACTGTCTCCAGTTCTACATAACTTTCATTATTACCTAATCTTACCTCTAAAGAATAGAAGCATCAGAAAACAAAACCTTGCAGCTAGTGGATAATATTAACATCTGTTCCTGCCTTTTCATGTACGTATCGTCGCAGCAAACTGCACTGTAAAGCCAATAATCTTCTATTGCGATTTTCGACCTATTCCATGTATATGAATCTGAAAACCATACCAAGAGCTGCTAAACATAGATATGAACAGTACATTCATGCAACAGACTTTTCGCCATCAAGTCGAGATACTTCTTCAGTCATCCAACTCTCGGCCGAGCAAGGCCGGCCAAGTTTCTGCCAACAAAATCTTGTCAGTCACAAAACATCAAACCCCAGGGCAACACATAAAATTCATGTTTAACTTGAAAAGTGCAGGTTTTCTAATCAATATGACAAAACTCTCAACTGGCTATTCTGCTACTTTTTGTAAGTGAAGGCTAACTTGGTATACAGAACTGTTCTACCAAACTGTTTGAAGGAAGGAACCTTCAGCACAAAGATTTCTGTCTATAACTTTTGTTTCTTTAGTTAAAAATGTGAACTAATAAATGAATATCTGCAGTGTCATAAATCTTAAGAATTAAATTTTTTTAAAAGCGTCATAGCAACTTTCAGCTCTCTACCGCCACGAGTTAGTGGCGAGGTCTGCGTACATTCTACTCTCCCCATACCCCAACTGTGTCATAACAACTTTCAGCTCTCAAACTTCCAGTCAGAAAGCGTTTTAATTATCCATACTTATGACACTGCTCATCCTTGGTGCTTCAGTTAATTCCATTAAGTTATAAATTATTTATGCATTGAAGTTAACACATATTCGACTAATTATATATATTTCTAATTTGCAGGTAGGTTATAAAACTCAATTGACAAGTAAAAACATTTTTACCTACAATTACCTTTCCAAAAAAATAATCTGCAACACACATGCTTATCGTTTAAACAGAACGTGATTCAAAACTACACTGTTCTGCTACTACATAAAATTAAGAGGGGGAAAAACCAATGGCCAGTGGAGAAAATAGTTGGAAAAGCCAAAAGAAGACCCTTTACTTAGGGCCCCTCCTGTGATTTTATTGGCTGAACCCCATTGTAGAAAACCATATGTTTGCTACTGAACAGATGGAATGGCCCAGGGCATTTGAAAGATGAATATATCCTCTAACACCATCGAACGTAATTTTACAAGGATTACACCTTGTTTTTTTTTTATTTAATTATTTTTGTCTCGGCTCAGTAGTAGACTGAGAATTTCAAACTTATCCTAGCTTCTTAAAGATTATTGACACCTGAAAACATGCTCAAACTCATTTCTTGTCTAGGACTTACAAGAGGTATAGAGCAATCTTTCGAGAATAATCAACAATGTTTGATAGAACTTCCTTCACTATCTAGATAATCCTAACTTCTTAAGAGATCTATATACTTTCCCCAGTAATCTGATGCTTTCCGGAAGAACTTATTAACACATGGGAGTTATCAAGTGTAAATATTGTTAGAATTAGTTAGACTAGTGGCAAAAATGTACAGCTGACAGGTTGTCAAATGTAGGAGGTTGAGTCGGTTAGTTTAGATATTTTCCGTTATGTTGTATATATATATATATATATATATATGTAGTATGTGTACTGATCATTTGAGTTTCAATAATACAATTTTCAGTTTCCAGAAAGTTCCAATTCAATGCTTCTCTGCTAATAACTAAGAACACCATTGTAAATCAGTTTGAGCTGAAGTTTAAGCTCATTGATCATCATTTTTACATGGTATCAGAGCAGTTGATCATCAAGGATTCACGATAAGTTCGATTACTTCTTCTTCAAATTGTTTCTACGTCAATGGTGGGAGTAAAAATCGATTCAACTCATCCTCTGTTTCTGGGCACTTCAGATTCTCCGGGATCTGTCCTTGTTCCGGTGAAGCTCACTGGATCTGAAAACTATGGTTTGTGGAGTAGATCTATGCGAATTGCATTATTGGGGAAGAGAAAGCTTGGGTTTGTAAAGGAACATGTATGAAGGATTCATAATCTGCAGAACTTCATGGCCAGTGGGAAACATGCAATGTTGTGGTGTTATGATGGATCATGAACTCAGTATCAGATGATCTCCTAACTGGAATTGTCTATGCATCGAATGCATATCTCATTTGGGAGGATTTGAAGGAGAGTTTTGATAAAGTTAATCGAGTTCGGATCTGGCAACTTCACAAGGAAATCACTACACTGATGCAAGGTACCAATTCTGTCTTAATATATTTCTCAAAATTAAAGGAATTGTGGAGTGAATATGATGTCTTAGTTCCTTCACCAAGTTGTGGTTGTGAAAAAACGAAGGAATATGTTGCGCATTTGAGTCAACAAAGATTACTGCATTTTCTTAGTGGCCTCAATGAGTCTTGTGACCAAGCTAGGAGGCAAATACTTATGAAATCAGTAGCACCACCAACTCTTGGTCAGGCATATGCCATGATAATTCAGGATGAAAGTCAACAAGTTGTTGCAGCTCATGGAGCAGTTAAGACAGCTGAAAAGTTGGAGTCCTTGGCACTACAAGCATCAGCTACGACTCTTCATGGAGGTAGAGGTAGAGGATTTAGAGGTAAGAATCAACAATGTGATTATTGCAGAATGAAAGGACACATCAGGGAAAACTACTACAAACTTATTGGTTATTCACCTAGAAAGTCTTATGGAGGTAGTAACAATGCCAACTGTTCTGATAATTGGAGACAAGATCAACCACTAGCAGCAAACCATGTTGATGTTGCTTCATCATCAAAGGACACTGGAGGAAATCATTTTCACAAGCAAGGCCAATCTTACAATTGTTTTTCTGATGAACAGTACAATCAGATACTAGGCTTGTTGAACAAGGACATGGCAGGTATTGTTACTTGTATGATGTCTATTTGTCCAAAAGATGAATGGATCATTGATTCTGGAGCTACACATCATTTTACTGGCAACAAAAAATTATTACAAGACTTATTACAAGACTGTATTAATGTAGATGTTTCTAAGAGGGAAAAAGTGCATTTACCTACAAATCACACAGGGAGTGCAAATTTGTTTGAGAAAGAGGCAGTACATGGTGTGTTATATGTTCCTGAGTTTAGGTTTAACCTGTTATCACTGTCAAAAGTGACTGAAGATCTATCTTGCTTTGTCACTTTCTTCCCTGATTTCTATGTTTTTCAGGACATCTTCAATGGCAAGGTGAAGGGGATTGATAGAAAGAAAGAAAGCCTATACATGATTGATGCATGTATAAAAGGAAAACTCATGACATCTGGACTTAAGGCAGCACATGACCAATAATCAGGACAATAATAATCTCTGGCACATGAGGTTAGGACATCCATCATCCACAGTTACGCAGAAAATTCCAGAGTTTGAATAAATGTACTAGCATTCTTTCAGATAATAGTTGTCATATATGTCCATTAGCAAAGCAAGTTAGATTACAATTCCCTATTCAGTATGTCTATATCTGATTTCCCATTTCAACTTGTACACATGGACCTTTGGGGCCCTTATAGGGTGCCGACTTATGATAAGAAATACTATTTTTCCAATATTGTGGATGATCATTCTAGATTCACTAGGGTTTACTTGTTGCAATTGAAATTTGAGGTGATTGTTGTGCTCAGACAGTTCTTGCATATGATAAAAAATCAGTTCGGAAAGATGGTTAAGGTATTGAGATCTGATAATGGGAATGAATTTTTTAATTCAAAATGTGATGAATTATTATCATCCTTAGGCATAATACATCAGAGCAGTTGTCCATATACTCCATATACTCCATAACAGAATGGCACTGTGGAGAACACAGAAAACACAAAATTCTGAACATAGCTAGAGCTTTGAGGTTCCAAGCAATGATTCCTCTTAGATATTGGGGACAATGTATTAAAGCTGCTGTGTATTTGATGAATAGATTACCCTCTGCTGCTATAGGAGGGAACACGCCATATACATTACTCCATCACAAGAAACCAACACTTACTCATTTAAGAGTGATAGTGTGTCTTTGTTATGCCACTAATCTAATGAAGGGTGATAAATTTGGACCAAGAGCTAAGGCTGTTGTCCTTCTTGGATTTTCAGAACAACAGAAGGGATACATTCTTCTTGATTTGGAATGCAGGAAATTATTTGTTAGTAGGGATGTAGTGTTTAGAGAAACTATTTTCCCTTTTAATTCATCATCCTCAAAGACCACACTCATTTCTAATTGTGATGTTACTATATCTGTTCCTTCTAATGGAGATGATCATTTAGTGCCTTCTTCACCCACAACAAATGAGATAAGAGATCCTGCAAATATTGAAAGGTCTGCTGATATTGTCCCTAATACAGACTCAAGGAGTAGTACAGCTCCAAATCATGTTGATACCAGAACTGTTGCGATTTCTGGTGATGTTAGAAGATCCTCAAGAAGAGTGTCTCGACATGACTAAAAGATTATGTTAGCTCATCTAAGTCCAGAACTAGCTGCAACACCAGTTTATCACCAACACTAAGTATCAAAGTTATCTTGCCAAGTTTTCGTCCTTAGTAGAGCCTACAAGTTTCAAGGAAGCTTCCAAAGACACTAGATGGGTTGAAGCTATGAAGTTGGAAATTCAAGCTTTTGAGAATAATAACACATGGCACATTGTAGATCTACCTGCAGGGAAGAATACAGTGGGATCTAAATGGGTCTACAAGATCAAATTCCAGGCAAATGGAGAGGTGGAAAGGTTCAAAGCTCGACTGGTTGCAAAGGGATATAGTCATAGAGAGGGTCTTGACTATCACGAAACTTTCTCCCCTGTTGCCAAGATGATCACAGTTAGATCAGTTTTTGCCATTGCAGCATCTCAAGGATGGGATTTATTTCAAATGGATGTTTTTAATGCATTTCTTCAAGGAGATTTATGTGAAGAAGTTTATATGGAAATGCCTGAGGATTTCAGAAGTCAGGGGGAGAATAAGGTATGCAAATTACAGAAGTCACTATATGGCCTCAAACAGGTATCAAGGAAGTGGAACATCAAACTAACTGAAGCATTGGTTGGCAATGGTTTCATTCAAAGCAATCATGACTATTCTCTATTCACAAAGAAAAAAGATGCAAACGTTGTTGTTGTCTTAGTCTATGTAGATGATTTGTTGATCACAGGAAGTTGCAAGGATATGATTAAGGATGCAAAAGAAGCACTACACAGACAATTCAAAGTAAAAGACTTGGGGGAACTTAAGTACTTCCTGGGAATAGAGGTACTAAGATCTAAGTCTGGAATATTATTGAA
Organism: Solanum sitiens; assembly: GCA_016801875.1. Taxonomy (NCBI): domain Eukaryota; kingdom Viridiplantae; phylum Streptophyta; class Magnoliopsida; order Solanales; family Solanaceae; genus Solanum; species Solanum sitiens. Next base: position 4,167,771 of record JABWTJ010000069.1, on the reverse strand, counting down.
TCAAAAGGAAAATGTGTTGGAACTAATTTCAGATATGGGACTGAGTGGAGCAAAGCCTTCAGCTACACCTATAGAGACTAATGTCAAGTTAACCACTGCAGAAATTGATAAAGCAACAGCAAGCCAAGGTGATGCATTGATGGCAGATGCTAGTGCTTATCAGAGATTGATTGGGAAGTTGTTATACCTAACCATTACAAGACCAGATATTAGTTATATTGTGCAAACATTGAGCCAATTTATGCAAGGGCCTAAACAATCTCATTGGGAAGCTGCCATCAGAGTAGTCAGATACTTAAAGCTGGCACCTGGACAAGGCATTCTCATGAGTTCAAAGACTAGTCAGAAGCTCTCATGTTGGTGTGACTCAGACTGGGCATCATGCCCAAACACTAGAAGATCTGTGACAGGCTATTTGGTGAGATTCGGAAGCTCATTGGTGTCTTGGAAGTCAAAGAAACAACAGACAGTATCAAGAAGCTCTGCAGAAGCAGAGTATAGAAGTATGGCTTCAGTTGTGGCTATAATTACATGGTTGCTAGGCTTGTTCCAGGAGTTAGGAGTAAAAGTGACACATGTGACTATTCAGTGTGATAGTAAAGCTGCTATGCAGATTGCCTCAAATCCAATATTTAATGAGCGCACAGAACACATTGAAATAGATTGTCACTTCATTCTAGACAAAATAAAAGAAGGGCTTATTGAGACAGTATATGTGAGAACTGAAGATCAGCAAGCAGATTTATTGACCAAGGGATTAAGTAAGGTGCAACATCTGTATTTGATGAACAAGCTGGGAGTGTTTAATATTTTACACCCTCCAGCTTGAGGGGGAGTATTAACACGTGGGAGTTATCAAGTGTCAATATTGTTAGAATTAGTTAGACTAGTGGCAAAAATGTACAGCTGGCAGGTTGTTAAATGTAGGAGGTTGAGTCGGTTAGTTTAGATATTTTCCATTATGTTGTATATATATATGTAGTATGTGTACTGATCATTTGTGTTTCAATAATACAATTTTCAGTTTCCAGAAAGTTCCAATTCAATGCTTCTCTGCTAATAACTAAAAACACCATTGTTGATCAGTTTGAGCTGAAGTTTAAGCTCATTGATCATCATTTTTACAGAACTGTTCTTAATTGTGCAAGTTTTATTGCGGGAATGGGTGAGATAAAACTACATAAATCTTCAAGGGGGAACTTTAATACCTCAATTCTTCCGTTTCGTCATCTCTGAATGTATGGACAAAACAATCTTATCAATTGAGATAAGACCAGCGATAAACATACAAGAAATATAGTTACTCTAACCAAATATAGGAGGCTATTGATGGGATTTGTCACGTCATGTAACTAAAGGGAAAGTGGCTACTAATATAAACTGAAAACAGGGAAGAGTGATAAACAAAGATAAAGATCTGACAGCAGATATGGAAGCATGAAAAACAAGTTATAGAAGAGAGTATATATGTATAGATCTGCTTTACCATATTCAATGAATAATCACTTTGTCGCTCCAACTCACGCAACACCTCCACTGTCAATCCAAACCATTCGTCAATCCAGGCAAAGCAATTACGATGACTTTCTAGGAAAAGTGACCTTTCCCCCTAAGAAAAGAAACAAGAGGAAAAATTAAAAAGAGGAAAAAGAGCAGAAAAGTAACCTTTCCCCCTAAGAAAAGAAACAAGAGGAAAATTAAAAAGAGGAAAAAGAGCAAAGTCATATTTAATTTGCAATTGGTTCATGATGATGGGGATCATTTAAAAAAGGGAACTTCAACATCTTCATAAGAAACTGTGAAAACAAAAAGAACATTTATTCACATAAAAGATTCAGTTGAACAATTAATTATTCTCCTCTTTTACTCAATAGGGACAAAAACTTGGAAGATCTTCACTAAAAAACAACCGAATGATTATAGATCATTCAAATCTGAAAACTAAGCATTGCTACTAGATTTCAACACATTGTTTAACCTTCCTCTGAGGAAATTCCTCATGTACGACCAGCAATAGAAAGCTCAGAACTTGAGAGATCAAAGACATCAGTTTTGAAGAGGAAAACAGCTTTGGCAGTATCAATATATATAATTAGAGAAACCACTTGCTATTTGCAGGCATAGATTTCAAAGAACATAGTCTTTCCTCCTTTCGAAGATATAGCAAATAATTTAATGTCATGAAAAAACTTACATGTCACTAACTCATTAGATCAGTCCACATTGGTGAAATGTATCCCGAAATTTATGAACATTATAGTGTTAAAGTTCCTAAAAAGTACAATGCTCGGGAATCATTTCAAGCAGACAATATAAATTATTCAATAAAGTATCCAGATTTATACCGCCATCAAAGCCTGTTCCAATCTGCTCCCAAACCCCCAGTATGGAGCATCTACAGTCACCAGTTTGTATGCTGTCATAACGGGACTACAGTGGTCCTGCCAATATCAAGAAACACTAGAGTTAATAGTTCACCTCAAAGAGTAGACATCACATTCAGGTATGGTGATATCTTTTTTTTGCAACTGAAGGAAAAAGGTAGGTCCATATTAATCCACAACAACATATGAAAGGCATAACAAGCTTATTACAGATTAGACAGTAGGCGGAGTCCTCAGAATACAGATTATACAGTAGCAACAGCTTCATGATAAGGCACTTGATCTTGTCAAGACTGAAGGGCCTCAAAGGGAAGACAATTAGCAGACAAGTTTTACGATGTGTTAACAAAATATTTGCTCCTATTGGTAGAGCATATTTGATGCAATTATGGAAAAGAACTAATTCCAGGAGTAATCACAAGGAATATGAACAGCCTCGGGGATGAATTCTGAGAACTTAGCTAAAGAGAAAGAAGACTGAGAGAAGAGAACAGTCTAAATTGTCAACCAATAAATTAATTCCAATAACCTAATACGTATAACCTGGCTAGAGAATGTTAAAACCCAATGCTACAGTAATAACGGAATTTTACCACCTAACAGTGCTAACCGCTTCTAACTACCTCTTGGACTTGCTTAACAAAATTTGCCACATCAGCTCCTTCTGCTACTTGTATCAATATTATTAAGCAAAAGATGACATTCATGCTAGTTTGCTCTATATTACCGAATTTTAATCCGAATGAATCATATAGAGAATAATCAAAATGAAGCATAACACTATTGGTCGCTCCGCCCTCCCAAAAGGGAGGAAGCGCAACTGCATACTTCTAACCCCAACTTTAATAGTTGAAGGTGTTACTCCAATTTTCTACTTACTGTCTTTTTTTAAGACTCCAGCTCGTTGTGGGCATTGCTTATCTATGTAGTCCTACTTGCCTTTGGGGGTCACTTGGTTTGTGGAAACAAGGGAAAGCAATTCCGCCGGTTGTCGGCTTTTGGTTAGTAAAGGTTAGGACTAGAGGGGCCAATTTTGACCGAAATAAACCATTATTTGAATCAATTTACCAAAATAATATGTTTTATCAATTTTTTAAAAACTAGAACAAACGTATTTTGGCAGAAACGATTTAGGCATTATTTTATTCAAAAAAATTTAGCAGATTGAAGTTTAACAGGGGGCTGAAGGCATTAACCAAAGATACGTGCGTAAAACGTTATTGATAGTAATGTTTTAAGCGTAACACGTAATCTAGGCCCATATCTATTATTTATCCCCACCTAAAGGAACAATGTTGTTTCCATTACCTTTACATATCTAAAACCCTTAGCGGTCGTTTGGTGAAAGGGATAACACTAAATAGTCATGGAATTTAATATGCAGTCCCTTAATTAGTTGTTTGGTTGGCAAGTCCAGGATAACTTATTCCGGGATTAATAATTCGTACCGGGATAAGTTATCCCTCCTCTTGGGTGGTATAGGCTAATGAGTATTTCATTAGACAATGGCTGTCTTAATCTAAATTAAAGGCATGAAAAAAAAGTTCTAACAAAAAAACAATTCTTTCAGAATAGAAGGAACCAATTTTTATAACCAATCTTTTTTGGAGTGAGTATTACAACTTCTTGGCACATACTTGAACACAAAGAAAGTTCATGAGAACTCATACATAAAAATGATTAAGCTAAATAAGGTGAAAGTTTGTTTTCAAGAGTAAACAATTGAAATTATACCAAAATATACACAAAAACTAAATAAGGTAGAGGGTATTCATGTAAAAAAACAAGTTATTTACCGGAAATATGCAATGGATATTATTTTTAGTACAACAAACCACAAAGTTAAATAAAGAATTGATACCAGGATAACTAACCTCATCATAACTAATTTCGGCATAACTTATCTCAAACATACCTTATCCTATCATAACTTGTATTCAAACCAAACGAGCCCTTAGCTTATGCAATCTTCCAATTAGATGCACAACACTCCCAACTCACACAACTATGTTCCAAATTCTTGTCGGCGCCGAAACAAGATTTTGTTTCATGATGTTATTGCCATAGGTCTTTCGAAAAGCTTGGAACGACGAGTATGTTTCTTTTCTTAAAATACATATTTTCTTTACAAAAATAGTAGAACGAATGCTTGGATTAGGTTTTGATATTCCCACAAGGTTAAGGATTGTGGTTTTAATGGCTTCACCGTATAATTTCTTTTTTTAACTATTTGTACAAGGTTAAAAGGAGATCCACGCTTTAAGTTATTATAGCTTTGGGTGGCGCAAATTATTTCATCACCACAACATTTAAGGTCAATTTTTGTTTGAAGCAGTTATTTTCATAATATATAAAAAAATATGTCTTTGTTTCTGCGGTCATATTGTGGTAAAGAAAAAGAAAAAATGAATTTCTAGTAACATACTCTACCGCCATCCATGTGTTTGGTTTTGTTTGAGCTTGTATTGATATAAATTCAACCCTAACTAAAATATAGATTGAGTTGTACGTTGATTATTTTTCACAAGCATACAAGTTAGTCTTGCTAGAAAGAAAGGAAGAATCTTGTGAGTTATAATATAATCTGTTCCTAGTAAAGTATTTTTCTTACAAAGTCATATCCGTAAGGTGTTTGGTTAAATGTTTAATTGGAGTGAGTGAGCTCACATTACATGACGATGATCGAGTTAAGCCTTATAAGTTACTATCAAAGACATGATTTATTTTCTTTAATACCATAATCCTTGCAGATTATGACTTGTTGATGCATGATTCCTATTATCATTTTCCAGTAGGCTAAGTTGTTGACTTGTATTGAGTGTGTATAGCAGCCTGTAGTTTATATTAGGCATAGCAATCAAAGTATTGATTTTCTTGTGTTCTTACATCAACTCTATATTTTTTAAAACAAATTTGACGAGTCCTTTTCCTTGAACACACTGAAGGTAACAAAGAAGAAGGAAAGAAAATTTCAAATAAAAAAGTGGAACCAACTGTTTTTATTTTTTTTAGAAGGTAACATTGTGTATATTCATTGAAACCAGTGCTTGGGTTGCACTAAACCATATTTGCAGCTTGTCAAAAAGTAAGAAAACTGAATCTGAATCCTAACAGGAACCTAGGATATCTATAATGGATTTAGTGTCCTCTAAATACATTTCCTTGCACCAAAAACAAAAAAGCTTGATACAATTTAGTTTGATCTTTTGCAGATCACTATTCTTGCTCTCAAAACATCTAGCATTTCTTTCTTTCCAAAGAGTCCACCAAATACAGGCTGGGACAATCCTCCATCTATCTCTATCTGCAGCTCCCACCCCTACTTCTCCCCAACTGTATAAAAGATGTGTGATTCTGTTAGGCATAGCCCAAGCAAAACCCTGAGACTAATGAAAATTCTCCATAGTTGGGATGTTATTCTGCACTGGAGAAACTGATGATTGACTGTCTCAACCTCTTCCCCACATAAATAGCATCTAGAACACATAGAGAACTTCCTTTTCTTGAGATTTTCATGTGTTAAAATTGCTTCTCTTGCCAGAAGCCAAGTGAAACATGACACCTTGAAAGGATTTTAGGTTTCCAAATATGCTTCCAAGGCCAAAGAGAAGGTTGTTGTCCATCTTGATTTAGCAACTTATATGCAGAGTTTACCTTGAATGTGCCTTTGTTATTTCTGCTCCACCATAATCTATCATGTTCATCCCTTGTTCCTGTAAAAACTTCCAACCTACCAATAAAATCAGTCACGGTCTCGATTTCCCAGTCATTGAAATTCTTTCTAAACTGGAAATTCCATCCATGTTGTGTCCAAACCTCAGCTACACTCACTTGTTTATTCACTGCCAAGTCATGCATCTGTGGAAGGATACTCTTCAAGCTAAAGTTGCCCAACCATTTATCCTCCCAAAATGAAGTCTTGATGCCATTTCCTACCCTGATGCTCGTATTGATCTTCAATAGAGGTCACAAGATTCTGATGGACTTCCATAGGCTTACCCCATATGGTGTAAGTACCTCCTTTGTCATCCACTTGTTCTCTTCTCCATATTTTGCTTGAATTACTTCCCCAGTATGGTTGAGGCTCTTGAGAATACCTCCATAACCACTTTAGTCTAAGGGTTTTGCTCTGCTTTTTCAAATTCCTTACTCCAAGACCCCCATGTTTCTTCCCCAGAAAACCTTGTTCCACTTGACTAAATGTTTGATAGTGGAATCATTTTCCTCTGTCCCTTTCCATAAGAAATACCTCCTAATTTTGTCAAGTCTTTGTATCACCCCGTTAGGAATAGGAAAGATGGGCATCATGTAAGTAGGTAAGGCATCCAAAACTGAATTAATGAGAGTGACTCTGCCTCCCAAGGAGATATATTGAGATTTCCATCTGGTAAGCTTTTTCTCACACTTTTCAATCACTGGGTTCCAGATGTTCAAAGCCTTTGATTTGGCTCCTAAGGGCATGCCCAGATAAATGATAGGCAAAGAACCTACTTCCCCTCCCAAAATCCATGACAGTTCCTCCATATTAGAAACATTATTAATAGGATACAACCGACTCGTTCTCAAGTTGATATGCAAACCTAAGACTCCTTCAAACAACACCAAAATTGATCTTAAAACCGAAAGTTGTCCCTCATTAGCATCACAAAATATTAAGGTGTCATCTGCATACGGTAAATGAGTGACTTCCATGTTGCCATTTGATATTGATATTTGAGTTGTGGCTACCTCAAAACCCCTGATGCATTTGTTCTCTCTAGCCACCTTTATCATGTTATTTAGGCCCTCCATAACAATGATAAAAAGGAAAGGAGATAGGGGATCTCCCTGCCTCAGACCCCTTTGAGTCCCTTTGAGCAGGGAAAGAACCTTCTGGTGCACCATTTATAAGGACTGAGAATCTGACAGTAGAGATGCAATACTTGATCCACTGTATCCACCTCCTTCCAAAACCCATACATGCAAACATCTTCAACAAAAATTTCCCGTTCACATGATCATATGCCTTTTCTATGTCCAGTTTGCACAAAATTCCTGCCTTTCCTTGGGTAATTCTTGAATCTAATACTTCGTTTGCAATTAGAATGGCATCCATTATTTGTCGATTTTTTATGAATGCCATCTGTTGAGCATCCACTAGCTTGTCAACCACTTTCTTCAGCCTTTCAGTCAGCACTTTGGATAACAACTTATATACACTTCCGAAGAGGCTGATGGGCCTAAAATCTCTCAGTTCCTTGGCACCATTCTTCTTTGAGATCAAAGCAATGTAGGTTGCATTAAAGCTCTTCTCAAAGATATTGTGAGAATGGAAATTCTTAAAGGTATCCATGATATCCTTCTTCACTACATCCCAACACTTGATAAAAAAAACCCATTGTGTAACCATCTAGACCAGGAGCTTTGTCCATGGCACACATCTTCAGACATGCTAGTACTTCTTGCTCCTCAAACTCCCTTTGTAGCAGTTCATTTTCAGCTTCAGTGACCAGTGACCATTGGACAGTTGATTAGGTTGCTAGAAGGAGGTCTTCTATATGAGGTTTCAGAGTAAAGCTTATGATAAAAACCAATAATCTCCCCTTTAATTCTCTGTGGATCCTTCACTGTTTCATCTTGAATTATCAGTTGATCAATGTTGTTGCATCTTTTGTGTGCATTGGCCACTTTGTGGAAATACTTGGTATTTTTGTCCCCCTCTTTCAGCCACAAAGCTCTTGATCTCTGTCTCCATGCTATCTCTTCATTTTTAAGATGTTCTTCATAGTTCATAATCAAAGATGCCTTCATTGCATCCAGCATAGCTAACTACACATTAACTGTTAATGTCAATGTTCTGACAGCTATTACAATATCAATAGAAACATTTACATTAACAGTTGGTTCTATTGATATTGTAATATCTCAAAGAAAAGAGTAGAACAAACGATGATAACAACAAACTACACAAAAGAAAACCATAAATGAAGGACTAGACATGCACCTATTGCCCACTACAAAGTTACAACAAGGTGAAGATACAAGTGTGGCATAAACACAAATCATTATTTGAATTAAGATGTAAGCTATGATTTTTCTAGTAAAATACTCCACCGTTAGATTTTATATTGGTTTTCCGCTTTTAATAATTATTCTTCTCTCTATTTGGACTTGGGAATAACTATATTTATCCATATATAACCCTGAAATTGTCAAAATTGTAACATTTAGGCCCTCTTCTTCTTTGATGGCTATATTATTATAGCTTCACTATTAAACTCTTTTGGTTATTGGTTTTAGCAAATAGCCGATAGATATGTGTTTGATGCATAGTTGGTGTGACATTAGTTTAAAAGATCCGGAGGATGTTTACCTTTGTGTACTCTCATTTGGCCCGTATATTATGTAATAGGAGTTTCTCTATTTAATAATTTTGTTTGTTCTCGGACCAACATCAAGTTAACGTTTAAATCTACTTTCATCTGCATTTTTCATTTCATAAGCACTTCTATGGCTGGTTATAGTGAATTAGTACTAGCGAGATACCGATCCACTTAAACCATCTTTATTAATTGAACTCACTCATATGTCAGTGGATGGAGGTATTAATATAATTCTAAATTCAAGGTGTGATGGAAAGTTTTGGAACCGTGCACTAAAATATTAAACCACGAGTCTTAGAAGTGATTAGATTATTCGAATTATATGGTGTTTATAAATCTCATCAACCTATTGTTGATCACTTCATTAGTCAAGAAATGGTGTTGTGACTCATACGTTTCACTTTAGGAATAACGAGTGAAGCAACAATCACCTTACAAGATGTAGTATGGTGATCCAGTACTTGGTAATGAGCCGATGAGGACCGTGGATGATTGGCAAAACATATGTAAGATTACATTTTTAGGTTTTATTTCAATCCTCAAGACTTCAACCATAGTAGCCTCAAGGTTTCAGCACATGGTAGGGCAATCCTAGTTGCCTGACATTGCAACACAAGATATGGTAAATCAAAAGGCTAATGTTACATGTTTTGGATGACTATTGGTAGATACATTTAGTGGTTATTTAAAGCTCCTATATCTTCTTAAAATCTACATAACTTATTTATATTTCTTCTAGTTTATAATTACCTAATCTCTCACTCTCTCTCTCTCTCTCACACACACATATATATATTAATAGCACAATAAAACACCAAAAATATTTTGATTTACCTAGGGTCCACATGCTACTAGATGGTTTGTACATTTTAGTTTGACCGACACTACTAAGCATGCATCGAAAGTTTTTAGGGATGCACTTGATTCCATGACGGAGTATCAAGTACCATGCTATATCAATTTTGTTTTATTTCATGTATATTGTGGTTGCGAATTATTTTTTTTCTATGTAGTTTATTTGGGAACCATATTCTGGTGACTTAATTGAGAGTCGTCCCGACTATTATCGCATTGGACAAGACATATGTATCTGAGAGCTCTAATTCATTGTTAGTATGTTATCGAGGTTCACTTGTTTGATCGAGTTATGAGGCAATTTGGGTTGAAATAGATGATACAAACTCCATTTCCATTTGATTCCACACATTTTCATCATGATCGTCGAAGAAGACCAAATATACATTGGGAGTTGGAGCACGCACATGGTTGCCTTTTCGAAACCAACTACTTCAAAATATTTGTAATGTACCAGTCAATTATGAAACACTTCGATACAATGACCCCTACCTTATTTGGTTAAGACGCATTACTCATTTTCTTTTGGTTCAATGAAATAGTAATAATTGTATCTTCAAAATATCATTTCAATCAAAAAGTGTCATTTAAAGATATTACTATTATTTGATTGAACCAAAAGAAATATGAACCACTAGCCATTGTTTCATATGTTAGTTGAATTTGGCGCATATTTTTATCGCCCATGAGGACATTGAGTAGGATTACCAATAACAAAACAAGTAATATGTATGAACCATGTAAGGTTAAGGGGTGATTATATCAAAGCGGTTCAAAATTGACTGGTGCATCACAAATATTTTGAAGTCATTAGCTTCAAAAACCAACCATTGTGCATGCTCCAACTCCAAATTTGTATTTGATCCTCCTCGACGACCATGGTGAAAACGAGTAAAAATCAAATGAAAATGGAATTTGATATCATCTATTCAACCTAAATTGTCTCATAACTTGAGCAAACAAGTGTACTTCGACGACATCCCAACAAAAAATTAAAGCTCTAACATGCATATGTCTTGTCCAATGCGACAATAGTCGAGACAACTCTCAATTAAGTCATCAAAATATGATTCTCAAATACACTATATGAAAATAAAAAGCAAATGAGTCTCAACTAAAATATAGATAAAAATAAAAATAAATTATATAACACCGTACTGATTCTCCTTCACAGAATCAAATGCATTCCTAAAAACTACCAACACATGTTTAAGTAGAGTCGGTCCAACTGAAATGTGCAAACCATTTAATAATATGTGAAACCCTAGGTAAACCAACATGAAATATATTTCTATGTCCCTTTGTGCCATGTTTAAGTAGTGTCAGTCCAACTGAAATGTGCAAACCATTTAATAATATGTGAAACCCTAGGTAAACCAACATGAAAGATATTTATGTGTCCCTTTGTGCTATTACCATTTACTAGAGGTCGGAGGATAGTAACTCTCTTCCATGCTCAAATCTTTATATATATATATAAAGTATCCTCGAGTTGTGGTAGAAATTCAACTATCTCATTCATATAATATATATACAAATAATTAGGTAATTATATAAGGTAGAAGAAGAATTAATAAATAATTTATGTAGTTATTAAGTATCCTGGAGTTGTGGTAGAAATTCAACTATCTCATTTTGGATACTCTACGAGGCCTTTGAAAAAAAAGCAATACAAAAGCGCTCTACCCCAACGGTAAGACTCAATTGCATTGATGTCCTCAAGCATAAGGAAGATACATGAGTCTTGTATAACTATCCATCATCATACAAACAATCATACAAAACATGTAACATCTACTTTTTGATTGACCATCTCTTGTCGGCAAATAAGGTCGCCCTAGCATGTGCACATTAAGGGGTCGTTTGGTAGAGTGTATTAAAAAAATAATGCATGCATTAGCCTTGTGTATTACTAGTACTTTGTTTGGTACTCTTTTCCAACCTTGTTTAGTTATACACTCTATTGTGCATTAAGGTGTGTATTGTTAATACTATGAATTTCTAGGTATTAGCAATGCAATGCTTTTAATGCATGCATCAACTCAATTAAAGCCCCAATCGCCCCTCAATACCTTTTTTATATCTTTTCCACCATAATAGTGAAGGGCATCTTTGTAAATAATTTTTTTAATGTAATGCATTCTATTTTTAATGCATAAAAATAATCTAGGTATAACAAATGTAAGCATAACTAATACATGCAGGGGTCGTTTGGTAGAGTGTATAAGAACATTGCAAAATAAGGTGCATTAGTAATGCTTGCATCAGAAGTGCTTGAATTAGTAATGCATGCATTAGTTATGCAAGCATTATTTCTTATACATTGTTTGATTTTGATGTATTAGAAATACAAATCTTGCATAATTTTTATTTAAAAATATATATTTACAAAAATACCCTTCACACTTTATTATTTATACACTTCCTATGCAACAAAGTTCTTTGCTAAAACACAAAAAAGAATTCTTTGCTAAAACATCATCTTTTTTTCAAAAATAAGATTAAATAGTTACACTATTGCATCAAAATATTTTTGTGAAGAGTTGGCAAAGAATTTTTTTAATCAAATTTATCGTCACAATAGCAAAAAAGTTGATTAAATTATATTTCTTTTTTTTTAAATTAAAAAGATACTTGAGAGGCCATAAAGCCTATTAAGACACCAACAAATTAAAAGATACAAAAAAGAAAATCAAAATCAAAATAAAAACTTATGACAGCAAAGAAAATGAGAAGGCTTTAAGCGTAGTTCTGTAATTATTTAATCTAATGGAAGTGTTAAAATGCTATGCATTACTAATACCTAGAATTCCTTGGCATTAGTAATACAAAATTTAATACACGATAAAATGTATAACTAATGCTTGCATTAGTTATACATGGCATGAAAAAATATACCAAACAAGGTATCGCTAATACACACACCTAATGCATGCATTATATTTCTTAATACACTCTACCAAACGACCCCGCATTATGAATGCAAGCATTACTAATACACTCTATTTTGCATTATATTAATACACTCTACCAAACGACCCCTAACTGTATAGACCTCAAGGCTACTAAGGGTGTGCAAAAACTTAACCAACCGATCAATCGAACCGAAAAAGTATTATTGGTTTATTGGTTAATGATTTTTAATGAATTTGCAGAAAAAAATCAATTTGATTTTTTAATATTGCGTTATAGGGAAAACCGTTAACCCGTTAAAGCATAGTAATTTACTACTTTACCATACATAAATATTACTCCCTCCGTTTCAAAAAGAATGACCTCCTTTCCTTTTTAGTTTGTTTAAAAACGAATGACCTCTTTCTTTTTTTGGTAACAACTTTCCACGTGGCATGTTTAAGGCCACAAGATCAAAGGGCAATTTTGTATATTTGACCTAACTTTAATTTAGGACCACAAGATTCAAAAGTCTTCTTTATACTCTTAAACTCCGTGCCAAGTCAAACTAGGTCATTCTTTGTGAAACGGAGGGAGTAAATATTAATCTCAATACCTTACTAGTTAGTACATTTGCCCTTTATGCTACAATTCACACTACATAGTAATTACGATTTCACAACTTCACATTATACAAGATGTCAAAACGTAAAGTAAGAACCCTATTCATCTTAATTTCTCTTTGTGTTACACTTGTATTGTTCGTTTCATCTTAATTATTATTATTTCTATTTTATGAGCATTTATAAAGTTACATTATTTTCTTGTCACGTCAAATTGTTGGAGAAGTCATATATTTTTTTTGTAAGCATTTTCTTATTGGTTAAACTAAAAACTAAATCGTTAAGGACCAAACCGATACACCTGAAAATCGATAAAATATCTTATTCATTTGGTTGATTTAGCATATTTGAAATCGAAAACTGATAAATCGATAAATCAAACTGATAATACATAAAATTGAACAAAACCGACCGATGCACACCCTTGGCTATTAGAGGCTACTGTGGTTGAAGTTTCGAAAATGTGGAATAAAATCTAATAGTCTTTTGACAGATGTATTGCCTATCTCTTATAGTCGTCATCGACTCATTACCCAGTATTGGATCACCATTCACAAGTGAGCTAAAGAACACCTCCACATCCTGTAAGGTGATCGTAGCCTCCCCAATCTCTAAAGTGAAATGTATTGAGTCTCACAATGTCATCTCTCGACTAATAAAGTGATTAAAGCTATGATTAAAAATAGGCCAATGACATCTATAAAATCTATAAACTCCGTACAATTTAAATGATCTAATCACTTCTAAAACTCGTGGCTGGATGGGCTATTTTGATACGACGTCCCAAGACTTATCATCACAAGTTCTCATATTTAGAATTATATTAACACATCTATCCCATATATCCTATGACCTATGTGTGAGTTGTTAGTTAATATAAATGGTTCAAATGTACCAAGATCCAACTAGTGTGCATTATTACCAACCATAAAAGTACCTATGAAATGAAGAACATATGAAAGTAAACTTAGATGTTAACTTGATGTTAACCAAGAAGATTCCAAACAAATTAAAACAACATTATTAAATAAAAAAAAACTTAATGACATAATATACAAACCAAAGGGTCAAGCACACAAAACGCTTTCAAACATCCCTAAGGATAAAGCACACAAAGGTTTCAAACATCCTCTAAATCTTTTAAACTAGTGTTACCACACCACACCAACTATTCATCAAACACATCTCAACTTTTTGGTAAATCCAAAAAAAAAAAAAAGAACAAAAGGAGGTAAAGAAAGAGTTTAAGAGTATAGCTTAAATAATATAGTCATAAAAAAAGGCCTAAATGTAGAGATAAATGTTACAATTTTGACAATGCAGGATTTTATAAGGATTGAGACATAGCTAATCCTAAATCCAAATGGAGGAAAAAAATTATTAAAGGTTGACAACCAATATATAATCAATCTAATGATGGTGTACGTTACTAGAAAATCATAGCTTACCTGTTAATTCAGATAATGATGTGTCTATAACTATGTAGTGAGCAATAGTGCATGTTTAGTCCTTCATTTCAGGTTCGATGATATTGTGCTACTTTCCTATTCTACTGTCTTTTCTTGCTGTGTATTGTACTAATTTCTAGTCAATCAGAATTTGATTTCGTTAATTCGTTTGAATTTTTTTTTTTGGAATGAGTACTACACATCTATTTTTCATTGTTAGAGGGTGACAAATGAAATGCTAAAGGTGTGCCCATGCCACTAACATGTAGAGATGACAATGATGTTCGAAACAATATATTGAAATTTGTCTTTAGTTGATCGATTGGCAAATTAGACGAACGTAAAGACCAGTTCAAGCAACAATGATATTTACCCCTGGTGCCACCATAACAGGCTTTTAAATCTCTAGAGTGAGAAAGTTTGTTACCCCGTACAACAACCACCCGTGGAAGGCCAGATACTTGATTTAGTCCCAAGAAATCTCAAAGTGGCGTTGGCATTTTGAGCCAAAGCATAGTGTGCTTGACATCTCTTTCTGACATTACACCAACTGCTACCGCCAGAAGGTGACTAGCTGCAACCAGCTCTTCACCATTAGCTGCAGTGTTTGTCAAAATCATTCCAACTCCTTTAGTTTCTTTTACCACTTGCCCCTTCTGAACTCGAGGAGGATGGATTCCTTCTAAACTCTAGCACTGATTACCCTAGGTATGGATGGATATAGCTTAAATTGGATGGCTTTTTTAATACTGGTGGTCAACGTGTCTCTATGTTAGTTGGACCAAAGTATAACGAGGGGTATATTTAAATTATTTTTGATAGAACAGAAATATATTTAGCCCTTCTCCAATTAAACAATGGCTTATTTCAGTTGAAAATTCACCATATGCTCCATCTAAACCCACATCCAGCCATTACAGGTCCTCAGACTAAATGGATTGTCAACTTGTTTGTAGTTCTAAATTTTGGTTTTTGATACATGACTATTCCCACTTTATAAACGAACCTTCATCCCAAAATTCAAATCCCTTACTCCAACAAGGAAAACACAACAAGCAAGTTACATAACTTCGTTCCCAATCCCCTCAGCTGCAAAACTCATTCATGTGCCACTTACAAACTAAAATAATGCTTGAGACACCAAGAGAAAGATGACTGTCTAAGTTCATATGTAACTTCCACAATCAGATTTTGTAAAGCTTATAGTAATCGTTCCTTGTATCATTTCCCCATATTTCCTCCAATTGTCCCATGTAACCCTTGCACCTTTTTCTTTTTTACAAAAAAGGTGGTTTCTGGTCCATATTATTCGCAACTCGATTATCTTATCACATACCTGCATCCTCTTACCGATACAGGTACTAACTAACTTTGTCACCTAACACAAATATATGTAAGGAGATCACCTTATTTTTCATTTTCTTTTGGTCTCTGCTGGGATCCGAACCCCCTAGTTTCTTCTAGTCTGCATTCAAGCTTTACATTGACAGCTAAACTACACCTTCAGACACCACAATGACCTCTTATCTTACAATGACCAAAGTGAAAAATAGCTTCTCAATCAAAATTTTTTTTAGGTCTTGCGGGAGTTCTCTACTATAAATTCATTAACTAATAAATAATGTATATATGAAGTTATTATTTTGGTTATGACTGATGGTAACTAAATGATCTGCATTTATATTGACTTCAGGGATTAAAACTAGTTTCGCTAATAGCCAATTTGAATTCAAGATGCTTCTATTACACTTCTCCTCATCAAAACCTTAACTTCAAAGAAACTGAGGGTGATAGTCTCCTAATGTTAGAAGCTTTTACCAGAGCACTTCCCATTTCCTTTGTGTGACACAAAATCTAAATCAATTAAAGAAGAGAAGGCCTCTATAATCAGAGTTCTGTATTTACTTCTTTCAATTGGGACTAGTTATGGTTCTTAAGGTGGTATCCCTATTTTCTGAACTATGTATCCTTGGACTCCATAAATACACCTGACTTGGAGGAGTAATAAATAGATTAACAAAAGTAAGAAAGCTAACAGAGTCTGTTAGAATAGGAACACGGTGTCCAATCCCTTCTCCAAGTCAATAAAATAACCTTCTAAAAGAAACAGAGAGGGTAATTATGCACTTCGGCTAAAAAAAAAAGAGGAGATATAAAAACCTGCCAGCCTTCCAAGAGTGGTCTACGACCACATCTTGCTGATTGGAAATTAGATAAATCAACATTGTTTCTTCCAACTATGTAACTCCAATAATCAGTGGCAGCTGAAGCAATATCAATAAATTCCACCTGCCTAACTGCCAGTTGGTCCTTACTCAGGCCATGCACCTATCACATGATTATCTCAAGTCAATACCAAGGTACCCACAGGAAAGATGGCATTGGAAGTAGTGATCTTATTCAAGCATGAAAGACTAAAGGCTATTGGAACCATCTTGTGACTCTAACGACCAAGTACATTGAACTTACATTCTCAGAGTACCCATTGTCAGCTTTGTGGATGGTGTCAATGCTCATAAAGAACTTCGAAAAATATGGTGACTGCAAAAAAGAAATCAATTGAAAATTTTAATACTGCACATTTGGACTTCTACAATGCAGAGGTAGTTAGGGACGGTGTATGTCACTAGTAATTACCTTAACAACTGCATCAAATGGTGATACATGTTCGACAGAAACCAATAAATAGGTTAGTATGAAGGCAGAAGAAAGACTTGGATACTAACCAAGAAAAGAACATGAATCGCAAGTAAGAACATAAACCTGATCGACATTTAGGATATGCATTCCAGGCTTCCTCTTGCATCACAAGGGCATCAGCCGGTGCAAATGTAGTCAACCAAGATGGCGCTTTGCTGCAACGATGAGGCGAATCAAGTCTCAAACTATAAGCTTTTATAATATAAAAAGACCGCTCAAAAGGCTCTCGTTACAAGTTAAGTCAACCAAACAAAACATTTGTCTAGGAGGTTAAAAATCTCTAGCAGATATATGATGCCTTAAGAATCTAAAGTTATTTTTTAACCTCATAAATTCATTTTTTATGTTTTACCCCCTACCCCACGTCCCCACCACACTCAACAATAACCTTCTGATGCCAGAGCAACCATGTCCAAAGTAGTTAACTTCTTTTGTGTAAAATCCATCCACTTTAATAATCACAAACCTAATAAAGTTTGTGATTGATTTAAAATACCAATAAGATAATTACTGTCTATAAGTACTATCACTGCTTACTCAATCAATTCAAGACCGAATTTCGCTATAATCAAATAGAACTCGTTAAATAATTTTGAAGTCAAGTTACCTCTGCAAGTGGTAAAACTTTGATGTGTACTGGCCCTCTCCAAATTCATCATCACTAAATGGTCTGTTTTGTAAAACCTCCACTCCTTCATCACCTGTGGTGCTTTCCTGTTGCATTTTCATGACCATGTACATCTGAGCTACCTGATACTGCAATTCAAATACTAAATTAATTCATCCAAAAAAACACAAAAATAAGCAATCAGTTTACTCTAAAAGTTGTGCAGTTTAGCCTACCTCTTCCAATGACAATGGCATCACAATTCGACTTCAGAGAATCCCCAATTGACAAAGAAGTCATTTGGTCAAGGAAACAATAACAAAATGGAACATCCTACAAATTAAAGTTCAATACATCCTTTTTAACTAGAACATAAAGTGTGTAAACAAGCTCCTCTACAAGAAAGCTCCTGCCTTTTTCTAATCGTTTTGACCAAAAAGAAAAGTTGTGTAAGAAATAACCATAAGCACTAAAATGAAGGTCATACTCATATGAAAAAAAGACTAGCTTCAAGAAAATCACTATTAATAGGCATATGATGTAAGGAGGCATAATTATAAACATGCAAGCATAAAAGAATAATAGGTAGAATTTCATGGTTAAAAGGATACAATTCCTTAATCTGAACCATTTCTACTATTGACAGAAGCAAAAGTGAATGAAAAGTTGCAATTTCAGTGACCCAATAAGCCAAAACAAGTCAGAAAACAGGGGAAGTATGAATTTTATATGAACCCACAAATTGAAAGAGAGAATGGGTGGTGTTGTGGCAGACGCGTAGAAGAAGATTCAAGAAAAGGTGAAGTGCTGAGGAGACACGTTTGACTAGAAGATGAGAGGCGGTCCTTCTTAAACAACGTGTACTCTTTCTTCTGCAGAAAATGGCCAAATGACCGTCCTTTGATCTTCCCAAGGACATTTTTTTTTGTTTCTAGTCTTATACACAATCCTCTATCCCAAATTATTACTTCCGTCGTCCATTTTATATACGTAGTTTGATTCGATGTGAAATTTAACAAAAAAATTAAGAATTTTAAAATTTATAATTTAAAATAAATAATAGAAATTTATGTCGTTATAAATTATTTTATTCATAAAAAAATAAATATTTTATAATATTACTTAATATAAAAATATGGCATTCTTTTTTAGATTAACTAAAAGAAAAAATAAAATCACATAAATTGGGACAGAAGGAATATCTGGTTTTTCCTAGGCCACTTAGGTCATGAGATATGAAATCATGGCATGAAATTTAAGTTTTATTTGGATATGTTATTTAAACTTTTTATATTTTTATTATTTTCATAAATATAAAATCTCATAGGTCGAAAATTTATTAAAATTATCTCAATTTTGTATATAATCTTATCAAATAAACACAAAGTTATAAAATTGCATACTAAACTGTCACAAAGATATTCTTAAAAAATACAATACTTATTGATCAAGTTCAATTAAAAAAAATTAAACATAAGTTGTGGTATATTAGTTTTTTATATAATCCTCTCAAATACATAGTACCAATAATTTTCTCATGTTAAATCTACATTTCTCGTTTATATAATTGAGAAAACGAACCAACATTGTTGCTTTGAGACTTTTGCCGGTCAATTTGGTTGGTAAATATATTTGATAAAGGATAATAAATTTGATGAATATAAATGGTAAAGTAGAAATAGATTTGAATTAAAAAATAATAAATTCTAATATTATTAGTAAGAATAAGAATGATATGAGATATAAATGGTTTGAAAAGTAATAAAATATGGATTATAAATTTTATGTACATATAAAATAAATGGTTAGTGTATATATATGTGGGGGGAGGGGGGTTGTTTTTACAAAATATAAATTTGTGAGTCAATTTCTGTATTTGATATTTCAAATCATGATCTTTGGAGAATATGAAATTTCATCTCAAGGTATGAAATCATGAGGTGAAATTATCATGAAATCGCATGTTCAAATGCTTATTTCATCTCATGATTACATATATCACATGGTCAAACGAAGACTCATGATTTTATCACATGTCCAAACGTCACTGTTTGGTCATGTGGTATATGAAATGATGAGATGAAATCATTAAATCGAATGTCTAAACACTGATTTCATATATCGCCAAACGGAGACTCATGATTTCATATCGCATGTCCATATATCTTTATTTGGCCATGTGATATATGAAATCATGAGATAGAGTTGAAGTTTTGTTTGGACATGCGATGTGAAAATTTTGTGTCACATATTCTTTATAAATATAAGAATTACATAAGTTGTATAAAACTATTACAATAGTCTCAATTGTTTATTTAATTTTACCAAATAAACATAATATGATATAATGAATTATTACAAGTCATTGTGGATAGTATTGTTCATTAAATATAGATGAATTTTTTTCTATTATTATTAAACGTTAAAGTAGTAGTATAATTTTGATAAAAATAATGAATTTGTTGCATATAAATGATCAAGTACAAATTGATTTAAAGTAATAATAATTTTTTAAAAGTAATGATATGATTATAAATTTTATTTACGTATGAAATAATAGCTAGTAGATATAAATGTGGGGTTGTTTTAACCAAATATAAATTTGTAGGTCAACTTTTTAATTTAAAAATCTCAAATCCTGATATGAAATTCCCAAATTATGAATTTTTTTCTTGAGAATATGAGATATATCATGAGATGAAATCAGCGTGAAATCACCATGTCCAAACTTTGATTTCATCTCATGATTTCACGTCATGATTTCATGTCGTGATATAATATCGTATGACCAAACACCTATATCTCCAACTTTATCATCTATTTTACTCTTCAATATAGAGTGAACCAACTTCAGTTTCATTCTCAATTTTACTCGCTAAATTAGAATATTCTTCTATCATCTCAATAGTATATTATTATTTTTATTTTTTTATTCATAATATAACTTTTTCTTTCTTTCTTAAAAATATTCTTTTCAATTTTTTATTTAATATTTAATTCCTTTTTTATTTTAAATTTCTAAATAACATAAGTTGTAAGCAAATATTATATAATATACTCACTCCGTTCACTTTTACTTATACTTAACTAGGTAAATTATCGCGCTTCGTACGGTGGTGAACTACGTCAATAATCTACTTCTGATCATCTGATAATATAAGTGTTTTCGAGTGGGTATAACTCTACGATAAATTATCAAGAATATTTTATTCAAAGATAAAATGAAATATTTTTTTAATCATAAAACCAAAAAAATTGATTCTAAGTGTTTATGCATTTTTTTAAAATTAATTCTTCATTTTAATTTAATGAGAAAAATATATTACATATAAAGCTGGATAACAAAAATAGGACGTGGGGCCTGGCATTGTCCGGATTATCATTTATCTTTTTTATCAGTTTTTCTATTTTTGCTTATCTCTAAAATATACTAAAAGAAGGGGGGGAAATACAGTTAAAATAACATATTTATCTTTCTTTATCATTACTACGTACTACAATCTTCATCTCTCATCTTATTATAATTTGTTGTTTTCGTTAGATTCTCCCATCTTACCTTGTAGGTTACTATCCTACACGTTTTTATTTCCAATATTTTTTTTTATCTCACTTAATTTATTGTCATAATTTTTTTTTGAAAATTAAAAGTATATTATTAATTAATTTCATCATCTCTCATCACTATAATTAATATATATATATTTTTAAAATTCTCTCATTTTACCTTTTATGCCTATATTTTTTTTTTAAAAGACAGTTTTTTACTATCCTACACATAATTTCATTATTTTTTATCTCAACTAATCTCATTTATTGTTGTCACAAAAAAATTTCAAAATCTATCTTTTTTTAAAATTTCATCAAATATTATTAATTAATCTTTCCTAAAACCCTTCCTCTTCCTTCTTTCATATTTCTTTCATTCATAAAAAATTATAAAACAAAAAAAGTTAGTGATAGCAGATTAAGACGATCGAAAAAGAAAAAATATTGACAAAAAAATGACAATATAAATATAATATTATTATGGAAAGCATAACGGTTGTTTTCCTATTTATACATATTTAAATTGAGCAATAAATGAAAACAATAATTATTATTTTTAAAATAATAGAGTAATTTATTTTTTATGCAATTATTATCTATATCAGACTAAGTAATGATCTAACAATTATAACGAAAAAGTCAAAATCAAGTTTGGTAAAAAGATTGTAATTCTTATATAGTTATAATAAGTAATTTTTAGAATTAAAAAAATAAAATAAACGAAAAAGTACAAAAAAGGAAAAATAAGTAACTTAAGTAAATAATATAAGCAACATTAATAATGATATTTAAGGGAAGGAAGTAAAAGAAATTAATAACATTGATGGTGATAAGAATTAAATATAGTCATCATTCATATTTTATAAGATTTTAAGTTTCTCAAAATTAGAAAAAACGCTAAAATAAAATAAAATTCGAGGCACAATTTTTTATAGAAGAATAATTTCAATTTGAGCAGTTATTTTAATAAAAATGTTTGAAAGAATACTTGAAAAAACAATAAAATTAAATAAATATGAGATTTTTGTTTATAAAACATATAATTATCAATGTTGGACTAAGAAATGATCTAAAAATTTTAAGAAAAATGTTAAAATCATATTCCGTAAAAAAAACTGCAATTCTTAAGTAGTTATAATAATTACATTTTACGAATAAACAAATAAAATTTCAGGCATTAGAAATTATAAAATATACATGAAAACGTTAATACAAAATAAATACGAAAAAAAAAACTTAATTAAAGACAAAAAAAATAAAACAAAATAAAAGAAGAAAAAAGTTAGTAGACTAAAGAAGAAAAAATAATGTCGTAAGTAAATTTTAAGTTAAGCTGAATAATAAAAAATAAAATAAAGTTTATATACATACATATATATATATATATATATATATATATATATATATATATATATATATATATATATGACTTAATAAAATAAGAAAGGAGTTAGTAGAATACTTATTCTCCTCCTAAATTTAATACTAATTTACTAAATTGATTGATTTTTTCTCTAAATAAATCTTCTTACATACTATGAATTTTTGTTTTCAATATAAAAGAAATCAACATTCTTTCAAAAAGGCTTTTACTTTGAAGACAATTTTTTGTTACATAATCTTTTTCTTTTCACCAATATCTATACAAGGTTCTTGAGATATTCTTTCTTTCTTTTTTCTTGAAAAACTCACAAGGTCTAGAATTTTGCTGGACATCTCATGATCTCAATGATTAAATTTGATATCTGTATTCATCACCATTAATATCTTTAGAAGTTTTATCATCACCATCTTTAGATCATGTGAGATACTCTCTCTTCCCCTTTTCAAGAAATTTGATATTCGTATATTCATCACTACCAATATCTTTAGAAGTTTTATGATCACCAATATATTTAGATCTTGAGATACTATCTCTTTCCTTTTCTTAAAAAAATCACAAGGCCTAAAAATTCGCTAGACACCTCAATATCAAAATTTGATACCCATATATTCATCATTAGAAGAAGAAGAGAGCAAGTGAAAGTTTCCACTATTGTTGTACAATAGTCAATTTTTTAATTTAATTTTATATGCTAAATAATTATATATTGTTATGAAAATGAAAAGGATTTGATCTTTTCATCTTCCATTTTTGTTAAATGTGTATTAGTATGATGGAAGTTTTAAAGGAGCATGATGTAATGCATTAAATATTTTTCAGTTTTTTTTAAAAAAATTACAAATAAAAATAAAATGTCAAAAAAATGAAATAGAACATAAATAGAAATGTTGGCCATAGAGAGGATATATATATATAAATGGATATTCATTCTTACTTGTTACATTTAACATATCAAGAAAGATAATTATTGTTTTTCATGTATTACCCTTAGGGCATCTCCAACCATACCCTCTTCAAATATAGAGTTCTCTATTTTTTCATACAACCAACTCCAATCAAATTCTCTATTTTACTCTCTAAAAAGAAATCTTTTTCTCTCCTCAATATTATATTATTATTTCTATTTTATTCTTATATATAAATCTCTTATTTTTCTCCCAATAATTACGTTACATAATTTTCATGTGATATAATACTATATTTTTTAAAACTTTTTATTTAATATAAAATAATATTTTATTCTAAATTTTTAAATAACATAAATTTCAAAAGAATATGATATAATATACAATTAATGAATAAATTCTAATAAGATTGAAATACATTTACATAGACACTCAAATTTTAAAATTATTACGTTGCTGCTATAAATGCTCTATTAATGCATACGGAGTTCAAAATGAGCATTATCGTCCTTAATTTTTTCTTATGTATGGCTAAAAATTGTTCAAATAGGAGATTTTCATTTACCACCATTTTCGTCGTTGGAGTTGGAACCTCTACGACATCTTGAATTGGTGCATCAAGATCGATATCATGTTCACCCTCAATTATCACGTTGTGCAGTATAATACATGTAGTTATTATTCATGTAGCACTTCATTTCCTAAAAAACATGACGGTCCTATTATAATTGCAAAACGTAATTGTAAAACTTTGAATGCACGTTCAACATCTTTTCGGCATGATTCTTGCTTCATTCTGAATTAATTATTATGTTTTGTATTGTATTTTATCTTGTATTTGAATTATAATTGTCACGACTGGAATCTAGACCCCAGACGAGACCGGCGTCGTTGACCTCTCAGAGGTCGCAAACAAGCCTACTTACGTCGTACTTACTTTACATAGGTTAATTTTAGCGGAAAATTTGAAACTTTTGTTCTTTAAACATGCTGCCAAACATTCTTAAAATTTATAATCGTTCATCATCAACCATCTAACATTAAAGAGATAAACAACTGAAAGAAATAGTTCATAAGTCTTATTTGTATAATTTCCAAAATGTCCCCAAATACAAAGTCTGAATAAAGAGCAGGAAATAAACGCTAGTGGAACATGCTTCACTAGCTCAACTCTAAAACTACGCTAGAATATAAAACAGTAGTATCCTCAAAAGCATGAGGACCTACCAAACTCCGGATGAATGCTGACGTCCGGATAGCTGCAACAATGATCCTGCAACTCTATCGACCACCTGTGCCTGCACCTAAAATAGTATAGATGTATAGGGGTTAGTACACACTTGTACTAAGTATGGGTACATGCAAGCACACACCACGGACATGCATGAGAAAGAATAGCTCTTTCCTAACAACATAATTTTTGGAAGTCAAGTCAGTGGACTTGCCAATTTGAGATTAGGAAGGTCATGCCATGAGAGTAACATGCATCATATTAAATATCGCATTGCACACAACACATATCATCTTCATATAGCACATATCATAGCACATATCACATAGCTTCGTTCGTATCATTCATTCATATACCATGAGACCTTGGAACCACGGACTTAACATTAAGACTTTTCAAAATGAGGGCTCAACATATGGGACCTCAACTAGGGAGTCTTCATTAGCAAACACAGAGTCTACTTCGTTCATTCATACGTACTTCATTACATTTCATTCATAGGCCAGTGTGAACACCAACTATACCTAGGGTGTAGTTTAAGACTATCTACGGGTTTGCTGTGCAATGATCAGGAATAACCTAATGTCATTACCTGAGTCTAGCTCACCTCTTGATTATCCTATCCTAACACCTTCGGTATCATTCAATTCTTTATGTGCTTCATTTGAGGCTGGCCTCATTCATTCATTGGGAACTTTAACTTTAACCGACATACATCATGTGAGCATCATGAAATCCATTGTCTCCCCCACACCGAAAAGAGGTGGAATCACCGGCCAAAGTGACCCAATAACATGCTAGCGTACATGGAAATTTAACCCCGCCAGATCCCTATGTTGGCAGTATAGGTTCAAAGACTAGAAGATATATGGAGACCCATACCCGGCAGGCCGGACAGTCTCATCTCATAAGAGTTACGTGAACCTTTGCCCTTCCCGAAAGAAGGCATCACCGCTCATAGCTAGTGTATCGGTGCTCAGTATAAAGTTCCATTTCATTCATCTCATACGTCATGGAAGCTGGCTTCTAGTTTAAGGACATTATAGCTCATTAGATGATTTCCCATCTCATAATTAGTATTAAGTGTGTTAAGCTCAATACTTTCATTAGAGTGTTCATAGAGACTGGTCTCTTCATTATCTTACACTCTCATAGATGAGTACGTTTTAATAACATTTACTTAGACTCATTTGAGATTGCTCTCATCATTTACATTAGCTCACATCATGTTGTCACCACATTCTTCATTATTAGCACCTTTACTTTTCATAGTTACTCACCTCTTATTACGTGAATGTTCATTTCATCATATGCCAATGCACTTGGCCTTTTAGTGTATCTTACACTCATACTTAACCCTTCTAGGGTTCGTCATTTCATTACATACATTTTAGGTTCACTTACTTTTAACGTATGTTAGACTTATGTGTCTATACATACAAGCCATGGGCTTCATTCATAATTCGTTAAGTGACTCTTACTTTCCTAAAACTTGGTAGTACAAGACTTATGTATCTTGTATATATATGCCAAGATCTTAATTCTTTTGATCTAAGTAGATGACACTACTTTTGAATAATTTACTCACGTATGACTTATTCATCAATACGGAATTTTGGACAAGGAAACCCAAATCTTGAATCACTTGAATATCATTTATATTTTTCATAAATTTTATTTTCTAATATTCATAACATTAGACTTTAAATTAAATCTCAACATTTATATTGAAGGATAAATTTTCTATTTTAGTTTCCCTCTTAATTAATTAAAGTGTTTAGGGTTCAAGCCCCCACAACCTCTTTAAATTTTTAATTTAATAAAAGTTCTCTACAATGGGGACGTTGTGGGTTCGAACCCCCACAACCCCCCTTATTTTTTTG
Organism: Solanum sitiens; assembly: GCA_016801875.1. Lineage (NCBI taxonomy): Eukaryota > Viridiplantae > Streptophyta > Magnoliopsida > Solanales > Solanaceae > Solanum > Solanum sitiens. Next base: position 4,140,951 of record JABWTJ010000069.1, on the reverse strand, counting down.
TTAAATTCGCTGAAAGGGGGGACTGTGAGGTGGTGGGTTCGAACCCCCACAGCCCCCTTTATTTATTTATTTTTTATTCGTTGAAGGGGGGACTGTGAGGTGGTGGGTTTGAACCCCCACAGCCCCCTTTTATTTTTTATTTTTTTTGTTTTCTCCTTCTCTCTTTGCGCGCACTGGGAGGTCGTGGGTTCGAATCCCATGCCTCCCCTTAAATTTTTCTTTTCTTTTCGCGATGGGGAGCTGGTCGCGAGTTTGAACCCCCAGCTCCCCATATATTTTGTTTTTTCCTTTTTTCGTGAGGGGAGCTGGTCGCGAGTTCGAACCCCCAGCTCCCCATATAATATTTTTCTTTTGTTTCGCGAGGGGAGCAGTCCAACAGGTCGCGAGTTCGATTCCCCCCCCCCCCCCCTTATTTTTTTTTTGTTTCTCTTCTTGCGAAGACAGGGGATGGGTCGTGAGTTCGATTCCCCCAGCCCCCATTTTTTTTTCTTTTTTCTCGCGAAGTACAACAATAGAGAAGGAGGTCACAAGTTCGAAACCTGGTGGCCTCACTTCTTTAAAAAGTGAAAAATTTCCAGATTTCTGGAATTTTTTTTATTGTCTTTCATCCATTTTTTTTTGTCACATCCTTCATAAGTTTACCTAGCTAGAAGGGTGTTATTCAACCATACATATTTCATTATAATAAACATCATATTACACGCATAAACTATACCAAAAATCATGAATTTTCGAGCCCAAAATAGTGGCTACAACTACTGCCCACAATGCACATACAACATCAACTATTGATCGTATTTTGAGTATCATTTTCGTAACTTCTTCACATAAACACGTTCGCATTTAATATAAACATGTAAATCATGCCTAAATCTAGCAGCACAACATACCCATCCTACGAATTCGTTTGGGAGCTAAGGACAATGACATACGAAGGGGAACAACCTTAGTTTCAAGAGTTTAAGAAACGTTCCAAAGAAAGTACTCTTGGAGAAAGAATTCCATGAGAGAAACCCCAACCTTTTTACGTTGTTCAAGCTTGAAGCTGCTGCCCGGAAACTCCTCCAAACCACGATCAATTCACTTCAAATTACCCCTACTCGATGAACCTCACTTGGCCTTGACGTTTTAATTACTTTGTCTTTTACTTAAAAATTCTTGTGAGTTCTTCAAGTGTGAAGAACCCTTGATAAATTTTCTGATTTTTTTGTTCTTGGCAGAATTCACGTGAGAGAGAGAGAGTGATGAACATGAGAGAGAGATTTGAGAGAGAGTGAAACGTGTGTGTAGTTGTTTAGGATAAGGGGATGACTAAGTCAATTTAGGACTCTCTTTAATATTTAAAAAATCTGATTTTTCTTTTTATTAAATCAGCTAATAATTATTAATTAATTAAATTAATTATCAACCTTAAATCTTGACACCCTAAGTCTTGATCCTATTCATTTTTAGGGTTGTTACAATAATGTTATGTATTGTATTATTATATTGTATTTAAATTATCATATTATGTATTTTATTTTTAAATTAAAATTTTCATCTTATCATTTTAATTGTGTTTATTCTTTATAGTGAAAATTAATAATAAAATTAAATTATATCATTGCTGAAAATTGAATAAAAATTAAAATACTATTAATTCGGGATGAAAGTACTATATATTTAATAATATATTTTTTAAAAATTATATTACATTTAAAAAAAAGTATGAAGATTAGATACTTACTTAATGACATTATATGTAAAATAATATGTTAATTAGAAAGTAATACAAATAATAATAAAATAGTCAAAAAGTAAAATAGAGAGTGTGAATAGTAGTACTATTCACACTCTCTATATTTAAAGAATGAGAGTGATATAGAGATGGGTTGGAGTGTCCGTTCTCTATTTCACTCTCCAAATATAGAGAATGGAGAGTAAAATAGAGGTGGGTAGGAGATGGGCTTAGGGCATCTCCAACCCAATTCTCTATTTTATTCTCCAAATATAGAGTTCTGACAACCAACTGCAACCCAATTCTTTATTTTTTACTCTCTAAAAAGGAATCTTTTTCTCCCTCCTCAATATTATATTATTATTTCTATTTGATTCTTATTTTCTTATTTCATAATATAAATTCGTTATTTTATTTCTAAATATTTACTTTATTTAATTTTTAATATGATATAAAATTATATTTTATTTTAAGCTTTTAAATAACAAAAATTGCAAGAAAATATAATATAATACATAAATTAGGGGACAGATTCAAATAAAGTGACATAAAATTACATAAACACTCAATTTTCAAAATCATTACCTTGCTTCCATAAATGCTCTATTAATGCATTACGGAGTTCAAAATGAGCATTTTTGTCCTTATTTTATGTCTAGATAAAAATTGTTCAAATTGGAGATTTTCATCTACCACGATTTCTATAGTAGGAGTTGAAGCCTCTACGACATCTTGAATTGGTGCATTGAGATCATGTTCATCCTCAATTATAATTTTATGCAGTATAATACATGTAGTCATTATATCATGTAGCAAATTCTTTCTCCAAAAACATGACAGTCCTGAAATAATTGCAAAACGTGATTGCAAAACTCCGAATGTACGTTCAACATTTTTTCGGCACCATTCTTGTTTTATCGCGAAATATTTCTTATTTTGGGAATGAGGATCACGAATAGTTTGAACAATTGTAGACCATTTAGGATATATACCATCAACTAAGTAATAACCCACATTGTATTCTTTTCCTTGAATAATATAATGGGCGGGAGACACAATACCGCTAGCAAAATTGGAAAATAAATGTGATGACTCTAAAATATTAATATCGTTTTTGGTGCCACGCAAACCAAAATAAGTATGTTGAAAGGCTAGATAGATATATCAAAGCCAAGGAATTTCGAGACGAAACTGAAATTTTAATAAAAGAACTAGAAACTATTTGGTGATCCAAATGTTCGTGATTACCTGCAATAAGAACAACAACGAATACTTGAAAAAAAATCGACAGTCACAACCGCAATCACAACCGCAATCGCAACAATTTTTGAAATCATATCCTAAGTTTTTTTCCGAATAGTGCTAGATCTGGAAATGGAATTACTAAATTATTGTTGTGATCAATTAATTATTATGTTATGTATTGTATTTTATCTTGTATTTAAATTATTATGTTATGTGTTATATTGTATTGTTATCTTGTATTTAAATTATATGTTATGTATTGTATTGTTTTCTTTTATTTAAATTATCATATCATGTATTGTATTTCTAATTAAAATATTCATCTTGCAATTTTAATTTTGTGTTCTTTATAATAAAAATTAATAATATAATAAGATTTTACTATTGATGAAAATAAGAAAAAAATAAAATACAATTAATTTGAAATTAAAGTAGTATAGATTAAAAAATATTTTTTAAAATATTATATTACATTTAAAAAAGAATTATGAATATTAGATATTTAACTATTGAAATTATATGTAAAATAACATGTTAAATAGAAAGTAATAGAAATTATAATAAAATAGTCAAAAAGTAAATAGAGAGTGTGAATAGTAGTTCTCCAGATCTGGAGAACTACTATTCACCTCTCTATAAATAGAGAATAGAGGGTGATTTGGAGGTGGGTTGGAGAGGGTATTCTCTATTTTACTCTCCAATATAGAGAATGGAGAGTAAAATAGAAGTGGATTGGAGATGGTCTTAACATTAAATATTATTCTCCATATTTTTCAAGACTCAATACTAAACATTAGTTGGTAGGGATAGTGTGGTAGAATACATATATCATTAATTGTTACCTTAATGGGTGTGCGAAGTCAAACAAACAGAGAATGTACATATTAATGGACAACTCAAAAGTCGATATCATGATGACACACACCCCGAGCACCCAATTTGGTGTGTAAAATAACACATACGACACTTCAAAGGAAAGTGAGGCCACAACCGAGGAGAAATGAAAACAACAAAGAAATTCTCAAAACCTAATGTCATAAGCATAAAGAGCAATTAATACATTTCTAGAATCTGGAATACATCTCAATTTTTCAAAAATAAACTAAAGACCGTAAATATATATGGAGACCAATGGCGATTCAGAAAGCAGAATCTCACCACAACTTCAAATGAGAAGAAATCGTTAGATTCGATCAACCGCTACAAAGATCACCATAACAAGAATCTGCATAAAAAGATAATAACAGTAGGGGTGAGTACAATATGCATGCACTCAGTATGCTAGACGGACTAAGTATAAGCAACTAACCACAATTAAGAAATAAACTATGAAATGCTTCCATTTGCATAAAGAAAAGTCCCACTCGGACACAATAACACTAATTTATATAATAACGGAGTGAATAAGGAAAATACATAAAGCTACAGTTAATACTTATTAATACTGATATTAATTGATAAGAAAGTTACATTACAGAACAAAGTTGACCAATGCAATACAATGAGATGATGTGGTGGAGTCAAGATCGTCACACAACCTGTCGTATACACTTAGTTGAGCTTTAGCTTCAAAAAAGGACTCATGGGGGACTCACAATCTATACACTAATCTCGATATCTCATCAACATACCACCAAACTCAAAGTCAAGTATAAATGTAAACGTGTCTCATTTTCTTTCTGAAAAATAATATTTCTCCGCCTTTTCAAAGTATAACAATAGTATGTTGAATGAAAATGAATGTATCAAAAGACATTTAACATAAAAAAAAAGCAATTTATTAAGAATTTTGGATTGCATAAAGTTCCCTAACTCAATAAGCATGAAGCACGTCCTCAAATGATAGAGATAGTAAAAAATTCTTTGAAATCAACTTTTACCACTTAGAAAGCCTTCCTTTCATTTTAAGACAATCAAATATCAATTCAAGCCCTGACTCGGGCATCTCAATGTAAAAATATAATAAATAGGCCACACAACCCCTCCCTTAGACTAATTCTCAACTATCACAGGTTTTCAATAATAATTAAGGATATCACACGAGCCTCCACGCAGGTTAAACATCACAAATATGCATCATACAGACTAAATAAGAAAGTCAACAATTATAAACCTCTAAAATTCATACTACAACTCATTTCACAATTGACTTTCTAAGAAAGATTAATTACTCATCTTAATTAAAAAAGGAATAGACAAATCTACCTCGAAGGACGAAACTTCATCCGAACAACTTTATCGGAGAACTCCCTCTACAAAATAATCACTGGAATGGAGTTCAACTATCAAAAATGAAAATGATTCATCAACAAGATTCCAATGATATCCACACTGATAGGAATAGAAATTGGATAAAATCATCTAAAAATCACTTCAAAAATTAAAATGGTGAAATCATATTTTTATCAAAGATACACTATCTATAATCAAAGAGGAACACTTGGTTGAAAGCTCATTAAAAACAAGCAAGGAATAAGCTCTCAATCAAAGAATTATTAAAAAAAATTCAACTTGGGGTAATAATCCCAAAATCCACATTGAAATCATGATTCAAAGATATTTTTGGAAGATAAAAATTGACGAAATCAATAAAGAATTGATAGAGAAAGCTTATCCGTATGAGTTTTGACAAAATATAGCCAAAACAATCGTCTCCCCAGAGCTCCAAAATATTGAAAACGGAGGAAATGAGAAAAATCCCAAAATTTAGGTTCTGTTCATGCAAAATCAATTCATCTCGATCGCGAGTCACTAACTCTCGCAATTGCAAAGGACACTCGAACTTCACATCGCAATCACTAGACTCTTGTCTGCAATCAGAAAGGCTAAGGAATGGATCATCGTGAATGCAAGTTTTTGGGTCATGATTGTGAAGACCACAAAGAAGACATATTGCAATCGCCACTCAAGTAAAAATATCTCGGAACGGACTCTCGAAAATCGTTCGGGATCCAAAAAAAATTATAACCACCACAAAAATTTCTAAGTTAAGATCCAAACCATTCTTGAACTGCATATAAAATCGTACTAAATGATTCTTAACTGTTCTTAGATGCTAAGGACAATTCATTAGTGTCGGAATGATTTTGGGTATCAATTAAGGAGAATCCCTTAACATAAAGTTGAGTTGAAAACTTCCTTATCGATTAAGTTTTGACTTAAGATTCTACTTAGGTCAATTTCAAACAATCCTATCTCTCAACACATAATGAATTAGGTAGCCCATAACCTACCAAGTAAAAGTCTTTGAGTCCTCAAGTTTTCCTCATTTCATGTTCGAAGTAAGAGGTTATACCTGTTTTAGTGAAACCTACCAGACACTCAAAATTTCACGAACGACTACACGGTCGATGAAGTATTTTATGGTCTGTGGAGCCTTAAACGGTCTGTGAAGCCTCCATTTTAACGCACCTTGTCAAGTTTTAAGTTGGGGTTGTTTTGGTCTATTCCACATGTATTTGGTACTTAAACTACATCATTTTAACTCATATTCTAAGCCCAACTCGTGAAGTTTTACACGTAATAAGGGCTTAGAAAGTGTTAATCAATTCTTTTAGGTTCATTAACAATTCAAGTTATTATAGCAAGGTTCCAAGAGGAGAAAAACCAGGGTTTCGATTGTTGTTCGAGTTTCGTCGATTCAATCAAGAACTTCATTCTTCCAAGTATGTAAAGCTATCATAGTGTTGAACTAGTTCGTCCTCACACCCTACATCTACTTTCGAATCAGTAAAAGAGTAATCTAGACTTCTATCCTTAGATTTGAATATCCTTGAGATGAGTTGATATCGAATTCTAAGTTCTTGAGTTACTGATTATTGAATTCTTATTTATAATTATTGAATTTCCATATATTGTGTATTGTGATTATTGAGTTGATTGTTCATGCTATTTTTCAGCATGAACCCCATTCTTCAGTATTCATTGAATTTTTTGAGAATCTTTTAAATAAATATTATTATTTAAACTTAGTTTTGGGGAAGTGAAAGAGGAGTTTGAGAAAGAGTACAAGGGAAATAAGTATAACCCAAATGTTTAATTTTTACATGAAGAAAAAGAGTAGACTTTTTTTTTGAGAAAAGTTCAAAGAGTTTTCACAAAGATTATATACAGAAAAATTACCTCTTAAAGAGGCCTTTTTGAGTAATTATCTTAAGTCATAATGTAATTTACATTGATCAAAGAGAAACCTTGTTTTCTAAATGAGCAATGAGTCTCAGAGATATTTCAGAGAAGTTGCCTCTTTTAAGAAGATAGTTTGAGCAATTATCTCAAACCAGGGAAAAAGTATGTTTTATACATTTGAGTAGCAATATATATTATTAGGAGTAGTATTGAGCATCAATATGTGGATAGTTCAAATAACTAGCAACCCTAATGGATCCACTTAGTTGAGAGATTCTATATCCCGACACTATATAGAACAATTTTGGCAGTGTGGAAAACACGTTGTATCATCACATAGCTCATAGTGTAGTTATCAGTTACAGAATCTCCGAATAGAGATAAAGTGTACTTTTTATATCACTTGTTATGTTAACCTCCGAGATGAGAAATTATTTTGTAAATCTTTAAATGGTTTAACTCTTTCATTTCTTTACATTCAGGTTGAGTACATGTTATCTATTGCAGCCTTTTCTTTCCGTTATTTCGCCTCAGCTATATTACATACTCATACATTTCAATGTACTGATGTCATTTAGCCTGCATCTTCTTATGATGCATATAAATGTGTTCATGATTATCAACAGAGGCTACATTGAAATCACTTTACACTTTAGTTAGCTTTTGGTGAGCCTCCGTGCATTCAAGAGGACTTCACATATACTTTCTAGTTAGTAGTTTTGAGATGTCGTGCGTCTTGTATTGACATCTTCTTTAATAGTAGAGGCTTCATGGATGGATAGAGTTGAGGAGACTTGCACTATTTACTTTACCTTGAGATATTTTTGCAAACTTTATACTTATGTTATTGAGTATTTTATAGATAGTTTGAGTTGAATATTTACTTTGAGTTCAAATGTTAAAAAATGATATTTTAAGACTTTTATCACTTGAGTAAGTCTTCCTCTAATTAGTCAGACCAATGGCTCGTTATGGGGACTAGAAATGGTTCTTGAGTGTCGACCACATCCAGGGTGTAGGCTCGGGTCATGACACACTTGGTATCAAAACACAAAGTTCAAGTGTCCTAGGTCGCTGTGAAGCCGTGTCAGTAGGATCTTATTCATGGTTGTGAGGGACCACTTCTATAAATAAAGGACTATAAACATTAAAAAAAACTTTCCCTACTTTCATACTCTAAATCGTGCAATAGAACTGTGTCATAATAAAATTATTCAAACTTGTGTATTTCTCAAATCCATTCGACTACCCCTCATACTAAAGGTAGTTGAAAAGCAGAGCCTAGATCCTTATCGATAAGTTGCTCTCAATAAAAATCTTCAGAAAGTTATGAGACTGTAGAGGGGCATGAGAGAAGACCGTGAGTGACTTAAGTTTTGATATTCAAAAGAATGCACTCTTATTCATATGAATAATGAGTTCAAACTAAAAGCGAGATATACTCCCAGACTCTCTTCTCTAAACCTTGTTTCAATTCATACCCTTATGAGGAAGTGCGTTTTAGAGCTTTGGGTAGTATTTTCACCCGAAAAGATAGTATGAATTATGATGTTATAAGTAGTAGTAATAAAAGTGCCTAGAGTTAGAAGAATGCATGCAGAGGTATAATAATCTAAGAAAGGAAGATAGTGATGAGGCAAATTATTTTGTTGCAGTGATGCACCTAATAAGTTATTAATAAAGAGTTTTCCATTATGGGTAGACTAATAAGTGATAAGTTTGTGAAGATTTTATGATAGACGGTATAGTAATAGTCATTAGTATGGATGAGTTAGAACTTTAATCAGAAGAGAGTTTATGTCAATATAACATTGTATTAGTGAAGGTCAAGTATATGAGTTGAATAAAAGACTAGAGTATTCATGAGGTGATAGATCTATGCTAGACTTATAATTTTTAGGGAGAGCCATGATTTCAGAGGATTATAAAATTAGTTTGACAATGATAGTATAGTGAATAGGTAAATAGTTTTAAGTTGTGAAAGGAAATGTGATGGTAAACTGCAGACTGAGAGATATATATTTACTCCTTGTCATGAGGTCTTAGTGGGCGAGTGTTTATCAATTTTATCTAGTCGTAAGTTACTAAAATATGTGAAAATTATATTTATATATGTGTTTAGTAATAAACACTAAGATTGAATTTGAGATGAGTGTCGTGATAAAATAAAAGGATGGCATGACGACAACAATGCTAGTTTTGAGGTTTGATCTGGTAGATTTGACATCGAGTAGGTGAGGAATTAATTTGTTACCTTGCAATAAATGTGAAGTTGTGTACATGTATATTATGACCCTTAGAGTATGGCTAAGTTATTAGATTAACAAGAGTATTAAGAGGTATACTTGAGATCATATATAGTTAGATGAGGTTCTAATTAAGCTTATGATTATTTTTCATGACTAGATGGTATAGTTGATCTGTCAATGTGGGATAGACTGATGTATATATTATTAATTATTAAGATTTTTCCGAAGGGATAGTGTATAGTCAATGATGAGCCTCTCAAATATAGTTCAAGTTATCTCCAATTAGGTAGATATGGACTTAAAAGAAAGATATTGGTGGGATAATAAAGAGATGTCAAACTATTTAGAGTTAGATTAAGAGGCTTTATAAGCCAATGCCGGTAACAATTATTGAAATACTTCTATAGAAGTTGGAAGAAGTTAAGAGAAACAACTTAAAAAAAGTCCTAGAGAGAATCTTAGTACATGCGCATGGAGAGTCCTTTAGATATGAGATTAACATTTTCTCGAGTATTAGAGTAAAAAGAATATAAACTAGTTTAGAAAAGATGGAATAGACCCATAGCTTTAAAGTATCAGCTTTAGACCTAAAGGGGAGATGATTAGATGAGAAATTAAGTCAAGTGTTGAGAATAAGATAGTAATATAATAAAAATAGTTAAAGTGATATATTGATCCATTCATACTCTAGTATATTCGTCAAAGTTTAGTCGTTACAACATCATGTTGATTTCTCTTATATTTCAGGACTTGTGCTCATACACTTTAGACAAACTCACATCTATGCTCAATTCCCAGAATGATGAGCAAATATTTTAGCCCATTCATCTCAGTCTTACTCCATAAAGTTATGGATATCATCCTCATCATATGAACCTATTCATATAGGTACTCATGTCTCATAGTATGCTTAGTCTCACAAATTCATGATTTGATCTCAATGGCTAGCAAGATAATGTTATGTCATGCATATTCTTATATTAGAATTCTCGAATGAATAATGCTTATAATCTTTCGTACTGAATCTCTTTTAGTGATCCTTTTTAGTTAAGAGAGTGATGTTGATGATAATAGTTGAGTGATGATAGAAGTAGAAGGTTGATGTTTCTTATGTTGGTAGACGTGGTGTGGTAATTTTATCTAAGGTTATAAAAGTGGTGGAAGGATGAATGAAGTTGTATTTTGCGTAATAGTTAGGTGAGAGTAGTTAGTTAGTTCCTAATAGTAATGCGTGAAATTTTAATTGATAGAGATGACGAGAGGAAGAGAAATTCTTAGAAGGATTGGTTAGTAGGAGACCATGTATTGACTATAGTACTAGGCTTGAATGCGGTGTTGTTACATGCGGATGGGTAGATGACGCATTAGATGCTTCTTGACTAGGACTCGAAGTTTTGTTGAATGTAGTGGTAAGGAGTAGTATCCATGGGATGAGATTTCCTATAGAGACATATAACTTCAATCTTGTGGTTTATATTAGTATAAACATCTTAAGTTTAACATCTTGTGATTTAGATATTAGGCTTGAACACGGTAAGAACAGATCGTTTAACTTAGACCTTGGTAAAAATAGTCAAGATTCATGTAGGAGTTATGAGTTGCAGCTAATGAGATGCAATATTCATAAATGAGGGCTTGATTTAGATGTGTTGCTAGGCTTGAAAACTGGCAGTTGTATTGCTTAAGCCATAATAGTCCTATTCTTATTTCATGCATAGATACCTTTGTTACATGTAAAATAACTCCAGATACAATGTGGATATGTTCAAAGCAATATTTTTCTTGACTTGTGTGCTATAGACAGTTCTAAACTCTTAGTACAAATCAATTTTGCATATGTCTGTAGGCAAGTTCATAAGTTAGAATGATAGTAAGAGTAACTCATTTCCTTTCCATTCTCAGTCCAGCCATCATTCGAGGACGAATAAACTCAAAAAGGAGATATTATAACACCGCAAGGATTTCTAAGTTAAGACCCGAATCATTCTTGAATTGCATATAGGGTCGTTCCTGATTCTTAATTGTTCTTAGATGCTAAGGTCAATTCATTAGTTGTGGAATGATTTTGAATATCAATTAAGGTCACTAGAATCCCCAAACACAAAGTTGAGTTGAAAACTTCCTTACCGATTAAGTTTTGACGTAAGATTCTACTTATGTAATCTTCAGAAAATCATATATCTCAGCACATAATGAATTATATGGCCCACGACCTATCAAATTGAAGGTCTCTGAGTGCTTTTTTCTGTGCCCATTTCAGTGAAGCCTTGTTAGACCGTTTTAAAGTTTCATGGACGACTATACGACCGATAAAGTTTTTCATGAACCGTGGAGCCTTAAATGGTTTGTGAAGCCTTCCTTTTAAGTCACCTCTCCAATCGTTTAAGATGGGGTCGTTTTGGTCTTTCTCGTATGAATTTGGTACTTAAACGACGTTGTTTTAACCCCTATTCTAAGCCTTAACCATGATATTTTACACCTTATGAAGGACTTATAAAGTGTTAATTTATTTTTTTTATGTTCATTGGCACTTCATGTCATTAGCAAGGTTCCAAGAGGAGAAAATCTAGGGTTTCATGCGTTCTTCGCGTTTCATCGATTTCACCTAGAACTTTGTTCTTTTATATATGTTAGACTATCATAGTGTTGGACTAGTTCGTATTCACGTCTTACATCTATTTTTGAATTAGTAAAAGAGTAATCTAGTGTTCTATCCTTAGCCTTGAATATCGTTGAGATGGGTTGATATTGAGTTCTGAGTTCTTGATTTGTAATTATTGAATTCTTATTTCTAATTAATGAATTGTCGTAAATTGTGTATTGTGATTATTGAGTTGATTGTTCATGTCTATTTTTCAGCATGAACCGTTGAATTCTTATTGAGAATCTTTTAAATAAAATATTATTGTTTAAACTGAGTTTTTAGGAAGTAAAGAGGAGTTTGAGAAAGAGTATAAGGGAACTAAGCATTCCCCCAATTTATATTTTTTATATGAAGAAAAAGAGTGGACTTTTTTTTCGAAAAAAATTGGAAGAGTTTTCAGAAAGATTAAGTACAAAACAATTATCTCTTAAAGAGGCTCATTTTGAGTAAATATATCAACCCAAAATGAATCGTCAACTCCTGAGAAATAGACTCGACGCAAGTTAGGTGAGATAACGTGCGCCACACCTGGAATGACGAGAGGTCGGGGGAAGAAGATTACCACGATTATCGAAGATAAAACAACAAAGATTCAACTAGTAAAAGCCCAGTATATGGTAGGAAATGGTGTCGGAGATTCAATTGAGCAATGACCTGCATTACAGGGTACAAAAACCCCAAATCATAATGCTAAAATCTCGACCCAAATGAATGGAATTATGCCGGACATGACATTGTAAGGAGTATGAGTGAAAATACAAGCCATTACAATGAGAAGATAGCTTTGAAATTGAGGAAAATTCCATAGGAAGTATGTGAATGGGAGAAGAAGGTGGTCAAAGAGGCACCAGAGAAGAAGTGGGTGAACCTCTTAAGAGGAAATAGAATTGCAGCTCCAGGGATGACAGTTCAATATGTGGCGCCGCTTGTGCGGGATGTTGAAACAGTGGTGGAATTGTGCAAAACAGAGGTGGAGCTGGAAACACAAAAGTGGAACATGCATTGATCATTTATGTGATGGGGGTTGAACCAACCATTGCGACAGTCGAAAGGTACATAGCAGCTAACTGGAATTATATTGCGAAGCCTAAAGTTTAATATCATAATGATGGGTACTTCCTTGTGAAGTTCAATACGCTAGAAAATACGGATGTGGTCTTCTATGCAGGGCCTCATATACTAAACCAAAAACCGATCATTGTGAAAAAATGGACATCTAAATTTGATTTTAATAAGGAGGTGATGCATACAATTCCTATATGGGTAAAATTTCCAAACTTACCATTAAATTGTTGGGGTGTGCAATCACTAAGTAGAATTGGGAGCGGATTGGGAATTTCAATATATGTTGATGAGTGTACCACACATGTAGATAGAATTTCTTATGCTAGATTGCTCATTGAGATGGATATCACTAGAACCTTGCCTACGGAGTTAAAGATAGAGGATCTTAATGGTAGAAGATTCACACATGTGGTTCAATATGAGTGGGTACTAGTCTATTGTTCTTCTTGTCTAACCATAGGACAAACAGGCCAACATAAAGATGATGCAACGACTGAGGCCAAGCCTAAACATGCCAAACAAAGAATGGAGTGGAAAATTGTGTGAATAAACAAGCAACATAAGAGGAATTAAAAGAGAATGTTGTGGGTTACAGTGATAACCAACAAGAAGTTATATGTGATCATAGGCATGGTAAAGGCATGGTAGAGGCTGGCTGTTGAGGAACAGAAACACCAATTGAGCCAATGGAATGAAGAGAGGGGTAAATCTACAGCTAAAATTGGTATACATCAGGACATGAACCAGTAAATCATTTCAAATAATTTCAGTGTATTTCATGCATATGATACAAGGTTTGTGGCAGAAGGAGGTAGAGATAAAGGTGGCTAAAGGGATATGGGGTATTCTAAATCCTTAATAAATGCAGTTAGTAGCTTGGAATGTTAGGGGTATGAATAAAGTTCATACGCAGAAGGAAGCCAAACTGTTTATTTGAACAAATAATGTTAGTACCATAGCTCTTCTTTAGCACAAGATTAAGGATCATTAAACAACTAAAGTTTTTAATGCAATTGCACCAGGGTGGACAGGAACATACAATATATCTGCAGAAATAAGGGGAGAACATGAATTTTATTGGACCCTCAATTTATTGAATGTGAACCATTAATAATTGATGACCAATTTATTCACTCAGAAGTGAATATCAACTCCTTGAATAGTAAGTTCTTCTTTGCTGCTATTTATGGGTTGCATACTATCGAGGCTAGAAGTCTGTGGGGAAAACTTAGGAATATTAATTCAGGACAGAAGGAAACATGGCTAGCTATGGGGAACTATAATGCTATTCGCAGGGCTGAGGATATGATGGTTGGACCTACAATCTAGGAAGGTGAAATTAAGGATTTTAAATCATTTCTTGTTGACACATGCATGACAATCTTAAGACATAATGGAAGGGAGTTTACTTGGATTAATGGGCACACTTATAACATAATGATTGGGCTTTGGTGAATGCTAAATAGATGTTTGATATGCAGTCCACAGAAGTGAAGGTACTGAGTCACGGATGCTCTGATCGTTCTCCTCTTTGCATTACATCGATGAAAGAAAAAGATACCAGACATAATCCATTTAAATTCCCAAACCATATAGAAAAGTATGAGAATTTTAAGGAGATAGTGCAGATTGCAGAGGGCCTGACAACGAAGAACAAGTAATGGAACAATGTATGGGGTATGGAAGAAGCTGCAGAATGTGAAAAGATGTTTGAAAAAATTGAATATTGTTGGTTTCCATGGGGTACAAAGTAGAATAACAATGTATAGACAGTATCTGCATGATATACAGTATAGATATACAGTATATTATAAGAAATCCAGGACAAGCACATGTCATTATTGAGTTGGAGAAGGAAGTTAAACTAAATTTGGAGAAATGGCTAAATATTGAGGAGAGTTTAATGAAGCAAAAATCAAGGTTTTAGTGGTTGCCATTGGAGGTTGGAAACATAATGATTCTTCTGTAATCATGATCAGCAGCACTAGCCTACAGTCTGAGTGTCTACAAGTCGAAGTGAGTATAGTAACCCAACCAAGGGTTGGGTTCGTATCCCAAGAGAGCGATAGTGAAAGTTGTAGCTAAAGTAGAATTTTCGTTTGAGTTAGTAATAGTTTGAGAAATTATAATATCAAAAAAAGTAAATTCAATTTGTGACAACAAAGTGTCAAATATCAAAAGGTTTTGTCACGTGTTTTGTAAAAACAGTAAAAAAACAAAGAGGAATCAAGAATGGCGAGATGTTCTTGGGCATGACGCAATATATGTTGATGTAAATCGTTGGGTACATGCTTACGATAGGAAATTAGCAAGATAATGCTAACTAGGCTAAGCTTTAGGTGAAAGTAAATTCCCTCTCGGGAAACTTACCCTATATCAAATGGGTTCCTCTCGGATACCCACTCGTCTAATGAAGACCAACCTACGCCTTACCCACACCCACTCTTTCGATAATGTGCTAGGATATGGAACTAAGGCTCACCCTTTTGGGCTAAACCTCATGTCGCCCATCACTCTAGCGGTCTTGGTTTCACAACCTCTCTCCCGCAAGTCGAAAACTCATGAATGGTTTTGTGTTTGCAACTACAAACCCATTAGCTTAAAACACAATCACTAGGTGAAATCAGTGTTATCAAAAGCGAAAAGCGCAAAAAAGCTCTAAGGTCCGTGGGGGCTTCAAGCGCAAAGCACAAATAAAGTGTGGGCTTTAATGAAAAAAGGTGCAAAGGAAGAAAAAAATACAAATATATATGTTTAGTCCGAGACTAATAATTATAAACAGGAATAACACATTTATGACCAAAGAAATTGATTTTTTTTTTAATGATAAAGTGAAATATCAATTGTGTAGTGTCCCTTCTTCAAAAGGGGCTCATTGGCCAGGAAAAGTTTACCTTAGAACCTTGAAATGACACCGAAGCGCACATAAAGCGAGGCGAAGGGCTCAACATGTTTTGAGCTCGCTTCAGGGCTTAAGCGCGCTTAATAAGCGCTTTTGATAACACTAGGTGAAATCACCATTAAAAAGCATCTAACCTATCAGCAAGCAAGACAACAATAATATCAACACATATTTGCTAAATCACACCCCAAGAATGGAGGGGTTTTAGCCACACATCAAGCAATAACCAAATACACCTAAAATTAGAAAGAAATCAAATGGGTATAAGAAATTAAACCTTAATATGAGCAAAGGAAGAAGAATGGAGAAGACCCACTTTCAACTTTAGGAAGAAGAACTCATTTATTCGAGTCTCCCACAAAACCCTATCCAAACTTGAGAGAAAAATATCAAAAACTAAAGTTCTAAAAGTGAAAAATACTAATAATGTTCGGACTCCTAAAATTATATCCTATAACTAGTATTTATAGCTTTCAGATTAAGTGCTGCAAATTCATTCAGCGAAGTTAGTCGTGAATCACCAAGTAATTCGGAGATATGCCCTTCTTCTAGTTCATCGCCGTTTGTGCTTTGCGTTTAGCATCTATGCATTCTGGATCATTAAGCGGAATAATTCTACTTCACGGAACTACTCGGCTAAGTGTCAAATGCTCTTTTCATCACCTTTTTGATCCACTTACTTCATGGCTTCACTTGTTGGAATAACGGGTGAAATGCATCTTTTTCGGCTGGCGATGCTTAGGCTTCAACTTTATCTTTTTTCATACTTTTTGTTCTTGTTATGCGCATAAGTGTCCATGCCTACACTTAAACTTCAAATACTTGAAAATTAAGAGTTTTCATCAGATATTGATATAGAATGAGCATGTGAGGACACTATTTTCATTAAAATAAGGCTCGAAATGAGTCCAAACTGAGGACTCATCAACACCACCAACTTAAACTTTTGCTTGTCCTCAAGTAAAATTCAAGTTCAGCAGTTCAAATAGAATGTCTTAAATAGTGCTACACAAGACTTAATCATGAACATACACAACAAGATTAAAATTACTCATGCAAAGATCAATTGTATACTCAAATATTCATTTTGTGACACACCATTACCAAAGATTCTTGTGCTCGCAATACTTGCTACTCATGCAAGTTCAAGCTAAAAAAAAGTATTTACATGCCCTCATACAAAGAATGATTCCATATTCACACACAAGGATTAATCAATTTAAGATCAGAAATCAGATGCAACGCTCGCACTCACAAAGAGGAACACAATGCATGTTTTCACCCATAGGTTTGCCCTTATTTTCCAATTAATATTCTGTTCGGCTCACTCAAGATCAAATAGGTCTTTCTAAGGCTTGTAATGGGGTTGAGTGCAAAGGTATGGTCATTTAGGCTCAATGGCTTTTTCTCATGAGATAAGGTATTCTCAAGACATTTCCTTCTCTCCCTTTTATCAATTCTTTTTCAAGTGATTCTAAGACATTTTTTTATTCACCTCCATGGATTGCGTGGAAATCCAATTTCTTTCTTATTTTTATTCCACAACTTTTTCTTTTTCATTCTTTTGCTTTCCTTTCTTCTTATTTTTATATGGAGGGGTTCCATTATTCCGCACCACCATGGGTAAGGAAGACTTTTCTTGCACTTCTTGACTTCTCATTCTCTTTTTCACCGCACCCCCTACTTAGGCTTTTGGCCTAAGTTGGCTATTCACTTTAAACCACAAATCAAGAAAATTATAAGTGGTGGATTATGTAAGATTTAGGGTTCATCAAGGTTCTTCCAAAGACAGGTAAGGTTCAAAGGGTGTTCAAAAGAGTTTCACACACTCACAGGTAGGCCACAAAAGAGGTATATGTCAAAGTTGGCTTACACTATAAAATTGCTTAAGATCATCTCCAGAGGACACCTTTCTAAATCAATCAGAATAACCAGTCAAATTCTAGGTTTATTCATGCAAAGAGCTCATCACACAAGACATTGATACTTAAGTCAAACAAGACTACACACTTTCTCTAATGTGCAATGGTTATTACAAAAGAATCAATTCGATAAATGGCTAATTACAACGAGATGCAAAGAGTTTACACATTGTCTATGTAACTTCATTTATCCTTGTTGTAGTCGTACATTCATGTTCGTTCGTTTGAGAGAACTATTCAGTTTATCAGTATTGATCAAAACCAAGATTTGAATTTGTACAAGAATAACCACTTTCAACACAAGAGGTGTCAAAAAATTTTGAAAATGAAATTTTTCTGGAAAGGTCAAAATTGTTTTGCAATTAAACCAAAAGAGAGCCATATGCTCAAACAATCGCAAAAGCAGTTTTAAAAACATAAATAAAATAGATGACCTAAATAAGTGTATACCAAAACACAAATATTCACAGCAAGAAAAACAAGGTGGATCTCACCCCACCACAAACAAGAGTGTTTGTCCTCAAATGCGAGTAATAGTATCAAGAAGTAATAAAAGTGAAACAAGGAGGTAGGTAAAGAGATATCCTATCTACGTGGTCTCTCTTCCTGTCGGGGCATCAGTGCTCGAAGCTGCAGTCTGTAATTGGGCATTAGTGCACTGAGTTCTCACGTTAAGAGTAACAGTGTCAGGTATAGTAGGGGCTGCTATGGATTTCTCAGCCTGCGCTGTTTGTATCTCCCGTTACATAATTGTCCTTGCTAAATCTGACAGGTTCCCATAGATGTGATATTCTTCCTATGTTGCTGTCATTTCCTCGTCAGTCTCAGCATTGGTATCTGCAGCTGCTGCCTTTTCTGGTATATCCCGGTCCTCAACGGTTCTCGTTAAATCATTAAAATTAAAAGACTTCAGATAATCTACATTTATCAGTAGACGTGCAATGTTGTCTTGTAAAGCCGACATCTCGGATGACCTCCCTGTCTCCGCTCAAATGTTGTAACCCTCAAGGTCAATGCATTGATAAACTGGATAGGAGAAAGTGGAACGACTATAACTCTCTCAATCATCCATGGGACTGATTTCTCCAATTTAGTCTTCCGTGCCTAAGTTGATTGCGCCAAACGTCCCATCTTCAGGATCATACCCTGAGTGAACCTGATCGATTGACCAGAAGAAGAAGCACCTGGATCTTTTGAAGATGAGGAAGGATTTGATGTACTTGTGGACCTAGAGGCTGGCATGGAGGCTGACGCATCTGTAGGTAGCATGTTAATATGAGTCTCTGGAGTGGTATTAATGATATCTGCTCCCCCCGCATATCACCTTCTCTTGATTGCACTCGGCTTCAAATCACCGGATATCAGTGGAAGCTGAAGGAATGACCTCAAGGTCTCTTGCTGGGTTTCGAGGCACTCCAACACGTCTACATAGTTCAGTAACCCAAATAGGAAATGGCAGGGAAGTTTGCTTCTATTTGGCCCTCATTGCCATTTTCTGTGAGATCAGCAGGCACAAATTATTGGTCTGCTGGTGCATGATACTACCCAGGCAGGCTGCTTTGGGAAGTCGCAGTACATACTCGTTCTGGTAGAGCATGATAGTGCTGCTGATGAGACTGAACCAAAATCTGGCAGCCAGGTTCAGATCCCTCTTCTCAATTTCAGCTCTAACCCCGATCCATCTGTCGGTGTTCTCTGAAATCATGGGCTCCAACCACAACTTAAGATAATAATGTGATGTATTAGGGGCAAGCCCTCATAAGGACGTATCACGTGAATTGGCCTTCCCATCACAACAATTATGTGTTCACTGTAGCAATCCACCTCCTTAACTTTGATTGTAATAGACCTCACTGGTCTAAAATCACGCGCCTGTTTTTTTTTCTTAGGCACAGTGCTCCATAGGCTTCGTATAATTCCCTGACCCAAGTAGGGATGTATGGGCCTCAGGGCCTCGTGAATTGTTCAAACTCATGGAAGTGAAGGGTAGCGAAACATCAAAATATATTTGTCAATCCTTCAATTGATAGAAGCATCTCCTCTATAATGGTCCGGACCCCATCAACCTTCAACCTATTCAGTAATCGTGGTTGGGGAGCAATAGGAGGTAACTTTCTTGACTCCACTACATCATCTCATTGTATTGCATTGGTCAACTTTGTTCTGTAATGTCACTTTCTTATCTATTGATATCAGTATTAATAAGTATTAACTGTAGCTTTATGTATTTGCCTTATTCACTTCATTATTATATAAATTAGTGTCACTGTGTCTGAGTGGGACTTTTCTGTATGCTAATGGAAGCATTTCATAGTTTATTTCTTAATTGTGGTTAGTTTCTTATACTTAGTTGGTCTAACATACTGAGTGCATGCATATTGTACTCACCCCTACTGTTATTATCTTTTTTATGCAGATTCTTGTCATGGTGATCTTTGTAGCGGTTGATCGAATCTAACAATTTCTTCCTATTCGAAGTTGTGGTGAGATCTTGCTTTCTGAATCGTCATTGGTCTACATATATTATTTATGGTCTTTAGTTTAGTTTTGAAAATTGAGATGTATTCCAGATTCTAGACATTATGTCTCGTAAGCTGAAAACACATGGGTAGTTTTGTTTTTGAAACTACAAACCCATTAACTTAAACCACAACCACTAGGTAAAATCACCATTAAAATGCATCTAACCTATCAGCAAGCAAGACCCAACAATAATATCAACACATATATGCTAAATCACACCCCAAGAATTGGAGTTTTTAGCCACACATCAAGCAACAACCAAAGATACCTAAAATGATAAAGAAATCAAGTGGGTATAAGAAATTAAACCTTCATATGAGCAAAGGATGAGAAAAGAGAAGACCCATTTCCAATTTGAGGAAGAAGAGATCCTTTCTTCAAGTCTCCCACAAAATCCTCTCTAAACTTGAGAGAAAAATATCAAAAAGTAAAGTTCTAAAAGTGAAAAATACTAATAATATTCGGACTCCTAAAATTATCACCTACAACTAGTATTTATAGCTTTCAAATTAAGTGCTGCAAATGGAGAAGTTAGTCATGAATCGTTGAGTAGTTCGGCGATTTTTCCTTATTCAAGTTCATCGTAGTTTGTGCTTATCCTTCAACGTCTATGCATTTTGGATCATTGGGCGGAATAATTCTGCTTTGCAGAACTACTTGTCTAAGCATCGACTACTCTTTTCCATTGACTTTTTGATCCACTTCCTTCAGGGATTCGCTTGCTGGAACAAAGAGCGAAATGCATCCTTTTCGGATGATCACCAAGTATACTTGGCGATGCTCATACTTCAACTTCAGCTATTTTCATTCTTTTTGTTCCCGTTTTGCGCCTAATTGTCCATGTTTACACTAAAACTTCAAATATATGAAACTTAAGAGTTTTCATCAGATACTGAGATAGAATGATCATTTCAGGACACTATTTTCATCAAAATAAGGCCCGAAATGAGTCCAATTTAAGGAATCATTGACACACAACATATTTTTATGCTATCTTCAAGAATATAATATCCTAGGATTAGATCACAAGTTTAATCACAATGTAGGAAGGTTTGTGACCTATGGAATTAAAATTGAGGAAGAGATTACAGTTTTCTACAAACAATTATTGGGATTTTACGTCACTTAACTACCTGTTGTAAATCAGAAGGTAATGAAAGATGGTCCAGTCTTGAATAGAAGCCAACAAGCTCAACTGATTGAACTTGTTAGCAAAAATGAAGTGGTTATGGCTCTGAAGGGCATAAATGACAACAAAGCTCCTGGATGTGATGGTTTCAATGCATATTTTTTGTAAAAGGCTTGGGTGCACATATGAGAGGACATTACTGATGTTGTTGTACATTTCTTCTCCACTGGTAAAATGTATAAAGCCATCAATTGCACCATTGTGACTCTTATACCAAAAGTATCCAATCCTTCCAAAGTATCAGGATATAGGCCTATTTCCTATTGTACTTTATTGTACAAGATCATATCCAAAGTGCTAACAAACATGATGCAGTGTGTGATGAAGGTTTTGGTGGATAAAAATCAGTATGCTTTTGTCCCAGGTAGTATGATAAATGACAACATCATCCCAAGTAATGAGTTAGTCAAGGGATATGAGAGGAAGGGAGTGTCACCAAGATATATGCTTAAATTAGACATGAAAAAGGCATATGATTCTATTGAATGGAGCTATCTTAAACAAATTATGACTTATTTGAAGTTCCCTAAGAAATTTGTTGAGTGGATATATCAAGTATCATATTCCATACTCATAAATTGATATCATAGCAACCCTTTTATTGCAAAGAAAAGCTTACGATAGGGGGATCCACTGTCCCGTTATTTGTTTGTGTTTTCTATGGAGTATTTGACAAGATTTCTCAAGAAACTGAAGAATGATCCTAACTTTATTTTCCACCCAGAGTGTGAAAGAATGCATATAGTGCAACTCAATTTTGCTGATGACCTTTTGTTGTTTAGCAGAGGAGATACTATATCAGTTAGATTGATGTTTGACATTTTCCAAGAATTCTCGCTAGCTTCTGGACTAGTTGCAAATGCTGATAAAAGTTCCGTTTATTTTGGAGGAGTGCCAACAAGTATACAAAATGAAATCCTTCATGATCTAGGATTCTCACAAGGGTACTTACCTTTTAGATACTTAGAAGTTCCACTAAGTACTAAGAGGGTTTCTATTCTGCAGTATCAACCATTAATTGATAAGATCATGAGTGGAATATAGAGTTGGACCTCTAGTTTCCTATCTTATGCAGGAAGGACTCAATGGATTAACAGTGTTTTGTTCTCCATTCAGGTGTTTTGGTCACAAATGTTTGAGTTGCCCAAAAAGGTTATCAAATGTATTGAAACATTATGCAGGACCTTTTTATGGACATGAGGAATAGATGCATTCAGAAAGGCACTTATTGCTTGGGACCAACTATGTAGTCTCAAAACTGCCGGGGGCCTTCATATATTGAATATTTAAGCATGGAATAAAGTTGCCATAAGCAAACTATTATGTAATTTGATCACTAAGAAAGTTATATTATGGATGAAGTGGATCCACATGTATTATGGGAAACAAGGGACTATATGGGGGTGTCAAACACCTCAAGCGTCATGGATGGTGAAGAAGATAGTGCAGATGCACAAAGTATTGGAGACTATTGGCTGGAATGAGGAGTATGTCAAGCATATTGAAAAATTCTCCATAAAGCAGTTTTATTAAGCCATTAGAGGAGAATACCATAAGGTGGAATGGAGGAGGCTTACATGTAACAATATTGCCTAACCTAAGTGGATTTTCATCTTATATTTAGCCCTACATAGCAGGCTACTCACAAGGGATCGATTAGCAACATGGGGATGTGGAAGATATGCAATGTGTATTATGTTGGAATGAGGATGAGAAGCACAATCATTTGTTCTTTCGATGTTTGTTCTCATTACAGGTCAGACAGAAGATACTAAGGTGGCAAAACATTAATAGGAAAGCTAATTATGTGAAGAGGAAATAAGCCGGGCAAATACATAGGGTGAAAGTTAGTAAGCAAAGGCTACGTTACATAGGATGACATTGGATGCAAGCGTGTATCTCATCTGGACTGAGAGGAACCAAAGAATTTTCAAGAAAATAGCAAGAACTCCGGTAATATTGGCGAAACAGGTTGTTCAAGAAGTGCATATGAGAGGGAGAGCAAGCATACGATTAAATTGTGTACTAGCAACTCTTTGATCCTGAATAGGTGCAAATTACTTAGTTAGAGCGGTAAATGCGTAGTGAAGTTTGTTACAATAGAGAGTTGATAATGCATAGTTTGAAAGATGTCCAATATGCATGAGTTACTGATTTGTATTGTTTCATTTTGTAATGATTGTTTTTATTTACCAAAAAAAATATCAACCCAAAATGTATTTTTAGATTGAGCAAAGAGAAACCTTATTTTCTAAATGAGCAATGAGTCTTAGAGATATTTCAGAGCACTTATTTTTTTTAAGAGGATAGTTTAAGCAATTAACTAAAACAAGAGAAAGAGTATATTTTTATATATTTGAGAAAGAGTATATATTATTGGGAGTAGTATTGAGCACCGATATATAGGAGAATTCATATAACTCACAACCCCAATAAATCATATCTTGCCAATATGGGTACATGATCATACTTCTTAGATGAATCCTTAGTACCTTCGGACAGAGCTTAGTGTATCCACATAGTTGAGAGTTTCTATATCCTGACACTATATAGGACAATTTTAACAGCGTGGACAAGACGTTATAGCATCACGTATCTTATACTAATGATTGCCGGTTAGACAATCTCCCAATAGAGATAAATTGTATCTTATTATGTTGACTTCATAAATGAGAAAGTATTTTGTACCATTTTGAATTATTTAACTCATTTATTTCTTTAAATTCAGCTTGGGTACATTGTTATCCATTGTAGTCTTTTCTATTTTTTTTTATTTCGGCTTAACTACATTTACATACTTGTACATTCAAATATACGGATGTCATTTAACCTGCATCTTCTTATGATATAGATACACATGTTTAGTATTATCAACATGCGCTACATTGAGATCACGCTACACTTCAATTAGATTTTGGTGATCCTACTTGCATTTTGGAGGACTTCATATTTACTTTCTAGTTAGTAGTTTTGAAATGTCGTGGGGCTTGTACCGCCATCCTTCTTTAATAGTAGAGGCTTAACAGATAGATAGAGTTGATGAACCTTTTAGTATTTGCTTTTTCTTGAGATGCTTTTGCAAACTATTATACTTATGTTATTAAATATTTTACAAACAACTTGAGTTGAGTATTTACTTTAAGTTTAAATGTTCAAAAAATCTGTATTTAAGTCTTTTATCTCTTGAGTAAGTCTTCCACTAAGTAGTCATCCTGACCAAGGGTTCGCTTGGGGACAAACAATATTTCTTGAATGCCGATCACGTTCAGGGTGTACTCTCGGGAGGTAAAAAATAAACTGGACATGTTACCCAACTATATTTGACATTCTATACTCAATGAAATTATTTGATTTAGGAAAAGTGGTCAAATAATGAAATTACCTTTCTAGACCATTATTTAGCATAAAACCGAACTTCTTGCTCTAACACATAAAAATTAACCTAAGGCCTCATAAGACGTGGTTTATGTAATTAAAAAATAAAATAAAAAAAGGGATAAGAGAAAAGAAAAGAGAGATTATAGAAAAGAGCAACCTTCGAGGGATTGAAAATTTGTTTTGCAGAAAAGGGGGAGAAATAAGATAAAAACAAAGTCAATATAACAAGGATGTCAAAGTCACTACTCCAAATGAATCTCACCTTTATCCTGAGCCTTTATTACAAGCCGAAAAAGTCTTGTTGTAAGTGTTTTGTTTTATTCCTCACAAATAAGATCTTGTTATGAGAGTGATGTGAAATTATTTGTGGTAAAGGCTTTAGTAATGCACTGTTGAAGACTAATTATTAAGAATATTTTGCTAAGTTTCTTGTTAAAACTCAGATGTCTGAGTTGAAGCATCAATTGATACACGTGTGCATGTATGAGTACACTACTACGTATGTTGATAACCTTTGTGTCTATGTGTTGCTTGAGGACAAGAAAATATTCTAAGTTCAGGGTATTGATGTGCCGACATTTGATAATTATACTAATAATATTTGTGTGATCTTAAGTAATGAAAGTGTTTTTTTAATAGTTTAACACTGTGTTAAGTAAGGTAATGTGTCAAGACAGAAATGAAATAAAAATGAAGTTAAGTGCCAGAAAAACAATCCCTAGCGACAGTGTTGACGAGTCCGCTAGACTGGTGATGGATCGTCAATTGAGCATATGTTCAGAAGTCCTTGGAGATCTAACTAACGAACCGACTCCATGACGGGTCATCAGTGCCATTGTCAAACGGACCTCGGGAATTGTACTTTGTGTTTTAAAATTTGAATTTTCGAGAACTATAAATACTTTTTGTAGGATTTTATTTCTGTCTTGAATTTCATAGAAGAAAATGATTTCTCTCAGCTAAGTTTTGAAGGAGAAGTTCACAGTTTATTGAAATCATATTGTTGGTTGTTTTCATCTCTTATAAGTATCTATTTCTCGAATGAATGCAATTATCTATCTTATTTCATTTAGTATGAGTGGCTAAAATTCACAACCAAGGAATGTGGGATCCATGGCGATTTGACCTACGACAAGAAATTTTATGGAATGAACTCTGCATTGTAAACATATATCTTGTTAACTCTTTCGTTTAATTCAATTTCTAACTGTTTCAAATGTTAGGATATGACCTAGGTTTGACTTGTTTGAGTAAAAAGTTGTAAAACCTGGGGAAAGAGTTAATGAAAAAATTCGGGGATTATGACTCGTTGAATAGTTAATGCTATAACAAGATCAACAGTCGAGCTATTATCATTGAATTGAGATAAAGACTTTTAGTTCAGAAACATGAAAGTGACATACATTTGATGTGGTTGAGAAACCAAGTTATTATCATTGAATTGCTATAAACACTTTTAGTTCGGAAACATGAAAGTGACATACATTTGATGTGGTTGAGAAACCATTAATTGTAGTTATAGTTGATAAATTGGTATATTAAATAATGCGGAGTCTAGTTGTGTAATTTACTCGACGAATGATCAAGAAGTCTTGGTGAGCATAATCCTTGTTAATTCTCTATAATTATCTTAAATCAAGTGTTATGAGGGTTTCTTATTACGAATTGAATTTCAAACACTTCCCAAAGACTCCCTCATTTCCTATTTTGTTTTGGAAATAAGTACCTAATAACCGCATACGACTTAATTTCGCCTTATTTTCTGTGGGATTCGACCCCAACCTAGTTTTCTTATATATTTGACAATGACCACTTTATGCTCCTTAATTGAAGTTTTCTTATATCTTATTTGTGTTGTGTCTTTTATATTACTTTAAATCTCCTATTTGGTTATTGATTATGTTCAATATGCATGCTACTTGTCGTTCTAGGATATGAATCGGCTAACCTAATGGTGAGTTATAGTAGGTGCTATTTATAACTCAAACTTTTGGGTCGTGACATATATTGGATCAAAACTACGTGTAGTTTGTTCTATAAACACTATTTGCAAGTGGATTCTCATGTATCTAGGATACATAACAAATCTTGCTCGCCTCTTTTAACTCTCTACCATCTTGCTCGGCACTCTCCTATGTATCTGGGATACATGATTATCTCGCTCGTCCCTCTCCCTATTTTAGTGTATTTGATAGTAAAAATATATGTATCTAGATGTATTTTCCTTAATATATGGTAGAAAACTCTTTAATTAATGGTAAGAAATGTAATTCTTTTAAAGTATATGTATAACTAGTATAAATGGAAAGGATGTATATCTAATAAGGTGATTTCCATAGAGTTATTATCATCTTTATTATGACTGTATATAACATATCAAATGAAAATATATCTTTTTAAAAATATTTTGACAAGATTCTTGATGGATGAATTTGAATCAGATATCAATTCAAATTTTAACAAGGAAATTTTATGAAACACGAGATAGTATACACTGGAAAGACAATATGATCGGCGGTGGATCGAACTTGTAAACGTTTAGCAACGTCTGAAACTCCGATGATCGGCAATGGATGGAACTTGTTGAAGTTTCGCAACTCCTCCTCTATGTTATTTTCCCTTTTTAACCTTGTTTTGTTGCTTTAGTTTTCTTTTCTTTTTGTTTTTATGTCTAAAATCTTTTGGGCCGGTTCATTTGAATTGTCCACTCTTTTGTACGGATCTTGATAAAATGTGGCCTTGGGCCACACCTTTTTGGTTTTAAAAAAAGATGGCAAATTTTTCAAAATGTCAATATTTTAACATTTAAGAGGGCTCATTAGCAAACTTTCAATATTTAGTAGAAATGTCAAATTTTAGTTTGTTATGTATCTTATTTATGTTTTTATTATTTGTTTTTGTTTAAAGAATATAATTATTTAATAACAAAAGGGAGAAAATCAAGGGAGAGAATATTTCAAAAAAAAAGATAAGGATCACTTAATTTTCTCATTAGTTACATTTTCAAATAAAACTTAAACTTTATTCTTTTTTTTTCTCCAGAATTTTTACCTTTTTAAAATTGTATTCATTCCACAATATATTCTATTTATATTCATTATAGTTTTTTATTAGTTTGTATTCATTCCAATAGGTATACCAAATGTATCTATATAGTTATTTCAGAAATATATTTGTATTCATATTTTTTTCCCTCTGTAATTATTTTTTTCTTCAAAAATCTTGTATTTCGTATTCATTTCAATATGTATTTTATTTGTATTTCTATTTATTCTAGTTTTTATTTAGAATTTTTTATAATAATATATAAAATACAAAAAAATAGTATGATGAAAAAGTGAGAATGAAATATAAAATTAAAAAGAAATAATTAAATATTTGGGTAATCATTCTTAAATAAAATACATAACTAGTTCACATACCTTTAAAATAAATACAAATTAGAAAAATGTCAAATTCATAAACTATGCAACATAATTTTTGAATGAATACAAATAGTAATTGTATACATACGATTTTAAATACAAATTGAGAAAGGATACAAAATTCTGAATTTTTTTTATATATATAAAAAAAGAAACTAATAGAATTTTGTTCTTCATGTAAATAATATACATATCTAGTTAGTATACATTTGGGATGGATTCAATTAGGAACAAATACAAGATTTATAACTATACAACATGAGATTTTGAATGAATACAATTATTAATAGCATACATACTAATTTGAATATTAATTGAGAAAGGATACGAAATTCTAAGAAAAAATTATAAATACAAATACATAAAAATTTCATAGCATACAATACAAATCCAACAAAAGTTCATTAATAAAATCTGAAATATCATAGTCATGTAAAATGTATTCATAAATTATTGAATATCTACAAATGTGAAAAAATATAAAGGAATTAATAAAAAATGATACATTATCAAAATTAACAAAAACTGACTCCAAAATACATTAATAAAATAACAACTGAATACAAAATACAAACTAATAAATATTGCACAATGTACATAACAAGAAGTTTACAAATATATTCAGTACACATTGTTGAACAAATTGTTCTTTAACTTCAACTCAACATGCAAAAATCTAAACATGTAAAAAATATTTAAATACCTCTTCATCAACAATTTTGTCTTCTCCGTCATTTTCTTGTACCCTACGAGTTACATTTTCAATCTGAATTTGATGAAGACTTTGTTCTTGTCGTCTCTCTTCCCTAATTTTAGAATCAGATTTTACAATACCCGTTATTTCTTGTGTAATACATAGATTAAATGATGGAAAATCACTAGAAAACATTTTACTAAGATGAATAGTTTCTCTTAGAATCATTATTGAAGAGTGTTTTATAGTTCTAAACGAGAATTATCCTACTTTCACCAATGATTTAAACAGCAATAAAATCAGAAAATAAAGCTAAATTGATAAAGATGAAAATACCTTAATTAGAGGAATTTGTGTGAATCCAGATTTTGAAGATAAAAAAAATATTTCGGTAGAAGATAATAAGAAAATTGGGGTTGAAGAGAAGAAGAATTTGAAGGTTGAATAGGAATATGAACAAGAAAATATGAAGAGGGAGAATTTTAAATATGGAGAGAGAGAATTTTATTTCTTTTACTTATGGGAAGAGAGAGAGATGGGAAAATTTGCAAATTTTGATTTTTTTAAAATTAATATAATTTGGAAAAAGTGAACTATGCATATACATGGAAATGTAAATAAATTAATTTTTTAGGAGATAAAATAGGGGTTTAATTAGGATACATATTCTTTTTTAAAATAATGACATTTTTGACATTTTAACTAATATTTTTAAAGTAGTGAGTTTTTTACTAATTAAGTTGTTGATTTTGACTAGTTTGCTAATTTTTCCAAAAAAGATTCTTTATCTTATGAACTCTCACATTGAACCTTGAAAGATCTCATATATAATTTAAGGATAATTGTATATAATAGCAAACTAATAATATAAAATAAATGGAGTAGCTACTGTTTGATTTAATTGTGCCCCATAGCAAATGTTTGCCAAAGTTTACCAGTCGCCTCTCTCCCAAAACTCTCGCTTGCCACTCTCCCATTCTCGCTCGCCACTCTCTCTCTGCTCGCCTCTCTCGCTTTATACACAGAAGTGTATAAATTATGTTTCTGTTTTGTATAAAGCGAGAGAAAATTGTATATACACATGCAAAAACATATATCTTCGTGCTATAAATTTAATTATACAATTTACAAACATTTTACTTCGATTTAATTGTATACAAATGCAAATTTTATACAAATATTGCAGCGAAAAAGGCCAGCGAATTATACAATTGCAGTGAAATACAATTTTCTCTCGCTTTATACAACAGAAGTGTAAAAATTGTGTTTCTGTTTTTGTATAAAGCGAGAGAAACATATATCTTCTTCCTATACACTTATAATTATACAATATACAAACATTTTACTTCGATTCAATTGTATGCAAAGCAAATTTTATACAGATATTGCAGCGAAATAGGCCAGCGAATTATACAATTGCGCATTATACAATTGCAGTGAAATAGGCCAGCGAATTATACAATTGCAGCGAAATAGGCCAGCGAATTATACAATTTAGGCTAGCGAATCATACAATTGTATATGTATAGCGAGGCCAGCGAATTATACAATTTAGGCCAGCGAATTATACAATTGTATATGTATAGAGAATAAACAGTTATATGTTTGCTATGGAACGCAATTATGCAAACTTTGCTATAGCATACAAATATGAATTTTTTTATTTGCTATATGTGAAAGTTGCCCTATAATTTATCAAGAATAGCATATTTTTTCATCTATCTACTTTAGAAATTAGAAAATATGGATATGAATTTGATCTAACTTGTATGTTATTCATGACCAATTGATTGGATAGGTGATATGTTAATTATTCATGATATTAATCCGATTCAAAATCTTCAAGAATGGTAATAGTCGTTGATTAAATTTACCCTACAAATTTTTTTCTTCAGGACATCATTTAATTGGATTAATATCGACATTTATAGTTACCATTTTAATTTAAAATCCATTAAGTTAGAATCATTTGAAACTAATAAGTTTCATTTAAAATTGTTTCCATAAGATTGGGAATGTGATTTGATTTTTAATTATGAGGTCAATCAATGTCACTACTTAATACCATTTAGAATTAACGAGTTAATATCTTTACATAAAGTACGAATATATTGAATTTTCAGATGATTACTATATTAATAATTATGATCTTCGAAAATTATTTTTTTTATTGAAGAAGATTGAAATTATCTAGAAGAAAAATAACTTTATAAGATAATAACTATTAGTTGAGTGATGTTAAAAAAAATCAACATATAAATTACTTGATGGTGTCTTTGATCACCACATAGTTAATTGAATTATTGGCTTAAAAAATTAAAATATCAAACTTGGTTGGCAATCGGCAGGAAAAAAAAAAATCAAAAATCGAATGAACTAATATCAAACGCTAGTTTGGAATATTCTAAAAACGTTAATTAAAAAGTATAGGGTTTAACTTGTTCTTGATAATTAAGTAATTTATAATCATAAGCCATACCGAACTTTACTTGAAAAATTATTATCATAATCATGATGAATTGATATCAAACACCTTGTTTGAATTCTAGAAGCCTAAATAAACAACTAGGGGTACTTATTTTATACTTTCTCTGATTTCAATTTGTTTGACTTGACATAAATTTTAAAAAAATAAATAAGACGTTTAAATTTATATTCTAAAATTAAAAATATGTTAAATATATCAAAATATCCTTTGCTTAAACATGTCAGGTCAAAAATTATTTTTTAAAAAGACTAAACATAAAAGTAGACCAACTAAAATAAAACAAATGGAGTATTATATATCTTATGGAATATGTACTCATAATTCCATGGAGATCACTTTAATAACAAAGTTTTATTGTCATTATGTTAATAATCCATATTTCAAATCATGAAATATGACATTGTACGTAAATATTTTTTTGTCAAGTAATGAAAACTACCATGAGTTGATATAAAATGCATTCAAACTTAGTTGATTGATTAATTTGGGTTAGAAAGAATTTGGTAAGTGTTTTGTTAGGCGTTGATACTTCAAACGAGGAAAAATCTTCTTTTTTAATCATTATCTTTGTGTATTTGAATGTAACACAAACTTAACTAAATAAGTTTGAGCGGAAAGATTAGTTAGTGACTATATTATAGTAATATAGTTGACTATATGTATTTGATTCTATTTAATTAAGCAGTCATTCTCATTCTTGTCATTCTTTAGGGAAGATCAACTAAAGAGAAGAAAAAAAAAATTGGCCTGCATTAATCTTAGGATATTTTTTTTTATAAAAAATTACTAAATTCATATTGTGTGTTTCACCAACTCTCATTAGTTTACCAAAATTTAAGTATAATGTTAGGTAAGAAAAGGAATTCACTATTTAGGTTAAGAGATTGATTAGAGTTGTCAAAAAGGGTCAACATCCCACCCGGTCCAAGGTATTTGATAGGCTAGGACGGATCGATCTTTCATTTGGAAGGGTCTGGAAATGCTCAACCCATCCTAATCCTAGGAGGGTCGAGGGATGGGGCAGGCTAGCCCTTTTTTTTATTTTTTTTATTTTCAAACTTACAATTCTATAAGATAAAGAAAATGAGAAGATTTTCAAATCAAATATGACAAATAATGGTGTTATTTCAAAAACATTAGCAAAAGATCTAGTGTGATTAGTATGTATCTAGGATACTAGATACGTGAGAAACATGTATCTCATGTGATGCATCCCAGATACACAAGCGAGATAAGAGACTGGTGAATGAGATGGAAGGGAGGCAAGGGTGCTGGATTTTGCGGACGTACCAAAATCTGGTGAGATTCATAATATTACAACATAACATGCATTTAAGTAATTAACTTATATACTAGTGAAGTTATTATAATATATCCCTAAATAGATAGTTTTGGCCCATGGGTCGAAGTCGGTACGACCACAATCAAGCCTCAAGGGCCAAAGACTAATAAACCCTATTTTTAAATGGGTTTAAAAAATTCTATTTCATTTCTACCCTAATAACGGGTTAGGTTGAGCCGGCCCCATGAATTATGCCCATTTTGACGACTCTTATATTGATCTATTATGTATTTAGTAGATTAGTGCATATATATATATATATATACTTGAGATGTGAAATACAGTTTTTTTATGAACTGTTTTCCATGTTAGGTAAATTAGCATTATTGACTATAAAGTAAGTATTACTGGTTGCTTGTTGCAAAGTGTGAGTCTAACAATATTGATGATGAAATTAGATGGTTTACAAGTGATATGGAAATAGGTATATTATAATCATCTTAAGTAACGTCTTGTATGTATTCAACATTTCATAATGATCAAGATATGCATGTTTAAGCCTATATGAACATAGGTGTATACAACTATTGGATTAAATTTCAATTTTTTTTTTCATAATTGATTAGTATGTGAAGCTTATGTTGATCCATTGTAGATACCCTATATTCTGCTGTAAAACAAGTTATCATCGTTACATCAAATCTTGGGTGGATTAGAATTTTCATTCAAATTTGATCATGTATTCTGATCGAAATCTGTTTTTGTTTAATCTTGCGTTAATTAAAGGACTATGCCATACTACAATTGTATAATGATAATAAAGTAGAAAATAATCAAAGTTATTTAGAAAAATAATACACTAATTAACTTGGACTTTAAATCTAACAGACTTAGATAGAAAAGAGATAAACAATGAGTGAGTATGATACGAAGGAAAATGTGTTTTTTATTAAAAATATTTTTTTGAAATTCTTTTTCAAAAAACATGTGAGCTTTTTATTTTTTCTTTATATTCGATGCATAAATTAAAATATTATTGTAAAAATATTTATGGATAACTTAGATAAATACTATAGGTGGTGAATTAACGGTGATATTGGGGTGTCCGGGATGGGACGTGGCTCAAGCACAATAAAGGCAGAACAGATTATGACCTTATACTTTAAAGGAAAATAATTTTTTTTTATTAAGTCTATTTTTTAAGATACACAATTATTTATAATTTTTTAAATAATCGATTTTTGCTAGTAATTCTTTTTCAATTGTTGATATAATCAATTTATATTTTCCTTTCTGAAAAGTTCATTTTTCTACGAATAGTACTCAATTTTATTTTAAAATAATTTTAAAAA
The DNA here is from genome assembly GCA_016801875.1 of Solanum sitiens. Taxonomy (NCBI): domain Eukaryota; kingdom Viridiplantae; phylum Streptophyta; class Magnoliopsida; order Solanales; family Solanaceae; genus Solanum; species Solanum sitiens. The sequence goes on along the minus strand of JABWTJ010000069.1, from coordinate 4,106,751 downwards.
CATATAATTTACCATTGTTAAAGAAAATAGCCCCCCTCAAATTTGGAGGCTTCGGGTGTTTAATTTTTTAAAAAAACTTATAGAGTCGCTGACACTAGCAAGAGTGACATTGAAAATGAGATGTATTGAAGAATGTAGAAGACATAAATAATGTGAAATTATGTCATTACGAAATTATTTTTTCTACTTACATTAAAAATGATATTTTCCTCATTTTAAAAAACGATTTATGTCTCTATTGGACTCTAGCAGTCTCTATGGGAACTAACTAGTTTCAAAGTTTCAAACTCAAAAATCCTTTACTTAAAACTCAAAGCCGTGTGGGCCTTTTTCTTTACAAAAAAATAATTATTTTTGTGCACATTATTTCTAACAATTGAAATGAGAATTTATAATCAAAGTTATACTCCATTTGCAAGCTGTGTACAAAAGAAATGTGTGGATTTTCTTATTACTCATAGTCAATGAACATTTACAATCATACTACAATAAAAATACTTTTACCTTTAGCGGCAATTAATATACACATTAATAAAGAATGCTAAAGTCTTACGAGCATTAGTTAACTGTCATTGAAATCAATATCGCTAAAGACTTTAGAGACATATCGAGTGATAATTACCATTAAAAGTACATATTTAATAACACTTAAACTATTGCCGATAAAAAATCATTTTTGATGTAGTATTAATTGTCATAGTAAATATAATTTTAATTTTACTTATTATGATCACTATTATATGTGTTTTAGTATTATCAATTAAAGAACATCAATATCAACTAGAAGAAATGGGAGTTGAATCATAAATCTCACACTTGAAAGATATCAAGAGATGGAAATATTAATTCAATTTTACATCGTGAAAATTCAGTAATTCAAAATATTGTAAGAAAAAAAGTTATAATAAAAGAAAATTCGTTTCAAAATTCAAACAGTAACGACTAAAAAAAGGGTTAATTAGAGAAAAAAACAGTTGCAAAACCAAATGCATGCATTTTAGGCAGCAGTTGATAGCCGTTCCATTGATTGTGACTTCTTTTGGCTGTTCATTAATTTGAAATACATAAAAAAAAAAAAAGAGTCAAATTTGTTCTTAAACTATACGATATTAAATAAAATAAAGATTATTTTAGATAGAATTATTAAGGACAAGAGCATTTTAGGTCAAGTTATTAGCATAATTTAATTTAGTGTTTTTTAACCTTTTTGCGTTTAATATAAGAGCAAAGAATGATAAGTCAAACTGATAAACATCTTTAGTTTTAGTATAATTAGTTCAACACGATTTCTATTAAAAGTCATCAACGCAGCCCATAATTGTGGATACCAATAATATATAATCATTAATTATTATTATAAATGGAAGTACATAAAAAAATACTTTAATAATTTTGTGTACTAAGAAGAAGGAATGTACTTGCCAACCAATTTAATCCAAGAAATAAAAGAAGTATGAATATATAAAAAAGACAAACACCATTAGTCTTTATTATAAAAAAATAAGAATAGGAAATATCATTGTAAGTAGATTGCTCTGAGGCGTATAATCAGTTTCTTTAAAAAGATATTGCCCATATACATTTTGGAAAAATATAGACAAACTATTCAGGATATAAGAAAGTCTTTTGTTTATACATGCAAATTTGTCTTAGCCTACTTCTAGAGAGTCTTTATATTTATAGAACTTAACATAGACTTTTCATTAAAGAGCCATGTTCTTTCATGAACATCTGACTTTTCATAAGAGTCGTGTTCTTTCATGAACAAATGACTTTTATAAAGGTCCTTTTCTTTTATGAACATATGACTTTTCATAACGATCACATTTTTTCAAAAACAATTATTTTATTCAATTTAAGATCTTTATATATTACAAAATATCCAACACTATCCCACTAGTTTGTAATATTTTTTATAATATCATGCATACCAGAGAGTATCTTATAATAGATTTTAACTTTCCGTTAGTCCAAGTACTTTAAAGTTCTGCCGAAGTAATTTGTATCTTTAAAGATTTGAACCACAACCCCATGTGTTAAAATCAAAAATATCACACACATAATTTATTTGTAGCTTAGAAAACTCAGTTGTTCTTTAGCATGTTTATGTTCATGTGCTCATCCTGATTTGATGAATATTTACAAGGCCAAACCTTAAGATCTTGCTTGAAGCGACACCACTTCAATATACATATTAGATGAATTAGCTACTATGTCCCTATTCCCGTAGACATTCATTAATTTCATTAATATCTGTGTAAGAGTCTGCACTCTGGAGTTTGTCATTATATTCCTGTTATTTAAAGCATTTAACAACTCCTTAACTTCTCACATATTTGGCACGTGTAAATGGAGTTTCGAGCACATCGTGAGATCTTTTCGATATTTTGAGAGTTGTCTTATTTTCAAGTGCATGTGATATGTTGTGCTTTACGTTCGCGAGGGACGAACACTTTCGCGAACTTCCCGTTAGTGAAGGGTTTGATCGCGAAAGTGAGGATTCAGCCCTCCGACCATCGCGTTCGTTAAGGACCTATCGCTTAAGCGATTTGCGAAAGTGAAGGCCCAATTTTAAGCCGGGTGTTTGGAGTAGATTTTAAGGAGATTCTTTGTGGTGATTCATTTGGGTAAGTCTATGCTACTATAAAACTTTAATTCCCTTTATCATTTGTGGATTTTGACATCAAAACTGTTAACTCATGTATTCAGATTAGCAAACCAAAAAAAATAATAGCAGATGAAAGAAAAACAGAAAGAAATATCTGAGTCCACAGAATTCACTATGTCCTAAAGAAATTTAATCCCCTCAAGTACCCGAGGTTGCAGATTAATTCCTCCCAAGATAAAACGTATTATCTATTAAAAAAGTAGTGGTACCTCAAACTTCAATGATTTCTATGAACTCAAAATGACAGCAACGAATCACACGCACAGACACGATCGATCGATTTTTTTTGTAAGAAATGTAAGCAAAAGAAGGTAAGAATTCAATACTGAAAAATGAGAGACAACCTCTCTATTTATAGCCAACAAAGGGTAAAGGTCACAAACAACTTTCCAGAAAGGTCACAACACTTTGAAAAGGCACAACCTTTCAAACGGTCACAACCCTTTAGAAAGGACACAACCTTCCATAAAGGTCACAACCCTCCGGCAAAGTGACAACCCTTCAAAAGAGTCACAACCCTTTATTTCATGTTCACGCCTTTAAAACCCAACAATCCCCCACATGAATAGGGAATGACTATTTTTTAAAAACATATGCATGAAAAGCTGTGTGATTCGTAAGTAAGGGTTAATTGCATCTGGATAAGTAGGTTTCTTTTAAACTTTTCGTTAGGGGTGGTCACAGTTTGGCTAAAAATCGATCCAAGCCAAAAAACTGAACCAAACCGACTAACTAAATCAATTTTTATTTTGGATTAGGTGTGGTTTGGTTTTAGATTTTAAAAAATCGATAGTATATGGGTTGATTATGATTTTGTTCGAAAAAAACTGAATAAATAACCAAACCTAAGTGGCAAATTATATACATATATTTTATTAATATACATACATAATATATTATTTTTATAAATAATTTTAAAGATCTTATATGTGTTTTCATCAAAATTTATTTATAATTTATGAAAGAAAATATGTCCAAGGTGAGAATATATATATTATTGGTTTTATGTATATGAGTTTGTCTATGACAATTCTTTATGAGATTGAAAATATCACTTTCTCTTTCTTTTAGGCCAAAATAATAAATTTTGAAGTTTTAGTAAGAGTAAATTCAATGATTGAAAGTTCTATAATGTCACTCATTCTAACTATTTTCGTTTTAAAATAGATTGTTGTCACTTTTTTCATGTTTTGAATGAGTTGTTTCTTTATTTTTGTCTATGGTTAATAACCAAATAACCAAAACAAAACGAATCAAAACCAATAACAACCAAACTGATAAATATATACTATATTTGGTTTGGTTTGATTTGATTCTGATAATTTTAAAACCGGTTCAGTTGATTTGGTTTTGGTTTTGATCAATACCCGATCCAAACCAACCCGTGAATACCCCTACTTTCCATAGTGAAAATATATCGGATATACTTGGTCAATAGGTAGATTTGATATCTTTGAACCATCGAGCTTTGGTGTATACCTAGACACCATAAGTCATTCAATCAATCCTTGAACTATTTTTGATTCTCATTGTTTTGTTCGTTTCAGCCATGAACACATCTTGATTAATAAGTTCTTAGAGAACTGGACTTACCGGATGCTCCTTGAAGTGGCTTACACTTCACACTTACATAGGTTATTTCTAAATGTGTTATCCGTAGATGCACCATTTGATATATATGCCCTGAATCAAACATAGAAACCATTAAAAATTCATAGTGCATTTATCCTTGTTACTAAACATTGTCTTATCATGATAATGAACCATAAAAAAATATTTTGACAATGTTGAACCTTCATTAATGACTTTGTTTGATCTCCTTGAATCTAAATCTTGGGATCTCCAGTCTTCTAGGTAGAGTTACCGCCACAATGACTTGTCCTCGGCCATAGTCCCATTCCCTTTGATAATCTATCAACTCCCTCTCTAGTTAGGCCTTTTATAAGTGGATCTGACACATTATCCTTTGACTTTACATAATCAACTATGATAATTCTACTAGAGAGTAGTTCTCCAACGATATTATGTCTACATCATATATGGCGAGACCTTCTGTTCTACATCATACTCCATGCCCAACCTATTGCAAATTTACTTTCACACTGTATGCATACTGGAGCTAAGGGTTTGAGCCAAAAATTATTCAAGAAATTTTGGAGTCATTCAACTTCTTCACCGGCCTTATCTAGAGTGATAAACTCAGATTTCATAGCAGAACTAGCAATACATTTCTGTTTGGAAGATTTCCAAGAGACTGCTCCTTCACCTAGAGGAAATACATATCCACTTGTGGATATAATTTCATTTGATCTGGTGATTCAATTTTATCACTATAGTCTTCCAATAGTACTGTTGAATACTAGTTATAATGCAAATCAATAGTTCGTTAAGTATGTTTTTAAATACTCAAAACTCTTTTTATTGTTATCCAATTAGGTTGATTGAGATTACTTGTGAACCGACTTAGTTTACTAATAACACATGCTATATCTGATCGTGTACACTTCATGATATATATCATACTTCCTAATACTCTAGCATAATCCAATTGCGAGTCACTTTTGTCTTCATTCTTTTGAAGTACAAAGCTCAAATTTATTGGAGTCTTGACAATATTGAAATCTAAATACTTGAACTTGTCAAGCACCTTTTCAATCACATCAGTAACTTCAATGTCTTTCATATCGAAGTTACTTTCTAGCATATGCTTAGTAATATTTATGTCAAAAATGTCTCTTTTGATGATCAACATGTCATCAACATAAAAATAAACAATGACCTTGTGAATTTGATGTCTTCAATGTAAAAAAATTTATCACATTCTTGAATTCATTTGCCAACATAGTTTGGTCAAACTTCGCATGCCATTATTTTGACGCTTGTTTTTAGTCCACAAAGTGACTTAACAAGTTTACAGACTTTCTTTTTTTTACCAGGAACCGCAAAGACCTCGGGTTGTTCCATATAAATTTCTTCCTCCAATTTGTCATTTTTAAGAAAAATATTTTCACATCCATTTTAACGAATTTGAAGGTCATATACCGTAACTAGAGCAATCACTATCTGACTTGATGTATACTAGTTAGTGGCTATTATGTGTCAAACTTATCAAGGTTTTCTTATTGTCTAAAACTTATGACAACAAGTCTTGCTTTGTATTTGTCAATAGTTCCATCAGTTTTCTTTTCCTTTTGTAGATTCACTTTGAATCCAAAAATTTATTTCATGGAGGAATATCAACCAACTCTCAAGTACGGTTGCTCAAGATTGAATCAATCTTCCTATTGACGGCCTCTTTAAAAAATGAGTCCACAAAGGGCATAACTTCTTCTAATTTATGAAACTCATTTTCAAGAAGAAATATTACAAAATCAAATTCGAATGAAGTAGTTTGTCCATTTACATTTAATACCCATCTGAATCTCTTTACTAAGTATATTCTTCTTTGGTTCATTACAAGGTCGTTTAGAACCTTCACTTAACTATCCGACGATTTTGATATATGAGCCATAACTTGACATACTATTTGTAGCATATCCAATGAACATACAATCCACAATCTTAGGTCCTATGTTTATCAGTTTGGAAATAGTTTTCTCATTTCCATTTCTCATATGGAATAAACTGTACAAAAAATTGTTATATCACTATCTTTCAAGATTTATTGCTTGTATATACTTTAAGGGGCGACAAACATTCTCTATCAGGATACAACAAAGCCTGAACAAATAAAACTTTTTGTTGCTCCCTTTCTGAACATAATTTTTTTGTTCTCTTTTGCTATAATGCTACATATTTTTTGTGGTAAATCTGAACTTATAGGACATTTAACATTTCCTTCAAAGTTTGATTTTTTCTGTCAATAATTTCATTAGATTGAGGTGAGAATGTCCAATAATTTGATGGATGATTCCATTTCCAAATACATTTCTCCAAAAGAAGATTAATATTCTTCACATCTACCACTTTTAATCATGAAAATATCCAACTGACTTTCAACTTCAGTTTTATATTGCCTATATGTTTCTATTGCTCATCCTTACCATTCAACAAATAAACATAACAATATCTAGGGCAATTGTCATTGTAATTTATGAAACAGTGATGTGGCTCAAGTTATAAAAACTTATTCCAGGAGACCAAAATAAAAAATTAAGAAACTTAGTAACTGTCATGAGACAGTTACATATGTAATGAGTGATTTTTCCTGTAGAAATAGGGGCAGGGCAGTTAAAAGAGGGGGATTCAGAATATAACGAAAATGGAATTCTGGGAGAGTTTCTAGCCTCTCGAATGTCTATAAAGGTTGTGATCTTTATGATTATATAACTAAGTTCATTATTATCTTAGGATGTGATTTATTATATTAGTAGTATACTCATGATTGTTGTAATATCAGTGAATCTAGTGTGAAACAGCAGTATTTGTTCCTTTATTTTGTATTTCAACAGTAAAGTCTATCATTGGTATCAGAGCAGTAAAGTTCAGGGATGGTGAGTAGAATGGAGGGACAAGTTGAACAAATGGAGACAAATTTGATAGGGGTAAGAGAAGATGTCAGAAAACTGGAAGGATGGTTTCAAGAAATGAAAGAGACTCTTGCTAGAATCAAAGCACAAAGGAGAACTATGATATGAGAAACATCCCTTATTCAAACCAGATCTGTCAAAAATCAAGAAGAGGAAGCAATGTCAACTGGGCTGGAGAAAAAGATGGGAAGAAGTTACGAAAATTACAACTACCAGTTTTCGAAGGAGAGGATACTTTGGGATGGATTTTCAGAGTAGAGCGATATTTTATCGTGAATGAAATTTCTGAAGCGGAAAAATTACAGGCAACAGGGGTTTGTTTGAAAGGAAAAATCTTAAATTGGTATTATTGGATGAAATCTCGACAACAAATGTTAACTTGGGAAGACTTCAAAATAGAGTTGTTGAACCAATTTCATCATTCTAAAAAAAACAATCAATATGCTTTCTTAATGGGGTTGAAGCAGGTTAGCACAATTACCGTGTTTCGTGAAGAATTTGAAAAATGTGTCAGCATCTATGAAGGAAGCATCAAATATAATGTTATCTGGAGTGTTTTTAAATGGGCTGAAAGAGAAAATTCGGGCAGCAGTGATGTTGTTACAGGCTCAAAAATTGAGGGATATAATAGAGATGGCTCAAAAGGTGGAGGATCGAAATTATATTTTGCAGCATGTACAAGTTTTTATATTTGAATTAGGCAGAGGAAGTGCAAGCAATAAACCAGTTGTGTTTAGACCCATTTATCATCGAGTTGCAAACAGTCTTGAATCTAGTGACTCAAGAGCCGTAGTAGCAAGTCGTAACACTAATTCACCGGTGCATACTACAACAAAATTGACTAACTTCAACGGGACTGCAGTACCAAAGTCTGAAGGACAATTCAAAAGTTTTCTGATTTAGAATTTGCCCGAAAAAGAGAGTTAGAGTTATGTTTTAGATGTGATGAAAACTTTGTCCCTAATCATCGTTGTAAAAATAGGCAGCTTAAACTATTGATTATTTCAGAGGCACCCAACACTGAATAGGATGAAACAGATGAATTCGTTGAGTCTACCGGAGAAGATGTAGTTGAAGGGGAAATAAAACGTACTATGATGGTGTTTAATATGAATTCAGTTGTTGTCCTTACATGAGGTAGAACAATGAAACTTGTGGGGAAGATTCATGGGCACGATGTGATAATTTTGATCGATAGTGGAGCTACCCATAATTTTATATCATCTACCCTCGCTCATCATCTGCAATTACCTATTAAGAAGACCAAAGGATTTGAAGTAACAATTGGTAATGGTCAGCAGGTTAGTGGGAGTGAAGTATGAAAAGAGGTAAGGATATACGTGCAAGAAGTCCAAATCAACCAACAATATTTTCTATTTGAATTGAGGGGAATTGATGTGGTATTAGGGATGGAATGGTTGGACACATTAGGAGAGATGAGGGTGAATTGGAAACTTCTTACCAAGAAATTAAAAAATGTAGGAATATTGGTGTCACTTCGAGGGGATCCAACCATGATTCGAATAGTAGTGTCACTCAAAGCCATGACTAATTTGTTAAAGAAAGGAAACCAATGATTTCTAGTTGAGTTGAATCAGGTAACAATAATCGAAGATGAAACATTAATAACATCAAAGGAGACTGATAAGTTATTATATGATTATCCAGAAGTAAGTGAGCAGGACTTGGGCCTACCACCACGTCATTCTTGGGATCATGCTATTACTCTTCAATCTGGAGCACAACAAACATTCGTCCATATTGATATCCTCATTCTCAAAAACCAGAGATCGAGTGTTTGGTCAAAGAGATGCTGGCTATCAGAATCATTAAAACAAGTACTAGTTCATATTCTAGTCCAGTATTACTAGTTAAGAAGAAGGATGAAAGTTAGCGATTTTGCGTGGATTATCGGGCTCTTAATGATATCACGATCCCTAACAAATTTCCAATACCATGCATTGATGAGTTACTTGATGAGCTAGGGGGAGCCACCATATTTTCCTAGTTGGATCTTAAGTCAGGTTATCATCAAATTCTCATTCAAGCTGGAGATGAATCAAAAACAACCTTCCGCACTTATGAGGGACATTATGAGTTTATGGTTATGCCATTTGGTTTGATCAATGCACCCTCAACTTTTCAATCACTAATGAATGATATTTTCAAGGACCATTTGCGGAAATTTATTTTAGTATTCTTTGATGATATTTTGATTTACAGTAAGGATTATGCTTCACATATGGGGCATTTGAAGGTTGTTTTAGATATTCTCAACCAAAATCAGCTGGTAATCAACAAGAAGAAATGCACGTTTGGTCAGCTTAAACTTAAATATTTGGATCATATCATCTCCTCAGAAGGAGTGCAGGCTGAACCCTCCAAAATTGACACCATGATATCTTGGCCAAGTCCTATAGACATAAAATCATTGTGGAAATTTTTGGGACTCATGGGATATTACATAAATTTTTTCAAAGATTATGGTAAGATTGCTGCCCCTTTAACTGATTTACTAAAAAAAGATGCATTTCATGGAGAGAACGCACTCAACAAGCTTTTGACGCATTGAAGTTGGCTATGAGTCAAGTGTCTATTTTAGCGATGCCAAACTTTTATTAACCCTTTGTAATTGAAGCTGATGCTTCAGGATTTGATGTTGGTACAGTTTTGATGCAAAATGGTAAACCTATTTCCTATTTCAGTCGAATGCGTTCTTCCAAAGTGAAACAATGTTCGGTATATGAACGAGAGCTAATGGCAATCGTGTGAAGATGAATAACTATTTGCTAGGCCATCATTTCATCATTAAAAATGACCAAAGCCCTTAAAATTTTTTATAGGACAGAGGGTTATGGATGAGAATCAACATAAATGGGTTTCCAAACTCATGGGTTATAAGTTTGAGATCAAGTACAAACCAGGTGTTGAAAATAAAGTGGTTGATGCTTTGTCAAGACGCATGGAATCTTAAGAGTTATATGCGTTTTCGATTTGGCAGTATAAAGACAAGGAGGAATAGGACCAGGAAGTACAACGAGACACAAAAATGGCTTCGGTTTTGCAAAAGTCAATTTCAGGACAATAAGCAGATGACAACTACAGCTTGAAGAATGGATGTCTACTATATAAAGGACGCTTGGTTTTCCCAAAAGGATCATCTCAAATACGTGGGATATTAAAAGAGTTTCATTCTTCTCATATTGGAGGCCATTCAGGGTATCTTCACACATATAAAAGGCTAGCCGAGAATATCTACTGGGAAGGTATGAAGAGGGATGTGCAAGACTTTGTTGCTAGGTGTGAAATCTGTCAAAAGAACAAGTCTCAAACTTTGAGTCCTGCGGGGTTACTCAAACCTTGAGTCCTGCGGGGTTACTCAAACCTTTCCTATACCTCATCATGTGTGGGAGGATATAAGTATGGACTTCTTTACTGGACTTCCTAAATCCCATAGGTTTGATACTATTTTGGTTGTGGTGGATCGTCTTACTAAGTATGCACATTTTATTACACTTTAACACCCTTTTAATGCGAAAGATGTGGTAGTTGTTTTCATTAAGGAAGTGGTTAAATTGCGTGTATTTTCTAAGTCTATTGTGTCTGATTGTGATAGTGTGTTCATAAGACACTTTTGGAAGGAACTATTCAAGCTAGCATGCACTACCTTACGGTATAACTCTTCCTATCATCCAGAAACTGATGGGCAAAAAGAAGTAGTGAATAGAAGTTTTGAGGCATATCTCTGTTGTATGGCAGGAGAAAATCCTAAGGAATGGTCCCACTTGTTATCTTGGGCTGAGTATTGATTTAACACATCCTTTAATAGACCTGCAAGTATGACACCATTTAAAGCATTATACGGAAGGGATCCATCATCAATTTTTCACATGGATGACACTACTTCAGCGGTGGAAGAAGTAAATGAGCAGGTGCGTACTAGAAATCTGATCTTAACCGAACTCAAAGAACATTTGTTACAAGCACAAAAAAGAATCAAGAATCAAGTTGATCGACATCGTAGAGAACTGACTTTTGAGATTGGTGAAGTAGTATATCTCAAACTTCGACCCTACAAACTGCGTTCTTTGGCTAAGAAGATCAATAAAAAACTCAGTCCCCGCTTTTATGGTCCTTACAAGATTCTGTAAAAGATTGATCCCGTAGCTTATCGGTTGGAGTTACAAGTTGGAGCACGCATTCATTCAGTGTTTCATGTTTCACAGTTGAGAAAATGTTTGCTTCCAACTAATTCTGCTCAAAACCTACCTCCTATTTCTTATCCAAGAATTGGAGCTTCAAGTTGAGCCTGAGGCAGTGAGACAGATCAGGAAGCTAATAAATGGAAAATTTGAAGTGCTAATCAAGTGAAAGAACCTATCAGACTTAGAGAATACTTGGGAGGAATATGCAATCATCGATCAACAATTTCCGGACTTTCACTTTGAGGACAAGGTGATTCTTATAGGGAAGGGTAATGATGTGCCTCAATTTATAAAAACATATTCCAAGAGGCCAAAATAAACAATTAAGAAACTTAGTAACTGTTCTGAGACAGTTACACATGTAATGAGTGGTTTTTCCTGTAGAAATAGGGGCAGAGCAGTTAAAAAGAGGGGTATTCAGAAAATAAAGGAAAGGGAAGGAAAGGGAATTCTGGGAGAGTTTCTAGCCTCTCGAATGTCTAGAAAGGTTGTGATCTTTATGATTTTATAACTAAGTTCATTATTGTCTTAGGAGGTGATTTATTATATTAGTAGTGTACTATGGTTGTTGTAATATCAGGGAATCTAGTGTGAAACAACAATATTTGTTCCTTTATTTTGTATTTCAACAGTGAAGTCTATCAAACACTTTTTTCCACCACGAGATGGTGTTGACTTCATATCACAAATGTCAGTGTAAATCAATTCAAAGGAATTCTAATTCATTTCAACAACACATACTTGATATTGTTTTATTGCACTAGAAGTTAGGCGAAACTTCTAAATTGATCAGTTTTTGCAAGGTTTTATGTCACAAACAATTTGAGTCAAACAAGTAAGAACAAACAAAATACTTAGTTTGAAAAGACCTTCTGTGTGGTAACCTTTTCCCACAAATATTTTGTTCTTTATTTTTTATAATTTTCTGAAATAGAGATATTGTTTTACAGTCAACACCTTGCCATATGCCCTTTTCAGAAGGACCTTTACATAACATTCAATTTGTTATAAAATTATCCATGACCATAATCTCATTGGTCTAATAAGGGCAATATGTCCAAAATGTTTGTTTTACAACACAAACACAATAAGTCACTTTTCACCAATGTTCATGTCTATATAAAAACAATTATATTAATAGACATTTCATGAAAAAACACAATATTTTAAGTGAATCTTTTTCATCAAAGAATACAATTCTTTTGAACGAGTAATATAATTTTGTGGTTTTATACTAGTCATATCATATACTAGTAAAGAGAGACTCAACGATCACAATATCAAATATACTCCAAGAATTTTTTGGGTCTAACATAGTACAAAATGTCATCAAGTTTCATATCTTGTACTTTCAAATTTAAATTAGATAGTAAGTCTAATTTTGTCGTTATCGCAAGTAAAGAACCCCCATATTTTAAATATGTTCTTTAAAATATTTTTCACATATCTTTTTCCCATGCTTTCAAATGGTATACCATCAAAATACACATAGACAACACGAAGCCTTCTTTTGGAGATTTAAATCCATAGAAACACTCATTGTAGGCACAAAAATCACTAATTTTATGTTACTAGTATTTTTTTTCCTTTCTGTCACAACTAGACAAACTACATAGTATTTAGGATACTAACAATAAAGATTCAATCTTTATACAACTTGTTTCTAGTTTAACGATGAAGTTTTTATATTCTTCTAATCGATAACCGAATGAACCTTGAATTCTGATAAAGTGTTTATATTTTTCGAATCAGTTTCACATTCAAACAGAGTAGTACACCAAAAAGGTTTTAATCTCCAGAAACTTCAAACACAACATTGTCTCTAGCTAACGGTGAAGATTTTACAAATCATTTAGCCTTAATATTCGTGACGAAGATTTTACACTCTTCAAGTCAGAATATTCATTCAAACAGAGTATCTAACAAATTGGTGAAGTTTATATATTCTTCAATCCAATGCACAATCTGATTTATTCGTAAAGTTCTTATATTTTTCAAATCAGAGGAGTAAGAAAATCAGAAGATTTAGTGTCCAAAAGTCAAACACAATCAAATTTCACATGGAGTATAAAACTACAAAAGTTTTTTTCCCCTCTTAACAGAATACATATTAGTAATAATCATCGCATAATGACCATCTATCCTAACATTAATGAGATAAATCTCATAACTTATAAAGTATAGGAAAAAAATAATCAAGAGAAATAAAAATAGAACTTGATTTTTACTCTCATTGAATCATATTCTATCTGTCAGCAATGATTCTATCCAAGTCACTTTCCTTGCTATTTTTTTTTCTCCTTTTCCCATTTTTCATCATATCACTATTTTCCTCAAGAAGTCATTTAATTTCAACAAGAAACTAAACTCAAGTTCAAATATTTTTAGTAGACAATATTTGTTCATTTACTTCTTCTCATAGTTATGTAAAACCAAGAATATAGAAAAAAATTAAAGCACATATCTTAACATTTATGCACAAAATAACTTTTCTTATTCAAAAGAAGACTGAAGTGGTGCAATGCTTCAATGCACTTGGGAAGAAAATAAAAATAATCTTACCCATCCAAGGAAAACTTATAACAAAAAATATACTCAAATATATTAACAAATTACTAATTCATCCCAAAACTCTTTTATCATATGATAAAATAATTTTCTTTTTCTTCTTTTTCTTTCCAACAAAAAGAACACAGAAAATAAAAGTAATTTCATTACCACAGAAAATACCATCAATAGAAATTTCTTAATCTTGTTAACTCCTCTATTCAGATTAGCAAACCAGAAAAAATAATAGAAGATGAAAGAGCAACACAAAGAAATATTCGAGTCCACAGAATCCACTGTGTGTCCTTAAGAAATTTAATCCCCTCAAGTACTCGAGGTTGCAGATTAATTCCTCCCAAGATAAAACGTATTAACCATTAAAGAAGTAGAGGTACCTCAAACTTCAATAATTTCAACGAACTCAAAATGACAGCAAAGAATCACACTCACAGACATAACCGATCGATTTTATTTTATAAGAAATGTATGAAGAAGAAGGTAAGAATTCAATGCTGGAAAATGAGAGAAAACCTCTCTATTTATAGCCAACAAAGGGTAAAGGTCACAACTCTTAGGAAAGTAGACAACTTTCCAGAAAGGTCACAACACTTTGGAAAAGACACAACCTTTCAAACGGTCACAGCCCTTATAAAGGACACAACCTTTCGTAACGGTCACAACCCTCCGACAAAGTGACAACCCTTAAGGAGAGTCACAACCCTTCATTTCCTGTTCACACCCAAAAACGTGGATTTTTTATTGAGAAATGATAAGGTTTTCAAGAACTTGAATTTTAAAGTAAAATGATGATTGTGAACTGATTTTAGCTCATTTTTTAAAATGGTTTTCACCAATTAATTCTAAATGATTTGCGTAACGTTTTCAAGTAAATAATTTTTAGTTTCAAATCTTATTTTCGAAATTAGGTGTTTGAGTTGATGTGAACCTTTTTTTAAGGTGTATGATATGGTTGTTGTTATATTCAGAATATTATTTTTATTACTTGTTGGATTAGATTGTGTGGCTTTAGACATTGTTTGAAAATGAGTCTCTGATTGACTTTTGATTAAATTAAGGCAAGCGAAAGCCTTGTATAATCTTGTAGTTCCCCACATTATATGTGTTGAAGAGCAATGAGAATGATATGATGGGGTCAATTACTCCACTTTATTGATATTAACGGATGAATAAGGGGAATTGATGAAAAAGACAATGTGTTGATAGTTGTGTTTTGTGAACTGCCTTGATGTTGATAATAATTCATTGATTGATGAAATTCTTTGATGGTATTATTTTGGACTTGAATAGTTTGAGTTTATTGTCTCTACCTTATGGTGTGAAATTTTCTATTTGCATTGATTTATGTGCACCGTGATGAGACATGTGAAATTGTGCCAACAGAAAATAGTTTCGGCTAGTGATATTTCGTTGATGGGAAATGGTTTGAGCAAGTAATATTTTATAAAGCCGATGGAAAATGATTTAAGCTAGTGATATTGTGCTGATGGAAAATGGTTTCAGCAAGTAATACTATACAAAGCCGATGGAAAATTGTTCCGACTAGTGTGCCGACAGAAAATGGTTGTGACATAAAGATTCTAAATATATATTTTCATCAAAAGTTGAGTACAAATTGATAAAATCTAAATTTTCTCCAAGAAATATCCGGGCAAAAATGTTGGGTTTTAAAAGTAGTGAATGAAAATGAAGAGTTGCGATTTTTATTAAGAGTTGTGACTTTTATGAAGTGTTGCGACTTTTATAAAAAGTTGCGACTTTCATGAAAAGTTGCGACTTTTATGAAAGATTGTAATCTTTCGGAAAAGATTGTGATTTTTTGGTAAGGCACAATAAGAACATTTTCACACCACACTTTGTTTTCTTTAAATTGAGGGATTTTCTCTCATTTTAATAAGAACTAATTTCTGGGACTTCTTCTACTACTTCTAAATTTAATATTCAAAGTGTACTTTACTGCAGTTGAGTGGTCCGCTAACACCTTGGTTTTAGATATCGATACATCGATGAGTAAGATTGTTCTATCTTGGGAGGATAATTCTGTTAATCTCGAGTACTTGAGGGAAATAATTTCCTTAACGGGACACTGTGCATTTAGTGGACTTGATTTTCTTTCTTTGTGAAAAATATTTTTATATTGTTTCTACTCTGTTTCTGATTCTATTTTCTCTGTCATCATTAATTTTTTAGTTATGAAAATACTCTTTAAGTTTTTTGTTTCTTACCAAGTTCTTCAAAGTTCTTTTCTAAGTATCTTAGGAATACAAGATACAATCTTAAGGAAATAATTATACTGTTGGTATTTCTTATATTCTACTAATTGAGAGAAATAGATCATGAAAGTAGAAGATTATTGCAATACTTCTCAAGAATTTGGTGTCTTGTTTAGCAAGATCGAAGTGAGAATTATCAGAAAATTTGGTGGTACTCCGGTGAAAGATTACACCAGGTAACCTTCTTATTATTTATATAAGGAGGAAAAAAGTTTCTAAAGGTTAACAGTTTTGATATTTATCATGTGTGTCTTTGAAAAAAGTTCTGCAAATCGTATGTTTTTTGAATGAATTTTCCTTGGTAAATAGTGTTGCCTTTAAAATTCACTAGTTTGTAGAATGAGATATGAATATTTTTGTTTGATAAGGCTATTTGAAAAAAAAAACTTCTATGTGATAATCTAAGAATTCTTTTATTCTGTTTGGAGGAAAAAAAAACTTTTGTCGTTTTATACTCTATGTGAAATTCAATTGTGTGTGTTTGATTTTTGTAGAGAAAAAAAACTTATGTTGTTTTCTACTCTGGATAAATTAGACTATGCAATTGGTTTAAGGAATATGAAAACTTCACCTAATAAGTCAGTGGTGTACTTTTGGTTTTCTACAAACTTCATAATAACATAGAAATAAATTGTACAAGAAATTTTGTCCTTATTATTATTATAAATACTAAGTGGTATGTCGAACTGTGATAGGAAAAAGAAATATCAATGACTTAAAGGTGTGTGATTTTGTGCATGAAATAGGTGCTTCTAGGAATGAACTTTGGCACTATAAAAAGATTATCAAAGAGAATTGAAGCATTATAATTCTTTCGTAGAATAATATGTCCAAAAGAGGTTTCATGCTATGAATGACATTTCAATAGTCTGGAAAAAAATGTGCAAAAACTATTTTCAAATACTTGAAAAATATTTTTGAGATCATATTTAAAATGTGGGGGGGTATTTTGCTTATGACAAAGACCAAATTAGACTTAGTGTCTAATTTAAATTTGGAGCACAAGATATGAAATTTAATAATACTTGGTATTATGTTAGACCCACAAAATTCTTGGAGTATATTTTGAGTTTCTCGTTTACTAGTATATGACATGACTAGTATGAAACTATCATATTATATGTATATTTGTTCAAAATGGTTGTGTTCTAAGTGTCACTTGAAATGTTGTGATTTTATATGAAAAGATATGTATATTAAGTCCAACTATTTGTATAGACATGAATATTGGTGAATAGTCATTTGTCATGTTTTGTAAAAGAAGCATTTGATTATATTGTCTTTACTGGATCCGCTGAAACTTTGTTCATGGGTATTAACAATCAAATTGAAAGTTATGCAAAGGTCCTTCTGAAAAGGACATTTGACAAGGTGATAACTCTAAACAATGTTTGTATCACACAAAATTGTAAAAGATAGGAACAAATATTTGTGAGAAAAAGCTACCTCGCGGAGAACTTTTCAAACTCAATTTTTTATTTGTTCTTACTTTCTTGAGTCAAATTATTTGTGACATGTACACTTGGAAAATGTCAATTACAAAACCTTATAAGAAAAATAGATCAACTTTGAAGTTTTGTCTAACTTTTAGTGCAATAAATAAAAATGTCAAGTTTGTGTGAAATCTAAGGATGTTGAGCATTCTTATAAATCTATTGAAAGGAATTCTAATCCCTTAGAATTGATTTACACTGACATTTGTGATATGACGTCAACACCATCTAGTGGTGGAAAAAAATATCCCATAATTTTTATTGACAATTGCATTGAAAACGACTGTCTATTTGCTGAATGGTGAGGATTAATCAATAGAAGCGTCTAAACAATATAATATTGAAGTTGAAAATCAGTTGGAAAAAATATAAAAAGTGATAGGGTGTAGAGTATAAATCTCATTTTGCAGAAATATGTTTGATAACTGGAATCATCCATCAAACTGCTTCCCTATTCACCTCAATATAATGGGAAAAAGCCAAACTTTGAAGAAAAAGATGGTTTCCTTACTTATAAGTTAGTTTTACCACAAAACTTGTGTAGAGGAACTATCCTTACTGCAAAGAACAATAAAAATTATTGTCTTTTCAGAAAGAAAGCAATTTTGTTTGTTCAGAACACAATCCATTACATATGAGAAATGAAAAAGAAGGATCCAACTTGAAATATTTTAAAATGTGGAAATGTCAAGACAAAGTACAAGTTCCTATTCCTAATAAGATTAAAATAGGACCTAAGACTGTGGACTGTAAATTATACTTGAGTAATCTAGTGAAAGATCTAAACGACCTTGGAAAGAACAGAAAGAAAATGTACTTAATAGAGAATCTAGAGGTGTATTAAATGTCAAAGGACATTCACTTCCTTCGAATATGATTTTGTAACATTTCTTGTGTCTTCCATAGTCTTTTCCTTTTGGACAGAAGGTGTCAATAGTGAGATTGTTTAAATATTATGCAATCCTATTGGAAGTTGGTTGACCTTCCTCCATGAAATAAACCTTTGGGTTCAAAGTGAATCCTATGAAGAAAATGAAAGTCGATGGAACAGTTGACAAATATAAAGCAAGACTTCTTGTCAAAGACTTTAGACAAAAATAAGGCCTTGATCTTTTTGATACATACTCGCCAGTAACTAGAATTACATTCACTTGGATGTTAATTGTGTTAGCTGTTGTATATGAACTCCACATTCATCGAATGAATGTGAAAATAACTCTCTTAAACAGAGAATTGGAGGAAGAAATTTACATGAAATAACCTGAGGGTTTTGTGGATTCTTGATAAAGAAAAAAAAGTGTGCAAACATGTTAAGTCACTTTATGGACTAAAACAAGCACCCAAACAATGATATAAGAAATTTGACCAAACCATATTGACAAATGGATTTAAGAATGATGTACGTGATAAATGTGTTCACATTAAAATCACAAGGTCGTTTGTTTGTATATTGCTGATATGCTGATCATGAATAAAGACAATAATGAAATAAATGCTACTAAAAACATATGCTAGAAATCAAGTTTGATATGAAAAATCTTGGAGTTGTTGATAATCTTAGGTATAAGAATCCTTAGAAGTCCATAATGTTTAGCATTGTCATGGTCTCATTACATTGAAAAGGTACTTGACTAGTTCAAATGTTGGGATTTCAAAATTGTCAAGTCTCCAATAAATGTGAACTTTGTATTTCAAAAGATTGAAGGCGAAAGTGACTAACAATTGGATTGTGCTAGAGTATTGGGAAGTATGATGTATATCACAAAGTGTGTGGGATCAGGTATAACATGTGTTATTAATGAATTGAGTTGGTTCACGAGTGATCCCAATCGAACTCATTGGATGACAATGAAAAGAGTTTTCGGGTATTTAAAAAATACTCAAAACTATGTCTTGCATTATAACAATATCCAGCAGTATTAAAAGGATATAGTGATGCAAATTGGATCACCAGAAAATGAAATAATATTCACGAGTGGATATTAATTACTCTTTGTAGATGAGCAGTCTCTTGAAAATCTTTCAAAATAGATATGTATCTCTATCTCTACAATGATCTCTTGGCTAGGTCCTCTAGATAAGGTCAGTGAATAAGTTGAAAGACTCTCGAAGTTTTTGATAGATATTCTTTTTTGTCTCAAAACATTGACATCAGTATGCATACACTTTGATAGTCAAGATGCAATATGTAGGGCATGGAGTATGATGTATAACGAAAAGTCTCATCGTATAGGACATAGACATAATACAGTTAGAAAACTACTCTCTAATGAAATTATAAAAATTGACCATGTAAAGTCAAAAGGATAATGTGTCAGATTCACTTATAAAAAGTCCTAACTAGAGAGAAAGTTTAAATATCATAAACGGGAATGAGTTTACGGCTTAGGACAAATCATCATGGTGGTAACTCTATCTAGCAGACTGGAAATTCCAAGAACTAGATTCAAGGAGAAAACTAAAATTTTGACTGACGGTTCGGCATTGTCAACCAACTCAATCCATTCTCATGATGAAGACAATGCTCAGGTACAAGGATACAACACTAAGGCCTGTTAATGAGTTAATAAAGCTTAATGTTTTTAATGATTTGCTATGTTTGACAGATTTGACAAATAGTGTATCTATGCGATAACGCGGTTAGAAATCACCTATGTGAGTGTGAAGTGTAAGTCGCTTCAAAGAGAATTATTGTCAAAAACCTATTCTCTATACACTCATGAAACCATAAGGTGTTCATGGATGAAATGAACACAGCTGTAAGAACCATAAACGGAAAACGGTTAATTGTGTGGCATATGGTTGTCTAGTATACACCAAAGCTCGACGGTTTAAAGATATCACATCTACCAATTGACCGAGTATATCCGACATATGTTCACTACGAAAAGTCCAAAGGGAAACCTACTTATTCAGATGCAATTAATTCTTGCTTGTAAAGTACATATACTTGTCAGTTTCTTTGTCTTCGAGTCATTCCCTATTCATGCGGAAAATTGTTGGATTTTAAAAGTTGTGAATGGAAAATGTATAGTTGCAACTTTTATTAAGAGTTGTGACTTTTATGAAGAGTTGCGACTTTTATGAAGAGTTGCGACTTTTATGAAAAGTTGCGACTTATATGAAAAGTTGCGACTTTTATGAAAGGTTGTGACTTTTATGAAAGGTTGTGATCTTTCCGAAAAGATTGTGACTTTTTCAAAGGTTTGTGACCTTTCCGGTAAGGCAAAATAAGAACATTTTCACACTTCCCTTTATTTTATAAATTGAGAGATTTTCTCTCATTTTAATAACAACTAATTTTTGGGACTTCTTCTACTATTACTAAATTTAGTATTCAAAGTGTACTTTACTGCCGTTGAGTGGTTCGCTGACACCGTGATTTTAGGTATCGACACACCGCTGAGTAAGATTGTTCTATCCTGGGAGGATATATTCCGTTAACGTCGGGTACTTGAAGGGAATAATTTCATTTAAGGGGACACTGTTCATTTAGTGGGCTCGATTTTCTTTCTTTGTGAAAAATATTTTATATTTTTTCTAATCTGTTTCTGATTCTATTTTCTCTGCTAGTGTTAATTTTCTAGTTTGAAAAATATTCTTTAAACTTTGTTGTTTCTTACCAAGTTTTCAAAGTTTTATTCTAACTATCTTAGGAATACAAGATGAACAACAAAAAAAGAAAACTAGATAAAGAAATCATGAGAGAATGTAAAAATAAGGATTGAAAACTAACCCTCATATTAAATTGAGAAGAATGTCGCATGAACCACCCATTCTGAGCTCTAGATCTTTCGATATGCTTAAAATATCAAATGAACGTGGTATAAAATATTAAATTCTTGTACAATAGCATTTGCACCAGCAAACAAGCAACTTTTATTCCACTAAAAAGTCCTAAATTCCTCATACGATAGTAAATGACTCAATTATTTTTGCTAAATATCTTATATAATGATATATACCTACTCGTTCCATCAAAACTCAATTAAGTTCTTATTTGCCAAGTCAATATCATTTCTGTTCTGTGAACAATTATTTAATATATTGTGATAAAAGTTCAATCTCAGCTTAGTTGCAGATTAGTCCTATAATTCATGCTTAAAGTTTCAAAAGTTTTGGAATACTTTTTCAATATTTACAACTAATAATGAACTTATAGTTGACACGAATTGCTGAAACAACAACAAAGCATCCAAAAAGCATAACGGAAAAGGGCCTAAAATACCCTTGAAGTATTAAAAATGGTACAAAATTACCCTCCATCCACCTATTGGCTCCAAAATGCCCTTTTCATCCACCTATTGGCTCCAAAATACCCTTGTCATCCACCTTTGGGTTCAAAATTGACCACTTTTTTAATTATTTTAAAATTAAACTCTTTAAATATTTTTTAAAATACTTGGCGTTCAACTATTGGTTATAATTTAATTTATTAATATAATTTATAAATCAACCAACTACCCACTCATTACTAACTAAACCCCACCCAATTAATAATCCAATTATAATATCAAAATTGTCATAAACACTACTAAAACACGATGAAATTATAGATTCCTGAAAATGACATTCAAAATTATTTGAGTCCGAATCGAAGCCCCAATGAAATATAGGTTGAGCCGCTTATTTTGGAGGACACTTTCAATATGATTCTCTTTCAAGATTGAATTAAAAATTTATGATTAAAGGTAAAGAAGTAATACATTTCGAACTAATTCATGCACTTTTTTAAAATATAATTTTATAAATATTTATGATTTGTTTTAAAACCTTTAATATATTATTTTGAAAAAAAGTTAACTATGAAGTAACATCACATAATTGAGACGTAAGTCAGACTTTTAAGTTTATCGGTAATTTTTATTTAGACACTTAACATATGATAATTTACTTCTATAGATATTTTCGCCTCAAATTTTTAAAAACACTCAATTGGCAGTAGCTTTTTTCTTGTTGCATTAATAATGTGACGGGTGTATTAATTTGGAGGGGTTTAATTAGTAACGGGTGGGTAGTGGATTGATTTATAAATTATACTAATAAGTTAAATTATAACATATAGTTGCGTGCCACGTATTTAAAAAAATATTTAAATAGTTTAAATATAAAACCGTTAAATAAGTGGTCAATTTTGAACCAAAAGGTGGATGACAAGGGTATTTTGGACCCAATAGGTGGGTGAGAAGGGTATTTTGGAGCCAATAGGTGGATGGAGGGTAATTTTGTACCATTTCCAATACTTTAAGGGTATTTTAAGCCCTTTTCCGAAAGCATAAAAAATCACTCAAACCTCATCTGGAACCTTTTAAGCACAAACCAAATAAGCTACTAGCTTGAAATCATATTTAGGACTCAATGCAATCATCAAAACACCAAACAAGGTCACCTTAACGAGATGTTGATCAAAGTCAACTTTAACTTAATTAAGAATCTTTAAAATTTCAAATAAACATATGAAACTTATTGAACTGAACCAAGCCTTTAACTAAACCAAATATCACCATTTGAATCTAGTGGAATCATGAAAACTCAAAAAATACCTTTCTAACCTCAAGGCTTGACTAAAATCAAACTTTACCCTTAACTTTTCTCTCATATCGTCTAATGGCTCAAAACTAAAAGCCTTGAGATCCAAACCAACAATACATCTAGACCTAAAACTACATTTTGAAGGTAACAAAACTGTGGGAATTTCATTTCGAGCTTGCTATCACCAAATGTTAACTTTGATCAATTATCTTATGATGTCAATTTTCAAAACACAAAAGCTCTTTCAATACTCATTTAAATACCTCAAGACTTGAGTCCATGGTCCTACTAACTCAAAATCACGTGTTGGAGTTGATGGAATTGACAAAATTTCATTACGAGATTTGAAACTTCAAATATTGACTAAAGTAAGCCGTTTCAACTTAAATGCTTCCAAAACTCCAAAACTCTCAAAAATCTCAACCTTTCGATCTGATTTTCAATCTGTTAGCGGAAACGTGAAACTAAATAACAAGGAAGAACAACAATATTTAACGTGGTTCGGATCAAAATGATCCTACGTCCACCAAAGAACAACTGCACCAATATTTATTTCACTCTACAAATAATACAAGTGAAATACTACAAGAGAGAGAACACAAATGCCTTAGAAGGTGAGAAGGCAAGTGAGAGGATGATATGAAAATGAATTAAGAGCTACCTATTTATAGGAATAAATTCATCCTATTGATGTCATCCATGACAACACTATGTGTCAAAATTGTCAAGGTTAAGATAGCAAACCATTTTATGGTTTGCCTAACTTTCACCTACCAAGATACAATCTTTGACTTGTATTTTGTACTAATTATCTTCCTACCAAATATTCATATTAATTCATCTTCCATTTAGTTTGATTCCACAAGAACCAAAACCAACTCTTTCAATCTCCACCTTGGTTTGTGTTCCAAGCATGCGTATAAACAACTCCGGCCAAAACTTCTAAGCTTACTGGGCAATCCCATTGTAAGAAACAAGAAGAATCAAACCTTTGTTGAACATACCAGCTCCACCTAGCAGTTGTTCTCTTAGAGTTGCATCAATTGATGCATACTCCCGCCAAGTCCTTGCAGTGTGCAAACTTGGCAAGCGGGACTATTTTGGTCAACATGTCTGCAGCGTTATCGTCTGTGATAACCTTCTCAACCTTGATAGCTCCCTTTTCTACGACATCTCGAATAAAATGAAATCTGACATCAATGTGTTTGGTGCGCTCATGAAATCTTTGATTTTTAATCAAATGAATAGCACTTTGACTATCACATTTTAGAATTGATTTAAGCTGAACTGAACTCAATTCTGCCACCAAACCTTTCAACCAGATAGCTTCTTTCACTGCCTCCGTTGCTGCCATATATTCTGCCTCTGTTGTAGACAAAGCGACAATCGACTGTAAAGTCGATTTCCAACTAACGGCACTGCCAACGAGAGTAAAGATGTATCCAGTTGTGGACCTCCTTCGATCAAGATCCCCTGCATAGTCAGAATCAACATAACCGAGAATTGAAATACCTTCACTTTTCCGGAAGGTTAGGCCAACATCAGGAGCTCCTTTGAGATATCTCAATATCCATTTGACAGCTTCCCAGTGCCTTTTTCCTGGATTTGCCATGTACTTGCTTACCACACTTACAGATTGGGCAATATCTGGACGTGTGCATACCATAGCATACATAATGCTACCAACTGCACTCGCATAAGGAACCTTTGACATATGCTCCACCTCATCCATAGATTGAGGCATTTGTAACTCTGAAAGCTTGAAATGAGAAGCTAAAGGTGTACTTACAGGCTTGCTCATATGCATATTGAATCTTTCAAGAACTTTTCGGATGTACCTCTTCTGAGAAAGATGTACAACACCATTTTCTCTTGAAATTTTCATTCCAAGGATTTTCTTTGCAACTCCTAGATCCTTCATGTCAAATTCCTTGCTCAACAGTTTCTTCAAAATATTTATCTCTGTGATGTTGTTAGCCGCAATAAGCATATCATCAACATACAACAATAGATAAATCATAGAGTTACCAGACATCTTCTTGTGATACACACAACTATCAAATGCACTCCTCGAAAATCCATGTGTAGTCATGAATGCATCAAACCTCTTGTACCACTGTCTAGGGGATTGCTTCAAACCATACAAAGACTTCTTCAGTTGACATACATGGTCTTCTTTTCCTTCAGCTAGAAAACCTTCAGGCTGATCCATATAGATTGTTTCTTCTAGATCACCATGTAAGAAAGCGGTTTTGACATCAAGCTGTTGAAGCTCTAAATCAAATTGTGCAACCAATGCTAGTAGCACGCGAATTGAGCTATGTTTCACGACTGGAGAAAAGATCTCATTGTAGTCAATTCCCTTCTTCTGACTGAAACCCTTTGCAACCAATCTCGCCTTGAACCTAGCATCTTCCACTTCTGGAATACCTTCTTTCTTTCTGTAGACCCATTTGCATCCAACTGTCCTCATCCCCTTTGGCCTTTTAACTAAGACCCATGTCTCATTTTTGTGAAGAGACTCCATCTCTTCCATCATGGCTAACTGCCATTGTGCAGCATCTTTGCAAGAAGTTGCTTCAACATACGAAGAGGGCTCGAGATCCTTAATCTCTTCTTCTGCAGCTACGAACGCATGTGCAATCAGATTTTCTTGCTCTATAAGACGTTCCGGTTTCCGTATCTGCCTTTTGTCCCTTCCCTTCGCAATTGTGTATGGTTCATTGGAAGCAAGTTCTTCAAGATCTGCATCTTTTGACTCATCAATTTGAGTCTCTTGATCCCGTTCCTTGGTAAGCTCCACCGGTAGCTCCACCTGCTCGTTGTTCTCGTTTCTAGATAACTCCACAGAAACTTTACGAGGATCAAGTATAGAGGATTCATCAAAGGTAACATCTCTACTAACTACAAATTTGAGTAAAGACAAACACCATAGTTTGTACCCTTTTACTCCATCTACATACCCTACGAATATGGCCTTTTTAGCCCTTGGTTCAAGCTTACCTTCATTAACATGATAATAAGCTGGACACCCAAATATTCGCAAGTATGAATAGTTAGAGGGTTCACCTGACCAGACCTCATTCGGAGTCTTAAAGTCAATCGCTGATGCTGGAGACCGATTGACAATATGAGAAGCAGTATGAACTGCTTCAGCCCAAAATACTTTGGACATCTTAGCTTGTAAGAGCATACAACGAGCCTTCTCAAGAAGAGTTCTGTTCATTCTCTCGGCAACTCCATTCTGCTGTGGTGTGTGCCTGACCGTCTTATGCCTTGCGATCCCATGAACCTTGCAGAAATTATTGAACTCTTCACTGCAAAACTCCAAGCCATTGTCCGTGCGAAGATACTTGATTTTCCTCTCCATTTGATTTTCAACCAAAATCTTCCACTCTTTAAATGCTTCAAAAGCATCACCTTTTGTCTTCAGGAAACGCACCCAAACCTTTCGTGAAAAATCATCAATGAATGTGAGAAGATACCTCTTTCCTCCCTTCGATGGAAGCTTAGAGGGACCCCATAAATCTGAATGGATGTAGTCTAGCACCCCTCCCGTCTTGTGCTTGCCAGTGCTGAAGCTGACCTTTTTCTGCTTCCCTAAGACGCAGTGCTCACAAAATTCAAGTGTGCTGATCTTCTCACCATTTAAAAGGTTGCGGTTGCTCAACATCTCCAATCCTCGTGCGCTCATATGGCCTAGTCTCATGTGCCATAATTTTGCCTTGTCATCATTAGATAACTGCACTGTAGATGCATTTACAGAGCCAATAATGGTGCTTCCCGCAAGTGTGTAGAGGCCATCCTCCAGCTTGGCCTTCAACATGACTAAAGACCCTTTAGTCACTTTCATAGTTCCTCCTTCACTCATGTACTTATAGCCTTGTTTATCTAAAGTACCCAGGGAGATCAAATTCTTCTTTAGATCAGGAACATGACGGACTTCTGTAATAGTCCTCACGATTCCATCATGGCAGCGAACATGAACTAAACCAATGCCAACTATTTTACAAGTTGCATTATTGCCCATTAATACAGTTCCTCTACTTGTTTCATAGCTGCTGAACCAATCTTTTCGGAATGTCATATGCAGAGTACAACCAGAGTCTAAGACCCATTTGTTGTCATAGACTCCACTATTGCATGATGTTGTTAGTACATAATCATTATCATTATCAT
Organism: Solanum sitiens; assembly: GCA_016801875.1. Lineage (NCBI taxonomy): Eukaryota > Viridiplantae > Streptophyta > Magnoliopsida > Solanales > Solanaceae > Solanum > Solanum sitiens. Next base: position 4,079,307 of record JABWTJ010000069.1, on the reverse strand, counting down.
GTACTTGCTCAACAATGGATGCGCTCGCCTTTTCTTTGGACTTCGACGTAGGGCAATCTCGTTCAAAGTGCCCCTTCTTGTGACAGCCCCAACATTCCGCATTCTTTTTGTTCACACGAGACTTTGATCTGTACTTTGATTTGCTCCTTCCCTGTTGGCTAGTACGACCTCTTACAAAGAGTCCACTAGCTTCGTCACTTTTGTCTCCTTCAAAATGCATCCGCACATCACAAGAGTTTAGTGCTTGCCGCACTTGCTCAAGTTTAATAGGTTGTTTGCTATACATCATTGAATTCTCAATATCACGATATTTTGAAGTCAATGAAAATAGCAAAGAACATGCAAGCGTCTCCTCGTCCTTTTTAATTCCAGCAGTTTGTAAGTCCATCACAAGTTTATTGAACGCATCTAGATGGTCTTGCAACAAAGTACCTGAATCCATCTTAAATGTATGAAGACGCCGTTGTAACAACATCCTTGTTGTCACTGACTGGTCCTGGTAAAGCCCTTCCAGCTTTTCCCATAACTCTTTGGCCGTCTCTTCGGTACTTGTACTCACTTCACAAAGTACGTTAGGTGCAAGGGACAGTTGGATTGCACTCAATGCATCTCCTTCAATCTTTTCCTTGTCGGAATCCGATATCTTATCGGGGTACTTTCCGTCAATAGCATGGATTGAACCTTCCCTCCGCAGTAACGCTATCATCTGGATTTTCCAGATATTGAAGTTGTTGCGCCCACTAAATCTATCAATTTCAAACTTCATGGAACTCATTTTTTTTACTTGTTCTTCCTTTTCTACTACAATGTATTTGGAACTACAGAAAACCAAAGTAATCCTTTTCTGATGTGGAAGTTCAGACTGTGCTGCAACCACAGAGCATACTCAGACAGAACCTTGGCTCTGATACCAATTGTTAGCGGAAATGTGAAACTAAAGAACAAGGAAGAACAACAATATTAACGTGGTTCGGATCAAAATGATCCTACGTCCACCAAAGAACAACTGCACCAATATTTATTTCACTCTACAAAGAATACAAGTGAAATACTACAAGAGAGAGAACACAAATGCCTTAGAAGGTGAGAAGGCAAGTGAGAGGATGATATGAAAATGAATTAAGAGCTACCTATTTATAGGAATAAATTCATCCTATTGATGTCATCCATGACAACACTATGTGTCAAAATTGTCAAGATTAAGATAGCAAACCATTTTATGGTTTGCCTAACTTTCACCTACCAAGATACAATCTTTGACTTGTATTTTGTACTAATTATCTTCCTACCAAATATTCATATTAATTCATCTTCCATTTAGTTTGATTCCACAAGAACCAAAACCAACTCTTTCACAATCTAACCTCAAAAACTGATCCAACATGATTCGCGCCGACTATCATGATGGTAAAATGATAATTTTATAAAAATTCTAAAAGTAAACTTTAGGGTCATTACAAATATAAATTCAAGAAATGGATTAGAAAGAAAAGATAATCCATGATAACCTGAAAGAGTAATCTCACCCTTAGAATCAGAAAATGTGGTATTCACAACAGAGGGCGCGCAACAACCGTTAAAATATATCTTATACTCAAAAAAAGAAAAGCAGGTGTATTATCAATATAAAACACAATATAATGATAGGATCAACGATTAGCTCCAAATATACGATATATGAACATAAAACTATAACTTAGTAGAATAGTACAACACATGTATAAGCAGTAACCATAAACCACACTCTCTGTTCTCAACCTAACTTAACAGCCACATGAAACGTCCAAGATCATCATAATGAATAAAACATGATCACTCATGGGACCGAAGAATAATTATGCAGAAAATAGGAGGTTTTGAGACTTTTTCTGCATAAAATTCTGGCTTACCCCGCTATAGCAACCTTGTTATAGCGGTTGTTAGTCTGCTATAGCACCTTCACACTCCCTCTATAGCTAGAAGTACTCCACAGACTCGAAACACATGAGAAGTTCATTTTGCACAACATACCCTGACATCCCGAACTATCCGTTTCACATCAAGATCGATTCTGAAAGTTTTACTCATCTGAATTCGATTTTGTAAATCCCTACAAGTTCTTTGATATCTTGGCTACTAGAAATTAAGAACCAAGCTTAGACATTGCAGTCCCACTCATTCCCGGATGATCCTAGACCTCGCTTCGCGCATATCCATATGAGACTAGCCTAGCTTTGAATTTTTAAGTCACTACCCAAAAAGCTTTCTGGCTCAATTTCTTTCATCATTGGTCAAGTCATAACAACCGGAATGGATCGTTACACTTAACCATTCCGACTTTTTAATTTTACTTAGGTTGACATTGTTAAAGACAATAATATTAAGTGATTAAAGTTAAGCAATTTTTTAACAAATTATCACATGAGATTGATTCACACAGTTCAATATGACATTAGATTATATAGAAATTTTGTGTACAAGTTTTACCATCATAATTATCAAAAGGGATAATTTGAACGTTTTCACAAAAAAAAAAAATTGACCCTAATATGAAGGTACTTGTAGAAGTCATAACTAAATACTTATAAAAATATGTATTTCTTACTGACTTTTAAATAAATTAATTACACACTTTAACATAGAATTTTTGTTTACGTGTACCTTCTTGAACCAATTTTTTTTCATGTATCATGTATAGTAAGTTATATATTGATTGTTAGGAAGTGAGCTCATGTAACTAGTTTGTACTTTCTTTGTACCAATTTGTGTGGTCCTATTTAGATTTGAAGAGTTAAAATTTATTCGGATGTTGTGATTATTTAAATTTCATCATAAAATTTATATTCTTGGAAACTAAATAAAAATATTACTCTTTGTCTCCATTATGTGAGATATATTTTTTTGGTTCGTCCCAAAACAACTGTCAATCTTTCTATAATTGAAAATAACATTAAATACTCTTTTATCCTTCGCAAAATTATTTATAGCAACATTGATCAATAATTATTTAGAACCATAAATTTTAAGAGTCTTCATTTTTTTTTAACTTTGTAACAAGGTCAAATAGTGTCACATAAAATTAAAAATAAAGACCAAGTTAAATGACTTATAATTCAAAATGCTTGAAAGAACATATGAACAAAATATGACTGAAAAAACTTGTTTAACACTCAAAAACTAAAGAGTACTACCTATGTTCTATATTAGATAAACACTTTTTATTTTACATTGTAATTAAAAAATCATTAATAGATTAATCAACTTTACTATTTTACCTTTTGTTCATATTATTAATTAGCCTCTTGAAAAGAAATTCTTAGATCTTCAATTATTTAAACTCCAAAGGTCATATATATTGCAGGGCTAAAATAGAAAAAACAACTAATTAATTTTATCCTAATTTAGTAAGCAATCAAGTAATATCAGACAAATATTTTTAGTACGATATCCATTTTATATGAAACAAAAGAAGTGTTACAAGAATAGTTGTTGTTATACTATAGTATATGAATGGTAAGGGTCTCATTGGCATCTTTTCTCAGCCTATGAAGGAAGGGAAAAAAAGAAGTTTAAACACATGGAGACTTGAAAAAGATAATGGAAAAAAGAAGTTAAAACACATGTAGACTTGAAAAATAAGAAGATATTTTCCATTTTTTGTCTCTCATTTTTCTTTTTATCATGGTCCACACGCAATGTACAAAGCTGTTTTTCATGATTATAAATTTTATTATTTCTATATATATATTTTTTCTTTAGAATGACAGGAGTCCAACTGCTTCCACTTAAACAAGTTATAGAGAATTCTTATACTATTGTATTGAAGACTTAGAAATTTGTCTTCACATATTTGGACATATTAGTTAAAGTCATATTATTTTTTTAAGTTATATAATATGGTACTATATATTATATACTGTACGCGTTAAAAGCTAGTACAAGTGCTAATAAGCTTCACTTGAGTGGTTTCCAGATTTGGTCATTTGTCAATTCTTACAGCACAAGTACTTCTTCTTGTTCCCACACGTCCAACAAGGTTGCAACTTAAAGTTCATTATCTAGAAAAATTAACCTTTTTGGGTTAAAAAAATATGGTTTTGATTTATAATGTAATTATGAGTTTAACATCTATGGATTTACTGAATTAAAAAATATATTTTACATTATTAAATCACTTATAAAAGATAATTATAGTGATTGTCTAATAAGTGATTAACACGGGCGATACTTGTCTTAAACCCCAAAATTTGAGAGGTCTCATTTTTTTTTAGCAATAATGAGATTCTTATAGGCATCTTTAAAAATGTAAAAAAAAAATTCCATACTTTTTAATTTTTAATTTAATTCTATATGATTTGAAAAACAAATACTTTTTTTATTTATTAAACTTCAAATTATGTTCAATTTAAAATCAGATAAAAGAAACTAAAATGAAGGAAATGCTATTTATTGAAAAAGTAATTTTTTTCATATTAGTTTTACGTCTCAAAATAATTTTTAAAGAAACATATTAATAGCTTTACATCTTAAAAAAAAAACTAAAAACATAAACTTTAAATTAGAAAAAATATTATTAGTATTCAAAAGTTTAAGGTCACCAAAGTGCTTAAGTCACACCTTGTCACTAATGGAAACTTTGAAAAATAAGTCAAACAACCCCATATAGCAAGTTTAATAACGTGTAAAAAAGATATATTTATCCTATTGTCCTATACAAGTAAAAATTATAATTACAAGTACTTATCATCTCAAATACTTTAACTAAGATGATAATTGATTTCCTCATCTTGCTGAGATTCAATCTTCTAATGTGTAGTTAACTAGTTTGTTAATTTTCAATTTGTTTCTCATTTGGAGTTAAAAATCAAACTCACTAATTTGTATATTTTTTTAAATCATTCGATATTTAAAATTTCATTAAGACGAATTTGCATCTAATAAGTCATTAAAGGGAGTAAACCGCTCTCCGTACTCTCAAGAGGCTCTATTTTCAATATTCAAATTGAATTCTCAATATCTTATAGAATAATTAGTTCAGAAAATAGAAATAAGGAGCCCTATAGAGAATGTAATTAAAAATTCATAATAGAATTTGACCATAACAATTAAATTGATTATCTTTATACATAAGAACCTTAAATTACTTAATAGAATAGATTGAAAAATAATCACAAACATCACTTTCCGGCTATTTCACCACCCTTCTAGATGGTTAATTATTTGGATACTTTTATGAATAATTAAGCATTAAGTATTCTTCATAAAGTAATGTGGCCCTTGATCTGAATTTAGAAAATCAAAATTAATTAAGTATGAATAATATTGGACAAATTGTAAAAATATGAAGAAAAGGACCTCATGCTTGATGATATTTTCTAATGCATGTGCTACACGAGCTGACTTCTTTAGGCCATCTAATTCATGTCATTCTCTATCTCTAGACACGTAATAAAATGGTAGTTAAAAGAATTAGGAAATATGGATCTGCCTCACCTATAATAGCAACTCACAAAGTCTGCATCCTAATATATCTACATGACCTTGTTTTAATTTGTTTGTCCAATTTTTCTTTAAGTTCATTTCAAAAACATAGGCGAAACTATAGAAAATTCAAAAAAGGGAAAAAAAAACTCAATAGGGCCCAACAAACAAATATGTGGATTCACCAACAATTTGGAAGCAACAAGTAGGGGAGGAGTCATCTTATGAGGAGTTCATTCAAATCCCCTTTATTGAAAAAATTATATTATTTATATATGACTAAAATAATTTTTTATTTATATATGGCATATATCAAACTCTCTTCGATTAGTTTGTGTGATTATTTTTATAGATTTTGAACTTCTTGAGTGAAAATTTTGGTTCCGCCGCTAACAAGTACTCCTCATTTATTTCAAGTTCCTATGACACGAGATGTGAGAAACACTAGGACTATACAACCGCAACATAGAAATGTGAAAGACTGTACCTCGGACATCTCACATAAAAATTCAACTCACAAGTCACCTTCCTAATATTTTATATTCTCTCCGTTTCATATTAGTTGGTCACTTTTCTTTTTATACACATATTAAGAGATACTCCCTCGTCCGGTATTGTTTGTCATTGTTTCTATTTTTAGAGTCAAACTATAAAAATTTTGACTAACATTTTAAGATGTATTTTTTCATCATATTAATATGCAAAAAATTGTAATTTATAGTACTTTTCATATAGTTTTAGAATATCTAATTTTTTTGTTTAAAATATCGAATTAATATAATCTAATTTATCTTTGAAAATTAGTCAAATTGACTTTCGATAAGCGCAACATGACAAACAATTCCGAACGGATGGAGTAATAAATAAGAAGATAATTTTACGAACTCATCCCTTAAAAGACTTCTTCGAAATTTTACAAACAAATGTAAACACTTTAAAAAAGAATTAATTGCAAGGATAATGTAGGAAAAAATTAACTAAGACTTTCTTGATTTAATAAAGTGATCAACTAGTATTAGACAATTTTTTTTTTTAAGGAATTGGCTAATGAGTAATTAAATTTTTTTAAGGAATTGGCTAATGAGTAATGAGGACTAAAGTTTTCTTTTCCTTCAAAATAAATCACGCCCTTCATTGGTGAAACTTTCATAAAAATAATTTGTCATCCACAATATGACATCATGTAAGTATAAGACTTGTGTTTACTTTAAGCGATTTTGAGTCGATTCATTATGTTATCTATAGCTTCAACAATTGAATTAGCACCCAATAATTCTACTTATGTCAGTTTGAACCAATCAATTAAAGATCTACAACGTCACTCATAGAGTGCTTCATAAAGCGTCATTAAGAAACTCACATAATTACTATTGTTATAAGAGAAATTTATAGGACGTAAATTTAGATCGTGAACCATAGATTAGGATCTTGACTCAACTTTAGGGATTTTGATTTTAACTTAAGTTTCACAGATTGAGACCACATATCGCGAGTCAAATCACGAGCCGTGAATGAACTCGTGGAATGAAGTGTAGAAAATTATTATTTTGCATTCACGGATTCAATGTACAGGTCATAGATTAATCCACAGACCGTAAAATATCGGTCTCATAAATTAAATTTTAGAGATCAGAAATTTCGATGGATTCCATGGACAGGATCTATGGACCGTAGATCATTCCACGGACGTAGATGGTCCTCATGGAATATGCCATGACCCAAGGTACCCCTTAGGTATAACATGGTGTATAGGATCCTGAAAGGCCCTACATAAGCTACTTAGCTACATAAGCTACTTAGCATACATCATACAAAATAATAGAAAGTCAAAAGATATTAAAAATTTACTTTTCAAAGTTTAAGAGTTTTATCAAACTGAAGTGGAAGTCTACTAAGTCTCTCATTTGCCATATAATACATCAAGATGTGATCGAGATGTAACCTTCACATTGCGTACAAAGTTTGGAAGTAAGAAATGACTGGAAGCTATAAAAGTCCGATCCTCGAAGCATGAGGACTTACCAAAATTTGAAATCTCTCCAACAACATCTAGCTACGAAGTTGAGAACCCTGAATGTTGGATTCGAGGACCGAGACTCTTTTATCGCTTTTATGTCATTTCCATTTCAGATTTTGCATGTGATGTATGAGTTACATCTCAATCACTTCTTTGATGTAATAGATGGAGTTAAAACTTATGTTTAAACTTGAGTTTTTGATCAAATTCTTTTTTATGAAATGTTAACCTTTTAAACTCTTTTGTTTCTATTATCTTGTATGATGTATGCCAAGTGACTTGTGTAGAGCCTCTCAGGGTCTTATACGTCATGTCACATCTAGAGTATACTTCGAATTGTGACAGATAAGAATGTGACACCAAGACTTAAACTAAGATTTATAAAGTGGTTGTTAGACCACTATGTTGGATGAGGTTAAAGTTGGGCATTGAAGAACTCGCACATCCAATCTAAAAGATGAACATAACGAAAAATGAGAATGTTATGATGTATGTGTGTTCTTACTAGGAGAGATACAATTAAAACCGGGGATATTTAGGACAGAGAGACCTTTGTGATGTAAAAGATGCGGAAAGGGACGCTGAGATGTTTCAGATATGTGAAGAGAAAATACATAGATGTTTTAAGTAAGGAGGGTGTAAGAGATTGGTAATGGTGGGTCTAATGAAGGAAGAAGAAGTATATATTGAAGAGAGTTGATTAGATATGACATGACACATTTGCAACTTACCGATGACATAAACCTAACTATGAAGATACATGTAGATCAAGAATTAGGATAGAAAATTAGTAGGTAGTCATGAGTCGTAGTATCCCTTATCAATACTACCATTATATTGCTTTTGTTTGCTTATTCTTTGATATTATTTTTACCTGTTATTTCATTTACTTCGATTATCATATTATCTATTATAGCTACTGTTCTTTTCTCCATTATTTTCAACATGGTTTCTTCTATATACTGTGTTTCTCGGATACATATTTTGATATGTTTTACTTGAGTCAAACGTCTATAAGAAAAAATCTCTCTACTTTTACTCCTCTTACCCTAGTAAATACACTATTGTTGTTGAACTTATATATATATATATATATATATATACATATATATCTCAAGAAATTTAAAGCATGTTTGGAATGACTTATTTCGAGTGTTGTTAAGTCAAAATAGCTTTCAAGCACTTCTTAAGTATTTTGATAAATTAAAAAAATGCTTATAAATTTTGTTTAAACTAAATAACAAAAATAAGCTATAAAATTTCTAACTTATACCTTTTGACTTATAAGTCAAAAATTAAAAGTCAATCCAAAACCAGCTTACTGGCTTTAACTTTTCAGTCATCTTTAAGGTTTTGAAGTGTTTTGATAACTCAAAAAAATGTTTGTAAGCGCTTTTTTTAAGCTGAAAAAAGTATCAAAAAATCAAAAGCAGTAAGTTAAATATTTTTAACTTATAACTTTTAACTGTTAACTTTAAACTTACGACTCACCTTTAAAAAAGAAATCAATCCAAATACCCCTTAATCTATTATCAAATTCTAGCTCTATCATGGTACTTTTTGCTACATTAAAGTTCTAAAGTCCTGACAATTGAATCTGGTCCCATCAACTTTACCCGAAGTTGTTGAGTAGTATAAAATAGATTTATAGGTTAAAGGTTATATTGTGATCTTTCTATCGGGCATGGAGCTAGAGTATAAATTAAGAATTTAATAAAAAATTATTAGTATTAACTGTTAAGAAATATGCTAAACATTTTCACCTTATTAATTTAAAATCTCAAACTCACACGTTCCAAAGTATAATTCAAACTCCGCTTTCTATGGATGTGTTTTTTTAGTTGTTAATTGCAAGATGATAACTTAGTTCCTGACTTAAGTGTGTGTAATTTACTTATAAGTCACATCAAAACCTAATTAAAAGAAGGAAAATTTTCAATGTAGAATTATATTAGTATTAAGTAGAGCGTATTTTCTAAGTTAGGCTCACTGTTAATTAGTCACCCTTGGACTTTTCCAATATGACTTATAATTAGAAAAAAAATCAAGTATTTAGAGTACTTCTAGTCTTTGAATGAGAAATAAAAACCAAACATGTCTGCTGTTTATTGAAAGTTTCCAGCCTATAGAACGACATTTACCAAATTTGTTGAAATATTTAAAAGAATCTTCTATATTAATTACTATATGATTGCATCTTTACCATGTATGTATAGGTATATACAGTCATACACATACATCTACATATAATTTTTGGAGAATATATACGTCAATTATTCCTTTAAATTTGTTGATAAATTTTATTTAGACACTCAAATTATGATAAACACGTAATAAAGTGTTCCATCAAAGGCTTTTGGTTCATATTTTGCATTTTTTTGTGTTCTCAAATGTCTATTATGCAGATAAGTTAATAATATAAAATAGGAAAAAAAGTCTGAAATATATCCGAACTTTGATCGATATTGCTGTAATGATACCAAATTTTGAAAATGACTTTTTACCCCTGCATTATTTAATAGTGTATTTTAAAGGTATATATGTGTGTGCACGTGGACACGTTACTATTTATAATGATATAATATTTATGATGCCCACGTGAACACATATATACCTTTAAAATACACTATTAAATAGTGTAGGGCTAAAAGATCCTCCATAAACTTTGGTATCGTAACAATAATTTTGGCCAAAATTAAAGTATTTTTCAGATTCTTTTTCCTTATAAAATATGATATCTCTTTTAATGCTAGTGTAAAAGAGACGACAAATTCAACATCTTTAATTTTGTATTTTTATATTTCAGTATTATGCTAATGAGAAAATAAGCATTAAATAAATAAATAGATATTATGAATTTGACTTATTAGGATGGTACGTGAGATGAATGAACTCAAGTACAAGGAGTACGTGTTTATACCGTCGGCACTATTTTTGCTCTGTTAAAAATCTTTATTTATTGTCTTATTAATTAATTATACTTTTTGTGCTTCTACAATAAATTATAAGATAATGAAAAATGATATTTACCAGTTTTGTCGATAGAGTAAATGAATTAGTTATTATTTATACAAGTGTAGATTCCTTTTTTTTAAAAAAATAAATAAATTGTTAGTTCAGAACAAACAACTTTTAGTTAAGCCAAGTTGTATATTAGTTAAAAGTTCTTAGAATATCGGCTAACCTAATCTCAAAGCTCCTCCTTAAGTTTTCACATTCCAAAAGTCAAATATTAGTGAAATTCAATTACTTATTTTATATTAAAATTAATACATATATATTTAGTTTTTTTTTTTTTTTCTTTTCCCTTGAGCCAAATATAATACTATGGATTTTCTACGCTTATCATGATCAGTCAAATTTTTAAGTTATATGTGTTAATTAAAAAAAAATGTTATATGTGTTAATAGTATAAACAAATATTTAGTATATATTTTAAGTTATTTGTAAGGTAACACTAATAGATAATCATAAAGTAAATAATGAAAATTATATTGTATACTTATAATTTTAATTTTAACTTTATATATATAACCTCCGTCACCTTTAATTATTATAGTTTTCATTTTAGAGTAAAATTATAAAAACTTTGATTAACATTTTTACGATATATTTTTCATCATATTAATATGCAAAAAATTATAATTTATAGTATGTTTCATATAATTTGTGAATATCTAAATTTTTTGTTTAAAGTATCGAATTAATTTAAATTAATTTAACATTGAAAATTAGTCAAATTAACTTTCGGAAAACGTAACATGACAAATAAAAGTGGACGAAAGGAATACTAGTTTACCACCGATGACAAAAGTGAACGAAAGGAATACTAGTTTACCACCGATGACATCATTTTCTTATTTATGATGTCGTTACCTCTAGGTCCCCCCACCCCCCACCCCCACCCCCACCCCAAACCCCTCCCTCCCTTTTCATTCTTTTTCCTTTATTTCCATTGTCTTATAAATATTCCCTTTGTTCACTCCAAGTTAAACGTACCATTCCAAATATTCTCCTTTCTCACATTTTCTAGCACGTAAAAACATTTCTCTAAAGAATTAAGAAAAAAATGGAGTCTAGTAGTGACACCACCAATGCCACCACTATTACTTCTTCACCACCATCTTCTCGGTCCGTCTCACCGGCCTCTTCCTCTCCTCCTAACTCTCCACCATCGCCACAAGTCGCGGTAGTCGTCAGCCCTTGTGCTGCCTGCAAGATCTTGAGGAGGAGGTGTGCGGAGAAATGTGTGTTGGCTCCTTATTTCCCTCCTAATGATCCTATCAAGTTCACTACCGCTCATCGCGTCTTTGGCGCGAGCAATATTATCAAGTTCTTGCAGGTATACTTTCAAATTATGTTAGCTACGAGCTATTTAATAGCGCGATAAAATTCATAACTATTTAAGAGCCATGGACTAATTAATATAAGAGTACGTAGATTGTTCAAATAGTTACAATAATTTAATAGTGAAATACCTGTTGTCCTTAGTAGTGCAAGAAAGGCTATTCATTTTCAAGCTTACATGTTTTTTTTTTCAAATGCTTTGGATACTATACTTTGGCATTTCAACAAATATAATGTTTTTTTTCTTCAAATTACTGTTCTTTTCCATGTGGCTGCATTTTCAATTTTATTTTTTCTTTGTCCATTTGACTTTAATTAGTTTTGAAGAAAAGAAAATGTGGTTTGGTACCAACTATACTCATGGTCAAAATAATCAAAATCATTTTTTTCCCTCTCTTACACACATAATTCCACCTGTTAGGTTTGACAAATTTGAATAATTTCGACAGTTACACTAGTTATCATGAGGATTTACCTTATATATATCATTGTAAATATATATATTTATTTTAACATATTGTTACAATTGGTGATTTGCCTAATTTTCCAAAGTCATTGATTTCACTAATAATGTTAGTTATCTTTAATATAGTGACCTCATAATTATGTTCTTCAATACTCTTAAAAAATAAACGACATATTTTTACAAGATCTGACATACACGTCAATAGAAGTTAAACGAAAATCATTAAACATAACCATATCTTATTTGTTTAAGTGCAAATTTAATAAATAACATATTTAAGAATGATATTAATAGTTATAATAACAGGACTTTCTCGTTTTCGATACATAACATTAGATTTTTTTTTTTTTTAGGAACTACCGGAATTTCAAAGAGCAGATGCTGTGAGTAGTATGGTGTATGAAGCCAATGCTAGGTTGAGGGATCCTGTCTATGGTTGTGCAGGAGCAATATGTCAACTACAAAAGCAAGTGAATGAGCTTCAAGTACAATTAGCTAAAGCACAAGCTGAGGTTGTCAACATGCAATGTGAACAAGCTAACTTTATGACACTTTTTTGTATGGAAATGACACAATCTCCACAAGCATTATCACCACCACAACAATCATTGGATAATTTCACACAATATGGAAGTACACAAATCAACATGAGCATCTTAGATGATAACAATGTTGGATCTATATGGGAACTCTTTGGACATGTTTAAATGGAACCATGTTCATCTAATTAACTCATAGATGACAATAATTTTCACTAAGTTAATTATGTTATATGGGGAGAAAATAAAATTGATGCAACTTATAATTTTAGTGTAAGGAAATTATGAAACTAAAATGTAGTATAGTATATGAACCAAATCTTGAATAAATTTGAGTCTTTAAGATCATAATTTTCATGATTTTTCTAATGGTTTTGATAAAGCAAATGAAGTTGACGGGTATAGTTTTATTTTTTCTTCTATATATATAGTCCAATCCTAATTCACAATATAATATTGAATACAACTTATACAAGTCAATGTTTTTTGGTCACCTCATGATTTTACTATCGAACATATACAAGTCAATGTTTTTTGGACAGTCTTGGCCTACATAATGGGTCCTCCTCAAGGACCATTTGATTTGTCCTTGGGGAGTTTTTACCTGACGTTTCCAACCCAAATATATTTGTACACATGTTAAGGACATCTCACATCAATTTCATCCAAAACGAACACGTAAAACTTGACGAAACACACTAAGGCACACAAGGACGTTTAAAGGCAAATCCTTCGAACGTCATGGACGTTTGACCTCCAAACTTCACCAAACTTTAAACATTGTCTCCTAACATCATTATAACCCATTTTAGGACTTCAAAACATCCAGACACAAAATGTTAGGCATTTTAGAGGTGTTACAATGGGTGTGATTTATCCATGTAAAAACGCTTTAAAACCTTTTTAGTATATGTTGATTGATGGATAAATATTCAATTTGTCAAATGTTCATTCTGAAGGCCAAGACAAAATTTGTCTTACCAAGATCTTTCATTTCAAATTCTTTCTTCAAACGCTCAACGACTTTTGAAATCTCTTTAGGAGTTCCAATGATGTTCAAGTCATCAACATAAACAAATATTATTATAAGTTCAGATTTTTGACCTTCATATAAAAATATAAGGACAAATAGGATCATTCTTATAACATTCTTTTAGCAAATATTCGCTAAGACGATTATATCCTATTCGCCTGCTTGTTTCAATCCATATAAGGCTGAAGCTTTATTGGACAACTTCCTTTTGAATTTTTATATGCTTTAGTCACTTTGAGTGCTTCAGAGATTTTCATATAAATATTGTGGTCTAGTGATCCATACAAGTAGGTTGTGACAGTATCCATTGGAGGCATTTCAAGCTTTTCCTGAACTATCATATTTATTAGATACCTGAAGGTGATTGCTTTATATCTTATGACTTAACAATTATTTTGCATTTTCACACAAAAAACCATTTGTGCCCTACTGGTTTGACACCTTCAGGTGTTCGGACTATTGATCCAAAAAGTTCATGGTTTTTAAGTGAAGCCAATTCTGTTTTAATTGCTTTCTTTCATTTTGACCAATCATTTCGCTATCTACATTCGTTGACAGATCTTGATTATAAATCTCTCATTTTGTTGCATTATTTCAATTGCAAAATAATAAACAAAAATATTATCCACCATAATATTATTTTGATTCCACATTTTTCTCGTTGAGACATAATTTATAGAGATCTCCTCTTTCTCATTATTTTTAGGTATATGTACCTCCTCAGTGGTGTCATCATTTATTATGTCACGGCTCTCTTCATGAACAATTGCCTCCATATTATGATCATCTTGATCATTTATTCCTTTCCTTTTCTGAGGATTTTTATCCTTGGAACCAATTGGTCTACCACATTTTAAGCATGGTCCAGACTTATTTGCCTTAATATTTTGTCCTATCGGGACATCAATTCGAACTTGAGCATTAATAATTGGAATATATGATTTAGTAACCCACGGAAGGTTAGTAAATGTATCCGACGACATGTTTGTAATATTTTGCAAATAAATTATCTTTTGACTCTGTTGATCACATTGATTTGTTCGAGGATCTAAATGAGACAGATAAAGTGAATTTCAATCTATGTCATTTTCCAACTAATTTTGTTCTCCCCATAATGATGGATATACTGATTTATCAAAATGACGATCAACAAATCTTGCCGTAAATAAATCTCCGATTCTAGGTTTCAAGTATTTTATAATAGAACGAGATTCATACCTAACATATATCCCCAACCTTCTTTGGGGATCCACCCTTGTGAGTTGTGGTGGAGAAATAGGAACATACACCGCACAATCAAAGATTTGTAAGATGGGAAATGTTTATCTCCTGACCAAAAATCAATTGGATGTCATGATAACTGGTTGTCCTTATGCGCACAAGTGCCGCTGCATGCAAACTAGCATGGCCCCAAACTGTAACATGCAACTTTGCTCTCATCAACAATGGTCTAGATATCAATTGGAGACGTTTAATCAATGTCTTTGTTAGACCATTTTGAGTATGAACACGTGCAACGGTATGTTCAACTGTTACTCCTGTGGATAAACAATAATCATTAAATGCATGAGATGTAAACTCACCAACATTATCAAGACGAATTGTCTTTATTGCATAATTTTGATTGTGCTTTTAATCTTATTATTTTAGCGAGCAACCTTGCAAAAGTCACATTGCGAGTTGACAATAAACAGACATGTGACCATCTTATAGATGCATCTATCAAGACCATATAATATTTAAATAGTCCATACACGGGTTGAATAAATACATATATATCACCTTGTATTTATTCCATAAATGCAGGGGATTCCACCCCAACCTTAGCCACTGATGGTTTGATAACCAACTTTCCTTGTGAACAAGAAGCACAAGAGAATTCCTTTGATTGAAGAACATTTTGGTTCTTCAAAGTATGCCTATTTTAATTTTCAATTTTTTTGTGCATCAGTAAACCTTTTGTTTACTACGACATGTGATTCAGTTGTACCAATATTTGTATGGTATAACCCAGAAGAAAGTGCAAGTGATTTTTCATGGAAAGTTTTCTTCTTCGCATTTATTGTAGTAATATAAAGGTATTCAACCTTTCCTTCATTCGTAGTCTCAATATGATAGCCATTTTGGCGAATAACCTTGAAACTTAATAATTTCTATGAGACTTACTAGAATACAATGCATTGTCAATTACCAATAATGCTCCTCCAGGTAGTAATAAGGCGCTCTTCCAGAGCCCTCAATCAATTTTGTTCTATCGAATATTTTATTAACAAATGTCTTTTTCATTACCAAGTGAGAGAAATATTTCTTCTTTTAGTATCGTATAAATTGTGGCACAGTCCAGAAGACACGTATCTCCACTACTCATCTTAGATCCAACTGAAGACCCAGAAATTTTATTTATCTTCAAAGAATAAAAGTACATAATAAGAAGTATGAAATTTAACAAAAGAAGTCTTAGGTACATCAACTTTAATTAAGACACTAAAAATACATAAAAACATTATTCATTTCCTAGATCAATTATTAATCTCAGTTGCGGTCCCCCAATGAAGTCCTCAATTCTAGATGAGTAATATCATCGAGCCCATCAAAAGCGTCATCTTTTAATGCTAAGTTTACCTCAACATTCTCATCATATTTTTGAGAAGATTCTGCTTGAAAGAGTCAAATGTGACTCCACCCGGACATTAGAAGAGTAGGCACCACCTTTATTTCCTTTTCTTTTGAAGGAATTTTGATACAGCCTAACAAAATGCTCAGGTGCTTGACATTCATTTTTTCAATGACCTTAAAGGCCACAAAGATGACAGTGATCACCCTTTTCTTTAGAAGGATTATTTTGAGAACCCATATTGTTTTCCCTTTTTAATGACCACTACCTCGACGGTTATTATATCGTCTTTTGTCTTTGACACACCCGCGCACATTATCATGACTTTGATTATTTTGTGTTACTACATATTGTTCGTATGCTTCTACCCCGTGTGCCTCCGGTAATGGAGCACTTTAGTGGTATGGGCTTTATGATTTTTCATTAAAAGGTCATTATATTGCTCAGCCACCAGAAGGCTTGAAATCAGTTTAGAGTATTTATAAAAACCTTTTTCACGATATTGCTGTTGTAGTATCATATTAGAGGCATGAAAAGTAGTTTGTGTCTTTTCTAACATGTCCTCATCTTTAATTGTTTTGCCACATAATTTTAATTGAGAAGTTATTCTAAATACAATAGAGTTATACTCAATTACGGTTTTATAATCTTGAAATCATAAGTGCAATCACTCATATAGAGCCCTTGGAAATACAGTTGCCTTGAGGTGGTCATACCTCCCTTTCAAACCTATCCACAATTCAAGTGGATCTTTCACTATTAAGTATCCAACCTTCAGGCTTTCATCAAGATGATACAAAGGAAATTTCATAACTTTCGCTTTATCCTATTTGATGCCTTATTTTCTTCGATTATACTATCACCAAGACCCTTAGCGATAAGGTGAATTTGAGCATCAAGTATCCATGACAAGTAATTCTTTTCAGAAATTTCAAGTGCCCCAAATTCAAGTTTTGACAAATTCAACATGATAAAAACTATCATAAAATAATTGAGTTAATATCATGGTGTTTATTTGTTTATTATGAATGGCAAATTAATACTTCAAATAATAAAGTATAGGATGAGTATATATATATATATATATATATATATATGAACATTAATGTTACAAAAACATGTAAATTCATGAAGCATTGAAATTGTAAGTTTAATATATTTTCTACTTGTTTTGAGTATTTATTACTAGTTTCAATTAACGTCAAATCTTAATAATAATTTCAAGTTATATTTAATACAATATTGAAACGGTAAGAGTTGAATATATTTTCTATTTGTTTTTAAGTGTTTATTACTAGTTTCAATTAACGTTAAAGTTAGTAATAATTTCAAGTTTTATTTAATGCAATACTATATTCTTTGTAACACACAAAAATATATGACAAGAAAATACTTATGAGTATTCAAACTATCATGCTATCATATTGCTTAGAATTAAATTTAGAGTTATAAATTAGTAGCATAAATAACATAATAATATAAACTTGAAATATATTGATTATTATGCCTAGTAAAGTATCATAATAATACCTAAAGAAAGTTATATATGCGGTAATAAAAATATAGATAAAATATTTATGCAAATACTATTAGAGATGTTATAAACACATAAATGTATACCTGACTCTAAAAGAAAGTTGATTAACTTTCAGGAAATAATTTCGAACTAAGTAGGTCTCAGTTGGTTAGAGATTCGTGCTGATAACGTGTTGTAAAATGGGAGGAAAATACAAGAATACACAAACAATAAAGGGAGACAAATGGTGATGGAAAGTATAGAGTGGAGAATATTATTTTAACTCTTTAAGTGTTGTCATTCACAAGGGTGAAGCATATCCTTTTATAGTTAGAAGCTCTTTAAGTGATACATTAAATGTGACATTACAGTAGGTGTAGATTGAAAAGAAATATGTAAAAACATATAATTTTCTACTTGATATCAACATGCCTGCTTGGCATTTTTGAGGGTATTTTAGTTATTTAAGTTGCAATTGAGCAATTGTCTTGGTGGAAAATTCCATTTCTTCAAGATGTTTTGTTAAATTTTGTCTCTATTGACGTTTTTGCCATTATGATTAGTGTCTGATAAAGTGATGATGAAATAGTTACCCTTTAAGTGGGTCCAACCTTACTCTTTTGAAAAATTTGTTTGTCACTTCTTTCCTCAACATTCATTATTATTTCTTTCCTCTATATTTGTCAACTTACCATTATTCATTTATCTAAACATTGTTTAGTTAAATGTATTATTTTTATTATTAACATAAATGTATAGACAATTGAAAACTATATTAAAGAAATATTTTAGCAGTATTTAATTAACTGTAATAGTAGTTCTCTTTGTAAGTGTTTTGTTAATCAATAGCGAAATTGGATCTAATCACAATTAACTAATTTATTAATGTATTGACTAAAATTATTCCTACCTATCAAGTTAAGTTATTTTTCAGAATAAAAATATTTGAGTTATCATTACTTCACTCATTTTTAGCCAAACTTTTGTTCAAATAATCGTTGAACTCTATTTAGGGTTTAAAATTAATTACATCATATACACTTTGTTAGAGAAAGAATGTCACGCCCCGAGTCTACACCCTGAAAGTGGCCAACACTCAAAACCAAAACTGGTCCCCAAGCGAACCCTCATCCTGGCTGACTACAAGCGAAAGACTAACTTAAGCATGCAAAAGCTTAAAACTAAAATAAAAGTTCATAAAACATAAATAAAAACTTCAAGTCCAAAGAAAACTCTGTACAATAAAAAAAGATATTTAACTCGCCATAAATAGGCAACTTTAGTCTTTAAAATATTTAATAAATTAAATGAATAATACAAATTTCTCAACTATACTGATTATATATGAAGCCTCTAACTGACAGATAAAAGTTGGGACAAGACCCACGACATCCTGACTAAACTGAAAAGTAAATGAAATCCTCCGGAAGCAAGGAGGCTCACCCTAGCTAACTCAAACTCTTGGATGTATCAACGAAGCTCCTGTTGATGATCCTGAATATATGTGTTTGCATCATGAGAAGATGAAGGCCAAATGGCTCAGTACGTGGAATGTACGAGAATGTAAGGGAAAATCTAAAACATAAAACATAGGCTTGTTTTTGATAAAAAAGAAACATACTTACCTCTTTTCAAACTTACTCAACTTAATGAATACTCAAAACTACTCAACTTACCCAACTCAAAATTTTTCAAGGATAAGATACCCAACTCAGAGATTAGATACTCAACTTCAAAGATATTATACTCGACTCAATGAAGCACAGATAAACTCAAGATACTCAACTCAAAATGCTCAACATAATTGGATTTATTTCAATATAAAACAATTTTAAAACAAGTGCAATATAAAGAAAAGTTGTTTAAAACATGATTTCAACTCTGTGTATGCAATGATACAACATAACTCTGAATGTATGTAGAAATACAAATAATTGTGTATAAAAATACAATGACTTATCTGTATGTAAAAATATAAATATCTGTTTGAGAGTTTCTCTAACCGACAACCCCTATTATGAGCCTAAGTGATGGTAAAACATTTTACCTCACAGTGCCAAGGACGGTCCTATAACTTTCCATCAGTATAAAACCTTAACTACTAAGTGGATCCACTAGTCTATGCTAAAAAACACTAAGGAATCATCTAAAAAATATGATCCTTCTTCTACCCATGATGATTACATGGTTTATGCAGACTTGAGTGAATATGAATTCGCATCCCCATATCGGTGCTCAATATACTCCCAAAATATCTAAGCTCATATGTTTGTAAAAACAAATCTTCTTCTTTATTTTGAGATAATTACTCAAAACTTAGCTAAAAAATTCTCTTGGAAATTATAGTTTCCACTTTACTGAAAAACTAGTTCAAAGGCTCTTTTGGAAATATCAGTTTCCTTTCTTGTTTAAAATGTGAAAACATTTAATCTTTGGGAATACATAGTTCTGATATACTCTTTTGAATAAATGAACTCAACTCTTTACTCTTTACTCTTTACTCTTACTCTTTACTCAACTTGAGATTCCAATCTTAAAACAAAGTTAAAACCCTTGTAAAAGACTTCTTAAAATAAGGTTCATGCCACATGACGTTAACTCTCAATGCAAGGTTTTCAAAACCATAGATAGGACTCAATACTTGGAACTCAAGAACTTCAATAATACTACTCATTTCAGGAATGCTGAATTTGGAGGTTTCATGCGGAATTATGAGCATGAATAACTGATACGCTCAAATTACACTTCTTTACAGAAGTATCAGCGGTCGTATCAAGTAAAGAACCCAACAATTAGGTTGGGGTCGATCCCACGAGGAAAATATTTTAGACTTAACTTCAATCTACAAGTACGTCTATTTAGTCAAGTCCTTTCCAAAAACAGTTAATTAAAGGGGGGGGGGGGTTGTGAAACAAAAGTGTTCAATTATTTCTAAGTAAAATAAGTAGCATGATTATAACTTTAGTGTTTATCAAGTGATGAGAAAAACTAGGGTGTAAGTGTTCCCCATAGGTTCATAACGCGGTAATCCTAGCTATAACAATTCTTTTCTAGTGTCTTGCATGCAAAGTGATAAGTTATGTATCTCTAAATCCTTGGTCCCGTATTTAGAGAATTTCACCCCGTACCTTGGTCCGGCTACGTGTGTTTAAGTTACTAAACCTTACCTTTACTTCATATTAAGCATCATATTCGATGTATGACTTAGTTACTACTTTGCACCAATCGAAACTAGCCTATTAGATGGTGTCCACTAAATCTATGTCGATAATTCTTTTCCTATTAACTACCCCCTTGGTCCGGCAAGTAGAGATAGGGCAAGTTTTAACGCGTGCACTCGTTAAAAAGACTTCTAAACGAAAGAATTATCAATACATGCAAGAACCTATTCTAGAATTGTTATTTAGCTAGTTTTACCTTGTTAATCACCCATGATTCCCACAACCGTAGTTGTGGATTTAGTTACCCATGCTTAGAAGAACACAATTCATAGTTGTTAAACAATAATTCATGTACTTACTTTGACAAGTTTGAAGAAAATCCAAAAATAACACTCGAAACAACCAAAATTCACTTGATAATTGATTCCAGAAACTTGAATAAATTACTAAATTGCAAAGTTAAGTCTCCAAGAAAAAAAAGGATGAGGAATAATAAATAGTCTAACCCCAAAAATGAGGTTTTAATCCCTATTTCGAAAAACATTATCCTAACATAAAACGAAAGCAATAAAGAAAAGTTTTTCCAAAAAACGCGGCTTCAATCGACGACCCCACTGACGGTCCGTCGATCAAACGACGGACCGTCGACTGCCTCCGTCGGTCCATACATAACATCTTTTCAAAACCTGCACGTTGCATCTTCTCTGATCTAGTCGACGGACCAACAGCATGGTCCGTCGATTTGCTTACGGTCCGTCGATGCCTCCATTGTTCCATACTTCAACTTTTCTTCAACGTCGGGTACTGGAGCAGTCTCTGATCTCATCAACAATTTTCTAGGATGGTCTGTCGATCAATCGACGGACCATCGATCCTTCCGTAGCCCCACACTTGGTCAGAATTCCCCGAGTTGCTTCCAGATGCTTGAACCTCCAGTCTAACATCACCACCTACGGTCCGTCGATGGAACGACAGGCCGTCGATGTCTTCGTGGGTCACTTAAGCACTGATTTCTGCATTTCCGCTTTGGACAACTTTCCTGTAAAACACAGATAAAAATACATTAAAATTACTACCAAAAGGCCCTAAACACACACTAAACTTAAGGAAAAATCCTTGAAAGTACCGTGAAATCACGGTACATGAACACCCTCAACTTAAATTCGTTGTTTGTCCTCAAGCGCCGCACTATGACTCAACACAACACCTTGTACACAAGTATCCTCTTTTAAGATTTCACAATCATATGGCTACCAATCGCGAATTTTTTCATTGCTTTAATGCATGCTTTTACTCTTAGACTCACTAAGATCATTTATGTGGATAAGAACATGACACAGACTCACCACACTCGACACCTCTCCTCTTTTATCTCTCACCAAGGTACCAACTTTCCAATATTGCAACTAGTGCCCTCACTTCAAAAACAATATCCTCCTTTTTCACACAGTGATTTCAAATTTGAGTATTAGGATCATTATTCAACACTCACGCTTAGAACAACTTCACACCTAATTGGTACTTTTTGCCATAGGCTTTCCCTTCTTTTCAGTGCTTTAAGTTCACCAAATTAGACTCTTAGGAACACGATTTCTTTGCTTGTAACGTAGGCTTAGGGTCAGGTATGGTACATATGAATACATTTTAGTGACTTGTTGCCCTCCTTGACATTACAGCTAATCGTCCCACCTCTTTCATTGTCTATTATGCCCTACTTTTCTTTTCTTATCATCTTTGCCTTGTTTTCTCCTTTCTTTCCCTTTTGTGGAAGTGACTCTTACTTATTTTTCTTCAACACTCTTTTTCTTTTTAATCTCTTTCTTTGTTTTTCTTTCTCTACTCAATTGATAATTTTGACTGAGTCACTTCTTTTGTTCACTGTTTCTTTTATTTTCCACATTACTCTTTTCATCCCCACTTTTCGGGACATTACTCATATAGCCACCCTCAACTTATGGCTTTGCCATGAGTCAAGGTACACAATACCCAAGGTTGGGTCAGGGCCAAGCCGAGGTCAGTTTCTGCATTAGCCACCCTCAACTTATGCTTTTGGCCTAAGTTGAGGTGCACATGTCCAAGGAGGGACCAGGGCCAACACATTATGCAGGGAAGACAAATTGGTGTAGAAAAGAAAGGTCTATTGAAATCAGACAATATTTTGATCAAAAGGGGATCAATTTCATTTGGTTTTCTTTTATTTAGGCTAAAGATTGGCTAATTTGAACAAGGGCCTATGATCCTTTTCTAAATGTCTAACACAGATTCCTTTTTGCAGGACTAACCGGGCAAGTTCTAGCTAGGTACCAATAGTGGAACAATCAAATTTCCTCACACTCTCTTGACATTTCATTACCCTATAAGATTATCAGACACCTAGTTCGAGTGTTAGATTTGAGGGTCATGCAGTAGTGCATCTCTATGTCATTCTTAGAGCCAACACTTTCAACATTCATTATACCTAATTATGCAATCATTCTTTTTAGAACGGGATATCATTCATACTTAGCCATCATGCTTCAGATTTCAAATCCATACTTTGTAGAAGATACTACACATGCCGGTTCAACAATAAAGTAATCAGTCTCTTGGGGCAAAAGAACACAGGCAAGAAAACCACTAAGAGAGGATCATGAGTTGGGCTACTCAAACTTCACCCTAACACTCACTTTCCATTCACCCCACCCCCAACAAAAACATGCAATTGTCCCCAATGCATAAGAAATATAAAAACAAGGTGGTAGGTGAAGCAAACCTGAGGCGCATAACGCCGAAGATCAACAAGTAGGCGGGTCCGGTTTCCTGGAACCCGCGCCATCAGTAGTAGGGACACCATTAGTAGTGTCCGCAGCAACATCTGCATCATCAGTGGTGCTCCTCTCAACAGCCTCCAATCTGGAGCTAGAAGCCTCAGCAGCTAACTCACGGGCCCTCATCTTCTGGGCCTCCTCATCAACCAACGAGGCTCTCATCGCAGCCTCCATATCTGATCGCTCCCTCTTTCTAGCCCGATCACCCTCACCCTCACTGGTGTGGCTGGAATGGTGCCTCTTGTCACGCTCACGTGGCGGAGGCGGTGGTGCAGTGATGTTCTGGAATAGTGCAGTGAGTACCGTATCCTCCGCAATCTCTGCAGGTGCAGCCTCAGGCTCGGGTACCCTCACATCAAGTATCGCATCCACATCAGCCCGCAGACTTGCCACAACCACCTGGAGAGTCGTCAAATCGATGGTGGGGGCAGGGCGTGCTAGGACCCTCAACTCAAAAGCATCGAGGCGCTGGTGGACAGCCTGAATCCTCATCTCCGTCTGCTGAGCAACCTTCTTCTCAATCTGGTCCTCAGCCTCGGCAATGGACTTCTGCATCCAAGGCTAGATATGGTGCAACAATGTGGCCATCTGGGCCTCTAGCTTCTGGACCCTAGCAATTGGGACCAGTGTTGCTGATGGTGGTGTAGACCGGGAGGAACTCGGTGCCCTACTAGTGCCAGGGGCAGACTCAACTGGGGTGGTGTCGGTAGGCTCTGAAGCAGCATTATCAACCCCTTGGGCTTGCTCTACCGTATCTGCCAGGTTCTCACCCAACGGTTGCACATCCAATCTGGGCCCTCTATTCGGTGCCGCCTCATTGGCCTCATCAGGGATGAGGCCTATGTCCATTATCCCGATAGGAGTACGGAGAACATCTATGTGCCAAATGGGCACTCCAGCAGGCCTGCACAACTGAAAAATCATACATGCAAAAGGGTAAGTGGTCGAGGCCTTAAAATCTCTCTCATGGATGACACACAGCAACAGTCTCGGAAAGTCAACCTCGAACCCGGCGACCATAGCAACTACCAAGACCGCTCTATCCCACGTAAGGATGTTATCAGCAGCTGTGGGGGATAGGCGGTGGCGGACCAAAAGCCAGATGAACTTGGCTGTAAATGTGAGGTTGGCCTTCTTGATAAGGCCTCTGGGGTTCAGCACCCAGTCTGCGCCCTCACGGTCTACGAATATTTGCTGGGCAATCCACCTATTGGTGGTCTCTTTGAGATCCTTGTCGCGCTGGAAATGGCCCTTCTTGACCACGTTCCACCTGTAGTCAAACTCGGGAGTGAGGGGAACCCTGTTGGCATCTGTATCCTTACCGTATAAAAAACGGTGAATGGCAGGCAAAGAGATATCCACCCGACAGCCACGAACTCGAACCTCAGTGAGTGGTGCCTGTTTGGCGGGGTTAGACCACCTATCCAAAGAACCTTGGAGAGTCGATAAGTAAGAGCCGTAGAACTCTCGCACCAACTCCTCACTGTAGCGTCCCATACTCTTAGGCATCCACTCGAGCTGGTGGCAGGTGAAGAGGTCATGTATAGCAGGGATAGTGTGTAGACTACCTATAAGAAACCGTCTCTCAACTGTCAGAGTCCGAGTCATCACCCCCTTATCATTAAGCTTCGTGGCATCCCTGTAGATCTGGTAATGACCCTTTACACACCACCGGTTGGGATGATCAGCAACCGGTGCAGGTTTCTCATGTAGGGGTGCCGGAGTAGCATCCAAACTCTGGGCCTCATCAGACGAGGCATGGTGTGCAGGTGCAGCCGGGAGAGTGGCTCCCTGTGATCCGGATCCAGAGACAGTTGCCTCATTCGACCCTATAGAGTGGGCCGAATCAGAACCAGAAGTTTCCTCGGAGCCAGATGCTCCCTTAGAACCCGAGGCAGGCCCAGACGGTGTGCCGATCAATGTGCCCTCCTCATCAGACTAGGAGGCAGTGACTACGCCGGGCGCCACCTTCTTAGAGGTGCCCCGAGTGGCCCTAGCAGCTGGTGTCGGGATCTGGGTGCCTGGTGTCACGTATTCGGGGTCATGCTCATCATACGACAATCCAATCATCCGGCGTGAAGGTGTCACGGACTTGGACCGTCCTTTGGAATATACAATATCCGGCTTGGGGGCCATTGGTACCTGTAACGGAGAGTTATTAGTTTCATTGTTTTAGAAGTCATCTTAGATTAGAACTTGCAGTTAGAACGGCCTGTCGATCAATCGACGTACCCTAGTCTACTTTCGTCGTCTAACACTTAGAATTTTTTTTGTAATCACACAAAGCATAGTTTCAGAAAGAAACGACGGAAGTGCAGATCGACGGGACGTAGTCCACTTCAGTCGTCCCAGAGTTCGGCAAATACTGGGTGTAGATATCGACGGTCCGTCAATTGACCGACGGTCCATAGACGGGGTCTCGTGCTGTCGGTCAGAGACAAGTTTTTCAAACATTCTTTGCACCCCTCAAATGGACAATATCAAGCATATACCAATACACCAAACATACAATAACCATCAGCAAACAAATTCGTCATTCTTAGGGCTTCAATTTTGCAAATTTCTATCCTAGATTATAAGATACTATCAATCCCTAAGTCGGAAAACAACAAACAAACAACATGCAGAGTTCATTTAGATAGTTTGCACCCCAAACCCACTCACTTTCCATCGTTCTAAGGGACATGAAATCAATTTTTAACAAGTTTAGCATTCAATTATGTCCCTAAGTCAAGACCCACATACAACACTTTTGATTCCACAGGCAAATGAACGAGAATTCATTGAGCAAAGGAACATGAAATACCTGAGAGTTGTAGTGGAGTGAAGTGAGTGTGTGATCTTGCAACACCAATCGACGTGCCCGCCTTCAAACACTAACCGGAGAAACAAGGAACTAGGGAAGGAACTGTGGAGAAAGGGTTTGGGAGATTCTGGGAGTTTGGGAATTCAGGTTATCTGAAGAAAATTTGGAGTGAATGAATGTGGGAGTTAAGGGAATAAGGGAGGGAAACGGTTGGGGGAATTTAAAAAGGTGTGGAAGGGTAAATGAACAGCTATAACATTATATAGCCGGTCGGGTCGGGTCGGGTCACGGGTTTAGGAACTAATGATTCCCTGTCGACGGACTGTAAGTAAGTCAACGGTCCGTCGACTGATTCGTCGATTGTTCCCTAAATTAGATGATATTGGAAAACATACCTGGGATCCACGTACACCATCGACGGTCCATCTACGGGACGACGGCCCGTCGGTTGGTCCGTAGATCAGTGCACCGGACCAATTTATGCAGATTTCTGGTGGTTTTGGTCCCTACACATTGAGCACCCAATAAGCCATTCTTTTTGTGTTTTCTGGACACGTTTTAGACACGGACCCTAAACTACTCTCTAGCCAACAGTCTAACATAAATAAAAGAAAATTTTAAACGTGACATTGAGTAAAACCAAAGAAAAAATGCAACTATTCCTACAAAGACAATAAAAACCTGTTGTTGGCTAGAGGATACACATTGGGTTGCCTCCCAATAAGCGCTTGATTTAACATCGCGGCACGACGCAAGACGCTTGATTACTCAGACTTCATCAAGATGATATGTCTCAACCACTTCATTTGAATTTTCTGCATGCCCGAGGTAGATCTTGATTCTTTGCCCATTTACAGTGAACCTTGCACCCTCCTTATTCTCCAACTCAAATGCACCATGAGGGAACACTTTAGTGATCAAGAATGGACCAGTCCATTTGGACATGAGTTTGCCCAGAAACAAGCGCAACCTAGAGTTGAACAAAAGCACCAAGTCCCCAACCGCAAATTCACGCTTCTCAATCTTTTGGTCATGGTACTTTTTCATCTTTTCTTTGTAGAGTTCTGAATTTTCATATGCCTTCAAGAGAAACTCATCAAAATCATTCAACCCATTCAATCTCTGTTCCGCTGCTTCATTCCAATCCATCTTCAGTTTCTTCATCGCCCACATAACCTAGTGCTCTAACTCAACCGGCAAGTGACAAGCGTTCCCATATACAAGTTGGTATGGAGACATACCTATGGGAGTCTTGTATGCTGTCCGGTAGGCCCAAAGAGCATCATCAAGCCTCCTTGACCAATCCGTTCTACTAGCATTCACCGTTTTTGCCAGAATTTGCTTGATTTCTCTGTTTGACACCTCAACTTGCTCACTAGTCTGTGGATGGTAAGGAGTGGCTACATTGTGGCGAACCCCATATTTCTCCAATAACCCTTTGAACAACTTGTTGCAAAAGTGGGATCCCCATCACTAATAATGGCCCTAGGAGTGCCAAATCTGGAAAATATGTTCTTTTTCAAGAACGCGGTGACACTCTTCCCTTCATTGTTTGCAAGTGCTATGGCTTCCACCCATTTTGACACATAATCCACCGCCACAAGAATATATTTCAATCCCTGAGAACTCACAAAAGGGCCCATAAAATCAATACCTCAGACATCAAACAACTCAATTACTAGAATGGGACTCAAAGGGAGCTCTTGCCTCCTTGAAATACCTCCATCTCGTTGGCACCTATCACATGACTTGGCGAACTCATGAACATCTTGGTGGATGGTCGGCCAATAGTACCCACACTGCAAAATCTTATGGGCGGTCCGGATACCACTATGATGCCCTCCCACAGGCGAGGAGTGACATGCCTCCAGAACACTTAGCATCTCAACTTCCGGCACACATCGGCGAATAAGCCCATCGGCACAACTCCGGTATAGGTAAGGCTCATCCCAAAAGAACTTTTTCACATCATGCATGAACTTTTTTCCTCTAATGAGTGGACTAGTCCAATGGGACTATATCACTAGCCAGATAATTTGCAAAATCAGCGAACCATGGGATCAAGTTATGAGAAGCGGCCAATACATACTCATCCGGGAAAGTATCATCAATTTCAGCATTTTCACCCAAATCTCGCATATCTTCATCCTCTAATCTGGACAAGTGATTGACAACTTGGTTTTCGGTCCCCTTTCTGTCTTTCACCTCAAAATCATACTCTTGCAATAGTAATACCCATCTAATCAACCTTGGTTTCACATCCTTCTTTGCCATCAAATATCTCAAAGCAGAATGATCAGTATGCACTATGACTCTCGTGCCAAGCAAATAAGAGATAAATTTTTTGAAAGAAAATACCATCGCAAGGAGCTCTTGTTCAGTCACAGTATAGTTCTTTTGAGCTTCATTAAGGGCCTTACTGGCGTAATAAATGGGGTGAATGATTTTATCCCTTCTTTGTCCCAATACTACACCAAGAGCAATCCCACTAGCATCACACATCATCTCAAATGGTTTGCTCCAATCCGGGGAAATAATAATGGGCGCAGACACTAACTTCTCTTTTAACTCTCCAAATGCCTTCAGACATGATTCATCAAAATAAAATTTTTACATTCCTTCTCAAGTAATATTCACAGAGGATGTGCAATTTTTGAGAAATCCTTAATAAATCTCCGATAGAAGCCCGCATGCCCAAGAAAACTTCTCACACCCTTTACAGAGATGGGTGGAGGAAGTCTCTCAATAACCTATACTTTTGCTTGATCAACCTCTATTCCCTTCTCTGAGATGCGATGGCCCAATACAATACCCTCTTTCACCATGAAGTGACATTTCTCCCAATTTAGCACAAGGTTGCAAACTTCACTTCTTTTGAGAACTTCGGCTAAGTGACTCAAACAACGATCAAAAGAGTCTCTAACAACTATAAAAATCATCCATAAACACCTCAATGGTGTCCTCCACCAAATCAGAGAATATCGACATCATACATCTCTGAAAAGTAGCCTGTGCGTTTCACAAGCCAAAAGGCATCCTCTTGAATGCGGAAGTCCCATAAGGGCAAGTAAAGGTGGTTTTCTCTTGATCTTCTGGTGCAATAGATATTTGATTGTAACTCGAATAGCCATCCAGAAAACAGTACCATCCTTTTCCCGCTAGTCTATCTAACATCTGATCCATGAAGGGCATAGAAAAATGATCCTTCTCAGTCCATGCATTAAATTTCCGGTAATCCATACACACTCTCCATCCGGTCACCGGCCTCATGGGAACAAGATCATTCTTCTCATTTGGAACCACTGTCATTCCCCCATTTTTGGGCACACACTGAACATGGCATACCCAACTACTATCTGCGATAGGATATATGACTCCGACATCAAACCACTTAATAATCTCCTTCTTCACTACCTCTTGCATCAGTGGATTCAAACGTCTCTGGTGCTCAATACTTGGCTTATGATCAGGTATGAGTTGGATTTTGTGTGAACAAATACCGGGAGGGATCCCAATAATATCTGCAATAGTCCACCCAATAGCTCTCTTGAGCCGCTTCAACACTTCCACCAAACACTCCACTTGTTGCACATTCAAATCCGACGCAATAATTATCGGCAAAGTGTCATCTTTTCCCAAGAATACATACCTAAGATGCGAAGGTAGAGCCTTAAGCTCTAATTTTGGAGCCTCTTCAATATATGGTTTCACGGTTGGAGACTCCCGATATTTCATATCTAACTCCAATTTCTTTGGTTTGAACCAAAAATCATCTCGATCAAGTGCCGCAACCAATGACCCATACTCTTCAATACCATCACTTTCAAAATTCATGATCACTGCCGCTAGTGCCTCAACACCAAGGCGCTCTTGGATTTGTACCTGAGACGTACTCTCAACTCTGTAAGATATAGCAGATACCATTTGGAGCTCACCATTCTGCTTCATGGACCTACAAATGTTAAAAGTTGCCTCTTCATTATTTAACCAAAACTTCATCTGCCCCTTTTCTATATCAACCAAAGCGCGACCAGTAGCAAGGAATGGTCTCCCAAGAATAATGAGCACCTCGAAATCCACCTCACAGTCAAGAATCACAAAGTCGGCAGGAAATATAAATGACTCCACCTACACTAATACATCATGGAGTATCCCAATAGGCCTCTTCACCGTTCGATCGGCTATCAGTAACCACATCGCTGTAGGCTTTGGGTCACCCAAACTCAATTTCTTGTAAATCGAGAGAGGCATGAGATTTAAGCATTCTCCTAGATCACAAAGTGCTTTAGCAAAGTGTAACAACCCGATAGTGCATGGAATAGTGAAAGCGCCCGGATCTGCTTTCTTTTGCACAAGAGACCTTGTAGCAATGGCACTGCAATGTTGCATTCGGTCATCATCCTCAAAACTTACTGATCTCTTCTTCGTAACCATATCCTTCATAAACTTGGCGTAACCGGGCATTTGTTCAAGAGCTTTTATCAAAGGGACATTGATGGAAAGCTGTTTCAACATTGTTATAAAACACCGGTATTTAATATCCTCAGTTTTCTTTACCAATCTTTGCGGGATGGTGGTGGTCGTCTAGGCACGGGGACCACCTTTTGGGGCATCTCTGCTTCTTTCACCGCTTCATTTACCAACTCACCACTAGCTTCTACTACCTCTTAATCTTTTCTCACCTCATCTTCTACACCAGACGGCATAGGTGGATCAATGGTTTGCTTACCCCCTCGAGTCGTGACTGCCATACAATGTCCATAATTTTTTGGATTTTGGACGGTATTGCTAGGAAGAGTACCCGGTTGACGAGGGTTCACAGTAGTAGATAATTGTGCCATTTGCAACTCAAGATGCTTGATTGAGACTGCGTGTGCATCCACCTTTTACCCAATATTAGCCAAATCATCTCTCAACTCCTTGGCGTGCTCATCACTCGCGTCAAACCTCATCCTCATATTTTGTAACATATCTTCAACTCGCGCCATCTCCACCATCCCTAGGAGCAAATTCCCGATTTTGAGGCGAAATATAAGGCCCGCTTCGATCGTTTCTGTTACCATAGTTACCCTGGTTGAAGTTGTTGTCGCGGTTGTAGTTTTCTTCTCGAACATAATGGCCTTCTTTTTTGTAATTCCCATAGTTCCAACCTTGATTTACATGACCTTGGCTCCAATTCTCCTGATTGGAGCCTTGGGCGTTCGGTCGGAAACCCCCCGTCTGCTCATTCACTACATAAGAATCTTCTTCATAGTAGTACTCATCAACCGGTGGTGGTGGTTTAGTCAAGTAATTCACCGTATTTACCTTCTCCGCTCCTCCAGTGTCATGTTTCAAAACCAACCCGAGCTCAGTTCTCATTTGAGCCATCTTCTCACGAATCTCATCGGCGGCCGGATTGTGTGTAGCTTGCACTGCAAAAGTGTTTCTCCCAGTATCCGACTTCCTACTGCTCCAAGCTTTATTATTTCGGGAGATTTTCTCTCACTTCTCGGCAATATCTGCATAAGTACACTCCCCATAAGAACCACCCGCAATCGTATCAAACACTGCCTTATTATTGTCGTCTTGCCCTCGATAGAAGTATTCTTTCAACGACTCATCATCAATGCGGTGGTTTGGGACACTTCTTACGAATGAGGTGAATCTATCCCAAGATCTACTCACCAACTCCCCAGGTAATGCCACAAAGTTGTTCACCCTATCTTTGTGGTTGAAATTTTTGGATAGCGGACAGTAACGTGCTAGGAACACATATCTCAACTGGTCCCAAGTATATATCGAGTTATAGGGCAACTCAGTAAACCATGTCGCGGCCTCTCCCGTCAGTGAGAGAGGGAACACGCTTAACCCGATGACATCCATGTCCAAGTCTGGCCTCCCTACACAACTCTTACACACCGACCTCAGTTTGGCGATGTGAGCATGTGGATCCTCAGATGGTATCCCCGAAAACAAACCTCTAGCGATGAGCATCTGCATCAAGCTACTAGTTACCACGAAAGTATGACCCTGTGGTAGAGGAGGTAGGACAAGAGGCCCATCAGAGTCAGTGATATTGATGTTGCCCCTATAGAACTCCTGAGGGCGTGGAATGGGAGGTTGCCTCCTTAACGCATCAACAAGTGGATTATCAGCAACCACTTGATTATGAGCATCTATCGGCAGTGGATGTTGACGATTGATCCCATTGACAGGGTTATCAGGATTCTGTTGGCTATTAATTCTGAGGAGTGTCCGGTTCAGTTCAGGATCGTATAGAAGCGTTGGTTCTCCTCGGCTCCGTGTACTTGTCATACACTAGAGCTAGAACTGAGAGAGACAAAAAGAAAAAGAAAAAGTAAAATTAGGAATTTGTTGACTAAAATTTGGTAATGTTCTTAAAGTTAATCTAAAAGCCACTTTCCCCGGCAGCGGCGCCAAAATTTGATACGCTCAAATTACACTTCTTTACAGAAGTATCAGCGATCGTATCAAGTAAAGAACCTAACAATTAGGTTGGGGTCGATTCCACGAGGAAAATGATTTAGACTTAACTTCAATCTATAATTACGTCTATTTAGTCAAGTCCTTTCCAAAAATAATTAATTAAAGGGGGGGGGGGGGTTTGTGAAACAAAAGTGTTCAATTATTTCTAAGTAAAATAAGTAGCAAGATTAAAACTTTAGTGTTTATCAAGTGATGAGAAAAACTAGGGTGTAAGTGTTCCCCATAGGTTCATAACGCGATAATCCTAGCTATAACAATTCTTTCCTACTGTCTTGCATGCAAAGTGATAAGTTATGTATCTCTAAATCCTTGGTCCAGCATTTAGAGAATTTCACCCCGTACCTTGGTCCGGCTACGTGTGTTTAAGTTACTAAACCTTACCTTTACTTCATATTAAGAATCATATTCGATGTATGGCTTAGTTACTACTTCGGACCAATCAAAACTAGCCTATTAGATAGTGTCCACTAAATCTATGTCGATAATTCTTTTCCTATTAACTACCCCCTTGGTCCGGAAAGTAGAGATAGCGAAAGTTCTAACGCGTGCACTCGTTAAAAAGACTTCTAAACGAAAGAATTATCAATATATGCAAGAACCTATTCTAGAATTGTTGTTTAGCTAGTTTTACCTTGTTAATCACCCATGGTTCCCACAAACCTAGTTGTGGATTTAGTTACCCATGCTTAGAAGAACACAATTCATAGTTGTTAAATAATAATTCATGTACTTACTTTGACAAGTTTGAAGAAAATCCAGAAATAACACTCGAAACAACCAAAATTCACTTGATAATCGATTCCGGAAACTTGAATAAATTGCTAAATTGCAATGTCTAATCTCCAAGAACAAAAGGATGAAAAATAATAAAAAGTCTAACCCCAAAAACGAGGTTTTACACCGTATTTATAAAAACATTGTCCTAACATAAAGGGAAAGCAATTAAGGAAAGTTTTTCCAAAAAACGTGGCTTCAATCGACGACCCCACTAAGGGTCGGTCGATCAAACGACGGACCGCCGACTACCTCTGTCGGTCCATACTTAGCATCTTTTCAAAACCTGCACGTTGCATCTTCTCTGATCCAGTCGATGGACCAACAACACGGTCTGTCGATTTACTTACGGTCCGTCGATGCCTCTGTTGTTCCAAACTTCAATTTTTCTTCAATATAGGGTACTGGAGCAGTCTCTGATCTGATCAACGATTTGTGAGGACGATCTGTCAATTATTCGATGGATCATCGATCCTTCCATAGCCCCACACTTTGTCAGACTACGAATTGCTTCCAGATGCTTGAACCTCCAGTCGACGATCACCACCTACGGTCCGTCGATGGAACCTCCAGTTGACGATTACTTCACTCATTTTTAGCCAAACTTTATTTCAAATAATCGTTGAACTCTATTTAGGGTTTAAAGTTTCTTACATCATAATATACACTTTGTTTGAGAAAGAATGTCACGACCCGAGTTTACACCCTAGAAGTGGCCGACACTCAAGAACCAAAACTGTTCCCCAGGCGAACCCTTATCCTGGCTGACTACAAGCGGAAGAATAACTTAAGCATGCAAAAGCTTAAAACTAAAATAAAAGTTCATAAAAAATAAATACAAACTTCAAGTCCAAAGAAAACTCTGTACAATAAAAATAAGATATTCAACTCGCCATTAAATAGGCAAATTTAGTCTTTAAAATATTTAATAAATTAAATGAATAATACAAATTTCTCAACTATACTGATTATATATGAAGCCTCTAACTGACAATGGTAAAAGCTGGGACAAGACCCACGACATCCTGACTAAACTAAAAAGTAAATGAAATCCTCCGGAAGCAAGGAGGCTCACCCTAGCTAACTCGAACTCTTGGATGTATCAACGAAACTCCTGTTGATGATCCTGAATATATGTGTTTGCATCATGAGAAGATGAAGGACAAATGGCTCAGTACGTGGAATGTACGAGAATGTAAGGGGAAATCTAAAACATAAAACATAGGCTTGTTTTTGATAAAAAGGAAACATACTTACCTCTTTTCAAACTTACTCAACTTAATGAATACTCAAAACTACTCAACTTACCCAACTCAAAATTTCTCAAGGATAAGATACCCAACTCAGAGATTAGATACTCAACTTCAAAGATATTATACTCGACTCAATGAAGCACAGATAAACTCAAGATACTCAACTCAAAATGCTCAACATAATTGGATTTATTTCAATATAAAATAATTTAAAAACAAGTGCAATATAAAGAAAAGTTGTTTAAACATGATTTCAACTCTGTGTATGCAATGATACAACATAACTCTGAATGTATGTAGAAATACAAATAATTGTGTATAAAAATACAATAACTTCTGTGTATATAAAAATACAAATATCTGTTTGAGAGTTTCTCTAACCGACAACCACCACTATGAGCCTAAGTGATGGTACAACGTTTTACCTCACGCTGCCAAGGACGGTCCTATACCTTGCCATCAGTATAAAACCTTAACTAGTAAGTGGATCCACTAGTCTATGCTAAAAAATACTATGGAATCATCTAAAAAGTATGATCCTTCTTCTACCCATGATGATTACATGGTTTATGCAGACTTGAGTTAATATGAATTCGCATCCCCATATCGGTGATATACTCCTAAAATATCTAAGCTTATATGTTTGTAAAAACAAATCTTCTTGTTTGTTTTGAGATAATTACTCAAAGATTAGCTCAAAAATTCTCTTGGAAATCATAGTTTCCACTTTACTGAAAAACTAGCTCAAACGCTCTTTTGGAAATCTCAGTTTTCTTTCTTGTTTAAAATGTGAAAACATTTAATCTTTGGGAATACATAGTTCTGATATACTCTTTTGAATAAATGAACTCAACTCTTTACTCTTTACTCTTTGACTTTTTACTCTTTACTCTTACTCTTTACTCAACTCGAGATTCCAATCTTAAAACAAAGTTAAAACCCTTGTAAAAGACTTCTTAAAATAAGGTTCATGCCAAATTATGGAAGTTAACTCTCAATGCAAGGTTTTCAAAACCATAGATAGGACTCAATGCTTGGAACTCAAGAACTTCAATTATACTACTCATTTCAGGAATGCTGAATTGGAGGTTACATGTAGAATTATGAGCATGAATCACTGATACGCTCAAATTACACTTCTTTATAGAACTATCAGCGGTCGTATCAAGTAAAGAACCCAACAATTAGGTTGGGGTCGATCCCACGAGGAAAATGATTTAGACTTAACTTCAATCTACAAGTACGTCTATTTAGTCAAGTCCTTTCCAAAAAACAGTTAATTAAAGGGGGGGGGGGTTTGTGAAACAAAAGTGTTCAATTATTTCTAAGTAAAATAAGTAGCATGGTTAAAACTTTAGTGTTTATCAAGTGATGAGAAAAACTAGGGTGTAAGTGTTCCCCATAGGTTTATAACGCGGTAATCCTAGCTATAACAATTCTTTCCTAGTGTCTTTCATGCAAAGTGATAAGTTATGTATATCTAAATCCTTGGTCCGACATTTAGAGAATTTCACCCCGTACCTTGGTTCGGCTACGTGTGTTTAAGTTACTAAACCTTACCTTTACTTCATATTAAACATCATATTCGATGTATGACTTAGTTACTACTTCGCACCAATCAAAACTAGCCTATTAGATAGTGTCCACTAAATCTATGTTGATAATTCTTTTCCTATTAACTACCCCCTTGGTCCGACAAGTAGAGATAGGGAAATTTCTAACGTGTGCACTCGTTAAAAAGACTTCTAAACGAAAGAATTATCAATACATGCAAGAACCTATTGTAGCATTGTTATTTAGCTAGTTTTACCTTGTTAATCACCCATGGTTCCCACAACCCTAGTTGTGGATTTAGTTACGCATGCTTAGAAGAACACAATTCATAGTTGTTAAACAATAATTCATGTACTTACTTCGATAAGTTTGAAGAAAACCCAGAAATAACACTTGAAACAACCAAAATTCACTTGATAATTGATTCCGGAAACTTGAATAAATTGGTAAATTGCAAATTCAAATCTCCAAGAAAAAAAGGATGAAAAATAATAAAAAGACTAACCCCAAAAATTAGGTTTTACACCCTATTTCTAAAAATATTGTCCTAACATAAAAGGAAAGAAATTAAGGAAAGTTTTTCCAGAAAAACGCGGCTTCAATCGTCGACCCCACTAATGATCCGTCGTTCAAACGACGGACGGTCGACTGCCTTCGTCGGTCCATACTTAGCATCTTTTCAAAACCTGCATGTTGAATCTTCTCTGATCTAGTCGACGGACCAACAACACGGTTTGCCGATTTACTTACAGTCCGTCGATGCCTCCGTTGTTCCATACTTCAACTTTTCTTCAACATCGGGTCATGGAGCAGTCTCTG
This sequence comes from Solanum sitiens, assembly GCA_016801875.1. Taxonomy (NCBI): domain Eukaryota; kingdom Viridiplantae; phylum Streptophyta; class Magnoliopsida; order Solanales; family Solanaceae; genus Solanum; species Solanum sitiens. The sequence continues at coordinate 4,041,652 of JABWTJ010000069.1, read as the reverse complement.
ATCTCATTAACGATTTTCCAGGATGGTCCGTCGATCAATCGACGGTCCATCGATCATTCGACGGACCATCGATCCTTTCGTAGCCCCACACTTGGTCAGAATTCCCCGAGTTGCTTCCAGATGCTTGAACCTCTAGTCGACGATCACCACCTATGGTCCATCGATGGAACGACGGGCCATTGATGGTTTCGTGTGTCACTTATGCACTGATTTGTGCATTTCCGCTTTGGACTGCAAAACACAGATAAAAATACATTAAAAATTACTACAAAAAGGCCCAAGACACACACTAAACTTAAAGAAAAAGCCTCGAAAGTACCGTGAAACCACGGTACATCAATAACTCAACTCAAAGACTTCACGGGTAACATGTAATAGTACCATGATTATAAATGTAATCTCAAATGGGCTAGGAACTCAATACTCATGACTTAGACTTGAAGATGCTACTCCTCTCAAAGGTGCTCAACTGATGGAGTTCATGCGGAAGTTATGGTCATGAACGACTCGACTCAAGGGTAAAAATATCAATAAATAACTCATTTAAATGATTATTCTCATTGTCTTGCTTACTTCCTCAAAACTTAGTTGAAAATCAAAAGTTGATCTCAAAGTATTCACAATTTGAACTCAAAAATATTCTTGACTCTACTCTTAACTCTCTCTTAATTGTGAATTATGAATTCAAAAGTTTGGTTCATGACATGATGGATATTTTAATGGTAAAGTAGACTCATGAATACATTCTCATCATTCTCATGCTCACTTACTTGAGTCTTGAAACAAGTTACTAAAAGTCGTAGAAGACTCCACAAAATGACTCGATGGGACTTTCTTAGAACGTTCGAAAGAATTCTCAAAACTTAACTCTAAACTCTAACTTGAATTTGAATTATGAATTAAAGTTTATGATCATGTTAGGAATAACTTTTTGGTGTTTAGAAGTAGTTTAAAGTGTTTAGAATCAAAAGGAGTTAAGATACACTCTAATCGAGCTCAAACGGAGCAACCAGAGGCAAACTGGATGGGGAAGGCAACCCTAGGTATATGGGTGGCGCGGGGAGCCAACCCTGAAGTACAGAGTGGGTTTTGGGGCGCTCTGGTAGGCACATCGTGGCAGACCCCAACCCAGAAATTCTGCCGAACTTCCTTGCTCGTTTTCTCACCCTAACTCGCCTAGAATTGAATGATTTCTTCCCTAATCACTTGGATTCAATTACTTAACTTAATTACATTCTAATATACTAAAAACAACACTCAAATAACTCAATTTCAGAAATCATAAAACCCCAACTCAATAAGATTTAGAATTAATTTCAAGAGCTCATCAAGACTCTAATCTTTAAACTTTAAGATTGAAACTTCACTGAAAATAACATGATTGGTGTGTGGGTAAACTAACCCAACACTATTGAAGCTTACATACCTCTTAGGGATCAAATCCATGGAGAAAATCCACGACATCATGCAAGAATCTCGACGAACGCTTGATCCTCTCCTCTTTTCTCTTATTTTCTTTTCTTGAAATATCAACTAAAACCCTAGGTGTATATTAGGATTATAAAATTAACCTAATAGGATTACACCCCTAATATATTAATAAGAATGAATTAAATCTGGTTGTGTAAGGAAAAGGCAAAAATACCTCTCACTATTTTCAGCTAACTTTCTTTAACTGGACAACTTAACTTCAAAAGACCATATCTCACTCATCCGAACTCGAAACTTAGCAAACTCGGTGAAGTTGGAAATATAATTAAAATATGTTTCCTTATATATCTTGTAGCACACCTAAATCATCCTGTGCTATGAGTTATGATCATTTGAAGTTGACCAAAAACTCATACTTAGCTTAACTCTCTAAATTTTAGATTTCGCCATTTCCAATTTAGTTCTTTTAGAACTCAAGGTACTACATCTAGGGACCTTAAAACTCAAGAAATTTTAAATTTCTTGGTAAAAATCTCACTCATTACGAAGAATGGTTCGAGTTTTAGTTCAATTTTTTTTAGTGTGTTACAAAGAAAAAGGGACATTAAAATTGTAACTAACACTTTTTAAAGCAAATACAAAACTCGAGTGAAGAATTATGTTGCAAGATCTGATGTATTTAAGTTCAGTTAGTCAAATAAATGAGTGTTTTTAAGATTTTCAATAGTTCAGGAATGAAACTAATAATTCACGTCGAATTTAGGAATGTCTTTAATACTTCTCTCCAAAAAGGTATTGTATGATATAATCTGAAAGTAATAAAAAAAAATTAAATTGATATATGCAAGTATTCAAATTCATATTGAGTGCACATAAAATTTCAATATGAAAAAATATTATTGGATTTAACAGTATGAAAAAATAAAATTGGATTTAATAGATATAAAATGAAAAATATTATATTAAGAACAACAGTAGTAGTTGAAACATAAATAATTTCGTGCACATTAAAAAATAATAATTGACTGACTAAAATCGCGGAAGAATAAACCTAGAATATGAAAGTGAGTGTACCAAAACTATAACGATATGTAACGAACAAAATCTCTAATAAACTAAATAGTAACTAAAACAATATCTATGTCCAAAATGGTGGACATATACTAGTGAGATTTCCTTGGTAGACCGAACGGTATGGCTCACCCTTGAAGTCGGAGCGATCACTGATCTACTATGCGAGGTCTGTCAATAGTTGTGTGAAGATTCCATGTACTTATCACACCCAGATTCTGGAATCCGAATATAACCGGCGTCGTTAACCTTTCAGAGGTCGCAGACAAGCCTCTTCTTAGTTTTCATCACAATAATACAATTAAATTTGCGGAAAATTTAAAACTTTTAATTACTTATTGAAGTGTACATAGACTTCATATATATACTGCATAAGAGTGATATTCTAATGAGATCAAACTAAATCAACCATCTATTAAAGATTAAACAATCGAAATAGAAAATCATCATCATAATAATAGTTTACCAATCAGCCTTATTACAACGCTTGAACAAATGTTTGAAATGAAACGCTAGGGACTATATCCACTAGCTATGTCAAATGTACTAAGTTTGAATAATAAATGTAGCATCCTCGAACCAAGAGGACCTACCAAAATCTGGAGATCGCTAATCCAAACCGCTTCGTCGAAACTTCAATCTTCTCTCGGACCTACGCCTATAAAAATAGTAATAATATATGGGGTTAGTACACACTTATACTAAGTATGGGTGTATGCACATAAACACATAAGGACTATGCATGATCAAGGAAAGCTCTTCCTAAAGCAACATGTCGTTTCTTGAACGTTAAGTCACTTTACTTTCTTAAATCGTTATTTCTGATTAATGCTATGAATATGACATTTTCTCATGCAATTAAGGCACACAACTCATTTTATATATGAACATAAGACCTTGGAATCATTAACATAATTTTAGAACAACTTAAATGAAAGTTTCTTATTTTGATCCTCTTAGGTCGAGAGCTCCTATTCTCAGACTTAGATTATTTTCCAGTCTTATCTTCTTCTTGTTGTGTAGTTCAATGATCTCCTTTTATCCTATGTTCTAAATACAAGTGCAATGATTCATTGTAGTCCCATACCTACAATGAATCAAGTAAGTAATTCACAAGACCAAGGAAATGATTTGGCTACATTACTTACAAGTTAGATTTCTTTATTCTTGTTAAATGGGGATGAATATATTTATAAGCCAATCTTTATTGGCTATGCCCATTAATTATTTGTTAACCTATAATAATCTTTGAGGCATGTATTCATACTCCAATATTGACATAAAACACTAACTTGTTAAAACTTCATTCTTATCAACACTACGATTGACATTCTTAAGCTTTTGTTTACTTAGTTCACTATGAACTTACGTTTCTACTTCTTTGCTCTGTTGTTTACTTTTACCATGCTAATTTCATTCTTTCTTACTCTCTTAAAGAATTCTTTAGCATTAACGGAAGTAGATCATGCGAGCTAACATGAAATCTAGTGTCTCCCCCACACCAAAAAGGGGTGGTTCACCGGTTAAGGTAAACCAAGTTCTGTGTCTACCCCACACCGAAAAGGGGGGTTCACCAGCTAAGATGCGATCGAGTCAGTGTCTTCCCCACACCGAAAAGTGGGGTTCACGGCTAAAGTGAATAGGATACTTTTCTGAGCTTTAACCGACATAGATCATGTGAGCTAAACATGAAATCCGGTGTCTTCCCCACACCGAAAAGAGGTGGAATCACCGGCCAAAGTGAAACCTACTGCTAGCCTTCTTAGGCTAGTACCCCTATGCTGGCAAACATAGTTCGAAGACTAGGAGACGTACGGAGGCCCTGGTCCACCTGGGGGGTGATCTCATCTCATGAGGCTTACATGTTCTGGAACAAGCTCATTGCTAGTTTATCGGTGCTAAGCTCAGATCTAGTTTACTTTATTATATTTTATAGTTGACTCAAACATTATGGAAGCTTGCTTCTAGTTATGAGGTTTACTTAACTCTATGGATGACTGGTCATCCCTTTCTTGCCTTGATGAATATGAACATAAGTCTTGCATTATCATCATGGTGCGAGTGAGACTTGTCTCACGGATTATAGCACCCTCTTATGTGAGTATTTTTGACATAATCGATTAAGTGTAATTGAGACTTGTCTCACTTCTTTTAACACTCTATATTAAGTCAATTTCAAAACTTAAGCTTTTAGTTATTTCATTACTCACATTTTTCAACGTTTATTGATAGTCTTGTATTATTCTTTATGAAAGTTATAACTACTTATACAATGCTGTTACGTTCACAAGTTCGTGTGGATAGAGTATGTTGGGACTTGTCCCATTGATTGACATACCCTATGTTATGAGTTCATTAATGTAGAGATTGGTATGACTTCACATATTTTGGGAGATAATATTTTGGACATAATTTTGCTAGCCAATTTATTGTCATAAATCATAATTTCACTCGATACTTGCCACTATATTATCACTAGCCAAGTCATTTATATCATGAATACATTATAGTAGTCTATCATGTTAAACAAGTCAACTTTTAACCTTTGATTAGCCTATGAAACAATTCAATGAACAACTTATAACAATTTCATCTTCTCGAACACAAGTAGGCATTACAACATTTAACGTTCATGTAAATAACACCCTAAGTATGCGGATCTAACATGTAGGTTTTCATTCGTCATATAAATCACTTAAACATACACATGATGATCATTTAGCACCACATACAAACACATGCATCGAGATTTACATCATACAAACTACAAGAATCGGAAATCAGGAGAACTAGGGAGATGAACATGCGATTCGTTGGGAACAACCCTAGTTTCGATATTCTTGATTTCAAAATGTTTGAAAGCCTCTTGGAGAAAGAATTCAAGGAGAGAAAACCCATACCTTACTGTAGAATTAAATCTATGAAGATCACCTTGCACTTTACGCGAAAACCTTGAAGAATGCTTGCTATCGTCTAGGGTTCTCTTACGTTCTTCACTTGTTTTTTAGTTGTAGCATTTTGATAAATAACATGAGTCTAAATCTTTAAGAACTGAATGTTAACTAATTCAACTTAGACTATATAACTTAACTAAAATAACTTAATTAGCTAACCAAAACGCTCCTCCTAAATTGACTAGAATTAGAAGAACACTTGACTTAACCGAAATCTGGAAATTGCTTAGTGTTTTCGGTTTTGACCAATTAAATTAATTAATTAAGTTGCTAAATTAATTAATTATGTAACCTAGGGTAATTACTAAAGTACCCCTAAGTTGTTAGGACCATAACCAACCCTTTGGACCATCCTAGGTTAGGTACTAGGTTGTCTCTTAGTTAGTTACACGGTTTGGGGTCACCTGACTAGGTCTTAGGTTGTCGGGTCCCTTAGTTAGTTATTTTTTGGTTGTTCCTAAATTAGTTAGTTAGGGTCTATGACCGGTTAAGGAGCATGGCCCCACGTGGCTGGACCCGGACATGCGCTTGTCCCCAACCGCTCTAACCGAATCGGTTAGAGTGGTCCCTTGGCTGGTTGCACGTGTGTTTTCACATGTGCTTGCACATGTGTTGCGTGCACTTTACCAACTAACTATTCTGGAAGGTTCATTTGGAATGTTTACTTATTGTCCCAAGGATCCTCACTATGTCCTTGGGCACTGCTTAATCTACATGATCAATTTAAAGGGTTATGTGCTATGGTACCTAGGATTGACACTTGGATGCCTAGTACTTGATGTGTTAAGTTGAGAATCAACATGTGTATTTTTAGCTTAGGGTCTTCATTGCAGGTATGTTTCTTACACAGGCTTGGATTTTATTATACATACATGTGTACATATAGAAATTGGCTAACACCTTTAAGACAATATTCTATAATATGCCCAATATTTCTCAATATTGGGCATTAGGATGCCTATGTACCTCAATTCGCATTCTTAAAACCTAATAGGCTCTTTACTAGACATGTACATTTTTCTGGAATGTTACATTATCCCCCCCTTAGGAACATTCATCCCCGAATGACACTTACTTATCATTTTAAATCAAAGAGGATATTTTCGAAAAGCACATTAACATACTAGAAACTTTATCATTGTGAATATCTGATTCACAACTTACTCTGGATGATGCACAATACTCTAAGCTTATGTGAAGCTTCTTATCTGAGATTGAGGAACTTCCTTCTCAATCTTACTTTAACTTAATGCACATCACACTCATGAAACACATAAATCACGCACACGCTATATATAAAAAAACAACATGAATGCAAACATGAACTCATATTAACTTATATAATGCAAGTATAAAACACACAGTTATGGACTTAGAACACCAAAACTGCCTAATGCACTAAATTTTAGAGTCTCATTAACGAAATCGGACTAAGGAAGAGTATATCTAACCTCAAGAACTGAATAAGTGAGGGTAACGGGATCTCCTATCAACCTCGGCCTCCCATGTTGCTCACTCAACAAGATGGTTTCCCATAACACTTTCACTGTGAGAACCTCCTTGTTCCTCAGTCGCTTCACTTGACGATCAAAAATTGCACTGGGAACTTCTTCATAAGAAAGGTTCTCATTGACTCCTAACCCCTCGATGGGTAGAATGGACGCTGGATCGCCTAGACACTTCTTAAGCATCGAAACGTGAAACACTGGATGAATAGAAGCCAAGTCATTCGGTAACTTTAGTTCGTAAGCAACATTTCCTACTCGTTGTAAGATCTCATAAGGACCTATATACCTCGGACTCAACTTCCCTTTCTTACCAAACCTCATCACCCCCTTAATGGGTGATATCTTTAGGTATACTTGATCACCTACTTTGAATTCAAGAGCTCTCTTTCGATTATCAGCATAGGATTTTTGACGACTGTAAGCAGTAGCCAATCTATCCTTGATCTTTCTCACCTTTTCCACCTATAGATCTCCTTGAGATCATGATACATCTTGAAACTCATTCACTATGGACACAGAGTCTATGGAAGGAACTTCATGTTCTAAGTCATTGACTCTGACTAAGTGGTATAAATACTCCTTAGATAACATCTTATTGGCTTTAAGATTGGAAACTATTTGGCTTGTTGGATTTGAACCACGCCCTTCCCATTTCAACTCTAACTCATTTGGAAACTGAAACCTTACTACCTTGTTTCGACAGTCTATGGTAGCATAATATTTATGAAGCCAATCCATACCCAAAATTATATCAAAATCAAGCATGGTTAATTCTATTAGGTCCGCATAAGTAACTCTATGAAGAACAGTTATTGGGCAATCTCTATATACCCTTTCGGCCCTAATGCTGTCTCCTATCGGAGTACTAACTAGAAATGGCTCATGTAAGATCTCAGAAAGCAAGTCAAATTTACTAGCTACTAACGGAGTAACAAAAGACAAGGTAGATCCTGGATCTAATAATGCATTAACATGAAAAGAAAAGACAAGCAAGTTACCAGTAACCAAATCCGCGAACTTCTCTTGCTCCACTCTTCCTTTCAACGCATAGAACTGGTTTCTCTTGGGAGGTTCGAATGCAGCAGTGGGATTAAGCCGTGGCTAAGTATCTGCCTTGGCCATATTGCTCGCGTGTGGGCAGTCCCTGATCATATGCCCACTCTTACCGCACCCATAGCATCCATTAAAACCTACCATGCACTCACCTCTATGCGCACGACCACACTTGTCACATGACTTTCTATCACGCTGGGCATTTCTATCATTGCCCTCCTTGGCATTAGTGTTATTAGAAGGAGTAGGATTACCTGAGTGTTTGTGCCCCTTCTTGAACTTGGGCCTGTCTTGGACACCGAACGAACCCATACCATTGCTCAAACTAGACTGATCCAAGGGCCTAGATTTCTTTCTCTCTCGGCCTCTCTTTATCCGACGACTCTTGATACGCTCAAAATATACTTCCCTAAAGAAGTGTAAGCGGTCGTATCAAGTAAAGAACCCAAATAGCAGCCTCTCCCGTCAGTGATAGAGGGAACACTCTTAACCCAGTGACGTCCATGTCCAAGTCAGGCCTCCCTACACAACTCTTACACACCGACCTCAGTTTGGCGATGTGAGCATTTGGATCCTCAGACGGTAGCCCCGATAGCTGACCTCTAGCGGTGAGCATCTGCATCAAGCTACTAGTTACCACGAAAGTATGACCATGTGGTAGAGGAGGTAGGACAAGTGGCCCATCGGAGTCAGTGATGTTAACATTTCCCCTATATTATACTTGAGGGTGTGGGGCAGGAGGTTGCCTCCTCGGATTACTTTCACCAGGGTTATCAACAATCACTTGATTATGAGCATCAACCGGCGGAGGAAGTTGAGGGTTGATCACATCATCGATATTAGCAGGATTCTGTGGATTGTTCATTCTGTGAAGTGTACGGTTCAGTTCTGGATCAAGTGAAAGTATTGGTTCGCCTCAACTCTGTGTACTTGGAATACACTAAAGCTAGACCTGCGAGAGACAAAAACAAAAAAAAAAGAAAGTAAAATCAGGAAATTGTTGACTAAAATTCGATAATGTGCTTAAATTTTCATCTAAAATCCACTTTCCCCGGTAGAGGCGCAGAAATTTGATATGCTCAAACTATACTTCCCTAAAGAAGTATAAGCGGTCGTAGTAAAGAACCTAATTTTTAGGTTGGGGTCGATCCACAAAGAAAATGGTTTAGACTTAACTTTAATCTACGATTACGTCTATTTAGTCAACTCCTTTCCGAAAACAGTTGAAATAAAAAGGGGGGTTTTATGTAACAAAAATGTTCAATTATTACTAAGTAAACAAGTAGCAAGATTAAAACTTTAGTGTTTATCAAGTGATGAGAGAAACTAGGGTATAAGTGTTCTCCATAGGGTTATAACGTGGTAATCCTAGCTATAACAACTCTTTCCTAGTATCTTGCATGCAAAGTGGTAAGTTATGTATCCCTAATTCCTTGGTCCGGCAACTAGGGAATTTCACTCCGCACGTGTTCACTTTACTAAGCCTTACCTTTACCTCATATTAAGCGTCATATTCAATGTTTGACTAAGTTAATACTTCGCACCAATTGAAACTAGACTATTAGATAGTGTATACTAAATCTATGTTGATAATTCTTTTCTTATTAGCTACCTCCTTAGTCCGGCAAGTAGCAACAAGGCGAGTTCTAACGTTGGTCACTGTTAAAAAGAATTCTAAACTAAAGAATTATCAATTCATGCAAGAAACTATTCTAGAATTATTATTTAGCTAGGTTTACTACGTTAATTACCCATGGTTCCCACAACCCCAGTTGTGGATTTAGTTACCCATGCTTACACAATTCATAATAGTTAAACAAGAAATCATGTACTTACTTTAACAAGTTTGAAGAAAACCCAGAAATATCACTTGAATTAACTAAAATATTGAAAGAAACGATTCCGGAAAATTGAAGTATTTCCAAAAACCAAAGTTTAACTTCCAACTGATTTTAGCATGATATCACTCTTAGGCTTGGTGAGAATCCCCCGATTTGGTGAGAATCCCCCGATTTGACTTCAGCAGCTTGAACCTCTAGTCGACGATCATCACCTACGGACCGTCGATGGGTTGACGGACCGTCGATGGCTCTGTAGGTCATCCCTTCTGCACTGATTTTAGCACAGTCTTCTGCATTTCCGTTCTGGACAGTTTTCCTGCAAACAGAGATAAAAAGACATTAAAATTACTACAAAAAGGCCTTACACACACAAAACTTAAGGAAAAAGCATTGAAAGTACCATGAAACCACGGTACATCAACACCCTCAACTTAAATTCGTTATTTGTCCTCAAGCGACGCACTATGACACACCACAACACCTTTGTACAAAAGTATCTTCATTTAAGCTTTCACAATCATCTGGCTATCAATCCCTATTATTTTCATTGTGTTTATGCATGATATCACTCTTAGGCTCATTCATATGGATCATACCATGACACAAAGTCACCACGCACTGACACCTCTCCTCTTTTATCTCTCACTAAGGTACCAACTTTCCAATATTGCAACTAGTGTCCTCACTTTACAAACAACATCCTCCTTTTTTACACAGTGATTTCAATTTGAGTATAAGAATTATTTTTCAACACTCGCTCTCAGAACCACTTCACACCTAATTGATACTTGTCGCCATAGGCTTGCCTTATTTTCACTACATTAAGTTCACCATATTAGACTCTCAGGATCACGATAGGAATTTCTTGGCTTGTAACATAGGTTCAGGATCAGGTAGGGTACATTTGGATGCATTTTAGTGACTTGTTGCCCTCCTTGACATAACTGCTAAGCTTCCTACCTTTTCATCGTTTATTATGCCCTACTCTTCAGTTTCTTATATTCATTGCCTTGCTTTTCTCCTTTCTTTTCCTTTTGTGCAAATGACCCTTCTTTTATTTTTATTTTTAATTTTTCAAATTTTTACTTGATTTCAACTTTGATTGAGTCACTTTTCTTTTCTTCTTCCATTAATTCTTTCAACCCCGCTTTCCAGAACATTCCTCATAATAGCCACCCTCAACTCATGGCTTTGCCATGAATCAAGGTACACAATACCCAAATTTGGGTCAGGGCCAGGACGAGCTTTGTTTCTTCATTAGCCACCCTCAACTTATGCTTTTGGCATAAGCTGAGGTGTACATGTTCAAGGATGGACCAGGGCCAATACATTGTACCTAGAAAAGATGAGTTGGGGTAGAAAGAAAGGTCCATTGTAAGCTCAAATTATTTGGATAAAAAAGGATTAATTTCATTTGGTTTTCTTTCATTTAGGCTAAAGATTGACTATGTTGAACAAGGACCTATGATCCTTTCTTGATTGTCTAACACAGGTTACTTTTTGCAGGAATAACCGGGCAAGTTCTAGCTAGGTACCAACGGTGGACTATTCAACTTTCGTCACACTCACTTAACACCTTATTACCCTACCAGATCATTAGACACCTAGTTCGAGCGTTAGATCGAGGGTCATGCAATGGTGTATCTCTATGTCATACTTAGAGCCACCACATTCAATATTCAATTATGCCTAATCATGCAAGCATTCATTTTAGAATGGGATATCATTGTACTTTAGCCATCATGCTTCAGATTTCACACATACTTTGTACAGGGTACTAACATGCCGGTTCAACAATAATATAATCAGTCTCTTGGGGGAAAAGAACACAGGCAAGAAAACCCCAAGAGAGGATCATGAGTTGGGTTACTCAGACTTCACCCTAGCACTCACATTCCATTTACCCCACCCCCAACAAGAAAGCATGCAATTGTCCCCAATGCATAAGAAATATAAAACAGGGGGGTAGGTGAAGTAAACCTAAGGCGCATAGCGCCGATGATCAACAAGCTGGCAGGTCCAGTTTCTCAAAACCTGCTCCCTCAGTAGTAGGGACACCATCAGTAGTGTACGCAGCAACGACAACACCCACAATAGTGCTTCTCTCAACATCAACATTCCTGGATATAGATGCCCCAGCAGCCAACTCAAGAGCCCTCATCTGTCGGGCCTCCTCATCCATCAACGAGGCTCTCTTCGCAGCCTCCAACTCAGTACGCTCTCCCTTTCTAGCTCGAGCCTCATCACCCTCTCTGGATCAGTGCCTCTTGGCATACTTACGTGGCGGAGGTGGTGGCACAGCGGTGGTCTGGAATAGTGCAGCAAGCACCGTATCCTCAGCAGGATCTGTAGGTGTGGCCTCAGGCTCAGGTACCCGTGCATCCAGAATGGCATCCACGTCAGCACTCAGACTCGCCACTGCAGCCTGGAGAGTCATCAAGTCAATAGTAGGGGCTGGCCGGGCGAGAACTCTCAACTCGAAGGCGTCAAGGCGCTGGTGGACTGCCGAAATCTGCCTCTCAGTCCGCTGGGCAATCCTCTTCTCGATCCGATCCTCCGCCTCAGTAATGGACTTCTGCATCCAAGGCTGGATATGGTGCAGCAGTGTGGCCATCTGGGCCTCTAACTTCTGGACCCTAGCAATCGGGACCAGTGCTGTAGATGGAGTAGAGCGGGAGGAACTCGGAGCTGTGCTAATACCCGGGATAGACTCAACCGGGGTGGTGCCAGTAGGCTCTGATGTAGCCTGATTAGCCCCTTGGGCTTGCTCTACCGTGTCCTCCAAGTTCTCACCTAGAAGCTGCACCTCCACTCTGGGCCCTCTATTGGGTGCCGCCTCATTGGCCTCATCCCGGATGAGATCGATATCAACTGTCCCAGTGGGAGTCCTGATAACATCAATATGCCATATGGGCACTCCATCAGACCTGCACAACTCAAAAATCAAGCATGGAAAAGGGTACGTGGTGGTGGCCTTAAAGGCCCTCTCATGAAGGTTTGCCAGCAACAGTCTCGGAACATCCACCTCGAACCCTGCAACCATGGAAGCTACCAATACTGCTCTATCCCATGTGAGAATCTTGTCAGCAGTGGGGGATAGGCAGTGACGAACCACTAGCCAGATGAATTTTCCCTCGAATATTAGGTTGGCCTTCTTTATCACACCTCTAGGCTCCAGTACCCAATCGGCACCCTCACCATCCACGGAAATGTGCTGGGCTATCCACCTCTTGGTGGTCTCTCTCACCCCTGCATCACGCTGGAAATGGCCCTTCTTTATCAGCTTCCACCTATAGTCAAACTCGGAGGTAAGGGGCTCCCTGGTAGCATCTGTATCAGCGCCGTATAAGAAATGACAAATAGCGGGTAAGGAGATGTCTACCCTGCGGCCACGGAATCGAACATGATCAAGTGGTGCCCGTTTGGCGGGATTAGACCGCCTATCAATAGATGATCAGAGAGTCACTACATAAGAAGCTTAGAACTCTCGCAGCACCTCCTCGTTGTAGCGTCCAACGCTCCTAGCCATCCACTCTAGCTGATGGCGGGTGAAAAGAGCATGTGCATCAGGGATAGAGTGGAGACTCCCTGTAAGAACTCGCCGCTCGACAGTAAGAGTCCGAGTCATGACCCCTTTATCGTTGAGCAGCTTGGCGTCCCTGTACACCTGGTATTGTCCTTGTACACACCACCGGTTGGGCTGATCAGCAACCGGTGCAGGGACGTCGGTCAGGGGTGATGGAGTAGAATCCGCACTGTCAGCCTCATCAGACGAGGCAGAATGGACCGGTGCAGCAGGAACAGTGGGACCATGTGAAGCTGACGCTTCCTCAGACTCGGAAACCTCCTCAGATCCAAATGCTTCCTCAGACCCAGAAGCCTCCTCGTAGCCAGACACTCCCTCAGAACCCGCAGCAGACCCAAACGGTGTGCCGGTCAGTGTGCGCTCCTCATCAGACTGGGTGGCAGTGACTATGCCGGATGCCACCTTCTTGGGCGTGACATGAGAGGTCTTAGCAGCATGTGACGGTGTCTGGGTGCCTGGTGGCACGTATTCGGGGTCGCATTCATCGTCGGACGAGCCAATCACCAGCCGGCATGACGGGGTGACAGACTCAAAACGTCCTCTAGAGTAGACTAAGTCTTGCTTGGGGGCCATTGGTACCTGCAAAGGAGAGTTATTAGTTTCATTGTAAACATCTGACACACCCAACAGAAGTAAGATAAAATTTTAAACACAAAACACTATCAAGTTCAGAACTGCAGAACTGACTGACGGGCACTACAAACGGTCCGTCGATGGAACAACGGTCTGTCGGTAGGGTCCGTCGGTGAACACTTAGCAAATATTTTGAAGGCTTTGGGAATAAAGGTTCTGTTAAAGACGACGGACGTGCAGGACGGTCCGTCGATCAACCGATGGACCGTAGACCTAGTCTGTCGTTGGACAGTTACAAAAAAATTAGAATGCTTGACATGATAAGGTTCTGTTAAAGACGACGGACGTGCAGGATAATCCGTCGATGAAACGACGGATCGTAGGTCACTTCTGTCGAAAGGCACTTAGACAAAATTTTTAGACCCTCAGCAAACAGGGTTCTGTTAGAGTTGACGGACGTGCAGGACGGTTCGTCGATCAGTAAATGGACCATAGGCCTAGTCCGTTGTTCCATAGTTGATTAAAATTGGGGGTAGATATCGACGGACCCCATCGATGGTCCGTCGATTGATCGACGGTCTGTAGACGGGGTCTCGTATTGTCTGTCAGAGACAGATTTTGTTAAGCCATGTTTGTTACCCCCAATTGACAATGTCAAGCATATTAAGACACATTGTGTTCATATATCAATTAATACACCATTTCGTCATTCCTAGCACATCGATTAATGCAATTTCAATCCTAGAATCTAAAGTACTAAAAAGCCCTAAGTCGGAAAAACTACAAAACTTAGAACACAGTTTATTTAGACATTAACACCCCCAACCCATTCACTTTCCATCATTCTAAGGGACTAGGGACCCAAGTTCAATAGTTTAATCATGCAATTTCGTCCTGAAGTCAAGACCCGCAGACAAATTTCACCAAGTTTACATGCTAACATTTAGGTTTCCAAACAAAGAACATGAAATCAGTAGCAGATGAGATGAACATACCTGTGAACTGTAGTGGAGTGAAAGGGAGATGACTTTTTGCACGACACAATACCGAGCCCGCCTTTGAACACCGATCGAAAAGAGTACAGAAGAAGATGGGAAGTGGGGGGAGAGAAGTTTTGGGAGTGAGGGGAATTTTGGGGAAGATGGGAAAACATGAATTGATTAGTGGGGAGTAAGTGTGTGAGTGAGTAGGGGGGAGTTGAAGGAAATGGGGAGGGAAACGGTTGGAAAAAGGGATTTGAAAAGGTGGAGGGTAACTGAACAGTTTAAAATCAATATATAGCCGGTCGGGTCGAGTCGGGTATTGGGTCTGGGGAACTAACGATTCCCCGTCGACGGACCTTAAGTCCATCAAAAGTCTGTAGACTGCTCCGTCGACTGTGTCCTAACTTAGACAAAATTGAAAATCATACCTGGGATCCACGGATGCCATCGACGGTCCGTCGGTTGGTCCGTAGATCAGTGCACCAGACCAATTTTTGCAGATTTCTGGTGGTTTTGGTACCTGCACATTAAACACCCAATAAGCTAATCTTTTTGTGTTTTCTGGACACTTTTTAGACACGGACCCTAGTCTACTCTCTAGCCAACACTTCTAAAAGAAAGTTAAAGAAAATGCATACATGACATTAAGGAAAAATCAAAATAATGCACTACTCCTAGAAAATCAAGAAAAACTTATTGTTGGCTAGAGGATACATATTGGGTTGCCTCCCAATCAGTGCTTGATTTAACGTCGCGGCACGACGCAGGACTCTCGATTACTTAGACTTCATCAAGATGATATGCCTCAACCACTTCATTCGCATTTTCTGCATTCCCTAGATAGATTTTGATTCTTTGTTCGTTCACCCTAAACCTTGCACCCTCCTTGTTCTCCAACTCAACCGCACCATGAGGAAATGCTTGAGTGATCAAGAATGTACCAGTCCATTAGGACTTCAGTTTGCCCGAAAACAAGCACAACCTAGAGTTGAACAAAAGCACCAAGTCCCCAACCACAAAGTTGCGCTTCTCAATCTTTTGGTCATGGTACTTCTTCATCTTTTCTTTGTAGAGGGCTGAACTTTCATATGCCTTCAAGCGAAACTCATCAAGCTCATTTAACCCATTCAACCTCTTCTCCGCTGCTTCATTCCAATCCATCTTCAGTTTCTTCATTGCCCACATGGCCTTGTGCTGTAACTTAACTGGTAAGTGACAAGCTTTCCTATATACAAGTTGGTAGGGAGACATACTTATGGGAGTCTTGTATGCTATCCGGTAGGCCCAAAGAGCATCATCAAGCCTCATTGACCAATCCGTTCTACTAGCATTCACCATTTTTGCCAGAATTTGCTTGATTTCTCTGTTTGACACCTCGACTTGCCCACTAGTCTGAGGATGGTATGGAAAGGCCCCATTGTGGCGAACCCCATATTTCTCCAATAACCCTTTGAACAACTTGTTGCAAAAGTGGGATCCCCCATCACTAATAATAGCCCTTGGGGTGCCAAATCTGGAAAATATATTCTTTTTCAAGAACGCGGTGACACTCTTTCCTTCATTATTTGCAAGTGCTATGGCTTCCACCCATTTTGACACATAATCAACCGCCACCAGAATATACTTCATCCCATGAGAATTCACAAAAGGGACCATAAAGTCAATGCCCCACACATCAAACAACTCAAATACAAGAATGTCATTTAAAGGGAGCTCTTGCCGTCTAGAAACACCTCCCGCTCTTTGGCACCTATCACATGCCTTGGCAAACTTATGAGCATCTTGGTGGATGGTTGGACAACAGTAGCCACATTGCAAGATTTTATGAGCAGTCCGGATACCACTATGATGCTACCCACAGGCGAGGAGTGGCATGCCTCCAAAACACTCAACATCTCAACTTCCGGTACACAACGCCGAATAAGCCCATCGGCACAACTCCTATATAGATATGACTCATCCCAAAAGAACTTTTTCACATCATGCATGAACTTTTTCCTTTGATGAAAGGACAAGTCCGATGGGACGATGTACTAGCCAAGTAATTTGCAAAATCTGCGAACCATGGAATCAAGTCATGAGAAGCGGCGAATACATGCTCATCAGGGAAAGTATCATCAATTTCAGCCTTTTCACCCAACTCTTGCATAGCTTCATCCTCTAATCTGGACAAGTGATCGGCAACTTGATTTTCGGTTCCTTTTCTATCTTTCACTTCAAAGTCAAACTCTTGCAACAGTAATACCCATCTAATCAACCTCGGTTTCACATCCTTCTTTGCCATCAAATATCTCAAGGCAGAATGATCAGTATGCACTATAACTTTTGTGTCAAGCAAATAGGAGCAAAATTTTTCGAAGGCAAATACCACCGCAAGTAGCTCTTGTTCAGTCAAAGTATAATTCTTCTAAGCTTCATTAAGAGCCTTACTGGCATAATAAATGGGGTGAATGATTTTATCCCTTCTTTGTCCCAATACTACACCAAGAGCAACCCCACTAGCATGAGTTGGATTTTGTGTGAACAAATATCGGGTGGAATCCCAATAATGTCCGCAATAGTCCAACCAATGGCTCGTTTGAACCTCTTCAACACCTATACAAGACACTCCACTTGCTCCACATTCAAATCCGATGCAATGCTTACCGACAAAGTGTCACCTTTTCCCAAGAAAACATACCTCAGATGAGGTGGTAGAGCCTTAAGCTCCAATTTTGGGGCTTCCTCAATAGATGGTCTCACGGGTGGAGACTCGTGATGCTTCATATCTAACTCCAACTTCTTTGGTTTGAATCGAACATCACCTCGATCAAGTGCCGCAACCAATGTCCCATACTCTTTAATACAATCACTCTCAAAATTCATGATCACTGCTGCTAGTGCCTCAACACCAAGACGCTCTTCTATTTGTACATCAGACAAACTTTGAACCCTGTAAGATATCGCAGATACCGATTGGAGATCACCACTCTGCCTCACGGACCTACAAATGTTGAAAGTTGCTTCTTCATTATTTAATCAAAAATTCATCTGCCCTTTCTCCATGTCAACTAAAGCGCGACCGGTAGCAAGGAATGGACTCCCAAGAATAATAGGCACCTCAAAATCCACCTCACATTCAAGAATCAGAAAATTGGCCGGAAATATGAATGACTCCACCTTCACTAACACATCGTGGAGTACCCGAATAGGCCTCTTCACTGTTCGATCGGCCATCAATAACCGCATCGCAGTGGGCTTTGGGTCACCCAAACCCAACTTCTTGTAAATGGAGAGAGACATGAGATTTATGCTTGACCCACGATCACATAATGCTTTAGCAAAGTGTAGTAACCTGATTGTACATGGAATAGTGAAAGCCCCCGGATCTTCTTTCTTTTGCACAAGAGACCTTGTAGCAATAGCACTACAATGTTGCATCCGATCATCATCCTCAAAACTCACCGACCTCTTCTTAGTGACCATATCTTTCATAAACTTGGCATAACCGGGCATTTGTTCAAGAGCTTTTATCAAAGGTACATTGATGGAAAGTTGTTTCAACATAGTAATAAAACGCCGGTATTTGCCATCCTCGGTCTTCTTCACCAATCTTTGTGGAAATGGTGGTGGTGGCCTAGGAACGGGGGTCACCTTTTGGGGCATCTCTAATTCTTTTACCACTTCATTTACCAACTCACCACTAGCTTCTACTACCACATATTCTCTTCTCACCTCATCTTCAACGCCAGATGGCATAGGTGGATTAATGGTTTGCTTACCCCCTCGAGTCGTGACTGTCACATAATATTCATCATTTTTTGGATTTTGGATGGTATTGCTAGGAAGAGTACCAGGTTGACGATGGTTCATAGTAGATGACAATTGGGCCATTTGCATCTCAAGATGCTTGATTGAGACTACATGTGCATCCATTTTTTTCCCCAATGTTAGCCAAATCACCTCTCAACTCCTTGGCGTGCTCATCACTTGCGTCAAACCTCCTCATCATCTTTTGCAACATGTCTTCAACTCACGCCATACTACCTCTACCATCTCTAGGAGCAACTTCCCAATTTTGAGGTAGAACATAGGGCCCATTTCGATCGTTTCTGTTTCTATAGTTACCCTGGTTGAAGTTGTTGTCGCGGTTGTAGTTTCCTTTACGAACATAGCGACCCTCTCGGTTGTAATTCCCATAGTTCCGACCTTGATTTCATTGACCTTGGCGCCAATTCTCATGATTGAAGCCTTGGGCGTTCGGTCGGAAACCCCCTATCTGCTCATTCAATGCATAAGAATCTTCCTCATAGTAAAATTCATCTACCGGCGGTGGTGGCTTAGTCAAATAATTTATCGCATTCTCTTTCTCTGCACCCCCAGTGACATGTTTCAATACCAACCCAAGCTCAGTTCTCATTTGAGCCATATCTTCACGAATATCATCTGTGGTTGGGTTGTGTGTAGCTTGCACTGCAAAGGTGTTTCTCCCAGTATCCGACTTCCTAGTGCTCCAAGCTTTATTATTTTGAGAGATTTTTTCTAACTTCTCAGCGATCTCTGCATAAGTACACTCCCCATAGGAACCACCCGCAATTGTATCAAGCACCGCCTTATCGTTATCATCTTGGCCCCGATAAAAGTACTCTTTCAGCGACTCATCATCACTGCGGTAGTTTGGAAAACTTCTCAAGAATGAGGTGAACATATCCCAAGAACTGCTTACTGACTCCCCTGGTAATGCCACAAAGTTGTTCACCCTATCTTTGTGGTTGAGCTTTTTAGAAATCGGGTAATACCTTGCTAGGAACACATCCTTCAACTTCTCCCAAGTATAGATTGAATTGTAGGGCAACTCAGTAAACCAAATAGCAGCCTCTCCCGTTAGTGCGAGAAGGAACACTCTTAACCCAATGACGTCCATGTCCAAGTCAGGCCTCCCTACACAAATCTTACACACCGACATTAGTTTGGCGATGTGAGCATGTGGATCCTCAGACGGTAGCCCCGAGAACTGACCTCTAACGGTGAGCATCTTCATCAAGCTACTAGTTACCATGAAAGTATGACCGTATGGTAGAGGAGGTAGGATAAATGGCCCATCAGAGTCAGTGATAACATTTACCCTATATTACTCTTGAGGGCGTGGGGCAGGAGGTTGCCTCCTCGGATTACCTTCACCAGGGTTATCAACAATCACTTGATTATGAGCATCAACCGGCGGAGAAAGTTGAGGGTTGATCACATCATCGATATTAGCAGGATTCTGTGGATTGTTCATTCTGTGAAGTGTACGGTTCAGTTCTGGATCAAGTGAAAGTATTGGTTCTCCTCGACTACGTGTACTTGGCATACACTTAAGATAGACCTGCGAGAGACAAAAAGAAAAAGAAAAAGTAAAATCAGGAAATTATTGACTAAAATTCGGTAATGTGCTTAAATTTTAATCTAAAATCCACTTTCCCCGGCAGCGGCGCCAAAATTTGATACGCTCAAACTGTACTTCCCTAAAGAAGTATAAGCGGTCGTATCAAGTAAAGAACCCAATTTTTAGGTTGGGGGCGACCCCACAAGGAAAATGGTTTAGACTTAACTTTAATCTATGATTACGTCTATTCAGTCAAGTCCTTTCCGAAAACAGTCGAAATAAAAAGGGGGGTTTTATGTAACAAAAATGTTCAATTATTACTAAGTAAACAAGTAGCAAGATTAAAACTTTAGTGTTTATCAAGTGATGAGAGAAACTAGGGTATAAGTGTTCCCCATAGGGTTATAACGTGGTAATCCTAGCTATAACAACTCTTTCCTAGTATCTTGCATGCAAAGTGGTAAGTTATGTATCCCTAATTCCTTGGTCCGACAACTAGGGAATTTCACTCCGCACCTAGGTCCAGCTACGTGTGTTCACTTTACTAAGCCTTACCTTTACCTCATATTAAGCGTCATATTCAATGTATGGCTAAGTTACTACTTCACACCAATTGAAACTAGCCTATTAGATAGTGTATACTAAATCTATGTTGATAATTCTTTTCTTATTAGCTACCTCCTTGGTCCGGCAAGTAGCAACAAGGCGAGTTCTAACATTGGCCACCGTTAAAAAGACTTCTAAACTAAAGAATTATCAATACATGCAAGAAACTATACTAGAATTGTTATTTAGCTAGGTTTACTACGTTAATTACCCATGGTTCCCACAACCCTAGTTGTGGATTTAGTTACCCACGCTAAGAATTACACAATTCATAATAATTAAACAAGAAATCATGTACTTACTTTAACAAATTTGCAGAAAACCCAGAAATATCACTTGAATTAACTAAAATATTGAGAGAGACGATTCCGGAAAATTGAAGTATTTCCAAAAACCAAAGTTTAACTTCCAATAACACAAATCTGAAAAATAGTAAAGAGTCTAACCCCAAAAATGAGGTTTTTAGTCTTATTTATAATAATAAATTCCTAAAATAAAAAGGAGTTCTAAATAAGGAAAAATCTGTCCAACACGCGTCTTCAGTTGACGACCCAACTAACTGTCCAACGACAGCTTCCGTCGGTCCATACTTTAAATATTTTTTCAGGCTTCACTTTTTAACACTTTCTGTTACCATCGACAGACCAACAACACGGTCCGTCAGTAGATCTACGGTCCGTCGATGGCCTCCGTTCCTCCATACTTAGTGTTTCTTCAAGTTGGGTACTAGGACTACTCTCTGTTACCATCAACGATTTGCCAGTGACGGACAGTCGATCGGTCGACGAAATGTCGATCCTTCCATAGACCCACACTTGGTCAGAATTCCCCTATTTGACTTCAGCAGCTTGAACCTCCAGTCGACGATCATCACCTACGGACCGTTGATGGGTCGATGGACCGTCGATGGCTCCATAGGTCATCAGTTCTACACTAATTTCAGCACAGTCTTCTGCATTTCCATTCTGGACAGTTTTCTTGCAAACACAGATGAAAAGACATTAAAACTACTACAAAAAGGCCTTAGACACACATCAGACTTAAGGAAAAAGCATTAAAAGTACCGTGAAACCACGGTACATCAACTCTCTTCAACCTGTTGGCAATTGGGACATTCTTCCAAAAACTTAGAGATATCTCGCTTCATACCTTCCCACCAATAAATTTCCTTCTTGCGAAGACCAGATCCTGAGTCTGGCGCCTTAGACCACTCGGCCATCCTAATTCTTGTGTTCAGTATTCCACATGCACACACAAGAAGGAAGTGAGATGCTAGAATGACACAAAATGTCAAAGCTCTAGACAGCACGATAAAGAGTAGAATAAGGGAAGATTCCTAACATCACAAAGTCTCTAAGTCATGATTGTGGTGCACTTCACAACCATAAATTAGAAACTATGCAACGTGATTGTGTTGAGCCTTAGTTTCTAGGCAATTTAACCTCATGCTCTGATACCAAGTTTGTCACACTCGGATTCTGGAATTCGAATATAACCGGCGTCGTTAACCTCTCAGAGGTCGTAGACAAGCCTTTTCTTATTTTTTATCACAACCATACAGTTAAATTTGCGGAAAATTTAAAAAATTTTAATTACTTATTGAAGTGTACATAGACTTCATATATATACTGCATAAGAGTGATATTCTAATGAGCTCAAACTAAATCAACCATCTATTAAAGATTAAACAATCGAAATAGAAAATCATAATAATAATAATAGTTTGCCAATCGGCCTTATTACAACGCTTGAACAACTGTTTGAAATGAAACGCTAGGGACTATATCCACTAGCTATGTCTAATGTACTAAGATAGAATAATAAATGTAGCATCCTCGAACTCAAGAGGACCTACCAAAGTCTGGAGATCACTAAATCAAACCGCTTCGTCGAAACTTCAATATTTTCTCGAACATGCGCCTATAAAAATAGTAATAATATATGGGGTTAGTACACACTTGTACTAAGTTTGGGTGTATGAACAAAAACACATAAGGACTATGCATGATCAAGGAAAGCTCTTCCTAAAGCAACATGTCATTTCTGGAAAGTTAAGTCACTTTACTTTCTTAAATCGTTATTTCTGATTCATGCTATGAATATGACATGTTCTCATTCAATTAAGGCACACAACTTATTTTCTATATGAACATAAGACCTTGGAATCATGAACATAATTTTAGAACAACTTAAACAAAAGTTTCATATTTTGATCCTCTTCGGCCGAGAGCTCCTATTCTCAGACTTAGATTATTTTTCAGTCTTATGTTCTTCTTGTTGTGTAGTTCAATGATATCCTTTTATCCTATATTTTACTTGCAAGTGCAATGATTCATTGTAGTCCCATACCTACAATGAATCGAGTAAGTAATTCACAAGACTAAAGAAATGATTTGGCTACATTACAAACAAGTTAGATTTCTTTATTCTTGTTAAATGGGGATCAATATATTTATAAGCCAATCTTTATTGGCTATGCCCATTAATTGTTTGTTAACCTATAATAATCTTTGAGGCATGTATTCATACTCCAATATTGGCATAAAACACTAACTTGTTAAACCTTCATTCTTGTCAACACTAACAATTGACATTCTTAAGATCTTGTTTACTTAGTTCGCTATGAACTTACGTTTCTACTTCTTTTCTCTATTGTTCACTTTGAGCATGCTACTTTCATTCTTTGTTACTCTCTTAAAGAATTCTTTAGCATTAACGAAAGTAGATCATGCGAGCTAACATGAAATTTAGTGTCTCCCCCACACCGAAAAGGGGTGGTTCACCAGTTAAGGTAAACCAAGTTCTGTGTCTACCCCACAACGAAAAGGGGGGTTCACCGGCTAAGCTGAGACCGAGTCAGTGTCTTCCCCACACCGAAAAGAGGGGTTCACGGCTGAAGTGAATCGGATACTTTCCTGAGCTTTAACTGACATAGATTATGTGAGTTAAACATGAAATCTGGTGTCTTCCCCACACCGAAAAGAGGTGTAATCACCGGCCAAAGTGAAACCTACTGCTAGCTTTCTTAGGCTAGTACCCCTATGATGGAAAACATAGTTCAAAGACTAGAAGACGTACGGAGACCCTGGTCCACCTGGGTGGTGATCTCATCTCATGAGGCTTACATGTGCTGGCACAAGCTCATTGCTAGTCTATCGGTGCTAAGCTCAAATCTATTTTACTTTATTATCTTTTATAGTTGACTCAAACATTATGGAAGCTTGCTTCTAGTTATGAGGTTTACTTAACTCTATGGATGACTGGTCATCCCTTTCTTGCCTTGATGAATATGAACATAAGTCTTGCATTATCATCATGGTGCGAGTGAGACTTGTCTCACGGATTATAGCACCCTCTTATGTGAGTATTTTTGACATAATCGATTAAGTGTAATTGAGACTTGTCTCATTTCTTTTAACACTCTATATTAAGTCAATTTCATAACTTAAGCTTTTAGTTATTTCATTACTTACTTAACTTGTTCAACGTTTATTGATAGTCTTGTATTATTCTTTATGAAAGTTATAACTACTTATACAATGCTGTTACGTTCACAAGTTCGTGTGGATAGAGTATGTTTGGACTTGTCCCATTGATTGACATACCCTATGTTATGAGTTCATTGATGTAGATATTGGTATGACTTCACATATTTTGGGATATAATATTTTGGACATAATTTTGCTAGCCAATTTATTGTCATAAATCATAATTTCACTCGAAACATGCCACTATATTATCACTAGCCAAGTCAATTATATCATGAATACATTATAGTAGTCTATCGTGTTAAACAAGCCATTTTTTAACCTTTGATTAGCCTATGAAACAATTCAATGAACAACTTATAACAATTTCATCTTCTCGAACACAAGTAGGCATTACAACATTTAACGTTCATGTAAATAACATCCTAAGTATGCAGATCAAACATGTAGGTTTTCATTCGACATATGAATAACTAAAACATATACATGATGATCATTTAGCACCACATACAAACACATGCATCGAGATTTACATCATAAAAACTACAAGAATCGGAAATTGGGAGAACTAGAGAGATGAACATGCGAATCGTTGGGAACAACCCTAGTTTCAATATTCTTGATTTCAATAAGTTTGAAAAGCCTCTTGGAGAAAGAATTCTAGTATAGAAAACCCATACCTTACTATAGAATTAAATCTACGAAGATCACCTTGCACTTTGCACGAAAACCTTGAAGAATGCTTGCTATCGTCTAGGGTTCTCTTACGTTCTTCACATGTTTTTTAGTTGTAGCATTTTTGATGAATAACGTGAGTCTAAATCTTTAAGAACTGAATGTTAAATAATTAAACTTAGACTATATAACGTAACTAAAATAACTTAATTAGATAATTACCAAAACGCCCCTCCAAAAATGACTAGAATTAGAAGAACACTTGACTTAACCGAAATCTAGAATTTGCTTAGTGGTTTATGTTTTGACCAATTAAATTAATTAGTTAAGTTTCTAAATTAATTAATTAAGTAACCTAGGGTAATTACTAAAGTACCCCTAAGTTGTTAGGACCATAACCAACCCTTTGGACCATCCTAGGTTAGGTACTAGGTTGTCTCTTAGTTAGTTACACGGTTTGGTGTCACCCGACTAGGTCTTAGGTTTTCGGGTCCCTTAGTTAGTTAGTTTTTGGTTGGTCCTAGGTTAGTTAGTTAGTTAGGGTCTAGGACCGGTTAGGGAGCCTGGCCCCACGTGGCTGGACCCAGACGTGCGCCTGTCCCAAACCGCTCTAACTGAATCGGTTAGAGTGGTCTCTTGGCCGGTTGCACGTGTGTTTGCACATGTGCTTGCACATGTGTTACGTGCACTTTCCCAACTAACTATTCTTGAAGGTTCATTTGGAATGTTTACTTATTGTCCCAAGGATCCTCACTATGTCCTTGGGCACTACTTAATCTACATGATCATTTTAAATGGTTATGTGCTATGGTACCTAGGCTTGACACTTGGATGCCTAGTACTTGATGTGTTAAGTTGAGAATCAATATGTGTATTTTTAGCTTAGGGTCTTCATTGCAGGTACGTTTCTTAAACAAGCTTGGATTACATACTTGTGTATATATAGAAATTGGCTAATACCCTTAAGCCAATACTCTATAATATGCCCAATATTTCTCAATATTGGGCATTGGGATGCCTATGTACCCCAATTCACATTCCTAAAACCTAATAGGCTCTTTACTAGACATGTACATTTTTCTGGAATGTTACAGTACTTAACAAAAAGAAGAGCAAGTGTAGAATCAGTACACAATCACAGTGTACCGATAGTATCACACGACTATCTCACTAGTGCTATATACACAAGTCAATACAACATTATAATCACATGTATATATATATATATATACACATATCACATACTTAATATTATCAACATTAAAAACAACAACACAATTTACATGCTTTCACGTAGTTGGTACTCTCAGGAAACCTAAAGTCAACCGGATAGCTTGCCGGCACGTGGCAATCCGATCCAATTTTATGCCGGAATGTGGAAATTTGATCGAAGTTAGCTTTTCGGAATATGGAAATCCGATCCCCAATCACACACCACAATCACAATCACAAGTACATCATCAATGATCATACATTAGTTCATGATTTCATGGTAATGACAATCACACACCGCATTTTCAAGTCTATGATCAATATTGCAACATGCATCCATCAACAAGTATCACAAAACAGCAAGACAAGCATATACCACACATGATAGAATCACAACCATCACATACCTCGAAAAGTGCTTGAAACCCTAGACAACATGATCCTTTCCTTTCTGGATTCGTTCCGCTTGTTCTGGTCTACAATCAACAATTTAAATACAGAAATCAATAAAAAAACACTAAATTCTCAAGAAACTCACAATGTATAAACCCTAGTTCAAAACCTATGACCCCAACTAGTCAATTAGGGTTAATTCCATCATAGGATTCTTCAAGAAATCCTTCCCCATCAATATTGACCCATTCTAAAATGTTCTACGAATCAAACAAACGAGTTTGGGGATTAAAAATCTTACCTCATCTTCAAGAATGGTGGAAGACGAGTTGGAATAGCCCATGGGTCGTTTTTTAGCACAAAAAGTTGAAAAATAAAAAATAAGGTTGTCTAAGGGTTTTATTTACGAACTTTAAACCCATCATCCCGCTACAACGACACCCATCCCGCTGTAGCAGCGTCGCTGCAGCGACACTAATCCCACTGCAGCGGCACAAAGCGAACCAATGAACTTCACTTAAAAATTCGAAAATCCTTTCATTCCATCTCCGCCTCGCCCGCTACAGCAACACCTCTCCCGTTGTAGCGCGCTGCAGCGACAAGAATCCCGCTGTAGCAGCACGAAGCGAGGTAGTGATCTCCTTAAGGGAATTTCACTTCTCTTTTTCTACAACACTCTCTTAACTCACTACGCTCCGAAAATGCCTTTAACGCCAAAATTAATTTTCGATGATCTACGTATCCGAACTCAATTTCGTAATGTTGCCCGGATTCCTTAACGAGTTATATAACCAATTATGTAATGTAATTCATATTTAATCCTTCCGATTGATACCAGATTTCCTTACACCTTGATGACTCTAAATTCAACCAAATCTGGACAAGGTTGAGAAAGTCCTAGTACTATGAAAAAGATTTTCCAACCCCAATTTTTCCCCGTTGGAATTTTTATAATGACAAAACTCGGTCATTAAAATAGATACCAATTTACCCATTACTCGTCCCCGAGTGATCAACTAAGGAAAGGTAGGTCAGAAAGGAACAATGTAGTACCTGATTCGACGAACAATTGCGGATACTTGTCTCGCATATCCTTCTTGGTCTCCAAATAGCTTTCTTAACCAGAAGATGTTTCCATTGAACCTTCACAGACTTAATTTCTTTCGTCCTCAACTTACGAACATCACGATCAAGAATAGCAATCGGTTCCTCTTCATATTTGAGTTCCTTGTCTAGCACTATTGAGTCCCACTTAATGATATAGTCACCATCACCGTGATATCTCTTCAATGCAGACACATAAAATATGGGATGTACACCGGATAAATTTGGAGGTAACGCCAATCTATACGCCACCGAACCTACACGTTCAAGGATCTCAAAGGGACTAATATAGCGAGGTCTCAACTTACCCCTCTTACCAAATCTCATCACCCCCTTCATGGGTGATACCTTATGAAGAACATTCTCGCCCGTCTAGAATTCCATGTCTCTCACCTTGTGGTTGGCATACTTGTTTTGTCTACTCTGTGTGACTAGAAGTTTAACTTGAATGCTCCTTACCTTATATTGAGCATCCTTCAATAAGTCAACCCCCAAAGTTTTTACATATCAAGATTCAAACCAACCTATGGGATCTACATCCCCTCTTATACAGCGCCTCAAATGGTTCCATATCAATGCTCGAGTGATAACTATTATTATAGGAGAACTCACGTAAGGGTAGGAACTTATCCCAATTCCCTCCAATGTCAATTACACAAGCTCTCAACATGTACTCCAACACTTGTATAGTCCTTTCTGATTGTCCATCCTTTTGGGGATGGCAGGCTATACTAAAAGTAAGTTGCATGCCCAGTTCATCATGCAACTTTCTCCAAAACTTGGAAGTGAAAAGGGTTCCACGATCTGAGATGATGGAAAGGGGAACACCATGCAGCCTCACTATATCCTTTACATAAATCCTAACCAAATGTTTAGCATTGTAATCCACCTTTACCAGAATGAAATGGGATGACTTGGTCAACCTATTTACTACAACTCAAATAGAATCAAATTTCCCCAAATTCTTGGGAAGACCAACTACAAAATCCATGGCTATCCTTTCCCATTTCCATTCCGGAATTGACATCCTTTGAAGTAACCCCGCTGGCACTTGTTGACAATTCTTACACTTCGCCACAAACATCTCAATTTCTTGTCTCATACCCCACCACCAATACGTTTTAGATCTCTATATATCTTGGTCACGTCCAGATGAATAGAATAGAGCGAGCCATGAGCCACCAACAACCTTGGAATCAAATCATCAACTCTTGGAACACATATTCTACCCTTATAGTTGAGCACACAATGCACATCTAGGGTGGTTCCTTGAGACTTACCTATTGCAATCTTTGTTCTTAGCTCATCTAAATCTCCATCTTCAAATTTCTTGGCCTTGATTTATTCAATGAACATGGACTTAGCTTCAACGATAGCTAAACCCACCTCTTTGAAAGATGTCTAACTGCACGAACTTAGACTCTAAGGTCTGAATCTCCTTGACCAACAGTCGCTTGGTTCCACTCAAGTGAGATAAACTACCCATACTTATCGCTTTTCTACTCAAAGCGTCTGTCACAACATTTGCCTTACCCGAATGATATTGAATAGTCACATCATAATACTTGAGTAATTCTATCCATCTTCGTTTTCTCAAATTCAAATTATTTTGGGTGAATACATGCTGCAAACTATGATGATCAGTACATACCTCACATTTAAATCCATACAAATAATGTCGCCAGATCTTATGAGCAAATACCACTGCTGCCAACTCCAAATAATGAGTGGTATAATTCCTCTCATTCACCTTCAATTGACGCAAGGAATATGCTATGATATTCTTATCCTACATCAACACAACACCCAATCCAGAATGTGAAGCATCATTATAAATAACAAAGTCCATACCTTGAATTGGTAATGCTAGAATGAGCAAAGTCTTAAGCTTTTGGAAACTCTCCTCACATTTACCAGTCCATTCAACGGTACCTCCTTTTTGGTCAGATTGGTCAAGTGAGTATCAATTGAAGCAAAATTCATAACAAAACGACGATAGTAACTAGCAAGTCCCACAAAACTCCAAACTTCCGTTACCAAAGTAGGCCGTACCCAATTCTCATCCTCTTCGACCTTTTGGTGATCTACCCTTGCCCCTTCTTTTGACACCACATGCCCAAAAAATGCAACCGACCTCAACTAAAACTCACACTTAGAAAATTTTGCATACAACTTCTGCTACACAATAATACCTATGGTTGTACGAATATGGTCTGTATGTTCTTCTTTACTTTTTGAATATATACCAAAATATCATCAATAAAAACTATCAAAAAAGAATCAAGAAATGACTTGAATATTCCATTCATCAAGCTCATAAAATCGGCCGACACACTAGTGTAACACCCCGCTTCTAGAAAGAACTAGAAAAGAGTTTAAAATCTGAAAATACTTATTTTTAGAAAGAACAAGAAAATCTAGAAAATTTATCAAGTTAGGAAAGTGAGTTTTGGTCATTTGCAAACAACCATAACTCCTAAATCAACATGAGTTAGGAGTAGTTCCAGATATGGTTGGAAATTCGATAAAATAATCTTTTCAACGCCACCGAGTTTGCGTGATTTTGATATCGTATGAGTGAGTTATACTTTTTTGAAGTTGGGCTGTTGGATTAAGGAAATTCCAATCCGGATTTGGGAAGGGCAAAATTATCTTTTCCTTACCTAATTAAATTAATTCGTTTTAGGGATTAAATTGGGGTAAAACAAGAGAATGTCCGCTAGGGCTTGGAGAAAGAAGAAGAGAAGAGACGAAGAAAGGGGGGAAAATTAGCCAAGATCATCGAATTAATTTGAGGATTTCATCGGGAGTGACCCCTAAAATGGTATGTGAATCTTCCATAACATTGGGTTCACCCACGTGCCAAGTATGTTTGATTCAGCGTGATTTCATCCTAAAAAGATTAGATTTTTGAATGTTCTTGAATGTTGTTCTTGAATTGTTTTTATTCTTGAACATGATTTTAGATTTAGGAGTTCTTTGATGATATATATGTTTTTCTTGAATTCATTGTGTTAGATTCTTGTATATATGATGCGGGTACATGAACCTAAAGCGAATTTGAGAAAAAAATCGAACTAAAATGACATAAGTTCAGAAAACGAGAGGAAAAATTCTGCACATTTTTGCCTAAGGAATAGGTTGACGGGATGCATCCCTATAGCGCTAGGAAGGCTGTCTATGCGCCAGAAAGGAGCCTCAGTCAATAGAGGATGGCGTGGCGCACCGTACGCGCCTAGATCGATGTTTTTCACCCAGTTTTCGTAATTCAATCCGATTAAGCCTTTCTAAAGTGTTTTAACACTTTCTAATGATTCTGACAACTCTAAATGACTTCTAGTCATATAGAAATCATCGAGAAACATGAATTACAAACTTGAAACCATAACTTCAAATTCAAGGAAAATTTAGAGCCAAGTCTAGAAAGTTTCAACAATCCTTTCAAGAAGTCTTTTACAAATACTTTAAACTTGTTTTATGACTTAAAAATCAGGTTGAGTAAAGAGTAATGATAAGAAGAAGTTCATTACAAGTTTCATAAGTCTTTTAAAAACGTTTCAAATGTCGTTTTAAGACTTAAGTTTGAGTTCAGTTCAGGGTAAAATGAAGTATTCCTTCAAAGTAGTATATGGGGACTAAGTAATTCAAAAAAAGAATATAAAATGTTTTCATATTTAAAAATAAGTAAGACTGAGATTCCCAAAGAGCCTTCGGGCTTGCTTTCAAAAAAGAGAAATAGCTTTCTAAATGAAGCAAGCAAGGAAACCGAGATTTCCAAGATAACCTTGAGCTAAGTTTTTGAGCACTAATATCACAGAATAAGTATGTTTTCAAAACATAAGAGCCATTACATTTTGGGAGTTGTATTGGGCACCGATACGAGAGAGAGTTCAGACAACTCACAGCCCCCATAAACTATATAGACACCATGGGTAGAAAAGGGTAATACCTTTTAGATGAAACCTTTTCATAGGAGACTAGTGGATCCATTAGGTAGTTCAGGTCATATACCTTTGGACGGGTATAGGATGCGCCGGCAGCGTGAGGTAGATCCATATATCATCACTATAGCTCTTAAGTGATGGTTTTCGGTTAGGTAAACTCTCACAGAAGTTAAATGCATATATATATATATATATTCATTTAACTTCTGTGAGAGTTTACCTAACCGTCAACCATCACTTAAGAGCTATAGTGATGATCCATTAGGTAGTTCAGGTCATATACATTTGGCCGGGTATATGATGCGCTGGCACCGTGAGGTAGATCCATGTATCATCACTATAGATCTTAAGTGATGGTTGTCAATTTATTTGTATTTTTACATACATCTCAGAGTTATTTGTATCCTTGTATACATTCAGAATTCACAACATGTTTTCAAACAACTTTTCTTTATATTGCACTTGATTTTAAATTGCTTTATATTGAAATGAGTCATTATTATTGAGTTGTCATTCATGAGTTGAGTAGAGCCAAGGTAAGTGTTTCTTCTTACTCTTTTCAAGATTAAGTTATTTTAGCATTCTAACTCGCATACTCGTACATTGATTGTACTAATGCTAGTTGGCGTGTATTGTATCATAATGCAGACGCAGGTAAGGAGGATCGACATCTTGCACATCATTGATCAAGTGAAGCACTCCAGAGTCAATTGGTGATCCTACTTGCATTCTGGAGGACTCTTTTTATTGTTTTTCCCCCAGTATTTTCTTTATTAGGATGTTACGTCCCAACATCCATCTCTGTTTTAGAAGGCTTCATAGATAGACACTCAGAAGTTAGACCTTTAGTATTTCCATTTCTTTCTATTTGTTAAGACTTGGGTTGCCACTTTTGTACAGATGAATGTTTTAAAACATTACAACATTCTCAGTTAGTATGCTTCATCAGTTCAGTTAAGTTTGATCATTATAGTTATTGATTGTTGCCTTCCTCTTAGTTAAGTAAGCTTGACCAAGGGTCCGCTCGAGGCCATCGATGGTCTTCGAGTGCCGGCCACGTCCAGGGTGTAGGCTCGGAGAGTGACAATTAGTCAACTCAAATAACATCACCAAAATTTAATAATGCCCATAATGATTCCTAATGGCCGTGTTGGGTTCATCTGTAAGCCTAATTTTTAATTGATGATACCCGGATATAAAATCAATCTTGGAAAAGACTGTTGCACCTTGCCATTGATCAAAGAGGTCATCTATTCTAGGCAAAGGGTATCAATTCTGAATAGTGAGCTTATTCAATTGCCGGTAATCTATACACATCCTCATACTGCCATCTTTCTTCTTAAAAAATAAAATCGTAGCATCCCATGGGGAAGCACTAGGATGAATTAATCTCTTATCAAGAAGCTCTTGGATTTGAACCTTAAGCTCTCTCAACTCTGCAGGAGCCATGCGATATGGAGGAATAGAGTCTATATCTCTATCCGGAGGCATGCCAGGAAAATCATTAGGAAATGCTTCACTAAAATCAGACACAACAAGAATAGATCCAATGGATGGAGCCTCAACCTGAACATCCTAACATGATCCAAGTAAGCTAAACAATCTTGTTCTACCATTTTACTAGCCTGGAGGGAGGATAAAATCTTAGTAGGTTGTACACCCCTTCCCACTCTAATCTTTCCCTTCCCGAAATTTATAGACTGACTGACTTAGCATTACAATTAAGCACAACATAATAGGGAGACAACCAAGTCATGCCTAAGATTATGTCGAAGTCAGCCATATCTAAAATCACAAAATCAGCCCAAGTTTGAAATCCCATAAACAAGATAGGGCAAGCACGATAGAGATGGGTGACTATGACTGACTCTCCAACCGGGGTAGAAACAAGTATTGGGGCATCAAGGATATGACACATCTTTTCAAAATCAAAGGCAAAACTCATAGACACATAAGAAGTGGAACACAAATCAAATAACACATCATCCATCCAATCACAGACAAGAATAATACCTGTGATCACTGCATCGGACGCCTCCGGCTTATTTTTTCGCGGAAAGGCATAACATTGAGCTCTATCATCCACACACACTACCTCTCTTCCCGGTTGCACATTACCTCTACCTCCGTTACCACTTCCTCTACCTCCATGCCTAGCTGGTTGCCTCATTTCCTACCTTGTAGACGTCCTCTACCATTATATCCATTTCCCGCGGGTACAATAACTTGATTGGGTTGCTATCCGGACTCGAACATATGCGATTGTGGACAGTCCTTTCTCATGTGTCAGAGTTACCCATAATTAAAGCAAGTGTGATCACCAGACGGTTTGGTGCCTGCTACCTACCCAAAATTCTTACTAGCTGGAGAATTATTAGATGGAGTCCCTGAATAATTACCTGTAGAGGCAGGCATGGCGGACTGAATTGGCTTGGCCGCTAATATTAGTCGTCCAAATCCCTTAGCATAGGAACCCTGAAAAATCCCAACATTTTTTGCCTCTTAGCCGCCGCTTTAGTTTGACCGTTTTGCCTCACCCCCTCCACTTTCTTGACATAATTCGTCACCTCATTAAAACTCTTCGATACAGAATTCATATAGATAGACAATATTTGTAACTCAGAATCCAAACCTTTAATAAACAACCAAACCCTCTCCTCTTCAGTAGTAACCAACTGCGTAGCATATCTAGATAAGGCGTGGAACTTGGCCTCATAAGCAGCCATAGTCATATTACCATGCTTTAATTCCATGAACTCATCCTTCTTGCGATCTCTCAGGTTCCTAAGCATGGAATTGGGTCCAAGGTGGTGGAGGTAAGTTCGAAGATCTGCACTCCATATAAGCTCTCCATCATTGCTTGGCCTCACCTTGAAGTTGGAACGACACGAACTCAACCTCATGTTGGTGAATAATTCCCAACTTATGCAACCTCACATAACAATCCAATATGAACTCATAAGCATCCTCTGTCTCAGAACCAAGAAATAGCGGGGGCTTGAGCTTCAAAAACTTGGTCAACAAGAAATGCTCATTCCAGTCATCACAGAACTCAACAAAGGACGGAAGAAAGCTTCGTTACCTTCATTTTCACCTGCCCTAGGTGCAGTATTAGAAGCAGGGGGGTTAGCACGAGCTCGAGTAGCTTGAGAAGGTGGTTTCACTCCCGGATTAGCAAACCCATTCA
The DNA here is from genome assembly GCA_016801875.1 of Solanum sitiens. Taxonomy (NCBI): domain Eukaryota; kingdom Viridiplantae; phylum Streptophyta; class Magnoliopsida; order Solanales; family Solanaceae; genus Solanum; species Solanum sitiens. Next base: position 4,006,696 of record JABWTJ010000069.1, on the reverse strand, counting down.
ATAATACCATAATTTGTTAAGCTAACATCAGATCAATGGGAGGAATTCCTATGGCTTCAGCTTGCACTCCTTCCTCTTGTTCAACCTCCTCAACATTCTCATTATCCTCTTCCTCTTCTATCACCTCATCATATGCCGGAGGGTTCTCATTTACCGGGACATTATTAATTGGCACCTAATCCACAACAGGCGCCACTCTGCCACAACTTTTTTCCCAAGATCTTTCTCTACCTCTGCCTCGACCGCGACCGCTTGCTGTGGGTTCCTCAACTTGAGCATTAGCAGGAGCTACAAGCCTAACACCGTTATACCTAGTATTAACCATATGTGGATAGACGAGTGAAGGAAGTCAGATACCAATTTGAATTTCCAAATACCAATTGGAATCAAGTCATAGCACGAAGGAGAAATGAGAAAATGGAGATTTCTGAAAGTCATATAGCCTCTCGAAGAAAAGTAAGGCCGTCCTCGTACTGTTTTGCGAGACTCTATTAGACTCATTTTGGTACATCAAGATCAACAAACGTAAGCTCTAATACCAGCTTCGTCACTGTAACATCTCGTAACTTGAAACATCTAAGAATAATCTAAAAAAATAAGAATAATCAATTTTGGAATTAAGTAGGGAAATCTGGAAAATTTCGAGATTTCAAAAGTGAGTTTTGGTCATTTTCAAACGGCCATAACTTCCAACTCAGGATACGTTAGGGTGAGTTGTTTATATGGGTGGAACGATCTTCCTAAGATCTTTCCAACGACACCGAGTTTTTAAATTTCAAAGTCGTATAAGGGAGATATGACTTTCGGAAGTTGGGTTGTTGGACAGAGGAAAGTCCAATCCGGATTTGTTAAGGGTGTTTTAGTCTTTTCCTTACCCAATTATTTAATTTCATTTTTGGGTAATAAGTTGGGGTTCAAGCTGATCCCATTCAGTTTACACATTTAGAAAATAGTTAGGGTTTTGAGAGAAGAGAAAAAAGAGGAGAAAAGAGGAGAAAGGAGAAGAAGAAGCAAGAACGCCAAGAACGTTCCGTGGATTTCGTCGGGGGTGATCCCTATCGAGGTATGTGAGATCATTTGGTGTTGGGTCCTTTCACACACACTCCAACTTAATTCAATACAACAAATTAGAGTTTATTTGAATCAAAATCTTGAAGTTCTTTGATGAAAAGTTGTGATATTCTTGTTGGTTGAATTGTAGTTGATCTCTAGTAGTTTTGATTCACATTTCTGGACTGTTTTCGGGTCTATTTTATTGGTAATGAGGTATTTAGGGATCCTAAGTGTTTGGGGTGGGATCCATGGAAGTTTAGGAGGTTTAGAGATGAATACGGAGAAGAAAAGTCGAAGGTCCCGTCAGATAACCCTTGGGGCGCCGCACCTGCCAGAGTGCCTCAGGGCAGCCTCTGTCTGACAGGCCCTGGAGCACCGCGCCTCTCAGAGCGCCCCAGACCAGGTTCTGTTCGACAGGCCCTGGCACCCCGCGCCTCTCAGAGCGCCAAGACCCCCTGGAGACCCCGTTCTTTCCCTATCTCTTTGTACTAGTTCCTAAGTGATGTACCTTTCATTCCTAGTTGATTCCAACACTCTAAATTACATACAAACATCATGAAATCATCCCTAAACATGATATCATGATCCTTGAATCCATAATTCAATTCAAGGGAAGCTAAGATCAAAGTAAAAGAAGTTAAGAGTCAAGTTTAAAAGTTAAGAAGCAAGTCAAAGTGAGTTCTTAAAGTTTTCAAAGAGTCTTAAGCAATCATTTTAACTTTAATTTAAGGATCAAGTTACAAGTCGAGCAAAGAGAAATAGTTGAGTTAAATTCTCAAAAGCTATAAGGGAACTAAGTATTTCCTAAGAGTTAAAGTTTCAAGTTAAGTAAAGAGCAAGAGTTGAGTTCATTTTTCTAAAGTTACAAGGGGGACTAAGTATTCCCTAAAAGTTGATAAATGTTTCACATTTAAGTTAAAAGAGAACTAAGAAATTCCAAAAGAGTTTTGAACTAAAGAGGGGAACATTGATTCCAAGAGGAGCTTTTAAAGTTAAAGGATTCAGTAAATTATCTCAACCGAAAGGAAGGAAGTTTTATTAAAAGTATGAACTAAAGCAAGTTTTGAGAGTAGTATTGAGCACCAATATGGGGATGAGAGTTCATATACCTCAAATCCCCATGTAAACCATATAAACATCATAGGTATTAACGTGTCATACTTTTTAGATGATCACGTAAGTTTAGCCAGCGGATCTACTAGGTTGAGGATGTTCTATGCGACGGCAAAATATAGGACAGTTCTGGCAGCGTGGGCGAGACACTGTATCACCACTTAGGCTCATAGTGGTGGTTGTCGGTTAGAGAAACTCCCATAGAAACTATATTACTTTCATATATAAGTAAATTTGAGTTTATTATTGTTTCATCTTTAACAAACTAAGAGTTTACACTGTTTTACCAGTTTATATATATATATATATATATATATATATATATATATATATATATATATATATATATATATATATATATATATATATATATATATATATATATATTGCATATCTTCTTATTGCTTTATATTGAGTTGTTATGTTATGAGTTGAGCAGAGCCAAGGTAAGTTCAGCCTTACTCCATTTCAAGATTTATAGTTGTGATTAGCATTCCAACTCGCATACTCGTACATTCAATGTACTGATGCCAGTTGGCCTGCATACATTTTATGATGCAGACGCAGGTAACTAGGATCAGCACATGACTCCTTGATCCAGATCGAATTCCAGAGTCAGTGGTGAGCCTCCTTGCATTCCGGAGGAAATCCTTTTCATTTGATTAACTTGTTTAGTTATTTTTAGGTTGTTGTGGGGTCTGTCCGAACATTCATCTCAGTTAGTTTAGAGGATTCGTAGACAGTTAGTAGTTATTTTGGAGTTTATTTTCTTGTTGAGACTTAAGTGCCATTTTGGCCAGATTGTTATAAAGTTTTTCTTTGAATATGCTTTATCTCTTGGTTAAGTTGAGTTGAGTCTTCCTCTGAGTTAAGTAAGCCAGGCCAAGGGTTCGTTTGGGGGAAAGAAATGATCTTCGAGTGCCTACCATGTCCAGGGTGTAGGGTCCGGGCATGACAAACTTGGTATCACAGTCAGGTTTCAAGAGTCCTAGGGAGTCTAAGCGTGCCACATCTATGATTAGGAAGCTACGACATTTAGGAAAAATCTCATTTTTTTCATTTCTTTTTTGTGCGTAGAGTTTATCTCTAAAAGTCTCGTTCTAATTCGTGATTACGCGTATTTTCATATTATCATGTCTCCACGAAGAGTAGCCAGAGGTCGACTAGCCCGAAGAAATGTTGAGGAACAAGAAGCCCCAAATGCACCGGATGTGCAACCCCAAGGAGAGGTTACAAATACCGAATTCCGGGAAGTTATCCGGATGTTAAGTCAAGTGCTAATCAACCAAGTCGGGCAATAGAGAGAATCTCGATAGGAATGGGTTGACACCTCGAGGGTTTGTGAGTTTTTGAGGATGAATCCTCCTAGCTTCACTGGATCAAACACTATTGAGGATCCAGAGAACTTTGTGGAAAAATTGAGGAAACTGTTTGAGGTAATGCATATGGTCGATGTTGAGAGGGTTGAATTAGCTGCATACCAACTGAACAGTGTCACTATAACCTAGTTTGACCAATGGAACGACGGTAGAGCTGAGGGTGCACCACTTCCAAGTTGGGCTTGCTTCGAAAAAGCCTTCTTGGGAGGTTCTTTCCTCGAGAACTGAAGGAAGCGAAGGTAAAAGAGTTCCTCACTTTGAGTATAGGTTGAAGTTCACCCAACTTTCTCGCTATGCTCCAAAGATGGTGAAAGATATGAGGAGCAGAATGAGCTTGTTTGTTGCCAGTTTGGGTCATCCTTCAAGCAAAGAGGGTAGGGTGCAATGTTGATTGGTGACATGGACATATCCAGGCTTATGGTTTATGTCCAATAAGTTGAAGAGGAGAAGCTGAGGGATAGATAAGAATATAGAAACAAGAAGGCGAAGGCTGGAAATAATTCTGGGCAACAGAAAGGTGGTTCGAATCGGCCACAATTTCAGAAACAGAAAGGGCATGCACCATCATCTGCTAGTGCAGTTGCGCCCCAAAACCGAGGTGAGTATAGTGGCCAGAATTTGCAGCACTTCAAGGCGAGACCAGCTCAGTCTCAAGGTAGTGTGGCACAAGGAGAAAGTAGGGCTCCTACATGTACTAAGTGTGGTAGAAACCACCTAGGAGATTGTCGTAATGGCCAGAAAAGTTGTTTCAAGTGTGGCCAAGAGGGTCACTTTATGAAAGAGTGACCAAAGAATAAGCATGGTGGTGGAAACCGAGAAATAGAGCTCAATATTCATTAGATGCTCCACCAGACAGGGCTGCACCTAGAGGAGCCACTTCTGGTACAGGCGGAGAGGCAAACAACCTCTATGCAATCACTAGCCGACAAAAGAAAGAGAACTCTCTAGATGTTGTCACGGGTATGATCAAAGTCTTTACTTTTGATGTTTATGCTTTGTTAGACCCAGGAACAAGTTTATCCTTTGTAACTCCTTATGTTGCAAATTAGTTTGAGATTCTTCCAGAAAAACTTTATGAACCCTTTTGTGTTTCTACACCTGTTGGGGAGTCTATTCTAGCTGAAAATTCTATCGTGATTGTCATGTTTCCATCAATCACAAGATCACCATGGATGTAGAGTTAGACATGGTAGATTTTGATGTCATTCAAGGTATGGACTATCTCTATTCCTGTTATGCATCAATAGATTGCAAAACTCGAGTTGTCAAGTTTCAAATTCCTAATGAGTCAGTCATAGAGTGGACTAGTAGTTCAGCAGTGCCTAAGGATCGTTTCATTTCGTACCTTAAGGAGAGGAAGTTAGTCTCTAAGGGGTGTATCTATCACTTAGTCCGAGTTAATGACTCAAGTGTTGAGGTACCTTCTCTTCAGTCAGTTCCTATAGTTAGCGAGTTTCAAGAAGTCTTTCCTAATGATCTACCCGGAGTCCCTCCCGAAAGAGACATACACTTTGGCATTGACATCATCCCAGATACTCTTCCTATCTCTATTCTTCCATACATAATGGCACCAGCAGAGTTAAAAGAGCTAAAAGAGCAATTGAAATATTTGTTAGATAAAGGCTTTATTCGACCAAGTGTCTCACCTTGGGGTGCTCGATCTTTTTTGTAAGGAACAAATCATGGGCCCCTTAGGATGTGTATGGACTATTGCCAATTGAATAAGGTGACCATCAAGAATAAATATCCTCTTCCAAGGATAGATGATCTCTTCGATCAACTTCAGGGTACTTCTTGCTTTTCCAAGATTAACCTTAGATCAGGCTATCATCATCTTAAAGTAAGAGAATGTGATATGCCAAAGACAGCTTTTAGAACAAGGTATGGGCATTATGAATTTTTGGTTATGTCCTTTGGATTGACAAATACACCTGCATTATTCATGGATCTTATGAACAAAGTTTTCAAACCTTATTTAGATCTATTTGTCATCATTTTCATTGATGACATATTCAAGGAATGAAGAAGATCATGACAGTCACCTTAGGATTGTTCTTCAGGCTTTGAGAGATAAAGAGCTATATGCCAATTTTTCCAAGAGTGAGTTTTGGCTCAAGTCTGTGGCATTCTTAGGACACATTGTTTCTGGTGAAGGGATTAGAGTTGACACTCAAAAGATAGAAATGGTTCAAAGTTGGCCTAGACCCACATATCCAACAGATATAAGGAGTTTCTTGGGTTTGGTTGGCTATTATAGGAGATTTGTTGAAGGATTCTCATCTATCTCTTCTACTTTGACCAAGCTAACTCAGAAGATGGTAAAGTTTCAATGGTCTGAAGCTTGTGAGAAAAGCTTTCAGGAGTTGAAAAAGAGACTGACTATCGCTCTAGTTTTGACATTACCAGAGGGTACTCAAGGCTTTGTGGTGTATTGTGATGTATCAAGAGTTGTCTTGGGTTGTGTGTTGATGCAGAATATCAAGGTTATAGATTATGCCTCGAGACATTTGAAGGTTCATGAGAAGAATTACCCAACTCATGACTTAGAATTGGGTGCAGTAGTGTTTGCTTTGAAGATATGTGTCACTATTTGTATGGTTTTCATGTTGATATATTCACTGATCACAAGAGCCTCTAATATGTGTTCACCCAGAAAGAGCTCAATCTCAGACATAGAAGGTAGTTAGAATTACTCAAGGATTATCACATGAGTATTCTTTACCACCCCGGTAAGGCTAATGTGGTTACTGATGCCTTAAGCATGTTATCTATTGGGAGTAATTCCAATATTGAAGAAAATAAGAGGAAGCTAGCTAAATATGTGCACAGACTTGCACATTTAGGAGTCTGACTTATGGATTCCACAGAAGGAGGTATAGTGGTGACAAATGGGGCTGATTCGTCCTTAGTGTCAGAGGTGAAATAGAAGAAGACCAAGACCCTATTTTTCTTGATTTGAAGGCAAGTGTCCATAACCAAAGAGTATTGGCTTTTGAACAAGGGGGAGATGGTGTGCTGAAGTACCAAGGCAGGTTATTTGTACCTAAGGTGGATGAACTCCAAGAGAGAATCTTGGAGGAGGCTCATAGCTCCAGATATTCCTTTCATATGGGTTCCACCAAGATGTACCGCGACTTGAGAGAGGTTTATTGGTGGCAATGCATGAAGAAATATATTGTTGAGTTTGTAGCCAAATACTCAAATTGTTAGCAAGTGAAAGTAGAACACCAAAGGCCTGGAGGTTTGGCTCAGAATATATAACTTCCGGATTGGAAGTGGGAGATGATTAATATGGATTTCATCACCGGGTTGCCAATATCTCGAAGGCAGTATGATTCTATTTGGGTGATTGTTGACAGAATGACAAAGTCAACCATTTCTTGCCGGTAAAGACTAATTATTCGGCTGAGGATTATGCTAAGTTCTACCTTCAATAACTGGTTAGACTTCATGGAGTTCCAGTCTCCATTATTTCAGATAGAGCTGCTCAGTTTACTGCACAGTTTTGAAAATCTTTCCAGAAAGGTTTGTGTTCAAAGGTGAACCTAAGCACGGCTTTTCATCCTCAGGCGGATGGACAAGCAGAGTGTTCTATCCATACCTTAGAAGATATGCTTAGAGCTTGTGTGGTCGACTTCAAAGGGAATTGGGATGATCACATACCTCTCATTGAGTATGCTTACAACAACAATTACCATTCGAGCATCCAAATGTCTCCTTATGAAGTTCTTAATGGGAGAAGATGAAAATCTCCTATTGGGTGGTTTTTGTGAAGAAGGGTTGATAGGACCAGATCTAGTTCACCAAGCTATGGAGAAGGTGAAAGTAATTCAAGAAATATTGAAGATGACACAAAGTCGCCAAAAGTCCTACACAAATGTTAGAAGAAGGCCATTAGAGTTTGAGGTGGATGATTGGGTGTATCTGAAGGTTTCATCCATGAAGGGTGTTATGAGGTTTGGTAAGAAGGGGAAACTTAGTCCCCGGTATATTGGGCCTTACAGAATCTCTAAGAGAGTGGGTAATGTGGCTTATGAGTTGGAGCTACCCCAAGAGTTAGCAGCGATTCATCGGGTATTCCATATTTCTATGTTGAAGAAGTGCTTGGGTGATCCTTCATTGATAGTACCAACAAAGACTGTTGGGATTAAGGATAACCTATCATATGAGGAAATTCTGATTCAGATTTTGGATCGTCAAAGTCGCAAGTTGAGGACAAAAGAAGTTGCTTCAGTCAAGGTCCTTTGGGGGAACCCATTCGTTGAAGAAGAGACTTGGGAAGCTGAGGAGGATATGAAGAGTAAATATCCACATTCTTTGAAATCGGAGAGAATACAGATCAAGGTACTAAATTCTCTTATTAGCACTTTATAAGACTATGTGTAAGCATGTTATTACTTTCTTCTGTTTTGTTGAGTGCTGAAATGGTGTTACTACCCTTAGCTTAGTGAAAGAATTCTCATTCGAAGACGAATGTTCCCAAGGGGGAGATATTGTAACATTTTGTAACTTTAAACATCTTGCAACTTACTGTAAGACCCCCAAAATGAGTTAGGGTGTCTAGAGCCTAACATGTTTTTCTTAAGGTTCTAAGGTCCTAAAATGGCTCATAATATGGTTTAGAGTCAGTGTATTAAGTTTGAGGTGATTTGGAAGTCAAACGTCAAGGGATGACCAAAACGTTCGACGATTAGTCACCAATGTGCCTCATGTGTCTATGCATGCTTATAATGGTATAATATGAACTTAATAAGTCTTAAAATAAATTATAAAGATTTTTTTAGGAATTATATGAAGTTTCATGAATTTTGGAGGTCAAACGTCCAAGACGTTCGAAAGATAGCCTAGAGACATGCATGTGTGTGTCTTAATGGGGCCTTGCATGTTTGGACGAGTTGCAGGTGTTTGTTTTGAGTAAAACTTATGTGGAAGGTCTAAAAATTGTTAAGGGTTGTATTTATGTTGGAAACGTCCGGGTACAACTTCTAAAGGTCCGCGCAAAAGGGGCCACAAGAAGGACCCAAGGCTGGTCGAGACACTGCCTTGGCAGTGTCAATCGACGGACCAAACGACGGCTAGTTGGTTGAACAACGGCCCTTAGGTGAGGTCTAGTCGATTTATACTTAGATTGGGAACGTCTCAACCCAAAAATTGGCCAAGGACCAATCGACAGAAGCCAAAGGACGTCCAGTCGATTGACCAACGGCCATTCGATTGGATCCGTCGATGATGGCGTGTAACTGCTGCCTTGCGTCTGTTTTATTTAAGGGGTGAATGGGAAATTCACCCCACGTCCTAACCTGAATCTAATAGGTTTATTCATCTACTTTTGGGTGTATATAATTCATCTAAAACGTGAACATCCCATTCCCAATTCCCTCTACACAAATTAAACTTCTCCCTCCAAAAATATTCTCCCTAGAAACCACCATTGTTGGTGAAGCTCAAGAACAGCTTGGAGCTTGGATTTCCATGGATGAATCACCAAGTTTTAGAGGTTTTAAACTATACAAAGGTATTGTGATCCTTCATCTTTAGTTATCCTTCCATCTAGAGAGTTAATCTCAAAGTTTCAAAAGAGATTTTATGATTAAAGTTCTCCTTCTTCAATCTAGCCATGGGTTCTTTATAAAAACGTTTTTAATGATTAAATCATGATTAATTGAAGTTAATATATTGGTTTTAACGTGATTTTGAATCCAATTGCATGATGAACCCATGTCACTTCCCAAACTTGATTTAGCCCTTGCATGGGCATTGTGATCATGGCTTGTTAATGGTAGATTTGTGATTCTCTTACATTGAATTGCTTATATGTACTATTATTTACGTGAATTGATTATGATTTTATGATGAAGGATCCATGTGGATCCATGTATAAAGATTTGAACAAAACTAGCCTATGTTCTATGTGTTCACTGTAAGTTCGGATTTTTGGTGATTGTTGTGGGATTTCAATTGTGTATATAACATTTTAGCTACTGTCTTAAGTTGATATTATGATAAATTATGGGTATGAATCCTTAGTGATCGAATCAAAGAAAATTTGGTAAGATTGACCTACATGCTTTAGCCTATATATTGATGATTCTAGCATGCCTATTGTGAGATTCAATCATGTTAAAATGATGGTTAGCTAATGCAATGATATGTAATAGATACAATGTGGATCAACGCATGATAGTTTGAATAGGATTAACCTATATAAATTTATCTCCCATGAATTCCTAATATGAAGCATGTTTACAGTGATCTAGAGTTTATTGGCAATTGTAGTAGGATCTCGTTTAAGCTGTGATTTGTTCAAGCTACGGCCCTAGATTTGTGCTATTAATGAAATATAATTGATGATTAATGCAAGTGAATTGGGTTAAAGATCTATGTTCTTCTACTTTCTAGTATATATGTGATGTATTGTATTAGATTGTAATATGATCTTGTAGCGAATCGTACATGGTTTCTTTTATGATATGGTACTCTAGATACTGCCCTATTCTTGAATTATTGATGAAAGAGTAGTAATGGTCAATGATGACCAAAGGCTAAAGGATTGGTAAGAATTACTCTCCTCTTTTACTTCTCTATTTCTCTATAGTAATGTTGATGAGGCCTTGTATGGCATTGTGTGGTATGGTCCACTTATGGTGGTGGTGTTTACCTTATTGTCATTATATATGTGTTGACCATGGCCTTGAAGGAAAATTGATGAATATATGATCAAGTGATTACGATGATCACCTTATGTGTTACTTGTGCCTAGTCTTCTATTATAGTTGTGAATCTAGGTTATGTTACTATTGTTATAAGCATGTAAATGATTATGCTAAGATCATGTGTAGGTGCTGCCATTAATCAAGTGTGAAATATTGATGACCCCTACCCATGAACCCCTATGTGAATGTGTAAATAGCTAAAGTTAGGAGTCTAGATTTTAATGTGATGATTGTCTTGCCTCCTATGTTATTGTGTGTTGTGTGGTCTATGCTTGAAAGAGTATTGTGGTCTTAAGAGGGTGGATGCCTCAAGGTGTTGTTGATAACCATTATGTGATCATATTGACCAATGTACAAACACCCTCACTCTACATGCATGCTTACAATGTAGTAAATGTTCATAGTGTCTAATGAAAGGTTGTTCTCATATTCACACTATTCATGTAAAGTATATGTATGTGAAGTATGATATGTTTCCTTAACTAGGATGACTTGATAGGTGTACTAGTATGGTCAAGGGTATGGGACCTTGTTTATGCATTGCACATGTGTACCTTGATAGGATAGTTCCTAGGTTTGGTTTCTATGTACACGAATATGAATGTATGGTCATGTGTGGTCTTAATGTGTTATGTGAAAGGTTTGCTCACATATATGTATACACTCACACACATGTATGAAGATATAGTTAATAAAGGGGCCTTGAGGTATGCTCAAGAATACTCAAAAACTAGATAGGTGCTTGAAGATGCTATAAGCATATGGTAGTAAATATCCTAAGCTTATGTTTTATAAAGAAATGATAATAAAGCCTTTTTCAATAAAGGGAACTTAGATTAGCACCGAGTGAACTTGTAGATGAGGTGGTGGCACCTTCCTAAAGAGGGAAGGCGAAAAGGGTCCACTACGGTCCTCATAGGGTGGATAGCCTCATGACCCAACAAAGGGTGTAGAGTTGATGTTGCCATGACAGCCCTAAGTTCCATAAACTATGCTTGCCACATAGGATCTAGCAAGTGAATTCACCTAATATGCTAGCATGTTACTCATGTCTTACCTTGGCAAGTAAGACGCCCTCTTTTTGGTGTGAGGGGATAACACCAAATTCCATGTTTAGCACCCATGGTCTTAGTGTCGGTTAAGGGTACAATTTCCCTAAAGTAAAATGGACAATGGAAGTAAATGAATAGGTTCCTAACTAGAATGACTCAAGGGAGGTTACTTAGGATAGGTGGAAGCAATGAACCCATCTAGACATTGCACAAGTAGCTCCTTAGGAAGTTCTAGAAAGGTGTTCTAATGTGTATGATTATGGTTATGTCTTTATGCATGGTGTATTTGTCTACTTGTCATGAAGATGTGCATGGTATGAGTCTAGATGATGTGATCTTATCCTTATGTGCACTATGTTGGTCTAAATGACTATATGATGACATGAATGAAGTTGTGTTCTCTTACTTGTTGATGTATGAATTGGATGGTAAGGCTTGTGGTCTTATGATAGGTTTACTAAGTATGTGTGAGGTTATGGGGCTTCACATATACATTGCACTAGTAGGCTTAGAGTAGTCTTATGAGTAAGGTCTTATAATGCATTGATGTAAAGTGAAGTTGGTATATGTGCAAGTTGAATGTAGCTTATTGTAATGGTCCTATGGTATTTGTTTAAATATGTCTATTTAGTACTATACTTCTATGAAGGTATGTGTTTCCTTGTGTAGATGATATGTATGTTTGCTTGTAGCCTTAAGGTGATGCATTGCACCAAGTATCACTAGAGGGTTACTTGGGAGGTTAATGAATAAAAGGGAAGATAGTTCACTGTTAAGGGAAAACTAGTTCACTGTAATGTGACTTGAAAATGTAATAAATTTTATATGTGATCTTATGAAATGTTTGGCCTTTGAATATGTTTATATGAAGTATGTAAATGATATAAATTCTATTGAATAAAGGTTTTATGAAGATTTACTCAAAATGGCATGAAGTGTGATTTCAAGAAAATGTCACTTTTAAATGCATGTTTTTGCATGGTTGTCATACTTAGTGCATTGTTGTACTAATAACATTCTTCTCTACTTTTTACACAAAGTCTAGGTTATAGATGCTTAAAGGATGTCTTGAATGGTGAAGAGCTTGATAGATGATTCCCAAGCTCAATGAAAGGAATCCTTAAGTTCAAGGATCTCCTACTTATGTTTTACTGTAAAGTGTTTGAATATTGTATAGTTATGTGATATGTCTTAAGGGCCGTGTTCCTAATGTATTCTAATACTGATTGAGTCTAAGATGACAAAGATATTAAGGTCTAAGTATGTATTACGACATTTTATATATATGAAGTGAAGTTTCTAGCATATGATATGCTATGAAAAGTTTTAAATTTTCCGCTAAATTTACTATGCCAATACTATGAATGATAACTATGGGCTTGTATAAGACCTCCGAGAGGTCAAGTACGCCATGCTACTTCTAGGGAGTGCTCCCCGGATGTGACACTTACAGTGAACCTGCGAAATTGCAGGCCCATCCACGATTGGTCCATTGACGGACCGTCTCTCCACCAACGGACCATCCTGCTGGTCCGTGGTTTGAGTATGAGACTGGTTCTTGGATGTCCATCTTACCCACGCCTATTTCCTGACCAACGGCCACCTACGACGAGGCGTCGACCAGCCTACTGGCCGTCGATTGCCTCAGTCGATTGGGGCTGGTCTTGGACAGCTTTAGATCAAAAATGGGTCCTTACCCAAGAAGCCTTGGTTGGTCCTTGGGGACTTTTGATTGGTAGTTTCCATCCTGAATATGTTAGTATATGAGTTTAGGACCTCCCATATCAATTTCATCCAAAACGGATATGTAAAACTCGACGAAACATGCCAAGACACACAAGGTCGTTTTAAGGCAAACCTTTCGAACGTCATGGCTATTTGACCTCCAAACTTCATGAAACTTGACACACTGCATATAAAAACTATAATAACTCATATTAAGACCACATAAGCTCATGAAACACACATATAGGCACATAACCACACATGAGGCACATACGTGACGTTTGACTTCCAATGCACCTAACACCTTAGACATTGTCTCATTACCACATATAGACCATTTTAGGACCTTAGACCCTCATGATAAACATTTTAGGCTCTAGATTTACCTAAGTCATTTTTGAGATATTATAGTTATAAGGGGGACTAAGTATTCTCTAACGGTTGATAAATTTTTCACATTTAAACTAAAATGGAACTAAGAAGTTCCAAAAGAGTTTTGAACTAAAGAGGGAAACATTTATTCAAATAGGAGCTTTTAAAGATAAAGGGTTCACTAAATTATTTCAACCCAAAGGAAGGAAGTTTTATTAAAAGTATGAGTTAAAGAAAGTTTTTGGAGTAGTATTGAGAATCGATGTGGGGATGAGCATTCAGATAACTCAAGTCCCCATGTAAACCATGTAGACATCATCGGTATTAACGTGTCATGCTTTTTAGATGATCAGGTAATTTTAGCCAGTGGATCCGCTAGGTTGAGAATGTTCTATGCGGCGACAAAGTATAGGACAGTTCTGACAGCTTAGGCGAGACGATGTATCACCACTTAGGCTCATAGTGGTGGTTGTCGATTAGAGAAACTCCCACAGAAACTATATTACTTTTATATATAAGTAAAGTTGAGTTTTATTATTGTTTCATCTTTAATGAACTAAGAGTTTACACTGTTTAACCAATTTTATATATATACATACATATATATATTGCATATGTTCTTATTGCTTTATATTGAGTTGTTATCTTATGAGTTGAGCAAAGCCAAGGTAAGTTCATCCTTACTTCATTTCAAGCTTAATAGTTGTGTTTAGCATTCCAACTCGCATACTCGTATATTCAATGTACTTGTGCCAGTTGGACTGCATCGTTTTATGATGCAGACACAGGTAACTAGGATCAGCACGCAGCGCTTCGTTGATCCAGATCGAGCTCCAGAGTCAGTGGTGAGCCTCTTTGCATTCTCGAGGACATCCTTTTTCATTTGCGTAACTAGTTTATTTGTTTTTAGGATGTTCTGGGGTCTATCCCAACATCCATCTCAGTCAGTTTAGAGGCTTCGTAGACAGTTAGTAGTTAGTTTGGAGTTTATTTTCTTGTTGAGACTTAAGTGATATTTTGGCCAGATTGTTATATAAAGTGTTTATTTGAATATTCTTTATCTCTTGGTTAAGTTGAGTTGAGTCTTCCGCTTCTTGGTTAAGTTAGTTGAGTCTTCCGCTGAGTTAAGTAAGCCAGACCAAGGGTTCTCTTGGGGGTCAGAAATGGTCTTCGATTGCCGATCACGTTCAGGGTGTACGCTCCGGGCGTAACAGTCACGACCCAGACCGTCGTAATTGACACCCACACTACAACTCGGTGGGAGAACCACTACTAGCAACCAACTAAAGCAAGAAATCTAAAAACTAAGGTTTTTAAGTTTTGAAAACAAGTTAAATAGCTAAACATAAGTCTTTGTACTAAATAAGAATCAAATAACTAACTAACTATGGGGAAGAAGAAACTTAGAATCTAAAAAACAATGTACTGAAACTATAACGATATCCAACTAATAAAATATCTAATGAACTAAGTAGTAATTGAAACAATATCTAAGTTCGAAATGATGGACAAAGACCAAGAAGAGCTCCTTAACAGCCCGAACGATGTGGCTCACCCTTGAACTTGAAGCGATCATTGATCTACTATGCAAGGTCTGACAACAGTCGCATAAAGATGCCCTGTAGTCAACAAAAATAAGAGCAAGTGCAGAATCAGTACACAACCACAATGTACTGGTAGGATCACGTGGTTATCCCACTAGTGCAACATAAATAAGTCAATACGATAATATATATATATATATATATATATATATATATATATATCATACTCAATATTATCAACATAAAGAAAAACACAATTCACATGCTTTCACGTAGTTAATTGGTCCTCTCACGGAATCCAAAGTCAACTTGTTAGCTTACTGACACGTGGCAATCCGATCCCATTTTATGCCAGAACGTGGCAATCCGATCCCATTTTATGACAGAACGTGATAATATGATCCCATTTTATGCCAGAACGTGGCAATCTAATCCAAGTTAGCTTGCCGGAATGTGGCAATCCGATCCTCAATCACACATCACAATCACAATTACAAGTGCATCATCAATGATCATACATTAGTTCATGATTTCATGATAATGACAATCACACATCACATTTTCAAAGTCTATGATCAATATTGCAACATGCATACATAAACAAATATCACAATGAACCAAGACAAGCATATACCACACATCATAGAATCACAACCATCACCTACCTCGAAACGAGCTTGAAACCCTAAACAACTTGATCCTTCCCTTTACGGATTTGTTCCGCTTGTTCGTTGTCTACAATCAACAATTTATTCAGAGAACTCAATAAAGAAATACTGAATTATGAGAAAATTCACAATCTATGAACCCTACTTCAAAACCCATGACCCCAACTAGTCAATTAGGGTTAATTTCACCATAGGATTCTTTAAGAAATCCTTCTCATCAATATTGACCCATTCTAAAATGTTCTACGAATCAAAAAACGAGTTTGGGGAGTGAAAAGCTAACCTCTAGCTTCAAAAATGGTGGAAAACGAGTTGGAATAGCCCAGGTTTCGTCTCTTAGCTCAAAAAGTCAAAAAATACAAAATAAGATCTTTTAAGGGTTTTATTTATGAAATTTAAACCCGTCATTCTAGTACAGAGCCGTTGTAGAGGTGTCACTGCAGATGCACTAATCTCGCTGCAGCTGCACAAAGAAAATGAGTGAGCTTCCCTTAAAAAATCCCAAAATCCTTTCATTCTATCTCTGCCTCGCCCGCTACAGCGACACCCTTCCCGCTGTAGTGGCATCGCTGTATCGGTAAGAATTCCGTTGCAGCGGCATGAAGCGAGGCAGTGAGCTCCTTCAAAGAATTTTACTTCTCTCTTTTTGCAACACCATCTTCACTCACTACGCTCATAAAATGCCCTTAACGCCAAAATCAATTCCCAATGATATACTTATTCGAATTTAATTTCGTAAATTTGCACGGATTCCTTAACAAGTTATCTAATCGATTATGTAATCAAATCCACATTTAATCCGTGTGATTGCTACCATATTTTCTTACACCTTGATGGCTCTAAATTCCTCCAAATCTGAACAAGGTTGGGAAAGTCCTAGTACTATGAAAATATTTTTTCGATCCTGATTTTTCCCCGTTGGCATTTCTATAATGAGGAAACTCGGTCGTTTCATTGACATGACTATTTTAGTGTTCTATCCATATTAACTATATAATGTTTAATGTTAAATTGCTCGTAGCCATTTAACATCATGATTTTTTCACAATCCATCATTAAATAGATTTAATATAGCTATGTGTATATATTACTATCTAATAAAGGGGAATAGCAGGTAGCAGACCGTCAACACGTCTGCTTGTACTGTCTACTTATTCCTCTTGACTGCCTTTTCTTCATTTTACTATCTAATAAAGGGGAATAGTAGGAAACCGACCGTCAACATGTCTGCTTGTGGTGCTTGTTTATTCCCCTTGTGCTCTTTATTTTAAAAAAACAATTGCTACATACTGCCACTTCTTTATCCAATTAAAAAATGGAAAAAACCTATTATATGGTGCCTCTTCTTCATCCAATGAAAAAATATGGAATCCATTTAATATGTGTAATCCACAATTATCTAACCGATATACATATACAATTCAACTCTCTCCCGCTCACTGCCCTCTCTCGCTCGTCTCTCTTCTCCCTCTCCCAATCTCGCTCGCCTCTCTCCTCTCTCTCTTAATCTCGCTCGTATCTCTCCTCCTTCTCGCAATCTCGCTTTCCATATATACAAATGCATAATATACAACTATCTAACCGATATCATATACACTTCACTTCCAATCTCGCTCTCTACTATCCTCCCTCTCCCAATCTCGGTCGCCTCTCTCCTCCCTCTCCCAGTCTAGCTTTTCATATATACGAGTACATATGTATAATATATAATTATCTTACCGATATACATATACAATTCACCTCTCTTCCGCTCTTTTCTCTTCTCGTTGGCCACTCTCCTCTCTCTCCCAGTGTCGCTCTCCTCTCTCCTCCCTATAACATGTTGCTACGAATTTTAATTATCAAACTATTGGTATGGAGAATAATTAGGCTACTTTTGAGTGACTATATGCAAAAGTTCCTCAATAAACATCACGAATTCAAACAAGGGAAAAAAATTTAAGTATACAACTTAATAACTTTAATTACATGAATATAGCAATACTTTTTTTCCCCACTTAAATAGCAATATTTATTTTTTCAAAACTGGAATTCTTATTTATTTTTTTTAAAAACGTTTACCAAGTCAACCACAATTATCACGTATCCTTTAAATTTCTCCAATTATTTTACTTTCTCTGATTTACTTCAATTTGTTATATATCATCTTCCATAAAGAGAGGTTTCCTATAAAAATAAAACTACCCTTCCAAACTAAGATCAACAATTAAATATGCATACTAATAATTTTTCAATTCTAATTCATCACAGCGGGCGATGTGACTCATCAGATATTTTTTTTGGTAGTAATTCCTTTGATTTTACTGAATTTTGTGGAATATACATTCATGTTCAGGTGCAACGGTAATAGGTTTAATTATTTTAATAAATATTAAAATTTAGCAATTGTTTGTGGAATATTATTAAGATTTTCACATAATCTGCGTTTTAATTCTTTTTTTGGATTTATGTGTTGTTTTAAATTAACGATTTTGGTGTAATACAATAACATCATATGATTTTGGTTGTAATCTAATGAGTTGAATATGTCTTTCTATTTAAAAAAATTAAGGTTAAATTGATTAAAGCTCCAAGTTAATATAAAATCATTAATTAAGTGGTTTAATTGGTATGTTGCATGCCGAATGTTAACAAATTGTATCAATAGTTTGTTTTGGTATGTGATATGGTGTACACGTACCAATTTCAAGTCAAATTTAAGGTACATATTTTTGTACATTAAGTTGTATTAGTCGGTATATAAAATATAACTTTAAAAATATCTTTTGGTAAATTTTTGGTGTATTTTATTTATCTGAATTGGTGTACATAATAATTTGAAAAATTGGTCATATGTGATATGGTACTTAGGGTGTGTTTGGTATGGAGGAAAATGTTTTCCATGGAAAATGTTTTCCTAGAAAATGTTTTCTTGGAAAACAAGTAGATTTTGGACTTATTTTCTTATGTTTGGTTGGTGTGTAGAAAATATTTTTCGGAAATAATTTTGTGTTTGATTTATGAATGAAATATTTTTTTGAGAGAGACATTTTATTTTTACTAGAGTAAAAAATAATTTATGAAATTAAAAAATATTTTTTAAAATCAAAATTATTATTTTTTGGGGTGGGGGTGGGGTGGGGGGTAGTGGGTGGGGGTGGGGGAGGGGGGAGGGATAGGAGAAAAAATAAAATTTGAAGTTGATAGTATTTTTAAAAAACAAAATTAATTTTTTTTGGGGTTGGGTGGTGGGGGGGGTGGGGGGAGGTTAGGAATTTAAAAATAAAAATTTGAAGTTGAAAATATTTTTAAAAAGCAAAATTAATTTTTTGGGGAGGGGTTTGGGTTGGGGGGGGGGGGGGGCTGGCCGGTGGGGTCAGGGATTGGGTGAAAAAATAAATTTTGAAATTGAAAATATTATTGATATTTTTTCCAAAAAAAAAATGTAATTTGAAATTGGAGGAGAGTTTTGGAAAATGTTTTCCTTAATTTTTGAAGGGAAGTCATTTTCGTTAATTTTGAGAAAAATGAGTTGATTTGGAAAACATTTTCCATAACTTTTATCCAACCAAACATGGGAAAATTGGATATTTGTTTATATGAATTGGTAGCAAATTAAGACTCTGATCAATGTGTTGGTGTATTTTTGGGTTAAATGTCAGATTACTTGAGTTACGTCGATTGGTGTAATAAATTATATGGTTTAGCTGATTGTGTGAATTACCACAAATTCGTTTTGGTATCTTATGTGGTACTTATGCTGGTATATTTGTTTCCGGTAAATGACACCAAAATAATACTCTTGTGTATGTATTGGTTAGGGTTGTTCATGGTTATGGTTAACCGACCAAATTAAACCGCAATTCAAACTAAATCGATTAAGAAAATCGATATTTGATTTGATTTGGTTAGATTTGGTTTTACATTTTATAAAACTGACATTATTTGTTTTTTGCTTTTACTAAAAAATAACTGCAAAAATAACCAAACAGAATCAATAAATTAGATATATATAAATTCTATAATTATTTATATAATATTCATAAATAAAATAAGTAAATATTTTGTTAAATTCTAAGTAACTCAAGTCTTTAACTTTACTATTTTCTCAAGCACATCACGTAAGTTTTAGCCCATTTATTACAATCATAATTCCAAGTCCATCAAAATTCATTACTTTAGTCTTTTTCCTACCATACCTTTCATAAGATAGTTACACCTTTTCTTAGTTGAATCACTTTGTTCGTGTAATGATAACTTTAGTATTGTTTAATTGCTTAATTGAACCAACAATATCTTTTCAGTGGATGGTTCATGTACTAAGTGTTTGTGTCTATCAAGACACGTATGTCTTCAAAAATTTATTACTTTCAAACTGGAAAAAAAAATAGAAAACTGAACCGAATAGAACCAAACGGTCAATAGCCAAACCAACAGTTATTTTTTTCGTTTGGTTTTAGAAATTTTAAAATTCGATTAGATCGGTTTGGTTTTGGTTTTTACCAATAACCGATCCAAACCGAACCACGAACACCCCTAGTGTTGGTATGTGATGTGGTACTTATGCTAGTATATTTGTTTCTAGTAAATGACACCAAAAAAATGTTTTGATGTGTTTTGGTAATTGATTTGGTGAAAATGCTTGTTTAGACAACTAATTATGTCTCTTCAACAGTTTTTAATACCAGAATGATTAGCGGTATATATTTTGGTACATTTATTGGTGTAATAAGTTGCTTGATTTGGTATAGCTAACAAAATTGAAGAATTATTAAAATGGTTATAATGTTTATTGATTTGTGATGGTGAATTATTATGTGTAGTTTTAGTTGAGATGGTGTAGATTATTTGGTGTAATTTAATTACTTTAGGAACACCATTCTGCTAATTTTGGAAGTTGGTTAATAATTTGCAATTTCACAAGAAATTATGTGGATTACAATATTGAAGGAGTGATGTATGATGCATACACCAAATACGAAGACTTAATTAATACTTGTCTTCTCAATTGGATGTGTACACAACTATTTTTCATTTAGAACTCGAATATATTGTTAGTGGTCCATCTCCATCAACGAAGATTCATAATGATATGGGTGTCCAAGTTTATTTAGATCAAAAGAGATGCAATTCTGATTTCTTTTCAAAGTATCTCTTATGTGTAACAATTAACATGTGTGGATAACACTGTGAAAACCATTAAGTACCAAACTGACATATTCCATCACATGTTTTGGAAGTGGTAATGTAACCACCAATTGCAGGGAAGCAACCAGGCAGACTACCAAATAATGATCGTAAGAAGGGATTCAATGAAGAAAGATGCAAGAGAAGTGAAATCAGCAGTAGTAAATGTGGTACACCCAAGTATAACAAGAAGACTTTCCCCACATTTGCAGATCAAGCTTTACAATAGTGTGTTGATTTTATTTTATTTTTTACTTGAAACAATATGTAATTTAAATTTTTAGTTTTATGTTGGTAGGATGAATCATATTATTGGTGTATTATAAACATTCATGTTTGCGATGTTTTGATATTAACTATCTTTTTATGCACAAATCTATTTACGTTGATGGTTATGAAATAATTGTAAATTTTAATAACAAAAAACTATGATTCCTATAATATTGGTGTAGTATTCAAAAGTTATTATCTGTAAGGGAAGTGCTAAATGACTAGAAAATTTGGCCAGAAAATTTAAAAAACTATAATATTTTTTATTTTAAAATAAGCTGATCTTTTTTCCATATTTTAGTTAAAATGTATTAAAGTTAAAAGGGTAAAAATATTTAAAAAGGTCAAATTACTTAGATAAAATATCATTCTAGCCAAATTCTGGCCAAACTTTTTTTTCCATCTATAATATGATATTGGTGTAATTATCATTGTAAGGTTGGTGTGTAATCATATCCTTACGATACTATCAAACTTGCGGAATCTAATGCATACTGCATTACGCTTGCTACCTTCCCTATGGATGTTAGTACATATCATTAGCAATCATTTTGGTCAATGCAACATTGTTAACTTGCTTTGTATCATTTGCTTGTTGAGTACTTTTTGAGAGATGGAAGTCGATTGTATCATCTTTTACAGATCAATATATATTTTGAAGGTCCTATACAGTAGGAACTGCTATCTAATAGAAAAGGAAGCAGCGCCAGTTGAGGAACAATCAATTGCCCGAAAGGTGGATTGGATTTAGAGTATGATACTGTTGAAATAAATTGGATCAAAGATTTTAATTAGTTTACGATTTATATTCTTTGAAGTGTCTTAATATTTCTTACGTAAACCTTTTGATTCTTAGTCTATATAATATCTAGCACTGTTCCAGCATCTATTGAGCAACTTTTAAGTTTGAAAATTTTAACTAAAAGTTAATAATGGTGAAGTTCAAATGAACATAATTCAGAGAGAAAAAGAACAAAGAAGAATGAAGAGGAAAAGTAAGACGAGAAGTTTTTAATTTTTCAAAAAAATATAATATAGGAAGTAATAATTTCATCAAAACTGAAGAGTGTAAAGATAAAAGAAGTATTTTAAAAAATTTAGTACTAACCATTACTTGATGAGATAAATTTAATACATGATAAGCATCCCCCAAAAATAGGCACAGAATCCCCAAAAATGATATACTGAAATCAAAATAAATATTAATTAAAAACGAATATTAATTAAATATGATATGTTTGTAATTTAAACTTCATTTGTAATTAAATATAAGTATGTGTATATATTGTTAATTAAAGTCTTAAGTAGTATACCTTTATAATTTTCACTTCAAATAATGATGATTCGGCCCATGCAGAGCACATGCTTCCCTTTTCTAGTACACTTTAGATATCTCTTATACTACAGTAATATATTCCTAATGAGATTCAAATAGTATAACACTAATATTACTAACCAAACTCAGTAGGACATCTTTTAATAGTGTACCCGACTTGGATTAGGAATCATACGTCTAAATAACAATGAATTTTGCTATTTAATTTTATACATAATTTGTCCATAATCATTTTTTTCTAATAGTGTAATCAATCTACAATAATATCTTAAAGAGGGAAACATTGAAAACACTTCTAAACCCAACACGAATTATTAATTTACCGTTGACGTAATACCCATTTGTTCGAAAGAACTAGAATTAGAAAGAAATCCTCTTTTTTTAGAAAATAATTTAATTCGGAAAGTTTGACCAAGTTAAGCTAAGTAGAAGTTTTGGGTCAACTTCAACCGACCATGACTCCTAGCTCAGTATGAGTTAGGTGTGCTATAAGATACCCTGAAAAGAACTTTTAATTATATTTCCTATGGCACCGAGTTTGGCCATTTTCGAGTTCGTATGAAAGAGATATGCATATTTGAAGTCGAACGAACCAACTCTGTGCAATAATTCACAAAGTTCAGCGTTTGTCACCATCGTTCAACCGCGTTCTGATACCAATTGAAAGAGGGTCATTTTTTTATTTAACACCACTCATAGGAAGTCTACAACTCTTGTAAACTTCAGCCTTAAGCACTCACGAATTAGATTAAGTGTAGAAATACTTAACTTAGTTTTTCCAGATAACAAATCAAAATAACAACACAACCAACATACGGGAACACTCAACCTTTATTAATATCAAAATCAATATAGGAAACGACTTCACGAATTAGTCTAAGGCCAGAACATTTCTTCTTTGCCTTAGACGAATTTCCACCCTTTTAAAATTACTGCACAAGGCAGTTACAACGGTTACATATAACATGTGTCCAACACTTGTCAACACAAAATTCAAACTAAGTTTCAACACTAAATATTTCTAAGATATATAATATATTTCAAATTAAATACTTTTTAACACTTAACCAAAATTACAACATTCTAACACTTAGAATATTTCAGCCTACTTCCAACACTTAGAATGATTTCGGCTAGCTTCCATACTTAGAATATTTCAGCATGCTTCCAACACTTAGTTTTATTTCCGCTTTTGTCTTGCCAATGTCAATTCCACAACGTTGCATTTTCAAGCTAACACACAGTCTTGTCTTGCCGACGACCTTGGCCACACTTATGCGTTGTACGTCCAAGTTCCCTTTCCAACACTCAAGCATCTTGAAATCTTTGCTGCTCACTAACTCTTAGCCGCGGAGCTGCACTGTTTTGCCAACATACATGACAAGACCAATGCCCAAATCCTTTCCATGCTTAGACGTCGTTCATTTACGTAGACGACGGGTCTAAAAAACCACCCACACCACTTGAACTCGATGTCCTATTCGAGACTGTTTTGAGATAGTCATCGATTTGATCATTGAACTGCCATAGGTCCTTCGCTTTCTCCCAGACTACATTAGCTGCACTTTTGCCTTTCCAATGAATCAAGAATTTGTCTTCATATTCTTCTTACTTGTGCCCATAACCCAGTGATCAAGGATCTTCTCAATCTTAACATCAAACTGTGTAGGTATGTTGGAGGAGCCCTCTTTGACTTGTTCCTGTTCAGATCATCTGCATCTTCAACGTAAGGTTTTAGAAAACTTACATGGAAAGTGGGATGTATCTTCAACGTTTCTTGCAGGTTCAATCTGTAAGCCACTTATCCACTCTTTTAACCACTTCAAATGGACCATCATTTTAGGAATTAAACCCCAATGTCTAGTCTTACTTACAATCTATTTAAAGATTTTTGGAGTAAGTTTCAGCAACACTTTGTCATCCACACTAAACTTTACTGAGCGATGATGTTGGTCAGCATCACGCTGCCAAGGACCATCTTATATCTTGCCATCAGTATGGGACCTAACGTAACTTAGTGGATCCACTAGTCTACTATGAAAATGATTCATCTAAAAAGTATAATCCTTTTCTACCCACGGTGGCTACATGGTTTTATGGATACACAATTTTTCTGAACTCCTGCTCGCCCCCAATACTCCCAAAATATACTAGCACTTCTGTTTTAAAAACATACTTTTTTTGTGATTTGATATTTGTGCTAAAAAACTGAGTTCAAAGGCTATCTTGGAAATTCCAGTTTCCTCTCTTGCTTACTTTAGAATGTTATTACTCTTTTATGAAAACTAGCCTGAAGGATCTTTACTGAAAACTAGCTCAAAGGCTCTTTACTGAAAAACTAGCTAAAAGACTCTTTATTAAAAGACTAGCTCAAAGGCTCTTTTGGAAATCTCAGTTTCCTTTCTTGTTTAGATGTGAAAACATTTACAAACTCTTAATAAATACTCAGTTCCCTTATACCTTTTGAGAAATGAACTCAACTCTTTACTTAACTTGAAACTGGAGTCTTAAAAACATTGTTAAAGACTCTTCGAAACTTAATAAACTTTACTTTAACTTTGTCTTAACTTTTCTTGGCTTTGATCTTAACTTTCCTTGAATTGGATTATGGATTTAAGGTACGTGATCTCATATTTATGGATGATTTCGTGATGTTCAACTTGGAGGGTTCACGCGGAATTATGAGCATGAACTGCTCAACTCAAGGACTCAAAGACACTTCTTATCTCAAGATTGTTCGACTTATAGGGTTCATGCGGAATTATGGGCATGAACAACTCAAATCAAGTGCCAAATATACTTCTCTTCTCAAGAGTGTTCGAATTATAGGGTTCATGAGAATAAGCATGAACTACTCAAATCAACGACTTCATGGGTAACATATAATAGTGTCATTAATGTAAGTAAAATCTCATAGGGGATTAGGAACTCAATACTCAAGATTTAGAACTTGAAGATACTAATCCTCTCTATGATAGTCAAATTTATGGAGTCCATGTGAAATTTATGAGCATGAACGACTTGACTCGAAGGTCTACATAACTACATGGAACTCATATATACAACTCTTCTCATTCTCCTACTTACTTCCTCAAATCTTAGTTCAAATCAATGATGGATCTTAAAGAATTTACAATTAAACTTAAAGACTTTCTTGAACTCCACTCTTAAATCTTTCTTGAATGTGAATTATGAATTAAAGAGTTATGATTTATAATATGAAGGATCCCAATAACAATATAGCAATTTGATAATTAGGAATAGAAATTTTAAAAGAAGCATGAACTCAAAATCAACTTATTTCAGCAATACTCAAATCTAGGGGTAGAAATCCTAGATTATTCTTTTACTGATCTGAAAGTAGATGTAAGGCGTGAGGACGAACTAGTCCAACTCTATGATAGACTTACATACCTAGAAGAACTAGATTCTTGAAGAATCTTGAAGAAATCTTGAAGAATCTTTAATAATCATGAAGAATCTTGAAGAATCTTAAAGAAGAACTTGATTTAAGGTCTTGAAACCCTAGCTTGAAGGTAAACAATCAAGAAACCTTTATTAAGATTCTTGAATTAGTTTTCTTGAAATCTCTATGACCAAGGATTATGATTTTCATTAGTGAACATGGAAATCCGATTGTTTTTAACCTTTTATTAATCAAGAAATTCGTTTATGATTTTTTTGGAGGTAAAAAGATAAAAATAACTATTTTTAGTATTTTTCCGTCGGCTAATTCGTAACAGCACTGTATAGGTTACTAAATCGTCATAACATTATACTCAGAAATTGGATTGATGTGAAATTGGTGGCATTGGAAAGTAGATTCAATTATCTTTAGTTGAATAGGTTATAACTCACGTAACTCTTAATATTCTAAGAGATATGGTCGTTTAAAATTGACCCAAGTAGAATCTTAAATCAAAACTTAATAAAACTCCAAGAGCACTTAAGCAAAACTCATCAAGAACTTAAATCCTTAAATTTCAAGAAAGAAATTACGTGGAATAAATTATGATTGGCGTGTGGATGAACGAACCCAACACTATGGAAGCTTACATACCTCTTAGGGATTAAACCCATGGTGATATTAACGCAAAAATCTCTTCTCTTTTTCTCTTCTTGAACTCTCAACTAAAATCCTAGCCATATATTCGGATTATAAAACTGAACCTAATAGGATTAGACCCTTAAAATATTACAAAAAATAAATTAAATCTGATTGGGTAAGGAAAATATCAAAATACCCCTCACTATTTTTGGCTGACTTTCCTTAAGTGGACAACCCAACTTCAAAAGGTCATATCTCACTCATCCAAACTCGAAACTTAGCAAACTCAGTGGTGTGGGAAAGATAATTCAATATCTTTCCTAAGGTATCTTGTAGCACACCTAAATCATTCTGTGATAGGAGTTATGGTCATTTGAAGTTGACCAAAAAATCATACTTAGCTAAACTCTCCATATTTCAGATTTTTGTTATTTCCAATTTAATTCTTTTGGAACTCAAGGTGCTACATCTAGTGACCCGACCTTAATTCTTAAGAAATTTTTTAATTTACTTGGTAAAAATCATACTCACTACCAAGAACGGTTCGAGTCTTAGTTCGAATATTTTCCGGGGTGTTACATGAACCAAACTCTTGAATTCATAATTTACATTCAAGAGAGAGTTAAAGAGTAGAGTTCAAGAAAGTCTTTGAGTTCAATGGTGAATCCTTTCAGATCAACTATTGATTTGCACTAAGTTTTGAGGAAGTAAGTAAGGGAATCAGAAGAGTTGTATACATAAGTTCCATGTAGTTATTAGACCTTCGAGTCAAGTCGTTCATGCTTATAACTTCCGCATGAACTCCATGAGTTACGTACCTTTGAGAAGAGTAGCATCTTCAAGATATAAGTCTTGAGTAATGACTTTCTAACACATTTGAGTTTATATTTCTAATCATGGGACTATAACATGCTACCCATGAAGTCCTTGAGTTAATATGTGCATGCCCATAATTTCGCATGAACCCGATAACTCGAACAGTCTTGAGCTGAGAAGTGTCCTTGAGTCCTTGAGTTGAGTAGTTCATGCTTATAATTCCGCATGAACCCTCCAAGTTGAACATCATGAAATTATCCATAAATATGAGATCACGAACCTTGAATCCATGATCCAATTCAAGGAAATTTAAGATCAAAGTCAAGAGAAGTTAAAGAGTCAAGTATAGAAGTTAAGAGCAAGTCAAAGTAAAGTTTATAAAGTTTTCAAAAGTCTTTCACAAACGTTTTCACTTTATTTTAAAGACTTAAAGTTCAAGTTGAGTAAAGAGTAAATATTAAAGTCATTTCTTCAAATAAGTATATGGGGAATATGTATTCCCAAATAGTTTTAAAATAATTTTACATTTGAGAAGGAAACGGAACATCGTTTCCAAAAGAGAACTTTTAAGCTAAGTTTTGAATAATTATGTCAAACCAGAAGTTGTTTTAAAAACATAGAGCTAAGTATATTTTTGGGAGTAGTATTGATCACCGATATGGGGATGGGAGTTCATATTAAATCAAGTCTCCATAAACCATGTAGCCATCATGGATATCTAAGGGTCATACTTTTTAGATGATCACTTAAGTTAAACTAGTGGATCCACTAAGTTAAGCATTCTATATGACGGCAAAGTATATGGCAGTTCTAGCAGCGTGGGCAAGACAATGTATCACCACTTAGGCTTATAGTGGTGGTTTTCGGTTACAGAAACTCTCATAATAGTAATTGCATGGTTACTCAAGGGAATCTACTTAGTATGAATGGGGGTATGGACTTCATTCATGCATTGCACAAGTAGACTTTGAGAGGGAGAATGATATGTCTTTTTATGATATTATGATTATGAGTTAACATCTTGTTTTTAAACAACTTTTTTTTATATTGCACTTGTTTGAAACTGCTTTATATTGAAATGAGTTCAATTAAGAATCATGAGTTGAGTATTTCGAGTTGAGTATGTTGAGTTGATTTATGTTTCATTGAGTCGAGTATCATATCTTTGAAGTTGAGTATCGAATCTTTTAGTTGAGTATCTAATCTCCGATTTGAGTATCTTCACCTTGAGTACTTGTGAGTTGAGTAAGTTGAGTTGTTTTGAGTTTCCTTGAGTACTCCTTGAGTTGAATAAGTCTAAAAAGAGGTAAGTATGTGTCCGTAGTATCAAGTTCAAGCTTATGTTATACTTAGAAATTCTCCTTACATGTTCGTGTATTCCACGTACTGAGCCATTTGGCATGCATCTTCTCATGATGCAGACACATGTATTTAGGATCTTCAACATGAGCCTCCTTTCTTCGGGAGGATTTCATTTACCTTTCAGTATATTAGTTATTAGGATGTCGTGGGTTTTGTCCCGACTTCCATCATTGTCATTTAGAGGCTTAATAGATAGACAATAGAGTTTCAGAAGTCTGTATCATATATTTTATTAGATGTTGTAATGACTTAAGCTGCATGGTTTTGGCGAGTTAAATACATTATCTTTATTCAGAGTTTGTCAGGAGTTAAGATTTTGTATTACAATTTCATGAATTTTATTGTGTTTTAAGCTTTGGCAGGCTTAAGTTAGTCTTCCGCTTGTAGTCAGCCAGGATGAGGGTTATCTTGGGGACAACAATGGTTCTTGAGTGTAGGCCACATCCAGGGTGTAGACTCGGGTCGTGACATTAGCTCTCTTGTTATTATACTCTTCTTTATCCCTCAGTTTGTCCTCCTCAACTTGTTGCACATGGATCATTAACCTTGCTATGTCCATGACACCTACTAGTATGGCTACCTTACTTTCCTTACTTGACAGACGAGCAACCCAACAACAAACAATCTTGTTATACTCTTCGTATAAACAACATATCTTTGCTTCTCTTAGCTCACCGGGAAAATAAGGCCCCATGAAAGCACTCGCAAATCAGTCCAACTCACAAACGGTTATGTGTAAGCACGAGTTAGAAAGAAACTTTTTAGAGATTCTAACGCACAAAATGAATGTGAAAGAAGTGAAGGAATTCACAGATGTTCCAGCCTCCTAATTATACATGTGGCGCACTTCATGTCGATAACTAGGATTCTATAGACACGGCTTCATAGGCTCCCTGGGACTCTTGAACTCTGGGCTCTGATACCAAGTTTGTCACGCCCCGAGCCTACACCCTGGGCGGGACTGGATCAGGGAGACAATTGTTGGTCCCAAGTGAACCCTTGTCCTAGCATACTTACTCAACAGAAGACTTAAAGAATTAATACAAGTATTAAAATGCACTTACTCAACTGTTTAAAAGATAACATTGAATGTTTTCAACATAAAACATTCAAGTTAGCCAAAATGGCAACTCAAGTCTTAATACATAATAAATAACAATGTAAAGACAACTGACTGCTAATTGTCTATCTATGAAGCCTCTAATAACTGATATGGATGTCGGGACACCCCCGATCATCCTAACAATGGAAGACTACTGAAGTAATGAAAAGAAGATCTCTAGAAAGCAAGGAAGTTCTCACCAACTAACTCTGAGTTCTCAACTAGATCAATGATGCACTGGATAGTGATCCTAATTACCTGCGTCTATATCATAAGATGATGCCGGTCAACTGGTACCAGTACATTGAATGTACGAGTATGCGAGTTGGAATTCTAAAGATAACTAAAGCTTGAAAAGAATCTGACAGAAACACTTACATGGCTCAACTTAACTCAACATAACTAAACTAATTTCAATATAAAGCAATGTAATTGAATGCAGTATAAGGAAAAGCTTTAAAGCATGGTTTTCAACTCTGTATATTTAGAAATACACTAATAACTTTGTATGTATGCAAAGATACAATATGAACTCTATTTGTATATAAAAATACAAATAATTCTGATGTATACAAAAATACATAATACTGTTGTTGGAGTTTCTCTAATTGACAACCATCACTTAAGAGCTAAAGTGATGATAAAACGTTTTGCCTCACGCTGCCAGAGTCATCCTATACCTTGCCATTAGTATAGAATATAAACTACTAAGTGGATCCCCTAGTCAATGCTAAAAACCACTAAAGGGATCATCTAAAAAGTATGACCCTTTTTCTACCCATGGTGGCTACATGGTTTATGGTGGCTCAAAGTTTTCTGAACTCACCCCAATTTGTTGCTCAATACTACTCCGAAAATATACTAGCTTTTTATGTTTAAAAACATAACTTCTTTCTGTGGTTTGAGATAATTGCTCAAAACTTAGCTCAAAAGCTATCTTGGAAATCTCAGTTTCCTCACTTGCTTAATTGTGAAAGCATTTACTCTTTACTGAAAACTATCTCAAAGGCTCTTTTGGAAATCACAGTTTACTCATCACTGAAAACTAGCTCAAAGGCTCTTTTGGAAATCAAAGTTTCCTCTCTACTGAAAAACTAGCTCAAAGGCTCTTTTTGAAATCAAAGTTTTCTTTCTTGTTCAAATGTGAAAAAAATTTAAACTCTTGGGGAATACATAGTCCCGATATACTCTTTTGTAGACATGAACTTCAACTTTACTTTTCACTGAACTCAAAACTCAAGTCTTAAAAAAAAGTTAAATGCATTTGCAAAAGACTTCCTCAAAAGACTCCTTCCTAGACTTGGCTCTTGACTTTTCCTGAATTTGAAGTTATGGATTCAAGGTTGTAAGTCATGTTTCTGGATGATTTCTAGATGTTTAGAAGTCATTTAGAGTAGTTAGAATCAATAGAAGTGTTAATACACTTTAGAAAGACTTAAATGGACGGACTGAAGGACGAAAGATAGGTGAAAAATGACGATTTGGGTGTGTTCCAGGCGCGCCGCGCCAGCCCCCAACTTACTGAGGCTCATTTTTTGTGCAGTACAGGCGCGCCGTCCCAGACTTCCTGGTGCGTCGTGCCAACCTGTTCCTTAGGCAAGTATTTGACGAACTTTTGGTTTCATTTTCTGATCCTAAATCGCTTTCAATCGATTATCTTTCTCAAATTTACTATACAATTAGATAGCCAAGGCATATACACAAAATTGTAAATCAACCAACTCAAGGAAACAAACCTTTAACATCAAGAAACTCCTTAATATCGATGCATGTTCAAGAAAAATATCAACTCAAGAACATCAAATTCTAACTCTTTTAGGACAAAAAATGTTGAGGACAAAAAATGTTGAATTAAACATGTTTGGCGCGTAGGTGAACTAACCCAACGCTATGTGATCTCACAAACCTTGTAGGATTAAATCCTCTTTTCTCCTTTCTCCAAGCCCTAGCGTAGATTTCTAATTTTATAAACTGGCTAAAATCTGATTTGGCCCATATTAAACTCCTAAAAATGGATTAAAATAATAGGGCAAGGAAAAGGCTAAATTATTCTTCTAAAATCCGTTGGTCTTTCCTTAATCAAACAACCCAACTTCCAAAGGGCATAACTTACTCATACGAAATCAGAATCGTGCAAACTTGGCGACGTTGGAAAGATCATCCCAAGAGATTTCCAACAATATCTGGAAGTGCTCCAAAATCATCCTAATCTAGAAGTTATGGTCATTTTAAGTTAAGCAAAAACTTATTTTTTCATAACTTAAGTACGTTTTCAGATTTTTAATATTTCCAAAAATAACTATTTCCAATTCTTAGCTTCTTCCTAACTATTTCGAATTCCAAGATGTTACATTTAAGTTGAGTAAAGAGTAAACATTGAAGTTCATATCGTCTAAGGAGTATATGGGGACTATGTATTCCCTAAGAGTAAAACATTTTCACATGTAAACAAGAAAGGAAACATCGATTTCCAACGAAGCTTCTGAGCTAGTTTTTCAGTAAAAGAGTAAATACTTTCACAATTAAACAAAAAAGGAAACTTTGATTTCCTAGAGAACCTTAGGGCTAGTTTTTGAGCAGTTATCTCAAATCATAGAAAGAAGTTAGGTTTTTAAGACATATGAGTAGTATATTTTGGGAGTAGTATTGAACACCCATATGGGGGGGATTTAGACAACTCTGAGCCCCCATAAACCATGTAGCCATCATAGGTAGAAAAGAGTCATACTTTTTAGATGATTCCTTAGTGAATATTAGCATAGGCTAGTAGATCTACTTAGTAGTTAGGTTTTATATCCCTAGCAAGGCATAGGACAGCCCTGCCAGCGTGAGGTAAAATATTGTATCATCACATAACTCTTATGTAATGGTTGTCGTTAAGAGAACCTCTTTGTATTCTTATATACATAAAATTAATGGTATATTTACATACAAACAGAGTTTATATTGTATCTTTGCATACAAACCAAGTTTCTTTTGTATTTCTAAATACACAGACTTGTTATCCATGTTTTAAAAGTTTTTGTTTTTAATGCATTCCTATTATTGCTTCATATTGAAATGAGTTAATTGAGTTAAGTTGAGTCCAGGTATATTCTTTCAGTTCCTTTCAATCTTATGTCTTATTTGAGAAATCCCTTCGTGTGAAGGTAACGGGGATCATCATTCATCGCATCCTTGATTCTAGTTGAGCTTCAGAGTTTTTAGTGAGCCTCCTTGTTTCCGGAGGATCCCTTTTATTGCTTTACTAGTAAGATTACCCACGCTTCGCATAGAAATTTGATACCACAGACTTTATAAAATAATACTTAAAACCTATTAGTCATTAAATGTGTAACACCACGTATCCAAAACAGACCAGAAATCAGCTTTTCAGAAACCTACAGGTGCAATCGACGGTTACCATCGACGGACTGTAGTCTACGTCCCGTACTGTGCATCCATCACTTGCCACTGAAGCTCCCCCAGGACTCAGCCCAGAAAATCGACTAAATGTCGATCCACGAACATACCTATGGTCCGTAAGTCAGACTACAGTCCGTGTTCTATGTACGTGGATTGAGACTCAAGTTACCCAGCCTATGACATGAACTACAGATGACCAGCACGGACCACCGTTCGATCTACGGGCCGTAGGTCTGATCGTAGGTGAGGTTAGCAGTTAGTTAGGGGTAATTTGATGATAGGGTCAACTTTAAATGGTCATATCTTTTAGAAAAAATGAATTAGGTTCTCCATGACATATGATATTATTGAATATTGAATTATCTTTCCATAGCCACTGAGTTCGCTAAAATACGACCTCCGAGTAAAACGTTATGCCCATTTTAGTGAAGGCCTGTCGAGTAGACCCAAACGACGGACCGTCGATTGAGCGATGGCCCGTCAGTCCAGGTCGTCGATTGGTCCGACATCAAAATTTTCAAGGGTCTTTTGGTATTTTCCTAGATCGTTTAACCCCTAAGATACGTCTTTTAAACCCTAAATCATGAGATTTTAGTAAGTTTAAGCCTAGAAACATAACTTAAACTTGCCTAAGTCAAAATCATTAATCAAAACTTAGAAATTTTGAAGCAAGATATGAGAAAAAGGTCAAGAACCCTAGTTCAAGAACGCAACAAGGTTCCAGCAGTTCCAACCCCAAAATCTAAAGCTTTCTCCATGAATTTCATCACCAGGTATGTGGGATTTCACTAGTAGGTTCCTTTCACCCATTAGATCCCTAGTTTTTAGTCAGATTCTTGATTCCCTTATCATGAATAGACCTAGGGTTTCTATAACTTCAACAAAATATCATGAACTAGTTAGTTATATATTCCAAATCAATTTACCATGTTATTATTCAGATTATCGCATGAATTTTATAACCCTAGCTATATATTTCTTTTGTTCTTGAATTACACATGCTAGGTCAGATATTTGAGTTATCCAGTTATACATGCCTCAGTTATTAATGCATCATTATCAGATTAATTGTTGCATTCCCAGTTTGCATGTTCAGTTTTGAGCTATCCAGTATTTACAGAAACTCAGTCATAATATGTTAATCACTTAATTCATTGGGAGTAGTTTAATGTCGAGTTGGACTAGGGTTCAGCGTACCCAATTAGTCCCAGAACTACTAGCCAAGTAGGTTGTAATTCCCCTCCGTGGGCATGAGTTTAGTGATCACACCAGCATGCCTTTATACATCTGGCAGAGTATATTGGGCCCTCTCAATGGGGGGTATACATCAGACTCCAAATTTAGCTCACGTGGTTTTTTTATCGATTATTAGTAGCTCCCACAGTCCGATCAGACTTTATTGCATTGACCATATTTACAGTTCAGTTAGTATTCAGTCTCAGCATGTCATAAATTTGGTCATTGCATCCAGTTATCTCAGAATTCAGTATATCATGTTCAGAATATTATACTTATTTTTGTGCTTATTTAGTTATGTTTTATTTGAGCTCTACTCTATCGTACAATGCTTAGTACCTTTCAAGTACTAACTCATACGTGTGCTACATTTTCTCATGATGTCGGTTAAGGTTTTCAGCATCCAGATCATGCTTAGATAGGTTCCCGACATCCTCAACAGAATCAATGTTGAATCCTCATTCTCCGAGGATAATAGTCATGAGTTTCTTTTCAGTGTTTTAGTCCTTTAGTTTCAGTTTTGCTAGACTTATATGGGGTATATCCCAGTATTTCTAGTCAGTTAGAGGCTATTTGCAGACATAGTCAGTTTCAGCATAGTATTGAGTTAGTAACTTCTTTGTATTAAACTCATTATTTTTCATATATATCAGTTTTAGCATGTTTATTCCCCATTTTTTCATTTTTATTATGATTTATCTTCTGCATCAGTTTATTATCTTTAGTATGCTCATGATCATGCCAGTAGGGTTAGCTTGGGATCACTTGTGGTCCTAGGTCCCGTGCCCACTTCTCGATGTAGCTCGGGGCATGAAAAGTTGGTATTAGAGCACTAAGTTTTAGTGTCCTAGGATGTTTGAAAAACTGCACTAAGTAGAGTCATTTTCATGGGTGTGAAGTGTAACACATCTAATGAGAGGGAGGCTATGAAGTGTTTTAGAAAAAAAATTCACTTTCTTATTACTCTTATCGTGTGCAAGGTATGATCTAATTCCATTCTAACTCGGTGTTCTATGTTTTAAATCATGCCTCCTTGTAGAGCTAATGTCAGGAATGCGAATGCCAGGAATGCAAACGCAGCTCCTCCAGTCCCATATCAGGAAGTCTAATATGATGAGTTTAGGAAAGCCATTCAGATGTTGGCTTAGAGTGTTGCCAACCAGAACAATCAGCGGGTTTAATCTCCTATGAATGTTAATGTCGGATCAGCAACAACAAGGGTCGTAACTTTGTTAGGATGAATCCGCCTGAGTTCCTAGGATCACAGACTATTGAGGATTCCCAGAATTTCCTAGATGAGATTAAGAAGATCTTTGAGGTGATGCATGTCACTGGGAATGATCGGATTGAGTTGGCATCATACCAGTTGAAAGATGTTGCTCATATATGGTACACTCAGTGGAAGAGAAATAGGGGTACAGGTGCAACTCATATTACTTGGGATTACTTTAGTGAGACCTTTTAAGGAAAGTTTTTCCCAATAGAGATGAGAGAAGCAAAGGCTTAGGAATTCATGAACTTAAGGCAGGGTAACATGACGGTCCAAGAGTACGGGCTCAAGTTTAACCAAATATCTAGGTAAGCTCCTCACATGGTTGCTGACTCCAGAAAACAGATGAATAACTTTTTGTATGGAGTTTCAGATTTGGTGGAAATGGAGTGCAGAAATGCTATGTTACTGAGAGATATGAACATCTCTAAGATTATGACTCATGCTCAGCAGGTTGAGGGTGATAATCTTACGAAACAAACCAAGGAGAATAAGAAAGCTAGGACTGGGACCTATGACTATTCTCATCAGAAATTGAGTGGTGGAAATTGCTCGTAGAGTCAGTAGATATTTTCAACCCATCCCCTTCATCAACTAGTGTTCCATCCTCTAAGAACAGGTATGATCAGAAGGTTAGGGCACTAGGCTCTAAGTCTGAGGAAAGTGTTTCAGGTACTAAGACTTACCTCACCTGCCCTAAGTGTAGTAAGAATCATCCAGCTAAGTGCCTCGCAGGAAAGGAAGGATGTTTTGGGTGCGGTCAGTCTGGTCACAGGTTGAGGTATTGTCCTTCTAAACAAGGTCAAGGAGGTGGTAATGGTAGAGCTCAGTCTACAACTTCAGCAGCACCAGCAAGTCGCCCAACTCAGTAGGGTAACTCATCTGGTACAGGTGGCGGTCAGCACTAGAATAGCTTGTATGTTCTTCAAGCTCTCCAGGATCAGGAATGTTCTCCTGATGTAGTCACTGGTATGTTACGAGTCTTTGACCTTGATGTTTATGCATTGTTAGATCCAGGGGCTACTTTTTATTTTGTAGCACCTTACATAGCAATCCAATTCAGTGTTAGTCAAGAAACTCTCTCAGAACCTTTCTCAGTCTCTACTCCAGTTGGTAACCCAGTTATAGCTATACGGCGATACATAAATTGCCCTGTCAAAGTCTCTCAGAAAGTCACCTTAACATATCTTATAAAGTTAGAAATGGTAGACTTCGATGTCATTCTAGGCATGGATTGGTTACATTCATGTTATGCCTCAGTCGATTGTAGATTTAGGATTGTTTATTTCCAGTTTCCAAATGAACCAATCATAGAGTGGAAGGGTAGTAGCTTAGTGCCTATGGGTCGATTCATTTCTAACCTTAAGGCCAGAAAGATGATCTCTAAGGGTTATCTCTATCATCTAGTTCGGTTTAAGGATTCTAGCTCTGAAACCTCCACTCTTGAGTCAGTTCCAGTAGTCTGTGAGTTTTCAGAAGTTTTTCGAGAAGATTTTCCCGGAGTCCCTCCCGAAAGAAAAATCGACTTTGGAATTGATCTCCTTCCAGATACCCAACCAATTTATATTCCTCCTTACAAAATGGCTCCAGCAGAGCTTAAGGTATTAAAAGAGCAGTTGAATGACCTTCTAGATAAGGGATTCATAAGACCTAGTATTTTGCCATGGGGTGCACCATGTTGTTTGTAAAGAAGAAAGATTGTTCTCACAGAATGTGCATTGACTATAGATAGTTGAACAAGGTCACAATCAAGAATAAGTATTCCATCCCCAGGATTGATGACTTGTTTGACCAACTTTAGGGTGCTAGAAATTTCTCAATGATAGACCATGGATCGGGTTATCATCAGCTTAGAGTCATATATAGTGACATTCCGAACACAGCCTTCAGGACTCAGTATGGTCATTATAAATTTGTAGGTATGTCCTTTGGGCTAACCAATGCTCCTATAGCTTTCATGGATTTGATGAACAACATGTTCAAATAGTACTTGGACTTGTTCGTTATCATCTTTATTGATGATATCCTCATTTACTCTAGGAATGAGGAAGAACATGCGAGTCATTTGAGAGTTGTTCTGCAGACTCTCAAAGATCTCTAGTTATTTGCTAAGTTTAGGAAATGTGAGTTCAGGTTGCAATCGTTGCTTTCCTTGGTCACATTGTATCTAGCGAGGGGATCAGAGTGGATTCGCAGAAGATAAAATCAGTGAAAAAATAACCCAGACCTACCTCTGCTACAGATATCAGAAGTTTCTTAGGTCTAGCGGGTTATTATAGGAGGTTCATGGAAGGATTTTCATCCATAGCCTTACCATTGACTAGGTTGACTCAGAAGATGGTCAAGTTTCAATTGTCAGATGATTGTGAGAAAAGTTTTTCATAATTGAAAACTAGATTTAATACAGCTCCTGTCTTGACTCTACCATACGGTTCAGATGGTTATGTGATCTATTGTGATGCATCAAGAGTTGGCCTAGGTTATGTGTTGATGCAGCGAGATAAGGTTATAGCTTATGCTTCTAGACAACTTAAGGTGCATGAGAAGAACTATCTATAGCAGTGGTGTTTGCACTCAAGATCTGGAGACAATACTTGTATGGTGTTTATGTAGATGTGTTCACTGACCATAAGATCCTTCAATATGTGTTCACCCAGAAATAATTGAATCTTCACCAGAGGAGATGGTTTGAGTTCCTTAAGGATTATGATATGAGTGTGCATTACCATCCTAGTAAGGCGAATGTAGGCAGATTATTTATGGGTAGTGTAACCCATGTTGACGAAGAAAGGAAGGAACTAGTGAAGGATGTTCACAGGATTGCTCGCTTGGGAGTTCTCCTTTTGAGCATATCAAAGAGTGGTGTAACAGTTCAGAATGGGGCAGAATCTTCTTTGGTAGTGGAGATTGAGAAAAAGTAAGACAGTGATCCAATCTTGCTTGAACTTAAGGGTGCAGTCCACAATCAGAGAGTAGAGATTTTCTCCCAAGGGGGAGATGGTGTACTTCGCTACCAAGGTAGATTGTGTGTTCCTGATGTGGGTGAGTTGAGACAACATATTCTTGTAGAAGCCCATAATTCTAAATAATATATACATCCAGGTGACACTAAGATTTACCGCAATTTTCATGAAGTCTATTGGTGGAATGATATGAAAAGAGATATAGCAGATTTTGTGAGTAAGTGCCCCAATTGCCAGCAAGTCAAGGTAGAACATCAGAAACAATGGGGTATGACTCAAGAGATCGACATTCCTACTTGGAACTGGGATGTGATCAATATGGATTTCATCACAGGATTACCTCGTATTCGCAGACAACAAGACTCCATTTGGGTGATAGTGGACAGGATGACTAAGTCTTCTCGCTTTTTGGCGGTCAAGACTACAGATTCAGCTGAGGACTATGCCAAGCTTTACATTAATAAAATCATGAGGTTGCATGGAGTTCCTTTGTCTATCATCTCAGATAGAGGTCCTCAGTTATCTCTCATTTCTGGAAGTCATTTCATAAGGGTCTTGGTACATAAGGGTCTTGGTACTCAGCTTAACCTTAGCACAACATTTCATCCGCAGAAGGATGGACAGGCAGAGCGTACCATTTAGAACCTAGAGGATATGTTGAGAGCTTGTGTGATCAATTTCAAGGGTAGTTGGGATGATCACCTTCCTTTTATTGAGTTCGCCTACAACAATATCTACCATTCCAGCATTCAGATGGCCCCTTATGAGGCAATGTATGGGCGTAGATGTAGATCTCATGTTGGTTGGTTTGAAGTAGGTGAAGCATCTTTAATAGGGACAAATTCAGTCCTTTATGCTATGGAGAAAGTGCAACTCATTAGAGATAGACTTGAGATAGCCTAGAGTCATCAAAAATCTTATGCATATGTAAGGAGAAGGGAACTAGAGTTCCAAGTTGATTATTGGGTTTTCTTGAAAGTGTCACCTATGAAGGGGGTAATGAGATTTGGCAAGAAATGGAAGTTTAGTCCTAGATATTTAGGCCCTTACAAGATCTTAAAAAGGGTTGGAAAGGTGGCATATGAGTTAGAGTTGCTAGCAGAACTAGCAGTAGTGCATCCAGTCTTCCACATTTCACTCTTAAAGAAGTGTGTGGGTGACCCAGCCTCTGTAGTGTCATTAGAGAGTGTGGCGGTGAAAGATAGTCTTTCTTATGAGGATGTACCAGTTGAAATTCTTGATCGTCAGGTTAGAAGGTTGAGAAACAAAGATTTCGCTTTAATCAAGGTTCTGTGGAGGAGTCAGTCCATAGAGGGAGCTACTTGGGAAGCATAAGCAACCATGACAGCCAAGTATCTTTACCTCTTTCCTTCCGATTCCACTCCAGCTTGAGGTAATAGTTCCTCTTTAGTATTTCCAGTCATTCATGTTTGAATTCAGCCTTAGAATCATGTTCCCTCAGTTTGTACTTGCATTTTCAGCATATTTGCATGTTCTTGGAACTCAATTCAGTTAGAAACTTAGTTCTCAGTGTTTTGTGGTAGGGATAGCATCTCTCTCCCTCTATTTCAACTAGTTTAGTCTTTATGCAAGGACGAATGTTACCAAGGGGGAGATAATGTCACACCCCGTATCCAAAATAGACCAGAAATTAGCTTTTCAAAAACCTGCAGGTGTAATCGACGGTTACCATCGATGGACCATAGTCTAATCTACAGCCTGTACTGTGCATCCGTCGTTTTCCACTGAAGCTCCCCCAGGACTCAGCCCAGAAAAATGACTAAGTGCTGATCCATGGACAGACCTACGGTCCATAAGTCAGACTACGATCTGTGGTTTATGTCCGTGGATTTGAGACTCAAGTTACCCAGCCTCTGAAATCAACTACGGATGACCATCACGGATCATCGTTCGATCTACGGTCCGTAAGTCTTACCGTAGGGTTAGCAGTTAGTTTGGGGGAATTTGCTGATAGGGTCAACTTTGAATGGTCATAACTTTTAGCACAAAATGAATTAGGTGACATGACCTCTTATATGATAGATAATTGAATTATCTTTTCATATCCACCGAGTTTGCTAAAATTCGACCTCTGAGTAAAAAGTTATACCCATTTTAGTGAAGGTCTGTCGAGCAGACCCAAACTACAATTCAGTTAGTATTCAGTCTCAGCATGTCATAAATTTGATCATTGCATCCAGTTAGCTAAGAATTCAGTATATCATGTTCAGAATATTATACTTGTTTTTGTGCTTGTTCAGTTATGTTTTATTTTTGCTTTACTCTATCATACATGCTCAGTATCTTTCAAGTACTGACGCACACATGCGCTACATCTTGTTGTGATGTAGGTTCAGGTTCTCAGCATCCAGATCACGCTTAGATCGATTCTCAATATCTAGTTCAATAGAATCAGTGGTGAGTCCTCATTCTTCGATGACAATAGTCATGAGTTTCTTTTCGGTGTTTTAGTCTTTTAGTTTCAGTTTTTCTAGACTTAGTTGAGGCCTGTCCCAACATTTCTAGTCAGTTAGAGGCTATTTTCTGACATAGTTAGTTTTAGCTTAGTATTAAGTTAATAGCTTCTTTGTATTAAACTCATCATTTTTCATATATCTCAGTTTTAGCATATGGGTATTCCCCATCTTTTCATCTTTATTATGATTTAGTTTCCGCATCAATTTATTATCTTTAGTATGCTCATGATCATGCCAGCAGGGTTAGCTTGGGATCATTTCGTGACAAAATCCAAAACCCCGTATTGTCGTAGATACAAGATTACATAGTAACGACCACTAATAATGTTAAAAAATGATAATTATAACATCTTATCAATTATCCTTCAAGCAATCATCATCGTTAATTCCATTTTATAATTTATCTTTTTGCATCTAGAAAGCATTACTATATTTGATATTTTTGGGAGATTAGATGAACATCAACATGAGATATTAAATTTTCTTATAATTAAATAATCTTTATCTGTACTAACAAATACTTATAACAACATCTTTACAAAAAAATAATAACTTTACAAAAACATAAACTACCAAGTTAAAAACATGTAATAAAAAACAACTATTAATATCATAAGCATAAATTAATGTCTATAAATAAATATACCAGGATACAGAAACGAAAAAATTCAGTCCACTGAATGCACAATGTCGCCTTAAGGAAATTATTTTCCTCTAGTACCTGAGGTTTAAAGTAATAGATCCTCCCATGGTGTAACTATTCTATTCAAAAGTGTAATGATAAATGCTTATTATGCCTTATCATAAATGTCACAACTCTTTGGAAACGTTATAACTCTTTCAAAAGGTCACAACCTTTCATAAAAGTCACAATTTTTCATAAAAGTTGTAACTCTTCGTACAAGTCGTAACTCTTCATAAAAGTCACAACTTTTCATAAAATTCACATCTGTTTATAAAGTTGCAACTCTTAATAAGACTCACAACGTTTCATAAAAGTCACATATTTTCATGAAAGGAGAATGTTATTTTTGGAAATAAATGTGAAAGAAAGTTCTAACGTTGGTCACATCTTTTCATAAAGTCATAACTCTTCATAAAAGTCACAACTTTTCATAAACTCACATCTTTTCATGAAAGGGGAGGCTATTTTTTAAGATAAATAAATTTGAAAGAAAATTCTAGCTTGTGATGGCACCACGTAGGCGGGCCTAGGGTTCTCTTTTATATAAATATTTGATTAGTTAGTTCATTAGGATGTCATGTGTCTTATCTTGATATCCATCTCAATTGTTAGAGACTTTATAGACAGTTAGTTATTTGTTTGTCTTTTATCTTGTTATTGGCTTATTTTTTTAGACTTGAGTTGTCATCTTATCTAGTTCAGTGTTTCTTTTAAGACATTCTAAGTTTAATTCATGAGCTCTTCTTTTGAGATCATTTCCTTGTTATAACAGTCTTCCGCTAAGTAGTAAGTCAGGCCAAGGGTTCATTTGGGGCTAGCAATGATTCTCAAGTTCCAATCTCGCCCAGGGTGTAGGCTCGGGATGTGACAACCAAACTATTGATAGCCTTAAATTACCCCTTTACTTGAGTAACTGAACTTAAATACACCCCTGATTTTGTAATATTAGTGAAATGTTTACCTCCAAGTTCTGGTCATGTTTAAGAGTATTTACAACATTTCTCACGGGTTTTTATTAAAAGAGTTTCACACTAGCCCTAAAAGAGTTTGAGATTACTTGCTATGTTATGTGGCAGATCGAGGGGTGTCAGGGTGTATCTTAGTTTTAAATAGAGAAGTGTTTTTAAAATGTGAATAATTTGAAAACGAAGCAATAATTTACACTAAGTTCAAAAGCATTCCTAATACTTATCTCCATTTTAAATTATACAAATTAGTATAAATGTGTGTCAATAGACTATACTGCATCAATATATAAAGGAATACTTGAAAGATGAATCCATATTTGGTAAAGTACTGCTCCCTCCATTTAAAAAAGAATGACATCATTTGCTTTTTAGTCTGTTTCAAAAAGAATGACATTCATTCCTTTTTAACTTTTTTTAAAAAAAAAATCACCTCTTTCTTTTTTGGTAATATTTTAGTTTCAGCTTTCCACGTGTCATTTTTAAGGCCACAAGATTAAAGAGCAATTTTGAACATTTGACAAAACTTTAATTTATAACCACAAGATTCAAAAGTCTTCTTTAATTTTTAAATGACTTTGTGCCAAGTCAAACTAGTTCATATTTTTTAAAACGTAGAGAGTAATATTTTTGCTACCATGCTTCAATTTATGTTTTCTTTTCTGTCGAAATGAGGGTCTATCGCAATCAACCTC
The DNA here is from genome assembly GCA_016801875.1 of Solanum sitiens. NCBI lineage: Eukaryota > Viridiplantae > Streptophyta > Magnoliopsida > Solanales > Solanaceae > Solanum > Solanum sitiens. The sequence continues at coordinate 3,963,281 of JABWTJ010000069.1, read as the reverse complement.
TCTACTCCACAAAGGTAAGGATAAGTTCTTTTATATTCCTTACCCTCCCAGACCTCACTTCTGGGACTATATTGGATATGTTGTTGAACAAATTCGTTGTAATAAATGATGGTGTATAAAACTTGATTGTGTCATTGGATTGAATATGTTCTTAAATCTTACTGTTGATTCTTTTTTTTTTCGTAACTAAATTACTTCATTACAAAATGAGAATTATCAGTAACACAAGCAACTGGAAAGCACCCAGTTTTGCAGCAACTTTCAATCTCTGGTATCTTTACTTCCAGAGTTTGCAATACATAACTTAGTATTGATTTTTTTCTTCCTCTCATATGAATCCCTTGAACAACATATTTTGCCAGCATTGCAGGGGTTCTTGTTATCTTTTGGAAAATTCATTGATTCCTCTCCTGCCAAATAAGATAAATACTTTCAGCCAGTGTCATCTGATATACCTCAGCTCTTGCTTGCTTGCCTTTGCATTGGGCATTTACCCAAATTTGGGGATGAAGGTTTTAGGGTTCTTTTTTATTAGTTGGGTTATTTTTGTATTGGGCGGGCGGGTTTGATAAATATTTTATTGGGGCGGATTTAGTTAAAAATTGGTGGGTCTAAACTTATATTAAACTATTTAACTTTTCCGCGCTTCGCGCGGTCATAAATAATAATTGCATTTAACTTGCAAATAATCTTTTTCTAGTATCCATACATTAAAAATAATAGAAAATTTCTTAAAAAAATATTAGCAATATTCCACATGAATTTGATTATTTTTCACTAACACATAACTCAAGAACATCTAATGAATGAATTATTTACGATATAATAAACCATTGTTATCTTTAATCAACATTGAAAGGAAAATAAAGAAGAAAATAAGAATATATAAACAAAGGTGTTTCGTAATAAAAAGAAACATTTAAGTTGTATAGATTAAACATTTGTGATATATGTTTAAGGAGAAAATTCAAAAATTTATTAATATATTCAAAAAAACAAATTATGCTTGCACATAAAAGCAATTATAACTTTGAACTTGCATAATGAATTTCTTCAATTGATAAGTGAGAAATTTCATATCTATGTAAAAAAAAAGATAATATGTAAGCTTATATATAGTATTTTTAAGTAATAGAATTTAATATAGAATATCAAAACATGAAATTTTGGAACTGAGTACAATAATCATTTTCAGCACAGTAAATATACATACTATATGTGTATATGTTTAATATAATTAACCAGAGAAAATAACTTTGCAGAAACATAAAAAATAAAGTTTAAAACATGCACTCAAAAACAACAATTAATATCATAAGCATAAATTAATGAGTGTAAAAAACATACCAGGATATGTATAAATATAATGAAATAAAAAGGAAAAAACCGAGTCCACTGAATACACAATGTCCCCTTAAGAAAATTATTCCCCTACAATACAAGAGGTTTAAAGAATTACATCCTCTTAAGATAGAACGATTTAATTCACCAACTTATTGATAAAAACAGTGGTGTTAGTAAATCACTCAAAAGACCAAAGTACAAAAGTATTTAATTTTGCGGAAGTAGAAGAAGAAGATTAGAATTTTTGTTGTTTTTAAAATGAGAGAATTTTTTTTATTTATAGACAATAAAGGGTAGTGTGATTAAATATTTATTGTGCCTTATTAGAAAGATTACAACTATTTGGAAAACTTTCAACCCTTCGGAAAGTTCACAACATTTCAAAAAAAGTCGCAAACTTTTCATAAAGTCGCAACTTTTCATAAAAGTCGCAAATTTTCATAAAAGTCGCAACTCTTCATTAAAGTCACAACTTTTGATTAAAGTCACAACTTTTGATAAAAGTCGCAACTCTTCATTAAAGTCGTAACTTTTCATAAAAGTACATCTTTTCATGATAGATGAAGGCTAGTTTTGGAAATAAATAAATTTAAAAGAAAGTTCTTGCAATTAATTTTTTTATTAATATCCATACATTAAAAATAATGGGAAAATAGGTTCTTAAAAAATATTATCAATATTCCAACAGGAATTTGAGTATTTGTCATTATCACATAACTAAGAACCTCTAATGAATGAATTATACACGAAATTATAAATCGTTGGTTCTTTAATCAACATTAAAAGGAAAATGAAGAAGAAAATAAGAATATATATATATACAAAGGCATTTACTAATATAAAGAAATAATTAAGTTGCATAGATTTATACAATTGTGATATATGTCTTAGCAGAAAATTCTGAAAATCGTTAACACATTCAAAAAAAAAATACGCTTCAACATGAAAGCAATTATAACTTTTGAACTTGCATAATGAATTGCTTCAATTGATAAGTGAGAACTTTCATATTAATGTAAAAATAGACAATATACAAGCTTATATATAGTACTTTTAAGTTATAAAATTTAATATAGAATATCAAAACATAAATTCTTGAAACTGAGTACAAGAAGTATTTTTAGTATAATGAATATACATACTATATGCGTATATGTTCAATATAACCAGAGACAATAACTTTGCACAAACATAAAAACAAAGTTTAAAACATGTACTCAAAAACAATAATTAATATCATAAGCATAAATTAATGAGTGTAAAATAATATACTGGGATATGTAAAAATAGAATGAAATAGAAAGAAAAAATCGAATACACTGAATGCACAATGTCCCTTTAAGAAAATTATTCCCCTCCAATACCATCGGTTTAAAGAATTACATTTGATATATAAACAATGGTGTCAGTAAGTCATTCAACGGAGGCAAAGTACATAAATATTTAATTTTGCGAAAATAGAAGAATAACATCAGTATTTTTGTTATTTTAAAACCAGAGGAAGTCCATCTATTTATAGAAAATAAAGGGTAATGTGAACAACTGTTTATTGTGTCTTACCAGAAAGGTTACAACTATTTGGAAAAGTTGCAACCCTTCGGAAAGTTCACAACCTTTCATAAAAGTCACAATTTTTATTAGATCGCAACTCTTCATTAAATTCACATCTTTTTATAAAAGTCACAACTTTTCATAAAAGTCGCAACTCGTCATTAAAGTCACAACTTTTAATAAAAGTTACATATTTTCATGAAAGAGGAAGGCTAGTTTTGAAAATAAATAAATTTAAAAGGAAATTCTTGCTTGTGGTGGTGCCATGTAGGCGGGCCTAGGAAACTCTTTTATATAAATATATGATATGATAATTTAATTATAACTAATGGTTGAACGCCACATAATTATAATTTTAAATGGTGCTCTGTTAATGAAGTTACTAAAATTGGACCCAAAGGTGGATGGGGAGGGTATTTATGAGCCAATAGGTGGGTAGGAAGGGTATTTGGGAGCCAATAGGTGGATGAGGGATAGTTGTGTACCATTTTCAACACTTCAAGGGTATTTTAGGCCCTTTTCCAATTTATTAATGCAGTGTCTTAGAATATTATATTACCTTATTAGTGAATTATAATTTGATAAGATTGTTCAAAACGAACTTAACTTTTTTCGGGAGGCTCCAAATATTTATCCTCATTTGCTTTACAGATATTCATCTTTTCCTTTTGATCTTCTGAGATAATATAAGCAAATAGAAAGTTAGAATGTACATCTTTATTGTAATAGAAATTAAAATATATTATTTATAATCATACCATTGTTTGCTTCAACAGTAAAAGCCATAAGACAACAACAACATCGATTTGTGACAAGCAATTTTCTTGTAAAATGTAAAATTAAAGAATAATATATATAATGGAGTAATGGAGTAGCAACAACAAGTAATATGACATTGAAACAAAGAAAAAAACGTAATAAAATTAAAGAATAATACTAATAAAAGTGATAAGGAGAACTAGACAAGGCTCAGATGTATACTAACATTCTACCTTAATCCTCGAACTTTGTGATGACTTCGCAAGTTGTAGGTGTGTCATGTCATGTCTAATTACCTCACCTAATACTTCTGCGACTAAATTCTACCTCTCGTCAAATCCACAACAGTTGACCTCTGACACCCTCCTTACTAACACATCTATGCATTGTTCTCTTCACATGTCACAACCATCTTAGTCTCGCATCTCTCATTTTCTCCGCAACGGGGGTCATTCCTACTTCATCAAAAATTCTATGTTTTTAATATTATCTCTCTTGGTTGTGTGAAAGTTCATTTATAGTAATTACATTTAAGATAAAGAAAGTGAAAACAATTCTTGATTTATAAAATTTACTAGGATTTAAACATTAAAAGGTGTTACCTTAAATTTGCAAGTCTCAATCATTTGGAAGACCAACATGTCATTTCCAACAAGATTGTGAGCAACGGAGAAACCTCTCCACCACCACCACCACCGAAAATTCATCTCCATCTTCATCCACCAAAATAACATTGGCATCATGATTTGGCAAATGAGAAATGCAAAACTTTTCTGGAAGCTCTTATATAAAAATATTTATAAGAAAGGCTAGATTAAATAGAAACAAAAACAATTTCAATATTGCCTAATATTAGGAGGAAATTTACTTACCAAAAAAAATCCCCCAATGACATGGGAAGAGAGCATACATTTGAGAAAAATTGGAAATTTTGAAGGTAAAGTTGTTTGAAATATTTCGACTCGCAATTGGGAGGATGGGCTAATACCAACAAAGGTGTATGTCTGCCCCTTCCTTCCAATGCTAGTAAAATCAAGAATAAAAAGCATTGTTGAAGAGATAATAATACCAAGATATATTAACAGCAATTGGTCATAAAATTCTTTTATCCTTTTGTTTTCAATATATATATATATATATATTCTCACTCCAACTTTGAGTTGAGTTTTCATGTTTGATATTGACTTGATACAAAGTTTAAGAAATTAAAAAATTACTTTTGAATATTGTGGTCCAAAATCAAAATTAAAGAGTACACGAAAAAAGAAAGACACATTTTTGAATGGACTAAAATGAAAAGTAGGACAAATATATGAACAAAAAAAGTATGACAAACAAATTAAGATGGAGGGAGTAACATTTTTCAAATAAAATACATATCCAAACACAACTTCAATTTCAAAAAAAAAAAATGTGCAACTTTAAATACAATTTAAAAAAATCAAAAATCATAAAATTTACGTCTGAACACCTATTTTTTATTAATATAATTTATGTTTGCAATTTCTCCACTTACCACATCTGAACCGTCTTGTTATTTCAATTTCCAACCTGCAAATGTATATGCCAAGTATCTTAATTAGTTTTAAAGTACTTCCGTACAAGAGTACTAGTTTGTCAAAATGATAACATACTCAGTATAACCCAATGTCAGTGGGGACTAGAAAGGATCTAATATATGTAGATATAACTTTTTTCTCGTTAGATAGACGGGTTATTTTCGATGGAGCGTACAGAGACCTAATCTTAACGATGTAAAGATAGAGAGATCATTTCTAATGGAGCATACGCAGACCTTATTTTTACCTCATAAAAATAGAGAGATTTTTCTGATTAAGTGTATACAAACCTTGTCTTTAACTCATAGAGATAAAATGATTATTTTTGAAAGATTATACACTGATCGTACTTTTACCTCATAAAAATAAAAATAAAAAATTCATGGATCAAACACAAACCTTAGATTTACCTTTATAGAGGCCTTTTAGAACTGTCAACTATTTATCAAAATACATAGTAAAAAATGATTCTTACGACCTTGTTGGTTCTGCTGGGACATAAAACTTTTTTCTTGAGCAACCCTTGATTGATTGACAGTTACTTATTCTAGTTAAACCATCAAATGAAAGAACAAAAAAACTGGGTCAATAATTGTAAGAGAAAAAAACAGAAAAAGAATTAAAACAGTTTATTTGAAACCATGAAATGAAAATTGTAGCTACAATATTGATTTCACAGTTTCAAATAAATTGTTTTGATTCTTTTGTCTATTTTGTTTGATTATAATTATTGACCCATGTTTTTTTGTTCTTTCATTTGATGGTTTAACAGAATAAGGCGTTGTCAATCATTCAAGGTTAGCTCTAGAAAAAAGTTTTACCTCGCAATAGAATCAACAAGGTGAGAATCATTTTTACTATGTGCTTTGATTAATAGTTGACGGTTCTAAAAAGCCTCTATAGAGGTAAAGATAAGGTTTGTGTTTGATCCATAAATTTTTTATTTTTATTATTATTTTTATGAGGTAAAGGTACAATCTGTGTATACTTTATCTGAAATAATCTTTTTATCTCTACGAGGTAAAGACAAGGTTTGTATATGCTTCATTACAAAACACCTCTTTATTTTTATGAGGTAAAGATTAGTTTTGTGTATGCTCCATCGAAAACGACCTCTCTATCTTTACATCTTTAAGATAAGATATTTGTACGCTCCATCGAAAATAACCCCTCTATCTCACAAGATAAAATTTATACTACTTATGTTATATCCTTTCTAGTCCCCACTGATGGGGTTATACTGAGTATGATATCGTTTTGACAAACTAGTACTCTTGTACGAAAGTACTTTAAAACTGATTAAGATACTTGCCATAAAAATTTGCAGGTTGAAAATGGATATAACAAGAAGACTCAAATGTGGTAAGTGGAGAAAATGCAAAAATAAATTATATTAATAAAAACAAATAGGTGTTAAGACGTGAATTTTATGATGTTTGAATTTTTTTAATTATATTTAAAGTTAAGCGATTTTTTTTTTTTTGAAATTGAAGTTGTGTTTGGATATGTATTTTTTTGGAAACAATGTTAGTCCCTCCATTTTAATTTGTTTGTCATACTTTTTTTGGTTCATTTATTTGTCCTACTTTTCTTTTTAGTCCATTACAAAATGTTTCTTTCATTCTTTGTGATCTCTTTAATTTTGATTTTAGACCACAACATTCAAAAGTATTTTTTTCACTTTCTTAAACTTTGTATCAAGTCAAAATAAAAAAAGTAATTCAAAATGAAGTGTATACAAGTTTTGAATCAAACCTTAAAACTCAACTCAAAGTTGGAGTTTGACTATGAATAATCAAAAAAAAAAAAATTAGAAAAAGACAAGGATTAAAGAATTTTATGACCAATAGGCTGTTAATATATCCTGATATTATTATCTCTTGAAAAATGGGTTTTTATTCTCGATTTTACTAGCATTTGAAGGAAGGGACAAACAAACAACTCTGTTGATATAAGCTCATCAACCCAATTGCGAGCCAAAATATTTCAAACAACTTTACCTTCTAAATTTCCAAATTTTCTCGAATGTATGCTCCCTTCCCATGTCACTTGGGGATTTTGTTTGGTAAGTAAATTTCTTCGTAATAGAATCAGACTATATTGAAAATGTTTTTGTTTCTATTTAATCTAGCATTTCTTATAAATATTTTTATATAACAGAGCTTCTTAAAAAGGTCTTGCGTTTGTCAATTGCCAAAAGATGATGCTGATGTTGTTTTGGTATATGAAGATGGAGATGAATTTTCCACCAAGTACCTAATTGGCAAAATCAGATTGAGTGGGCGTGGGGGGAGGGGGGGGGGGAGAGGTTTCTCCATTGCTCACAATCTTGTTGAAAATGGCGTGTTGGTCTTCCAATTGATTGAAACTTGCAAATTTAAGGTAACACCTTTTAAATGTTCAAATCCTAGTCATTTTGTGTAATCGAGAATTACCTTTGCTTTATTTATCTTAAACGTAGTTAGTATAAATGAATTTCACAGAACCGAGAGAGATAATATCAAAAAAATAGATATTTCTTATGAAGTAGGAATGACCCCTGTTGTGGAGAAGACGAGAGATGTGAGACTAAGTTAGTTCTGACATGTGAAGAGAAAGATGCATATATAGATTTGTTAGTAAGGAGGTGTCAGAGGTCGACTATGGTGGATTTGAGGAGGGGTAGAAGTTAGTGGAAGAAATATTAGGGTGAGCTAGTTAGACATGAACTGACACACCTATAACTTGCGAGGACATCACAAAGTTCAAGGATTAAGGTAGAAAGTTAGTATACATCAAAACCTTGTCTAGTTCTCCTTATTACTGTTATTAGTATTACTATTCTACATATTATTCTTTAATTTCTATTACTTGTTTTCTCCTTTATTTCAGTGTCATATTATTTGTTGTTGCTACTACATTACATCTCTTTACCTTCAAAAGGTAGGGGTAAATTTATGTACCATCCTCCCCTTACCTCATTTGTGAAATTTCATTTTGTATGTTATTGTTGTTGTTGGGCCTAATTATAATTTTCTTTGTTTTAGGTATACATTTTATGAGTAATTGCTTGTCATAAATTGATGGTGTTGTTTTTCTTATGGATTTATTGTTGGAGCAATGGTATGATTATAAAAAAATATATATATTTTAATTTCTATCACAATCAAGATGTACCTTTTATTTGCTTATATTATCTCAGAAGATCAAAATGAAAAGATATAAATATGTGTTAAGCAAATGAGGTAAATATTTGGAGCCTCCTGAAGAAAGTTAAGCTCGTCTTGCATGAAAGAAATGTGAGCTAGGTGAAGAAAAAGAGGAGATGTTGAATCATGAAGAAAAGCTTTTTAAAATATAAAGAATCTGAAATTAAGAGTGTGACAAAGGAATATGCAAATTTTGGAGTTAATTTCAAGGCACTAGCTAGTAGCAGCTGCTCCATTCAAAATATTTATTTATATAAAAAATGATGTTCATTAATAGTATTAGTGTACAGTTAGCTCATAGCGGGAATGAAACTCTTCCTTAAAACGATCTCTTATATTTTTTGTGAGATGATATATTCCATCATATCTTTTTTCAAGTGTAACTGAGTAGTTTCTATATGTAGTAGGAAGATGAATGGTGATTAGTTGACCTACAAGTTAATAAAGTATTTATATTTTACTACATGTCACAAGTCTTTTGACTTTATTTTTTTTATTTCTCGACTCATTTTTTCTTCTTCTTGATCATTGTTCACATATAAAACAAACTTTAAAACTTGTATATTTTATTCTTTTTCCAATGTATAACAAGTTTGAGTTTTTCTTTATAGGTACCTAGGAGTGTATTTTTAAGTGAAGCAAAAAAGGTTTACTTATTTAGAGATATTCATCTCTTAGGACTTCACTTGTAATAATACATAAAGTTTGTTGTTGGTGTTACATCAAACCATTTGTAAATGTCTCTCCTAGGGGATAACACCGCAGAATCCTATTTGTCTTTACAACATTGATTCACACAAAAAGATTAACAAACTTTTAAGAATTTTTTAAAGAAAATTTGGAAGAAGGTTAGGATTTATGACGAATGTGAAATAAAAATATTATGCTCGTTTGAATGTTTCTAACCATGAAAGAATTCACATTTATGAAAATATTTTTTTAAAATCAACTCTTAAAAAATCTTATCAAATTATAAATCACAAATAAGGTAATATAATATTCTAATAAAACACTACATTAATAAATCGGAAAAGAGCCTAACTTCCCTTGAAGTATTAAAAATGGTACACAACTACCCCTCATCCACCTATTGGCTCCAAAATACCTTGTTATCCACCTATTGGCTCACAAATACCCTTCCCATCCACCTTTTGGTCTAATTTTTTAACTAAATCCGCCCCCACTACTTATTAAACCCACCCACCCAATACAAAAGAACCCAACAAATAAAAAGAACTCTAAAACCTTCGTTCCCAAATTTACACTTCTGCATGTTGTTTAAAATGTTATTTTGATACTTGTATTGGTGTAAGGTAGCAAAGTATGATTGCATGGGAGCAATTATGAAGTTCCAAAAATACAGGGACTCGGGAGCAATTATGAAGTTCCAAAAATACAGGGACTCATTTTACTGTATATCCAAATATGGAAAAAGACTGCAATAAACATGTTACAATGGAGTTTGAGTACTAAAAAAGATATACTACAGGTGAAATGGGTTCATATGTACTATGGGAAACAAGGGGCCTTATGGGGTGTTCTATCACCTCAAGCTTCATGGATGGTGAGGAAAATACTCCAAATGCACAAAGAACTAGAGGTTATTGGCTGGAATGAGGAGTATGTCAACCAGATTGATAAATTTTCTATAAAATAACTATATAAAGCTCTTAGAGGAGATTACTAGAAGGTAGAATGGATGAGGCTAACTTGTAACAATGCATCTTGTCCTAAGTGGATTTTCTTATTATACTAAGCATTACAAAGCAGGCTGCTCACAGGGGATCAATTAGAAACATGGGCTGTGTAGAAGATGTTCACTGTGTCCTATGTGGAACTGAAAATGAGAGCCATAATCGTATATTCTTTAATTGTATGTTCTCATCTCAGGTGTGACAAAAGGTACTTTGTTGGCGAAGTATCCATAGGGAGGCTTGAGGATGGATAGAGGAAATAACTTGGGTAAATGCACAATGCAAAGGCAAGCAAGCAAGAGCTGAGGTATATAGAATGACACTAGCTGCAAGTGTTTATCTTATTTGGCAAGAGAGGAAATTTTCCAAAAGATAACAAGAACCCTTGAAATGCTGGCAAAATCGGTTGTTCAAGAGGTGCATATGAGAGGAATAACAAAACCAAGACTAAGCTATGTATTGCAAACTCTGAATTTCTACCCTGTGTAGATGTTAGGTACTTAACTAGATTTGATGGTGATATTGTAGTAATGAACTGGTACTAAAGCACTAAGGAATCATCTAAAAAGTATGATCATTTCTACTCATGATGACTACATGATTTATAGAGACTTGAGTTATTATGAACTTGCGTCCCCATATCGGTGCTCCAAACTATAACAAAAAATACTCAACTCATATATGATTTTAAAAACAAAACTCTTTCTTTGGTTTGAGATAATTACTCAAAATTAAGCTTAAAAGCTCTCTTGGATATCAGTGTTTCCTTTCTTGCTAAAACGTGAAGAACATTTTAATTCTTGGGAGACTTTTGGAAAACTCTTTGAACTCAACTTTACTTGACTCTTAACTTTCTTGAATTTTAATTTATGGATTCAAGGTTATGATTCATTTTAATTTACGGATTCAAGGTTATGATTCATGTTTACGAATGATTTCTAGATGTTTAGAAGTCATTTAGAGTTGTTAGAATCGATAGGTAGCACGCCTTAGAAGGACTCAAACGGGCTAAGCAACGAAAAACGGGTAGGGGCAGACGATCCTGGCTCATTGCTAGCGCACCACGCAAGCCCCTGCCATTCAGAAAGCCATATCTGGCGCGCCGCCCCAGCCTTACTGACGAATTTTCTTCTCGTTTTCTAACCTTAAATCAATTTAGTTCAATTATTTTTCTCAAATTCACTTTTAGATTCATGTACCCAAATAATACACACAAGAATCTAACTAAAAGTAAATCTAATAATTGACATTAAACTCTCAAGAACTCCTCAATCTCAACCCAAATTAAAGAACGAAAGCAATTCAAGAACACAACTTAAGAACATCAAATTCTCAACCTTTTTGGACAAAATTACACTAGATAAAATATGTTTGGCGTGTGGGTGAATGAACCCAATGATGTGTAAACTCACATACCTCGTAGGATTAAATCCTTGGCGAAATCCACATCCAAAATTACACAATCTTGACGAATCTTGAGTTTTTCTTCTCCTTTCTCCTCTTTTCTCTTTTCTCCAAGCCCTAGAGTGAATTTCAAATTGTCTAAACTATTATAATTCTGATTTGACCCTAATTAAGCTCCTAAAATAGAAATAAAATAATAGGGTATGGAAAAGACCACAATGTCCTTCAAAAATTTGAATTGGACTTTTCTTATCAAACAACCCAACTTCAAATGGGCATATCTCACTCATACGAACTCAGAATCGCGCAAATTCGACGGCGTTGAAAAGATAATTCAAAGATATTTCCTACGGTATCTCAAAACACATTTAACTCTCATGTGCTAGGATTTATGAACAATTGAAATTGACCCCAAACTCATTCTTAAGCTATATATATATATATATGTATATATATATATATATATATATGTGTGTGTGTGTGTGTGTGTGTGTGTGTGTCTGTGTGTGTATGTGTGTCGTGTGTTTAAAAAAAGAGTATATATAGAGTTACTCATTCTTCAACATCAAATTTTTTTTTATTTTTTTTTGAAGGAAGAGAGTATAAGGTTTAAGAAAAGAGTATATATATTTGGGTATTTATCGTTTGTCTTATGAAATCTTAAGGTGGAAACATGTAAACTTTCCTATTTTATTTATTTCTCCTACTTTCTTTAGGAATACGATTTAAGTAAGAAGAAGGAAAAAGGATAATAATTAATTTCCCACAATTTTTTTCATAGAGACTATTTAAATTAGTAATAAAAAAATATATCGAATATAAAAGAAAAAATAATGGAACATATAGTAGTGTCACCAAGAATTCTTCAATGGTGTTTCTAACAATGCTGAAAGGTACATAATCCCATTGATAAGTGGTGCATACACTTTCTCCAATTGCTCAACTGACATAGAAGAAATATTCAAGCAAAAAGACTAAGATACACCAGACACCCACCTCCGATAAGGACCGACTCAATAAGATTGGGGACCTAAAATCCAAACTTTAGTGAGGGCCCAAATATGTATGACATTTATTTTTGGGGATGCAACAATTAAAATTATTTAGGAGTTCTTGATTATCAGGAACTATGTCACATTTATCACAAACTTCTTCTAGAATTTCTTCTGAAATGTTATTATCATCTAACTCAACTCTATTAGTGACTTGATCATTTCAAGAACATCCCCATGCATATAGTTAGATTCAAGATCTATTATTTGTTAAAAATCTATCAAATGCTCTAGTTGAAATTTTATTTAATTCTTTAAGTTTTTTCTTTCTCTATTATGTAAGACGGAAACATATTTTTTATTTGACATTTAAATTTAATAAGTTTTAATAATAACTAAAACGAGAATACATATACTTATGAACTAAGAATACATACACTTATGTACTAAGAATATCAACAATTATAAAATTTCAAGAAAAACTATAAAATAAAGTTACAATAATAACACCTGACTCAAGAATTTGATAAGTTGATGTAAGAGTGTCGAAATAATGTTGTGTTCCTTCAACATAATAAATGTTGTACTTCTTGAAATTTTGAAGAAGACACTAAAAAATAGATTTTGTTCTTTTGTAACTTGTAATCAACTATAACTCAATAGGTTTATTAGGAGAGACTTCAATATTAAAAATAAAAATAATAAAATTGAATATAAAAAATGATGAATACATGGTAAATAGTCATATTATTAGGAAATTAATAAGGAAGTACAATTTTTTCACATAAGAAAATAATTCCCAAAAATTATTCTATGCTCTAAGAAAGTGGAAATGAACCACTTTGAATAATTACTTCTAGCCTATTTTTTTTTAAAAAAAAGTAATTATAAATACATACAATTTTATTTTTAAAATAGTAGTACTTTTTTTAAATAAAAATAGGAGGCTCCAAAAAATACGGGGCCCCAAGCGATGGTTTTAGTGGCCTAGGGGTTAAGACGGTCCTACCCTCGATCTGTCACATAAAGTAGCAAGTGGTATCAAACTCTTGTAGGAACATAAAACACTCTTAATAAAAAGCCAAGAGAAATGTTGAACACTCCTAAACTTGACAAAAACTCATGGGTACATTTTACTCATGTTGCAAGATATCAGGGGTGTATTTATAAGTTCATTTAGTCAAGTAAAGGAGTATTTTTAAGACTGTCAATAGTTTGACGATAACATTAATAAGTAGTGTTGAGTTTAGAAGTTTTTCAATACTTTCCTCTTTTAAGATATTATAGTAGATTGATGGCACATACATTATTAGAATTAAATGATTATGGACAAATTATTTAGCTAATTAAATAGCAATATTGGTTGTTATTTGAGACATATGATTCCTAATCCAAGTCGGGTACTATTAAAAGACGTCTTACTGAATTTGGTTAGTCATATTAGTGTAATATTTTTTGAATTTTAGTTGGATAATGTTATTGTAGTATAAGAGATATCTCTAATGTATATACACACATAGCTATGTTTAACCTATTTAGTGATGGATTCTGAAATATCATAATGTTAACTAGATATGAGCAATTTCACAATAATAATATTTTTGAGTAATTTGACTTCATCTTTTTGTAGTTTTAATTACCAAATTTATTACATTGATCAAAACATAACTATTTACATTAATAAAGCTAAAAATAAACATTAAAAAAAATGAAGGGGTAAGTATAATATCGCACCTCATGAGGGAGTTTACGTTAGGAAATTAAATTAGGACATGAAATTGTCATTTTGTCATGTATTTTGACTTTTGATGTTCAATTGAAACATGTCATAATAAAACCGTATGTAGGATCTTTAGAAAATGAATATTTTCTTACAGTCATATTTATGTAAGACGAGTTTAACCTTCAAATTCTTGGCATGCACAGATTATACATTTGAAATTATATGTTCAAAATTAATTATTTTTACAATAATTTTCACATATGTATCTCAACCACATTAAAAAAAATTGGGAACAATTGAGCCTATTGACTATATGTTACAACATCTATTTATGTGAATTTTAACATATATAGACATTTGATTTAATCATCAAAAAAATAAATGAGTTAATGACAGTACTTATGCTGATGATACCATAATTTTTGCTAATGCTGACAGTTTCTCTATAAATTTGTTAATGAATACTTTGCAGAAATATGAAAGGCAATCAGGGTAAAATATCAATAGAGACAAAAGTGTTTTTCTGTGCATAATATGGATGCCCATAGAGATATTCAACTAATAGAGGAATGCTCTTGATATCCTAGAGGTAAGTTTCCATTAACATTCCTAGGATGGACAATTGATCATACTAGGAAAAGGAAAATTCACTTTGCTGACCTTATGAAGAAAGTGCTGAATAAACTACAAGTTTGGAAAACAAAATTGCTTTTCTTTTGGAGGAAAGGTTGTTCTAATTAGCAATGTGTTGCAAGGTGTCCCTATATATCAGCTATCTGCTATCATACCTCCTAATTGTGTGATTCATGACCTACACAAATTATTTGCAAGATTCTTGTGGAGTTTCAAAGAAGATTGTGTTGGGTATATAATAAGAATTGATGGGAAATAGAGGGAAAGAAAGAAACTTGAAATGTTGAGAACTTGAAGAGTTGGAACTTGAAAAGTCCTTTTATGCTTTAATGAAAAGGCGTTTGTCCCTCATCGGTAGTGGAAAGAAAAATAGGAGAGTTTAAATATCAAAACACTCCTATTAATTGTTAAAAGGATTGGAAAGAGGGACTCTCCTCGATCCGTCATCGTCGTCGCTCGCTCGGCTCCGGCTTTGACCCGACCCGAATCCGCGTGCGACCCGTTTGATTTTAAAAAAAACTTTCCCATTTTATTTAAATTTCCCGCCATTTGGACCATTTGAAGGTTGCAAACTTTCATTAATGGTCGTGTGGATTCTGAAAGGGTTGCAATCTTTCGGAACCTGTTCCTCTTGCCTATAAATAACATTCACTCTTCAGAATTTTTCCAAAGGAATTTTTCTGATCTCTTCTTCTTCTGCACAAATATTACTTTGTGTATTTTACTGTTGTTGAGTGGTTCGCTGACACCAGAGTTTTTGGTATCTATACTCTGGTGATTGAGATCAATTTACCCTGGGAGGTCATATTCCAAATCAAACCTCGGATACTAGAGGGGTATAATTTCCTTAAGGGGACACTGTGAGTTCAGTGGACTTGATCTTTTTTTGTTCAAATTTTTCCAGATATTCTGGTACGTTACAGATTTTAGTTTTTCTTAATTAATTTATGTTCATCTCTCATACTGATTCAGTAATCTTTGGTTACTTCGTGTTTCTGCAAAGTTTTGTCATAATCATTAATTTTGTTTTTCCAAACACAGATTGGCAACAATCTTAAGGAAATTAATTTTTATATATTAATCTGTGTTTCTGGTGGACAAAAATCTTCGTGATTTTATACTCCTTGAAGTCTGCAATTATAAGTTATTGCTTACTAAGATTGTATTGATTTTTGTTTATCAGAAATGGCAAACAACGGTGTTACAGTGGTTGTTGCTGCACCAAACTGAACTATTGTACCACAAGCAGAGAAATTGGTAAATTCACTGGTGTGAATTTCAAAGGATGGCAGCAATGCGTATTTTTCTGACTTACCACTCTTGGTCAGCAAAAATTTACCAGCGAAGAAACTCCAGCGCCTGCTGCTGATATGCTAGACAGAGAAAAATTCGTGATTATTGAAGCATGGAAACAGGCAGACTTCCTATGTAAGAGCTACATTTTGAGTGCTTTAGAGGATGACTTATATAATTTTTATAGTGCAATGTCAACTTCGAAAGAGTTGTGGGATGCTCTTGAGAAGAAATATAAGACAGAATTTGCATGCTTAAAAAAGTTTGCGGTCACAAAGTTTTTACACTATAAAATGGTAGATAGTAGAACTGTTGGATCACAAGTGCAGGAACAGGAACTTTAACTTATTCTCCATGAGCTGATTGTTGAAGATATGGTAGTAAATGAAGCTTTTCAAGTGGCTGCAATGATTGATAAGTTGCCTCCTTCGTGCAACGACTTCAAGAATTATCTAAAGCACAAGTGTAAAGAAATTAAGCTTGAAGATCTTATGATTCGTCTCAAGATTAAGGAAGATAAAAAAACCGCTGAAAAGAAGTCTCGTAAGAGTTCAACAATCATTGGAGTTAATATTGTTGAAGAATCTCCTATCAAAGACAAAAAAGATAAAGAAGTCCAACGGGCAGAAGTCAGAACAGGCCAAGAAGAAATTCAAAGACAACTATTACAATTGTGGTAAGACTGGTCATAGGTCTTCTGATTGTCGTGCTCCTAGAAAGTAAAAAGACAAAGGCAAAGGAAAAAGTCAAGCAAACATCGTGGGAGAGATGGAAGATGCAGATGACTTGTGTGCAATGATCTCGGAGTGTAACTTAGTTGGAAATCCCAACGAGTGGTTTCTCGACTCAGGTGCCACTCGACATATTTGCTCTGCGAAGGAAGCTTTTGCAACATACACTTCTGCTGACTACGATGAAGATTTGTTCATGGAAAACACAACAACAACAAGGATTGCAGGAACTGGGAAAGAAATGTTGAAAATGACATTCGACAAGGTGTTGACTTTGAACAGTGTTCAGCATGTCCCTACTATTAGGAAGAATTTAGTTTCTGCTGCACTACTCGTTAAGAACGGGTTTAAGTGTGTCCTAGTTAGTGATAAAGTTATACTAAGTAAGAATGAGATATTCATAGGAAAGAGCTACCTCAATGAGGGTCTTTTCAAACTGAATGTAATGGTTGTTGACAGTATTAATAAGAATTTTGCTTCTGTTTACTTATTGGAGTCAAATGATTTATAGAATACGCGTTTGGGACATGTAAATTACAAAGCCTTGCAAAAATTGGTTACTCTAGAAGTATTGCCTGATTTTAAATGCGATAAATCGAAATGCGAAATTTGCATGGAAAGTATGTTTGTTAAACATCCTTATAAGTCTGTTCAAAGAAATTCAAAAACTTTAGACTTAATTCACACAGATATATGCAATATGAAGTCGACACCATCTCGTGGTGGAAAAAAGTATTTTATAACTTTTATTGACGACTGCACTCAATTTTGTTATGTATATTTGCTTAATAGTAAGGATGAAGCAATTAATGCATTTAAGCAATACAAAATGAAGTGGAGAACCAATTGAATCTAAAGATAAAAATTATTCGGAGTGATAGGGGTGGAGAATATGAATCTCCTTTTGCAGAGATATGTTTGGAATATGGTATTATTCATCAAACTACTGCACCCTATACACCACAGTCAAATGGTTTGGCGGAACGGAAGAACGGAACATTAAAGAAAATGATGAATGCCTTGATGATCAATTCTGGTTCATCGTGAAACGTTTGGAGGAAAGTCATCCTTACGGCTAATAAGATACTCAATAGGGTATCCCATCGAAAAACACAATCAATTTCATATGAGTTTTGGAAAGGAAGGAAACCCAACTTGAAATATTTCAAAGTGTGGGGGTGTTTAGCCAAGGTAGAGGTTCCTTTTACGAAGAGGGTTAAAATTGGATTCAAAACAGTAGACTGTGTATTTATTGGATGTGCTCTGAACAGTAAAACCTGTTGTTTTTTCGTTTACAAACCTGATAATCCTGAGATTCATGTTAATATGATAATTGAGTCAGATAACGCAGAGTTTTTTGAAAATATTTATCCGTATAAAATTGAATGTGAGTCGACAAGTGAAAGACCTAAACGACCACGAGAAGAATCAACGGAAAATACACTAACTAGTGAGGATCCTAGGCATAGTACTCGCCAACGGAAACCTGCTTCTTTCAGACCAGATTTTGTAGCATTATTGCTTGAAAATAAGCCTCAAACATTTAAAGCATCTATGTATTTGTCTGAGTCAACTAATTGGAAAGAAGCAGTCAATAATGAGATCGAATCAATTTTAAGTAATCACACTTGAGAATTGGTTGATCTTCCTCCAGGAAATAAACATTTAGGATCAAAGTGGATCTTTAAAAGGAAAAGGAAACCTGATGGGACTATTGAAAAATATAAGGCTAGACTGGTACTCAAAGGGTACAGACAAACTAAAGGTCTGGACTACTTTGAAACATACTCTCCAGTAACAAGGATAACATCAATTAGGATGTTAATAGCACTAGCAGCAGTGCATGATCTTAATATGCCACCAAATGGATGTAAAGACAGTCTTCTTAAATGGAGAGTTGAAGGAAGAAATTTACATGGAACAACCCGAATGGTTTTTAGTTTCTGGTAAAGAAGAGAAAGTGTGCAAACTTTTAAAGTCACTTTATGGACTTAAACAAGCACTCAAACAATGTCATGCTAAATTTGACCAAACAATGTTGGCAATGGATTCAAGATTAACGAATGTGATAAATGTGTCTACATTAAAAATGTTATGAAGCATGAAGTCATTGTTTATTTGTATGTTGATGACATGTTAATAATGAGTAAAGACATAGACAATATAAATGTTACTAAGCGCGTGTTGTCCAGCAAGTACGACATGAAGGACTTAGGAGTTGCTGATTTGATCTTAGGGGTCAGGATTATCAAAACTCCCCAGGTTCTAGCATTATCTCAATCTTATTATATTGAAAGAGTATTGGATAATCAAGTACTTGAATTTCAATATTGTCAAAACTCCAATTGATTTAAGTTGTACATTTCAAAAGAATGAAGGTCAAAGTGACTCTCAATTGGAATATGCCAGAGTATTGGGAAGTTTGATGTATATTATGAATTGTACGCGACCAAATATAGAATGGGCAGGGAGCGTCATGTACAATGGTAAATGTCGTCATATACGACGGAGACATAACACCGTAAGACAACTTCTCTCTAGTGAAATTATCACAATTGACTATGTAAAGTCAAGCGATAATGTGTCAGATCCACTAAAGAAAGACCTAGTGAGAGAGAGAGTTGAAAGATCATCTAAGGGAATGGGTTTACAGCTTAGGACAAGTCAGCATGACGGTAACTCTATCTAGAAAACTGGAGATTCCAAGAGCTAGATTCAAGGAGAAAAACAAAGTTGTGGCTGACGGTTCAACATTGTTAATTAACTCAATCCATTCTCATGATGAAGACAATGTTCAAGAACAAGGTTAAGACTTTAAGGCTTGTCAATGAGGTAATAAAGCTTAAAGTTTTTAATGATTTGCTAAGCTTGGTAGATTCGACCAAATAGTGTATCTACGAGATGACACGGTTAGAAATCACCTATGTGAGTGTGAAGTGTAAGTCACTTCAAAAGGAATTTTATGTCAAAACTCTATTCTCTATACACTCATAAAACCAGGAGGTGTTCATAGCTGAAATGAACACAACCGTAAGAACCATAAATCGTAAAGGGTTAATTGTGTGACATATGGTTGTCTAGGTATACACCAAATCTTGAGGTTCAAAGATATCGCATCTATCGGTTGACCGAGTATATCCGACATATGTTCACTACGAAAAGTCCAAGGGGAAACCTACTTATCCAGATGCAATTATCCTTGCATGTAAAGTACACACTTGTCTGTGCATTCTATGTTATAACCATTCCCCATCAATGTGGGGGATTGTTGGATAGTAGAAAGAATTGAAGGGAATAGAGGGAAAGAGAGGAACTTGAAAAGTTGAGAACTTAAAGAGTTGGAAACTTGAAAAGTCCTTTTATGCTTTAATGAAAAGGCATTTGTAACTCATCGGTGGTGGAAAGAAAAATATGAGAGTTTAAATATAGAAACACTCCTTTTAATTGTCCGATTATTTTTTGGAAAAAGTTTTTTTTTAATTATTTTATTAATTACTTAATTAATTAATTAATAAAATTAAATGGCCAAAATATTTTTAATTAATTGGTTGATAACAGAAATGTTTTCAACTTTTTAGTTGATTAACCTGACTCGACTCGGATCCGCGCGCAACCCGTTTGATTTTAAAAAAAAACTTTCCCATTTTATTTAAATTTCTCGCCATTTGGAAATGACTATTCTGAAAGGTTGCAACTTTCAGGAACATTTAGTACCATTTGAAAGGTTGCAAACTTTCATTAATGATCGTGTGGATTCTGAAAGGGTTGCAATCTTTCGGAACCTTTTCCTCTTGCCTATAAATACCATTCACTCTTCAAAATTTTTCCTAACGAATTTTTCTGATCTCTTCTTCTTCTTTTGCACAAATATTATTTCGTGTATTTTACTACTGTTGAGTGGTTCGCTGACACCAGAGCTTTTGGTATCTATACTCTGGTGATTGAGATAATTTTACCCTGGGAGATCATATTCCAAATCAAACCTCGGATACTAGAGGGGAATAATTTCCTTAAGGTGACACTGTGTGTTCAGTGGACTTGATCTTTTTCTATTTAAATTTTCCAGATTCTGATACGTTACCAATTTTAGTTTTTTCTTAATTAATTTGTTCATATCTCGTACTGATTCAGTAAAATCTTATTACTTCGTGTTTCTTCAAAGTTTTATCATAATCAGTAATTCTATTTTTTTAAAACACAAAATGGCAACAGGCTGCAAAAGAAAGCATTGTCTTTCTTGGACTGACATTTGTCAACCTAAAATGGAAGGAGTATTAGGCTTCATGTCAATATTTGATGTGTCATGATCTTTGTTTGCAAAGATTTCATGGAATTTTAGGACCAAACACACTATGTGGTCAGACTTCCCGTGGAACAAATACTGCAAAAATTGTAGACCTCAAATAGTGGAGTGGGAGGGAGGCTCTCAGACTTGGAAACATATGTTACGGTCTAGGGATCCCATAGACCGAGAAATTATGTGGCAGCCTAACAATGGATCTTCTAGTATTATGTACAATAATTGGTCTCCAATTGGAGCATTACATCACTATGTTCCAGTATCATTTTCTTCTAATCTGTTACAAGAAGATATTAGTAATTTGATTATACATGGCAAGTGGAATGAGGATTGATAAGACATATCTTCCCTAAAGAAGTAGCAGGCCGCATTATTAAGGAAATTTCTATTGTTCAACAATGTGATGATATGGATAAACCTTACTGGATGCCCAATCACATAGGTAAGTTTTCTATCAGATCAGCTTGAGAAATTTTAAGGACTCCTGGGTTATATCAGGAAGAATTTAGAAAAGTATGGGAAAAAAGGTTTCCTTTAAAATCCCTTTCTTCTTCTTGAGATTAATCAAACAAAGAATTCTTATTGGGAACTTTCGGTAAAGATGAGAATAGATGAGGTGGTGTATTGTTGTTGTTGTGACCTTGTTATGGATGAAACATGGGAACATCTATTTGTTGCTTGTCATAAAGCTCATATTTTGTGGAACATGTTTGGTAGAGCTGCTGGAATTGAGGGGCCTTTTTTGCAACTGAAGCACACCATTTTAAAATAGTGGAATGCACACTGTAGTGCTAAACTGAGATCATTATTCAATGATATCCCTGGTTATATTCTATGGGAGATCTGGAAAGGGAGAAACACAGTGAAGCATGGAGGTAAAATATCTAGGTACAGTATTTTGACAAAAATTACTAGAAATATGCACAATGTTGCTATGCTTAGGTATCCTTGGTTAAGGAACATACCTAAAGATTGGTCTATTATGGTGAAACTCTTTGAGAATTACAAATTTGTTGCAGCTACTAAGGTTATATATTGGGTACCTCCTAACATGGGGGTGTACAAATGTAATTCAGATGGTGCATCAAACGGTAATCCAGGACCTAGTGCTGGAGGTTTCTGTATCAGAAATTGGAATGGAGAACTCATATCTGCATCAGCACAATAATTGGAGTTCAAAACAAGTCTGGAAGCAGAAGTCATTTCTTTTGAAAGAGGATCACAATTTTGTATGTCAAACAATCTATTACCTGTAATATTGGAGACTGATTCACTAATTGTGTCAAAAATATTGGATGGCATTTGGGATACTCCATGGAGTATTAGTTTTCTGATTAAGAAGATGTAATGGTTGAGGAGGGATGGACAAGTGGAGGTGTCTCACATACTCTGGGAAGGGAACAAAGTTGCGAACTATTTTGCTAATTTTATTTTTTCATGTGCAGGTACAGGTTTTAAAGTTTTTAACAAATATATTATTGTACCTATAGAAAGGAAGACACTTATTCAATTCGATAAAAATAAAGTTTCTAATATAAGAATTTCCAACTGTCAGAATCCCTCATTTGCAATATAATAAGGTCAGATTACTACAATGCCAATGACAAGGAAATAATGAAAAAGGAGCAAGATGTACCGCATCTGAAGAACATGGGCCTAAATCGGAGCTCTTTAGACAGTGGTATTAGCTCCTTGCGAGCTCAAACTGTCAAAGGGCAAGGGTTTAGGGACATGGACTCGAACATGTAAGATTACATAGGTGTAAACAAGCAACACAAATCGCCAAGAACAAGAATAAAGCACTCTCTAATTTCAGGGCAAAATCAGCAATACCAAGAGATACAAGTAAGATTTACAATAGACACAAAAAAGCAGAGATTATAGAACTCACCTTCAAATGAAAGCATCAGACTTGAGCTAAATCATGTTGAAGACGTCTTCATCGGACAAGATTACATGGAGTTTTTGATAATTTGGGGCGTCTTAGATGTAATCTATCCAAGCTAGATGTTGTTAGAATTTTTGTTAATATTGATATGGCCCGTATTAGATGGGTTCATTATCCCACTTCATGGACCCATTATTCCACTAATGGGAAGGTAGTTAACTACCCATTATCCCACTAATGGGAAAGTGATTAATTACCCATTATCCCACTAATGGGATAATTGTTAACTATCCATTATCATACTACATGAATCCACTATCCTACTAAGTGGTTGGTAACTTTCCATAACCTCTTAACCGTTCTTGATGAAAGCACGGTTATAAATATGTCATTTGGTTCAAAGGTCTTTAAGAACATTACTTCTAAAACTCCATACCATCTAAGAGTGAGGTTTTGAGTGCTTAGAATATCTTTGAAGGAAATAAGAATTGTAGACTCCGACTATATCGCTAACAATGGCTGGAGGTATGTCGATCACTCTATATTTGCGCTGCGTCATTACTCTGTAATGTCTAACATTTGGCATCAGAGCGCTTGAATTTCCTCTGCTTTGTTAATTGTCGGAATTCTCTAAAGTCGCTCAAAATGGTTCTTAAAAATTCAGGTCTTGTTTTGAAATTTTTGAAAATATTTTCTAATAATAAAAAGCAAAGAGATTATTGTTTTGTTGCATAATGTTCAACAATAAATCTTGTATATGATTTTGAGTTAATATTTAGTGATTCATATAATTTTATTTGATTGAGATTTATCCACAACAATCTTAATGAAATGATATTATATATTATATTTTGGATCACTTAAAGAAATAAATGTCTAAGTGATCTGGAATTTATTTGATTAACGTTTAGCCACATCATCTTTAATTGAATAAAATTTTAGAGGTTAAGGATCACATAAAGAAATTTTCAGACATTAGAATTGTAATTAATTATGCATGATATGATAACTTAATTTCTTTATTATTAAGTTGCATAATTAATTAAGATGAAATATTAAATTCTTTTCATAATTTCCCACAGGAATTATGAATGAGAGTTTAATAGTTTTGTCATAAAGATAGAATATCATGCTACTAAATTGATAATTTTATCATAAATATGAATCTAATTGAATTAAAAATTTAGCCCACAAGCAATTTTTATGTCAGTAGATTCAACTTTGTATTACTTGCCTCAAATTTATGTTAAGTATGTATGTATATTTTTTGCAGTTATGCAATATGCAAATTTCTCTGATATTTGTGATATTCCCGAACTTAATGGTGAGAACTATAAGATTTGGAAGGAGAGAATTCTCCTTCACTTAGGGTGTATGGATATTGATTACGCTATCAGGAAAGACGAGCCACCTATTAATGAAATCAGCACTCAAGATGAGATTTTTCTTCATGAACAATGGGAACACTCTAACCGTTTGAGTGTTATGTTCATTAAGACCAAAATCTCCGCTGATATTCGTGGTTTTGTCCAAGAGCATAACGATGTCAAGGCATTATTGAAGGCTATTGACGAACAGTTTGAGACTTCAGATAAGGCACATGCCAGCACCTTAATTATGAAATTCTCATCAATGAGTCTCACTAGTGTGAGAAATGTGTGTGAGCACATTATGAAAATGCGAGACTTAGCGGCTCAACTAAAGATTCTTGAAGTCGAAATGTCTGAAACTTTTCTTGTGCACTATATCCTGAATACTCTACCTGCACAGTATGGTCCCTTTAAGATCTCTTATAACACACATAAAGATAAATGATCTATTAATGAACTCGTGGCCATGTGTGTTCAAGAGGAAGGTCGACTATTGATAGAAACAGGAGAAAGTGCATTCATGACTACTCAAGGATCAAGGAAAGAAGAGCAATCAAGACAACAAGAGGTCTAAAGGAAAGGAACCACTTGAAACTGACATAAAAAAGGAAGCCAAGTGTCACTTCTGTAGAAAGAAGGAGCACATAAGGCAGGATTGTGTCAAGTTTCAATATTGACTTGTTAAGAAAGGTACTTCTATCTCTCTTGTTTGTTATGAAGCTAATATGATTGATGTTAATCATAACACGTGGTGGATTGATTCTTCTTCTACAATCCATATTACAAATTCCTTGCAGAATTTAAGAAACCTGCGGAAGCCAGTGGGAGCTGAGCGAAATATCTATTCTGGAAACAAGATGCAGTCGCATGTGGAAGCTATTGGGACATGCAATTTAGTTCTTAGTAGTGGTTTTATTTTAGAGTTGGAAAAGACTTTTATGTTCCTAATTGTTCTAGGAATTTAATTTCAGTATCAAGACTTGCACCTTTGGGATATTCCTTCTTTCTAGAAGGGGATTCCAAACTATTTTATAAATCTAAACTTATTGGATGTGGTACATTGTCTGATGGTCTTTTCTCTCTTAATTTACAAAATGATTCCACTCATACTGTTATGCATGTACAAACTGGCACTAAAAGATGTGTTATAAATGAAGATTCATCTATCTTATGGCATCAGAGATTGGGACATATCTCCATCGATAGAATTAAGAGATTAGTAAATGATGGAGTACTTAGTACTTCAAACTTTACTGATTTTGATACTTGTACGGACTGCATTAAAGGCAAGCAGAGCAACAAGTCAAAGAAAGTGCCAAGAGGAGTTCAACCGTATTAGAAATCATACATTCAGATATATGTTGTCCAGACATGGACGCATATGGTCAGAAATACTTTAACACCTTTATAGATGATTACTCACGATATATGTATCTCTACATGCTTCATAATAAGAGCGAAGCATTAGAAGACTTTAAAGTTTTCAAGGTTGAAGTAGAGAAATAATGCGAAAAACAAATTAAGATTGTGAGAACTGATAGAAGTGGTGAATATTATGGTAGATATATACAAGATGGACAAGCACAAGGTCCGTTTGCGAAGTTTCTTCAACAAAATGGGATTGTTGCCCAACCTACTATGACTGGTTCTCCGTATCAGAATGGTGTAGCAGAAAGAAGAAACCGAACATTATTGGACATGATGCGTAGTATGTTAAGTAGCTCTAAGCTACCTAAGTCCTTTTGGATTTAATCTCTTAAGACAACAATGTATATATTAAACTTAGTTTCAACCAAGGTTGTTCCAAAGACGCCTTTTGAGTTATTCAAAGGTTGAAAACCTAGTTTGACACATATTCATGTATGGGGATGCCCGTCTGAAGTTAGAATTTACAACCCACAAGAAAAGAAACTGGATCCTAGGACCATTAGTGGATATTTCATTGGATATGCCGAAAAGGATACAGATTCTAGTGTCCATCTAACAGTACTAGAATTGTGGAATCAAGAAATGCAAAATTTCTTGAAAATGACTTAATTAGTGGGAGTGATCAATTTCAGAATGCAATTTCTATAAGAGATCAACCTTCCACTTCAAGTCAAAAATTGATTGTTGTACATAATACCCCTCAAGTTCAATTGGGTGTTGAGCAACCAATCAATGAGATTCCACAAGCTGCTGAAAACATGCATATAGATCAAGTTGTTCAAGTAATTCCTGAAATTATTGAACAACCAGTTGAACAACATAATCCACAGAAAAATGTTGGTGCAACATTGAGAAGATCTACTAGAGAAAGAAAATCAGCAATTCCTAGTGACTTGGTTGTATATTTGCAAGAATCTGACATTGGAGTTGAAAATGATCTTGAGTCTTTTTCATAAGCCATGAATTCTAAAGAGTCTGAATTTTGGTACAATGCCATGTAAGAAGAGATGAATTCTATGAAAACTAACGAGGTCTGGGATCTTGTCGATTTTCCTAGTGGTGTTAAAAACATTGGATGTAAATGGGTTTTCAAGACTAAAAAGGACTCATCAGGCAACATAGAAAGATATAAAGCAAGACTCGTTGCTAAAGGATTCACTCAAAAGGAAGAAATTGATTACACAGAGACATTTTCTACTGTGTCAAAAAAGGATTCATTGCGCATAATATTGGCATTAGTAGCACACTTTGACTTAGAATTGCAACAGATGGATGTGAAAACCGCATTTCTCAATGGTGATCTAGAGGAAGAGGTTTATATGAAACAACCTGAAGGATTCTCCTCTAGTAATGGTGAGCACTTGGTATGCAAGTTAAAGAAATCCATATATGGACTAAAACAAGCTTCCCGTCAATGGTATTTGAAATTTCATAATGTTATCTCTTCATTCGACTTTGTTGAGAACATTATGGATCAATGTACATACCATAAGATCAATGGGAGTAAAATATGTTTCTTAGTTCTATATGTGAATGATATATTACTTGCATCCAATGATAAGGGAATGATACATGAGGTGAACCAATTTCTCTCTAAAAGTTTTGATACGAAAGACATGGGTGATGCATCTTATGTTATTGGTATTAAGATTCATCGAGATAGACATCAAGGTACCTTAGGTTTATCTCAAGAATCCTATATCAATAAGATTTGAGAGGTTTCGAATGAAAGATTTTTCACCAAGTGTATCTCCTATAGTAAAGGGTGACAAGTTCAACTTGAACCAGTGCCCGAAGAACGATCTTGAGAGGGAACAAATGAAGTACATTCCTTACGCTTCTGCTGTTGGAAGCTTGATGTATGCTCAGGTTTGTACAAGACCTGACATATCATTTGTTGTTGAAATGTTAGGAAGATATCACATTAATCCAGGTCTTGAACACTGGAGAGCTGCAAAGAAAGTCTTAAGATATCTTCAAGGAACAAAAGACTACATGCTTATGTACAAAAGATCAGATTACTTGGAAGTCATTGGCTACTCTGATTCAGACTTTACTGGTTGTGTTGATTCACGAAAATCAACTTCAGGATACATATTTATGTTAGCCGGTGGAGCTATATCTTGGAGAAGTGCCAAACAGACTCTAGTTACTACTTCCACTATGGAGGTTGAATTCATTTCTTGTTTCGAGGCTACCTCACATGGTGTATGGTTAAAGAGTTTTATTTCTGGACTTAGAATTGTCGACTCTATATCTAAGACATTAAGGTTATATTGTGACAATTCAGCTGCTGTTTTTATGGCTAAGAATAATAAAAGTGGTAGTCGAAGCAAGCATATCGACATCAAATATCTAGCCATAAGAGAACGTGTTAAAGACAAGAAAGTGGTCATTGAACATGTTAGCATTGAAGTAATATTAGCTGATCCTTTAACTAAAGGCATGCCACCACAAAATTTTAAGGATCATGTAGTCACAATGGGACTTAGTCCCACTATGTAAAATTTTGTTGTAACAATGAATGTTTACGAAACTCTATTTTATATGATATTTCTCGTTAAATGTGTGCACATTCAGTTTTATTTTCAGAAATGACACTAAAGTATGGACCTTGAATAAATATTGAATTTATTAATTTAATTATATGGGTTAAAGTTCAGAGATATAGTGCATTGTGATACATGGAAGATACTACTCACTGCCAGAGAAACTATCGCCATGATTCGTGTATTATATTTCATTAATGGGATTAGAATATACGGACCAAGTGGGAGAATGTTAGCATTTTTGTTAATGCTGATATGGTCCGTATTAGATGGGTCCATTATCCCACTTCATGGACCCATTATTCCACTAATGGAAAGATAGTTAACTACCCATTATCCCACTAATGAGAAAGTGGTTAATCACCCAATATCCCACTAATGGGATAATGGTTAACTACCCATTATCCCACTACATGAATCCACTATCCTACTAAGTGGTTGGTAACTTCCCATAACCTCTTTACCGTTCCTGATGGAAGCACAGTTATAAATATGTCATTTGGTTCAAAGGTCCCTAAGCACATTACTTCTAAAACTCCATAACATCAAAGAGGGAGGTTTTGAGTGCTTAGAAGATCTTTGAAGGAAAGAAGAATTGTAGACTCCGACTATATCGCTAACAATGGCTGGAGGTATGTCGATCACTCTATATTTTCGCTGCGTCATTGATCTGTAATGTCTAACAGATGTACCTCAGTATCTTGATCTTTTGTTAATGAAAGTTGGTCCCTCAAGATTTGTCCAGATTCATGAACAACAATGGTGATAGCAAAAAAGGGGAAGAAGAGCTGCTACAATCACTTTCCCCTTTTTACCGTGTTCTCAATATTTGTCTTTCCTAATTTTACTTTGTTTTGTTTATTAGATTAAGTCATTTTTGGGCCTAAAATCCTTTTTATTTATTTATTCAGGTCTTTTGGGGGCTTTAGACTAATATATATTTAAAAATTTTAATGTGTTAGACTTGGAGATTAGAAAAAGAAAGAAAAATACTTCATTAATTCAAACATAAGAGGGTACACAAGACATGTGGTTTGAAATTTCAATTTAGTTTATATTTTTATTTTGTTACTGTCATTATATTATTTAGATTTGTGAGCATTATACTTTAGATTTGAACCTTTAAGACTTAAATCCAAAAATAAATAAGAAACAACAAATTAGATGTGTGGTTTGAAATCTCAATTTCATTTCTAAAGATACATTTGATAAATATCAAAAAAAATATGTGGGTGAGTATTTTTATAAATAATTATTGAATGTCGCGATATTTTTTTATTTATTACATACATAACAATACTATGATAAATTTGGAATCTGACTCCCCTCCATTACATCTTCCTTCCATTTCGTCAAGTGCACGTCTAGATTAGAGAGATGTGTCATATTTAAAGTTTAAAGGTCAAGATTATATTATAGGTAACTTGCTCGCGCTTTGCGCGGTCATAAATAATAATTTTATTGAACTTACAAATAATTTTTACTAATATCCATACATTAAGAATAATGGAAATATAGGTTCTTAAAAAATGTTAGCAATATTCCAACTTGAATTTGATTATTTGTCATTATCACATATCTCAAGAACCTCTAATGAATTAATTATTCACGAAATAATATATCATTGGTTTTTTAATCAACATCAAAAAGGAAAATAAATAAGAAAATAAGAATATATATACCAAGACATTTTGGAATAAAAAGAAACATTTAAGTTACACAGATTATACAATTGTGATATGTGTCTTAGGAGAAAATTCAAAAATTTGTTAACATATTAAAAAACAATTACGCTTGAACATGAAAGCAATTATAACTTCTGAACTTGCATAATGAATTTCTTCAATTGATAAGTGAGAAATTTCATATCTATGTAAAAATAGATAATATGTAAGCTTATATATAGTACCTTTAAGTTATATAGAATTTAATATAGAATATCAAAATATGAATTCTTGGAACTGAGTACAATAATTATTTTTTGCACGATGAATATACATACTATATGTGTATATGTTCAATATAACTGGAGACAATAACTTTGCATAAACATAAACAGTAGAGTTTAAAACATGAACTCAAAAACAACAATTAATATCATAAGCATAAATTAATAAGTGTAAAAAACATACCAGGATATGTAAAAATAGAATGAAATGAAACGGAAAAAAAGGAGTCACTGAATGCTCAATGTCCCCTTAAGAAACCTATTCCCCTCCAACACCTGAGGTTTAAAGAATTACATCCTCTAGGGATGAAACGATTTTATTCATGAACTTATATAAAAACATTGGTGTCTGTAAGTCACTCAATAGGAGCAAAGTACATAATATTAAATTTTGCAAAAGTAGAAGAAGAAGATCAGAATTTTTGTTGTTTTATAATGAGAGAAAATCCCTCTATTTATAGACAACAAAGGGTAGTGTGAACAAATGTTTATTGTACCTTATCAGTAATGTTACAACTATTTGGAAAGTAGCAATCCTTCGGAAAGTCCACAATCTTTCATAAAGTCACAAGTTTTCATTAAGTCGCAACTCTTCATTAATGTCACAACTTTTCATAAAAGTCACAACTTTTCATAAAAGTCGCAACTCTTCATTAAAGTCACAACTCTTCACTAAAGTCACAACTTTTCATAAAAGTCTCACCTTTTCACGAAAAAAGAAGCTAGTTTTAGAAATAAATAAATTAAAAAAATTTTT
The DNA here is from genome assembly GCA_016801875.1 of Solanum sitiens. Classification (NCBI taxonomy): domain Eukaryota; kingdom Viridiplantae; phylum Streptophyta; class Magnoliopsida; order Solanales; family Solanaceae; genus Solanum; species Solanum sitiens. Next base: position 3,932,170 of record JABWTJ010000069.1, on the reverse strand, counting down.
TTTGCTTGTGGCGGTGCCACGTAAGCGGGCCTAAAGTTCTCTTTTATATAAATATATGATATGATATACGATTAATAAGTATCATAACCATAGTTGCATATTATACCAAAAGCTATTATACCAAAAGCTAGTTAATGTTATTGTCCTAAACTTTAGAACCATGAGCATTTTTCTGTTCGCGCATAAATTTTTTTTGAGATTAATTTGTCTCACATCTCACATCGGGTAAGGTAACACCAAAGTTAAGGTATAACCTTTTTTTTTTTGATATATTAGTAATATCATCAATTAAATGGAGTATGAATTTAATTATGAGATATCCATGATCTTATTTCATGAATTAATCAATCTATATGGTGATTTTGTATGGAGAATGTTTTTTATTTTTACATGTTCGATTGATAAAAATATTTTAAAAATAAATAGTCTAATAAAGAAATTTCATAAAATAGGAAAATGATTCCTTCATTTTCTTAGTAAAAGTAGAAAAACTAAATTATACAACCTCTATCTCCTAACCCCATCCCATCACCCCATATCCATACCAATCTCTATCTCAAATAATATTATCTAAACTATATACAAAATATTTTATAATAATATTTGTTTTACTGATGCAGCAAACACACACAAAAAAAAATGAAAAATCATTTATTTTTGTAGAAAACATTTCCGTTCGTATCAAACACCTCCTAAATCCTTGCTCCCCATCTCTGGGGCGTCGTAGTGTGTTATTGAACTAATAGGGATTCCATCTGTATGCCTAATGAAGAATTCTTGAGATGAGATTTAGAAAAACATGAGAAAATGCATAACTTAATATTATTAATTAAGGAAACACATAGCACATAAACAGACACTTAAATTAGGCTTCTACATGTATAACTACCTACCGGGTTAGGGTATATTTTTCAAAATGTAAATAGATTTTAGTCAAAATTCACACATGCAATTTTTGTATGCATGTTTTTGAAGTATTGATTATGTGAACTTGCATTGTATGTTAGTATCGTGGTAGTTATTGGAAATTTTCATCCACAAAGGAAGAATGCTTATACAAAGGTAACTAATAATGTTACAATATTAATGATAGGTACGTTTATTGAATCGTGACGTGTTGTAAAAACATCACGAGCAATGGGTTGAGCTTATATATGCTCCCCTAGGTTTTTAATTATGATATTATCTTTCATTGCACACCCTAATTAACAATTACAATATGAATGGTAATTGTAAAAATTGTCACGAAAATTCAAGCAAACTAACGGTTGAAGCAAAATAGTGTGTGTATAATCAATTTAAGCTCAACACAAAATCTTTTCTGTGATTTCCTTTTGATAAGGTAATAACTATGCACCCAAAATATTTCTAAACACACAAGAACGCCAGTTCCATTGAATAGCATCGAAAGAAAAACAGAAATCACTACTAATTAAATCCGCAAGCGAATCAATATCGAACCGAGACGAAAAAAAAGAAATCGCAAATTATAGATCAGATAGGTCCATTTAGACCCTCCAAATTCAGATGAGGATATCACGACTTGAAGAATAATAGGAAGGAAAAGACAAATGTAACCCTCGGAGAAGCACACATGTCGACTATTGGAAAATATATATGCACAACAGAAACATATCGGAATCTTTACAGCTCACATGAATGATAGATAACTAATATTTTTTATGATAGAACACATAATCATGCTATACCATATAAACCTGCTAAAATTTAATTCGATAAATACTTCTTGAAGCGTGAACAGATATCTTCAAGTAAATTTCCAAGTTAGACGGACCTTCAAGTGAATCTACAACATGGACATCAAGTATGGTCTTCTAAAGTGATCCCAAATTCACATCTGAACTCTCTCAACACTTGGGTGGGCAAGTATAAATAGAAAACTATCGTCCCTTTTCTAGGTTAAGAGAATCCCTATTTATAGATATCACTTTCCAATCCAATAAGAAGAAGAAACACCCACGCTTTTCTTAAAAACAAGAAAACTTGCGTTATACTTGAAAAAAATAAGAATACACATTGCTTCTTCCCTTTTTCCTTAGAAATAGGATTTTGAGTTCTAGTTAATTATGACCACTAGAGGGACCATAAAATTTATTACTGAGACTTCCTATCATGGAAATAATTCAAATAATTAATTTGAATTTATTTATACCATAATAAATTACAAATCATTCCACTAGATATTCGCAATTACACTCCTTTATTTATATTTCATAATTTCCAATTAAACACTTATGTAATTCCCCATATTAAGTTTTCAGATACCAATTAATAAATTAAATTACTGAAGAATTTAACTTAATGACTGATTTCCTTTAGAGCACTACTTAACTTATTTCATGTGTCGGATTCATAAATCCACTTGCAAGGTTTGACACGATGAAAACTTATAAGTTTCTCAAAGAGGAATATAAATCAATCTCTATAACGAGACATGAATTCCATCAACTAACTTATTATTTCACCAATATATATTATTATCATCCAACTTACCAGGCATATTGACCCATCTCAGAATCTCACGTTTTAATAAATCAAAATGATAATTAATATATACAGATCATTATAGTTATATTAGGATTGAGAATATAAGTACATGTAATATTTTAGCAATATGCTTTTATCAAACAACTATCTCTACTCGGTCCCGTTCAATACATTCAAAATGTACTAGCACAAGAAGTTGGAATCATACCATTCACATAATCAGGATAAATTACATATAATCTTGTGCTAGAATCGTGCCATGACATGTCCAATTTTCATACTAGATTGTGAATAAAAACTTTATACTTATAAGAACCAATGATCTAATCCTCCGTGTATAAGCTAAAACTTTACACACTAAATCATCTACTATATCAGTAAACAGACACCATAAACAAATATAAGATCTATCAAAACTAAGCAAATATTTATTATATAATAAATATTATATCTTAACATGTGGTCAATTCTATATATCCAAATAATCTCCCACTTAGAATTTTAACCATCACAATTGTTATAATGTACTATATCTAAATGCATGGTTAATAGTATATACCCTAACAATCTCCCACTTAGATGTTTAATCTTGAAATTGTTAAAATAATATGTCTTAACACATGATTAATAGTATATATCCTAACAATCTCCCACTTATACTTTTAACTATGCATTTACAACTTTCACAGGCATTCCTTTATTTTTTATCGAAAGAAATTTACCAATATATCTCATGCAATTGGTCTAGTAGTATTTCTTCGTAACAAATCAGTTTTGTACTTGATCTTGAGAGACCTCATCATGAAACTCTACAAGAGTATACTTTTTTTCAAGAGTTCTACCATGAAAGTTTTCTCACATATACAAAACAAATCAATCTTCATTATGATTCTCCCACTACGACTAAGCACTACTACATAATAAAACTTTCATGTCATTGAGTCTTAATATTTTCTTCAAAGTCTTTGGATATTGAAATGTAACAACTTTTGATGTAGTGTTCTTTTAATTTGCTCAACATCACTCCCACTACTTGAAATAATAGTTTTCTTTGGTCTAGTTATATTTCTCTCACTACATAAATGCAATGGAACAACAATTCTGACATACCCATTGGATGTTCTTGAGCATGTGAATTTAAAATTGACTTGTTTGTTTTTTTCTTTGTTCTATCCATGTACTAATATACTTCTAGGAATATGGTTTACTAAATGGTCATTTTTCAGAAATCAGACAGTTGTGTTAACACTTGCCTAACACAATTTGCCTTATTTTCTTTAGGACATTATAATAAACCTTTTTTCATTCTTCAGGATATCCAATTAACACGTATTTCATTCTTAATTCAATATTTCTTTTTCTCTCACTCAGCACCTGTGCTGAACAATGCTATATCTGAACATGTCACAGATTAGACTTATGTCACATCCAACTAGTTCTATAGTTGTTTAAGGTAGTGATTTGAAAGAAATTAAATTCAGAATGTGATATGTAGTTATTAGAACATATTGGAAAAGAAACAAACCAACTAATAATAAGTCAATAATTAATCTTATTGTTTTCATAAGAGTCTACTTCTTTTCTCTTCTACACCAATCTATTATAGAATATTTTGTGTATATAATTGAAATGCAATTATTCTATAAGATAAGTGACTCATGAGCTCTGTAGAGAGGTTTAGGTCAATACAATCATTTTGCATTGATTTAATATATTTTTTAAGATGTTATTTCCATTTGTCTTGAATATTTTGATTAGTTTTATCAAGACATTCAGACTAACAAAGCATCAAAAAATATATACATATCATGAGTGACCGTTTGTGGAAATCTCAGAATACTCGAAGTCGACTCTTGCATGAATGTTCATTTACCTCACAAATCAAAATAGAATAATTCTAACTTATCACTATCACTTTTCCCCTTTTTTAAGAAAAAATGTCTCTTAGTTATTTTTCCTCTAAACAGAACTCACATGTTGGTAGTGACTTCACTTTCAATGAAAAGTTATGTCCATCCATTAACAAACCTCGAAGTTCTATTCAATATAAATAACTTAGATGCAGTGTACAGTAAGTTTCATTCAATTTAAAAGATATTTTTTTCTTATTATATAAATTAATAAAATTTAATTTATGAGAGATAATACTAAAAAACAAACATCAATATACCACCAGAAATAAAATATTCATCAAACTCAATGATAGGAGAGTTACAAACAAATATATCAAAAATTCATTTCTTATCTAGTTAGAAACTGAAAATATTTCTTTCTAACATAAGGTACATGTACAATGTATTCTTTGAATTAATATCTTCTCTCTAACAAAAGAAAAGCTTAAGTAGTACCAAGTGGGTGGTGCTTAAAGTCTATTGAGAATATGAGATATATTACATTAAATAGATAATATTATTTCAAATAATCCCAAATAATAAATTTCAGGGCTCATTTATATATATATATATATATATATATATATATATATCCATGCATCTAGAATAACCAATCGATGGGATTGGAGAACTACCCATATAATACTCATGTATAATGACCGATTATTCACTCCATGAACTTATACAGAGCTCACACAGATGGAGATATGGAGAGTCTATTGTTAGTTTAAGTCAAGTGAAAATTCACTAGTTACATTGATCCAATCATATATTATTCAGTTTAGGAGAGTTAATACAGATTATCAAAACTAGAAGATTAAATACATAGTAACTTGTATCAATTTCATCTGATAGGGAGGAAGGTCTAAACCAGTACATAAAACTAATACTTCACTACTATTTAATCAAGTATGACCAAAAACTCATATACCGATTCAAAAAAAAATAATTTCTTACTAGGTTGTTCTTATGAATCTATCAAATTTCAGATCAATCACAGTTCTTTTTTTTCGAATTTCAAAACTTTGATCAATTTGATTGAAATGTTATATGGTCAAAATAAAATTTAAGATTTTCCCGCTCAGAAATTCTTATCATATATCATCATTTTGTGAATAGATACACGAATTAAGAATAAAGAAGGAAATTCTAAAATTCCAAAAACAAGCATGTTTATGTAAAGAGAACATTAGCATGGCCCCGCACAAAGATGACACACACAAATCGAGAAAAGGTCCAATTTTTTTGCCAGTCGTCGAAGGTGATGCTCTGGTCTGTGTGTTTCGGCGGCGACGATCACAGGAGATCTGTTGAAGTTTGTAAACCTAGTCGAATTGGTATATTGTGATTCTGTTTTACTTGCTGTGTTTGGACTTAATTTGCATATGGAGATTTATCAGAATCCCCAAATTCATGTTTTTGCTAATTAGGTTTAGCCATGTGATTGACAAAGTTTTTTTTTCTTTTGTTTGGAATTCTCTCGTAGTTGGTTACAATTACAATCATTTTAGTTTAGATTGTGAATAGAGCATCGATCAGGACAAATAACTCAACCTTCATTGCTATGATTGCTGATGAGGTGATTCACTATTTAATCATTCACTAATAATCAATATTCTTTCATATTATCTGTTACCTAAAAGGAGTGGAGGCCAGGATTAGGTTAGAAGGTTGACAGGTAACAGATTGTTGTCACACTTTCTTTTTCTTCTATGTATATTAGTATTACTTGCTTTCATTTGATTTGTATCTTGTTGTTGTGCCGTCATATTTTCTTGCTACCATGCTTCAATTTATGTTTTCTTTTATGTCGAAACGAGGGTCTATCATTATCAACCTCTCTATCCCACAAAGATAAAGATAAGTTCTTGTAAATCCCCTACCCTCCCAGACCTCACTTGTGGGATTATATATTTTTATGTTGTTGTTGTCGTACGGATTCGTTGTAGTAAATGAGGGTGTATCTACAATATCACCATCAAATCTAGCTTAGTGCCTAGTACGGCTGGCTATTGGACAGGACCGGGTCAATCGGACCGGTTTTACCGGTACTGGATTTTTCTTACCGGATCTTACCGGACCAGACTTACCGGAAAATTCAACATGTTCCGCCCGGTCCGTTAGTAACCGGTTAGGAATCGGGTTGGACCGGTTTGGAACCGGGTCTTACCGGTTCATCCGGTACCATTTTTAAATTTTTTTTTTTAATTATTTTAATTATTATATAATATTATATATTTATATTATTAATTAATAATATTATATTATTAAAAACTTCAATTGAAAACTTTAAAGTTTATATAAGTTTGAAATTGAATTTAAACATTAAAGTTTATATTGAATTTAAAGTTTGAAATTGAATTTAAAGTTTAAACTTTATATTGAACTTAAGTTTGAAATTGAATTTAAAGTTTAAACTTTATATTGAACTTAAGTTTGGAATTGAATTTAAACTTTAAAGTTTATGTTGAATTTAAAGTTTGAAATTGAATTTAAAGTTTAAAGTTTATATTGAACTTAAGTTTGAAATTGAATTTAAAATTTAAACTTTATATTGAATTTAAAGTTTGAAATTGAATTTAAAGTTTAAAGTTTATATTGAACTTAAGTTTGAAATTGAATTTAAAGTTTAAACTTTGTATTGAACTTAAGTTTGAAATTGAATTTATAGTTTAAACTTTATATTGAATTTAAAGTTTGAAATTGAATTTAAAGTTTAAAGTTTATTGAATTTAAAGTTTGAAATTGAATTTAAAGTTCAAAGTTTATATTGAATTTAAAGTTTGAAATTGAATTTAAAGCTTAAAGTTTATATTGAATTTAAAGTTTAAAATTAAATTTAAAGTTTAAAGTTTATATTGAATTTAAAGTTTAAAATTGAATTTAAAGTTTAAAGTTTATATTGAATTTAAAGTTTGAAATTGAATGTAAAGTTTAAAGTTTATATTGAATTTAAAGTTTGAAATTGAATTTAAAGTTTAACATTTATATTGAATTTAAAGTTTAAAGTTTATATTGAATTTAAAGTTTAAAATTGAATTTAAAGTTTAAACTTTAAAGTTTATATTGAAAAAGTTTAAACTTTAAAGTTTAAACCTTAAAATTCAATTTTATATTAATGCTTAAACTTTAAACTTATATTAAAATAATTAAAAATTAAATTTGTAAAATGACATGAATTAAATAGAAGAGACTATTTTAAAAGAAAATCAAGGCGAATAGCCGTATATTTATTCAAATAAATAAATTGTACAATACAAATATTAGAAAGAGAATGAGAGTACATAATCTAGGTATTGAATATTAATTATTGTACTAACAATTGTATTTTTTTTTTAAAACTCTTTTTGTAAATTTATTGTCATTTGAAAAGAAAGATTTTTTGGAACTTGCATTTGTCGTTCTTCTTCCATTGCTTCCATGCCATCATCACTATTCTCACCAAATATTTTATCAATTTGGTCTTCTATTTGCCTACTTAATAGTGGTAGTCCGGTGTTTCTTCTTTCGGCATTGACCCAATCTCGAAATAACACCGATATTTTCAAACTGTCCTTTGCTAATGAATATCGATGATCTCCAATCATAAATCTCGCCGCACTAAAGGCTTGATCCTTAGCGACCGATGATGCTTCAATCACTAGCACATCTCGAACAATCCTAGCAAGAGTCGGAAATTGGTTTTCACGATTCTTCCACCATACTAATATTGGAGGTTGAAGTTGTCCTTCTTCATGCCTAATCTTTTTCCGTGCCTGATTGAAATATAAATCAAAATCATTATTAGTAGAAGATTCAAGCTCAAGATATTCATCCATCCAATCATCCGTATCATCACTTTTAGGCTTAGAAGATGGAGGTTCAACTATTGGAATATTTATTTCCATAACTTTATATGCATTATATAAATCTCTAACTTTTGTATAAATGCTACTTTTACATTGTTCAACACTAGGAGTTTCATCATCTTTAATTTCTAAATTTACATAAATCTTTTCAACCATTCTTTCAACACCTCTTAATTTATAATTTGGGTTGAAAGTAGTAGCAGTCAAATAGATTTGATGAATAGGGAAAATATTTTTTTTGAATTTTTCAATCATAAAAGCAAGTGAATCTTTAAATTGTTCTTTTCCTTTATATTTTGCAAATTCAGATGAAATAACACAAATATTTACTAAAACAGAAGAAATAGTAGGATAATATTGACCAGAACATGCATTTGTTGCTCTATAAAAAATACTTGAAAATTCAACAAGTTCTTTTGTATTTTGCCAATCTTCAAAGCCAATTCTTAAACTCGGGTCCGCATTATGAGCATTAAAAACTAATTGTATCGGTTCTTGATAAATATAAGCAACTTGAAGCATTTCAAATAAAGAATTCCATCTAGTGCATACTTCTTTTGGAACTTTTCTATATGCAAGTCCACATTCATTACAACGATTTTTAAATTCTGTAATTCTATCTTTTACTTTAGCTTTAAAAATCCAATTACAAGCAAGTCTAATTTTTTCACAAGAAACTCCAAATTGAGAAATACCATCTTTTACTATTAAATTATAAACATGTGCGGCACACTTAATATGAAAACAATCAGTATCAATTGGACAAAGTCTACTTTTTAAATAATCAACGGCTCTTAAATTATTAGAAGCATTATCTAAAGTGACACTCGTTATTTTATCCCATATTTCAAAATATTGTAAAATAGAGCCTACTTTTGATGTTATATAAGAATCGGTTTTCGTTTCTTCAACATATTTATACGCTAATATTAGTTTTTGCATGTTCCATTCATGGTAAATCCAATGGACATTAAGTGTAAAATAATCGTTACCATTAGGACTACGTCCCATATCAGAAGTAATAGATAATCTACCATCATAATAAATAAATAAACAACAAAGAAAATGACAATATTCTTTTTGATATTTAAAAAGATCACTTTTAATTGTATTTCTTGGAATACCTTCATAATCTGGGTTATATAATTCTCGAATATAATGAACAAAACCAGGATGTGAAGGGAATGAAAAAGGCAAACCACAAACGGCAATCATTTTAGCTAATTCTCTACGATCTTTTGTTTTACTATACGTGCGGTGTGTGCTTCGACTAGCCGGGTTAGACATATTTAATACACCTTGAACCATATTAGAACCACCAACACCCATAGAACTTTCGGGTATGGGTGTTCCATTTCTATTAGCTCTTTCTATATCATCTAGGTGAGCAAATTCTTTATTACACTTTCGTAAATGTGTTCTTAATCGTCCGGTTCCCCCTTGTGTACCCGTAGTTACATGTTTCATTACCAATTTACATTTAGTGCAAGTAACAATAGTTTTTACCTCATTTTGTATCAAACCTTTCCATACTAAAGATCTTTTAACACGTACTGCGGCGATATTTAAAAAAGTAGATAAAGGGGGGACTTCGGTAACCAGACTAGTCGGGGTAGGGGTCTCTTCATCTTCCTCATTTATTTCTACTTCTTCTTCTAATTCTTCCTCAAAATTAGTATAATGTCTATTTAAAGACTCATGATCTACTTCATTTTTGGAATTAAATTCAATAGGACACGGTGACGTAAAAAAAGTTTCATTAACACGAGTATAATCATTAGTATTAACTAAAAATCTAGGTGGCAAATTTTTAGAACTAGAACTACTTAATCCTCCCTTATTATTTTTTAATTCCGACATTGGTCTTTTACCACTATTTCTTTCCGATTTCATGTTCAAATTTAAAATAATTAAATATTATGAAAAACAAACAAAATAATATAATAAAAGAAATAAAACAACTTAATTAATAAACAAATAAAAAATTAAAGTTGGAAGTTGGAACGAATGTACCAACGTCTACGTAAAAGTAGACGTATAACCAAAGCCGGATTTGAGAGATGCCTATTGTAGCTTCCGAAATTCAAACTCCAACTCAATATCACAATATAATAATTAATAATTTATGAGAGATTTAAAATTGAGACTTTGAGAGATTGTATAAGATTGTATAAGATGTATAAGTAGTGAATTTGTGATTTAAAAAAGAAAAAGAGGGTATATTTATAGTGTAAATGGGTTAGAAAGGGATGGGGGGTGTTATTTGACCGTTTTGGGCTCCAGCCCAATGGCTAGAAGGGCCCAACGGTCGAAAATAACGGCTACCTTAAAAAAAAATATTTAAAAACCGGGTCAACCGGACCTTACCGGATCGGACCGGTCCGGAACCGGTTCAACCGGATAAAAAACCGGGAACGATTCGGTAACCGGTCCGGTATACTAGCAGACCGGTTCCTTACCGGTTCAACCGGTACCGGACGGACCGCTAAGGGATCCGGACAGGAACCGTACCGGACCGGGTCAAAATCGGTCCGTTTGCCAGCCTTAGTGCCTAGCAACTACACAAGGTAAAAATTAAGAGTTCGCAATACATATCTTAGTCTTGGTGTTGTTCTTCCTCTCATATGCACCTCTTGGACAACCTGTTTGCCAGCATTGCAGGGGTTCTTGTTATCTTTTGGAAAATTCGTTGGTTCCACTCCTGCCAAATAAGATAAACACTGCACCTGAGATGAGAACAGAGTTGGTTCCTCTTCCCATCCTCCCTATGGATACTTTGCCAACAGAGTTGGCTTCTGCCACACCTGAGATGAGAACAGACACCGAAAAAATATACGATTATGGTTCTCATCTTCAGTTCCACATAGGACATAGTGAACATCTTCTACACAACCCCATGTTGCTAGTCGATCCCTTGTGAGCAGCCTGCTTGGTAATACTAAGTATAATATGAAAATCCACTTAGGACAAGCTGCAATGTTACAAGTCAGCCTCATCCATTCTACCTTCTGTTAATCTCCTCTAAGAGCTTTATATAGTTGTTTTATAGAAAATTTATCGATCTGGTTGACATACTCCTCATTCCAGCCAATAACCTCTAGTTATTTGTGCATTTGGAGTATTTTCCTCACAATCCACGAAGCTTGAGGTGATAGAACACCCCATAAGGTCCCTTGTTTCCCATAGTACATATGAACCCATTTCAGCTATAGTCTATCTTTTTTAATACTCAAAACTCCATCGCAACAAACTACGAAGTGAAAATAGTAGGTATCAAGTATACTGGTAGTGTTATGGCCCCTTATCGACAAGTCATGTTCTTTTACCTTATTGCAATTACAGGGAAGTTGGAATTTTATATTCATATTCTCATTAGCGTACTTGCGAACTCCATAATGTAAGATACAATCAGTGGATTTTTACTAGCAGGAGTTGGCAACGTTGATTTGAGGAGGAAAACTAACTGTACTATTGTCGATTCAAGTATTTTTTCAACTTTTACTTCTGTCTAATATTGAGATTTGATAACTCAAGAATTTATGGAAGAAAGAAAATCGAGGTTGCGATTAGGATTGTTAAGTCCTTGCCAGTGATGGAGCTTTTACATTTTGTATTACTCTAATTTGTTCTTTTTTTAAGAAAGAATGTAATGTATATTTTCTTTTATTTACGGTTTAGATATAACAGTGAAGGACATTGAAGATGCTTTTAAAGAATTCACCACAAGGGAGGACATTGCGATAGCATTAATCAGCCAATATGTGAGTCTTTATTTTATTTTTCTTCTTGTTTATAGCAGCATCCGTAACATCATTTCAACTGCTGGTTTTAACTTTGACATGGAGAACGACGAATAATTAGCATGTTAGTGCTGATTGGAGGTAAGATGGCGTAGCTTTGAACATGTGAAGTAGCTCATCACAGAGAAAAATTTAACTTTCCTAGACCCAAAGGTAGCTTGATGTGAGAAACCTGATTGAGAAGCAAAATAAATTTTAATCAGAGTATGATGTAGGAAGCTAAGCGTCGTAAAAAAACTTTTGTGCAACAGTTCCACGACTTGCCTGGTATACTTATATTTTCAAAGTCAGCCTTGAATGATGTGCGGCCCTCGAAGGGGAGCCTTGGAGAAAAAACAAAGTTGTCTCCGTGTGACCTATAAGTCATGGGTTCGAGCTGTGGAAGCAACTATTTACTTGCATTAGAGTAGGCTATCTATATCACACCCCTCCCCCTTGGGATGCGGCTCTTCCTTGGACCCTGCCAATGCGGGAGGCTTGAGAACCAGGCTGCCCCTTTACCTTTAATAGAATCTAAATAGCAAAATTGAGCAGCCATTTCCATATAATGCCAACTTCTATCACTGCAAAGAGGAGGACCGTTTGTCTAAAATGACTCTGTCCTCCGCATACAAAAATCAATGCTTCGATGTATCTTCTGGGAAACTAACTGCTCCTCTTTTGCCTCTATTTGTAGTTGCTCTAATAAATACTTCAGATCGAATAAAAAAGCTTCTCCCATTTCGCATCAAACTTATAGCTAATATGTCCACTGTTTTTAATATTCAGGTTGCAAACATGACAAGATTCTTGGTTGATAGTTACAATAGACCAAGCCCAACCATTCTGGAGATTCCATTAAAGGATTATCATATGATACTACTCACGACTCTATTCATTTACCAGTGAAGTACCTTTCCTCTACTGAATAGTGGCATCTGAAAGACAACGAGGAAATATGGTTTACGGCATATCCAGTGGTGGCTCGACAGTATTAAAAAAAAGACATGCGTCTTAGGCCCCCAAATTTAAGGGGCCTCATTTTTAATAATAATAAGTTATAAGTTATTATGTTTTAACAAATATTGAATACTATTTGTAAAAAAAGTTAACTTTTCATGAAAAATGAAGGAAATATTAGAAGAAATTTGACAGATCTAAAGTACTATATCTCATGAAAAATAATTTAAAATAAAAATGGTTACATTATCAATTGAAAACCAGAAGAAATAAATAACATAGAAGTTATTAACAATACAAGTTTAAGGCCCTGTTTGATTTTCGCTTTAGGCCACTAATATGCTTGAGCCGCACCTGGGCATATCCCTGATCATTAGTTCACCATTTTACTATGCATCTTTCTATCATCATTCTCTTAAAGATTATTCCTTAATCTTTCTTGATGTTTAACTCACATTACTTGTTGAGTCCCTTATTTATGTTTGGGATATGAAGGGGTGATTATGACGTCATGCGGAAGGTTGCAAATTTGCAAATCATATGGTTGATAAATCAGATGACAAAAACTTATACTAAAAAATTAAAATATTATCATATGAAAAACTAATATAAAAGAAAATACTAAAACTGTTGAGAGAATAAATCTCTCATACACAAAAGTCTCTAAACGACTACATTGTGGATTCTATTGTTGTGTTGTGTTAGAATAAACAAACCTATATTTATATAGTCCTAAAACCTTTCCTACTAGAAAAGAACTAGCTACTCCAAAACCTTTTCCTACTCCAAAACCTTTTCCTAAAATAAAAGCATAAACCAAATATGAAAGAATATTATATTTAAGAAAAGTAAAAGCAATTACGGTAATGCTTTAATTTTCCTTCAAGGTAAAAATAAAACTCAAATATTGTAAAAAAATCAGGGGAAGACCCTAACAATTTACTGGTGCTTTTTTCTCACCGCTTGACTGAATAATTTATCGTTGTAGTGAGTTGAATGTTGGTTACTCAACTGAGTTTTCACTTTGCACTTATTATACGATTGATCTTGTGATGGAGTGTATAGAAGGACAGAATATTGTTAAAAGCATAAACCAAATATGAAAGAATATTATATTTACTTTCAAGAAAAGTAAAAACCATTACGGTAATGCTTTAATTTTCCTTCAAGGTAAAAATAAAACTCAAATATTGTAAGAAAATCAGGGGAAGACCCTAACAATTTACTGGTGCTTTTTTCTCACCGCTTGACTGAATAATTTATCGTTGTAGTGAGTTGAATGTTGGTTACTCAACTGAGTTTTCACTTTGCACTTATTATACGATTGATCTTGTGATGGAGTGTATAGAAGGACAGAAATGTACTATATATGTATTAAAGTCTTAAGGTAAACTTATAATGATCTTGTATCTACTTTCTGTTTAAGCCATGGCATTTTGTTATTCAAATATTAAGAAACATAGGCCATAATTTGAGCAATATCAAATATGATGGACATGTCCTGGTTGACAAATTTCAAAGCCATGGGGTCCTTCTCACTACTTGAACCCAAAAGTTTCTGTATATTCCGAGTTTTTAGACAATTTTTCTTTGTTGATATTAACTAGGTTATTTCAAATTCGCACCATATAGAATCAGGTAAAAGAGAACATGTTCCCTCTCAGTGGTTTGATCTCCATTCACAATTGGCCAATACACTATTATCCAATATTGGAGGTGGTGTGGCTAGCAGTAACGAGGAATGTAGCGATTAGAATTGGGGTGAAAACTGGAGGTGGTGTGGCTACATTGCTGTAAGAATGAGAGGAAGGAACATAACAATTGTATCGACTCCAACGACACATTTACAGGGTGTTAAGGCTTGACTATTTCATCTGTGTGGGTTGAGCAATTGGAGAAAGTGTATGCTAAACGAGATGCAGATAGTTATGTTTACCTCCCCATGAGGTGCGCTATTATACTTTCCTCCATTTTATTGGGGCTCATTTCTGGCGCACTGCAGGCGCGCCCCCAGCCTTCCTGGCGCTATAGGGGCGAGCCACGCCAACGTGCTTCTTAGGCAAAAATCTGATGAACTTTGGTCTAGTTTTCCGATTCTAAATCGATTTTAATCGATCCTTTTTCTCAAATTTACTTTACAATCATATAGCCAAGGCGTATACACAAAATTCTAACTCAACCAACTCAAGGAAACAACCCTTTAACATCAAGAAACTCCTTAATCTCGATGCATTTTCAAGAACGAAATCAACTCAATAACAACTATCAAGAACATCAAATTCTAACTCTTTTAGGACGAAAATTGTTGAATTAAACATGTTTGGCGTATGAGTGAACTAACCCAACTCTATGTGATCCCACATTCCTTGTAGGATTAAATCCTTGGTGAAATCCACAACCAGATTGAACGATCTTGATGAATCTTGCCCTTCCTTCTTCTTTCTCCTCTTTTCTCCTTTCTCCAAGCCCTATCGTAGATTTCTAATTTTGTAAACTAACTAAAATCTGAATTGACCTATATTAAACTCCTAAAAACGGATTAAAATAATAGGTCAAGGAGACGACCAAAGTACCCTTCTAATATTCGGATTGGACTTTCCTTAATCAAACAATCCAAAATCCAAAGTGCATAACTTACTCATACGACCTCGGAATCGTGCAAGC
The DNA here is from genome assembly GCA_016801875.1 of Solanum sitiens. Lineage (NCBI taxonomy): Eukaryota > Viridiplantae > Streptophyta > Magnoliopsida > Solanales > Solanaceae > Solanum > Solanum sitiens. The sequence continues at coordinate 3,916,519 of JABWTJ010000069.1, read as the reverse complement.
TTGGCAGCGTTGAAAGGATTATTCCAATAACTTTCCAACCATATCTGGAAGTGCTCCTAACTCATCATGACCTAGAAGTTATGGCCATTTGAAGTTTATCAAAAACTCATTTTTTATAACTTAAGTATGTTCCCATATTTTGAATTATTTCCAAATATGACTATTTCCAGTTCTTAGCTTCTTCCTAGCAATTTCGAATTGCGAGATGTTAAATTTAAGTTGAGTGAGAGTAAAGATTGAAGTTCATATGTTCAAAGGAGTATATGGGGACTATGCGTTCTCAAAGAGTAAAATGTTTTCACATTTAAACAAGAAAGGAAACGCTGATTTCCAACAGAGTTTTTGAACTAATTTTTCCAGTAAAAGATTAAATGCTTTTAAAATTAAGAAAAAGAGGAAACTTTGATTTTCTAGAGAGCCTTAGGGCTAGTTTTTGAGTAGTTATCTCAAACCATCGAAAGAAATTATGTTTTAATACATATGAGCTAGTATATTTTGGGAGTAGTAATGAACACCGATATGGGGGAGAGTTTAGAAAACTCTCAGCCCCCATAAACCATGTAGACATCATAGGTAGAAAAGTTTTATAATTTTTAGAGGATTCCTTAGTGATTCTTAGCACAGGCTAGTAGACCCACTTAGTAGTTAGGTTCTATACCCCTAGCAAGGCATAGGATGACCCTGGCAGCGTGAGGCAAAACATTATATCATCACATAACTCTTAAGTAATGGTTGTTTTAAAGAGAACCTCCCACGGAAGTATTTTGTGTTCTTATATACACATAGTTAATGGTATATCTACATTCAAGCAGAGTTTATATTGTATCTTTGCATAAAACTGAGTTACTTTTGTATTTATACACAAACTTGTTATCCATGTTTTAAAAGTTTTTCTTTATATTGCATTCCTATTATTGTTTTTCTATATATAGAAATGAGTTAGTTGAGTTGAGTTGAGTCTAGGTATGTTATTTCAGTTACTTTCAAAATTATGTCTTGTTTTAGAATTCCCCTCGCATGCAGGTAACAAGGATCAACATCCGGCACATCGTTGATTCTAGTTGTGCTACAGAGTTGTCGGTGAGCCTCCTTGCTTTCGGAGGATCCCTTTTATTGCTTTACTATTAAAATTAGCCGCTCTTCGCGCGGGAATTTGATATCAGAGACTTTATAAAATAATACTTAAAACCTATTAGTCATTAAAGCTAAAGCCTCGTATTGTCTTACATACAAGTTTACGTAGTAACGACCACTAATAATGTAAAGAAAAATGAAATTATAACATCTTATCATTTATCCTTCAATCAATCTTCTTTAATTTCATTTTATAATTTATCCTTTTGCATCTAGGAAGTGTTACTATTTGATATTTTTGGGAGATTAGATGAACATCAACATGAGATATTAAACTTTTTTATAATTAAATAGTCTTTATTTGTACTAACAAATACTTATAACAATAGTTTTACAAAAAAAAAAATAACTCTACAGAAACATAAACTACAAAGGTAAACACATGTACTCAAAAATAACTATTAATATTATAAGCATAAATTAATGTCTATAAAAAAATATACCAGGATACGGAAAGGAAAAAGTTCATTCCACTGAATGCACAGTATTGCCTTAAGGAAATTATTCTTCTCTAGTACCGAGGTTTAAAGGAATAGATCCTCCCATGATGGAACGATTCTACTCAAAAGTGTATTGATAAATACTTATTGTGCCTTATAAAAAATGTCACAACTCTTTGGAAAAGTTTCAGCCCTTTGAAAAGGTCACAACCTTTCATAGAAGTCACAATTTTTCATAAAAGTTTCAACTCTTCTTCCAAGTCGCAACTCTTCATAAAAGTCACAACTTATCATAAAATTCACATCTTTGTATAAAGTCGCAACTCTTCATAAGAGTCAAAACTTTTCATAAAAGTCACATATTTTCATGAAAGGGGAAGACTATTTTTGGAAATATTGAACTATTTTATTAGGTTTACATTTTATCATTCGGTAATATTTGTATTTTCGATACATAATTGGCAAAAGCATTTTATCTTAAGGCGAAACCTTTCTCCGAAATCTTAAAGTGCTACATTTTGTTTAAAATAATTTTTATCATACAAAAATTATGAGTCAGAGATAAATTTTAAGTATTAGGAAGTCTAAGAAAATCTCCCTCGAAATAGTTGGTAATATGTAATGAAAAATTTTAAATTCTAAGAAGTCATAAAGAAGAACATTAGAAGTTAAAAAAGAGACCAGAAAACGTTGAAAATAACACTCCCAAGTAAAGTGGAACATCACGTCCATACAAAATCATAATTAATTAATTTCAAAATGGACGATCTTGGACTCTTTTTTTATGAACCTCAATCAATCTCTTTTTTATTATTGTATGCCATGTCAGGTATATGCTAAAAATGACCCTAAAATTGTTATTATCATAAATATTTTTTGACATTGTCTCAAAATAGTGATTACTATTTTTAAGGATTCATATCACCGGCCACAAATTATTTGGATTAAAACATAGATATTGTTATAGTTAGAGTATGTAGTTACAAAAAATTAATGCAATTATCAACCAAGTAGTAGGTGACGTCTGAATGTTCACAACGGGATATACTAAACCAAAATTTTGACACCTAACATATTAAAATCTCACAACATAATTTTGTGAGCACTTGAACACACAAATATAAAAAATTAATAATAAAGACAGCCTCGCTTTCCTAACAATCAAGAAGAAAAATGCATGTGCTTAATATATTTTTCAAAAAGATAGTCTTTCGGGTAGTATCCAAGTTTACAGTTGACAAATTTAATTGAAAGAAGCCAGAAAGAGTTATTACTTCTTCATTAAAAATTAAAAATATTATTAAAAGAATAAGTTATAACTACAAAAAATGATCTTTAATAATAATTAATATCTTAATTATCATTAAATATGTATTTTCAAAGGCAATTGGTACTCTATATAAATGTCCCTAAAGTCTATAAGAACATTGAATTCAATGGCAATTAATTTATGTCATTAAAGGTTGTACCACTTTTTGTGAATGTGCATATTTATTGCCGATAAAAAATATTTTTTGTTGTAGTGTATTTTGGACATTTGTTAGTTTCACGAAAACTTGATCTCTTATTATGCTGAAAATAGAAGAGAAGAACAAGTTTGACAAATAAGTTAACTTGCAATAAAAGATGTGGACAAACTGTCTCTATACAAATACTCTAGAAATAGTGCAATGAAATACAAAATGTTTGTACCTAAGAAAAAACAATCAAAATAATATACTAACTGTGGCAAGCAAGAGAGCAATCATTTTGGTTCTTCTAACAAACTTCATCGTTGGTTCCGTATTAGTTATCAAATATTTATTGTTGTGTGCTATCTAATATAGCACAACCCACAAACAATTTTCCCAAAAGTACATGAAGAAACCCTTTAAAGGGGGACAAAAGAGAAGATAAATTTTCGATCTTCCTAATTGGAATTTTTAAGATAATTCAAAAAAAAAGTCATCATAATAGCAAAAAGAAGTTACAACATGAATCAGTATTATTTATAGCAAAAAATTCAGCTTCATGAAATATGAGAAAGAAAACTTTGAGAAATGAAACACTTTATACGAAACATAATTAATGTATTTGAATCCCAAAAAAACATACAAATAATAATGAAAGAAATAAAAGAATTGTTTAATTAAGAACCATATGTAATGAATTCAACCATCAACCATTTCAACATCGTTATGAGTTGTACACTAAGAGGTCCAAGAGTCGTAATGTCGCATTGCAATTGAAATCAATTTACTTTGTTTATATGAAGAGACATGTAGAAAGGGACAAAAGAGAAGATCAATTTTCTATCATCCTTGCTGACACTTTAACAGATTTAAAAAAAGATCACCAAAATAGGATTTTTTCCCCATAGTTACATGAATCACTATGACTTATAAAGATTAAGCTCCATGAAAACTTTCAAGAATGAAAACTTCATAAAAAATCAATTAATGTATTTGAATTTGACTACCCTATAGTGGGAAAACCCTCTACAAATTACAGTGGCAAGAAGTTTCTCTATTTATACACAACATAGGTAGTGTGACAAATATTTATTTTATCTTAGCGGAAACGTCACAACTCGTTGGAAAAGTTACAACCCTTCAAAAAGGTCATAACCTTTCATAAAAGTCATAATTTTTCATAAATGTTGCAACTCTTCATAAAAGTCACAACTTTTTAAAAAAGTTACAACTTTTCATAAAAGTCACAACTTTTCATAAAAGTCACAACTTTTCATGAAAGTCACAACTTTTCATGAAAAGGGAAGGCTAGTTTTGGAAATAAATAAATTTAAAAGGGAATTCTTATTTCTGGTGGCGCCACATAGGCGGACCTAATGTTCTCTTTTTTATAAATATATGATGTGAAATAACGTTGTAACTTGGTCACATCTTTTCATAAAGTCGCAGCTTTTCATAAAAGCCACAACTTTTCATAAAAACTCACATATTTTCATGAAAGGGAAGTCTATTTTTTAAAATAAATAAATTAGAAAGAAAATTCTAATTTGTGGTGGCACCACGTAGGCAGGCCTAGGGTTCTCGTTTATATAAATATATGATTAGTTAGTTCATTAGGATGTCGTGTGTCTTGTCCCAATATACATCTCAGTTGTTAGAGGCTTCATAGACATTTAGTTATTCATTTGTCTTTATCTTGTTATTGACTTATTTTTAGACTTGAGTTGTCATCTTGTCTAGTTAAATGTTTTTTTTAAGACATTCTAAGTATAATTCATGAGCTCTTCTTTTGAGACTATTTCCCTGTTATATCAATCTCCCGCTGAGTAGTAAGCCAGACCAAGGGTTCGCAGCCAACAATGGTTCTCGAGTACCAATCTCACCCAGGGTGTAGGCTCGGGGTGTGACAATTAAACTATATACAACCTTAAAAATATCCCTTTACTTGCGTAACTGAACTTAAATACACCCCTGATTTTGCAATATAGTGAAATGTGTACCTCCAAGTTCTTGCCATGTTTAGGAGTATTTTCAGCATTTCTCGTGGCTTTTTATTAAAAGAGTTTCTTGCTAGCCCTACAAGAGTTTGGGACCACTTGCTATTATATATGACAGATCGAGGGGTGTATCTTAGTTTCAAATAGAGAAGTGTTTTTAAAATGTCAATAATTCAAAAACGAAATAATAATTTACACTAAGTTCGAAAGTATTTCTAATACTTGTCTCTATATTAAGTTATACAAATTAGTATAAATGTCTGTCTATAGACTATACTGCATCAATATATAGAGGAATACTTGAAAGATGAATCCTTATGTGGTAAACTACTGTTCCCTCCATTTCAAAAAGAGTGAAATCATTTTTTTGTTTGTTTCAAAAAGAATGACATTCACTCCTTTTTAACATGTTTAAAAAGGAATCACCTCTTTTGTTTTGGTAACATTTTAGTTTCAGCTTTCCATGTGTCATGTTTAAGGCCAAAAGAGCAATTTTTTGCATTTGAATAAACTTTAATGTATAACCACAAGATTCAAAAGTCTTCTTTATTTTTGAATAACTTTTTGCCAAGTCAAACTAGTTCATTCTTTTTGAAACGGAGAGAGTAATATTTTTGCTACCATGCTTCAATTTATGTTTACTTTTCTGTCGAAACGAAGGTCTATTGCAATCAACCTCTACACCCCACAAAGGTAAGGATAATGTAGCATAATAGCTAGAAATAAATTAAGAAACTAAAAATAATCACTTTTGGATAGAAAGGGAAAAATCTGGAAAATTCCTAAGTTTAAGACGTAAGTTTTGGTCATTTCCAAACGGCCATAACTTTTAGCTCAGGATGAGTTAGAGGTAGCTCCTATTATGGTTGGAAATCCCTTTGAAACATATTTCCAATGGCGTCGAGTTTGCACGATTTCGAGTTTTATGGAAGAGTATCTCACAAAAAATAGCAGAGATCATTTTAAGGAAGAGTTACATTCCTGCTACGAGCTAATTCTACACAAATACTATTAATGAAGATCATTTTTTTAATAAATAAATCTTTAAAATGGAGTAGCTGCTACGAGCTAGTGCCTTGAAATTGAGTCCAAAATTTGCATCTTCCTTTGTCACATCCTTAGATACAAATTCTTTATTATATGTTTAATTTTTAAAAGCTTTTCATCATATTCAAAATTTTCTCTATTGGTTCACCTAGCTAAAATTTCTTTCATGCAATACGAACTTAACTTTCTTAGGGAGGCTCCAAACATTTATCCTCATTTGCTTCACACATATTCATACTTTCATTTTGATCTTATGAGATAATATAAGCAAATAGAAAGTTAGAATGTACATCTTGATTGTGATAGAGATTAAAATATATTATTTATAATCATATAATTTGTCACGCCCCAATCCTACACCCTGGGCGGGATTGACACTCGATGACCATTGCTGGCCTCGAGCGAACCCTTGGTCTTACTTACTTAGATCAGCGAAAGACAACAATCACACTTAATCAAACATGTTTGGCACATGGGTGAACGAACCCAACGTTGAGATAGACCCACATATCGTTTTAGGGATTACACCCGAGGAAATCCACAAGTTAATTCGACGATCTTGGCTAATCTTGCCCTTCTTCTTCTTCTTCTTCTGCTTCTTCTTCTTCTTCTTCTTCTTTTCTTCTTCTTCTTCTTCTTCTTCTCCTCTCTCATTAGCACTGGCGTGAAAATTCTCAAACTTCTAAAGCTCACTAAGTTCTGATTTGGGCCCTATTTTTAATTCTTAAAAACGGATTTAAAATGATAGGGTAGTGAAAAGACTAACATACCATTTATTGGGACATTTCCTTAATCTGACATCCCAACTTTCAAAGGGCATAACTCACTCATACGAAGTCAAAATCACGCAAACTTGGCGGCGTTGAAAAGATCGTTCCAAGATCTTACCAACCATGACTAGAACTACACCTAAATCGTCTTGGTCTAGGAGTTATGGACGTTTGAAGTTGACCAAAACTTCACTTTTAACATACTTAAATTTTCCAGATTTCCTTATATTTCCCAGAAACAAGTATTTCCAGATTTTAAACTCTTTTCTAGTTCTTTATAATTATTATATGTTACAATATCTCCCACATGGGAACATTCGTCCTCAAATGAAGGTATTCGTACTAGATTAATGGTAGTAACATTATGTTCAAACACCTATCGACCAAATGCAAAAATAACATGTTACTCATAACTTAAAGAGTACTAAGAAGAAAAGTAGTACCTTGGTCTGCATTTTCCCCGGATTCAAATAGATGTGGATATCTCTTCTTCATGTACTCTTGAGATTCCCAAGTAGCTTCTTCAACAAATTGGTTCTTCCAAAGGACCTTGACTGATGCTACTTCTTTTGTTCTCAACTTGTGAACCTGGCGATCTAAGATCTCAACTGGAATATCTTCATAAGAGAGACTATCCTTGATCCCAACATTTTCAGTTGGAATGATTAATGAAGGATCACCCATGCACTTCTTCAACATAGAGATGTGAAACACCAGATGAACTGCTGCTTACTCTGGGGGTAGCTTTAACTCATAAGCTACATTGCCAATCCTTCTATGAAATAAGGTCCAATATACCGGGGACTAAGCTTCCCCTTATTACCAAACCTCATAACATCTTTCATGGGTGAAACTTTTAGATATTCCCAATCATCTACTTTGAACTCTAACGACCTTCTCCTAACATTAGGGTTGGATTTTTGACGACTTTGTGCTATTTTCAATTTCTCTGTAATCACCTTCACCTTCTCCATAACTTGGTGAACTAAATCTAGTCCTATCAACCCTGCTTCACCAACTTCAAACCATCCAATAGGAGATCTACATTTTTTTCCATAAAGAGCTTCATAAGGAGTCATTTGGATGCTAAAATGGTAACTATTGTTGTAAGAAAACTCAAAGAGAGGTAGGTGATCATCCCAACTCCCTTTGAAATTGATCACGCATGCCCTCAACATAGCTTCTAATGTCTGAATTGTACGTTCTACTTGTTTGTCAGTCTGAGGATGAAAGGTAGTACTTAAGTTCACCTTTGAACCCAAACCTTTCTAAAAGGATTTCCAGAACTGTGCATTAAATTGTACACCTATATCTGAAATAATATTGACCGGAACTCCATGAAGTATTATCACCTCTTGAATGTAAAACTTAGCATAATCCTCTGCCTAATGCGTAGTCTTTATCCGGTAAGAAATGGGTTGATTTTCTCATTCTATCGACAATTACCCAAATAGAATCATGTTGCTTGCGTGATTTGGATAAACCTGTGATAATATCCATATTAATCAACTCATACTTCCACTCAGGAAGTTCTATATTCTAAGCCAAACCTCCAGGCCTTTGTTCTCTATTTTAACTTGTTGGCAATTTGGGAACTTGGAAACAAATTCAACAATGCCCTTATTCATACCATTCCACCAATATACTTCTATCAAATCGCGGTACATATTTGTGGAACCCGGATGAATTGAATCTCTGGAGCTATGAGCTTGCTCCTTGATCCTCTCTAGAAGTCCGTCAACCATACATACACACAATCTATCTTGATATCTCAAAACACCATCTCCCCCTTGTTCAAAAGCTAATACTCTTTGCTTTTGAACATTTGCCTTCAACTCAAGCAAAATGGGATCTTGGTCTTGCTTTACTTTCACTTATGATACTAACGACGATTCAGCCCCATTCGTCACCACTATTCCTCCTTCTGTGGAATCCATTAGTCGGACTCCTAAGCGTGCAAGTCTATGCACATCTTTTGCTAGTTCCTTCTTCTCTTCCTCAAGATGGGCGGTACTACCCATAGACAACCTGCTTAAGGCATCAGTAATAACATTAGCCTTACCAGGGTGGTAAAAAATACTCATGTCATAATCCTTTAGCAATTCTAACCACCTTCTTTGCCTGAGATTAAACTCTCTCTAAGTGAACACATATTGTAGGCTCTTGTGATTAGTGAAAAAATCAGCATGAACACCATACAAATAATGACACCATATTTTCTGGGCAAAAACTACAACAACAAACTCTTAGTCATGGGTTGGGTAATTCTTCTTATGAACTTCCAACTGTATGAAGACATAAGTTATAACTTTGTTGTTCTGCAATAGAACACAACCCAAACAAACTCTAGATGCATCACAATACACCATAAAACCTTGAGTAACTTTCTGTAAGGTCAAATCTAGGGCAGTAGTCAACCTCTTCTTCAACTCCTGAAAGTTTTTCTCACGAGCTTCAGACCATTTAAACTTCACTGTTTTCTGAGTCAATTTCATCAAAGGAAATGAAATAGATGAGAACCCCTCTACAAACCTTCTATAATAGCCAGCTAAACCCAAGAAACTCCTAATATCAGTTGGAGATGTTGGTCTAGGCCAAATCTGCACTGCCTTAATTTCCAGGTTATCAACTTCAATACCCTCACCGAAAACTATGTGACCCAAGAATGCCATAAACTCAAGCCAAAACGCACATTTAGAGAACTTGACATACAACTCTCTATCTTTCAAAGTCTGAAGAACTATTCATAGATGACTAGCATGGTCCACTTCATTCTTTGAATAGATTAGTATGTCATCCATGAAGACGATAACAAACATATCTAAATAAGGTTTGAAGACTATATTCATAAGATCCATGAATGTTGCAGGCACATTGATCAAACCAAAAGACATGACCAAAAACTCATAATGCCCATATCTGATTCTGAAAGTTGTCTTTGGAATACCACATTTCCTCACTTTTAATTGATGGTAACCAGATCTAAGATATATTTTTGAGAAATAACAAGCACCCTAAAGCTAATCGAAAAGATCAGCAATCCATTGAAGAGGATACATATTCTTGATGGTAACCTTATTCAATTGACGGTAATCTATACACATCCTAAGGGAACCATCTTTCTTTCTCACAAACAAGACCGGAGCGCCCCAAAGTGAGACACTTGATCGAATGAAACCCTTATCGAAAGAATCTTTCAACTTTATTTCAACTCAGCCGGTGACATTCTGTATGGGGAATGGAGATATGATGAGTATTTGGAAGAAGATCTATACCTAATTCTTTCTCTCTCTCTCTCTCTCAAGAGGGACTCGGGGAAGATCATTTGGGAAGACTTTTGGAAACTCTTTCACTATTAGAAATGACTGAATAGGAGGTATATGAACACTAGAGTCATTATCCCGGACTAAGTGATAGACACACCCCTTAGAAACTAACTTCCTCGCCTTAAGGTACGAATTGAAATGACCCTTAGGCATTGCTGAACTGGCTTTTCCACTCTAAGACTGACTCATTTGGCAACTAAAACTTGACTAACCAAGTTCTACAATCAACTGAGGCATAACAGGCATGAAACCGGTCTATACCAAGAATGACATCAAAGTCTACCAAGTCTAACTTAATTAAATCAGTCACGGTACTCTTGTGATTGATGGAAACGGGACAATCACGATAAAATCTCTCTGCTATAATGGACTCATCAACAGGTTTAGAACACTGAATGGTTCACTAAGTTGCTCAAGAATAAATCAAAGTTCATCGCAACATATGGAGTTACAAAAGATAAAGTCGCTCCTGGGTCTAGCAATGCATAAACAATAAAATCAAAGACTTGAGTCTTACCAGTGACAACATCTGGGAAATCCTCATGTTGTTGGCGATTGTTGAGAGCATACAAGCGGTTTGTTCCCCCATCTGTACCAAAAGTAGATCTTCTAGATGCAGCCATGTCTGATGGAGCAACTGATGAAGACTACGCTCTATTGCACCCATTACCACTTCCCTGCTTATTCATTGGACACTCTCTCATGAAATGCCTGGTCTGACCATACTTTAAATAACCAGTGGAGCCCTCACGAAAAACATCAGAGTGGTTTTTACCACACTTGGCTCAGGCAGGAGGCTTACTACCCCCTTGCGCCACACTACCCTATGAATCAACAGGTTTAACTCTGTAATTTTGACCATAGTACTCACCCTTATTCTTAAGTTCAGGTGCACTACCAAATGATGGAGCAGGTCCCTTCTGTTTCTGTTGGAAGGATGACCGGTTGACATTACTCTTTTGTTATACGGAATCGTCTCTGTCTTAGCTCTCTTGTTCTTAAACTCTTCTTTACAACTTGTTTCACATGGACCATTACCCTTGATATGACCATGACACCTACTCGTATGGATGCCTTAATTCACTTACTTGATAAGCGATATATCCCAATGACGAATAACCTCATCATGTTCCTTATGTCGGCAACCATCTCTTTGATTCTCTCAGATCACGGGGGAAAATGCCCCATAGTCCGATTCACAAATAGTTACACATAAGCACGAGTTTGAAAGAAACGTTTTAGAGATATACTCTGAAGCACAAAATGAATATGAAAGAAGTGAATAAATTCCTAAATCTTGCAGCCTCCTATTTATAGATGTGGAGCACTTCATACCGATAACTAGGAATCTATAGACACGGATTCATAGACTCCGTAGGACTCTTGAACTCTAGCCTCTGATACCAAGTTTTTCACGCCCCGAGCCTACACCTTGGGCGGGGCTGGCACTCGATGACAATAGCTGGCCTCGAGCGGACGATTAGCCTGGATTACTTAACTCAGCAGAAGGCAACAATCACACTTAATCAAATATGCTTGGCACGTGGGTGAACGAATCCAATGTTGAGATAGACCCACATACCTTTTTAGCGATCACCCCCGAGGAAATCCACAAGTTAATTTGACAATCTTGGAATCTTGCCCTTCTTCTTATTCTCCTTTCTCTTTAGCCCTAGCATGAAAATTCCCAAAATATAAAACTAAGTTCTGATTTGACCCCTATGAAACACTTAAAATGGATTTTAAATAATAGGTAGTGAAAAGACTAACATACCCTTTAAAAATCCTAGAATGGGACATTTTCTTAATCCAAAAACCTAATATCGAAAGGACATAACTCACTTATATGAAGTCAAAATCAGGCGGCGTAGGAAAGATCATTCAAAGAGCTTTCCAACCATGTCTAGAACTACACCTAACTCATACTAAGCTAGGAGTTATGGCCGTTTGAAGTTCACCAAATATTCACTTTTAACTTAAATTTTCCAGATTTCCTTATACTTTCCAAAAACAAGTATTTCCAAATTTTAAACTCTATTCTAGCTCTTTCTATTTGCGAGATGTTACGCCATTGTGTGCTTCAACAATAAAATCCATAAGAACAACAGTACCATCAATTTGTGACAACCAATTTTCTCTTAAAATATATACGTAAAACAATAAAAACTATAATTAGGCCCAACAACAACAATAACATACCAAATGTAATTTCACAAATGGGGTAAGGGGAGGATGATACATAAATTTATCCCTACCTTTTAAAGGTAAAGAGATGTACTGGAGTAGCAACAACAAATAATATGACATTGAAACAAAGGGAAAAAAATAAAAAAAATAAAGAATAATATATAGAAGAGTAATACGAATAAAAGTGATATGGAGAACTAGACAAGGCTATGATGCATACTAACTTTCTACCATAATCCTTGAACTTTGTGATGACCTCGCAAGTTGTAGGTGTGTCAGGTCATGTCTAATTACCTCACCCTAATACTTCTTCGACTAACTTCTACCTCTCCTCAAATCCACCATAGTCGACCTCTGATACCTCTATACTAACACATCTATGCATCGTTCTCTTCACATGTCAGAACCATCTTAGTCTAGAATCTCTCATCTTCTCCACAATGGGGGTCATTCCTACTTCATCAAAAAATCTATGTTTTTAATATTATCTCTCTTGGTTTTGTGGAAATTCATTTATAGTAATTACATTTAAGATAAAGAAGCGAAAGCAATTCTTGATTAATCAAAATGACTAGGATTTTGACATTTAAAAAGAGTTACCTTAAATTTGCAAGTCTCAATCAATCGGAAGACCAATACGTCATTTTCAACAAGATTGCGAGCAATGGAGAAACCTGTCCATCTTCATCCACCAAAACAACATTGACATCATGATTTGGAAAATGAGAAACGCAAAACCTTTTTGGGAAGCTCTTATATAAAAATATTTATAAGAAAGGGTAGATTAAATAGAAACAAAAACAATTTCAATATTGCCTAATTCTACTAGGAAGAAATTTACTTATAAAAAACGATCCCCCAATGACATGGGAAGGGAGAATACATTTGAGAAAATTTGGAAATTTAGAAGGTAAATTTGTTTGAAATATTTCGTCTCGCAATTGGGCTGATGAGCTTATATCAACAGAGGTGTTTGTCTGCCTCTTCCTTCCAATGCTAGTAAATCAAGAATAAAAAGCATTTTTTAAGAGATAATAATACCAGGATAAATTAACAGTCAATTGGTCATAAAATTCTTTTATCCTTTTTTTCAATAGATAAATAATATATATATATATATATATATATATATATATATATATATATTGATTATTCATAGTCAAATTCTCACTCCAACTTTGAGTTGAGTTTTTAGGTTTGATTGACGATTTGTATATACTTCATTTTGAATTATTTGTTTGATATTGACTTGATACAAAGTTTAAGAAAGTAAAAAACTACTTTAGAATGTTGTGGTCCAAAATTAAAATTAATGATTCACGAAAAAAGAAAGAAACGTTTTTAATGGACTAAAAAGAAAAGTAGGACAAATAAATGAAACAAAAAAAGTATGACAAATAAATTAAAATGGAGGGAGTAACATTTTTCAAATAAAATATACATCCAAACAGAACTTCAATTTCAAAAAATATTTTTTCCGCTTAACTTTAAATACAATTTTAAAAAAATCAAACATCATAAAATTCACGTCTTAACACCTATTTTTTTTATTAATATAAATTATTTTTGCATTTTCTCCACTTACCACATTTAAACCATCTTGTTATTTCAATTTTCCACCTGCAAATGTATATGCCAAGTATCTTAATTAGTTTTAAAGTACTTCCGTACAAGACTACTAGTTTATCAAAACGATAACATACTCAGTATAACCCCATCAACGGGGACTAGAAAGGATATAACATAAATAGATATAGCTTTTATCTCGTGAGATAGAGGGGTTATTTTTGATGGAGCGTACCGATACCTTATCCTAACGATGTAAAGATAGAGAGGCCATTTTCGATTGAGCATACACAAACCTTATCTTTACCTCGTAAAAATAAAGAGTTTTTTTTCGTAATGAAGCATATACAAACCTTGTCTTTACTTCGTAGAGATAAAAATATTATTTCAGGTAAAGCATACATAGATCGTACCTTTACCACATAAAAATAAAAATAAAAATTTTTATGGATCAAATGCAAACCTTACCTTTACCTCTATAGAGGCTTTTTAGAGCCGTCAACATTTATCAAAGCATAGAGTAAAAATGATTCTCACCTTGTTGGTTCTATTGCAAGGAAAAAAAATCTTCTTGAGCAACCCTTGATTGATTGACAATGTCTTATTCTAGTTAAACCATCAAGTGAAAGAACAAAAAAGCATGGGTCAATAAGTATAAGCAAAAATAGACAAAAGAATTAAAATAATTTATTTGAAACCATTAAATGAATATTGTAGCAGAAGGAGATGGAGTACCTTAGAAGAGGATCGAGCTCGACTTTTCATTTTAGAAGAAAAGAAAAAAAGCGAGGAAAAACAAAATAGAATTTTTGCGGGTATTTTTCGACCAAAAAGAACTTATGAAGTGGAGAAATGAGATGATATTGTATTTATAAGGAGAAGTAAGGAAGGCCTTTGAAGTCAAAATTGGAATTAATTGGAAGAGTACCAGGCTTGGAATGATTTATTTCCCTTTCCCAAGATTTTTCTTTAAAATATATGTATTATTATAAGTCAATTCAAGACCCTTGGTTTAATCAAACACAAACAAATAAAAGGGATAAAAAATAGATATGAATTAGTTGCGGATCACAAACATATGAGGGAATTATCATTATGTAGATATTTTGGGTGAGTTTTGAAATATTAAAATAATTCTACAGGTCATATTAAGGGTCAACTTTTAAAATATTAAAATACTCAAAAGTCATATTAAAATAAGTCGACCGATCTTACTTTTCATTTAATATGACCTTTGACTATTTTAATATTTTAAAACTGGACCCCAAATATGGCCTGTAAAACTATTTTAATAATTCAAAACTCACACAAAATTTCCACTTTATAAAAAAATTTCCCATATGTTTGTGATCCCCAATTAATTCATATCTATTTTTATCCCAATTTTTTGTTTGTGTTTGATTGAAACAGGGGTCTTAATTGATTTATAATAATACATATATTTTTCTTTAAAATAACAACTTTAGGAAAAGGGAATAAGTCATTCCAAACCTAGTACTCTTCCAATTAATTTCAATTTTGTCTTCAAGACCTTCCTTACTTCTCCTTATAAATATAATATCATCTCATTTCTCCACTTTATAAGTTCTTTTCGGTCGAAACATACCCAAAAAAAATATTTTGTTTTTCCTTGCTTTATTTCTTTTCTTCTAAAATAAAAAGGCGAGTTTGTTCCCCTTCTAAGGTACTCCATCTCCTTTTGCTACAATTTCATTTCATGGTTTCAAATAAATTTTATTAATCCTTTCGTCTGTTTTTCTTTCTTATAATTTTTGACCCAGTTTTTATGTTCTTTCATTTGATGGTTTAACTAGAATAAGTCACTGTCAATCAATCATGGGTTGCTCAAGAAAAGGTTTTGTGTCCCAACAGAACCAACAAGGTAAGAATCATTTTTTACTCGGTGTTTTGATAAAATTGTTGACGGTTCTAAAAAGCCTCTATAGAGATAAAGGTAAGGTTTGTGTTTGATCCATAAAAAAATTATTTTATTTATTTTTATTAGGTAAAAGTACGATCTATGTATGCTCTATCAAAAATGATCTTTTTATCTCTATGAGTTAAAGACAAGGTTTGTATACACTTAATCAGACCTCTTTATTTTTACGAGGTAAAGATAAGGTCTACGTATGCTCCATCGGAAACGATCTCTCTATCTTTACATCGTTAAGATAAGGTTTCTGTACGCTCCATCAAAAATAACCCCTCTATCTAACAAGAAAAAGTTATATGAACATATGTTATATCCTTTATAGTCCCTACTAACATAGGATTATACTAAGTATGTTATCGTTTTGACAAACTGTACGGAAGTACTTCAAAACTAAATAAGACACATGGCATATATACACATTTGCAGGTTGAAAATGGAGATAACAAGAAGGTTGAAATGTGGTAATTGGAGAAAATGCAAAAATAAGTTATATTAATAAAAAAAATTGGTGTTAAGACATGAATTTTATGATGTTTGATTTTTTTTTTAATTGTACTTAAAGTTGAGCGGAAAAAATATTTTTTAAAATTGAAGTTGTATTTGGATATTTATTTTATTTGAAAAAATGTTACTCCCTCCATTTTATTTGTTGTCATACTTTGTTTGGTTCATTTATTTGTCCTACTTTTCTTTTTAGTCCATGAAAAAATATTTCATTCTTTTTTGTGATCTCTTTAATTTTGATTTTAGATCACAACATTCAAAAGTATATTTTCACTTTCTTAAACTTTGTATCAAGTCAAAATCAAACAATAATTCAAAATGAAGTGTATACATGTTTTGAATCAAACCTTAAAACTCAACTCAAAGTTAGAGTGAGAATTTGACTATGCACAATAAGAAAATATTTATTATTTGAAAGAAAACAAAGATAAAAGAAATTTATGACCAATTGGATGTTAATATATCCTGGTATTATATCCCTTGAAAAATACTTTTTATTCTCAATTTTACTAGCATTGGAAGGAAGGAACAAACAAACAACTCTGTTGATATAAGCTCATCACCCCAATTGCGAGCATAAATATTTCACACAACTTTACCTTCTAAATTTCCAAATTTTCTCAAATGTATGCTCCCTTCCCATGTCATTGGGGGATTGTTTTTGATAAGTAAATTTCTTCCTAGTAGAATTAGGCAATATTGAAATTGTTTTTGTTTCTATTTAATCTAGCCTTTCTTATAAATATTTTTATATAAGAGTTTCCCAAAGAGGTTTTGCGTTTCTCATTTGCCAATTCATGATGCCAATGCTATTTTGGTGGATAAGGATGGAGGACTTTTCCACCAAGTACCTAATTGGCAAAAACGGATTGAGAGGGGGAAGGAGAGGTTTCTCTACTGCTCACAATCTTGTTTAAAATGATGTGTTGGTCTTCCAATTGATTGAGACTTGCAAATTTAAGGTAACACCTTTTAAATGTTCAAATCCTAGTCATTTTGTGTAATCAAGAATTACTTTTGTTTTATTTATCTTAAACGTAATTAGTATGAATTTCCACACAACCAAGAGAGGTAATGTTAAAAACATATATATTTATGATGAAGTAGGAATGACCCCTGTTGTGGAGAAGATGAGAGATGCTGTCACGACCCAAAAATGGACGTGATGGCACTCGTCTTATCCCACCAAGACAAGTCAGCCTAAAACTCAACTTATTACAATAAAATGCGGAAAATTTACTATCAACTTACATTATACCCCAAAATCTGGTTGTCACGTGTACAAGTCTCTAATGTATTACAATTGAATCAAAAGAAAATATAAGTCTCATATGACGTTGTTTCTAGAGTAGAACAAGATCATAAACAGGAGTAAGAAGGTCTGCTGAGATGACAAACAGCTACCTCACAAATCTCCAAGAAGCCTCGGAAACGAAGAGAAATATATCATAAAGGTCCGGGCTAGTAACCTACAAAAAAAATTGTAGAAGCAAGGGGTGAGTACCAAACCACACGGTACTCAGCAAGTAAACCTCTAAACACAAGCTAAGAGGATGAAATACGGGTACTCCTACCATCCCAACCGAACCTCCACAACTACAACCTGCATAAAAATCAGCCCAACCTAACAGCTCACAGTTTACATAGCACATAGCTCAACAACAACACTTTGACAAATTACATGTACTCAACAACAAAACTTCAACAGATTACATATCCTCAACAACAACACTTAGACAAATTACATATCCTCCACATCAACACTTTGACAAATTACATGCCCTTAACAACAATACTTTAACAAATTGTATATCCTCAACAACAAGCTCAGTATTCATCAATCACCAATTCCACAGAAAGGCATTCACAAAATCAGCAAAACACAATATCAAGCTCACTAATAATAAGTATGTGCAATGCAATGGAATGTAATGTCAAGTATAATGATGCATGTCTGACCTAGTGATACACACCCGCTGTCTCTCAGTCCGGGACCCATGGGGGACATATTTGTCCATGCATCTATCGCGGCGCACGACACGACCCTCGATAATAGTAACCATTGCGGCGCGCGATACGTCCCTCGAAATATAGTATCCATCGCGGCGCGCGATACGTCCCTCGAAATAGTACATCCTCTTTAAGTTTTCATTCTTTCTCAATGCACATAACACTTGTCACAACCATGTCTTAAAATAATGCAAATGACATGTTCACACAAATAAAGATGATACGACCATTTTCATAACACTGCACAATTCACAACAACATCAACAATGATTCAACAAGCCTTTCAAACCATTCTCCATTATCAACACATCACACACAAGCAATTATTCACATTGCCTTTTATTACCCTTTGTTTTCATCATTAGAATTAATCAATGTGGACAAGTCAACCCATCACCAAGTCCCATTACTCCCACACATATATCCCAAGGAAATACACATATTTCATACACTTAGCAAGAGTTTAGAAATCCACTTGCCTGAAATAGTCAAACAATCATTGGGACTTGAGCCTTCTCGTTTCATTGAACTTCCAATTCAAAGCAATCTATTCAAATAAATGACCACGATAAGATTTCGAACTAACAACACCTATATATTATGTGTAAGTCTTTGACCCAAAAACTCGCTCAAATGTATAATAAAATTCCTAACTCTTGATTCCAAACAATAGGTTAAATATCATATTTCTTAAATTTCAAGTCTAGGGTTAAGTCATAACTTCTCCAAACACTACAACCCTAATAGTTTTCATTCAATATAATACACCCAAAATTTAATTAGATATAACAATATATCAAACCTCAATTCAAATATTTTACCATGGAAATTTTTTTAGAAAACATTAAAACCACATTATGAACAATTAGCGGTAAACAACAATCCGAGAACAGCAAATTCCTACGCCTTATGTATCAATCCCAATTTCCAATCATAATTACTCAATTATGTCCCCCAATAATCATTAGTTATATAGAAATAAAAGAATTAGAAATACTACCTAATCTGCCAACGTTACTAACCTTCAACTCCTTAATCAATTTCAACTAAAATAATATTATTTTATCCTTTAAAAACTTAGTAATTAATGACTTTGACTATTGTAAAAACTTGAAAAGGAAATCTCACCTGAAACTTGATAAAAGACGGCGGCTCCACGCTCCGCACGGAGGAGTTTATACTCTCCGTTTCTTTCTTTTCCTTCCCCTTTTCTTAAATAAAATAATTAGGTATTAAAAGTAACAAATCCTATACTTATTTTAATATGGGTTAAGTAGTATGAATATTAAATAAATTAGGACATTGTCCATAATTAATAAATAAATTATTTAATATATACCCATCAATTAAATAACTGTATTTATCAAATTATTGAAAATTCTCAAATCAAACTAATTATAAATGACTCAGGATAACTATCGGGAGGTGTAAAACTATAATTTTTACGAAAAATTTTAAACATGACTTTTCGGGTCATTACAGATGCGAGACTAAGATGGTTCTGACATGTGAAGAGAATGATGCATAGATGTGCTAGTAAGGAGGTGTCAGAGGTTGACTATGGTGGATTTGAGGAGAGGAAGAAGTTAGTCGAAAAAATATTAGGGTGGGTAATTAGACATGACCTGACACACCTACAACTTGCGAGGACATCATAAAGTTCGAGGATTAAGGTAGAAAGTTAGTATACATCAGAGCCTTGTCTAGTTCTCCTTCTCATTGTTATTAGTATTACTCTTCTATATATAATTCTTTAATTTTTATTACTTGTTTTCTCCTTTAATTTGTTTCAGTGTCATATTATTTGTTGTTGCTACTCCATTACATCTCTTTACCTTCAAAATGTAAGGATAAATTTATGTACCATCCTCCCTTTACCCCATTAGTGGAATAACATTTTGTATGTTATTGTTGTTGTTGGACCTAATTATAATTTTATTTGTTTTAGGTATACATTTTATGAGTAAATTTCTTGTCACAAATTAATGGTGTTGTTGTTCTCATGGATTTTATTGTTGAAGCACACAATGGTATGATTATAAATAGTATATTTTAATTTCTATCAAAATCAAGATATACGTTGTAACTTTTTATTTGCTTATATTATCTCAGAAGATCAAAATGAAAAGATGAATATGTGTGAAGCAAATGAGGTAAATATGTGGAGCCTCCTGATGAAAGTTAAGCTTGTCTTGCATGAAAGAAATGTGAGCTTGGTGAAGCAAAAGAGGAGATGTTGAATCATGAAGAAAAGCTTTTGAAAATGAAACATACAACAAAGAATCTGATATTAAGAGTGTGACAAAAAAAGATGCAAATTTTGGAGTCAATTTCAAGGCACTAGCTAGTAGTAGCTGCTCCATTTTAAATATAAAAAAGAATGATCCTCATTAATAGTCTTAGTGCATGATGAGCTCGTAGCTGGAATGTAACGCTTCCTCAAAATGACCTCTGTTATTTTTTTGAGATTATATATTCTATCATATCTTTTTGAAGTGCAACTGAGTAGCTTCTATATATAGTAGGAAGATGAATGGTGACTAGTTTACCTACAAGTTAATGGTATTTCTATTTTACTACATGTCGCATGTCTTTTGACTTTTAGATTTTTTTTATTTCTCTATTCAACATTTTTTCTTCTTGATTGTTGTTCACATATAAAAACAAACTTTTAAAAATTGTATATTTTATTCTTTGTCCAATGTATAACAAGTTTGAGTTTTTCTTTTATATGTACCTAGGAGTGTATTTTTAAGTGATGAAAAAAAAGTTTACTCATTTAGAGATATGTCATCTCTTTTGGACTTTACTTGTAATAATACATCAAGTTTGTTGTTGGTATTACATCAAACCATTTGTAAATGTTTCTCCTAGGCGAGAACACTGCATAATCCTAATTATGACTTTAGAACATTGATTCACAAAAAGATATTAACAAACTTTTAAGATTTCTTTACGAAATGTTGAAGAAGGTTAGGATTTATGACGAATATGAAATAAAAATATTATGCTCGTTTGATATGTTTTCTAACCATGAAAGAATTCACATTTCTGAAAATATTTTTTTTAAAATCAACTCTTAAACAATCTTATCAAATTATAATTCACAAATAAGGTAATATAATAATATTATAATAAGACACTACATTAATAAATTGGAAAAGGGCCTAAACTTCCCTTGAGGCTTGAAGTATTTGAAAATGGTACATAGCTACCCCTCATCCACCTATTGGCTCCCAAATACCCTTCCTATCCACCTATTGGCTCACAAATACCCTCCCCATTCAAATACCCTCCCCATCCATCTTTGGGTCCAATTTTAATCACTTTATTAACGGAGCACAATTTAAAATAATAAATATTTTTTTAAATTATTCGGCGCTCAACCATTGGTTGTAATTTAACTATTTAATATAATTTTAGACCCATCCATTTTTAACTAAGTCCGACCCAATACTTATTAAATCCGCCCGCCAAATACAAAAAGAACCCAACCAATAAAAAAGAACCCTAAACCCTTCATTCCCAAATTTACACTTCCTCGTGTTATTTAAAACGTTATTTTGATACTTGTATTGGTGCAAGGTAGTAAGTATGATTGCATGGGAGCAATTATGAAGTTCCAAAACTGCAGGGGAGTCAATTCTTTGTATATCCAAATATGGAAAAAGGCTGCAATAAACATGTTGAAATGGAGTTTGAGTACTAAAAAAGATAGACTATAGGTGAAATGGGTTCATATGTACTATGCGAAACAAGGGTTCTTATGGGGTATTCTATCACCTCAAGCTTCATGGATGGTGAGGAAAATACTCCAAATGCACAAAGAACTAGAGGTTATTGGCTGGAATGAGGAGTATGTCATCCAGATTGATAAATTTTCTATAAAACAACTATAAAAAGCTCTTAGAGGAGATTACCAGAAGGTAGAGTGGATGAGGCTGACTTGTAACAATGCAACTTGTCCTAAGTGGATTTTCGTATTATACTTAGCATTACAATGCAGGCTGCTCACAAGGGATCGATTAGCAAAATGGGAATGTGTAGAAGATGTTCACTGTGTCCTATGTGGAACTGAAAATGAGAACCATAATCGTATTTTCTTTCGGTGTCTGTTCTCATCTCAGGTGTGGCAAAAGGTACTTTGTTGGCAAAGATCCATAGGGAGGCTCGAGGATGGGTTGAGGAAATAACTTGGGTAAATTCCCAATGCAAAGGCAAGCAAGCAAGAGCTGAGGTATATAGGATGACACTGGTTGCAAGTGCTTATCTTATTTGGCAAGAGAGGAACCAACAATTTTTCCTAAAGATAACAAGAACCCTTGAAATTCTAGATAAACAGGTTGTTCAAAAGGTGCATATGTGAGGAAGAACAAAACCAAGACTAAGCAATTTATTGCAAACTCTGAATTTCTACCCTGTGTATATGCGAGGTACTTAGCCAGATTTGATGGTGATATTGTAGTAAGGAACTGGTAGTAAAGCACTTAGGAATCATCTAAAAAGTAGGCTCCTTTCTAACTATGATGATACATGGTTTATAGAGACTTGACTTATTATGAACCTGCGTACTCATGTCGGTGCTCAATACTATTCCCAAAATATACTCAACTCATATGCTTTAAAAACAAAACTCTTTTTTTGATTTGAGATAATTACTCAAAATTTAGCGTAAAAGATCTCTTGGAAATCAGTGTTTCCTTTCTTGCTAAAATGTGGAAAACATTTTAATTCTTGGGAGACTTTTGGAAAACACTTCGAACTCAACTTGACTTGACTCTTAACTTTTCTTGAATTTTAATTTATTGATTCAATGTTATGATTCATGTTTACGGATGATTTCTAGATGTTTAGAAGTCATTTAGAGTTGTTAGAATCGATAGAAAGTATTAGTTCACTTTAGAATGACTCAAACGGGCTAAACGACGAAAAACGAGTTGGGCGAATGATCTTGACGCACTGCTAGCGCACCGCGCAAGCCCCTTCCATTCAGAAATCAATTTCTGGTGCACTGCTGGTGCGGCGCCCCAGCCTTCCTGGCACTATGGGGGGGACGTCGCGCCAGCATACCGCTAGGCGAAATCCTGACTAATTTTCTTCTTGTTTTCTTACCTTAAATAGATGTAGTTTGATTGTTTTTCTCAAATTCACATTAGATTCATGTACCCAAATAATATACACAAGAATATAACGCAAAACAACTCTAATAATTGACATTAAACTCTCAAGAACTCCTCAATCTCAACCCAAATTAAAGAATGAAACAATTCAAGAACACAACTCAAGAACATCAAATTCTCAACCTTTTTAGGACAAAATTAGAGTGGGTAAAACATATTGTTGTGTGAGTGAATGAATCCAACGATGTGTTAACTCACATACCTCATAGGATTAAATCCTTGGCGAATCCACAACCAAAATTGCACGAGTTTGACGTATCTTGAGCTTTTCTTCTCCGTTCTCCTCTTTTCTCTTTTCTCCAAACCCTAAAGTGAATTTCAAATTGTCTGAACTACTATAATTCTGATTCGATCCTAATTAAATTCCTAAAATAGAAATAAAATAATAGGGTATGGAAAAGACCATAATGCCCTCCAAAAATCCGGATTGGACTTTTCTTATCCAAACAACCCAACTTCAAATGGGCATATCTCACACATACGAACTCAGAATCACGCAAATTCGGCAGCGTTGAAAAGATAATTCAAAGATATTTTTTAAGATATCTTGAAACACACATAACTCATCATGTGCTAGGATTTATGATAGATTGAAATTGACACAAAACTCATTCTTAAGTTAGCTTTTGTCAAATTTCCAGATTTTTCATTCCTTCCAAAAATGACTCTTTTTAATTCTAGCTCTTTCTAGTTCTTTCGATTAGCGAGATGTTACAAAGTTGAACAAAAACATGAAGGAGTTGATAGGAGCAACGCTCTTTAAATATCTCCGACAGTTGTGCAAGTCCAGATTTCTGTACAATCAACGGAAAATAAGTTATTTGACAAACATAATAATAAATACAAGCATCAATATTACATAAACTAAATGTAGATGATATGTTAATTTGTGGTATCTTAACAATATTTAGAAAAGGAAACAAGTAGTTCTTGTATTCATAAAAAACGTATAGTGTTATATCCACTTTTTCAGAATAACTGTCTGCTAAGTTTAATACAACAGAATATCATAATAAAATAATATTTGAATACTATGCATATCAGGGCAAAACAGAAGCTCGACACATGGGACAATCTTTTTTCCTCAGCAACCATTGTTTGTGTGTTGAAGAAATGAGTATATATAGAGTTCAACTCCAGATTTTTTTATTTATCTTTGAAGGAAGAGAGTATAAGGTTGAAGAAAAGAGTATAACTAGAGTTGGGTATTCATATTTTGTTTTATGGAAACTTAAGGTGGAAAGAATGTAAAGTTTTCTATTTATTTATTTCTCCTACTTTCTTTAGTAATACGATTTAAACAAGGAGAAGGAAAAGGGAATATAATTAATTTCCTACTAATTTTTTTTTGGTAAATAGAGGCTATTTAAATTACCAGTAAAAACATATATCAAATAAAAGAAAAAATAATGGAACATATAGTAGTGTCACCAAGAATGTTCAAGTGAAAACAACTAAGATACACCCAACCACCCCACCCCAAACCCCCCGATCAGGACCCACTCAATAAGATTGGAGGCCTAAAGCCAAACTTTAGTGAGGGGCCCAAATATGTATCACATTTATTTTTTGGGATGCAACAATTAAAATTATTTAGGAGTTCTTGATTATCATGAACTATGCCACATTTATCACCAACTTCTTCTAGATTTTCTTTTGGAATGTTATTATCATCTAACTCAACTCTATTGGTGACTTGTTCATTTCAAGAACATCCCGATGCATATATTTCAATTCGAGATCTATTATTTGTTAAAATTCTATCAAGTGCTCTATTTGGGATTTTATTTAATTCTTTAAGTTTTTTCTTTCTCTTTTATGTAATACACAAACATATTTTCTATTTGACATTTAAATTTAATAAGTTTAATAATAACTAAAACGAGAAAACTTTCAAGCCCCGAGCTTACACCCTGGATGTGGCCGTCACTCAATGATCATTGTTGACCTTAAGCGGGCCCTTGACCAGACTTACTTAACTCAGTGGAAGACAACATTCAATACTATAATGATTAAATGACTGAACTAAACTAAATAATAAGACAACTGGAATGTTCTCAAGATTTAAACATTCAACTTGGCCAAAGTGGCAACCCAAGTCCTTAACAAAAGAATGATAAGGTAAAGACTACTGAACTACTAACTGTCTATCTATGAAGCATTCTAAAACTAAGATGGATGTTGGGTCAGACCCCACAATATCCTAAAAAAAAGACTGAAAGCAATAAATGTGTCCTCCATAATGCAATGAGGCTCACCACTGACTCCGAGTACTCAGCTGGATCAAAGAGGCGTTGGATAATGCTGATCCTGGTTACCTCCGTCTGTATCATGATACGATTCACGCCAACTAACATCAGTACATTGAATGTACGAGTATGCAAGTTGGAATGCGAAATAATATAGTCTAGAAAAAGAGTATGAAGAAACACTTACCTTGGCTTTGCTAAACTTATGAATAACATAACCAACAAAAATTGACTTATTTCAATATGAAGCAAATCTAAAAACATATGCAATATAAAGAAAATTATTTGGAAACATGCTATGAGTTCTAGATGTATACAAGGATACAATAATTCTGAGATGTATGTGAAAATACAAGTAAACAGATGTATATAAAATACAATACTTTTCTGGGAGTTTCTCTAACCGACAACAATAACTTAAGAGCTACAGTGATGATACATTGATCTACCTCACGCTGCCAGCGCATCCTATAACTGGCCAAAGGTATAAGACTTGAACTGCCTAATGGATCCACTAGCCTACTGTGAAAATGTTCAACTAAAAAGTATGACCCTTTTCTACCCATGGTGGCTACATGGTTTATGGAGAATGTGAGTTGTATGAACTCTCTGCAATATCAGTGTTCAATACTACTCCCAAAATATAATGACTCTTATGTTTTAAAACACACTGTGGTTTGAGATTAGTGCTTAAAAATACTTAGCTCAAAGGCTGTCTTGGAAATCTTTGTTTCCCTGCTTGCTTAATTTTGAAAGCTATTTCTCTTTAACTGAAAACTATCTCGAAGTCTTTTGGGAAGCCTCGTTTTCCCTTCTTTTTAATTGTGAAAACATTTTAAGTTCTTTTGGGAATACTTAGTTCCCATATACTGCTTAGAAGGAATACTTCACTTTACTCTGAACTGAACTCGAGCATAAGTTTTAAAACGACACTTAAAACTTTTTTAAAGACTTATGAAAACTTGAAATGAATTTCTCTTTTTTATAATCTTTAGTCCTTAATCAAACAAATCGTTAAGTATTAAAACAAGTTAATGCATTTGCAAAAGACTTCATGAAAGGAGTTTTCTAGACTTGGCTCTAACTTTCCCTTGAATATGAAGTTATGGATTGAAGGTTGTAAATTTGTGTTTCTGGATGATTTCTAGGTGTTTAGAAATTATTTGAAGTACTTAGAATCATTTGAAGGTGTCAATGTACCTTAGAAGGACTTAACTAGGCTAAACTGCGAAAATTGGGCGAAAAGCGCCGACTCGGGCACGTTCAGGGAGCGTTGCGCCATCTTCATCTTACCGAGGTTTGGTTCTATTGCACTGGTGGCGCGCCGCGCCAGGCCCTAAGTGACTAAGGCCAGTTTCTGGCACACTGCAGGCGCGACATGCCTGGCCTTACCCGGGTGCGTCTGGCAAATTTTATAACTCGTTTTTCATATGTAAACCATCCAAACCTCCCTAACTCTTTAACCAAACACTTGGTACCATTGGTACCGTCAATACCCATTGGATTCAACTCGAAAACAACCCGTAGAATCAAGAATCAAACAATAAGGCGTCCAACAATTCAATCAACGAGAACTCAACAATATTCATCAAGAACTTCATTTTTCATCATTCGATCTACTAAACATCGATGAATTTAAATGAGTTGGTGTGTGGTTGAACTAATCCAACACGAAAAGATCTCACATACATTGATAGGGTTCGCCCCCGATGAAATCCACTTAAAGTTCTTAGTGGAACCTTGATCTTTCTCCCTTCTCTTTCTTCCCTTCTCTTTTTTCCCAAGCCCTAAGCGTTTATTTAATTTTCTAAAACTAACTTAAGGCTTATTTTAACCCCAATTAAACCCTTAAAATAATTGGTGAAAAAACTAGTTTGCCCTTCATTAAATTCGGATTGGGACATTCCTCAATCAAACAACCCAAATTCCGATAAGCATATCTCCCTCATTCAATATCAAACATGTACAAACTAGGCGGCTCTAGAAGGATATCTCCAAGGGCTTTCCAACCATATCAAGAACTACCCCTAACTCACCCTGAGCTAGATGTGATGGCCGTTTGAAAATGACAAAAACTCACTACTTAAACTTAGAATATTTTCTAGATTTTTTCTTTTGTTTCCAGAAGTGATTATTTTTACTTTCTTAGCTTATTCCTAGCTATTTTGAGTTACGAGATTTTACAATATCTCCCCTTTGGGAACATTCATCTTCAAATGAAATTTCTTTCACTAAGCTAAGAATAGTAACCTCAAGTTTAACACTCAACAATCACAAGAAAGTGACAACATGCTTACTCATAGTTTATAAAGTACCAAAAAGAAAATTAGTACCTTGAGTTGTATTCTCTACGGATTCAAAGAGATGTGGATATCTCTTCTTCATATCCTCTTTATCTTCCCAAGTTGCTTCTTCAACAAATTGGTTCCTCCAAAGGACCTTGACTGATACAACCTCCTTTGTTCTCAACTTGCGAACTTGGCGATCTAGAATCTGAACTGGAATCTCTTCATAGGATGAGTTATGCTTAATCTCAACATTTTCTGTTACTTCAATTAACGAAGTATCACCCATGCATTTCTGCAACATGGAGATGTGAAATACCAGATGAACCGCTGCTAACTCTTGTGGTAGCTCCAACTCATAAGCTACATTGCCAATTCGTTTGGATATTCTATAAGGACAAATATACCAGGGACTAAGTTTCCCATTCTTACCAAACCTCATAACACCCTTCATGGGTGAAACTTTATGTATACCCAATTATCCACTTCAAACTCCAACGGCCTTCTCGTAACATATGTGTAGGAATTCTGACGACTCTGTGTCATTTTCAATCTCTCTTGAATCACCTTCACCTTATCCATAGCCTGGTGAACTAGATATGTTTCTATTAACATTGCTTCACCAACCTCGAACCACCCAATAGGAGATCTGCATCTTCTTCCATAAAGAGCTTCGTATGGAGCCATTTGGATGCTCGAATGGTAGTTGTTGTTGTAAGAAAACTCAATGAGAGGTAGGTGATCATCCCAATTCCCCTTGAAATCAATCACAAAATCCCTCAACATGTCTTCTAAGGTTTGGATAGTACGCTCCACTTGCCCATCCATCTCAGGATGCAAAGTAGTGCTAAATTTCACCTATGAACCCAAACCTTTCTGGAAAGATTCCAGAACTGAGTATTAAATTGAGCACCTCTATCTGAAATGATCGAAATTGAGACTCCATGAAGTTTCACCACCTCCTGAATGTATAACTTTGCATAATCCTCTGCCGAATGAGTGGTCTTTACCGACAAGAAGTGGGATGATTTTGTTATTCTATCAACAATCATCCAAATTGAATCATGCTACTTGCAGGACCCTAGTAACCCTCTAATAAAGTCCATATTAATCAGCTCTCACTTCCATTCTAAAATTTCTATATTTTGAACTAAACCTCCAGACCTTTGGTGTTCAACCTTCACTTGCGACAATTCAGGCACTTGGAGACAAATTCGGCAATACCCTTATTCATACCATTCCACCAATATATTTCTCTCAAATAGCGGTAAATCTTCACCAGATAAATTGAATATCTAGAGCTATGAGCTTCCTCCGTGATCATTTGTCACAGTCTATACACCATATGTACACAAAATCAACCTTGATATCTCAATACACAATCTCCTCCTTGTTCAAAAGCTAATACTCATTGCTTATGAACATTTGCCTTCAATTCAAGCAAAATGGTATCTTGGTCTTGCTTCTCTTTCACTTCTGACACTAATGATGACTCAACCCCATTTGTCACCACTATTCCTCCTTTTGTGGAATCCATGAGTCGAACTCCTAGGTGTGCAAGTCTATGCACATCTTTCGCCAGTTCCTTTTTTTCTTCCTCAAAATGGACGGTACTACCCATAGACAACCTGCTTAAGGCATCAACAACAACATTAGCCTTACCTGGGTGGTAAAGAATGCTCATGTCATAATCTTAGGGCAATTCTAACCACCTCCTTTGTCTGAGATTAAACTCTCTTTGAGTGAACATATATTGTAGGCTCTTGTGATCAGTGAAGAAAACAACATGAAGACCATACAAATAGTGACACCATATTTTCAGGGCAAAAACTACAGCATCCAACTCTAAGTCATGGGTTGAGTAATTGTTGTCATGAACTTTCAACTATCTAGAGGCATAATCTATCACTTTTCCATTCTGCATTAGAACACAACCCAAACCAACTCAAGATGCATCACAATACACCACAAAACCTTGAGTAACTTCTGGTAAGGTCAAAACTAGGGCAGTAGTCAACCTCTTCTTCAACTCCTGAAAGCTTTTCTCACAAGCTTCATACGATTTAAACTTCACTAATTTCTAAGTTAACTTCGTCAAAGGAGATGAAATTGATAAAAACCCCTATACAAACCTTCTATAATAGCCAGGTAAACCTAAAAAGTTCCTAATATTAGTTGGAGATGTAGGCCTAGGCAAATTCTACACTGCCTCAATTTTCTGGGTATCAACTCTAATACCCTTACCAAAAACTATGTGAACCAAGAATGCCATAGACTCAAGCCCAAACTCATACTTAGAGAACTTGGCACACAACTCTCTATCTTTCAAAGTCTTCAGAACTATTCTGAGTTGACTAGCATATTCCACTTCATTCCTTTAATAGATTAGTATGTCATCCATGAAGACGATAACAAACATATCTTAATAAGGTTTGAAGACTCTATTCATAAGATCCATGAATGTTGCAGGTGCATTGGTCAAACCAAAGGACATGACCAAAAACTCATAATACTCATATATGATTCTGAAAGTTGTATTTGCAATATCATATTCCCTCACTTTTAACTGATGGTAGCCAGATCTGAGATCTATTTTTGAGAAACAACAAGCACCCTATAGCTTATCGAAAAGATCATCAATCCTTGGAAGAGGATACTTATTCTTGATGGTAATCTTGTTAAATTGACGGTAATCTATATACATCCTAATGGAACAATATTTCTTTCTTACAAACAATACATATCCTAAGGGAACCATCTTTCTTTCACACAAACAAGACCGGAGTACCCCAAGGTGAGACACTTGGTTAAATGAAACCTTTATCTAATAGATCTTTTAATTATTCTTTCAACTCTTTCAACTCTGTTGGTGCCATTCTATATGGAGGAATAAAGATAGGACGAGTATCTGGAAGAAGATCTATACCAAAGTTTATCTCTTTTTTAGAAGGGACTCCGAGAAGATCAACTGGAAAGACTTCCGGAAACTCTTTCACTACTAGAACTAACTGAATAAGAGGTATTTCAACACTAGAGTAATTAACTCGGACTAAGTGATAGACACACCCCTTAGAAAGTAACTTCCTCGCCTTAAGGTATGAAATGAATCGACCCTTAACAATTGCTGAACTACTTTTCCATTCTAAGACTTGCTCATTTGGAAACTGAAACTTGACAAGTCAAGTTCTACAATCAACTGAGGCATAGAAGGCATGAAGCCAATCCATACCCAAAATGACATTGAAGTCTACCAGGTCTAACTCCATGAAATCAGCCATGGTACTCTTATGATTGATGGAGACAGGACAATTACGATAGAATCTTTCGACTAGAATGGATTCACCAACAGGTGTGGTGACATTGAATGGTTCACTTAGTTGCTCAGGAATATTATCAAAGTTCATAGCAACATATGGAGTAGCAAAAGATTAAATCGCTCCTAGTCTAGCAATGCATAAATAGTAAATTCAAAGACTTGAATCATACCAGTGACAACATCTGGCGAATTCTCATGCTCCTGGCAATTGTTGAGAGCATACAAGCGATTTGTTCCTCCGCCAGTACCAGAAGTATACTCCCCCAGGTGAAGCCCTGTCTGGTGGAGAAACTGATGAAGACTGGTCTCTATTGCCCCCATTACCACTTTCTTGCTTGTTCTTCAGACACTCCCTCATGAAATTCCCAGTCTGAACGCACTTGAAACAACCAATGGATCCCTCACGACAAACACCGGAGTGGTTCCTACCAAACTTGGCACAGGAAGAAGGCTTACTACCCCTTTGCGCCACAATACCATGTGAATATTCAGGTTTAGCTCTGGAATTCTGACCATAGTACTCACCTTTGTTCTTAGGTGCAGGTACACTAGCAGATGATAGGGCAGGACCCTTCTGTTTCTATTGGAAGGATAACTAGTTGGCATTACTCTTATGCTGCCTGGACTCATTCCCTGTCCTTCCTCTCTTGTTTATATACTCTTCTCTGTTCCTCATCTTCTCTTCTTCAACTTTATGCACATACACCATTAACCTGGATATGTCCATGTTGCCTATCAGCATTGCAGCACTGCCCTCTTTGCTTCATGCATGGCCCAAACCAGCGACAAACAGACACATCCTGCTTCTCATGTCCTTAACCATTTCAGGAGCATAGCAGGACAACTAAGTGAATTTCAACCCATACTCATGAACACTCAAAGTGTCTTGCTTCAGGGTAAGGAACTCTCGTACCTTATCCTCTTTCAATTCTCAAGGAAAGAAACTCCCAAAGAAAGCCTCTTCAAAATAGGCCCAACTCGGATGTGGTGCATCCTTATCTCTGCCCTTGTTCCACTGATCGAACAAAGTCCTAGACACATTCTTCAGTTGATATGCAACTAGCTCAACTCTTTCAGCATCAACCACATGCATCACATCAGAAACCTTCTTCATCTCTTCCACAAAGTTTTCCGGATCTTCAGTAGTGCTTGAACCTGTGAAACTTGGGGGATTCATCATCAAGAACTCACGAATCCTTGAAGTGTCAGCCTCTTCTTGTCGAGATCCTCTCTATTGCCCTACTCGATTAGTCACCGCTTAACATAACATCCGGATAGCCTCACGGAACTCAACATTGGTGACTTTTCCTTGAGGTTGCACATTCGGTGCATTAGGTACCTCTCGTTCCTTAATATTCCTTCAAGTTGGACGACCTCTTTCTGCTCTCGTGGAGGCATCATGATCTGAAACACACGCAAGCATGAATTAGAGAGAATCTTTTTAGAGATAAACTCTAACACATGAAAAGGAATATGAAAGAAGTGAGAAGTTCCTAAATGTTGTAACCTCCTAATTATAGATGTGACGTGCTTCACACTGATAACTAGGACTCTACAGACACGCCTTCATACACTCCCTAGGACTTTTGAACTCTGGCCTCTGATACCAAGTTTGTCACGTCTCGATCCTACACCCTGGACGTGGCCGACACTCAATGACCAATGATAGCCTTTAGAGGACCCTTGGCCTGGCTTACTTAACTCAGCGGAAGACAACATTCAATACTATAATGATCAAAGAACTGAATTAAAGTGAATAATAAGATAACTGGAATGTTCTCAAGATCTAAACATTCAACTTGGCCAAAAGTTGCAACCCAAGTCTTTAACATAAGAATGAGAAGGTAAAGACTACTAAACGACTAACTTTCTATTTATGAATCCTTCTAAAATGAAGATGGATGTTGGGACAGACCCCACAACATCCTTAAGAAAAGACTGAAAGCAATAATTGTGTCCTCCAGAATGCATTGAGGCTCATCACTGACTCCGAGTACTCAGATGGATAAATGAGGCGTTGGATAATGCTGATCCTGGTTACCTGCATCTGCGTCATGATACAATGCAAGCCAACTGGCATCAGTACATTGAATGTACGAGTATGCAAGTTGGAATGCGAAATAACATAGGCTAGAAAGAGAGTATGAAGAAACACTTACCTTGAATCTACTCAACTAATGAATAACATAACCAAATAATGCTGACTTATTTTAATATGAAGCAAATTAAAAAACATATGCAATATAAATAAAATTGTTTGGAAACATGCTGTCAGTTTTAGATGTATACAAGGATACAATAATTCTGAGATGTATGTGAAAATACAATTAAACTAATGTATATAAAATACAATACTTCTGTGGGAGTTTCTCTAACCGAAAATCATCACTTTAGATCTGGAGTGTTGATACAACGATCTACCTCACGCTGTCAGCGCATCCTATACCCGGCCAACGGTATAAGACCTGAACTACCTAATTGGAACCACTAGTCTACTTTGAAAAGGGTTCATCTAAAAAGTATGACCCTTTTATACCCATGGTAGCTACATGATTTATGGAGGCTGTGAGTTGTATGAACTCTCCCCTATATCGATGCTCAATACTACTCCCAAAATAAACTGTCTCTTCTGTTTTAAAACACACTGGTTCTATAATTTGAGATTAGTGCTACAAAATAATTAGCTCTATGTCTATCTTGGAAATCGTTGTTTCCCTACTTGCTTCATTTAGAAAGCTATTTCTCTTTAACTGAAAACTAGCCCGAAGGCTCTTGGGAAGTATCATTTTCCCTTTTTTTTTAATTGTGAAAACATTTCAAGTTGTTTTGGGAATAGTTAGTTCCCATATACTAATTTGAAGGAATACTTCACTTTACTCTGAACTGAACTCGAGCTTAAGTCTTAAAAACGACACTTAAAATATTTTTAAAGACTTATAAAACATGAAATGAATTTCTCATTTTTTTTATCTTTAGTCCTTAATCAAACTGACTTTTAAGTCTACTAAACAAGTTAATGCATTTGCATTAGGTGTTTAGAAATCATATGAAGTACTTTGAATCATTGGAAGATGTTAATGTACCTTAGAAGAACTTAACTAGGTTAAACTACGAAAACTGGGCGAAAAATGCCTACTCGGGTGTGTTCGGGGAGCGCCGCGCCAGCCTCATGTGACTGAGGCTTGATTCTGGCGCACTGATGGCGCACCACGCCAGGCCTGAGTTATTGAAGCCAGTTTCTTGCGCATTGGAGACGTGACGTGCCTGGCCTTTCCAGGTGCGTCTAACAAAGTTTTCAACTTGTTTTTCATCTCTTAACCCTCCAAACCTCCCTAACTCATTCACCAAACACTTGGGACCATTAGTACCCCCAATACCCACTGGATTCAACTCGAAAACAACCCGGAGAAACAAGAATCAAACAACAATAGGCATCCAACAATTCAATCAATGAGAACTCAACAATATTCTTCGAGAACTTCACTTTTCATCATTTGATCTACTCAACATCGCTAAATTTAAACAATCTTTCATGAAGTGTTCTTTTAATTTTCTCAACATAACTTCCACTACTTGAGATAGTAGTTTTCTTATGTCTAGTAACGTTTCTCTCACTATATAAATGCAATGAAACATCAATTTTGACATACCCATTGGATGTTCTTGAGCGTCTAAATTTACAATTGACTTATTTGTTATTTTTTTGTTCTATTCCTGTAAAACTAGTTTACTTCTAGGAATATGGTTTACTAAATGATCCTTTTTTAAAAAATCAGACATGTGTGTTAACACTTGCCGTATTTTCTTTAGGAAATTATAATAAACCTTTTTTTATTCTTCAGGATATCCAATTAACACACACATTTTATTCTTAATTCCAATTTTCTTATTCTTCCACAAAGCACAGGTGCTGGACAATCCTATATAACATGTCACATATTAGACTTACGTCTAATTAAACTAGTTCTATAGTTTTTCAAAGTAGTGATTTGAAAGAAATTGAATCCAGAATCTGATATGTAGTTATTAGAACCTTTTCGAAAAGAAATAAAATAACTAATAATAAGTCAATAATTAATCTTTTCATCTTTATAACAATCTTCTTTTCTCTTCTACACCAATCTATTATAGAATGTCTGGTGTAGATAATTGAAATGCAATTATTCTATAATATTTGTGACTCAGGAGCTCTGCACAGAGGTTTAGGTCACCACAATCAGATTGCAATGACTTAATATATTTTCCATTATATTATTTTCATTTTTCATAAATATTTTGATTAGTTTTATCAAGACATTCAAACTAACAAAGCATTGAAAAATATATACATATCATGAGTAACTGTTTGTGGAAATCTCAGAATACTCAAATTCGCCTCTTGCATGAATGTTCATTTACCTCACAAATCAAAATAGAATAATTCAACTTATCACTACAACTTTTTCCCTTTTTAAGAGGAAACGTCTCTTAGTTATTTTTGCTTCTAAACAGAACTCACATGTTGGTAGTGACTTCACTTTCAATGAACTATTATGTCCATTCATTAACCAACCTTGAAGTTCTATTCAAAATAAATAACTTAGATGAAGTGTACAATAAGTTTCATTCAATTTTAAAAATACTTTCTTTTATTAGATAGATTAATAATGTCATGACCCGAGTCTACACCCTGAAGTGGCCGACAATTAAGAATCATTGGTGGTCCCCAAGTGAATACTCACCATGACTGACTACAAGCGGAAGACTAACTTAAGCATGAAAAAGCTTAAAAACTGAATAAGAATTCATGAAAAACATAAATACAAAGTTGTAACTCAAAAGAAAACTCTGAATAATAATATATATTCAACTCGCCCAAAATAGGCAACTTAAGTCTTTAAAACATTTAACAAAATAAATGAAGACTTCTGAAACTCTACTGTCTATCTATGAAGACTCTAAATGACGATGATGGAAGTCAGGACAAGACCCACAACCTCCTTACAGCTGAATATAAATGGAATCCTCCGGAAGCAAGGAGGCTCAACATAGCTAACTCGAACTCCATGTGACATCATTAATGAAGCTCCTGTTGAAAATCCTGAATACCTGGATTTGCATCATGAGAATATACAGGCCAAATGACTTAGTATGTGGAATGTATGAGCATGTAAGGGGAATAATAAAATATGAAATAAGCTTGAACTTGATAAAAATGAAAACATACTTACCTTTTTTTCAATCTTACTCAACTTAAGGAATGCACAAGGATAAGATACTCAACTCAAATATTAGATACTCAACATCAAAGATATGTTATTCGACTCTAGTTACTCAACTCTGGATACTCAACTCAATATAAAGCAACAATACACTTGCAATTTATGAAAAGCTTTTCAAAACTGTAAAAACGACTTAGTTCGTTAAAGAAAATGCAATAACAAAATCTAATTTACTTCTCTAATAAAGTAATATAGTTTATGTGGGAGTTTCTCTAACTGAAAACCATCACTTAAGAGCTATATTGATGATACAACATTTTATCTCACGCTGTCAAGGACCATCCTATACCTTGCCATCAGTATAGGACCTAACTTAACTTAGTGGATCCACTAGTCTATGCGACCCTTTTCTACCCATGGTGGCTACATGGTTTTCATAGAGACTTGAGTTTATATGAACTCGCATACCCATATTGGTACTCAATACAACTCCCAACATATTCTTAGCTCATTATGTTTAAAAACATACTTCTTTAGTGATTTGAGATAATTTCTCAAAAACTTAGCTAAAAGTCTATCTTGGAAATCTCAGTTTCCTCTCTTGCTTCATTTAGAAAGCGATTACTCTTTTCTAAAAACTAACCCGAAGGCTCCCTACGGAAAAACTAGCTCAAAGGATCTTTTGGAAATCTCAGTTTCCGTTCTTATCTTAAATGTGAAAACATTTACTTTTAGAAATACTTAGTTCTTATATATCATTTTAAAGAAAATAAACTTTACTCTTACTCTTTACACAACTTCAAAGTTTAAGTCATAAAACAAAGTTTAAAATTTGTAAAAGATTACTTAAAATATGATTCATGTTGAATGATGGAGATGAACGACTCAATGCAAGGTTGTCAATAACCATAGATAGAACTCAATACTTGGAACTCAAGAACTTCAATGATACTACTCATCTCAAGATTTTTCGACTTAAACTGTTCATCCAGAATTATGGGCATGAAATATTCAACTCAAGTACTCAAAGATACTTCTCAAAAGGGATTAGGAACTCAACACATAAAGGCTTAGAACTTGAAGATGACACTTTTTTGAAAGATGCTCAACTTACGAAGTTCATAAAAAATTATGGGCATGAAACAACTCAACTCGATGGTTTACATAACTATATGGAAATTGTCACGACCCAAGTCTACACCCTGGACGTGGCCGGCACTCAAAGACCATTGTTGGTCCCCAAGCGAACCCTCATCCTGGCTGACTACAAGCGGAAGACTAACTTAAGCATGCAAAAGCTTAAAATCTCAGTAAAAACTTATGAAACTCAAATTACAATGCTTTAACTTAATTGAAAACTCAGAATAATAAAATAAATTATTCAACTCGCCATAAAATAGGCCACTTTAGTCCTTAAAACATTTAATAAAATAAATAATTAATACAAACTCCTCAACTACACTGACTATCTATGAAGCCTCGAACTGATAATGATGGAAGTCGGGACAAGACACACGACCTCCTAACTAAACTGAGAAGTAAATAAAATCCTTCGGAAACAAGGAGTCTCACCATAGCTAACTCGAACTCTCGGATGTATCAACAAAGCTCCTATTGATGATCCTGAATACCTGTGTGTCCATCATCAAAAGATGCAGGCCAAATGGCTCAGTACGTGGAATGTATGAGATTATAAAGAATAAAACATAGGTTTGAACTTGATAAAAATGAAACATACTTACCTCTTTTCAACTCAACTCAAATCAAGCATAAGATACCCAAATCAAAGATTAGATATTCAACTCAAAGATTAGATACTTAACTTCAAAGATATGATACTTGACTCAATAAAGCACAAATGAACTCAAGATACTCAACTCAAAATACTCAACTCTTGATACTTAACTGAACTCATTTTAATATAAAGCAGTTTAAAACAAGTGCAATATAAAGAAAAGCTGTTTAAAAGCATGATGTTAACTCAAAATAATAATATCATAAAAGACATATCATGCTCCCTCTCAAAGTATACTTGTGTAATGCATGAATGAAGTCCCATACCTCCACTCATACTAAGAAAAACCCCTTGAGGAACCATGTAATTAATACTATGAGAGTTTCTCTAACTGACAACCATCACTATGAGACTAGGTGATGATACAACGTTTTACCTCACGCTGTCAAGGACCATCCTATACCTTGCCATCGGTATAGGACCTTACTTAACTTAGTGGATCACTAGATTAACTTACATGATCATCTAAAAAGTATGACTCGTTAATACCCATGATGACTACATGGTTTACATGGAGACTTGAGTTAATATGAACTCTCATCCCCACATCGGTGCTCAATACTACTCCCAAAATATAATTTAGCTCACGATTTTAAAATAACTTCCTTCCTCTGGGTTGAGATAATTTGCTCAACCCTTTTTATCTTTAAAAAGCCCTCTTGGAATCAATGTTCCCTTTTCTTGCTCAAAACTCTTTTGAAAATCTTAGTTTCCTCTTTAACTTAAATGTGAAAATATTTATAATCTTAGAGAATACTTAGTCCCCTTATAGATTTTGAGAAATGAGCTCAACTCTTAGGGAATACTTAGTTCCTTATATTACTTTGAAGGAAGATCTTCAACTCTTTACTATTTACTTGACTTGAACTTTAAGTCTTTATAACAAAGTGAAACATTTGCGAAAGACTTTAGGAAACTTTATAAACTTTACTTTGACTTGCTCTTAATTTCTAGCCTTGACTCTTAACTTTCCTTGAATTGAAGTATGGATTCAAGGTTCATGATCTCATGTTTATGGATGATTTCATGATTTTTAACTTGGAGAGTTCATGCGGAATTATGAGCATGAACTACTCAACTCGAGAACTAAAAGGTACTTCTTAACTCAAGATTGTTCGACTTATAGGGTTCATGCGAAATTATAGGCATGAACAATTCAACTCAAGGACTTCATGGGTAACATGAAATAGTCCCATGATTAGAAATATAATCTCAAAAGGAATAAGGAACTCAATACTCAAGACTTAGAACTTGGAGATACTACTCCTCTCAATGATACTCAATTTATGGAATTCATGCGGAAGTTATGGGTATGAACGAATCGGCTCGAAGGTCTAAGTACTAGATGGAACTTATGTATATGAATCTGATAATCCTCGTACTTACTTCCTCAAAACTTAGTTCAAATAAATGGTTTACCTCAAAGGATTCACTATCGAACTCAAAAGCTTTCTTGAACAATACTCTTAACTCTCTCTCTCTTGAATGTGAATAATGAATTCAAGGGTTTTGGTTCATGACATAGAGGATCTAGGTGATATTGTAGACTCGTGAATACATTCTCCTCACTTTCATTTTCACTTGCTTGACTCTTGAAACAAGTTACTAGAAGTTGTAGAAGACTCCTAAAAAAGACTCAAAGTGACTCTCTCAAAAGGTTCGGGAGAACTCTCAAAACTTGATATTAACTTTACCTTGAATTTGAATTATTATTTCAAGGTTATGATTCATGTTATGAATGATTTTCAAGTATTTAGAAGTAATTTAAAGTGTTTAGAATCAAAAGGAGTGAAAATATACTTTAAATGAGCTCAAACGGAGCGACCGGGGGTAAACAGGGTGGGGCAAGAGACCCTGGGGCTATGAGTGGAGAGGGGAGCCAACCCTGAAGTATAGAGAAGGGTTTGGGGCGCTCTTTCAGGCGTGCCACGCCAGGATCCAACCCAGAAATTCTGCCGAACGTTCTTGCTCGTTCTCTCACCCTAACTCGCCTAAAATTGAATGGTTTATTCCCCAATCACTTGGATTTGATTACTAAACTTAATTAAACTCTAATCTACTGAAAAAACACTCAAATTAATCTGTTTCATCTCAAGAATTCATCAAAAATCCAACATAGCAAGATTTAGAATGAACCTCAAGGACACCTATCAAGAACTCAAATCTTTAAACTTTAAGCATGAAATTTTGCTAAAAAATAACATGATTGGCGTGTGGGTGAATGAACCCAACACTTTGTAAGCTTACATACCTCTTAGGGATTAAACCCATGGCGAAAATCTGCAACTAAACTCAAGAACGTCGATGAACGCCTGCATGCTTTCCTCTATTTTCCTCTTTTCTCTTCTTTTCTCTTCTTGTCTCTTCTTGAACTCTCAAATAAAACCCTAGGCATATATTAAGATTATAACACTGAACCTAAAAGGATTAGACCCTTAGATATTACTAAAAATGAATTAAATTTGGTTGGATAAGGAAAGGACTAAAATACCCCTCACTATTTTCGGCTAACTTTCCTTAACTGGATAGCCTAACTTCAAAAGGTCATATCTTACTCATACGAACTCAAAAATTAGCAAACTCGACGGTGTTGAAAAGATAATTCAAAGATCTTTCCTATGGTATCTTTCAGAACACGTAACTCATCCTGTTCTAGGATTTATGGTTGTTTGAAGTTGACACAAAACACATACTTAACTTAACCCTCCAAATTTCAGATTTTTGTTATTTTCAATTTAGTTCTTTTTGGTACTCAAGGTGCTACATTTGGTCACCTGACCTTAATACTTAAGAAAATTTTAATTCCTTTGTAAAATCTCACTTACTATGAAGAATGGTTCGAGACTTAGTTTGAATTTTTTTTGGGGTGTTACAGAAATCATGTATAAGACTCTTCTTATTCTCTGACTTACATCCTCAAGACTTAGTTCAAATCGATAGTTAATCTGAAAGGATTCACAATTGAACTCTACTCTTAACTCTACTCTTAACTCTCTCTTGAATGTGAATTATGAATTCAAGAGTTATAGTTCATGATAAGAAAGATTGCATGATGACAAGGTATACTCATTAATACATTATTCTCACTCTCACACTCACTTGCTCGAGTCTTGAAACAAGTTGTTAGAATTTGTAGAAGACTCCTCAAAAAGACAAAAAAGGATTTTCTGACAAAATATTCGAAAGAACTGTCAAGACTTGACTCTCAACTCTACCTTAAATGTGAATTATGAATTCAAGATTGTGATTTGTGATTGAAAGGTCTCATAATTTTTAGGAATGATTTTAGATAGCTAAACATGAGAAAATATTGAAAACCAATATTTGAGAGTGGGTTCGCGACACAGAGAGGCTTTAAAATTTGGTTTCAAAAACGTCTTTTCAGGAAGAACACCTCATGCCAGCTCCACGACGCGAAACAAAAATTTCCAAATCTGGGAACCTGCCAGCGACACGCATACCACCTCCAGATTTTTTCCGACGAAATTTCTTCTTCGTTTCTAACCCCAATTCGCCTAATTCAGTTCTTTTTCTCAATCACTCTTTAGATTTAGATACCAAGCAAATGTACACTAGAATCTAACTCTAACCATTCTATAAATTGACACATTAACCTCAAGAACTCTTCAATCTCAGCCCAATTTAAGAACGAAAGCAAATTCATGAATAGATAACACGAACATCAAAGCTTCAACTTTTTGAACAAATTTAAAGTTGAAATTAACCTGATTGTTGTGTGGGTGAACAAACCCAACACTATGGAAGCTTACATACCTCAAATAACCATCTTCTTGAAGAACTCGAAGGAAAATCTTTGAAGAAGAACCCTAAACTTAACTTTTCTTGAATTTCTTGACCGTAGAATCGTTGGAGTGATAGAAAGGGTTTAATTTGTGAAAACTGATTTTGTATACATTTAGGGTAATTTAGATGACCTCCTAAGGGTTTTTAGAATCAAAAAACCGCTAAAGAAATAAATAAAGTGAGCTGGGAGTCTGAATAATTTTTCACAGGGCAGTGAGGTCTGTGTTGGATACGCGTCGCGAAGCCATCGTGGAGCTGCTGCCAGGTTTGCGGGACGTTAGTAAATTCGTCATAACATTTTACTCAGAGCTCGGATTAAAGCAAACTCCTTGGCGTTGAAAAGATGACTCTAAGGCTCTAATTTAATATCTTATGGATCTCCTAACTCATTCTGTTGTCAAAGTTATGGCCATTTGAAATTGACCCAAAACTTTAAAGACTTAGGAATGAATTGAATGCTTTTGTCTTTGGCTCTTCTCGGAACTTAAGGTGCTACATCTAGTGCCCTTAACACTCAAGAAATTTTAGAGTCCTTGCAAAAATCTCACTCGCTACAAATAAGGGTTCGAGTCTTGGTTCAAAAACTTTCTAGGGTGTTACAATATCTCCCCCTTGGGAT
Organism: Solanum sitiens; assembly: GCA_016801875.1. Taxonomy (NCBI): domain Eukaryota; kingdom Viridiplantae; phylum Streptophyta; class Magnoliopsida; order Solanales; family Solanaceae; genus Solanum; species Solanum sitiens. The sequence continues at coordinate 3,873,705 of JABWTJ010000069.1, read as the reverse complement.
TATTCGTCCTCGAATGACGACCGGACTGGTATGGAATGGGTTACTCTTACTAAGGTCTGAGTCTAATGGCCTGCTTTTACTATATTCAAGGTTAACCCAAATCCCTAAGTTCGGATTCTATACTTTTCTATAGGGAATATGGTCTCAAACTATTACTATTTACCACCACATTCAATCTTAGTACTCTAACAACTCCATGGACTCCGACTAATTAGCTCATTACGAAATTCTCAACACTTGACTTGATTTCTCATCTTATCATATCTCTCTTAGGTCTAAAGCTAACACCTGAAGGTTACAGACCTATTCCACATTGACAACTCAATTATGCTATCTAGGCAACCATGGAAAATTATAACTTAATGGAACCTCATCCGATAACGTACCATCTCGGCACACCTCTTAATGCTCTTGTTATTCTTGTAACTTAACCACACTTCACTGCCCTTATCTAAACGTTAGGGTCTCTCTTGTACGACTCATATCTATTGCAGCTAATCACCTCGATTTCTTCAAGTCTTCTAGATCAAATCTTAACACTAACATCATCCCCCTCATGTTTCCATTTTTTTGATCATGACACTCATCTCAAATTCAAACTTCATGTTTATTACTAAACCCGAATGATTGCTCGCTTACTATACTAACTTACAAATATTAGATTAAAGTTAATAAACATTCTCCCACTGAAAAAAATCATGACCAATAGTCAATCCTCACCTCTTAGTATTCATACTTACAATTTACTGTCACATTTCCCTTCACAACTTGAGTACTATTCACTCATTCACTATACTCAATGGCTAATTAGTTCTACAAAACTTTGAATATGATGGGCTCTCAAACAAATTATAAACCTAGCTTAGAACTATCACTTTATGAATACTTCTGCTCTTCCATTCGACACTTATACTTGGTCCTTACCTACACAATGACACTTCATCACAAATAATTAATTTTGAAACTTATAATTTCACACGTATAACGAGTGCATGCAAAGAATTTGAAGATTAAACTCGTCTAACATAATAAAGATCCTAGATACAATTTTGATTATGACGTGTTTAATTGAACATCAAAAATCAAAACACATGATAAAATTATAATTTCGTTAATCCTCCTCCTTATTTAATTTTCTAATGCAAACTCCCTCATGAAGTGCGATATTATACTTACCCCCTTCATTTTGTTTGCTTAATGTTTATCTTCAATTTTATTAATTTAAATAGTTATGCTTCTATCAATGTAGTAAATTTGGTAATTAAAACTACAAAAAGATGAAGTTAAATTACTCACAAATTTTATTGTCGTTAAATTTCTCATATTAAATTACTCACAAATTTTATTATTGTTAAATTGCTCATAGCTAATTAACATCATGATTTTTTATAATCCATCACTAAATAGATTTAACAATATAGATGTGTGTGCATATACACTATAGATATCTCTTATACTATAGTAATATAATCCAAATAAAATTCAAATAACATAACACTAATATGACTTACGCCAATCTCAATAATAGGATGATTTTTAATAGTACTCGACTTGGATTAGGAATCATAATTTAATGACAATAGAATTTGTGTAATATTGATGCTTGTATTTCTTATAATCTTTGTCAATTAGCTTATTTTCCGTTGATTGTCCAAAAATCTGGACTTGCACAGCTTCCAGAGATCTTGCTCCTATCAATTCATTTATGTTGTTGTTCAACTTCTTCTTTGCACCAAGAAAGTCGAAATCAACAAATTCTTGTTTATTGAGTCTTGACATCATGCTTTATAAATTTTAGCTCAAAATAGGCAACTTGAAAACATATTGTTAAGAACTGGAATTTAGAAGCTTTAACATTCTCATATTTGGACTAATTTTTCTGAATGCTAAAACTAATATTTGGTATTTGGTATGATCACATGCATGACTAGAAATCTTTACACACTACTTTCAGAATGAACCCTGATCCTTTAATATAGAGGTTCATAAGTGTATCTAGAGTAATTAACCCAAAAATAATACTTATGTGACTTATTTTCCTACTTATGTGACCCACTCTACGATCATGAAATCTATTTTTTTTGCTGTTCATAATAACGAAATTTAACAAATTGTTTATATTGAGTCTATATACAAATTGAATTTATGATAATATGGGTGATTTTGAAATAAACGTTGCTAAAATAGGACTAAATTTTTGTTTTTCGAAACATAAGGACACAAAACGACATTTACTTCACTTGTATCTTCTACTACCTTTTTCCCACATCGACCTCAGTGAAAAGATTACAATAGAATAAGAACCATAGCGAAGCACTGCATTTCGTCCCTTCGGGGACATCCGATAAAATTGGAACGATACAAAAAATATTAGCATGACCCCTGCATCAAGGATGACATGCACAAATCGAGAAATGATCCAAATTTTTTATTTCGGCGGCGACGGTCACATGAGATTTCTCGAAGTTTGTAAACCTAGTTGAATAAGTATATTGTGATTCTGTTTTACTTCCTTGTGTTTGGACTTAATTTGCATATGAAGTTTTATAAGAATCCCCAAATTCATGTTTTTTCTAAGCAAGTTTAGCCATGTGATTGACAAAGTTTTTTTTCTTTTGTTTGTAATTATATCGTAGTTGGTTACAATTACAATCATTTCAGTTTAGATTGTGAATAGAGCATGATCTGGACCAATAACTCAGCCTTCATTGCTATGATTGCTGATGAGGTGATTCACTATTTAATCTTTCACTAATAATCAATTGCTTTCATATAATATGTTACCTAAAAGGAGTGGAGGTTAGGATTAGGTTAGAAGGTTAGAAGGTTAGCAAGTAGCAGACTGTTGTCGCACTTTCTTTTTCTTCTATGTGTATTACTATTAGTTGCTTTCATTTTATTTGTATATTGCTATTTTGCTGTCATGTTTTCTAGCTACCATGCTTCAATTTATGTTTTCTTTATGTCAAAACGAGGGTCTATCGTTATCAAACTCTCTACCCCATAAAGATAAGGATAAGTTCTTGTAAATCCCCTACCCTCCCAGACCTCACTTGTGGGATTATATTGAGTATGTTGTTGTTGAACGGATTTGTTGTAGTAAATGATGGTGTATTTACAATATCACCATCAAATCTAGCTAAGACCTAGAATGCCTACGCTTAGACCGGGTTCACACGGATTGATACGCGTAGAAACAGACCTCTGAACCCTTGCGACATCCAAGCCAAGTAACTTGGGGAGTTATTTGAGCTAGGAAAGATTGGGTCTAGACATGTAGGGCACCCGAATACGAAGATTTACTCGGATGAGTCTTTATCGGAATTAAAGAGGGGAAATCCTAAGTTTGGATGGTCTAGGGGTAAAATGGTCTTTTTCCAGGCTAAGGTTAGTATCAAAATTACCCTAAATATGTAATTAATTATTTAATTAATAAGGTGGAGGGGCATTTTGGGGAGAGAGGGCTGAAAATTGGCCTTTGAGTGAAGTCTTGCTCCACCCGGGTTCGAACTTAGGTGGAAGCAATGATTTAAATTGTTTTTATTTAAATTGGTAAATTAATTTAATTAATTAATATTTATTAGCTGATTTAAGAAAAAGGAAAATCAGATTTTTTGTAAAAGGCTTGAAAGAGTCCTAGTTTGACTAAGTCTTTACCTAAGCCTAAACAACCTTTCACGTTTAACTCTCTCTCTCAAGTTAATACCTCTCTTTCTTTTCACGTTCTCTCTGCCTAAACACAAGAACTGATCTGCAACTAAAAGTTCTTCACACTTGAAGAACATTCACGTTAAAATCTTATTCAAAACATAACCAAAAACGTTAGGCAAAAGGGAGGGATTTTTCCGTCGAAGTTTGGTGTTGAAGCTTTCAGAATTGGACGTGAGTTTGGAGGAGGTCTTTGGGCAGCAAGTTCAAGGTTTGAGCGTCAAAATAAGGTATGGGTTTTCTTACTCTTGGTCCCTTTCCCAAGAGACCCTTAAGATTCAGTCAATTCTAATCCGAAAAGTAAGGTTGTTCCCCGTTGCATGTCCCTGTCACTAGCTCCCATTGATTCGTAGGTTGGATATGTTTGCTGGTAGAATTTAGGGATGTAACGTGTTTTCGTGATGATTATGTGTATGTATGTATGTTCGGAATTATGTGAGTAATGAAAGATGTTTTCCGGAAATGTGTGATACGGTTGTGTGGGTGCATTGTTGTGACTATTGTTCACGGATTAGAGCATGAAATGGCATGTTTAAATCCTTGTATTTTATGTGCAAGTACGTGTGTAAATCGTGATGTTCATATGAAGTATAATGTGGCTGATTTGAGTGAAAACTATTATCTAAATGAATCCATGAAAATGCACCTAAAGATGTACTAAATGATCCATGAATTATCCTAAGAACTTACGTGTAAATGTTGATGAAAAGGAGCTGAAAATCATGACCAAATTTCCAGCATTGTGTCAGCTTGGTTTCGGCCAAAACAAGGATAAAAAAATGAAATTTTAAATGAATGAAAATAGGTGAGGTTGCTAGGGATTGAACCCGAGACCTCACACGTGAAAAGCATCAAAAACGTAAAGGAAGAAATGGGGTTAAGGGGAATCGAACTTGGGTGCCTTTGACCAAAAAATTAATAAATTTCACAAAGGCTTATCATAATTAATTAAAGTTAAAAACAAGTGAGGCACACGGGATTCGAACCCGAGTACCCTTAGCCGATATCCCTAAGCTAAAACAGAAATAGGGAAATGAGAGGAGTGGGATTCGAACCCACCACCTCTCGGTCATATTTAAGGAAAAACTAAAAGAAAAATAAAAGTTAAGGCGTGTGGGAATCGAACCCACGACCTCTAGAATGAATGAAGAAAATTAAGCAGAAAAATAAAGTGGGACTGTGGGGGTTCGATCCCACACCCTCTCGGTCAACACGGAAAGAATTAAGAAAAGAGAAATAAAAGAAAATGAGGTTGTGGGGGTTCGATCCCACATCCTCTCAGTCCCAAGCGAACAAAAAATAAAGAAAGAAGTTAAGGGAAAATGAAGAGAAGGCGTTGGTGCTCGATCTCGGGTCCCCAAGCCGTGTGGATAAAATTAAATTAAATGAAAAATGTAAGTGCTGTCCAAGGGATTTGAAATCGGGTTCCCTTTCCCAATTCCGTATTGACACATAAGTCTTGCGTGAATAAATGTTCAAAATAATGTTGCCTACATAGATCAAAATCGAGATCTTGGCATACTTACAAGATGCATAAGTTTTGTACCACATAATCTTAGGAAGATATGAATCACTTAAACGAACTATGAATGAAGCCTCATGGCTTGTATGTATAGACTCATAAGTCTAGCATACGTGTAAAAGTAAGTGAACCTAAGAGGTATGTAACGAAATGATAAAACCCTAGAAGGGTTAAAAAAGAGTGTGAAACACACTAAATGGCCAAGTGCATTGGCATATGATGAAATGAACATTCACGTAAAAGGGGTGAGTAATTATGAAAAGCAAATGTGCTAAAGCTAATGAATGTGATGACAATATGATAAGAGGCTAATGTGAAAGATGAGAGCAATCTCAAATGAGCCTAAGTAAATGTTATCAAAACGTACTCACCTGTGAGAGTGTAAAATTAATGAAGAGACCAGTCTCTATGAACACTCTAATGAAAGTATTGAGATTAATATATACTTAATACTAATGATGACATGAGAAATCATCTATTGAGCTATGATGTCCTCATACTAGAAGACAGCTTCCATGACGTATGAGTTGAATCAAATGGAACTTTATACTGATCACCGATAGACTAGCTATGAGCGGTGATGCCTTCTTTCGGGAAGGGCGGAGGTTCCCGTAACTCTTATTAGATGAGACTGTCCGGCATGTCGGGTATGGGTCTCCTTATATCTCCTAGTCTTTGAACCTATACTGCAAATATAGGGATCTAGCAGGGTACAGTTCCCTATATACACTAGCATGTTTTGGGTTACTTTGGCCTGTGATTCCACCTCTTTTCGGTGTGGGGCAGATATTGGATTTCATGATGCTCACATGATCTATGTCGGTTAAAGTTAAAGTTCCCCATGAATGAATGAGGCCAGCCTCAAATGGTGCACATAATGAAATGAACGATACTAAAGGTGTTAGAATAGGATAATCAAGAGGTGAGATAGACTTAAGTAATGACACTAGGTTATTCTTGGTCATTGCACGGCGAACCTGATGAAAGTCTTAAACTACATCCTAGGTATAGCTGGTGTTTACACTAGCTTATGAATGAATGAAATGAAGTACGTATGAATGAATGAAGCAGACTCTGTGTTTGCTAAAGAAGGCTCCCTAGTTTAGGTCCCATATGTTGAGCCCTCATTTTGGGAAGTCTTAATGTCAAGTCCATGATTCCAAGGTCTCATGGCATATGAAAGAATGATATGAAAGATTTTATGTGCTATATGCAATATGTTATGTGCTATGTGTAATATGTTATGTGCTGTGTACAATATGATACGTATGATGATGCATGTTACTCTCATGGCATGACTTTCCTAATCCAATTTGGCAGGTCCACTAACTTTCCTAATCCAAATTTGGCAAGTCTACTGACTTGACTTTCCGTAAATCATGTTGTTAGGAAAGAGCTATTCTTACTCATGCATGTCATTGGTGTGTGCTTGCATATACCCATACTTAGTACAAGTGTGTACTAATCCCATACAACTCTACATTTTTAGGTGCAGGCACAGGTGGACGTTAGAGCTTACAGGTCGACGCTGAAGCTATCTGGACGTGGAGCATTCATCCGGACTTGGTAGGCCCTCATGCATTCGAGGACGCTTGCCCATTATATTCTAGCTTAGTTATAGGATTGAGCTAGTGGAGTATGTTCCACTAGCATTTTTTCCCGTTTTATTTCAGACATTGTATTGATACCATTTTGGCAAGTATACACTTAATGCAATATTGAATTATTTCTTTCATTTGATGATCTTAATGTTAGATGGTTGATGGTGAACATATATGAGTTTAGGTAGAAAGACTTACATGCATGTTAAGAAACAAAAAGTTCAAATTTTCCGCTAAAATTAACCTAGATGAAGTAAGGATGACGTATGTAGGCTTGTCTGCGACCTCTGAGAGGTCAACGACGCCGGTCTCGTCTGGGGTCTAAATTCCAGTTGTGACAAAGTTGGTATCAGAGCACTAGGTTAAATTCCAAGGATAATAAGTTCACATCAACCACATTGAGTAGTTTCTAAGTCATGGTAGTGAAGTGCAACACTATCCCGAATTAGAGACTGCATAATGTGTAGGAAAATTCCCTTCTTCTGATCATATCGTGCCTTCTCTAATATCTGTTTCTTGGTGTTAAGAGCATATCTAACATCAAATCTTGAGATTCAAAAAGATGAATACGAGGAGAAACGAAGGAGGAAAAACAAGGTGTTCCCACGAAGAACCCACATGCCAGCACCATGGCTAGCAGGTTAAGGGACTTCACGAGGATGAATCCTCCCATTTACACTGGATCTAAGATTGCTGAGAATCTCGAGGAGGAGTGTAGGGCAGCTATGCTGCATGCCAGCATGAGCCTTTCCAGGCTTATGGTCCATGTCCAACAAGTGGAGAAATGTAGGAAGAGGAAGCATACTAGGGCAGGGAACAGGTCAAGGCAAGCTGAGAAGAATTTTTCAAGGAAGAGTAGTACTGAAATCAGGGATAAGCCCGGGTTTAAGAAGGGACTCACCCACCAAGGGGAGTCAAGTTCATCCAAGGGTTTAGTTTCTTCTCTAAGATTGATCTTCGTTCAGGGTATCACCATCTTAGGGTTAGGGATGGAGATATCCCAAAGACAATCTTTCGTACCCGTTATGGTCATTATGAGTTCTTAGTCATGTCATTTGGTCTCACTAATGCACCAGCTGCATTTATGGACCTCATGAACTGAGTCTTCCGTGAATACCTTGATTCTTTCATCATATTATTCATTGATGACATCCTCAACTACTCTAGGACGAAGGAAGAGCATGAACAACATTTGAGACTAACCTTGCAGGTACTTAGACAACATTAGTTGTATGCCAAATTCAACAAGTGTGAATTCTGGCTTAGATCAGTGACCTTCCTGGGTCATGTTGTGTCCGATCAGGGTGTAGAGGTGGACCCCAGGAAGACTGAGGCTGTGAAGAACTGGCCAAAACCTCTTTCTCCCACCGATATCCGTAGCTTTCTGGGATTGGCTGGTTACTACCGTAGGTTCGTGGAGGGTTTTCTTCCATTGTTTCCCCACTGACAGCTTTGACTAAGAAGAAGGCCAAATTCGAATGGACGGAGACTTGTGAGAAGAGTTTCCAGGAGCTCAAAGATAGGCTCACTTCAGCCCCGGTGCTTACTTTGCCTAAGTGTTGTGAGAATTACACTGTTTATTGTGATGTATCTAATGTTGGTTTGGGTTGTGTTCTTATGCAGGGTGGTAAGGTGATAGCTTATGCGTCCAGACAACTCAAGGTTCATGAGAAGAATTATCCCACTCATGACTTGGAGTTGGTAGTTGTGGTGTTTGTACTGAAGCTGTGGAGGCACTACTTGTATGGAGTGCATGTGGATGTGTTCACAGACCACAAGAGTCTCCATTACGGGTTCACGCAGAGGGAGTTGAATCTACGTCAGCGGAGATGGTTCGAGCTGTTGAAGGATTATAATATGAATGTCCACTACCATCCAGGTAAGGCTAATATTGTAGCTGATGCTTTGAGCAGGATGAGCATGGGAAGTACAACCCACGTTGAGGATGAGAAGAAGGAGTTGGTGAAAGATGACACAGACTGGCCAGACTGGGTGTGCGGTTGGTTGACTCTACTAGTGGGGTTATTTTAGTTCATCCTAGTTCTGAATCATCCTTAGTAGTTGAAGTCAAGCAGGGTCAGCATCTCGATCCTGTGTTGATGGAGCTGAAGGACTCAGTGTTTATAAAGATGAATGAGTCTTTTTCTTTGGGAGGTGACGGCGTACTTAGGTACCAGGACAGGATGTCTGTACCAGATATAGATGATTTACGGACCAGGATTGTTGCAGAGGCCCATGGTTCCAGATATTCCATACATCCAGGTTCCACCAAGATGTATCATGATCTTAAGCAGATTTATTGGTGGGATGGCATGAAGAAGGACATTGCAGAATATGTGGCCAAGTGTCCTAATTGTCAGCAGGTTAAGGCAGAACATCTTAAGCCTGACGATATTACTCAGATTATTGAGGTTCCGACTTGGAAGTGGGAGGCCATTAATATGGACTTCGTGGTTGGTCTTCCGAGGACTAAGAGACAGCATGACTCTATATGGGTTATTGTGGACAGGATGACTAAGTCTGCACACTTTATCCCTGTGAAGTCTACTTAAAGAGCCGAGGATTATGCGAGACTCTACATTGATGAGATTGTGAGATGGCATGGGATTCCTTTGTCTATCATTTCAGATAAAGGAGCTCAGTTCACTTCACATTTCTGGAGATCCTTCCAGAAGAGCTTAGGCACGCAGGTAAAGCTTAGTACTGCCTTTCATCCTCAGACTGATGGGCAGGCAGAGCGTACCATTCATACATTGGAGGACATGTTGAGGGCGTGTCTGATTGACTTCAGGGGTAGCTGGGATGACCATCTGCCTTTGATAGAGTTCTCGTATAATAATAGCTATCACTCCAGCATTGGGATGGCACCATTTGAGGCGCTGTATGGTAGAAGGTGTAGGTCTCCAGTTGGGTGGTTCGAGGTTGGAGAGTCATCCATTTTGGGTCCAGAGATCATTCATGAGGCCTTAGAGAAGGTCAGGGTGATCAGAGCCAGGTTGTCTACTGCTTACAATCGGCAGAAGTCTTATCCAGATAACAGAAAACGGACCTTAGAGTTTGATGTTGGTGACCAGGTCTATTTGAAGATATCACCTATGAAGGGGGTGATGAGGTTTGGCAGGAAGGGGAAGTTGAGTCCGAGGTATGTTGGGCCATATGAGATCCTACAGCGTGTGGGTGAGGTGACCTATGAGTTGGCATTGCCTGCGGAGCTAGCTTCTGTCCATCCAGTCTTTCATGTATCCATGTTAAAGAAGTCCCTAGGTGATCCAGCATCGATTCTACCTGTGGAAGGTTTGGGGGTCGATGAAGACTTGTTCTATGATGAGGTACCTGTTGAGATTTTAGATAGACAGATCAAGCGGCTGAGGAACAAGGAGATTGCCATAGTAAAGGTATTGTGGAGGAATCATCTTGTTGAGGGTGCTACGTGGGAGGCCGAGGCCGATATGAGATCCCGCTACCCTCATCTTTTCAGCTCTTGAGGTTAGACTTCCTACTCTTAAGTCTAAGTTTCCTTATCTTTCCATTCTTTGTTGCTATTGCTTGGTTGTGTATAGTAACTATGTTATGATCTGACTGACATTACGCTAGATAGTTAGTAGTGTCATTCGAGGATGAATGTTCCTAAGGGGGGGGGGGGATAACGTAACAACCCTAAAAAAAATGGATATGCTAAGTAATGCTTAATGTGTCAAGAATTCCTACGATTAGATCGGGTTCACACAAATTGATGCGCGTAGAACCAGACCTCTAAACCCTTGCGACATCCAAGACAACTAACTTGGGGAGTTAGTTGAGCTAGGAAAGGTTGGGTCTAGCCATGTAGGGCACCCGAATACAAAGATTTACCCGGATGAGTCTTTACCGGACTTAAAGAGGGGAAATCTTAAGTTCGGAGAGTCTAGGGGTAAAATAATCTTTTTACAGGCTAAGGGTAGTATCAAAATTACCCTAAATATGCAATTAATTATTTAATTAATAAGGTGGAGAGGCATTCTAGGGAGAGAGGGCCGAAAATTGGCCTTTGAGTGAATTCTTGCTCCACCCGGGTTTGAACCTAGGTGGAAGCAATGATTTAAATTGTTATTATTCAAATTGGTAAATCAATTTAATTAATTAATATTTATTATATGATTTAAGAAAAAGGAAAATCAGATTTTTTTAAAAAGGTATGAAAGAGTCCTAGTTTGACTAAGTCTTTACCTAAGCCTAAACAACCTTTCACGTTTAACTCTCTCTCTCACGTCAATATCTCTCTTTTATTTTACGTTCTCTCTGCCTAAACACAAGAACTGATCAGCAACTAAAAGTTCTTCACACTTGAAGAACATTCACGTTAAAAACTTATTCAAAACATAACCAAAAACGTTAGGCAAAAGGGAGGGTTTTTCCGTCGAAGTTTGGTGTTGAAGCTTTCGGAATTGGACGTGAGTTTGGAGGAGGTATTTGGGCAGCAAGTTCAAGGTTTGAATGTCAAAATAAGGTATGGATTTTATTACTCTTGGTCCCTTTCCCAAGATACCCTTAAGATTCAGTCAATTCTAATCCAAAAACTAGGGTTGTTCCCCGTTGCATGTCCCTGTCACTAGCTCCCATTGATTCGTAGGTTGGATATGTTTGCTGGTAGAATTTAGGAATGTAACGTGTTTTCGTGATGATTATGTGTATGTATGTATGTTCGGAATTATGTGAGTAATGAAAGATCTTTTTCGGAAATGTGTGATACGGTTGTGTGGGTGCATTGTTGTGACTATTGGTCACGGATTAGAGCATGAAATGGCATGTTTAAATCCTTGTATTTTATGTGCAAGTACGTGTGTAAATCGTGATGTTCATATGAAGTATAATGTGACTTATTTGAGTGAAAACTATTAGCTAAATGAATTCATGAAATGCACTTAAAGATGTACTAAATGATCCATGAATTATCCTAAGAACTAACGTGTAAATGTTGATGAAAACGAGCTGAAAATCATGACCAAATTTCCAGCATTGTGTTAGCTTGGTTTCGGCCAAAACAAGGATAACAAAATGAAATTTTAAATGAATGAAAAATAGGTGAGGTTGCTAGGGATTGAACCCGAGACCTCACACGTAAAAAGAATCAAAAACGTAAAGGAAGAAATGGGGTTAAGGGGAATCGAACTTGGGTGACCTTGACCAAAAAATTAATAAATTTCACTAAGTCTTATCATAATTAATTAAAGTTAAAAACAAGTGAGGCACACGGGATTCGAACCCGAGTATCCTTTGCCGATATCCCTAAGCTAAAACGAAAATAGGGAAATGAGAGGAGTGGGATTCGAACCCACCACCTCTCGGTCAGATTTAAGGAAAAACTAAAAGAAAAATAAAAGTTGAGGCGTGTGGGAATCGAACCCACGACCTCTAGGCTGAATAAAGGAAATTAAGCAGAAAAATAAAGTGGGGTTGTGGGGGTTCGATCCCACACCCTCTCGGTCAACATGGAAAGAATTAAGAAAAGAGAAATAAAAGAAAATGAGGTTGTGGGGGTTCGATCCCACATCCTCTCAGTCCCAAGCGAACGAAAAATAAAGAAAGAAGTTAAGGGAAAATGAAGAGAAGGCGTTGGGGCTCGATCTCGGGTCCCCAAGCCGTGTGGATCAAATTAAAATAAATGAAAAATGTAAGTGTTGTCCAAGGGATTTGAAATCGGGTTCCCTTGCCCAATTCTGTATTGACACATAAGTCATGCGTGAATAAATGTTCAAAATAATGTTTCCTACATAGATCAAAATCGAGATCTTGTCATACTTACAAGATGCATAAGTTTTGTACCACATAATCTTAGGAAGATATGAATCACTTAAACGAACTATAAATGAAGCCTCATGGCTTGTATGTATAGACTCATAAGTCTAGCATACGTGTAAAAGTAAGTAAACCTAAGATGTATGTAACAAAATGATGAAACCCTAGAAGGGTTAAACAAGAGTGTGAAACACACTAAATGGCCAAGTGCATTGCCATATGATGAAATGAACATTCACGTAAAAGGGGTGAGTAATTATGAAAAGCAAATGTGCTAACGCTAATGAATGTGATGACAATATGATAAAAGGCTAATGTGAAAGATGAGAGCAATCTCAAATGAGCCTAAGTAAATGTTACCAAAACGTACTCACCTATGAGAGTGTAAAATTAATGAAGAGACCAGTCTCTATGAACACTCTAATGAAAGTATTGAGATTAATGTATACTTAATAATAATGATGAGATGTGAAATCATCTATTGAGCTATGATGTCCTCATACTAGAAGCCAAGTTCCATGACCTATGAGTTGAATGAAATGGAACTTTATACTGAGCGCCGATAGACTAGCTATGAGCGGTGATACCTTCTTTTGAGAAGGGCGGAGGTTCACGTAACTCTCATGCGATGAGACTGTCCGGCATGTCGGGTATGGGTCTCTTTATATCTCCTAGTCTTTGAACCTATACTGCCAATATAGGGATATAGCAGGGTTCAATTCCCTATATACGCTAGCATGTTTTGGGTCACTTTGGCCGGTGATTCCACCTCTTTTCGGTGTGGGGCAGACACTAGATTTCATGATGCTCACATGATCTATGTCGGTTAAAGTTAAAGTTCCCCATGAATGAATGAGGCCAGCCTCAAATGATGTACATAATGAAATGAACGATACCAAAGGTGTTAGAATAGGATAATCAAGAGGTGAGCTAGACTTAAGTAATGACACTAGGTTATTCTTGGTCATTGCACAGTGAACCTGATGAAAGTCTTAAACTACATCCTAGGTATAGCTGGTGTTTACACTAGTTTATGAATGAATGAAATGAAGCAGATTCTGTGTTTGCTAAAGAAGGCTCCCTAGTTGAGGTCCCATATATTGAGCCCTCATTTTGGGAAGTCTTAATGTCAAGTCCATGATTCCAAGTCTCATGGCATATGAACGAATTAGATGAAAGATGTTATGTGTTATATGCAATACGTTATGTGCTATGTGTAATATGTTATGTGCTGTGTACAATATGATACGTATGATGATGCATGTTACTCTCATGGCATGACTTTCCTAATCAAGTTTGGCAGGTCCACTAACTTTCCTAATCCAAATTTGACAAGTCTACTGACTTGACTTTCCATAAATCATGTTGTTCGAAAAGAGCTATTCTTACTCATGCATGTCATTGGTGTGTGCTTGCATATACCCATACTTAGTACAAGTGTGTACTAATCCCATACAACTCTACATTTTTAGGTGCAGGCACAGGTGGACGTTAGAGCTTACAGGTCGACGCTGAAGCTATCCGGACGTGGAGCGTTCATCCGGACTTTGTAGACCCTCATGCATTCGAGGACGCTTGCCCATTATATTCTAGCTTAGTTATAGGATTGAGCTAGTGGAGTATGTTCCACTAGCGTTTCTTTCCCATTTTATTTCAGACATTGTATTGATACCATTTTGGCAAGTATACACTTAATGCAATATTGAATTATTTCTTTCATTTGATGATCTTAATGCTAGATGGTTGATGGTGAACGTATATGAGTTTAGGTAGAAATACTTACATGCATGTTAAGAAACAAAAAGTTCAAATTTTCCGCTAAAATTAACCTAGATGAAGTAAGGATGGCGTATGTAGGCTTGTCTGCGACCTCTGAGAGGTCAACGACGCCGGTGTCGTCTGGGGTCTAAATTCCGGTCGTGACAACCCCTGAGGGTGCCGACATTGCTGCGGACACTACTGATGGTGTCCCTACTACTGATAGAGCAGGTTCTGGGCAACCGGACCCGCCTGCTTGTTGATCTTCGGCGCTATGCTCCTCAGGTTTGCTTCAGCTACCACCTTATTATTATATTTCTTATACATTGGGGACAATTGCATGCTTTCTTGTTGGGGGTGGGGTAAATGGAAAGTGAGTGATAGGGTGAAGTCTGAGTAGCCCAACTCATGATCCTCTCTTGGAGGTTTTCTTGCCTGTGTTCTTTTTCCCCAAGAGACTGGTTATTTTATTGTTGAACCGGCATGTTAGTATCTTGTACAAAGTATGAAATGGGTAGTATGAAGCATGATGGCTAAATATAAATGATATCTCATTTTAAAAAGAATGCTTGCATGATTAGGTCTAATGAATGATGAATGTGTTGACTTTAAGCATGACATAGAGATGCACCACTGCATGACCCTCAAATCAAATACTCGAACTAGGTGTCTGATAATCTGATAGGGTAATGAAATGTTAAGAGAGTGTGAGGAAATTTGATTGTTCCACTGATGGTACAAAGCTAGAACTTACCCGGTTAGTCCTGCAAAAAGGAATCTGTGTTAGACATTTAGGAAAGGATCATAGGCCATTGTTCAAATTAGCTAATCTTTAGCCTAAATAAAAGAAAATCAAATGAAATCGATCCCCTTTTGATCCAAATCTATTGAGCTTTAAGTAGACCTTTCTTTTCTACACCAAATTGTCTTCTCTAGGTATAATGTGTTGGCCCTGGTCCCTCCTTGGATATGTGCACCTCAACTTAGGCAAAAGCATAAGTTGAGTGTGGCTAATGCAAAAACTGACCTCGTCTTGGCCCTGACCCAATCTTGGGTATTGTGTACCTTGACTCATGGCAAAATCATGAGTTGAGGGTGGCTATCATGAGTGAAGTCCCGAAAAGTGGGGATGAAAAGAGTAATGTGTAAAATAAAAGAAACAATGAATAAGAGAGGTGACTCAGTCAAAATTTTCAATTAAGTAAAGAAAGAAAAAGAGAGAAAGAGAGTGTTAAAGGAAAAGAAGTAAGAGTCACTTCCACAAAAAGGGAAAGAAAGGAGAAATAAGGCAAATATTACAAGAAAAGTAAAGTAGGGCACATAATAGACAATGAAAGAGGTAGGACGCTTAGCCGCAATGTCAAGGAGGGAAACAAGTCACTAAAATGTATCCATATGCACCAAACCTGAACCTGAGCCTACGTTACAAGCCAAGAAAGTCCTATCGTGATCCTAAGAGTCTAACATGGTGAACTTAAAGCAATGAAAATAAGGGCAAGCCTATGGCGACATGTATCAAATAAGGTGTGAAGTTGTTCTGAGCGTGAGTGTTTAATAATGATCCTTATAATCATATTTCAACTCACTGTGTGAAAAAAAAAGGAGGATATTGTTCTTGAAGTGAGGACACTAGTTGCAATATCGGAAAGTTGGTGCCTTCGTGAGAAATAAAAGAGAAGAGGTGTCGGTGCGTGGTGAGTCTGTGTCATGGTCTGATCCACATGAAGGAGCCTAGTGAGCCTAAGAGTAAAAGCATGCACTAAAGCAATAAAAAAAATTTGGGATTGATAGCCATATGATTGTGAAAGCTTAAAAAGAGAGTATTTTTGTACAAAAGTATTATGGTGAGTCATAGTGTGTCGCTTGAGGATAGACAAAGAATTTAAGTTGAGGGTGTTGATGTACCGTGGTTTCACGGTACTTTCAATGCTTTTTCCTTAAGTTTAATGTGTGTCTAGGGCCTTTTTATGGTAATTTTAATGTGTTTTATCTGTGTTTTGCAGGGAAGTTGTCCAAAACGAAAATGCAGACGACTGTGCAGAAATCATTGCAGAAGTGACCCACAGACCATCGATGGAACAACGGGCCATCGATGGAATAACGGGCCCATGAGTTAGCTGCTGGGGCGTCTAGCTCCCGATTGGAGAGTGCTGAGAGTATCACCATTGAGGGTGCTGACATTGCTGCGGACACTACTGATGGTGTCCCTACTACTGATGGAGCGGGTTCTGGGCAACCGAACCCGCCTGCTTGTTGATCTTCGGCGCTATGCGCCTCAGGTTTGCTTCAGGTACCACCTTATTATTATATTTCTTATGCATTGGGGACAATTGCATGCTTTCTTGTTGGGGGTGGGGTAAATGGAAAGTGAGTGTTAGGGTGAAGTCTGAGTATCCCAACTCATGATCCTCTCTTGGTGGTTTTCTTGCCTGTATTCTTTTGCCCCAAGAGACTGGTTATTTTATTGTTGAACCGGCATGTTAGTATCTTGTACAAAGTATGAAAAGGGTAGTCTGAAGCATCATGGCTAAATATAAATGATATCCCATTTTAAAAAGAATGCTTGCATGATTAGGTCTAATGAATGATGAATATATTGGCTTTAAGCATGACATAGAGATGCACCACTGCATGACCCTCAAATCAAATACTCAAACTAGGTGTCTGATAATCTGATAGGGTAATGAAATGTTAAGAGAGTGTGAGGAAATTCGATTGTTCCACTAATGGTACCAATCTAGAACTCGCCCGGTTAGTCTTGCAAAAAGGAATCTGTGTTAGACATTTAGGAAAGGATCATAGGCCCTTGTTCAAATTAGCCAATCTTTAGCCTAAATAAAAGAAAACCAAATGAAATCGATCCCCTTTTGATCCAAATCTATTGAGCTTTAAATAGACCTTTCTTTTCTACAACAAATTATCTTCTCTCGGTATAATGTGTTGGCCCTAGGCCCTCCTTGGATATGTGCACCTCAACTTAGACCAAAAGCATAAGTTGAGTGTGGCTAATGCAGAAACTTACGTCGTCTTGGCCCTAACCCAATCTTGAGTATTGTGTACCTTGACTCATGTCAAAACCATGAATTGAGGGTGGCTATCATGAGTGAAGTCCCGAAAGTGAGGATGAAAAGAGTAATGTGGAAAAGAAAAGAAACAGTGAATAAGAGAGGTGACTCAGTCATAATTTTCAATTGAGTAAAGAAAGAAAAAGAGAGAAAGAGAGTGTTAAAGGAAAAGAAGTAAGAGTCACTTCCAAAAAAAAGGAAAAGAAAGGAGAAATAAGGCAAAGATTACAAGAAAAGTAAAGTAGAGCACATAATAGACAATGAAAGAGGTAGGACGCTTAGCGTAATGTCAAGGAAGGCAACAAGTCACTAAAATGTATCCATATGTACCAAACCTGAACCTGAGCCTACGTTACAAGCCAAGAAAGTCCTATCGTGATCCTAAGAGTCTAACATGGTGAACTTAAAGCAATGAAAATAAGGGCAAGCCTATGGAGACAAGTATCAATTAGGTGTGAAGTGGTTCTGAGCGTAGTGTTTAATAATGCTCCTTATACTCAAATTTAAAATCACTGTGTGAAAAAAAGAGGAGGATATTGTTTTTGAAGTGAGGATACTAGTTGCAATATCGGAAAGTTGGTGCCTTGGTGAGATATAAAAGAGGAGAGGTGTCGGTGTGTGGTGAGTCTGTGTCATGGTCTGATCCACATGAAGGAGCCTAGTGAACCTAAGAGTAAAACCATGCACTAAAGCAATAAGAAAAAATCGAGATTGATAGCCATATGATTGTGAAAGCTTAAAAAGAGAGTATTTTTGTACAAAAGTATTGTGGTGAGTCATAGTGCGTCGCTTGAGGATAAACAAAGAATTTAAGTTGAGGGTGTTGATGTACCGTGGTTTCACGGTACTTTCAATGCTTTTTCCTTAAATTTAGTGTGTGTATAGGGCCTTTTTGTTGTAATTTTAATGTGTTTTATGTATGTTTTGCAGGGAAGTTGTCCAAAACGAAAATGCAGACAGATGTGCAGAAATCATTGCACAAGTGACCCACGAAGCCATCGACGGTCCGTGGGTGGTGATCGTCGGCTGTAGTTCCAAGCATCTAGAAGCAACTCGTGGAATTCTGACTAAGTGTGGGGCTATGGAAAGATCGACGGTACGTTGACTGATCGACGGACCTTCCTGGAGAACCATCGATCAGATCAGAGATTAGTCCCAGTAGCCGATGTTGAAGAAATCAAAAAGTATGGAACGACGGAGGCATCAACGGGCCGTAAGTGAGACGACGGACCATGCTGTTGGTCCATCGATTGGATCAGAGAAGATGCAAAAATAAAGGCTGAAGAAAAAGCTAAGTTTGGACCGACGTACGCAGTCGGCGGTCCATCGTTCCATCGACGGACCGTCTGTAGAGTCGTCGACTGAAGCCGCATTTTCTGGACAGACTTTCCTTATTTTGGACTCCTTTTAATTTAGGACTCTGTTATTATAAATAGGGTTAAAACCTCATTTTTGGGGTAAGTATTTTTATTATTTTTTTCACCTTTGTGTTCTTGGGTTCTTGATTTTACAAATTGACAATTTACTCAAGTTTTCGGAATTGATTATCAAGTGAAGTTTGTTATTTCAAGTGTTATTTCTTGATTTTCTTCTAACTTGTCAAAGTAAGTATATGAATTATTGTTTAACAACCATGAATTGTGTATTTTTAGGCATGTGTAACTAAATCCACAACTAGGGTTGTGGGAACCATGGGTGATTAACAAGGTAAAACTAGCTAAATAACAATTCTAGAATAGATTCTTGCATATATTGATAATTCTTTCGTTTAGAAGTCTGTTTAACGAGTGCACGCGTTAGAACTTTCCCTATCTCTACTTGCTGGACCAAGGGGGTAGTTAATAGGAAAAGAATTATCAACATAGATTTAGTGGACACTATCTAATAGGCTAGTTTCGATTGGTGCAAAGTAGTAACTAAGCCAAACATTGAATATGATGCTTAATATGAGGTAAAAGTAAGGTTTAGTAAATTAGACACACGTAGCTGGACCAAGGTACGAAATTTTCTAAATGCCGGACCAAGGATTTTGAGATACATAGCTTATCACTTTGCATGCAAAATACTAAGAAAGAATTGTTATAGCTAGGATTACAGAGTTATGAACTTATGGGGAACACTTATACCCTAGTTTCTCTCACCACTTGATAAAAACCATAGTTTTAATCTTGCTACTTGTTTTACTTAGAAATAATTGAACACTTTAGTTTCACAACCCCCCCCCCTTTAATTAACTTTTTTCGGAAAAGACTTGACTAAATAGACGTAATAGTATATTAAAGTTAAGTCTAAACCATTTTTCTCGTGGGATCGACCCCAACCTACTTGTTGGGTTCTTTACTTGATACGATCGCTTATACTTTTGTAAAGAAGTGTAATTTGAGCATATCAAATTTTGGCGCCGCTGCCGGGGAGTCTACACACAGTCCCTGCGATACACACCTTATTCACCCGCCACAAGCTCGAGTGGATGGCTAGGAGTGTGGGACCTTACAGCGAGGAGATGGTTTGAGAATTCTATGCCTCCTACGTAGCATCTCTCTGAGGGCCTTTGGACAGGCGGGCTAACCCTGCCAAACAGGCACCACTTACATATGTCCGGGTTCGAGGCCGCCGGGTGGATATTTTGCCTCCCACCATTTGCCGTTTCCTTTACGGCGATGCCACTGTTGCAGGAAGGGTCCCTCTCATCGCTGAATTTGATTACAGATGGAGCGTGGTAAAGAGTGGCCATTTTCAGCGGGACAGAGACTTAAGAGAGTCCACCAAGAGGTGGATTACCCAGTATATATCTATAGATGGCGAGGGCGCGGACTGGGAGACTGATCATAGAGGCCTTATCAAGAAGGTCAACCTCACGTTTGCAGCCAAGTTCATCTGGCTTTTGGTCTGCCACAGCCTATCCCCCATACTTATCTGGGATAGGGCTGTCTTGGTAGCAGCGATGGTCGCCGGGTTTGAGATCGACTTTGCGAAATTGTTGATCTCTGTTATTCATGAGAGGGCTTTCAAAGCCTCTACCACTTACCCATTTGCCTGCATGATCTTTCAGCTGTGCAGGACTGCTGGCGTGTCCGTCTGGAACATAGATATCCTCCGTACTCCTACCGAGTCAGTAGATATTGGCCTTATTAGGGATGGGCCAATGAGGCATCACCACGGAGAGGGCCCAGAGTAGAGGTGCAGCCGCTGGTGAGAACTTGGCGTATACGGTAGAGCAAGCCCAAGGGGCTGATCATGCTACATCAGAGCCTACCTATACCGCCCCGGTCGAGTCTGCCCCAGGCACTAGCAGGGCATCGAGTTCCTCTCAGTCTATGCCTCCATATGCAGCACTGGTCTCGCTTGCTAGGGTCCAAAAGTTAGAGGCCCAGATGGCTACTTTGATGCACCATATCCAGCCTTGGCTGCAGAGATCCATTGATGAGGCTGAGGACCCGCTTGAGAAGAAGATTGCTCAGCAGACAGAGAAGAGAGAGGAGGATTCAGACAGTCCACCAGCGCCTTGATACTTTTGAGTTGCGAGTCCTCGCACGTCCAGCCCCCACCAATGATTTGAGGACTCTTCAGGAGGATGTGGCGAGTCTGCGGGCTGATGTTGATGCCATCTTGGATATGCAGGTACCCGAGCCTGAGGCCGCACCTGCGGAGCTTGTTGAGGATACGGTGCTTACTGCATTGTTCCAGACCACCACTACACCACCGCCTCCGCCACGTGACCGTGCCAAGAGGCACCGGTCCAGTCATACTAGTGAGGGTGAGGGTGCTCAGGCTAGTAAGATGGAGCGAGTAGAGATGGAGGTTGCGAAGAGAGCCTCGTTGCTTGATGAGGATTCCCGGCAGATGCGGGCCCATGAGTTAGCTGTTGGGGCGTCTAGCTCCCGATTGGAGACTGCTGAGAGTATCACCACTGAGGGTGACGACATTACTGCGGACACTACTGATGGTGTCCCTACTACTGATGGAGCGGTTCTGGGCAACCGGACTCGCCTGCTTGTTGATCTTCGGCGCTATACGCCTCAGGTTTGATTAAGCTACCACCTTATTATTATATTTCTTATGCATTGGGGACAATTGCATGCTTTCTTGTGGGGGGTGGGGTAAATGGAAAATGAGTGTTAGGTTGAAGTCTTAGTAGCCCAACTCATGATCCTCTCTTCGTGGTTTTCTTGCTTGTGTTCTTTTGGCCCAAAAGACTGGTTATTTTATTGTTGAACTGGCATGTTAGTATCTTGTACAAAGTATGAAACGGGTAGTCTAAAGCATGATGGCTAAATATAAATGATATCCCGTTTTTAAAAGAATGCTTGCATGATTAGGTCCAATGAATGATGAATGTGTAGGCTTTAAGCGTGACATAGAGATGCACCACTGCATGACCCTTAAATCAAATAATAGAACTATGTGTCTCATAATCTGATAGGGTACTGAAATGTTAAGAGAGTGTGAGGAAATTCGATTGTTCCACTGATCGTACCAAGCTAGAACTTGCCCAGTTAGTCCTGCAAAAAGGAATATGTGTTAGAAGTTTAGGAAAGGATCATAGGCCCTTTTTCAAATGAGCCAATCTTTAGCCTAAATACAAGAAAACAAAATTAAATTGATCCCCTTTTGATCCAAATCTATTGAGCTTTAAATAGACCTTTCTTTTCTACACCAAATTGTCTTCTCTCGGTATAATGTGTTGGCTCTGGTCCCTCCTTGAATATGTGCACCTCAACTTATGCCAAAAGCATTAGTTGAGTGTGGCTAATGCAGAAACTGACCTCCTCTTGGCCCTGACCCAATCTTGGGTATTATGTACCTTGACTCATGGCAAAACCATGAGTTGAGGGTGGCTATCATAAGTGAAGTCCCGAATAGTGGGGATGAAAAGAGTAATGTGTAAAAGAAAAGAAACAGTGAATAAGAGAGGTGACTTAGTCAAAATTTTCAATTGAGTAAAGAAAGAAAAAGAGAGAAAGAGAGTGTTAAAGGAAAAGAAGTAAGAGTCACTTCCACAAAAAGGGAAAGAAAGGAGAAATAAGGCAAAGATTACAAGAAAAGTAAAGTAGGGCACATATTAGACAATGAAAGAGGTAGGACGTTTAGCCGTAATGTCAAGGAGGGCAAAAAGTCACTAAAATGTATCCATATGTACCAAACCTGAACCTGAGCCTATGTTACAAGCCAAGAAAGTCCTACCGTGATCCTAAGAGTCTAACATGGTGAACTTAAAGCAATGAAAATAAGGGCAAACCTATGGCAACAAGTATCAATTAGGTGTGAAGTTGTTCAGAGCGTGAGTGTTTAATAATGATCCTTATTCTCAAATTTGAAATCACTGTGTGAAAAAAAAGAGGAGGATATTGATTTTGAAGTGAGGACACTAGATGCAATATCGGCAAGTTGGTGCCTTGGTAAGAAATAAAAGAGGAGAGGTGTCGGTGCTTGGTGAGTCTGTGTCATGGTCTGATCCACATGAAGGAGACTAGTGAGCCTAAGAGTTAAAGCATGCACTAAAGAAATAAAAAAATTCAGGATTGATAGCCATATGATTGTGAAAGCTTAAAAAGAGAGTATTTTGTACAAAAGTATTGTGGTGAGTCATAGTGCATCGCTTGAGGATAAACAAAGAATTTAAGTTGAGGGAGTTGATGTATCGTGGTTTCACAGTACTTTCAATGCTTTGTCCTTAAGTTTAGTGTGTGTCTAGGGCCTTTTTATGGTAATTTTAATGTGTTTTATCTGTGTTTTACAGGGAAGTTGTCCAAAATGAAAATACAGACGGCTGTGCAGAAAACATTGCAGAAGTGACCCACGAATCCATCGACGGCCCGTTGTTCCATCGACGGTCCGTGGGTGGTGATCATCGGCTGGAGTTCCAAGCATCTAGAAGCAACTCGGGGAATTCTGACTAAGTGTGGGGCTACGGAATGATCGACGGTCCATCGACTGATCGACGGACCATCCTGGCGAACCATCGATCAGATCAGAGATTAGTCCCAGTACCCGATGTTGAAAAAATCACAAAGTATGGAACGAAAGAGGCATCAACGGGCCGTAAGTGAGACGACGGACCGTGCTGTTGGTCCATCGATTGGATCAGAGAAGATGTAAAAATGAAGGCTAAAGAAAAAGCTAAGGGGGGGAACAACGTAGGCAGTCGACAGTCCGTCGTTCCCGTCGATGGAGTCGTCGACTGAAGCCGCGTTTTCTGGACAGACTTTCCATATTTTGGACTCCTTTTAATTTAGGACTCTGTTATTATAAATAGGGTGAAAACCTCGTCTTTGGGGTAAAACGTTTTATTATTTTTTTAATCTTTATGTTCTTGGGTTCTTGATTTTGCAAATTGACAATTTACTCATGTTTTCGGAATTGATTATCAAGTGAAATTTGTTATTTCAAGTGTTATTTCTGGATTTTCTTCTAACTTGTCAAAGTAAGTATATGAATTATTGTTTAACAACCATGAATTGTGTATTTTTAGGCATGTGTAACTAAATCCACAACTAGGGTTGTGGGAACCTTGGGTGATTAACAAGGTAAAACTAGCTAAATAACAATTCTAGAATATTCTTGCATGTATTGATATTTTTTATGTTTAGAAGTCTGTTTAACGAGTGCATGCGTTAGAACTTGCCCTATCTGTACTTGCTGGACCAAGGGGGTAGTTCATAGGAAAAGAATTATCAATATAGATTTAGTGGACAATATCTAATAGGCTAGTTTCGATTGGTGCAAAGTAGAAACTAAGCCAAACATCGAATATGATGCTTAATATGAGGTAAAGGTAAGGTTTAGTAAATTTGACCCACGTAGCTGGACCAAGGTACTGGATGAAATTCTCTAAATACTGGACCAAGGATTTAGAGATACATAGCTTATCACTTTGCATGCAAGATACTAGGAAAGAACTGTTATAGCTAGGATTACAGAGTTATGAACTTATGGGGAACACTTATACCCTAGTTTTCTCACCACTTAATAAAAACCATAGTTGTAATCTTGCTACTTGTTTAAAGATAATTGAACACTTTAGTTTCACTCCCACCCACCCCCTTTAATTAACTTTTTTCGGAAAGGACTTGACTAAATAGACGTAATAGTATATTAAAGTTAAGTCTAAACCATTTTTCTCGTGGGATCGACCCCAACCTACTTGTTGGGTTCTTTACTTGATACGATCGCTTATACTTTTGTAAAGAAGTGTAATTTAAGCATATTAAATTTTGGCGCCGCTGCCGGGGAGTCTACAAACAGTCCCTGCGATACACACCTTATTCACCCGCCACAAGCTCGAGTGGATGGCTAGGAGCGTGGGACCTTACAACGAGGAGATGGTTTGAGAATTCTATGCCTCCTACGTAGCATCTCTCTGAGGGCCTTTAGACAGGCGGGCTAACCCTGCCAAACAGGCACCACTTACATATGTCCAGGTTCGAGGCCGCCAGGTGGATATTTTGCCTCCCACCATTCGCCATTTCCTTTACGGTGATGCCTATGATGCAGTGAGGGCCCCCTCACCGCTGAATTTGATTACAGATGGAACGTGGTAAAGAGTGGCCACTTTCAGCGGGACAGAGACTTGAGAGAGTCCACCAAGAGATGGATTGCCCAGCATATATCTATATATGGCGAGGGCGCGGACTGGGTGACTGACCACAGAGGCCTTATCGAGAAGGTCAACCTCACGTTTGCAGCCAAGTTCATCTGGCTTTTGGTCCGCCACCATCTATCCCCCACAGCTACGGATAATATACTTACCTGGGATAGGGCGGTCTTGGTAGCAGCGATGGTCGCTGGGTTTGAGATCGACTTTGCAAAATTGTTGATCTCGGTTATTCATGAGAAGGCTTTCAAAGCCTCTACCACTTACCCATTTACCTGCATGATCTTTCAGTTGTGGAGGACTGCTGGAGTGCCCGTCTGGAACATAGATGTCCTCCATACTCCTATCGGGTCAGTAGATATTTGTCTCATTAGGGACGAGTCCAATGAGGCATCACCACAAAGAGGGCCCAGAGTAGAGGTGCTGCCGCTAGGTGAGAACTTGGCGGATACGGTAGAGCAAGCCCAAGGGCTTGATCATGCTACATCAGAGCCTACCGATACCGCCCCCGTCGAGTCTGTCCCGGGCACTAGCAGGGCACCGAGTTCCTCTCGGTCTACACCTCCATCAGCAGCACTGGTCTTGCTTGCTAGGGTCCAGAAGTTAGAGGCCCAGATGGCTACCTTGATGCACCATATCCAGCCTTGGCTGCAGAGATCCATTGATGAGGCTGAGGACCCGCTTGAGAAAAAGATTGCTCAGCAGACAGAGAGGAGAGAGGAGGATTCAGGCGGTCCATCAGCGCCTTGATGCTTTTGAGTTGCGAGTCCTCGCACGTCCAGCCCCCACCATTGATTTGAGGACTCTCCAGGAGGATGTGACGAGTCCGGGGGCTGATGTTGATGCCATCTTGGATATGCGGGTACCCGAGCCTGAGGCCGCACCTGCGGAGCTTGCTGAGGATACAGTGCTTACTGCATTGTTCCAGACCACCACTGCACCACCGGCTCCGCCACGTGACCGTGCCAAGAGGTACCGGTCCAGTCATACTAGTGAGGGTGAGGGTGCTCGGGCTAGGAATATGGAGCGAGTAGAGATGGAGGTTGCGAGGAGAGACTCGTTGCTTGATGAGGATGCCCGGTAGATGCGGGCCCATGAGTTAGCTGCTGGGGCGTCTAGCTCCCGATTGGAGACTGCTGAGAGTATCACCACTGAGGGTACCGACATTGCTTCGGACACTACTGATGGTGTCCGTACTACTAATGGAGCGGGTTCTGGGCAATCGGACCTGCCTGCTTGTTGATCTTCGGCGCTATGCGCCTCAGGTTTGCTTCAGATACCACCTTATTATTATATTTCTTATGCATTGGGGACAATTGCATGCTTTCTTGTTGGGGTGGGGTAAATGGAAAGTGATTGTTAGGGTGAAGTCTGAGTAGCCCAACTCATGATCCTCTCTTGGTGGTTTTCTTGCCTGTGTTCTTTTGCCCCAAGAGACTGGTTATTTTATTGTTGAACCGGCATGTTAGTATCTTATACAAAGTATGAAATGGGTAGTCTAAAGCATGATGGATAAATATAAATGATATCCCGTTTTAAAAAGAATGCTTGCATGATTAGGTCGAATGAATGATGAATGTGTTGGCTTTAAGCATGACATAGAGATGCACCACTGCATGACCCTCAAATCAAATACTCGAACTATGTGTCTGATAATCTGATAGGGTAATGAAATGTTAAGAGAGTGCGACGAAATTCGATTGTTCCACTGATGGTACCAAGCTAGAACTTGCGCGGTTAGTCCTGCAAAAAGGAATCTGTGTTAGACATTTAGGAAAGGATCATAGGCCCTTGTTCAATTAGGTGTGAAGTTGTTCTGAGAGTGAGTGTTTAATAATGATCCTTATACTCAAATTTTAAATCACTGTGTGAAAAAAAAGGAGGATATTGTTTTTGAAGTGAGGACACTAGTTGCAATATCGGAAAGCTGGTGCCTTGGTGAGAAATAAAAGAGGAGAGGTGTCGGTGCGTGGTGAGTCTGTGTCATGGTCTGATCCACATGAAGGAGCCTAGTGAGCCTAAGAGTAAAAGCATGCACTAAAGCAATAAAAAAATTTAGGACTGATAGCCATATGATTGTGAAAGCTTAAAAAGAGAGTATTTTTGTACAAAAGTATTGTGGTGAGTCATAGTGCGTCGCTTGAGGATAAACAAAGAATTTAAGTTAAGGGTGTTGATGTACCGTGGTTTCACGGTACTTTCAATTCCTTGTCCTTAAGTTTAGTGTGTGTCTAGGGCCTTTTTGTGGTAATTTTAATGTGTTTTATCTGTGTTTTGCAGGGAAGTTGTCCAAAACGAAAATACAGACGGCTGTGCAGAAATCATTGCAGAAGTGACCCACGAAGCCATCGACGACCCATTGTTCCATTGACGGTCCATGGGTGGTGATCATCGGCTGGAGTTCCAAGCATCTAGAAGCAACTCGGGGAATTCTTACTAAGTGTGGGGCTACGGAAAGATCGACGGTCCGTCGAATGATCGACGGACCATCCTGGCAAACCATCGATCAGATTAGTCCAGTACCCAATGTTGAAGAAATCACAAAGTATGGAATGATGGAGGCATCAACGGGCCGTAAGTGAGACGACGGACCATGCTGTTGGTCCATCGATTGGATCAGAGAAGATGCAAAAATAAAGGCTGAAGAAAAAGCTAAGTTTGGACCGACGTACGCAGTCGGCGGTCCATCGTTCCATCGACGGACCGTCTGTAGAGTCGTCGACTGAAGCCGCATTTTCTGGACAGACTTTCCTTATTTTGGACTCCTTTTAATTTAGGACTCTGTTATTATAAATAGGGTTAAAACCTCATTTTTGGGGTAAGTATTTTTATTATTTTTTTCACCTTTGTGTTCTTGGGTTCTTGATTTTACAAATTGACAATTTACTCAAGTTTTCGGAATTGATTATCAAGTGAAGTTTGTTATTTCAAGTGTTATTTCTTGATTTTCTTCTAACTTGTCAAAGTAAGTATATGAATTATTGTTTAACAACCATGAATTGTGTATTTTTAGGCATGTGTAACTAAATCCACAACTAGGGTTGTGGGAACCATGGGTGATTAACAAGGTAAAACTAGCTAAATAACAATTCTAGAATAGATTCTTGCATATATTGATAATTCTTTCGTTTAGAAGTCTGTTTAACGAGTGCACGCATTAGAACTTGCCCTATCTCTACTTGCCGGACCAAGGGGGTAGTTAATAGGAAAAGAATTATCAACATAGATTTAGTGGACAACTATCTAATAGGTTAGTTTCGATTGGTGCGAAGTAGTAACTAAGCCAAACATCATATGATGCTTAATATGAGGTAAAGGTAAGGTTTAGTAAATTAGACACACGTAACCGGACAAAGGTACGGGGTGAAATTCTCTAAATGCCGGACCAAGGATTTAGAGATACATAGCTTATCACTTTGCATGCAAGATACTAGGAAAGAATTGTTATAGCTAGGATTACCGAGTTATGAACCTATGGGGAACACTTACACCCTAGTTTCTCTCACCACTTGATAAAAACCAAAGTTTTAATCTTGCTACTTGTTTTAATTAGAAATAATTGAACACTTTAGTTTCACAAACCCCCCTCCCCCTCCTTTAATTAACTGTTTTCGGAAAGGACTTGAATAAATAGACGTAATAGTATATTAAAGTTAAGTCTAAACCATTTTTCTCGTGGGATCGACCCCAACCTACTTGTTGGGTTCTTTACTTGATACAACCGCTTATATTTCTGTAAATAAGTGTAATTTCAGCGTATCAGTGAGCCAATAGGTGGATAGGAAAGGTATTTGAGAGTCAATAGGTGGATGAAGGATAGTTGTGTAAAACTTTTAATACTTTAATGGTATTTTAGGCCCTTTTTCGATTTATTAATGTAGTGTCTTAGAATAATATATTACCTTATTTGTGAATTATAATTTGATAAGATTGTTTAAGAGTTGATTTTTAAAAAATATTTTCATAAAATGTGAATGCATGCTTTCATAGTTAGAAATCATATCCAAACAAGCATAATATTTTTATTTCACATTCGTCATCAATCCTAACCTTCTTCCACATTTTCTTAAAAAATTTCTTAAATGTTTGTTAATCTCTTGGCGTGAATCAATGTTGTAAAGACATAATTAGGATTCTGCGATGTTCTCCCCTAGGTGAGACATTTACAAATGTTTTGATGTAACACCAACAACAAACTTGATGTATTGTTACAAGTGAAATTCAAAGAGATGACATATCTCAAAATAAGTAAACTTTTTTTGCTTCACTTAAGAATACTCTCCCAGGTATGTATAAAAGAAAAACTCAAACTTATTATACATTGAACAAAGAATAAAACATACAAGTTTCAAAAGTTTGTTTTTATATGTGAACAACGATCAAGAAGAAAAAATGTTTGAGTCAAGAAATAAGAAAGAATATAAGTCAAAAGACATGTGACATGTTGTAAAATAGAATTGCTATTAACTTGTAGGTAAACTAGTCACCATTCATCTTCCTAATACATATAGAAGCTACTCAATTACACTTGAAGAAAGATATGATAGAATATATAATCTCACAAAAAATAGCAGAGACCGTTTTATGGAAGAGTATCTAAAAAAAATAGCAGACCATTTTAAGGAAGAGTTACATTCCTTCTACAAGCTAATTCTACACTAATACTATTAATGAAGATCATTTTTTTAAATAAATAAATCTTTAGAATGGAGCAGATGCTACGAGCTAGTGCCTTGAAATTGAGTCCAAAATGTGCATCTTCCTTTGTCACACCCCTAATTTCAGATTCATTATTGTATGTTTCATTTTTAAAAGTTTTTCTTCATGATTCAACATTTAGTCTATTGGTTCCCCTAGCTAACATTTCTTTCATGCAAGATGAACTTAACTTTAGTCGACGGGCTCCAAATATTTATCCTCATTTGCTTCACACATATTCATACTTTTATTTTGATCTTCTAAGATAATATAAGCAAATGGAAAGTTAGAATGTAAATCTTGATTGTGATAGAAATTAAAATATATTGCTCATAATCATACAATTTGTCACGCCCCGAGCCTATACCCTGGGCAGGACTGACACTCGATGACCATTGTTGACCTCGAGCAAACCCTTGGCCTGGATTATTTAACTTATCATAAGACAAAAATCACACTTAATCAAACATGCTTGGCACGTGGGTGAACGAACTCAACGTTAAGATAGATTCACATACCTTCTTAGGGATCACCCCCGGCGATATCCACAAGTTAATTCGACAATCTTGGTGAATCTTGCCCTTCTTCTTTTTCTCCTTTCTCCTTAGCCCTAGCGTGAAAATTCTCAACTTCAAAAACTGACTAAGTTCTGATTTGACCCATATTATTAGACTCTTAAAAACGGATTTAAAATAATAGGGTAGTAAAAAGACTAACATACCCTTAAAAATCTTGGATTGGGAAATTTCCTTAATCCGACATCCCAACTTTCAAAGGGCATAACTCACTCATAAGAAGTCGAAATCACGCGAACTTGGAGGCGTTAGAAATCTCGTTACATGATATTTCCAAGCATGTCTAGAACTACACCTAACACATCCTGATCTAGGAGTTATGGCTGTTTGAAGTTGACCAAATATGCACTTTAACATACTTAAAATTTCCAAATTACATTATACTTTCCAAAAACAAGTATTTCCCAATTTTAAAATCTTTTCTAGTTCTTTCTAGTTGCGAGATGTTACTATATCTCCCCCTTGGGAACATTCGTCCTCGAATGAAGGTATTCCTACTAGACTAAGGGTAGTAACATTAAATTCAAACACCCAACAAGCAAATGCAACAATAACATGTTTACTCATAACTTAAAGAGTACTAAGAAGAAAATTACTACGTTAGTCTGCATTTTCTCCGGATTCAAATAGATGTGGATATATCTTCTTCATGTCCTCTTGAGTTTTCCAAGTAGATTCTTCAATAAATTTGTTTCTCCGAAGGATCTTCATTGATGCTATTTCTTTTCTTCTCAACTTGCGAACTTGGCGATCTAAGATCTCAACCGGAATCTTTTCATAAGATAGAGTATCCTTGATCCCAATATTTTCAGTTGGAATGATCAATGAAGGATCGCCCTTGCACTTCTTCAACATAGAGATGTGAAATATCGGATGAACTGCTGCTAACTCTTCAGGTAGCTTTAACTCATAAACTACATTTTGAATCCTCTTGGCTATACGATAAGATCCAATATACCAGGGACTGAGCTTTCCCTTCTTACCAAACCTCATAACATATTTCATGGGTGAAACTTTTAGATATACCCAATTATCTACTCTGAACTCTAACGGACTCCTCCTGACATTAGTGTAGGATTTTGACGACTTTGTGCCGTTTTCAATCTCTTTGTAATCACCTTAACCTTCTCCATAGCTTGGTGAACTAAATCTGGTCCTATCAACCCTGCTTCACCAACTTCAAACCATTCAATAGGAGATCTACATCTTCTCTCATAAAGAGCTTCATAAAGAGCCATTTTGATGCTAGAAAGGTAACTGCTGTTGTAAGTAAACTCAATGAGTGAAAGGTGATCATCCCAACTCCCTTTGAAATCGATCACGCATGCCCTCAACATCTCTTCTAATGTATGAATTGTACGGTTTTCTTGTCCGACAGTCTGAGAATGAAATGCAGTACTTAAGTTCACCTTTGAACCCAAAACTTTCTGAAAGGATTTCCAGAACTGTGCAGTAAATTGTACAACTCTATCTGAAATAATATAGATCGGAACTCCATGAAGTCTTACAACCTCTTGAATGTACAACTTATCATAATCCTCTGTTGATTGTGTAGTCTTTACCGGCAAGAAGTGGGTTGATTTTGTTATTCTATCGATAATCACCCAAATAGTTACATGCTGCTTGCGAGATTTGGGTTAACCTGTGATACTATCCATTTTAATCATCTCCCACTTCCATTCCAAAATTTCTATATTCTGAGCCAAACGTACAGGCCTTTGGTGCTCTACTTTAACTTGTTGAATTCAGGCACTTGGAAAAAAATTCGACAATGCCCTTCTTTATACCATTCCACCAATATACTTCTTTCAAATTGCGGTACATCTTTATGGAACCCGTATGAATGGAATATCTGGAGCTATGAGCTTCCCCCATGATCCTCTCTTGGATTTCATCCACCATACGTACACATAATCTACCTTGATATCTCGAAACACCATATCCCCCTTATTTAAAAGCTAATACTCTTTGCTTTTTAACATTTGCTTTAAGCTCAAGAAAAATGGGATCCTTGGTCTTGCTATTCATTCTCTTTTGATACTAACGATGATTCACCCCCATTCGTCACCACTATTTCTCCTTCTCTGGAATTCATTAGTCGGACTCCTAAGCGTTGCAAGTCTATGCATATCTTTTGGTAGTTCCTTATTCTCTTTCTCAAGATGGGCGGTACTACCCATAGACGACTTGCTTATGGCATCAACAATAACATTAGCCTTACCTGGATGGTAAATTATACTCATGTCATAATCCTTGAGAAATTCCAACCACCTCCTCTGCCCGAGAGTGAACTCTTTTCAAGTGAACATATTTTGTGGACTCTTGTGATTAGTGAATAAATCAATACATAAACACCATACAAATAGTGACGTCATATTTTCAGGGCAAAAACTACAACAGCAAACTCTAAGTCATGGGTTGGGTAATTCTTCTTATGAACTTTCAACTGTCTAGAGGCATAATCTATAACTTTTCCATTCTGCATTGGAACACAACCCAAACCAACTCTAGATGCATCACAATGCACCACAAAACCTTGAGTACCTTCCGTTAAGGTCAAAACTAGGGCAGTAGTCAGCCTCTTCTTTAACTCCTGAAAGCTTTTCTCACAAGCTTCAGACTATTTAAACACCATTGTTTTCTGAGTCAACTTTATCAAAGGAGAATAAATATATGAGAACCCCTCTACGAACCTTATATAATAGCCAGCTAAATCCAAGAAACTCCTAATATCAATTGGAGATGTAGGTATAGGCCAATTCTACACTACCTCAATTTTCTAGGTATCAACTCTAATACCCTCACCGAAAACTACGTGAATCAAGACAAAACTTACACTTAGAGAACTTGGCATACAACTGTCCGTCTTTCAACTTCTGAAGAACTATTCTGAGATGACTAGCATGATCCTCTTCATTCCTTGAATAAATTAGTATGTCATCCATGAAGATGATAACAAACATATCTAAATAAGGTTTGAAGACTCTATTCATAAGATACATGAATGTTGCAGGCGCATTGGTCAAACCAAAAGACATGACCAAAAACTCATAATGTCCATATCTGATTCTGAAACCTGTCTTTGGAATATCATATTCACTCACTTTTAAGTGATGTTAGCTAGATCTAAGATCTATTTTCAAGAAACAATAAGCACCCTAAAGCTGATTGAAAAGATCATCAATTCTTGGAAGAGGATACTTATTCTTGATGGTAACCTTGTTCAATTGAGTGTAATCTATACACATCCTAAGGGAACCATATTTCTTTCTCACAAACAAGAGACACTTGGTTGAATGAAATCCTTATCTAATAGATCTTTTAACTATTCTTTCAACTCTTTCGACTCTACTGGTGCCATTCAATATGGCGGGATCGAGATGGGATGAGTATCTGGAAGAAGTTCTATATCGAAGTCTATATCTCTCTCAGGAAAGACTCCGGGGAGATCATTTGGAAAGACTTCTGGAAATTCTTTTACTACTGAAACTGAATGAATAAGACGTATCTCAACACTAGAGTCATTAACTCAGACTAAGTGATAGACACACCCCTTAGAAACTAACTTCATCGCCTTAAGGTACGAAATGAAATGACCCTTAGGCACTGCTGAACTGCTTTTCCACTCTAAGACTGGATCATTTGGAAATGAAACTTGACTGCCCGAGTTCTAAAAGCAACTGAGGCAAAACAGGCATGAAGCAAGTTCATACCAAAAATGACATCAAAGTCTACCATGTCTAACTCAATTAAATTAGTCATGGTACTCTTGTGATTGACAGATATGGGACAATCACGATAAACTCTCTCTGCTATAATGGACTCACCAATAGGTGTAGAAATACTGAATGGTTCACTAAGTTGCTCAGGAATAATATCAAAGTTCATGACAACATATGGAGTTACAAAAGATAAACTCGCTCCTGCATCTAGAAATTCATAAACAATAAAGTCAAATACTTGAATCATACCAATGACAACATCTGGCGAATCCTCATTCTCTTGGCGATTGTTGAGAGCATACAAGCGGTTTGTTCCCCCTCCAGTACCGGAAGTAGCTCATCTAGGTACAGCCCTATCTTGTGGAGAAACTGATGAAGATTAGGCTCTATTGCCCCCATTACCACTTCCCTGCTTATTCTTTGGACACTCTCTCATGAATTGACCGGTCTGACCGCACTTGAAACAACCACGGAAGACATCACGACAAACACCAGAGTAGTTTTTACCACACTTGGCGCAGGCAGGAGGCTTACAACCCCCTTGCGCCACACTACCCTGTGAATATGCAGGTTTAACTTTGGAATTCTGACCATAGTACTCACCCTTGTTCTTAAGTGCAGGTGCACTACCAAATGATGGAGCAGGTCCCTTCTGTTTATGTTGGAAGGATGAATGGTTAGCATTACTCTTTTGTTGTCCGGCTCGATCCCTATCTTAGCTCTCTTGTTCTTAAACTCTTATTTACAACTTGTTGTACATGTATGGTTAGCCTTGATATGTCCATGACACCTACTAGTATGGATTCCTTAATTTACTTGCTTGATAGACGAGACATCCCAATGATGAATAACCTCATCAATTTCCTTATGTCGGCAACAATCTTTTTTCTTCTCTCAGCTCACGGGGAAAGAAACGCCCCACATCCCAATTCACAAACGGTTATGCGTATGCACGAGTTAGAAAGAAACTTTTTAGAGATATACTCTAACGCATCAAATGAATATGAAAGAAATGAGTAAATTCCTAAATGTTGTAGCCTCCTAATTATAGATGTTACATACTTTATACCGATAACTTGGACTCTATAGACAAAACTTCATAGACTCCCTAGGACTCTTGAACTCTAGGCTCTAATATCAAGTTTTTCACGCCCTGAGCCTACACCCTCGGCGGGACTGGCACTCGATGACCATTGATGGCCTCGAGCGGACCCTTGACCTAACTTACTTAACTCAGCAAAAGACAATAATCACACTTAATGAAACATTCTTGGCAAGTGGGTGAACGAACCCAACATTGAGATAGACCCACATACCTTTTATGGATCACCCCCGACAAAATTCACAAGTTAATTCAATAATCTTGGTGAATCTTGTCCTTCTTCTTCTTCTCCTTTCTCCTTAGCCCTAGCGTGAAAATTTTTGACTTCTAAAACTGAATAAGTTCTAATTTGACCCCTATTGAACTCTTAAAAATGGATTTAAAATAATAGGGTAGTGAAAAGACTAACATACCCTTTAAAAATACGGATTGGGACATTTTCTTAATCTGACAACCCAACTTCCAAAGGGTATAACTCACTTATATGAAGTCGAAATCGTGCAAACTTGGCAGCGTTGAAAAGATCGTTCCAAAAGCTTTCCAACCATGTCTAGAATACACCTAACGCATCCTAAGTTAGGAGTTATGGTCATTTGAAGTTGACCAAAAATTCACTTTTAACTTAAATTTTCCAGATTTCCTTATACTTTCCAAAATCAAGTATTTCCAGATTTTAAACTCCTTTTCTAGTTTTTTCTAGTTGCGAGATGTTACACCATTGTGTTCTTCAACAATAAAATCCATAAGAACAACAGCAACATCAATTTGTGACAAACAATTTTTTCTTAAAATGTATACCTAAAACAATAAAGACTATAATTAGGCCCAACAACAACAATAACATACCAAATGTAATTTCACAAATGGGGTAAGGGGAGGATGGTACATAAATTTACCCCTATCTTTTGAAGGTAAAGAGATGTACTGGAGTAGCAACAAGTAATATGACATTGAAACAAAGGAAAAAACAAATAATAAAAATAAAGAATAATATATAGTAGAGTAATACTAATAAAAGACAAGGCTATGATGTATACTAACTTTCTACCTTAATCCTCGAACTTTGTGATGACCTCGCAAGTTGTAGGTGTTTTAGGTCAGGTCTAATTACCTCACCCTAATACTTCTTCGACTAACTTCTATTTCTCCTCAAATCCACCATAATCGACCTTTGACACCTCCTTACTAAAACATTTTTGCATCGTTCTCTTCACATGTAAGAACCATCTTAGTCTCACATCTCTCATCTTCTCCACAACAGGGAACATTCCTACTTTATCAATAAATCTGCGTTTTTAATATTATCTCTCTTGGTTTTGTGTAAATTCATTTATAGTAATTACATTTAAGATAAAGAAAGCGAAACCAATTCTTGATTTATCAAAATGATTAGGATTTAAACATTTAAAATGTGTTACCTTAAATTTGCAAGTCTCAATCAATTGGAAGAACAACAAGTCATTTTCAACAAGATTGCGAGCAATGGAGAAACCTCTCTACCACCACCACCACTCAATCCGCTTTTTCCAGTTAGGTACTTGGTGGAAATTCATCTTTATCTTCATCCACCAAAACAACATTAGCATCATGATTTGGGAAATGAGAAACGCAAAACCTTTTTGGGAAGCTCTTATATAAAAATATTTATAAGAAAGGCTAGATTAATAAGAAACAAAAAAAATTCAATATTGCCTAAATCTACTAGGAAGAAATTTACTTATAAAAACAATCCCCCAATGACATGGGAAGGGAGCATACATTTGAGAAAATTTGGAAATTTAGAAGGTAAATTTGTTTGAAATATTTTGGCTCGCAATTGGGGTGATGAGATTATATCAACAGAGGTGTATGCCTGCCCTTTCCTTCCAATGCTAGTAAAATCAACAATAAAAAGCATTTTTGAAGAGATAATAATACCAGGATAAATTAACAGTCAATTGGTCATAATATTATTTTATCCTTTTTGCAATATATATATATATATATATATATATATATATATATATATATATATATATATATATATTGATTACTCATAGTCAAATTCTCACTCCAAGTTTGAATTGAGTTTGCAGGTTTGATTGAAGACTTGTTTACGCTTCATTTTGAATTATTTATTTGATTTTGACTTGATACAAAGTTTAAGAAAGTAAAAAACTAGTTTTGAATGTTGTGGTCCAAAATCAAAATTAAAGAGTTCACCAAAAAAAGAAAGAAACGTTTTAATGGACTAAAGAGAAAAGTAGGACAAATAAATAAAAAAACTATGACAAATAAATTAAAATGGAGGGAGTAACATTTTTCAAATAAAATATATATCCAAACACAACTTCAATTTCAAAAAATATTGTTTCCGCTCAACTTTAAATACAATTAAAAAAAATTCAAACATCATAAAATTCAGGTCTTAACACCTATTTTTTTATTAATATAAATTATTTTTGCATTTTCTCCACTTACCACATTTGAACCTTCTTGTTATCTCCATTTACCACTTGCAAATGTATATGTCAAGTATCTTAATTAGTTTTAAAGTACTTTTGTAGAAGACTACTAGTTTATTAAAAAGATAACATACTCAGTATAACCCCATCAGTGGGTACTAGAAAGGATATAACCTAAGTAGATATAGTTTTTATCTCGTGATATAGAGGGATTATTTTTTATGGAGCTTACATAGACCTTATCTTAACGATGTAAAGATAGAGAGGTCATTTCCGATGGAACATACACATACCTTATATTTACCTCGTAAAAATAATGAGGTTTTTCGTAATGAAGCATACACAAACCTTGTCTTTACCTCGTAGATAAAAATATTATTTCAGATAAAGCATACATAGATCGTACCTTTACCTTAAAAAAATTATGGATCAAATGTAAACCTTACCTTTACCTCTATAGAGGCATTTTAGAATTGTCAACTATTTATCAAGCACAGAGTAAAAATGATTCTCACCTTGTTGGTTCTATTTACAAGGAAAAAAAATTTCTTGAGCAACCCTTGATTGATTGACAACGCCTTATTCTAGTTAAACAATCAAGTAAAAGAACAAATAAACTTGGGTCAATAATTATAAGCAAAAATAGACAAAAGAATTTAAACAATTTATTTGAAACAATTACATGAATATTGTAGTAGAAGGAGATGGAGTACCTTAGAAGGGGAACGAGCTCAGCTTTACATTTTAGAAGAAAAGAAAAAAAGCGAGGAAAAACAAAATAGAATTTTTTGGGGTATTTTTCGACCAAAAAGAACTTATGAAGTGGAGAAATGAGATGATATATTTTTTATAAGGAGAAGTAAGGAAGGCCTTGAAGCCAAAGTTGGAATTAATTGGAAGAGTACTAGGCTTGGAATGATTTATTTCCTTTTCTCAATGTTTTTCTTTTAAACAAAAATATATATTATAAGTCAATTCAAGACTCCTGGTTTAATCAAATACAAATAAATAAAAGGGATAAAAATAGATATGAATTCGTTGCGGATCATAAACATATGGGGACTTTTTTTATTATGTAGATATATAGGATGAGTTTTGAAATATTAAAATAATTCTACAGGTCATATTTAGGGTCAAGTTTTAAAATAATAAAATAGTCAAAAGTCATATGAAAATAATTCGATCGATCTTATTTTTCATTTAATATGATCTTTGACTATTTTAATATTTTAAAACTGGACCCTAAATATGACCTGTAGCACTATTTTTAATAATTCAAAACTCACCCAAAATTTCAACTTTATAAAAAAATTCCCCATATCTTTGTGATCCCCAACTAATTCATATCTATTTTTTATCTCTATTTTTTGTTTGTGTTTGATTTAAACAGGGGTCTCAAATTGATTTATTATAATACATATATTTTTCTCTACAAAAAACAACTTTAGGAAAAGGGAATAAGTCATTCAAAAACTAGTACGCTTCCAATTAATTTCAATTTTGTCTTCAAGACCTTCCTTACTTCTTCATATAAATACAAGGAATAATGCACAAGTACCTCCTCAACCTATGCCCAAAATACCAGAGACACACTTATACTATACTAAGATCCTATTACCCCCTAACTTATTATATAAGTAATTTTCTACCCCTTTTCGGCCTACGTGGCACTAGCTTGAAAGAAAAAATCAACCAGCGTTGGGCCCACAAGATAGTGCCACGTAGGCCAAAAAGGGGTAGAAAATTATTAACAAAATAATTAGTATAGTATAAGTGTGTCTCTAAGATTTCAGACATAGGTTGAGGGGGTACTTGTGCATTATCCCTAAATACAACATCATCTTATTTCTCCACTTCATAAGTTCTTTCGGTCGAAACATACCCCCCCAAAAAAATATTTTGTTTTTCCTCGCTTTTTTTCTTTTTTTCTAAAATGAAAAGCCGAACTCGTTCTCCTTCTAAGGTACTCCATCTCCTTCTGCTACAATTTTCATTTCATGGTTTCAAATAAATTGTATTAATTCTTTAGTCTGTTTTCCTTTCTTATAATTATTGACCCTGTTTTTATGTTCTTTCAGTTGATGGTTTAACTAGAATAAGTCACTGTCAGTCAATCATGGGTTGCTCAAGAAAAGGTTTTGCGTCCCAACAGAACCAACAAGGTAAGAATTATCTTTTACTCTATGTTTTGATAAATAGTTGACGGTTCTAAAAATCCTCTATAGAGGTAAATGTAAGGTTTGCATTTGATCCATAAGATTTTTATTATTTTTATTTTTATGCGGTAAAAGTACGATCTATGTATGCTCTATAAAAATAATCTTTTCATCTCTATGAGTTAAAGACAAGGTTTGTACACACTTAATCAGAAAATACCTCTTTATTTTTACGAAGTAAAGATAAGGTCTACGTATGCTCCATAGGAAACGACCTCTATCTTTACATCGTTAAGATAAGATTTCTGTTCGCTTCATAAAAAATAACCCCTCTATCTAACGAGAAAAAAGTTATATATACATATGTTATATCCTTTCTAGTCTCCACGGACATGGAATTATACTGAGTATGTTATCGTTTTGACAAACTAGTACTCTTGTGCGGAAGTACTTTAAAACTAATGAAGATACTTGGCATATACATTTGCAGGTTGAAAATGGAGATAACAAGAAGGTTCAAATATGGTAGGTGGAGAAAATACAAAAATAAATTATATTAATAAAAAAAATTGGTGTTAAGACGTGAATTTGATGATGTTTGAATTTTTTTTTAACTGTACTTAAAGTTGAGCATTTTTTTTTTTTTTGGAATTGAAGTTGTGTTTGGATATATATTTTATTTGGAAAATGTTACTCCCTTCATTTTAATTTATTTGTCATACTTTTTTTGGTTCATTTATTTGTCCTACTTTTCTTTTTAGTCCATGAAAAAATGTTTCATTCTTTTTTGTGATCTCTTAAATTTTTATTTTAGACCACAACGTTCAAAAGTATTTGTTCACTTTCTTAAACTTTGTATCAAGTCAAAATCAAATAAATAATTCAAAATGAAGTGTATACAAGTTTAGAATCAAACCTTAAAACTCAACTCAAAGTTGGAGTGAGAATTTGACTATGCATAATCAAAAAACAAATTGAAAGAAAACAAAGATAAAAGAAATTTATGACCAATTGGCTGTCAATATATCCTGGTATTATTATCACTTGAAAAGTGCTTTTTATCCTCGATTTTACTAGCATTTGAAGGAAGGAACGGACAAACAACTCTAATGATATAAGATCATCAACCTAACTGCGAGCCGAAATATTTCACACAACTTTACCTTCTAAATTTCCAAATTTTCTCAAATGTATGCTCCCTTCCCATGCCATTGGGGGATTGTTTTTGATAAGTAAATTTCTTCATAGTAGAATTAGGCAATTTTGAAATTGTTTTTGTTTCTATTTAATCTAGCAATTCTTAAAAATATTTTTATATAAGAGCTTCCCAAAAGATTTTGCGTTTCTCATTTGCCAAATCATGATGCCAATGTTGTTTTGATGGATGAAGATGGAGATGAATGTTCCACCAAGTACCTAATTGGCAAAAGCTATTGAGTGGGGGATGGACAGATTTCTCTATTGCTCACAATCATGTTGAAAATAACGTGTTGGTCTTCCAATTGATTGAGGCTAGCAAATTTAAGGCAACACCTTTTAAATGTTCAAATCCTAGTCATTTTGTGTAATCAAGAACTACTTTTGCTTTATTTATCTTAAACATAATTAGTATGAATTTTCACACAACCAAGAGATATAATATTAAAAAATCAATATTTCTAATGAAGTAGGAATGACCCCTATTGTGGAAAAGGTGAGAGATGCGAGACTAAGATGGTTCTGACATGTGGAGAGAGCGATGCATAGATGTGCTAGTAAGCAGGTGACAGAGGTTTACTATGGTGGATTTGAGGAGAGAAAGAAGTTAGTCGAAGAAATATTAGGGTGAGGTAATTATACATGACCTGACACACCTACAACTTGCGAGGACATCACAAAGTTCGAGGATTAAGGTAGAAAGTTAGTATACATCAGAGCCTTGTCTATTTCTCCTTATAACTTTTATTAGTGTTACTCTTATATTTATTATTCTTTAATTTTTATTACTTGTTTTCGTTTGTTTCAGTGTCATATTATTTTTTGTTGCTACTCCATTACATCTCTTTACCTTCAAAAGGTAGGGGTAAATTTATGTACCATCTTCCCCTTACCCCATTTGGGGAATTACATTTTGTATGTTATTGTTGTTGTTGAGCCTGATTATAATTTTGTTTGTTTTAGGTGTACATTTTATGAGTAAGTTGCTTGTCACATATTGATGGTGTTGTTGTTCTTATGAATTTTATTGTTGAAGCACACAATGGTATGATTATAAACTATATATTTTAATTTCTATCACAATCAAGATGTACATTCTAACTTTTTATTTGCTTATATTATCTCAGAAGTTCAAAATTAAAAGATGAATATGTGTGAGGCAAATAAGGTAAATATGTGGAGCCTTCTGAAGAAAGTTAAGCTCGTCTTGCATGAAAGAAATGTGAGCTTGGTGAAGC
Source organism: Solanum sitiens (assembly GCA_016801875.1). Taxonomy (NCBI): domain Eukaryota; kingdom Viridiplantae; phylum Streptophyta; class Magnoliopsida; order Solanales; family Solanaceae; genus Solanum; species Solanum sitiens. The sequence continues at coordinate 3,831,550 of JABWTJ010000069.1, read as the reverse complement.
AAAAGAGGAGATGTTGAATCATGAAGAAAAGCTTTTGAAAATGAAACATACAATAAAGAATCTGAAATTAAGAGTGTGACAAAGGAAGATGCAAATTTTGGAGTCAATATCAAGGCACAAGCTAGTAGTAGCTGCTCCATTTAAAATATAATTTATTTATAAAAAGAATGATCCTCATTAATAGTCTTAGTTACAATTAGCTCGTAGCAGGAGTGTAACTCTTCCTTAAAATGACCTCTGATATTTTTTGTGAGATTATATATTATATCATATCTTTTTTCAAGTATAACTGAGTAGCTTCTATATATAGCAGGAAGATGAATGGTGACTAGTTGACCTAAAGTTAATAGTAATTCTATTTTACTACATGTCACATGTCTTTTGACTTATATTTTTTTTATTTCTCTATTTAATATTTTTTCTTCTTGATTGTTGTTCACGTATAAAAACAAACTTTTAAAACTTCTATATTTTATTCTTTGTCCAATGAATAACAAGTTTGGGTTTTTCTTTTATATGTACCTAGGAGTGTATTTTTAAGTGAAGCAGAAAAAGAGTACTTATTTGGAGATATGTCATCTCTTTGGACTTCACTTGTAATAATATATCAAGTTTGTTGTTGGTATTACATCAAACCATGTCTCTCCTAGGGGAGAACACCGCAGAATCCTAATTATGTCTTTACAACATTGATTCACACAAAGAGATTTACAAACTTTTAAGAATTTTTTAAGAAAATGTGGAAGAAGTTTAGGGCTTATGACGAATGTGAAATAAAAAAATTATGCTTGTTTGATATGTTTTCTAACCATGAAAGAACTCACATTTTATGAACATATTTTCTTAAAATCAACTCTAAAACAATGTTATCAAATTATAATTCAGAAATAAGGTAATACAATATTCTAAGACACTACATTAAAAAATCGAAAAAAGGGTCTAAACTATCCTTGAAGTATTGAAAATGGTAAACAACTACCTCTCATCCACCTACTGGCTGCAAGTGTTTATCTTATTTGGAAAGAGAGGAACCAACAAATTTTCCAAAAGATAACAAGAGCCCCGAAAATGCTAGCAAAACAGGTTGTTCAAGAGGTGCATATGAGAAGAAGAATTTCTACCCTGTTTAGATGCTAGGTACTTATCTAGATTTGATGGTGATATTGTAGTAAGGAACTGGTAATAAAGCACTAAATAATCATGTAAAAAGTATGATCCTTTCTAACCATGATGACTACATGGTTTATAGAGACTTGACTTATTATGAACCCGCGTCCTCATGTTTACGAATGATTTCTAGATGATAAGAATTCATTTGGAGTTGTTAGAACTGATAGAAAGTGTTAGTACACTTTAGAAGGACTCAAACGGGCTAAACGATGAAAAATGGGTTGGGGCGAATAGTCCTGACGCACTGCTAGCGCACCGCGCAAGCCCCTTCCATTCAGAAAGTCATTTCTGGCGCATTTCTGGAACGCCGCCCCAGCCTTCCTGGCGCTATGTGGGATCGTCGCGCCAGCATCCCCTAAGCGAAATCCTGAAGAATTTTCTTCTGGTTTTCTAACCTTAAATCGATTTAGTTTGATTATTTTTCTCAAATTCACTTTAGATTCATGTACCCAAATAATATACACAAGAATCTAACTCAAAGTAACTCCGATAATTGACATTAAATTCTCAAGAACTCCTCAATCTCAACCAAATTAAAGAACGAAAGCAATTCAAGAACACAACTCAAGAACATCAAATTATCAACCTTTTTATGACGAAATTACACTGGATAAAACATGTTTGTTGTGTGGGTGAAGAACCCAATGATGTGTGAACTCACATACCTCGTAAGATTACATCCTTGGCGAAATCACAGCCAAAATTGTACGATCTTGACAAATCTTGAGTTTTTCTTCTCCTTTCTCCTCTTTTCTCTTTTCTCCAAACCCTAGAGTGAATTTCAAATTGTCTAGACTGATATAATTTTGATTTGATCCTAATTAAAATCCTAAAATAGAAACAAAATAATAGGGATTAGAAAAGACCATAATGCCCTTAAAAAATCCGGATTGGACTTTTCTTATCCAAACAACCCAACTTCAAATGAGCATATCTCACTCATACGAACTTAGAATCACGCAAATTCGACAGCTTTGAAAAGATAATTCAAAAATATTTCCTACTATATCTCGAAACACACCTAACTCATCATGTGCTAGGATTTATGATCGATTGAAATTGACGCAAAACTCATTCTTAAGTTAACTTTTGTCAAATTTCCAGATTTTTCATTCTTTCCAAAAATGACTCTTTTAAATTCTAGCTCTTTCTAGTTCTTTCGATTATCTAGATGTTACAAAGTTGAACAACAATATGAAGGAATTGATACGAGCAACGCTCTTTGAAGATCTCCGGCAAGTCCAGATTCCTGGACAAACAACGGAAAATAAGCTAATTGACAAACATTATAAGAAATACTAGCATCAATATTACATAAACTAAATTTAGATGAAATGGTAATTTGTGGTCTCTTAACAATATTTAGAATAGGAAACAAGTAGTTCTTGTATTCATCAAAAACATGTAGTGTTACATCCACTTTTTCAGAATGACTGTCTGCTAAGTTTAATACAACGGAGTATCATAATAAAATATATTTAAATACTATCCATATTAGAGCAAAATAGAGTTTGACACATGGGACAATATTTTTTCCTCAGCAACCATTGTGTGTTGAAGAAAAGAGTATATTTAGAGTTACTCATTGTTCAACTCCAGATTTTTATTTTTTTTTCTTGAAGGAAGAGAATATAAGGTTGAAGAAAAGAGTATATATAGAGTCTGGTATTAATATTTTGTTTTATGAAAACTTAGGTGGAAACAACGTAAAGTTTTCTATTTTATTTATTTCTCCTACTTTCTTTAGGAATATGATTTAAGCAAGGAGAAGGAAAAGGAAATATAATTAATTTCCCATTCATTTTTCATTATTTTGTAAATAGAGGCTATTTAAATTCGTAGTAAAAACATATATCAAATATAAAAGAAAAAATAATGGAACATATAGTAGTGTCACCAAGAATGTTCAAGTGAAAACAACTAAAGTACACCCAGCCACCCCCGTTCCCCCTGGATCAGGACCGGTTCAATAAGATTGGAGGCCTAAAGCCAAACTTTAGTGAGGGGCCCAAATATGTATCGCAATTACTTTTGGGGATGCAACAATTAAAATTATTTAGGAGTTCTTGATTATCAGGAACTATGCCACATTTATCACCAACTTCTTCTAGATTTTCTTCTGAAATGTTATTATTATCTAACTGAACTCTATTAGTGACTTGTTCATTTGAAGAACATCCCCATGCATATATTTCGGTTCAAGATCTATTATTTGTTAAAAATCTATCAAGTGCTCAATTTGGGATTTTATTTAATTCTTTAAGTTTTTTGTTTCTCTTTTATGTAATACATAAACATGTTTTCTATTTGACATTTAAATTTAATAAGTTTAAATAATAACTAAAACGAGAATACATATACTTATGAACTAAGAACACATATACTTATGTACTAAGAATATCAACAATTATAAATTTTCAAGAAAAAACTATAAAAAAAATGTTAGAATAATAACACCTCACTCAAGAATTTGATAAGTTGATGTAAGAATATCAAAATAATGTTTTGTTCCTTCAACATAATGGTAATCACACTTCTCAAAAATTTTAAGAAGAGACTAAAAAGCAAATTTTGTTCTTTTGTAACTTGTAATCATCATAACACAATAGGTTTTTAGGAGAGAATTCAATATTAAAAATAAAATAATACAATTGGGAATAAAATATGATGAATACATGGTAAATAATCATATTATTAGGAACTAAATAAGGAAGTACAATTTTTCCACATAAGAAAATTATTTCCAAAAATTATTGTATTTTCTAAGAAAAGTGGAAATTAACCAGTTTAAATAATTACTTCTCGCCATTTTTATTTAAAAATAATAATTTGAAATGCATATAATTTTATTTTTAAAATATTTGTACTTTTTTTTTAAAAAAAAAAAGGCCCAAAAAAATACGGGGCTTCAAGCGATGACTTTAGTGGCCTAAGGGTTAAGACGGTCCTGCACCCGATCTGTCACATAAAATAGCAAGTGGTATCAAACTTTTGTAGGAGCATAAAACACTCTTAATAAAAAGCCAAGAAAAAGTTGAACACACTCCTAAACTTGACAAGAACTTAGGGGAACATTTCACTCATATTGCAAGATATCAGGGGTGTATTTATAAGTTCATTTAGTCAAGTAAAAGCGTATTTTTAAGGTTGTTAATAGTTCGATGATGAATTTAATAAGTAGTGTTGAGTTTAGAAAATTTTCAATACTTTCCTCTTTAAGATATTATAGTAGATTGATGACACATACACTATTAGAAATAAATATTTATGGACAAATTATGTAGCTAATTAAATAGCAATATTCATTGTTATTTGACACATATGATTCCTAATCCAAGTCGGGTACTATTAAAAGACGTCCTACTGAGTTTGGTTAGTCATATTAGTGTTATATTATTTGAATTTTATTTGGATAATATTATTGTAGTATAAGAGATATCTCTAGTGTATATACAGACATAACTATGTTAAATCTATTTAGTGATTGACTGTGAAAAATTATGATGTTAATTAGATATGAGCAATTTAACAACAATAATATTTTTGAGTAATTTAACTTCATCTTTTTGTAGTTTTAATTACCAAATTTACTACATTGATCAAAGCATAACTATTTACATTAATAAATTTGAAAATAAACATTAAAATAATAAAATAAAGGGGTAAGTATAATATCGCACATCATGAGGGAGTTCACATTAGGAAAATTAAATGAGGAGAATTCATGAAATTGTCATTTTATCATGTATTTTGACTTTTGATGTTCAATTAAAATATGTCATAATCAAAACTGTATCTAGAATCTTACAGAAAAAAAATAGATTCATGATTTATGTTAGACGAATTTAACCTTCAAATTCTTGACATGCAATCATTATACGTTTGAATATATATGTTCAAAATTAATTATTTTTACGATAAATTTTCACATATGTATCTCAGCCGCATTTAAAAAATTGGGATGAGTTGAGCTTATTGACTATATGTTACAACGTCTACTTATGTGAATTTTAACATATATAGAAATTTAATTTAATTATCAAAAAAATAATAATGAGTTAACGACAGTAAAAATATATATATAAATTAATTTTTTTTAAGGTGTTAGACTTGGAGATTTTAAAAAGAAAGAAAAATACTTCATTAATTAAAACATAAGGGGGACACAAGACATGTGGTTTGAAATTTCAATCTAATTTATATTTTTCTTTTGTTACTGCCATTATTATTTAGATTTGTGAGCATTATACTTTAGATTTGAATCTCGAGACTTCAATCCAAAAATAAATTAAAACAACAAATTAAACGTGTGGTTTGAAATCTCAATTTCATTTCTAAAGATACATTTGATAAATATCGAAAAAACTATGTGAGTGAGTATTTTTATAAATAATTATTGAGTGTGGTGATATATTTTTAATTATTACATTGATTACATGCATAACAATACTATGATAAATTTGGGATCTGGCTCCCCTTCGTTACCCTTTCCTTCCATTTCGTCAAGTGTACATCTAGATTAGTGACATGTGTCATATTTAAAGTATAAAGGTCAAGATTATATTATATTAATAATTATCATAACCATAGTTAAAACTACTAATTTTACTAAACTACTTTCCAAATTTGGTAAGAATTACAATATCTTCTTCACATTATATTTTTGTATTTAAATATTAATAAATTATATGATATTTAAGGTTAGGATCAACTAAACAATTTATGAAGTAGTAAACTTTACTCTTTGAAATATTATATATACTATGTTGAGAAACAATACAAAAAGGTTAAGAATTATCAGTGTGGAAAAAATCCATAAAATAAAAGACACTTGCATTAGTTGCATATTATACCAAAAGCTAGTTGATGTTATTTTCCTAAACTTTAGAACCCATGAGCATTTTTCTGTTCATGAATATAATTATTTTGAGATTAATTTGTCTCACATCTCAGATAGGGTTAGCCAACACCAAAGTTGAGGTATAATTTTTTTTTCTGGATATATTAGTAATATCATCAATTAAATGGAGTATGAATTTAATTATGAGATATTCATGATCATGTCTCATGAATTAATCAATCTATATGGGTGAGTTTTGTATGGAGATTGTTTTTTATTTTTACATGTTCGATTAATCAAAATATTGAAAAAATAAATACTCTAAAAAGAAGCTTCATAAAATAGGAAAATGATTCCTTTATTTTTTTAGTAAAAGTAAAAAAAAAAAACTATACAACCTCCTAACTCCATCCCATCACCCCACGTCCATACCAATCTCTATCTCACATAATATTATCTAAACTATATACAAAATATTTTATAATAATATTCTATTTTACTAAACTCAACACAATTTTTTTATGTGATTTCCTTTTGATAAGGTCATAAATATGCACCCAAAATATTTCTATGCCCAGAAGAGCACAAGTTCTATTAAATAGCATTGAAAGAAAACCAGAAATTACTACTAATGAAATCCGCAAGTGAATCAATATCGAACCGTGACGAAAAAAGAGAACTCACAAATTATAGATTAGATAGGTCCACTGAGACTCTCCAAATTCAGATGGGGATATCACGGCTTGAAGAAGAAGAGGAAGGAAAAGACAAATGTAACCCTCGGAGAAGCACATATGTTGACTATTGGAAAACATATATGCACATGCAGTGAAACATACTAGAATCTTTACAGCTTAGATGAATTTATAGATAACTAATATCGTTTATGCTAGAACACATAAACTTGCTAAAATTTAATTCGATAAATACCTCTTGAAGCATGAACAGATACCATCGAGCGGATTCTCAAGATAGACAGACCTTCAAGCGAATCAATAAGATGGACATCAACTATGGTCTTCTACAACGATCCTAACTTTACATGTGAACTCTCTCAATACTTGGGTTGACAAGTATAAATAGAAAACTATCGTCCCTTTTCTAGGTTAGTAGAATCCAAATTATAGAGATTTCTTCTCAATCCAATAAGTAGAATAAAAAACCACGCTTTTCTTGAAAACAAGAAAACTTGTGTTATTCTTGAAAAAATAAGAATACACGTTACTTCCATTTTTCCTTAGAAATAGGATTCTGAGTTTTAGTTAATTATGGGGGACTACCAAATTCATTACTGATCCTTCTTATTATGGATATAATTCAAATAATTAATTTCAATTTATTCTTACCATAATAAATTACAAATTATTCCACTAGAAATTTGTAACTGCACTCCTCTATTTAATATTTCGTAATCCCCATTAAACACTGCTCACGGTACGATTTCAGATACTAATCAATAAATTAAATTTCTGACGAGTTTGACTTAACGATTAATTTCCTTTAAAGCACTACTTAACTTATTTCATGTGCTGGATTCATAAATCCACTTGCAAGATTTGACACGATGAAAACTTACAAGTTTCTCAAAAAGTCATATAAATCAAACTCTATAATGAAACATGAATTCCATCAACTAACTTATTATTTAACCAATATATATTATTATCATCCAACTTACCAGACATGTTTACCCATCTCATAATCTCACCTTTTAATAAATTAAAACGATAATTAATATATACAGATCATAATAGTTATATTAGGATTGAGAATATAAGTACATTCAATAGTTTAGAGAATATGCTTTTATCAAACACCTATCTCTACTCGATTCCGTGTAATACATACAAAATTACTAGTACAAGAAGTTGGAACTATACGGTTCTCATAATCAGGATAAATTACATATAATCTTGTATTACAATTGTACCGATGTCATGTCCAATTCCCATCCTAGATTGATAATAAAAACTTTATACTTATAAGAATCGATGATCTAATCCTCTATGTATAAGCTAAAACTTTACACACTTAATCATCTACTATATGAGTAAACAGACACCATAAACCAATATATGATCTATTAAAACTGAGTAAATAGTTATTCTATAATAAATATTATATCTTTAACATATGGTTAATAGTATATATTTCAACAATATCCCACTTAGAATTTTAACCATCACAATTGTTATAATGTACTATCTAAATGCATGGTTAATAGTATATACCCTAACATCTCTCATGTTGAAATTGTTAGACTACTATGTCTAAACACATGATTAATAATATATATCCTAAAAACCTCCCACTTGTACTCTTAACTATGCATTTACAATTTTCACAGACATTCCTTTATTTCTTATCGAAAGAAACTTACCAAGCTATTTTCTCATGCATTTTTGTCTAGTAATATTTCGTCGTAACAAATCAATTCTGTAATAGATCTTGAGAGACTTCATAATGAACTCTATAAGAGTGTACTTCTTTTCAAGAGTTCTATCATGAAAGTTTTCTCACATATACAAAACAAATCAATCTTCAGTATGATTCACCCACTACGACTAAGCACTACATAATCAAACTTTCATGTGATTGAGTCTTAATTGTTTTTCAAAATCTTTTGATATTGAAATATTAACAATATTTTCATGAAGCGTTCTTTTAATTTTCTCAACATAACTCCCACTACTTGAGATAGTGGTTATCTTATGTCTAGTAACGTTTCTCTCACTACATAAATGCAATGGAACGTCAATTCTGACATACCCATTGGATGTTCTTGAGCGTCTAAATTTATAATTGACTTATTTGTTATTTTATTGTTCTATTCCTGTAAAGCTAGTTAACTTCTAGGAATATGGTTTACTAAATGATACTTTTCTAAAAATCACACAGTTGTGTTAACACTTGCCTTATTTTCTTAAGGAGATTATAATAAACTTTTTTTCATTCTTCAGGATATCAAATTAACACACATATTTAGTTCTTCATTTAATTTTAATGTTCTTATTCTCCCACTTAGTACATGTGCTGGACAATCCTATATAACATGTCACAGATTAGACTTACGTCTAATTCAACCAGTTCTATACCTTTTCAAGGTATAGATTTGAAAGAAATTGAATTTAGAATGTGATATGTAGTTATTAGAACCTATCCGAAGAGAAATAAAATAACTAATAATAAGTCAATAATTAATCTTTTTATCTTTATAAGAGTCTTCTTTTCTCTTCAACACCAATCTATTATAGAATGTCTAATGTAGATAATTGAAATGCAATTATTCTATAATATTTGTAAGTCATGAGCTATGCAGAGAGGTTTAGGTCACTACAATCAGATTGCAATGATTTTATATATTTTCCATTATGTTATTTTCATTTGTTATAAATATTTTGATAAGTTTTATCAAGACATTCAGACTAACAAAGCATCGAAAAATATATACATATCATGAGTAACCGTTTGTGGAAATCTCAGAATACTCAAAGTCGCCTCTTGCATGAATGTTCATTTACCTCATAAATCAAAATAAAATAATTCAACTTATCACTACAACTTTTTCCCTTTTTAAGAGGAAATTTCTCTTAGTTATTTTTGCTTCTAAACAGAAGTCACATGTTGGTATTGACTTCACTTTGAATGAATTGTTATGTTCATCCATTAACCAACCTCAAAGTTCTATTCAAAATAAATAACTTACATGCAGTGTACAATAATTTTCATTAAATTTTAAAAATACTTTCTCCTATTAGATAGATTAATAATGTCATGACCCGAGTCTACACCCTAGAAGTGGCCGACACTTAAGAACCATTGCTGGTCCCCAAGTGAATCCTCATCCTGGCTGACTACAAGCGACAGACTAACTTAAGCATGCAAAAACTTAAAAACTCAGTAAAAATTTATGAAAAACTTAAATACAAAGCTTTAACTCAAAAGAAAACTCTGAATAATAATACATATTCAACTCGCCCAAAATAGGCAACTTAAGTCTTTAAAACATTTAACAAAATAAATGAAGACTTCTGAAACTCTATTGTCTATCTATGAAGCCTCTAAATGACAATGATTAAAATCAGGACAATGTAACATCTCGTAAATTGAAAGTGTGTAGGATTAAACAAAGAAACTAAGAATAGTTATTTTTGGAAAGAATAGGAAAAATCTTGAAAATTTCCTAAGTGAAAAAGTGAGTTTTGGTCATTTTCAAATGGCCTTAACCTCCAGCTCAAAATGAGTGAGGGTGAGTTCTTTATATGGAGGGAAATCCCTTGGGAAGATCTTTCGAACGGCTTTGAGTTTGCGCATTTTAGATGTAGTATGAGGGAGTTATGCCTTTCAGAAGTTGGGCTGTTGGATTGAGGAAAGTCCAATCCGGATTTTAGTAAGGGTAAAGTGGTCTTTCCACCCTACTATTTCCTAATTTGTTAAGTGTTTATTAGGAAAATACATGTCTTATGAGAATGTTCTAGATTTATGATTGAGCTTAGTTAAGTCTTCCGCCGAGTTAAGAAAGCCAGACTAAGGTTTCGCTCAAGGCCAACAATGGTTTTTGGGTGCCGACCACATCCAGAGTCTAGACTCAGGGATTGACAAACTTGGTATGAGAGAACAGAGTTGAAGAGTCTTAGTGAGTCTATGAAGCTGTGTCTGTAGAGTCTTAGTCATCGGTGTGAAGTGCGCCACATCTATGATTAAGAGTCTACGACATTTAGGAATATCTCACTTCTTTCATAATCCTTTTCATGCGTTAGAGTCTATCTCTAAAAGTATGTCTCTAATTCGTGCTTGCACATGTTTCAGATAACAATGCCTCCACGAAGAGTAGCAAGAGGTCGTCCAGCTAGGAGAAATGTAGAAGCTCAGGAACAAGAGTTACCAATGCTCCTGAAGTGCAACCTCAAGGGGAGGTTACTAATGCTGAATCCCATGAAGCTATTCGGATATTGAGTTAATCTGTAACCAACCAAGTCGGGCAACAAAGAGGAGCTCGAAAAGAAGGGTCTAACACTTCAAGGATTCGGGAATTCTTGAGGATGAATCCCCCAAGATTCACAGGTTCGAGCACTGCTGAGGATCCGGAAAACATTGTGGAAGAGTTCAAGAAGGTGTTCGATGTGATGCATTGGTTGGCGCTGAGATAGTTGAATTAACTGCATATCAACTAAAGAGTGTGTCTAGAACCTGGTTTGATCAATGGAAGGATAGTAGAGATAAGGATGCACCATATCCAAGTTAGGCTTGTTTTGAAGAAGCCTTCTTGGGGCGATTCTTTCCCCGAGAACTGAAGAAAGCGAAGGTACGAGAGTTCCTTACCCTGAAATAGGACTCACTGAGTGTTCATGAGTATTGTTTGAAGTTCACCCAACTGTCTCGCTAAGCTCCAGATATGGTTAAGGATATGAGAAGCAAAATGAGTTTGTTTGTCGCTGGTTTGGGTCGTGCTTCGAGCGAAGAAGGTAGGACTGTAATGTTGATAGGAGAAATGGACAAATCCAGGTTAATGGTCTATGTGCAACAAGTTGAAGAGGAAAAGCTGAGGTACAGAGAAGAGTATAGAAATAAGAAGGCCAACATCGGGAATGAGTCTAGGCAAAAGAAGGGTGGTCCAAGTCGACCACAATTTTAAAAATAGAACGGGCATGCACCATCATCTGCTAGTGCACCCGCGCCAAGAAACAGAGGTGAGCACAATGGCTAAAATTTGCAGAACTTTAAGGCTAGACCAGCCCAATACCAAGATAATGTGGCACAAGGTGGTAGTTGGGATCCTGCTTGTGGTAGGTGTGGTAGAAACCACGCCGGTATATATCGTGATGGTCAGACAGGTTGCTTCAAGTGTCTTCAAGAGGGTCACTTCACAAGAGAGTCCCTAAGATTAAGCAAGGTGGTGGAAATCTGAGAAATAGAGCCCAATCTTCATCAGTTGCTCCACCATACAGGGATGCACCTAGAGGAGCCACCTCTGGTACTGGCGAAGGGGAAAATTGTCTCTATGCAATCACTAGCCGCCAAGAGCAAGAGAACTCTCCAGATTTTGTCACGGGTATGATCAAAGTCTTTACTTTTGATGTTTATGCTTTATTAGACCTAGGAGCAAATTTATCTTATGTTACTCCTTATGTTGCAAATCAGTTTGAGATCCTTCCTAAAAAACTTTGTGAACCTTTTTGTGTATCTACCCCTGTTGGAGAGTCTATTCTAACGGAAAGAGTCTATCGTGATTTTCCTATTTCCATCAATCACAAGAACACCATGGCTGATATAATAGAACTAGACATGGTAGATTTTGACTTCATTCTGGGTATGGAATGACTTCATGCCTGTTATGCGTCAATAGATTGTAGGACTCGTGTTTTCAAATTCCAGATTCCAAATGAGTCAGTCGTAGAGTGGGTTAGAATTTCAGTAGTGCCTAAATGTCATTTCATTTCGTACCTTAAGGAAAGAAAGTTAGTCTCAAAGAGGCGTATCTATCACTTAGTCCGAGTTAATGACTCGAGTGCTGAGGTACCTTCCCTTCAGTCAGTTTCTATAGTCGTGAGTTTCAAAAGTTTTTCCTGATGATCTACCCAGAGTCGCTCCCGAAAGAGAGATAGACTTCGGCATATACACCATTCCAGATACTCGTCCTATCTCTATTACGCCATACAAAATGGCACCCGCAGAGTTGAAAGAGCTAAAAGAACAATTGACATATTTGTTAGATAAAGGCTTCATTCGACCAAGTGTCTCACCTTGGGGTGCTCCGGTCTTGTTTGTAAGGAAAAATGATGGTTCCCTTAGGATGTGTATAAACTACCGTCAATTGAATAAGGTGACCATCAAGAATAAATATCCTCTCCCAACGATAGATGATCTTTTTGACCAGCTTCAGGGTGCTTTCTGCTTCTCAAAAATTGATCTCATATCAGGCTACCATCAGTTGAAAGTTAGGGAATGTGATATTCCAAAGACAGTTTTTAGGACAAGATATGGGCATTATGAATTTTTGGTTATGTCCTTTTGTTTGACAAATGCCCCTGCAACATTCATGGATCTTACGAACAGAGTATTAAAACCTTATTTAGATCTATTTGTCATCGTTTTCATTGATGACATATTGATTTATTCAAGGAATGAAGAAGATCAATCTAGTCACCTCAGGATAGTTCTTCAGACTTTGAGGGATAAAGAGCTATATGCCAAGTTCTCCATGTGAGTTTTGGCTTAAGTCTGTGGCATTCTTAGGCCACATTGTTTCTGGTGAAGGGATTAAATTTGCACCCAGAAGATAGAAGTAGTTCATAGTTGGCCAAGACCCACATCTCTAACAGACATAAGGAGTTTCTTGGGTTTGGATAGCTATTATAGGAGATTTGTTGAAGGGTTTTCATCTATCTCGTCTCCTTTGACCAATCTAACTCAGAAGACAGTCAAATTTCAATGGTATGAAGTATGAGAAAAGCTTTCAGGAGTTAAAAAAGAGATTGACCATCGCTCCGGTTTTGACCTTACCAGAGGGTACTCAAGGTTTAGTGGTGTATTGTGATACATTAAGAGTTGGTTTGGGTTGTGTGTTTATGCAGAATGGCAAGGTTATAACTTATGCCTCCAGATAGTTGAAGGTTCATGAGAAGAATTATCCAACTCATGACTTGGAATTGACTGCTGTAGTTTTCGCCTTGAAGATATGGTGTCACTACTTATACGGTGTTCATGTTGAAATATTCACTAATCACAAGACCCTCCAATATGTGTTCACTCTGAAGGATCTAAATATCAGACAGAGGAGGTGGTTAGAATTAATCAACGATTATGACATGAGTATTCATTACCACCCAGTTAAGGCTAATGTAGTCGCTGATGCCTTAAGCAGGTTATCTATGGGGAGTACCGCCCATATTGAAGAAGAAAAGAGAGAGTTAGCTAAAGATGTGCACATATTTGCACACCAGGGAGTCAGACTTATGGATTCCACAGAAGGACGGATAGTGGTGACCAACGGGGATGAGTCATCACTAGTATCTGAGGTGAAAACAAAGCAAGACGAAGACCCTATTTTGCTTGATTTGAAGGCAAATGTTCATAAGTAAAGAGTACTGTATTTTGAACAAGGGGGAGATGGTGTGCTGAAGTACCAGGGTAGGTTATGTGTACCAAAGGTGGATGGACTCTAAGAGAGGATCCTGGAGGAGGCTCATAGCTCCAGATATTTCATTCATCTGAGTTCCACCAAGATGTACCGCGATTTGAGAGAGGTATATTGGTGGGAAGTCATGAAGAAAGATATAGTTGAGTTTGTTGCCAAGTGCTCAAATTGTCAGCAAGTGAAAGTAGAGCACCAAAGGCCAGAAGGTTTGGCTTAGACTATAGAACTTCCGGAATGGAAGTGGGATATGATTAACATGAACTGTATCACAGGCTTGCCAAGATCTCGTAGGCAGCATGATCCTATTTGGGTTATTGTCGATCGAATGACAAAGTCAGCCCATTTCTTGCCGATAAAGACTACCTATTCGACCGAGGATTATGCTAAGTTGTACCTTCAAGAGGTGGTGAGACTTCATGGAGTTCCAGTCTCCATTATTTCATATAGAGGTGCACAATTTACTTCACAATTCTAGAAATCTTTCCAGAAAGGTTTGGGTTCAAAGGTAACTTAAGCACTGGCATCCTCAGACAGATGGACAAGCAGATCATACTATCCAGACCTTAGAAGATATTTTGAGAGATTGTGTGATCGACTTCAAAGGGAATTGGGATGATCACATACCTCTCATTGAGTTCGCTTACAACAACAACTACCATTCGAGCATCCAAATGGCTCCATATGAAGCTCTTTATCGGAGAAGATGCAGATCTACATTGGATGGTTCGAAGTTGGTGAAGCAGGTTTTATACGAACATATCTAGTTCACCAAGCTATGGAGAAGGTGAAAGTGATTCAAGAAAGATTGAATATGGCACAGAGTCGCCAAAAGTCCTACACAGATGTTAGGAGAAGACCGTTAGAGTTTGATGTGGATGATTGGGTGTATCTTAAGGTTTCACCCATGAAGGGTGTTATGAGGTTTGGTAAGAAGGGGAAACTTAGTCCCCGGTATATTGGACCTTATAGAATCTCCAAGAGAGTGGGCAATTTGGCATATGAGTTGGAGTTACCCCAAGAGTTGGCAGTGGTTAATCCGGTATTCCATATTTCTATGTTGAAGAAGTGCTTGAGTGATCCTTCATTGATTGTACAAACTAAAATATTAGGATTAAGGATAGCTTATCCTATGAAGAGATTCCAGTCCAGATTTTAGATAGTCAAGTTCGCAAGTTAAGAACTAAGGAAGTTCCATCAGTCAAGGTCTTTTGAAGGAATCAATTGTTTTAGGAAGTAACTTGGGAAACTGAGGAAGATATGAAGAGGAGATATCCACACCTCTTTGAATCCGGAGAGAATGCAAATCAAGGTACTACGTTCTCTTCTTTATCACTTTATAAGATTATGTGTAAGCATGTTATTACTTGCTTTTGCTGGTTGAGTGATGAAATGATGTTACTATTCATAGCTTAGTGAAAGAAATATCATTCGAGGATGAATGTACCAAGGGGGAGATATTCTAACATCTTGTATATTGAAAGTAGCTAGGATTAAACAAAGAAACTAAGAATAGTTATTTTTGGAAAGAATAGGAAAAATCTGGAAAATTTCCCAAGTGAAAAAGTGAGTTTTGTTCATTTTCAAACGGCCATAACTTCTAGCTTAGAAGGAGTGAGGGTGAGTTATTTATATGGTTGGAAAGCCCATGGGAAGATCTTTCCAACAGTGCCAAGTTTGCACATTTTCTATGTCGTATGAGGGAATTATGCCTTTCGGAAGTTGGGTTGTTGGACTAAGGAAAGTTCAATCCGCATTTTAGTAAGGGTAAAGTGCTCTTTTCACTCTACTATTTTCTAATGTTTTTTAAGGGTTTATTAGGGTTAAAATTAAACCTTAATTCAGTTTTAGAAAAATATTCACGCTTAAGGTTTTGGAGAAAGAGAGGAGAAGAAGAGAAAGGGAGAAAAGTTCAAGTGTTCATCAAGAACGCCAAGGTCTTCACATGGAATTCGTCGAGGGTGATCCCTATTAAGGTTAATTCACCCACACACCAATTTTTTTCAATTTAGCGAGTTTATGAATTGTTCCTATGTTAGCATTTGAGTTATTGAAGAAAAGTTTTGATTACTTGTTGATTGGATTGTTAGCTGCCATTGGTTGTTATATTCTTGTTTTCTCTGAGTTATTTTGAGTTAAATTCATTGGTCATTGATATTACCAATAGTCCCAATCATTTGTTGAGAGAACTAGGAAAGTTTGGAGATGGAAAACGAGTTGAAAAATTCATCAGACGTACCTGGGTAGGGGAAGGCGCGGCGCGCCTGCAGTGCGCCAGAAATTGGCCTCAGTCAACCAAGGCCTGGCGCGACGCGCCACCAGTGCGCCAGAATCAGGCCTCAGTCATCTGAGGCAGGCACGGCGCGCCATCAATATGCCCAACCCGATGTTTTTTGTCCAGGTTTTGCAGTTTAGCCCTTTTAAGTCCTTCCAAGGTACATTAACATTTCCCGATGATTCTACTTCAAATGATTTCTAAATACCTAGAAATCATCAAATAACTCAAATACAAACCTTGAATCCTTAATTCAATTCAAGGAAAGTCAAGATCAAAGTCAAGTCTAAAAGCTAAGAAGCAAGTCAAAGTAAGTTCCCAAAGTATTCAAGAGTCTTAAGGAAATTACTTAACTTTGTTTTAAGGTTCCAGAAAAGAGTTGAGTTAAATTCTCAAAAGCTATAAAGGGAACTAAGTATTCCTAAGAGTTAAGTTCAAGTAAGCAAAGAGTATCAAGTTGAGTTCACTTCTCACGAGTTATAAGGGAACTAAGTGGTCCCTAAGAGCTTAACAAACTGCTTTCAAACTTTTGAGAAAGAGAGGAAGCTAGACTTCCATAGAGCCTATGGCTATTTTTAGTAAAAGAGAAAGGAAACTATGATTTCCAAGAAAAGCTTTTGAGGTTAAGTTTGGGCGATTATCTCAAACTAGAGAAGAAATTGTTTTAAAAACATATGAGCTGAGTATTTTGGAAGTAGTATTGAGCACTGATATGGTGACGCGAGTTCATATTAACTCAAGTCTCCATAAACCATGTTGCTATCATGGACATATGAAGGATCATACTTTTTAGATTATTCCTTAGTGCTTTTTAGCATAGACTAGTGGATCCACTTAGTAGTTCAGGTTCTATACCGACGGCAAGGTATAAAGTGGTCCTCTTGCAACGTGAGGTAATATGTTGTACCATCACTTAAGCTCATAGTGATGGTTGTCGATTAGAGAACCTCCCACAAATTTTATATTACTTTCATATATAAGTAAAATTGAGTTTATTGTTGTTTTATCTTTAATGAACTAAGTGTTTACACTGTTTTATAAGCTTTGTTTATATCACATGAGTCCTTACTGCGTTATATTGAGTTGTTATTTCATGACTTGAGTAGAGCCGAGGTAAGTTCATTCTTACTCCTTTCATGTTGTATAGTTGTGTTTAGCATTCCAACTAGCATACTCGTTCATTCAATATAATGATGCCAGTTGGCCTACATTGTCATACGATGAAGACGCAGGTAACGAGGATCAGCACACAGTGCTTCATTGATCCATTTTGAGCTCCAGAGTCAGTGGTGAGCCTCCTTGCTTTCAAGAGGACTCCTTTAATTTCATTTCGTATTTCCTTTATAGAATGTTGAGGGGTTTGTCCTAACATTCATCTTATCAGTAGTAGAGGCTTCATAGACAGATAGACAATCACACACTTCAGTTTCTAGTCTCTTTTATTTTACATGTCGGATGTTTTAACTTTGAGACTTAACTGTCATTTTGCCAAGATAATTATTTAAAGTAT
Source organism: Solanum sitiens (assembly GCA_016801875.1). Classification (NCBI taxonomy): domain Eukaryota; kingdom Viridiplantae; phylum Streptophyta; class Magnoliopsida; order Solanales; family Solanaceae; genus Solanum; species Solanum sitiens. The sequence continues at coordinate 3,813,621 of JABWTJ010000069.1, read as the reverse complement.
TTTCTTATGAGAATGTTCTTTATTTATAATTGAGCTTAGTTAATTCTTTCTCCGAGTTAAGAAAGCCAGGCCAAGGGTTCGCTCAAGGCTAGAAATGGTCGTTGGGGCCGGCCACGTCCAAGGTGTAGACTCAGGGCGTGAAAGACTAGACCCACAACCTCTTAACAACTGAAAGTAAATGGAATCCTCCGGAAGCAAGGAGTCTCACCATAGCTAACTCGAACTCCATGTGACATCAATGAAGCTCCAGTTGAAAATCCTGAATACTTGAATCTGCATCATGAGAAGATGCAGGCCAAATGGCTTAGTATGTGGAATGTACGAGCATGTAAGGGGAATTCTAAAGCATAACATAATCTTGAACTTGATAAAAATGGAAACATACTTACTTCTTTTAAAACTTATTCAACTCAAGGAATACTCAAGGATAATATACTCATCAGAGAATAGATACTCAACTCAAAGATTAGATACTCAACTTCAAAGATATGATATTTGTAACAACCCTAAAAATGAATAGGATCAAGACTTAGGTTGTCAAGAATGCTTGCGATTAGACCAAGGTTTGCACAGACTGATACGCGTAGAACCATACCTCAGAACCCTTACTACGACCAAGCCAACTAACTTGGGGAGTTAATTGAGCTTGGAAAGGTTGGAACCAACCAAGTAAGGCTCTCGAAAATGAAGATTTAATCGAAAGAGTCTTTACCGGACTTAAAAAGATGAAATTTTAAGTTTTGAAGGTCTAGGGGTAAAATGGTCTTTTACCAGGCTAAGGGTAATATCGTAATTACCCTAAATATATATATATATATATATATATAATTATTTAATAAAATGGAAGGGCAATTTTGAGAGAGAGAGCCGAATGTGAGCTCTAAAAGTGAAGTCTTGCTCCACCCGGGTTCGAACCTAGGTGGAAGCAATGATTTAACTTGTTTTTATTTAAATGGATAAATTTAATTAATTAATTAGTAAATATTAGCTGATTTAAGAAAAATAAAAATCAGATTTTAACTAAAGGTTTAACAAGGAGTCCTAGTTTCACTAATTCCCAAACTAAAACTCCTAATTTTAAGCCACTCTCTCTCTCTCTCTCTCTCTCTCTCTCACGTTTAACCACTCATTCTAACGTTTTATCTCTGCCAAAACAAGTTCAAAAACAGAAAATATATTGAAGTTCTTCACACTTGAAGAACTCATACCAAAAATCTAAGAAAACAACATAAATCCATCACTTTAAGCAAAGGGGAGGAGTCTTCCGTCGATTTGTGTTGAAGTGTTGAACTTGGACTGATTTTTGGAGAGGATTTGGGCAGCAATTTCGTGGTTGAACAAGAAAAAAATAAAGGTATGGGTCTTCTACTCTTGGTCCCTTTCCCAAGAGACCCTTAGGACTCAGACGATTTTAATCCGAAAACTAAGTTGTTCCCCGTTGCATATCCCTATCCTTAGCTCCCATCAAATCATAGGTTGGTATGTTTACTGGTAGAAATTAGGTGTTGCAATGTGTTTTCGTGATGAATATGTTCATGAACATGTATTTGGAATCATATGAATGACAAGCTTTATTGCCGAAAATATGTGTGTGTATGTGAAAAAGTTTACTGTAAACTTACTGTAAATAAGTTTTGATTTATGGCTTCAAGTTTGATATGGTTTTGGTTGTCATTTTAAGTGTGTAAACTTATGTAAATGATGATGTTCATTTAAGTGTAATGTGGCTGAATTTAATGATAAATTCTTGGCCAAATATGTCCATGAAAATGCACCTAAAGGACTCACTAAACAATACTCCAAATGCATGAACTTTTAACGTTAAAAAGTGGAGAAAATAGGCTACAAAAAGGTAATCAAAATTTCCAGCTTGTGATGTTGGTTTCGGGCAGGTTCTGGGAATTTTGGAAGAGTTTTAAAAAGGGATTAAAGTAGGTGAGGTCAAGGGGAATCGAACCCAAGACCTCACATGACCAAGAGGCTGAATTGTTTTTTAAAAAAAATGTAATGGAGCTAAGGGAATTCGAATCCCCTTAGCTGCTGCCCACGAAATGAATTAATAAGGAAAATGGGGATGGGGGGATTCGAACACATGACTCGTGGGAAGCAAGGAAGAGGGAGAATAAAGAAAATAAAAAGATGTGAGGCGTGGAAATCGAACCCACGACCTCAAGGATGGAAATAGAGGAGGCGAAAATGAGTATTAAAGCAAGTGAGGCTGTGGGGGTTCGATCCCACGACCTCACTGCCAATGCCCTCAACCTAGCGAAAAATAAAAAGAAAAATATATATGGGGCTGTGGGGGTTCGAACCCACCACATCACAGCCCCTAGCAAAAATTAAGTAAAAGTAAGGAGGCTGTGGGGGTTCGAACCCACAACCTCCCTACTTAGGCGAATTAAAGAACAAAATAAAAGAGGCTGTGGGGGTTTGATCCCACAACCTCTTGGTTTAGGCGAAATTGGACAATAAAAAGGTTAATGAAAAATAAGAAGGGGTTGTGGGGGTTCGAACCCACAACCCATCGGCCAATTTAAGAGAAAGGTTAAGTAGAAAATTAATATTTCAATGTTAATATTGTGATTTAACTTAGAGTCATAATGTTATGAATGTTAGAATAAAATCAATGAAAAAAATATAAACGATATCCAATTGACTCAAGACTTGGGTTTCCTTGCCCAAACTTCCGTATTGATACATAAGTCATACGTGAACAAAATATCCAAGAATAATGCCACCTACGTAGATCAAAATCAAGATCTTGGCATATATTCAAGATACATAAGTCTTGTACTACATAATCTTAGGAATGTAAGAATCACTTAACGAACTATGAATGAAGCCCCCTGGCTTGTATGTATAGGCACATAAGTCTAACATACGTTCAAAAGTAAGTGAACCTAAGATGTATGAAATAAAATGATGAACCCTAGAAGGGTTAAGTATGAGTGTAAATACACTAAATGGCCAAGTGCATTGGCATATGATGAGATGAACAATGAAATGATGAAATGAACAATGAAATAATGAAACCCTAGAAGGGTTAAGTAAGGGTGTGAAACACACCAAATGGCCAAGTGCATTGGCATATGATGAAATGAACATTCACGTAATAAGAGGTGAATAACTATGAAAAGCAAAGGTGCTAATGATGATGAATGTGGTGACAACATGATATGAGGCTAATGTAAATGATAAGAGCAATCTCAAATGAGCCTAAGTAAATGTTACCAATACGTACTCACCTATGAGAGTGTAAGATAATGAAGAGACCAGTCTCTATGAACACTCTAATGAGAGTATTGAGCTTAACACACTCAATACGAATGATGAGATGAGAAATCATCTAATGAGCTATGATGTCCTCATACTAGAAGCCAACTTCCATGACGTATGAGATGAATGTAATGGAACTTTATACTGAGCACCGATAGACTAGCTATGAGCGGTGATGCCTTCTTTCGGGAAGGGCGGAGGTTCACGTAACTCTCATGAGATGAGACTGTCCGGCTTGCCGGGTATGGGTCTCCTTATATCTCCTAGTCTTCGAACCTATACTGCCAATATAGGGATCTGGCGGGGTTAAATTCCCATGTACGCTAGCATGTTTTTGGGTCACTTTGGCCGGTGATTCCACCTCTTTTCGGTGTGGGGGAGACACTGGATTTCATGATGCTCACATGATCTATGTCGGTTAAAGTTAAAGTTTCCAATGAATAAATGAGGCCAGCCTCAAATGATGCACATAATGAAATGAACGATACCAAAGGTGTTAGGATAGGATAATCAAGAGGTGAGCTAGACTCAGGTAATAACACTAGGTTATTCTTGATCATTGCACAGCAAACCCGATGAAAGTCGTAAACTACACCCTAGGTATAGCTAGTTTTCACACTGGCCTATGAACGAAATGAAATGAAGTACGTATGAATGAATGAAGCAGACTCTGTGTTTGCTAATGGAGATTCCCTAGTTGAGGTCCCATCTGTTGAGCCCTCATTTCTGGGATGTCTTAATGTCAAGTCCATGATTCCAAGGTCTCATGGCATATGAATGAATGATATGAAAGAAGTTATGTGCTACATGCAAAATGTACTGTATGTTATATGATATGTGCTATGTGTAAATGTTATGTGCTGTGTGCAAATGTGAAAAGTATGATGATGTATGTTATTCTCATGGCATAACTTTCCTATTCCAAATCTGGAAAGCTCACTGACTTTCCTAATCCAAATTTGGAAAGATCATTTACTTTCCTAATCCAAATTTGAAAACTTTCCTAATCCCAATTTGGCAAGTCTACTGACTTGACTTCCAAAAATCACGTTGTTAGGAAAGAGCTATTCTTTCTCATGCATGTCCTTGGTGTGTGCTTGCATATACCCATACTTAGTACAAGTGTGTACTAACCCTATACAAACTCTACTATTTTAGGTGCAAGCACAGGTGGATGATAGAGCTACAGGATCATCGTTGCAGTTATCCGGACGTCCAGCATTCATCCGGAGTTGGTACGTCCTCATTCTTTCGAGGATGCTACTATTTTATATTCTAGCTTAGATTTACAGTTGAGCTTGTGGAGCATGTTCCACTAGTGTTTCTTTCCTGTTTTTATTCAGACTGTGTGTTGGTGCCATTTTGGCAATTATACGCTTTATAAGTATTGAACTATTCCTTTTATTTGATTATCTCTTAATGTTAGATGGTTGATGGTAAACAAATTTCGAATGTACTAGAAATGTTTAGTAAGCAATATTTAGAAATAAAAAGTTTCAAATTTTCCGCTAAAATTAACCTATGTGAAGTAAGAATGACGTAAGTAGGCTTATCTGCGACCTCTGAGAGGTCAACGACGCCGGTCTCGTCTGGGGTCTAGATTCCAGTCGTGACAAAGTTGGTATCAGAGAACTAGGTTAAATTACGAAAATAATAAGTTCACATCAACCACATTGAGTAGTTTCGAAGTCATGGTAGTGAAGTGCACCACTATCCTGAATTAGAGACTGTATGATGCGTAGGAAAATTTCTCTTCTTCTGATCTTATCGTGCTTTTCTGAATGTCTGAATTCTTGGTGTTATGAGCGTGTCTAACATCAATCCTTTTTGTTTTTCCAGAAAATGAACACTAGGAGAGGAAATGGTCAGAGGAGAGGAGGAGCAGCTGCTAGGGGTAATCAGGATCTACCTCAGGCTCCAGCTGAAGGAGTGGCCATGCCAGTTAACCCAGCTGGGTTGACTGATGCTGAGGTGAGGGCATCTCTGGCCCAAATGGCACAGGCCATTACTATGCAGGCCCAGGCTATGACTGCCCAGGTCAATCGACAGGATGTTCAGAGGGAGAACCCACCAGTTCGTAGCATGGATGACAGACTGAGGGATTTCACGAGGATGAATCCTCCTATTTTCACCGGGTCTAGGACATCAGAGGATCCCCAGGAGTTTGTGGATGAGATTCATAAGATCCTGGTGGCTATGGGGGCCACTGATATTGAGAAGGCTGAGCTGGCTTCCTATCAGCTCAAGGATGTTGCACAGACTTGGTGCAAGATTTGGCAAGATAGTCGTGTCTTAGGTGGAGCGCCAGTCACTTGGGAGCTGTTCAAGACAACATTTCTGGAGAGATTCTTTCCCAGGGAGATGAGGGAAGCCAAGGTTGAAGAGTTCATCAACCTTAAACAAGGATCCATGACAGTCAGGGAGTATTCCCTGAAGTTTGTTAAGCTATCCAGGTATATTACTTTCCTTAGTATTTAATAGCAAGATTGAGGAGAGTACTGAGGATTGTTGAATTATCCAGGTATGCTACTTCCCTGGTTTCGAACAGCAGGGATGAAATGAGTAGGTTCCTCACAGGAATCAATGGAGACCTGGAGGAGGAATGTCGGTCTGCGATGCTCTATGATAATATGGACCTTTCCATGTTGATGGTGCATGTACAGCAGGTGGAGGACAACCGTAGAAAGAGGGGTATTCGTGATGTTAGGAGGCCTAGGCCTCAAGATCAGGCAGGTCCCAGCCACGGAGGCCACAGAAACAACTTTGGCGTCCGTGAGCAGCCAAGGTTTAAGAAGGGACTCTCCCACCAAAGGGATTCAAGTTCATCCAGTGGTCTCTATGATAGGGATGCCGAGTCCAGAGATAAGAGAAACAAGGAAGTATATACACCTAAGAAAAGGCAACCTTGCAGGAAGTGTGGCAGACAACATGGGGGGGAGTGTATGATGGGCTCTAACGCTTGTTACAGCTGTGGAAAACCGGGACACATGGTGAAGGATTGTCCGAATAGAAGGAGTCAAGAACAAGGGAAGGAGAGAGTTCAGACTAATGGCCCAAATGAAGAGGCTCCAAAGAGGCAACGATTCTTCGCACTCAAGTCTAGGGGTGCAAGGGAAGGCACTTCTGATGAAGCCTCGGGTGCGTAGCCTTAATTAGCCTTTCATATATTTGACTGTATATGGTGTTTATGCCCTAGTATGAGGTTAATATGTTTGATGTCATCATATTGGTTGCTGATTTATATGACTTTTATGTTGACTTTGTGTTGTATTCTTTGATGAGACTAGTTTAGGGAAGAATTCCTTAGTCTATTAATGTGAAGCTACTAGTAGGTCTCAAGGAGGTGTTCCATCATGTTAAGAAGTGAATCAAATATTCACCCATGGAAGCATTGAAGTACCTACGTATGTGTACGTTCTATAGATGACATACATATTGTTAGTAAAGAGTAGTGTCATTCAGGTACGAATGTTCCTAAGGGGGGGATAATGTAACAACCCTAAAAATGAATAGGATCAAGACTTAGGTTGTCAAGAATGCTTGCGATTAGACCAAGGTTTGCACAGACTGATACGCGTAGAACCATACCTCAAAACCCTTACTACGACCAAGCCAACTAACTTGGGGAGTTAATTGAGCTTGGAAAGGTTGGAACCAACCAAGTAAGGCTCTCGAAAATGAAGATTTAATCGAAGGAGTCTTTACCGGACTTAAAAACATGAAATTTTAAGTTTTGAAGGTCTAGGGGTAAAATGGTCTTTTACCAGGCTAAGGGTAATATCGTAATTACCCTAAATATATATATAATTAATTATATAATAAAATGGAAGGGCAATTTTGAGAGAGAGAGCCGAATGTGAGCTCTAAAAGTGAAGTCTTGCTCCACCCGAGTTCGAACCTAGGTGGAAGCAATGATTTAACTTGTTTTTATTTAAATGGATAAATTTAATTAATTAATTAGTAAATATTAGCTGACTTAAGAAAAAGAAAAATCAGATTTTAAATAAAGGTTTAACAAGGAGTCCTACTTTGACTAATTCCCAAACTAAAACTCCTAATTTTAAGCCACTCCCTCTCTCTCCCTCTCTCTCTCTCACGTTTAACCACTCATTCTCACGTTTTATATCTGCCAAAACAAGTTCAAAAACAGAAAATATATTGAAGTTCTTCACACTTGAAGAACTCATACCAAAAATCTAAGAAAACAACATAAATCCATCACTTTAAGCAAAGGGGAGGAGTCTTCCGTCGATTTGTGTTGAAGTGTTGAACTTGGACTGATTTTTGGAGAGGATTTGGGCAGCAATTTCGTGGTTGAACAAGAAAAAAATAAAGGTATGGGTCTTCTACTCTTGGTCCCTTTCTCAAGAGACCCTTAGGACTCAGACGATTTTAATCCGAAAACTAAGTTGTTCCCCGTTGAATATCCCTGTCCTTAGCTCCCATCAAATCATAGGTTGGTATGTTTGCTGGTAGAAATTAGGTGTTGCAATGTGTTTTCGTGATGAATATGTTCATGAACATGTATTTGGAATCATATGAATGACAAGCTTTGTTGCCGAAAATATGTGTGTGTATGTGAAAAAGTTTACTGTAAACTTACTGTAAATAAGTTTTGATTTATGGCTTCAAGTTTGATATGGTTTTGGTTGTCATTTTAAGTGTGTAAACTTATGTAAATGATGATGTTCATTTAAGTGTAATGTGGCTGAATTTAATGATAAATTCTTGGCCAAATATGTCCATGAAAATGCACCTAAAGGACTCCCTAAACACTACTCCAAATGCATGAACTTTTAACGTTAAAAAGTGGAGAAAATAGGCTACAAAAAGGTAATCAAAATTTCCAGCTTGTGATGTTGGTTTCGGGCAGGTTCTGGGAATTTTGGAAGAGTTTTAAAAAGGGATTAAAGTAGGTGAGGTCAAGGGGAATCGAACCCAAGACCTTACATGACCAAGAGGCTGAAATATTTTTAAAAAAAATGTAATGGAGCTAAGGGGATTCGAACCCCTTAGCTGCTGCCCACGAAATGAAGTAATAAGGAAAATGGGGATGGGGGGATTCGAACACATGACTCGTGGGAAGAAAGGAAGAGGGAGAATAAAGAAAATAAAAAGATGTGAGGCGTGGGAATCGAACCCACGACCTCAAGGATGGAAATAGAGGAGGCGAAAATGAGTATTAAATCAAGTGAGGCTGTGGGGGTTCGATCCCACGACCTCACTGCCAATGCCCTCAACCTAGCGAAAAATAAAAAGAAAAAAATATATGAGGCTGTGGGGGTTCGAACCCACCACCTCACAGCCCCTAGCGAAAATTAATTAAAAGTAAGGAGGCTGTGGGGGTTCGAACCCACAACCTCCCTACTTAGGCGAATTAAAGAACAAAATAAAAGAGGCTGTGGGGGTTTGATCCCACAACCTCTTGGTTTAGGCGAAATTGGACAATAAAAAGGTTAATGAAAAATAAGAAGGGGTTGTGGGGGTTCGAACCCACAACCCATCGGCCAATTTAAGAGAAAGGTTAAGTAGAAAATTAATATTTCAATGTTAATATTGTGATTTAACTTAGAGTCATAATGTTATGAATGTTAGAATAAAATCAATGAAAAAAATATAAACGATATCCAATTAACTCAAGACTTGGGTTTCCTTGCCCAAACTTCCGTATTGATACATAAGTCATACGTGAACAAAATATCCAAGAATAATGCCACCTACGTAGATCAAAATCAAGATCTTGGCATATATTCAAGATACATAAGTCTTGTATGAAATAAAATGATGAACCCTAGAAGGGTTAAGTATGAGTGTAAATACACTAAATGGCCAAGTACATTGGCATATGATGAGATGAACAATGAAATGATGAAATGAACAATGAAATAATGAAACCCTAGAAGGGTTAAGTAAGGGTGTGAAACACACCAAATGGTCAAGTGCATTGGCATATGATGAAATGAACATTCACGTAATAAGAGGTGAATAACTATGAAAAGCAAAGGTGCTAATGATTATGAATGTGGTGACAACATGATATGAGGCTCATGTAAATGATGAGAGCAATCTCAAATGAGCCTAAGTAAATGTTACCAATACGTACTCACCTATGAGAATGTAAGATAATGAAGAGACCAGTCTCTATGAACACTCTAATGAGAGTATTGAGCTTAACACACTCAATACGAATGATGAGATGAGAAATCATCTAATGAGCTATGATGTCCTCATACTAGAAGCCAGCTTCCATGACGTATGAGATGAATGTAATGGAACTTTATACTGAGCACCGATAGACTAGCTATGAGCGGTGATGCCTTCTTTCGGGAAGGGCGGAGGTTCACGTAACTCTCATGAGATGAGACTGTCCGGCTTGCCGGGTATGGGTCTCCTTATATCTCCTAGTCTTCGAACCTATACTGCCAATATAGGGATCTGGCGGGGTTAAATTCCCATGTACGCTAGCATGTTTTTGGGTCACTTTGGCCGGTGATTCCACCTCTTTTTGGTGTGGGGGAGACACTGGATTTCATGATGCTCACATGATCTATGTCGGTTAAAGTTAAAGTTCCCAATGAATGAATGAGGCCAGCCTCAAATGATGCACATAATGAAATGAACGATACCAAAGGTGTTAGGATAGGATAATCAAGAGGTGAGCTAGACTCAGGTAATAACACTAGGTTATTCTTGATCATTGCACAGCAAACCCGATGAAAGTCGTAAACTACACCCTAGGTATAGCTAGTTTTCACACTGTCCTATGAACGAAATGAAATGAAGTACGTATGAATGAATGAAGCAGACTCTCTGTTTGCTAATGGAGATTCCCAAGTTGAGGTCCCATCTGTTGAGCCCTCATTTCTGGGATGTCTTAATGTCAAGTCCATGATTCCAAGGTCTCATGGCATATGAATGAATGATATGAAAGAAGTTATGTGCTACGTGCAAAATGTACTGTATGTTATATGATATGTGCTATGTGTAAATGTTATGTGCTGTGTGCAAATGTGAAAAGTATGATGATGTATGTTATTCTCATGGCACAACTTTCCTATTCCAAATCTGGAAAGCTCACTGACTTTCCTAATCCAAATTTGGAAAGATCATTTACTTTCCTAATCCAAATTTGAAAACTTTCCTAATCCCAATTTGGCAAGTCTACTAACTTGACTTCCAAAAATCATGTTGTTAGGAAAGAGCTATTCTTTCTCATGCATGTCCTTGGTGTGTGCTTGCATATACCCATACTTAGTACAAGTGTGTACTAACCCTATACAAACTCTACTATTTTAGGTGCAGGCACAGGTGGACGATAGAGCTACAGGATCATCGTTGCAGTTATCCGGACGTCCAGCATTCATCCGGAGTTGGTAGGTCCTCATGCTTTCGAGGATGCTACTGTTTTATATTCTAGCTTAGATTTAGAGTTGAGCTGGTGGAGCATGTTCCACTAGCGTTTCTTTCCTATTTTTATTCAGACTATGTGTTGGTGCCATTTTGGCAATTATACTCTTTATAAGTATTGAACTATTCCTTTCATTTGATTATCTCTTAATGTTAGATGGTTGATGGTAAACAAATTTCGAATGTACTAGAAATGTTTAGTAAGCAATATTTAGAAACAAAAAGTTTCAAATTTTCCGCTAAAATTAACCTATGTAAAGTAAGAATGACGTAAGTAGGCTTGTCTGCGACCTCTGAGAGGTCAACGACGCCGGTCTCGTCTGGGGTCTAGATTCTAGTCGTGATAATATTCAACTCTAGGTACTCAACTCTGGATACTCAAACTCAATATAAAACAAAAATACACATGCAATATATGGAAAACTTTATAAAATAGTAAACACAACTTAGTTCATTAAAGAAAATGTAATAGCAAACTCAACTTTATTTATACATTAAAGTAATATAGTTTCTGTGGGAGTTTCTCTAATTGAAAACCATCACTTAAGAGCTATAGTGATGATACAACATTTTATCTCACGCTGTCAAGGATCATCCTATACCTTGCCATCAGTATATGACCTAACTTAACTTAGTGGATCCACTAGTCTATGCCAAAAAGATTCATCTAAACGGTATGCCTTTTTTCTACCCATGGAGGCTACATGGTTTTCATGGAGACTTGAGTTAATATGAAATCGCATCCCCATATCGGTTCTCAATGCTATTCCCAAAATATACTTAGCTCATTATGTTTAAAAACATATTTCTTCAGTGATTTGAGATAATTGCTCAAATACTTAGCTGAAAGGCTATCTTGAAAATATCAGTCTCCTTTCTTGCTTCATTTAGAAAGAGATTACTCTTTATGAAAACTAGACCGAAGGCTCCTTACTGAAAAACTAGCTCAAAGGCTCTTTTGGAAATCTCATTTTCCGTTCTTATCTTAAATGTGAAAACATTTACTTTTGGGAATATATAGTTCCCATATATCTTTTTAAAGAAAATAAACTTTGCTCTTACTCTTTTCTCAACTTCAAAGCTTAATCATAAAAACAAAGTTCAAACATTTGTAAAAGACTTCTTAAAATATGGTTCATGTCAAATAATGAACATGAACGACTCAATGCAAGATTTTCAATAACCATAGATAAAACTCAATACTTTGAACTCAAGAACTTCAATGATACTACTCATCTCAATATTTTTCGACTTATAATGTTCATCAAGAAATATGCGCATGAAATATTCAACTCAAGTACTCAAAGAATATTCTATTAAAAATATGAATTAATAGCCGAGAAGTGTTGAACAAAGTAAACTACAATTTTTTTTATTTCTTCATAAATGTTCATATTAAAGTAGGGTATACCAAGTTATCAACTTTTTGAATGATTCTAACTCTTATCTTTATTTATAATTTATCAACTTAATATAGTAGAACTATATTATTGATTCATATAATAATTGTTTTAATAAAATAATATTTTTCAATGTTGAATTGACAAAGTCTTGCTTAAAGATAATAATTTTAAAAAATATATTTGAAAAAATCATTTTAAAAAAAGATATTAAGGAAAAATTTACATCTAAAAATTTAGAAAAATAAATAGATACATATAACATTTACTTAAATTTTAGGCCTCTAACTAAAATTTAGTTTTAGGCCTCGAATTATGTTGAGCCGCCCTTGAATAACGATACGGAACTCATGTATACGACTCTTCTTATTCTATGACTTACTTCCTCAAGACTTAGTTCATATTGATAGTTAATCTCCAAGGATTCACAATTGAACTCAAAGGCTTTGTTGAACTCTACTCTTAAATCTTTCTTGAATGTGAATTATGAATTCAAGAGTTATACTTCATGACAAGAAAGATCTCATAATGATAAGGTAGACTTATGAATACATTATTCTCACTCTCACACTCACTTGCTCAAGTCTTGAAACAAGTTTTTAGAATTTGCAGAAGACTCCTCAAAAAGACAAAAAGGGATTTTCTGAAAAATGTTCGAAAGAACTCTCAATACTTGACTCTCAACTCTACCTTGAATGTGATTTATGAATTCAAATTGTGATTTGTGATAGGAAAGGTCTCATGATTTTCAGGAATGATTTTAGATAACTAAACATGAGAAAAGACTGAAAACCAATCTTTGAGAGTGGGTTCGCGATGCAGAGAGCTTTAAAATTTGGTTTCAAAAACGTCTTTTCAGGTAAAACACCTCGGGTCATCTCTGCGACGCGAAACAAAAATTCCCAAATGTGGGAACCTACCCCGCGACGCGCATAAACATCCAGATTTTGTCTGACAAAATTTTTTCTATGTTTCTAACCACAATTCGCCTAAATTCAGTTCTATTTCTCAATATCTCTTTGGATTTATATACCCACCACATGTAAACTATAATCTAACTCTAACCACTCTATAAATCGACACATTAACCTTAAGAACTCCTCAATCTCATCCCGATTCAAGAACGAAAGAAAATTCATGAATACATAACCTGAACATCAAAGCTTCAACTTTTGAACGAATTTAAAGCTGAAATTAACATGATTGACGTGTGGGTGAACAAAACCAACACTATGGAAGCTTACATACCTGAAATAACATCTTCTTGAGGAACTTGAAGGAAAATCTTTGAAGAAGAACCCTAGCCTTAGCTTTTCTTGAATTTCTTGAGCGTAGAATCGTTGGAGTGAATGAAAGGGTTTGATTGTGAAAACTAATTTTCTATACATTTAGGGAAATTTAGATGACCTTCTAAGGAATTTTAGGACCAAAATACCATTAAAGAAATAAATAACTCGAGCTGGGAGTCAGAATTATTTTTCATCGGACAGTGAGGTCCGTGTTGGCTCCGTGTCGCGGAGCCATCTTGGAGTTGCTTCCACGTTCGCGCGATGTTAGTTAATCTGTCAGAACAGTTTACTCAGAGCTCGGAATTGAGCAAACTCGGTGGCGTTGGAAAGATGACTCTAAGACTCTAATTTAATATCTTATGGATCTCCTAACTCATTCTGTCCTCAAAGTTATGGCCATTTGAAATTGACTTAAAACTTAAGAAAACTTAGGAATGACTTGAATGCTTTTCTATTTGGCTCTTCAAGGAACTTAAGGTGCTACATCTAGTGACCTTAACACTCATGACATTTTGAATTCCTTTCAAAATCCTCACTCATTACAAATAAGGGTTCGAGTCTTAGTTCAAAAAATTTCTGTGGTTTTACAATATCTCCCCCTTGGGATCATTCGTCCTCGAATGACGAATGGATTGGGAATGGAATGGGTTACTCTTACTAAGGTCTGAGTCTAATGGTCTGTTTTTACTACATTAAAGGTTAAACCCAAATCCTTAAGTTCGGATTCTATACTTTTCTATAGGAAATCTGATCTCAAACTATTACTATTTACCACCACATTCAATCTTAGTACTCTAACAACTCCATGGACTCCTACTATCCAGCTCCTTACGAAATTCTCAACACTTGACTTGATTTCTCATCTTATCATATCCCCCTTAGGTCTAAAGTTAACACTTGAAGGCTACAGATCTATTCCACATTGACTACTCAATTATGCTATCTAGGCACACATGGAAAATTATAAATTAATTGGAACCTCATCCGGTAACGTACCATCTTGGCACACCTCTTAATGTTGTTGTAATTCTTGTGACTTAACCACACTTCACTTCATTTATCTAAACATTAGGGTCTCTCTTGTATCACTCATATCTATTGCAGCTAATCACCTCGATTTCTTCAAGTCTTCTAGATCAAATCTTAACACTAACATCATCCCCCTCATGTTGCCATTCTTTTGATCATGACACTCATCTCAAATCCAAACTTAATGTTTATTACTAAACCCGAATGATTGGTCCCTTACTATACTAACTTACAACTACTAGATAAAGTTAATAAACATTCTCCCACTGAAAAAAATCATGGCCAATAGTCAATCTTCACCTCTTAGTATTCATACTTACAATTTACTATCACATTTCCCTTCACAACTTCAGTACTATTCACTCATTCACTATACATCAATGCCTAATTAGTTCTATAAAACTTTGAATATGATGGGCTCTCAAACAAATTATAAATCTAACTTAGATCTATCACTTTATGAATACTTTTGCTCTTCTATTCAACACTTATAGTTGGTCCTTACCTACACAATGACACTCCATCACACATAATTAATTTTGGATTTATAATTTCAAACGTATAACGAGTGCATGCAAAGAATTTGAAGGTTAAACTCGTCTAACATAAATTACGAATCTATTTTTTTCTGTTAGAAAATATCTATTTTCTTATGATCCTACATACAATTTTGATTATGATGCGTTTTAACTAAACATCAAAAATCAAAACACATGATAAAATGACAATTTCATTAATCCTCCTCCTTGTTTAATTTTCTAATGTAAAGTACCTCATGATGTGCGATATTATACTTACCCCATTCATTTTATTTGTTTAATGTTTATTTTTCAACTTTATTAATGTAAATAGTCATGCTTCTATCAATGTAGTAAATTTGACAATTAAAACTACAAAAAAGATAAAGTTAAATTACTCACAAATTTTATTGTCGTTAAATTGATCATATTTAATTACTCACAAATTTTATTCTTGTTAAAGTGCTCATAACTAATTACTATCATGATTTTTCACAATCCATCACTAAATATATTTAACAATATACTTGTGTGTGTATATACACTATAGATATCTCTTATACTATAGTAATGTAATCCAAATAAAATTCAAATAATATAACACTACTATGACTAACGCCAAACTCAATAGGACGTGTTTTAATAGTACTCGACTTGGATTAGTAATCATAATTTAATGACAATGAATTTTGTGTAATATTGATGCTTGTATTTCTTATAATGTTTTTCAATTGGCTTATTTTCCGTTGATTGTCCAGAAATCTGGACTTGCACAGCTTCCATAAATCTTCAAAAAGCGTTGCTCCTATCAATTCTTCATGTTGCTGTTCAACTTCTTCTTTGCACCAAGAAAGTCGAAATCAACAGATTCTTGCTTATTGAGTCATGACATCATACTTTATAAATTTTAACTCAAAAAAGGCAACTGAAAACATGTATTCTTACAAACTGGAATTTAGAAGATTTAACATTCTCATATTTGGACTAATTTTTCTGAATGCTAAAACTAATATTTTGGTATTTGGTATGATCACATGCATGACTAGAAATCTTTACACACTCCTTTCAGAATGAACCCTGATCCTTTAATATAGAGGTTCATAAGTGTATTCAGAGTAATAAACCCAAAAATAATACTTATGTGACTTGTTTTGCTACTTATGTGACCCTCTCTATGATCATGAAATCTATTTTTTTGCTTTTCATAATAATAAAATTTAACAAATTGTTTATATTGAGTCTATATACAAATTGAATTGATGATAATATGGGTGATTTTGAAATAAACGTTGCTAAAATAGGACTAAATATTTGTTTTTCGAAACATAAGGATCCAAAACGACATTTACTCCATTTGTATCTTCTTCTACCTTTTCCCCACATCGACCTCAGTGATAAGTTTACAGAAGAATAAGAACCATAGCGAAGCAATGGATTTTGTCCCTTCGGGGACGTCCGATAAAATTGGAATGATATAGAGAAGATTAGCATGGTCCCTGCATCAAGGATGACACGCACAATCAAGAAATGGTCCAAATTATTTATTTTGGCGGCGACGATCAAACGAGATTTCTCAAAGTTGATAAACCTAGTTCAATTAGTATATTGTGATTCTGTTTTACTTCCTTGTGTTTGGACTTAATTTGCATATGAAGTTTTATCAGAATTCCCAAATTCATGTTTTTGCTAATCAGGTTTAGCCATGTGATTGACAAAGTTTTTTTTCTTTTTTTTTTGTAGTTCTCTCGTAGTTGGTTACAATTACAATCATTTTAGTTTAGATTGTGAATAGAGCACCGGTCAGTACCAATAACTTAGCCTTCATTGCTATGATTGCTTATTGTTGTTCACTTTGTATTCCTAAGATACTTACAACAAAACTTTGAAGAACTTGATAAGACACAACAAAGTTTAAGAACATTTTCACAACTAGAAAATTAAAACTAGTAGAGAAACTATATCAGAAACAGATTAGAAAATATACAAAATATTTTTCTTAAAGAAAAATTGTTGTCAATTTGTGTTTAAAGAATCTTACTAATTCCAGCAAACTTTGCAGAAACACGAAGTTACCAAAGTTTGATGAACCAGTGAAGAACAGAAGAACAAAAAATTAATTCACAAATCTAAAATCTATAACACATACCATAATTTGAAAAAACAGAAAGAAGACTAAACCCACTGAATGCACAGTGTCCCCTTAAGAAAATTATTCCTCTTAGTATCCGAGGTTTGATTTGGAATATGACCTCCCAGGATAGAATGATCTCAATCACCAGCGTATTGATACCCAAAACGCTGGTGTCAGCGAGCCACTCAACGGCAGTAAAGTACACTTAGAATACTAGATTTAGCAGTAGTAGAAGAAGTCCAAAAAATTCTATTTCTAAAATGAGAGGAAATCCCTCAATTTATAGAAAGCAAAGGGTAGTGCGAAAAGGTTCTTATTATGCCTTATCGGAAAGGTCACAATCCTTTGAAAAAGTCACAATCTTTCAGAAAGGTTGTCACTTTTCATAAAAGTCACAACTTTCATAAAAGTCAAAACTTTACATAAAAGTCGCAACTTTTCATAAAACTCATAACTTTTCATAAAAGTCGCAACCTTTCATAAAACTCGCAACTCTTTATAAAAGTTACAATTGTTCATTTTCCATTCACACCTTTCAAAACCCAACAATCCCCCGCATGTATGGGGAATGACTCCAAGACAAAGAAACGGATAGGTATGTGTACTTTACAAGCAAGAATTAATTGCATCTAGATAAGTAGGTTTCCCCTTGGACTTTCCGTAGTGAACATATGTCGGATATACTTGGTCAATCGGTAGATGCGATATCTTTGAACCATCGAGTTTTGGTGTATACCTAGACAATCATATGTCACACAATTAACCCTTTACCATTTATGGTTCTTACGGTTGTGTTCGTTTAAGCCATGAACACCTTCTGGTTTCATGAGTGTATAGAAAATAAGATTTTGACAATAATTCTCTTTGAAGCGGCTTACACTTCACACTCACATAACTGATTTCTTATAGTGTTATTGCGTAGCTACACTATTTGGTCAACTCTACCAAGCTTAGCAAATCATTAAAACCATTAAGCTTTATTAATATATTAACAAGCCTTAATGTGTTGTGTCCTTTTTCTTGAGCATTGTCTTCATCATGAGAATGGATTGAGTTAGTTGACAATGTCAAACTGTCATTCACAACTTTGTTTTTCTCCTTAAATCTAGCTCTTGGAATCTCCAGTCTTCTAGATAGAGTTACCGCCATGATGACTTGTCCTAAACCCATACCCTTACATGATCTTTAAACTTTCTCTCTAGTTATGCCTTTTGTAAATGGATTCGACACATTATCCTTTGACTTTACATAGTCAATTCTGATAATTCCACTAGAGAGTAGTTTTCTAACGGTATATGTCTACATCGTATATGACGAGACTTTCCGTTATACATCATGCTCCATACCCTACCTATTGCATCTTGACTATCAAAGTGTATGCATACTAATTCCAATGGTTTGGGCCAAAAAAAGTATCTATCAAGAAAATCCGAAGTCTTTCAACTTATTCACCGACCTTATCTTGAGCACCTAGTCTAAGATCATTATAGAGCTAGCGATACATATCTCTTTTGAAGTATTTTAAAGAGACTGCTCCTCTACCAAGAGTAAATATATATCCACTCACGGATTTTACTTCATTTTTTTGGTGATCAAATTTGGATCACTATATCCTTTCAATACTGTTGGATATTGTTATAATTCAAGACATAGTTTTAAGTGTTTTTAAATATTCTAAAACTTTATTTATTGTCATCTAATGAGTTTGATTGAGATCATTTGTGAACCGACTCAGTTTATCAATAGCAAATGCTATATTTGATCGCGCACACTTCATGATATACGTCATACTTCCCAATAGTCTAGCATAATACAATTGTGAGTCACTTTTTCTTTCACTCTTTTGAAATTCAAAGCTCACATTTATTGGAGACTTGACATCCAAATATTTGAACTAGTCAAGTACCTTTTCAATGCAATGAGACCGTGAAAATGCTAAACATTATGGAGTTCTAAGGACTCTTATACCTAAGATCGCACAACAACTCCAAGATTTTTCATTCCAAACTTACTTTTTATCATACGTTTAGTAGCATTTATGTCATTAGTGTCTCTATTGATGATCAACATATCACGAATATACAAATAAAAAATATTCTTGTTATGTTAATGTGAACACATTTATCACTTCTATCATTCTTAAATCCATTTACCAACATGTTTGGTCAAATTTCTTATGTCATTGTTTGGGTGCTTGTTTTAGTCCATAATGTGACTTAACAAGTTTGCACACTTTCTTTTATTTACCAGGAACCACAAAACTCTCAGCTGTTCTATGCAAATTTCTTCCTCCAATTCTCCATTTAAGAGAGTTGTTTTCACATTCATTTGATGAATTTGGAGGTCATATACAATAACTAATAATATTAGCATCTGAATGGATGTAATTCTAGTTACTGACGAGTATATATATCAACAAGATCAAAACCTTGTTTTTGTCTAAAGCCTTTGACACAAAGTCTTGCACTATATTTGTCAACAATTCCATCGACTTTCATTTTCCTTTTGAGGATTCACTTTGAACCCAAAAGTTTATTTTCTGGAGGAAGATCAACCAACTTCCAATAGGATTGCTCAAGATTGAATAAATCTCACTATTGACACCATTTGTCCAAAAGGATGAGTCTGCATAAGACACAAGAAATGTTACAAAATCATATTCGAAGGAAGTATATGTCCCTTGCCATTTACTACGCCTCTGAATCTCTTTATTAAGTACATTCTCCTTTTGTTCTTTTCAAGGTCGTTTAGACCTTTCACTAGACTACTCAAGTCTAATTTTACAGTCCACGGTCTTAGGTCTTATTTCAATCTTTTTAGGAATAGGAACTTGGACTTTGGCTAGACACCCCCACACTTTGAATATTTCAAGTTGCATTTCCTTCCTTTCCATTTCTCATATGGAATAGATTGTGTCCTGAACAAACAAAATTGTTTTCTTTATGAAAAGACAAAACTTTTTGTTGTTCCATTTTGCAGTAAGGATAGTTCCTCCACAAAAGTTTTGTGGTAACCCCGAACTTTGCCTCCATCATTTCTTTCAACGTTCATTTTTTCATTAGATTGAGGTGAATAGGGTAGCAGTTTGATGTATAATTCAACTTTTCAAATACATTTCTGCAAAATGAGATTTTTACTTTCCATCCCTATAACATCTTATCTTTTTCCCAACTGATTTTCAACTTCAATATTATATTGTCTAGACGTTTTTACTGCTTCATCCTTACCATTCAGCAAATAGACATAGTCGTTTCTAATGCAATTGTTAATAAAAGTAACGAGATACTTTTTCCCACCACTAGATGATATTGACTTCATATCACAAATGGCACTGTAAATCAATTCTAAGGGATTAGAATTCCTTTCAAAAGATTTATAAGAATGCCTAGCATACTTAGATTTCACACAAACTTGACATTTTTATTTATTGCACTCAAAGTTAGACAAAACTTCTAAGTTGATCAGTTTTCCTTATGAGATTTTTTTATTTGACATTCGCCAAGTGCTCATGTCACAAACTTCGACTCAAGCAAGTAGAACTAATAAAAATATTGAGTTTGAAAATTTCTTCGCGAGGTAGCTTTTTTCTCAAATATTTTGTTCCAACTTCTTACAATTTTGTGTGATACAAACATTGTTTAGAGTCAACACCTTGTCAAATGTCCTTTTCATAAGGACATTTCCATAACTTTCAATTTGATTATTATAGAACTACCATGAACAAAGTTTCATCGGGTCCAATAAAGATGATATAGTCCAAATTCTTCTTTTACAAAACATGACTAATGACTATTCACCAGTATTCATGTCTATACAAATAATTATATAATAGACATATCTTTACACGAAAAATCATAACATTTTAAGTGACAGTTTTTCATAAAAGAACTCAATCATTTTGAACAAGTATACATATAATTCGGTATTTTTATACTAGTAACACCATATACTAGTAATAGAGAGACTCAACAACCACAATACCAAATATACTCCAAGAATTTGTGGGTCTAAAGTAATACAAAAGTATCATTGAATTTCATATCTTTTTCTCCAAAATTAAATTAGAAACCAAGTCTAATTTTATATTTATCATAAGCAAAGAACCCCCACATTTTTAATGTGATCTCAAAAGTATTTTTCAAGTATTTGAAAATAGTTTTTCCACATATTTTCCCAGACTATCAAAATGTCATTGGCGGTATGAAACCTCTTTTGAAAATATTATTCTACGAAAGAATTATAGAGTTTCAATTCTCTTTGAGAATCTTTACATAGTGTCAAAGTTCATTCCATAGAGGCACAAACTCACTAACTGTAAGTCACTGATCTTTTTCCTCTATCACAAATCGACATACCACTTCGTATTTTGAATGTTTCTACCTAACACTGAAATTTATAGAAAATCAAAAGTACAACACAGAATTAGTAGGTGACGTGTTTTTCTTTATCACATAGAAATGTTTTTCTTTTCAAATAGGCTTTCAACTATAACATTTTGACATACTATTTTATCAAACAAAAATGTGCGTCTCTCATTTTGCAAGTTAAAGAATTTGAAAGGCAACATTATTTTCCAAACAAAATTCATTCAACAACATATAGTTTGCAGATGTTTTTCCAACGATACACATGATAAAAATAAAAATTGTTAACACTAAGAAACTATTTTCCTCAAAAGATAAATAATAAGAAGGTTAGCTGGTGCAATCTTTACCCAAAATACCACAATTTATTTCTGTTACATGCTCGCTTCGACCTTGCTCAACAAATCAACGAATTATGGAGAAGTAATGCATTTATCTTCTACTACCATGATCAGATTCTCTTAATAAGTAGAATACAAAAAATACTAACAGTATAATAATTTCCTTAAGATTGTTGTTCACTTTATATTCCTAAGATACTTAGAACAAAACTTTGAAGAACTTGATAAGACAACACAGTTTAAGAACATTTTCACAACTAGAAAATTAAAACTAATATAGATACTAGATCAGAAACAAATTAGAAAATATACAAAATATTTTTCTTAAAGAAGAATTGTTGACAATCTGTGTTTAAAGAATCTTACTAATTGCAGCATACTTTGCAGAAACACGAAGTTACCAAAGTTTAATGAACCAGTGAAGAACAAAAGAACAAAAATTAATTCACAAATCTAAAATCTGTAACACATACCATAATTTGGAAAAAACAGAAAGAAGATTAAGTCCACTCAATGCACAGTGTCCCCTTAAGGAAATTATTCCTCTCTAGTATCCGAGGTTTGATTTGGAATAAGTCCTCCCAGGATAGAATGATCTCAATCACCAGCGTATTAATACCCAAAACGCTGGTGTCAGCGAGCCACTCAACGGCAGTAAAGTACACTTAAAATACTAGATTTAGTAGTAGTAGAAGATGTCCAAAAAATTCTATTTTAAAATGAGAGGAAATCCCTCAATTTATAGAAAACAAAAAGTAGTGTGAAAAGGTTCTTATTATGCCTTACCGGAAAGGTCACAAACCTTTGGAAAAGTCACAATCTTTCAGAAAGGTCATCACCTTTCATAAAAGTCACAATTTTTCATAAAAGTCACAACTTTTCATAAAAGTCGCAACTTTTCATAAAAGTCGTAATTTTTCATAAAAGTCGAAACCTTTCATAAAGTTGCAACTCTTCATTTTCCATTCACACCTTTTAAAACTCAACAATGATGAGGTGATTCACTATTTAATCTTTCACTAATAATCAATATGCTTTCATATAATATGTTACCTAAAAGGAGTGGAGGTAAGGATTAAATTAGAAGGTTAACAGGTAGCAGACTGTTGTCACACTTTCTTTTTCTTCTATGTGTAATAGTATTAGTTGCTTTCATTTGATTTGTATCTTTGTGTTTTGCCGTCATATTTTCTCGCTACCATGCTTCAATTTATGTTTTCTTTTATGTTGAAACGAGGGTCTATCATTATCAACCTCTCTACCCCACAGAGGTAAGCATAAGTTCTTGTAAATCCCCTACCCTCCCAAACCTCAGTTGTGGGATTATATTGGGTATGTTGTTGTTGAACGGATTCGTTGTAGTAAATGATGGTATATTTACAATATCACCATCAAATCTAGCTAAGTACCTAGCATTGTCTATACAGGGTAGATATTCAGAGTTTGCAATACATAGATTAATTAGTCTTGGTTTTGTTCTTCCTCTTATATTCACCTCTTGGACAACCTGTTTTGCCAGAATGGCAGGGGTTCATGTTATATTTTGGAAAATTCGTTGGTTCCTCTCCTGCCAAATAAGATAAACACTTGTAGCCAGTGCCATCTTATATACCTCCTCTCTTGCTTGCTTGCCTTTGCATTGGCAATTTACCCAAGTTATTTCCTCTTCCCATCCTCGAGCCTCCCTATGGATACTTTGCCAACAGAGTTGCCTTCTGCCATACCTGAGATGAGAAAAGACACTGAAAAATATACGATTATGGCTCTCATCTTCAGTTCCACATAGGACACAGTGAACATCCTCTACACAACCCCATGTTGCTAGTCGATCCCTTGTGAGCAACCTGTTTTGTAATGATAAGTTTAATATGAAAATCCACTCCGGACAAGCTGCATTGTTACAAGTCAGCCTCATCCACTCTACCTTATCAATCTGGTTGACATACTCCTCATTCCAGCTAATAACCTCTAGTTCTTTGTGCATTTGAAGTACTTTCCTCACGATCCATGAAGATTGAGGTGATAGAACACCCCATAAGGTCCCTTGTCTCCCATAGTACATATGAACCCATTTCACCCATAGTCTATCTTTTTTGGTAATCAAACTCCATTGTAACTAGCTTCTTGCAGCCTTATTCCATGTTTCGATATACAGTAAATTGAGCCTTATTCCATGTTTTGATATTCCAGCCTTAGAAATTCATAGTTTCTCCCATGCAATCAATGCCTTCCTGGATTCATCTACCCCTCCTGTCCATAGAAATGTCCTGCATAATGTTTCAATACATTTGCTTATTGTTGATTCTAACAAACTACAAAGTTGAAATAGTAGGTATCAAATATACTGGTAGTGTTATTGCCCCTTATCGACAAGTCATGTTCTTTTACCTTATTGCAATTACAGGGAAGTTGGGATTTTTGAATTCATATTCTCATTAGCGTACTTGCGAACATCATAATGTAAGATACAATCAGTGGATTTTTACTAGAGGGATTTGGCAACGTTGATTTGAGGAGGAAAACTAACTATGCTATTGTCGATTCAAGTATGTTTCGACTTTTTCTTCTCTCTAATATTGAGATTTCATAACTGAAAAATTTATGGAAGAAAGAAAATTGAGGTTGCTTGATTAGGATTGTTAAGTCCTTGTCAGTGAAGGAGCTTTTACATTTTGTATCACTCTAATTTGTTCTTTTTTTAAGAAAGAATGTAATGTACATTTCCGTTTCTTATGATTTAGATATATAAGTGAAGCATATTGAAGATGCTTTTAAAGAATTCACCACGAGGGAGGACATTGCGATAGCATTAATCAGCCAATATGTGAGTTTTTATTTTATTTTGCCTCTTGTTTATGGCGGCATCCGTAACATCATTTCAACTGCTGGTTTTAACTTTGACATGGAGAATGACGAATAATTAGCATGTTAGTGCTGAATGGAGGTAAGACGGCGTAGCTTTGAACATGTGAAGTAGCTCATCACGGTGAAAAATTTAACTGTCCGTAACCCAAAGGTAGCTTGATATAAGAAACCTGATTGAGAAGCGGAAAATAAAGTTTAATCAGAGTATGATGTAGGAAGCTAAGCGTCGTAAAAAAACTTTTATGCGACAGTTCCAAAACATGCCTGGTATACTTGTATTTTCAAAGTAAACCTTGAATGGTGTGTGGCTCTCGAAGGGGAGCCTTGGAGAAACAACAAAGTTGTCTCCGTGGACCTATAAGTCATGGGTTCGAGCTGTGGAAACAACTATTTACTTTCATTAGAGTATGCCAATGTGGGAGGCTTTGAGCACCAGGCTGCCCTTTTACCTTGAATAGCATCTAAATAGCAAAATTGAGGAGCCATTGCCATATAATGCCAACTTCTATGACTGCAAAGAGGAGGACCGTTTGTCTAAAATGACTGTCCTCCGCATATGCTTCGGTGTATCTTCTGGAAACTAACTGCTCCTCTTTTGCCTCTATTTGTAGTTGCTCTAATAAATACTTCAGATCGAATAAAAAAGCTTCTCCCATTTTGCATCAAACTTATAGCTAATATGTCCACTGTTTTGCATATTCAGGTTGCAAACATGACAACATTCTCGGTTGATAGTTACAATAGACCAATCCCAACCATTCTGGAGATTCCATCAAAGGACCATCATATGATACTACTCACGACTCTATTCATTTACAAGTGAAGTACCTTTCCTCTACTGAATAGTAGCATCTGAAAGACAATGAGGAAAATATGGTTTACGGTATATCCCTGATCATTAGTTCACCATTTTATTATGCATATTTCTATCATCATTCTCCTAAAGATTATTCCTTAATTTTTCTTCATGTTTAACTCACATTACCTGTTCAGTCCCTTATTTACTGCTGCTTTTTTCTCACCGCTTGACTGAATAATTTATCATTGTAGTGAGTTGAATGTTGGTCACTCAATTGAGTTTGCACTTTGCACTTATTATATGATTGATCTTGTGATGGAGTTTTATAGGACAGAAATGTACTATGTGCTTATTGGTATAATGAGAGTCAAAATTTGGGTTGGTGTTGAGTCAATGTATTGAAGTCTTAAAAGGTAAATTTATAATGATCTTGTATCTACTTTCTGTTTAAGTCATTGCATTTTGTTATTCAAATATTAAGAAACATAAGCCATAATTTGAGCAATATCAAATATGATGGCCATGTCCTGGTTGACAAATTTCAAAGTCATGTGGTCCTTCTCACGATGAACCCCAAAATTTCTATATATTCCGAGTCTTTTGACAACTTTGCTTTGTTGATATTATCTAGGTTATCTCAAATTCGCACCGTATAGAATCAGGTAAAAGAGAACACGTTCCCTCTCAGTGGTCTGATCTCCATTCACAATTGGACAATACACTATTATCCAATACTGGAGGTGGTGTGGCTAGCAGTAACGAGAAACGTAGAGATTAGAATTGGGGTGAAAACTGGAGGTGGTGTGGCTACATTTTCTGTAAGAATGAGAGGAAGGAACATAACATTTGTATCGACTCCAACGACACATTTATAGGGTGTTAAGGCTTGACTATTTCATCTGTGTTGGTTGAGCAATTGGAGAAAGTGTATGCTAAACGAGATGCAGATAGTTATGCTTACCTCCCTATGAGGTGCGCTATTATACTTACCTCCATTTTATTGGGGCTCATTTCTGGCGCACTGCAGGGGCGCCCCCAGCCTTCCGGGCGCTATGGGGGCACCTCTTAACCTGTTCCTTAGGCAAAAAATCTAACGAACTTTTTGTCTAGTTTTCTGATCCTAAATCGATTTTAATCAATTCTTTTTCTCAAATTCACTCTACAATCGGATAGCCAGGGCATATACACAAAATTCTAACTCAACCAACTCAAGGAAACAACCCTTTAACATTAAGAAACTCCTTAATCTCGATGCACGTTCAAGAACGAAATCAACTCAATAACAACTATCAAGAACATCAAATTCTAACTCTTATAGCACGATAATTGTTGAATTAAACATGTTTGGTGTGTGGGTGAACTAACCCAAAGCTATGTGATCACATTCCTTGTAGGATTAAATCCTTGGTGAAATCCACAACCAGATTGAACGATCTTGATGAATCTTGCCCTTCCTTCTTCTTTCTCCTCTTTTCTCCTTTCTCCAAGCACTAGCGTAGATTTCTAATTTTCTGAACTCACTAAAATCTGATTTGACCCATATTTAATTCCTAAAAACGGATTAAAATAATAGGTCAAGGAAAAGACTAAAGTACCCTTCTAAAATCCGGATTGGACTTTCCTTAATCAAACAATCCAACTTCCAAAGTGCATAACTTACTGATACGAACTCGAAATTGCGTAAACTCTCAGGCTTTGGAAAGATCATTCCAAGAACTTTCTAACCATATCTGGAAATCTCGTAACTCATCCTAATCTAGAAGTTATGACCATTTGAAGTTTACCAAAAACTCAATTTTTTTATAACTTAAGTATGTTTCCATATTTTGAATTATTTCCAAATATGACTATTTCCAGTTCTTAGCTTCTTCCTAGCTATTTCGAATTGCGAGATGTTACGTTTAAGTTGAGTAAGAGTAAAGATTGAAGTTCATATCTTCAAAGGAGTATACGTTTAAGTTGAGTAAGTAAAGATTGAAGTTCATATCTTCAAATTAGGAGTATATGGGGCAAAGAGTAAAACGTTTTCACATTTAAACATGAAAGGAAACATCGATTTCCAACAGAGTTTTTGAACTACTTTTTCCAGTAAAATAGTAAATGGTTTCAAAATTAAGCAAAAGTGGAAACTTTGATTTTCTACAGAGCCTTAGGGCTAGTTTTTGAGCAGTTATCTCAAACCATAGAAAGAAATTATGTTTCTAAGAAGCTAGTATATTTTGGGAATAGTATTGAATGCCGATATGGAAGAGAGTTTAGACAACCCTCAGCCCCCATAAAGACATCATAGGTAGAAAAGGGTAATACTTTTTAGATGATTCCTTGGTGATTTTTAGCATAGGATAGTAGATCCACTTTAGTAGTTAGGTTCTATACCCCTAGAAAGGCATAGGACGACCCTGACAGCGTGAGACAAAACGTTGTATCATCACATGACTCTTAATTAGTAATGGTTGTCGGTTAGAGAACCTCCCACAAAAGTATGTTGTATTCTTATATACACAGAGTTAATGGTATATTTACATACAAGCAGAGTTTATATTGTATCTTTGCATACAAACTTAGTTACTTTTGTATTTCTAAATACACAAACTTGATATCCATGTTTTAAAAGTTTTTCTTTATATTGCGCGCATTCCTATTATTGTTTTATATTGAAATGAGTTAGTTGAGTTGATTTGAGTCCAGGTATGTTTTTTCATTTCCTTTCAAGCTTATGTCTTATTTTAGAATTCCCCTCGCATGCAGGTAACAAGGATCAACATCCATCGCATCGTTGATTCTATTTGAGCTTTAGAGTTGTTGGTGAGCCTCCTTGCTTCTGGATGATCCCTTTTATTGCTTTACTAGTAAAATAATTTGAGCTTCACGTGGGAATTTGATATCACAGACTTTATAAAATAATACTTAAAACCTATTAGTCAATAATGCTAAAACCTCGTATTATCTTACAGAAAAGATTACGTAGTAACGACCACTAATAATGTAAAGAAAAATGATAATTATAACATCGTATCATTTATCCTTCAATCAATCATCATTAATTTGGTTTTATAATTTATTCTTTTGCATCTAGGACGTGTTACTATTTGATATTTTTGGGAGATTAGATGAACATGAACATGAGATATTAAATTTTCTTATAATTAAATATTCTTTATCTGTACTAACAAATACTTATAACAATAGCTTAAAAGAAATACTCCATCCGTTTAAAAAAGAATGACCCTATTTCCTTTTTAGTCTATTTAAAAAAGAATGACCTATTTTCTTTTTTGGCAACACTTTAACTTTAACTTTCCACGTCGCATGTTTAAGACCATAAGATTAAAGGACATCTTTGTACATTTGACATAATTTTAATTTAGAACCACAAGATTAAAAAGTCTTTTTTCTTTTCTTAAGTTCCATTCTAAGTCAAACTAGGTCATTCTTTTTTAGACGGAGGGAGTAATAACTATACAGAAACATAAACTACAAAGTTAAAAACATGTACTAAAAACAACTATTAATATCATAAGCATAAATTAATGTCTATAAAAAAATATACCGTGATATAGAAAGGAAACAAAATCAGTCCACTGAATGCTCAGTGTCGGCTTAAGGAAATTATTATTGTGTAGTACCCGAGGTTTAAAGGAATAGATCCTCCTATGATGGAACGATTCTATTAAAAAGTGTACTGATAAATGATTATTGTGCCTTAATAAAAATGTCACACTCTTTGGAAAAGTTTCAACCCTTTTAAAAGGTCACAACCTTTCATAGACGTCACAATTTTTTAATAAAAGTTGCAACTTTTCTTACAAGTCGTAACTCTTCATAAAATTCACAACTTATCATAAAATTCACATCTTTTTATAAAGTCGCAAATCTTAATAAGAGTCACAACTTTCATAAAAGTCACATATTTTCATAGGCTATTATTGGAACTAAATGTGAAAGAAAAGTTCTAACTTGGTCACATCTTTTCATAAAGTCACAACTCTTTATAAAAGTCACAACTTTTCATAAAACTCACATCTTTTCATTAAAGGGGAGTCTATTTTTTAAAATAAATAAATTTAACAAAGAATTCTAGCTTGTGGTGGTACCACGTAGGCGGGCTTAGTGTTCTCTTTTATATAAATATATGATTAATTTGTTCATTAGGATGCCGTGTGTCCTGTCCCAATATCCATCTCAGTTGTTTGAGGCTTCATACACAGTAATTTATTCATTTGTCTTTATCTTGCTATTGACTTGTCCCAATATCCATCTCAGTTATTAGAGGCTTCATACACAGTAATTTATTCATTTGTCTTTATCTTGTTATTGACTTATTTTTTTAGACTTAAGTTGCTATTTTGTCTAGTTGAATGTTTATTTTAAGAAATTCTAAGTTCAAATCATGAGCTCTTCTTTTGAGACTATTCCCCTATTATATCACTCTTCCGCTGAGTAGCCAGTCCAAGGGTTCGCTAGGGGCCAACAATGGTTCTCGAGTACCAATCTCGCCTAAGGTATAGGCTTAGGGTGTGACTGTTGAACTATATACAGCCTCAAAAATACCCCTTTACTTGAGTAAGTAAACTAAAATACATCCATGATTTTGCAATATGAGTGAAATTTGTACCTCAAGTTCTTGCCATGTTTAGGAGTATTTTATTAAATGAGTTTCATGCTATCCCTACAAAAGTTTGTGACCACATGCTATGTTATGTGATAGATCGAGGGGTGTCGGGGTGTATCTTAGTTTCAAATAAAGAAGTGTTGTTAAAATGTCAATAATTTGAAAATGAAACGATAATTTACACTAAGTTCAAAAGTATTACTAATACTTAGCTCTATTTAAGTTACACAAATTAGTATAAATGTCTTTCTATAGATTATACTGCAACAATATATAAAGGAATACTTGAAAGATGAATCCATATGTGGTAAACTACTGCTCCTCCGTTTCAAAAAGAACGAAATCATTTTTTTTAGTCTATTTTTAAAAAATGACATTTATTAAAAAAGAAATCACCTCTATCATTTTTTTGGTAATATTTTAGTTTCATCTTTCCACAAGGCCACAAGATAAAAGAGCAATTTTTTACATTTGATAAAACATTAACTTATAACCACAAGATTCAAAAGTCTTCTTTATTATTTAAATAACTTTGTGCCAAGTCAAACTAGTTCATTGTTTTTGAAACAGAGAGAGTAATATTTTTTCTACCATGCTTCAATTTATGTTTTCTTTTTTGTCGAAACGAGAGTCTATCGCAATCAAGCTCTCTACCCCACAAAGGTACATATAAGTTCTTGTATATCCCCTACCCTCCCAGACCTCACTTGTGGGATTATATTGGATATGTTGTTAACATATTCGTTGTAATAAATGATGGTGTATAATACTTGATTGTGTCATTGGATTGAATATGCTCTTAAATATCATGCCCCTAGCCTACACCCTGGACGTGACCGACACCCAATGACCATTGTTGGTCTTGAGCGAACCCTTGGCCATACTTACTTAACTCAGCGAAAAACATACAACATTAATACAAAGATTAAGATGCCAACTAACTCAACTGGCTGGAACTGAAATCATATGTTTTAAAAATAAAAATTTACCTAAGCCAAAATGGCAACTCAAATGTGAAAATAATTTAATAACAAAATTATGACAAAAAAAACTGACATTTGACTGACTATCGATGAAGCCTGTAATAAATCATATGGATGTTGGGACAGATCCTACAACATCCTAATGAACTAAAATAGAAAGCAATAAAAATGGATCCGTTGGAAAGCAAGGAGACTCAGCAACTGACTTTGAACTGCTTAGTGGATCAATGGTGCGCTGGAATGTCGATCCTAGTTACTTGTGTCTGCATCATAATACAATGCAGGACAACTGACATATGTACATTGAATGTACGAGTATGCGAGTTGAATTGCTAAAATAAAAAAGTCTTGAAGAAGATTCTGTAAGAAACACTTACCTTGGCTCTTCTCAACTCATGAATATTTAACTAGACTCATTTCAATATTAAGCAATTTAAAAGCAAGTACATAGTAAAGATAAGTTGTTTAAGAACATGATGTAAACTCTATGTATTAAAAGTTTCAAAATAACTCTGAGATGTATGTAAAAATACAAAGTAAACTAATGTAAATTCTTAGTCATAATAAAAGACATATCATGCTTCCTGTCAAAGTCTACTTGTGCAATGCATGAATGAAGTCTCATACCCCCATTCATACTAAGCAGAACCCTTTGACGAACCATGCAATTACTACTGTGGGAGTTTCTCTAACCGACAACCATCACTTAATAGTTATAGTGATGATACAACGTTTTACCTAACGCTGCAAATGACCATCCTATACCTTGCCATCGGTATAAGACCTTACTTAACTTAGTGGATCCACTAGCTTAACTTACGTGATCATCTAAAAAGTATGATCCGTTAATACCCATTATGGCTACATGGTTTACATGGAGACTTGATTTAATATGAACTCTCATCCCACATCGATGCTCAATACTACTCCCAAAACATATTTTAGCTCATCCTTTTAAAATAACTTCCTTTCTTTGGATTGAGATAATTTATTCAACATTTTAGCTTTAAAAAGCTTTCATGGAATCAATATTCCCTTTTCTTGTTTAAACATCTGTTGGGAAATCTTAATTTCCTCTACTAATATGTGAAAACATTTATAAGCTTTTAGGGAATACTTAGTTCCCTTATAACTTTTGAGAATTGAACTTAACTCTTTATCTTTTCTTAACTTGAAACTTAACTCTTGGGGAATACTTAGTTCCCTTATTCCTTTTTAGAACTTAACTCAACTATTTACTCTTTCTTTAACTCAAAACTTGAGCCTAAAAATGAAGTTAAAACGTCTAAATAAGACTCTTGGAAGCTTTAAGAAACTTTACTTTAACTTACTTTATAACTTTAGACTTAACTCCTTAACTTTCTTGACTTTGACCCTAACTTTCCTTGAATTGAATTATGGATTAAAAGCTCATGATTCATATTATGGATGATTTCATGATGTTTAGATGTACTTTAGAGTATTGGAATCTACTAGGAATTATAGGTACATCACTTAAGAACTAGTACAAAAAGATAGGGACAGAATAGAGTCTCCGGGTGACCTTGGCGCTTTGAAAGGTGAGCTCAAGAGCCTAACAGACAGACACTGTCCTCAGGCATTCAAGCTGGCGCAACGCACCAGAGTCTGTCCTGAGAGGCTCTGGTGGGCGGGCACCCAAGGGCCTGTAAGACGTGATTTCCAACTTTTCTTCTCCGATTTTCATCTCTAAACCTTCTAAATTTCCATGGATCTTTCCCCAAACACTTAGGATCACTAATATTCTCAATACCAAATAGATTAGGATCGTAAACCCGCCCGGAACTACGAATCAAAACAAACAAAGGTATATTCCAATTCAACCAAGAAGAATTCAACAATTGTTCATCAAGAAATTCGATGTTCATCAATCAATCTACTCTAAAAGCGCTGAATTAAACACATTAGTGTGAGTGAAAGAACCCAACACAGAAATATCTTACATATTCTTTTAGGGATCACCCCCGACGAATTCCACAAGCCGAACATCGACGATCTTGAACGTTCTTGCGTCCTCTTCTCCTTTCTCCTCTTTTCTCCTCTTCTTTTCTATTCTCTCAAAACCCTTACTTGTTTTCTTAAAGCGTGAACTGAAAAATATCAGTTTAGACCCCAAATTATTATCCAAAAACGAAATAAAATAATTGGGTAAGTAAAAGACAACTTTGCCCTTCCCGAATTTGGATTGGACTATGTTTAATCCAACAGCCCAACTTTCAAAAGGCATAACTCACTCATACAATATCGAAATCGTGCAAACTCGGCAGAGTTGAAAGAACTGTCCAAGGGATTTCCAACCATATCAAGAACTACCTCTAACTCATCTTGAGATAGGAGTTATGACCGTTTGAAGTTTACCAAAAACTCACTTTTCCCCAACTTAAGAAAATTTCCAGATTTTAATTTTTTTTTTCCAAAAGTGACTATTTGAACTTCTAAGCTTCTTCCTAGCTATCTCAATTTTTGAGATGTTACAATATCTCCCCTTTGGGAAAATTCGTCCTCAAATGAGATTACTTCTTACTAGACTTATGGTGTAACATCTTACATTCAGCTCATACACTTAACATCAAAATATAAACACAATGTGCCAACTTAATATCAATGCCAGGTATGTGGATCTATCTCAACATTGGGTTCGTTCACCCAGGGTCCAAGCATGTTTGACTAAGTGTGATTGTTGTCTTCCACTGAGTTAAGTAATCCAGGCCAAGGGTCCGCTCGAGGCCAGTAATGATCATTGAGTGCCAGTCCCGCCTAGGATGTAGGCTCGGGGCGTGACAAATTGTATGATTATAAATAATATATTTTAATTTCTACCAGAATCAAGCTGTACATTCTAAATTTCTATTTGCTTATATTATCTCAGAAGATCAAAATGAAAGTACGAAAATGTGTGAAGCAAATGACGATAAATATTTGGAGCCTCCCGAAGAAAGTTAAGTTCGTCTTGCATGAAAGACAAGTTAGCTAGGTGAACCAATAGAGGAAATGTTGAATCATGAAGAAAAGAGTTTAAAAATGAAACATACAATAAAGAATCTGAAATTAAGGGTGTGACAAAGGAAGATGCAAATTTTGGACTCAATTTCTAGGCACTAGCTCGTAGCATTTGCTCCATTTTAAAGATTTATTTATTAAAAAAAAGATCTTCATTAATAGTATTAGTGTAGAATTAGCTCGTACCAGGAATGTAATTTTTCCTTAAAATGGTCTCTATTAATATTTTTTGAGATACTCTTCCATAAAATGGTCTCTGCTATTTTTTCTGAGATTATATATTCTACGGAAAAGGGTCATATTTGCCCCTGTACTCTCATAAAAGAGTCATATTTTCCTTTAGTTATACTTTTTTGATATATTTACCCTTGTAATCCAACTTAAAGACACATTTATCCTCTATCAGTTAAATCCCCATATGTGGCGCTTACGTGGATTTTAATTTTTTCCTAATTAAATCTAATCACTATTTAATTCATTTTAACCTATTCTATAGGATTAAATCTGATCAACTAACCAAAATAAACCCAACTTGCTTCCTGCTTAAATTTTCTCTACACAGGAGTTTCTGTACAAACAAACAGACATATCTTTCATATCAGGATTAAAAACAAAAACAAATTTTTAACATTCAATCCAACCTAAATTTGTTAAGTATATTAGAGACAACTTTCATCTCTAATCGTGACCCACAAATTGGTTAAGCATTTTAATAAAAAATAGACGTAGCTTTCGATTGGGAACAGGATGGGCAAACTTGGTCAATTAGAGAGAACAAAATTCAAAGGCTATAGTAGTGGAATAACAATGAATATGGACAGTGGAAATAATGTGCTATCACAGAGGAACTACTTGTTGGCTAGATCCCAATTCAACTTATAGTTGGGAATGATGATGTGAGTAACCAGAGAAGGGGTATAGAGAGGGGCTAACTAATTTGGGTAGTTTAGTACTTCAGATCAGCTTCTAAGAGAACTCGCCTGTGCTTAACAATACGTGGTGATTTGATCCGTCGCCCGGTGAACTCTGAGCTCTTATACAAATACAAATACAAATACATTTACCCTCAATCAGTTAAATTCAGCCTCATATGTTTTCTTATCTTCTAAGTTTTTCCAAATCAATCAATAAAAGCTCTGCAATATTCACTCCTCCTCTCAACTCCATTGACCCATCTCATGAAGCCACTAGAATACATAAATGGAAACCCACGGTAGTCTGGACACTCAACTACCTGCTTTTGTGGATCGGGCTTAATCGTGTGTGTGTGGGGGTGGGGGGGTTAAAATGATTTGGATAGAGATTAGATATTTAATTAGGGAAAAATAAAATCCACCTAGGCTCCACATAGGTAATTTTATGTGGGAATATGGGGATTTAATGGACTAAGGGTAAATATGGCCTTAAAGTTGGATGACAAGGGCAAATATATCAAAAAAAGTATAATGAAGGACAAATATGACCCTTTCTTGAGAGTACAGGGGCAAATATGACCCTTTTCCGTATATTCTATCATATCTTTCTTCAAGTGTAATAGAGTAGCTTCTATATGTATTAGGAATATGAATGGTGACTAGTTTACCTAAGTTAATAACATTTCTATTTTACAACATGTCACATGTCTTTTGACTTCTATTCTTTTATATTTCTTGACTCAAATATTTTTCTCTTCTTGATTATTGTTCACATATGAAAACAAACATTTGAAACTTGTATGCTTTATTCTTTGTTCAATGTATAAAAAGTTTGAGTTTTTCTTTTATATGTACCTAGGAGAGTATTTATAAGTGAAGCAAAAAAGGTTAACTTATTTCGAGTGTAACAATACGTCAATTTTTTTGTTGGTGTTACATTAAACCATTTGTAAATGTCTTGCCTAGGGGAGAACACCGCAGAATCCTAATTATGTCTTTACAACATTGATTCACATCAAGAGACTAACAAACTTTTAAGAATTTTTTAAGAAAATTTTGAAGAAGGTTAGGATTGATGACGAATGTGATATAAAAATATTATTCTTGTTTGGATATGATTTCTAACCATGAAAGCATGCATTCATATTTTATGAAAATATTTTTTAAAACAACTCTTAAACAATCTTATCAAATTATAATTCACAAATAAGGTAATATAATATTCTAAGACACTACATTAATAATTCAGAAAAGGGCCTAAAGTACCCTTGAAGTATTGAAAATGATACAAAACTACCCTTCATCCACCTATTTTCTCCCAAATATCCTTCCTATCCACCTATTTGCTCACAAATACTCTCCCTATCAACCTTTGGGTCCAATTTTAGACACTTCATTAACAGAGAACCACTTTAAAAAATTAATAATCCTTTTAATTACGTGGTGCTCAACCCTTGGTTGTAATTTAATTATTGAATATAATTTTAGACCACCCATTACCCACCGGTTTTTAAATAAATCAGTCGCAATATTTATCAAACCCTCCCGCCCCAATACAAAAAGAACCCTATAACCTTCGTTCCTAAATTTGGGTAAATGCCCAATGCAAAGGCAAGCAAGCAAGGGCTGGCGTATATATGATGGCACTGGCAGTTAGTGTTTATCTTATTTGGCAGGAGAGGAACCAACGAATTTACCATAAATATAACAAGAACCCCTGCAATGCTGGAAAAATAGGTTGTTCAGGGGGTGCATATGAGAGGAAGAACAAAACCAAGACTAAGTTATGTATTGCAAACTCTGGTAGTAAAGATACCAGAGAGTAAAACTGGGAGCTTTCCAGTTTGCTTGTGTTACTGATCTGTAATGCCAACTTGGTAATGAAGTGTTTTAGTTACCAAAAAAAAAAAGAATCAGCAGTAAGATTAATGTAACATCTCGCAAATCGAGACAGCTAAGAAGAATCTTAGAAGTTGAAATAGTCACTTTTGGAAAAAAATAAAATCTGGAAATTTTCTTAAGTTGGGGAAAAGTGAGTTTTTAGTCAACTTCAAACGACCATAACTCGTAGCTCAGGATGAGTTAGAGGTAGTTCATGATATGGTTGCATAGCCCTTGGAGTGATCTTTTCAACACCGCCAAGTTTGCGCAATTTCGATATTTTATGAGTGAGTTATGCCTTTCGGAAGTTGTGTTGTTGGATTAAGGATAGTCCAATCCGGATTTGGGAAGGGCAAAGTTGTCTTTTCCTTACCCAATTATTTTATTTTGTTTTTGGATAATAAATTGGGGTCTGAACTGATCTTATTCAGTTCACGCTTTTAGAAAACAAGTTAGGGTTTTGAGAAAAGAGAAAAAAAGAGCAGAAAAGAGGAGAAAGGAGAAGAGGAAGCAAGAACGTTCAAGATTGTCGAAGTTGGGCTCGTGGAATTTGTCGGGGGTGATCCCTAAAAAGGTATGTGAGATATTTCTGTTTTGGGTTCTTTCACCTACACTCCAACGTGTTTAATACAACGCTTTTAAATTAATTGAATGACGAACATCGAAGTTCTTGATGAATAATTGTTGAATTCTTTTTGGTTGAATCGGAGTATACCATTAGTTTTTTATTCTTGTTTCTAGGTTCTTTTACGAGTATAATATATTGGTTATTGAGAATATTAGTAATCCTAAGTGTTTGGGAAAAGATCCATGGAAGTTTAGAAGCTTTAGAAATGAAAATCGGAGAAGAAAAGTCAGAAATCCCGTCTAACAGGCCCTGGGGCGCCGCGCCCACTAGACCCCCTCAGGACAGACTCTGTCCGTCAGGCTTTGGCGCGTCACCAGCCAAAGCGCTTGAGGACAGTGTCTTTCCGTCAGGATCTGGCGCCCCGCGCCTCTCAAAGTACCAAGGCCACTTAGAGACCCCATACTTTCCCTATCTTTTTGTACTAGTTCTTAAGTGATGTACCTACAAATCCTAGTCAATTTCAATACTATAAGGTACATCTAAACGTCATAAAATCATAAATAAACATGAATCATGAACCTTGAATCCATAATTTAATTCAAGGAAAGTTAAAATCAAAGTCAATGAAGTTTAAAGCTATGAACCAAGTTAAAGTAAAGTTTCTTAAAGATTCCAAGAGTCGTATTTGAACATTTTAACTTTGTTTTAAGGCTCAAGTTTCGAGTTAAAGAAAGAGTAAAGAGTTGATTTAAATTCTCATAAGCTATAAGAGAACTAAGGATTCCCTAAGATTTAAGTTTCAAGTTAAGCAAAGAGTAAGATTTGAGTTGAGTTCTCAAAAGTAATAAGGGAACAAAGTATTCCCTAAAAGTTTATAAATATTTTCACATTTAAGCTAAGAGGAAGGTAAGATTTTCCAAAAGAATTTTGAACAAGAAAAGGGAACATTGATTCCAACAGAGCTTTTTAAAGCTAAAGTGTTGAGAAAATTATCTCAATCCAAAGAATGGAAGTTATTTTAAAAACATGAGCTAAAATATATTTCGGGAGTAGTATTGATCACCGATGTGGGGATGAGAGTTCATATTAACTCAAGTCTCCATGTAAACCATGTAGCCATCATGGGTATTAAGGGGTTGTACTTTTAAGATGATCACGTAAGTTAAGCTACTGAATCCACTAAGTTAGGTAAGGTCTTATACCGATGACAAGGTATAGGATGATCCTTTGCAGCATGAGGTAAAACGATGTATCTTCACTATAAATATTAAGTCATGGTTGTTGGTTAGAGAAAATCCCACAGTAGTAATTGCATGGTTCCTCAAGTGGTTCTGCTTAGTATGATGGGGGTATGAGACTTCTTTCATGCATTGCACAAGTAGACTTGAGAGAAAGCATGATATTCTTTTATTATGACTAAGAATTCACATCAGCTTCTTTTGTATTTTTACATACATCCCAAATTTATTTTTGTATATTTTTATACACAAAGAGTTTACATCATGGTCTCAAATAACTTATCTACTATGCACTTGCTTTTAAATTGCTTAATATTAAATGAGTTTAGTTGAATATTCATGAGTTGAGAAGAGCCAAGGTAAGTGTTTCTTTCAGAATCTCCTTCAAGCCTTTGTTGTTTTATCAATCCAACTCGCATACTCGGACATTCAATGTGCTGATGTCAATTGTCCTTCATCGTAATATGATAAAGACGCAAGTAACTAAGATCGACATTCCAGCGCACTGTTGATCCAGTAAGGAGTTCAGAGCCAGTTGGTGAGCCTCCTTACTTTCTAAAGTATCCATTTTTATTGCTTTCTAGTTTAGTTCATTAGGATGTTGTGGGGTCTGTACCAACATATATCTGAGTTATTAAAGATTTCATAGATAGTCAGTCAAATGTCAATTATTTTTTCATAGTTTTTTATTAAATGATTTTCAGATTTGAGTTCTCATTTTGGCTAAGGTAAATTTTTATTTTTAAAACATTATGATTTCAGTTCAAGCAGTAGAGTTAGTTATCATCTTAATGTTTGTATTAATGTTTTAAGTGTTTTGCTGAGTTAAGGAAGCCAGGACAAGGGTTCGCTCAAGACCAGCAATGGCCATTGGGTGCCAGCCACATCTAGGGTGTAGGCTAAGGGCGTGAGAAACTTTATATTACAACACAGAGTTCAAGAGTCCTAGGGAGTCTATGAAGCCGTGTCTGTAGAGTCTTGGTCATTGCTGTGAAACGTGCCATATCTATGATTAGGAGGCTACAACATTTAAGAATTCCTCACTTCTTTCATATTCCTTTCGTGCGTCAGAGTTTATCTGTAAAAAGTTTCCATCTAATTTGTAGCTACGAGTGTTTTCAGAGAATCCTGCCTCCACGAAAAGTAGTAAGAGGACTTCCAGCTAGAAGGATTGTTCAGGAACAAGAGTTTCCAAATGCACCTGAAGTGCAACCTCAAGGAAAAATTATGCACGCTGAATTCTGTGAGACTATCTGGATGTTATGTCTAGTTGCGACTTGATACGCTCAAATTACACCTCCCTAAAGAAGTATAAGTGGTAATTATCAAGTACAGAACCCAACTAGTAGGTTGGGGTCTATCCATGAGGAAAATGGTTTATACTTAACTTCAATTCACGATTATATCTATTTAGTCAATGTCTTTCCGAAACAGGTAAGTAAAAGGGGGGGTTTGTGAAACAAATTCCGTAAACATTGTAGTTATCAATTAGACAAAAGTTAAATTTAGTTTTTATCAAGATGAGAGAGTAACTAGGGTATTTGTGTTCTCCACAGGTTCATAACGTAGTATTCCTAGCAATAGCAATCCTTTCCTAGTGTATTACATTGCAAAGCGATAAGTTAGGTATCTCTAAATCCTTGGTCAGACATCTAGAGAATTTCACCCTGCACCTTGGTCTACGTGTGTATATTTACTAACCCTTACCATTATCTCATATTAGATATCATAATCGATGTATGACTAAGTTATTACTTCGCACCAATCGACACTAGCGTATTAGATAGTACTGGCTAAATCTATGTTGATAATTCTTTTCTTATTAACAACCTCCTTGGTCTGGCAAGTAGCAACAAGGCGAGTTCTAACGCGTGCACTTGTTAAAAAAACTTCTAAGCGAAAGAATTATTAATGCATGCAAATATTATTAAAGAATTTCTTAATTGCTAGTTATACTTTGTTAATTACCCATGG
This sequence comes from Solanum sitiens, assembly GCA_016801875.1. NCBI lineage: Eukaryota > Viridiplantae > Streptophyta > Magnoliopsida > Solanales > Solanaceae > Solanum > Solanum sitiens. Next base: position 3,773,014 of record JABWTJ010000069.1, on the reverse strand, counting down.
TTCCCACAACCCTAGTTGTGGATTTAGTTACCCATGTTACAAAGATCACAATTCATAATTTTAGTTTAAGAAATCATGAACCTACTTTAACAAGAAGAATAAAACCATAAATTATCACTTCAATTGGAAAGAAAAATCGTTCAAACCAAATCTGGAAATTGATTAATTGTCAAAGTTGCAAAACCCAATCTCCAATACACAAAGTAGAACAAAAGTAATAGTAGCTAACCTAAAAAATGAGGTTTTAATACCCTGTTTATAGAAAACAAAGTCTCGAAGAAAAAGGAATTGAAATAAGGAAAGTTTTTGTTCAGGTAACGCAGCATCAATCGACGGAGCAACTGACGGACCGTCGATCAATCGACGATCCGTAGACTACTTCTGTCAGTCAGGACTTCGAATATATTTTTATCCCCCGGATAGAACCCTCTCTGAATCACACGACGTACCAACAATATGGTCTGTCGATCCATCTACGGGCCGTCGGTGCTCCTCCGTAGCTCTATACTTAGAATCTTCGAAAATCAAATACTGGAACTTTCTCTGATCCAAACGACGGTTCACAAGTACGGTCCATCGATATCGTGGTTTCACACTTGGTCAGACTTCCTTGATTTTCCTTTAATGTCCTGATATGTTCATCTATGGTCACCACCTATAGTCCGTCGATTGAACGACGGACCGTTGATTGCCTTCGTAGGTCTTGTTCTTCACTATTTCAGTTATTTTCTTTTATTGCCACTTGAACATCTTTCATGTAAAACAAGACACAAAACTTGTTAAAAATACTACAAAAAGGCGTTAGACACACACAACTCTTAAGTGAAATGCATTAGAAATGCCGTCAAAACACGGAACATCAACACCCTTGAGTTAAATTCATTGTTTATCCTCAAGTGACGCTATGACTCAGAAAGACTTTTATACAGAAGCATACGCTTTTAAGCTCTAGCAATCACATGGATAACAGTCCTGGATCTTTCTTTGATTGAGTGTAGGACTACGCTCTCAGGCTCGACAAGCTAACTCATGCGGATCACATCATGACACAAATTCACCATGCAACAGACACTTCTACTGTTTTGCCTCTCACAAAGGTACCAACTTTCTCATAATGCAACTAGTGCCCTCACTTCAAAAGAAATCCTTATTTTTCACACAGTAATTATGCAGTTTGGGTACAAGGATCATAGTTTCAACACTCGCACTCAGGAAAAAGTTCAAATACAGTTAGTACCCTACGCCATAGGCTTTCCCTCATTTTTCGTTGCTTAGGTTCACCACACTACACTCTAGGATCACGATAGGACTTTCTTGGTTTGTAACGTAGGCTCAGGGTTAGGTGTGGTACATTTGGTATATTTAGTGACTTTATACCCTCCTTGACAATACCGCTAAGCTTTCTACCTCTTTTCATTGCTTTTGACCCCTTTTTATCTTCTCTTCTCTTCTTTGCCTTGTTTCATCTTTTTAATGTGACTTTCACTTTTCTTTTGCATCTTTTTCTTAGAAAATTATTCTCTTTTATTGTTTATTTTTCTTTTTTTTCAAAATTTCTTTCAGTTTTTGGCAAGTCACTTCTTTCGCTTACTCATGCTTTTCTTTTCGACATCAAACTCTTTTCATACCCATTTTGGGTCCTCACTCATAATAGCCACCCTCAACTCATGGATTTTCCATGGGTTGAGGTACACAATATCCGAAGTCAGGTCAAGTCCAAGACGAGGTCACTTTCTGCATAAACCACCCTTAACTTAAGCTTTTGGCCTAAGTCGAGGTGCACATGTCCAAGGAGGGATTGGGGCCAAAATATTAGACCCTGGGACATGAGTTGGTGAATTTGGTCAATTACATGCTCAACATATTTTGATCAAAAGGGACATTTATTTAATTTGGTCAACTTCTTTTAGGCTAGATGTGGGCTATTTGAAACAAGGGCCTATGATCACTTCTTAGCTTCTAACACAGATTCCCTTCATAGGACTAACCGGGAAAGTTTTAGTTAGGCACTAACTGTTGAACACTCGATTCTCCTCACACTCTATTGGAACATCGTTGCACTATCAGATCATCAAATTTCCTGGTTCAGGTTTTAGTTGAAGGTCATGCAGTGGGTGCCTATTTATGTAATTTTTACAGTCAACACATTCAACTTTTGATAAACTATACATGCAAACACTACAATGGACGGGGTCATTTTTTAGTAGCCATCATGCTTCATTTTCATGCTTCTATACTTGTACTTATTAAGACATGTCGTTTCAATAGAAATTTAAGTAGTCTCTTGGCGAAAAAAAAGTACTTATTAAGACATGTCGGTTCAACAAAAATTTAAGTAGTCTCTTGGGGAAAAAGAACACAGGCAAGAAAACCCCATGAGAGGATTGTGAGTTGGGATACTCAAAGTTCACGCTACCACTCACTTTCCAATTACCCCACCCCCAACAAAAAAATTGCAATTGTCCCCAATGCAATAAGAAATCAAACACACTGTGTGGTAGGTGAAGCAAACCTGTGGCGCATAGCGCCGAAGAACTCTTAACAAGAAGGTGGGTTCGGTTTCTCAGAATTCGCATGATCATCAACTAGGCCACTATCAATAGTGCCCACCTCTCTAACAACGGCAACATCAGTAGTGCCATCTACCTCAGTAGCAGGCATAGAATTGGATATCCCATGAGCCATCTCTAGAGCCCTCATCTGGCGTATCTCCTCATCTGCTAAAGAAGCCCTCCTAGCCTGCTTGATCTTCATACGCTCTCTCTTTCTTGCATGGGCCTCATCACCGGCCTCAGTGGTGCGGGTGGAGCGGTGCCTCTTGCTACAAACTCGTGGCTCAGCAGGTCCCTTGTCAGGGCCTCAAGTACAATGTCCTCAGCTATCTTAGTATGAGCAATCTCTGTCTTAGCCCCCCGCATCTCTAAGATGGCATAAACTTCAGCTCACAAGCTGGCCAACTCATTCTGGATGTCAATGAGATCAGTGGCGGGGGCTGGTCGTGCTAGAACACTCAATTCAAAGGCATCAAGGTGTTGGTGAATCGCTTGAATCTACTGCTCCGACTGTTTGTCAACCTGCTTCTCTATGTTGTCCTCTGCATCAACAATGGATTTTTGCATCCAAGGCTGAATGTGGTGTAGCCGGGTGGCTATTTGTGCCTCTAACTTCTAGACTCGAGCTAGAGGGACCAATGTTGCAGATGGTGGCGTATATCTAGATGAGCTGGGGACCCTACTGGCTGCATGTGAGGAGGAGGCCAGAGTGGGATCCACATGCGGCAGGGTCAGCCCCTTAGGCTAGCTCCACCATGTCTTCCAAGTTCTTGCTCAGTGGGGGAACCTCGATTCGAGGCCCTCTGTGGGGTGCCGCTACATTGGCCTCATCTTTGATAAGGCCTATATCTACTGTCCCTTATGGTCGATGGAGTCTATCGCAGTGCCAAATTGACACTCCAATATCTCTGCACATCTGGAAGATAATACAGTGAAAGGGGTAATCGGGGAAAGTCTTGAATGCCCTCTCGTGCATCTCTGCTATAATCATTAGAGCGAAGTCTATCTCCACTCCCGCTACCAGTGCTGCCACCATCACCGCCCTCACTCATGTAAGTACATTGTAATCTTTCGTGGGAAATAATTGGTGTCGTACCAACAGCCAGAAAAAACATGGACACAAAAGTGAGGGTAGCCTTCTTATCAGCCATGGGGGATCAATAACTCAGTCCGCTCTCTAACCATCTGTCGAAAGATATTGGGCCAACAATTTTTTAACTGCCTCACGCTTCTCCGCACTTTGCTGATACGCACCACTCTGGAAAATCTCCCACCTTTACTCAAACTCTAGTCAAACTCTGAAGTATTTCGGGTCCATTGTGAACCGGTGGTAGGGCCGTATAAGAAGCGGCGGAATGTGGATTCTGATATGTCAACCTGGCAGCCCCGGACTAGTGTAGAGGTGAAAGAGTCTTGTTTTTAGTGTTTTTCCTGCCTATCGATGGACCCTCGGAGATTAGCAACGTAGGAGGCATAGAACTCTCGAATGATCTCCTCGCTATAACTATCCAAGTCCCAAGCCATCCATTCAAATTTGTGGAGATTAAGTAGTTTGTGCACCTAGAGGACTGTGGGCAAACTCCTTGTGAGGACTCGATGCTTCTTAGTAACTAACCTAGTCATCACCCCTTCTCATTCAGCATTCTCGTATCCAGATACACATGCCATTGTCCCTCAAAGCACCACCGGTTTAGTTCAACTACAACCATAGTAGGGTCATCCGTTCGGGGTGCGGGGTACGGGGTGCGGGGTGCGGGGTGCGGGGTGCAGACTCTAAACTAGTAGCCTCGTTAGACGAGGCTTGGTGGTCTGCATCCCCAGATCTGGTGTCTCTCTGATAGTTGGATTTGGAAGCAGTGTCCGCCTTGGACCCTGAAGACTGGGCTAACTCTAAAACTGTGGCATCCTTGGAGCCGGATGTTGAGCTCCCTTCTGAGCCGAAAATAGCCTCGTTCAATGAACCAATCAGTGTGCGCTCCTCATCAGATTGGAAGGCAGTGACTACATCGGAAGTCACCTTACGGGGGTTTCCCCTAGTGACTCGTGTTGATGTTGTCGGTGTTGTAGTACCCAGAGGAATATAGACTGGGTCCTTCTCTATGTCGGTGTCCTCGTCGATCAGCCGATAAGTCAGAGTAAATGACTTGGATTTTCCCTACATGGAGTAAATGCTTACCCTCTTTGGATCCATTTGTACCTGCGGTGTAGGTGCTCATATCATAGCAGCATATCGACACACTCAAAAAGCAACGGAAAGAAGAAAACTTGAAATTAAAAAACAAAGATCTTTGTTGCAGAGTTAGATTGACGAGACTCATCAACGGTCCGTAGATCCTGTCCGTCGTCTGACATTTAGAATTAATCTTGGATGGGTTGAAAATAGACTTCTCTAATGAAAACGATGGATATGCAGAATGGCCCGTAGATTAATCGACGGACCAGAGTCCACTTCCGTCATTTGGAACTTAAGCTTCTTAAGGGTGTTTCTTTCGATGGACCCTATCGACGGCCCATCGATTGATCGACGGTCCATAGACGGGGTCTCGTACTTTGGGCCTGAGATAGAATTCAGTCCTCTATCAAGTTCCATTTTTAGTTTCTTTAGTGACTCCTTTTTACACAATCAATTTTAAAAATGTGTTCTAACATACAAAATACTGGTTCGTCATTCTTAGATTCCCTATTTCGTGCAACTTTCAAACCCAATTCATTAAGAGCATGGAAACCTAAGTCAGATTTTTCAGTAAAACTGAGACACACAATATTTTAAATCGTTAATTCGCTAAATAACCACTGTCTATCATTCCCATGGGAGTAATTACGCGACTTTAATGATGCAAATTAACTTAATTCAGTTTGAAGGTCAAGACCCACTCCCGAATTTGTATATGTAACTATGAACGATAATCCAAAGTGAAGAGAAACTGAAGTACCTTTCTTAGCAGTGTAGAGTGGTATGGTGGTGTGACCTTAGTGATATGAACTTTGAAGAAGTACCTACACGTCCGAACTTGATCACCGGCCTCTCGAGAATGGAACAAGAGAGAATTTGGGGGGAGGATGTTTGAAATGTGAGGAATCTGATGGGGTAGATGATTTTGGGAGATGGGGAGTTTAATTTGGGAGTGAAATAGGGAAGAAATGGTAGGATGAAACGGTTAAGGAAGGTAATTTTAAAGAAAATGGAAAGAGGGAAGGAATTTGAAAGGGGTAGCTTTTAATATTTCTCGGTCAGGTCGGGTCGGATCACTGACAATCTTCGATCCACGAAACCCTGTCGACAAGCCGTGGATCGATCGACGGTCCGTCGATCACTTTTAGACTTAGAGAAAATTTAAACATACTTGGGATCTACGAACACCATCGACGATCTCTCGATAGAACGATGGCCCGTCGATGGGGTCCGTAGACCACTGTACCACACCATTTTCTGCAGATTTGTACTTTTGTCTCCTGTACATGTAACACCAATTAGGCCATCATCTTTGTGATTTTCTTGAAATTTTTGAGACACGAAACCTATACTAATATCTAGACAACACTAGCACAGGAACACAAATTAAAATAATGAGAGAAACTAAACAAAACTACAAATATTGCTACATGGAAAACAAAATCTATCGTTGGCTAGAGGGTACATTTTGGGTTGCCTCCGAAGAAGCTCTTGATTAACGTCGCGGCACAACGTAGGTTCCTTGATTACTTAGACTTCATCAATATGATAGGCCTCAACAACTTTATTAACACTCTTAGCTTGCCCCAGATAGGCCTTTATTCTTTGTCCATTGACTGTGAACTTAGAGCCTTCCTTGTTTTCCAACTCAACCGCTCCATGTGGGAACACTTTGGTAATGAGGAATGGCCCAGTCCACTTGGACTTGAGTTTGACTAGATATAAGTGTAACCTAGAGTTGAATAGAAGCACAAAATCACCAACCACAAATTCTCGCTTCTCAATTCTTTGGTCGTGATACTTTTTCATCTTCTCTTTGTAGATGGCTGAAATTTCATAGGCCTTTCGCCGAAACTCATCAAGCTCATTCAACTAAATGAGTCATTTTTCTAATGCTCCGGTCCCATCAAACTTCAGCCTCTTCATTGCCCAAATCACCTTGTGCTCTAGCTCGAGCAAAAAGTGACAAGCCTTACCATGTACAAGTTGGTATGGAGACATACAAATGTGGGTCTTGTATGTAGTACGGTAGGCCCAAAGAGAATCATCTATCCTCCTTGGCCATTCCATTCTATTGGCATTCACAGTTTTTGCCAGAATCTGTTTGATCTACCGATTGGACACCTCAACTTGCCCACTAGTCTGTGGGTGGTAGGGAAAAGCCACTTTATGACGAACACCATATTTCTCCAACACCCCTTTGAAAAATTTATTACAAAAGTTAGAGACACCATCACTAATAATGGACCTACGTTTACAAAATTTGGAGAAGATATTCTTCTTCAAGAATACGGTGACACTCTTTCCTTTATTGTTGCGAAGCGCAATTGCTTCCACCCATTTTGACACATAGTCAACTGCCACAAGAACATACTTCATCCCATGAGAACTCACAAATGGGCCCATCAATTCAATGCCCCATACATCAAATAACTCAATCACCAGAATAGGATTCAAGGGAAGCTCTTGCCTTTTTGAAATTCCTCCATCTTCACATGATTTGGCGAACTCATGATCATCTTGGTGGATGGTTGGCCAATAGTACCCACACTGCAAGATTGTTTGCGTAGTTAGAATACCACTATGGTGCCCACCCAAAGGCAAGGAATGACACGCCTCCAGAACACTCAACATTTCAACCTCAGGTACGCAACGGTGAATAATCCCATCGCCACAACTCTGATATGCGTAAGGCTCATCCCAGATGAATTGTTTCACATCATGCATGAACTTTTTCCTTTGGTGGAAAGTCAAATCTGACAGGACCAAATCACTTGCCAGATAATTCGTAAAGTCTGCAAACCATGGGATCAGATCATAAGAAGCGGCCAATACATGTTCATTTGGGAATGCATCATCAATTTCAGCCTTTTCTCCCAGTTCCCGTAAAGTTGCATCCTCCAATCTAGAAAAGTGGTTGGCGACTTGATTTTGAGTCCCCATTATATCTTTCACCTCAAAATCAAACTCTTGCAGCAACAATATCCATCTGATCAACCTTGTCTTTGCATCTTTCTTCGCCATCAAATACCTCAAAGCGGAATTGTCAGTATGCACTATGACCCTCGTGCCAAGCAAATAAGAGTAAAATTTCTCGAATGTGAACACCAATGTAAGAAGATCATGTTCTATTACCATGTAGTTCTTTTGGACATCATGTAGGGATTTACTATCATAGTAGATGGGGTGAAGGATTTTATCCATTTTTTGTCCGAATACCACAACAAGTGAAACTCCAATAGCATCACACATCACCTCAAATGGCTCACTCCGATATGGTGAAATAAAAATGGGCGCGGTCACCAACTTCTCTTTTAACTCTACAAATGCCTTCACACAGGATTCATCGAAATAGAACTTACATTCCTTCTCCAGATATTCACAAAGGATGTGCAATTTTCATAAAATCCTTAATAAACCTCCGATAAAAGACAACATGCCCAAGAAAACTTCTCACACCCTTGACGAAGATGGGTGGAGGAAGTTTCTTTATCGCCTCTACTTTAGCTCGATCAACCTCTATTCCTTTCTCAAAGATGTTATGGCCCAACACTATGCATTCTTTAAACATAAAGTGACATTTCTCCCAATTTAGTACAAAATTACAATCCTCACATCTTTTGACCACCTCAGCCAAATTACTCAAGTACCGATCAAAAGAGTCGCCCACTATAGAAAAATCATCGATGAACACCTAAATTCCTCCACCATGTCAGCAAATATAGACATCATACAACGCTAGAAAGTAGTCGGTGCCTTACATAACCCGAACGACATCCTTTTGAATGCAAAAGTCCCGTAGAGACAAGTGAAGGTGGTCTTTTCTTGGTCTTTTGGAGCGATATAGATCTGATTGTAGCCTGAATATCCATCAAGAAAGCAATACCAACCCTTGTCTGCAAGTATGTCTTACATATGATCCATGAAGGACATGGAAAAATGGTCCTTCTCAATCCAAGCATTCAACTTTCGGTAGTCCATGCAAACTCTCCAATTGATCACTAGCCGCATCAAAACAAGCTTGTTTGTTTCATTAGGTACCACAGTCATCCCTCCCTTTTTAGGCACACACTGAACATGACATACCCAACTACGGTCCGCAATCGGATAATGACTCGAGCATCTAACCACTTGATGATCTCTTTTTTCACTACTTCTTGCATAGGTGGATTCAACCTTCTTTGTTGATCCATACTTAGTTTATGATCTAGCATGAGTTGGATTTCGTGGGAAAAAATACCGGGAGGGATCCCAATAATATCTGTAATAGTCCAACTAATGGCTCGCTTGAATCTCTTCAACACCGCTACTAAGCACTATACTTGTTGCCCATTTAGCTCTGCTATAATTATTACCGGCAAAGTGCCATCTCTACCTAAGAACACATACCTCAGATGAGGTGGTAGAGCCTTAAGCTCTAATTTTGGGGCCTCCACAATAGATGGTCTCGCAGGTGGAAACTCGCGATGCTTCATATCTAACTCCAATTTATTCGGCTTTGACCGATATTTATTTCATTCAGTGCAACCACCAAAGAATAATACTCTTAAATACCATCACTATCAGAGTTCATGATCACCACCGCTAGAGAATCAACACCTAGTCGCTCTTTGATTTGTACTTCGGCTACACTTTTAACCCTGTAGGATATAACTGATACCTTTCGGAGCTCACCACTCTATTTCATGGACCTACAAATATCGACAGTTGCTTCTTCATTATTCAAACTAAACTTCATTTGCCCTTTTTCCATATCAACCAGTGCATGCCCAGTGGCAAGGAATGGTCTTCCTATTATAATGGGGACCTCAAAATCAACCTCACACTGAAGAATCACAGAATCAGTCAGAAATATGAACAACTCCACTTTCACAAGCACATCATGGAGTATACCTATGAGCCTCTTCACAGTTTGATCGGCCATCAGTAACCGCATCTTAGTAGTCTTTGGATCTCCCAAGCCTAACTTCTTATAAATGAGGTATGGGATTTATGGTCGCACCAAGATCACATAGTGCCTTAGCAAATTGTAGTAACCCTATTGTACATGGAGTAGTGAAGGCGCCCAGATCTTTCTTATTTTGAACAAGAGACCTTGTAGCAATATCACTACATTGCTACATTCTGTCCTCATCTTCAAAACTCACCGATCTCTTCTTTGTCACCATATCCTTCATAAGCATATCATAACCGGGAATTTTGCTCCAAAGCTTTAATCGACGTAACATTAATGGAAAGCTATTTCAACATAGTGATAAACAACGATATTAACCATCTTCCATTTTCTTCACCAATCTTTGTGGAAATGGCGATGGAGGTCTAGGGATGGGGACCACTTTCTAAGATATATCCGCTTCTTTCGTTGTTGTGGCCACCAACTCTCCACTAGCTTCTACTACATCTTCTCCCTTTCTCATATCACCTTCTACTAAAGGTGACATAGGTGAATCAATGGTCTTCTTACCTCCTCGATTAGTGACTATCATACAATGTCCATCATTCTTTGGGTTATGGATAGTGTTTCTTGGGAGAGTACTAGGTTTGCGTGGGTTCACAATAGTAGACAATTGGTTCATCTGTCGAGACTGCATATGCATCCATCTTTTGTCCAATGCAAGCTAGCTCACCTCTCATCTCCTTGACATTCTCATGAGTCGCATCAAACCTCCTCCTCATCTTCTGTAGCATATCCTCAACCCGCGCCATATTACCTCCACCGTCCCTATGGGCAGCTTCACGATTTTGAGGGAGAACATATGGCCCCCCCTCGTTCATTCTTGTTACCATAGTTATTCCTTTGAAGTTGTTGTTGCGGTTGTAGTTCCCATCTTTGACATATTGACCCACTGGGTTGTAATTACCATAGTTATGAACTTGGTTTCCTTGACCTTGGCACCAATTATCCTGCTTGGAGCCTTGGGAGTTTGGTCGAAAACCCCCCGTCTGAATAACCGCATATGCATCCTCATCATAGTAATACTTATATGCCAGTTTTGGTGGTTTAGTCAAATATTCACCTCATTCACATTCTGAACGCCTCCGCTAGCATGCTTCAAGACCAACCATAATTCAGTTCTCATCTGCGCCATCTCTTCATTAATCTCACTGCGGTTAGGCTGTTTGTAGTCTGTACCGCGAAGGTGTTTCACCCAGTGTCTAACTTTCTAGTGCTCCATGCTTTATTATTGCGAGATATCTTCTCCAACTTCTCTACAATTTCACGATATGTGCATTATCCATAGGAGCCACCCGCAATAGTATCAAGTACCACTTTGTTGTTGTCATCTTGACCTCTGTAAAAGTACACATTCAGTGATTCATCATCAATGCGGTGGTTTGGGACGCCTCTTAAGAAAGCAGTAAATCTGACCCCAAGAGTTACTCACCGACTCTCCAGGTAGTGCCACAAAGTTGTTCATGTTATCCTTGTGGTCGAGATTCTTGGACACTGGATAGTACCTTGTTAAAAATACATCTCTCAATTGATCTCAAGTATAGATAGAGTTGTAGGGCTGCTCAGTGAACCATATAGCAGCATCTCCTGTGAGTGATAAAAGGGAACACTCACAACCCAATGACATTCATATCCAAGTCTGGTCTACCCACACAACTTTTGCACAAAGACCTCAGTTTGTCTATATGAGCATATGGGTCCTCCGATGGCAGTCCCAAAAATAAGCCCCTCGCGATAAGCATCTGCATCATGCTACTCGTCACCAGTAATGTGTGCCTAGGTTGCAGAGGGGGTAGGAAAAGAGGTCAATCAGAGTCTACAATGTTCATGTTGCCCCTGTAGTAATCCTGAGGTCGTAGGGCTAGAAGTTGCATCCTCAAAGCCTCACCTAACTTATTCTCAAGGTGTGCCTGGTTGTGTGCCTCAACTAGTAATGGAGACTACTAGTCTTGTCCATAACCTAGATTCTCTCTATAAGGGTTCACTAAATCCCCTTGGTTTTCCATTCTTCTCAAGGTTTAATTCAGTTCTGGAACATATGGAGCGAGTGGTTCACCTCGGCTCCGTGTACTTGGCATACACTAGAGCTAGACCTGAGAGAAACAAAAACAAAAAGAAAAAGTAAAATCAGGAAATAGTTGACTAAATTTCAACAATGTAATTAAAGTTAATCTAAAGGCCAGATTCCCAGGCAGCGGCGCCAAAATTTTATACGCTCAAATTACACATCCCTAAAGAAGTATAAGCGATTATTATCAAGTACAGAACCCAACTAGTATGTTGGGATCGATCCCACGAGGAAAATGATTTAGACTTAACTTCAATCCACGATTATATATATGTAGCCAATGCCTTTTAGAAATAGGTAAGTAAAAGGGGGGGTTTGTGAAACAAATTCCGTGAACAGTGGAGTTATAAATTAGATAAAAGTAAACTTTGGTTTTTATCAAGATGAGAGAGTAACAAGGGTATTTGTGTTCTCCACAGGTTCATAACACAATATTCCTAGCAATATCAATCCTTTCCTAGTGTATTACATGCAAAGCGATAAGTTAGGTATCTCTAAATCCTTGGTCCAGCATCTAGATAATTTCACTCCGCACCTTGGTCTGTCTACGTGTGAATAATTTACTAACCCTTACCATTACTTCATATTAGACATCATATCCGATGTATGACTTAGTTATTACTTCACACCAATATACACTAGCCTGTTAGATAGTATCACACTAAATCTATGTTGATAATTCTTTCTTATTAACTACCTTCTTGGTCCGGCAAGTAGCACGTGCACTAGTTAAAAAGGCTTCTAAGCGAAAGAATTATCAATGCATGCAAAAACACAATTAGAGAATTCCTTCATTACTAGTTATACTTTGTTAATTACGTATGGTTCCCACAACCCTAGTTGTGGATTTAGTTACCCATGTTAGCAAGATCACAATTCATAATTTTAGATGAAGAATCATGAACTTACTTTAACAAGAAAAATAAACGAAGAAATTATCACTTGAATTTCCAAGAAAAATCGTTCAAACAAAATCCAGAAATTGATAAATTTCCAAAGTTGCGAAACACAATGTTTAATACACAACGTAGAACAAAAGTAATAGTAGCTAACCTCACAAACAAGGTTTTAATACTCTATTTATAGAAAGAAAAGTCCTAAAGAAAAAGGAATTAAAATAAAGAAAGTTTTATTCAGGTAACGCGACATCAATCGATGAACGAAATGACGGACCATTGATCAATCGACGGTCCATAGACTGCTTCCGTCAGTCAGGACTTAGAATATATTTTTCTCCCCCGGATGGCACCCACACTGAATCAAACGACGGACCAAAAGTATGGTCCTTCGATCCATCTACGGGCTGTCGATTCTCCTCCGTAGGTCCATACTTAGAATCTTCTAAAATCAGGTACTGGAACCTTCTCTAAATCAAACGACGGTTCACTAGTACTGTTCGTCGATCAATCGACGGACCGTCGTTGCCTCTCGTGGTTCAAAACTTGGTCAGACTTCCCTGATTTTCCTTCAATGTCCTGAGCTGCTCATCTACGGTCACCACCTATGGTCCGTAGATTAAATGACAGACAGTGGATTTCCTCCGTAGGTTTGGTTCTGCACTATTTTTAGTTTTTTTCTTTTATTGCCACCTTAACATCTTTCCTGTAAAACATGACACAAAACTTGTTAAAAACACTACAAAAAGGCTTTAGAAACACACAACTCTTAAGTGAAATGCATTATAAATGCCAATAAATCACGACACATCATGATTCATCAAATTGGACAGAGAGGTAATCTACAGGAAGTGGCTGATACTTCAAGGACTTGTGAGTTTTTAGGGATGAATACACCAACCTTCGCAGGTTCACGATTAACAGAGGATCCTACTTCAGAATTTTTTTGACATATTACATGTTATTGATGCTGATAGGGTGGAACTAGCTACATACCAACTAAAGATTATTGCTAGAGTCTAGTTCGACCAATGGAAAAGAAATAGGGTTGTGGATGCGCCAATAGTGAGTTGGGTTTGAGAATGCTCTCGTGGGACATTTCATTCCCCATGAATTATGAGAGGCAAAGATTAGAGAGTTTCTAACCCTTAATTCCGAGTCTATGAGTGTTCATGAGTACACTCTGAAGTTTGCACAACCTTAGCGTTATGCTCAGGAGATGGTTATTAAGATGAAGAGCAAGATAAGTTTATTTGTTGCTGGATTGTCTCGTCAGCCAAGAAAGGAAGGCAAGGATGCAATGTTGATAGGGCATATGGACATAACAAGGCTAGTGATCCATGTGCAACAAGTTGAGGAGGATAAGATGAATGATAGATAAGGGTTTAAGAATAAGAGGGCTTAGGTATTAGGTAATAAGTTCAGGCAGCAAAAGAGTAGTACGCATTCTTCCTTCAAACAGAAACATAAGGGATCTGATCCACCATCTGCTAGTGCCTTTGCATCCAGAAACAAAGGTGAGCATAACGGTCAGAGTTCACAACCCTTTAGAGCTAAACGCGCCAAGTCTCAAGGTAGTGAGGCGCAAAGAGGTAACTGGGCTCCTACATATTCTAGGTGTGGTAGAACCCACCGAGGTATTTGTGTGAGGGATCCAGGGGTTGTTTCAAGTGTGGTGATACTAGGCATTTCAAGCGAGAGTGTCAAAATAACATGCAAGGAAATGGTACCGGAGGTCGGCAGGAGCCGAAGGATTCGCCAGATGCCGTCACTGGTATGATTCAAGTCTTTAACTTTACCATTTATGTTTTGCTAGACCCTGGAAACGATTTTATATTTTGTAACTTCATATTTTATTATGAATTTGTATGTTATTCCTAAGCTAACTAGTGAACCATTCAGTATTTCTACACCTATTATCTCTCAAATACCCCTCCTATCCACCTATTTATTCACAAATAACCTCCTCATCCACCTTTGGGTCCAATTTATCCACTTCATTAATTGAGAACCATTTTTAAAAAATTAATAATCCTTTTAATTACGTGGCACTCAACCCTTGGTTGTAATTTAATTATTTAATATAATTTTAAACCCACTCATTTTTAAATAAATTTGTCCCAATAATTATTAAACCCGCCCACCACAATACAAAAAGAACCCTAAACCTTCGTTCTTAAATTTAGGTAAAGGCCCAACAAGCAAGGGCTGACGTATATAGGCTGTCACTGGCTGCAAGTGTTTATCTTATTTGGCACGAAAGGAACCAACGAATTTTCCAAAATATAACAACAACCCCTACAATTTTGGCAAAATAAGTTGTTCAAGGGGTGCATATGAGAGGAAGAACAAAACCAAGACTACGTTATGTATTGAAAACTCTGGTAGTAAAGATGCCAGAGAGTAAAACTGGGAGCTTTCCACTTTGCTTGTGTTAGTGATCTGTAATGCTCATTTGGTAATGATTATTTTAGTTGCCAAAAAAAATAGCAGTAAGATTTAACGTAACATCTCGCAAATTGAGACATCTAGGAAGAAGCTTAGAAGTTGAAATAGTCACTTTTGGAAAAAAAAAACTGGAAATTTTCTTAAGTTGGGGAAAAGTGAGTTTTTGGTCAACTTCAAACGACCATAAATCCTAGATTAGGATGAGTTACAAGTAGTTCTTGATATGGATGCAAAGCCCTTGGAGATATCTTTTCAACGCCCCCGAGTTTGCGCGATTTTGATATTGTACGTGTGAGTTATGCCTTTTGGAAGTTGGGCTGTTGGATTAAGGATAGTCCATTTCGGATTTGGGAAGGGCAAAGTTGTCTTTCCTTACCCAATTATTTTATTTCATTTTGGGTAATAAATTAGGGTCTAAGCTGATCTTGTTCAGTTCATGCTTTTAGAAAACAAGTTAGGGTTTTGAGAAAAGACAGAAGAAGAGGAGAAAAGAGAAGATAGGAGAAGAGGAAGCAAGAACGTTCAAGATCGTCGAAGTTCGGCTTATAGAATTCATCGGGGGTGATCCCTAAAAAGGTATGTGAGATACTTCTGTGTTGGATTTTTTCACCCACACACCAACATGTTTAATTCAGTGCTTTTAGAGTGATTGAGTGATGAACATCCAAGTTCTTAATGAATAATTTTTGAATTCTTGTTGGTTGAATTGGAGTATACCTTTAGATGTTTTGATTCGTGTTTCCGAGCTGTTTTATGAGTCTAATATATTGGTTATTGAGAATATTAGTGATCCTACGTGTTTGGGGAAATATCATGGAAGTTAAGAAGGTTTATAGATAAAATCGGAGAAGAAAAGTCAGAAATCCTGTCTGACAAGCCGTGGGGCGCCGCGCCCACAGAGCCCCTCAAGACAGACTCTGTTCTTCAGGCTTTGGTGCACCGTGCCAACCAGAGCACCAGAGGACAGTATCTGTCCTCAGGCTCTGGCGCCCCGCGCCTCTCACACTGCCAAGGCCAACTGGAGACCCCATTTTGTCCCTATCTTTTCGTACTAGTTCCTAAGTGATGTACCTACAATTCCTTGTTGATTCCAATACTCTAAGGTACATATAAACATCATGAAATCATCCATAAAGATGAATCATGAACCTTGAATCCATAATTAAATTCAAGGAAAGTTAGGATCAAAGTCAAGGAAGTTAAGGAGTTAAGTCTAAAGCTTTGAAGCAAGTATAATTAATGTTTCTTAAAGCTTCCAAGAGTCTTATTTGAACGTTTTAACTTCATTTTAAGGCTCAAATTTCGAGTTAAAAAATGAGTAAAGAGTTGAGTTAAATTCTCAAAATCTACATAATTAAGTATTCCCTAAGAGTTAAGTTTCAAGTTAAGCAAAGAGTAAGAGTTGATTTCAGTTCTCAAAAGTTATAAGGGAACTAAGTATCCCCTCAAAGTTTAAAAATGTTTTCACATTTAATCTAAGAGGCAAGTAAGATTTTACAAAAGAGTTTTGAACAAGAAAATGGAACATTGATTCCAAGAGAGTTTTTTAAAGCTAAAGTGTTGAGCAAATTATCCCAATCCAAAGAAAGAAAGTTCTTTTAAAAGCATGAGCTAAAGTATATTTTGGGAGTAGTATTGAGAACTCAAGTCTCCATGTAAACCATTTCGTCATCATGGGTATTAACGGGTCATACTTTTTAGATGAACATGTAAGTCAAGCTAGTGGATCCACTAAGTTAAGTAAGGTCCTATACCGATGGCAGGGTATAGGATGGTCCTTCGCAGAGTGAGGTAAAATGTTGTATCATCACTATAACTATTTAGTGATGGTTGTCGGTTAGAGAAGAGCCAAGGTAAGTGTTTCTTTCAGAATCTCCTTCAAGCCTATGTTGTTTTAGCAATCCAACTCACATACTCGTACATTCAATGTATTGATGCCAGTTGCTCTGCATCATATTATGATGCAGACGCAGGTTACTACGAATGACATTCTAGCCCACCGTTGATCCAATGAGCAGTTCAGAGTCAGTTGGTGAGCCTCATTGCTTTCCAGAGGATCAATTTTAGTGGTTTCTAGTTTAGTTCATTAGGATGTTGTGGGCTCTGTCCCAACATCCATCTAAGTTATTAGAGGCTTCATAGATAGTCAGTCAAATGTCAATTATTTTTTCATAATTTGTTATTAAATTATTTTCAAATTTGAGTTCTCATTTTGGCTAAGGTAAATTTTTATTTCTAAAACATTATGATTTTTGTTCCATCAGTTGAGTTAGTTAGCATCTTAATCTTTGTATTAATCCTTTAAGTCTTCCGCTAAGTTAAGTAATACAGGCCAAGGGTTCGGTCAAGATCCGCAATGGTCATTGGGTGTCGGCCAAGTCCAGGGTGTAGGCTAGGGGCGTGACAAGCTGGCATCAAAGCAAAGAGTTCAAGAGTCCTAGGAAGTCTATGAAGTCGTGTCTGTAGAGTCTTGGTCATCGGTTTAAGCGTGCCATATCTATGGTTAGGAGGCTACAACATTTAGGAATTCCTCACTTCTTTCATTTTCATTTAGTGCGTTAGAGTTTATCTCTAAAAAGTTTCCTTCTTATTTATACCTGCGCGTGTATTCAAATAATTATGCCTCCACGAAGAGCAGTCAGAGGTCTTCTAGCTAGGAGGAGTAATGAGGAACAAGAGTTTCCAAATGCACCTGAAGTCCAACCTCAAGGAAAAGTTATGCATATTGAATTATGAGACTATCCGGATGTTATGTAAAGTTGCGAATCATCCAGTTGGATAAAGAGGTAATCGACAGGAAGTGGATGATACTTCAAGGACTCGTGAGTTTTTAGGGATGAATCCACTAACCTTCATAGGTTCAAGTCTAACAGAGGATCCAGAGAACTTTGTTGAAGTACTTCAGATTTTTTTTGACATATTGCATGTTGTTGTTGCTGAGAGGGTGGAACTAGCTGCATACCAACTAAAGGGTATAACTAGAGTATGATTCGACCAATGGAAAACAAATAGGGTTATGGATGTTCCAGTAGTGACTTAGGCTATGTTTGAGAATGCTCTCATATGATGTTTTATTCCCCATGAGTTGCGAGAGGAAAAGATTAGAGAGTTTAACTCTTAATACAGAGTCTATGAATGTTCATGAGTACAGTATGAAGTTTGCACAATTTTCCTGCTATGCTCCGGAGATGGTTGTTGAGATGAAGAGCAAGATTAGTTTATTTGTTGTTTGAAGGTCTCATCAACCAAGCAAAGAAGGCAAGGAAGCAATGTTAATAGGGGATATGGACATAGAAAGGCTAATTATCCATGTGCAACAAGTTGAGGAGGATAAGCTGAAGGATAGAGAAGGGTTTAAGAATAAGAGGGCTAACCCATCAGGTAATGAGTTCAGGCAGCAAAAGAGGTACGAATTCTTCCTTCCAACATAAACAGAAGGGACCTGCTCCACCTTCTACCAGTGCCCTTGCATCTACAAACAAAGGTGAGCGTAATGGTCGGAGTTTACAACCCTTTAGAGATAATCGCGCCAAGTATCAAGGTAGTGAGGCACAAAGAGGTAATTGGGCTCCGACATGTTCTAGGTATGCTAGAACCCACCGAGGTATTTGTCGTGAGGGCTCTAGGGGTTGTTTCAAGTGTGGTGATACTGGGCATTTCATGCGAGAGTGTCCAAAGAACATGCAAGGAAATGATACCGTGGAGGAGAAAATCACGTATATGTTATCAACGATCGCTAGGAGGCGGAGGATTCCCAAATGTCATCACTGGTATGATTCAAGTCTTTGACTTTACCATTTATGTTTTGCTAGACCAAGAACGAGTTTATCTTTTATAACTTCATATGTTGCTATGAATTTTTATGTTATTCCTGAGCAACTTAGTGAACCATTCAATGTTTTTACACCTATCGTTGATTCTATTCTAGCAGACAAACTCTATCGTGATTGTACCATTTTCCATCAATCAGAAGACTACCATGGATGACTTAGTGTAGTTAGACATGGTAGAGTTTGATGACATTCTAGGTATGGACTGGTTTCATGCCTATTATACATCAATAGATTTCAGCACTCGAGTAGTCAAGTTTGAGGTTCCAGTGAACCAGTTATAGAGTGGGAAAACAGTTCAGCAGTGCCTATGGTTCAATCTATTTCGAACCGTAAGGCAAAGAAGTTAGTTTCCAAAGGGCGTGTCTATCAGTTAGTCTGTAGTGACTCAAGTGTTGAGATACCTCCTATTCAGTCAGTTCATTTTGAGTAGTAAAAGGGTTTCCAGAAGTCTTTCGAGATGATCTCCCCGAAGTCCCTCCTAAATGAGAGATAGACTTTGGCATAAATCTTCTTCCAGATGCTCGTTCTATATCTATTCTGTCATATAGAATGGCACCAGTAGAGTTGAATGAGAAGTTGCAGGATTTTCTAGAGAAGGGTTTTATTTGACCAAATTAACTTAGGAGACAATTAAGTTTCAATGATTTGAAACTTGTGAGAAAAGCTTTCAGTAATTGAAAACAAGTTGAATACTGCCCAGTTTTGAATTTGAAAGTACTCAAGGTACTGTGGTGTATTGTAATGCATCTAGAGTTGGGTTGAGTTGCGTTTTAATACCGAATGGCAAAGTTATAGCTTATGCCTCCAAAAAATTGAAAGTTCATGAGAAAAAATACCCAACTCATGACTTAGTTTTTTTTTTTTTTAATATTTGCTTCGAAAGATGACGCCATTATCGTTATGGTGTTCATGTGGAAGTGTTAACCAATCACAAGAGTTATCGGCATGTGTTTAGTTAGAAAGAGCTTAATATCAGGCAAAGAAAGTTGTCTATGGGTAGTACCACCCATTTTAAGAAGATAAGAAAGAGTTAGCAAAGGAGGTGCATAGGCTTGCACGATTAGGAGTTTGATTATTGAATGTCATAGAAGGAGAATTAGTGGTGATGAATGTGTCTGAATCATCATTAGCGTCAGAAGTAAAAGGCAAGCAAGACCAAGACCCTATCTGGCCTAAATTAAAGGCAAGTGTTCATAAGCAAAAAGTGATGCCTTTTGAACAACGGGGAGATGGTGTATTAAGATATCAAGGTAGGTTGTGTGTAACAATGGTAGATGATTGAATTAATTTAAAGTTTCCCCCATGAAGGGTGTTATGAAATTTGGTAAGAAGGGAAATCAGTTTATAGAGAAGCTACTTAAGAATCTAAAGAGGATAGGAAGAAGACATACCCACATCTCTTCGAAGCCGGAGAAGTTCCAAATTGAGGTACTAATCCTTTTCTTTTAGGGATCACCCCGGGCAAAATCCACAAGTTAATTCGACAATCTTGGCGAATCTTTCCCTTCTTCTTCTTCTCCTTTCTCCTTAGCCCTAGCGTGAAAATTCTCAACTTGTAAAACTGACTAAGTTCTGATTTGCTATTCAACTCTTAAAACGGATTTAAAATAATAGGGTAGTGAAAAGACTAAGAAACCCTTTAAAAATTATGGATTGGGACATTTCCTTAATCCGTCATCCCAACTTTCAAAGGCAATAAGTCAGTCATACGAAGTCAAAATCACGCAAACTTGGCTGCGTTGGAAAGTCTGTTCCAAGATCTTTCCAACCATGTCTAGAACTACACCTAACTCATCCTGATCTAGGATTTATGGACGTTTGAAGTTGACCAAAAATTCACTTTTAACATACTTAAATTTTCCAGATTTTCTTATACTTTCCAAAAACAAGTATTTCCAGATTTTAAACTCTTTTGTAGTTCTTTATAGTTGCGAGATGTTACAATATCTCCCCCTTGGAAACATTCGTGCTCGAATGAAGGTATTCCTACTAGACTAAGGGTAGTAAAATTAAGTTCAAACACCCAATATGCAAATTCAACAATAACATGTTTACTCATAACTTAAAGAGTACTAAGAAGAAAATTAGTACATTCGTCTGCATTTTCTCCGGATTCAAAGAGATGTGGATATATCTTCTTCATGTCCTCTTGAGATTTACAAGTAGCTTCTTCAACAAACTGGTTCTCCAAAGGACCTTGGCTGATGCTACTTCTTTTCTTCTCAACTTGCGAACTTGGCGATCTAAGATCTCAAACAGAATCTCTTCATAAGATACACAATCCTTAATCCCAATATTTTCAGTTGGAATGATCAATGAAGGATCGCCCATGCACTTCTTCAATATAAAGATGTGAAACACCTGATGATTTGCTACAAACTCTTGGGGTAGCTTTAACTCATAAGCTACAATGACAATTCTCTTGTCTATGCGATAAAAAAATACCGGGGAATGAGCTTCCCCTTCTTACCAAAACTCATAACATCTTTCATGGGTGATACTTTTAGATATACCCAATCATCTACTTTGAATTCTAACGGCCTCCTCCTAACATTAGTGTAGGATTTTTGACGACTTTGTGCTGTTTTCAATCTCTCTTTAATCACCTTCACCTTCTCCATAGCTTGGTGAACTAAATATGGTCCTATATACCCAGCTTCACCAACTTCAAACCATCAAATAGGAGATCTGAATCTTCTCCCATAAAGAGTTTCATAAGGAGCCATTTGGATGCGAGAGTAATAACTGTTGTTGTAACCAAACTCAATGAGAGGTAGGTGATCATCCCAACTCCCTTTGAAATCGATCACGCATTCCCTCAACATATATTCCAATGTCTGAGTTGTGCACTCTGCTTATCCGTCAGTCTGAGAATGAATGACATTACTTAAGTTCACCTTTGAACCCAAACCTTTTTGAATGGATTTCCAGATGTAGTAGATTGTACAACTCTATATGAAATAATAGAGATCAGAACTCCATGAAGTCTTACCACCTCTTAAATGTAAAACTTAGCATAATCATCTGCGGAATGAGTAGTCTTTACCGGCAAGAAGTGGGTTGATTTTGTTATTCTATCGACAATCACCCAAATAGAATCATGATGCTTGCGAGATTTGGGTAAACTAATGATAATATCGATATTAATCATCTCCCACTTCCACTACAGAAGTCTTATATCTAAGCCAAAAGTTACTTTATCTTTCTTTTCTCTTCACTTCTGATACTAACGACGATTCAGCCCCATTCGTCACCACTACTCTTCCTTTTGTTGGATCTATTAGTCAGACTCCTAAGCGTCCAATTCTATGCACATATTTTGCTAGTTCCTTCTTCTCTTCCTCAAGATGGGAGGTACTACCCATAGACAACCTGCTTAAGGCATCAACAACAACATTAGCCTTACCTGGGTGGTAAAGAATACTCATGTCATAATCCTTGAGCAATTTCAACCACCTTTTTTGCTTGAGATTAAACTCTCTCTGAGTGAGCAAATATTATAGGCTATTGTCATCAGTGAAGAAATCAACATGAACATCATACAAATAGTGATGCCATATTTTCGGGGCAAACACTATAGGAGCCAACTCTAAGTCATGGGTTGGGTAATTCTTCTCATGAACTTTCAACTTCTTGGAGGCATAAGATATAACATTTCTATCTGCATTAGAAAACAACCCAAACCTACTCTAGATGCATCACAATACTCCACAAAACCTTGAGTACCTTCCGGTAAAGTCAAAACTAAGGCAATAGTCAACCTCTTCTTGAACTGCTAAAAGTTTTTCTCACAAGCTTCAAACCATTTAAACTTCACTATTTTCTGAGTCAATTTCATCAAAGGAGACAAAATAGATGATAACCCCTCTACTAACCTTCTATAATAGCCGGCTAAACCCAAGAAACTCCTGATATCAGTTGGACATGTATGTTAGGCCAATTCTGCACTACCTCAATTTTCTGGGTATCAACTCTAATATCCTCACCGGAAACTATGTGACCCAAGAATGCCATAGACTCAAGCCAAAACTCACACTTAGAGAACTTGGCATATAACTCTATGTCTTTCAAATTCTGAAGAACTATTCTCAGATTACTAGCCTGATCCACTTCATTCCTTGAATAGATTAGTATGTCATCCATGAAGATGATAACAAACATATCTAAATAAGCTTTGAAGACTCTATTCATAAGATCCATGAATGTTGCAGGCGCACTAGTCAAACCAAATGACATGACCAAAAACTCATAATGCCCATATCTGATTTTGAAAGTTGTGTTTGGAATATCACATTCCCTCACTTTTAACTAATGGTAGCCAGATCTGAGATCTATTTTCTAGAAATAACAAACACCCTAAAGATGATAAAAAAGATCATGAATCCTTGGAAGAGGATATTTAATCTTGATTGTAACCTTGTTCAATTGACGGTAATCTATACACATCCTAAGGGAACCATCTTTTTTTCTCACAAACAAGAGACACTTGGTCGATTGAAACCCTTATCTAAAAAATATTTCAACTGTTCTTTCAACTCTTTCAACTCTGTTGGTGCCATTTTATATGGCAAGATCGAGATAGGACGAGTATCTTTAAAATGATCTATACCGAAGTCTATCTCTCTTCTAGGAAGAACTTCGGGTAGATTATTTGGAAAAACTTCTGGAAAATCTTTTACGACTGGAAGTGAATGAATATGCGGTATCTCAACACTAGACTCATTAACACGGACTAAGTGATAGGCACACCCTTAGAAACTAACGTCCTTGCCTTAAGGTACAAAAGGAAATGACCCTTAGGCACTGCTGAACTTCTTTTCCACTCTAAGACTGGCTCATTTGGAAACTGAAACTTGACTATTTAAGTTCTACAATCAACTTAGGCATAACAGGCATGAAGCCAGTCCAAACCAAGAATGACATCAAACTCTACCATATCTAACTCAATTAAATCAGTCATGGTACTTGTTAATTCCATAGATGCAGTTGATTTTGATAAATGACACTCAAACGGTTATTCATACTCTTCGCAGGCAAAGACATCAAAAAGAGATATGTCTTGATCCCCAAAGCAACCAAAGAAAAAAAAGAAAAAGAGCTTCCAGAATCAGAATCAATAAAGTATATCTTGATTGATATGATGAAATCATGTAAAGTAATTCAAAAGGAAAGGGAATCACATATGCAACACTAAAAAGGAAAAAGGCGTGGAGGTTCAATAAGAAAAGGATCCAAGAAAACACCCACATGGAAAGCAATATATTTTGATCCTTGCAATTACTGCATAAAGGAAATTTATAATCAAAGGAACCAACAAATCATTAACAGATGGTCTAAAGTTGGCAGTAGATCAATAAAACAAAAAAACTGGCAGCAAATCAATCAAGTAAATTAGAACCAAATCAAGAATCATCAATCAAACCAAGAATAGAGGCAAGCCATCAAAAGAAGAAAGGAAAATAGATCAAGCCAAAGAGTCAAGATAAATCCTTCAGCCAAAGCACAAAATCGAATCATATATGTCAAGAAGGAAGGAGTAAATGCGACTTATTATGAACATATCTAATATGGACATGGAGCCTCAATCAAGGTATTACTTAAATCCTTGATTGAAGTATACTCCCTTGGGTTGTCCTTACAAGAACACAAGTATGTTCGTATATATACCCCCTCAGACTTAGATGTGAAGTACGCACTTCACTTGAACTTATATTGTAATCTTCTTTTATCTTTCATAAAACTATGTACACCTTTAAGTGAACAATTGTAAAGAAAACAGAAAGAAAGATCTGAGTATAGGTTATACAGGTAGAGGTTTTGTCAAAGAAGAAGGTCTGATTTGCATATCAGATGGGCTCTTAATAGTAACATTCTGTAAGACCCAAGTTCTCAACAAGCTCTTAAGGAAACCCTTGTAACCAAAGAGGACTGGACTAGGCACCACAACGGTGATCCGGACAATTATAAAAAAACTCTGTGTTATTTACTTACTGCAAGTTATTTTTACTATTTATCTATTTTACTAACGTGCAGGTGAGTCGACTGACCAGAGTAGGAAGTCGATTGAAGGGAATTTTATCATTATTGTTAATATATTTTACTAACATGCAGGTGAGTCGACTGACCAGAGTGGGAAGTCGACTGAAGGGAATTTTATCATT
The DNA here is from genome assembly GCA_016801875.1 of Solanum sitiens. Taxonomy (NCBI): domain Eukaryota; kingdom Viridiplantae; phylum Streptophyta; class Magnoliopsida; order Solanales; family Solanaceae; genus Solanum; species Solanum sitiens. Next base: position 3,747,929 of record JABWTJ010000069.1, on the reverse strand, counting down.
ACTGTTTATCTGTTTTACTAACGTACAGGTGAGTCGACAGACCAGAGTAGGAAGCCGACTGAAGGGAATTTTAGTTCATGCCCCCCCCCCCCCTTTCTTGACTTTCAATTAGTATCAGATCAGGTCTCACTACTTCAATGTTTAACCACACGTGAGGAAAGATCTAATGGCACACTATCAAATTCCTGACGCGTTACTTCAAGAAGGACATTCCTTATACCGACCACCATACTTTAATGAACAACATTACTCTCACTGGAAAGACAAATTTAGAATCTTTGTCTTTTCAAATGATCATCAAGCATGGATAGTAATCAAGAAGGGCCCGAAGCCTATTCCAGGATTGACCGAAAAAGATGGCACTGAAAATCCATTTGACCTTAATCATTTGATATCACTAAGGAACAAAAAGAGGCATTTCAAACTAATGCTAGAGCTATAAGTTTGTTATATTGTGCGGTGAGTGGAGCAGAATATGATAAAATATCAATATGTGAAACTGCGAAAGAAATGTGGGATAAACTAGAAGTGACTTATGAAGGAACTACTGAAGTAAACGAAGCTTGGATCAGTTCACTTGTAAATGAATATGAGTTGTTCAAAATGGCCAAAGATGAAAATGTTGAATCCAGTTCTCGAGATTCAGTAAAATTGTTTGTGAACTCAAATCACATGGAATGGTGTATTCAAATGCACTACAAGTTAGAAAACTTGTTAGAAGTATCCCCAAGGCTTGGGAAACTAAAGTTGTCAGTTCTTGAAGATGAAGATCTATAGAAAATGACATACGATGAACTTCGAGGCAACTTAATGGCCTATGAACAGAATCATATTAATAGGTTAACAAGGATGATAAAAAGTAGATTGTGACATTTACAGCTAAGACATGTGACATTGGAAAGAAGTCGATGAATATCAAAGCGAAGGAATGACTCTCATAAATAGAGGAGTCAAACAAATGCTTAGACAAAGAAGACAAAGACCTCAACTGGATTTCAGTAACAATGAATTCAAAAGAAATGATCATCGCTGCTACTATTGTGGAAAACGAGGACATATCAAACAAAATTGTCCAGAACGAAGAAGGAGAAATAATCGAAGAAATGAAGAATCTTGGATTCAAGGAGAAACATCTGAATATGGTCATGATGACACCGCCAACATATGTTTCATGGCACTAGGTGAAACAAGTAGGTAAGATATTTTAATTGTCCATATTGTGATGACTTACAAGAATCATTGGATATGGTTACTGACGAACTGCAGAAAGTCATTGACGAATACAATAAGATTGCTCAAGAAAAGAAAGATTGGCAAATTCTTCTAGAAGGAAGACAGGCTGAAATCGACTTACTAGAAGAAAACATGAAGGACGTAAAATTGCAGTTAAACAATATCAGAAAATCTTCTAGTCATAGTTTTGCAGATCCAAAAGATCTACTCTCAATTACAGTAGAAAATCTCACAAATACTTCCAACAGATCTATATCTAATTCTCTGTATCTTTCACCTGAAACTTTTGTTAGTTTCTTTTGCTATACTTGTGGTGACTTTGGTCACAAATCTTTTAACTACAAGAAATTTTCTTCTAGAAAATGGATTTGGAGACCAAAATTTGCTAATCCTAACCCTCAAGGACTCAAAACTACTTGGGTACCAAAAAGAAATTAATCTACTTGTTTTGCAGGAGTAGTCCAAAAGAACCTACAGAAAGGGAATATAGGTGGATGCTCCAGACATATGTGCGGAAAGAAAATTTCAAAACTCATAACAAAAACAATGCAGGGTATTTACAGTTCAGAGAAAATTCAAAATGAGAAGTATTAGGAGTTGGATTAATGACTCTTAGCTCATAATCAGAAGTATACCTGGTGAAGCAAGATATTTTATTTTCACAGTTTGTAGTTGATCATGGAGGAGAATTTGAGAGTATTTGAGGAATACTGTGATAAAAATAGATTCACCCAAAATCTCTCATCTCCTAGCATAACAGGTGGTAGAATGGAAAAATCGTCTGCCAGAACCATATAAGCTATTTTCACCCTTTTGGATGCAAATGTCTCATTCACAAATGGTAAGAAAAATCTGGGTGAGTTTTATCCAAGAAGGGATGAAGAATATTATTATGCACCCGTTAGTCGTATATTTCGAGCTTCTAACATAAGATCTTTAAGTTTCGAAGAATTTGTTCTTGTTTTTTTTTACTAACCCAAGGATACAGGAAATAGAGTATATATATGATGAAACTACTCCTACAGTGAACTCTGAGAAGCTCTCAAATAATTATGATCATATTATTTAGCGCATTCAACTACTCCAGAACTAGAGTTGACTGGTTCAGTTGGAATAACTTATATGCCTAGAGAATGGAGACATAATGCTAGTTATCCTAGTGTTGCAGGACAATAATGAACGTGGTTTGGAGACTCTTCACGATGTTTAAAAGGAAGGAATCTCTACAGTCAACAAGTTGTTTCATCAAGTTTATTCTCTCAAGAGTAGAGTCCTACTCCAATTCTATCACTGTCTGTTGGACTGCATACTGACAACATTTTTCCTCACAAGTGTTGCTCCATTTTAATCTATTATTTCCTGTCTTATCACTATCATGTATGTTTTTTTTCTTTTTATTATGCCAAAGGGAGAGATTTTTGCTCCCACAATTCTCATTCAGACAAGGGGAGCCAACACAACATGGAAGTCATGAAGACAGGGGGGAGCTACAATTCCCATTCCCAACGGAATCTACACACATAAACATCAGGGAAGTTCATTGTCTCCCATAGTATTATACTAAATTGTGGATTAATTATCATTATCAAAAAGGGAGAGATTGTTAATTCCATAGATGCAGTTGATTTTGATAAATGACAATTAAGCAGTTATTTATACTCTTCGCACGCAAACACATCAAAAAGAGATATGTCTTGATCCCCAAAGCAACCAAAGAAAGAAAAGAAAAAGAGCTTCGAGAATCAATCAAGCATATCTTGATTGATATGATGAAATCAAGTAAAGTAATTCAAAAGGAAAGGGAATGACATATGCAACACTAAAAAGGAAAAAGGCGTGGAGGTTCAATAAGGAAAGGATCCAAGCAAACACCCACATGGAAAGCAATATATTCTGATCCTTCCAATTACTGCTTAAAGAAAAGTTATAATCAAAGGAATCAACAAATATTAACGGATAGTCTAAAGTTTGCAGCAGGTCAATCAAGCAAATAAACTGGCAGCAAATCAATCAAGTAAATTAGAACCAGATCAAGAATCATCAATCAAACCAAGAATAGAGCCAAGCCATCAAAAGAAGAAAGAAAAAAAGATCAAGACAAAGAGTCAAGATAAATCCTTCAGCCAAAGCACCAAATCCAATCATATATGTCAAGAAGGAAGGATTGCGATTTACCATGCACATATCTAATACAGAAAAATATCAACAAATCGCCTCAATCGAGGGATTGCTAAAATCCTTGATTGAAGTATACTCCCTTGGGTTGTACTTACAAGAGCACAATTATGTTCGTATATATACCCCCTCAGACTTAGATGTGAAGTACGCACTTCACTTGAACTTATATTGTAATCTTCTTTTATCTTTCATAAAACTCTGTACACCTTTGAGTGAACAATTGTAAAGAAAAGAGAAAGAGTTATCTGAGTGTATGCTATACAGGTATAGGTTGTATAAAAGAAGAAGGTATGATTTACATATCAGATGGGCTCTTAATTGTAACATTTTGTAAGACCCAAGTTCTCAACAAGCTCTTAAGGAAACCCTTGTAACCCAAGGAGACTAGACTAGGCACCACATCGGTGATCCGAACCAGTATAAAAACACTTTGTGTTATTTACTTACTGCCAGTTATTTTTACTGTTTATCTGTTTTACTAATGTGCAGGTGAGTCGACTGACCAAAGTAGGAAGTCGACTGAAGGGAATTTTATCATTACTGCTTATCTGTTTTACTAACGTGCAGGTGAGTCGAATCACCAGATTAGGAAGTCGGCTGAAGGGAATTTTAATTCCCCCCCCCCCTTTACTTTCAGTACTCTTGTGATTGACAAAAATGGGACAATCACGATAAACTCTCTCTGCTATAATGGACTCACCAACAGGTGTAGAAACACTAAATGGTTCACTAAGTTACTCAGGAATAGTATCAAAGTTCATGGTAACATATGGAATTAAAAAATATAAACTCGCACCTGGGTCTAGCAATGCATAAACAGTAAAGTCAAAGACTTGAATCATATCAGTGACAACATCTGAAGAATCCTCATGCTCTTGGAGATTGTTAAGACTTGATAGCATACAAGCGCTTTGTTCCCCCTCCACTATCGGAAGTAGCTCCTCTAGGTGCAGCCATGTCTGGTGGAGAAATTGATGAAGACTTGGCTCTATTGCCCCCATTACCACTTCCCTGCTTATTCTTTGGATACTTCTCATGAAATGATCGGTCTATACACACTTGAAACAACTAGTGGAGCCTTCACAACAAAAACCGGAGTGGTTTTACCACACTTGGCGTATGCAGCAGGCTTACTACCCCCTTGTGTCACACTACCCTGCATATTCTGGAATTCTGACCATAGTAATCACCCTTGTTCTTAAGTGAACGTGCACTACCAAATGATGGAGCATGTCCCTTCTGTTTCTGTTGGAAGGATGATAGGTTGGCATTACTCTTATTTTGTCCGTAATCGTTCCATGTCTTAGCTTTCTTGTTTTTAAACTCTTCTTTACAATTTGTTGCACATGGATCGTTAGCCTTGATATTTCCATGACACCTACTAGTATGGCTTCCTTAATTTACTTACTTCATAGATGAGACATCCCAATGACGAATAACCTCATCATGTTTCTCATGTCGGCAACCATCTTTTTGCTTCTTTCAGCTAACGGGGAAATAAGTGCCCTACAGTCCTATTCACAAATGGTTAGGCGTAATCATGAGTTAGAAACAAACTTTTAGAGATACACTCTAACACATGAAAAGAATATGAAAGAAGTGAAGAAATTCCTAAATGTTGAAGCCTCCTAATTATAGATTTGGCGCGCTTCATACCGATAACTAGGACTCTAGAGACACAGCTTCATAGACTCCCTAGGACTCTTGAACACTAGGCTCTTATACCAAGTTTGTCACGCCCCGAGCCTACACCCTGGGTGGGATTAGCACTCGATGACCATTACTGGCCTCGAGCAGACCCTTGGCCTGACTTACTTAATTCAGCGGAAGAAAACAATCACACTTAATCAAACATTCTTGGCACGTGGGTGAACGAACCCAACATTGAGATAGACCCACATACCTTTTTATGGATCACCCCAGACGAAATTCACAAGTTAATTCGACGATCTTGGCGAATCTTGCCCTTCTTCTTCTTCTCCTTTCTCCTTAGCCCTAGCGTGAAAATTCCCAACTTTTTAAACTGACTAAGTTCTTATCTGACCCTTATTAAACTCTAAAAAAACGGATTTAAAATAATAGGGTATTGGAAATACTAACATACTCTTTAAAAATCCGGATTGGGACATTTTCTTTATCTGACAGTCCAACTTCCAAAGGGCATAACTCAGTTATACGAAATCGAAATCATGCAAACTTGGCTGCGTTGAAAAGATTGTTCCAAGATCTTTCCAACCATGTCTAGAAAAACACCTAACTCAACCTGAGCTATGAGTTATGGCCATTTGAAGTTGACCAAAAAAATCACTTTTAACTTGCTTAAATTTTCCAGATTTCCTTATACGTTCCAAAAACAAGTATTTTCAGATTTTAAACTCTTTTCTATTTCTCTCTAGTTGCGAGATATTACACCATTGTGTGCTTCAACAATAAAATCCATAAGAACAACAGCAACATCAATTTGTGACAAGCAATTTTCTCTTAAAATGTATACCTAAAACAATTAAAACTATAAGTAGGCCCAACAACAACAATAACATACCAAATGTAATTTCACAAATTGGGTAAGGGGAGGATGGTACATAAATTTACCCCTACCTTTTGAAGGTAAAGAGATGTACTGGAGTAGCAACAACAAATAATATGACATTGAAACAAAGGAAAAAACAAATAATAAAAATAAAGAATAATATATAGAAGAGTAATACTAATAAGTGTGAAGCCTCAAAGTAAAAGGTTGAATTACCATTTTGCCCTTTTACTAAATTAATTTATAATTTTCATATATATATATATATATATATATATATATATTTAATCACCTTATTCTCATTTCAAAATCTTGACCTTTCAAATTTCTCACACAAATTTTTTAAAAATACAAATGAGTAATTATTTCTTAAAACAAGAAATTAAAGTAGATTCATGTATCGTTTAATTTCATCTCTATCTTTTTTATATTTATTTTAATAGTATTTGACCTTTTCAATTTTCCATGTGTCTTTTCATATTTCCGTAATTTGTTCTATAAATTTAAATTTGCAAGAAAACCTTTTATTTACTATTCCTACAATTCTAGTGCGTAGGAACTCTAAAATTTATTTCACTCATTAAATTTTCTTTCTTTCATCTTCCAATAGTAACTTCTTTTTACATTCTTTATTCATATTTTAATATATAAAATTTCTTTGTTATTATTGGTTGTACATAGTTTAATCTTCTTAATGATATTTATTCTGATCAATCTTTTCAAATTCGTTAAATACTCTATCAAGTGTATCATAAGGTGGGTTTGTCCAATTATTTCATTTGCCTTCTTTAGATAGATTTCTCCTCTAAAAAGAGTCTACTTCAGGTATATCTATTCCAATATAATTGATTTAGCTACAAATATTGACCAACACTTTTTGTATTATTGCGCTAGCAGCATATTCACTTCTTTTAGTATAATATATATTTATGAAAAGCTTCTGTTGCAATAACTCAAATTCAGATATAAGTTGATCTATGAATGCCTTTGCATGTAAGAACTTTGAAATGTGGACATGAACTATGTTTGGAGTACAAGGGTTCATAGTTGATTGTGTGTTCGTGTAGTTTAAATGGTATAAAATACACGTGTGTTGCACGTGTTCGGGAACTAGTATAAAAGTTGTTATTCTACACGACCTAGATTGCTTTACCTTTACTAGACTTTTGTTAAGAGAACCAATTCGCCTAACGTGTTTCACAAAAGTGTAAAGACAGTAAAGTAAATAACACAGTGTTTTACATGGAAACACCCGATTCAAAAGGTGTAAAAACCACAACCTGTGCCTCAACAGGATTTACCCCAAATTCACTAAATCAACTACGAGCCTCAGACAACAATTAAGATTACAATAGTTTCTCTAAACTAAAGATCAACTACTTAGTCTTAATTCTACCACACACCTCCAAGATATGTGTTCCCAATGTCTTCGAGTTTCCCCCAACTTGAAGATTAAAATCCTAAAATTAGTTTATATCTTACTGATCTACAAATTACAAATGCTAAGAAAAATTCCCAGATCTGCTTTTCTGTGTTGCTTGATCAGTAGCACTTCAGAAACCAATCTCTCAATATTTTGCTTTGTAAGTGCATGACTTCAATGAAAGCCTCTCATTGTATTTATGCTTATCTTCTTGAAGTCTTCTATTCCGTGAAGGACTCCAGTTTGTTTCATACCTCTATCGCCTTTTGAATTCTTCTTGTAGTGAGACTCTTTTATAAGATAGAAGTCTTTCTTGAAAACGTTTCTCTTGAGCTGACTTTGCCAACGTGTTCCATGTATTCTGTCATTTATCAAAACACTGCATATCCCAACAAATTCCCCCCTTTTGATGATGACAAACTTATGGCAATTTCCTTTCCTGTTAGCTATCTATTTTGACCTGTAATACTTAAGCATGGAACATATATGGCAGAACAGATTAGCTTTGGGTTATAAATATTACACTCTCGTTACTTTTCCCCCTTTTGGCATCATCGAAAACGGTTTCAAGGTAAGAGACAAATTATATAAGAAGAATGAAATAGAATCTAATCTGCACCAAAGGATGGGTTATCAAGATTTGAACCAGAGTAGCAACACAGTTAATCTCATAGACAAAGTCACAGAAAGCAAACCAAAAATATACAGCAACCTAACACACATAGAGTACATACCAACAGCATTCAATGTCTTAAAGAAATAAAAAACAATATGCAGACATTACAAAATAACATAGTCCAGTAGATAGTTTAGATAGAAGGTAGAGATCAAAAGACTTATTTTGGGATGGAACAAGGAAGAACGGGGTAGGTGGTTAGACATTAGCATTATGAGCAGACCTCTCTCGAGCAAGTTCATTTTGCAGCTCCACTATACGTGCTTCCAAAGTTGCTGTCTCTAGTCGATGAGCATTCTCCATAGCAAGAAGTTGATCCTCCTTGGCAGCAAGCTGTGTTTTTAGGCGCTGAGTTGGATTAGCGGGATTTCTCATAGAAACAGGTAAAGCCATATAGTTCACAGTACCCACCACATCCTTTATTGTTTGAGCAAACCACACATGAATAGGCACATGAAATGCCTCAAAGATTGGAGTCATCCAGAACCCATATGGAAGAGCATGTCCATTTTCATCCTGATGGAGGACCCTGTGCATATGTTTAACAATCAAGTAGGGTAAGTCGTTAGGGACTTCGGAATCTAGCAGCTCCATAAGAGTCAAATCCAGAAAGTTTGCAACCGTACGACGCTGTTTCCTTGGAATAATGATCTTGTGAACCACATCAAAGTATATCTTGTGTAATGGAGACATCTCCTTTTTTTACACTACGATGATGAGTCAAATGAGGCTTAGAGGAAAACTTGCGCGAAATACTTAAAAGCATAAGTATGAGGAGGTAAAGAAGGCCACTCAATTTTCACATAATGACCCCATCCTTGTGAAGGGATGTCCAAAATATGAGCGATATCGGCAAGGAACCAAATGAATAGACGTATCACGGATAGTAGATGTGAAAGAGAGTTCATCACTTTTCCCATTGATATAGAACTCAGTCTCTTTCTTGGACATTTTACTTTGAACAACTCCTTGAAGAAAAAGATCATACGACCCTTGAAACTCCAACTTAGTCAATAGAACAGCCATTTTAGGACCCCCAAATCCAGTGACTACTCTTCCCCTAAGAATAAATTGCTGACGAAAGTGTATGATTCGATCAAGTGAAGGAGGAGGCACAGAAGAGTTGGTATAAGGCAAATAATCGTCATCAGAATCTGACGAAGAGCTATCAGAAGAAACAGGGGAAGCAACCCGTTTCCGTTTGGATTTTGAGAGGGGAGTTTTGGTGATTTTGACAGGAGACACAGGCTTGGAGGAAGGTTTAGACTTGGCTTTTGTGGGGAGTTTTGTTTTAGAACTGATGGTTTTGAAGCAATGTGTTTCCTACGCCGTAACTAATTTAGTACTAGATCATCATCAGAAATAACAATATCAGGAATGGAGGAAGAGGAACACGTAGAAGTACAAGTCCTTTTTGCTGCTGCAAAGGAAGAGATTAATGCAGCCTCAGCCTGACGTTTTTGCTGTCTAGTTTGGGAACCCTAATGGGAAGAGAGCAAGAAGTGTCTAGAAATACAGAGGATTGAGCCTTAGAGTTACCCATTGATTTTTTGGTTAGGGATTTAGAGTGACGCTTATTCATGTAAGGAACAGCTTCTTCGAGAGTGATTTCATCAGTAGTGTCAATACATAAAGGGACAGGTTGAGCGTCATACTCCATAGAAGAGAACATAGCAGGAATAAAAGGTAAAGGGTTAGAGAGTTCCATTTTTCAAAACCTTCAAGAACAACCCAAAAAGGTGCACGATCTCGAGTTTCCCCCTCAGTAGGTGCAACTGGTACGATGGCAAGAGCTAGTGGAGAGGATCTCTATTTCTGATGGTTCAAGGTTTTCCCCCTTGTTGAATTTTTTTTTCCTTCAGGTGGTGGAACAATATGCCATACCTTTCTTCTCTCAAATTGGTTAAGTTTTCTTGCATTGCTTGAATCCAATCTTCATCCAGAAGAGCTTCATTCACCTTTTTGGGCTCAACCATGGACACAAATGCTTGAAAAGCACAAAGGTTCTTTAAGCCTGACCTGGTAGTGATTCCAAAGGTGAGATTTGTAAGAACATTATCAATAGGATGTGATCCTTCATACTTGTAACTTTTTATAGTCAACCCTTGAGAGGTAGCAGCATTTTCTACATCATTATTTTCCTCCGACTGACCAGTATATTGACTTACAGTTCCCCGTGACTGTATGCTTCCTGATTGTTCAACAGAGGGAACATGTTGCTCGACTTGTTCCTGTCTTTACTCCTCAATTTCATTGTCGCCCTGCATGTTAGTCTCAAACACAGAGCAATTTTCATCAAATACAACATGCACACTTTCTTCAACACATTTTGTTCTTTTATTCAATACCCTATATGTTTTACTATGTGATGAATATCCTAAGAAGATTCCCTCATTACTTCTTGCATCGAAGTTACCAAGGTTATTTTTGCCATTATTATGAATATAACATCTGCAACCAAAAGTCCTAAGGTGAGAAATATTCGGTTTTCTACCTTTGAGTAATTCATAGGGAGTCTTCTCTAAAATGGGGCGTGTCATGCATATGTTTACAATGTATCATGCAGTACTAATGGCTTCAGCCCAGAGAGTTTTTCCAAGATTATTTGCAATCATCATTATTCTGGTCATGTCTTCTAGAGTCCTGTTTTTCCTTTCAACTACTTCGTTTTGTTAAGGGGTTCTGGGAGCAGAAAAATTATGATCTACACCATGTAATGAACAGAATTCCAGGAAATTTGCATTTTCAAATTCTGTTCCATGGTCAGATCTCATGGAAATCAAGGATAGTCCTAGAGTTTTTTCTAAATTTTTTATAAAAATAGAAAAGGTCTCAAAAGACTCTTCTTTAGAAACTAAGAATAATGTCCAAGTAAATCTAGAAAAATTATCTACAATGACAAAGATGTACTTCTTACCTCCTCTGCTTCTTACTCTCATAGGTCCACATAAGTCCATATGAATCAGTTCAAGGCACTTGGTTGTACTTACCTGATTCTTTGGCGTGAATGATGATCTCACTTGCTTCCCCCTTAAACATGCACCACAAACACTGTCATTTTTGAATTTGGTTTTAGGTAGACCTATAACCATATCCTTGTCTAACAGTTTGTTCAACTGTTTCAAGCTCGCATGACCAAGTCTTTTGTGCCATAGTAAGGGATCATTAGCAATTGCACTAAGGTACTTCAGAGTTGTGACAGGCATTCCCATGATATCAGCTTTGTACACATTTTTGTGTCTTTTGGCAGTTAAAATGACCTCTTTTGTGTCCAGCTTCTCAACCCTGCAACCTTCAGATGTAAAAATTACTTTGTTACCTTTGTCACATAGTTGAGAAATGCTGAGAAGATTATGCTTTAGCCCATCCACATGATATACTTCCTCCAAGGCTTTGGATTCAGTTTGTCCAATCTTTCCAACTCCTACAATTTTCCCTTTCTTTCCATCTACAAATGACACATTCCCCTTTGTATGCAGTGAGTGAAAGGAATTGATGCTTGTTTCCCGTCATATGCTTTGAACAAGCACTATCCATGTACCAGTGCCTTCTTCCTTTCACTTTTACCTGAAAGCATTTTAAAGATTAGTTTTAGGAACCAAGACGAGCTTGGGTCTTTTTTGATGATAGAAGGGATGAATAAGATTTCTTTTTGCCCACATTGGCAGCCAATTATTATTTCTGATTTGCTGATTGATTTTGACATAATTTGTTGCTATTTCAACATTTTTGTTGCTATGCTTTCTGGCAACAGGACATTCAGTAGTTGGGTGCCCAAGTTTGCCGCAAAAATAGCACAAATCAGTTGTAACAGCCTTGTCATTATTAAAGCCAATACCTGCTCTCTCATTGTGATTTCTCTCACTTAATTGATTGACAATTCTCGATGAGTTAGTCCATCTCTTTGCTCTTTCAAGCCTAACTTTTATCTGAGAGATTTCTATATTTAACTTTCTCACCTTTTCTTTTTCAGCAAAATAATTTATTATTACATTGGTTCAACTCTTTCTCAAGGTTTTCTTTTGTTTCACTCATTTTTCCTTTTTCAGTAACTGTCATTCTTAAGATTTCAGACTTAAGATCCAGGTTTGATGACTCAAGCTTTTCAACATGTTTCTTCAGACAGCTGTTTTGTTTATCAGTTACAGTTTTGTTTTCTTTGAGTTCCATGTACTCAAATGTTTGATCTGCAAAAGCTTTAAACAACTGATTTCTTTCGCATGTTAATTCTTCAAGGTCATCAATTAACCCATTCATCAATCCAATTAATCTATTTTTTAGAAAATGACTGCAATTTTTCTTTAAGATCAGTGATACTAACCTCAGAGTTTTCATCGTCTTCAGCGTCTGAATCGCCCAGAGCCATGAATGTTGTTTCATCTATTTCATCATCAGATTATCCATCTCCTGAACCCCAAGCAGCTACCATTGCATATTCCTCCTTTTTCTTTGAATTCCTTTCCTTTTCCATTCTTTCTTTCCTCTAGTTAGTTTCTCATTTCGGGCAGTTCTTAACATGATGATCCATTTTTCCACACTTGTAACATCCATTTTGAGATTTATCATTTACCCATCCTTTTTGATTTGTTTCCTTCTTTTCATTTCCTTTATTCTTTTTGATATACTTCTAAAGATTTCTTGGCAGGAAAGCCATTTCATCTCCAGAATCTTCTCCATCAGAAACTTTCAGTTCTAGTGTTTTTTCACTAAGCATCTCTTCCCTTTTTAATTCATCCATATTCATCTCATAATTTCTGAGATCTCCCACAAGTTCATCAAGTGTCATGATAGAGATATCTTTCGCTTCTCTTATGGCAGTTACTTTCACATCTCATTTGTTTTTAGGAAGAATCCTTAGCACCTTGTCAACTTGCTCTTCAGTAGTGAGAGCTTTTCCTAGAGATGACAACTCATTTATCAACTTAGTGAGTCTTGTAATCATTTCTAAGAGAGGCTCGCATTCCTTCATCTTGAATGTTTCATATTCAGTAAATAGCATGGCTACTCTGAATTTCTTTACCTGACTTGTTCCTTCATGAGCATTTACCAATGCATCCCAAATTTGTTTAGCCGTAGTACAATTCGAAACTCTGTTGTACTCATCTGGTCCAAGACCACAAACAAGAATGTTTTCGGTCTTGGCATTTTTCCTGAGAGCAGCTAAATCTTCCGCAGTGAAATCAATCCTTACCTTTGGTACTGAAACTCCATTAACAAACTTCATAGGAATGGTAGGTCCCATATTAATCCTATCCCATAGTTCATAATCATCCGCTTGAATGAAATCCTCCATGTGTGCTTTCCACCAGCCAAAGTGAGACTCATTGAACATTGGGGGTCTAACAGTTTATTGCCCTTCGCTGTGACCGATAGGTGGTTCAGAATTCATCTCGATCTATTCTTAAGTGATTAACTTTTGACAAGAAAACCCGCTCTGATACCAATTGTTATTCTACACGACCTAGATTGCTTTACCTTTACTAGACTTTTGTTAAGAGAACCAATTCGCCTAACGTGTTTCACAAAAGTGTAAAGACAGTAAAGTAAATAACACAGTGTTTTACGTGGAAACACGTGGCTCAATAAGTGTAAAAACCACGACCTGTTCCTCAACAGGATTTACCCCAAATTCAATAAATCAACTACGAGCCTCATACAACAATTAAGATTACAATAGTTTCTCTAAACTAAAGATCAACTACTTAGTCTTAATTTTACCACACACCTCCATATATATGTGTTCCCAATGTATTCGAGTTGCCCTCAACTTGAAGACTTAAATCCTAAAATCAGTTTATATCTTACTGATCTACAAATTACAAATGCTAAGAAAAATTCCCAGATTTGCTTTTCTGTGTTGCTTGATCAGTAGCACTTGAAGTCTTCTATTCCGTGAAGGACTCCAGTTTGTTTCATACCTCTATCGCCTTTTGAATTCTTCTTGTAGTGAGACTCTTTTATAAGATAGAAGTCTTTCTTGAAAACGTTTCTCTTGAGCTGACTTTGCCAACGTGTTCCATGTATTCTGTCATTTATCAAAACACTGCATATCCCAACAAAAGTGATAAGGAGAACTAGACAAGGCTATGATGTATACTAACTTTCTACCTTAATCTTGGAACTTTGTGATGACCTCGCAAGTGTAGGTGTGTCAGGTCATGTCTAATTATCTCACCCTAATACTTCTTCGACTAACTTCTACTTCTCCTCAAATCCACCATATATGACCTCTGGCACCTCCTTACTAACACATCCATGCATCGTTCTCTTCACATGTCAAACCATCTTAGTGTCGCATCTCTCATCTTCTCCACAACAGGGGTCATTCCTACTTCATCAAAAAATGTATGTTTTTAATATTATCTCTCTTGGTTTTGTGGAAATTCATTTATATTAATTACATTTAAGATAAAGAAATCAAAAACAATTCTTGATTTATGTAATGACTAGGATTCAAACATTTAATAGGTGTTACCTTAAATTTGCAAGTCTCAATCAATTGGAAGACCAATGCGTCATTTTCAACAAGATTTCGAGCAATGGAGAAATCGTTCCACCACCACCACTACTCAATCCGCTTTTCCCAATGGTGTACTTGGTGGAAATTCATCTCCATCTTCATCCACCAAAACAACATTGGCATCATGATTTGGAAAATGATAAACGCAAAACCTTTTTGGGAAGCTCTTATATAAAAATATTTATAAGAAAGGCTAGATTAAATAGAAACAAAAAAAAAATAATTTCAAAATTGCCTAATTCTACTAGTACGAAATTTACTTATTAAAAACAATCCCCCTATGACATGGGAAGGGAGCATATATTTGAGAAAATTTAGAAATTCAGAAGGTAATTTTGTTTGAAATATTTCAACTAGCAATTGGGTTGATGAGCTTATATCAACAGAGGTGTATGTCTGCCCTTCCTACCAATGCTGGTAAAATCAAGAATAAAAAGCATTTTTGAAGAGATAATAATATCAGGATAAATTAACAGTCAATTGGTCATAAGATTTATATATATATATATATATATACTGATTATTCATAGTCAAATTCTCACTCCAACTTTGAGTTGAGTTTTCAGGTTTAAGAAAGTAAAAAATTACTTTTGAATGTAGTGGTCCAAAATCAAAATTAAAGAGTCACGAAAAAAGAAAGAAATGTTTCTCATGGACTAAAAAGAAAAGTAGGACAAATAAATGAACCAAAAAAAGTATGAAAAATAAATTAAAATGGGGGGAGTAAAATTGTTTAAATAAAATATATATTCAAACACAACTTCAATTTCAAAAAATATTTTTTTCCGCTCAACTTTAAATACAATAAAAAAAATTCAAACATCATAAAATTCACGTCTTAACACCTATTTTTTATTAATATAAATTATTTTTGCACTTTCTCCACTTACCACATTTGAACCTTCTTGTTATCTCCATTTTCCACCTGCCAATGTATATGCCAAGTATCATAATTAGTTTTAAAGTACTTCCATACAAGACTACTAGTTTATCAAAACGATAACATACTCAGTATAACCCCATCAGTTGGGACTAGAAAGGATATAACATAAGTAGATATAGCCTTTATCTCCTGAGATAGAGGGGTTATTTTCGATGGAGCGTACATAGACCTTATCAAAAATAACCCCTCTATATAATGAGAAAAAAGTTATATCTACATATGTTACATCCTTTCTAGTCCCTACTGACATGGGGTTATACTGAGTATGTTATAGTTTTGACAAACTAGTACTCTTGTACGGAAGTACTTTAAAACTAATTAAGATACTTGGCATATACATTTGCAGGTGGAAAATGGAGATAACAAGAAGGTTCAAATGTGGTAAGTGGAGAAAATGCAAAAATAACTTATATTAATAAGAAAATTGGTGTTACACGTGAACTTTATGATGCTTGAATTCTTTTTTACTTGTATATAAAGTTGAGAGGATTTTTTTTTTTTGAAATTGAAGTTGTGTTTGGATATGTATTTTATTTGAAAAAATGTTACTCCCTCCATTTTAATTTGTTTGTCATACTTTTTTGGTTCATTTATTTGTCCTACTTTTCTTTTTAGTCCAGAAAAAATGTTTCGTTCTTTTTTGTGATCTCTTTAATTTTGATTTTAGACCACAACATTCAAAATTATTTGTTCACTTTTTAAAACTTTTTTATCAAGTCAAAATCAAACAAATAATTCAAAATGGAGTGTATACAAGTTTTGAATCAAACCTTAAAACTCAACTCAAAGTTGGAGTGAGAACTTGACTATGCATAATAAAAAATATCTCTTTTTGAAAGAAAACAAAGATAAAAGAGATTTATGACCAATTAGCTATTAATATATCCTGGTATTATAGTCTCATGAAAAGTGCTTTTTATTCTCGATTCTACTAGCATTGGAAGGAAGGAACAGACAAACAACTCTGTTCATATAAGCTCATCAACCCAATTGCGAACCGAAATATTTCACACAACTTTACCTTCTAAATTTCCAAATTTTCTCAAATGTATGCTCCCTTACCATGTCATTGGTGGATTGTTTTTTATAAGTAAATGTCTTCCTAGTAGAATTAGGCAATATTGAAATTGTTTTTATTTCTATTTAATCTAGCCTTTCTTATAAATATTTTTATACAAGAGTTTCCCAAAAAGGTTTTGCGTTTCTCATTTGCCAAATCATGATGTCAATGTTGTTTTGGTGGATGAATATGGAGATGAATTTTCCACCAAGTACCTAATTGGAAAAAGCGATTGAGTGGGGGATGGACAGGTTTCTCCATTGCTCACAATCTTGTTGAAAATTACACATTGGTCTTTCAATTGATTGAGACTTGCAAATTTAAGGTAACACTTTTAAATGTTTAAATCCTAGTCATTTTGATAAATCAAGAATTGGTTTTGCTTTCTTTATCTTAAATGTAATTACTATAAATGAATTTCCACAAAACCAAGAGATATAATATTAAAACATAGATTTTTTGATGAAGTAGGAATGGCCCTTGTTGTGGAGTAGATGAGAGATGCGAGATGCGAGACTAAGATAGTTTTGACATGTGAAGAGAACGATGCATGGATGTGTTAGTAAGGAGGTGCCAGAGGTCGTCTATGGTGGATTTGAGGAGAAGTAGAAGTTAATCGAAGAAGTATTAGGGTGAGATAATTAGACATGACCTGACACACCTACAACTTGCGAGGTCATCACAAAGTTCGAGGATTAAGGTAGAAAGTTCGTATACATCATAGCCTTGTCTAGTTCTCCTTACAACTTTTATTAGTATTACTCTTCTATATACTATTCTTTATTTTTATTATTTGTTTTTTCCTTTGTTTCAATGTCATATTATTTGTTGTTGCTACTCCACTACATCTCTTAACCTTCAAAAGGTAGGGGTAAATCTATGTACCATCCTCCCCTTACCCCATTTGTGGAATTATATTTTGTATGTTATTGTTGTTGTTGGGCCTAATTATAATTTTGTTTGTTTTAGGTGTACATTTTATGAGTAAATTGCTTGTCACAATTTGATGGTGTTGGTGTTCTTATGGATTTTATTGTTGAAGCACACAATGGTATGATTATAAATAATATATTTTAATTTCTATCACAATCAAGATGTATATTAACTTTTTATTTGCTTATATTATCTCAGAAGATCAAAATGAAAAGATGAATACGTGTGAAGCAAATGAGGTAAATATGTGGAGCCTCCTGAAGAAATCTAAGCTCATCTTGCATGAAAGAAATGTGAGCTTGGTGAAGCAAAAGAGGAGATGTTGAATCATGAAGAAAAGCTTTTGAAAATGAAACATACAATAAAGAATCTGAAATTAAGAGTATGACAAAGGAAGATGCAAATTTTGGTGTCAAGGCACTAGCTAGTAGTAGCTGCTCCATTTAAAATATAATTTATTTATAAAAAGAATGATCCTAATTAATAGTCTTAGAGTACATAGCTCGTAGCAGGAATGTAACTCTTCCTTAAAATGACTTATGATATTTTTTGTGAGATTATATATTCTATCATATCTTTTTTCAAGTGTAACTGAGTAGCTTCTATATATGGTAGGAAGATGAATGGTGACTAGTTGACCTAAAATTTAATAGTAATTATATTTTATTACATGTCACATGTCTTTTGACTTTTATTTTTAAAATTTTTCTATTCAATATTTTTTCTTCTTGATCGTTGTTCACATAGAAAAAAAACTTTTAAAACTTGTATATTTTATTATTTGTCCAATGAATAACAAGTTTGAGTTTTTTTTTTATATGTACTTAGGAGTTTATTTTTAAGTGAAGAAAAAAAAGTTTTCATATTTAGATATATGTCATCTCTTTGGACTTCATTTGTAATAATACATCAAGTTTTTTGTTCGTATTACATCAAACCATTTGTAAATGTCTCTCCTAGGGAAGAACACCGCAGAATCCTAATTATGTCTTTACAACATTGATTCACACAAAGAGATTATCAAACTTTTAAGAATTTTTTAAGAAAATGTGGAAGAAGGTTAGGATTTATGACGAATGTGAAATAAAAAAATATTATGGTCGTTTGATATGTTTCCTAACCATGAAAGAATTCAACTTTTATGAAAATACTTTCTTAACATCAACTTTTACACAATATTATCAAATTATAATTCATGAATAAGGTAATATAATATTCTAAGACACTACATTAATAAATCGGAAAAGGGTCTACACTACCCTTGAAGTATTGAAGATGGTAAACAACTACCCCTCATCCACCTACTGGATGCAAGTGTTTATTTAATTTGGCAAGAGAGGAACAACAAAATTTTCCAAATGATAACAAGAACCCTTGAAATGCTAGCAAAACAAGTTGTTTAAGAGGTGCATATATTAGAGGAAGAACAAAACCAAGACTAAGCAATTTATTGCAAACTCTGAATTTCTACCCTGTGTAGATGATAGGTACTTAGCTGGATTTGATGGTGATATTGTAGTAAGGAACTGGTAGTAAAGAACTAAAGAATCATCTAAAAAGTATGATCCTTTCTAACCATGATGGCTACATGGTTTATAGAGAGTTGACTTATTATGAACCCGTGTCCTCATGTCGGTGCTCAATACTATTCCCAAAATATACTCAACTCATATGCTTTAAAAATAAAACTCTTTCTTTGGTTTAAGATAATTACTCAAAATTTAGCGTAAAAGCTCTCTTGGGAATCAATGTTTCCTTTCTTGCTAAAATGTGAAAAACATTTTAATTCTTGGGAGACTTTTGGAGAACTCTTTGAACTCAACTTGACTTGACTATTAACTTTTCTTGAATTTTAATTTATGGATTCAAGGGTATGATTCATGTTTACAGATAATTTCTAGATGTTTTGAATTCATTTAGAGTTGTTAGAATCGATAGAAAATGTTGGTACACTTTAGAAGGACTCAAACGGGCTACGCGACGAAAAACAAGTTGGGGCGAATAATCCTGACGCACTGCTAGAGCACCGCGCAAGCCCCTTCCATTCAGAAAGACATTTCTGGCGCGCCGCCCCAGCCTTCCTAGCGCTATGGGGGAGCGTCGCGTCAGCATCCCCCCCTCCCCCCGGGGAAATCCTGACGAATTTTGTTCTCGTTTTCTAACCTTAAATCGATTTAGTTTAATTATTTTTCTCAAATTCACTTTAGATTCATTTACCCAAATAATATATACAAGAATCTAAATCAAAGTAACTCCAATAATTGACATTAAACTCTCAAGAACTCCTCAATCTCAACCCAAATTAAAAAACGAGAGCAATTCAAGAACACAACTCAAGAATATCAAATTCTCAACCTTTTTAGGATGAAATTACACTAGATAAAACATGTTTGTTATTTGGGTGAATTAACCCAATGATGTGTAAACTCACATACCTCGTACGATTAAATCCTTAGCGGAATCCACAGCCAAAATTGCACGATCTTGACGAATCTTGAGCTTTTCATCTCCTTTCTCCTCTTTTCTCTTTTCTCCAAGCCCTAGAGTGAATTTCAAATTGTCTAAACTGATATAATTCTTATTTAACCCTGATTACACTCCTAAAATATAAATAAAATAATGGGGTATAGAAAAGACCATAATGCCCTTCAAAAATCCGGATTGGACTTTTCTTATCCAAACAGACCAACTTCAAATGGGCATATCTCACTCATGCGAACTCAGAATCGCGCAAATTCGGCAGTGTTGAAAAGATAATTCAAAAATTTTTCCTACTATATCTCGAAAGACACCTAACTCATCATGTTTTAGGATTTATGGTCGATTGAAATTGACCCAAAACTCATTCTTAAGTTAACTTTTGTCAAATTTCCAGATTTTTCATTCTTTTCAAAAAGGACTCTTTTTAATTGTAGCTCTTTCTAGTTATTTCAATTAGAGAGATGTTACAAAGTTGAACATAAACATGAAGGAATTGATAGGATCAATGCTTTTTGAAGATCTCCGGCAGTTGTGCAAGTCCAGATTTTCTGGACAATCAACGGCAAATAAGCTAATTGACAAACATTATAAGAAATACAAGCATCAATATTACATAAACTAAATGTAGATGATATGTTAATTTGTGGTCTCTTAACAATATTTATAAATGGAAACAAGTAGTGATCTTTTATTCATCAAAAACATATAGTGTTACATCCACTTTTTCAGAATGATTGTCTGCTAAGTTTAATACAACGAAATATCATAAAAAATAATATTTTAATTCTATACATATCAGAGCAAAACAGAAGTTTGACACATAAGACAATCTTTTTTCCTCATCACCCATTGATATGATATATTATATCATATCAATACATACATACACACACACACATATGTGTGTGTGTATGTGTATGTGTGTGTTGAATAAAAGAGTATATATAGAGTTACTCGCTGTTCAACTCCAGGTTTTTTTATTTATTTTTTTGAAGGAGGAGAGTATAAGGTTGAAGAAAAGAGTATATATAGAGTTGGGTATTCATATTTTATTTTATGGAAACTTAAGGTGGAAACAATGTAAAGTTTTCTATTTTATTTATTTCTCCTACTTTCTTTAGGAATACGATTTAAGCAAAGAGAAGGAAAAGGAAATATAATTAATTTCCCACTAAATTATTTTCTTTTTGTAAATAGAGGCTATTTAAATTAGTAGTAAAAACATATATCAAATATAAAAGAAAAAATAATGGAACATATAGTAGTGTCATCAAGAATGTTCAAGTGAAAACAACTAAGATACACCCAGCCACCCCAGCCGCCGCCGTCCCCCCAGCCGTCCCCCCCATCCCCCCGATCAGGATCGACTCAATAAGATTGGAGGCCTAAAGCCAAACTTTAGTGAGGGGACCAAATATGTATCACATTTATTTTTGGGGATGCAACAATTAAAATTATTTAGGAGTTCTTCATTATCAGGAACTATGCCACATTAATCACCAACTTCTTCGATATTTTCTTCTGGAATGTTATTATCATCTAACTCAATTCTCTTAGTGACTTTTTCATTTCAAGAACATCCCCATGTGTATATTTCGATTCAAGATCTATTATTTGTTAAAAATCTATGAAGCGCTCTATTTGGGATTTTATTTAATTTGTTAAGTTTTATCTTTCTCTTTTATGTAATAAAGAAACATATTTTCTATTTGAAATTTAAATTTAATAAGTTTTAATAAAAACTAAAACGAAAATATATATACTTATGAACTAAGAATACATATACTTATGTACTAAGAATATCAACAATTAAAAAATTTCAAGCAAAATGTTACATCTCGTAATTTGAAATAGCTAGAAATAAGCTGATAAACCAAAAACAATCACTTTTGGAAATAAAGGGAAAAATATGGAAATTTCCTAAGTTTAAAAAGTGAGTTTTGGTCATTTCCAAACGGACGTAAATTCTAACTGAGGAAGAGTTAGAGTCAGTTCTTTATATGGTTGAAAAGTTCTTAGGAAGATATTTCCGACGGTGCCGAGTTTGCTCAATTCCGATGTCGTATGAGGGAGATATGTTTTTCGGAAGTTGGGTTGTTGGATTGAGGAAGTTCTAATCCGGAATTTTGCAAAGGTAAAAGTCTTTTCACCCTACTATTTTCTAATTCATTTTAAGGGCTTATTAGGGGTAAAACTAAGCCTTAAGTCAGTTTTTGAAAATTGAAATACGCTTAGGGCTTGGGAGAGAAGAGAAGAGAAGAAGGAGAAAGGAGAAAAGGCCAAGAATTCATCAAGAATGCCACGATATTCAAGTTTAATTCATCGGGGATGATCCCTATAGAGGCATGTGAGATCTCTATGTGTTGGGCTCTTTCATCCGCACACCAACGTTTTAAATTCAGCAAATTTAGAGTAGATTGAATGATGAACATGGAAGTTCTTGATGAACAATTGTTGAATTCTTGTTGGTTGAGTTGTAGCATGCCTTTAGTTGATTTGATTTGTGTTTCCGGGTTGTTTTCCGAGTCTAATCTATTGGGTATTGAGAATATTAGTGATCCTAAGTGTTTGGGGAAAGATCCATGGAAGTTTAGGAGGTTTAGAGGTGAAAATCGGAGAAAATCCCGTTTGAAGGGCCGTGGGGCGCCGAGTCAACCAGAGCCCCTCAGGACAGACTCTGTCCGTCAGGCTCTGGCACCCCGCACCGTTAGAGCGCCAAGGCCACCTGGAGACCCAAGTCCCCCCCCCCTCCCCCCCATATTTTCTTACTAGTTCCTAAGTGATGTAGCCATGCTTCCTAGTTGATTTCAATACTCTAAGGTGCATCTAAACATCATAAAATCATCCATAAACATGATATCATGATCCTTGAATCCATAATTCAATTAAAAGAAAATTAAGATCAAAGTTGAAGAAGTTAAGAGTCAAGTTTAAAAGTTAAGAAGCAAGTCAAAGTAAGTTCTTAAAGTTTTCAAGAGTCTTAAACAAACATTATAACTTTGTTTTAAGGCTCAAGCTACAAGTTGAGCAAAGAATAATGAGTTGAGTTCAAATCTCAAAAGTTATAAGAGAAATAAGTATTCCCTAAGAGTTAAGTTTCAGGTAAAGCAACGTGCAAAGAGTGAGTGCATTTCTGAAAATCTATAAGGGAACTAAGTAGTCCCTAAGAGTTACAAATGTTTTCACATTTTGAGAAAGAAAGGAAGCTAGTCTTTCATAGAGCCTTTGGCTAGTTTTAGAAAAAGGGAACTATGATTTCAAAGTCAGCTTTTTAAAGCTAAGTTTGAGCAATTACCTCAAACCAGAGAAGAGGTTGTTTTAAAAACACATGATCTAATTATTTTTGGAGTAGTATTGAGCACCGATATGGGGACGCAAGTTCATAACAACTCAAGTCTCCATAAACCACGTAGCAAAAATGGATAGAGAAAAGATCATACTTTTTAGATGATTCCTTAGTGCTTTTTAGCATAGATTAGTAGATCCACTTAGTAGTTCAAGTTCTATATCGACGGCAAGGTATAAAACGGTCCTCTTGCAACGTGAGGTAAAACGTTGTACCATCGCTAGGGCTCATAGTGATGGTTGTCTGTTAGAGAATCCCACATAAACTATATTACTTTCATTATAAGTAAATGTTATTGCAGTTTCTTTAACGAATTAAGTTGTTTACACTTCTTTACAATCTTTCTATATATATATTGCATGTGTCTTTACTGCTTTATATTGATTATAGTATTTCATGAGTTGGGCAGAGCCAAGGTAAGTTCTTCTTAATCCTTTCAAGCTTTAAGTTGTGGTTTAACATTCCAACCGCATACTCGTACATTCAATGTACTTGTGTCAGTTGGCCTGCATTGTCTTATGATGCAGACGCAGGTAATCAGGATCATCATCCAGCGCCTCGTTGATCATGTTTGAGCATCCCGAGTCACTCGTGATCCTTCTTGCATCCGGAGGACTCCTTTATCGCTTTCGGTTTTTTCATTATAGAATGTTGTGGGGTTTGTCTCAACATTCATCTTAATATTTTTAGAGGCTTCGTAGACAGATAATGTTAGTTCTGGGTCTTTTCACTTCGTTTGTAAACGATAAGACTTAAGTATCATTTTGTCTAGACTATTACATTTTAAGTATTTCTCTTGAAAATGTTCCTTACTTTAATAATTGAGTTCAGTTAAGTCTTATGCTGAGTTAAGTAAGTCAGGTCAAGGGTTCGCCCAAGACTAGCAATGGTCATTGGGTGTTGGCCACATCCATGGTGTAGGCTCGGGCCATGACAAAAATAATAAAATAAAATTAATAATAACACCGGACTCAAGAATTTGATAAGTTGATTTAAGAATTTCAAAATAATGTTGTGTTCCTTCAACATAACGATTGTAGCACTTCTCAAAATTTTGAAGAAGAGACTAAAAAGCAGATTTTATTCTTTTGTAACTTGTAATCAACCATAACTCAATAGGTTTTTTAGGAGAGAATTCTATATTAAAAATAAAATAATAAAATTGAGAATAGAAAATGATGAATACATGATAATTAATCATATTATTAGGAAATAAATAAGTACAATTTTTCCACATAAAAATAATTCCCAAAAATTATTCTATTCTCTCAGGAAAGTGGAAATGAACCACTTTGAATAATTACTTCTCGCCATTTTTTTTTTGAAAAAAATAATTAGAAATACATATAATTTTATTTTTAAAATATTTGTACTTTTTTTATAAAAAAAAAATAGGGGGGCCCAGAAAATACGGGGCCCCAAGTGATGGCTTTAGTGGTCTAAGGTAAGATGGTCCTACACCCAATCTGTCACATAAAATAGCAAGTGATATCAAACTCTTGTAAGAACATAAAAAACTCTTAATAAAAAATCAAGAGAAAAGTTGAACACACTCCTAAACTTGACACGAACTTAGGGGTGCATTTCACTCATGTTGCAAATATCATGGGTGTATTTATAAGTTCGTTTATTCAATTAAATGAATGTTTTTAACGCTGTCAATAGTTCGACGATGAAATTAATAAGTAGTGTTGAGTTTAGAAGTTTTTAAATACTTTCCTCTTTAAGATATTATAGTAGATTGATGACATAGACACTATTAGAAATAAATGATTATGGACAAATTATGTAGCTAATTAAATAGCAATTTTCATTGTTATTTGACACATATGATTCCTAATCCAAGTTGGGTACTATTAAAAGACGTCCTACTGAGTTTGGTTAGTTATATTAGTGTTATATTATTTGAATTTTATTTGGATAATATTATTATAGTACAAGAGATATCTCTAGTTTATATACACACATAGCTATGTTAAATCTATTTAGTGATGAATTGTGAAAAATCATGATGTTAATTAGATATGAGCAATTTCAAAACAATATATTTTTGAGTAATTTAACTTCATCTTTTTGTAGTTTTAATTACCAAATTTACTACATTGATCAAAGCATAACTATTTACATTAATAAAATTGAAAAGAAACATTAAAAAAAATGAAGCAGTAAGAATAATATCGCACCTCATGAGGGAGTTTACGTTAGGAAATTAAATAAGGAGGAAAATTCATGAAATTGTCATTTTATCATGTGTGTTGACTTTTTGATGTTTAATTAAACCATGTCATAATCAAAATTGTATTTCGGATCTTAAGAAAATAGATATTTACTTATAGAAAAAAATAGATTCATGATTTATGTTAGACGAGTTAACCTTCAAATTCATGGCATACACTCATTATACGTTTGAATATATATGTTCAAAATTAATTATTTTTACAATATATTTTCACATACGTATCTCAGCCACATTAAAAGAATTGGGATCAATTGAGCCTATTGACTATATGTTACAACGTCTACTTGTGTGAATTTTAACATGTATAGACATTTAATTTAACTATCCAAAAAAAAATGAGTTAATGATAGTAACAAAGAAAAATATAAATTAAAATTTTCGAAGGTGTTAGACTTGGAGATTTTAAAAAGAAAGAAAAATACTTCATTAATTAAAACATTGAGGGGACACAAGACATGTGGTTTGAAATTTCAATATAATTTATATTTTTCTTTTGTTACAGTCATTATTATTTAGATTTGTGAGCATTATACTTTAGATTTGAATCTAGAGACTTAAATTCAAATAAAAAACAAAAAATTAGACTTGTGGTTTGAAATCTCAATTTCATTTCTAAAGATACATTTCATAAATATTAAAAAAATTATATGTGAGTGAGTATTATTATAAATAATTATTGGGTGTGGTGATATATTTTTATTTATTACATACATAACAATACTATGATAAATTTGGGATCTGGCTCCCCTCCGTTACCCTTTCCTTCCATTTCGTCAAGTGCACGTCAATATTAGAGATATGTGTCATATTTAAAGTATAACGGTTCAAGAGTATATTATATTAATAATTATCATAACCATAATTAAATCAACTAATTTTAAAAAATAACTCTCCAAATTTGGAAAGAAATACTATATATTCTATACCAAGTTTGATATTTATTAGTAATTTGGTATCATTAATTTCACATTACATTTTTGTATCTAAATATTAAATTATATGATATTTAAGGCTAGGATCAACTAAACAATCTGTGAACTAGTAAACTTTGCTCTTTGAAATATTTTATATACTACGTTGAGAAAAAATACAAAAAAGTTAAGAATTATCAGTGTGGAAAAAATCCATAAAATAAAAGACACTTGCATTAGTTGTATGTGTTGGGTTTAGCAAAGTGTGAATGGAAAAAGAAAAGAGAGAATATGAAAAGTGAGGGAACTAATTTGGAGGGAAAATGAAAAATCATTTGCAAAATGCAAATGAAAAGTCATTTCTCCCATATCGGCAAAGGAAAATTGTTGTCCTTATATAAGCAAACACTTCCTTTACTTCTTAAAGATCTAAGAAGAAGGTGCCCCCTCGCGCCGTTGTCGTCGCTCGGCCTCGGCTTCGGCAAATGATTTGATTGATAAATTTTTTTGGACAAAATTTATTTAATTAATTTTTGTTAATCAAATAAATCCTGTTAATATTATCTCTTATAAATTAATTCAGAATGTTAGTTAATTAACAGAATTAATTCGCGTGTAACGGTAACATTCTGAAAAGTTGTTACTCTTTCCGAAAAGTCATTACTTTCCCAACAGACACATTTTCCAAAAAGTTGTTATTTTTTCCAAAAGACGCAACTCTCTGGATAAAATCGGTCTGAACAGATTTTTTTGAACAGACACGTTTCTTGCTGAAAATGGCTATAAAAGGAAATCATATTTCGTTTTTTCAAACACTGAAATTTTCCTTCTCTACATATATTTTTCTCTCAAAATCAAAGTGTCGATCGACTGAGTCTGTGTGACTTGTTATTGTTCTTAAGTTCGCTGAAGTTAAAGAAGTTTGAGGTACCGTTATTTCTTTAATAGGATTAATCCGTTTTATCTTAGGAGAAATTAATCCATAACCTCGGGTACAGTAAGGGAATTAAATTTCTTAAGGAGACACAGTAATTTCTGTGGACTCGGATTATTTTTTGTTTTCTGTCTACTTCTTCTTATTTCTGTTTCTGTTTTTAATAACCTTATAAGTACAGGTTAATAACAATCTTAAGAAATTTAATAAGTTTCTGTATTTGAGGTTTCTGGAGATTAAAACCTTTATGGTTTTTTACTCTGCTTGAATTTTTAAAATTCATTCGATTAACGATTAAAAGAACATAAAAACTTTATCGTTAAATCGGAAACAGTGTGTGCAAAGATTTATTCTTTACTGTTAGTATTTTAAATACTAAAATTATTTATCATTTGCGACAGAAAAAATGACTAATTCAAGTCAAGCGAATGCTGGTACAGTGAGTGCTGCAACAGTAAGTGCTGCAACAACATCCGTTGCACACAATCGTTCAAATGTTGCCTTAGCGCATGCTGAGAAACCTGCAAAGTTTTCTGAAGTTGACTTCAAGAGATGGCAGCAACATATGTTCTTCTATCTCACTACGTTGAGTCTGCAGAGATTCATTAATGAGAATGTTCTTGTTATGTCGTATGATACTCCGCCAGAAGAATGATTCTTGGTAACATAAGCATGGACACACTCAGATTTTTTGTGTAAAAATTATATTCTGAGTGGCCTGCAAGATGATCTGATCAATGTGTACAACAATGTCAAAACCTCAAAAGAACTCTGGGATGCTTTAGAAAAGAAGTACAAAACAGAGGATGCCGAAATGAAGAAGTTCATTGTGGCAAAGTTTTTGAACTATAAGATGATAGACAGTAAGATCGTCATCACCCAAGTTCAAGAACTGCAGGTCATAATCCATGATCTCCTTGCTGAAGGTATAAATTTATTTAATGCCTATGTTAACAATATCAAGTTTTCCATAATACTCACATAATCTTTAATGTAGGATTGGCTGTGAATGATGCCTTTCAAGTGGCTGCAATTATTGAAAAGTTACCTCCATTGTGGAAGGACTTCAAAAACTACTTGAAACATAAACGCAAGGAGATGACTGTTGAAGATCTCATAGTAAGGTTGAGAATCGAAGAGGATAATAAGGCTGCAGAAAAGAGGTCACGTGGTAACTCAGCAATATCTGGAGTAAATATTGTTGAAGAAGATCCCACTAAAGGAAAGAAAAGAAAGAAAACATCTGGTCCAAAAAGCATTCTCCTAAGAAGAAGTTCAATGGAAACTACTTCAATTGTGGTAAACATGGTCATAGGGCTATTGAATGCAGGGGTCCTAAGAAGGACAAGAAAAATAAGAATCAAGCAAACTTGTCTGAATCCAAAGGAGAAATGGACGATCTCTGTGCAATGCTTTCAGAATGTAACTTGGTTGGAAATCCAAGAGAATCGTGGATAGATTTTGGTGCCTCATGCCATGTTTGTAGCCAACAAAGAATTATTTTCATCATATACTCCTGCACCAACAGATGAGAAGTTGTATATGGCAAACTCCGATATTGCAAAGGTGGAAGGAACTGACAAGTTCCTATTAAAGATGACATCAGGCAAGGTGGTGACTTTGAATAGGGTCTCGTATGTTCCAGAATTAAGAAAGAATTTAGTTTCAATTTCATTTCCGACTAAGAATGGATTCAAATGTGTATTTGTTTCTGATAAAGTAGTAGTAAGTAAGAATGATATGTATGTAGGAAAATGCTACCTCAGTGATGGCCTTTTCAAAGTCAATGTAATTACAGTTGATATGAATAAAGATTTTGATTCTTCTTACTTGCTTGAGTCTAAATGTTTATGGCATGAACGTTTGGGACACGTTA
Organism: Solanum sitiens; assembly: GCA_016801875.1. NCBI lineage: Eukaryota > Viridiplantae > Streptophyta > Magnoliopsida > Solanales > Solanaceae > Solanum > Solanum sitiens. The sequence continues at coordinate 3,718,646 of JABWTJ010000069.1, read as the reverse complement.
ATAACAAAACCTTGCGAAAACTGATTAACTTAAATATTTTGCCAAAATTTGAGTGCAATTAATCAAAATGTCAAATTTGCATTGAATCTAAGTATGCTAAGCATCCTTACAAATCTATTGAAAGGAATTCAAATCCTTTAGAATTGATTCACACTGATATTTGTGACATGAAGTCAACACCATCACGTGGTGGAAAAAGTATTTCATAACTTTTATTGACGATTGCAGTAGATATTGTTATGTCTATTTGCTAAATGGTAAGGATGAAGCAATAGATGCATTTAGGCAATATAAAACTGAAGTTGAAAATTAGTTAGATAAAAAGATCAAAATGATCAGAAGTGAAAGAGGCGGAGAATATGAATCTCCATTTGCAGAAATGTGTTTAGAAAATGGAATAATCCATCAAACTACTACTCCGTACACTCCTCAATCTAATGGGATCGCAGAAAGGAAAAATCGAACTTTAAAAGAAATGATGAGTGCATTACTTATAAGTTCAGGTTTACAACAGAATTTGTGGGGGGGAATCTATCCTTACAACAAATCAAATACTCAATAGAGTGCCTCACTCAAAGCACATGTTAATCCATATGAGAAATGGAAAGGTAGAAAACCCAACTTGAAATATTCCAAAGTATGGGGGTGTCTAGACAAAGTCCAAGTTCCTATACCTAAGAGGGTAAATAGGGCCTAAGACTGTGGATTGTGTATTCATTGGATATGCCACAAACAATAAGGCATGTCGGTTTTTGGTTCATAAGTCCGAACATCCGGATATTCATGATAATACGGTAATGGAATCAGATAGTGCTGAATTTTTTGAACATATCTATCCATATAAAACTAGACTTGAGTCATCTAGTGGGGGGTCTAAACAACCCAGAGAAGAACCAAAAGATAATGAACCCAATGAAGAGAGTCCAAGACGCAGTAAACGTCAAAGGACATCTACTTCATGTAGATCTGATTTTGTAACATTTCTTCTTGAAAGTGAGCCTCAAATATTCAAGGAAGCAATGTTATCTAGCGACTCAACCTCTTGGAAGAAGGCTGTCAAAAGTGAATTGAATCAATCCTAAGCAATCATACTTGGGAGTTGGCTGATCTTCCTCCGGGGAACAAACCTTTGGGATCAAAATGGATCTTTAAAAGGAAGATAAAAGATGATGGAACTATTGACAAATAAAAAGCAAGACTTGTTTTCAAAGGCTTTAGACAAAAAAAAAGGTCTTGATTATCTCGACACATACTCGCCAGTGACTAGGATTACATCAATTCGGATGTTAATTGCCCTAGCTGCAGTATACGGTCTTGAAATCCATCAAATGGATGTGAAAACCTCCTTCTTAAATGGAGAGATGGAAGAAGAAATTCACATAGAACAGTTTGAGGGTTTTGTAGTTCCTGGTAAAGAAAAGAAAGTCTGCAAACTTATTAAGTCACTTTATGGACTAAAACAAGCACTAAAACAATGGCATGCAAAGTTTGATCAAACCATGTTGTCAAATGACTTTAAGATCAATGAATGCGATAAATGTGTTTACATTAAATATACTTCAAATCAGGAAGTCATTGTATGCCTATATGTGGATGACATGCTTATAATGAGAAAGGACATTGCTAATATAAGACCTACTAAGTGTATGCTCGCTAGTAAGATTGATATGAAAGATTTAGGAGTTGCTGATGTGATATTGGGAATTAAAATTCTCAAAACTCCTAACGGTCTAGCATTGTCTCAAACTCATTATATTCAAAAGGTACTTGAAAAATTCAAATATTTGAATTTCAAAAGGGCAAAGACTCCAATTGATGTGAACCTTCATCTTGCAAAGAATAAAGGTGAAAGTCAGTCTCAATTGGACTATGCTAGAGTGTTGGGAAGCTTGAGGTATGTCATGAATTGTACACGACCAGACATAGCTTGCGCTATCAGTAAACTGAGTTGATACACAAGTAATCTCAATCAAAACCATTGGTTGGAAATGAAGAGAGTTTTGGGATACTTATATGACACTCAAAACTATGATTTGCATTACAACACTTATCCAGCAGTTCTTGAAGGATATAGTGATGCAAATTGGATTACTGGGTCAACTGAAACAAAGTCCACAAATCGATACGTTTTTACTATTGGTGGAGGAGAAATATCTTGGAAATCATCCAAACAAACATGTATAGCTCGCTCTACAATAGAGTCTTAATTCATCGTCTTAGACAAGGAAGGTGAAGAAGCTGAATGGATCCGGAATTTCTTAGAAGACATTCCGTTTTGGCCCAAACCAATGGCCCCTATATGCATACATTGTGATAGTCAAGCTGCAATAGGAAGGGCTGAAAGTGTTATGTATAAAGGCAAGTCTCATCACATAAGACGAAGACATAACACTGTGAGACAACTACTCTCTAGCGGAATTATGACAATTAACTATGTGAAGTCAAAGGATAATGTGTCGGATCCACTTATAGAAGGCCTAACTAGAGAGGGAGTTGAGAAATCATCGACGGTAATGATACTATGGCCGAGAACAAGTCATCGTGAAGGTAACTCTACCTAGAAGACTGGAGATCCCAAAATCTAGGTTCAAGGAGATAAAACAAAGTCATTGATGACGGTTCACCATTGTTTAAAATTATTTTATGGTCCATTCTCATGATGAGACAATGTTCAGTACCTAGGACAAAGGCATAAGGACTTTTTAATGGTTTCTAAGTTTGATACAGGGTATATCAAATGATGTATCTACGGGATAACACATTTAGAAAACACCTATGTGAGTATGAAGTGTAAGCCGCTTCAAGAAGAATCCGGTAAAGTCAGTTCTCTAAGCACTTACTATTCGAGATGTGTTCATGGAGAACTAAGAATAGTTCAAGGGTTGATTGTGTGACTTATGTTGTATAGGTATACACCAAAGCTCGACGGTTCAAAGATATCAAATCTACCGATTGACCGAGTATATCCGATATATGTTCACTGCGGAAAGTTTAAAGGGAAACCTACTTATCCAGATGCGATTAACCCTTACTTACAAGACACAATAGTTTTTTCATGCATATGTTTTAACAATATCCATTCCCCATTAATGTGGGAGATTGTTGGGTTTAGCAAAGTGTGAATGGGAAAAGAAAAGAGAGAATATGAAAAGTGAGGGAACTAGTTTGGAGGGAAAATGAAAAGTCATTTGCAAAGTGCAAATGAAAAGTCATTTCCCCCATATCGGCAAAAGAAAGGGAAATTGTTTGGAGGAAAAATGAAAAGTCATTTGCAAAGTGCAAATGAAAAGTCATTTCTCCCATATCGGCAAAAGAAAGGGAAATTGTTGTCCTTATATAAGGAAACACTTCCTTTACTTCTTAAAGAGCTAAGAAGAAGGTGCCCACTCGCGCCGTCGTCGTCGCTCGCTCGGCCTCAGCTTCGGCAAATGATTTGATTGATAAATTTTTTGGACAAAATTTATTTAATCAATTTTTGTTAATCAAATAAATCCTATTAATATTATCTCTTATAAATTAATTCAGAGCGTTAGTTAATTAGTTAATTAACAGAATTAATTCGCGTGTAACGGTAACATTCCAAAACGTTGTTACTCTTTCTGAAAAGTCATTACTTTCCCAACAGACACATTTTTCAAAAAGTTGTTATTTTTTCCAAAAGACGCAACTCTCTAGATAAAATGGGTTGAACAGATTTTTCTGAACAGACACGTTTCTTGCTGAAAATGGGTATAAAAGGAAGTCATTTTTTCATTTTTTCAAACACTGAAATTTTCCTTCTCTGCATATATTTTTCTCTCAAAATCAAAGTGTCGATCGACTGAGTCTGTGTGACTTGTTATTGTTCTTAAGTTCGCTGTAGTTAAAGAAGTTTGAATACCACTATTTCTTTAACAGGATTAATCCGTTTTATCTTAGGAGAAATTAATCCATAACCTCGGATACAGTGAGGACATTTAATTTCTTATGGAGACACAGTAATTTTTGTGGACTCGGATTAATTTTTTGTTTTCTGTCTACTTCTTCTTATTTCTGTTTCTGTTTTGAATAACCTTATAAGTACAGGTTAATAACAACATGTTATACCAAAAGCTAGGTGATGTTACTGACCTAAACTTTAGAACCCATGAGCATTTTATTGTTGAGATTAATTTGTCTCACATCTCAGATATAATTATTTTAAAGACAACAGGAGAGTTGAGGTATAATTAGTTTTGATATATTAGTAATATCATCAATTAAATGGAGTATGAATTAGTCAATCTATAAGGGTGAGTTTTGTATGGAGAATGTTTTTATTTTTATTTTTACATGTTCGATTAATCAAAATATTTAAAAAATAGATAGTCTAAAAAATAAGTTTAGTAAAATAGGCAATGATTACTTTATTTTTTTTTAGTAAAAGTAGAAAAAACAAATTACACAATCTCTATCTCCTAACCCATCCCATCACCCCACATCCATTCCAATCTCTATCTCAAATAATATTATCTAATTATATACAAAATATTGTATAATAATATTTTTTTACTGATGTATCAAAAACATAAAAAAAAATCACTTATTTTTCTAAAAAAAGATTTTCGTTCGTATCAAACACGTCTGAAATCCGTGTTTTTGTATGCATGTTTTTCAAGTATTGATTACGTGAACGTGCATTGTATGTTAGTATCGTGGGTATTATTGGAAATTTTCATCCACAAAGGAAGAATGGTTATATTAAGGTAACTAATAATGTTACAATATTAATGATAGGTACGTGAATTGAATCGTGATGTGTTGTAAAAACATCACGAGCAATGGGTTGAGCTTATATATGCTCCCCTAGCTTTGTAATTATTATATTATCTTTCATTGCATACCCTGATTAACAATTACAATATGAATGGTAATTATAAAAAAATTCACGAAAACTTCAATCAAACTAACTATTGAAGCAAAAAATTCAGTGTGTGTATAATCACTTTAAACTCAACATAATTTTTTTTCTGTGATTTCCTTTTGATAAGGTCATAAATATGCACCCAAAATATTTCTAAGCCCAGAAGAACACCAGTTCTATTAAATAGCATTGAAAGAAAACCAGAAATTACTACTAATGAAATCCGCAAGTGAATCAATATTGAACCGTGACGAAAAAAGAGAACTCAGAAATTATAGATTAGATAGGTCCACTGAGACCCTCCAAATTCAGATGGGGATATCACGGCTTGAAGAAGAAGAGGAAGGAAAAGACAAATGTAACCCTCGGAGAAGCACACATGTTGACTATTGGAAACATATATGAATAACAGAAACATACCACAATCTTTACAACTAACATGAATAATAGATAACTAATATCTTTTATGCCAGAACACATAAACTTGTTAAAATTTAATGCGAAAAATACCTCTTGAAGCGTGTGAATAGATACCATCGAGCGGATTCCCAAGTTACACAGACCTTCAAGCGAATTTACAAGATGAACACCAACTATGGTCTTCTACGGCGATACCAAGTTTACAATGAACTCTCTCAATACTTGGGTTGGCAAGTATAAATAGAAAACTATCGTCCCTTTTCTAGGTTAGTAGAATTCCAATTTATTGAGATTTCTTCTCAATCCAATAAGGAGAAGAAAAAACCACGCTTTTCTTGAAAACAAGAAAACTTGTGTTATTCTTGAAAAAATAAGAATACGCGTTACTTCTCCCCTTTTCCCTTAGAAATAGGATTATGAATTCTAGTTAATTATGGGGGGACCACATAATTTATTACCGAGGATACTCTTTTTGGAAATAATTGAAATAATTAATTTAATTTATTCTTATCATAATAAATTTCAAACCATTCCACTAGAAATTCGTAATTGCACTCCTCTATTTATATTTCGTAAATCCCTAGTAAACACTCCTCATGGTAAGATTTCAGATACTAATCAATAATCTAAATTTTTGACGAGTTTAACTTAATGATTAATTTTCTATAGAGCACTACTTAACTTATTTCATGTTTCAGATTCATAAATCTACTTGTAAGGTTTGACACGATGAAAACTTATAAGTTTCTCAAAAATTCATATCAATCAATCTCTATAACGAGACATGGATTCCATCAACCTACTTATTATTTCATCAATATATACTATTATCATCCAACTTACCAGACATATTTATCAATCCCATAATCTCACCTTTTAATAAATTAAAACAATAATTGATATATACAGATCATAATAGTTATATTAGGATTGAGAATATAAGAACATTCAATACTTTAGAGAATATGCTTTTATCAAACAAATATCTCTACTCGATCCCGTGTAATACATACAAAATGTACTAGCACAAGAAGTTGGAACTATACGATTCTCATAATTAGGATAAATTACATATAATCTTGTATTACAATCGTACCGAGTCATATCAAATTTTCATCCTAGATTGTGAACAAAAACTTTACACTTCAAAGAACGATAATCTAATCCTCTGTGTATACACTAAAATTTTACACACTAAATCATCTACTATATAAGTAAACAGACACCATAAACGAATATATGATCTATTAAAATTGAGCAAATAGTTATTCTATAATAAATATTATATCTTAACATATGGTTAATAGTATATATCCCAACAATATCTCACTTAGACTTTAACCATCCCAATTGTTATAATGTACTATATCTAAATGCATGGTTAATAGTATATACCTTAAAATCTCTCATCTTGCAACTGTTAGAATACTATGTCTAAACACATGGCTAATAGTATATATCCTAAAAATCTCCCACTTATACTTTTATATATGCATTTACAACTTTCACATGCATTCCTTTATTTCTTATAGAAAGAAACTTACCAAGCTATTTTCTCATGCAATTTTGTCTAGTAGTATTTCGTCATAACAAATCAATTTTGTACAAGATCTTGAGAGACATCATCATGAACTCTACAATAGTGCTTCTTTTCAAGAGTTCTATCATGAAAAAAATTTCACATATACAAAACAAATCAATCTTCATTATGATTCTTTCACTACGGCTAAGGACTACATAATCAAACTTCATGTCATTGAGGCTTAATAGTTTCTTCAAAATCTTCCGATATTGAAATATTAACAATATTTTCATGAAGTGTTCTTCTAATTTTCTCAACATAACTCCCATTACTTGAGATATGATTTTCTTATGTCTAGTAACGTTTCTCTTACTACATAAATGCAATGGAACGCCAATTCTGACATACCCATTGGATGTTCTTGAGCGTCTGAGTTTACAATTGACTTACTTGTTATTTCTTTGTTTTATTCCTGTAAAATTAGTTTACTTCTAGGAATATGGTTACTAAATTATCCTTTTCTAAATATCAGACAATTGTGTTAATACTTTACTTATTTTCTTTAGAACATTATAATAAACCTTTTCTCATTATTCTGGATATCAAATTAACACACACATTTCATTCTTAATTCCAGTTTTCTTTTTCTCCCACTCAGTATAGGTGCTGGACAATCCTATATGACATGTCACCAATAAGACTTACGTCTAATTCAAATAGTTCTATAGTTTTTTAAGGTAGTGATTTGAAAGAAATTGAATTCAGAATGTGATATGTAGTTATTAGAACCTATCCGAAAAGAAATAAAATGACTAATAATAAGTCAATAATTTATCTTATCATCTTTATAAGAGTCTTCTTTTCTCTTCTACACCAGTCTATTATAGAATGTCTGGTGTAGATAATTGAAAAGCAATTATTCTATAAGCTTTGTGACTCATGAGCTCTGCAGAGAGGCTTAGGTCACTACAATCAGATTGCAATGACTTTATATATTTTCCATTATGTTATTTTCATTTGTCATAAATATTTTGATTAGTTTTATCAAGACATTCAGAGTAACAAAGCATAAAAAATATATGCATATCATGAGTACGTTTGTGAAAATCTCTATTATACTCAAAGTCGCCTCTTGCATGAATGTTCATTTAACCTCACAAATCAAAATAGAATAATTCTAACTTATCAGTACCACTTTGCTCCTTTTTAAGGGGAAATGTCTCCTAGTTATTTTTCCTTCTAAACAGAACTCACATGTTGATAGTAACTTCACTTTCAATGAACTGTTATGTCCATTCATTAACCAACCTTGAAGTTCTATTCAAAATAAATAACTTAGATGCAGTGTACAGTAAGTTTCATTCAGTATAAAATATACTTTCTATTATTAGATAGATTAATAATGTCACGATCTGAGTCTACACCCTGGAAGTGGCCGACACTTAAGAACCATTGCTGGTCCCCAAGTGAATCCTCATTCTAGCTAACTACAAGCGGAAGACTAACTTAAGCATGCAAAAGCATAAAAAATGAATAAAAACTCATGAGAAACTGAAATACAAAGCTTTAACTCAAAAGAAAACTGTGAATAATAATATATCTTCAACTCGCCCAAAATAGACAACTTAAGTCTTTAAAACATTTAACAAAATAAATAAAAACTTTTGAAACTCTATTGTCTATCTATGAAGCCTCTAAATGACAATGATGGAACTTAGGACAAGGCCCACGACTTCCTAACAACTGAAAGTAAATGGAATCCTCCGGAAGTAAGGAGGCTCACCATAGCTAATTCGAACTCCATGTGACATCAATGAAGCTCCTGTTGAAAATCCTGAATACTTGGATCTGCATCATGAGAAGATGAAGGTAAAATGGATCAATATGATGAATGAACGAGCATTTAAGGGGAATTCAAAAGCATAACATAAGCTTGAACTTGATAAAAATGGAAACATACTTACCTCTTTTCAAACTTACTCAACTCAAGGAATACTCAAGGATAAGATACTCAACTCAGATATTAGATACGCAACTCAAAGATTAGATACTTGACTTCAAAAATATGATATTCGACTCTAGTTACTCAACTCAATATAAAGCAACAATACACACGCAATATATGGAAAGCTTTAGAAAACAGTAAAAACAACTTAGTTCGTTAAAGAAAGTGCAATAACAAACTCAACTTTACTTATATAATAAAGTAATAGAGTTTTTGTGGGAGTTTCTCTAACTCACAACCATCACTTAAGAACTACATTGATGATACAACACATTACCTCACGCTTCCAAGGACCATCCTATACCTTGCCATTAGTATAAGACATAACTTAACTTAGTGGATCCATTAGCCTATGCAAAAAGGATTCATCTAAAAAGTATGACCCTTTTCTACCCATGGTGGCTACATGATTTTCATGGTGACTTGAGTTAATATGAACTCGCATTCCCATATCGATGCTCAATACTACTGCCAAAATATACTTAGCTCATTATATTTAATAACATACTTCTTCAGTGATTTGAGATAATTGCTCAAAAACTTAGCTGAAAGGCTATCTTGGAAATCTCAGATTCCTCTCTTTCTTCATTTAGAAAGCGATTACTCTTTTCTGAAAACTAGCCCGAAGGCTCGTTACTGAAAAAAATAGCTCAAAGGCTCTTTTGGAAATCTCAGTTTCCGTTATTATCTTAAATGTGAAAACATTTACTTTTGGGAATACATAGTTCCCATATATCATTTTAAAGAAAATGAACTTTACTCTTTCTCTTTACTCAACATCAAAGCTTAAGTCTTAAAATAAAGTTTAAACATTTGTAAAAGACTTCTTAAAATATGGTTCATGTGGAATGATGGACATGAATGACTGAATGCAAGGTTTTCAATAACCATAGATAGAACTCAATACTTGGAACTCAAGAACTTTAATGATACTACTCATCTCAAAAAAATTCGACTTATAGTTTTCATTCGAAATTATGGGCATGAAATATTCAACTCAAGTGCTCAAAATGCTTCTCAAAAGGGATTAGGAACTCAACACTTGAAGGCTTAGAACTTGGACATACCACTTCTCTGAAAGATGCTCAACTTACGAAGTTCATGCAAAATTATGGGCATGAAACAACTCAACTCGGTGGTTTACATAACTATATGGAAATCATGTATACGACTCTTCTTATTTTCTGACTTACTTCTTCAAAACTTAGTTCAAATTGATAGTTAATCTCAAAGGATTCACAATTGAACTCAAAGGTTTTCTTGAACTCTACTCTTAAATCTCTCTTGAATGTGAATTATGAATTCAAGAGTTATAATTCATGATAAGAAAGATCTCATGATGACAAGGTAGACTCATGAATACATTATTCTCACTCTCACACTCACTTGCCAGAGTCTTGAAACAAGTTATTAGAATTTGTAGAAGACTACTCAAAAAGACAAGAAGGGATTCTCTGAAAAAATATTTGAAAGAACTCCCAAGACTTGGCTCTCAGCTCTACCTTGAATGTGACTTATGAATTCAAGATTGTGATTTGTGATAGGAAAAGTCTCATGATTATTTAGGAATGATTTTAGATAGCTAAACATGAGAAAAGACTGAAAATCAATATTTGAGAATGGATTCGCGACGCGGAGAAGCTTTATAATTTGGTTTCAAAAATGTCTTTTCAGGCAGAACACCTCGTGTCAGCTCCGCGATGCAAAACAAAATTACTAAATCTGGGAAACTGCCCCGCGACGCGCAACCACATCTAGATTTTGTCTGACGAAATTTCTTCTTCGCTTCTAACCCCAATTCGTCAAAATTCGGTTCTTTTTCTCAATCTCTCTTTAGATTTAGATACCTAGAACATGTACACTACCACTCTATAAATCAACACATTAACCTGAAGAACTCCTCAATCTCAGCCCAATTCAAGAACAAAAGCAAATTCATGAATACATAACACGGACATCAAAGCTTCAACTTTTTGAACGAATTTAAAGTTGAAATTAACATGATTGGTGTGTGGGTGAACAAACCCAACACTATCGAAGCTTACAGACCTGAAATAACATCTTCTTGAAGAACTTGAGGGAAAATCATTGAAAAAGAACCCTACCCTTAGCTTTTCTTGAATTTCTTGAGCGTAGAATCGTCGGAATGAATGAAAGGGTTTGAATTGTGAAAACTGGTTTTCTATACATTTAGGAAAATTTAGATGACCTCATAAGGGATTTTAGGACCAAAATACAGCTAAAGAAATAAATAAATCGAGCTGGGAGTCGGAATTATTTTTCACCGGGCAGTAAGGTCTGTGTTGGCTCCGCGTCACGGAGCCATCGTGGAGTTGCTGCCAGGTTTGCGCGACATTAGTAAATCTGTCATACCATTTTACTCAGATCTCGGAATTGATCAAACTTGGTGGCGTTGGAAAGAGGACTCGAAGGAATTTAATTTACTATCTTATGGATCTCCTAACTCATTCTGTACTCAAAGTTATGGCCATTTGTAATTGATCCAAAACTTAAGAAAACTTAGAAATGACTTGAATGCTTTTCTCTTTGGCTCTTCTTGGAACTTAAGGTGATACATCTAGTGACCTTAACACTCAAGAAATTTTAAATTCCTTGCAACAATCTCACTCACTCCAAATAAGGGTTCGAGTCTTAGTTTGAAAATTTTCTGGGGTGTTACAATATCTCCCCCTTGGGATCATTCGTCCTCGAATGACGACTGGACTGGGTATGGAATGGGTTACTCTTACTAAGGTCTGAGTCTAATGGTCTGCTTTTACTATATTCAAGGTTAACCCAAATCCTTAAGTTCGGATTCTATACTTTTCTATAGGGAATCTGATCTCAAACTATTACTATTTACCACCACTTTCAATCTTAGTACTCTAACAACTCCATGGACTCCTACTAACCAGCTCCTTACGAAATTCTCAACACTTGACTTGATTTCTCATCTTATCATATCCCCCTTAGGTCTAAAGCTAAAACTTGAAGGCTACATACCTATTCCACATTGACAACTCAATTATGCTGTCTAGGCACACTAGAATATTATAACTTAATTGGAACCTCATCCGGTAACGTACCATCTCGGCACACCTCTTAATGCTTTTGTTATTCTTGTGACTTAACCACACTTCACTGCCCTTATCTAAGTGTTAGGGTCTCTCTTGTAACACTCATATATATTGCAACTAATCACCTCGACTTCTTCAACTCTTCTAGATCAAATCTTAAGACTAACATCATCACCCTTATGTTGCCATTATTTTGATCATGACACTCATCTTAAATTCAAACTTAATGTTTATTACTAAACCTGAATGATTGCTCACTTACTATACTAACTTACATCTACTAGATCAAAGTTAATAACATTCTCCCACTGAAAAAATATCATGATCAATAGTCAATCCTCACCTCTTAGTATTCATACTTACAATTTGCCATCACATTTTCCTTCACAACTTCAGTACTATTCATTCATTCACTATACATCAATGCCTAATTAGTTCTATAAAACATTGAATATTATGGGCTCTCAAACAAATTATAAACATAGCTTAGATCTATCACTTTATGAATACTTCTGTTCTTTTATTCAACAGTTATACTTGGTCCTTACCTACACAATGACACTCCATCACAAATAATTAATTTTCAACTTATAATTTCAGACTTATAATGAGTGCATGCAAAGAGTTTGAAGGTTAAACTCGTCTAACATAAATTATGAATATATTTTTTATGTAACTATTTTCTTAAGATCCTAGATACAGTTTTGATTATAATGTGTTTTAATAGAACATCAAAAATTAGAACACCTGATAAAATGACAATTTCATTAATCCTCCTCCTTATTTAATTTTCTAATGTAAACTCCCTTGTGAGGTGCGATATTGTGGATATCTCTTCTTCATATCCTACTCAGCTTCCCAAGTAGCTTTCTCAACAAATTGGTTCCTCCAAAGGACTTTGAATGATGTTACCTTTTTTGTTCTCAATATGCAAACTTGGTGATATAGAATCTGAACAGGAACATTATCGTAGGATAAGCTATCGTTGATCTCAATATTTTCAGTTGGTATGATCAATGAAGGGTCACCCATGCATTACTTCAACATTGAGATGTGAAATACCGGATGAACTGCTACTAACTCCTGTGTTAGCTCCAACTCATAAGCTACATTGCTAATTATCTTTAATATTCGATAAGGTCCAATATACCGGGAACTAAGTTTCCCTTTCTTACCAAACCTTATAACACCCTTCATGGGTGGACCTTTCAAGTAAACCTAATCATCTACTTCAAACTCTAACTCCCTTACCCTAACACCAGTATAGGATTTTGACGACTCTGCTCCGTTTTCAAACTCTCCTGAATCACTTTCACCTTCTCCATAGATTGATGAACTAAATATGGTCTTATCAACCCTGCTTCACCAACTTCAAATTATCCCATATGAGATCTGCATTTTCTCCCATAATGAGCATCATAAGGAGCCATTTGGATTCTCGAGTGGTGACTATTGCTCTAAGCGAACTCGATGAGAGGTAAATGATCATCCCAATAATCTTTGAAATCGATCACGCACGCCGTCAACATATCCTCTAAGGTCTGAATGGTGCACTCTGCTTGCCCATTTGTCTGAGGATCAAAGGCACTACTTAAGTTCAACTTTGAACCCATACCTTTCTGAAAAGATTTCCAAAATTGCGCAGTACATTGTGCACCTCTATCTTAAATAATGGAGACTGGGACTCCATGATGTTTTACCACATCCTAAATATATAACCTGACATAATCTTCTACTAAATGGGTAGTCTTTACCGGTAGAAAATGGGCTGAAGTTGTCATTTTATCAACTATCACCCAAATAGAATCATGCTATTTCAATACCTTGGCAAGCCTGTGATGAAATCTAAATTAGTCATCTCCCACTTCCATTTTGAAAGTTCTATTTTCTGAGACAAACCATCGGGCCTTGGTGCTCTACTTTAACTTGTTGGAAATTTGGGCACTTAGACAAATTCTACAATACCCTTCTTCATACCATCCCACCAATAGACTTCTCTCAAATCGTGATACATCTGTGTGGAGCCCGGATGAATAGAATATTTGGATCTATGAGCTTCCTCCACAATCGTCTCTTGGAGTCCATCCACCATTGGTACACACAATCTACCTTGATATCTAAATACACCATCTCCCCTTTGTTCAAAAGCTACTAATTTTTGCTTATGAATATTTGTCTTCAATTCAAGAAAAATGGGATCTTGGGCTTGCTTCTCTTTTACTTCTGACAATAATGATTATTCAGCCCTATTCATCAGCATTACTTCTTCTTCTGTGGAATTCATTAGTAGAACTCCTAATCGTGCAAGTGTATGCACATCTTTTGCTAACTCTTTCTTATCTTCTTCAAAATGGGTAGTACTACCCATAGGCAATCTACTAAAGGCATCAGCAACAAAATTAACCTCACCTGGGGGATAAAGAATACTCATATCATAACCTTTGAGTAACTCTAACCACCTTCTTTGTCTGCGATTAAGCTCTTTCTGACTAAACACATACTAAAGAATCTTTTGATCGGTCAACACATCTATGTGTACACTATAAAGAAAATGGCACCATATTTTCAAGCAAATACTACGACAGCCAATTCTAAGTCATGGGTTGGGTAATTCTTCTCATGACCTTTCAATTGTTTGGAGGTATAAGCTATAACTTTGTCATTCTGCATTAACACACAACCCAACCCACTCTAGGTGCATTACAATAAACAACAAAGTCTTGCGTACCTTTTGGTAATGTCAAACTAAGGAAGTAGTCAACCTCTTTTTAAATTTCTAAAAGCTTCTCTCACAAGCTTCAGACCATTGAAATTTCACTGTTTTCTCAGTTAACTTGGTCAAAAGAGGATGAAATTGATGATAACCTCATTACGAACCTTCTATAATATCTAGATAAACCCAAGAAACTCCTAATATCAGTTGGAGATATGGGTCTAGGACAATTCTGCATTGCCTCTATTTTCTGAGTATCAACTCTAATTCCATCACCAATGTAACACTTCGGTAATGCCATGACTTAAACTAGAGCTTAATCTATTTAATAATGCTTAAAATGATATTTTCAGAAAATGTACTTGTCTAGTGAAGAGTCTATTAGGTTTTAAGAATATGTATTGAGGTACATAGGCATCCCAATGCCCAATATTGAGTAATATTGGTCATGTTAGAGATATTGGCTTAAGGGTGTTAGCCAATTTCTATGTATCCACAAGTAACTTAAAATACACTTCGATGTTCAAATGCTCCAATCTAAGTTTGTCTAGGAATTGTACCTGCAATGAAGACCCTAAGCTAAAAATTTTATTTTCATCGCTTACAAACATTTGGTACGAGGCATCCAAGTGTCAAGCCTAGGTACCATAGCACATGATCATTTAAAATGATCATGTAGATTAAGCAGTGCCCAAGGACATAGTGAGGATCCTTGGACAAGAAATGAACTTTCCAAGTGCAACTACAGAGTGCACAGCAACACATGTGCTATCGACCGAGAGACAAGAGACCAAGCCCAACCGATTCGGTTAGGGCAGTTAGGGGGTCGACACGCGTCGGGTCAATCCACGTGGGCCCGAGCTTCCTAACCAATCCTAGGTTCTAACTAACTTACCTAACTATCTAACTAACCTAGGAATAACAAAAATGAACTAACTAGTGTGCCCAAAATCCTAAGACCTAACCGGTTGACACTAGCCGAGTATCTAACTTAAGAAACATCCTAGTACCTAACCTAGGATGGTCCAAAGGGGTTGGTTATGGTCCTAGTGACTTAGGGGTACTTTAGTAATTACCCTAGGTCACTTAATAATTAAATTAGCAACTTAATTAATTAATTTAAATTCATGGTCAAACCCGAGACACTTAGCAAATTTTCAGAATTTGACTTAGTCAAATGCTCTCCTATTTTTAGTCAATTTAGGAGGGGCGTTTTGATAATTTAACTTGTTAAAAAGACGCATTTAAGTGGAGGGTCTTTTGGGTAATTCATGGGACGACTATATATTGATATTAGGTCTGTTTTAGATCACTTTTACACGTCCCAAATCAGATCAAACGAAATTTCTCTCAATCTCTCAAGAACACTCTCTTTTTCAAACTCCATTGAAGAATAAGAAAAGCTTAAGGGAGAAGACGAAGGTTTCGAAGTTTCCAATCATATTTCGTGGATTCTTCATCTATAAAGTATGGGTTTTCCACTCTTCGGATTCCTTTCCCCAAGAGGTTCTTTCAAGATAAGTTTTCAAGAACTTCAAATACTAGGATTTTTACTCTACAAAACGGATTTTCTACCTAACCCTAGATTTATGATTTCCAATGAAAAGTACACATTTTCTATATTCAATTTCGCATGAATTATTGAGTAATTGATTGATAATATTTGAATGTCGTGTGATACATGATCTTCCTCTAAGTGATGGGTTCGAATGGTTTGTTTATGGTATTTGATAATGTGTAAACGTTAGGATTAGAATTAAGACTTGAATGAACCCTTTAACGACCCGTTTACCTTCTCCTACGCTATGCATTGATCTTGTACATGATTTGATGAGTTGTTCTTTATTATGCCATTGAGTATTTCACTATGTATTATTTTGAATATTGCATGATGAATAAGATTCTTGGAAGCAAGAGGTAAGTCTTCTAAGAGCCTATTTGGATTAGCTTAAAAGCTGGTCAAACTGACTTAAAAGTTGGTTTTTGACTTATTTAAGTGTTTGACAATTCTCAAAGTGACTTATTTTAAGTTAAAAAAAAAATATTTTAAGCCAAAAGTTAAAAGCTAGGGAAGTTTTTTTTTTTTTTTAGCTTAAAAGCTCTTTTAAGTTGACCAAATATTTTACCTTTTTGCCCTTAATTCTTTTATTTTTACTTTTATTATTATTATTATTATTATTATTTATTATTATTATTATTATAATTATTAGTATTATTAATATTTTATTATTTTATTATTATTTATTTTATTACTCTTTATTATTATTATTTATAGTATTATTATTATTATTAATATTTATTATTTTTATTATTATTATAATTATTTATTTTATTATTCTTTATTATTATTATTATTATTATTATTATATTAAATATTATTATTATTATTATTATTATTTTCATATTATTTTACTATTATTATTATTACAATTTTTTATTACTATTATATATTATTATTATTATTAATATTTTATATATTATTATTATTATTATTATTTATTTTATTTATTATTATTATTATTATTATTATTATTATTATTTTCATATATATTATTATTATTATTTATTATTATTATTTATATTTAATTATTATTATTATTACTATTATTATTTTATTATTATTTTTAATTATTATTATTTTTTATTATTATTATTATATATTATTATTAATATTTTATTATTTTATTATTATTATTTATTTATTATTCTTTATTATTATTATTATTATTATTATTATATATTATATATTATTATTATTATTCTTTTCATATTATTATTATTATTATTATTATTATTATACATTATTATTATATATTATTATTATTATTAATTTAATCAACTTTTATCATGTTAACAGCTTTTAAGGGTATTTCAGACATTTTGATTAAAAAAGTGTTTACCAGCAATTATTTGCCAAACACATCAACAACTTTTTCTTTTAACTTAAGCATTTTTATCCAAACACATAACTACTTATTTTAAAAATAAGTTCCCGCACTTTGAAAAATACTTTTTAAAAGTTACTTTTTTTAAGCCCATCCAAACGGGCTCTAAGTGTGATTAGTCTCAATGTTTATGTTAGCCTATAATTATGATGCTATAATTACGAAGGAATGTATGATGTTTCTATGTGAATATGCTGGACTATGAACATGTAAGTTGTGAGATCATGGTATGAATACGAAAATGCAAGTTATGATATCCCTTGTATGCTTTACACAAGGTGATTATGTTATGTTAATCTCACATATAAGTGTTATGATGAAAGGAAATTCTCATCTAATCTAAAAGAGCTTATGATCATGTCATACAAGATGTTAATCTCCTATGACCTATGATAAGTTTATGATAAAAGACAACTTAAAGGTTGTTGAAGAAAGCGACTTAAGCTAAGCATTGATGAACTAGATATGAGAAGTGTCCCTTCCCTAGTTGGAAGGTATGTTCACAATGATTCTCATGAGATTGAGGCTGCCATGTAATGTGGAACTATGGGTCTCTAATACATCTCCTAGTTCTTGAACTATGTTGCCACCATAGGATAATAGCTAGTGGATCCACCTAGAAAGCTATGTCATGTTAGCTTCTACTTTGGCCGGTAGACCACCTTTTCTCGGTGTGGGGTTTCATGACACCGGATTCCATGTTTAGCTCACATGGTCTATGTCGGTTGATGCGAATGTTCCCTCATGTAAAATGAAGACAAGTAAATGAACGTTGACTAGGGTGACTTGAGGAGTCTACTTAGTATAGGTAGGGGTATGAGACTCTACCTAGACATTGCACAGGTTGACTCTATAGGAAGTCTTAGGAGATTGTTCTTATGAATATGATAACATGATATATATGATAATTATGATACATGATGTTACTCTTATATGATGTTGATCATTATGATGAATATGTTATTTGATTATATTGTTATTTGAGGTGATGATTACTTATGTTACAAGTACATGAAGCAAGGCTTTATTTATGGTCTCCTATCTTATCTACTTGGTTGTGTGAGGTTATGGGGCTTCATATGACCATTGCACTTGTAGGTTGGGGATGAGGTCATTGGTAACTGTTTTGTATGTTGTGTCTATATGATCTATTGAATATGAAATGTTAACATGACTCTATGAGAATATGTCTTTGATTATGATCATGTTTTAACTTGTATATGTTATATGATATGTTCATTGAAGACTTTCATATGACTTAGCATGTTTTCTCAAGAGATGATAAATGATCCTTTTTCATGCATGTCCTTAAGTGTTATGTGCATATACCCATACTTAGTACATGTGGCATACTAACCCCATTACATTATATTACTACGACTGTAGGTTCCGGACATTGAAGTTAAGGAGGTCGATTTGAAAAAGTTTGGAACTCTTTATCCAAGTCTTGGTAGGTCCTCATGTTCGGGGATTCTATCTTTTATTTTCCAGCTTTATGAAGACATTAGAAGAATTTAAGAATATTAGATTTCCATTTATGTTCTTTGGATCTTTTGTATTAAGGCCTATATGGCATATTGACTATTACTGGCTAAGTCCAGATTTGCACTCTTAGATGGTTTCTATATATGTGAGACAGTTTTAGAATATCGTATGTCTTTATGAATCTTAAGTATGAAGTCTAAGTATACTTCATTAGTATGTTAAAAGTTTTAATTTTTCCGCAAAATTTATTGATCACATGTTATGACGAATGCAAAGGGCTTGTCTGAGTCCTCTGAGAGGACGACGACGCCGGTCTCATCCGGGGTATGCTCTCCGATTGTGACAAATTTGGTATCAGAGCATGAGGTTAAATATCCTTAGGATCAATGTCTCACTAAATCACATTACCTAGTGTCTTGTTCATGGTTGTGAAGCGCGCCACAATTGTGGGCGAGGGGCTATGTGATGATTAGGAAACTTTTCTTTTGTTGATACTCCTATGTCGTGCCTTTAGAGTTTAGATAGTATGTGTCTATTAGCATCTAATCCCTTTCTTGTGTATATCGGTGATGAACACAAGAAGGACAACCGCTAGAAGGGTAGGAGAGGTGATTGTGAATGCGGGAGCTACTCCCCAAGGTAATCGAAATGCTCCTGAAGTGAAAGCTGTTGCAAATGATCAAATTTTGGTGAATCCTCCGGATATGACGGATGGTGAGGTGAGGGAAGCCCTGTTCCAAATAGCCCAAGCCATCACCACCCAAGCTCTCCATCACGGCTCAAGCTAACAGAGAGGTTGCACCTCGATAAAACCAGCATGCTAGTACTATGGCTAGCCGTTTGATTGAGCCCTTTTCCGTTTGTACCCCAATGGGTGACTCTGTTGTTGCAAAAAGAGTCTATAGGAAATGCCCTGTCATGCTGTCCAATAGAGTTACTCTTGTTGATTTGGTAGAACTTGACATGTTTGATTTTGATATCATCTTGGGTATGTATTGGCTTCATGATTGTTTTGCTTCCATAGATTGTAGAACAAGAGTACTGAAGTTTCAATTCCCTAATGAACCTATTCTAGAGTGGGAGGGGGAAAATTATATGCCAAGGGGTCAAATCATTTCTTGTTTGAAGGATTGTAAGATGATAGCCAAGGGTTGTTTATACCATGTGGTAAGGGTTTAGGGCCTAGAATGTGAAACTCCTTCTATTGAGTCAGTCCCTGTAGTGAGAGAATTCCCAGAGGTTTTTCCTAATGACCTTCCAGGAGTTCCTTCGAAAGGGAAATTGACTTTGGCATCGATTTATTACCGGACATGAATCCCATTTCAGTTTCTCCATATAGGATGGCTCTGGCTGAATTGAAAGAGTTGAAGCTCCAACTCAAGGACTTACTATACAAGGGTTTCATTCAACCTAGTATTTCTCAATGGGGTGCTTCGGTCTTGTTTGTTAAGAAGAAGGATGGGTCCCTTAGAATGTGCATTGATTATCGCCAACTTAATAAGGTCACCATAAAGAACAAGTATCCTCTCCCTCGAATTGATGATCTCTTTGATCAACTCCAAGGTGCTAGTTTTTTTTCCAAGATTGAGTTAAGGTCGGGATATCACCAACTTAGGGTGAGAGGTGAAGATGTTCCCAAAACAGCTTTTCAAACTAGATATGGTCACTATGAATTTCTAGTTATGTCTTTTGGGTTAACAAATGCCCCTGCGGCGTTTATGGACCTAATGAATAGAGTCTTCTGAGATTACCTCGACTCATTTGTTATTGTATTCATTGATGATATTTTGATATACTCCAAGAATGAAGATGAACATGAGAGTCACTTGAGGTTGGCCTTGCAAGTCCTGAAAAAACACCAACTTTATGCCGAATTTAGCAAGTGTGAATTTTGTTGAGGTCGGTTGCTTTTCTTGGCCATATTATCTCTGGTGATGGTGTAGAGGTGGATACGAAGAAGACATATGCAGTCAGAAATTGGCCTAGACATTTGACTCACACAGACATAAGAAATTTCTTGGGTCTAGCCGGCTATTATAGAAGATTTGTTGATGGATTTTCATCCATTGCTTCTTCTTTGACACCTTTGACCCAAAAGAAGGTGAAGTTTGAGTGGTCGGAAGCTTGTGAGAAAGGTTTTCAAGAGTTGAAAGATAAGCTTACCTCCGCTCCGATGTTGACCTTACCGGAGGGTAATGAAGGCTTTGTGGTGTATTATGATGCTTCTTGAGTGGGCTTTGGATGTGTCCTCATGAAGCATGGTAAGTTGATAGCTTATGCTTCTAGACAACTCAAAGTTCATTAGAAGAATTATACAACTCATGATCTTAAGTTAGCCGCTGTAGTTTTTGCCTTAAAAATATGGAGGCATTATTTGTATGGTGTGCATGTTGATGTGTTTACTGACCATAAGAGTGTTCAATATGTGTTTATACAAAAGGAGTTGAACCTCCGACAGAGAAGTTGGTTAGAATTATTGAAGGATTTCGACATGAGTGTCATTTACCACCCCGGCAAAGCCAACGTGGTTGCGGATGCTTTGAGTCGTATGACTATGGGTAGTGTGTCTCATGTGGATGAAGAGAAGAAAGAACTTGTGAAAGATGTTCATAGGTTGGCTCGCTTAGGTGTGCGGTAAGAAGATTCTCCAATTGGTGGTTTCATGGTCCATCATAACTCCGACTCATCATTAGTGGTTGATGTGAAATCGAAGCAACATCTTAATCCCTTATTGATGGAATTTGAAGGAATCGGTACTTAGTAAGCTCAATGAGTCATTCTCCCAAGGGGAGGATGGTGTTCTTAGGTACCAAGGGAGATTATGTGTACCCGCTGTTGAGGATTTGAGAAATCAGATTCTAGAAGAAGCCCATGGTTCTCGCTATTCTATACGTCCGGGTGGCACCAAAATGTATCATGACCTTAGAGAGCTCTATTGGTGGGATGGTTTAAAAAGAAACATAGCAGAGTTCGTTGCTAAGTGTCCAAACTACCAACAAGTTAAAGCCGAGCATCTAAAACCTGGTGGTTTAACCCAAATCATGGATGTTCCTACTTGAAAGTGGGAAGCCATCAGTATGGACTTTGTTGTTAAGTTGCCTCGAACCCAAAAGCAGAATGACTCTATATGGGTTATTGTGGACAGGTTGACAAAATTTGCCCATTTTATTCCTGTTAAGTCTACATATACTGCCGAAGATTATGCAAGAATCTACATTAATGAGATTGTGAGTCTTCATGGGACTCCTTTGTCCATCATTTCGGATAGAGGTGCCCAATTCACTTCTCGTTTTTGGAAAACTTTTCAGAAGGGTTTAGGTACTCAAGTGAAACTTAGTACCGCTTTTCATCCTCAGACGGATGGTCAAGCGGAACGTACCATTTAGACCCTTGAAGACATGTTGAGAGCATGTGTCATTGATTTCAAGGGAAGTTGGGATGATCACTTACCTTTGATTGAGTTCTCTTACAACAATAGCTATCATTCGAGTATCTCCATGGCACCTTTTGAAGCTCTTTATGGTAGAAGGTGTAGATCTCTGGTTGGATGGTTTGAGGGGTTGGTGAGTCCTCACTCCTTGGTCAAGATATTATCTATGAGACGATACAGAAAGTTCAATCATAAGAGATAGATTGAAGACAACCTATAGTCGGCAAAAGTCTTATGCCGACAATAGAGGAAGAGATCTTGAGTTTGAAATAGGTGATCATGTCTACTTGAAGATCTCACTTATGAAAGGGGTGATGAGAATCGGTAGAAAGGGGAAGCTAAGTCCCCGGTATGTTGGTCCTTATGAGGTCTTACAACAAATTGGAAAGGTTGCCTAAGTGAACTAGCTTCGGTTCATCCGGTATTTCATGTTTCCATGCTCAAGAAATGCATAGGCGACCCGGTATCTATTCTTCCTATTGAAGGTTTAGGAGTGGATGAGAACCTCTCATATGAAGAGGTTCCGGTTGAGATCCTAGATCGCCAAGTCAAGAAGTTGAGAAACAAGGAGGTTGCCTCTGTAAAAGTTCTATGGAGGAACCATCTTGTTGATGATGCAACATGGGAGGATGAAGACGACATGAATTCCCGCTACCCTCATCTATTTACTCCTCGAGGTTAGATATTCCTCTCAATAGAGAAAGTAATGTATAATCATGAAATTAACTTGGTTACTAAATAGGTGCATGTTTTGGTAAAAGATAGTACCAACTAGAGTTTTAAAAAGATATTTTCATACTCTATTATTGCACTTATGTGAAACTTGTATGCATATGTTTTCTTAAGATTTGTTTGTTTTGTTGATATCTTGAGAAGATTGATAGCATGGTAACTCTTTGATGCATTTTGAGCTTATGATAAGGTTGAGAAGGAAATTCCTCACTATGTGTTATGAATATGTAGCTCATATATGTTGTGCATCATGAATTGAGTGCTAAGTGTAATGATATTTTATGTGCTGGTTGAGCTGCTAATATTGAGTCTTTTCCAACCCTCCGAAAGATTTTAGTGTCATTCGGGGACGAATATTCCTAAGGGGGGATAATGTAATAGTCCGGAAATGCCATGATTTACACTAGAGCTTAATCTATTTAGTAATTCTTAAAATGATGTTTCCAGAAAATGTACTTATCTAGTTAAGAGTCTATTAGGTTTTAAGAATATGTATTGAGGTACATAGGCATCCCAATGCCCAATATTGAGTAATATTGGGCATGTTAGAGAATATTGGCTTAAGGGTGTAAGCCAATTTCTATGTATACACAAGTAACTTAAAATACACTTTGATGTTCAAATGCTCCAATACAAGCTTGTTTAGGAATTGTACCTGCAATGAAGACCCTAAGCGAAAAAATTTATTTTCATCTCTTACACACGTTAGGTACGAGGCATCCAAGCGTCAAGCCTAGGTACCATAGCACATGATTATTAAAAATGATCATGTAGATTAAGCAGTGCCCAAGGACATAGTGAGGATCCTTGGACAAGAAGTGAACTTTCCAAGTGAAACTACAGAGTGCACGGTTAGGAAGTGCACGGAAACACATGTGCTACCGGCAGAGATACAACCGACCAAGCCCAATCGATTCGGTTAGGGCGGTTATGGGGTCGGCACGCGTCGAGTCAAGCCACGTGGGGCCGAGCTTCCTAACCAATCCTAGGTTCTAACTAACTTACCTAACTAGCTAACTAACCTAGGACTAACAAAAATGAACTAACTAGTGTGCCCGAAATCCTAAGACCTAACCGGGTGACACTAGCCGAGTAGCTAACTAAAGAAACATCCTAGTACCTAACCTAGGAGGGTCCAAAGGGGTTGGTTATGGCCCTAGTGACTTAGGGGTACTTTAATAATTACCCTAGGTCACTTAATTAATAGTAGCAACTTAATTAATAAATTTAAATTCATGGTCAAACCCGAGACACTTAGCAAATTTTCAGAATTTGGCTAAGTCAAATGTTCTCCTATTTTTAGTCAATTTAGGAGGGGCGTTTTGGTAATTGAACTTATTAAAAGGACCCATTTAAGTGGAGGGTCTTTTGGGTAATTCATGGGACGACTATATATTGATATTAGGTCAGTTTTAGACCATTTTTACACATCCCAAATCAGATCAAACGAAATTTCTCTCAATCTCTCAAGAACACTCTCTTTTCCAAACTCCATTGAAAAACAAGAAAAGCTTAAGGGAGAAGACGAAGGTTTTGAAGTTTCCAATCAGATTTTATGGATCCTTCATCTATAAGGTATGGGTTTTTCACTCTTGGGATTCCTTTCCCAAGAGGTCCTTTCAAGATAAGTTTTCAAGAACTTCAAATACTAGGATTTTTACTCTACAAAATGAATTTTCTTTCTAACCCTAGATTTATGATTTTCAATGAAAAGTAAACGTTTTCTATATTCAATTTCACATGAATTGTTGAGTAATTGATTGATAATGTTTGAATGTCGTGTGATACATGATATTTCTCTAAGTGATGGTTTTAGAATGGGTTGTTTATGGTATTTGATAATGTGTAAACGTTAGGATTAGAATTAAGACTTGAATGAACCCTTTAACGACCCGTTTACCTTCTCCTACGCTATGCATTGATCTTGTACATAATTTGATGAGTTGTTCTTGATTATACCATTGAGTATTTAACTATGTATCATTATGAATATTGCATGATGAATTAGATTCTTCGAAGCAAGAGGTAAGTCTTCTAAGTGTGATTACTCTCAATGTTTATGTTAGCCTATAATTATGATGCTATGATTACGAAAGGAATGTATGATGTTGCTATGTGAATATGCTGGGCTATGAAAATGTAAATTGTGAGATCATGATAAGAATACAAAATGCAAGTTATGATATCCCTTGTATGCTTTACACAAGGTGATTATGTTATGTTAATCTCACATATGAAGTGTTATGATGAAAGAAAATTCTCATCTAATCTAAAAGAGCTTATGATCATGTTATAAAAGGAGTTAATATCCTATTACCTATGATAAGTTTATGATAAAATACAACTTAAAGGTTATTGAAGAAAGGGACTTAAGCTAAGCACCGATGAACTAGATATGAGAATGTCCCTTCCCTAGTTGGAGGTATGTTCACAATGATTCTCATGAGATTGAGGCTGCCATGTAATGTGGAACTATGGGTCTCTAATACATCTCCTAGTTCTTGAACTATGTTGCCACCATAGGATAATAGCTAGTGGATCCACCTAGAAAGCTATGTCATGTCAGATTCTAATTTGGCCGGTAGACCACTTGTTTTCGGTGTGGGGTTTCATGACACCGGATTCCATGTTTAGCTCACATGGTCTATGTCGGTTAATGCGAATGTTCCCTCATGTAAAATGAAAGACAAGTAAATGAACGTTGATTAGGGTGACTTGAGGAGTCTACTTAGTATAGGTAGGGGTATGAGACTCTACCTAGACATTGCACAAGTTGACACTAAGGGAAGTCCTAGGAGATTGTTCTTATGAATATGATAACATGAAAGATATGATAATTATGATACATGATGTTAATCTTATATGATGTTGGTCATTATGATGAATATGTTATTTGCTTATATTATTATATGAGGTGATGACTACTTATGTTACAAGTACATGAAGCAAGGCTTTACTTATGGTCTCCTATCTTATCTACTTGGTTGTGTGGGGTATGGGGCTTCACATGACCATTGCACTTGTAGGTTGTGGATGAGGTCATTGGTAACTGTTTTGTATGTTGTGTCTATATGATCTATTGAATATGAAATATTAACATGACTCTATGAGAATATGTCTTTGATTATGATCATGCTTTAACTTGTATATGTTATATAGTATGTGCATTGAAGACTTTCATATGACTTAGCATGTTTTCTCAAGAGATGATAAATGATCATTTTTCATGCATGTCCTTAAGTGTTATGTGCATATAACCATACTTAGTACATGTGGTGTACTAACCCCATTACTTTATATTACTACAACTGTAGGTTCCAGCCATTGAAGTTAAGGAGGTCGATTTGAAAAAGTTTGGAACTCTTTATCCAAGTCTTGGTAGGTCCTCATGTTCGGGGATTCTATCTTTCATTTTCCAGCTTTATGAAGACATTAGAAGAATTTAAGAATATTAGATTTCCATTTATGTTCTTTGGATTCCTTTGTATTAAGGCCTATATGGCATATTGACTATTATTGGCTAAGTCCAGATTTGTACTCTTAGATGGTTTCTATATATGTGAGACAGTTTTAGAATATCGTATGTCTTTATGAATCTTAAGTATGAAGTCTAAGTATACTTCATTAGTATGTTAAAAGTTTTAATTTTTCCGCAAATTTTATTTAGCACATGTTATGGTGAATGCTAAGGGCTTGTCTGAGTCCTCTGAGAGGACGAAGACGCCGGTCTCATCCGGGGTATGATCTCCGGGGGTGACAACCAGAAACTATGTGGCCCAAGAGTGCCAGAGACTCCAGCCAAAACTCACATCTAGAGAACTTAGCATATAACTCCTTATCTTTCAAAGTCTGAAGAACGATTTTGAGATGGCCAACATGATCTTCTTCATTCCTTGAATAGATTAGTATGTTATCGATGAAGACGATAACAAACATATTTAAATCAGGTTTGAAAACTCTATTCATAAAGTCCATGAATGCTGCAAGCGCATTGGTCAATCCAAAGGACATGACCAAAAACTCATAATGACCATATTGGGTTCTGAAAGTTGTCTTTGTAAATATCACATTTCCTCACTCTTAACTGATGGTAGTCAGATCTGAGATCATCTTAGAGAAACAAGTGGCACCCTGAAGTTGATCGAAAAGATCATAAATCCTTGGGAGAGGATATTTGTTCTTGATGGTAACCTTGTTCAACTGACGATAATCTATACACATCCTAAGGGAACCATCCTTCTTCCTCACAAACAAGACCGGAGCTCCCCAAGGTGAGACACTTGGTCGAATAAAACCCTTATCAAGGATATCTTTCAACTACTCCTTAAGCTCTTTCAACTCTGCTGGTGCCATTTTGTATGGGTAATAGATATAGGACAAGTATCGGGAAGAATATCTATACCAAAGTCTATCTCTCTCAGGAGGGACTTCGGGTAGATCATCTGGAAAGACTTCTGGAAACTCTTTTACCGCTGAAACTGACTAGATATGAGCTATCTCAACAATAAATTCATTAACTCGGACTAAGTGATAGACACACCCTGTAGAAACTAACTTCATTGCCTTAAGGTACGAAATGAAATGACCCATAGGTACTGTTGAACTACTTTTCCACTCTATAGTTGGTTCACTAGGAGACTGGAACTTGACTACTCGAGTTTTTGAAATCTATTGATGCATAATAGGCATGAAGCCAGTTCATACCTAGAATGACATCAAACTCTACCATGTCTAACTAAACTAAGTCATCCATGGTACTCTTGTGATTGACAGGAAATGGTACAATCACGATAGACTCTCTATGCTAGAATAGAATTCACAGCAGGTGTAAAAAGACTGAAGGGATAAAGATGTTGCTCTGGAAAAATGTCAAAACTAAAGACTTGGATCATACCAGTGACAACATCTGGCGAATCCTCTTTCTCTTGGAGACTAGTGATAGCATAAAGACAGTTTCCTTCTCCTCCCTCTCATCAAGATGCAGCTCTGTATGGTAAAGCAACTGAAGAAGACTGAGCTCTATTAGCCTTTTTACAATTACTCTGCCTGTTATTAGGACACTCTCTTATAAAATGATCGTTCTGGCCACACTTAAAGCAATCAGTGAAGCCATCACAACACACCCTTGAGTGGATCATACCACACTTGGCACATGCAGGAGTTCCTTGTGCCATACTTTCTTGCAAATACACAGGTCTAACTCTGAAGTTCTGAGATTCTGACTATTGTACACATATTTGGTTCCTTGGTGCAGGTGCACTAGAAGATGATGGAGCATGTCCATTCTGCTTCTGTTAGAAAGAAGACCAGTTCGCGTTACTCTTTTTCTGTCCGGACTCATTCCCTAATGTCTTAGCTCTCTTGTTCTTAAGCTCTTCTTTATCCCTCATCTTGTCCTCCTCAACTTGTTTCACATGGATAATTAGCCTTGCTATGTCCATGACACCTACTAATATGGCTGCCTTACTTTCTTTACTTGACAGAAGAGATAACCCAACAACAAAAGAGCTCGTTCTACTCCTCATATAAACAACCATATCCTTGCTTCTCTTAGCTTACGGGGGAAATAAAATCCCTATGAAATCACTCTCAAAACAATCCAAATCACAAACAATTATGCGTAAGCACGAATTAGGAAGAAACTTTTTAGAGAAAAACTCCAGCGCACAAAATGAAATGTGAAAAAAGTGACAATTCCAAAATGTTACAGCCTCCTAGTTATATATGTGGCGCTCTTCACACTGATAACTGAGACTCTATAGACACGGATTCATAGACTCATTACGAATCTTGAACTCTAGGCTCGGATACTAAGTTTATCACACCGCGAGCCTACCCCTGAGCGGCACTGGCACTCGGAGACCATTGTTATTCCCAAGCAAAGCCTTGTCCTAGCTTAGTTACTTAGCGGAAAACTTAAATCATTAATTCAAGGATTAAAATATACGTATTCTACTGTTTAAAAGATAACTTAGAATGTTTTTAAAAGATAAAACATTCAACTTAGACAAAATGGCAACTCAAGTCTTAATAAATAATAAATAACAATGTAAAGAAAACTGATTGCAAACTGGCTATCTATGAATCCTCTAATAACTGGGATGGATGCCAGGACCCCGATCATCCTAACAACTGAATACTATTGAAGTAATGAAAAGGATCTCTCTAGAAAGCAAGGAGGCTCACTAACTGAGTGTGAGTGATCAACCTAATCAACGATGCATTAGATGCTAATCCTGGTTACCTGCATCTGTATCATAATATAATGCAGGTCAAATGGCATCAATACATTGAATGTACGAGTATACGAGATGGAATGATAAACATAACTTAAGCTTGAAAAGAATCCAAGAGAAACACCTACCTTTCTCAACTCAACTCAACATAACTGGCCTAATTTAAATATAAATTAATTGCAATATAAAGAAAAGCTTTAAAACATGATTTTCAACTATGTGTATTTAGAAATACAATAAGAACTCTGTACGTATGCAAATATACAATATAAACTCTGTTTGTATATAAAAATTCAAATAATTCTGATGTATTAAAAATACAAAATACTGTTGTGGGAGTTTTTCTAACCGACAACCATCACTTAAGAGCTAAAGTGATGATACAATATTTTACCTCACGCTGCCAGAGCCGACCTATACCTTGCCATTAGTATAGAACCTTAACTACTAAGTGGATCCACTAGTCTATGCTAAAAGCATTAAAGGAATCATCTGAAAAGTATGACCCTTTTTTTCTGCCCATGACGGCTATAAAGTTTATGGTGGCTCGAAGGTTTCTGAACTCTCCCCATATTGGTGCTCAATACTACTCCCAAAATATACTAGATCTTTATGTTTAAATACATAACTTATTTTTGTGGTTCGAGATAATTTCTAAAACCTTAGCTCAAAGGCTATCTTGGAAATCTCAGTTTCCTCTCTTGCTTAATTGTGAAAGCATTTACTCTTTATTGAAAACTAGCTTAAAGGCTATTTTTGAAATCAGAGTTTACTCTTTACTGCAAAAATAACTCAAAGGATCTTTTGGAAATCAAAGTTTCCTCTTTATTGAAACACTAGCTCAAATGCTCTTTTTGAAATCAAAGTTTCCTTTCTTGTTCAAATGTGAAAACATTTTAAACTGTTCAGGAATTCATAGTCCCGATATACTCTTTTGAAGACATGAACTTCTATTTTAGTCATCATTGAACTCAAAACTCAAGTCTTAAAACAAAGTTAAAAGCATTTGCACAAGACTTGTTGAAAAGACTCTAAGAACTTCCTAGACTTGGCTCTTGACTTTTCTTGAATTTGAAGTTATGGATTCAAGGTTGTAATTCATGTTTCTGGATGATTCTAGATGTTTAGAAGTCATTTAGAGTAGTTAGAATCAATAGAAAGCGTTTATATACTTTAGAAAGACTTAGACGGACTCAACGACGAAAACTTGGTGAAAAACGATGATTTGGGAGTATTTCGGGTGTGCCGCGCCTGCCCCTAACTTACTGGGGATTATTTCTAATGCACTGCAGGCACGCCGCCCCAGCCTTCCTGGCGCTATAGGGGCGCGTCGCTCCAACCTATTCCTTAGGTAAAAATTTGATGAACTTTTGGTCTCGTTTTCTGATCTTAAATCACTTTTAATCGATTCTTTTTCTCAAATTTACTTTAGAATCGGATAGCCAAGGCATATACACAAAATTCTACATCAACCAACTCAATGAAACAACAATTTTACATCAAGAAACTTCTTAATCTCGATGCATGTTCAAGAATGAAATCAACTCAAGAACAACTATCAAGAACATCAAATTCTAACTCTTTTAGGTCAAAAATTGTTAAATTAAACATGTTTGGCGCGTGGGTGAATTAACCCAACACTATGTGATCTCACATTCCTTGTATTAGTAAATCCTTAGTTAAATTCACAACCAGATTAAACGATCTTGATGAATCTTGCCCTTCCTTCTTCATTTTCCTCTTTTCTCCAATCTCCAAGCCCTAAAGTAGATTTCTAATTTTGTAAACTGACTAAAATCTGATTTGACACAAATTAAACTCCTAATAACGGATTAAAATATTAGGGAAAGGAAAATACTAAAGTACCCTTCTATAATACGGATTGGACTTTTCCTAATCAAAAAATCTAACTTCCAAAGGGCATAACTTACTCATCCGAACTCGGAATCCGGCAAACTCGGTGGCGTTGGAAAAATCTTGGCCATATTAGGAAGTGCTCCTAACTCATCCCGAGCTAGAAGTTATAGCCATTTGAAGTAACCAAAAACTCATTTTTTTCATAACTAAAGTATGTTTCCATATTTTGAATTATTTCCAAAAATGACTATTTCCAGTTCTTAGCTTCTTCCTAGCTATTTCGAATTGCAAGATGGTACATTTAAGTTGAGTAAAGAGTAAAGATTGAATTTCATATCTTCAAAGGATTATATGGGGACTATGTGTTCCCAAATAGTAAAAGGTTTCCACATTTAAACAAAAAAGGGAACAATGATTTCCATCAGAGCCTTTGAGATAGTTTTTCCAGTAAAAGAGTAAATGCTTTAATAATTAAGCAAAAGAAGAAAAGTTGATTTAATAGAGAGCCTTAGGGCTAGTTTTTGAGAAGTTATGTCAAACAATAGAAAGAAGTTATGTTTTTAAGACATATGAGCTAGTATATTTTGGGAGTAGAAAAACACCGATATGGGGGAGAGTTTAGACAACTCTCTGCCCCCATAAACCATGTAGCCATCATAGGTAGATAAGGGTCATACATTTTAGATGATTCTTTAGTGATTTTTAGCACAGGCTAGTAGATCCACTTAGTAGTTAGGTTATATACCCCTATCAAGACATAGGACGACCCTGGAAGCGTGAGGCAAAATGTTGTATCATCACATAACTCTTAAGTAATGGTTTTCGGTTAAAGAACCTCCACAGAAGTATTTTGTATTCTTATATACACAGAGTTAATGGTATATTACATACAAGCAGAGTTTATATCGTATCTTTGCATAGAAACTGAGTTACTTTTGTATTTTTAAATACCCAAACTTGTTATCCATGTTTTAAGAGTTTTTCTTTATATTGCATTCCTATTATTGTTTCATATTGAAATGAGTTAGTTGAGTTGAGATGAATCCAGGTATGTTCTTTCATTTCCTTTCAAGCTTATGTCTTGTTTAAGAATTCCCCTCGCATGCATGTAATCAGGAGCACCATCCAGTGCCTCGTTGATTCTAGTTGAGTTTCACAGTTGTTAGTGACCCTTATTGCTTCCTGTCACGACCGGAGTCTACACCCTGGAAGTGGCAGGTGGTTAAGAACCATTGTTGGTCCCCAAGCGAACCCTCATCCTGGTTGACTACAAGCGGAAAACTAACTTAAGCATGTAAAAGCTTAAAATTGAATAAAATCCATGAAAGTGAAATACAAAACTTAAACTCAAATGAAAAACTCTGAATAAAAATAATATATTCAACTCGCCATAAAATAGGCAAATTGAGTCTTTATAACATTTAATAAAGTAAATGCATAATACAGACTTCTCAACTATACTGACTATCTATGAAGCGTCTAACTGATAAAGATGGAAGTCGAAACAAGACCCACGACATCCTGACTAAACTTAAAAGTAAATGAAATCCTCCGTAAACAAGGATGCTCACCATAGTAAATGAAAGTTTGTTAATCTCTTGGTGTGAATCAATGGTGTAAAGACATAATTAGGATTTCGCGGTGTTCTCCTCTAGGACTAGATACATTTAAAAATTGTTTGATATAACACCAACAATAAACTTGATGTATTGTTAAAAGTTAAGTTCAAAGAGATGACATATCTCGAAATAAGTAAACTTTTTTTGTTTCACTTAAAAATACTCTCCTAGGTACATATAAAAGAAAAACTCAAACTTGTTATACATTGGACAAAGAATAAAACATACAAGTTTCAAAAGTTTGTTTTTATATGTGAACAACGATCAAGAAGAAAAATATTTGAGTCGAGAAATAAAAAAGAATAGAAGTCAAAGGACATGTAACATGTTGTAAAATAGAAATTTTGTTAACTTGTTGGTAAACTAGTCACCATTCATCTTCCTAATACATAAAGAAGCTACTCAATTACACTTGAAGAAATATATGATAGAATATATGATCTCACAAAAAATAGCAAAGACCATTTTAAGGAAGAGATCTTACAAAAAATAGCAGAGACCGTTTTAAGGAAGAGTTACATTCCTGCTACGAGTACATTTATAATATTAGTGAAGATCATTTTTTTAAAATAAATCTTTAAAATGGAGCAGCTACTACGAGCTACTGCCTTGAAATTGAGTCCAAAATTTCCATCTTCATTTCACACCCGTAATTTCAGATTATTTATTGTATGTTTCATTTTCAAAAGCTTTTCTTCAAGATTCAACATTTCCTCTATTGCTTCACCTAGCTCACATTTCTTTCATGCAAGACGAACTTAACTTTATTTAGGAGGCTCCAAATATTAATCCTCGTTTTCTGCACACATATTCATCTTTCCATTTTGATCTTTTTAGATAATATAAGCAAATAGAAAGTTAGAATGTACATCTTGATTGTGATAGAAATTAAATATATTGTTTATAATCATACCATTGTTTGCTTCAACAATAAAATCCATAAGAACACCAACAACATCAATTTGTGACAAGCTATTTTCTCGTGAAATGTATACCTAAAACAATAAAAACTATTATTAGGCCCAACAATAACAATAACATACCAAATATAATTTCACAAATGGGGCAAGGGGCGGATGGTACATAAATTTACCCCTACCTCTTGAAGGTAAAGAGATGTACTGGAGTAGCAACAACAAATAATATGACATTGAAACAAAGGAAAAAACAAGTAATAAAATTAATAATAATATATAGAAGAATAATACTAATAAAAATGATAATGAGAACTAGACAAGCCTCTGATGTATACTAACTTTCTACCTTAATCCTCGAACTTTTGATGACCTCGCAAGTTGTAGGTGTGTCAGATCATGTCTAATTACCTCACCCTAATACTTCTTCGACTAACTTCTACCTCTCCTCAAATCCACCATAGTCAACCTCTGACATCTCCTTACTAACACATCTATGCATCGTTCTCTTCACATTTCAGAACCATCTTAGTTTCGCGTCTCTCATCTTCTCCACACAGGGATCATTCCAACTTCATAAAAAAAATCTATGTTTTTAATATTATCTCTCTTGGTTGGTGAAAATTCATTTATGATAAAAAATTTAAGATAAAGAAAGCGAAAGCAATTTTTTATTTATCAAAATGACTAGGATTTAAACGTTTAAAAGGTGTTACCTTAAATTTGCTAGTCTCAATCAATTGAAAGAACAATACGTGATTTTCAACAAGATTGTGAGCAATGGAGAAACCTCTCTCTCCCCCCCACCCCACCACCCCCCACCCCACCACTCAATCCACTTTTGCCAGTTAGGTACTTGGTGAAAAATTCATCTCCATCTTCATCCACCAAAACAACATTAGCATCATGATTTGACAAATGAGAAACGCGAAACCTTTTTTGGAAGCTCTTATATAAAAATATTTGTAAGAAAGGCTAGATTAAATAGAAACAAAAACAATTTTAATACAGCCTAATTCTACTAGGAAGAAATTTACTTACCAAAAAAAATCCCCCAATGACATGGGAAGGGAGCATACATTTGAGAAAATTTGGAAATTTAGAAGGTAAAGTTGTTTGAAATATTTCAGCTCGCAATTGGGCTGATGAGCTTATATAAACAAAGGTGTTTGTCTGCCCCTTCCTTCCAATGATAGTAAAATCAAGAATAAAAAGCATTTTTGAAGAGATAATAATGACATGATATATTAACAGTCAATTGGTCATAAAATTCTTTTATCCTTTTTTCCAAAAAAAAAATATATTGATTATTCATAGTCAAATTCTCACTCCAACTTTGAGTTGAGTTTTCAGGTTTGATTGAAGACTTGTATACACTTCATTTTGAATTATTTAATTTATTTTGACTTGATACAAATTTTAAGAAAGTAACAAACTAATTTTGAATGTTGTGGTCCAAAATCAAAATTAAAGAGTTCACGAAAAAAGAAAGAAACATTTTTTAATGGACTAAAAAGAAAGGTAGGACAAATAAATGAACCAAAAAAAGTCTGACAAAAAATAAAAATGGAGGGAGTAACATTTTTCAAATAAAATACATATCCAAACACAACTTCAATTTCAAAAAATATTTTTCTCCGCTCAAATTTAAATAAAAAATTTTAAAAAAATTCAAACATCATAAAATTCACGTCTTAACACCTATTTTTTTTATTAAATAATTTATTTTTGCATTTTCTCCACTTACCATATTTGAACTTTCTTGTTATCTCCATTTTCCACCTGCAAATGTATATGCCAAGTATCGTAATTAGGTTTAAACTACTTTCGTACAAGAGTACTAGTTTATCAAAATGATAACATACTCAGTATAACCCCATCAATGGGGACTAGAAAGGATATAATATAAGTATAGAGATATAAATTTTATCTCATAAGATAGAGGAGTTCTCTTCGATGGAGCTTACAGACACCTTATCTTAACGATGTAAAGATAGAGAGGTCATTTCCGATGGAGCATACTTAGACCTTATCTTTATCTAGTAAAAATAAAGAGGTTTTTCCTAATGAAGCATATATAAACCTTGTGTTTACCTCGTAGAGATAACAAGATTATTTCAGATAAATCATACATTGATCGTACCTTTACCTCATAAAAATAAAAATAAAAATTATGGATCAAACGCAAACCTTACCTTTGTTGAGTTTTATATGCCCTGATTTCTTACCATAAATAGGTTTTTGTTTTAGGAAATGGTTTTGGATTGACTAATCCTTTTTCTGGTAGGAAAAGGTTTACGACTCTATAAATAGAGGCATGTTCCTTCTAACTTAATCATCATTCACAATAGCATTCACAATGTAGTCTTTAGGGCTTTGAGAGTTTTGATTAGGGGGAGAATATGTGGGTCACAATCTTGATACGTTATCACTTGTGTGAACCTCCCATGTATTCCGAGTGAATTGGTTGAGGTTGTTTCCCTCTGTATTTTGTACTCTCATATTTATAGTGGATTGCTCATCTCCTTTGTGGACGTAGGTCGATTGACCAAACCACGTTAAATATTTGTGTCTTTTAGTATATTTCTCGTTGTCTTCTTACTCGTGGTCTTTCGAGGTTCGCTTTGCTAGCTTCCGCATTTACACCTGCTTAATTTTCGATCCTAACAAGTGGTATCAGAGCCAGATTCAATTATGGAGTCAGGTTCAGTGGTTCGATAATCGATTATTGAACCAGGTTAGAAATAGGTGTTCATCTTGGCAAGTGTAGTTCTAGTCACAACCTTTTTGACAGTAATGAAGATTTTGTCGAAGAAATTGTTTCAGAGAGGTTCTCCGTGTTGAGACATAAATTTTGCAAAGGAGATTATGGAGAGGAGAAGCAAGTTGTTGAAGATTAAGTGAAGAAGGTAGACAAATTTATTTTGTCAGAAATTCAGGCCAAGGGGGAGATTTGTTTAGTTTTATTTGCCCTGATTTCTTACCATAAATAGGTTTTTTTTTTAGGAAAAGGTTTTTGATTGACTAATCCTTTTTCTGGTAGGAAAAGGTTTAGGACTCTATAAATAGAGGCATGTTCCTTCTAACTTAATCAGCATTCACAATAGCATTCACAATGTAGTCTTTAGGGCTTTGAGAGTTTTGGTTAGGGGGGAAATTTGTGGGTCACAAGCTTGATACGTTATCACTTGTGTGAACCTCCCATGTATTCCGAGTGAATTGGTTGAGGTTGTTTCCCTCTGTATTTTGTACACTCATATTTATAGTGGATTGCTCATCTCCTTTTTGGACGTAGGTCGATTGACCGAACCACGTTAAATATTTGTGTCTTTTAGTATAATTCTCGTTGTCTTCTTACTCGTGGTTTTCGAGGTTCGCTTTGCTAGCTTTCGCGTTTACACCTGCTTAATTTTCGATCCTAACAACCTTTACCTATATAGAGGCTTTTTAGAACCCTCAACTAATTTATCAAAACACAGAGTAAAAATGATTCTCACGTTGTTGGTTCTATTGCAAGAGCAACCATTGATTGATTAACAACTCCTTATTCTAGTTAAACCATCAAATGAAAGAACAAAAAAAATATGGTTCAATAATTATAAGCAAAAAAAAAGACAAACGAATTAAAACACTTTATTTGAAACCATGAAATGAGTATTGTAGAAGAAGGAGATGGAGTACCTTAGAAGGGGAACGGACTCGGCTTTTCATTTTAGAAGAAAAGAAAAAAAGCGAGGAAAAATAAAATAGCATTTTTTGGGGTAGTTTTCGACCAAAAAGAAATTTGAACTGGAGAAATGAGATGATATTGTATTTATAAAGAGAAGTAAGGAAGGCCTTGAAGTCAAAATTGGAATTAATTGGAAGAGTACAAGGCTTGGAATGATTTATTTCCTTTTCCAAAAGTTTTTCTTTTAAACAAAAATATATGTATTTATAAGTCAACTAAGATCACTGGTTTAATCAAACACAAACAAATAAAAGGGATAAAAAATAGATATGAATTAGTTGCGGATCACAAACATATGGGGGGCTTTTTTATAAGTAGATATTTTGGGTGAGTTTTGAAATATTAAAATAATTCTACAGGTCATATTTAGGGTAAAGTTTTAAAATATTAAGATAGTCAAAAGTTATATTAAAATAATTCGACCAATCTAAGTTTTCATTTAATATGACCTTTGACTATTTTAATATTTTAAAACTGGACCCTAAATATGACCTGTAGAACTATTTAATATTTCAAATCTCACAGAAATTTCCATTTTATAAAAAAAATCCCCATATGTTTCATATCCCCAACCAATTCATATCTAGTTTTTATCCCTATTTGTTTGTGTTTGATTGAAACAGGGGTCTTAATTGACTTATAATAATGCATATATTTTTCTTTACAAAAATAACTTTAGGAAAAGGGAATAAATCATACAAAACCTAGTACTCTTCCAATTAATTCCAATTTTGGCTTCAAGATCCTTCTTACTTCTCCTTATAAATACAATATCATCTCATTTCTCCACTTCATACGTTTTTTTCGGTCGAAACATACCCCAAAAAATTCTATTTTGTTTTTCCTCGCTTTTTTTCTTTTCTTCTAAAATGAAAAGCCGAGCTCGTTCCCCTTCTAAGGTACTCCATCTCCTTCTGCTACGATTTTCATTTCATTGTTTCAAATAAATTATTTTAGTTCTTTTATCTGTTTTTTTCCTGATAATTGTTGACCCAGTTTTTTTGTTCCTTCATTTAATGGTTTAACTAGAATAAGTCATTGTCAATCAATCAAGGGTTGCTCAAGAAAAGGTTTTGCGTCCCAATTGAACCAACAAGGTAAGAAACATATTTTACTCTATGTTTCTATACATAGTTGATGGTTCTAAAAAGCCGCTATAGAGGTAAAGGTAAGGTTTGCGTTTGATCCATAAAAAATATTATTTTTTTGTATTTTTATGAGGTAAACTACGAACTGTGTATTCTCTATCAAAAATAATCTTTTTTTCTCTATGAGTTAAAGACAAGGTTTGTGTACGCTTAATCAGAAAAAACCTCTTTATTTTTACGAGGTAAAGATAAGGTCTGTGTATACTCCATCGAAAAAAACCTCTCTATCTTTACATCGTTAAGATAAGGTTTCTGTATGCTCCATTGAAAATAACCCTCTATGTAACGAGAAAAAAAGTTATATCTACATATGTTATATCCTTTCTAGTCCCCACAGACATGGGTTATACTGAGTATGTAATCATTTTGACAAACAAGTATAGAGTACAGAAGACTCTAAAACTAATTAAGATACTTGGAATATACATTTGCCGGTTGAAAATGCAGATAACAAGAAGGTTCAAATGTTGTGAGGCGAGAAAATGCAAAAATAAATTATATTAATAAAAAAAATAGGTGTTAAGACGTGAATTTTATGATGTTTGAATTTTTTTTAATTGTATTTGAAGTTGAGCGGAAAAAATATTTTTTGAAATCGAAGTGTTTGGATATGTATTTTATTTGAAAAAATGTTACTCCCTCCATTTTAATTTGTTTTTTATACTTTTGTTGGTTCATTTATTTGTCATACATTTCTTTTTAGTCCATTAAAAATGTTTCATTCTTTTTTTGGTGATCTCTTTAATTTTGATTTTAGACCACAACATTCAAAAGTAGTTTTCACTTTCTTAAACTTTGTATCAAGTCAAAATTAAACAAATAATTCAAAATGAAGTGTATACATGTTTTGAATCAAACCTTAAAACTCAACTCAAAGTTGGAGTGAGAATTTGACTATGAATAATCAATTTTTATTTTATTTTTGAAAAAAAACAAAGATAAAAGAATTTTATGACCAATTGGCTGTTAGTATATCCTGGTATTATTACCTCCTTAAAAATACTTTTTATTC
Source organism: Solanum sitiens (assembly GCA_016801875.1). Taxonomy (NCBI): domain Eukaryota; kingdom Viridiplantae; phylum Streptophyta; class Magnoliopsida; order Solanales; family Solanaceae; genus Solanum; species Solanum sitiens. Next base: position 3,678,919 of record JABWTJ010000069.1, on the reverse strand, counting down.
TCAATTTTACTAGCATTTGAAGGAAGGGACAGACAAGCAACTCTGTTGATACAAGCTCATCAACCCAATTGTGAGCCGAAATATTTCAAACAACTTTACCTTCTAAATTTCCAAATTTTCTCAAATGTATGATCCCTTCCCATGGGGGATTTTGTTTGGTAAGTAAATTTCTTCTTAATAGAATTAGGCTGATAGAAAAAAAACAAAATATCTTGAAGTAGAAGTTGACAGAGAAGAGAAAGAGGCTGAACAAGCAAAGGAATTTTTATTGATTTGATGTCGCTAATTGCTGCGATGCAGTCTTTGTGTTATAAGCAAAAACATAACAAAGTTAAGCTAAAATCAAGGAACTATCTCACAAGATTTTCTCCTAAACTAGATAACACCCACGATTTAAATTACTCCCTAAAGACTAGGACAAAACAAAACAGAATTTATTTCTAACACCCTCCTTTAAACTGAAAGCTTTTAAGCTTCAGGTTATCTTCAATCTCTTGAGTTCTTCCATGGTGCAAAGTCCTAATGACCTTCTCAGATTTTGGAAAGAAAGCAACTTGAGAGGTTCCGTAAAAATATCCGCCAGTTTATCTTCACTTCGACAATATTTCAACTCTATTGTTCCTTCATCTTTGAGATCTCGTAAAAAATAAAACTTCACATCAATGTGCTTGCTTCTTCCATGTAACACAGGATTTTTCGATAGCTTGATGGCAGAATTGTTGTCGCAGAAAATTACAATTGCTCTTTCTTGTTTGAACTGTAGTTCTTTAAGGATTCTTTTCAACCAAACAGCTTGATAAGCACAAGTTGTAGCAGCAACAAATTCCGCTTCAGTAGTCGATAAAGTAATAATTTTTTGCTTCCTGGAAGACCACGAAACAACCCCTGTGCCTAGCATAAAAACATAGCCTGAAGTACTCTTCCTATCGTCTTGATCTCCTGCATAATCACTATCAGCAAAACCAAGCAAACCAGATTTCTCACCCTTTTTGTAAAACAAACCAAAATCCTTAGTTCCTTGTAAGTAGCGAAGGATTCTCTTGGCAGCTAGCAGGTGAATTTCAGTCGGGCTCTCCATATATCTGCTTATGAGACTTACACCATACATAATGTCGGGCCTAGTGGCGGTTAGATACATCAAACTGCCCACAATTTTCCTGTAAAGTGTATTGTCTACCATGTTCCCTCTTCCAGCTTTGTTTAGCTTCAGACCAAACTCAACCAGAGTATTAGCGGGATTGCAATTCTTCATATTAAATCGGTCTAAAATCTCTCGCACATATTTCTTTTGGGAAACAAATATTCCCTCATCAGATTGCACTACTTCCAAACCAAGAAAATAATGTATCTTACCAAGATCGGACATCTCGAATTCATTCATCATAGACCTCTTGAATTCAGAAAACATGGCACTATCATTTCCAGTGAATATAAGATCATCAACGTATAAACACACAATGAGCATTTTCCCAGATTCTCCAATTTTAACAAAAAGAGAGTGTTCATATGGACATTTCAGGAAACCAACTTTTAAAAAATAAGACTCAATGTGACTATACTAAGCTCGCGGAGCTTGTTTTAATCCGTAAAAAGCCTTTTTCAACTTGTACACCTTATGCTCATTTCCAATTTTAATATAGCCAGAAGGTTGTTCGATAAATACCTCTTCCTCCAAATATCCATGTAGAAAAGCTGATTTGACATCCAACTGGAAGATAGACCACAAATTTTGTGCCGCAAAAGCAATTACCATTCTGATGGTGTCATTCCTTGCAACTGGAGCAAAAACTTCAGTGTAGTCCACACCATACTCCTGTTTGTATCCCTTAGCCACCATTCGCGCCTTATGCTTGTCAATTTCACCATTTTCTTTCAGTTTTGTCTTATAGACCCATTTGACACCAATGGTTTTGTGTCCCTTTGGAAGATCTGTTAACTCCCAGGTGCCATATTTTTCAATAGCATCAATCTCATCATCCATGGCTTTCCTCCATTTCTCCTCTTTGACAGCATTCTCAAAAGATGTTGGATCACAATCTGCAAACAATGCAAATTGGGAAACATCTTCATTAATATCAATTCCTGTTACCTCATAATCCATCATCCATGCCGGCCTTCTACGAGCTCGACGAAGAGACTGGTCCGCTGCATCATTTTCTTCTAAAGTTGAGGGTACAATTTCAGCAGTTGTTGGAATAGAAACTTCAGAAATTTCGGGCATTGCAACTGCTTTTTCGACTTCATTATCAATTAAGATTGGAGTCGACTGCTGCATATTCCAATCCCAAGTTCTCTCTTCATCAAAAACAACATCTCTGCTGGTCACAACCTTCTTTGTCACTGGATTGAACAACTTGTACGCCTTGGATACCTCGCTAACACCAAGAAAAACACATTTCTCACCTCTATCATCAAGCTTTTTCCTTTTTGCTTCTGGGAAATGCACATAAGCAATGCACCCAAATATTTTGAAGTGGTCTACTACCGGTTTCCTTCCACTCCAAGCTTCCTCAGGTGTCACATCTCGAAGAGCAAAAGTGGGACTTCTGTTCAAGATGTGGATGCTCCAATTCACTGCTTCTGGCCAAAATTCCTTTGGGACTCTTCCTCGAGCCAGCAAGCTACGAACCATGTTGAGAATTGTTCTATTTTTCCTCTCCGCCACACCATTTTGTTGCGGTGTATATGCTGTTGTGAGATCCTTTTGAATGTCACAAGTCTCACAAAATTCAACAAATGCCTTAGAGCAATATTCTCCTCCACGATCTGTCCGAAGGTTCTTAATGGTCCTTCCAGTCACATTCTCCACACGTGTTTTGAAGCTTTTAAATACATTAAAAGCCTCTGACTTTTTCCTGCAGAATATACACCCAAGTCTTCCTAGAATAATCGTCAATAAAGGTAATAAAATACTTTTTACCTCCTTTAGAAATCAAATTTATTGGTCCACAAATATTCGAGTGTACCAGCCCTAACACCTCCTTGGCTCTCCATGACTTACTTTTGGGAAACTGAGAACGATGTTGTTTGCCAACAACACATTCTTCACAAACTTGGGAGGGAACAATGATTTGGGGAAGCCCAGTCACCATACTCTTCCTTTGAAGGATCTTTAAGCCACCAAAGTTCAAGTGACCATATCGGAAATGCCACAACCATGAAGCGTTTTTCACTTCCGCCATAAAGCAAGATTGAACATTTTCAATCTTCAAAGGGAACAACCTGTTTCGACTCATCTTCACAATAGCAGTAACACCTTTAGTAGGATCAGAAATTTCACATGAATCATTTTGTAAAGTGATGACATATCCTTTTTCTAACAGTTGACCAGCACTCAACAGATTGCTTTTCAAAGCAGGAACATAGAATACATTAGATATGATTTCCACACACCCATTCTTTGTTCTAAAATTGATATTACCCTTTCCCATCACATTCGCGGTTGAGAGATCACCAAAACTAACTGTCGAATGGAAGATTTCATTCAAATAAGAAAAAGAAGACTTACTTCCAGTCATGTGGTTACTGCAGCCGGTTTCCACGTACCAAACAACTTGCTCCTCAGTCTCGCTTTCCGCGTGAACTGCCATTAACAAGGTTTCTCCTTCCTTGTTCTCGGCAAAATTCGATTTTTCTTCTTGTTTATTAGGAAGCCTAGTATAAAATTCAGAACGATAATGACCAAATTTATGACAACGATAACATTCTACCTCGGATTTATCGAAATCCCTTCCTCTGCCTTTTTTGTGGTCATCATTGGCTCTAAAGTTCCTGTTGCCATCTTCGTTGCCTCCATATCTATTTCCTCGATCTCCTCTCCCTCTTCCTCTTCCTCTTGCTCTACCTCTACCCCTTCCTCTAGGATTGGAAGAAATATAAGTAGATGCCTTCAAGCCTTGCTCCTCAGAAGCTGAGCTGCGGTTTATTTTCTGCTCATGCATCAACAGGGAACTTTGCAATTCATCAAGAGACAAAGCATCGATGTCTTTTGACTCCTCAATGGAGCAAACGACATAATCGTAGTTCGGTTTCAAAGAGCGCAATATCTTCTCAACAATTTTGACGTCGTTCATCTCCTCGCCATGGAATCGCATTTTGTTGCTGATCTCCATTGTTCTCGCGTAGTAACTCACTACGGACTCTCCTTCCTTCATTTGCAAAGTCTCAAAATCCCTTCTCAAGGCTTGAAGTTGTGCACGCTTCACTCTAGCAAAGCCTTGATATTTTTTCTTCATAGAATCCCAAATATCCTTAGAAGTTTCTTTGCAAAGAATAGTTTCTAGGATTGAACGATCGATAGCCTGAAAGAAATAATTCTTCGCTTTCAAATCTTACAGTTTTCTTGCTTTGAACTCTGCCTTTTGAGCATTCGATAAAGTTTAGCCTTCGGTCGGAGCGCCGATGCCATCCTTGACAATTGACCAATATTCCTTCGACCGTAAAAAGTTTTCCATCAGCATACTTCAATGGTCATAATGACCATCAAAGCGTGGAATAGCTGCTTGCACAAAATTATTTTCTGATGCCATGAGTTACACAGAAAGAAGAAGAGAGTTTTAGTTGTTGCTTTTTTTTATTTTTTATTTTTTTTCACGTCAAGATCTTTCGCTCTGATACCACTTTTAGAAAAAAAAAATCTGGAAGTAAAGGTTGACAGAGAAGAGAAAGAGGTTGAACAAGCAAAGGAATTTTTATTGGTTTGATGTCGCTAATTGATGCGATGCAGTCTTTGTTTTATAAGCAAAAACATAACAAAGTTAAGCTAAAATCAAGGAACTCTCACAAGATTTTCTCCTAAACTAGATAACACCCACGATTTAAATTACTCCCTAAAGACTAGGACAAAACAAAACAGAAGTTATTTCTAACACAATATTGATATTGTTTTTGTCTATTTCATCTAGCGTTTCTTATAAATATTTTTATGTAACAGAGCTTCCCAAAAAGGTTTTGGGTTTCTCATTTGCTAAAAGATGATGCCAATGTTGTTTTGATGGATAAAGATGGAGATAAATTTTCAACCAAGTACCTAATTGGCAAAAGCGGTTTTAGTGGGGGATGGAGAGGTTTCTCCATTGCTCACACCCAATCTTGTTGAAAATGATGTGTTGGTCTTCTAATTGATTGACACTTGCAAATTTAAGGTAACACCTTTTAAACGTTCAAATCCTAGTCATTTTGTGTAATCAAGAATTACTTTTGCTTTATTTATCTTAAACGTAATTAGTATAAATGAATTTCCACACAACCAATAGATATAATATTAAAAACACAAATATTTCTAATAAAGTAGGAATGACCCCTATTGTGGAGAAGATGAGAAATGCGAGACTAAGATGGTTCTGACATGTGAAGAGAACGATGCATAGATGTGTAAGTAAGGAGGTATCAGAGGTCAACTATGGTGGATTTGAGGAGAGGAAGAAGTTAGTCGAATAAATATTAGGGTGAGGTAATTCGACATGACTTGACACACCTACAACTTGCGAGGACATCAAAATTCGAGGATTAAGGTAGAAAGTTAGTATACATCAGAGCCTTGTCGAGTTCTCCTTATCAATGTTATTAGTATTACTCTTCTATATTTTTATTACTAGTTTTCTCCTTTGTTTTAGTGTCATATTATTTGTTGTTGCTACTCCATTACATCTCTTTACCTTCAAAAGGTAGGGGTAAATTTATGTACCATCCTCCCCTTACCCCAATTGTGGAATTACATTTTGTATGTTATTGTTGGGCCTAATTATAATTTTATTTGTTTTGGGTATAAATTTTATGAGTAAATTGCTTGTCACAAATTGATGGTGTTGTAGTTCTTATAGATTTTATTGTTCAAGCAAACAATGGTATTATTATAAACAATATGTTTTAATTTCTATCACAATAAAGATGTACATTGTAACTTTTTATTTGCTTATATTATCTCAGAAGATCAAAATGAAAAGATGAATATGTGTGAAGTAAATGAGGTAAATATTTGGAGCAACCTGAAGAAAGTTAAGCCCGTCTTGCATGAAACAAATGTGAGCTTGGTGAAGCAAAAGAGGAGATGTTGAATCATGAAGAAAAGCTTTTGAAAATGAAACATACAATAAATAATCTGAAATTAAGAGTGTGACAAAGGAAGATGCAAATTTTGGAGTCAGTTTCAAAGTCTTAGTGTACAATTAGCTCGTAGCAAGAATGTAACTCTTCCTTTAAATGACCTATCATATTTTTTGTGAGATAATATATTCTATCATGTCTTTTTCAAGTGTAACTGAGTAGCTTCTATATGTAGTAGGAAGATGAATGGTGACTAGTTGACCTACAAGTTAATGGTATTTCTATTTTACTACATGTCACATGCCTTTTGACTTTTATTTTTTTTATATTTCGACTCAAATTTTTTTTCTTGATGTTGTTCACATATAAAACAAACTTTTAAAACTTGTATAATTATCCTTTGTCCATTGTATAACAAGTTTGAGTTTTTCTTTTATATGTACCTAAGAGTATGTTTTTAAGTGAAGCAAAAAAAAGTTTACTTATTTAGAGATATGTCATATCTTTGGACTTCGCTTGTAATAATACATCATGTTTGTTATTGGTGTTACATCAAACCATTTGTTAATGTCTCTCCTAGGGGAGAACACTGCAGAATCCAAATTATGTCTTTACAACCCTAATTCACATAAAGAGATTAACAAACTTATAAGAAAATGTGGAAGAAGGTTATGATTTATCACGAATGTGAAATACTATATTATGCTCGTTTGGATATGTTTTCTAACCATGAAAGAATTCACATTTTATGAAAATATTTTCTTAAAATCTTATCTTAAACAATCTTATCAAATTATAATTCAAAAATAAGGTAATATAATATTCTAAGATACTACATTAATAAATCGGAACAAGGCCTAAACTACCCTTGAAGTATTGAAAATGATACACAACTACCCCTCATACCCCTATTGACTCCCAAATATCCTTCCTTTCCACCTATTGGCTCACAAATACCCTCCCCAACCACCTTTGGGACCGATTTTAGTCACCTCATTAACGGGGCACCATTTAAAATAATAAATAATTCTTTTAATTATGTCATCCATTGGTTGTAATTTAATTATTTAATATAATTTTAGACCCGCCCGTTTTTAACTAAGTCCGACCCAATATTTATAAAACCCGCCCGCCCCAATACAATAAGAACCCAACCAATAAAAAAGATAGAATGTTTGGTGTACATAATTGAAATGCAATTATTTTATAAGATAAGTGACGAGCTCAGAAAGGTTTAGGTCACTACAATCAGATTGCAATGACTTTATATATTTTTCATGATGTAATTTTCATTTGTCTTAAATATTTTGATCACTTTTATCAAGACATTAAGACTAACAAAGCATCAAAAAATATATACGTATCATGAGTAACCGTTTGTGGAAATCTCAGAATACTCAAAGTCGCCTCTTGCATGAATGTTCATTTACCTCACAAATCAAAATAGAATAACTCTAACTTATTATTACCACTTTTCCCCTTTTTAAGAGGAAATGTCTCTTAGTTATTTTTCCTTCTAAACAGAACTCACATGTTGGTAGTGACTTCACTTTCAATGAACCGTTATGTCCATCCATTCACCAACCTCGAAGTTCTATTCAAAATAAATAACTTAGATGCAGTGTACAGTAAGTTTCATTCAATTTAAAAGATATTTTCTCTTATTAGATAGATTAATAAAATTAAATTTATGAGAGATAATACTAAAAAAACATACATCAATATACCACCATAAATGAAATATTCATCAAACTCAATGATAGGAGAGTTACAAACAAATATATCAAAAATTCATTTCTTATCTAGTTAGAAACTGAAAATAATTCTTTCTAACATAAGGCACATGTGCAATGCATTCTTTGAATTAATATCTTCTCTCTACCAAAAGAAAAGAGTGCGTAAAGTCTATTGGGAATATGAGATATAATACATTTAAATAGATCATAATATTTCAAATAATCCCAAATAATAAAATTCAGGGCTCAGTTATACATATACATCCATGCATCTCGAATAGTCAATCAATGGGATTGGAGAACAACTCATATAATACACATGTACAATGACTGATTATTCACTCCATAGACTTATACAGGCCTAACACAAATGAAGAGTCTATTGTTAGTTTAAGTCAAGTGAAAATTCACTAGTTACATTGATCCAACCATATATTACTCAGTTTAGGAGAATTAATACAGACTATTAAAACTAGACGATGAAATACATAGTGACTTGTATCAATTTCATATGATAGGGAGGAAGGTCTAAGCCAGCACATAAAACTAACACTTCACAAGTATTTAATCAAGTATGACCATAAACTCATATAACAATCCAAAAAAATTAATTTCTTACTAGGTCGTTCTTATGAATCTATCTAATTTCAGATCAATCACAGTTCTTTTTTTTTCGAATTTCAAAACTATGATCAATTCGGTTGAAATGTTATATGCTCAAAGTAGAATTTAAGATTTTCCCACTCAGTAATTCTTTATCATATATCATCATTTTGTGAAATAGATACACGAATTAAGAATAAATAACGAAATTCTAAAATTCCAAAAACAAGCATGTTTATGTACAGAGAAGATTAGCATGGCTCCTGCGCAAGGATGACACGCAAAAATCGAGAAATGGTCCAAAATTTTTTGCCGGTCGTCGGAGGTGATGCTCTGGTCTGTGTATTTCGGCGATGACGGTCACACGAGATCTGTCGAAGTTCGTAAACCTAGTCGAATTAGTATATTGTGATTCTGTTTTACTTCCTTGTGTTTGGACTTAATTTGCATATGAAGTTTTATCAAAATCCCCAAATTCAAGTTTTTGCTAATTAGGTTTAGCCATGTGATTGACACAGTTTTTTCTCTTTTGTTTGGAATTCTCTCGTAGTTCGTTACAATTACAATCATTTTAGTTTAGATTGTGAATAGAGCACCGATCAGGACAAATAACTCAGCCTTCATTGCTATGATTGCTGATGAGGTGATTTACTATTTAATGTTTCACTAATAATCAATATGCTTTCATATCATCTGTTACCGAAAATGAGTGGATATCAAGATTAGGTTAAAAGGTTAGCACGTAGCAGACTGTTGTCGCACTTTATTTTTATTCTATATGTGTATTAGTATTAGTTGCTTTCATTTGATTTGAATCTTGCTGTTTTGCCGTCATATTTTCTTGCTACCATGATTCAATTTATGTTTTCTTTTATGTCGAAACGAGTGTCTATCTTTATGAACCTCTCTACCCCACAAAGGTAATGATAAGTTCTTGTAATTCCCCTACCTTCCTAGACCTCACTTGTGGGATTATATTGGGTATGTTGTTGTTAAACGTATATGATAGTGTATCTTCAATATCACCATCAAATCTATCTAAGTACCTAGCATCTACACAGGGTAGTAATTCAGAGTTCGCAATACATAGCTTAGTCTTGGTTTTATTCTTCCTCTCATGTGCACCTCTTGGACAACCTGTTTTGCCAGCATTGCAGGGGTTCTTGTTATCTTTTGGAAATTCGTAGGTTCCTCTCCTGCCAAATAAGATAACACTTGCAGCCAGTGCCATCCTATTTAACTCAGCTCTTGCTTGTTTGCCTTTGCATTGGGCATTTACCCAAGTTATTTCCTCTTCCCAACAGAGTTTTCCAACAGAGTTTCCTTCTGCCACACTTGAGATGAGAACAGACACCGAAAAATTATACGATTATGGCTCTCATCTTCAGTTCCACATAGGACACAGTGAACATCTTCTACCCCATGTTGCTAGCCGATCCCTTGTGAGCAGCCTGTTTTGTATAATATGAAAATCCACTTAGGACAAGATGCATTGTTACAACTCAGACTCATCCACTTTACCTTCTGGTAATCTCCTCTAAGAGTTATATAGAAAATTTATCAATCTGGTTGACATAATAACCTCTAGTTCTTTGTGCATTCGGAGTATTTTCCTCACCATCCATGAAGCTTGAGGTGACAGAACACCCCATAAGGTCCCTTGTTTCCCATAGTACATATGAACCCATTTCACCTATAGTAACTTTTTTAATACTCAAAACTCCATTGTAACTTGCTTATTGCAGTCTTATTCCATGTTTGGAGATACAGTTGCTCATAGTTGCTCCCATGCAATCAAAGCCTTCCTGGATCCATCTACCCCTCCTGTCCATAGAAATGTCCTGCATAATATTTTAATACATTTTCTTATTGTTGATTCTAAAAAACTACAAAGTGGAAATAGTAGGTATCAAGTATACTGGTAGTGTAATGGCCCCTTATAGACAAGTCATGCTCTTTTAACTTATTGCAATTACAGGGAAGTTGGAATTTTTGAATTCATATTCTCATTAGCGTACTTACAAACTTCATAATGTAATATACAATCAGTGGATTTTTACTAGCAGGAGTTGGCAACTTTGATTTGAGGAGGAAAACTAACTATACTATTGTCGATTCAAGTATGTTCTCAACTTTTTCTTCTCTATAATATTGAGATTTCATAACTGAAAAATTTATGGAAGAAAGAAAATCGAGGTTGCTTGATTAGGATTGTCAAGTCCTTGATAGTGATGGAGCTTTTACATTTTGTGTCACTCTAATTTGTTCTTTTTTAAGAAAGAATGTAATGTATATTTCCGTTTCTTATAGTTTAGATATAACAGAGAAGGAGATTGAAGATGCTTTTAAAGAATTCACCACAATGGAGGACATTGCGATAGCATTAATCAGCAAATATGTGAGTTTTTATTTTATTTTGCCTCTTGTTTATGGCGGCATCCATAACATCATTTCATCTGCTGGTTTTAACTTTGACATGGAGAATGACGAATAATTAGTATGTTAATGCTGATTGGAGGTAAGACGGCGTAGCTTTGAACATGTGAAGTAGCTCATCACAAAGAAAAACTTAACTGCCCTAGACCCAAAGGTAGCTTGATGTGAGAACCTGATTGAGAAGCGGGAAATAAATTTTAATCAAAGTATGATGTAAGAAGCTAAGCGTCGTAAAAAAACTTTTATGCGACAGTTCCACGACTTGCCTGGTATACTTGTATTTACAAAGCTGCCTCTGTGTGACCTATAAGTCATTGGTTCGAGCTTTGCAAGCAGACATCTACTTGCATTAGAGTAGGCTATATACATCACACCCCTTCCCCTTGGAAGTCTCACCTCCTAACGAGTCCAAACAAATTGGATCTTGGTGTATGACAAAACCACATATATTGGGCTTAATATTCAAGGCCCAGAAAAGATGGATTGAATCCAGAAAAGTCTTACCGCTTTTATTCCGCAGCCTTTAGCGCATAGCAGCCGACAGAGAAGATAGCTGGACGCAAGATATGTCCTTAGATATATACGAATCCACTTGAATAAAGAGTATGTAGAATAAATTACACCTTATTTTGAGTCATTGTATCTGGACGCACCAAAATCTGATAAGATTCGTAATATTACAACATAGATAGCATTTAAGTAATTAGGAGATTTCTATATGTTACCCTTAATCAAATAGTTCTGGACCATGGGCCGACCCCAACCTCCGATTAAGCCTCAAGGGTCAATAGCTTATATGAAAGTGGCTTATATAAGCCCTAGTTTTAAATAAGTTTGGAAATCCTATCTCAATCCTATTTTTATGACAGGTTGTGTTAGGCCGACCTCATGGGTTAAACCTATTTTGACGGCTCTAATCATATATATATATATATAAAAGTAAACCTTAGACCCGACTATGTGGCACCACCAAAAATCAGAATTCCCTTTTAAATTTATTTATTTCCAAAACTAGGCTTCCCCTTTCATGAAAAGTTGTGACTTTTATGAAAAGTTGTGACTTTGAAGAGTTGTGACTTCTATGAAAAGTTGTGATTTTTATGAAGAGTTAGGACTTTTATGAAGAGTTGTGACTTTGATGAAAAGTTGCGACTTTAATGAAAGTTGCGACTTTTATGAAGAGTTGCAACTTTCATGAAAAGATCTGATTTTTATGAAAGGTTGTGACCTTTTTGAAGGGTTGCAACTTTTCCAAATAGTTGTAACCTTTTTGATAAGGCACAATAAACATTTGTGCACACAACCCTTTTGTTGTCTATAAATAGGGGGATTCCCTCTCATTTTAAAACAACAAAAACTCTAAACCTCTTCTTCTTTTTCACTACTAAATATTTGTGTACTTTGTTGCTGTTGAGTGGCTTACTGATAATTGCTTATGTTACAGATCTTGGTATAATTTATTTAGTCATTAAATTATGCTTATGTTAGTAAGGATAAATGAAAAGATGTAATAAATTTCATTTTTCTTTACATTACTAATGTTTATTACGATGTAATCTTTTATGTGAGATAATATAGTGTTTTAGTTTTAATAAATGATAGATTTAAACTATTATTTTATAAGTTCTCTGATATAAAATTCTCTCGCGAAGCGCGGCTAATTTTACTAGTGGTTTGTATAATTTAAAGGCTGAATAATTGACAATACCTTGTTTGCTAGTACATTTTATTTGCACTCGAAGGGGGTTTATGGATTTGAACATTTCTCCTTGGAAAACCGACATAGATATGCTATATTAAGAAAATTTTATTGTCATTAAATTGTTCATAGCTTATTAACATAATGATTTTTAACAATCCATCACTAAATAGATTTAACATAGCTATGCGTGTATATACACTATAGATATCTCTTGACTCTTATACTAGAGTAATATAATCCAAATAAGATCAAAGAGTATAACACTATAATGACTAACCAAACTCAGTAGGAGGTCTTTTAATAGTGTACCCGACTTGGATTAGGAATCATATGTGTCAATAACAATGTATTTTGCTATTTAATTATCTAGATAATTTGTCCATAATCATTTTTTTCTAATAGTGTAATCAATCTACTATAATATCTTAAAGAGGGAAGTATTGAAAACACTTCTAAACTCAACAAGAATTATTAATTTCATCGTTGATGTAATACCCCGCTATTTGAAAGAACTAGAATTAGAAAACAAACCATCTTTTTTTGGAAATAATCAAATTTGGAAAGTTTGACCAAGTTAAGCTAAGTATGAGTTTTGAGTCAACTTCAAATGACCATAATCCCCAGCTCAGGATGAGTTAGGTGCACTACCAGATACCGTATAAAAGAACTTTGAATTATCTTTCTAATGCCACCGAGTTTGGCCATTTTCGAGGTTGTATGAGAGAGATATGCCAATTTGAAGTCGGGTCGTCTGCATAAGAAAAATCCAAACCTCATTTTAGAAGGGTATTATCATCTTTTCACTATCCAATTAATTAATTTCGTTGTTGGTAATTAAGTTGGGGTGTAAATTGATTTTGTTCAGTTTACGCTTCATCAAAAAAATTTAGGGTTTTGAGAGAAGAGAAAAGAAGAGGAGAAAAGCAAGGAATAGTCAACTTCTTGAAGTTAAGCTTGTGGATATCGCCAAGGGTTAATCCGTACAAGGTATGTGATATCACATAGCGTTAGGTTCCATTACCCACGCGCCAATCATGAATTATTTCATCGAATTTATGTTGTTGAAAGTATAGAAATTGAGTTCTTGATGGATTTTGTTGAAGTGCCTATTGGGTTCTTTTTTTTAAATTCATAAGATTAGATATAGTTTTGAGTAGATTCTTTCATATTTTGGTTATGTATTCAAATCTAAGTGTCTGGGAAAGGAACCAATTGAATCTAGAGGGTTTAGAGTTGAAACAACCAAAGAATTTCGTCAAATATCTGGGGAAAGGGGTGGGGTGTCGCGCCAGCCAGAGCGCCCCACATAGTGGTCGGTAGTATGGGATCTAGGGCGCTGCACCAGTGCGCCCCAACCCAGATCCTATAGTTTTGGGGCTGGCGCCTCGCGCCACTCAGAGCAGCAGGGTCGCTAGGTCCCCTACCTTTTTCAACTTTTTTTCGTTTCAGTTCTCGTGCAACATACCTAAGTTTTCTAATTGATATTTACACTGTATGATATGTCTAAACAACATGAAATCATCCATAAACATGAGATCATGAACCTTGAATCCATAATTAAATTCAAGGAAAGTTAAGAGTCAAGTCAAGAGAAGTTCTTAAAGTCTTCCAAAAGTCTTTTACAAATGTTTTAACTTTGTTTTAAGACTTGAGTTTTGAGTTGACTAAAGAGTAAATATTAAAGTTCATTTCTTCAAATAAGTATATGCAGACTATGTATTCCCAACGAGTAAAATGTTTTCACATTTAAACAAGAAAGGAAACACTGATTTCCAACAAAGCATTTGAGATAATTTTTTAGTAAAAGAGTAATTGTTTTCATGATTAAGCAAGAGACGAAGCTTTGATTTTTAGAGAGCCTTAGGGCTAGTTTTTCAGAAATTATCTCAAACCACAAAAAGAAGTTATGTATTTAAAACATATGAGCTAGTATATTTTTGGTGTAGTATTGAGCACCTATATGGGGGAGAGTTCAAACAACTAAACCATGTACCTATCATGGGTAGAAACGGGTCATACTCTTTAGATGATTCCTGAGTACTTTTTAGCATAGACTAATGGATTCACTTAGTAGTTAGGTTCTATAATCCTGAAAAGGTATATGATGGCCATGACAACATGAGGCAAAACATTATATCATCAAATAACTCTTAAGTGATGGTGTCGGTTAGAGAACCTCCCACAAAAGTATTTTGTATTCTTATATACACAGAGTTAATGGTATTTTTACATTCAAATAGAGTTTATATTGTATCTTTGCATGCAAACTGAGTTACTTTTGTATTTCTAAACACACAGACTTATTATCCATGTTTTAAAAGTTTTTCTTTATATTGCATTCCTATTATTGCTTTATATTAAGACGAGTTTGCTGATCTGAGACCATGTATATTCTTTCAATTCCTTTCAAGTTTATTCTTGTTTTAGAATTCCCCTCGCATGTTCGTACATTTAATGTATGATGTCATTTGGCTCACATCGTTGTTATGATGTAGATACAGGTAATCAGGATCAGCATCCAACGCATTGTTGATTCTAGTTGGGCTTCAGAGTTGTTGGTGAGCCTTCTAGCTTCCAGAGGATCCCTTTTACTGTTTTGTTAGTTAGTTCATTAGAATTTTGTGGGTCTTGTACCGATATCTATCTCAGGTTTTAGAGGCTTCATTGACAGTTAGTTATTCATCTGGGCTTATTTTTTAGACTTGAGTTGTCATCTTGGGTAGTTGAATGTTTCGTTTCGGCCAAAGTTAAAGTATTTTTTCAGATAATTTTCCCTAATTTATAATCATTCATCATGCGTTTATTTTTAATCTGACATGTTTCATTTTTGATGATTGAATGGTACTTTATATATTAAGATGTATTTTTATCGTATTAATATGAGTATAATTACAAATATTAGTATTTGTTGTGTAGTTTTTGTAAATCTTAATTTCAAATTTAGACTATGAAATTAGTTTAATTCAATTTAACTACGAAGTTGACTCTCATAAAATGAAAGACATATTTTTATAGGATCTCACACACATGTCAATATTTTTCAGTTTATAGAAGTTAAACACAAATCATTAAACATAACCATATCTTATTAGTTTAAGTGTAAATTTAATTAATAACATATTTAAGAATGATATTACTAGTTATAGCAAGACTTTCTCGTTTTCATACATAACATAAGATTTAATTTGGTGAATTTTGTTTAGGAACTACTGGAATTTCAAAGATCAGATGTTGTGAGTAGTATGGTGTATTGTTAGGACCGAAATAAGCAGGTATACATAATGCGAAAGCATGCAAAGCAAACCTCGAAAGACCACGAGTAAGAAGACAAACGATAAACACCCCGAAAGACACACAGATTTAACGTAGTTCGGTCAATCGACCTACGTCCACAAAGGAGATGAGGAATCCACAATAAATATGAGAGTACAAAATATAGAGAGAAATAACCTCAATCAGTTCACTCAGAATACAAGGACGTACAAAAAATTCTCACTCATAACCGCAACTCTCAAAACCCTAGGAATAAATTGTGAAAGTTGATTAAGTTTGAATGTTTGCGCCTTATATTGGTTTAGTTTTAGTTTTTTACTCTTTCAAATAATCTCTTACTAGATATATACATGCATGTCATTATGCCTGAGCTCCCATTTAGTTCATTTTCCCCATTTTTTCTTATAATTTGCTCTTTGAGTTTGCAACTCACTGTACTTAAGCCTAAGATACTTGCAGTGTTGCAGAGGGTACAACTTTTTTTAGTTGAGTTCGTACATCATTTGTTCACTTTTATGATATAGAAAATAATGCTTTTCTTTGATTTTGTGATGCAATCCGTGAAGCCAAATTAATGGCTAGAATGTCCGGAGAATCGGATGCAAAAATCTGATTTTGGAAGACGATGAGGTATTTTCACCTATAGTAATGACATCTAATTTTCTTCGCGTAATTATATTACTTCCCCTTATTTCTCAGAAAGCTATTAAACTTTACATGAGCAACAAATTAGGATAGTTCTGTATCGTGATGATATTGGACATTATGCAGATAAGCTTCACATACAAATTTATCGGTGCAGACTAGATTTAACTAGACAACACACATAGATCTTACTTGTTCACAAGCAATGAAGCTCATCAACTGATACCGACTTCTTACTCTAGCTCTCTAGATTTAATATGATTTAAATATCACATTGAATAATTTATTTTGCGTGATGATAGGGAAAAAATATATAAAGATATCCTATCAAGCCATACATTGGGAAGCTTCTCCAGGTCATCCACACCTCTCAACGTGATTTCTGTTCACCAAAAGGTTATCCCCATTACAGAAATTACATCACATGAATTCTATTTTGACAAAATAGAATTTACGTCCAATATTGTTAAGTATTAAATCACTATGATTTCAGTTGTACCTTCTGAGTTGATCTTATTGTTGCCAGTAGCTCCAAAACAAAATTGTTTCGTGTAATCTAGCCGAAAAATTCCTCTCCTTGAGAGAAGAACACATATTTGGCACAACCTATATGTTTCCTATATGTTTAGTAAATTCAATGGAAAAGTGACTCTTTTTACGGCAAAATTCAGGTATACTGTGTTCTTCTTCATTTGTCTGGTCACCCCAACTTCATTAGTTTGCATGTGTTTTGCTCTTGCCAGGAGTCGATCTTGATGATTTCTTTGAAGATCCACCTGATCCATTGACAACAACAACAAGAAGACCCTTTTGGAAAATCAGCTTAAAGACAACTCCTTTTTTCTTGGATCAGCTAAGAAACTCTATATGAAGAAACCATTTTCGTCTCAGAACTCGAAAAGCCGATCTAATGGTGTTTTTGTTGTTTCTGAGGTTGTTATCGACAACAAGATCAGTACAGACTCCTCACTGTCCAATATGGTACTTCCATTTTTTGTTTGTTTTTTATAAAAACAATTTCTTTTTGATAATTGTGTTGTTTGGGCAGCTTGTGTGCACCTAAGACAGATGGGAATGAGATTTTTTTTATAATTGGGTTGTGGTTCTTGAAACATTGGGTGTTTTGAAGTGGATTTCTGACTAATGTTTCAAGCACACCTCATTCAATTCTAGGTGCGAATGATTGTTAAGCACTATAATTAAAACCCAACAATTGTGTTGGGGTTGAATCTCACAGGGGTACATGTTCAAATTCAAATGTGATCTAACTAGCTATAGGAATAAATATTATCGGAAAAAGACATAACAAATCAAAGGGGTGACACGAATGTCAGATGGGGGTTGTGGTTTGAAATTATCAACTACAAAGCAGTGAAACAATAATGAGGTAACAATAAGGAGAGGAATTCGCGGGATATGATCGATTATAGATGAATTTTGATGTATGGCCAACTGAAACTACTAGTAAACAACCAAATATCAGTAGGTAGGCTAGACTATAATTGAAATAGCTTTCTCTAGAACAACTATTCCGCTTCAAGTGATTTTTCTCGAACATCAACAAGCATAGCAATTAAGAACAGCCGAAAACCTTAATACATTTTCTCTCTCGAGCAAAATGGGCAGGATTGGGTTTAGGATTCATTCTCTCGAGATGAATCCAAATTCAACCCAATACCTACAAATCATTAATCAATAACTTTGGTTATAAAACTTCTCTCTCGAGCAAGCAAAGAACACAAGAATAGAACAGCATCTGCAACTACAATTCTTAAATTTAACCACAATTACTGATTAAACCCACTTAAATATAGTATTTAAACTAGTAATTAACAATAACCATAAACTAATTCAACCCATCATCACATGATCAAACCCCAAGAATTGAGGTTTTAGACGAACATCATAAAAATATAAAAATTGTTATCAAATTGATTAGTCATCAACTGGGTAAGAGGAATTCAAGCTTTAAAATGCTCTAATTCGAATAAAATTTGAAACCCACTTGCAATCTCTCTAAATTGAGTCTCAAAATCTTCAAGTCTACTAAGAACAAAGAGAAAACTATTCTAGACTAAAGAGTAATAAAATCTACTCTAAGGTTTCATACTTAAAAAAAATCCAAATAAGTTGTTTAAAATATAATTTATATCTACCAAAAATAAGCCATGAAGGACCATTAGGCGAGGTAAGTCGGGTTCGCTGAACCACCCAATCCTCTCTTATATTGCCTTCTTGCTTTTGCACTCAGCACCCTCGCATCTTGTAACTTTGGGTGATCTCTCTTTGCATTGTGGAACTACTCGGTGATTCACTGACTGCTCCTTTTCGTCGCCAACTTGGTTTCTTCCTTCAGGGTTTGGCACACTGGATCTTTAGGCGGTCATATCAGCCAGTTGATGATACGCCGAGAGCTCTTGGCGATCTTCAGACTATCCCTTCTTCATTTCTTCATCTTGTTTTGTTCCTTTTTGCTTGTTAGTGTCCTTACTTTTCTCCTCGACCCTTGTACATGGAAATCAAGGCATTAACATAAGTTTATAACATAAATTAGGTATTTGAGGACACTAAATCTATCAAAACAAAGCCCTAAATGATTCCAAAATTTGGACTCATCAACACCTCTAACTTAAACTTTTGCTTGTCCTCAAGTAAAAGTCAATATCAACATTTCAAAGGGATGTCTCAAATAGTGTTTCATAAGAATCAATAATGAATGTACACAACAAAACTCAAGCTACTCATGCAAGGATTATTTGTGCACTCAAGATTCAAATTGTGATTCATTATTACCAAAGATGTTCAAGTTCACAATACTTGATTCAAATGCAAGTTCAAGCTCAAAAAAAATACTCAAATGTACTCACATCAAAGATGATTCCATATTCACACACTATTCATCAACAATTTCAAAGTCCCGGAATCACATACAACTCTCACACTCACAAAGATGAACACATGCATGACTTCACCCATAGATTTGCCCTAATTTTTGAATCAACATTCGTTTCAGCTCACTTAAGATCACAAAGGTCTTTTCAAGGCTTGTAACGGGGATGAGAGTAAGGCATGGTCATTTAGGCTCAGTGACTTCTATATTCATGAAGTATTGTTTGAACATCACTTTCTTCTCTTAAACATTCAGATATGCTCACAATCCACCCCATTATTCAACTTTGTATGAACTATCGGATACACCATTTCTTTTGCAATTCTCATCACTTCATTTCATAATTTTTTGTTATTTTACTTGCTTCTTTCTCTCTCTCTTTTTTATGGAAGGGTTCCATCTTTTTTTCAAAAACATTACTCAAAGGGAGATTTCTGACACTTCTTGATTTCCTTCTCTTTTCACCACACCAGACTAAGTTGGCTATTCAAACAAACCACACTCCAGAAAAGTTATGGGTGAATGGATTAAGAGGGATCACGATTGTTCAAGTTTCTTCAAAGAAAAGGATAAGGCTCAAAATATGTCAAGCAAGGTTCACACATCTCACAAGGTTTGCCACAAAAGAGGTGTATTGTCAAATTGTTTCACCACTTCAAAATTGTTGCCTGAGATCATTTCAAGTGCTTCCATCACTTAGTCAACCGAACCAACGGGGAAAATTATAGGTGTCATCATACACGATGTTCAAGGTAATCTCATCACACAAGGCATTGACACCAATATCAAATGAGACTCCACACTTTCTAGCTAGTGTGCGATGTTCATCACAAGAGACTCAATTGATAACTGGATAGTCACAACGAGATGCTAAAAATTCACACATTGTCTATGCACTTCATTGGCCTCATCGTAGCCGTACATTCATTGCATTCAATTAAGAGCATTATTCAAGTCATTGGTATTTCTCATAATCAATACTCAAATTCGCACAAGAATATCCACAATCACAAATAATAGGGGTAGCACAAAATTTTAAAAATAGGTGAAAATCATTTCCATTCAAAACAAGGAGCCACAAGCTCAACCATCTACAAGATTAAAATCAAAATCAAAACACACACACACACACACACACACACACACACATATATATATATATATATATATATATATATATATATATATATATATATATATATATATATATATATACACACATGTGTGTGTCTGTTATAGAACCCAATGCTTAAAAATTCAAAACAAAAACAAGAGGTGGGTATGGAAATAACTCACCCCACCCACAAAAGAAAGAAGTTGTCCTCAAATGCAACTAAAATAACATTTAGTCAATAAAAAAGATAGAGAGAGGGGTAAAGAATGGTCATGTCTACACAGTCGCTTCGTCTGTCGGGGCATCAGTTATCGGGGTCACACTTGGGTCTGGGGATTAGTACCCAGAGTAGCATCAAAGGTAGATACACTAGATCCATCGATAGTAATGTATCTCAAAGAGATCTGGACAACAACATGTACCATAGCCTCATCTACCTCATTAGTCTCAGCATCGAACAACCTCATCATCAGCTCTAACCTCATCTCTGGTGGTAGCCTGAGGCACATAAGAATGAGCTGAAATATCGATGCTCATGTCATGAGGGATTTTAACAGTCCCAAAAATCATTGACATGTCATCGGACATCAGCTGAGCAACATCTTTCCTCAACTCTGCAATTGCGGCCTTCAAGGTCGTTACCTCCTGAGTAACTCCCTAATCTTTCTCACACCCCATAATCCATGTCGTGAGGGCGTCAATAGTATCTCTAATGGGTTTCAAGGTAGCCGTGAGAGCACTCTCAATCATCCAAGAAATTGTGGCCTCTAGCCTGGACGCACATACATCAGCAGTATGGGCTAGGTGTCCCATCTATATCAGCATATCCTAAGTGAGTGGAGGTCGGGACATAGTACTAGTAGCAGACCTAGGAGGTAAGGCAGCAGTAAAGAAACTCGGAGTCATAGAAGGGACAAGACTAGGAATACCTGAAGGGCCAGTGATCGGAGTAAGCAATGTTGCCTCTGCAGGTAGTGTCTCAATATCAACAGCCGAGGATGTAACAACCGGAGCTGCCCTCTTCGTCTCAGCTTCATCCTTCAAATACTCGTCCTGAATACACTGGATATCAATAGAAGAGGTAGGTTTTACCTACACATCCACCTTCTCATCACATGGAACACCGACCCATGTGCACAGATCGGTGATCAACACCAAAAATGGGAGAGAAGTTTGCCTCTGTTTTGCCCTCATGGCCATCTCCTACTCGTTGATCGCACCAAAATTTAGTCTCTCCCCACAATCATTGCTCAAAGACAAGCCGCATTTGTGTGTCGGAGGATGGAATCATTATGGGATGGTATGATTGTATAACTAATAAATCCAAACCAATATCGTGCCACCACATTGAGATCTTTCTTCTCTATTGTCACCCCGAGCTCACTCCACTTTGGAATACCGTCAGAGAGTACATGGTACAAATAACTTTTCATCATCTCAAATGTAGTAGTCTTAATCATGTTCTGGTAGTAATCTGTAAAATTATAAGTGCAACCCAAGACGTCGTTTATGTTTTCACTGTCACACTTTAGCTTCTTCCCCCGAACAACCACGTAGTCCACTGTCTTGAAAGTACTGGCTTTCTTTTTGCCTTGTGGCACCAAAGATCCATAAGCTGAGTAGAACTCTCAGACCCAGTTAGGAATGTAGGCACCCGGAGGCTTAGTAAAGATCTCCAATTTGTAAGATCTGATGGTTTGCCAAATATCAGGATACTTTTCCTCCACCCATCTATAGACAGTTTCTTCTCCTTGATGATAGTCCACAGTTGTAACGCCCCTAAATATTAACTAGGTGAAACTAGAGCCTAACACGTGTGTCATGAGGTTTTAAAGTCTTAAAATGGGTTATAATGATGTTTATAGGCAGTGTCTAAAGTTTGGTGAAGTTTGGAGGTCAAACGTCTATGACGTTCGAAATGTTTGCCATGAAACGTGCTTGTGTTCGTTGGTGTGTTTTGACAAGTTTTGTGTGTTATTTTTGGTTGAAATTGATGTGAGGGGTCCTTAACATGTGTACAAGTATATTTTGGGTGGAAACGTCCAGATAAAACTCCCCAAGGACCAACCAAGGGGTCCTTGAGGAGGACCCAATGTGTGAGACAAGACTGTCCAAAATAGTCCCACATACGGAGGGCAATCGATGCCCAGTAGACCAGTCGACGCCCCGTAGGTGGAGGGAATTGGTGAAGACTTGGTCTAGGGAGCTTAAGCTTCCATTTTTGAGTCTCTGACCCAATCGACGGTTGCCAGCATGGACCGTCAATGGGTCGATGCCTCGTATGTGAGTGGCCGTCATTTGAGACCTCCGATTTTCTGTAGGGTTGTCACAACCCGAGACCACACCCTAGAAGTTAGGGCACAATCTCGGATTGCTACATGTGTACTCGACCTCTCGGAGGTCTCATACAAGCCCTTCATATCATTCATCGCATATACATAATGAAAAGTAGTGCGAAATTAAAACTTTTCATAAAACAATATCATAGTCTTAAAAACTCTTTCATATAGAAGTAATAGGAAATACTAAGTCTCAATCTCATCATCTTAAGACAAAAGAGTACTTGGGACACGGCCATTACGAAATATAAAGTATACTACGATATAGTCTATTACTTACTTCATAAACGAAACATAAAAGACATATATGCCATCGAGTCAAATGAGGACATACTTCAACTTCTCTTGAACGATCTTCTAAATCCAAGTCTTCTTCCCAAAAGCTCTTCACCTACCAAGAACTATATAGATAGATAAAAGCATGGAATTAGTACAACCACATGTACTAAGTATGACTTATGCATAAAATCATGAAAACGGACATTTATTGGAAATATGCATCTTTTCATTTAAATATCATAATATCATCATAAGAACAACATTTATCAACTTAGAAACACATAAGAAAACATTTAAACCACATATCATATTTTTAGAAGACACTTTCCAGTGACCTATATTCACTGTACAGTGAATTGCTTCACTGTTACAGTGAAGTACTTTGTCCTACCTTTTTAACACTTCCTAGCATGTAATATTCACACTAAAGTCATCCTAAGATTCACTTAAGTCACACAAAGAGAGACCGCCCATACACCCTCTCTAGATGTGCCTAAACGATCCTTAAGATT
Organism: Solanum sitiens; assembly: GCA_016801875.1. Lineage (NCBI taxonomy): Eukaryota > Viridiplantae > Streptophyta > Magnoliopsida > Solanales > Solanaceae > Solanum > Solanum sitiens. Next base: position 3,655,345 of record JABWTJ010000069.1, on the reverse strand, counting down.
ACTCATAATGAGACACATACACACCTACAATTCATCAACATACAAAACATACATAATATGACAATCTCCCCTACCAAGGCTATCAAACGACTTACTTAAGTATTCCTAGAAGAGAACGCCCATAAACCCTCTTCAAGGCTACCTAAATAATCCTTAAGACTTCCTAAGTTTAGATCATGTCAAACATAACAAGAAAACTTCCCTAACTAGAGTCATTCTCAAGACTTCCAAAGATAAGACATGAAGAGATCATCCTTTATGCCCTCTTCACACTTTAACTAAGGAATCCTTAAGTCACTCTAGATTAGGTATTCACCATTTAAATATTCTATATCATTAAGTCATTTGTTCATTAGTTCATTAAGACACATTCTTCACATAAAGGACATTCAAATGATGGTCTTGTACAAGACCTAGGGACTCTAACTAACATCTTCAAAGCCTATTGTGCAATGTCTAGATAGAGTCTCATACCACCACCTAAACCTCATAGAACTTCTCTAATGCTAATAGGTATCTCATATGATGAGAATAGGCAATAACCGACATAGACCATGGTAGCAAAACATGGAATCCGGAGTTCTATCCTACTCCGATGAGGTTGTTCTACTTGCCAATGGTAGAACTTAGACACATCCCATGTAGGCACATGGTTAAGGAAATATGAAGGGTATGCTTTGTAATCTAGTCTCATTCTTTAACTAGAACTACTTCTTTTACCATACTCACTGGTGCTAGCCTTCGTTCTCATAGATTAATTCAGACTAAGGTTCATACAAATGGGTCCCATATCATATTCATGACCCAATTACATTTACCATACCAAAGCAAGGTCCACTAGGGCTATCTCGCTATGGAGACAAGAAGCTCATCATGACTTTCCTAAGGATTGATATGATGTCGTTCCAGACAATCAACCTTAAGTCCATCATTCATTACATGAAGGATACCATTACGGGTTTCGGCTTCAAGTTTCATAACCTTACCACTTGGTTCAAGGTTTCACATAAAGGACCCTCTTATCATCATTCAAGGTCTCACCTAACATTCATTCATTCAAGACTAAGACACTTTAGGTTCCTAAGTCAAAACATCACATATTCATATTCATACATGCATCAAGTAAGGGACACAAGTCTACCTAAACAAGACACAACATTACATCAATTTAGCACATATAGCATATCATCTTTTAGACACTTAGGAATGACCCATAACATAATTTAGTCAACCTATTAATTACATTAACATCATCGACATAACTATTATAGACTCATATAGCCAAGTTAGGAACAACCATATATCAACTCTAAGACTACACACTTAACATATAGTCATAGCATAACATGATTACCTAAATATCATTAATAGACTTACACATACTTTCACATGTAAGTAGATATGATCATACTCACCAAATCAACAACACAAATATCCATATAACTTCAAGTAATGCCGACAAGGCCATGATCATTAATATACTTAAAATAACGCCGAAGGCCACATCAATTCACATAACACCGCCACCATAAGTGGACCAAACCTATCACAACAAAATTTAAGTCTAAATAACATTAATGAAAAGGAAATAGGGCAGCGTACCACCTCTTCATCCTCAACACTTCAAGCCAATACCAAATCATCCAATTCAATATCATAAGGCCCTTACCCATGGCCATGAACACCAATTCAATACCTAAACTATAATACTCATTAAAATCTAAACCAATTCATTATAGATTCAACAATATAAGACCAATTATACATAAAGTGAATACAATTCTTATATCATTAGAAAGCCAATAAGAAACTACACATGAATCCATAAACATTAGACCAATATCAAGTAACCCATAAATTAGTCAAAAAATAGGATTTATCAATTATATGGTTTCATAGGTTAGTTGAGTTAAAATCACCTTAATAAACACAATTCAATCACTAAACAATGATTAAAAACCATTAATGTAAGAACCCATGGTAGATCATGAAATGGTCAATTCAACTTTAGAAAACTTTAGAAAACATCTTCGAAAGTTGGGCTCCTAGATGAAACGAGTTTTAAGGATCAAAAGCCATACCTCAACAATGCTAATCCTCCAATTTGATGAATAATCTCCACTTAATTCACCAATCCAAGCTCTTCCTTGACTTTTAGCTTTAATGGAGTCTTGGGGAATTTCTAAGGGATTTTGGGGGTTTGATTTTGAAGAATGAAATCTTCTAAGTGTTAAAGACTTATATACACACTTAAAATACCCAAAATACCCTTAAGGAACCGTCAAACTCTTTATTTGGAAGTGGGGTGAAATTACAAGTTCACCCCTCAACTTATAATGAATCTGCGCAGGGAACCAGTGCCATCGACGGTTGGCAGTCGACGGATCGTTTGTCCACAAACGGACTGTACTGTCCTTCCGTCGTTGGGTTCAGAGACTCAAAATGGTCCCCTTCCTTCCCCATCCTAAGTACCTACTTGTGGTACCCATCTACGGACCGTCCTTTTGTCCGTTGTCTGGGACTAAGGCTTGTCCTTCGACGGTTGCCCATCGACGGGGCGTAGTCCACACACAGGTGGGTTCAGATGCTTGAAACTAGTAGCTTAGATCCCCAGTATAAGTAACAAACGACGTCCACCACCTATGGGCCGTCGACCAGACCACTGGCCGTCGATTGCCATCCGTAGGGGGGACTACCTTGGGCAGTTTTGGCCACCAACATGGGTCCTTCCTGAAGGACCCTTGGTTGGTCCTTGGGGATGTTTAACCAGACGTTTACAACCCAAACATGACCGTATATGATTTAAGGACCTCTCAAATGAATTTCACTCAAAACGAACACGTAAAACTCGACAAAACATGTCTAGACACACAAGGTCATTTCAAGGCACATCTTTCGAACGTCATGAACGTTCTTGAGTGTTTGACCTCCAAACTTCTCAAAACTTGACACACTACCTATATAAATCATATTAACTCATTTAAGGACCTTAAAACATCATTAATCACACATAACCACATAGAACCACATATGAGGCACTTAGGTGACTTAGTCGTCGAACGTCTTGGTCGTCCCTTGACGTTTGACTTCCAATGCACCTAATACTTTAGACACTTCCTCAGTACCACATAATAGATCATTTTAGGACCTTAGAGCATCATGACCACAATGTTAGGATCTAGTTTACCTATGTCATTTTCGGGATCTTACATTCTCCCCCACTTGGACAACATTCGTCCTCGAATGACACTTGCCACTCTCCGAACATTTCCAAGAATAGAGAATCAACTAGCAGCACATAAACAAACCATACAACTCACAATCAAGGATAAAACATCAATTTCACATAGTCATGATATTCACAACACAACAAGAAACTAGAATAAACTTTTATAACTTATTATGCTACAAAACTCACATGCTTCATTCCAAATAGTAAAAACTCATTTTATATTCATTATTATACTCATACAAATCAGTTATAGCCACATTACAACAATTTTAGACCAAAGAATCAATTATTCACATTTTCAAAAAATTTACAGTGAACAATCCAGTGCTACAGTGATTTTAGGCCAATTTTTCTAAAAATGAAATTTTAAGCAATTCATGATATAGACATGCTAATATGCAAGGTAACATCATATAAACACATTTTACAACATGCTCCTAGCTCAATAAAACACACAATGCAAGAAGCTAATGAAATTCAATTTCAACCAAACTCCTAAACATCATGCACATGCAACAATTTCTAGCACATCTATCTAGCCATACTCCCCACTTAGAAGGAACTCATATCACAACAAGAGAAAACAAGGACTTACCAACATCATCATCACTCTCATCCGGCTTCTCTCCTCTAGTACGGAGTGCATAGAAACGCCATTTTGTTGGAGCATCCTCCTTTGGAACACTGGGATCAACTTTCTTACCCTCTTTCCCACTAGAAGCAATGTTAGGACAATCTCTCACTTTGTGTCCATCTTTTCCACATCCAAAACAAATACCGGTACCCACTAGACACTCACCATAATGTTTCTTACCACAAGTGGCACTTGTAGGTTTGCCATTGTGAGAACCATCTCCTTTCTCAAACTTCACCTTAGCACTCCTAGATTCTTCTTTAGTGTGAACCCTCTTTTTGGATCTAGGTTGTACTTGGTCACTAGCAACACTCCTTTTCAACTTCCTTGACATCCTCCTAAGTTTAGACTCTTTAATTGATTGTGCATACACCACGAGTCTAGCCAAAGTCATATCATCATGTAGCATAGCCGTACGACATTCCTCCCTCACTAAGTCGGCTACACCCGTAACAAAGCGACTCATTTCATCCCTTGGATTAGACACTAGGGATGATGCATATCTAGACAAAGTTGAGAATTTCAAAGAGTATTCCTCAACAATCATATTGCCTTGCTTGAGATTGATAAACTCCTCTACTTTTACCTCCCTCCTCTCACGGGGAAAGTACTTACCAAGAAAAGCTTTCTTAAATACTTCTCACTCAATAGGATCCGACTCCACCGCTTGTTATCCTTCCATTGAGTGTACGAAATTTGAGACACATCTCTCAATTGATACGAAGCCAACTCCGCCTTCTCCCTAGATGTAACCCCCATAGCACTCAATACCTTGTACACACCATCAACGAACTCTTGGGGATCCTCATCTACCTTAGAGCCAAGAAAGATTGGAGGATTCAACCTCACAAAGTCTCTCAACCTAGATGTCATAGTTCTCTCCACAACATTCACCCTAGGCACCATACTCAAATTGATTGGAGTAGTCACGGGTTGGGCTATAGCAAGCAAAGCATCTCTAATCTCCCTATTAGACATCTCCGACACCTCATTACCTCTTTCTACATTAGGGGCATGATCACCTCGAGGAGGCACTTGAGTGCCTTGAGCACCTTGGACACCTTGCCCATCTTGAAGAACTTTCTCAACTTGCTCAACTTGGAGAGGAGCTTCCTCATTCACCCTTCCCTCTTTCAACCTTCTAGCGGTCATCCTTCTAGTATTCATCTCCTAGAAACACAAGGAAACACATTTAGAAGGATACTCATAACATTTACTCTACCACACGACATAGGAATAGAAAAGAAGGGAAACTCTATCGTCCTATAGCCTCTCGCCCATAGATGTGTCGCGACTCACACCGATGGTCAAGACACTACTAGACGTGACTTGATGATACTTTTTGATTCCTAAGACTACTTTCACTAACCTATGCTCTGATACCAAACTTTGTCACGACCCGATACCACACCCTAGATGTTACGGCACAATCTCAGATTTCAACATGTGTACTCGACCTCTCGGAGGTCTCATACAAGCCCTTCATATCATTCATCACATATACATAATGAATAGTAGTGCGGAATTAAAACTTTTCATAAAACAATAGCATATTCTTAAAAACTCTTTCATATAGAAGTAATAAGAAATACTAAGTCTCAATCTTATCATCTTAAGACACAAGAGTACTTGGGACACGGCCCATATGAAATATAAAACATACTACTATATAGTCTATTACGATACTTCATAAATGAAACATAAAAGACATATATGCCCTCGAGTCAAGTGAGGACATACTTCAACTTCTCTTGAATGATCTTCTAAATCCAAGTCTTCTTCCCAAAAGCTCTTCACCTACCAAGAACTATATAGATAGATAAAAGCATGGAATTAGTACAACCACATGTACTAAGTATGGCTTATGCATAAAATCATGAAAACGGACATTTATTGGAAATATGCATCTTTTCATTTAAATATCATAATATCATCACAAGAGCAACATTTATCAACTTAGAAACACATAAGAAAACATTTAAACCACATATCATATTTTTAGAAGACACTTTCCAGTGACCTATATTCATTGTACAGTGAATTGCTTCAATGTTACAATAAAGTACTTTGTCCTGCCTTTTTAACACTTCCTAGTATGTAATATTCTCACTAAAGTCATCCTAATATTCACTTAAGTCACGCAAAGAGAGACCGTCCATACACCCTCTCTAAATGTGCCTAAGCGATCCTTAAGATTACTCATAATGAGACACATACACACCTACAATTTTTCAACATATAAAACATACATAATATGACAATCTACCCTACCAAGGCTATCAAAAGACTTACTTAAGTATTCCTAGCAGAGAACGCACATACATCCTCTTCAAGGCTACCTAAATAATCCTTAAGACTTTCTAAGTTTAGATCATGTCAAACATAACAAGAAAACTTCCCTAACTAGAGTCATTCTCAAGACTTCCAAAGATAAGACATGAAGAGATCATCCTTTATGCCCTCTTAACACTTTAACTAAGGAATCCTTAAGTCACTCTAGATTAGGTACTCACCATTTACATATTCTATATCATTAAGTCATTTGTTCATTAGTTCATTAAGACACATTCTTCACATAAAGGACATTCAAATTATGGTCTTGGACAAGACCTAGGGACTCTAACTAACATCTTCAAAGCCTATTGTGCAATGTCTAGTTAGAGTCTCATACCACCACCTAAACCTCATAGAACTTCTATGATGCTAATAGGTATCCCATATGATGAGAATAAGCAATAACCGACATAGACTATGGTAGCAAAACATGGAATCCGGAGTTCTATCCTACTCCGATGAGGTTGTTCTACTTGCCAATGGTCGAACTTAGACACATCCCATAAAGGCACTTGGTTAAGGAAATATGAAGGGCATGCTATGTAATCTAGTCTCATTCTTTAACTAGAACTACTTCCCTTACCATACTCACTCGGTGCTAGCCTTCGTTCTCATAGATTAATTCACACTAAGGTTCATACAAATGGGTCCCATATTATGTTCTGACCCAATTACATTTACCCTACCAAAGCAAGGTCCACTAGGGCTATCTCACTATGGCAACAAGAAGCTCATCATGACTTTCCTAAGGATTGATATGATGCCGTTCCAGCCAATCAACCTTAATTCCATAATTCATTACATGAAGGATACCATTACGGATTTCGACTTCAAGTTTTATAACCTTATCACTTGGTTCAAGGTTTCACATAAAGGACCCTCTTATCATCATTCAAGGTCTCACCTAACATTCATTCATTCAATACTAAGATACTTTAGGTTCCTAACTCAAAACATCACATATTCATAGTCATACATGCATCAAGTAAGGGACACAAGTCTACCTAAACAAGACATAACATTACATCAATTTAGCACATATAGCATATCATCTTTTAGACACTTAGGAATGACCCTTAACATCATTTAGTCAACCTATAAATTACCTTAACATCATGAACATAATTATTATAGACTCATATAGCCAAGTTAGGAACAACCATATATAAACTCTAAGACTACACACTTAACATATAGTCATAGCATAACATGATTATTTAAATATCATCAATATACTAAGACATACTTTCACATGTAAGTAGATATGATCATACATCACCAAATCAACTTTACAAATAGCCATATAACTTTAAGTAATGCCGACGAGTCCATGATCATCAATATATTTAAAATAACGCCGACAAGACCACATCAATTCACATAACACCGCCACCATAAGTGGAACAAACCAATCACAACATAATTGAAGTCTAAATAACATTAATAAAAAATAAATAGGGCAGCGTACCACCTCTTCATCCTCAATACATCAAGCCAATACCAAATCATCCAATTCAATATCATAAGGCCCTTACCCATGGCCATGAATACCAATTCAATACATAGACTATAATACTCAATGAAATCTAAACCAATTCAGTATAGATTCAACAATCTATGAATAATTAGACATCAATTGAATAAAATTCTTATATCATTAGAAAGGCCATAAGAAACTACACATGAATCCATAAACATTAGACCAATATCAAGTAACCCATAAATTAGTCAAAAACTAGGATTCATCAATTACATGGGTTCAAAGTTCAAAGGTTACTTGAGTTAAAATCACCTTATTAACCATAATTCAATCACTAAACAATGATTAAAAACCATTAATGCAAGAACCCATGGTAGATCATGAAATAGGTCAATTCAACTTTAGAAAACTTTAGAAAACATCTTTGAAAGTTGAGCTCCTTGATGAAACGAGTTTCAAGGATCAAAAGTCATACCTCAACAATGATAATCCTACAATTTGATGAAGAATCTCCACTCAATTCACCAATCCAAGTTCTTACTTGAGTATTAGCTTTAATGGAGTCTTGGGAATTTCTAAGGGATTTTGGGGTTTTGATTTTGAAGAATGAAATCTTCTAAGTGTTAAAGACTTATATACACACTTAAAATACCCAAAAGAACCTTAAGGAACCGCCAAAATATTTATTTGGAAGTGGGGTGAAATTACAAGTTCACCCCTCAACTTACAGTGAACCTGCGCAGGGAACCAGTGCCATCGAGTGCCATCGACGGTTGGCAGTCGACGGACCATTTGTCCACAAACGGAACGTCCTGTCCTTCTGACATTGGGTTCAGAGACTCAACATAGTTCCCTTATTTCCCCAGCCTAATTCCCTACCCACTGAACCCATCTACGAACTGTCCTTTGGTCCGCGGTCTGGGACTAAGGCTTGTCCATCAACGGTTGCCCATCGACGGGGCGTAGGTCCACACATGGGTCGTGCTGTCCTCCGTCGATGGGTTCAGAGCCTTGAAACTGGTAGATTAGATCCCCAGGCTAAGTACCAAACAACGCCCACCACCTACGGACCGTCGACCAGACCACTGGCCGCCGATTTCCATCCGTAGGTGGGACTGCCTTGGGCAGTTTTTGCCACCAACATGGGTCCTTCCTCAAGGACCCTTGGTTGGTCCTTGGGGATGTTTGCCCGGAATTTTCCAGCCCAAACATGACCGTATATTAGTTTAGGACCTCTCACATGAATTTCACTCAAAATGAACACGTAAAACTCGATTAAACATGCCTAGGCACACAAGGTCATTTCAAGGCACATCTTTCGAACGTCATGAACGTTCTTGAGTGTTTGACCTCAAGACTTCTTGAAACTTGACACACTACCTATATATATCGTATTAACTCATTTAAGGACCTTACAATATCATGAATCACACATAACCACATAGAACCACATATGAGGAACTTAGGTGACTTAGTCGTTGAACGTCTTGGTCGTCCCTTGACGTTTGACTTCCAATGCACATAATACTTTAGACACTACCTCAGTACCACTTAATATACCATAGACCTTAGACCATCATGACCACAATGTTAGGTTCTAGTTCACCTATGTCATTTTCGGGACCTTAAAAGGGTCTGAGCCAACCCAACGGTATTTTGGGGCTTTCACCTAGCCTCCCTAAAATTATTTGAGCAGTTTATTAAGGTTGTTTTAGGTATTTTAAATAGTATTATAAGTATAAAACCCCTATCTAAGTCATTATTCAAAATCAAAACCCCAAACCCCAAGGAAGAACTCTCTAGAACTCCATTGAAGCTTGAAGGGAGATTGGAGCTTGAAGCTTGGTTTCTCCATCAATTCTTCTCAATTTTCGTGCTCTAGCATCAGTTAAGGTATGGTTTTCATCCTTGAATCTCTTTTCTTCAAAGAGCCAAACTTCAAAGTGTTTTTTAAGACTTTCTCAAAAGTTGAACTTCTAAATTGTAATCTAGCCATGGGTTCTTGCATAAACATTTTGAATCGTTGTAATATGATTGAATTGATGTTAATTTGATGATTTTAACCTTAAAATTATATGAACCCATGCAAATCATTCAATCCTAGTTTTGACTATATCATGGGTGATTGGATTATGTCTCTATACTATTGAATTCTTGTGTAGTTTACTTTGGGCTATTGAATTATGAAAGAATTATGTTAGAATCATATGTAGGTTGTCCTAAATTGATGAATTCGTATTGTATTATCTTGGATTCATTGTATATTGAGATTATTGGATTGAATTGGGGATCATGGCAATAGGTCTTGAATTATAATTATGATTGGTATGGTCCACTTATGATGGCGGTGCTTATGTGTTATACTTGTAAAGATGTGGCCTCGTCGGCATTAATTTATGAATTGTGAAACAATGTGGCCTCATCGACATTACTTTATGAATTATGACTTTGTCATGTTATAACTTAAATATGTGAGTATTGTAAAGGTCTTGATGACTTATGTGTATATGTGAAGTCAAAGCATGAATTCCTTCTAGTTGATGATATGTATCTCTAGTAGGCTATAGTGAAGTCTTGTGTATATTACTTGATGTTGAAGTATGATGCTTCTTGATGGATTATATGAGACTTATGTGGATGATTCTATAGAAATGTATAGGATGACTTGCAAGTTTACTAAGTTGTCTCTATGTGCTTCTTGAATGATAAGTTCTATGTGATAATAGAAAGTATATGTGTCTTGTTTTGGTAGACTTGTGTCCCTTACTTGATACATGAAGAATATGAATATGAATCCTTGACTTAGTAGGCTAAAGTACCTTTGTCATGAATGTATATGTATGTATGGAATATGATCTTGAATATAGCAAAGAAGCTCATTTATGTGAAACCTTTTAGAAACAAGGTTATGATATCCTTGAAGTTGAAAGTCGTAATGGTATCCTTCTCGTGTGAATGATGGACTTAGGGTTGGTTAGTTGTAACGGCATGAAATCATCCTTAGGAAAGTCATTGATCTATCCTCTTAGCCATTGTAAGGCAACCTAGGGTAACTCCTTGGTAAGGTGTATTATGATTTGGTTATGAACTAGATATGGAACCTCTCCATCTACTCCTTTATTGAATTATAGCACCGAGTGAGTATGGTTGGGTAGTAGATCTAGTTAATAAGGAGGCTAGAGTACAAAGAGAAACTCGATATTCCTTAATCATGTGCCTACATGGTATGTGTCCTCGTTCTACCATTGGAAAGTAGAACAACCTCCATCGGTGTAGGTTGTGACTCTGGATTCCATGCCTAGCTAGTACGATCTATGTCGGTTATTTCCTATTCTCATCATGTGGGATACATGTTAGTGGTTGATAAGTTCTATGAAGTTTAGGTAGTGGAATGGGACGTTATCTAGACATTGCACGATTAGGCTTTGAAGATGTTAGTGTGTGAGTCCCTAGGTCTTCTCCAAGACCATTATGTGAATGTCCTTAAAGTGTTGAATGTCTCCTAAACGACTTAATGAACATAAATGACTTAAGTGAGTCTTAGAGTAACTCCAGGTAGGGAGATTAATAAATGAAATGGAAATAATCTTTTCTTAGGTAGTCTAAAGTATCTCTTTGGTGTGTGTGAAAGGATTGTATGGGCGGTCCTTTCATAACTCACTCAAGTGAACCTTAGAATCACCTTTGGTATGAGGGTCTCATGTGTATGTGTTTTGATGTGTTCATGATGCTATCTTGTGATATATGATTCATATGTGAAGTTAGTGTGATATGTGGGTTTCTATATTATGATATAAAGTTACCGTAAAAGAGGATGTTTTACTGTAAAAGAGCATATTTGACTAAAATGTCCGTTTCTCATGATTTTATGCATTATGTCATTCTTAGTACATGCATTGTACTAACTCCATACATTTTGTATATATCTAAAGTTGTAGGTGGAAGTGAGAAGCATGTTGAAACAAAGCTTGGAAACTAGGACTCTTTCAAGCAAAGTTGGGGTATGTCCTCACTTGAATCGAGGACATTGCTATATTTATATTTCTTTCATTAAAAGTATGTATTAGACTAAGTTTCTATATTTCAATTGTATGGGACGTGTCCCAAGTATTCTTGAGTTTAAGAATGGCGTATGTTGAGACTTGGTATTTCTATCATTTTATATGAAAGATGTTTTGAGATATTATTCATGTGAAATTTCTTAATTTCGCACTACTTTTCATACATGTATGCAATGAAAGATGTCAAAAGGGCTTGTACAAGACCTCTGAGAGGTCAAGTACGCCGTGTGATGACTCAAGAGTGCCATAACTTTTAGGGGGTACTTTGGGTCGTTACAAACTTGGTATCAGAGCATAGGTTATGAAGTAGTATTTAGGAATCTAAAAGTCTCAAAAAACCACATCTAGTAGAGTCTTGTTCATTGGTGTGAGTCGCGACACATCCATGAGCGAGAGGCTTTCTTAGAGAAGTACTTTCCCCGTGAGTGGAGGGAGGTGAAGGTTGAGGAGTTCATTAATCTCAAGCAAGGTAATATGAGTGTTGAGGAGTATTCCTTGAAATTTACTATGTTGTCCAGGTATGCTCCATCCTTGGTGTCTAACCCAAAAAATGAGATGAGTAGGTTTGTGATCGGTGTTGCCAACCTTGTGAAAGAAGAGTGTCATACGGCCATAATCCATAGTGACATGAACTTGTCTAGGCTTATGGTGTATGCTCAATCCATTGAGGAGTACAAACTTAGTAGGATATCAAGGAATTTGAAGAGGGGTGGATCCAATGAGCAAAACCAACCTAGGTTCAAGAAGAGGGCCCCAAACCATGATGGACCTAGTGCTCCTAAGGTCAAGGGTGAAGGTGGTAGTAGTTCTCAAGGTGTTAAGTCTACTTGTTGTACTTGTGGGAAGAAGCACTTTGGGAAGTGCCTAGTTGGTACCAGAAATTGTTTTAGTTGTGGTAAGGATGGACATAAAGTGAGGGATTGTCCTTCTATTGTGTCTAGAGGAAGGGAGGGCAAGAAAGTTCCTCCAAGTGTTTCGGATGGTTATGTTCCAAGAAAGAATCGTTTTTATGCCCTCCAGGCTAAGGAATCAAAGCCGGATGAAGATGATGTTGGTAAGTTATAGTTTTCTCTCTTTTGTTGTTATGAGTTCCTTCTAAGTGGGGGAGTATAGTGAGTAGTGGAGTTTTGGTTTGTTGTCTCTTCTCTTCTATTCTATTCAAGCTTGAGAGTTAGAATGTCATAGTAGCATGTTGCATTGTGTATATGAGTCTTGTTGAAATTGAACTTTATTGATTCCTTGCATTGTACATTTTATGAAGTTATGATTACTTTATAAAATGCGTTTATATGGTTTTATCTTTCATATTGTCATACTTTCATCATAAGTTGCTTAAGAGTAGCATTGTTGAAAATTTGAGCATGTTTACTGTAAGGTCTTGGCAGTTCACTGTAAGAATTTTTGAATTTTGACTAAATTGTTATTTTATTGAAAATGGTTGTAATGTGTATAAAATGGAGGTATATGAGCATGGTAATGTGTAGACAAGGAGTTCTCTCTATTTGAAATGAAGTATATGAGTCTCATTGCATGATGAGTCATAGATAAGTTTCTATCTTCTTGTTGTGTTTTGAGTCTCTTGAATATGTGAAATTGGTGTTCCTTCTATATATGAGTTTTGTATAGTATAGTATGGTTATGTTCTGCTAGTCTTGAGTTAATTATCTCTTGATAGTGTATAAAATAAAGCAAGTGTCATTCGAGGACGAATGTTGTCCAAGCAGGGAAGATTGTAACGCCCCTAAAAATGAACTAGGTGAAACTAGAGCCTAACATGTGTGTAATGAGGTTCTAAAGTCCTATAATGGGTAATAATGATGTTTATAGGCAGTGTTTAAAATTTGGTGAAGCTTGGAGGTCAAACGTCCATGACGTTCGAAAGGTTTGCCTTGAAACGTGCTTGTGTGCCTTGGTGTGTTTCGACAAGTTTTGTGTGTTCGTTTTGGTTAAAATTGATGTGAGGTGTCCTTAACATGTGTACGAGTATATTTGGGGTGGACATGTCCGGTAAAAACTCCCCAAGGCCAACCAATGGGTCCTTGAGGAGGACCCAATGTGTGAGCCAAGACTATCCAATACAGTTCCACCTACGGAGGGCAATCGACGCCCAGTAGGCCAGTCGACGCCCAGTAGGTGGAGGGCTTTGGTGGAGACTTGTATTATGGATATTAAGCTCCCATTTTTGACACTCTTCCCAATTGACGATTGCCAGCACGGCCCGTCGATGGATCAACGCCTCGTAGGTGAGTGGCCGTCGTTTGAGATCTGCAGTTTTCTATAGGGTTTCTGCCAACCCAACGGTATTTTGGGGTTTTCACCTAGCCTCCCTAAAATTGTTTGGACGGTTTCTTAAGGTTGTTTTAGGGATTTTAAATAGTTTTATAAGTCTAGAACCCCTATGTAAGTCATTATTCAAAATCAAAACCCCAAACCCCAAGGAAAAACGCTGTAGAACTCCATTGAAGCTTGAAGGGAGATTGGAGCTTGAAGATTGGTTTCTCCATCCATTCTTCTCAATTCCGTGTTCTAGCATCAATTAAGATATGGTTTTCATCCTTGAATCTCTTTTCTTCAAGGAGCCAAACTTCAAAGTGTTTTTTCAAGACTTTCTCAAAAGATGAACTTCTAAATTGTAATCTAGCCGTGGATTCTTGCATAAAACATTTTGAATCATTGTATTATGATTGAATTGATGTTAATTTGATGATTTTAACCTAAAAATTATATGAACCCATGCAAACCATGCAATCCTAGTTTGGACTATATCATGGGTGATCGGGATCATGTTTCTATACCATTGAATTCTTGTGTAGTTTACTTTGGGCTATTGAATTATGAAAGAATTATGTTAGAATCATATGTAGGTTATCCTAAATTGATGAATTCCTATTGTATTATCTTGGATTCATTGTATATTGAGATTATTGGATTTAATTGGGGATCATGGCTATCGGTAAGGGCCTTTGAGTATTGAGTTGGTTGAATTGGCTATGGATTGAAGTTGTGAGATTGGATAGGTGGTATGCTGCCCTAACTCTCTATATATTATGTAGTATAGGTATTGAATTATAATGATGATTGGTATGGTCCACTTATGGTGGCAGTGCTTATGTGTTATACTTGTGAAAGATGTGGCCTCGTCGGCATTACTTTATGAATTATGACTTTTTCATGTTATAACTAGAATATGTGAGTATTGTGGAGATCATGATGACTTATGTGTATATGTGAAGTCAAAGCATGAGTTCTTCTAGTTGATGATATGTATCTCTAGAAGGCTATAGTGAAGTCTTGTGTATATTACTTGATGTTGAAGTATGATGCTTCTTGATGGATTATATGAGTCTTATGTGGATGATTCTATAGAAGTATGTAGGATGACTTGCAAGTATACAAACTTGTCTTTGTGTGCTTCTTCAATGATATGTTATATGTGATTATGGAAAGTATATGCGTCTTGTTTTGGTAGAATTGTGTCCCTTACTTGATACATGAAGAATATTATATGAATCCTAGACTTAGTAGGCTAAAGTACGTTTGTCATGAATGTATATGTATGAATGGAATATGATCTTGAATATAGTGAAGAAGCTCATTTATGTGGAACCTTTTAGAAAGAAGGTTATGATATTCTTGAAGTTGAAAGTCGTAATGGTATCCTTCTCGTGTGAATGATGGACTTAGGGTTGGTTAGCTGTAACGGCATGAAATCATCCTTAGGAAAGTCATTGATCTATCCTCTTAACCATTGTAAGGCAACCTAGGGGACCTCCTTGGTAAGGTGTAATATGATTTGGTTATGAACTAGATATGGAACCTCTTCATCTACTCCTTTATTGAATTATAGCACCGAGTGAGTATGGTTGGGTAGTAGATCTAGTTAATAAGGAGGCTAGAGTACAAAGAAACCCTCGATATTCCTTTATGTGGAACCTTTTAGAAAGAAGGTTATGATATCCTTGAAGTTGAAAGTCGTAATGGTATCTTTCTCGTGTGAATGATGAAATTAGGATTGGTTGGCTGTAACGGCATGAAATCATCCTTAGAAAAGTCATTGAGATGTCCTCTTAACCATTGTAAGGCAACCCTAAGGGACCTTCTTGTTAAGGTGTATTATGATTTGGTTATGAACTAGATATGGAATCTCTTCATATGCTCCCTCATTGAATTATTCTATGAGAACAAAGGCTAGCACCAAGTGTGTATGCTTGGGTAGTAGCTCTAGTTAAGAAAGAGGCTAGAGTACAAAGAAATTCTCGATATTCCTTAATCATGTATCTACATGGGATGTGTCCTCGTTCTACCATTGGCAAGTAAAACAACCTCCATCGGAATAGGTTGTGACTCCGGATTCCATGCCTAGCTAGTATGATTTATGTCGGTTATTGCCTATTCTCATCGTGTGGTATACATGCTAGTGTTGGATAAGTTCTATGAAGTTTAGGTAGTGGAATGGAACACTATCTAGACATTGCATGATTAGGCTTTGAAGATGTTAGTGTGTGAGTCCCTAGGTCTTCTCCAAGACCATTATATGAATGTCCTTAAGTTTTGAATGTCTCCTAAAAGACTTAATGAACATAAATGACTTCAATAAAGGTATGTTAATGAGAAGGTATCTATCTAGAGTAGCTTTGAGGATTGTCTATGTAGGCTTGGAGAGGGTGTATGGGCATTTTTTTCTTGTCCTACTTAGGTGAGTCTTAAAGTAACTCTAGGTAGGGAGTTTAATAAATGAAATGGGAATAAGCTTACCTTAGGTAGTCTAAGGGATATCTTTTGTGTGTGTGAAAGGATTGTATGGGCGGTCCCTTCATAACTCATTCAAGTGAACCTTAGAATCACCTTTTGTAGGACCGTCTCATGTGTATGTTTTTTGATGTGTTCTTGATGCTATCTTATGATATGTGATTCATATGTGAAGTTAGTGTGATATGTGGGTTTCTATATTATGATATAAAGTTTACTTTAAAAGAGCATATTTGACTAAAATGTTTGTTTCTCATTATTTTATGCATTATGTCATACCTAGTACATGCATTGTACTAACTCCATACATTTTGTCTATATCTAAAGTTGTAGGTGGAAGGTGAGAAGAAGTAAAGCTTGGAAACTAGGACTCTTTCGAGAAAAGTTGGGGTATGTCCTCACTTGAATCGAGAACATTAATATCTTTAGATTTCTTTCATTAAAATTATAGTAATAGACTAAGTTTCTATATTTCGATTGTATGGGCCATGTCCCAAGTATTCTTAAGTCTAAGAATGTCGTATGTTGAGACTTAGTATTTCTATCATTTTATATGAAAGATGTTTTGAGATAGTATTTGTGTGAAAAGTTTTAATTCCACACTTTTTCATATATGTATGCAATGAACGATGTCAAAGGGCTTGTACAAGACCTTTGAGAGGTCAAGTACGTCGTGTGATGACTCAAGAGTGTCATAACTTTTAGGGGGTACTTTGGGTCGTTACAACAGTCCCTCGACCTTTAGTCCGTTGAGAGATCGAGGAGGAGGACCCTGGCACCTAGGTCCTAGGTGGATCATTAAACCTCTTAGAGCGCAATTCTGCTCTCCATGCAAGTAGATGTTGCTTGTCTTCAGGCTCAAAGATGGTTGCCTTAGAATCCTAGTGGTCTCGCTTTCTGATGTAGTAAGCTAGGGGAGTTCGGTTCTTCGGTTCGGTTTAATAAAATATTGATTTGGTTGTTCGGTATTCGGTTTTACAAAAGTGTGCACAATATTTCAAACCAAACTAAATCCGTTTGGTTTGGTTTTTCTACTTCGGTTCAGTTTAGTTCGGTGTTTTTAGATCAGTTTTTTGGTGTGAATAAAAGTATAGAGAGAATATGATAAAGTAACAATTGTTGTTCACTTCACACTTTAAACTTAAAAGTAACTACTAACAAGCTAAAAATAAAAGGTAAGAACATCAATTTGTTGTTCATACTTCAATGTAACAACATAAAATGATAAATTATAAAGTAGAAAGTAGAAACACAAAGTTGTTGCTCAAACTTTAATTAAATTGAGTTTTGTTTAATTTAGGGTTTACTATTTTGTTATTTAGATTTTTTGCAATTTAAGTTTAGGCTCTAAATATAAAAAATGGGCCAAGTAAAGTTAAAAGATGAGTAATATAATAACTATTTTAAAATTTCTTTAATAAAACTTTGGTTCTTCGGTGCATTGTAGTTTTGGGTCCCTTACACCGAACTCCGAACTGAAGAGCCGCAATTCTAAAAAAAGAACCGACCTCGAACCGAAATATTGAAGAACCGACACCAAAGAACCAAAATTTTTTGGTTCGATTTGGTTTTTTGGTTTTTCGGTATTTATGCCCACTCCTATAGTAAGGTAAGTCGCACAGAATCCCGCACTGTCTGAGATGATCTCTGGTAACTCAACTGCAGGTGCCTTGCCCTTGCCCTTTCTCTTTCCTTTCCCACCCTTGGTAGGAAGTTTGGTTGTTTTTGTTGTAGATGTTGTTGCATCCTTATTTATGTTTATTCCTTTTGCCCACTTGTTGGGAGGCATGTATCGACTTGATACTTTCGGTCTAGCCATTTCTGCAAAACACATTGCAATATTGTTAGAATTAATTCAAGAAAGCTGCAGAAATCAAGTTGCAGAAATACTCGTTGAATCACTTAGGCAATCCATATCGGGCTCCCCAGAAGGACTAGCTCAAAAATTTCTCAAAAATAAGGCATTTCAATGACATTCAAGGCCTTTCGGAGAATCAGCAACCTCACTCGATGAGCATAGACTAGTCCGCCGAATATTATAGTGTATTTTAGGGGTTAGAGGCGCAAAAAGGGCAATCAAAGGAACCTTCGACGAGCTTAGGCTTCCCGCCAAAAGTTACAGACTCAATTCAGACAAATCACAAAATTAAAGGCAATTTAAGGGGGACTTGGCGAACCGCGAACAGTTCGCCTAGCTCGACCCAGCTCGCCAAACTTCCCAACAAGCCAATATTCAACCTCGTTTCCTAAAATCAAGCCCGCAGCCCCCGAAAGAAAAATTAAACCTACAACTATGGAATTAGACTCATACCCATTAGACCCATGCCTTCAGGGTACTCGCATTTCCCCTGATTTGGCCAGAATTGGTCATTTGATGACTTTCACCCTTAGGAATAGCGTCAAACAATCCATAAGGGCAAATTACTTCATTTGTCTCAATTCGGGGTTACTCAGACCTCGACCCACTAAACCCAATAAAAATGAATCGCAACCCAACAACTTAGAATTAATTTTAGCGCATTAAACATATGTATTCTTCAATTTAAGAATTTACACACAATTATGAAACACAAAATAGGAAATTTAACCAATAAAACATCATTCAAGCAATCACCCAATCAACTATTGCATTTGAGATTTACCACTTAACTAAGTTATGGGTTTTGGAAAACCAATCTAAGTGCCGAATATAGAATTTGAAAATCTAAGTGGCAAATAATTCCAAAACCGAGCACGAGATCAAGAACAAAAAGCAAACTAAAGCAAAATATAGAAGATCTAAAGTGCAGGTGAGAATGTACGGGGTTAGTAAATAAGAGAATATTAAAGATTTTGAAATTTCAAACTGTTTGGAATTTTAATACCTTTAAGTTTGCGGCTCTTTTGGTGGTGTAAGTTGCCATACAGAACCACTTGGCGACGTGCCGAGTAGTAACTTCCCTCGCTGAGTTTTATAGGACTCCCAGTTATCTTGGGGTCCAAACGACGGACAAAATCAGGCGCGCTAACCTGTTCAGTTAATTAATTGGCACATCAATTTCTACAAACCTCCACCTCATGTTTTGTTGATCCAACGGCGGTCCAAGTTGGACTCGTCGACCTCTTCGGCGAGTCGTCGACTGGACTCTTTGGCTCGCCAAACTAAACAATCTCAAAAACGCTTCACTTTTCAACCTACATAATCAACACCCATTATTAAAAATAAAAATTAAAGCAATAAAAACTTGGGTCGCCTTTTAAGAAGCACCTTAGTTAACGTCGTGGCACGACGACGGTACCCAGTGAAGCTTCATTCTTTGGGTTTTCCATGGTATCACTAGGCAAACCCCCTTGTCGTCTTGGATTCAAATGCGATGAGATTTTACCCATTTGGGTCTCCAGTTGCTTAATAGAGACTAGGTGAGAGGTCACGATATGATTGAGAGTCAAAACATCCTATTTTATCTCTTTCAACACTTTGTCAGACCCTTTGACTTTGTTGAGAATGTGTGATAGCATATCTTCAGTCTGTCCCCCTTCAGTTTCTTTGGCTTTAGACGTTCATGGGGAGGAACATACCTATCCTTCTCACTCACTCTTTCTTTCCAAGTGGCGCTACGATCACACCATTCTCTGTCATAGTCTCTCCAACCCTCATCTCTATTTCATCATTGATTTCCACCCAACCTTGGGTAGTTTGTACAACAACCTCATCCTTGATTGGCTAGGAAGTTCACATACTCATTGTACAACGCTTAAACGTTTGTTTCATCGGGGTTCACTCCACCAACACCAACAATATTAACACTTCTTACACCAACACCCATGTCAATTTTGGCCAAGATATCTAGTCGGGCCATCATTTTAGCCATGTTTGGTCTCTCTCTTGATCCTTCTCGGTCTGCTCTTTTGTCATGTTATAAGTGTGATGATTGACCTGGTCTTCACGAGTGTACGGTGCCCTTTTTATCTTAGTCATGCAATAAAGGAGTTGGGACGCTATTGCATAGGGTTGTTACATTATACCACCGAAAGAAAGTTGATCAACAACTCATTTGTCTACTGAATCAATGCTTCTATAGAAATATTATAGCAACACATTATCCGGAAGTCCATGTGTTGGGCATTGAAGCACCAGCTTCTTAAATCTCAGCCATGTCTCATGGACTGGCTCACCTTCCGAGCATTTGAAACCTTGGATACCATCCCTTAGAGTCATAATCTTATATGAGGGGGAAAATCTCATTATAAATGTTGTGGTCAGCTCATCTCACGAGGTGATAGAGTCCCTTGGTAACTCGGCTAACCATTTAGTAGTTTCACCCATTAAAGAGAATAGAAACAACCTGAGACGGACCGATTCTTCTGTTATGTTCTTAAAAGAGATGGCCCACACACATCCATGAAGTTACTTCTATGCTCATTAGGATCTTCACGAGCCCCCCCCCCCCCAACAATCCTCTCAATTGTAGGAGATGAAACATTGTACTCATGATGTCAAAAATAACATTTCCTTCAGTTAGAGGCAAACGAATTGCACCAAAACCACCCAATTGGTTCGGATCATTGACATTTGGGTCATTGAAATCAGTGAGGTTCCCAATGTCATCTTGGTGGCCCCTTCGCTACCATTAATTCTCTTAACATTCATCTCATCCTCTGTTCAACACACACCAAAAAAAAGTAAATTGATTCAACTACAACCAAAAATATCACTATTCAACTCCAACAAATGAATTTTAAACGATACTACTCCCCGGCAGCGGCGCCATTTTTTATTAACGTTTCAAGCACACCTCATCCAATTCTAGGTGAAAACGATGGTTAAGCAGTATAAAAACCCAACTATTGAGTTGGGGTCGAATTCCACAGGGAGCGGTACGTGTTCAAATTCAATAAAGAATTACAAATTGTAACAACCCTAAAATAATGAATAAGCTAAATGCTTAAGGTGTCAAGAATGCTTGCGATTAGACCAAGGTTAATACGGATTGATACGCGTAGAACCAGACCTCAGAACCCTTACTACGACCAAGCCAACTAACTTGGGGAGTTAATTGAGCTTAGAAAAGTTGGAACCAACCATGTGAGGCTCACGAAATCGAAGATTTAATCGAAAGAGTTTTTACCGGACTTAAAAGAAGAAATTTTAAGTTTTGAGGGTCCAAGGGTAAAATGGTCTTTTCCAAGCCAAGGGTAATATTGTAATTACCCTGAGGAATTGATTATTTAATAAATTAATTTAATTAATTAAAAGAAATTCGGTTGGGGAGACCCAAGTGACCCATTTTTGCAAATTGGGAGCCACTCGGGTTCGAGCCCCACTAGAAGCAAGGATTTATCTTGCTTTTATTTGATTGGATAAATTAATTAAATTAAATAATAAATATTATCTGATTAAGAAAAAGAAAAATCAGAATTTTTATTTATTAATTTAGCAAGGAGTCCTAGTTTGACTAATTGCCAAACCAAAACTCCTATCTTAAAGCTACTCTCTCTCTCACGATATCTCTCTCTCACTTTCACCAATTACTCTCACGATTCTCTCTGCCAAAGGAAGGTGAAGAACTGAAAATATATCAAGAGTTCTTCACACTTGAAGAACTCACACGAAATTTTTAAGAAAAAAATACAAAGTAACCAAACGATAAAGCAAAGAGAGGTTGTTGTCGAGTAGTGTGGACGATTGAGAAAGCTTGGACTGATTTGTGGAGAGGATTTTGGGCAGCAAATTCGTGTTTGAACAAGGAAAATTAAGGTATGGGTCTTCTTACTCTTGGTCCCTTTCCCAAGAGACCCTTAGGATTCAGAATATTCAATCCGAAAACTAGGGTTGTTCCCCGTTGCATGTCCCTATCATTAGCTCCCATCAAATCATAGGTTGGTATGTTTGCTGGTAGAAATTAGGTGTTGCAATGTGTTTTCGTGATGAATATGTTCATGAACATGTATTTGGAATCATATGAATGACAAGCCTTGTTGCAGAAAATATGTGTGTGTATGTGAAAAAGTTTACTGTAAACTTACTGTAAATGAGTTTTGATTTATAGCTTCAAGTTTGATATGGTTTTTGTTGTCATTTTAAGTGTATAAACTTATGTAAATGATGATGTTCAATTAAGTGTAATGTGGCTGAATTAAATGATAAATTCTTGGCCAAATATGTCCATGAAAACGCACCTAAAGTACTCACTAAACACTACTCCAAATGCATGAACTTTTAACGTTAAAGAGTGGAGAAAATAGGCTGCAAAAAGGGAATCAAAATTTCCAGCTTGTGATGTTGATTTTGGGCAGCTTCTGGAAATTTTGAAGGAGTTTTAAAAGTGATTAAAATAGGTGAGGTCAAGGGGAATCGAACCCAAGACCTCACATGACCTCAAGGCTGAAATTTTTAAAAAAAAATGTGTTGGAGCTAAGGGGATTCGAACCCCTTAGCTGCTGCCCACGAAATGAATAAAAAAAAATGGGGATGGGGGGAATCGAACACATGACTTGTGGGAAGCAAGGAAGAGGGAGAATAAAGAAAATAAAAGATGTGAGGCGTGGGAATCGAACCCACGACCTCAAGGCTGGAACTAAAGGGGGCGAAATTAATTTAATAAAGCAAGTGAGGCTGTGGGGGTTCGATCCCACGACCTCACTGCCAATGCCCTCATCCTAGCGAAAATAAAGAAAGAAAAATATATATGGGGCTGTGGGGGTTCGAACCCACCACCTCACAGCGCTAGCGAAAATTTATTAAAAGTAAGGAGGGTGTGGGGGTTCGAACCCACAACCTCCCTACTTAGGAGAATTAAAGAATAAAAATAAAAGAGGCTGTGGGGATTTGATCCCACAACCTCTTGGTTTAGGTGAAGTGGACAATAATATGTTAATGAAAAATAAGAATGGGGTTGTGGGGGCTCGAACCCACAACCCATCGGCCAATTCAAGAAAAAGGTTAAATAGAAAAGTAATCCTTCAATGTTAATATTGTGATTCGACTTAGAGTTAAAATGTTATGAATATTAGAATAAAATCAATTAAAAATATAAATGATATCCAATTGATTCAAGACTTGGGATTCCTTACCCAAACTTCCGTTTGATACATAAGTCATACGTGAACAAATCATCCAAGAATAATGCCATCTACTTAGATCGAAATCAAGATCTTGGTATATATACAAGAATACATAAGTCTTGCACTATAAAATCTTAGGAATGTATGAGTCACATAATGAACTACGAATGAAGCCTCATGGCTTGTATGTATAGACACATAAGTCTAACATACGTTCAAAAGTAAGTGAACTTAAGATGTATGAAATGAAATGATGAACCCTAGAAGGGTTAAGTATGAGTGTAAAATACACTAAATGGCCAAGTGCATTGGCATATGATGGGATGAACAATGAAATGATGAAATGAACAATTAAATAATGAAACCCTAGAAGGGTTAAGTAAGGGTGCAAAGCACACCAAAAGGCCAAGTGCATTGGCATAAGACGAAATGAACATTCACATAATAAGAGGTGAATAACTATGAAAAGCAAAGGTGCTAATAATGATGAATGTGGTGACAACATGATATGAGGCTAATGTAAATGATGAGAGCAATCTCAAATGAGCCTAAGTAAATGTTACCAATACGTACTCACCTATGAGAGTGTAAGATAATGAAGAGACCAGTCTCCATGAACACTCTAATGAGAGTATTAAGCTTAACACACTCAATACGAATGATGAGATGAGAAATCATCTAATGAGCTATGATGTCCTCATAGTAGAAGCCAGCTTCCATGACGTATGAGATGAATGTAATGGAACTTTATACTGAGCACCGATAGACTAGCTATGAGCGGTGATGCCTTCTTTCGGGAAGGGCGGAGGTTCACGTAACTCTCATGAGATGAGGCTGTCCGTCTTGCCGGGTATGGGTCTCCTTATATCTCCTAGTCTTCGAACCTATACTGCCAATATAGGGATCTGGCGGGGTTAAATTCCCATGTACGCTAGCATGTCATTGGATCACTTTGGCCGGTGATTCCACCTCTTTTTGGTGTGGGGGAGACACTGGATTTCATGATGCTCACATGATCTATGTCGGTTAAAGTTAAAGTTCCCAATGAATGAAGGAGGCCAGCCTCAAATGATGCACATAATGAAATGAATGAATACCAAAGGTGTTAGGATAGGATAATCAAAAGGTGAGTTAGATTCAAGTAATGACATTAGGTCATTCTTGGTCATTGCACAACGAACCTAATGAAAGTCTTAAACTACATCCTAGGCATAACCGGTGGTTACACTGGACTATGAACGAAATGAAATAAAGTACGTATGAATGAATGAAGCAGACTCTGTGTTTGCTAATGAAGACTCCCTTGTTGAGGTCCCATATGTTGAGCCCTCATTTCTGGGATGTCTTAATGTCAAGTCCATGATTCCAAGGTCTCATGGCATATGAATGAATGATATGAAAGAAGTTATGTGCTACATCCAAAATGTACTGTATGCTATATGATATGTGCTATGTGTAAATATTATGTGCTGTGTGCAAATGTGAAAAGTATGATGATGTATGTTATTGTCATGGCATAACTTTCCTATTCCAAATCTGGAAAGCTCATTAACTTTCCTAATCCAAATTTGGAAAGATCATTTACCTTCTTAATCCAAATTTGGAAACTTTCCTAATCTCAATTTGGCAAGTCCACTGATTTGACTTTCTAAAAATCATGTTGTTAGAAAAGAGCTATTCTTTCTCATGCATGTCCTTGGTGTGTGCTTGCATATACCCATACTTAGTACAAGTGTGTACTAACCCCATACAAACTCTACTATTTTAGGTGCAGGCACAGGTGGACGGTAGAGCTACAGGATCATCGCTGCAGTTATCCGGTCGTCCAGCATTCATCCGGTTTTGGTAGGTCCTCATGCTTTCGAGGATGCTACTGTTTAGGTCCTCATGCTTTCGAGGATGCTACTGTTTATGTTCTAGCTTAGTTTTAGAGTTGAGCAAGTGGAGCATGTTCCACTAGCGTTTCTTTCTTATTTTATTCAGACTATGTATTGATGCCATTTTGGCAATTATACAATTAAGATTTATTGAACTATTTCTTTCATTTGATTATCTCTTAATGATTAGATGGTTGATGGTGAACAAATTACGAATGTATTAGAAATGTTTAGTAAACAATGTTTAGAAACAAAAAGTTTCAAATTTTCCGCTAAAATTAACCTATGTATAGTAAGAGTGACGTAAGTAGGCTTGTCTGCGACCTCTGAGAGGTCAACGACGCCGGTCTCATCTGGGGTCTACATTCCAGTCGTGACACAAATGTGATCAAACTAGCTATAGGAATAAATATTATCGGAAAAATACATATCAAATTAAAGGGGTGACAAGAATGTCAGATGGGGGTTTTGGTTTGAAATTAGCAACTACAAAGTAGTGAAACAATAATAAGGTAAATATAAGGAGAGGAATTCTCAGGATGTGATCGATTATAGGTGAATTTCAATATATGGTGATTGAAACAACAATAAACATCTAAATATCAGTGGGTAGGCTATATTATAATTGAAATAGCTTTCTCTCAAACAATATTTCGCTTCAAGTGATTTCTGTCGAACATCAACAAGCATAGAAATTAAGAACAACCAAAAATCTTAATACATTTTTTCTCTCGAGCAAAATGAGTAGGATTGGGTTTAGGATTCATTCTATTGATGTAAACCCAAATCAACCCAATACCTATAAATCATTAATCAATAAATTTTGTTCTAAAACCTCTCTCTCTCGAGCAAGAAAAGAACACAGGAATAGAACTGCATTTGCAACTACAATTCTTAAATTAAACCACAGTTACTGATTAAAACCACATCAATATAGCATTTAAACTAGTAATTAGCAATACCAATAAATTAATTCAACCCATAATCACAAGATCACACTCCAAGAATTGGGGTTTTAGCCGAACATCATAAAAAAGATTTTAAAAAAAACTTCTACCAAATCGATTAGCCATCAACTGGGTAAGAGGAATTCAAGCTTTAGAATGCTCCAATTTGAAGAAAATTCAAAAGCAATTTCTCCAAATTGAGTCTCAAAACATTCAATTCTACTAAGAATTGACAGAAAACTATTCTAGACTAAAGAGTAATAAAATGTAGTCTACGATTTCATTCTAATTTTTTTCTAAATAAACTGTTTAAAATCTAATTTATAGTCTCCAAATATAAGCCACAAAATTCCATTAGGTGACGTAAGTCAGGTCCGCCGAACCACTCGGTGAACCGCCCAATGCTCTCTTATATCGCCTTCTTGCTTTTGCACTCAGCATCCTCGCATCCTGGTAACTTTTGGCGATCTTTCTTTGCATTGTGGAACTGCTCAGCGATTTCTGAGTGCTCTTTTTCATCCTTGACTTGGTTTCTTTCTTCAGGGCTTTGCACACTAGAACTTTAGGCGGTCACATTCGCCTCTTGGCGACACGCCGAGTGCTCTTGGCAGTCTTCAGACTCGCCTTTTTTCATCTCTTCAGCTTATTTGTTCTTTTTTGCTTGTTAGTGGCCTTACTTTGATTTCAACCCTTGTACCTGAAATTCAAGGCATAAACATCAATTTATAACATAAATTAGGCATTTTGGAACACTAAATCTATATTTAAAAAACAAAGTCCTAAATCATTCCAAATCTTGGATTCATCAACATATGTTGATTTAGCGCTTGTATTTGGTTGAAATTCGTCATTTAATTTCTCTCTTACTAAAAGCATGTTGATTTTGTATGATTTTGGTGTGAATTTTGATATAGAGTATAATATTTACATACTTTGAAGCTGTAAGATTAGAAGCATTGCGTGAATTTGGATATTGAATAAGTGTTGTTCTTAAAACATGATTTACATATTTTGCAGCTAAATAAACTAATGTACAACGTTTTGTAATTGTTAGAGTGGATTAGAGTCTCACATTGGTTAGGGAATGAACGGGCAGTTTGTTGATATGGAATTGGGCAACCCTCCCCTCAAGATCTAGATTTTGGGTTGAGTTAGGGTCATGTGTTATATTTCTACATGGTATTAGTGTCATTTTTGTTGCCATTAATTTTCTAGACCATCCAAAGAGGCCAAGTGAAGAGGATCCACTGTCTCCATATAATATTGTGCGGAATTTCATGGACATGAGTTACTTTTCATTATGATTGAATTCTCTTTACCGTTGATACTTATGAAAAAAATCTTTACTAGAAATAGTCATGTCCTAAATTAAATAGGTTTGTGAAATACTTGGTGAAAATTGGATTGAAATATAAAGTTATTGCTTCACATGAGTAGCATGTCAGTCAGGTACTCAAGTAATATAATAAATTGCGAACAACAATTGAATTCTCACAAAGACTACTCAATTTTTGTTTCTGTCTTTGCAAGAGAATTATACCTCTGTGTACGACAAAGTGAAAGGAGACAAGACTCAACTACTTATTGTTTCAGCAAATGATTGAGCCATACATTTCAGGTGGAGGTGGGCAATTTATCTTTTCAATCTCCAAAGAACTACTATATACATTCCATTGTATGTGACTTGATTCATCATACGAAAAAATGTACATATTTAAAAACTAAATAAAAAGTTTTATAAGTCATCATGATTAACAACTCAAACTATTTTTAATCTATTTGACAAAGTCATGTTCAAAGAAAGTATCTTTGACTCTCTCAATATTAACTAGATCATAGAAGGGAAACCGGGTAGTATAAGCTTTGCATGACAAATTCATGTTCAAAGAAAGCATCTTTAACTCTCCCTACAAGAAAACTTATGAGAAGACTTTGATATTATACTACAGACAATGGCATTATATGGGATTCACAGGTGGTACGATTCTCTTTCTAGATCTGACCAACCTTTAACGCTCTGTTTGGATCATTGTTTCATAAAGTATTGTATTGTATTGTATTGTATTGTATTGTATTGTAGATACAATGTTTCACTAGACTGTATTGTTTGTTGTTGTTTAATAACATTTTAATTGTTTGGTTTGATTGTATCGTACTGTATTGTAATTTATAAATTTACTTAAATATCCTTACTAATTCTAGGGTAGGAGGTTTGACTAGAATTAAATAATATAAGGTAAAGGGTAAAATAGTATTTTGAAATATTATGTAAAGATATAATTGAAAAAAGAAATCAAGTAACAGTGGGAACTAACCAAATCGGTTGTTCCATAAAATAGGGGTTTTCATTGTTACGTAACAATGAATTAACAATGCAATACAATACATTTTAAGTAACAATCAAAACAAACGTTATAGGTATAGTAACGATACAATACAATACAATGGGTAACAACGATCCAAAGAGAGTGTAAAGCTTCATATGACATGAATTTACCATATGTATGTTCCAAAGAAATATGAAGATGGTTAACTAAAGAGCTTTAATGATCTCAGATCGGCTCTGAGATTTGTGTATTAGATGAGCATTTTTATTATTATTTTTTTTGTGTTATTTTATTTTGATATGTGAAATGTCGATATATTAATAAAGATATAGTGAAAATTAAAGTACTTCGTTAGATATACTTTGGCAATAATATACCTACATATTAGTTTTGTTGCATCTTTAGCAAGTGTATCAATTTTGAATGTTCTTTCCTTATTTGATAGCCTGAGATTTAATTTGTTTGATGTTAAACCTTAATATGACTTGACATCATTAGTTTTATCATCGCCATGTGCTTCAGTTTGTAACTAGATGTCTGAAACAATATGTTAACATTTTAGGATACAAGCAATGCAATTTTAGCGTTATGTTTTTATTTATTTTTTAAAAAGTTTTTAGCTATCCTTCATTGTTATATGAATACAACAAACACCTAAAATTAACGTCATCCTAAAAATATATAATGTTGGGCCCGTGCTGTAACACCCCGCTATTTGAAAATGCTAAATATAGAAAGAACCATTTTTAGAAAGAATCAAATTTGGAAAGTTTGACTAAGTTAAGTTATGTATGAGTTTTAGGGTCAACTTCAGACGTTCATTACTCCTAGATCAGAATGAGTAAGGTGTGCTACGAGATACCGAGGAAATATCTTTGAATTTTCTTTCCAATGTCATTGAGTTTGCTTAATTCCGAGTTCGTATGAGGGAGATATGCCCATTTGAGCTTGGGTTGTCTAGATAAGGAAAGTCAAAATCAGATTTTAAAAAGGTATTTTGGTATTTTCCATACCCAATTGATTTAATTCATTTTTAGTGAATTAATTAGGGTTAAAACTGAATTGGTTCAGTTTGCACACATGGAAATTCATGTTAGGGTTTTAGAGAGAAGAACTCAAGAGAAAGAGAAGAGGAAAGTCAAGATTCGTCATCTTCGTAAGAAATTGATTGCGGATTTTGTCAAGGATTTGATCCTATGAGGTATATGAGTTCACACAGCATTGGGTTCATTCATCCACACGCCAAACATATTTAATTAGTGTAATTTTGTCCTAAAAGGATTGAGAATTTGATATTCTTGAGTTGTGTTCTTGAATTGCTTTCGTTCTTGAAATTGGGAAGAGATTGAGAAGTTCATGAGAGTTAGATGTCAATTATTAGAATTTCATTGAGTTAGATTCTTGTGTATATGTAACGACTCAAACAATCGTTATTTAAAGAGAGCAAAATACGCAAGAAATTGGATTTTGTGACGCTACAGCGGAATAGATGCCGCTTGGCGGTGCTGCAATGGGGTAAGTTGTCGTTGCAGTGGGATCAGCGAGGCAGAATTTAATTTACATGAAATCCTTATTCTTCCATCTTTCTAAAAAACCCTAATATGTCGTAAATTACCCTAGAAACCAGAAAAGTTATTTCAATTTAGAGAAAGAAGGAAAGGAAGCTTTCTAGCATAAGGATGGCAAAATCTTGTGAGATCTTGGACAAATTCACCGTAGCGATTTCGTAAAAGCTGGAAAATAAAGTCAAAACTCCGTACAAAATTGCTTGGCGCCCAGGTAGGTTAGATTTTTATGTTGAGTAGCTATAAATCCATGATTACCTTGTAATATATGAATTCAACAGTATGAGTTATGTTTAGACTTTCGCGCACCGAGTAAATTCCATGGAAAGTTACTATAATTCAATGTTTATGGGGTTAGTGTGTGTTGAGATAGTAATGGCCCGAGATTCTTATTTGTGTTCTTGAATGGGTTCTTGTTAATTTATGGCATATTGTGACAAGTGGTTGTAGTCAGGGTAAAGAAAACGAATAACAAAACTTGATGAAGAACTAGGTTTTGGACTTGTGTAATTCCGTAGGAAGAAATCGAGGGAACCCACTATGTAATTAAGTATGTGACTAGCTGATGGTTGTGACTCTAATATGGTGTGATATACCATCCCTTAGAGTCATAATCTTATATGAGGGGAAAAATCTCATTATAAATGTTGTGGTCAGCTCATCTCACGAGGTGATAGAGTCCCTTGGTAACTCGGCTAACCATTTAGTAGTTTCACCCATTAAAGAGAATAGAAACAACCTGAGACGGACCGATTCTTCTGTTATGTTCTTAAAAGAGATGGCCCACACACATCCATGAAGTTACTTCTATGCTCATTAGGATCTTCACGAGCCCCCCCCCCCCCAACAATCCTCTCAATTGTAGGAGATGAAACATTGTACTCATGATGTCAAAAATAACATCTCCTTCAGTTAGAGGCAAACGAATTGCACCAAAACCACCCAATTGGTTCGGATCATTGACATTTGGGTCATTGAAATCATTGAGGTTCCCAATGTCATCTTGGTGGCCCCTTCGCTACCATTAATTCCGTTAACATTCATCTCATCCTCTGTTCAACACACACCAAAAAAAAGTAAATTGATTCAACTACAACCAAAAATATCACTATTCAACTCCAACAAATGAATTTTAAACGATACTACTCCCCGGCAGCGGCGCCATTTTTTATTAACGTTTCAAGCACACCTCATCCAATTCTAGGTGAAAACGATGGTTAAGCAGTATAAAACCCAACTATTGAGTTGGGGTCGAATTCCACAGGGAGCGGTACGTGTTCAAATTCAATAAAGAATTACAAATTGTAACAACCCTAAAATAATGAATAAGCTAAATGCTTAAGGTGTCAAGAATGCTTGCGATTAGACCAAGGTTAATACGGATTGATACGCATAGAACCAGACCTCAGAACCCTTACTACGACCAAGCCAACGAACTTGGGGAGTTAATTGAGCTTAGAAAAGTTGGAACCAACCATGTGAGGCTCACGAAATCGAAGATTTAATCGAAAGAGTTTTTACCGGACTTAAAAGAAGAAATTTTAAGTTTTGAGGGTCCAAGGGTAAAATGGTCTTTTCCAAGCCAAGGGTAATATTGTAATTACCCTGAGGAATTGATTATTTAATAAATTAATTTAATTAATTAAAAGAAATTCGGTTGGGGAGACCCAAGTGACCCATTTTTGCAAATTGGGAGCCACTCGGGTTCGAGCCCCACTAGAAGCAAGGATTTATCTTGCTTTTATTTGATTGGATAAATTAATTAAATTAAATAATAAATATTATCTGATTAAGAAAAAGAAAAATCAGAATTTTTATTTATTAATTTAGCAAGGAGTCCTAGTTTGACTAATTGCCAAACCAAAACTCCTATCTTAAAGCTACTCTCTCTCTCACGATATCTCTCTCTCACTTTCACCAATTACTCTCACGATTCTCTCTGCCAAAGGAAGGTGAAGAACTGAAAATATATCAAGAGTTCTTCACACTTGAAGAACTCACACGAAATTTTTAAGAAAAAAATACAAAGTAACCAAACGATAAAGCAAAGAGAGGTTGTTGTCGAGTAGTGTGGACGATTGAGAAAGCTTGGACTGATTTGTGGAGAGGATTTTGGGCAGCAAATTCGTGTTTGAACAAGGAAAATTAAGGTATGGGTCTTCTTACTCTTGGTCCCTTTCCCAAGAGACCCTTAGGATTCAGAATATTCAATCCGAAAACTAGGGTTGTTCCCCGTTGCATGTCCCTATCATTAGCTCCCATCAAATCATAGGT
Organism: Solanum sitiens; assembly: GCA_016801875.1. NCBI lineage: Eukaryota > Viridiplantae > Streptophyta > Magnoliopsida > Solanales > Solanaceae > Solanum > Solanum sitiens. The sequence continues at coordinate 3,622,821 of JABWTJ010000069.1, read as the reverse complement.
TGGTATGTTTGCTGGTAGAAATTAGGTGTTGCAATGTGTTTTCGTGATGAATATGTTCATGAACATGTATTTGGAATCATATGAATGACAAGCCTTGTTGCAGAAAATATGTGTGTGTATGTGAAAAAGTTTACTGTAAACTTACTGTAAATGAGTTTTGATTTATAGCTTCAAGTTTGATATGGTTTTTGTTGTCATTTTAAGTGTATAAACTTATGTAAATGATGATGTTCAATTAAGTGTAATGTGGCTGAATTAAATGATAAATTCTTGGCCAAATATGTCCATGAAAACGCACCTAAAGTACTCACTAAACACTACTCCAAATGCATGAACTTTTAACGTTAAAGAGTGGAGAAAATAGGCTGCAAAAAGGGAATCAAAATTTCCAGCTTGTGATGTTGATTTCGGGCAGCTTCTGGAAATTTTGAAGGAGTTTTAAAAGTGATTAAAATAGGTGAGATCAAGGGGAATCGAACCCAAGACCTCACATGACCTCAAGGCTGAAATTTTAAAAAAAAAATGTGTTGGAGCTAAGGGGATTCGAACCCCTTAGCTGCTGCCCACGAAATGAATAAAAAAAAATGGGGATGGGGGGAATCGAACACATGACTTGTGGGAAGCAAGGAAGAGGGATAATAAAGAAAATAAAAGATGTGAGGCGTGGGAATCGAACCCACGACCTCAAGGCTGGAACTAAAGGGGGCGAAATTAATTTAATAAAGCAAGTGAGGCTGTGGGGGTTCGATCCCACGACCTCACTGCCAATGCCCTCATCCTAGCGAAAATAAAGAAAGAAAAATATATATGGGGCTGTGGGGGTTCGAACCCACCACCTCACAGCGCTAGCGAAAATTAATTAAAAGTAAGGAGGCTGTGGGGGTTCGAACCCACAACCTCCCTACTTAGGAGAATTAAAGAATAAAAATAAAAGAGGCTGTGGGGATTTGATCCCACAACCTCTTGGTTTAGGCGAAGTGGACAATAATATGTTAATGAAAAATAAGAATGGGGTTGTGGGGGCTCGAACCCACAACCCATCGGTCAATTCAAGAAAAAGGTTAAATAGAAAAGTAATCCTTCAATGTTAATATTGTGATTTGACTTAGAGTTAAAATGTTATGAATATTAGAATAAAATCAATTAAAAATATAAATGATATCCAATTGATTCAAGACTTGGGATTCCTTACCCAAACTTCCGTTTGATACATAAGTCATACGTGAACAAATAATCCAAGAATAATGCCATCTACTTAGATCGAAATCAAGATCTTGGTATATATACAAGAATACATAAGTCTTGTACTATAAAATCTTAGGAATGTATGAGTCACATAATGAACTACGAATGAAGCCTCATGGCTTGTATGTATAGACACATAAGTCTAACATACGTTCAAAAGTAAGTGAACTTAAGATGTATGAAATGAAATGATGAACCCTAGAAGGGTTAAGTATGAGTGTAAAATACACTAAATGGCCAAGTGCATTGGCATATGATGGGATGAACAATGAAATGATGAAATGAACAATTAAATAATGAAACCCTAGAAGGGTTAAGTAAGGGTGTAAAGCACACCAAAAGGCCAAGTGCATTGGCATAAGACGAAATGAACATTCACGTAATAAGAGGTGAATAACTATGAAAAGCAAAGGTGCTAATAATGATGAATGTGGTGACAACATGATATGAGGCTAATGTAAATGATGAGAGCAATCTCAAATGAGCCTAAGTAAATGTTACCAATACGTACTCACCTATGAGAGTGTAAGATAATGAAGAGACCAGTCTCTATGAACACTCTAATGAGAGTATTGAGCTTAACACACTCAATACGAATGATGAGATGAGAAATCATCTAATGAGCTATGATGTCCTCATACTAGAAGCCAGCTTCCATGACGTATGAGATGAATGTAATGGAACTTTATACTGAGCACCGATAGACTAGCTATGAGCGGTGATGCCTTCTTTCGGGAAGGGAGGAGGTTCACGTAACTCTCATGAGATGAGGCTGTCCAGCTTGCCGGGTATGGGTCTCCTTATATCTCCTAGTCTTTGAACCTATACTGCCAATATAGGGATCTAGGCGGGGTTAAATTCCCATGTACGCTAGCATGTTATTGGATCACTTTGGCCGGTGATTCCACCTCTTTTCGGTGTGGGGGAGACACTGGATTTCATGATGCTCACATGATCTATGTCGGTTAAAGTTAAAGTTCCCAATGAATGAAGGAGACCAGCCTCAAATGATGCACATAATGAAATGAATGAATACCAAAGGTGTTAGGATAGGATAATCAAAAGGTGAGTTAGATTCAAGTAATGACATTAGGTCATTCTTGGTCATTGCATAACGAACCTAATGAAAGTCTTAAACTACATCCTAGGTATAACCGGTGGTTACACTGGACTATGAACGAAATGAAATAAAGTACGTATGAATGAATGAAGCAGACTCTGTGTTTGCTAATGAAGACTCCCTTGTTGAGGTCCCATATGTTGAGCCCTCATTTCTGGGATGTCTTAATGTCAAGTCCATGATTCCAAGGTCTCATGGCATATGAATGAATGATATGAAAGAAGTTATGTGCTACATCCAAAATGTACTGTATGCTATATGATATGTGCTATGTGTAAATATTATGTGCTGTGTGCAAATGTGAAAAGTATGATGATGTATGTTATTCTCATGGCATAACTTTCCTATTCCAAATCTGGAAAGCTCATTGACTTTCCTAATCCAAATTTGGAAAGATCATTTACCTTCTTAATCCAAATTTGGAAACTTTCCTAATCTCAATTTGGCAAGTCCACTGATTTGACTTTCTAAAAATCATGTTGTTAGGAAAGAGCTATTCTTTCTCATGCATGTCCTTGGTGTGTGCTTGCATATACCCATACTTAGTACAAGTGTGTACTAACCCCATACAAACTCTACTATTTTAGGTGCAGGCACAGGTGGACGGTAGAGCTACAGGATCATCGCTGCAGTTATCCGGTCGTCCAGCATTCATCCGGTTTTGGTAGGTCCTCATGCTTTCGAGGATGCTACTGTTTAGGTCCTCATGCTTTCGAGGATGCTACTGTTTATGTTCTAGCTTAGTTTTAGAGTTGAGCAAGTGGAGCATGTTCCACTAGCGTTTCTTTCTTATTTTATTCAGACTATGTATTGATGCCATTTTGGCAATTATACAATTAAGATTTATTGAACTATTTCTTTCATTTGATTATCTCTTAATGATTAGATGGTTGATGGTGAACAAATTACGAATGTATTAGAAATGTTTAGTAAACAATGTTTAGAAACAAAAAGTTTCAAATTTTCCGCTAAAATTAACCTATGTATAGTAAGAGTGACGTAAGTAGGCTTGTCTGCGACCTCTGAGAGGTCAACGACGCCGGTCTCGTCTGGGGTCTACATTCCAGTCGTGACACAAATGTGATCAAACTAGCTATAGGAATAAATATTATCGGAAAAATACATATCAAATTAAAGGGGTGACAAGAATGTCAGATGGGGGTTTTGGTTTGAAATTAGCAACTACAAAGTAGTGAAACAATAATAAGGTAAATATAAGGAGAGGAATTCTCAGGATGTGATCGATTATAGGTGAATTTCAATATATGGTGATTGAAACAACAATAAACATCTAAATATCAGTGGGTAGGCTATATTATAATTGAAATAGCTTTCTCTCAAACAATATTTCGCTTCAAGTGATTTCTCTCGAACATCAACAAGCATAGAAATTGAGAACAACCAAAAATCTTAATACATTTTTTCTCTCGAGCAAAATGAGTAGGATTGGGTTTAGGATTCATTCTATTGATGTAAACCCAAATCAACCCAATACCTATAAATCATTAATCAATAAATTTTGTTCTAAAACCTCTCTCTCTCGAGCAAGAAAAGAACACAGGAATAGAACTGCATTTGCAACTACAATTCTTAAATTAAACCACAGTTACTGATTAAAACCACATCAATATAGCATTTAAACTAGTAATTAGCAATACCCATAAATTAATTCAACCCATAATCACAAGATCACACTCCAAGAATTGGGGTTTTAGCCGAACATCATAAAAAAGATTTTAAAAAAAACTTCTACCAAATCGATTAGCCATCAACTGGGTAAGAGGAATTCAAGCTTTAGAATGCTCCAATTTGAAGAAAATTCAAAAGCAATTTCTCCAAATTGAGTCTCAAAACATTCAATTCTACTAAGAATTGACAGAAAACTATTCTAGACTAAAGAGTAATAAAATGTAGTCTACGATTTCATTCTAATTTTTTTCTAAATAAACTGTTTAAAATCTAATTTATAGTCTCCAAAAATAAGCCACAAAATTCCATTAGGTGACGTAAGTCAGGTCCGCCGAACCACTCGGTGAACCGCCCAATGCTCTCTTATATCGCCTTCTTGCTTTTGCACTCAGCATCCTCGCATCCTGGTAACTTTTGGCGATCTTTCTTTGCATTGTGGAACTGCTCAGCGATTTCTGAGTGCTCTTTTTCATCCTTGACTTGGTTTCTTTCTTCAGGGCTTTGCACACTAGAACTTTAGGCGGTCACATTCGCCTCTTGGCGACACGCCGAGTGCTCTTGGCAGTCTTCAGACTCGCCTTTTTTCATCTCTTCAGCTTATTTGTTCTTTTTTGCTTGTTAGTGGCCTTACTTTGATTTCAACCCTTGTACCTGAAATTCAAGGCATAAACTTGGACTCATCAACATATGTTGATTTAGCGCTTGTATTTGGTTGAAATTCGTCATTTAATTTCTCTCTTACTAAAAGCATGTTGATTTTGTATGATTTTGGTGTGAATTTTGATATAGAGTATAATATTTACATACTTTGAAGCTGTAAGATTAGAAGCATTGCGTGAATTTGGATATTGAATAAGTGTTGTTCTTAAAACATGATTTACATATTTTGCAGCTAAATAAACTAATGTACAACGTTTTGTAATTTTTTGAGTGGATTAGAGTCTCACATTGGTTAGGGAATGAACGGGCAGTTTGTTGATATGGAATTGGGCAACCCTCCCCTCAAGATCTAGATTTTGGGTTGAGTTAGGGTCATGTGTTATATTTCTACATGGTATTAGTGTCATTTTTGTTGCCATTAATTTTCTAGACCATCCAAAGAGGCCAAGTGAAGAGGATCCACTGTCTCCATATAATATTGTGCGGAATTTCATGGACATGAGTTACTTTTCATTATGATTGAATTCTCTTTACCGTTGATACTTATGAAAAAAATCTTTACTAGAAATAGTCATGTCCTAAATTAAATAGGTTTGTGAAATACTTGGTGAAAATTGGATTGAAGTATAAAGTTATTGCTTCACATGAGTAGCATGTCAGTCAGGTACTCAAGTAATATAATAAATTGCGAACAACAATTGAATTCTCACAAAGACTACTCAATTTTTGTTTCTGTCTTTGCAAGAGAATTATACCTCTGTGTACGACAAAGTGAAAGGAGACAAGACTCAACTACTTATTGTTTTAGCAAATGATTGAGCCATACATTTCAGGTGGAGGTGGGCAATTTATCTTTTCAATCTCCAAAGAACTACTATATACATTCCATTGTATGTGACTTGATTCATCATACAAAAAAATGTACATATTTAAAAACTAAATAAAAAGTTTTATAAGTCATCATGATTAACAACTCAAACTATTTTTAATCTATTTGACAAAGTCATGTTCAAAGAAAGTATCTTTGACTCTCTCAATATTAACTAGATCATAGAAGGGAAACCGGGTAGTATAAGCGTTGCATGACAAATTCATGTTCAAAGAAAGCATCTTTAACTCTCCCTACAAGAAAACTTATGAGAAGACTTTGATATTATACTACAGACAATGGCATTATATGGGATTCACAGGTGGTACGATTCTCTTTCTAGATCTGACCAACCTTTAACGCTCTGTTTGGATCATTGTTTCATAAAGTATTGTATTGTATTATATTGTATTGTATTGTATGATAGATACAATGTTTCACTAGACTGTATTGTTTGTTGTTGTTTAATAACATTTTAATTGTTTGGTTTGATTGTATCGTACTGTATTGTAATTTATAAATTTACTTAAATATCCTTACTAATTCTAGGGTAGGAGGTTGACTAGAATTAAATAATATAAGGTAAAGGATAAAATAGTATTTTGAAATATTATGTAAAGATATAATTGAAAAAAGAAATCAAGTAACAGTGGGAACTAACCAAATCGGTTGTTCCATAAAATAGGGGTTTTCATTGTTACGTAACAATGAATTAACAATGCAATACAATACATTTTAAGTAACAATCAAAACAAACGTTATAGGTATAGTAACGATACAATACAATACAATGGGTAACAACGATCCAAAGAGAGTGTAAAGCTTCATATGACATGAATTTACCATATGTATGTTCCAAAGAAATATGAAGATGGTTAACTAAAGAGCTTTAATGATCTCAGATCGGCTCTGAGATTTGTGTATTAGATGAGCATTTTTATTATTATTTTTTTTGTGTTATTTTATTTTGATATGTGAAATGTCGATATATTAATAAAGATATAGTGAAAATTAAAGTACTTCGTTAGATATACTTTGGCAATAATATACCTACATATTAGTTTTGTTGCATCTTTAGCAAGTGTATCAATTTTGAATGTTCTTTCCTTATTTGATAGCCTGAGATTTAATTTGTTTGATGTTAAACCTTAATATGACTTGACATCATTAGTTTTATCATCGCCATGTGCTTCAGTTTGTAACTAGATGTCTGAAACAATATGTTAACATTTTAGGATACAAGCAATGCAATTTTAGCGTTATGTTTTTATTTATTTTTTAAAAAGTTTTTAGCTATCCTTCATTGTTATATGAATACAACAAACACCTAAAATTAACGTCATCCTAAAAATATATAATGTTGGGCCCGTGCTGTAACACCCCGCTATTTGAAAATGCTAAATATAGAAAGAACCATTTTTAGAAAGAATTAAATTTGGAAAGTTTGACTAAGTTAAGTTATGTATGAGTTTTAGGGTCAACTTCAGACGTTCATTACTCCTAGATCAGAATGAGTAAGGTGTGCTACGAGATACCGAGGAAATATCTTTGAATTTTCTTTCCAATGTCATTGAGTTTGCTTAATTCCGAGTTCGTATGAGGGAGATATGCCCATTTGAGCTTGGGTTGTCTAGATAAGGAAAGTCAAAATCAGATTTTAAAAAGGTATTTTGGTATTTTCCATACCCAATTGATTTAATTCATTTTTAGTGAATTAATTAGGGTTAAAACTGAATTGGTTCAGTTTGCACACATGGAAATTCATGTTAGGGTTTTAGAGAGAAGAACTCAAGAGAAAGAGAAGAGGAAAGTCAAGATTCGTCATCTTCGTAAGAAATTGATTGCGGATTTTGTCAAGGATTTGATCCTATGAGGTATATGAAGCATTGGGTTCATTCATCCACGCGCCAAACATATTTAATTAGTGTAATTTTGTCCTAAAAGGATTGAGAATTTGATATTCTTGAGTTGTGTTCTTGAATTGCTTTCGTTCTTGAAATTGGGAAGAGATTGAGAAGTTCATGAGAGTTAGATGTCAATTATTAGAATTTCATTGAGTTAGATTCTTGTGTATATGTAACGACTCAAACAATCGTTATTTAAAGAGAGCAAAATACGCAAGAAATTGGATTTTGTGACGCTACAGCGGAATAGATGCCGCTTGGCGGTGCTGCAACGGGGTAAGTTGTCGTTGCAGTGGGATCAGCGAGGCAGAATTTAATTTACATGAAATCCTTATTCTTCCATCTTTCTAAAAAACCCTAATATGTCGTAAATTACCCTAGAAACCAGAAAAGTTATTTCAATTTAGAGAAAGAAGGAAAGGAAGCTTTCTAGCATAAGGATGGCAAAATCTTGTGAGATCTTGGACAAATTCACCGTAGCGATTTCGTAAAAGCTGGAAAATAAAGTCAAAACTCCGTACAAAATTGCTTGGCGCCCAGGTAGGTTAGATTTTTATGTTGAGTAGCTATAAATCCATGATTACCTTGTAATATATGAATTCAACAGTATGAGTTATGTTTAGACTTTCGCGCACCGAGTAAATTCCATGGAAAGTTACTATAATTCAATGTTTATGGGGTTAGTGTGTGTTGAGATAGTAATGGCCCGAGATTCTTATTTGTGTTCTTGAATGGGTTCTTGTTAATTTATGGCATAATTGTGACAAGTGGTTGTAGTCAGGGTAAAGAAAACGAATAACAAAACTTGATGAAGAACTAGGTTTTGGACTTGTGTAATTCCGTAGGAAGAAATCGAGGGAACCCACTATGTAATTAAGTATGTGACTAGCTGATGGTTGTGACTCTAATATGGTGTGATATACACGTGCTTTGCTTCGTTGTGATACTTGTAATTGTATGCATGTTACTATAATGGGTATGGATGTTTGAAAATAGATATGTGAATATTGATATGACGAAATCATGACTTGAATGGTGATCTTGATGTGTTATTGTAATGTGTGATTGGGATCGGCTGCCACGTTCTGGCACTCTAACTTGGACGAATGCTCTTTTACACCAAGTGTATCCACCTCTTAGCATCAGGTGACTAGTCGTTACTAGTGATACCTTCTGTGGTAGCCTAGTAAACTTGATCCTATCTTGTGGGATCCACAAGAGTATCCCACAGCCATTCCAGGTCCATCTCGCTAAGTGTGTCCTCAAACACCAGGTTTGGGACCTCTGGCACCTCTAGCACCTTATTGATAGCTGTGGCATTCAAGGGAATGTTAACTCCCCGAATTTGAATGACTGGGTAGGGAACATCCTAGCGTACGGTGGGGAGGATAGCATAGAACTTCCTTACCTAGGTATAATAGGCATCTGGGGGAGCCTCAGTCAGCGGAAGCCACCCAAACTCGACCAATAGATCATAGAAGGCAGGAGCCTTCTCCTCTAACTTATGAAGTATCATTACCCTCTCACAGCAAAAATAAGTATTGCTATAGTCATGGTGCCTCTCCAAAAAAATGGCGTCGGGAAACCGGATAAAGGGAGTGTTATCATCATTTGGACCATCCATTAAGGGTAACCTTTGGATAATAAAATAAGATATAACAATATAGACCAGTTGTGGAAGATTAAATGAGAAGAGGAAATTTTTGGACAAAGGGATGCAGGGCACTAGTCAGGGCCATCCCGCTACAGCGGCCCCCATCCCGCTACAGCGGGATGATACAGGCCGCTACAGTGGGATGTAGGCCGTTGTAGGAACCTTCATCTGGGACGAATGCCACACGCAAAAATGGCGTCTTTTCGTCCCAAAATCCCTGTTTTAATAGTTTTTCAGCAAATCAGAGTATATAAACTACCCAGAACACGAATTAGCAAGTATTTTAACCAAATAACCCCTAAATTATGTCTAAAATTCGTGTTCATGGCAAGAAGACTTTTCAACTTCCCCCACCCATTTTTGTATCGATTTGACCTTGTTTTAAAGGAATCCTTACACCCAGGACGTTGTATAAGTATTGGGGAAGTAAAGGAAGTAACCATGCTACGTTTTTCTAACCCATTTAGCAACCTTGTTCAAATTCGAAAATAACTACCCAATTCGATTATGTTAATTAGCAAGCAAGCAACAAAATCAAGCAAGGAAGTAATGAGAATGAAAATAACACGAGATTACCTGAGAATCGACGATTTGGAGAAGAGGGAATTGAGAAAAAATGTGAAGAGTAGGGGAGGAGTATGAGAGAAATTAAAGATTTTGCCCCTTTTCCCACCTTTTTTGTTGCCCAATCTTCCATCGGGATATGAGTTGGGAAATTATTGACTTAAATTGACCGGTCTTCTCGTGTCTCCCATTAGACTATCCTGGAAGCGTAGAATTCCTTTTGTGTAGTGTATTTTGACCCTCCGCTCTAGAGTGTGTATACCCTTTATGGTTTTTAAAACTTATTAGAAGTCGCAAACTCTCATCGTTCTGTGTGAGAGTCGTGCCACTAGTAGGGAGCGTCCTAAAGTGACAGCGTGTTAAAATCGAGCATCAGTCGTTCGGGGACGAACGAGTGGTAAATTAGTATCTATTGTAGTGAACCGAACCGGCATTATTTAAGGAGAGCAAAATCAGCATGAAAATTAGATTATGTCCCGCTACAGTGGGATAGATGCCGCTGGTGCGACGTCGCTGCAGCAGGGTAAGTTGCCGCTGCAGCGGGATCAGCAAGGCGGAAACTTATTACGAAAAAAACTTTATTCTTCCATCTTTCTAAAATACCCTAATAGGTCATACATTACCCTAACAACCCCAGAAAAATTATTTCAATTTAGATAAAGAAGGAGAGGGAGCTTTCTAGCATAAGGATGGCGGGATCTTGCGATATCTTAGCCAAATTCACCGTAGCGATTTCGGAAAAGCTTTAAAATAAAGTCAAAACTCTTTACAAACTGCTTGGCCCAGGAAGGTTAGGTTTTTATGTTGAGTAGTTATAAATCCATGCTTACCTTGTAATATATGAATTCAACAGTATGAGTTATGTTTAGATTTTCGCGCACCGAGTAAACTCCATGGAAAGTTGCTATAATTCAATGTTTATGGGGTTAGTGTTGTGCTGAGATAGTAATTGGCCGAGGTTCTTATTTGTGTTCTTGAATGGGTTCTTGTTAATTTATGGCATAATTGTGACAAGTGGTTGTAGTCAGGATAAAGAAAATGAATAACAAAACTTGATGAAGAACTAGGTTTTGGACTTGTGTAATTCCGTAAGAAGAAATCGAGGTAACCCACTATGTAATTAAACATGTGACTAGGTGATGATTGTGACTCTAATATGGTGTGATATCCACGTGTTTTGCTTTGTTGTGATACTTGTAATTGGATGCATGTTCCAATAATGGGTTTGGATGTTTGAAAAGAGACATGTGAATATTGATATGACGAAATCATGACTTGAATGGTGATCTTGATGTGTTATTGTGATGTGTGATTGGGATCACTGCCACGTTCTGGCACTCTAACTTGGATTAGACTTCCACGTTCTGACATACTAACGGGATCAGCTACCATGTTCCAACACTCTAACAGGGATCGGTGATAACGTTCAAATATACTTCTTGAAAAGAAATATAAACGATCGTATGCAATATATTTACCCAATTATGAGTCGGGGTCGATCCCACAGAGAATATGGAAGAATATTATCAATAGAAAATATTTAACTTGATAGTCGTTATATAAAAATGGGGGATTTTAAATTGAAATAAAAATAAAAGAAATAAAAATAGCTTTGAACTAAGTATTTATTTATATCCAAATTAATAAAAATAACTAGGAATGTATTCCCCATAAGCTCATAACGTTGTAATCCTAGTAATAGCAATTCTTCTCTAGTGTTATGCATGCAAAGTGATAAGTTATGTATCTCTAAATCCTTGGTCCGGCATCTAGAGAATTTCACCCCGTACCTTGGTCCGGCTACGTGTGTATAATTTACTAACCCTTACCTTTACTTCATATTAAGCATCATAATTGATGTATGGCTTAGTTATTACTTCGCACCAATCGACACTAGCCTATTAGATAGTTTATACTAAATCTACGTTGATAATTATTTTCTTATTATCTACCTCCTTGGTCCGGCAAGTAGCAACAAGGCGAGTTCTAACGCGTGCACTCGTTAAAAAGACTTCTAAACGAACGAATTATCAATACATGCAATAACCTATTTGAGAATTGCTTAATTACTATTCATACTTTGTTAATCGCTCATGGTTCCCACAAACCTAGTTGTGAAGCTTAGCTACTCATTATCGTAAAAACACAATCAAAAATTTATTAAAATAAATTTGTTTGTGTTAATCATAAAAAGTTAAGAACAATAGCTAAATTATATTTTTATTAATCACGAATACAAATAAATAATAAAGGAGAAGAAAGAATAAACCACACTTCTCCGACCTCCACAGCGGCTCTTACAAAGCTCCAAAGCTAGAAAAAAATTATAGTATGTCTTGTATCTTGTTTCTTGGCTTCCCCCCAAATAATAATTTTCCATGCCCTATTTATAGATGTAGAAAACCCTAAATAAAATAATTAAGTCCAAATAAATTAGCAATCCAAAACCAAAAAGAATTAGAGTGCTTTTTTTTGGCGTTTACTGTAGTCGGTCGTGAAGCGCTTGAACATTGCATTGAGAGACTGCCATGTGGCAGATTCACTTTTGCAATTCACAATGCAGAATATGCATATTATATATAAATATATTATTTTATTCACTTTAATCCATTAAGCTGCCTGCTTGATTTCCTTCTTCAATTTTTCATCTTTAATTTGTTTTAGCTCCAAACTTCTTCATTTTTCCACCAAATTAATCCTACAAATAAAATACACAATTTAGCACAATCCATAAAATTTATGCTCAAAATAGACAAATATAAATAATAAATGTGAGGTAAATAATGATAAAAAATGTGTATTTTGGCCTCACATCAACACCCCACACTTAAACTTTTGTTCGTACTCGAGCAAGCATTAAAGCTCATCTAAAAGAATTATACTAGCAATGTTATCACTTTGATTAATACAAACAATTAGGTCATATACCCATTTTAAAATATCAAGTAGACTTCTCAATCATTATGGAAGACATCTAAGTAAACAACAAACCTCTAACCTCCTAACTTGAAGGACTTTGAACTCATAAAATTTATGTTTGTTCACCTACTCTCATCAAAGAAAGTTAATAACATCACCTATCTATCATGAAACAAGTGCCCTAACAAAACAAAATAGTTCACACACTCAATTCAAAAGATTGAATATAAATTAAGGACTTCATATGAAGAACAACTCTCACACTCACAAATAAAATTCACATGTATGCACAAAGAACCATATGCTTGCCCATTATGTACATCTCCACTAATTAAGCATGCTTGAATAGAATCAAATAGGACTTTAACGGGTTGTAATATAGGCTAAGGGACGGGTAGAAAAAATATATATAATAGTGACTTCCACTTCCTTAAGCACTTTGCAATTTTTAGACTTCATCACCCATAATTTCTTCTCTTTATTTTCAGCCCTGTCTACAACAACTATTTCACTAGTAATTCTCATCATCACAAGAATGTTTAAGTCATTATCTCTTTTTTTTTTTTTTGATTTATTTTTATTTTTTATTTCCTTCATAATAGCCACCCTCGAGTAGCGTATTTTACATAAGTTAAGGTGCACGATGTCCTTGGAAGGACCAGGGACATCACACCACCGGTTGGGATGATCAGCAACCGGAGCGGGGACGCCAGTCTGGGGTGCTGGAGTTGAGTCAGCACTGTCAGCCTCATCAGACGAGGCATAAGCAGAAGCCTCCTCAGATCCGGAAGCCTCCACAAAGCCGGAAGCTTCCTCAGAACCGGATGCCTCCACGGAGCCAAACGCTCCCTCTGAATGTGCAGCCAACCCAGAAGGTGTGCCGGTCAGTATGCGCTCCTCGTCAGACTGGGAGGCAGTGACTACGCCGGGCGCCACCCTCGTGGGCGTGGCTCTGGTGGGGCGGGCAGCAGGGGTAGCAGTGCGGGTGCCTGGTGGCACGTACTCCGGGTCACGCTCATCATCTGACCCTATGATCAGCCGGTTCGACGGGTCGACTGACTTGGAACGCCCTCGTGAGTAGACACGGTTGTATTTAGGTGCCATTGTACCTGCAAAGAGAAGTAGTTAGTACTAGTGGAAGCAGCAAAACACAGAAAAGGAATGATAGTGCAGAAGTACAGAGTGCAGGACGGACCCATCGACTGTCCGTCGAGGGCACGACGGTCTGTCATGGGGGTCCGTCGAGGGACACTTAAAAAAAATTAAAAAAAACATTAGAAACAAAGGTTCTGATAGTGGCGACGGTTGTGCAGGACGGACCGTCGAAGGCACGACGGTCCGTCATGAGGGTCCGTCGCTGGACACTTAGAATAAATTTTTCAAAATATCAGAAACAAAGGTTCTGACAACATCGACAGTTGTCCAGGACGGACCGTCGAAGGGACGACGGTCCGTCATAAGGGTCCGTCGCTGGACACTTAGAATAAATTTTAAAAGCGTCAGAAATAAAGGTTCTGACAGTGTCGACGGTTATGCAGGACGGACCGTCGTAGGGACGACGGACCGTCATAAGGGTCCGTCGCTGGACACTTAGAATAAATTTTAAAAATGTCAGAAACAAAGGTTCTGACAGTGTCGACGGTTATGCAGGACGGGACGTCGTAGGGGACGACGGTCCATCATAAGGGTCCGTCGAAGGACACTTAGATTAGATTTATAAAAAATCAGAAACAAAGGTTCTGACACCGTTGACGGTTGAGCAGGACGGACCGTCGAAGGGACAACGGTCTATCGTAAGCGTCCATCGATAGACACTTAGAGTAAGCAAGGGAATTGGGGTTGACGGACCCTAACGACGGTCCATCGCGGGATCGATAGTCCGTCGACGAGGTCTCGTACTGACCTTCAGGGACACAGTTTTGCAGCCAATTTGGTTTCCTATCTTACTAATTTGAAGTATTCCTAGAAGCCTAAGTTTACCAAACAGTAACCCAGCATCCCATCATTCGTAGGGAATGAATTCTCCTAGTTTTAACATGCATTTTCGACAGCCTATCAAACCCTAGGTCAGGAACACAATCATGCAAACACACGCCATTTCTTTTTAACAAGACACCCCCATCCCTTTCAATTTCAGTGTTCTAAGGGACTTAGGACTTTTGTGTGTAAGTTTTAGCATGCAAAATGGTCCAATATTAAGTACCCAGACAGTTAAAAATCACGGTAATCAGGAATATTAACAAAAGTTAATCTAGCAGATCAGAACAACATACCTGACAACCGTAGTAGAGGAGAAAGAGTATGAATCACTAGAAGTTTAAACAGCAGTAACAACCACCACGAACACCGACCGACAAAGTAACTGAAGAAAATGGGAGATTTGGGAGAGAAAGGAATTCTTGGGATTTGGGGGAAGTGTGGGAATCTGAGGAGTGATTGGGAGTTAATGGGGTGATAAAGTGGGGGAGAAATGAGAGAAAATAGTGAGGGAAAATGTTTATGGGGGGTATGTGAAGAGTTGGTAACTGAAAAGTTTAAAAACTTTTAATATATAGCCGGACGGGTCGGGTCAGGTTGGTGGGTGAGGGATCGATGATTCCCCGTCGACGGACCGTAAGTGGGTCGACGGTCCGTCGACCCCTCCGTCGTCAGTACCCTAACTTAGAAAAATTGAAAGAACATACCTAGGCACGACGGATCCTACCGATGGTCCGTCGCAGCTTCGATGGTCCGTCGATTGGTCCGTCGATGGGTGCATCAGACCAGTTTTCTGCAGATTTTCTGGTGATATGGTCCCTGCACATTGAACACCCATTAAGCTAATCTTTTTGTATTTTATGAACACTTTTTAGACACAGACCCTAAACTACTCTCTAGCCAACACTTCTAAAAAAAAATAAAAGAACATTCAAACGAGACATTAAGTAATAAAAGCAAAAATAATGCAACTATTCCTAAAAAACCACGAAAGACCTATAGTTGGCTAGAGGATACATATTGGGTTGCCTCCTAATCAACGCTATTTAACATCGCAGCATGACGGAGGAATCTTGATTACTCAGACTTCATCAAGATGGTATGCCTCGATCACTTCATTCGTCGTTTCAGCATGCCCCAGATAGATTTTGATGCGCTGCCTGTTCACCTTGAACCTCACGCCCTCCTTGTTCTCCAACTCAACCGCACCATGAGGGAATAGTTAGGTGATCAAGTAGGGACCAGTCCATTTGGACTTGAGTTTGCCCGGAAACAAGCGCAACCTAGAATTGAATAAAAGCACCAAATCCCCAACCAAAACATCGCGCTTCTCAATCTTTTCGTCATGGTACTTCTTCATCTTTTCTTTGTAGAGGGCTGAACTTTCATATGCCTTGAACCTCTGTTCCGCAGCCTCATTCCAATCCATTTTCAACTTCTTCATTGCCCACATGGCTTTATGCTCTAATTCAACCGGTAAGTGACAAGCCTTCCCATATACAAGTTGGTATGGGGCCATACCTATGGGAGTCTTGTATGCTGTCCGGTAGGCCCAAAGAGCATCATCAAGCCTTCTTGACCAATCCGTTCTACTAGCATTCACCGTTTTTGCTAGAATCTGCTTAATCTCCCTGTTTAACACCTCAACTTGCCCACTAGTTTGAGGATGGTACGGAGTGGCCACATTATGGCAAACCCCATACTTTTCCAATAATACCTTAAATAGCTTGTTGCAAAAGTGGGATCCCCCATCACTGATAATAGCCCTTGGGGTGCCAAATCTCGAAAATATGTTCTTTTTCAAGAACGCGGTGACACTCTTCCCTTCATTATTTGCAAGTGCGATAGCCTCCACCCATTTAGACACATAATCGACTGCCACAAGAATGTACTTCATCCCATGAGAACTCACAAATGGGCCCATAAAGTCAATGCCCTACACATCAAACAATTCAATCACAAGAATGGGATTTAAAGGGAGCTCTTGCTTTCACGAAATGACACCATCTCTTTGGCATCTATCACATGCCTTGGCAAACTCATGAGCATCTTGGTGGATAGTTGGCCAATAGTAGCCACATTGCAAGATCTTGTGGGCAGTCCGGATACCACTATGATGCCCACCTACAGGCGAAGAATGGCATGCCTCCAAAATACTCAACATCTCAACTTCCTGCACACAACGCTGAATAAGCCCATCGGCACAACTCCTATATAAGTATGGTTCATCCCAAAAGAAATTTTTCACATCATGCATGAACTTTTTCCTTTGATGAAAGGACAAGTCCGGTGGGACGATATCACTAGCCAGATAATTCAAAAAATCTGCGAACCATGGAATCAAGTCTTGGGAGGCAGCCAATACATGCTCATCAGGGAAAGTATCATCAATTTTAGCCTTTTCACCTAACTTCCTCATTACTTCATCTTCTAATCGGGACAAGTGATCAGCAACTTGATTTTCGGTCCCTTTTCTATCTTTCACCTAAAAGTCAAATTCTTACAATAGTAATACCCAATGAATCAACCTCGGTTTTGCATCCTTCTTTGCCATCAAATATCTCAAAGCAGAATGATCAGTATGCACTATAACTCTAGTGCCAAGCAAATAGGAGCGAAATTTCTCGAAAGCAAAGACTACTGCAAGGAGCTCTTGCTCAGTCACGGTGTAGTTCTTTTGGGCTTCATTGAGGGCTTTACTAGCATAGTAAATGGGGTGAAGGATTTTATCCCTTCGTTGTCCCAAAACCACACCAAGAGCAACCCCGCTCGCATCACACATAACCTCAAATGGCTTACTCCAATCCGGAGAAATGATGATAGGTGCAGACACCAACTTTTCCTTTAGCTCACCAAATGCCTTAAGACAGGATTCATCAAAAGAAAACATACACTCTTTCTGAAGCAACTTACACAAGGGATGTGCAATCTTTGAAAAATCCTTGATGAACCTCCGGTAAAAGCCCGCATGCCCAAGAAAGCTTCTCACACCTTTTACAGAGATGGGTGGAGGAAGTCTCTCTATCACTTCAACTTTAGCTCGATCAACCTCTATACCCTTCTCTGAAATGCGATGACCCTATACAATACCTTCTTTCACCATGAAGTGACATTTTTTCCAATTAAGCACAAGGTTGCAGTCTTCACACCTTTTAAGAACCTCAGACAAATGACTCAAACACCGCTCAAAGGAGTCACCAACCACTGAAAAATCATCCATAAACACCTCAATAGTGTCCTCCACCATATCGGAGAATATTGACATCATGCATCTCTTAAATGTGGTCGGTGCATTACATAACCCAAACGACATTCTCTTGAATGCGAAGGTCCCATAAGGGCAAGTAAAGGTGGTTTTCTCTTGATCTTCTGGTGCAATAGAAATCTGATTATAACCCGAATAACCATCAAGAAAACAGTACCACCCCTTTCCTGCAAGTCTATCCAACATCTGATCCATAAAGGGCATAGGAAAATGGTCCTTCTCGGTCCATGCATTTAATTTCCGGTAAGCCATACACACCCTCCATCCAGTCACCGGCCTCATCGAAATAAGCTCATTTTTCTCATTGGGGACCACAGTCATTTCCCCTTTCTTAGGTACACACTGAACAGGGCATACCCAACTACTATCGGTGATTGGATATATCACTCCAGCATCCAACCACTTAATGATTTCCTTCTTCACCACCTCTTGCATAGGTGGATTTAAACGTCTCTAGTGCTCAATACTTGGCTTATGATCGGGCATGAGTTGAATTTTATGCAAACAAATACTGGGAGGGATCCCAATAATATTCGCAATAGTCCACCCAATAGCTCTTTTGAACCTTTTTAACACTTTCACCAAGAATACATACCTCAGATGAGGTGATAGAGCCTTAAGTTCTAATTTTGGAGCCTCCTCTATAGATGGTTTCGCGGGTGGAGACTCGCGATGCATCATATCTAACTCAAACTTCTTTGGCTTAAACCGAACATCACCTCGATCAAGTGCCGCGACTAATGACCCATACTCTTCAATGCAATCGCTATCAAAATTCATGATCACTGCCGCTAGTGCTTCTACACCCAGACGTTCTTCTATTTGTACCTCAGATGACTTTTCAACCCTGTAAAATATGGCAGATACCGATTGGAGCTCACCACTCTGCCTCATGGACCTACAAATGTTGAAAGTCACTTTTTCATTGTTCAACCGAAATTTCATTTGCCATTTCTCCATATCAACCAAGGCTCTACCCGTAGCAAGGAATGGCCTCCCAAGAATAATAGGCACCTCAAAATCGACCTCACAATCAAGAATCACAAAATCGTCCAGAAATATGAATGACTCCACCTTTACTAACACATCGTGGAATATCCCAATAGGCCTCTTCACCGTTCGATCGGCCATCAGTAAACATCGCAATGGGCTTTGGGTCACCCAAACCCAACTTCTTGTAAATAGAGTGAGGCATGAGATTTATGCTTGCCCCAAGATCACATAATGCTTTCGCAAAGTGTAATAACCCGATTGTACATGGAATAGTGAAAGCACCCGGATCTTCTTTCTTTTGCACTAGAGACTTTGTAGCAATAGCACTACAATGTTGCATTCTATCATCATCCTCAAAACTGACCGATCTTTTCTTAGTAACCATATCTTTCATGAACTTGGCATAACCGGGCATTTGTTTAAGAGCTTCTATCAAAGGGACATTGATGGAAAGTTGTTTCAACATGTTGATAAAACGTCGGTATTTACCATCCTCGGTCTTTTTCACTAACCTTTGTGGGAATGGAGGTGGTGGTCTAGGCATGGGGGTCACCTTTTGGGGTACCTCGGCTTCTTTCCCAGTTTTGTCTCCTAACTCACCACTAACCTCCACTACCTCATCATCACCTCTTATCACCTTTTCTACACCAGACGGCATCGGTGGGTCAATGGTTTGCTTACCACCTCGAGTTGTGACTGTCATACAATGTCCATCATTTTTTGGATTTTGGACAGTGTTGCTAGGAAGAGTGTCCGGTTGGCGTGGGTTCACAGTCGAAGACAATTGGGCCAATTGCAACTCAAGATGCTTAATCGAGATTGCATGTGTATCAACTTTCTGCCCAATACTCGCTAAGTCACTCATCAACTCTTTAGTGTGCTCATCACTAGCATCGAACCTCATCATCATTTTCTGCAACATATCCCCAACTCGCGCCATACTACCTCCACCGTCCCTAGGAGTAACTTCACGATTTTGAGGTGGAACATAGGGCCCACTCCTATCATTTCTATTACCATAGTTACCCCGGTTGAAGTTGTTGTTGCAGTTGTAATTTCCATCTCGGACATAATGACCCTCTCGGTGTAATTACCATAGTTCCGACCTTGGTTTCCTTGACCTTGGCGCCAATTCTCCTGATTGGAGCCTTGGGCGTTTGGTCAGAAACTCCCCGTCTGCTCATTTACCGCATAAGAGTCCTCCTTATAGTAATACTCATTAGTCGGCGGCGGTGGTTTAGACAAGTAGTTCAACGCTATTACCTTTTCTGCACCCCAGTGACATGTTTCAACACCAACCCAAGCTCAGTTCTCATTTGATCCATTTCCTCACGAATCTCATCTGTGGCTGGGTTGTGTGCGGATTGCACTGCAAAAGTGTTTCTCCCAGTATCTGACTTTCTAGTTCTCCAAGCTTTATTATTTTGGGAGATTTTCTCTAACTTCTCAGCAATCTCAGCATAAGGACACTCCCCATAAGAACCACCCGCTATCGTATCCAATACTGCTTTATTATTATCATCTTGTCCCCGAAAGAAGTACTCTTTCAGTGACTCTTCATCGAGCGGTGATTGGGGACACTTCTCAAGAACGAAGTGAACCTGTCCCAAGAACTACTGAATGATTCTCCCGGTAGTGCCACAAAGTTGTTCACCCTATCTTTGTGGTGAGCATGTGGATCCTCATAAGGTAGCCCCGAAAACAAACCTCTAGCGGTGAGCATTTGTATCAGACTACTAGTTACCACAAAAGTATGGCCATGTGGTAGGGGAGGCAAGACAAGTGGCCCGTCAGAGTCAGTAATGTTATCATATCCCCTATAATACTCTTGAGGGCGTGGAGCGGGAGATTGCCTCCGTATTTCACCTTCCCCACGATTTTCAGGTAATAATTGAGCATGAGCGTCAACCGGTGGTGGAATTTCTGGGTTGTAACCATCATCGAGAATACCCAAATTTCGGTTCATTTTGCACAGTGTACGCTCCAATTCAGGGTCGGGTGCAAGTATGGGTTCTCCTCTACTCCGCGTACTTGGCATACACAAAATTTAGATCTGCAAGAGACAAAAACAAAGAGAAAAAGTAAAATTAGGAAAATGTTGACTAAACTTCGGTAATAAGTTTAAAGTTAATCTAAAAACCACTTTCCCCGGCAGCGGCGCCAAAATTTAATACGCTCAAATTTACTTCTCGAAAAGAAGTATAAGCGGTCGTATCAAGTAAAGAACCCAACTATGAGGTTGGGATCGATCCCACGAGGAAAATGATTTAGACTTAAGTTTAACCTACTATTACTTCTATTTAGTCAAGTCCTTTCCGAAAACAAATAACAAAAAGGGGGTTTTAAGTAACGAATATAATTAGCTATTTCTAAATAGACAAGTTCAAAGATTTTATTTTTATCAAGTAATGAGAGTAACTAAGGCCTAAGTGTTCCCCATAGGTTCATAACTCGGTAATTCTAGCTATAACAATCCTTTCCTAATATCTTGCATGCAAAGTGGTAAGTTATGTATCCCTAATTCCTTGGTCCGGCAACTAGGAAATTTCACTCCGCACCTTGGTCCGGCTACGTGTGTATGCTTTACTAAACCTTACCTTTACCTCATATTAAGCATCATAATCGATGTTTGGCTCAGTCGTTACCTCGCACTAATCTACACTAGCCTATTAGATAGTGTATACTAAATCTATGTTTATAATTCTTTTCTTATTATCTACCTCCTTGGTCCGGCAAGTAGCAACAATGCAAGTTCTAACGCGTGCACTCGTTAAAAAGACTTCTAAACGAAAGAATTATCAATACATGCAAGACACTATTCTAGAATTGTTATTTTAGCTAATTTTTACCTTGTTATTTACTCATGGTTCCCACAACCCTAGCTATGGATTTAGTTACCCATGTTAATAATCACACAATTCATATTAGTTTGATAAGAATTCATGTACTTACTTTGATGAGATTGAAGAAAACCCAAAAAATTACTTGAATTAATCAATAATCTTGCAATAAACGATTCCGGAAAAATAGATTAATTTCCAAAATCTCAAGTTCACAACTTAGAACAATAAAAGTGAAAAATACCCAAGAGTCTAACCTCAAAAATGAGATTTTTACAAGTATTTATAATAATAGAATCCTAACAAAAAAGGGAAATTTATTTAAGGAAAATCTGCCCAAAAACCGCGTCTGAGTCGACGACCTGGATGATAGACCGTCGAGGCCACAACGGACAGTCGTGGTCCTCCGTCGTTCCATACTTAGCTTCTTTTCAAGATGGGTACTGGGGCTACTTTCTGTTGACGATGACGGATGTGCAAGACGGTCCGTCGTGGAGATGATGGTCCGTCGAGAGCCTCCGTAGCCCCACACTTGGTCAGAATTCCCCAATATTCATTCAGCATCTCTTCCTCCATACGACGATGGCCACCTATGGACCGTCGAGGGGTCGACGGGCCATCAATGGCTCCATAGGTAGTCACTTCTGCAGTTTCAACCCAATTCTTTTGCGTTTTCATTCTGGACAGATGTCCTGCAAACAAAGAGAAAAATACATTAAAACTAATACAAAAAGGCCTTAGACACACACGAAACTTAAGGAAAAAGCATTGAAAGTACCGTGAAACCACGGTACATCAATCGATTGCCACATTCCGACATAAGACTTGGATCAGCTTGCCACGTTCCAGCATGCTAACAGTTTGACTTTGGGTCCCATGAGAGGGTAAACTACTTGTGATAAAATGTGTACGGTGAAATATGTTATGCTCAATTTCATGTGGTGTGTATATGTATCTATGCGTTGGGGGTTAAGTTATGATCTACTGGAACCTTAAGTGTGGTAGTGTTACTCGTAGTATACAATGTGGCTTGTATGTTTAAGCAATGATCTATTGTAATCTTAAGTGTGGTAGTGTTACTTGTAGTATACAATGTGATTAGTATGTTTAAGTTATGATCTATTGGAACTTAAGTGTGGTAGTGTTAATTGTAGTATACAATGTGGATAGTATGGTTAAGTTATGATCTATTGGAATCTTAAGTGCGGTAGTGTTACTCGTAGTATACAATGTGGATATTATGTTTAAGTTATGATCCATTGGAATCTTAAGTGTGGAAGTGTTACTTGTAGTATACAAGGTGCTTAGCGTATTTAGGTTGCAACCTCGTAAGAAAGAGATAGGTGGTAATTGGAAGGTGTTCTAAGTAAAGGCTAAGGGTGAAGAAGCGAGGGGTCCAAAGATGATATTTTATTGTTCTATTTATATGTTATGAGGTGGGCATCGGGTTGACCGATGATGTCTACCAGTACGTGTTGTTGTACTGATACTACTCTAGCTATGTCTTTTTTGCATAGTCTGGATGCAGGATTGGTGATGTTTCATTATGTGAAGACGAAGAAATTCTCCAGGAGCTTCGACTCTTACTTCCGCATGGTGGGAGTTGTGTCCTTTTATTTAATTGGTATCCTATTGAATTCTTAGTAGTTCTCGTACATGTTAGACTAGATCCTTGGGGTTGTCAAGTTACTTTAAACTTTTTGACTAGTACGTGAATAAGAGACTGTAATAAAGATTCCATTCTACTTATATTTAAATGTTGTTGAATTTTTCGCATGAATAAACCTTGGAATATGAGGGTTCTCCTACTTAGGTGTTAGAGTGGGTGTTCGCACGACCTGGTAGGTCGAGTCGTGACAGTATATGTCGTGGGTACCTAAATCTAAAGAGATATTGAGAAAAAAATTGAATCTTGGCGAACTGGGGATAGAAAACGAAGAAGGAAAAAGTCGGGCAAAAATGAGAATCAGGTCCGCGACCTGTTCCTCAGGATTGAAAAAAATTATTCCCCATGTCGGGGAGTGGTCACAGACCGTTCTGCCTCAAAATTTTCGCGATCAAATAATTAAATGCATCTCCGCGTTGCAGACTTGCTTCTAGACAATAATTTTTTATCATTTCTCATGTTTAGCTATTTAAAATCACTCCTAAACATCATGAGATCTTCCAGATTTTATTATTTATTTTTAAGTCATTTTATTTTGATATGTAAAATGCCGATATATTAATAAAGATATAGTGAAAATTAAAGTATTTTGTTAGATATACTT
The DNA here is from genome assembly GCA_016801875.1 of Solanum sitiens. NCBI lineage: Eukaryota > Viridiplantae > Streptophyta > Magnoliopsida > Solanales > Solanaceae > Solanum > Solanum sitiens. The sequence goes on along the minus strand of JABWTJ010000069.1, from coordinate 3,598,853 downwards.
TGGCAATAATATACCTACATATTAGTTTTGTTGCATCTTCAACAAGTATGTCAATTTTGAAGGTTCTCTCCTTATTAGATAATTTGACATTTAATTTGTTTGATTTTAAACTTAAATCTGACTTGACATCATTAGTTTTGTCATCGACATGTGCTTCAGTTCGTAACCAGATGCCTGAAGCAATATATTAACATTTTAGGATACAAGTAATGCAATTTTGGCTTTATGTTTTTATTTTTAAAAATAGGTTTTATCTCTCCATCACCATTATATGACTACACCAAAAACCTAAAAATTAAATCCATCCTGAAAATATATAATGTCGGGCCTATATGACTACACCAAACACCTAAAAATTAACTTCATCCTGAAAATATATAATGTTGGGTCCGTGTTAAACGCGGTACTTTCCCAACTAGTTTCTTCATTAAAAAAATAGAGATATGCAATAATTTATTAATGTAGTGTCTTAGAATATTATATTACCTTATTTGTGAATTATTGTCACGACCCAAATCATCTTGATTGACACCCACACTAACTCTTCGGTGGGAGAACCACTACTACAACCAAAACAAGCAACTAAACATATACTAAGGCATTTAACTAAAGAAAATGAAGCTCCCATAAACTTCAACAAGAATTCTCGAGAACTGAACTAACAATGCGGAAGCAAATAACACCTAGAACCGAAAGTCAATGTACCAAAACATCTAAAGTTCAACAAGTCTAAACAAGAAGGGATGCAACCCCAATCTAATGAATAAAACAAATAACTAAAGCAAATGTGTAAGTCCAAAAATAAAGGACATAGACGAAAGAGAATTCCATGGCAGACCAGAGAAGCTAGCTCGCCCTTGAATTCAAAGTGGACAATTATAGATCTTCTAAGTGATGTCTGTCAATAGCAGCCGAAATATGCCCTGTACTCAACAAAAATAAGAGCAAGTTCAAAATCAGTACACAACCATTGTGTACTGGTAGGATCACGCGACTATCCCACTACGTGCAATATTAATAAGTTAATGCAACAATATAACCATGCAATATATCGAACCTATACACTACTGAATATCGCATGTTTCAACAATTCACATTTATCGCAAGTAGTTCGTCCTCTCATGGAAATATCAATTGTTGGTTTTTTTAATAAAGAAATTAAGAAAATAACAGAGAAAGACTTTGACAGAGAAAATATTGTAGTATTATCAAAGGGAATTATTTTATTAATAATTCAGAGACATACATTTATAGATATAATTCCTAACTAAAAATAGAAAAAGATGTTATTAACTTATCAGTAAAATTCAAACAAAGAACTAACTCCTAAATTCAAGTTACATAGGACTCTAATATAATAATTTTAAAAACCACTAAAAGTAGATAATTGTTTTATTACTGCAATATCCTCAGACATATTCTCCACACTCATTCTTGGATCAAGAATTGTAGATTGTAGTCTCATCTGAAATTAACCTTGTGAACAAATCTGTTAATTCATCCTTTGTCTTGCAAGGCTTGTGTGTCTCTTCTGTTGGATTAAATGAGAAACTCTTACCTCTCATTTCAATTTGTAAATTCTCTTGTATAGTAGAATTAAAGATTCGATAATATTTGTCTCCAAATAAAAACTTAATATTTTTTTCTATTAACTGACCAACACTAAATAAACTTTTATCAATATCAGGCACAAAAATAATATCTGAAATTATTTTTGTACCTGAATTTGTTTTAATTGAAAAAGACCATTTTCCTTTTGCGGGAATACAATCACCATTCTCAATTCTAACGTTCTTATTTTCCATAGGAATGAACTATTTAAAAAATATTTCTTTCGTATGTCATGTGGTTTGTACAACCACTATCAATCATCTAAAAATTAGATTTTTTTTTTGGTTGAAAATCAAGTTGCCACAAATAAGTGGTCTTCTTCTTCTTCAGTGGTGAGTTGGGCAAATGTTTCATCTTTTTGAAATTTGCTTCTGCAAATCACAGCTTCATAACCAAGTTGTTTGCAGTTCTTGTACTGTGCATCTAGTCTTTTCCAACATTTATATGGAAGAGGTCCATTTTTTCCACAATGCTGACAAGGTGGGTAATTTTTCAAAAATTTACCCTTACTTTGAGTTTTATGGCTGGCTACTAATACTCCTTCAACCATGTCATCTTGCATTATAAGTCTCCTTTGTTTCGGATCCTGCAAAGAATTTAACAATTCTGTCAAGGTAATTTTGGACAGATGTTGTGTATTTTCCAAGGTAGTTATACATGCTTCATATCTTTTGGGCACTGTAACAAGAACTTTTTCAACAATTCTTGTATATTTAAATTCAGTGCCTAGTAATCTTACCTTGTTGACAATACCAAACAATCTGTCAAAGTATTCATTAACTATTTCTAACTCTTTCATTCTCCGCAATTTAAATTCCCTCATTAAATTTAATACCTTCATTCCTCGTATTCTTTCATCTTCAGCATATTCTTTCTTCAGATAATTCCAAATATCATTTGGTGATGTGAGAGTCATGATTTTCGTGAAAACAGTTGTCGAAACACCAGCAAACAAAACTGTTTTTGCCATTGACTTAATTGTTTTCTTTTCCTTGTGACTCTTGATTTGAGCCACAGTGGGATTATTTGGCAGCGGATTAATTTCATAATTCTCTTATATTGATTCCCAAAGATCAAGATCCTCCAAGTAAGTTTCCACTCACAGCCTATAGTTGATAATTTTCACCATAAAAAATAGAAGGAGTCATTCGTGAAAAACTATTTTCGGAATATATTTTTCTACTCACAGGCACCTCAAGAAGAAGGATGTTAGTACACGAGGACGTGGTACCCGATCCCATAGTTATGCTAAAATGTGGCAATCCGATCCCATTTTTATGTCAGAAAGTCGCAATCCAATCCAAGTTAGTTAGGTCGGAATGTGGCAATCTGATCCATCAACACACCACAATCACAACACAAGTATATTGTCAAATCATACAATCAAAGAGTGATCCATGGCATATAATTATTCACCTATTTCATCTGCAACGGTGTCTATCAACATGCAACATTTGCATACGTACATGCATAATAATGAAGCAATAACAAAAATACATCACACAATCATAGAATCACAACCATCACCTACCTCGAAACAAGCTTGAAACCCTAACAAACTTGATCCTTTATTTGCATATCGCTCCTCTTCTTCTTGGTCGACAAATAATCATAATAACACAGGAATCAACAAACAATCGCTAATTACTTGACACTATAACAATTCTATGAACCCTTGATCATACCCATGATCCCAATTATCCAATTTAAGGTTGTTTCCATCATAGAATCTACAACAAAACCCTTCTCCCATCAATATTAACCCATTCTATTATGTTTTATGGATTGAAAAACAGATTCGGAGAGCTAAAAGCTTACCTTTACCCTCAAAAATGGGAAAAAATGAGTAGGAGTCGCTTGGGGTTTGTTCCTAAGCTCTAAAAATTGAAAAGTTACAAATAAGGTTGTTTAGGGGTTTATTAACGACATTAAGTCGCGTCTAGTTCACCACAACGGCCGCTACCCCGCCACATCGGGCCCTCCACAGCGTCAAAACCGGTGCCAAGGAGGCATTTAATAAACAGAGAGTAATTTTGAGGAATTCCAAATCCACATTTAACAACACCCCTCTACCCCCACGACGCGCAGAAAGTACCCATTACACTAAGATCGATTACGGAAGTTCTACTCACCCAAATTCAATTACATAAAGTAGTATGGGTTATTTAACGAGTTATCTAACTATTTATGAAATCAAAATCATAAATTAATCATCCGATTTCTACTAGATTTCCATACACCTTAAAGACTCCAATTTCGTCCAAATCTGGACTAGATGGAAAATTTGAAGTTACTACGAAAAAATTTCTGACCCTAAATTTTTGCCTGTTGGCTTCTCTATAAAAACGGAACGCGATCATTATAATAGATATCAATTTACCCATCGCTCGTCCCCAAGTGACAAACTTAGGAAAATAATAGGCTAAGGAAGGAATGGAGTACTACCTGATTCGATGAACAATTGGGGATACTTGTCTCGCATATATTCTGCGTATCCCAAGTAGCTTCCTCAACTAGAAGATGCTTCAATTGAACTTTCACATACTTAATCTCCTTGGTCCTCAACTTGCGCACATCACGATCAAAAATTGACATCGATTCCTCCTCATATTGGAGGTCCTTGTCTAACACAATTAAGTCTCACTTCTTAATGATATAATTCCCATCACCATGATACCTCTTCAACATGGACATATGAAATACCTTATGAACACTCGATAGACTAGGAGGTAAAGCCAATCTATATGCTACCAGCCCCACACACTCAAGAATTTCGAAGGGAACAATGTATCTAGGACTTAGTTAACCTCTCTTACCGAATCTCATCACCCCTTTCATGGGTGATTTTCACCGGATTGAAACTCCATGTCTCTCACCTTATGATCCGCATATATCTTTTGTCTACTCTGGGCTGCTAGAAGCTGAGTTTGAATACTCTTCACCTTATCTTGAGCATCCTTCACTAAATCAACCCCAAAGGTTTCACATATCTAGCCTCAAACCATGATATGGGTGATCTGCATCCCCTCCCATAGAGTGCCTCGAATAGTGTTATATCTATGTTGGAGTGATAACTATTATTATAAGAGAACTCACACAAGGGTGGGAACTTATCCCAATGCCCTCTACAATCAATAACACATGCTCTAAACACGTCTTCTAATATTTGAATAGTCCTCTCTAACTGCTTTTCTGTCTGTGGATTAAAGGTTGTACTAAAAGTGAGTTTTGTGACCAATTCATCATGCAATTTCCTCCAAAACTTGAAAGTGAATTGGGTACCACGATCTGAGATGGTAGAAAGAGGAACCTCATGAAACCTCACTATCTCTTTCACATATACCTTAGCTAATTATTCAGCAATATAATCTATTCTTACCGAAATAAAATGGGCTGACTTAGTCAATATATCAACCACTACCCAAATGGAGTCAAACTTCCCCAAGGTTTTGGGAAGACCAACCACAAAATCCATGGCTATCCTTTTCCACTTTCATTCCGGAATTGGCATTCTTTGAAGCAACCTCTCGGGCTTTTGATGTTCATACTTCACTTGTTGACAATTTTGATATTTCGATATAAACTCTGCGATGTCTTTCTTAATGCCCGGCTAGCAATAAATTTGTTTCAGATTTCTATACATCTTAGTCACACCCGGATGAACAGAATATCACGAACCATGAGAGTCTACCAACAATTTCTCAATCAACTCATCTACTCTAGGAACACATGTTCTCCCTTTAAAATTGAGCACACTATTCGCATCAAAAGTGGTCTTTTCTCTTGTGCCTTACCCATCGCAGTCTTCTTTGTAAGCTCCTTTAAATTTTCATCCTCATATTGTTTGTATTTTATCTCCTCCATGAATGTGGCCCTTACTTCAATACTAGGTAACACCCACCTCTTTCTGAGATGCTCAACTATAGGGTTTTGGGATTAGGGTTTAGGTTTATTGTTTAGGATTTAGGGTTTACGGTTCAATTTAGTCTTGAATCTTTAGCTTCCTTGATTGAGTGTAAGTTTGACATCGATTGAATATTGATTGGAATGTAGTCGTTGTATCCATCGGTGTTTGGATATCGAGATATTCATCTTTCCTTGATTAGCTTCGTTTGTGATCTGTGATTTCTAAGGATCTTCATTTTGGACAGTTCCTTGAGTCAAGATCTTTCTTGAGTTGCGCCTTTTGTGATCTATGATTTTTGAGGATCTTCATTTGGATCCTTGATTGATATTTTATCAATTATGATCCTTGATTGATAATCTTCAATTGATTGATGTGGATCCATGATTCATGATTGATTCTTTCTTTTTTGATGACGATGGGATCCATGATTCATTCTTGATTTTTTTTCCTTTTTGATGATGATTATTGTCGTGGAAAAAAAAGTTGTTTATCATTAAAACTTTACACTAACACTTTTATGCTCGGCGCCAACTCAGATCTTATGATTTTCAAATGTTTAACACACTTCATATAATTAATAGATAATTTTATACTTAAATCCTAATTCATCTTATCATTAATTATAGTCATTTATCTTTTGTATTTTTTTAAGAATTATTTATTATATTTAAATGTTGATATAGTAAAATTAACCTTATATTTATAGACGTTGCAAAGTCAATAGTGGACAAATATTTTTGGACTGAATAAATATTTGTCATTTCACAAAATGAATGCATAATTGACGGTATTCTTCATACCTTGAGAGTTATTAACCTTGAAAGTATAAATTTGACTATATAAGAAAACAAAATGATTAATTCATGTTCATTGGTTAATTAATTGATAAATAAATTAATTTATGTACATTTATTGAAAACTTGACTTCAATAGAATACTAAATAAGAGAATAATGTTAAACTTACATAACTTCTTAAGGGGCGTGAAATCTAAAATGATGAGATATAAATAGAAGCAAAGAGAGTAGTATTGTTGCTTGAACACACACACACACACACACACACACACACACACACATATATATATATATATATATATATATATATATATAGAAAGAGAGAGAGAGAGAACGATTTTCTCTTGATTTACATCTTGTCAAAGGAAGAACAAGTCCATCAGTTGCACCTCATCCTTTGGTGGTTCGCTTTGATCTTTTACTTGTTGCACTTTATTTTTATATTTCTTTTCTATTTTTTCTTTTTAAATTTATAGGCCTATAAATACAGGCATTTCTCCTACTTTTAATGGTAAATCTCGAGAACAAAAACCAAATTTTCTCTAATATTATTTTCTTTTAAGTTAAATCATAGTAATACAATATTCTCGTCTTCTTCATCGAAGCAGCAAAAAAATACAGAAAAATTCTTAGAGCAACAAAATGGCTAGAGGTTTGAAGAAGCATCTGAACAGGCTCAATGCCCCAACAGTGACAGACCCAGGATTTTCGTTGAAGGGGTTCGAAAAATAAAAGTATAAACGTGTAAATAAGTCTATAGAAATGAGACCCTTGAATTTTTTGAGGTTTAAAACCACACTTTAGCACGTTTTAAAATGAAAAATAAGGTTAAAAAAACTTGAAAAATAAGGGGCATGCAGCTTAATATTCAGGAGACTTACCACTGAACCATCTATTTTTATTTGTTATCAAGGGGTTCAAAATATATATATATATATATATATATATATACAAAAATACAAAAAATTTACCTTATATATATCGTGTATTTTTTTGCCGAGGGGGTTCGGGTGAACCCCCTGGACCCAACGTGGGTCTTCCCCTGTGGCCCAAGTCAACTTCACGCTTTTGCAGCATGGATAAAGTTAAGTATTGTAGTTTGGACCCTAAATGTTTTGTTTTTTTTAGTAATACATAATTTATTTTGCTAGCAAAAAAAAGTGGGTCTATCAACTTTCTAACACAATCTTCATTTTTCATTTAAATTGTTAAGAAAAAAATAATTTTCAAAAAATATTATTCTTCAAGGGGCAAATTTGTGGTAGAGAGACGGTTCGAAGAAGAGAAAATAAGTATGCTATTTTTTAAAAAAGAAAAATTGAGAAAATGCACAAGTACCCCACAACCTATGCCTGAAATCTCAAGAGACACAATTGTACTATACTAAGGTCATATTACCCTCTTGAACTTATTTTATAAATAATTTTCTACCCCTTTTTGGCCTACGTGGCACTATCTTGTGGGCACAGCGTGTGATGACATTTTTTTTTTCAAGCTAGTGCCACGTAGGACGAAAAGGGGTAGAAAATTATTTATGAAATAAGTTCAGGGGGTAATATGACCTTAGTATAGTATAAGTGTGTCTCTGGGATTTCGGGCATAGGTTGGAGGTACTTATGCATTTTCCCAAGAAAAATTTGATGAATGTTGAAGAAGAGAACAACTATTGAAGGCTGAAAATTCGGGGGAAAAAAAGTTAGTGAAGTTTGAAAATAGTAAAAATCAAGAAAGAAGAAAAGGGGGGGGGGGGGGGGGGGGGGGAGGTAGAAGAGAAGGGATGGAAGAAGATGTGGCAATTTTGATTTTAAAATGCATTTTTAATTAATTGATTAGTGTAATGAGTTTGAAAAAAATGTTTAAGAAAAAAGGTAAATAATCAAAAAAAAAAAAAAAACTCGGAAATTAATGACGTGGTGCTTACATGGTTGTGACGCGGTGCTGGCATGGCTATGATGTGGCAGGTGAGAGTGGTATTCTACTCTCAGAGTTGTATTTAATACACTTCAAAGATGTTTAGGGGGTATTTAAACGTCTGTATAGTTTAAGTGCTAAAGTAAGTTATCCGACCAAGCTCAGAGTTTTTTATGTATTTTTAATTTTTTTAATAAACATATTCACGCGTTGCGGATTTAGTTGATAAATGTAATTATAATTATTATTTTATTGACAATTTCAAAAATTTAACTTATTATAAGATTATATTAGAAAGTTTATCTGTTAACTTTTATCGTGTAAATAAAACTATATATAAATAAGCTTAGTTCACGTCTAAATGAATGTGGTAAAACATAAAAGGAATAGAAATGGTGTTACATATAAAAAAAACAATATATATACTAGATAATTGAAGGCCCGTTTACGGGCCCAATATAATTAATTATTCTTACAATTTTAATTTTTTTAAAACCTAAATTCACATATTATTTTATTATAATTTCTAAATTTCTAGCATTTAAAAAAATTACAAAAATCCCCTATCAGATACATCTCTCTCTTCTGTCAGATACATCAATATCTCCTCTCGAATACATACATATCCTCTCTCGAATAAATCTTCATCCTCTCTATACATCTCTATCGTCTCTTGCATACATCCCTCTCCTCTCAGGTACATCCAGATTCCCTCTCAAATATAGCTCTCTCCTCTCGGATTCATCCGTGACTGCAAGTTTCCTGAATAGCAATGTATCATGACCGATGTATCCGCATGTGTGTTGATAACTCTAATTTTTTTGTAATGTGAAAAAAAGTAGAGATATAATGTAATTAACTCTCAAAACTATGAAAATTTATGTCATTTTAACTTTAATTTATGTGACATATTTTTCTTTGTAGTCAATTTCAAAAAAATGATGCATTAATATCTTTAAAATATTTTGACTTTAAAATATAAATTTTATTCTTAGTAAGAAGATTTATAGTCATATGAACATCTATGGTTTGTTTTAGACCACGAGTTATAAAAATATTTTTTTAAAAAAAATAAACTTTATTTTAAATCAAATAAACATTCCATAAATCGAAATGGAGTGAGTACAAACTTTAGTTAAGTTTTTTTAAAAAAACTATTTTTCTTTTTAACAAAGTTTAAAATGAAAATGCTAAACCTTTTTCACAATTATGTTTTATAGTTTTTAATCAATATCTAGTCGATAATAACCAAATTTTTAATATAAATAAGGTAATAAAGTAATTTAATTCTGAAATTCAAGTATTGATACTAATTGAGAAAATATTTATTTATAATTTGTAAAGCATTCATAATCTAATATTTAATATTCTTCTTACTCTCGACGAATGACACTAATTTATCATAATTCAAGATTGTAAGAAGTAGAAATCAAGACTAAAAAGTGCAATTCACTATTATATGGAGGTCAATCCGTAGTTTATCTATTGTGAAAGTTTTCTAAGTATATGATTTATATTTCTATGACAAATTAAATGTTGATCACATATATTTATACTATTTCAAAATTTATCCTGTCAATTGGTTATGTATATTCTTAAACTACAATTAGCGGTCATTATTTATCAATTCATACATCATCAACTCTATATTCTTCTCCCCTTTTTTTTTTTGATCTCTTTAGAATTGTGCTATTTTTGTTTTTTTATTTAAGTCATAATTTACAAAGTTAAAATAAATATTATGTTGGAGATAAAATAGGTTAAATAAAATTATAGAAATACTTATGTTTAAAAAACATTATATATAATTAAAAAGGAATTTACATACACGGAATTAAGATAAAATAAATATTATTTTGGAGATAAAATAGGTTAAATAAAATTATATGAATACTTATATTTAAAAAACATTATATATAATTAAAAAGAAAATTACATGCATGGAAGATTGTAGGATTATATCGAATATGTTGTAGCAGTAATAAACATAGATGAACGATTTGAAATGTCAAGAGTATAAAAGTAAAAATATTTTTCACATTATTATTATAATCAAACAAATACAAATTGATTTTTATAAATAAAATAAAATAAGTTTGTGGGCCACACATGAAACAAAACTTTTTGTGAATCTTGAAAAGGAAAATTAGTTCTTCTAGAAAATTATTTTGACAATTAATTATACCATTATAAAATTAGAACTTTATTCATAATAATGTTTAAAATTATAAATTGTCATTGGTCGTCCTCATCATGGCTCTTCTATATAATAGAAATAGAGAGAAAGAGAGAGAGAGAGAAGAGGTGGTGTGACACCTCTCTATGACCTTCATTCAAATTTATTTATTTTCTCTTTTTCTTGACTTTTTTTCTTATTTCTTTTAATTATTTTTTTCTTGTAAAATCATCTTCTTAACATATACCTCTTCAATTATATAACTTCTATTTTTAAATTAGTAATATTCATAACTCCCAAACATTTCATATTCATAACCTCTCCAGCCTTTCATATTCATAACCTCTAATTATTTAATGTGAAAGGTTATATTAACACTATAAAATCACAATAAAATTGTGTGTTATTTTGTAGTTATCTTTGGTTAGAGAATTAGTGGCAAACATGTTACAATATTTGTATGGTTTGAGGTGCATTATCTTTTTCAAATATGATTTCATATATTACTTTTAATTAGCAAGTAAGGATAATATGTCAAAACCTATTTTTGTTTCTTCTAGATAAATTATTTTGTTTTGTTATCTTAGAGATTCACTTTAGGACTAATACTCTATTTGTTATTATTTTTCTTGACTCTTGTATATAAGATGAAATGAAATCATCCAGAGTTGGAGATTAATGTATTTTGAGCTATATATATTGATTATTTTTTATTTATTTTAGGTGCTTAAGAAGTAATGTTTCTATTATATTATTTTCTTTTGAATTATTTATGTTTTGTCAAAAATAATTACATGTGTAGGAGGATTTATGATTAAATGGAATATTCTCCTTATTCTTTTTCTTTTTCTTCTTTTGTTAGATAAGTTTTTAACTTATTTAATCATATTTTGCAGATTATAGAAGATATATCTATGATGAAAATGGTTAGACATTCTTGCATAATTTGATTTTACAAGGTAAAATAATTTGATATGTCTAATACAATTACAACTCTTTTTTTTATCAAATCATACATTTAATATTATTTGTTTGTGTTCGTGAATATATAAATCCCGAGTTTTAAAAAAAATATTTAATTTATACTCTTTAGACCTCTATGTAATTCTTAGATAATTTGATTATATTATAATGATAATACTCTTCAAAAAAAAATATTTATTCATGTAATTCATTTCTCACTTTTTTGTTGATAATATTAGTTTATTGTGTTTGTGGGGTATAATATTTTAATTCATAGAAGCATGAAATCAGCAAATTGATATTGATATGCTACTAAAAGAAATACGTACATATACTTCTATAGTCCGATTGAACAGTTTTTATTAACAAAAATGATAGGACATTAGAATGTAAAGTTAATTTATAATTTTGAAAATACAGTTGGTTTTATTAAATATAACTTATTTATTAATGTGTAAAATTGCAATCTTTAAATTTTTCATTTTTGTTATTTTTTAGGAGATTTCAAGTTGTTTATTAATAAGTCAAGTTGTAGTCTTTATATTTTTCATATTTGTTGTTTTCTAGGAGTTCTCAAGTTATTTTAAAACTGCGATTAATTTATAATTTTAGTAATATAGTTAGTTTCCTTGCTTTCTATTTATTATAATAAAATATTTGACTCAATAACTTTAATTTGATTGTGTTTTCATTTTCTATAATTAATGTTCTTTATTAGTGTAATAATGTACAAATATTACTCGTATTATGTTACAAACAAGTCTAAGGCCATATTGGTAATCCTCTTAATTATTGTGACTCTTTATTCTTAGGAACTTATTATATTGAATGTAATATTTATTTAAAATGTGAAATATATTTGTTATTGTTATGGATCAAATAATTAATACTTTCTTATTTTCTGAAATCGTCCTAAATATTATATCATGAGAGTGCTTATCAATTCAAATATATCGATTAATTTATGAAAATATTAAGTTAGTAATAAATAAAAGAAATTATAACGATAGGCATGTAATTAACATTAATTAAATAAGAAAAAAACTTTTATGAGTTATTGCATGTAGTTGAATCAAGATAGGAGTATTATTTTTTAGTTTGAATGGTATTAAGAGTGTGTTACAGATCTGATTCATTCAGATATATCCAGACCTATTAAGAGGCTTATAAGGGGACAAAAACTTAATAAACTGAATTTGAATAATTAAGATTCTATCCTCAAAAACAAAAATAATGAATAAGGCAAATCTGATTGATTAAGTTTCAGACCCCCATTAAGTGCAAACAAATGATGCCTAAGTCAAAAACATATATGAAGCTATCCCATAAAAAAGAAGCTTTCCCTTCCTTTTTCGACAGTACAAGTGAATGAAATGGTGTTAGGCCTGTTGGATCATGAAAAGCTATTCAGCTTCGAATATATAAGTTTTCCAAATTATTCAAAAGAAAAATAATTTAGGTTGGACAATGACAATGATGGCAATTATAAACGAAAATCTAATATTAAAAGCAAAGATGTCTGAATATTAAAAGTCCTTAAATAAGCACTTAAATGATCAGGGCAGGGCTTAGTAGGGCAGGGCAAAATATTGAAAAATTTTAAATAGGACAGGGTAGGGCGGGTTGAAATCGTAACGGGTTAAGGCTTGGTCTGCCCTAACATGCCCTATTGTCATCCCTAAAGCCATAAACTTTTGATATAGTTCTATCATCGATCTACGTTCATGTACAGAAATAAACAATTCATTATTATTTAAAATATTGAGAGAAATAATATCACAAAATTAACTCAAAAAAAAATTCAAACAAATAATATAATAATACTTGTATTCCATAAATTCTCTCGTAAATAAGACTCTTAAATCTTTATGGTTATATTGTGAATGTATTTTATAAGAATAATATTTTTGTGTTTAAGCCAAGCAAAATTAAAAGAAATAGGAATTAGTGTGTCATTTTTAGAAAATTGTGTAGTTAATTCTCTCTTTTGTTCTCTTTTATGTTTATTTTTAAATTTTACATTCTTTTGTTTTCTCAATATAAGTTGTCCCAAAAATAATTAGATATCTGAACCTAAATATAATAATAATAATAATATATTAAGACATGGAATCTAAATAATTAAGATTGTTATTTTTCATCACTTAAATATGCTGAACTTTTTTAAAAAATTTAATTATTAAAAAGTTATTAATCAAATATTAAATTAATCTAATATTGTACAACAAAAATAATTAAAACATGTGATGACGACGACAAGTAACAGTAATTGCGGATAATGATTAAAAATAGTGTTGACTAACGATATAATCATGGATAGTAACTACTAATGGCAATCTGAGTTACAGATTGTCGAAAAATTATATTAAAAATATAATTAAAAAGATTATAAAGAAGTAGAAATGAACGACCAGATTTCAAGTTTACATAAATATATAAATTATACTAAAAAAGATCCCAAATAAAAATAATAATAAGTTTACATTTCAGTAGTTATAATATTACCTTCTCTTTTTCTCTATGAAATTTATTTTTAATATTTAACTTTCCGAAGTTCACAAAAATATTTTTCATAGCTTCTCTTTGATGAAATTATGTGATTAATAAATAATTCCTTTTATTAAAGTAATTATTGATATTAGTATGTAACTTTATTTTAGTTCTTTTCATAACCGCACGAAGCAAGGCCAAGTACACTAATTTTTTGATAACTACAAAGACAATTGAGCCAAATTCTCAAAGACCCACAAATCCCTGTATTTAGCATACCCTACTTCACGAGCACATTTGTAAATACTCCAATACATTTCCTTTAGGCCAGCGTCATGTGATGGTATTCCTATTTGAGCTGCTATCCAGTTCATGTACTCCATCTGCCAACAAATTCATGTAATTAATACCTATCACTTACATTCACATTCACAAAGAAAGAAAAAAACGCTCTTGCTATGCACCAGTTTTAGGGAAGGGTCGTATCACATTATGGTCTACTAGCAGTTTTAGCTTGACTTGAAAACGTGACCTCCTAGTCACATGATAACAATTCTTAGTATTGTTATGCAATGATACAATCTTGGGAGAACCACACCCCCAAAAGCTCGTTATTGAGGTGGGCAAGCCCAATGCTATATAAGCAGTGGCGGACCTACCTTGGTCCAAGGGGTGTTGAGCAACACCCCTTTGTGGAAAAAAATTATGTTGTATATAGTAGTTAAATTCTAGTTTATAAATACAAATACAAAAATTGACACCTTTTGAAACAAGTTGAAGGTTTAGTCTATTGGTTTGGTTAGGGACTTACAAACAGTATTGAGGTTGTGTGTTCAAACCCTAATTAAATCGATGTGGGGCTCAAGTCTCATATCTTGCAATAGGATCATAACATGAGATCATACAAATCCTTCTCAAATATACATCTTTTGTAGCTGGAATTGAGTGAAGTTTTCTAGTAATGGTATGGGAATTTCGAAAAAGAAGAAAAAAGCAACGAATAACGAGTGATGGACAGGTTTTTGCCCGAGTCATACTGAAATGAAGGTTGAAAATTAAATTAGTTATCGGAATCACCTCATGAGGATGAAGGCGATGAGTGTGACGTTTTGGTATGCCGGCTTCCTCAAGTTGCCTATTATGATCCTTAACATCAGCTAACATCTCCTCTTCAGATGCTAAAAACACCTTTCCAGACAAAACTTGTGCAATCCATTTGGCTTGTAATTCAAACATTAGAAAGGCTATTCCCTGATCATCACATGGAAAAGTTTACATCGTCATAGCTAGGGTGGCAAAATGGGTAAACTAATATGGGTATCCATTCGTATTACCCATATTAAATGAATTGGGTATCCAACTCATTTGAAAATGGGTAAAACGAGTAATACCCATATTACCCATTTAAAATGGGTAGTTAAATGGATAAATGGATAAAAGCAAACAAAAAAAGTAATAAAGGGTTGGGTAGTAAGAAAAAGAAAATCTATAAAAAAACATGAAACTTTTTTTTTACATTTAATTTGGGATAGAGGGTGGTAGGGCTAGGTGGGGGATGGGGGTGGGGGTGGGGTGGGGGTGGGGAGGCTGGTAGGGGGTAATAGGGTTGGGGGGCTAGTAGGGGGTAAGGGGTGGGTAATAAAAAATTTCAAAAAATTAATAAAAAATTTTAAAAATTGTTTTTTTTTTGTTGGGGTTTTGAGGGGGGTGGGGGGCTGGGGGGGGGTAGGGGCGGGGGTAGGAGTGTGGGGTAATTTTTTTAAAAAATTTAATGAAATTTTTTTAAAAATTTAATGATTTTTTTTCTGGATGGGTGTTGGGGGGGGGGCTGGGGGGGGGGGGGCTGGTAGTGGGTGTGGGGTGTGGGGCGGTAGGGGCCAGAGGTGGTAATTTTTTTAAAAAAAAATTGTTAATTTTTGGGGATGGTGTGTGGGCGGGGGGAGGGGTGGTGGATGGTAGGGGTAGGGGGTGGGTGGAATTTTTTTATTTTATTTTTTTTTACATTTTCTTGGGAGGTGGTTTTGTGTGGGGGGGGGGGGGGGGGGGGCTGGTACATGTGAAGTTAATTGATAAAAAAAAAATATCTTTTAAAGCATTTAACAAAATCTCTAATATAATATGGGTAATATGGTTATCCATTGGGTAAACTCGTTTTACCCATTTAAAATATGAGTCGAGTCGGGTAACTTACCCATTTTTATTTAACTCATTTTTCGATCGACTCATATTCGACTCGATACACTCGTTTGTCACTCCTATGACAATAGCTAAAGAATTTCAAGAGCATAATACAATGTAAAAAGTATAGTGACGGAGCCAAAAATTTCAAAGTAAATGGAGATTCAAAAAGAAGGTTCTTATGCCAAGAAGATCCAACAACTTATATATATATATGCAAAAAAAAAAAAAAAAATCCCTGTCCACATACGGTAATCTTTCAATGAAGGGGGTTCATTGCATATTCACTACTCTAATCAATAAAAATTAAAATATGTTGTCAAGCATGATCCAGTTTGCTTATGTTATTTTCAGTTTCCAATCAAACGTCGAGAAAATATTTTCCATAATATTCTTTCGTAAAATAATTTAGCTGACCTGATAAGGTATACCAACAAAGGAGAGGCAGGGAGAAAGCTTTGGAGGAAAGACATGCTTGTATAGTGGTCCAACAACACGGCCCTCGTCATCTACACTTACTATTCCATTGGTTTCAAGAAACGGGAAATCATACTTGTATCTGCGCAAGAAAATAATGTTGAACACATCATGAAGCTTTTAGATAAATAGAAGTCCTAATTTTGTGTCTCACTTTCACACATTAACAATAAAACTTCCACAACTTTAGCCCTCAAAAATTAGATCAAGTCCATATGTGAGGGGCGCGTGTTGAAGATATAAATGAAAGGGTGATGTTTAACTTTAACAACTTAAATCTTTTAAATGAGATGATCACACGATTTTTTAGAAAACAAAAAGACTCAAGATTTGAACTAAACCCTGTGCAGTGGAGAATGATATCAGCATGAATAGAAGATCCATCCAAGAAAGTCACTTCACCACTTTCATCAACATGATCAATCTGCAATAAGAAGTTCCAAAATCAGCTCCCTTTCGGTATCATAAATAACAACATTTTAAGCAATTACATACCTTTGAATGGTTCCATAGATTTGCATAATTGTCTAATTTCGAAACTTCAATTTCGGAAGATCTTGTTGAAAGATGAACTTGCTTGGCCACCGTGGCTATGTCTCGGCAAATATCAAGCCCACTAGGTCCATCTCCGATTACTACTACAATCTGAATACAAAAATCAATTTACTAGTGGAAGCATATATAGACTTGTTGTATGTAACTTTAAGAAGTGAAAAACAGAGAAAGTGTATAAAGATCTTGCCTGATCCTTAAATAGCTCAGGAACTCGATAGTTGTGCCTATGTATTTGTTTTCCAGGCCAATTGTGTATACCTTTGGATATTAACTAACAAGAATTAGTTCAAAATACAAGCCATGTACATATTGGCTTACCATCCTAATTTGTTTTCACTATTTATTACTTTTAAGGAAGCGGATCCAGAGGCGGTGCTAGTAGGATTCATGGATTCGGACGAACTCAATAGCTTTTCTGCAGACTCTATATTTGTATAAGAAAGTTAAATAAATATAAATGTACATTAACTTGTGAACCCCAAACTCCTAAGCCTATTCGTACCATGTCCGCTACGTACATATTGTCTCCCACGGACAAAAGGTATCAAGTAAGAAGCACTTTTGTCAAATTAACTTTATGGAGAATTAAATTTGAAGAGAAATTATTTGTGTTTAGCTAATTTAATGAGAAATATTTTTAAATAAACAATTTGAGTGTAGAATTATGATAAAAGACAGTATTCTGGTTTCATTTTGCAATTAGTAGTGGAAGAGAAAATGAGTTTAAATATGTTTTAGGAAAAATGTTAGTTTTACATTTTTATTCTGTTAAAATATATAATTATTTTGTTTAATTATTTATTTTTATTTTTCATCCGATGTTCGGAGTCTACATTGAAGCTCCCACCTAAATCTGAAGCACTGTAGGGTCATTACGGGTGGCGCTCCACCAGGATTGTATTTGTATTTGGGAAAAAGGCTCAAATATGCTATCGAACTTTCAGAAAAGTCTCATTTATGCCATCAGTTAAAAGTTTGGCTCATTTGTGTCATTACCATTAAAGAAAAGGTTCATTCATGCCATTATTTTTTAACGGTGGTTTTGCAAAACTATTTTTGACACGTGGTCAATTATAGTTCGGCCACGTCATCAATTTTTTAATTAAAAAAATTATAATTCTGAAAAAAAAATTGAATTATTTTTTTTTTTTTGATTTTTTTTGTTAAATAAATTGATGACGTGGCCGAATTATAATTGGCCACGTCATCAATTTTTTTAATAAAAAAATTATAATTTTGAAAAAAAAAATTATTTTTTTATTATTTTTTAATTAAAAAAGATTGATGACATAGACGAATTATAATTGGTCACGTGTCAAAAATAGTTTTGCAAAATCACCGTTAAAAAATAATGGCATGAATGATCCTTTTTTTAACGGTAATGGCATAAATGAGCCAAATTTTTGACTGATGACATAAATGAGCCTTTTTTAAAAGTTCGATGACATATTTGAATCTTTTTCCTTATATTTGAGAGACATACGGGTAAATTATTGAGAGGTTGTTTAATAAAGATACTTTTGGCTAATTAATTTTTTATTTGTGCTTTATTTGTAGCTTTCTTTCACAGTTGAAAAATTAAGAACAAATATTAAAAAAACTTTTAAACTAGCTAAATTATTAATTTCATCTTTAAATTATTGACCTTCTCAAAAACTCTCTTTTATTTTGATAAATTGAACTTAAACACACTCATAATCTTGCAACACAACTAAATTACATTTTTAAATTCTCGTCAAATTTAAAATATTTTCAACACATCTCTCAATTTTTTAACACATCTCTCAATTTTTTATTAAGCAATTCATTTTCATTTATCATATTATTATTGGTGAATAGAGTTATCTCGTATTTATCAATAGAAAGTGACAAATATTACCTGGAATATTTGCAATTCTGGGTGTTGTATTGTGACCATTACAAATCACTACAGAATCAAACACTTCTTCAGAAGTTAACTCCTCCGATTTCGACTCAACAACCCAACGATTTCCCCCAAATTCAACCGGCGCAACTCGTACTACCTCCGTGTTGAATCGAATTAACTCATTGATCTCAAAATCCTTAGCGAACTCATTCAAAAACTTCAATACTTCTTCGTGCTCAGGAAAGTTCAATAGTTTTACATTTTCTGCACAATCGAAAGAGTGATCGCTGAAACTCATGAGTTGTCGAGGAAGATTTGTTCGAAGAGATTTGTAAAGACTGCTATGAATAATTTCTCTGTTTGGATCGAGACTGAGTAGATCGGTCTCAACTCGAGGATTGTAAACCCATAGACCACCCAGTTGGTTCGATTTCTCGAATACTACAGCTTGGTGACCTTCTCTTTGTAGCTCACGCGCCGTCACAAGACCCGACGCGCCGGCTCCTATTACCGCTACTTTCCGGGAATCCGCCATTGGAGGAGAAGACTGTTGAGCTGAAAAAGCAGAGCTAATTACGTAGCAACTTTATTTTTTAATCTTTTGCAAAATGTTCAAACGGTTATAAAATGAAGTATTAGAAATTAAACAACAAAAAAATAAGAGAAAGAGCAATAATATTTTCTTACAATATTTCAATACTTGTGTACATCTTCATAAGATAAGTAGAATATATATAAGGGATGAGTGTGTTTGTAATCCTTTAAAGTCGTGAAGAAAATCTCTTAAAGTCGTGATTAAATCTCTTAAAGTCATGAAATATAAATTTGCTACATGGCATCCACATTTTATTATTTATAACTCTTTCCCTTGAACATTCATGTACAAAATAAAATCTAGAAGAAGAAAATAGAGCGTACATAGTTATTCTTAATACGCATTGTTTGTTGTCTTGTTAAAAATCTTATTAAGAATAAATTCAGTGGAACAAAAATCTCGATTAAGGGGAAAAAAATGCAACGCGTATTTACTCCCCTGATGAAAACGTCATTTATCTCGAAGATAACACATTCTAATTTTGTATCTCAATTTCTCAAAGGTTGAAGTTGGCAATGTATTAAACATAACTGCTAAATTATCACTTGAGTGAACTTGTTGAACATCTATATCACCCTTCTTTTGAAAATCATGAGTGGAATTTTTTTTTTGGTGAAATATGTTTTGTTCTATCTCCTTTAATGTATCCTTCATTTAGTTAATTATACATGCAGCACTGTCTTCGTACAATATTGTTGGAATATCTCTTTTCAAAGAAAGAACACATGTTTCTTGAATATGTTGAGTTATTGATCTCAACTAAACACATTCTCGACTTACTTCATGAATGACTATTAACTCTGCATGATTTGAAGAAGTGACAACCATAATTTGTTTTGTTAAATGCCATGATATAATTGTACCACCACATTAAATAGATAGCTTGTCTACGAATGACTTTTTTGGGGATCAAACAAATTTTCTACATCTGCATAATCAGTCAATTGTGAATTGAATTATTTGAATAAAATTATTTCATATCAATGGTCCCTCAGAGGTATCTGAAAATATGTTACATTCCATTCCAGTGTCTTCGTGTTGGAGAAGAACTGAACTTTGCTAACAAGCTTACCAAGAAAGCTATATATGGTCTATAATTATTAGCAAAATTCATTAATACACCAATTACACTAAGATATGGTATTTCAACACCAATAAGTTCTCCTCCATTTTCATGAGGTCGAAATGAATTTATTAATAACAAGAGATCTCTTAACCATGAGACTACTCAATGGATGTGCTTTATCCATGTAAAATCTCTTCAATATATTCTCAATATATGTTGATTGATGATCAAATATGTCATTTTCAAAATGTTCAATTTGTAGTCCAAGACAAAGAGGTCTTTCATTTCAATTCATTTTATGAGATATTTTACTGTCTTTGAAAGCTTCTCAGGAGTCCCAGTGATATTCAAATCATCAGCATATACAATTATTATGACAAATTCAAATCCAAATCTTTTCATGAAGACACAAGGACAAATTGAATCATTTTTAAATTCTTCTTTTAGTAAATATTCGCTAAGGCGATTATACCACATTCGCCCTGACTGTTTCAATTCGTATAAGGATTTCTAAATATTTATTGAACAAGTTTCTTGAGAATCATTGTATGCTTCAGGCACTTGAATCCTTCTAGAATTTTTATAAACATATTGTGATCGAATGAGCCATATAAATAGGCAGTGACCACTCCATTAGGTGCTTTCAAGATTTTCATGAACTGTCAAGTTCATTAGATACATGAAGATAATTGTCTCCACCACAAGAGAATATGTTTCTACATAGTCAATATTGACACCCAATTTTGACCCTCCATGTTTGAAATTAAATTTTGAGTTTCTTAAATTCCAAACGACTTGAAATAACTTACTTTATAAAATTCAAATTTTTTTTAGAGATATTTAAATAGTCTTTTGACATTTTTATAATTTTTAAGTAATATATATGTTTTATATATAATTTTGTATATAATTAGCATATTTTATAAACATTTCAAAAATCATCTTTAAAAAAAATTATTTTTTTAGTAAGTATTTCATTGAATTAGTTTAGTATAAATTATGGTTATAATTTTTAATCATTTAGTTTATAATTAGGTTATTTATTTTATTTCGTTAAATTTAAGAAGCTCGTCAATTAATTTTGCTTAAATTCCAATTGATTAAGATTTGGCCCAATTTAACTAATTAAGCTCAATTTCGATTATATTCTTAAGTTCAATTTTCTATAACCATAATCCATTGGCTAAATCCTCATTCTAAATCTAACCAATTTCATCCATCCATTTAAAAGACCAAGTTTTGGGCCTTATTTGCAATTTCAGCCTACTCCCAACCTACTCCAATTTCCTTTGAAAAAAGGAAAAATTAGCAAACTAGTCAAATAATTTAATTTAATTAGTAAAAACCTCCATACTTTATAAATATTAGTAAAAATGTCAAAAATATCATTATTTTAGAAAGGATTGTGCATTATAATTTACTTCCTATTTTATCTCATTTTAATTACAAATTTTCCAATTAATCCTCTCTCATATATTTTTTAAAAAATGAAATATTTTCTCTCTCTCATATTTTCATCTTCCAATTCTTCTCCATTTCAAAGTCTGTCTCTCTTCTTCTTCTTCTTTTTCCAGAAAAATATATTTATAAAGATATTCACACAATCCCTTTTATTAAAATATGAGTCTTTATTCATTTTTCAATATTTGTTTTATGATTTTACTTTTGTATAAATCGTTCAAAATTGTTGTTTGTAGTTGAAATAACTTTTTGGGTTTGATAAACTCTGGATCACTCTCCAATGGCAGAATCTAAGAGAATTACTGAGGTATTCAACTTAATCAACAATGTTCTATTTTTCAAATATCACAATTGAACTTAGAACAGAAATGACGATAATTTTGTATTTTAATTTTGTTTATTTTGTATTTCAATATCACTTTGTATACAAATAAGTTCTATTTTTTTTTATTTTGTATTCATCATAATGGTATACCAAGAAAGTCACATTTGTATTTCAACTTAAGTGAGTTATTGTACTCATTTTGTATTTCAATCTTAATTTTCAATGACAACAAGTTTGTATTTATTTTTCATTATGTTTTCATCATAATTGAATACCAATAACTTTTATATTTTATGTATTCACTTTACAATTCAAATTAAAATTGAATATCAAATTGTGGTGAGTATTTTACTGTGATCATTTTGTATTTAACACTCACATTGTACTCAGAAAAGTTTGTATTTTTTTGTGTTCATCATAATGATATACCAACAAATTAAAATTGAATATCAAATTCTCTCTTTCTTTCCTTTTTTTTTCTCCCTCTTTCAAGTTTAGGTTTCTATATTTTTTATCTAAATTATTTCCATTAAAGATCAATCACAACAGTAACTCTTCAAAGTAACTAACTCAAATCATACTAATTTTATTTATATTGATTGTCTGGGTTATTTTTTAAAAAATTGAGATTTTCTACATTCTTTATCTTGAAGTTAGATGCAAGATTTTTTCTTTTTACAAATTGTTGTATTTGTATTTTTTGCAACTTTTTCCTCGCTAAAAAATTTCAATATATCGTAATTTCTTGAATTGAGATTTTCTCAATTTCTAATAAATATTTAATTAATATATTTATGACAAGTTTTTAAAATATTGAATTTTGTTGATTGAATTTGATAATGAATGTTTATTTTGTCTCCAACAAATGTATCTAAGTTTGTTAATACTAAAATAGTAATGCAAGCAATTGTATACATATGTAAAATTATAAAGATACTAATGCAAACAAATGTATGTCAATTTGTAAATGAATATGGACGAATGTATCCAATACAAATGTATACCTATGTAATTTTAAAAAATATTAATGCAAACAAATGTATACCAATTTATTATGAATACAAACAAATGTATACCAATTTATTATGAATACGAACAAATGTATACAACACAAATGTAAAATTAGAAAGATGTTAATGCAAACCAATGTATACCAATTTATAAATGAATATAAACGAATGTATCCAATATATAAATGTCTACCTATATAAAATTTGAAAGATATTACTGCAAATAAATATAAATGTATACAAATTTATTATGAATACGAATGAATGTATCCATTACAAATGTATGTCAATATATTATATGAATATTGATTAATGAATACTAATGCAAACAAATGTATACAAATTTGTTAAGTGAATATGAATTGAGTTCAAAGGCAAAATATTGGAAAGTAATGAACTCATAGGATGATATTAATTTATTTTTTTTAAATACAAAATAATTTAAAAGAAAAGAGTTTTGAATAATCTTTTGCCAGTTTTAAGGAGAAATAGTTGAAAGTTAGAAGAGAGATGAAATTAATTTTTTTTATTATTTCAAAAAAATACGTAATAATTTGAAAGGAGAGATAATTTTAAATAATCTTTTGCTAATTTTAAGAAGTAATGGTTGAAAGTTAGAAGAGAGATGATATTAAAAATCTTGTATTATTTTTAAAAAAAAAACATGGATAAGTGTTTTTTGGGCTAATGTGTAACAATTTTTATTTGGTTATTTATTGCTAATTAATATTGGGCTATATGTTGCCAATTATATGTAACACTTGTCTATCTGTTTCAATTCCTCATTTCCTTTCAACCCAGCCCACAATAGCATACAACAATATATAATAGGGAAATTTTTTAAAATGTCATTATATTAACATTTAATAGGACCCATTAGCAACACTTTCAATATTTAGTAAAAATGTCAAAAAAAATTGTTATGTATCTTATTTATGTTTTTATTATTTGTTTTAATTTAAAGAATACAATATTTATATAACATATTAGAGAAATATAAGGGAGAAAAATATTTTAAAAAGAAACAAACGCTTAAAAGTCTTATCAGTTACAAATAACAAAAAAGATTAACGAAAGTTGCTCATCATCGTTGTTGATGTTTCAGTTGAAAAACTTCAGTCGACAATCATGTTTTGGGGGGAAAGTCGATAAAATTGACGGAATATACATTAGATCAGGTATTGATTAATTGCTTCATCCTAATTAGTTTGTAATTGGTTATAATTTGATATAAGTTTTTTAAGATAATTTTAAATCGTATATATTTTTGTTAAATTGTATCAATATTATGAACAAGGTATTGAATCATAAGTTTTATTGAATTTGTTGAATTTATTTGCTAGTCGAATATGAAAATAATGAGTGGTTGTAAAAAGACTGTCACGATCCAAAAATTGCGTGATGGCACTCGTCTTATCTCACCAAGACAAGTCAGCCTAAAACTCAACTTATTACAATAAAATGCGGAAAATTTACTATCAACTTACATTATACCCCAAAATCTGGTTGTCACGTGTACAAGTCTCTAATGTATTACAATTGAATCAAAAGAAAATATAAGTCTCATATGACGTTGTTTCTAGAGTAGAACAAGATCATAAACAGGAGTAAGAAGGCCTGTTGAGATGACAAACAACTACCTCACAAATCTCCAAGAAGCCTCGGAAACGAAGAGAATGTATCATAAAGGTCCGGGCTAGTAACCTACAAAAAATTGTAGAAGCAAGGGGTGAGTACCAAACCACACGGTACTCAGCAAGTAAACCTCTAAACACAAGCTAAGGGGATGAAATACGGGTACTCCTACCACCCCAACCGAACCTCCACAACTACAACCTGCATAAAAATCAGCCCAACCTAACAACTCACAGTTTACATAGCACATAGCTCAACAACAACACTTTGACAAATTACATATCCTCAACAATAAAACTTTGACAAATTACATGCCCTTAACAACAATACTTTAACAAATTATATCCTCAACAACAAGCTCAGTATTCATCAATCACCAATTCCACAAAAAGGCATTCACAAAATCAGCAAAACACAATATCAAGCTCACTAATGATAAGTATGTGCAATGCAATGGAATGCAATGTCAAGTATAATGATGCATGTCTGACCTAGTGATACACACCCGCTGTCTCTCAGTCCGGGACCCATGGGGGACATATCTGTCCATGCATCTGTCGCGGCGCACGACACGACCCTCGATAATAGTAACCATCGCGGCGCGCGATACGTCCCTCGAAATATAGTATCCATCGCGGCGCGCGATACGTCCCTCGAAATAGTACATCCTCTTTAAGTTTTCATTCTTTCTCAATGCACATAACAATTGTCACAACCATGTCTTAAAATAATGCAAATGACATGTTCACACAAATAAAGATGATACGACCATTTTCATAACACTGCACAATTCACAACAACATCAACAATGATTCAACAAGCCTTTCAAACCATTCTCTATTATCAACACATCACACACAAGCAATTATTCACATTGCCTTTTATTACCCTTTGTTTTCATCGTTAGAATTAATCAATGTGGACAAGTCAACCCATCACCAAGTTCCATTACTCCCACACATATATCCCAAGGAAATACACATATTTCATACACTTAGCAAGAGTTTAGAAATCCACTTGCCTGAATTAAATAAGAATTTACTCCGGAACTTGAGCCTTTCCCATTCGTTGAACTTCCAACTCAAAGAAATCTATTCAAATAAATAATCACAATAAAATTTTAAAACTAACATCACCCATATTACATGACTTAGACCCATTAACTCGCCAAAATCTATAAAAATATGTATTATTTCATGAGTAAAATAGCCTATAGATAACAATATTGATATAATTCTACCTCGTACTCCAAAAATCACTTTAAACCCCTAAAGTCCACATTTATAATCAAGTTCTTACTCTTGATACCAGTGAATATACCAACTCTCAGATTTTCAAAACTTCAAGCCTAGGATTAAGTCTCAATTCCTTCGAATATTAAAGTCAGTTGACATTCATAGAACACAATACACCTACTATTTAATTAGGTATCTTAATATGTCAAACCTTGAATTTTTAAGGCGATAACCATATGAAAGCTTTTATAATCGAAGATAAAAATATTCCTAGTAATTTACGACAACATACAATATCTAAATCAAATCTACTCCATTTATATAAATAAAATCTAGCTACCGTACCAACGGCAATCTAAATAATGTGAATAGTTAGTTAAATATATCTAAAAGGGATCTCATTCATCTTTTGATTATTATAGACAAATTTACAACACCATAAAATTTTCTAATTTCTATTTATTAACACCAAATATAAATTAGACCACTTTCAGGCAATTGAAACATATTGTTCCTTAACATTCTGGTGAGAGCAAATTGAATAAGACATTATTAAAACTAACACATGGCATATCAATTACTATACATATACATATACCACCTGTACTTTATTCCAAAACTCCTTTTTCAATTCAATTATAATACAATACTATTGTATACATATATATATACAACAATTATGGGAAAAATATGCACTATGAGGAACAATTAATGCCTGCCTAAGAGAATTTGAAAACGAATTGTCCTTACGTGATGCAGTTTGTCCTCTCTTCATCCGTATTCGCGTTGCCGGCAGGTTAGTTTTCTGATCCCCTTTATTTTCTTTTATAAATAAATTAGGTATTAAAAGTGGCAAAATCTATTAACTTATTTTGTTAAATAATGGGTTAAAAGGTTTAGGGTTTAAAATAAATTATTTAATGAGTATCTGTCAATTAATTGACTATAGTTAAATGAATAGTTTAAAATTTTCAAATCATCTTAACTGACTATCTAAAAATGATTCGGGGCATATATCGGAAGGGGTAAAATAGTAATTTTATAAAAGTTTTTCAAAAATGACCTTGCGGGTCATTACAAAGACAGACTCTATTTATTGGTTTTTTGTTGTAAGTTTTGTGAGAAAAAATGTATTCCTAACGAAATACAAATAGAGGAGTACAATTTTCGATCACAAATTGTATGGTATGTTGTTTGTTTGTTTAGTTATTTTACTTTTTATGAAATAAATTGTATTCCTAATTGAAAATTATAAGATAAAAGGAATGAAAATATGTAAGTAGTTGATCTGAATATAATTTCTATAAGTGTAGGATACATCATATGATATATGAGAAAAATATAGTTTAGTTATGCGGAAAATATAGTTTAGTAGGATACATAATATGATCCGGAAATATAATTTTATCATGCTATAATATTGATATTGTTCGTAGCATATATTTGAAAATAGAAAATACAGTTTTGTTCAAAACATGGAGCAAGTACTATGCTCGCTGGAAATGAAGAACGGTCAGTACGTATTATGGTACGTTGTTGCTTTCTTGAAAGTGTTGTATTTTGTATTTCATCAATTAATCTATGTCCCTGTAAAATTTGTATGATTCAACTTGATTTTTATCTTTGTTTAACATATAGTGGCAACAAGTAATTATGTGTTTAGTGTTCATCTTGAAGGGGCAACATTTATGTTTGCTTTGAAAGGAAAATTTGCATGTGAAGGAGATTTCAAATGGATGAAATATCATGTTCGCATGCTTGAGTTATTTTAAAGAAGAAATTTCTTGATCCTGAACCGTAATTTTCTGATCTTTACAAACCAAATACATTACTTGGAATGTACCTGCACATATAGAGAATGAAATAGTGAGGCCACCAAAGGTCAAAAAATTACATGGCATGCCTCCAAAAAAGCTTCATGATAAATCGTACAACAAGCTATATGGGAAGAACAAGAATTCGTGTAGTACTTGTGGACACAAAAGGCACAATAGGCGGTCATACAGAAATTGAACACGAACTGAATAGTTAGAAAAGTTTATTTTTTTTAAAAGTAATTTGAAAGTGTTTGTAAATATCATTTGTCCTCGATTTTATGTAATTGATGTTTTGATCATCTTTAATGAATATTATATTTCAAAATGTATTTGTATGCAATTTTATTTTTGTATCCTATTATGTCTTCGTTGTAATATAGTACTAAAATGTTCATATCAAGTATAAGTAATGGATACAAAAACTAAAGTAAAATAAGATAAAGTAGTTCTTATAACGAAATAAAAATACAAAAAAATTGTTGTTGTGAAACAATTATAATGGTATAGATTGATAGAATTAACAATTACAAAAAATAATTTGGTATTCATATGTCATTTTGTATCTGTATTCGAAAGATCACTAAATATTTTGACCTATCACATTGTATATGAATAAGCGTGGAAACACACATTGAATATGTATTTAAAAGATCACAAAATAATTCGATCTATATCACTGTATTTTAAGCAATAACCATTTGTATTCAATACTCTATGGAGAGATAAGATATATGCCATAATGAACACCAACACATGAAAATAAATGAAATTATAAAGCACACAACACAACTAAAACTAATGTGCCGTAATGAATACAAAATAATAAAAAAACAGGTAATGAATACAATTTGATATAACATCACTGCTTGTTATAAAAAAATACAAATGTTAATATGTATTTTACTTTCCTGGATACAACCCTCTCAAAAGGATGATTCCAAATACAAAGTACAATATATGCAATCAATGAAAAACAACATATATATATATATATATATATATATATATATATATATATATATATATATATATATATAAAAAAAAAAAAAAATTATATATAGATATATATATTGTGTAATATATAATATATATATATATATATATATATATATATATATATATATATGTACATATATATATACATATATATATATAATACATATATATATATATATGTACATATATATATACATATGATAAGTATGCAGAATAAACTGCCATAATAAGAATTATCACATATACGAAATAATTTAGAATAGAGCAAGATCAACCATCTAATACAAATACACGACTACTGTATTTCAATATTTCACAACCATCACGAACTATGTGAGGCATGTTGTGCCTTGGGGGTGCCTCACTATCACTAATGGCTCCGGCGTCAAGCTTCTGTTGGCCATAGTTTTAAAGAAGTGCAACATATGTTGACCTTAAAAACATTACATCGAAGTTACCGGCAGAATTTTCTTGTCCGTAAGACAACCACTTGGCATAAGCAAACATATAATCCCTATGTACAATAAGAGAATGTAAAATTAAAATTTCAATACATATATAAATGATAATACAATTCAAAATAATACACCAATTTACGGGCTCCCATGTACCTGTTGAGGTACTACGTTTTCAATGAACACTATCTCAATAAACTCGTTCTTCTTGACTAAAAGATATATCTAAACCTCTGTTCTTGTAATAATCATTCATAGTCAACTTAAATGGAATGAGTTGATCCAACTTGTTAACCTCAATCTTGATTGCTGCATCATGACATGCACCTTTGTAAGAGTCATAAACGTCTATATGTTTATAATTAAGAGAAATTACTGTCAATACTCAATGGAATTTGTCCTTTAAATTTACAGAACAAAGATGCGATCCACCAAATGCCACGGAATATCAAAATGCACTTTATACCCACTAATGTATTCACCTATAACATGCTTTTCGTCAACGCAGCAAACATCACTATATATATCTGCGTTCTTTTTTCCAATTGATGAAATTTTGGACGTAAATACATAATTCACTATTATGTATCTATATTTGTTGTCAACATGATACTTGATTTTCTTTCTCAAATAATAAAAAATAACATTGATATGCTGAACAATAAAATAATCAATAATCACTAACTAACATGAATAATTATTAATGAAAAAACTACAATTCATACTTATCGAATCATTCAACAACTGTCCTTTGGAGACAAATTGAAGAACCAATTTTAACTGTCTGCAAGATCAACACCAAAATTAAATGGCACTAGAATATTTGTTTTGCTCTTCTTATATCGGTCCTGATCATGACGCCTAAATAAAAAATATTAAAAGTGTATACAAATCTGTTTGAATTTGATAATGAATACATCATAGCACTTAAAATTTGAATATGTAATGAAACATAATGTTGAACTTATGTATTTAATACAATGCTGAAACTATACACTAAACTTTAGAATACAATAACTAAACAACCACTCAGGCTCTGAAATGTTTACTTAATAAAAAATGCCTAACAAATTCAAATACAATAAATGAGAAATCAGACAGACTTGAGATTACAGAATACATCAAACCCACTCAATCTCATTAGTAAATTCTAAAGTGCAAATACACTAAAAGATTCAGAATACAATACCAAACAAACACTCAGATTATTAACTGAATGTGAAATACAAAATAGTATACTAATACAATATACAAAAAAAAAAAAAAAGGCAACTAAGAAAAACTGTAACAAATATGTGATTCAAAAAACAAAAAATATATATAATATTTGTATGATACTTACTTGTTCTCGTGCTTTGCAAAACAATGAAATACAACTAAATGAATACAATATACTTTACTGGATATGAAAAAGACTCTCACAATGTCAATTACTAAAAAATAATACATAAAGCATAATGAATACAACCACATGTAAAACAACGCAACTAAAATAAATATGTCATAATGAATACAAAACAAACAACTAATAAGGAATGAATACAATCTGATATAGCATCACAACACAATTACAACAAATATACCACAAATGAACAAAAATTATCGAATGAGAATTCATCAATAAAATCTGAAATAGCTTCATCATGTAAATTTAAAATATTTCATTGATTTACGGAATACCTACAATATAGAAAACAAGAAATTGATGGTAACAAACATGTGGTACACTATCAGAAATAACAAAAATATCTTCAAAATACAAAAATCCATTAATTTTGAAATACAAAATAGATACTAACATGCTCACAATAAATTTCCATAGACTTTTCCAAATCTATTTAAAATCAATAGAAATACTAATTGAATTTTAATTGTAAAAAAAATTAGATCAAACGCAGTCTAACATAAAATTATTGAAAAAATTAATTCTTTAACAACTTAAATTAAACAAGCAAATTACAGAACATGCAAAAATACATAAATACCTCTTCGCCAACTATTTGGTCTTCATCGTTATGATTTTGAGGAAGTTTTTTCACATCGATTAGGTCCTGTAAGTTTTCCGATCGTCTCTCCTCCATCAATTTAGCAGCGGGTCCTACATTATTCGTTATTTCTTGAGTGATACATAAATTAAAGGATGAGAAATCAATAGTAATTTAATAATCTAGTCGAATATTTTTAGTAAGTCTCTTAAATTCAATCATTGGAGAGTGTTTTTGAGGTTAACAAACCGTAACAAAGATTTTAACTATCGAAAACTATTCAGAAAGATTTAAACAACAATAAAATCAGAAAACAAAAATTTTTAAAAACACAAAGATGAATATCTTAATTAATGGGATTGTTGAGAATTCAATTTCTAAAACCAATAATGAAGGAAGAGTGTATCCAAAAACTGAAAAATAGGGGATAATTGAAGATATAAATTTTAGACAGAGAAAATAAATTATAATTTTTCAAATATGAGAATTAGTTAATTGAGAGACATGTAACCAAGTTGAGGGAAATTAGAAAGTAAATAAGGATACATTATTTTTTAAAATAATGATATTTTTGACATTTATACTAATATTTTTAAAGTAAAGAGGTTTTTACTAAATATGTTAGTTTTTTTGACTAGTTTGATAATTTTTCCTATATACAACAGAAGCCAAATGACCCGACCCATTTCCCCTTTAAACCCATACTCTGTACTCTTCTCCCTCACGTGCACACACTCTTTTCTTTCCCAGAACGAACACACAAAACTCTCTTGCGCGCCTCCGTCGCACTTCTTTCTTCATCTCCAGCGAATTCAACTAAACAACGCCAAGGTTCCCTTTTTGCTTAGCTGGTTTTGTCACGCGGAGGGCACGAGCTCTTGTACCGTGATACAGTCCAAACGTTCCCAGATGGTAATTTCATTCCAATTTCATTTTTCCTTTTTATAGTTTCGTTCAAAATAGTATGAATTTGTACGCTCTCCAGCTCACCTTGACCTTATTCGCTCAAGAATTTTTGAAAATTTTCAAAGTCCCACATCGTTTCCCCCCTCAATTTCGAACTAGAACCTCTTCTATATAAACCCTACTCATTCACTATTTAGAGGAGGGTTTTGAAACTTGAGAGTACCCCATAAAGGTTTGGGAAATCTTGATTCAATAGCTTAAGTTTTTGCGGTTGTTCGAGTTCAAAGAGGTGGTGGAATTGTCTCCGTCAAGCTCGCCGTCCAGTTTGCTGCCCGGAAGAAGGTAAATTCTTTTTTTAGCTTTGTTTAAATTCCTAGTCCTTCTTTGTGTTCTGTTGTTGCATTGTTAGCGTTATGTGTTCTTAGCTTTGTTTTAGTTTTCATGTGTTAGGCTTTGGTTTGACATTTTTAGTAATTAATAATGTTTCTCTTGTTCCTACTTTTTATTTATTGTTATAGTTGTAAATATTTTCTAGCTTCTTTGATGTTCTATTCGTATTTCTCGTCTGATTTGGTCTTAAATATTAATGCTCATCTCGGTCCTTATGCTTGTTTCTGTAACGATAATCATTTCATTCCGTGTTTACACAACTGATTTGTACAAATTTCAAATATATTAGTTTAGGTTCTCGGTTAAAAGTTGTTTCGAAAGTTATATTTTTCTAAGTGTTTCCTTTAGTCTGATTGTTCTGTCTATTGCTCATGTTCTTCATAGTTGATATTTGGTCAAGTTTTAATTTGCTAGTAACCTATTTTGGTATATTTTCAAGTCCATAACAGTAAGTGTTGCTTTAAAATGAATTCTAAGTCTATGAATCTTCTTAGTTTTGTAAGTTCTATGAACCACTCACATTAATATTATTTTGGTTTAATATTTAATTACTAACTAAATTCTAATTCTAATTGGATAAGTGAGAAGTTACTTACATGTGTGGAGAAGTGGGGAAGTTAGTCCAACTACACATTAAGTCTTCCATTTTATCCATTACCTCTTCCAACTATCCATTATCTCCACTACTCACCATGATGGAAAGGTGGGAATGATGTTGTACACACTCTATTTAAAGGGTCCTCTCTCTGCCATAAAGAGATAGTCTTCCATAATGAGATAGTCTTATCCATCAAAACAACTTTTGAAGAATCAAAAGAAAAGACTTTCGCTCAATCAAGTAAAGAATTATAATGGCTGATTCAGGTATATATTCTTGACTGAATTATCATAGTAATACATTTATGTGAAAATCATATAGTTCTACGATCCTGAATTAAATGATAAGATTTCTGAATGTTTAGATTGTTTATGTTTTCACAATCATTAAAAAATCTTTATATGTGGTATCAAGAGTCTGGTTTAAGAACTAGTGATTTTTCATAAAATTAATATTTTTCTTATTTGAAAACGGTAATAGGTAGTATTAAGCGAAATAATTATTCACTATCATGATGTATTTTATTTTGAAATTATGGATATGAGATTAGTTAATCACCAAAGTGGTCTAATCTTTGAAGAATAAATTTAAAATAATAATAATTAAATGTATATTCAATTATCCATTATTTTGATGCATATAACTGATATAACTTATGGATATATTGAAATTTTTGGTTGTAAGATATTTATGGATCACATAAAGGTTGATTATTTCATTTTATAACTATTGAACATTAATAAGATAATTTAGATGTGTCGTTAGTTTTATTTATTTATCCAAAGATAATAAATATTATTGATTGACACATTAAAAATTATTGAATTATGTTAAATTCATATCTAAGCATCATTATTATGTCTAAAGTTGTATTTTGATGTTTCACCAAAGGAGGACATCAATATACATTTAAGAATTTATAAACCATTTCTGAATTTGATAGTAAGTTAAAATTCATAACTCAAAATATTAACAAATGAGTATATTATATTTGCAGCATTTGCTCTTCATTCGCACTCTGCCTCTGTTACGACCTTTAACGGTCTTAACTTCTCAGATTGGTGCGAACAGATCCAATTTCATCTCGAAGTTTTGGATCTTGATATTGCACTTTACACTGAGAAGCCAACTGCTATTACTGAAACTAGCAATACTGAAGAAATGTCTCATTATAAGCACTTGGATCGATCTAACAGATTAGGCATAATGTTTATGCGAATGAATATTGCGAGCAACATTAAGACTACTCTTCCCAAAACTGAAAATGCAAAAGATTTTCTGAAATTCGTGAATGCTCTCAAACTGCTGATAAGTCTCTTGCTGGGACACTAATGGGTACTTTGACCACCATGAAGTTTGATGGTTCACGTACCATGCATGAGCATGTCATTGAAATGACAAACGTAGCAGCAAGACTTAAGTCTTTGGGAATGGAAGTGAAACAAAATTTCTTTGTACAATTCATTATCAACTCATTACCGTCCTTTCCAAATGAACTATAACACCATGAAAGACAAATGGAACGTGCATGAATTGCACAGAATGTTAGTTCAGAAGGAAGTAAGGCTCAAGAATCAAGGAACCCACTCCATTAACTTTGTAAGTCATCAAGGAGTTGGAAAGAAAGGAAAGAAACATGTTAAAGGAAAACGTAGGCACCATAATGTTAATGAGTCCTCCTCTCAAGTACATAAGAAGGAACACAAGAATGATAAGTGTCGTTTCTGTGGAAATTCTGGACATTTTCAGAAATATTACCTGAAATTTAAGGCATGGCTCGAGAAGAAAGGTAATCCTAGTGATTTTACATGTCTCGAATCAAATCTAACTGAAGTTCCTTACTGTTCATGTTTCTAATACGATGCAGGGATTCCTTACAACACAAACCATAAACCAGAATAAAAGATATGTGTATATGGGAATAGAGTGAAAGCTCCGGTTAAAGATATAGGAACTTACCGTTTGATCCTTGATACTAGGCGCCACTTAGATTTACTTGAAACTTGTTATGTACCTTCTTTTTTGAGAATTTAGTTTCTTTGTCTAAGTTGGATAAGACTTGATACTCTTTTAATTTCGATAATGGACGTTTTAGTTTGTTTAAACATAATTATCTCATTGGTACTAGTACTCTTTGTGATAACTTATACAAACTGAATCTTGATAATCTATTTGCCGAAACACTCTTAACGCTGCATCATAATATTGGAACCAAACGAAGTTTGGTGAATGAACAATCTGCTTTCCTGTGGCACAAACGTCTAGGTCACATATCCAAAGAAAGATTGAAAAAGATTAGTTAAAGAATGAAATTCTTTCAAATTTAGATTTTACAGACTTTAACATTTGTGTGGATTGTATTAAAGAAAAACAAATAAGATACACAAAGAAAGGAGCCACAAGAAGCACACAACTTCTTGAAATTATACACACTAATATATGTGGTCCTTTTGATATTTCATCTTTCAGTAAAGAAAAATATTTTATCACTTTTATTGACGATTTTTCACGTTATGGATATGTCTATTTGTTGCATGAAAAATCTCAAGCAATAAATGCCTTAGAGGTCTTTATTACTGAGGTTGAAAGACAACTAGATAAGAAGGTGAAAATAATCACGTCAGATAGAGGTGGTGAATATTATAGAAGATATAATGAAAATGGACAACACCCAGGTTCATTTGCTCAATTCCTCGAAAAGCATGGCACATGTGCTCAATACACAATGCCTAGAACACCACAACAAAATGGTGTAGCAGAAAGGCGTAATCGTACATTAATGGACATGGTTAGGAGTATGTTAAGTAATTCATCTATTCCTCTTTCAGTGTGGATGTATGCTTTGAGGACTGTCGTTTACTTACTTAATAGGGTTCCTAGTAAAGCAGTCCCAAAGACTCCTTTTGAACTATGGACTGGTAGGAAACCTAGTTTAAGGCACCTGCATATTTCAGGTTGCCCGGCAAAAGCTAGAGTTTATAACCCACAAGAAAAGAAACTGGATTCAAGAAAAATCAGTGGTTTCTTCATTGGTTATCCAGAAAAATCAAAAGGGTATAGATTTTACTGTCCTAATCACATAATCACAGTACAAGAATAGTTAAAACTGAAAATGCTAGGTTCATTGAGAATGGTGAAGTTA
Source organism: Solanum sitiens (assembly GCA_016801875.1). NCBI lineage: Eukaryota > Viridiplantae > Streptophyta > Magnoliopsida > Solanales > Solanaceae > Solanum > Solanum sitiens. The sequence goes on along the minus strand of JABWTJ010000069.1, from coordinate 3,562,306 downwards.
GTGGGAGTGATGAACCATGTAAAGTGAAAATTAAAGAAGTTAGGGTGAGGGTTTCTCGACCTTTTACTTCTTTTAAAGATGTTGTTTCTAAAGTTGTTGCACAACCTAACAATCAACAAGAACAAAAAATTGATGCTCCTGTTAATCTCAATGAAGCAATAATTAATGAACCAGCAGTAGATGTACCACAAGAAGTAGCATTAAGAAAATCTCAAAGACAAAAAAGATCTTCTATTTCTGATGACTATTTGGTATATTTACACGAGTCTAAAATTGACTTGGGAATTGATAATGATCCAGTTTCATTTTCACAAGCTTTAAAAGTAATAATTCTCATAGATGGATAAATGCTATGAAAGATGAGTTGAAATATATGGAACAAAATAAAGTATGAGACCTTGTTGAATTACCACAAGGTTGCAAAAGAGTTGGGTGTAAATGGGTCTTTAAGACCAAACGTGACTCAACTGGCAACATCGAACGTCACAAGGCCAGACTTCTTGTAAAAGGTTTCACCCAAAAAGATGGCATCGACTATAAAGAAACATTTTCACATGTCTCTAGAAAAGATTCACTCAGAATTATAATGGCTTTAGTAGATCATTATGACTTAGAGCTACATCAAATGTATATGAAAACATCCTTTCTAAACGGAAATTTGGGGGAAGAAGTTTATATGAATCAACCTGAAGGGTTCTATTGTAAAGAAAAGGAACACATGGTGTGTAAACTTAAAAAGTCATTATACGGACTTAACAAGCTTCCCGACAATGGTATCTTAAGTTTAATGAAACTATTGTAATTTTTGGATTTAAGGAAAACACTGTTGATCGGTGTATATATCTGAAGGTTAGTGGGAGTAAGTTTATTATGTTAGTCATGTACGTTGATGACATCTTACTTGCTACTAATGATCTTGGTTTGTTGCACGATACCAAGAGATATCTATCTAACAATTTTGAAATGAAAGATACGGAAAGACATCCTATGTGATTGGGATAGAAATATTTTGAAATAGATCACAAGGATTATTAGGTTTGTCTCAGAAATCCTATATTAATAAAGTGTAAGAGAGATTTAGAATGGAAAAGTGCTCATCAAGTCCCGTTTCAATTCAGAAAGGAGATAAATTTAGTCTCAATCAATGTCCAAAGAATGAATTGGAACGTAAGCAAATGAATGATATTCCTTATGCATCGATAGTTGGGAGTCTAATGTATGCCCAAACATGTACGAGACCACACATCAGTTTAGATGTTGGAATATTGGGTCGTTATCAAAGTAATCCAGGAATGGATCACTGGAAAGCTGCGAAGAAAGTGTTGAGATACTTGCAAGGAACTAAAGATCATATGCTCAATTATAGAAGATTTGATCATCTTGATGTGATTGGATATTCAGATTCAGATTATGTTGGTTGTGCGGATACAAGAAAATTCACATTTGGATATTTATTCCTATTAGCTGGAGGAGCAATATCATGGAAGAGTATGAAGCATTCTGTTATAGCTGCATCCACTATGGAAGTTGAGTTTGTGTCATGCTTTGAGGCCACAATTCAGGCTAATTGGCTGCGAAACTTTATTTCAGTACTTGAACTAGTCGACAGTATTTCCAAGCCGTTGAAAATTTATTGTGATAATACTGCAGCAGTCTTTTTCTCTAAAAATGATAGGTATTCTAAGGGCGCCAAACATATGGAATTGAAATACTTTTTAGTTAAGGAAGAAGTCGAGAAACATAAAGTGACAATTGAACACATTAGCACCAAACTTATGATTGTTGATCCTTTGACGAAAGGATTACCGCCCAAAATATTTGTTGAACATGTTGAAAGAATGGGTCTTATTAATAGCAATGAATGACTTTATGTAAAGATTATATTATGTTTATGCAATTGACACTTTGAGCTCAACTATATATATGTTTATGTTATTACATGTTTTCTTTTGTATACGTTATGTTGAGAATGATGATGACAGGTTTTATTTTAGATAAAGATATTCTAAGCATTATGGTGGACCCAGTATGTATTTTAAAGGTTGTGTTAGGCAATAGACTAATATTGTAGTGCATGAAAGGGACTATGCCAAATAAAGTGGTGTACAACAGCCATGACTCATAACCTTGGGCGCATGACGAACCAATAAATTTCCGATCATTTCGAAAAAGGATTGAATATAGAAAAGCTCAACTGCAATTTCTCAAAACCATTTTTTCATATACTATACATACATATTAAAAGATGTCATGCAATGACAGTTTATAGAAATTTAACAAGTAAAACATATAAACAATTGAACAATCAATAACAATTAGTTAAATAGTCAAATCTTATGGTTATAACTTAATTAATCCCCAGCGGAGTCTTCATGTCTAATATGTCATAATTTTACTACTCATTAGAATAATCACTTTTTGAAATGTTCTAAGTATAAATCAACTTGAGAAAAATACTTAGAAAAGAGTCGCCACTTAATTTTTTAAAGAAAGTAAGAAAACTTTTGTAATTCTCAAAGATTTAAATAGAAAAAAATACTTAGAAAAGAGGGTTCGAAGTTCAATTTACACTTCGAGAAAGGTTTAAACATTCTAAGTGCCCGCTAACATGGGGTTGACCTGCGACTTGGCTAAAATATAACTTGACTATTTTAAAAAGAATGTGATTTAACATTTTTAAAAAAATTACAACATTTAATTAACTTCTAGAAAATGGTTAAATAAATGACACATTATATTTTATTTATTTTTAGAGAAAGAGACCTAAAATGAAGCATTTGAATTAAAAATTAAGTGATTAGAATTTTCACAGAAAATTAGATTAATTAAGATTTGTTTGAATCATTTTTAAAAAGATATTTCGCACCAATTTAAAGCATGTAACTATTTAAAATTAATTTAAAAAGTTCTGACTAAAGATAAAAATACAAGAGTTGATAAGGAGCGAAATTTTATTTAAGTAACAAAAATATAGTTTTTCTTTTGGGGATTTAATTAAATTAAACCAAATTAAATTAAAGGGTTAGAATTAAACAAAGGCGAAAGGGTCTGGTAGACCCTTGTACTTGTATTAGATTGTATTGTAAACCCTTCTACTTACCATGTTGTCATTTGAACTCTTAAACTCAAATAAAATGAGACTTTCAAATTCCTCCAACCATGTGTGTAGATCACTCCCTTACATAGATGACATGTCATATCCATGTCATATATATTAATGTCAAGTCATAATTTTCTTCATAATTATTAATAAAAATATTAAATGAAAGACAAAATCAATAAATTTTTAATTTTACCAAATAAAAAATTATTATTTCTCTCACCTTTCCTCCACCTCCCCTAACCCACCATCACTGTCAAAACTCAAAACCATCTCCCTATCTTATGGGGGGTTTTCGCAGAAAAAGGAGCATCACTTTATTTAATGAAATCAAACAGAAATATTTCTAATTTTTTTTTTAACTTGATCATTCCTTATTTTTTATTTCTTTAAAAATCACTTTGTAAGAAGCAATAGTATGAATTATTCAAATGCCTTCACAGAGAAATCGTGCAATTTTAATGGTGCTTGGACTCAAAAAGGTCATCTGGACCCTTGGAAACTCCATGTTGCGAATGTGCAAGTATGGGTAAGCAGGAGGCTCTTCACTGTGAGGATGACCCTAGGATGACCCTTGGAGAGATTAACCACTGCAAGAACAGTGTTAGATATTGTTGCAACATAAGTGATTTTCTCCCATTTAGAAGTTTCCCCTCCTCTTCTTCAACGGAGGCGTGAGAAGATAGTCCTCTTGGGAACCGACGTTACACGAGGAGGGTGGCCATGGAGGACGAAGTGAATACTAGATCTGAACATCGCCATCGCCATTTAGGGATTTTCTTGTGTCTCTGTGATGGTGGATTGACTTCCAAAATATTACAACTTTATAAAATAAATTGGGAGCATTTTGGGGTCTTCCTAGAAGAAAAAAGAAAAAGAAAAGGACGTCACCGTCGCCAGAGAAATTCATCACCACCGTCGCCATTTTTCTGACGAAATCACACATACTTTCTTCCTCACCCATCTTCATCGTTGTCACCATTTTTGCCTCTCTCCCACTCTACTGCGAAATAGTGATGGCGCTTCATCTCCAATTTGTTAACTTCGTACTTGAATAGATGACACCGCCCAGTGTCATTTGTCTCTCTCACGCCACTACGATTCAGTGGTCTCAGCGAGCGCTGGTATCCCGTGGATCAGTCGCTGGTCTCCAACGAGTGGTGGTCCTGGTGTTAAATTATGGAGAAGAAAAAAAATATTTTGTTCAAGCGTGAAAATGACCAAGGAGGAAGGGATAGTGGGGAAGAAGAAACTTTTTAATTAATTTTTTTTTGATAAATATTTCTTTTTTAATTTTAATATTTTTTAACCTAAAGCTATTCACTCGCATTAAAGAGCGTGAAGTCACACACTTTCGCCAACTCAGCCATCTTAAAGACACATAAGTTTGGTCAACGGTCAGTGGGATTTGTTAAATTGTGTTTTATTGATTTTAAGGGTTCAAATGACAAAGAGGTAAATAGAATAGTTCAAAATACAAACTGATACAAGCATAAGGGTCCATCAAACCATTTCACCTTAAACAAATCACAGATAAACAAATAAGGAGGATAATAAAAGATAAACAAAAAATCAAATATTTGAGCTTTAGCCCCACCTGTCCTAAAACTATAAAATCAATATTTTAGTATTTAATGGACCCCTTAGCAATATTTTCAATATTTAGTAAAAGTGTCAATATTTTAGTTTGTTATATATTTGATTTATGTATTTTTTTAAAATTTGTTTAATTTGAAAGAACACAATTATTTAATAACTAAACAGAGAAAATCAAAGGAGAGAATATTTCAAAAAAAGACAAGTATCACCTAATTTTCTCATCAGTTACATTTTCAAAAAAAAACTCAAACTTTGTTCTTTTTTTTCCCTAGAATTTTAACATTTTTAAAATTGTATTCATTCCACTATTTATACTATTCGTATTCATTATAGTTTTATGTTGTATTTTGTATGATGAAACTTGTATTTTTTTATTAGTTTCTATTCATTCCAATAGGTATTCCAAATGAATCTATAGTTATTTAAGAAGCAATTTGTATTCATATATTGTTTTCACTGTGTATTTATTTTTTCTTCATAATCTTGTATTTCGTATTCATTTCAATATGTGTTTCTATTTATTCTAGTTTTATGTAGTATTTTGTATAATAATATATAAAATACAAAAAAAATAGTATGATGAAAAAGTGAGAATGAAATATAAAATTGAAAAGGAATAAGTGAATATTTGTTGTAATCAGTCTTAAATAAAATAAATAAACATACCTTTAGAATGAATACAAATTAGGAACAAATACTAAATTCATAAACTATGCAACATGAGTTTTGAAGAAATACAAATATTAATGGTATACATACGATTTTAAATACAAAATGAGAAAGGATACAAAATTCTGAATTTTTTTTATAAAAAAAAATGAAACTAATAGTTGTTCTTCCTATATAAAATACATATATAGTTGGTATATATTTTGGGATGGATTCAATTAGAAACAAATACAAGATTTATAAATTATACAACATGAGATTTTGAGTGAATACAAATATTAATAGCATATATATTAATTTGAATATTAATTGAGAGAGGATAAAAAATTCTAAGAAATAAATTATAAATACAAAATAAACTAATACGAAATTGTTCTTGGTCTTCAACAAGTTTTTTGAAATTTTCAACCCCAAAAAGAATTATTTATATTTTATTGATAGTGTCTTTACATAATAGAGGGAAATCTCAAAAGATACGACAATGTATATATCTTTATGCAAATTGGAAGAAAATAGAAGAGGTGATTTTCTTAGACAAGAAAATGAGAGAACAATGGTGAAAACTCAAGAGAGAGAAAGGAGAAGTTGAGAGTAAAAACCTAGAAAGAGGGAAAAGTGGGTAATGAGAGTTTTTCTTCTTTTTTCACACAGATAAGAGAGTAAAAATAGTGAAATGTGGGGCCTAGTTTGAAAAATAAAAGGAAAGAAAATATTAATTATATTAGGATACATTTTATTTGCAAAAATATTGACATTATTTTGACATATTCACTAATTATTTTAAAGTATAGATGTTTTTAATAATTATGTTAGGGAGTTTGACGCTAATTTTTCCTTAAAAAAATGTGCACATATGTATTGGATTTTGGCCAATTGCGTCAAAAGAGCAAGTTGGTGGAATATGGTTTTTGGCCCAATTTCCCTGCTTTTATACAGTGTGTAAAGCAAGTGTATATTTCTGTATATAGGTCGCATTTTGACCCATTTTCTTGTATATTCGACTGTATGCCGAGTGTATACAACGCCCTTAAATCCTTGCAACCCGTAATACAATTTTTAGCCTTTTAATTCACTGCCCCTCAACATGTATATCAGTGTATACATTATGTAGACAACCCATTTTCACACTTTCTGAAACTTGTAATTTAATTTCCCAGCAACTCGAGCAAGATGTGGCCGACTCAAAATAGTTCAACTCAACGATATGCAAAGAGGGTTCCATAATGTACTCGGATTGGTATCACATTCAAGAGAAAAATAAAAATAAAATCACATAATAATCATTACAAACTAATTAAGGAAACATATAATGACATTTTAAAGCAATAAACCAAAAGTAGTCTATTGTATGCAAGTAAAGAGGATTTGTGTGTAGATAAGACGTACTTAATGATAACGAAAGACCACTTATATAGTATAAATAACTCAAAAGAGGGTGTGATATAGAAAAATACAACTAGATCTAAGAACAAAATCTATATGGCAGTGACTACATTATGCAAAGACTGTATCAACAAACATATTATTAGCAACTAAAAAAATGTTCCAAGTAGGGAAGAAAACAAGTTCACTTAATTTGGACAAGTCAAGAAAAGAAAAGAAATCAAATGAAACAGACACATGGTCATAAGCTCACTGAAAAAAATATGCAAACACAACAACAGTGACACTACTTTGATAATGGTTGAAGCAAATTACATGACCTCCTAATCATTTTTATGAGCCAGAAAAACAAGATAAACAAGGTAATAGATTTACTAATGAGAACAAAGCAAGGAAAATCAAGGCTAAAACATACGAGCAAACCAAGTAGCAAATTAGCTAGCTTCATAGATACAAAATCGAGCTAATGAATATAACGACCAACATATAATACTAAAGTGACTTTCATTTATACTTGAATCATGCTTAGTGCTCAAAAACGCACAATAAACCAACACTAAAGCAAAGGAACCAAATGTTCTTAATAACAAGCTTCATATCAAGTATCGAACACACAACACACCATATCAAAAACAAAATGTAAGAGGATGCGAAGTTACCTCTTTTGAGGCAGCGACTAGGACGACGAGCTTGACCACGAAGAACTTCCACATGTGCTGAACTCAAACAAGAAAAGAATCGATACAAAATAAAAGATAGCTCTCAATTTTTGTTCTTTCAATTGAAAAATTAACTTTTTTTTTAATCTCCCCAACTACTCCTTTCTAAAACCTAAATCCCCCCTCAGTTGAGACCCAAAGAGATGAATATATAGACAGTTGTAATTTTGAATTTTGAAGTGCTCGAAGCAACAGTGAAGGGATTCAGAAATCCCTGAAAATAGGGAAAAGGGAACGGCGAAGTGATGGGTCTGCGGATTTCTCGCCGGGTTGATGCGACTGGTCTCTAGGAGAAAGAAACGTTGGCGTACATGGTGGGGTCGCTGGGTATTGCACTGCGAGGAAGAAGAAGAATGCGTAAAGGGTCGGGTCATTTGCAGTGTTGTGTCGTTACTGGTTTTGTTGGAAAATGAATTGGATATTTGGTGTTGTTGTTGTAATGTTGTATTGGGATGGACTGAGAATTATTTGGATTGGGTCTGGGTTTTGGAGTTGAAGTGGGCTGCTGGAAGTTTGTAAAAAAGACCCAAAATTTTGGTCTCAAATAGGTTAGGGGGGGCGGGGGGGATAGAAATGGGCGAGGATTATAAAATGAAAATGGCCATTTGAATTTCAATTATAGACAATTTAAGAAAATAGTCAATTCGAATTTAAGTAATAAAATTGGCTAAAACTTAAATAAAACGAATTAATATAATCAACTAACGAGTTTTTTAATCTTAACAAAATAAAATAAATAACTCAATTATAAGATAAATGATTCAAAACATAAACTACTATTATATAACTAAACTAATTAACCAAATATTTAATTAAAATAATCTGTTTTAGATGGTTTTCAAATATTCATAAACTATACTGATTGTTTAGAAAACTATAAAAAAAATCGACTAAAATTACCTAAAACAACTTTTGAAAACTATTTGAATTTCACAAAGCTAATTATTTTAAATTATTTGAAATTGAAGAAGTTCGATAGTTAATTTATAGGAGAGTTCCAAAATTGGGTGTCAACAACGGACACCGAATGAGAATCTAAAAAAAGTAAAGATTCAATCTACATAAAATTTAAGTCAAACTAGGTAATAAGCTTAAATATTGAAACAATTTAATACTATAGTATTGTTCTTTAAATTTGATTTCTTACATTGCTATAGAATATGACATATTGTAGTATATAGTTACTTAACTAATACTATTTTGTTGTTCAAACTTTAATAATTAAATAAAGGATTCGACACTTCAAATTTACTTCAAATAAATTAAAGTTTGATGCATAAATCACATACTTATATTAAAAAGGACCCTAAGCCTCCCTAAGTGGCCATCACAAACTAGAATTTCCTTTCAATTTATTTATTTCCAAATTTAACCTCTCATTTCATAAAAAGTTGTGACTTTTATGAAAAATAGTGACTCTTACGAAAAGTTATGACTTTTCTTAAAAGTTGTGACTTTTATGTAGAGTTGCAACTTTTATTAAATGTTGTGATCTTTTCGAAGAGGTATAACTTTTCCAATGAGTTGTGACCTTTTCAACAAAACACAATAAATATTTGTTCACACTACCATTTCTTGTTTATAAATAGAGGGATTTCATATCACTATTATTTGTAGGGTTTTTTTTCCCTCTATAGTGTGGTCAAATTCAAATTTATTACTTAAGCTTCCTATGAAGTTTGTTTCATTCCTCAACTATTTTGGTGGTTTTTTTTAACTTTGTTAAAAATTTCAGCAAGAATGGTTGGAAATTTCTCTTTTGTCCCCTTCTACAGGTTTATTCATCTAAATAAATCAAATTGATTTTAATTGCAATGCGAAGATACTCTCTTGCACCTCTCAATCCACAACTCATAACGTTGCTGAAATGGTTGAACTCATTACATTTGATTCTTTAGTAAACAAACTTTTTTATTTCTATCACTATTATTTGTAGGGTTTTGTTTCTATGGGGGAGTCGAATTCAAATTCATTAATTAAGCTTCTTATGAAGTGTGATTCATTCCTCAAAATTTTCTTCCTCATATTTCATGAAGCTTAATCTTTTACCGTAAGTCATAGTGATTCATGTAGCTCATCGAATTTCTATTTGCTATTTTTGGTGATTTTTTTGAACTCTGTTAAAATTTTCGTTGAGGATGATTGAAAATTTATCTTCTCTTTTGTCCCTTTCTATAGGTTTCTTCATATACTGTTTGAGAATATTGCTTGTGGATTGTGCTATATTTGATAGCATACAACAACAAATATGTGATAATTAATGTTGTTTGTTAAAAAAACAAATAGATTGGTCTCTTGCTTGCCACAATTAGTATATTATTTTGATTGTTTTTTCTTAGGCACAAACATTTAGTATGGATTAACGTATACATATTATCGTCTATGTTGGAGAATTACTAAATTATTTTTCAGCAGATAATGAAGAAAAACATAGATATAAAGGCTAAAAAAAGCTCATATAAAAAGTATGGTTTGTGAGCAGTTCCTTTCAAGACTCTTCAAGTAAAAGTTTTACCCCTATTTCTTCACTTCTCAATCCTGACATAATGACTATTCTGAGATAATGAGGAAAAATATTTATAGTACTAACAATTTTCGGTTCATTTTTAACATATATAAGCTACAACATATTATAATAAAAGAGAGATTGATGGAGGTTCATAAGAAAGGAGCCGAAGGTCCTCCATTTAAAATTTAGTTAATTATGCGCTTGTATGGACCTGATGTTCCACTTACTTGATAGTGTTGTTGTTCGAGGCTTTTTGGTCTCTTCTTTAATGTGTGATGTTGTTCTTTATAACTTCTTAGAATTTAGATAATTTCATTACTCATGACCAAATATTTCCATGGAGTTTCTTAGACTTCTTTCATATACTTAAAATCTCTCCATGACTCAGACTTTTTGTATAACAAGAACGAAAATTAAAAAATATAGCACTCTCTGATTTTAGAGGAACGTTTTGCCTTAAGATAAAATGTTCTTGACAATGTAGTGTATATATCGAAAATACGAATATTATCAAATGATCATATGTAAGCTTAGTAAAATAGTTCAATCCCGTACGAAGCACGAATAATTTACCTAACTAGTTTATATTATAAAAAAAATCAACTATCAATTTGTCAAACACCAATCAATCTAATAGATTCAATTTGCAATAACGATAGTTGATTTGTCATTTTTTTCAAAAAAAAAAATCAACAATCATGAACTTAGTGTTTCGTGTAGAATGAAACAAAACCAGTTGAAAACCTAAAATCAATGGATATAAGAAATCTAGTGATATAAAAGGTATATATACTCTAGTTTTGGACGGTAGAGACACTAATGTCTCAAAAGTATGACGGGTGGTATCTGCATACCATTTACCATAGTTTGGATATATTTGTGCGTTTTCCCCTATTAAAAAAATCATTTACAAGGCACAACGAGTAAACACCATGAACTTTTAACTTTTAACGTTTTTAAAAATAAAATAACGTTTAAAATTATAGGTTTACATGTACGCAATCATTGTTAACTAATTATTAAGTTGAATAAAATTGAGAAAATGTAAACAAAATCAATTTGAATGTCTAGTAATAAATGCACAAATAAACTTCTAATTCACCAAATTCATAAATATAGAATAACATATCAATACGTAATTTCTACTCAAATATTTAAAAAGAAGCAAAAATAAAATATATTTTATAATGATGATGTTCAAGTCACGTAAATTGATCAACATGCAATTTTAAGGATAAAATGTCATGTTATGTGAATGCAGGTGAATTAAGACTCTTATTCTTCTTATTATAGGTTCACTTGCGTATTGAAAAGATGTTTTTACTGGTCGGTAAAGAGTTAGTAATATAGAAATTAGTTATGTGTAATTATTTTATTTTTATTTTATATAAAATAATCTATAAATTTGCTTACCTATGTGGGATTATAAGATAATATCAAAATAGTGTCATATTTAAGGTGGTATATCTTATATGTACTAATTTTAATATATGAATAAATTTCTTTCTAATCAGCAATCACATGAGTACCTTTTTTCTTCTTTTTTTCTCCTTGCCTATGGATTGTAAATTGAATTTCATTAACTTTGAACTTTAATTTCTTTGAGTTGAAATGTCTTTCAAATCAATGCATGTATATTTAATTTCTATAATTTGATCAAACTTTTCTCTTACTACAATTAAAACACAATGGAAAGAAAGAAACATCACCAAAGATTGTGATGTTTTAAATCAAAAGTCCTCTCAGATTTTGAATTCTAAATATAAAAAAACTCTTAATGAAAAACGTGTCTTTCTTAGTAAGCTTTACATAACATAAATTCAAATTACTTTGACCATAATAGAAATATCAAATATTGTATAAAATAAAATAAGACAACGGAAAGAGAGAGACCAACGAAAATTGAGGTGAAATGAATAAAATTCTTCCATTCTAAATTAGAGATCTCGAATTAAAATTTTAGGTATTAAAAAAATCACGATAAAGAGTGTTTCTTCCTTAATAAGCGTTACATATCGTAAATTCAGATTAACCGTCCCCCCAAATACAAATATCAAATACTACAAGAAACAAAAGCAAGACAATGGAAATTCATAGAGGCACCACCGAGGCATTGATGGACTCAGGATTTGATAAATGGTGTGCAAATTTTCTTTTTAATTGTGCTTAGGATGAGCAAAATTAAATATACAATCATATTAATTAAATTTATCCTTTGTACATCATATAACTTTTTGGTAAAGAGTGTGCAACGAATCACCATTTGCCTAAGGTGGCTCTGGCACCCTTGCACCTAGGATTGAGATGGGAGGAATATGTTTCTTTTTTTTCTAACCATACCTTATTCAAATTCTAGATATATTGTGCAAATCTATATTAATCAAGTTTTTATATAAATAAGGGAAAAGGAATTGTTGTTACGATACCAAATTTTATGGAGAACCTTTTACCCCCTACACTATTTAATAGTGTATGTTAAAGGTATATATGTGCCCACGTGGACACATTACTATTTATAATTTTGCAATATTTTTTATGTCCACGTGGGCATATATATACCTTTAAAGTACAATGTTAAATAGTGCAGGGGTAAAAGGTCTTTTCCAAAGTTTGATATCGTTACAACAATTTCGGTCAAAGTTCAGATGTATTTCAGACTTTTTTGGATGGTATAGAAAAATGAGACATAACTGTTCAAGGGAAAATATGACCCCAAAGTTGGATGTCAAGGGCAAATATATCCAAAAAAAAGGTATGACGAGGGGTAAATATAATCTTTTTCTAAGAGTATAAGGGGAAATATGACCCTTTTCCATTTTTATCTGTCATGTTTCATTTATACATGAGTACATAATATTTTAAGATATATTTTAATCATATTAATATTAAAAGAATTACAAATTTTAGTTTTTTTTGTGTGATTTTCGAAAAACTTAATTTTAAATTTCAAATATTACATTAATTTAATTCAATTCAACTCAAAGATCAGTTACATTAATTCTCATAAAACGAAAGATAATGAGTAAAATGAATAGAGGGAGTATCACTCACAAACATTTGCCTTTTATAGAAAAATAAAATAAAATTGACTAATCAAATATCATAAGAAAACTAATAAAATAACAAAATAAATATCAAAAGATAATAAATTAGATAATAAAAGAGAAATAAATTAAAAGAAGCCATATAGGGATGGCAACGGGGCAGGGCAGGGTAAAGATTTAATGGGCAGAGCAGCGCAATACTAAACGGGGCGGGGTGAGTCATAGCTAATATTCTTAAAAAATTAATAGGGTAGGGCATGGCAGGTGTGGGTTCATGAGAGGTTTCTTAGTTTGAGCACTTTGTAGCTTGCCAACAACTCTCAGATTGATTCCCAAAGGAAGATTTACAATGTTTTTAGACTTCAGTACGTGACTCAGTTTTTTTCTTGGTGTTTAGCAATAACTAGCAAATCGTGACTATAAATTTTCGTTGAATAGAACACAAAAAAAAGAATACAGTTGGGTCAATGTACAATTACTAGAAGTCATGTTGATATATCGAGTCCCTCTTTGATAAGAAAACCACATTAACTACTCGATCTTTAAGTATGCACAAGAAAATCTGTAATAATCCGCAATTCATACTAAAGAGGTAAACAGTAATAATCTACAAACCATACTAAAGAAATAAACAATACTATGCAAGACCGGGATGATGAGCTCAATGAGTCCCTTTCTATAAGGGAATCTATTATCATTGGTAGTCTTTCAAGAGAACTTAATGTTACTAAGACCTCATTTGTTTTCATTAAGATTAAGACGTTTGACTCTGAATATCCATCTGAATATTAAGATATTCATTAAGATCTAGATGTGTAAATCTGAATAAACATCTAAATATTAAGATGTTGTCTCTAAATCTGAACATTATATTATTCGGATTATTTATTTTCAATATCTAAATGTACATATAAAATTAAACGCTATATCAATAAAATATTTTTAAAACTTCATTTTACTTTTTTTTTCTTTAATAGAAATTTATATTTTGATCATCTTATCGTAACAAGTAATATGATTTATCTATTAAGAATTTTATATTAAGTTACATCATTAGTATGATTATTCTTTGAAAATTTTTATTTTGTTTGAGGCACATTAATGATGTGGCAGTCAATACTTGTGAGAGGTCCTCTCATATGTTGCCAAGTGGACTATAAGTCCCACTTGGAAAAATAGACTAAAACCACATTTCTTTCTCTTTCTTTCAACTATTCAAAAACCTTTTATCTTTTTTAATTTTAAACTCCTTCCTCTATTTTTATTGACTTGTCAAAGTATTTTTTAATTTAATTTTTTTATTTATCATTTTTAATAAATCAAGAAAGAATATTTTTTTTATTTATATTATATCTTTAGTTTATTCATATTGAGTTTATGTCTTGAAAAATATAGTTAGTAAATCTGTTTAAAACTCTATCAATTATAGGTGTAACATATTAAACTGACTATATCAATATTATTTTTTTAATAGATGTGTCAAGTCAAAATCTGACAACTAAAAAAAGAACAGAGGGAGTATTTTTTATTTTTTCCATTCAAATATACCTTTGAATTATTTTATTTCTTTTTTGAAAAAAAAGAAAAAATTGGAGGTAGGAGAAAGGGAAATGAGGAGGGAATTGTAATATGGGGAGTCGAAGGTGAATATAGATAACCAAACAACTGTACTAAAATCTTAATATAACTTTTACTAAATATTTTCATTCGTCAAAAGCTTGAATTTAATATTTTTATAGGTCTATTTGTCATTTGGTTTTAAAAAAATATTTTATTAATAGAAATTAAATTATTTTTTTCAAATGTTGAAATTAAATCAATAAGCCAATTTTCATCCCTTTGTTTTTTTGTCATGTCTTTCATATATTCGACTTTTGTCCCTTTTTTAAAAAGAAAATTATATGATAATATAAAAAATTGATCAAGTTATATACAACATCCTCCAAAAAATGTATGCATTTTGTCTAAAGAAATCTAATGAATTCTTTCAAACATTTTTTTTATATAAAAAGTTAAAGATTTAGTTGTAATTGTAATGAATTCTTTCAAATTATAACGGCATACATCCTATATATAATCATATAAAATTAAAAAATAAATAAAAGTGAATTTATGTAATGAAGGCACAAAATTTTAAGATTTTTTTAGTATCACTAACTTTGATTTCTCCAATTTCATCCAATAAATTAAATTAAAATTTTTCAATACATTACTTTATTTTTTCTTAAATAAATGATATAGAGTTAAATAAATATACTAGATATAATAAATGATATAGAGTTAAAATAAATATACTAAATATTTGTGGGCAAGTCCCAAAATTCCTTTAACTTACAAATGAATAAGAAAAAGTGAGGAGATGAGCTGGATAAATTATGGAAACCGCACATGCAAATTGTCAGTTGAGGGGACCGACATACAGAGATGTCAGCTGAGAAGCCCCTCATACAATTGACACTACCACTGTGCCTCTCACAAAATAATTTTTGTCCTATTTTCTACATTTAAATTTTTTGATAATTTAATATAATTAGAGGCGCGAATCTAGAAGTTGAAAGTTGGGGGTGTCACAATATTTAAGTAAGATAAATGATCGATTACTTTAATTTTAGTTATAATTCAGATTTTGATTATTTTATTATATAAACAAATCGAACAAATATGAATGTTAGTAATACATATTTTTGTAAAGATATTTTGTGCTTCGAGATAATTGAACAATTCAATTTTTATTTTCTTTTTGAAATTAGATGTCATATTCGCTAAAACTTTGAGTAAAGAAAAAAAATTCACATTAAAATTTAAGCTTGTATAAATATATAATAGTATTAACATAATATATTCAACTTCCATTTACTTTATGTGTGTTGGAGATATATAGTAGGAAAGCATAAAAATTGTAGTTTTCGTCTAGTCATCTTACTTAGCAAGAACGCCGGTGAAGATCGAAAGAACCTTTAAATTAAAAAAAAAACTTTAATTATATTCATCATTTTTAAAACCTATGTTTTTTTCTAAAACTACAATTTAATATATTCTTAATAATATTTATTTGACGATCATAATTCAGTAATCACTAATTGATAAAAAAATAAACATGTTACACACATATCAAGAGTTTAATAATTAGTGCAAGAGAAAGTAAAAAAAGATTAAAATTAATTATTAAAAGGGATCAATTTGAATTAATAAAGAATAGTAAATAAATAAGAATAAATGGAGAAAAAGAAAAAAATATAAAATAAAATTATAAGAATAAATGGAGAAAAAAAAAAGAAAAAAGGAAAAAAAAAAGAGCAAGCAAAAAATAGGTGTTGTTGGTGAGGTTTGAGAACCTGCATTGGCCAGGTGACTGAGCCTCCTATACGTCAATTGAGTTATTCCACATTTCATTTACTAGGTGTCAAAAGTAATATATATTCAATTATTATATATATATACATGTATATACGTCGTTTTTATGAAATTATTGGGTGCCGTGGCATCTCTACCTGTCCACCTAGATCCGCCTCTGAATATAATGCAATATAAAATAGTTTATATAGAGCAGTAATATAATTTTGATAAAAATATTTTATTTTATAATAGACATTTGTTATTGTTATGAATCAAATAATTAATAATTTCTTATTTTCTGAAATCATGCTAAATATTATATCATGTGAGTGTCTATCAATTCAAATATATTGATTAATTTATGAAAGTAAAAGACGTATTTTGAGTTAGTAAGAATAAAAGAAATTATAACGATAAGCATGTAATTAACATTAATTAAATAAGAAAAAAACTTTATGAGTTGTTGGATGTAGTTAAGTCAAGATATGAGTCTTATTTTTTAGTCTGAATGGTGTTAAGAGTGTGTTATAGATCTGATTCATTCAGATATATTCAGACCCATTAAGAGGCTTATAAGGGAAAAAAACAAACTTAATAAACTGAATCTGAATAATTAAGATTCAACCCTAAAAAACAAACATAATAAATAACGTGAATATGATTGATTTCAGACCCCAATTAAGTACAAACAAATGAGACCTAAGTCAAAAAAATATGTGAAGTTATCCGATAAAAAGTATCTTTCCCTTTCCTTTTCGACAGTATAAGTGAATAAATTGGTGCTAGACTTGTTGGATCATGAAAAGTTATTCAGTCTCGAATAAATGAAAATGCTTTCCAAATTATTCAAAAGAAAAATAATTTAGGTTGGACAATGACAATGCAATTATTAACGAAAATCTAAGATTAAAAGCAAAGATGTCGGACTATTACAAGTCCTTAAAAAGCACTTAAATGAGGCAGATCAGGACAGGGCTCAGTAGGCAGAGTAGGGCGGGGCAAAATGTTGAAAAAAATTCTATGGGACAAGATAGGGCGGGTTGAAATCTTAACGGGTTAAGGCTTGCTCCGCCTTAACACACCCTATTGACATCTCTAAAGTCATAAAAAATTAATATAGTTCTATTATCGATCTATGTTCATGTACAGAAATAAACAACTCATTATTATTCAAACATTGAAAGAAATAATATCACAAAATTAAATAAATAAATAAAAAATCAAACAAATGATATAATAATACTTGTAATAAATTCAAATAACACTCTCAAATCATTATGGTTATATTGTGAATGTACTTATAAGTAATCAAAACTTTTCTTTCTAAAAGAAAACAAGTTTAGTTGAATATGAAAAACTATATTTCTTTTAAGAAATAAATTATTATGATAAAATTCAGGACAAACACTAAACACTCTATTTATCTTTTATTTTGACTTTTATTATCAATCGACATTACTTTGCTTATTTCCAATTATTAGATTTGACAAGCAAGTAATTAATTGTTACAGTCTTTACATCATTGTAATGATACAACGACTTTTTACTCCCAAGTATACTTTATTGTTTCAAAGGTCCCAACTCCTTCCCTTGGTCTAATATTTATTCTTCCCCTTATTATAAATAATAATTATTTTAAATTTGTTAATTTATGAAATTTAAATAAAATTAATTAATAGAAAAATATTTTTTCCAAATAATTAATCACT
Organism: Solanum sitiens; assembly: GCA_016801875.1. Lineage (NCBI taxonomy): Eukaryota > Viridiplantae > Streptophyta > Magnoliopsida > Solanales > Solanaceae > Solanum > Solanum sitiens. Next base: position 3,544,238 of record JABWTJ010000069.1, on the reverse strand, counting down.
TTTAAAACATATAAATAAATATGAAAATTTTAAAAGGATTTCTTGCAGAAAAAAGAAATAAGTGTGGCTAGACACAGACTAGTGTTTTTTTTTGGTTTAGTGGAAATCTGTAACTAATATAAAACTAAAGGAGTAACTATAAATTAAGTCAACTAACTAGAATGTCATTCTGACCGGTTTGATTGATTATACAAGCAAAATAATTTCCTTTTATTTTGGAGGTAATTCCCTAGAAAGTCATATTTGGTGAATGGCCTATTAAAATTATTTTGTATAAATTATTTAACTATTTTTATCCAAAATATATTATACAGTAAATAAATAGTTTACTTGATTGATTATCTGAATTTTTATTTTGTGGATGATGTTCGATTTTCACTTTGTAATTTTCTCAACCTTACCTCTTATGTAATAAAAAAAAAGTTGCTTTCAAAGAGGGATAAAAAACCAATACTACTTCTTTCCTAATTGACATGTCATGTCACATTAAACTTCTATTTTTTTTAATAATAAATTTATTTAATTCAAGAAACCCATTTTATCCAACTCAGGCCATATAATATTATTACAAAGATGATTCAAAAATTAATAATTTAAATTAAACTTTGGATAAAAATAATCATAACTCGCATGCATTCTATGTTCACAACTCCAAAATATGTAGTGTGTACTTTAATACAAGACAATGTCACACTAATCTGTAATAAATATTTCTATATGGAAACTGAACTAAAATATCCCATAACTATTTGAATTGATATATATATATATATATAATTATTCTTCATTCATTTTCCAGTCCACAAATATCTCTAACGTCAAAAATACATTTATTTCTAAGAAAAGGTCAAAAATACCCCTCAACTTTAGTTTATTAGTTGACTATACCCATACTGTTAAAACAAAGTTATGTTTACCCCTACCATTAATAATTTCATCATTTATACCCCTCAATTAACGGAAATTCCCAAATTGATAACTCGAATTTTCAAAAACAACCCATTTCCCATTTCAAACCCAATGCTCCGACCCGTATAACCCATTCCTCCTTTTCCCCATTCTCTCAAATTAACCCAAATCCCCATTGAAGTCATGTCAACTAGTTCAAATCAAACACCAATTTCCTCTCTTCCTCCCCCAATATCTCGATTGAGTGGTATATTCTCTTGCTGCTACCATTGGGACAAGCTTCGGTCTCTCATAAGGTTCTAGAAGGAACACCAGCAGGGGGAGACGTCCTTATGATTATTGTCCACGAAGCTCAAGATGTTGAAGGAAAGCACCATACTAATCCATATGTCAAATTCTTTTCAAAGGAGAGGAGAGAAAAACTAAGGTACAAAGTTGCCTATTTTTTCTAGCCTTCATTGGTCGCTCGTTGGCTGGCAATACAAATTAGTTGAATATATGTGACTCTTTTCTCACAATGGTAGCAGCAAGAGAAGATACCACTCAATGGAGATAATGGGGGAGGAAGAGAGGAAATTGATGTTTGTTTGAACTGGTTGACATGGCTTCAATGGAGGATTTAAGTTAATTTGAGAGAATGGGTAAAAGGAGGAATGGGTTATATGGGTCGGAGCATTGAGTTTGAAATGGGAAATGGGTTATTTTTGAAAATTCGGGTTAATTTGACTCAATTTGGGGATTTCTGTTAATTGAGGGGTATAAATGATGAAATTATTAACGGTGAGGGTAAAAATAATTCATTTTAACGGTAGGGGTATAATCAACTAATAAACTAAAGTTGAGGGGTATTTTTGACCCTTTTCCCTTATTTCTAATGGCCCACAGTCATAGGGTGAAAAATGGCCCATAGTCATAGGGTGAATGGAGGGTAAATTTATGCCGAATTTCATAGTTTAAGGTCATTTTAGGCCCTTCTCCATTGAAATTACTTAATACATGAGCTCATATGTAATGACCCTAAAAATGAAATAGGATGAACTAGAGCTTCACATGGGTTTCTTGTGTTAATAACTTGTTAAAGTAAAGAGAAATAGTAACCAAGGGCAGGCTTGAGTAGTTTTGAGGTCAAACGTCAAGGAACGATCAAGACGTTCGGGGACTAGTCGTTTGTATGCTAGTGTGTTCTAGTGTGTCGTTGGAGTATAAAATGATTAGAGGTAATCCTAGTATCAAGATGATCGTGTTTAGGGTCTAAACTTCCGGGTACGACTCCCCAAGAACCACCCTAGGGGTCCTTGAGGAGGACCCAAATGTTGGCCAAAAAGCTGTCAAAACACCTTGACTAACGAACCCTATTGACTCCCCATTAACAAATTGACGCCCCGTAAATTGGGGCGTGGCTCCATACTTAGTCGTTGAGCTTAGCCCCAAAATTGAGGTGTCTCAGTCACCATTGGCGGACAGCCAGGACGGGCCGTCAATCCATTGACGGTCCGTCAATGGTGGTCGTCAAATGGGCCTGCAATTCTGCACCAAGCCAAAGGTGTTTTGGTAAATTCCACCCTTGTCTAAATAAATGGGGGGACAATTATTTCATCTTATTTTGGGTATTTTAAGTTAGTTAAACCCTTAAACCTAGAATTAGACTTCATTCTTCAAAACTTACAACCCTTCCCTCTCAAAAGTTCTCTCAAAACTTCATGGAAGCTTAAAGTCAAATTGGAGCTAGGATTGAAGATTTCCATTGCTTTTTTCTAAAATTTCGTGGGCTTCTCAATACTAAGGTATGGTGTTCCTTTATCTAGAGTTAGATTTCACTCTAAAGCCAATTCTCAAATGGTTTTCAAGTTTTCTAAAGATGATAAAAAAAAACCAATTCTTCTTCAAACTCATGGGTTCTTGCATTAAATGATTTCAAAAGAATTGTTATGATTATATTATGATTTAACTGATGATTTCAAGTGAAAAACTCCATGAACCCATGATCTCTCAAATTTCTTGATTTTGGATTGAAAGTGGGTTTGATAATTGTGATGATCTATGGATTGAATTGTATTTAGATTGCTTTATAGTAATGAATTTTATTGCTATCTATCTCTATATATGGTAAATTATTGAGGTTTGGATGAGTTGTGATCTTGGCCTTATGGGCATGATGATGGGTAAGTTCTCTTGTTATTTTGGAAGTATTGGAAGTTGAATAATGGTGAATCGTGATATTGGAGATTAGTGAGTTGATTCAATTGTTTAGTATAATATGATTGTTTTTGTATTGTTTGATCCACTTCTAGTGGAGGTGCTTGCTTTTGTTCTTATTGTGATTGTGGTCTTGATGACACTATGAGATAAATTGAAGGTTGGTTACGTTGTTGTATGGAAGATAGGCATGATGTGGAGTTGCTATATGATGTTAAGATGAACTTGTATAAAGCTATGTGATATTGTGAATGAAAGCATATTCCTCTAAATGTTGGTATGTGATGATGGTAGACTATGAAGAGTCTTTTATATGTTGATATGGTGTCTTGATTAGGTAGACCTAGTTGTCCCTACTTGATACATGAATGATAAATGATGTATCCTAGAGTATGTCTTGAACCGGTAGACCTAAGAATGATGCCCCTTCTTGATGAGTCTAAAACCCTAAGTGAATGTGCAAACCTTGAATATGAAAAAAAGGTTTATAATGAAGTGAATCGGATAGACCTAGCATGGTACCCGTTTCATGAATGAGCTACCCTAATGAACCTTGATCGGTAGACCCTTGTGGATCCCTTCTTGGTAGTGGTATTATGATTTGGTAGGCTTTGTGATGGTACCTCCTCTAATACGCTTATGTGAATGAACCTACTTTATGAGAACCAAGGCAAGCACTGAGTGGATATGCTTAAGGTAGTAGCTCTACTTGAAGTATGAGACTACAGTACAAAGAAGCCTTTTGATATCCCCTAAACCATGTGCCTACATGGGTTGTGTCCTAGTTCTATCATTGACAAGTAAAACACCTTCCACGGTATGGGGTCATATGACACCGGATTCCATACCTAGCTAGTATGGTCTATGTCGGTTAAAGCTTATTCTCATCATGTGGGATGTACACTTTAGCTATTGGATAGATTTTACAACGTGTAGGTAGTAGTATGGGATGTTATCTACCCATGGCACGAGTAGGCTTTGAAGATACTAGAGTGGGTTCCCTAGGTCTTTCAAGACCATTATGTGAAGTCCCTTGAGTGCATGAATGTCTCCTTTAGTATCTCTAGTAGTGAATGTTGACTTGTTGGGTTGTGTTGAAAAGGAAATATCCTTACATAGGATAGTCTTGAGGAAAACTTAGGTTTGTATTGAAGGGGTTGTATGGGTGGCCTCTTCATGTCTTACTTAGGTGGGTCTTAGGATAATCTTAGGTAGAGGGTCTAAATGGTTAAATGGGTTACTTAATGATTATGGTCGTATCTTGAAGATTATGTGGGTGTTATCTTATGTGGTTGATGATGGAATTGTATGATGTCTTTTACACTTGTTTTATGAAACTTTGTCAAAATAGCATGAAAAGCATATTTCAAATAAAGTGTCCCTTTTTACATGATTTGTTGCATGATCATCATATTTAGTGTTTAATTGTACTAATTCCATATTTTCCTCTATTTCTACAGAAGTGTAGGTATTGACAAGTGAGGTGATCTCTAGAGTTGAAGCTTGGGATTTAGCTATTCTCTCAAGATTTGGGTTTTTTCTCATATGCCGAGGGCAAGGATTTTTATTCTAGTTTCCTTTCATTTAGACAATTGTATAAGACTTTGTACTTTTTTTTTCAATGTAAGGGTTGTGTCCCTAGTTTGAGATTATTAAAGATTGGGTCTAAGTTGGCCATCATGAGACTAGTATCTCATTGATTATGAAGACATTTTATGGAATGTGTTGGCTTGTAAGCCTTATGATTTTCTTTAAAAAGGTTATAAATTCAACAGTATTTATGACAATGTAATGAATGAATGCTAAGGTATTGTATAAGACGTTCGAGAGGTCGAATACGTCGTGTTACGACTAAGGGGTGCTCACGGGTCGTAACATTTTATGATTGACCTGATTTTAGGTTCCATAGTAAATTAAAAATAAATAAAGATTAATCTTCTACTATCTACACTCACCTCTTCCCCCCCCCCCCCTCCAACAATATGTAGTGTGTCTTTTAATACAAGACAATGCCACGTTAATCTTTAATAATCTATTTGTGGTCTAAAAGGTGGTTAAAGGATGAATTTGAACCAATTCAAATAATTAAAAAAGACATTTAAGGCCCTTGTCCATATTAAAACTCACTCAATACCCACTCATTACTAATTAAACCCGATCCAATTAATAAACTCACTTCAAATTAAAAGAAAATTTTAGGTTTAGCAAACATAAAAATCATATTTGTATGATATAATTATAGTGTGCATAATTGTGCTCCATAGCAAATTTTATGTTTGCTATGACTATTAATCTGTATATTTCGGTATATATATACATAAAAATCTGTATTTGTATATTTTGGTAGACATATATAAAAATATTTGTAGATATATGATTGAAAAAAATTTGTATATGCATATGTAACTATATTTTGTATATATGTTTTTTTTGTGATTTTCAGTCATATATGTACATGTGTATTATATGTATTTAAATGTAAATATGTGTATGTATATGTAAATGTATTTTGTATACAGATAGATTTGTATACAAATTCTCTCGCTTTATACAAATACAAATTATACATTGTATTTTGTATAATCTGTGTTTGTACAAAGTGAGAAAGAGAAAAAGACAAAAGAGATTCGGATAGAGGAAGATTTGTATTGTATAATGATAAGTTTATAGGGAGAAAATATATGTATTTGCATGTGTATATTTAATTTTCTTCGCTTTATACAAACAGAAACACAATTTATACATTTGTGTTTGTATAAAGTGAGAGAGGTTGTTGCGGTCAAATTGCACACGCAAGTGTACGTGATCGTACAAATAATACAGTGACTCTTTTTAGAGAATCAGGTATCGTACTCACATGGACTTAAGATCAGAACTTATCAATTTTTCTGTCTTTTAATTTAGCACAAGTGAAATTTTCCAGATTTTTAAAGATTGCTTATTATCTACTTCTAAACTAAACTAGATTATAACTATTATGATTCAATTTCTTGAGTTTCAAACAATGATTGGGAAACATCCAGGGCTGCAACTTTTACCAGAAATCATGCAATCAATATCATTTAATAAAGGTTTTCTTTGAATTATCTCATCACTGAATCACAGGGTTAGATGTATGATCGTGGTCTCTCGACCTTTAACCACCTACAGTCAATAACACCCTAACTACATCGTTGAACGGGGATAGGGTGATTACAAATTGATCATTAAGATATCTTCCTGTTTGATGATTGCAAGCAAGGTTTCTAGGTATATCTCTATCCTAGAAACTAATCAACCCTAGCTATTTAGAGTTAACCAAGCTCCTTATGCTCCACGTTGTATCCTCTTAATTTTCTCTCGAGTTCAATTCATACAATAGATTTATTTCTATGATGATCAAGCATGAAATACTAAAAGCAAGAACATAAGAACTATTCATACAATAATCGATGATAAAAACCCCTATCAAATTCAAAAGGTTACATTCATCTTGTAGCCACAACCCTAGAACTAGGGTATTTATCTACTCATAATCATCCAATCAATTTTACAATGGTTATGAATCATTAAAAGAAGATTAAAAGACAAAGAGATAGAGCATGAACCCTAAAAACTTCAAAGTATCGTTCTCCAGTCTTCACGTTCGAAAATTAGAAAAAAGAAGACTTATAAAACTGAAATACAACCCTATTTATACTAAAAGTCGAAGTGACCGATTCGGTGCTTCAGGCGCGCGACGCGCACAATAATCGAATCTCAGATCAAAATCAGAAACCCTGTCGCGCAATGCGGAGACTTCATGAGGTGTTCTTCTCAAATTTAATTCCGGACGTGATGTTTCAATTTCTTATGCGCGACGTGAGGACAACACACATCTGCCTTTAAAGTATTTCCTCAGCTTATTCCTTGCTTTCTTTTATCTCAAATCTCCATATTGCTTCCTTTGCCAATTTTCGTGCATATTTCTTCCAAATAGCCTCCCTACACAACTAATCATGTTGGTTAGCTTAGAAACACAGAATTACTCAATATGACTCTTAAACATAAACATTACTACTCCAAACTAAGCATAAATATGGGCATACGTAGCATTATGGGCATATGAATATGCCCAAGATTAGAGGCGAAGGAGAGACTGACGAGAGTGACGAGCGAGATTCGCTGGGAGAGAGACGAATCTCAATTGTTTGTCACGGGTTACAATTAAATCAAATTGTGGTTATAACATTTAATTTTTGAATTAATAGTTTGCTATTTTATACAATTTTCCAATTATAATTGCCCACATATTAAACAAAACTCTTCACCCTTCCTTTTTAAGGTCTTCATAGTCAATTTTTTCTAGATTAGTAAGATCGGGTTTATAAAAAGACCATGAGTAGGCTTCCTGGATAAGAGATTTTGAATTGGATGCATCAGTTCCTTTTCATACCTAAACATAAAAAAATTAGCATAATATATTAGCTATATCTAATATGCACTGATCCACATAATGCAACATATATCATGGAGATTCACTAGACTACTTGCAACTAAAAAGGACAAAGCAACAATTATCATTTGCGAGTTTAAAGTCCATCTATGATATGAAACACTTTCACCAGTTGATTAACTAAACTTGAAAAATATGTCCATCTAACTCTTTTTTAAACAAATGTCCTAACCTTCATTCGAACCAAATTCATATAGGAATTTTCCTCTTGTTATCATGAAATGTGTCAATATGGAAAAAACCTCTTTCATCTTCAACTGGACCAAGTGTTCCCTTTTAAAGGGACTCCCTGAGCGTAAACCTTATCCATCTCCAACTGAACAGAACACTGATCTTATAAATCTAGGAAGAATTGACTGGAAAGAAGACGACATTGGAGAGAAAGGGTGAAGGGTTTTGTTTAATAGGTGGACAATTTGGGGAGGAGGGAGGGGGGGGGGGAGTTATTAATTGAGTCGAGTTTAATTAGTAACGGGTGGGCAATAAGTGAATCTATAAATTATATTAATTAATTAAATTATAACCAATACTTGAGCACCACATATTTTTAAAAAAAAATATTTAAACAGTTTAAATTTAAAACTGTTAAATAAGTTGTTAATTTTGGACCCAAAGGTGAATGACAATGATAATTTTGTATCATTTCCAACACTTCAAATGTATTTTAGGCCTTTTTTCATATAATACAATATAAATACACTTTCTCATCTATTTCTTTTTAATTTGTTCCAAAAACCATCGAAAAATATCATTTTATTATATAAAACACAAAATTAAAATATTCACTTTAAAGTTTTGTCCAAATGCCACACAAAGTATAATTTTTAAGGTAAAAGACTCATAAATACCTCTCTTCCACCTTTGGTCTAAAAAATACCCTTAATATTTATGCTTGAGCTCAACATATCCCTCAACAATATAGAAAAAGAAAAAATTACTGAAAACACCTCTTATGTTTCCCTTATTTTCAATATCCCCTTCTATTTTAGAAAACCTCTACAATTCCTTATTTTTTTTAATGTATCCGAGCTACATATTAATGTATACACATTATGTGTTTGGTTTATTTTATAATATATCCGAGCTAGTTTATAAAGTATCCGAGTTACATATTATGTATCCGTTTTATGTTGGTCAAATCCATCGGTGACCCCCTAAACTTGGCACCAATTTTCACTTAGACACCCCAATTAGACGATATTCATTTTAGACACCCCATGTATAGTTCTGTTGTACCATTTTCACACTTTTCAAACAATAAACAAAAAACTAAAGGAGAGTGTAATACACTCGTTGATGACGTGACAAATTTTCAGTTAAAAATAATTATAAAATCTATTTAGTAAATAAATTTAAAATATTATTCTAAGAAAATATCTTATTTCATTACACTCAAAATCTCTTTTGTGCTTTTTCAAAAAAATATTCTTTTCTTTTACTATTTTTCATATTTATTCATCTTCTTTCTTTTTAGTATTATTTTTTGGAAAGAAAAGAGGGAGAGGAAGAAAGAAGGATAGAATAAATCTGAAATATGGGGGTTGGTATCCATTTTTCGGGTAAAAAATAGAGGGAGGTGATGGTAGATTTAGATAAGTAATACAATGAAGAAGAAGAAAATGACTTAAAAACGAATTTGAATAAAACATTTGACCTCCATTGAAGGAACGCTTGACAAAAGATAGGGGGGTGGCTTGAAAAATGGAGAAGAAGAAAAAATAAAATAAACAATGGCTAAATTAAGCCTTTCACCGCGCTATTGTTGAGTGTATCACACTCACTTTGACATGTCAGGAAAAAGTGTCAAAATGACAGAACAAAACCTTACATGAGGTGTCTAAAATGAACATGGCCTAATTGAGGTGTTTAAGTGAACATTGGTGTCAAGTTTAGGCGGCCATCGATGGGTTTGACCTTTTATGCTATAAATTTAATGTATCCAAAATACTCTTTAATATATCCGAGCTACATATTATGTATCCGATTTGTGTTACTTTTTAAGGATTAATGTAATTACAAACTAAAGAGGGATAAATTGTAATTTCATATTAAAACTATATGATTCCTAAAATTTATCCATAGAAAAATACCAAGTAACTTGAGAAAATTAAGGAGAAGGTGACAAAAAAGTCTTTAAATTAAAATTGATGACAAAAAAAATTCATTAAGTTAATTTTTTTTTAATTAGTGATTAAGTTAATTAGGGACTAAAATGTAATATTCAAAACTTTTAAACTTCTAATAATATTTAAAATAAATCTAAATCTGAAGGTAAAACCTAAACTTTTAAACTAAAATATTTTCAAATTAAAATTGTGTTCCTTTTTTTTTTACAGATTGCGTTTTCCTCTGTTTTCTGGGGCTCAGCTCTTCATCGTTCTCTTCATCTTCTTCGTCTGTCATCTTCTTCGTCAAAGTCGTCATCTACCTTCAAGGTAACACTTTTTTCTTTTCTTTCATTGTTAGGGTTTTGAGAGTGTAAAGATTGAAAATCCATTGGGTTGTTTTTGTTTATGATTCTTTTGTATTTTTGTTCAAATTATCACCTACATTGCTGAAAAGATTTATGAAGTTCATTTAGAGTTATCTATCTCAAATTTAGTAAAGAGAAATTAGAGAGCTAAAGAATATTAGAAGCAAATAGATAATGAGAAAGTGACCAACTAGTGGGGATTAAGATTTAGTTATTGTTGTTGCACTTAAATTAGGTTCAGATATGTCAGTTTGGGATTTTTAATGGAACTCTAAATATAATGGAAAAATATGAACTTGTAAAAGTTTAAGAATTTTGTGAGTGAAAAGCAGCAGTTGCTACATTTATAATTGTTTACCCTATTTATTTATGTTGTAATGAACTGTCTTTTTTATTATTACATTTTGATTTTATTGTATTATATGTAGATTCTGCATCCATGGCTCGAAGGAAAAAAAAACAACTCCTACTAAAACGTATAGAAGGCGAATCAGAACACTAAGACAAAGAGAAGAAGAACTAGAAAACACAAATTTGAAAAAGATTATAGAAGAAGAAAAAGGAGAACATGAAATTGATGTTTCTTTTACAAATGTAGAAAGAGATGATAGAGCAGTTGAAGAGGAACAAAATGATATAGCCATTCCAGAAAAGGTGACATCTCCTATTGTTGAGTCTTCTCCGATCAATTCTTCACCTGATAACTTCGTTGTGAAGTCGATTAGGTATGCAAGTTACAAATTGGAGTCAATGATTGATAAGTATCCAAACTTAAGCAGTTCTTTAACTGTTAAGTCGGAGTTACGCAAGTTTTCTAAATTTAGAACGATCTTAAAAGAATAAAAATTGATAAAGTTCTTTCGATCTTCAATCTTTGAAAACTACTTTCAACTTAAAGATGCTCGTATAAGATTTCAAATGAGTTTAGTCTACCAACTTCTTCGACGTAAAATTTATAGCCGTCGAAAAGAAGAAATTTGAATAAATTATAGTGGCATACCAATTTATTTTGAAATGAAGGAGTTTGATATCATCACCGGCTTAAATTGTCATAATGAAGATGTGTATGATTTTAAAAATATGTCAACTAAGAAAAAAATGAGACAAAAAAAAATTCTTAAGGTTATGGAAAAGAGTTGCAAGAGGAATAAGTTTATTGAACAACTCCAAAACGAAAAACACAATAAAGATGTAAAAAAATCATTGTGTTTACTATATTTTGTTCATAGCTTTCTTTGTGGAAAAGATGTGAATACAAATATTCCAAAAAAATGGATTTTGCTCTCGGCCGATAGAAAAGCATTTTGTGCTTATCCATGGGATCGTATTAGCTATGATATTACAATCAAGCATCTATTGAAAGCGGTGAAGACGATTGATGGGAAGACTACCAATCTTTATGGCTTTTCATGGGCCTTTATGGTAAATTTTATTTTATTTTAGTTATATATATATATATATATATATATATATATATATATATATATATATATATAGTTATTTTATTATTTTTGGGTGCTTTCAATATTTTGATCTATTTTTGTGATTATTTTATGTAGTGTTGGGCATTTGAAGTTGTTCCTTTCCTTCAAAAAAAATATAAGGTGTTTTCAAAACAAGTGTCTTCACCGAGGATTTTTCGATGGCTTTTGACAACTAATAACGAATCAGTTGTCATTAATGAGTTGTTTGATCCCCCTCATGACTCGGTAAGCATTATTCTTTTAACATTTTTAGTTAAAGTCGAATAGTTATTGCTTTTCTGTTTGTGTTGTAGCCTTTTCAACAAGTGTTTTCTTTATTTAATTAGTTGCTGTCAATTGTTGAAGTTATTACAACAACTGCTGTACTTTAGTGAATATGGTATTTTGAATTTGATGAATTGAAGGGGCTGCTTGTGAATATGCATTATTACCACTATTTTGCTACACTTTTAATTCACTTTTGTTGTACATCAATTTGATGAATTGCTATTTTGATCGAAAAAAGATTTTTTTTGATGTTGTTAATGAACTAGTTGAAAGGTGAGGATTTGACTAACCCAATTGTTAAAATTCTCTACAGTTATATAGAACAGTGATGTTGTTAGTGAACAAATTGAAGGTGGTGAGTATTTGACTCATTCAATTGTTGAAATTTTCTACAGCAATTAAACGAGTTGTTATATTTTTTACAGCAACTGCTGAAATTCTCTACAACAATTAAGCAAATTGTTGTATTTTTCGTAGCACCTGCTACAATTCTCTACAACAATTAATCGAATTGTTGTATTGTTTTACAGCAATTGCTTAAATTTCTACAAGAAGTACAAAAATTATTGTACTTTTCATAGCAGTTGCTGAACATTTCTACGGCAAGTCTAAAAGTTGTTGTACTTTATATAACAATTGCTAAATATTTCTTGAACAAGTAAGCAAATTAATTGGCTAATTGATTATTTATTGGTTGTAACACTCATATTTAATGATAAGCAGAGTAGTGTTGATTTAAATTAAAAATAAATTTTGTGTTAGATAGTGATCATGTATAATGAGATAGATATTTGAGATACCAGACGATCAATTCCATTACAATTTCACATGTAGTCATATTATAATGAGTAATTGATTGTTTATTGGTTGGAACACTCATATTTAATGATAAGCAGAGTAGTGTTGATTTAAATTAAAAATAAAGTTTATGTTAGATAGTGATCATGTATAATGAGATAGATATTTGAGATATCAGACGATCAATTCCATTACAATTTCACATGTAATCATATTATAATGAGTAATTGATTGTTTATTGGTTGTAACACTCATATTTAATGATAAGTAGAGTAGTGTTGATTTAAATTAAAAATAAATTTTATGTAAGATAGTGATCATGTATAATGAGATAGATATTTGAGATACCAGACGATCAATTCCATTACAATTACACATGTAATCATGTTATAATGAGTAATTGATTGCTTATTGGTTGTAACACTCATATTTAATGATAAGCAGAGTAGTGTTGATTTAAATTAAAAATAAATTTATGTTAGATAGTGATCATGTATAATGAGATAAATATTTGAGATACCAGACGATCAATTTCATAACAATTTCACATGTAATCATATTATAATGAGTAATTGATTGTTTATTGGTTGTAACACTCATATTTAATGATAAGTAGAGTAGTGTTGATTTAAATTAAAAATGAATTTTGTGTTAGATAGTGATCATGTATAATGAGATAGTTATTTGAGATAACAGACGATCAATTAAGTAATTTCATGTGTCACAACTTAAATTGATTATTAATTATTTATATTAATCATATTCCATGATAAATATGATAGTTTTGGTTAATTTTAAAAGAAAATCTAGAATACCTAGTAATTTAAAGGAATATGATACAACAAATAAGCAAATTATTGTACTTTTCATAGCAATTGCTACAATTTTCTACGAGTTGTTGTATTATTTTACAGCAATTGTTTAAATTTCTACAACGAGCATAAACATTAATGTACTTTTCATAGCAGTTGTTGAACATTTCTACAACAAGTTTAAATGTTGTTGAACTTTTCTACAACAAGTAAGAAAGTTATTGTACTTTATACAACAATTGCTAAAATTCTCTACAACAAGTAATAAAGTTATAATAAGAATAACAATAAAATGAAATATGCTTTCACAATCAAAATAACAACAATTAGTACAAAAATAGGTAAGATCAAATGTGTTCACAAATAATCTCAAAAAAACAAAAACAATTAGTACAAAAAAAAAGATAAGATCAAATAAGTTCACAAAAAACAAAAAGAACAAATGTGTTTTTATGCAACATTTTGCTCGGAGCATGTAGTCCTCTTATGACCAATTCTTTTGCATAAAGAACATTTATTTTTCTTCGTTGAAAATGATTCCACAATTCCTTTATGTCTTTTTGTGGTCCTTCTTCCAACCTTGCCTGGTTCAACAAATGGAGAAGATATTTTTCTCTCTAAAATATCAATAGGAACTTCCCAAGTGTCTTCAGATGGCACCGATTTAATTTCCTCCACATATGCAATAAGGTATCTCTCTACTTTGTAATACGAAGAAGAGTATTCATAAATGCGTCTCCCATAGTCATCACCATATTGACATCGAATCGCTGTCATAGCATGTGGACAAGGTACTTTGTCAATGTCAAAGACTTTACAAGTACAAGATTTGACTAGCAAATCAACTGTTGCAACTTCATCATGACCGGTGACAATATACTTGTAGTTGGAAATTTGATGGACCAATAGCTTGTTTCCCAGATTAATATTTTTTGCAATGTCTTTTTCTATTGAAGGAACGAAGATGGTTGGTGCATTAATGAATTTCATACGCCTCTCATGAAATTTTTCCGCAAATCGTCTGTTTATTGCATCAAATAGAACAGTAATGGGATATTCTCTTTCATCAAGAAACATTGAGTTAACCGACTCAGCAATATTTGTCGTCATAATATTGTGCCTGTAACATATAGTATGTGTTTATAACTGTTGTATAGTTTTTATAACTATTGTTGCAGATTTTTCAGCAGGTGCTAAAAAACGTGCAACAATTGCTATAAATAATTGCAGCAATTGCTATAAATAATTGCAGTAGCTAACTATAAAAAATTGCAGCAGTATAGACAGTATAGACAATTGCAGTAGTTTACCTATTTCCAGGAAAGAATGCCCTGCTCCATCGGTGAAATTCAACGTGTTCAAGATGTGTGGCAGCCTGCGGAACCAAATCTCTTATCTGATTAAAATGATCATTGAACACATCAATATTATATGCTTTTGCCGCCTTATAAAAGTGGAAGACAACACTCGCATTGTGAAAATTATTTCGAATATTTTCTCCTAAGTGCCTCATGCAACAACCATAATGAGCTGAAGGAAACACAATTGAAACCATCTTTCCAATACTTTGATGTCTATCAGAGATTATGAACAATTCAGGAGTATCAAGTACAAAACTTTTCAATTGCTCAAAAAAATATCGATAGGAAACATCACATTCAGAGTCTACTACGCAAAATGTCACCGAAAAAATATGATTCTCCACATCCTGTGCAACAGCAGACAACAACACACCTCCGTATTTACTTCTCAAAAATGTTCCATCAACAGCTATGACTTTTCTCATTTGTGCGAAACAAAGAATTCAAGCTCCATATGCTACCAAAAAGTACTTGAACCTGCCGTTTTCATCAATCTTCAATGCCGTTTTACTTCCCGAATTTGATGTCCTAAGCATATGACTATACGCACCAATTACTCCATATCCATGTTCATGTGTCCCTCTTACCAAAGACTTTGCAATCTCGCTACCCCTCCAAACTTTCCAATAACTAACCTTGCATCCCAATTCAATACGGATAGAGTTATTCAAATCTTTTGTAGATGGACCTTTACCTTCGGAATATCTATCTTTGAAGTATGCTCTAATGACTTTTGCTGTGGCGTATTATGACTTGTAAGATGTTCTGAGCCACAAGTATGCATCTTTTCATACTTTTTAATATAAAATCTATCAGAATTTTCAACTTTCACCGCTCTTAGCCACCACTTGCAGTCAGGATGCTCACATTTGACACAATACACTGAACGTGAATTAATTACCTTCTTCAATCTAAAATCTTTTTTGACACATGTAATTTTCAATGCAATATCTAATTCTTCTTTATTCTTGAACGACATATCTTTGTAAAAGCCTGTTCCATCTTTTTGAGCATGACTGCATTAAGTTAATTAATTATCAACTATAACAAAAATTAATCAAGTGTACAAAGAGAATGAAAATTTAGAAATAAATAATTTATAAGTTCATAGTACTTGCCTATCAGCAACTTCACCAATAATGGGCAATTTATTCCGAACTTCAGGAGGAGAATATCTTGACCTTCACGCTCTTCATTCGGAATATTCATATTCATCCTACCACATTCATCGTTCAACACTTGTTGGTCATCACAAAAATTATGACTCTCCACCAATCTTTCAACCATGTATATCCTTAAAACACCTCTAGGTTCATCTTTCAAATAAGTACTTAAACTAAGTTGATCATTTATCTTAAAAGGAGCCGTCTTATGCTTTTCACCACAACTATGCAGGTAAGTGATCACAATATCTTTCAACTCACAATTTAATTTACAACAAGTAATGATTTTATTCACAAAATCATCATATGCAATATCTCGATGCACAATCATCGCAATTGTCGTGGACAATTCTTTACTCTTTCAACGCCAAATATAACGATTGTTGGACTCGATCCATTCACCATTACAATCAACTGATAGTACTATTCTATCTCCCATTAATGATGTTGAAGATACCTGAAATATTCTAACTTAGAACTAAGAAATTGATCATAACAAAAATTATATTAAAATATCACAACTGTTGTAAGTTATTCAGCAGTTGCTGAAATAGATATAGCAATTGCAGCAATTATTCAACAACATCATTTATCTAGCAATTGCGGCAATTATTCAACAACATCATTCAGCAATTGCTGTAAATTACTGAAACAGTCCTATCAGTTGATGAAATTTATTATTATACATTAGTGGCAAGGAATATAACACAAAAATCAATTTTTTTTAAATGAATAGTGTACGCAAATAATACTATTAACTTGTTAAAATGATTGAAAATTACCAGTTAAGAAGTAATTTCTAAAGCTTTAGATCTTTTCAAATCACATGTTGAATAAAAATTTGAGATTCTCCCTTCTCAAATTCTTCAAATAAGAAATCTACAATAAGCTGCAAACCAATAAAAAACAAAAAGAAGAAGAAGAAGAGGAGGAAGAAGAGCCAGTGATGAAGATGAGAAGCAATAAAGAAAACGTGAAAAGAGCGGGAGTTGGTAAAGAACAAAAAAAACTGATTTGAGGATCTTCCTATTTAGAAATTTAGGGTTTTAATTAAATTTGGGTAAAAGTGTAAAAATAAAAACTTGAGGATCTATTTAACTATTTTTAAAAATTAATTAAAAATTTGTCACCTACACTTAATAATTAAAAGGGAAACTTACATAAATATACTATAATAAAAGAATATTTACCATTTATAGCAATAATTTTTTTTTTACTTGATCACTTTTAATTCATTTATAATACAAGTTTAATTCATATTACAAAGAATAATTTTTTATTCACATATAATACAAAATTTATGATAAATAATTCATTTATCACACATTTTAATACACTTATAATTCAATGTGTCAAATTTTTATCAAACAAACATAATATACTTTAAAAACAATTATAATTCATATATATTGCATACATAATTCACTTTTAATACATATTGCATATTTAACATAGTATTGCTATAAATGGTAATAAATAAAAAATATTGCTAAAATCAATAATTATTTATTAAAATGTGCCAATTCATGTAATTTTTCCTAATTAAAACTAGTGTCACTCTTTTTAAATTTTAAAACTTCTTTATCACCTATAATTAATTCCCCCAAGTAACTTTAACTTTTTAAAAAGCCACGTGTCAATATTTTTAATCGGTAACAAATTTTAATTCACAATTTTTGATACGTTTAGATCAAAGATGAAAGAAAGTATTTATGAGCCTTTTTTTCATTTTTTAAAAACTGCTTAGTAATGTTTTTTTTTCTCATCGACACTTTAGAGCCCACGCCACCTCACGAGTTCCTTCGCTGTCAGCATCAGTCCCCTTCGTCGTCTTCATCATCAGTTCATCTCCATCGCCGTCCGTATTCTCCACGGTGAATCATCTCTACTTTCTTCCTTTTTCCACCACCGAAACCAGCAATCTCCGCCACCTAGCTATACTTCCAGCCATTTAAGGACGCAATCCCCTCTTCATCTCTATCTGCGGCGAATTTCATCTATTCCGGCGAAATCGACTTGTAAGTTCTCTTATTTTGTCCTGCTTTGACAAATTACTGTTTTTCTTTTCATTAATTGATGTTAGGAATTCACAGTTTTTTAGGAGTTACATATATAAAAAACAAATTGTGTATAAAAGTAATTTATGGGATGATCGCTGAATTGAATTATTTTATGGATCTACATTTTGCATCAATTGAAAATTGTGAGTAATTCCAGCTCAATAGTCTTATTGTTCATGATTATGTCCTATTTTGTTTGTTAGGATTAATATTTAAGGAGTCAAATAGTATTTTCTTCATTGATACCTGATCTCTTCAATGATATTCTAAATAATTGCAATTTTAAAGATTATGATTTATAGTGATTTTTTATGTAGTTCTAAATACATAACAACAACAGATACATACCTAGTGTGATTACCCCTACCTTGAGAGACTGTTTTCAATAGACCCTCAGCTCATAGAAAAACATTCAAAGCAGGTCGAGTAATTTCAAATGTGCAAAAATAAAATAAGAAGTATTAATGAATCATTGTCCCAACTCATCAATCAAGTTAGGTTATTAGTGTCATGTGCCAGAGACCCGCCATTATGTTTGGGAGGGGCATCTTTTTTTCTCTTTGTTGCAGTGTTATTCAGAATGATAATTTTGTTCTAAGCATTTTTGCACCTTTTGACATAAAGCCGTGAATGAAGACTACTAAAGTATGATGGGACAAGTAAGAAACTGCAGTTATACTTAATAAACCATACTCCAACATGTAGAGTGTACTTTTTGCAATACTCATGCACTTATAGCTCCATCCCATTAGTTTCAAATTGCAAAACAAGGTCTTCTGCGTGTTCAATGGAGTTGTTGACTTATCATCTTGATATGCCTTGTTTTTTATTTTATTTTCTTGATGACCGTGGTGTCCGGGCCGGTTCTCACACACCTCGACTAATTCCATGGAATACCTATCACCTCCCACCAACAATAGGTACCAAGCAACTCTGTCTTCTAAGGCTAGGGTAGGTGGGAAGAATCACCTTATTTTTTTTTTCTCAGTTGGGATTCAAACTTGAGACCTCAGCTCTCAACCACTTCATCCACCACTAGGTCACACTCTTGGATGCCTTGATATTCCTTGTTTTTATTGCTTAAGTTTAGTGTTTTGATAAGTTTTTCATAATTAAAGATTGGGAATACTTTGGCCTGACTCAACTTTGATTTGGTTTGCTTATGTCATCTCATTTTTAGAATGGAAAGAAGACACGTTTTCTCTGTAGATCTTCTTGAAAGATATGCCACAAAAGGCCGTGGAGCCATTACATGCATGGCGACTGGCAATGATGTCATCGTTCTTGGAACCAACAAAGGCTGGGTGATCAGACATGACTTTGGAGTGGGTGATTCTTATGGTACGTTCGCATAAAAGACTCGATTCTAATGGAAATTTGTAACAAATACACCATTTACGTTGTATCTTAAAAATTCCTGACGTGCATATCTGTAATTGCTCTTTTAATTCCTTTTTGAGCTTAATAGTCTCATATCTCTGACGCTTTTTTGTCTTCAGCATGATGTTTGTTTCTTCCATTCTTTCTTTTTCTGGATAAAGGTTCAGCTAATGTTTCTTATGCTATACTTGATTAGCTGGAACAGGGTAGACTGGTAACATTCAATATTGTTGTCTTATTAAGGAGTTCAAGTAGCAGTCATAGAATAAAACCCAATGAACTACTAAAATGTGATGAACATGCTCGGAGTGTTTTTTTTTTTTTTTTTTTTTTTTTTTTTTTTTTTTTGTGTGTGTGTGGGGATTTATTTGTTCTTTTCCTGATAAAGAACATGCATATAATTGGTTCTGAGAGAATGATTATGTAGCGGAATGAATCTCACACAAATAACGGGAGGGGAAGTAGGTTCTTTGCCTACCATTTATCTGGGCATCCCCTTAGGAGCCAAATCAAAGGCTTTGAACATCTGGAACCCAGTGATTAAAAAGTGTGAGAAAAAGCTTACCAGATGGAAATCTCAATATATCTCCTTGGGAGGCAGAGTCACTCTCATTAATTCAGTTTTGGATGCCTTACCTACTTACATGATGTCCATCTTCCCTATTCCTAACGGGGTGATACAAAGACTTGATAAAATTAGGAGGGATTTCTTATGGAAAGGGACAGAGGAAAATGATTCCACTGTCAAACATTTAGCCAAGTGGAACAAGGTTCTCTGGGGAAGAAACATGGGTCTTGGAGTAAGGAATTTGAAAAAGCAGAGCAAAGCCCTTAGACTAAAGTGGTTATGGAGGTATTCTCAAGAGCCTCAACCATACTGGGTAAAAGTAATTCAAGCAAAATATGGAAAAGAGAACAAGTGGATGACAATGGAGGTCCTTACACCATATGGGGTACACCTATGGAAGTCCATCAGAATCTTGTGGCCTCTCTTGAAGATCAATACGACCATTAGGGTAGGAAATGACATCAAGACTTCATTTTGGGAGGATAAATGGTTGGGCAACTTTAGCTTGAAAAGTATCTTTGCAGAGATGCATGACTTGGCAGTGAATAAACAAGTGAGTGTAGCTGAGGTTTGGACACAACATGGATGGAATTTCCAGTTTAGAAGGAATTTCAATGATTGGGAAATCGAGACCATGACTGATTTTTTTGGAAGGTTGGAATGTTTTACAGGAACAAGGGATGAACATGATAGATTATGCTGGAGCAGAAGTAACAAAGGCATATTCAAGGTACACGTTGCATATAAGGTGCTAAAGCAAGATGGACAACAACCTTCTCTTTGTCCTTGGAAGCAGATTTGGAAACCTAAAATCCCTTTCAAGGTGTCATGTTTCACTTGGCTTCTGGCAAGAGAAGCAATTCTAACACATGAAAATCTCAAGAAAAGGAAGTTCTCCATGTGTTCTAGATGCTATGTATGTGGGGAAGAGGTTGAAACAGTCAATCATCTGTTTCTCCAGTGCAGAATAACATCCCAGCTATGGAGGATTTTCATTAGGATCAGGGGTTTTGCTTGGGCTATGCCTAACAGAATCACACATCTTTTATACAGTTGGGGAGAAGTAGGGGTGGGAGCTGCGGATAGAGATAGATGGAGGATTGTCCCAGCCTGTATTTGGTGGACTGTTTGGAAAGAAAGAAATGCTAGATGTTTTGAGAGCAAGAATTGTGATCTCCAAAAGATCAAACTAAATTGTATCAAGCTTTTTAGTTTCTGGTGCAAGCAAATGTATTTAGAGGACACTGAATCCATTATAGATATCCTAGGTTTCTGTTAGGATTCAGATTCAGTTTTCTTACTTTTTGACAAGCTGTAAATATAGCTTAGTGCAACCCAAGCACTGGTTTCAATGAATATACACAATGTTACCTTCTCAAGAAAAATAAAAAAATAATGCCTCCTCAGTAGATCACATTTAAACTTTGGTGCTCACATTTGGATGCTGATGGTGTCAAAGCTCATTTTCTACCACTTCCAGAATTTGATGTGATGGTCTTTTCATCTTTTTTCATACAATTTCATGACTCTCATTTTATGTCTTTTAGTTCTAATATTTTTGTTAATTTTTACATTATGAAAGTTTTGAGGCCTTTCTTGCAAACAAATTTAAAGTTCTGAAGCTTTCAAGTCGAGCTTTATGACTCAGATGATTGTCACAGAGTTTGATGTTGGCTGGGGTGATGGTCTATCGCTTCTGATGGTGTTCATTACGAACTATAATTTTACATAGGCAGGGGGAGACAGATATAGAGAGATGGTGTTCTTCTCTTCCTATAGTTTTATAGGCTAGAGAGACCTCCTTACTTGCCCTTTTAGCTGCTACCCTTTTTAAAAACAACTACTAATTAGATTTTGTGACAAAAAAATTGACCGTGTATGAAGGTCTTATAAACATGAAAGCCTTAAGTTTTTCTTAGAACACTTAATGATAGTGTGTTCAAATAAAGAGTATACTAAGTACTTCCTTGCAGATGTGATGCTTATTTGGTTTTACGTTGCTTTTGGTAACACAACTTTTGCTATTTTCTTTTACAACTTCTTTTTCCTTCCTTTTTTGGAACATGTGCTTTGTGTTAGGTTGTTGGGTGTAAGGGAGAATTCATTATTTTAACTTATCAGGAAAAAAGAGAGGAAGAATTCACTGTTTTAGCCTTTTGCATTTGGGAAGAGTTGATGCAAAAAAGTTCAATTAGTAGCTTTGATTCATTTTTGTCTGGAATGGAGAGTGATTAGAATATAATTGCAGCCCAACGCAGAAGCAACATTTGAGACCTACTGATATGACCTAATGATCGAGAAAGTGGGATGAAAATCATGAGAAACAAGGCCTTTCTCAAAAAAAAGATTAATCATGAGAAACAAGGCCTTTCTCAAAAAAAAAAGATTAATCATGAGAAACAAGGGTTCAAATCCCTGTAGTGGTGGGGCAAACACTACATGATTTCCCCCCATCTATCTAAGTATTGATGGACATCCCGGTACTTGTGTTAGTGGATGGTTGCCAGTATACCTGGTAAAATAGTCAAGGGGCGTACAATCTGTCCTATATACCTTTGTGCCCAAGAAAAAAAAGATGGAGAAAATAGGCAATAGCTCTTTGAAGTGTATATTCAAGGTTCTGGATGGTATGTTTTGAAGTTTTCTTATCATGCTTCCTTGTAATTTAAACATCTTGTGTGTTATTGTGTTTTAATCTTTTATTCCTTGGCAAATATGATCTTTCTTTTTTTTGAACTTTTCCTTGATCTAAGAAAGATCATTGGGATGCATTGCATTCTGTGAACTTGGTTCTACTTTTCTTTTGTGTGGAGAGAAATGGAACTTTCCTTTTCTCAAGGTTATTTGTTTATGAAGCAACTTAAAAAGAGCTTCAAGTGAAATTTATAAATGCTGTGCTATGTGACCTCTGAGTAATGCTTTCTTGAATCCAGTGTTGACTGTGATTAAGTTTTGGACCTCTACATAACGAAGCATATCTTGGTGGCACTTATTTTACAGTACTCGTGTCAGATCTATTAGGGAAATAGGGTTATTGTATTGGATTATTTTTGCAGATATAGATCTCTCTGTTGGCAGGCCCGGGGAACAATCAATTCATAAGGTTTTTGTTGACCCTGGAGGGAGCCACTGTATTGCCACTGTTATTGGTAGCAGTGGTGCCGATACATATTATACTCATGCTAAATGGACAAGGCCACGTATTCTGAGCAAACTAAAAGGTCTTGTTGTCAATGCTGTCGCCTGGAACAGACAACATATAACAGAAGGTAGGTCAGTGCTTTCTAATTTCTTGTGTTCTAGTACAGGATTTTGACAATTTAGTGATTTACAGAGACTCAGAATAGTTATGCTTTTTTGCTCTTCATTTTAATTGTGGATGATGGTTTCAGCTTCAACAAGAGAAGTCATTTTGGGTACGGACGATGGTCAACTTTACGAGATGGCTGTAGATGTAAAGGATAAAATGGAGAAGTACATTAAGTTACTATTTGAACTTAAAGAACTACCTGAGGCATTCACTGGTTTGCAGGTTCAGTGTTTTCTAGTTTCTTCCGTCCTTATTGTTTTTCTTTTAACTTCTTTCCCCAAAAAGGAGAAAGCATCCAAGTGGCTTACCTGTTTCCTTGTCATTTCATACTGAGATGATGTTAATGAAAGCCTTCTTTTCTTTCGTCTTCTTGTAGATGGAAACAGCAAGTGTGCACAATGGTACCAGATTTTATATGATGGCTGTTACACCCACTCGACTTTATTCTTTCACAGGGATTGGATCACTTGATGTAAGTTTTTTATATAGAAGTAATCATTTCTGCAGTTTGACCCGACTCCTTCCCCTCATTATCATCGTTCTTTTTCTTATGGATCATTAGGGTTTTCTGATTTCAATTTCATCTTCACTTTGCTAGCACATGGTGCTGCCAAATTAAAAAAAATAGCTTCTTTCTTAGTTAAGTTCCGGGTTTTGTCTATGTTTTCCTTTGTGCAAGTTTCATTGTTATCATGTTGAATATCTTTATGTGTGATTGGAGTTTTGACTGGTATGGAATCATCTTTGAAATCTATATCAAGTGTTTTTAGCTTTTCATATTGATGAACTGTGCTTCTTTAGTTTGGAAACTTGAAATTGTTGGGCACGTCTGACTCTTGGTACACTTTGCTACTCCTGCTGCCTTGACTTCTTTTGGCTTCATTGAACATTTTAACTTGGTACACTTACTTTCTTGTGGTCTTTCTTTTCCTTATTGAATTTATGTGCTGTAATATCTTTACTTGGTATCTTTCAACTGCTCTGCTGGATCAAATTGTACAAAGCTGTTGATCTATTCCTTTGGCAGCTGTTCCTGTAGATTTTATGTGCTGTAATATCTTTGCTTGGCATCTTTCATTCTCTACTTAATTTTTTCCATCAGAGCCTATATTGACCTGTCCATGAATTAAAAAATTGTTAATATTTCTTCTAACCCTTTGTGCCGTAACTCTTCATTGAGATTCTGTTTGTTGGACATCAATTCCTGTTAGTATTGCAATAAAGTTTTGCTAGTTCATTGACATATCGTGATCTGATGATCATACATTTCATTTCATTGATGCATTTTGGTTTGCATAGGCGATTTTTGCAAGCTATGTGGACCGCACAGTTCATTTCATGGAGCTTCCTGGTGAAATACCTAACAGGCAAGTTCCTTATTTATGAGATTGTCAAAACAATTGGAAGGAAGTGAGTCTTTTACTTAAGTTTTTAGATGACCTAGAACCACATAATTTAACATCGCAGTAGATTATATATTAGAAAAAAGATAATAAAGACTTCCACGCGCTTGGGGTAAGTGACGAATCGGTCGTCACCAGAGGGGCCTGCTAAAGACATAATATAAATGAATAAATTTAGGGAGCACAAATTATCAGGAATTATTTTCATTAACTACATGAAAAATGGATAACAATTTCAGACTCCTATGTGTCGCAAAGCTCCATCATCTCCTTACTGCAGGATGTGTTACTGTGGCAGAAACATTCATATGCTGTGTTCGATCCAGTATCCTGAAAGTATTGCTAATGTAATTCATTTTTGTTGTAATGTCCCGCTGTGACAAATCCAAAATGTCTCTAACAATGATTTTGAAACCACGGCTAGTGTAACTCATATTCAGATATCCTGATAACCTCCACCACCTGAACACATTAATATAGTTAGAATATTGAAGGGAAACTAGCCTTTGGAAGGAGAGTGGAAGACTTTCTTTTCTGTAGGTTATCTTCAAATGTTATAATCTCCTGCAAAAATTAGAGAAAGCTTGATAATGAACTTGATAAATACATTGGTAGGAGATGAACTGAGAAGCTGACTTCGTGTTAGACCTCCCACACGCTCATACTCACCTCCTCTCAGAAGGGAGATTTACGGGGGACTCAAGCGTGAACATACTTCCAGCAGCTTCCCAAGGAGGAACTCACTATTATAGGAGTTAACTTCTCCCGAATCTCCCCACCCATGTTTCTACTCATTCTGGTCAACAGAACCATTGCAAACTGATCATTCGTGTCTTCGTTTTTTTGTGTCCTCCAGTGGGCTTTCATGAATACTATAATAATCAAATATCAATTAAAATTACTAATTTGATCTTCAATATACAATAATGTGTGTACTAATCTAACATGTAAAGTTACAATAGAGCTTGTAACTCCCAAACTATTTTTGTAGAAACAGAATGTCTCCCTTATCTTTGGCCCCTGTCTATGGAGAATCTTTCTTCCCATCTCACTCATCCTCTCATTTACTTGTTACCTTTTCACCTCTTTCCTTTGTGATCTTTTCTGGATCATTCTTGATATTCTAGAAATTGCAAATATGGCGAGGAAGCTGCTTTTCATCATATGTCACAAATCTTTCTAAGTCGGAATGATCCAAACTGAAAATAACTATTGGCTTGAATGAATTGAAAGAAAACAAAGATTTGTTAGTAGGATACACATGAGTGTAAAGAAAATGAAAATGCTCAAAGGCTAACTCAAGTATTAGAATATCTACAATTCTGGTCACAAGATTTTGGAGCAGTTGGACAACTTTAGCATATCTACTGTCAGATTTTCCATCTCGGTGAATGGTTCTAACCATAAGACTGAATTACCTGGGATGCCTGTGTCCATATAAATGATGGAGCCACTCATTAATGGTAATAGAACTCCCAAAGGGTGTTCTTCCTTCCAAATGTTAATTTAGACAAGGGGATCCCTGTCACGACCCAAATCCCCTTGGTTGTGATGGCACCTGCCTATCCCAAGCCGGGTGAACCACGGGATTCATTAATTCAAATTAAATAAGCGGAAGTAAATCACTTAGGTCTAACAGTCAATACTTGATAATGACTCTTTTCTAGTTCTCTTCCCCTCAGCCATCAATCCCTGTGGTAGTTGCTGCACATAAGTCCGATCAATTCAACATTTGTATGACTAATACAACGGTGGTGGGGAATAAATCAACTGAAATCGTACATTTAAAGGAAAGCTTATCACCGGAAGAAGTTGGGCAAGTAGACACAGAGGAATCTAAGGCCTTGCAACTGAAGGAACAAAATGAAGCAGCAAATTGCATCGAAGAAGATGCAATTCCTTTGAAAATGCAATTACCAGTTGAGGAGGTTGTTCAAGACACCAACACTTCGGAATGGATTCAACAACACATCATCAAACTAAGCGCTGAATTAGGTGTAGATCTTAAAGGGTGCGATGAGAAGGCCAAAAAATTATTTATGAAGATAGGCAACAACAATCGAATGAACAAGGGGGAGCAAGCCATTGTAAAAAAGAAGGGGGTGAATGAACTGAAAGGATTAGAGCTTGATGCCAAATTCTGTAGTATGGCTCAAGAAGTAGGGGGGGATACCTGGCAATAAAAGATCAATGAAGTTGGAAAGTGTTAAAGAATGACAAAAGTCCCACATTGGTGGTTAATGAGATGGGTGGACTCCTTATAAGGCTTGGGCAATCCTCCTCCCTTTGAGCTAGCTTTTGGGGTGTGAGTTAGGCCTAAGACCTAATTTTACATGGTATCAGAGCAGGGCCCATCTCACCCGATGTTGGGGCCCCCCGAAATCAAAATTGCCCACGCACTGGGCGTGAGGTGGGTTGTTAAAGAATGACAAAAGTCCCACATCGGTGGTTAATGAGATGGGTAGACTCCTTATAAGGCTTGGGCAATCCTCCTCCCTTTGAGCTAGCTTTTGGGGTGTGAAATTTCCGATGAGTGATGAAACTGCCGATTGCTCTCTGCCTGAAGATGTAATCTTCGAAATCCTTTTACGGCTTCCGGTGAGGTCACTGCTCCGATTCCGATCGGTTTCCAAGTCATGGTATTGTCACATCAGCAGCCGCGATTTTATTCAGATGCACCGTCGACAACCTGTCCATGAAAAACTTCTCAGAGTAAGTGATAGAGGTCCTAGAGACATCCCTACTATCTCCTTCTTCTCTCTAGATCCTAAAATTACAACTGTTGTAGTTGATGATGAAATCGACGAACTCGGAGATTTCGATTTCGATTCCGATTCCAATTCCGATCCGTCTGTTGTCGTTGTTGATAAGAGTGCCTTGGAATGTTAGGGGGCTAAACTGTGGCAGAAAGAGGAGGCTAATCAGAAAGATTCTACATACATGGAAAGCTAATGTAGTGTGTCTACAGGAAACAAAACTAACAGGGGATATCACAAAGATACAGAAGGAAGTTCGGACAGACCAGTTGCGGAAAATACTCATTATCTGTGGAGGACTAAGTGGGCGAGGCCAGGGAACATAAGTGGATTGCTAAAATACTGGAACAAGGATGGCAATGCAGCCAAAGAGGAAGGAAGATGGAAGACTGCCCCTTGCATGCACTACGTGGACAGTGTGGAAAGAAAGAAATAGGAGATGTTTTGAAGACAAGGAGAGCATCTTCCAGGAGTTCAAAATGAATTGTTTAGCTCTGTTTTTTTTTTTGTGTAGACATAAATTAATAGCTCAAACATAAGATATTTTTGACGTTTTAGACTATTCATAGGAACAACAAATAGATGTTCAAGATGTAAGTTGTAACACTAGAAGGGGGACTACATATGTTGATGTAGTGTACCAATGAATATACAGAATAACTGTTACCATTCTAAAAAAAAAAGTCCAATCAGCCCTGGAATATGTTTGTTAGAAGGAATTGCAATGGGTAGGAGCTTGAAAGAGTCCTCCTATTACTCCAGAGCTGGAAATTAATAATTAAAAGTTCAATGTAAAATCATGCTACTCCCTGATAACTTCTCCTCTTAATGTGCCACTGTGGTTGACCACAAAAATATAACTTCAACTATTATCATATAAAAGTCTTTTAAGTGTTCTTTTAATCCTTATGTAAGTAGTAAGGTGCATCAAGAAAAAAGGCAGCCCAATGCACTAAGCTCCCGCTATTCATGGGGTCCGGGGAAGGGCTGGACAAGGGTGCATTTTACACAACCTTACCCTGCTTTTCTACGAGAGTCTGTTTCCACAGCTCGAATCCATGAACTCCTGGTCACATGAAAACAACTTTACCGGTTA
The DNA here is from genome assembly GCA_016801875.1 of Solanum sitiens. Taxonomy (NCBI): domain Eukaryota; kingdom Viridiplantae; phylum Streptophyta; class Magnoliopsida; order Solanales; family Solanaceae; genus Solanum; species Solanum sitiens. Next base: position 3,515,728 of record JABWTJ010000069.1, on the reverse strand, counting down.
TGCCAAGGCTCCTTTTAAAGTAGTATGGTGCATGACTAACAAATATTTTGTTAAACAACACAATTGAATATATAAATGCAAGTATGTTCTTAACTTCTCCTACATGCTAATGTGTGTTCTGTAATTTGCAAGTACATGCATTTAAAAACACATCTTTGGAGGTAATAGTACTCATAACTGTATTTTTGTTTGACAAGGTTGGTAATTTGTTGAAATGACTGAGAAAACTCTGCCTACAAAACATATACCCCTATAGAGAATCGTACGGAAAGACTTGATTCTATCAAAGAAACTCTCTGTTTCGAAACACAAACACAAATTTGATGGAGGAGATTTTGAAGATGGAGATGCAACCTATTAAAGATTATGGGAAGAAGGTGGAACAAATTTATATTGTCAGAAATTTCGGCCAAAAGGAGATTTGTTGAGTGTTTGCCCTAAGCTTCGTACGATAATTGAGTTTTCTTTTAGGAAAAGGAAAACACATTCTCCATACAAGGCTAGTATTTTCTCTTGTAGGAAAAAGTTTATGACTCTATAATGGAGGCTCATTCCTTTTAACTTGGTAACATTCATAATGTAGCCCTAGTGGCTTTGAGAGTTTTGTTTATGGAGAAACAGACAAGTGATATTGGGACCTTTTTTATTTTGAGTGTATTTGTTAGGTTATTTCTCTCGATATTATGTACTCTTTTTTATATAGTGGATTGCTTATCTCCTCTTGTGGATGTAGGTCAATTGAATGAACTACGTTAAAGAGCTTCTACATTCCTGGTAGAGAATCAAAGAGCGGCTATAACCCATATATGCTGCTCGTTTGGCCAATGATTATGTTAGCAAAAGTAGGGCCAAGGATATATGCATGACCCCATATCTAGGGAAAGAAAACTCAGTTAGACATGCCACCGTGCCACCATGTGTCAATTTTCGGCAACTTTGTAGGACTATTTTGTGTAAATTCCGTAATGGTTAGTGTTTGTGTAGCACTGTGCCATCTTTCCGGTGATTTTTTTTTTCATATTTGATTTGCGTAGCACCGTGCCATCTTTCTGGAGATTACCTTCTCTTAAATAATTTGTGTATAACTGTGCACCTTCCCACCTTCCCAGGGACTACTTTCTCATATTTGATTTGCGTAGCACCGCACATCTTTTTGGTGACTACATTTGCGTATCTGATTTGTGTAGCACATGCCATCTTTTCGATGACTAATTTCTCATATTTAATTTGCGCCGCACCGTGTCATCTTTCCGGTGACTACTTTCTCCTATCTAATTTGTGTAGCACCGTGCAATCTTTTCGGTGACTACTTTTTTCATATCCTATTTGTGTAGCACCATACATCTTTCTGAGACTACTTTGTCATATTTGATTTCTGTAGCACTGTGCATTATTCCGGTGATTACTTTCTCATATCTAATTTGGTAGTGCTGTTCATCATTCCGGAAATAACTTTCTCATATTTGATTTGTGTAGCACCGTGCATCTTTCTGGTGACTACTCTTAGCTATCTCTGTTTCGGTTGGTGTTGTGCAAAATCTAACACCAACGACCACGTTAGTACCACAACCGGTGTGTGAGCTTGTTCGGCCAGTTTTTCAGTGACTTTCTTGTATAATATTGACCAGTCTCTTGATTTTGAGACGATTCATATCTTCCATACCAAATTTTGAGCACTTACCCGTGACCATTGCATTGTTTCTAGCAAATCTGAGTTTTCCTATAGTGTCCTCTCTGTATCAAATTTACTTTTGCCAAAATAAAGGGTATACTTAGATATTTGGGCTGGACAATGACACTTCTATCCCGTGGCTAAATAACATCTATCCGCCTTTTTCTATCTATAGTTTTTGTTCACCATTGGCCTTTTAATCAGCTGGACATTAAATATATTTTTCTATGATCTCTAGGAAGAAGTCTATATGAAGTAATCACCTGATTTTGTTGCTCATGGGTAGTTAAGTTGCCTTGTATATTGATTGTGCTAGTCATTTTATGGTTTGAAATATTCTTCTCAAAGCTTGGTTTGTGAAGTCAACATAGTAATTCAGGAGTTTGGCATGCCTCGTAGTTGAGTTGATCACTCTGTGTTTTATCGGCATTCTGCATCAAATCCAATATGTTATGAGAAGACTAAGCACATTGAGATTGACTATCAATTTTGTTAAGTCTAGTGATCAACTTGCAAATATCTTCATCAAGACCTTCACCGGTTCTTGTATTAATTACATTTGTAACATGCTAGGTACATATGAATTGTATGCACCAATTTGAGGGGGAGTGTTAGAACATGAATAGGAACAAGAATAGTATATACAACCTTATATAGAATAGGAATAGGAATAGTATATAGAATCCTACTTGGAAAAACATTATAATGTAGTGTCCTAGTTGGAAAAGGTGTCTAATGTAGTGTCTATAAATAGGCTCTCAATTTAATAATGTGAATGCATAATTCAATAATATTCTTCTCCTATATTTCTCACTCACCCCATCAGTAGTATGTCTCCACCTAGTAGTATCTGGATCTAGAGGGGGGCATCTGAACTTGTCAATTTCCTTCAACAGACTAACTTGTTAATTTCCAAGTACATACAAAACATACTGTTTGTTCATTTGCCAATGATATTAGGAGTTATTGGATTGTCTTCTTTCAGTGAACTGCACTTCTTTATCCAGCAAAGGAGGGCTGTACACTTCGCATGGCTTTCTGGAGCAGGTATCTACCATGGTGACCTAAAATTTGGAGCACAACATAGGTAGATTTACCACCTGTTGCTTGTTTCCTTTCTTCTTTGGTTTGTTTCAATCCCAAGTTTTTTCATCTCATGGCCTTAATGCTCAAATTTATTTAAACTTTAAAGTTTTATACATTTTTTTTTGATATTTTCTACAATTGTTGAAAATCTCACTGTAGTTCGCCAAATGGAGACGAAAACTTTGTGGAAAACAAAGCTCTTCTGGACTACTCTAAATTCTCTGAAGGAGTTGAAGGTGTCAAACCTAGCTCTCTGGCTATATCCGAGTTTCATTTCCTACTTCTCATTGGCAACAAGGTTAAGGTGTGTTAGTGGTACTTCCATGACTTTGTTTCTATGTCGTTTAACCTTTTAATAGATCAATTAGTTGTAGGAGTTTCTAGAGTTTGAATTATTGTTCATGCATGCCTATGTCTATATGCAATATATGGCTTGGGGTTTTGCTATGCTCAAACCAAAGACTGGAATTATATGATTTTTTTTGTTTGGCTGTATATCGTATAATTACGTACCCAAAAATGAACTTGTAAGTTAGATAGCATGGAAGCAATAATTATGAGGTATACATATATTCTTCCATTTTTGAGTTTTATCACTTTGGCAATTCTCAAGTGTGTCTACCAAATACCAAGCATATATGCATTAGACATAATGTTCTAATGTAAATTTTAGCTGTTTTTTTCACTAAGCTTCGTGATTTCATGATATTAAATAAATATTGGTTTGTTGCACATGAAGAAACTAGTATATAATTTCCTTTTTCTTTCACCAGAAAGGGAAGCTGATGAAATTCTTAGCTTTAAACATAATTGTGTGGACGCCTTAGACCTAATATAAGGCTAGCGATGATATCCTTAAATTTCTCATCTGCACACCTCTATTTTGTCAGTGTTGATATTGATGACTAAGTTTGCTTAACTTTTAGGTTCATGTAGTGTACATCACTTAGTATTTTCGATACCAGTATTTGTATTCTCAAAAAAAAAGAAGAAGTGTACATCAATCCTAAGTTGACTTGAAAGACTCCAATTGCTTTTTTGATTTTTGATGGAGTGAGATAATATCATTGATAAGGCATCAGGAAGATTCCAAAATTACAAAAGACGAAAAGTCTGTTAGGTCCAAATTAGAAGACCAAAACCAACGTTAGCCCCAATATATGAGTGCCTATGCTAGAACCAGGGAATTAACAAAGTCCAAAATATTGTCAACACTAGTGACAAGGATAAGAAAAAATTCAACTGAATGACCTAACTAGACATCTAGCCTTCAGTGAGAGTGCTGGAGTTGATATTCCATCAGAAAAACTCCATTTGTCATAATATCTTCTTTTGTCTGCCATTATCCACTTGAATTTTATATATCTTAGGAGAAATACATTTCATGGTTAATTTGTGCTGCAAGACGACTGAGTATGTTGTTTTTCTATTGGGTAGAAGTTAGTCTATAACACTATTGTTTTGCAGCATTAATCCAATCTCTTGCTATATTATCTTGTTCTAGATTGTTAAATATATGGATGCTAGAGGTCTTTCCTTTACCACATGACAGATCACAGAAGACAGTTAGAAGAACAACAATTTAGGACAAGGGCAACCTGACTACCTGACCGCCCAATTATTGAGCAAATCACTTGATTCTGAAGAATGGAATATTTCACCTTTGAATACCTTGTATAGTTATGCTATAGTTTATGTCTTGTAGGTGGTGAACAGGATAAGTGAACAGATAGTAGAAGAACTTTATTTTGATCAGACATCTGATGCAGTTTCAAGAGGTATTATTGGCTTATGTAGTGATGCCTCAGCTGGGTTGTTTTATGCATATGACCAAAATTCTATCTTCCAGGTGCAGTATAGGCATGTCCTAAATCTTATTTGATATGATAATACCATTATATTTCTTCTTCACTTTCTGAATCGACAACCTGAATTTAGGTGTCCGTAAATGATGAAGGTCGTGATATGTGGAAAGTGTACTTGGACTTAAAAGAATATGCTGCAGCTTTGGCTAGTTGTCGTGATGCTCTGCAGAGAGACCAAGTTTATCTGGTTCAGGTCGTGGCTAATTAAACTTCTATTCTGCTGGGATATGATGCTTTTTTGAATATTTTGCCTCATTTATAACTGTCCCATAATCGTAATCTGAAGAAACTCTTATTGCTTGGGAGGCTGAATATTTTCTTTTGGTTTTTCATCATAGACCTCATGTTATGCAGGCTGAAGCTGCTTTTGTTGCCAAGGAGTTCCTCAGAGCTGCATCATTCTATGCAAAAGTATTTAATCTACTTATTTATTTATTACTTCCATTTTGGTTTCCATTTAGTTGTGTTTCTTTGTACCTTCGTAAACTTGATCCTTGTGAACCAGCCACATCCCCTTAAGAAAATTTGATCCTCGTGTGCTAATTTCAATTTTCATTATGACCAGCAAATGGGAAATTTCCACAAACTTCTGTAGCAAGCAATGCCTATGTCTACTCTATTCTACAAAGAGCACTAGAATTTTGTTTCCTGATAAATGAAACTACTTTCATCTATCATACCCCAAGTGAAACCCCTGATAATCCTCCTTAAAAGGTCCGCTTCAGATAATCCCTACCATTTCAGTAGTATCAAATTGATTACCGTCTTGAATATTTCCTGTAGAAACTACGTCTCTGCATTCAAATTCTGCAACTCTTCATTCATGTCCCTTTTGTTTTCTTTTATTTATGTTTGACATAAGTAATCCATATTTATTCCTGGAATTGGAGACCTTTCTAATCCAAGGAAATGAATACTGCAGATTAACTATGTATTATCTTTTGAAGAGATCTCATTGAAGTTCATTAGCATAGGCGAACAGGTATGAGCTTTTCAATTCTAGAATACTGATTTATGGTTATGGAAGAAAAGATTTCTACTTTCACTCGTTGAAAAAAAAAAAAAAAATAATCAAATTCACTTAAGTTCAATCCATCTTGCTGTTGAAAAAACAATCCATCTTGCTCATTCGAGGCAATGATCTATAGTAGTAACTAACTCATATCTAAAAAGGAACATTACTTTTCCTGTTGTTCCATTTTTAAAAGACAAGTTTTATTAGGCTGTAAGAACTAAGAAGCTTGTTAGAACTTAGATATTTCACATTTGGAGTCCGTTGCAGGCGACTCATTACAGGTTATTGTATTTAGTCTTGAGTGACTTAAATGATATTACTGCTTATGAAACCCAGATATATCATCCTGAGGATTTATAATACTAAGCATCATTGGTAAACATGTTTATTTGGTAGATCCTGACTGCAAATTTTTATAATTTAGTATCTCTTCTTATTTACAAAGCAAATGTACTTGAATTCCAATTATCTTTACATTTTAGCATCTGTTTCCATTTTCTGTACACAGTCTTCACCATGACTTGAGGGATGCTGCTACTTTTGTTTGCTGATGTAGTATTATTCCAGTGTTGTTTTTAGAACTTCATTGTACCAGTGTTGTGAATGGCAAGCGCCTCATCGCCGAAGGCGAGAGGCGAGGCGAGCCCTTCTCGCCATTCCACATTGAGGCGAGGCGACATACAAAAGGCGACCCATGGCGAGCTAATGGCGACAATAATGGCGGCCCCTTTTTTATTTAATTTTTTTTAAAAGATTTGACTTAACAATATTAGTCAAAATTAGGATTTTTTTTCTATTTTCAAAATTTGCTGTCGCGCGACTCCTCTTCCCCTCGCGATCTCTTCTCCCCGACTCCTCTTCCCCTCGCCGGTCGCGTCTCTTCGAGACTTCGAGTTGCTGCTGCACTGAGGACCTGAGGTATACCTTTTTTTGCTGCTCCTCGACTCCTCTTCCTCGTGCAATCTTTTCTGTTCTTCTTGAGTTTTCTTCTTCTTCTTCAGTTGTTGTTCAGTTGCTCTGTTTTTTTTTTCCTTCACCACTGCTGAATCAGCATAAGTAATAAGGGAAAAAATGTTTAGTGTGCTGACTGCTCTATGTTTCTTTCCTCTGTTCTCTTATGAGTTTTTGAATTGAAATATTTTGCTAATATATGTTATTGCTATTGAGATTTTGGATATTCATATATGCAATTAAATATATTTAATTTTTGGTATTAACTGGCGCCTTTTACAAAAAGGCGAGCGCCTCGCCGCTCGCCTCGCCGCGTGGCGAGGCAGGCCCTTGTCGCCTTTTGTCGCCTCTCGCCGTCCAAAACACTGCATTGTACTTCTGTGCAGTGCCATCTCAGTGCCGGTTATTATTGAAGTTCTATCATTGCTTATTGATTTAAAAATTGTAGTAGTTCAGAACCATGGGAAGTTTAATTTCTCGTGATCATCTTCTCGCTTAGTAGTCCTATCATTGTCATAAAATGAAGCAATTATTCCTTAGGAAGATAATTAACCTATTATTGTGTAGATATCCCATTCCTTTTTACAACAGATCTCTAGTGATATCTTGCTGCATCTGCACATGTTATAATGAGAGGTATTCCTTGGTCTGCTGTCAAAAGTTAATTTTGTAATTTTTATGACATGTGACATTTGGAAACCTCGAATAGAAAAACAGCCACAAATAATATAATCAGTAGAAAAAAGAACTAGTTGAATTTTTTCCTGGATATAACACTTCTTTGCTTGCAGGATGCACTGAGAACATTTCTCCTGCGGAAGCTTGATAATCTTTCAAAGGATGAAAAATGTCAAATAACAATGATTTCGACATGGGCTACTGAATTATATCTTGATAAGGTTCATCTCTTTTTGAACTGAGCTTGGTTGATTAAAAGTTTGGTTGCTTTTCTTTTCCTTGGTTTCATAAACTGTAAATTTGTTCTGATGCTACCGTTGGAAATATCTCTGTTTCCAGTTCCTACTATATAGGTCGAACTTGGATTATCCGACTTACACAGAATGTGATAAAATTACATTGTTGAACTTCCTAAACCAAGCTTGAGAAGATGTTCCAGACCATAGAGTGATTTACGTAATCAACATACAAGGCTACTTAACTACCCCTAAGCAACAAAATTAGGTGGTAGACTTCTTCACAGTGCAGCGGGGAAAGTGCTCAAAATATGGTATAAAATAAAGGATCTTCTTGGAATCAATAGATGAGTCAATATTAAACAAGAAAGTCACTAAAAAATAGACCGGAACATTCTTATGCGTCAGAGTATTAGATTCGATGGTTGAACGTGGTCATAATCTAAGAAATAAAATTAAATGGGTAGGGTCAAATTAAGGGAACGACCTTACTGAAAAAGAAATACATGGGTAGGGGTCGGAATGACGACACGACCCTACGCAAATCATATTTGGGGAATCACCAAAAACACGGATGAAACTATGCAAATCAAATTTGAGTCACCAAAAAGACACATGGTGCTATGCAACTTAGATATGAGAAAGTACTTAGGAAAAATCCATGATACTAAGCAAATTAAATATGAGAAGTAGTACCGAAAGATGCACAGTGCTGTGATAATTAGATATGAAAAAGTAGTCATCGAAAAATGCACGGTGCTACGCGAGTTGGATATGAGAAAGTAGTCATCGGGAAGATGACATGGAGCTACGCAAATCGAATATGAAAAAGTAGTTACAGGAAAGATGTCACGGTGCTATGCAAATCACATATGAGAAAGTAGTCACCGGAAAGATACACGGTGACCCAGCTTTTGCTAACATAATATTGGTCAGACGGGGCGGCATATATGGGTAATAGCTGCCTGACGACAGTGGAAGCTTCTACCAAGATTGTAGAGGCTTTGATACCATCTGAGAAATATAGGAGAAAAATATTATTGAATTGTGTATCTACATTATTACATAGAGATCCTATTTATAGACACTACAATATAATTCTTTACCATATACTATTTACTATTCCTATTCTAAGTAAGATTGTATAAACCTATTCCTATTCCAACACAGCTGCAATGCCACACTATTGTTGAGTAAGATTAGAATCTGAGTTCCCCTATTTAGGTTCTACAAGGACATTAATATTGACACCCCATTGTTGTATTAAATTCATAACACGTCTCACACGTCTCCTTTTGTTGTCATTATTCACCCCCTTCACATTTTAAGACAATTTTTTCGTCTTCATAAGTTTTTTTGAGATAAGATCCTCCCTCTACCTCCAGGTTCACTGTCTTCAAATTTAATGTCAAAAGCTTGATTTCTAACCTCCTTATAGAGCAGCCCTTTGTTACTGTTAGGGTTTGGGTTCTCAGATTTCTACATCGATGAGTTCCTTTTTTGATTAATCTTCACGAGCAAATCATAAGCAATGTGTTCACACCCTTCAAAAGAAGCCCCAAATAATTGATTGAGTTTGATAACATCACAGTAAACCCATATAGTAGCCCGAACTTCAATATCCTCCTTCGTGGGAAATTCATTGCCTTAAAGTGGGATTGGATCACTATATAATTCAATCTGTTCGCTTGAGCCCTAGTATGCATATCACTACTTGAATTCTCAGCATGCACAGTCCATCCCTTTAGTTTCATTGCTATAGGAGTTTGCACCGAGAGAATTTGCATGTCTTTTCCAGGTTCTCTTCTTTCCACCGTTCCTACTGCCATTCTCATATGTCCTCCCAGCTCGTCGCACTTAAGAATTTTTGGAAGTGGCTATCTTCTCTCTAAGAGGTGAAAATAGAGTCTATGAAGGGTTCAGGTGTCAAAATTTTCGGGGGCTTCAACAAAAGAGTAGTGTAGGAGTAGGGGCTGTTATAAGAGATAAAGGCCCTAAAGTGTTATTTCAATGAAAAGGCTCAATAACTTTATGAGGATGTGGGTCTGGAGAATCACTGCTGCTGGTCACATGGTCCTATAGGGGCCCCACATTATGTTTTGCTTTTAGGTTAAAGACCGGAGGATAATCCTCTTCTCCCCTCAGTTGGTAACCTTCTCTCCTCTGCCGATCAAGATGACAAGTTCCTATCCCCTAGAAGAAGTACTAGGAAGGTCGCTTTATCCCCCAACCCTAGGACTGACATCTCGATTATCGGGTAAAGCCAATTTGGAATGTCTGTATCTCATCAGAGCCATGCACCAGATTAGAAGCGTGAAAATTAGATCTCAATCTAAATAGGTATCTTCTCTGCTGGCCTATTAACCCTGAGATGAGCCCAACACAAGTGATTTTTAGGGGAGGTTTCTTCCTCACTCTCTTGCCATCCCCCACATTTATCTCCAATTTCTTTCATAACTTCCACTGACCATAGATGGATGGGTAGACCTCTAAAGAAGTAGGTTTAGAGGATATAGACCAGTTTGTAGATTTATTAAGATCTCTGCAAGTATCTTGTTTTCTAGTTGCTGTTTTTTTTCTAACACTTTTTGATGGTGTCCAGCATGTTCTTAATGCTGAGGAATACACATTTACCAGTTTCAGAAAAAAAAAACACGAACCCTAAACTAGTTGAAATTAGTCTAGGATGGATAAGCTCCAAGAGTAGGAGTTTACCATTCAGGCTTCTATCGTTTGCCTTGCTTCTTTCAGTCAACTTACATGATGTGTTCCACATCTCTATTTTATTGGAATTCGAAGAAATTTAATTTCTTTCATGTCGAAGATGCCCTTCCAAGCAAGTCATTACTTGTGGGAATTTCGTCGCACCCCGGGAAATTTCAGACCAAATAGCTGGTACGGTCTTTTTCATTTGGAGAAGAAGAAGCTTGAAGATTCTCAACTGGCATAACATCTGGTTCTCGTTGAGTCCATCTGTTTTTCCACCCTCTTTATTATGTTGGAAATCTGTTCCCTTTAATCTTGTGCCCCAGAATTGCTGTTTTGCAATAAGCCCCTTATTAATGAAGCTTTCAATGTGATGTACAATCCGCAACCACCTATCATCACAATTGTTCTCAGGTAATATACCACTGAACTGTGATGATAGAAATTTATATTCCATATTTATTGAACTTGAGGGAGCAACAATTGTTGGTTGAAATTTCTCTGCCTCTCCAAGACTTAAATCTCTTCCCCTTGACATCTGAAGCCTCCTTGAGTCTTATGTAGAGCCACCATAATGCCCTTTAGATAACACCATTTTCCTGATGTGAAGTATGGAATTTTCAACTCATTCGAACCAAGTCTCAGAGGTAGACTTAGGTTCTGTGAGATCATAAGATTTCCCCCCTAATCTAAAGTATCCCCTAACCTAAAGTAGATATGATTGTCCATAGATAAGAAAAGGTTGAGTAAGACGAGAGAAGAGAGAGAAAAAGGATTCCGGTGGCCAGGAACCACATAGGGATCCACATAGGGATGAGAATAAAGGACCAAAAGAGTCTTTAGAGGAGAGTCTTGGGATATGTGCCTGGGAGCATTTTTGTATGGGTTAATAATCTTATCCACCCTCGTAGTTGCCATTTTTTATTCATTGTTGTATTTCACTATTTCCTTGCTAATAACAATATTGATGTGATGTACTTGAGCCGTGGGTCTTTCGGAAACAGCCTCTACGAGGTAGGGATAAAGTCCATGTACACTCGAACGTCCTCAAATCCCACTTATGGGATAACACTCTACCACTTATGTCACACCCCGAGCTACCCCCGAGACGTGGACACGGGACCTAGGACCACAAGTGATCCCAAGCTAACCCTGCTGGCATGATCATGAGCATACTAAAGATAATAAACTGATGCGGAAACTAAATCATAAATAGAATGAAAGGATGGGGAATACCCATATACTATAACTGAGATAAATGAAATACTGATGAGTTTAATAAAAAGAAGATATTAACTCAATACTAAGCTAAATTTAACTATGTCTGAAAATAGTCTCTAACTGTCTAGAAATGATGGGACAGGCCCCAACTAAGTCTAGCAAAACTGAAACTAAAATTACTGAAAAGAAAATCATGACTATTGTCCTTTGAGAATGAGGACTCACCACTAATTCTGCTGAACTGGATATCTGGAACCGATCTAAGTGTGATCTGGATGATGAGAACCTGAACCTACATCACGAGAAGATGTAGCGCACGTATGCGTCAGTACTTGAAAGGTAATGAGCATGTAGGATAAAGTTAAGCTAAAATAACATATAACTGAACAAAGCAAATAAGCAATGATATAATCTGAATTCTAAGATAACTGAATGTAGTGACCAATTTATAACATGTTGAAACTGAATACCGAATATACTGATAAATGGTATTTATCAATGCAATAAAATCTGACTGAATTGTGGAGCTACTAATAACTGATAATAAAACCATATGAGCTAAATGTGGAGTCCGATGTATACGCCCCATCGAGAGGACCCAATATACCCTGCCAGAGGTATAGAGACATGCTGATGTGATCACTAAACTGATGCCCACTTAGGGGACTTACAACCTACTTGCTAGTAGTTCTGGACTATTCGGGTACGATGAACCCTAGTCCAACTCGGTATTATGCTACTCCTAATGAATTAAGTGGTTAACTGATTATGACTGAGTTTATCTAAATATTAGATAGCTCAAAACTTAACATGCAACAATTAATCTGATAATGATGTATTGAAATACTGAGGCATTTATATATGAAATAACTGAAATATCTGACCAAGCATGTGCAATTCAAGAACTAAAGGAATACATAGCTAGGGTTCTTAAGTTCATGCAATAAACTGAGTACTAACATGGTAATCTGATTTGGAACATATAACTAACTAATTCATGATAATCTACTGAAGGTCTAGGAACCCTAGGTCTATTCATAATATGGGAATCAAGAAACTGACTGAATTCTAGGGACCTAATGGGCTAAAGGAATCCACTAGTGAAATCCCACATATCTGGTGACGAATTCCACAGAGAAATCTTTCGATTTCAGGGCTGGAACTGATAGAAACTTGATGCATTTTTGAACTAGGGTTCTTGACCTTTTTCTCCTCTCTTCCTTCTAATTTTCTAAGTTTTGATTAATGATTTCACTTAGGTAAGTTCTAGTTATGTTTGTAGTCTTAAACTGACTAAAACCTCATGATTAGGGTCTAAACAACGTAGCTTAGGGGCCAAACGAACAAGGAAAAGACCAAAAGACCCCTGACTTAAAAGTGGTCGGAATCACTGACGGGGTCGACTGACGAACCATAAGTTGACTGACGGACCGTAAGTCGACTGACGGTCCGAACTAGTCGATCATCGTTCGCGACTGCGAACTGGAAGTCAGCTGGTGAATCGACGGACCGTAAGTCGATTGACAGTCCGTACTGGTCGACCGTCGTTCGCGACTGAGAGCTAAAAGCAGCTGGCCAATCGACGGAGTCGACTGACGGACCGTAAGTCGACTGACAGTCCATACTGGTCGACCGTCGTTCCCGACTGAGAACTGAAAGTCAGCTGGCCAATCGCCGGAGTGGACTGACGTACCGTAAGTCGTTTGACGGTCCGTACTGGTCGACCATCGTTCGCGACTGAGAACTGGAAGTTAGCTGGCCAATCGACGGAGTCGACTGACGGTCCGTAGTTGGCTTCCGTCGGTGGCACCTGCAACTTCTGAAAATTTGCATTTTTTTTGGTCTGTTTCGTTTCGGATATGGGGGTGTTACAACTTATATCTTTTGGCGTCTTTTACAATAACACCACTGTTATACGTGGGTGATTATTCTGACGGTAATGCTTCTACCGATGCTATTTGGAGCATTGTGCTTAATTTTAGTGGCCTTTCTAGCTGCACTCCCTGATTCTACGTCTATTTTCGTGACTCTTTTGGGAGAGAAACGCCTTGAGTTTTAGTGATGAGATATTTGACAAAGCCAAGTCAAATGGGAAGCAAACCTTGTAATTTATGAGAATGTCTTTTAGAACAAAGGGAAGGATGTATGTTGTTGCATTGCTTGCCTTCAAGAAGTTCCTCGAGAATTGGCCAGATGCAGCACTGTGACAACTAAGGAGTGGATTCTCCATTGAAAGGGTATAGGAGAAGACTTGGGTGATCATTCCTCGCATATCTTTGTGGTGATTAGTCATTTGAGTGGTTACTTTCAAGGACCTTACTTGAATTTTCAACTAGATTTTGGAGAACTGAATATTTTTTATTGAATGTTCAATTTTAATCGAATATTAAAATCCAGAATGCTTAAAAATATTAAAAATTTAAGTTTGATGTTGTAATACAAGTATCATACTTGTACTGTGTTTGACACCTATATATTGGTCTGTCATGGGTACCAAATGGCTTACTTATCAATATATCTCTTCTCTTCTCTTAAGCTATCTTAATGCAATACTGAATAGTAATGGAATGATTCCACTTATTCATCTTCGGACCAAAGTGTATTCTTTAAGTGATAACATGGTGGCTGTAATTTGAACATAGATGATTGGCCTTTTTAGGTTTTTGTTTTCATACATCTTGCTTGCAGATCAACCGGCTGCTTCTAGAAGATGACGGTGCTTTGGACAGTAATAATGCCGAGTACCAATCACTCATTAAAGAGTTTCGTGCTTTTCTTAGTGACTGCAAGGATGTATTGGATGAGGCAACCACCATGAAACTACTAGAAAGGTAGCTTATCTGGCAACTGATCTCACTTGGTTTTAGATCCATTTCTTGTAAATTTCTTTTTTTGTCAGTCCAACTACTTATCTTTTCTATCTCTGCTTTCCCCAAGAAACATAATACAGGTTTTTCATGTCATACTAATTGCTCACTGTACATACTACATATGCACATGTCAGAGACTCACCTGGTAGAACATGTTTGACATTTTAGGTGCTGTGACCTGCAATGTTTTTCAAGCTGAAATTTCATGAAAAAAAAAAAGAAATCTATGGTTATCTAGGGAAAAAATGAACTCTGCCTTTGTAAAAGTTCAGTTATCTTCGCTTCATATACTTATTATTTATTCCTTCCCTAATATGTTCTAACAGTTTATCTCTGGCTTTATTGTCCTTTATGTTGTCATTTTTTCTGTTGTAGCTACGGTAGAGTTGATGAGCTAGTGTTCTTTGCTAGTCTAAAGGAGCAATACGAAATTGTGCTTCACCACTACATTCAGGTTTGTTCTTTTTATGTATCTTTTGACATGCTTGTATTTCACTGGTTGTCTTTTTTCTTTGTCAAGGTCTTATTTCCACTTTCATGCTGTTCTTTATTTTTGTTAGGGGTTACCAGAGGCATCTTTATGATTTTGGATACTTGTCTTGTTTTTCCTTTTGTTTGGAGAAAACTATTTCCCTCCACATTCAAAGGTGGATTGTTGTCTTTCATGTTAGAGTTTCTTCTTAGATCTGTTGTATAATACAATTCTCTCATGTATTCCTTTCGAATGTCATTAGATTGCAAAACCGACAATCTTATTAATGGGGCTTTCCAGCCAGGTAGTCCTTCAGATTTTCTGCTTGAACTTTTCTCACCCTATCCCATCCCTTCCCTTCTCCTCCTCCTCCGTTCCTTCTTTCCCTACACCTCCCCAGTAGCATTAAACACTTTTGACTCATGCTGTTGAGTACGTCATAACCTGTAACAACGTTCCCTAGCCTCCACCAGTGTGGATAGAGTCTCCCTTTCTTCGCAAAAGCTTACTCAGGACATATCTTGGATATCCACAAACCTTTCACGTATAACCCCCACCCTTCTAAACAAGTCCACATACCACAAGTGCACTGTATGTTGGAAATATTCACCGAAATAATATCTTTGTTGGCTTCCCTTTCTAATACAAATCTAAGAAGGAAAGTACTTTGATACCTTCAACTTTGTTTCGGATCTCCAACCTCGAATGGTGGTGGGGGTTCCCCCTCAAGCTTAGGAGATGGTGGGAAGATATTAAACGAGACCATGGTAGGGAGATTTGTAAATTGCTGGATTTTCCGACGTTCCTTATTTATGTCGCTTCTGATTGATATTTGGTGAAAGCATTGTTAAATTTCGGGATCCAGAAAGAGTGGTCTTCAAATTTGAAGATTTTGAGTTAGCACCCACCATTGAGGAAATTGGTGGGTTTACTAATTTGCATTATCATGGGAGGATCATGATTGTACCTCACATGCAATCCATGAAGTTCTTGCATTTTCTTTGATTGAAGACAATCTCTAATTGGCATGCTTGGACTATGAGTGGATCTCTCTGGACTTTCTGTATGAATGCTTTGGTCGTAAGGATGGTTAAAAGATATTTAATGGAGAGTTTTCTTGCTCGAACAAAAAGTGAGAGAAAAACCATTTGAGCGCTTTTGCGAGTGCATTGTTGGGTACTTTGGTATATTCGAAAGAAAATGGAAAAATAGATACATGCCTTAGTTCCGTGGCTCGAACAAAAAGTGAGAAAAATATTTCTTAAAGCTTTGAGAATCAACGTCATAGGACATCTTGAAGTTTAGGATTTTCCCCTTTTGTTATCCTATTTCCCTTAGTTTAATTTTTCTGTCGTTCCTACTTCTTCGTTTGAAGAGATGTACTGTTTCAAGTATTTAATGAATCAAATGGTTTGTTTCTCTTTTAGTTCTGACTTAAAACTCCAATTAATATCAAAATAAGGCTTGGATTAAACCTCGTATATCACTTATTTATCGTCTTAGGCCTACCTCTGGTTCAATGAGGCACCCTACATTTAGGTCGTTTATTTCTCGTAAAACATCGTGTTTATTTTTATAATAAATATGTTTTACTACCCTTACAAGACTCTCTTGATTATGTTCCCTTCCTCTAAAAGTTGATTTGTGCACTCTAGCATATCATGTCTTTTAGCATCTTTTCCAATGACACCACTGTTATACCTGGTGTGATTATTCCAACTGTAATGCTTCTACTGATGCTATTTTGGAGCATTGTGCCTAATTTTAGAGGCCATTCTAGCTGCACTTCCTGATTCTATGCTTGGTTCTACCATTTGATTGTGTATGATATGCTAGAATGCACAAATCAACTTTTAGAATCTCTAGCCTAAACTCGTACTCAGAGTTGCCGAGCAAGAAATCTCCCTATCGAACATCTTGTAACCATCCTTATGACCAAAGCGTTCATATAGGAATTCCAGTGAGAGATTCATTCATAGTCCAGGCATGCCAATTTGAGATTGTTTTTCAATCCAAGAAAATGCAAGAACTTCTTCCTGGATTGTTTATAAGGTACAATCATGCTCCTCCCATGGTAATGCAAATCGGTGAACCCACCAATTCCTCTATGGTGGGTGTTAACTCAAAATCTTTAAATTTGAAAGACCACTCTTTCTGGATGTGCTTTGACCAAATATCGATGGCATAGATAAGGTACATCAGGAAACCCTACAATTTACAAATTTCCCTACCATGGTCTTGTTTTATATCTTCCCACCATCTCCTAAGCTTGTGGGTATACTCCCACAACCATTCGAGGTTTCCCTTGCTAATACAAATCTAAAAAGGAAAGTATATATACCATATGGGTATCATAGAGTCCTACACCTCGCATGGGCGTTCTCTTCTATTGATTTAGAGAAACAAGACAGGGAACAACAATGAAGGAGCCAAAAGGTGTGTAGAATTAGATTATGAAAAATACAGGAAATCAGGAAAAAAATGATATGAAATAAATAAATAAAAGAAATTAGTAAAAGGGGGATAAAAATGAAAACAAGTATAATATATAAGTTCTTGTGGTTACTGATTTTGAGAAAAAGTAAGACAGTTATATTAAAAAAAAGAAGAAATGAATGAATATTTACTGTATTAATTATCTTTCTTTATTGTATAGAAATTAATGAACAATAAAGATAGGGAGCGAAAAAAGTGAATGAAATTATATCATGGAGAAAAAAAGAAAAAGAAAAAGAAAAAGAAAAGAAGAGTTAAAATGAAATTAGAAAAGAAAAAGAAAATAAAGAAAATGACAAATAGGAAAAAGATGAAACCAAGGAAAACTCAAAAATGAGTATGAAATCAGATAATGATGAAAAAGAAAATAAAGAATGATGTGGTTTGAAAAATAAAATGAATAGAAAAGGAGAAAAAAGTAAAAAATAAAGAATAAGCAGGAAAATAGAAAAGGAAAAGAAAAATAAGAGGGAAAAAAAGGGTAAAGAAATAAAAAAGAAACGGAGAAAAAGAGGCAATTACCTACTAAAGCTACAAAGGGTAGGTAGGGTAATTAGTTTGATGGGTAGAAAATAAATGGGTAGGCAAGCGTAATTGCCTTACTTTTAATGGGAAATTCTGTATCCTTACTACTTTCTCCGTTAATATTTTTCTGTTCTTTGATATTTTCATCTCAGCTTCTTCAAACCTGTTTTATAAAAGATTTTTCTTGTAAGGTTGTGTACATCCCACCCTTCCCAGACCCCGCTTGTGGAATCACACTGTGTATGTTGTTGTTGTTGTTGTATGGAATGCTTGAGTTGATGCTAAATAAGGTCATGGATGTTAGCGGTTAAAAGGCATAAGAGTTGTGCAGATTTAGAATACTCATGGCAATTATACATGTTCTTTTTTGATGATATGATGGCATACTCATAGGTAGAATATTGAGATATGTGAGTTGTAGTACTCATTTTTGAGCTGGAGCTTCAGAGCTATTGCTCTTCTTGTAGCATCTTTACTTCCGAAGAGTGAACCTTGTTGGGCTGTTAGTGGTGCAATCTGCCATGGTGTTCTCTTGGGTCCCTTTAAAATATGCAGTTGAAATAGAATGATGTTTGCATTTTGCTTCGACATCCCAGTCTACAGACTACACTCTTCAATGGATTCCTCTGGAGAGTGGCTTGATGCATATAACACATACTTTCTTTACTGATTCCACTACCGTTTCCTATCTTCGAAGATCTCTGTCAAACCCCACTGCACCCCCATATAGACTCTTACATTTCTTTCTTTGAGATTGCACTTGGCATATAGCATGAACTTCTGTCAACTAGCATGCTTCTGTTTTTTGGATACTTATGAATAAGACCAAGGGAAGAAATATTATTTGTAGATCTATTTGCAGATGTTCTGCATTGTGCTCATAGTAACTGCAGTGCATTATTTGATTGTTGGTATGAACAGTAATTTGTCTTTCTTTTTCCATGCAATACACAGCAAGGAGAAGCAAAGAAGGCGTTACAAGTTCTTCAGAAGCCTAATGTTGCAACAGAACTTCAGGTATGGGTAAAAACTGTATAGTGGATGTTTGGATTGGCTTATTTTAAGTAGCTTTTGACTTATAAGCTTTTTTAGAATTTTTGAAATGTTTGGCAAACACAAAATGTGCTTTAAGCACTATATCTTAGGCTTAAAAAGTACAAAAAAAGCCAAAAGCCAAAAGTTGGGTGTTCCTAACTTGTGAGTTTTAGCTTATAAGCACTTTAAAGAAAGCCAATCCAAACACCCCCTAAGTAGGGATTGTGTTTTGAATCTACTGTAATCGCACCATGCCCTACTTGAATTCTTTTGTTCTATTGCAGTACAAGTTTGCACCAGATCTCATCATGCTTGATGCATATGAAACTGTTGAGTCATGGATGACCACTAAGAGTTTGAACCCGAGAAAGCTCATTCCTGCAATGATGCGTTATTCAAGTGAACCACATGCAAAGTAATGTGCATCTCTACCTTGCATTGAGTTCTTTGATTTTCTTATCGACACGTTCTTCATGAACTTTCAGTTTTATGTGCCATTTATTTTTCATCTAGTTGTATCTTAGTTTTGTGGATAGTAGGGGGTAGTTGAACGGGATTCTTTTTAATGTGTGATCTATTTTAGTCCTTAATGTAGCAATGTGCTGCATCCAAGCCTATCTTAGTTTAGTGATGCTCCACCTTCGGTTATCTTTTCTTTTAGGAGACTTTTTGAGTAAAGGTAACTCTGTATTCACAAAAGCCTTATCAACATAAGGGTGATGAGGATCATTTTACAACTCACAGTGTGTGCACTTTCCTCAATGAGGACTACACAAAAAACTTTACTAGTTACCTATGAAGTCAACTATATCAACTATGTCCCCCGCCATTTCCTGTTTACACCAATAATAAACTATATCAACTATATTAAATTTTGATCTTCTGGGCCGTTTGTCCCTTTGCCTTCAAAACATCTGGTATTTTTCTCCTTCCACAATGTCCACCAGACAGAAGCTATGATGGCCCTCCACCAGTCTTCATTGTTCCTCTTCTTCCAATACCTTTCTAGCTATTGAGTATTTCCATACCCAATCGACTCCTAGGATACATTGGAACATGTTTCACAGATTTGTAGCTGCTTTGCAATGAAGAAATTTATGGTTGTCTGTTGTTTACTTCTGCTTCTTGATTGCACATAAAACATCTTAAGCAAATCTGGAAACATCTTCCTTGTAACACTTCATGTGTTAGACATGCTTTTCTTACCACCAACCAAGTAAACCAAGATATTTTTGATGGGCTTTTTTAACCTTCCAAATTAGCTTCCAGGGCCATACTTCTGTGTTAACTTGGTTATTGTTCCTCTCCCAGTAGCATGACTTCACAGTGAAGACCCCTTTGTTGTGTAGTGAGTTTGTCTGCATTGGTGGCAATGCCTGAGAAACTATTCAACACTTGAAGAAGCCTGGGAATCTCTGTCACTTCCCAATCATTTAGTGCTCTTCTAAAGATCAAATTCCAACCATGGGGGCTCCACACCCGTGAGACTCAGGCATTTCTTTGTGAGCTCAGAATGTAAAGTTGGGGGAAAAGGCTTCTCAAGTTTTCTTTCTCAACCCGATGCTCTCTCCAGAAATCAACTTCCACTCCACTGCCCACTTGGAAGGAAATGTTGATGTGAACTTGAGATCACAACCTCCTGATGGTCTTCCAAACACTGCATCCAAAGGTGCCCATGACCTCCTCAGTGGCCCATTGACTTAGCATACCATATTTATCTGCCATAAACCTTCTCCCCAAAGCCATATGGAATTCCCAATTTTTTTTTTTTTTTTGAAACTGATATGGAATTCCAGATGTTTTGAAAGCGTAGAGAATGATGTGCAGAAGATCAAGTTGAACTTCATCTTACTGCTATGTTTTTGGTGTAATCAGAGTAACTCTAATGATACTGTGTCTATCATACATGTTCTAGATTCTTTGTAGCTAGCGAGGAAACACACTAGAGCTCTATTGTAAATATGGTTTCTGTACTACCCAAGTACTGTTTTGATCATTGATATGATACAAAGTTACTGATTTTAGAAAACAGCCATATCATCTTAGCAAAACCTCCACCCATTTCCTTTGGTTATTCTGAGCATGTAATTTAAACCTTCCATGGCTAGGATAAATAGGAATGGTGATATGGGGTCAGCCTATCTAAGCCCCCTTTGTGATTGAAAAAATCTTTCAATGTTGCCATTAATAATGAGGGAGAATTTTACATTAGAGATGCAAAATCTTATCCAACTGATCCATTTGGTGCCAAAACCGTTTATCTTCTAGGATTTATAATAAATAGGACCATTTGACATGGTCATAGGCCTTCTTGATGTCCAGCTTGCACAGGATTCCAGGGGTCTCTTGTCTCACCTAGAGTCTACCAACTGATTGGCCAAAAGGCTGCATCCATTATCTGCCTACCCTTCCAGAAAGTCATCTGATGTTCCTCAACAAGCTTCCCCATAACAATTTTCATTGCCTCAATGATCAATTTAGAGATTATTTTACACACTCCACCTATCAAACTGATAGGTCTAAAATCCCTCAACTCTTCTGCTCCTGACTTCTTTGGTATGAGTGCTATAAGAGTAGCATTTAAAGATTTCATTCAGATGGAAGTTCTGAATTGTTTGCATTAAGTCATCTTTCAAGATGCTCCATCACTCCTTGAAGAATTGCATTGTAAAAAACATTAGGTTCAGTTGCTTTATCACCATTACATTGTTTAATGATATTAAGCACCTCAGTTTCTAGTAACAGGTCTTTTTAAGCATTCCTGTTCCTCCTGTGTAATTCTAGGACATCCAGCATCTCAAAAGATGGTCTCCATGTTTCTGATTTTTAATAGTCTGCTATGAAATTCTATCATTGCCACCACTTTACCTTCTGGATCTTGAATTTCCTCTCCTTGAACCACCAGACTATCAATGGTGTCGTATTTTCTATGAGCTGATGCCTTCTCTGGAAGAACCTGGTATTATTGTCCCCTTGTTTCAGCCAAAGGACTATGGATTTTTGCCTCCATCTTGCTTCTTCATTCTTAGCCAGTTCCACTACTACTGTAGCTCTGATCATCATTTCTTTTTCTGTCATAATTCTATCATCTTGGACCAAATCCAGTTCAGCCAATTCATTCAGCAGGCTCTTCTTCCTACACTCCTGTTCCCGAAAAGTAGCTTTGCTCCAAACTTTGAGTTTCTGTTTCAAGTTTCTCAGTTTGACACTAAGCGTATAATTAGGACAGCCAACTACAAGGTTGGCATTTAATATTTAGAAGACTGCTAAATGACTGGGAGATTGATGGAATGGTGGATGTTTTGGGCTTGATTGGTGGATTCCCAGGTACTACTCCAGAGCCAGACAGATTAGCATGGGGACATCACAAAGATGGGGTGTTTTCTGTGAATAGATTATACAACTGTGGACATAAAAGAAGTGCAGGAAGATCCATTTGACCTTGGAACACAATATGGAAAAGTGTGGCTCCTACCAAGGTGAAGTGCTTCACTTGGTTGGTTGCTAGGAAAAAATGTTTGACTCATGAGGCAATGCAGAAGAGGCGCATCAACGTAGTATCCAGAAGCCTCCTTTGTAAAGAAACTCTGGAGACTAACAAACACTTATTCATGCACTGTAAGGTAACTGCTCATGTGTGGGCTCTGTTTACAAGCATAGCCAATGAATATTGGACTATGCCTGAACACACCTCTGACCTTCTTAGTTTCTGGATCAAAAGGGGAGGCAGCAAAAGTCAGAAAAGATGGTGGAGAACAGTTCCAGCATGTATCTGGTGGATTATATGGAAACCCGCAGCCGCTACCCTTTGGGTGCGCACAGGGTAAACCCTCCGCTCCTATGCAATAGGTCGCAAACCACATAGGAGAGGTAACCCCCACTAGGCAAACCTGGTGCGACGAGCTCGACCTAGAAGGCAAATCCCTTGCTTTCGCTAGCAAGGGGTTTCGAACTTGAGACCTCCAACATGGAAGTCCCAAGCTCAAACCACTGGGCCACCCCGAAGGGTAAGCCTGGGATAGTATACTGGAATAGTATTATGTCCTGATGTGCCGCATGAGTTTTTTCCACGTTGAAGGCTCTCCTGTTTCATTGCATTCAGGAGATCCTTTATCTGAATAGTCTTTGTATTTTTTGGTTAATATCATTTCTACCATTTCTTATGAGATCATTTCTACCATATGCCACCTGCAGGAATGAAACTCATGAAGTAATCAAGTACCTGGAGTATTGTGTTCATCGTTTACAGAACGAGGATCCTGGAGTTCACAATCTGTTACTT
Source organism: Solanum sitiens (assembly GCA_016801875.1). Classification (NCBI taxonomy): domain Eukaryota; kingdom Viridiplantae; phylum Streptophyta; class Magnoliopsida; order Solanales; family Solanaceae; genus Solanum; species Solanum sitiens. The sequence continues at coordinate 3,492,618 of JABWTJ010000069.1, read as the reverse complement.
TCCTTATATGCCAAAAAGGTTCAAGTTATTTAGCTTTTGGAATGCTTATCTCGTCTCATATGTGCTATGCAGGGTTTCTCCATCTTTCTATTTTTGTTCAGATTTTTTAAATCTGTGAATAGTTACCCATCCATGATATCTTCGAGTACTCAGTCTGCATCTCATTTTACCCATTTACAGAAAATAACCTCGCACATCTGTTTCTTGCACATTTTCTGTTGCAAATGTGCAGAAGCCACTACAATATTTAAGCATTATGTTAATTTCCCTATTGAAAGCTATTCATTTTGATAAATTGTGATTTCATTTTTTTCTGTTGTATAATTTATTAAAATTCATAGAAGGTAGCTTACATTTCACCGTAACAAGATATGCAAATGTTACTTGCACGAACGGGGAGAAATCAGGATTGCTTTGTGTATATGATCTACTTTATAATGTGATACTGCTTATTTTTCTGTTAGTCACATTTTACAAATTATACTTGCAAGAATTGGTAGAAATCAGTACTTTTTGATGTGCCCTTTTTTTTCAACGTACCCAAGGCTTTCACCTAGTGGTCAATGAAGTAGGATGTGAACCATAAGGTCACAAGTTGAAATCCTAGCTGAGGCAAAAGTACTTGGTGATTTCTTCTCATCTGCCCAAGCCTCGGTGGACAGAGTTATCTGGTACCTGTGCAGTTCAGGTGCACGCAAGGTTTCCCGGACACCACCGTCACAAAAAAAAAAAAACTACTGTGTAATTATTTTATGAAATATTGTTTCTTTGTCAGATGAGTGTTGAATACTTGGATTATCTTAGTCCCCAAAGCAAATTAATTATCCTAAAGAAGTTTTCCAAGGGAGAATTGACACTGGGCAATTGCTAGTTAGAATCAGGACTGCCTCCATTTCTACAGAAGGGGCACAAGGTTTATTTTTCTTTGGAGATTGGATGCAAATTTAGTGTTGCATTGGATGAAGCGATGTGGAAGTAAGGCTTGCCACATAGACTATTCCCAAGAGAGAGCTTTAAGTATCTAGGTCCGTAATCCAAAGTACTGGGGACTTTGACAATGATGTCACACATCATATTGGGAAGACATTAGATGAAATAGAGGCTTGCGTCTGGAGTCTTTTGTGATAAGAAGGTACTACCTAAACTTAACAGTTAGTTCTATAGAATGGTAGTTAGACTGCCCTTGTTTTATGTGGTGGAGTGCTAACTAGTCAAGTACTCTCATGTTCAAAAGATGCATGTTGCGGAGATGAGGATGCTGCGATGGATGTGTGGTCACACTAGGAGTGACAAGATTAGGAATGTGGTTATCCGAGAAAAGGTGAGAGTAGCCTTTGTGGCAGACAAGATGAGGTAAGCAAGACTGACATAGTTTGGGCATGTGCAGAGGAGATGCGCTGACTCCCCAGTGAGAAGGTGCGAGATGTTGGCTTTAGCAAATATGCGGATGGGTAGAGCAGAAAAGTATTGAGTAGAAGTGATTCGACAAGACATGATGTAGCTTTAGATTACCAAGGACATGACTCTAGATAGGAAGGAATGGAGGCCGCGTACTAGGGTAGGAGGTTAGTAGAGGTAAAGTGTTGGCTTGCCTTGTGAAGGTTTAGGCTTGTTAGTGTTTGTCGTAGTACTAGTCGTACCCTTGTAGTTTTTGTTATATGTTGTTTATTGTGTTTTGACTATCAAACTATTTTGCTATTGTTATTTTTCTTTCATGTAGACTTTACACTGCTTTTTCTTATTAACGGCTATGCTTCCTTCACTGTTTTCTTCTCCCTTTACTTAAGTTTGATGCACTTGAGCTGAGGGTCTTCGGAAACGACCTCTCTACCTCCACGAGGTAGTGGTAAGGTCTGCATATACTCTACCCTCTAGTTGGATTTCACCGGGTATGTTGTCATGTAAAGGTGATGAGTAAGTCATCAATCATAGCTGCAGGGAGATCTTGGAATGTCTTTTTGTGCTCAACAATTTGGTAGTTGTTATTTTTGTGCTTGTCAATTATAAATATGCTTAGTTGCACCTAATTTCTCTCTCTCTCTCTCCCTTTTTTTCAAAGTAGGAAGATGAGAGTGCTCTTCTGCGTTTCCTAGAATGCAAGTTTGGTAAAGGGCAACCAGGTGGACCTGAATTCTTTTATGATCCCAAATACGCGCTACGCCTTTGCCTCAAGGAAAAGAGAATGCGAGCTTGTGTTCATATATACAGCATGATGTCTATGCATGAAGAAGCAGTTGCCCTTGCATTACAGGTTCTGTTTTAGTACTGATTGCCCTCTGTGTGTTCCTAGTTGCCTCTTGGTTCCTTTTATCTTACTGCTACATTAACTATTTAGTTAGCTGATTTGTCATGTTAACAGTTCTCATGCATCATTTAGGTTTCATTTGTTTGTACTTAATGAATGTCTTAATCTTAATCTTTCAGATCAATGACTGTTTTTTTCAAGATGTAAATCTTATTCATTCAGATCTTAATCATTAAGTGTTTTTGCTTTGGTTATTTTACGACCACTAGGTCTGAGTAGGTTTGAATGATTAAGATCTATAACCAAGTCTTAATATCATTTAGATGTCCATTTAAAAATTCTACAAAGTTGACAGCTCACAGCTACTCCATCTACTTTCACTCACAACCCACAACCACCATCTAAGCCATAACCATCAGCACCATCAATCACCACCAACTGACATCCACAATCACCATCCTCAGCCCAACCACAACCACCCCTAACACCAATCACTGTTAGGGCATCTCCAACTTTGTATTCTATTTGACTCTCCAAATATAGAGTAAACAAATCCAATCCTATTCTCTATTTTACTCTCTAAAAAAATATCTTCTTCTCTCTCCTCAAATATTATATTATTATTTCTATTTCATTTTCATTTTCTTATTTCATAATATAAATCCTTTCTTTCTTTTTTCCAACTAATCACTTTATATAATTTTCATGTGATATGAAATTTTATTTAATATAAAATTATATTTTATTCTAAATCATAAATTGTAAGAAAATATTATATAATATACAAATTAGTGGACAAATTCAAATAAAAGTGAAATACAATTACATAAACACTCAACTTTCAAGATTATTATGGTGCTCCCATTAATGCTCTGCTAATGCATTATGGAGTTCATAACCATTTCTGTCTTTAATTTTTTTTATGTCTTGCTAAATATTGTTCAAATCGGAGATTTCCATCTACCACCATTTATGGCGTTGGAGTTGGAGTCTCTACGACATCTTGAATTGGTGCATTAAGATCATGTTCATCATCGATTATCATGTTGTGCAGTATAATACATATAGTTATTATATCATGTAGCACTTTCTAATATTTGCAAAACGTGATTGCAAAACTCTGAATGCATGTTCAAAAATTAATAATACATTTAAATTATATTACTGAAGATAATTAGAAAAAAATTGAAATATTATTAATTCGGGATGAAAGTAGTATATATTAAATAATATATATTTTTAAATATTATATTACATTTAAAAAGAATTATGAATATTAGATATTTAATTAATGACAATATATGTAAAATAATATGCTAATTAGAAAATAATAGAAATAATAACAAAAATAATAATTATAAATTATTGAAAAAGTGAAATAGAGAGTGTGCAAAGAACTACTATTCAACGCTCTAAAAATAAAGAATATAGCCTAAAATAAAGAAGGGTTGGAGTGCCCATTCTCTATTTTACTCTCCATATATTGGGATTGGAGAGTAAAATAGAGGTGGGTTAACTCGTGTAACCTAATAGTTGTATAGACATTTTGGGACTTAATTGAAAAATAGAGAAACAAAATGAACTTAAGTCAAGGAATTAAGCACCCAAAGGTGTGGCCTAGTGGTTAATGAAATGCATTAAGCACCTAGGTCTCATATTAAAATGTTCAAATCCCAGCAGAGACAAAACATTATGTGATTTCTTCCCATCTGTGCTAGCATTCGTGGGCTGGTGGGAGGTGACAGGTGTCCTGTGGAATCAATCAAGGTTCACACAATGCTAACCCGGACACAATGGTTATAAAAAAAGTAACTAAGGAATTAAAAATAGTAATTGACTTCAGCTAATCTCAGCCCAACTAATCATATAGTCATAAAATGTCCACACTTTGATTGCTTGGATCACATCTAAACATTCGTTTCTACTATTTTCGATCCTATCGTCTTTTTGATCCCAAGGCTTGAGGTGGACTAATCTTCTTTTTTTCCTTCTAATTTTGGCCTTTGCTCTTAATATAACTAGGCTTATCCTGCCTTATTTGCTCACAAAAATTTAGAATAATCCCCGAAGTTATATTTATTGTTGAATGTAAGAACATGCTTTCAAGAGTTTAAAGTAAATGTTGTCAAAGGTGAATATTGCACAATTAACCAACATGTACTAGGTTTTAAGCACCATACACACTTAAGTGGAATAAACTGCGGGAGAAGGAAAAAACTACAAAAAAATGTATGTGTTATGCAGGAAAAAATAGGTGTAAATGCTTACAATAATTGTATAGATAATTATCAAAAAACAATTATATAGATAAATGAATTAAAAAATTGCAATAACTTCCTATGAATTCGACAGACGAGGCATGGAAGTTTCATTCAGCGCGGTAGGAGACCATCACATCTCGTAAGGGGTTGAAATTAACGATTTAAGGGTGTTCATTAAGCATTATTAGGAAAATAATTATGGAGAGTAGGGATTGAAGGTAAATGGCTAAATGCTTTTAGGAAGAGCGTGATAGTGGAAAATTAAGGGGTCTAGGAAGGAGGTCGGAGACTCCATTTCATACCAGAATGAGATGGCAGTCTAACTCCAACCATAGTCCGGAGACTAATAGAATAGAGAAGATTTTTCGGATTTGTGGTTTTGGAAGGTGACAGTTTCAAGGCATGATCATTTGCTCTATAAAGCACTTCATAAGACAAACGATATATTGAGAGGGGGGGGGGGGTAATGGTGTGCTTTATGTTAAAGTCTTATTATGAAAAGCTTTTGAATAAGGGAAGATTATCTTTCCATATAGCTCGATTTGGGTACCTAAAGTACCTCGAAAGATGTGTTTTTTTCACTTGGTTGCTAGCAAGAGGGATAGTCTGGTAGGTGGGCACCTTTTATCACTTGACATTAATAAGAATTATTAGCTCCATCCCAATTTATGTGATGGTGTTTGATTGGACATGGAATTTAAGAAATAAAGGAAGACTTTTGGATCTTGTGGTCTAAAATAAGCTTTAGATATTTGTCTGGTTATAGATCATGTCATTAAGGGTCAAATGAGTATTTCAATGTTTAATTGCTACTAAATATTGAAAGGTGTCATTCTTTTTGGGACAAATTTAAAAGGAGAGAGTGCCACTAAAAGAATGTAATTTTAATTGTCTAATCCAAATTTGGTGGTGACTTCCTTACTCCTATATTCTATTTTTTAATCATGTACATATCTATCATAATGTCGTTTTTAATAATTAAGTCATTATTCAGCCGGTGATTTTATTGTTTATTGCCCTCCTCTTCTTTATAGTGCTCTGGAATTTATTTTTGATGGAGTTGATTGAGCTAAGGTGTGTGCTTTTAATGCATGCAATGAAGTCTCACCTAAGTGAGGCGAATTGTGCAGCTGCATAGTACCTAGATTCTATATTTATGTGCGCCTATAACCAAATTAAGTTGTGTTTACCTCTCTTCTCAAATGTAGACGGGTCATTTATTTACCTCCATATCTGCTCTCTCTCGTGATTTCTAGCTTAAAATGACTAGGACTAAGTCGATTAAACTTTGTTCACCCTATAAGGACATGTCTGTGCACGGTTCAACTTTTTATGTGGCTTGCTTATGCAGCACATTTTGCTGCTTGTGTTTCTGAATTGATGGAACACTAGTAGACTTGGTGATAGTCTGTTTTAAGGCTTCTCTGTCTTGCACACTCTTGCTTTCTCTTTCTTTTAATTTTGTTTTAATATTGGTACTATGATTACATGTTGTTATTAATTTTGTGACTGGAGTATGTGCTAAATTTGATTCTTGAAACTGATATTATATGCTCAATTTAACTTTATACTAGTTTCTGTTGCTAAAAATTAATCATGAACTAACGTTAGATGGAGTTAATTTGCAACTGAAGTTATTTGCTTCCTATTCTTTTTTGATGGATAAGAGTATTTGTTAAGCCTATGGAATCAGTTTTGTAAATAACTGTTTTGGATATTTTAATGATTTTTGGCATGTTCTTGTAATTTTGTGCTTCACCTATAGATCCCGTCGGGTTTATGCACTTTCCACATTCAAATGTATTTCCATAAGTTTCTTAAAGAGAATACACCATTTACTACTTCCCTTTGTTTCAGTAGGTTGATCCAGAGCTTGCTATGGCTGAAGCAGACAAGGTAGAAGATGATGAGGACTTGAGGAAGAAGCTCTGGCTTATGATTGCTAAGCATGTCATTGAGCAGGAAAAAGGAACCAAAAGGGAGAATATACGAAAGGCAATTGCTTTTCTCAAGGAAACTGATGGCCTGTTAAAGATTGAGGACATTTTACCCTTTTTCCCAGACTTTGCTTTAATTGATGACTTCAAGGTAGGTTCCACTGGGGTAATACTTAACTGCTTCAAATATTTATTGATTTTAATCCTTTAAATTTATTCGCTAGAAAGCTGTAATATAGCTTACCAAATAAAGCCTTACCTTGAATATATCTGTTTTTTGTCAGAGGTAAAATAACACAAAAAAACTGTTTCTGATCAATGAGTAGAAGTTTATTAGGGTAAAGTCAAAGAAAATAATTAGAAAGAAAGACATGTGGAATTTAAGAGCAACTGCTAGGTCTCTGTTAGAATATGAGTAGGTTTATACAATCCTATTAGAATAGGAATAGCTTATACAATACTATTAAAATAGGAATAGGTTTATATAATCCTATTAGAATAGGAATAGGACTACTAAATAGTATCCTATTTGGTAAAGGATTGTATTCTATGGTCTATAAATAGGGTCTCATGTAATAATTTAGATACAACAACAATTCAATAATATTCTTTTCCTATATTTCTCACATGGTATCAGAGCCTCTACGATCTTGGTAAACAATCAAAGAGCTTCAGCTGTCGGCGGGCGGCTATTACTCATATATGCCGCCCGTCTGGCCAATGATTATGTTAGCAAAAGTTGGGTCACCGTGTATCTTTCTAGTGACTATTTTCCCATATTTAATTTTGTAGCACCGTCCCATCTTTCCGGTGATCACTTTTTCATATTTAATTTTGTAGCACCGTCCCATCTTTCCGGTGACTACCTTTTTTTGTATATCTGATTTGCGTAGCACCGTGCATCTCCCGGACTACTTTTCATATTGAATTTGTGTAGTATCGTGGATTTTTTTTTCCGAACTATTTTCTCATATCTGAGTTGCATAACATCATGTGTCTTTTCAGTAACTTAGATTTTATTTGCATAGTTCCATTCGTCTTTTCCGGTGACTCCTCAAATCTGATTTGCGTAGGGTTGTGCCATCATTCCAATCCTACCTATATAATTTCTCTTTTTCATTAGGGTCGTGCCATCATTTCGACCCTACCCATATTATTTCTCTTTTTTTGTCAATGGGGTCGTTCCAACTATCCTATATAATTTCTATTTTCTAGTTGGGTCGTGACATCATTCCGACCCTACCTATATAATTTTATTTCTTAGATTGTGACCATTTTTAGCCATCAAATCTAATACTACGGCATATGAGCATGTTCCAATAATTTTTTGGTGACTTTCTTATTTAATATTAACTCATCTATTGATGCCAACATGATCCATATACTTTATATTAGATTTGAGCACTTCGTTGCTCAGGGGGAGTTTAGTAGCCTTGTATGTCGATTGTGTTGTGTCATCGATTGTGCAGATCACTCTATGGTCTAGAACAATTTTTCTCAAGCTTGGGTTGGGAAGTTCAACATTATGAATCAAATTCAGTATTTCATGCGAAGATTAAGCACATTGAGATTTACTGGCATTATGCATCAAATCCAGTATTTAATGAGAAGACAAGAACATTAAGATTGACCGTCAATTTTGTGAAGTCTGCAAATATCTCACCAAGCCCCTCATCGGTTCCCGTGTTAAGTACATTTGTAACAAGCTAGATGCATGAATTGTACGCACTAGCTTGAGGGGGAGTGTTAGAATATGAGTAGGTTTATACAATCCTATTAGAATAGGAATAGCTTATACAATACTATTAAAATAGGAATAGGTTTATATAATCCTATTAGAATAGGAATAGGACTACTAAATAGTATCCTATTTGGTAAAGGATTGTATTCTATGGTCTATAAATAGGGTCTCATGTAATAATTTAGATACAACAACAATTCAATAATATTATTTTGCTATATTTCTCACAGTCTCAATGAGAAGTTCAATGGTCCTGCATGTGCCAGTTGACAACACATACGTATAAAAAGCAGAAAAAATTTGAAATTTTTGATAGTACCTTGCCTACCATTCTTTGATCTCTCTTTTACAAACTCGATCACAACTTTGTTACTAAATATATGATTGTTCAGAAGGATTCTGGAAAATACATTTTTCTTCCATTTTCTTCAGAGTATAGTTCGTTTCATCAAAACAAATCCTTCTGTTTGGACAAACAAGTTCAGTTTCATGATAATAATGAAGAACATCAAGGTGTTTGATTTCCTCCTCCTAGTGAAGAATTGTTTGAGCTTCAGGCTTTTCTGGTCTCGTCGCCTGTCATAGTAAGTCACCGACCGATTGATGACTTTTTTGTTTTGGCACTAAGATCAATTGATTGATTTTAGCATTAGTATGTCAACCAACAGTGTACACTGGGACACCTTAAATCTTTGTATAATGCTACTTTTAGTGCTTATCTAAACTAAGCTTTTAGTCGGTGTTGTTAGAATCTCATAGATATTATAGAATATTCGAGGATCTTGTAACTATAGTATAGCTCGATATGCTCCCGTAATTATGTGTTTTTTATTCTTTTCCCTTCTTTGAATATGTACACCTTAGCTCTTTAAACCCAAATGGTTTGAGGGAATAATGAAGCTGTGTTATCTTTCAAGCTTTCTTCTTTCTCACATGAAAAGGGTCTTAGTAAGATATCATTGCGGTGCAGTAATCAGTGAATCCAAGACAGTCTTCGTGCCTTGTTTCCGCTGATTTCTTTCAGGCTGATTGCATCACTTTTTTCTCCGGTAGGTGTTCTGCTAAAACTGATACCACCACGAGGTTAGGAAGCTCCAACAAGAAAACTCTAGCAAACCACTTCGCAGACTTGCCATCATGCGCCGGCTGATCCTACGGCTCCGGCTCGTCTGACACATGTGCCAGGCATGTGAGACCATTTTCAGCCATGTTTTGGAGCAGATCTCTTTCTTTGGGATTTGTCCAGCCTTTTTGAGTTGCGCTTGCTATTCTTCTGCAGATTCCGATCAATGGAGCCCTAACCTGGCCACCTTAGACTTGTTTCCGGTCATGTTTGATTTATTTGGCGATTTTCCAGCCAACCTTGGTCAACTTGTAACTCTCCAGTAATTGTCCAGCCTACTTTGTGCAGATTTTCAGCACCTTGAAGGTCGACCTACCAGTTTTCGAATTCCGTTTTGTTTGGCTGACCTCTCTTTACTCGACTATAGTGTCACTGGGATCAGATGCTTTTGGCTCCAAATCCGTTGGATTTAATACTTTGAATATACTGATTTAATATTTTGGATATCGGATTATATGAGTTCCTTCATCACTAAACATCCAAATAGACATCCTCTGAGATTGCTTTTGTAGTTTAGACAGGTCGTAGCGTTACTTGTTTCTCTCAGCCTTCTTCTCCCTGTAGTTGGGTTATTGGTTCAGGAGCGTCTAACCATATTTCTGGTGATGCATCTATTTTCACTACTATTTCTTACTCATTCTCTTCCAAGAGCAGTGTTTTGGACGTCGAGAGGCGACAAAAGGCGACAAGGGCCTGCCTCGCCACGCGGCGAGGCAAGCGGCGAGGCGCTCGCCTTTTTGAATCGAGGCGCCAATTAATACCAAAAATTAAAAATATTTAATTGCACATATAATATTCAAAATTTCAATAGCAATTACATATATTACAAATACTATAATAATTACTATAGAAGAATTAATTTTTTTTCAAAAAAATAATGGACAGCAGTCACAACACAGTGAAAGCAGAAAGCAGTTTACAGTAATCTGGGACAAAACAGAGAGTGAGAAACAGAGGAAAAAAAAGAGTAGTGAAGGCAGGGAGCAGTGAAAAGTGAAAGAGAAAGAGACGAATGGAGCAGCAACTCGAGGGAAAGAGACGAAGAAGAGAGCAGCGACTGAGGAAGAGAAGAAGAGAGCAGCGACTGAGGAAGAGAAGAAGAAGCAGCGACTCGGGGAAGAGAAGAAGAGGAATACGGAAAGTCTGATGAAAGTTTGAAAATAGGAAAAAAAAAACTAATATTATTAAGTTAAAACTTTTTTTTAAAAAAAAATCAAAATGGCGACGCCATTTACGTCACCATTGGGTCGCCTCGGGTCGCCTCGGGTCGCCTATTTGAGGTCGCCTCGCCTCAGTGGATAATGGCGACACAGCCTCGCCTCGCCTCGCCATTCGCCAAAGGCGCTATGGCGAGCGCCTTTCACAACACTGTCCAAGAGACACAAATTGTGAATGAGTTTCAAACCATGGCAACTGGAATAGGTCAATCTAGTCCATTATGTTCCTGGTAGTCCTTTTAATCTCATATCCATTAGTTGCTTTGTCAAAACACTTAGCTTCTCTGTTTCATTGTTCGATGACTGTTTTGATACAGGAACACTGTACATCACGGATCATTGGTACCGGGCATTAATTAAATGGAGTTTATCACCTTATCCTTCTTATACGACTCATAGTTTTAATAGTTCTCCAAATTAGAAAATAGAAATCATAGAATTCTAGATGGAAATTATCTTCAAATTAGTCCCTTGGAAAAGAAACAACTGGAAGAAATCATCGAACAGATCTGTCTCACCAGAAAACCAGGTCGCAATTGTCACTGGCAACTTGTGGTGGTATTGGAACTAGCGACGCTTCTGCATGCCCACACATCCACCTAAGCTTCCTCACTTCTGCTACCTTCATCTTCGGAAGGTGAGAGTTTTTGATTGACAACATTAAACTCCATACAACAAAGTTGGTCTAACCATGACTCTATAGAACTTAGCTTTAACTTTCAATGACACATTCTTATCGCATAAGACACCATGCGAGCTTCCTTGATTCTTGATACCATGTAGAATATGAGAAAGAAATGGTTCTTTGTATTTCCGTACGTCTTTACATCCCATGAGAAAGGGTATTTGTACAAATGAATCTTAATTGATTAAAAGGAAACATAATGTATAGCAATAAAAAGAAATATCTATGCCTATAGTTACGCTAGAAGAAGGAAAAAGAAGATAATCTCAAAATCCGGCTAATTAATTAACAAAATCACATACATATTAACCAATATGGGTCGCTAAGAATACTATTATATAAAATAACTATATAAAAATATACTCTTAGCAATTCAAATCCCAATGGCTTGAGGGAATAATCAAGCTGAGATCTCAGAAATTCTCTTCTTTCTTACACTTAAGTTATCTTTTAATTCTGTAATGGTCATTTCTATGTTCTACTGCTTCTACATTAATCTTTTTCAACAATTTTGTAGGAAGCAATTTGTTCATCCTTAGAAGATTACAATGAGCAAATTGAAAAACTAAAGCAGGAGATGAATGATGCAACCCGTGGTGCCGATAACATTAGAAATGACATCAGCGCTCTTGCTCAGCGATATACTGTAATTGATCGGGATGAGGAATGTGGGGTAATGTTCTCCTGATGTTTTTTCTTATGCATTTCTTTAGCATTACCTCCATCAGATGTTTGTATATGCATTGCTTTTGCATATGATCTGATTCTATCGCAGTATCGCAGACTTGAGGATAATATGTGTGTATCCTGCCATTCTTTTTATTGTTCATCGTATCTGCAATATATTTTGTTTCCAAACTGCTGTACATGCATTGTTGTGTTTTTTTTTTCTTTTTTTTTTCTTTTACTAAGCTTCACTCCTGTATTTTCTTTTAGGTTTGCCGGCGGAAAATATTAAATGTGGGTGGTGACTATCGAATGACTACAAGTTATATGGCTGTTGGACCAATGGCTCCTTTCTATGTCTTTCCATGTGGGCATGCATTTCATGCACAATGCCTGATTGCTCATGTGACAAGGTGTACTAATCAAGCTCAAGTAAGTAGCAGAAGAGTGTCCTTTCCTTCCCAGCTTTTGCTTTTCATTTGAATACTGGTTGTACTGCTTGTCTTCTTGTCTCTTCTATATCATATATTTACCAGCACATGTTTATTTAATGGCTCATCTGTTTTTTCAGTTTTGCATTTTTGATATTGACAAACCATGAAAATGATCTTGTTACTTTTGCTTAGTGCAGTTCTGACAACCGAAAGAAATAGGTTCTTTTTCACTCTTTAGAAATTGTTAGATCGACGCTAGGGGTGGGGATGAAGTTGGTATATGGTTTTACAACCTCCTGGCTATGGCCAAAGTCTTTACTCTTTACCACTAAACCAACACATCCAGATAGTTATTTCGCAGGTTGCCAGGTTTTTGGAGAAAGTAATAGTGTTTCTGATGATAGTGCCTTTTTCTTTTCAGTGTTATGATGGTATTCTCAATATCTATCTGTCTAGGATTTTTAGGAGACCTTGGTTTAACAAGTTTTCATGGATACAACTGGGGGCTTTTAGGCATTGACTATGAGTTTTGTAATCGGCGTAGTTGGAAAATGTTCTCCGAACCTGGGTGAGTAAACACTGATTCTATCCCTTGGCTTTCATTTATAAATTGCAGTTGTTAGGAAGGAGATGATAGAATTAAGGGTAATTTTCTGTGGAGAGTGCAGTGGAAATGGGATTATAGTTCCATGGTGGAAGTTCTCTTCATTTTTGTTCTCTTAAGTTTCAGGATAGTGTAGGAGAAGGTTGGTGTTTGTTTAGGTGATGCAAGTTATAGTTTCAAAGTGGAAATTTCTCCCTTTTATTTGGGTTTTCCAGTGTGTGGTAGAATTGGGTTGGTGTTGCCTTTCAGTAACTGTCACTAGAAAAGAGGAAGTAGCACAAAGTGGTATTTTTAAGAAGCTGAAATTCATGGAACAAGTGATAAGTAACTTAGAGCCTGTTTGGATGGGCTTAAAAGCTGGTCAAACTGACTTAGAAGTCAGTTTTTGACTTATTAGAGTGTTTGACAATTATCAAAATGACTTATTTTAAGTCAAAAATGACTTATTTTAAGCCAAAAGCTAAATGCTAGGTGAGGGGTGCTTTTTTTTTTTTCAACTTAAAAGTCATTTTATGTTGACCAAGTATATTACATTTTTGCCCTTAATTCTTTTTTTTTTTTTTTTTATTATTATTGTTATTATTATTATTATTATTATTATTATTATTATTTTAAATATTATTATTATTATTATTATTATTATTATTTTTATTATTATTATTAATATTATTATTATTATTATTTATTATTATTATTATTATTATTTATTATTATTATTATTTTATTATTAGTAATATTATTATTATTATTATTATTATTATTATTATTATTTTTATTTTTATTATTATTATTATTACTTTTATTATTATTATTATTTTTAATTTTTTTTATTATTATTATTACTTTTATTATTATTTTTATTATTATTATTATTATTTATATTATTTATATTATTATTATTATTATTATCTTTATATTATTATTTTTATTATTATTATTATTATTATTATTATTATTATTATTATAATTATTATAATTATAATTATAAAAAATTGTGATGATAAAGAAATATGTGAATGATAGGAAATATTATTACTTATGGATGTAAAATATAAATTAATTTTGTTTTAACTTTTTTAAGTATAAAAATCTTAAATTAATCAACTTTTTATCATGTTAACAATTTTAAGGGTATTTCAGACATTTTGATAAAAAAAGTGTTTACCATTATTTGCCAAACACATCAACAACTTTTTTTTCAACTGAAACACTTTTATCCAAACAGATAACTACTTATTTTAAAAATAAGCAGCACTTTCAAAAGTACTTTTTAAAACTTGCTTTTTTTAAGCCCATCCAAATAAATTTAAATAGAGTGAATTGCAAGAGTTGACCTCAAGTCCCAAATCCTTATGTTACAGTATATACCTAAGTTACTAGGACTCGGCAAAATCACTGCCGCACCCATACTGACACGGCACTAACACGAGTAAGCGTGTGGAATCTGTGTCAGATCCGGTCAAACAAGATCGGGTGTGTTGACCAACAATTCAGAGAAGAAAATTGAAATTTTGATATGTCAGAGTGAAGATTTGAATAGATCAGGAACAAATACCTTCAGTTTTTCTGCTATATAGTGATTTATACTAGTCCTTTGTGTCCTATGAAGGTTTTTTCTTGATAAATTAGAGTAATGTACCGTCGAGAAGTTTCTAGAATCTTCGCGTGCTACCAAAGGTCTCGTGCTAAGAACACATTAGTGTATGAATTTGTGAGAGAGAAGAGATGCGGCGCCGTTTTGGAACTGAGCTAGGGTTCTTCATCGTTTTGTTTCTTTGGCTTCTTCATTCTGTGTGATATGAGAAGAGGGGAACGTGGGGGTTTGGAAAAATAGGGTGTTCGCCGGGTCAGTCATGGTTTTGGGCCAAGTTTTGTTTTGAACATTAGGCTAAATTTGGCGACATGGATAATGGTCCATAACATGAGTGAGACCAGGTCCCTTGGAGTCTTCTTATAAAAAATAAAATCAAAATTAGAGCCATGTTTTATGAGATATTGTGATGGAAGAGAAATCCTTGCAAGAACTCCCTGCAAATGCTATCATTTTCCAGATGAAAGCATTTTCAAACAAGTCAAGATTATTGAGCGTGCTCTTTAAGCACAGAACCAAAAGAAGAAAAAGATCAATATAAAAAAATGTGCAAATTCAAAAGAAAATAAAAATAAAAAAATACTCGTGCACAAACAGCAGAAGCAGAAATTGAGGAACAATTTTTTTAATATTGCAGCAATTGAAGCAAAGGAGGATTGTTGAAAATTGTTTTCAGTTACCACAATAATTTTCTTTTTAGCAAAATAAGTTGCAAGTTTTAGGATGATTTGAGTTTTAAATTTCTATTAGGTGAGTGGCTTGGTGAAGATATCTACAAGTTGAGCACTCGACTTCACAAAATTGACCGTCAATATTGATGTGCTTAGTCTTCTCACAAAATACTGAATTTGATGCATAATGTCGATAAAACACGAAGTGACCAGCTCCACTACAAGTCATGCCAAATTCCTTAATTACTGTGTTGTACTTCCCAAACCAAGCTTGAGAAGACCGTTTCAGACCATAAATTGACTTGAACAATCGACAGAAAAGGCTACTAGAGTCCCCCTGATCAACTAAACCAGATGGTTGCTCCATATAAGATCAGTGTGGAGAAAAACATTCTTAATGTGCAACTGATTAGAAATCTAATGGCGAACAACAACCATAAATAGAACAAGGCCGACATATGCTATTTTAGCCACAGGAGAGAGTATCAATGTCACCAGAAAGACGCACAGAACTATGCAAATTAGATCCGACATTCACCCTTTCACATTTTTTGAAGAGTCCGAACAACAAAGGTTCTTCGGATTTGTTACTGTTCTCATTTTCAACAATGAGCAAATTTCTTTTCATTAATTAATGGGAAATATCATATATGAATAAATCTTAGCATTGATAAGTTGTCCATGATGGTTCCAAATATAAGTGCTTAAATATTATCTGTTACTTTTTTTTTTTAATTTTTATATCTTTTGTTTCTAATAATTGTTAACGAAAAGGAGATCTATTGCAGTTCTGCTTTTCGGCACTGGCCAATTAATTTTTCTTTTACTAACTGGACAACAATGTATATGCCTAATCTTGCAGTTGATACTTGCAATTATACATATTCCTGATAGGTCCACATCTGTGTCCTCCGATACCATCTTTTACGTCTTTGGAAGAAATGTCTTTGCTTCTGGTAGTTACCTTGGTTGTCTGTCTCTTTAACATTTTCCTTAAATGATACTGCAGGCTGAATACATTCTGGATCTGCAGAAGCAACTTACTTTACTTGGGGCTGAACCTAAGAATGTGTCAAATGGTGGCTTGTCGGAAGAACCGCTAGCTAGCGTGACACCCATGCATAAGGTTTGTGTCTTATGCTTGTAAAATATCACTTCCTTTAAGTGGCCAAGTAGTTATAAAATAAGTTTCTTGCAGTTGGTTCGTATGAGCTCACTCCATGTTGATTCATCTAGAAAATGTAGCCCTAGTTTTCTTGCATTCCGTATTTATAAATTGCCAAACTGGATTTTCAGATACGGTCACAGCTGGACGATGCTGTAGCTAGTGATTGCCCATTTTGTGGCGACCTTATGATCCGAGAGATTTCCTTGCCATTCATCTTGCCAGAAGAAGCAGAAGAATCTGAATCGTGGGAGATAAAGCCACATAATCATCCTAGTCAGAGAAGCCTTTCTTTGGCTGTGTGATTTTATCGTCTGTTAGTGCAGGTTTCTCCCTGTAATTCCTAGTTTGATGTTTCCCTAGAAAAGGTAAAAAAAAAGAAAAAAACATGTTTGAGGTGTCAAAAACAATTGCTTGTTTCCCGTGCTAATTTATCAGGTTTGGTAGTAATTATTGCAACATGAAGCTAATGCAAGCAACAGAGGCATGTTGTTTGTAGGGGCAAGAAATTGCTCGACGATATTTCACGAGTCATTGTGCATGCCATTGCCAAGCATCATCTTGGAAAAAGCTGCTTATTTTTCTTTTGCATCTCCATTGTATCATCTTTTGTGATAACCTATGTTCCTCCAATTGTTGTATTATGTATGAAATATAAAACTTGTCTTGAGAAAAATATGATCACGTTCTTTCAGATTTAAAACGCTTCTATCAAGGTTTCAGTGTTGGTGTTAATTGATGCAAATTATTTTGTCTTCTAATTTCTTGGTATCTTTCTGCTAATGTTTTGTTCTGAAATTCACAGGATATAGGAATGTCCAATTCGGGTGTGTTCTGTAGGGAAGAAAATATTTTCTAATTTTTCCCATCTTTGGTCGACAAAACTATTTTGGAAAAAAAAAAAAGGGGGTACGAAAATAAGTTCCTTAAAAATGAAGAAATTTGGTACAATGTTTGGTTAACTGAACGGTGGTAGTCTATTATCCTTCTCCCCCTATAGTTTCATTGATTATGGTTGAGTAAATAACAAAGAGGTGGAGTCAACAAAAGTGCAACTTTAGCTATGAACATTTGTAGCAGTCTGAAAATATAACTTACAATTTGATAAAAAATATTTGATTTTACCTCTATATGTTCTTCCATTGTAATCTTAATACAATAACCTATAGTTCGCCCTTTATTTTTGTCATCACAACTTTTTTCATGGGTGAAGTGTGAGAAGAAAGTTGATTAATGTGTGAGTTTTTGAAGAAGAATGAAATTTTATCAAAAGTTGCACACATTTTTGTTTTAGTATATGAGGGTTAATTTGATTGGTCACAAAGGAGACTATAATAAATGAGTTCATTCGAAAGGTTTTATTGATAAATTCTACGGAGTCATCTTGAACAAATCGAAATAGTTATTATATTATATAGAATATTAATGTCAATTTTTAAAAATACTCTGACTAGTATCTATAGTTTAGAAAATATCTATATGGATATAATCTATATAATACAATATCAAAGATATGCCTTGGTTGTTTCATCTTTGCATACACACTATTTGCACAAAAGTTGCATAATAAAGGTTAACACAAACTGCTAAAAAACCGATGGACGATATCGCTACAAAAGTGACATCATTTCCCATATTATTCGTTGTTTTTTAATAAAAATAATTATTTTTAAAATTATTTTATATAATGTGACGAAGACATCTCTTAGTCCGTTGTTTTTTCGCAGATTTTTGCACCATATATATATATATATATATATATAATTAATAATTAATTATTTAATATGATTAGAGATGTTCGTCGCTTTTTATTAAAATAATTATATATAAATTAAAGAATAACCACGCCGTTCATCGTTTTTAATTATTTTTTTAAAAAGAGCGAAAGACATCTTTATGTCTGTCGCTTCTGGGTCAAAATATATGGTCAAATATTTTTAAAAAGCGGCGGACAGTGTCTCTTAGTCCATCGCTTTTTGGCCAAAATTTTGGTCAACTATTTTAAAAAAAAGCGACGGACAAAGAGACGTTGTCCATCGCTTTCTTTAGAATATCTGAAAAACAGACGCAAATGTTTCTCCATTTTCCTTCTCTTCCTTCTCTCTAAAAACGCCATAGACACCACCTGGCGCTGTTGTCGCCTCCTTTCGATTACGACGCCACCACTATTGTCGCCGCTGCTGCTTTCACCGCCCTAGTTGTTGCCTCCCTCTCCGTTGTCTCTTTCTCCATTAATCTAAGGTTAGGGTTTCATCAAATTAGTTTTTATTTTTTCAATTTGTGTTATAGTTGATTTTGTTAATTAGTTTATTGAATTTATGTTTCGTAGAAGGATGATATATTTCTTTTTCAAATCTACCAAGACAGAGGATCTCCTTAACCAATAGGGATTATGAATTTTCTAAAATATACCAGGAAAAACTTCAAGATGTAATTAATAATTATTATAGAATTAATGACTACGATGCATGAAAGAAAGTTTTTATTTTGAACGAGTGATTTTTTTTCAAGTATTAAAACGATATAAATATAGTTTTTCAAATCTAAATCAGACATGACTTAGTTAATTTCTATGGTATCACCTCGGTACAAAATTTGGTGGGTAACAAAAAAAAATCAAACATGTACCCTTGATTAGACTCATCATATACAAAAGTCTTTTAAACCATTTGTAGCCATATAAAAAGGTTGGATTAATAGCAGGGGCGGACCCACATGGTACTTTACGGGTGCTCGAGCACCCATTAATTTCGTATCGAACTATATATATTTATATAGAAATTCAGAAGAAACGTATAAAACTTGAAGGCGAGCACCCATGAAAAAAAATGCTTTGGTTGGTTTGATGGTTATAAGTGGGTGTTGAAGGTTGTTTCTTGGTCAAATGCCACCGATTCCCCCCAAGGAAATTAGTTTTGGCTTAAAATCCAACTCTTCTCTTTTTACTTATTTTGTTGATTTTTTAATTTATTTGTTTTTCTTCCTATGCTGATTTGTTTTTTTTTTCCTTCACAAACTGTCTCTTGCTGAATTTTCCAAAACAAACTTTTAATACCAAAAAAATCAATATAAAACTACAATAAAAATAATTTTGAATTAAAAAAAAATGACAGTTTTTGCTATATTTAAATATGATTATCTTTTTTATGACGAATGTTAAATTTGTACTCTTATATTTGTAAGTGGTAACTACATGAGCACCCACAACGTTAAAATCCTGGATCCGCCACTGATTAATAGATATTCATGTGAAATGAAATCATTGATATGAAATAAAGTTGAAGTTTTATTTGGATATGTAATTTGGATTCTTAAGTTGTATTTTTTGCTCATAAACATAAAACTCCCATAAGTTTTGAAAACTATCAAAAGGACCCTAGTTATTTTTACAATTTTACTAAATAAGAAAAAGTTCATAACAAAAGTATAATACACTATCAAAAAGTTATTCTAAAAAATACAACATTTATCGATCGAACTTTAATGTAGATCAATAAAAAGGTAAAATTAAACATGAGTTGTATTGTAGTGCTCTTTAATAAATTCGAACATGGATAATATCATTAGATAGTGTCCATATTTCGTAAATATTTCATTACTCATTGGGTATTCTTGCAAGAAAACTGTGTAGATATTTTATTTTTTTTCTTTTAAAAAATAAGATATAAACTTGTGAGTCAATTTTATAATTTAAAAATGTGCAATCATGATATGACATTTTCAGATCAAGTTTTTTTTTTGGTAGAGAATTTGATATTTCATCTCATAATTTGAAATCACAGATTAAATCTGTTGCACAAATCAAAAGATGAAATTGCATGTCCAAAAGCAAACTAACTAAGCATGGTAATTTTTTGTGAAAATTAAACATAGATTGAATTAATGTAGAGTACTTGACTTGCTATCGTTACTCCCCGCAAACTATATCATAGATAAATATATTAAAATATAAATTAGTTTGTGTAACCATTGAAACTATAATATCTTTTAACAAGAATAGAATGTAAAAATTTCTTTTTTATGCTAAGATGCTAAAAGAGTTACAAAGAAGTTTGAAATTCTCAAGAAAATCATTGGACTTGTTACTGAAAGCATACGACTCATGGAAAACATCTATTTTCTCCGTTTAAAAAAGAATGAACTCCTTTCTTTTTTAGTAAGTTTAAAAAAGAATGAACTCTTTCTTTTTTTTGGTAACATTTTAATTTCAGTTTTTCACGCGGCATGTTAAAGACCACGAGATTAAAGGACATTTTCGTACATTTGACATTACTTTAATTTAGGACCACAAGATTAAAAGTCTTCTATCTTTTCTTAAACTTCGGGTCAAGTCAAACTAGATCATTCTTTTTAAAATAGATGGAGTATTTGTTTATCTTTTGTGATAATGTAGAACTTTATTAAGTTTTAAAATGTTACTTAGTATATATAAATTACTAGCAAACAAGCAATTTCGGCTTTATTTATTTAAATGATATCTTTTGATTATTTCCTCCAATATTACTTCACACAATTTTTTATTTTACAAAATATATAACAAAGTGTCTCGTATTTTCTACTAGAAAATGACTAAGTACTACAAAGTTGATCGGGGAAGTGCAATAATGGTAGTTCCCATCTCTTCTATTGCACCACAAGCTGGTGTATCATTGGTAAGCTTTAAAAAATTTCTCTATTGTTTAACATACTTATTGTAAGGTATTTAGTTCTTTTCCTATTGAAACTATAATTTATTTTAATAAGAATAGAAAGTAACATTTTTTTTTATGCGAAGATGCAAGAAAAGTTACAAAAAAGTTTGAGTTTCTCAAGAAAATCATTGCACTTGTTATTGAAAGCATAAGACTTAGGGTGTGTTTGGTATGAAGAAAAATGTTTTCCAAGAAAAATATTTTCCTAGAAAATGTTTTGTTGAAAAATAAGTAGATTTTTTACTTGTCTTCTCATGTTTGGTTGGTAAGTAGAAAATATTTTCCGGAAGTTTTTTTAGTGTTTGATTTCTAAATGAAAAATATTTTTGAAAAAAGTCTTTTATTTTTACTAGAATAGAAAATATTTTTTAAAATTAAAATTAATTTTTAAAAACAAACTTAATTTTTTTTTTTTTTGGGGGTTGGGGTTGGCTGTCACTCCCCGAGCCTACACCCTGGACGTGGCCGACACTCGAAGACCATTCCTAGCCTTGAGCGGAACCTTGGTCTGGCTTACTTACTCAACAGAAGACTTAAACACAAGAGATAGCTCAAGAAATAACTTAAAAGTAATACTTAGCCAAAATGACAACTCAAGTCTTAATCGTTTACAAGTCAAATGAAAAAGACTAAAGAAACTGATACTTGTTGTCTATGAAGCCTCTAAAATAAAGAGGGATGTTGGGATAGGACCCCCAATCATCCTATCAACTGAAAAACTAAAACAATAACTGAATGATAGAGATGTCCTCCGTAATGAAGGGAGGCTCACCAACTGACTCTGAGATGCTCACTGGATCAAAGGTACGCTGGATGCTGATCCTAGTTACCTGCATCTGCATCATAAGACAATGCAGGCTAACTAACATCAGTACATTGAATGTACGAGTATGCGAGTTGGAATGCTAAAATGACTTAAGCTTGAAAAGAGTAAGAAGAAACACTTACCTTGGCTCTACTCAACTCATGAATAAATTAACTCAATATAAAGAAGTAAAACACATGCAATATATATATATATATATATATATATATATATATATATATATATATATATATATATATATATATATATATATATATATATATATATATATATATATATATATATATATATATATATATATTAAAGGAACTCAAAACAATCTTAGTTCATTAAAGATAAAGCAATAACAAACTTAACTTTACTCATTTAAGTTAATATAACTTATGTGGGAGATTCTCTAACCGACAGTCATTACTATGAGCATAAGTGATGGTACAACGTTTTACCTCACGCTGCCGAGGAACATCCTATACCTTGCCATCGGTATAGGATCTTACTTAACTTAGTGGATCCACTAGCTTAACTTAAGTGATAATCTAAAAAGTATGATCATTTAATGCCCATGATGGCTACATGGTTTATGGAGACTTGAGTTATTATGAACTCGCATCCTCATATCGGTGCTCAATACTACTATCAAAAATATACTTAGCTCATGTGTTTTTCAAACAACTTCTTTCTCTGGGTTGAGATAATTGTTCAACACTTAGCTTTAAAAGCTCTCTTGGAATCAATGTTCCCTTTTCTTGCTCAAAACTCTTTTGGGAAAACTTAGTTTCCTCTTATCTTAAATGTGAAAACATTTATAAACTCTTAGGGAATACTTAGTTCCCTTATAACTCTTTGAGAAATAAAGTTAAGTCTTTAGTCTTTACTTAACTTGAAACTTGAGTCTTAAAACAACTCTTAGGGAAAACTTAGTTCCCTTATAACTTTTGAGAAATAAACTCAACTCTTTACTTAACTTGAAACTTGAGTCTCAAAAATAAAGTTAAAACGTTGCTAAAGACTCTAGAAAACCTTTAAGATCTTTGTTTTGACTTGCTTCTTAGCTTCTAGACTTGACTCTTAACTTCTTTGACTTTGATCTTAACTTTTCTTGAATTAGATTATGAACTCAAGGTTCATGAACTCATGTTTATGGATGATTTCATAATTTTTAGATGTACCTTAGAGTGTTGGAATCAACTAAGAAATATAGGTACAACACTTAGGAACTAGTACGAAAATGTGGTGGAAAATGAGGAAAACATTTATATTGTTTAACATAAATCTTGTTTACCCACACGTCAATCTTGTTTTGGGTTGTTTGGGGAACTAGTAAGATCACATGGTGTTGGTTTAATTCACTCACACGTCAATCTTGTTTAAATTCAGCGAATCTAAGTATTTGAATGTTAAGAAAGTGAGTTCTTGAAGAACATTGTTGAAGTTTTCGTTTAATTCTTGATGGTTGTGTTGTTGAAGTTTTGATTCTTGTTTCTGGGTGTAATTTTGGGTTGAATATATTGTATATTGGTAGTACTAATGATCCTATGTGTTTGGGGAAAGAAATATGGAAGTTTATAGGGTTTAGAGATGAAAAACAAAGGAGAAAAGTCGAGAACACCTGGGGATAGAAGTTGGGGCACCGTGCCTCTCAAAGTCTGAAAGGACAATCTTTGTCCATAGGACCTTGGGTCATCGCGCCAGCCAGAGCATCCCAGCCTGCTCTCTGAGGTTTTAGGGTTGGCGCCCAGCGCCTCTTAGAGCGCAACGGACGCCAGTTCTCTGCATTCTTCCTCCACTTTTTCGTACTAGTTTCTAAGTGATGTACCTATGTTTCTTAGTTGATTCCAACACTCAAAGGTACATCTAAACATCATGAAATCATCCATAAACATGAGATCATGAACCTTGAATCCATAATCCAATTCAAGGAAAGTTAAGATCAAAGTCAAAGAAGTTAAGAATCAAGTCTAGAAGTTAAGAAGCAAGTCAAAGCAAAGTTCTTAAAGAGTTTCAAGAGTCTTTAGCAACGTTTTAATTTTGTTTTTAAGACTCAATTTTCAAGTTAAGTAAAGAGAAAAGGGTAGAGTTTATTTCTCAAAAGTTATAAGGGAACTAAGTATTCCCTAAGAGTTTTTTTAAGACTCAAGTTCAGGTAAAGTAAAGAGTAAAGAGTTGAGTTTATTTCTCAAAAAGTTATAAGGGAAATAAATATTCCCTAAGAGTTTATAAATTTTTCACATTTAAGATCAGAGGAAACTAAGATTTCTCAAAAGAGTTTTGAGCAAGAAAAGGGAACATTGATTCCAAGAGAGCTTTTAAAGCTAAATGTTGAGCAATTATCTCAACCCAGAGAAAGAAGTTGTTTTAAAAACACATGAGCTAAATATATTTTTGGGAGTAGTATTGAGCACCGATATGAGGATGGGAGTTCATAATAACTCAAGTCTCCATAAACCATGTAGCCATCATGGGCATTAAATGATCATACTTTTTATATGATCACTTAAGTTAAGCTAGTGGATCCACTAAGTTAAGTAAGGTCCTATACCGATGGCAAGATATAGGATGGTCCTCGGCAGCGTGAGATAAAACGTTGTACCATCACTTAGGGCATCTCCAACCCAATTCTCTATTTTACTCTCTAAAAAGGAATCTTTTTCTCTCTCCCCAATATTATATTATTATTACTATTTCATTCTTATTTTCTTATTCATAATATAAATCCTTTATTTTATTTCCAAATAATTACTTTATTTAATTTTTAATGTGATAAAAATTATATTTTATACTAAATTTTTAAATAACATAAATTGCAAGAAAATATAATATAATACATAAATTAGGGGACAAATTCAAATAAAGTGACAATTTTCAAAATGATTATGTTGCTTCCATAACTGCTCTATTAATGCATTACGGAGTTTAAAATGAGCATTTTTGTTCTTAATTTTTTTATGTCTAGCTAAAAATTGTTCAAATCGGAGATTTTCATCTACCACAATTTCTATAGTAGGAGTTGAAGTCTCTACGACATCTTGAATTGGTGCATTGAGATCACGTTCATCCTCAATTATAATATTGTGCAATATAATACATGTAGTCATTATATCATGTAACAAATCCTTTCTCCAAAAACGTGACGGTCCTGCAATAATTGCAAAATGTGATTGCAAAACTCCGAATGCACGTTCAATATTGTTTCGGCACGATTCTTGTTTCATCGCAAAATATTTCTTATTTTGGGAATGAGGATCACGAATAGTTTGAATAATTGTAGACCATTTAGGATATATACCATCAGCTAAGTAATAACCCATATTGTATTATTTTCCTTGAATAACATAATGGGTGGGAGACGCAATACCGCTAGCAAGATTGAAAAATAAATGTGATGAATCTAAAACATTAATATCGTTTTGGTGTCAGGCAAACCAAAATAAGCATGTCGAAAGGCTAGATAGATATATCAAAGCCAAAGAATTTCGAGACGAAACTAAAATTTTAATAGAAAATTTAGAAACTATTAGTGATCCAAATGTTCGTGATTACCTGCAACGAGAAAAACAACGAATACTTGAAAAATAAATCGACAGTCACAACCGCAATCACAACCACAATCGCAACAATTTCGAAATCATATCCTAATTTTTTTTTGAATAGTGCTAGATCTGGAAATGAAATTACTAAATTATTGTTGTGATCAATTAATTATTATGTTATGTATAGTATTTTATCTTGTACTTAAATTATTATGTTAGGTATTATGTTGTATTGTTATCTTGTATTTAAATTATTATGTCATGTATTGTATTGTTTTCTTTTATTTAAATATCATATAATGTATTATATTTTTGATTAATTTTTTCATCATGCCATTTTAATTTTTATGTTCTTTGTAATGAAAATTAATAGTAAAATAAAATTTTACTATTGATGAAAATAAGAAAAAAATAAAAATACAATTAGTTTGAAATTAAAGTATTATATATTAAAAATATTTTTTAAAATATTATATTACATTTAAAAAAGAATTATGAATATTACATATTTAATTAATTGAATTATATTTATAATAATATGTTAATTAGAAAGTAATAGAAATAATAATAAAATAATAAAAAAGTGAAATAGAGAGTGTGAATAGTAGTTCTCTAAATTTGGAGAACTACTATTCACCTCTCTATAAATAGAGAATAGAGGGTGATTTGGAGGTGGGTTGGAGAGGACATTCTCTATTTTACTCTCCAAATATAGAGAATTGAGAGTAAAATAGAGGTGGGTTGGAGATGGTCTTAGGCTCATAGTGATGGTTGTCGGTTAGAGAATCTCCCACAGAAGTTATATTACTTTAAATGAGTAAAGTTAAGTTTGTTATTGCTTTATCTTTAATGAACTAAGATTGTTTTAAGTTGCTTTAAAGTTTTATATGTATATATATATCGCATGTGCATGTTTTACTGTTTTATATTGAGTCGAGTATCCATGAGTTGAGTAGACCCAAGGTAAGTGTTTCCTTCTTACTCCTTTTCAAGCTTAAGTTATTTTAGCATTCCAACTCGCATACTCGTACATTCAATGTACTGATGTCATTTGTCCTGGATCGTCTTATGATGCAGACGCAGGTAACTAGGATCAACATCTGGTGTACCATTGATCCAGTGAGCAACTCAGAGTCAGTTGGTGAGTCTCCCTTCATTTCGGAGGACATCTTTTTCATTCAATTATTGTTTTTAGTTTTCAGTTGTTAGGATGATTGGGGGTCTTGTCCCAACATCCCTCTTTATTTTAGAGGCTTCATAGACAGATAGTATTAGTTTCTTTAGTTTCCTTTCACTTGTAAACGATTAAGACTTGAGTTGTCATTTTGGCTAAGTATTACTTTTAAGTTATTTCTTGAGTTTTCTCTTGTGTTTAAGTCTTTTGGTGAGTAAGTAAGTCAGGTCAAGGGTCCGCTCCAGGCCAGCAATGGTCTTCGAGTGCTAGCCACGTCCAAGGTGTAGGCTCGGGGCGTAAAACTGGAGTTTTTGAATACTACCATTACCAACTCGACCAAACACTCACGACATGCCCTCGCTTCTTCTGCAGTACCATGATTCAGCTCTTGACCATATAATATACTCTATTAAGGCTTGCTAACCATTTTGAATATGAATCCCCTTCCCAAGGTAAGACCTAACTACTTTCTGCATCATGAACACTACCCCACTTCTCATTGTTTAAGAACACGGACAACCTCTCTAAAAAATTAGGCGATAGTAACATTTGGACCCTCGGTCTCCACTTACCAGACTACATACAGATTCAGCATGATCATTCACAATTAATTCCTGTAACAAGATGAAAGCAGGTAACCACAACATAGTAAAAGCTAATATACCTAAATGCATAATCAGACATCATTTTAGGAGCAATATACAATTCCCCAATATCAATGACAGGTACATATGAATGTAGTAGTAATAAATGATCCACTCATGGAACCCACACTCAAACTGTTAGTGTGTCGAATGGTGACACCCGTCCAATATATATGTGTTGGAACGTGACAGCCGATCCAATATAGGTGTCGGAACGTCACACCAATCCAATATATATGTCAAAATGTGACACCAATTCAATATATATATATCGAAACGTGAAACAGATCCAATATATATGTCGGAATGTGACACTCGGTCCAGTCACCACAATCACACTCATACTAAACAGTTCACATAGTCACACATTCAAGTAACAGGTTCATGGCATGTAAAATTCCATACATAGTCATTTCATTAGGCTCAATTCATGATTCTCTATTCACAAACATGCATGCATACAATAGAGAAATTAACAAGCATATATAATATAAATAGGAAGTTTAACCATCACATACCCCTATTTCACAGGACGAGGCTTCCCCAGTACATGCACAATCATTCCTTTTTTATGCCCGAGACCTAACATGAATTTTACCATCAATGAACAATAGATTACACAATGAGCACGAATTTAAAACTACTAAAGTAATTAAACCTAGCCTACTTGGATGCCAAGCAGTTGTAGAGGGATTCTAGCTCCAATCCTGGCTTCCGGACAATGAGACGGTGGGTTTTGGCTAAGAATCAACGAGTTTCCGTCAACCTTGCGCTAAAAATTTATTTCTTCTTCATTCCCAAGCCTAGAGCAGCATTTTAAGGGTTTTTGGGTGACCGTCGCCTCTTTTTGTCACTTAGGGAAAAAGAGGAAATAAGACTTTCACGTCATTAAGTTCTGTCCTCCGACCATCCCTCTCTGCGTTCCCATCCCGCTGGGGGCACCGTCGCCGTAGTGGCATCATCCTGCTTTGGCCAGACATGAGTGGGATCCAGTTACTCGCAACGTTTTCCCTTTATAAGTAACGACGCTTCGGGTCGTTATACTCATCCAATATATTTAATTATATTTAAGGAGTCATTTATGTTTTGATCTCAAAAATGTGGATTGGTATTGATCATTGCCTTGCGTATGTCAAAATGATAATTGACTTTTACCTATTCCATCGAAATTTTGACTTAGCATCAAGAGGGCTTTGAGGTGGAGCTCAAATAGGGTAGTCTCTAGTAGCAACCTCTAGTTCCAAACTACGTGCCTTTGTAGGGTGTATTGAATGACCTAGCTAGTGGATCCACTTTAGAAAATGATGATATGTATGAATTTTCTACCTTTGCAAGCAGTTTCTCCTTCTTTTGGTATAAGGAATATAATGGATTCCATAATATAGACCTCATGGTCTTATTATTAGCTAAATCTAATATCCCACAAAATGATTATATTTTATTCAAAACTTTTCTTATGTATATTATGTTAATATACTTTACCATGTTTTCATGATTTTCATTTCATGTTTTCTTTAAATTTTTCGAATGTTTTAATATGATCATGCCTACTCATTATAAGTCATTTATGTTATCATGCCTATGTTTATGCATATCACTTCATACTTGGTACTTTCCCTGTACTATTGCATAATTGTGCCTATATTATCACATGAATGTAGGATTCGACGTTCCTACACCACACACTCATGGCTAGACATCTATTGGGTGCTTCAAGTGATTGGTGAGTCCTCATTTTCCAAGGACCGAGACAATTTATAGCTTTATGTCATTTCATTTCATACTTCTAATGTGATGTATGGGTTATGTCTCAATCACTCTCCTTTTGATGTATTAGATGACTTTGAGACTTATGTTAGACTTTTGGTTTTGTCAAACTATATTAAAATCTTTCTTTCAAACTCATTATTCTATTATCTTGTATGATGTATGGTAAGTGGCTTGTATAGGGCCTCTTGGGATTCTATACATCATGTTACGCCTAGTGTATACTTTGGGTCGTGACATTGAATGATATCTTTTATTGTAAGCTAACTCAATCAAAGACAAATGATCATCCCAATTACCCTTGAAGCCAATTACACAAGCTCTCTACATATCTTCAGAAGCTTGAATAGTACACTCCATTTTCCCATCATTTTGAGGATGAAAGTCTGTACTAAGCTTAACAGAAGTACCAAAACATTTTTGGAAAGACTTCCAAAATTGAGAAGTAAATTGGGTACGTTGAACGTAGATAATGGATAGGGGTACTCCATCCAAACTAACAATCTTCCTTAGATACATCTTAGCATAGTCCATCATTGAATAAGAAATTTTGATTGGAATGAAATAAGTTGACTTCGTTATACAATCTACACTAACCCAAATCAATTCATGTTGTCCCCGGGTGTGGGGTAAACCAGTTATATACTGGTCGTAAAAATAATTTAAGGACCATCTAGTCCACCTTGACCTCGGTTTCATTTAGCGACTGAGGCTATAGAGACGAGGTGGCGACCAGATTTTCATTCGCTATTGAAATTTAGGTACCAAAATCTTACTTTGTAGGAGTAGTTTTCCATTTGATATAGAGAAATTTGGGACCAGTTTTCCCTTATCTATATACCAAAGTCGGTAAGATCAACCTGCAACAAAGGCACCATGGGCCCAGGTATCACCCATGGAGGCCCAACCCGTGATTGTGGTCGGACCTATGCTGCTA
The DNA here is from genome assembly GCA_016801875.1 of Solanum sitiens. Lineage (NCBI taxonomy): Eukaryota > Viridiplantae > Streptophyta > Magnoliopsida > Solanales > Solanaceae > Solanum > Solanum sitiens. The sequence continues at coordinate 3,462,709 of JABWTJ010000069.1, read as the reverse complement.
GAGGAACAAAAGATGCTCGGTGTATTCTTGAGACTACTAGCCGTGAGCGGCTTCATACCTTGGGTATAGTAGAGTTGAGAGTATCCAACTTCACTACGTATCAACATTATGGCCAACAAGAAGTGATGGTACATTTATTAAGACTAGGTTAGCTGGGTCTCCTCCTATCACTTGTATTAAGTTTTTTAGGCCTTCTTGGCTAGATTGATCCCTCGTAGCATTAGAAATCGCCTCTAAAATAAATTATCCATATAGGTCCAGGGCTTCATGATAGTGTATGATTATAAGATGAGGTTTCATGAGCTCTCCTGCCATGCTACCATGATTCTACCTACTAAGAAGGAGAGGGTTCAGTGTTTTATTTGTTTGTTGAGATTGCAGGTGAGGATTGAGGCTCACTCTACGGTCTCAGCCAATTTTTCTTTTCTAGATGTTGTTCATTAGGCCCGCACTATTGAGCAACTCTACTGTGAGGCTCAAGGGTGGCAGTGTCAAAAGAACTAGATATAAGGGTAGCTATAGTGAGTCCCGCTCTATGCCTAGAGATGGATATGATAGGGCTCAACAACAGTTTCAACAGGGTCATCCCAGCCGACCTGTTTAGGCCTCATTGCAAAATTTAAAAGGGTGGTTGACATAGGTAAAGTTAGGTTGTATCTAGTCATAGTCATGGCTCTCAAGCTAGTACTTCTAATCGCGGTGGTCGTTCTTCTGGGATCAAATTGTCTTCGGGTTGTTTTGACTACGGTGAGTTAGGTCACTAGGCCAAAGATTGCCGTTTGAGTAGATGGATTGCTCCAGATCAACAGATAGGTCTACCATATTTACTAGCTCCTCCAGCTAGAGGTCAAGACCGTCATGGTGCATATCAGAGTATTTAGGTTGGTCCCCAAGGAGGCAAGTCACGCGGTAGGAATGATGGCTAGGGCAGAGGTGGATAAAGCCATTTCTATGTAGCCCAGTGAGTGTGAAGGCCGAGGCATCAATGATGCGATCACAAGTACAATTCGTTTATGCCATTAACTTGGCTCGACTTTATTTGATCTAGTATTTATTATTATGTGTCTGTCTATTATGATTCTTGTATGGGTATATTTTTGAGTCTATGGTAGCATGTTATGTATGTCCACCATCGTGTATGAGTCTTTAGTAGTGGATCAGGTGTTTTGATCATGCTTAGTTACTATTTAGAGGTGTCACACCTGAGATGACCTTATGTTGTAAGATATGCTTTATTTTGATGTGATTTTTGGAATGTCCTGGTTATCTCCATACCGTGCGATTATAGATTATTTCTTTAAGACTGTTACCTTATCTATGCCTGGTTTTCCCCGGTGGTATGGCAGGGCTCCATTAGCAGTACAACAATTGGTGTTATCTCTTTTGTCCAAGTGTTGAGGCTAGTGGCTAGTGGGTATTTATCTTATTTAGCCTATATATATGATGTTAGTATGAATGTCCCTTCAGTTGATTGCATTCTAGTTGTGTTTTTATAGATGTGTTTCCCACTGACCTACTTGGCCTACCTCAGATCGTGATATTGGCTTTCATGTCAAGCTTGAGTCGGGTACTTGACCCATTTTCTTTCCGCCATATCGGATAGTGATGGTCAAAATACATATTATTAATGATTAGTTTCCTCACATCATTATTTATATTTATCCTTTTTGAGCACAAATTTTATTTATTTGTAGGATATATTGGTGGAAAAATAAAGAAGTATAGAGCTAAAAATAATTACAGATGGAAGATTGAAGAAGAAAATCAAGTAGATAGACAACTTAATGGATTACAGTGAATATTATACTAATATTATATATATGTAGAAGTTGGCCAAAAAATTAAAGAAGTGCACCTTTGAGTTGTGCCCATGACAGCATCTCAAGAAGGGCGGCGGCGAAGTACTGTTGACGTGGAATTCAACTCCTTTTAGGTTTTGGATTCCTAATTTGTTTTGAACTCAATATTTCATTCTGGGTTTCCTACATCTATAAATAGGCCATAAGAATAATTATTTAGGAGCAGGAGGATACAACATAGAAAATAACTTGATTTATTTTATCTTTTCTTTCTCTTTTATTTTATTTTACATCTTTCTTTGAATGATTCGTTGTAATTGCTCTATGTCTATGTGGAGTTAAATTTCTCGTTCTTGGATTATGTTTTCTTACAATATGATTGTTGAGTGATTTTAATTAGGCATGATTTGCCTATCATATTAGTTGTTCTTATATTCTTGTGATTACTATTTTGATGCTTGATCACCATTGAAATAAACATATTGTTCGATTGAACTTGGAGAGAAATAAGAGGATAGAACATGGGACATAAGGAGCTTGTTTAACTCTAAATAGCTATGGTTGATTCGTTTCTAGGATAGGAATATACATAAAAACCTTACTTGGGTCACCATACAGGAAGATAATGTAATGCTCAATATTTAATCATCTTATCCCCGCTAAACGATGTAGTTAAGATGTTATCTATCGTAGGCGATTAGAGGTCGGGGGACCATGATCATACATTTAACCCTGTCATTGAATAACTAGATCATCAAATAAGTTGATGAAATTGATGCTTAACATGATTTTTGGTTAAATTATAATCCTAGATCGATTCATTCGTTGGTTGTCTAAACATCTATCTTTTCTTAGTTAATTGTTTTTTTAGTTATTTTATCTTTATTTTTAGTTTGGTTAATATATTCATTTTTTGAAATCCTCCCCTTAAATAAATAATTAGAGTTAATATAACTTAGTACGAATAATAAATTGACAAGTTATTTGGGTTAGATGATCCGATTCTTTTAAGATCCACTATATTACTTGTGCAACCGCGTACACTTGTGTGTGCAGTGGGAAGCAACAGATTACTCCTGTAGAGTTTAGGGAGCTAAGTGTTTAGATTTAAGACCTCTTAGGTAAGGGGTCTATCCGACCTAGTGTGTCACCTTTGGGAACTCCCATTCTATTTGTGAAGAAGAAAAGTGGTACGATGCACATGTGGATTGTCTATAGGCAGTTGATAAAGGTGATGGTGAAGAATTTTACAGCACGACTAGGATTGATGATTTATTTTAGCAGCTTTAGGGTGTCGTAGTGCTTTCAAAGATTTATTTGAGATAAGGTTACCATCAACTGAGGATTAGGGCAGTAGACAACCCTAAGACGGACTCAATATGGCCACTATGAGTTCTTAGTGATGTCTTTTGGGTTGACTATTGCTGCAACAACCTTCATGGACTTGATAACACGAGTGCTCAAACCGTATCTTGCTTTTTTCATCATTTTGTTCATAGATGATATTCTATTATACTGGCAAAGCAGGAGTCATTACGAGAAGCATCTAAGAATAGTGTTTCATACTTTAAGAGATCACCAACTTAATGCGATGTTATCGAAGTGCGAGTTTTGGCTGGAGTCTATAGCATCCTTGGGGCACGTGGTGTCCAAGGATGGCATCATGGTAGATTTTGCAAAGATTAAGGCTATTTGTGGTTGGGCTAGGCCCTCTTCGGTCATTACAAACTGTTTATGGAGGGTTTCTCTGTTATTGCAGTACCTTTGACCCGATTCAACCCATTGTTCCTTTTGAGTGGTCTAAAAATGTGATTGGAGCTTTCAAAAGCTCAAGAAGTTGAGGGCGAGGGCTTCATGGTCTATTGTGATGCCTTCGAGATTAGTTTGATTATGTATTGATGTATCAAGGTCATGTTATTACTTATGAATTGAGGCAACTTAGGCTACATGAGCATAACTACCCCACTCATGATTTGGAGTTGGCGACGGTAGTTTTTGCACTTAAGATCTTGAGGCACTACCTGTACGGATTGTGTTATGACATATGATCACATGAGCCTTCGGTACTTCATGAGCTAGAAGGATCTTAATTCAAGGAAGTGTTCTTGGATTGAGATTTTAAAGGATTGTTACCTCTTTATTCTCTACCATTTGGAAAGGATAATGTGGTAGTGGCGCCTTGAGTCGAAAGGGATTGAGTATAGGTTAAGCCTTCTTATATACTATGGAGAGACCTTTTGATTTGGACATTCAGTACTTACCTAATTAGATGGTATGTTTAGATGCCTTAGATTCTAGGCATGGCTTAGTCTATGTGGGAGTTCAGTCCTTTCTACTTGATCAAACTTATAGCTAACAATTTGAGGATGAGGCCTTGGTTGCACTTTGAGATCGAGTTTTAGTGGGTAACTCCAACCAGATTACCTTGGATTCAGACAAGGTTTTGAGGTTTGCGGCTTATATTTGTGTCTCAATATTTGGGGGTGTATTAGGTTGATACTTTATTACGTATATGTATCTAGATATTATATTTATTCTGGCATTGAAAATGATGTATCATGACTTGAGGCATCATTACTAGTGGGCCGGTATGAGGAGAGATATTGCACATTATGTGTCTCATTGTTAAAGTTGTCAGTAGGTGAAGACCGAGCATTTGTGACATGGTAGTGACTTTTAGATATTACCTATTCTGAAGTGGAAGATGGACCGCATCACCGTGGACTTTGTGGCAGGGTTGCCTTAGACTTGTAGTGGTGTTGACAGTATTTGGGTCATTGTTGATTGCTTTTGATCATGTCAGCACACTTCCTCCATGTTTATTCTTCATTTAGTGCCAAGAGGTTAACGAATATCTACATTCATGAGGTTTTTCATCTTCATGTTAGAAACCTTCTTCCTATGGTTAAGGTTCATTGGAGGTATCATCCAGTTGAGGAGACTACCTGAGAGACCGAGCATACTCTGTGGGAGTAGTTTCCAGACTGGTTTGAGCCTATAGGTACTTCTTCACTCTTACTTCATGGTTGAAAGTCCTTTTTAGTAGTTGATGTTGTAATGAACTTCAACTCATTTCTGTGTTTATGCCTAATGGTTGTCGTTTAAAGCTTCCATACAGGGACACCAAATAATTTATGACTTGTTCTGACTGAGAGTATGACTACTTGGTCGTTCATTTGGTTTTTATGTGAGTTTTAGTGTTTGGGAGCTTTTGAACCTTGAATAGTCATTTTTATCAGAAGTTCAGAAATATGACCTTAGAATCCAATTGTGACGATTCGCTCAGCTACAAAGGGTAATTTTAGGATAAAATCATGGTCAACATGATTCCCAAAGCTTTCAATTCAAGTGTGTGTGATTAGGTATTTTAACTTTCAACTTTATGCAAAGTTTAACTTTAGTCAGTATTCTGAGAAAACAAGCTTGGTTGAGAATTTTGTCAGTGCGATTAGTTTCATAATGTCGAGTTGAGTATAGAACGACCCTTCATTTAGGTCCTGAGGCTTCAGAGTTGATTCCAAAGCCCTTCATTACTTTTGTCTTAAAATAGAAATTGAGTTTGGGACCTACTATTCATCAAAAATTCCTCGAATAAGAATTTTGATGGTTGCATTGAGTCTGAAATTGTTTTTCCAATGGGGAAGCATAGTTCATTTGCAAGCACCGGGTTTCGAACTAATCTGGGGCACCCCATCAAAGTTTTGGAGGTCAAGCCCTTTGCAATGATCTACGATGTCGCAGTCGCGTGCCTAGGACTTGTGGTCGTGAAGGGCTGGCACCTAGGGTTTGTGTTCACATGTGGCTGCCGCATTTGCGAACAAATGGCCTTGCATTTGCACGCGATCACGATCGGCCATTGACTAAGCCTCTTTATTTAACCCCTGGTCCCGACCAACCTTGGCTATTGATATTGAAATTGCAACTCTCCCTCGTTTTAGCTACGATTTTGGTGCTTTATAGTTCCACATGCTTGTTATTATTAGGGCTACATGGTAGAATGATTGGATTGTGTCGGTGGCACTGAGTTCAAGGTACCTGGTCCTTCACTGTGGTTTGAAATCTTGCACTTCATGTTTGTAACTCTGATAGTCTCTCATTAAACGACCTGGCTTTCCACACTTGTGACAGAGGTCGTTGGCATTTGTCGTTCTGCTGGTGGTTCCCTTATGTTGAAACCCTCCATGCTTTTTGACTATTTTTTGAAACCTTCTAGTCAATTAGGCCATTTCACCTTCAGAGATGTCATTTTGAGATACCTTCAAGGCTACATATTTCTCCTTTCTTCCTTCCCACTCGAAGAATCCTGTTATTTGCTTAGCTCATACGTTTGCAGATTTCTGATCAGTTCATCTATTGTGTGGACTTTCAAATCTGTGTCTTAACTAATAGAATTCACTTTGCCTTCCCATGATTTGGCAAAAACTCTGAGAATTTTCCGAACCTTCTTACTTGGATGAATGGGCTCACCAAGACACCTATGTTCATTGGTTTTAGAGGTAAACCTGGTGTGCTTCTCATGGAGGGTTTCACCCTCTATCGTGCTAAAGTTCTTATATTAAGTTTTCAGCATGTCCACCATGGACTCCTTGACCTGAGTTGTTAATTCCTTCATGGGTTGTTTTCAAGCAGTCCCAGATTTCCTTTGTAGTCTCACAAGCAGAAATCCTTTTGTATTCATTTGCGCCAATCCCACAAACCAACAACTTCTTAGCTTTGTATTTCTTTTCAATTTTTTTCCTGTCAGCTTCGTCGTATTCTCTTTCAGACTTAGGAATTACTATAGTGAGATCTCTTTCCTTCACATCATTAGTAGGAATGTAAGGACCATCGAGTATTACATCTCATAGCTCGTTGTCCTCTTCCATAATGTAATCGTGCATCCTGGTCTTCCACCATCCATAGTATTGGTCGCTAAATTGAGAAAAACGAGTGGTAGATTGAACTTCTTCCAAGACTTGGTGGAGTTGCCATTCCTTCAAGATCCCTTTTCTCTTGATGTTAACCAAATAGAGAAACTGATGTTCTGATACCAATTATTGGAATGTATGTGTTCACCAGTGATCACAGGATCATGTCCTTTAAGACAGTCAAAGTGCAGAAAGTAAATAACTGGAAGTAGAGTAGGGACACAAGATTTTACGTGGAAACCTCCTTACTCAAGGGAGTAAAATCACGACATGTCACACAGGATTCCAGCTATTTCCCCTAATCTCCAAGAAAAAAAGAATATATATTTCAACTACACCAATGAGACTAAACTCTTAATCTCACACTAAGTAATACACCTATTACTTACTGAGCCAAAGCAATGCATCCATTGTCCACTATATTAACTATCACTAATTAATATAGACTTCAATATATAGACCCAAAGTTAACTATAACAATGTTCTTACAATGACTTACACAAAGGTTTGAAACGTTTCTTACAAGAGTGAAACAAATTCTACAAGTTTATTACATTACAAGCATTCAAAAGACAACAACACACATAAAGCACTTCTTTAGTTGATCAGGTCCCTTGTTGTATTTTGTGTTTTGAGGCTTGATTACTTCTCTTCTTTTTGTGAATGGATGATCAAGTTGTTTGTCTGTTGATTATATCAATCAAGAAGATTTGTTGACCATTGGACAAACAACCTCGTCCATTTCTATTGGTGAAGTACACCATCTCATGTAAAAGTTTAACTTGTTAGAGAGAGCATAACACACTTTTATTAGTTAATTATATTCTCAACAAGATTAACCCGCTTAGTTGAGTCCCAAAATAAATTCCTACCATTCTAGAAAAACTATATACGAGAAAATGTGCCACATCTTAAACTTCATAGCTCAAAAAGAAAGAAAAGAACAAATATCAAGCCCTTGCATCAAAATGGTTGCTTCAACATTATGTAATTTTCTTTACTCTTCAAATCTTTTAAAATTAAATTTATATAGTTGTAAACTACTTTAAAAGTACTATAAGTTACAATAATTGATAATTCAAAATATTTAATAGATATATGAAAAATTCATGGTCAAAGATAGACTTGCTCGAATTTCGTAAATTGAAATGTGTCACATCAATTGGGACAGAGGGAGTAATAGTTTCAACCTTTATTTTTGGTACATTTAACAGTATCAACTTGTGACAACTAAAACTTGAAAACTAAAATGTCTACTAGTTTAACTAAGCAATATATTAGTTCATTCCATTTCTTGCTCTATCTGTTTGTCCATCGCCTTTAGAATTGTCTAATAAAATTGTTTCATCAGCTAATTCCACATCTGTTCCTTTGCATCCTTCAGTAATCTCTTCCAAGGGTTTATATTTATATAATGATGCACATATGAGATAGTATACAAAATTTACTACTTGTACTCCAGCCATAAGCCAATAAAAGTTTTCAAGTCTTCTTCTGTTGAGATTCCTATCTGGTAGCCAATTCCTTTCTTTTCCGGTATACCGATGAACTAGAGTTACTATAAATGTACCTAAGTAATTTCCAAACGACGAAGCTAACGAGTTAAGTGCAGCTCCAGTGCTTCTCATGCTTTCAGGGAATTGTTCAATGAGAAATTCAAGGTGTCCAACACTCATGAAAACTTCAGCTACTCCGTGAAGGCAATACTGCGGAACCAACCAGAAGACACTAATAGGAATGACATGAGTCGTTGGCTGATCAAGTAAGTTATGATCTGCAGCTGCTTTTTTACGCTTAATCTCAACTAGTGCTGAAGTTGCAGTAGCAAGAACATTAATGGCGAATCCTATTCCCATTCTCTGTAAGCATGTAACACCTGATTTGTGTCCTGTAAATCGACGAGCAAAAGGGACAAAGAAACGCTCATAAAGCGCTAGGCCAATGAGCACCGTTAGGACGCTAAAAATAGACATGCTGGCTGGAGGTATTTGGAAGCTGTGGGATAGATGACGATCCATACTTCGCGCCTGTTGGATTGTAAAGCTGCTTACATGTGAATGTGAAGCAAAATGTAATATCCCTGCAGCCCAAATCGGTAGCATCCTTAGGATACATTTCAGCTCTTCCGTTCTATGAACGGTAGCTAGCCTCCATAAATTTGGCTGGCACGACTCTTTCATGTCATCGCCGGTTACTACAGCTGCTCGATCAATCCACCTTAACCAATCGGTTAAATTAGTAAAGTAATAACATGGTCGATTTCTCAGATGGTCACTCAACTAATAGTTATTATATCAGAAAGTCATCTTTTTTCTTTGATTCCAACTTTATGACTTTCTGAAATAATAACTATAAGTGGAATAACCATATGACAAATCAACTTAACAATATAAGATCTATATAAGTTCTAAACCAAATTAACTAAAAGAGCATAATTTACTGTACTGATTCATTTTCTTTGCAAGTTAATTTTATCTTTTAGCTATTCTACATATGCTACATATTCGTGTTCATCAAACGTTACTTTAAATCACCTTACTTGAACTGATTAGTATGCAAAAGCCTTCCATCATGTGAGATAGCAGAATCAAGCTCTCTGTTCTCATATAAGAGACGATCATCGTCTGGAACAACGACTTTTCTCTTCCTCACTGAGGCAACAATAACCTGTGTCAATCTGATTAACGGACTTCCTCCTGGTTCTACTTTTCTGTAAAATGGAGATCCAACAACAAACGCGACAACAGACAATGCCATAGCAATTGTTAAAAGTCCAAGACCCCATCCCCAATTTACGTTATCTTGTATATAAACGACAACAGTTAATGCAGTTAGCGTAGCCATTGTGACACAGAAATAGAACAAATTATAAAAGTTCCACTTTCGCGATTCTACTTTAGATTTCCTCATGTCTAGTTGATCAGCAGCAAATGTAACTACACAAGGTCTAAGGCCTCCTGTACCAATTGATGTCAATAGTAGGCAAATGTAGAGTGCCCAAAGCTGCGTATTCGAAGCTTCTTTGCAATTCTCCTGTGTTGGACATGGTGGAGGACGGAGTTGTGGCATGATTGCTGAGATAGTTATGCTCACCAGTCCCTATATATACACATCTCAGAGTAAGATTTCCATTGATACTACAACAATCAGGGGACTCTATATGGACAAATTCTAATAGATAAACAGCAAAATCGTTTGTTAATCTTATTTAGCTACGGATTATCCTAATTCATAGTTAGTTCTTGCTCAGGCTAGTAACATAATCCTTAAATCCCAATTCGGAATGGGAATTGACAAAGAACTAAGAAACAGGAGCGGCTCAAGCATATAAATGTCTTCAAACAAAAAAAGAACCAAAGCTTTAAACCTAAGACTTGTTAACAACTTTATATAAATATATTTCTTTCAAATTGATAATGTAGTCAATCTATATTATCTTTATATTATCTTTCATGAGACATATATAATACTTTATACTTCAAATGTGTCAAATCACTTCCAATAATTCTTTCACTTTATATGAAAAAAAATTGTTTTTTCAGCAAATAGTACTTGGATTTTAATTATTTAATAAAAATAAAAATCTATGACCTAGTGTTGTTTAAAAAGAAAGGCATTTAACAAAAAGCCATGTATCGAGGAGTGGAAACAAATGGGTCGAATCATATATGAATTGGCCAAAAATGAATAAAATATTTTACTCAATGTATTAAAAAAATTAGGTTAATCGATAAATAATATGAATATCCATATTATCAATAGCTTCAGAAATAGTAAGATTAAGTTATAAGTCATAATAATTTTAAATTCCCAAAAAATAAAAACTCATGCAAAATATTAATAATGTGATTATCCATATTACTCCATCCGTTCACTTTTATGTGTCATGTTAAGCTTTTCGAAGTCGTTTTGACTAATTTTCAATGTTAAATTAGATTACATTAATAAGATATTTTAGACAAAAAAAATTAGATATTCAAAAACTATACGAAAAGTACTATACATTGCATTTTTTTGCATATATGATGAAAAAATATATCATATAATGTTAGTCAAAGTTTTATCAGTTTGACTATAAAAATGAAAAATATGATGATTAATTGTCGACAGAGATATTATGTATTTTGATACCCATTTTTTCAATGAATAATATTAATATTTAATCTATTTTATTGATTAGTTTGAGATAGGGAATAGAGGCATACCATTTCATAAATAATGGAACCAACAATAATAGTCCAAAATCGACCAGCAAATGAATCAGCAACAAGAGCACCAATAAGTGGAGTGAAGTTTGAAACACCACTAAAGTTGGCTAGTGTGTTAGATGCTTTTATTAAAGGCACATTTAGCACTTGTGTTAGGTATGTTATCAAGTTGCTATGAAATCCAGCACCCACAAATCTGTCACATACTTCATTTGCTGTTCAACAATAATAATAATAATTAATAAGCATTGTTAATTTTTCATACATTTCAATACTTTTATTACTACAATATGTCCTTTTGCTAATAATTTAGCTCACATATTTATATAAAGATATATCACATATGTGAAGGACAGATATCAATTTTAAATATTTTAAAGAATATTTTCCATTTTAAAATAAGTATACTTATCTTATTCTTGGATCAAATCCAATGAATAACAAGGTAAAAGAAAGAGAAAAAAGACTAACTACCTTAGTTTCCATATATTTTCCATTCAAAATAAATGACTTTTTAATAAATTTTTTCAATTAAAATGAAATGATTTTTTTAGCAAATGAATAATATTGATAGATTATCTTTTATCAATATATTTAATTTTATAAAAAGAAATATACAACTCTCAACAAATTAATTTATTTATTTAAACCTTCTTTCTTTTTATCTCTCAAGGGTCAACAACAACTTAAGTCACTAGAAGGAGAAGAAATCAAAGGGAAAAAAAGAGACTTTATTGACTTGAGAGACAGGATGTTATAAATATTTTTGAAATGATAGTTTTTACCAACTTACCAAAATAGCATAAAATAAATTAGAAATTCACTTTTTTTTTTCATAAAACATTTTTTTTTAAAAAAAATACCAAAACACACTCTTAGTGTAAAACTTTACTAATCAAAGAACTCAAGAAGCACAATCACATGTGCAACAAATTAATTATATAGCTAGTTATCTAATTAGAAGTTTCACCTTTCACTCCATTAATCATATTATGAAAGTAAGAGTTTAACTTACCAAGTATAAAGGGCATTGTTTTCATTCCTCCAAGCTTCCTTTTTTTTGTTTCCATTGTTTCACCTTCCTCCTTCTCAACATTTTCTTGAACAACTAGCTCTTTCTCAACCACCTTCATATTTTCACTCATGGCTAGCTACAATTAACTATGAAATGCAAGCAATTTAGAGAAATCTCCCAATAAGTGAAGTGGAGAAATTCCTTATAGGTGTAGGGAATATTTATTGACATTCTAAGCCCCATGTTAATTTGTCTCATCCATGTTTTCATTTGGAAGTATTTGGTCACCTTTTTTGCTTCTCTCCATACTTGAGTAGGTTTGATTGAATGGAGATGTATCAAAAGTATTTTTTGGTAAATAATATATGTATGGTCATAGAATTTATGTATTATTTGAGAGATTTTGGAAATCAGATTATTAAATTTTAACATTTGTTTCAGACTTTTTTTTCCTCAAAATATTATTGTTTGCCTATTTTAAAATGTACTTTTCTCCTAAACTTTTGTATTTTATCATATATATGTCCCTCAAACTTTTATTGTTGGTATTATTATTATTGGTTTCTTTTGTAAGGATATATTTTTGTAACTAATATGCTTTGGATTTTAAAGGTGTGAATGAAAAATGAAGGGTTGTGACTCTGAAAGAGGGAGTGACTTTTCTGAATAACGGTGACCTTTTTGAAAGATTATTTTTTTTCTAAAGGGTTGTGACGACTTTTCTAAAAATTTATATCTTTTCAAAAGGTCATGACATTTTCAAAATGTTGTCCCTTTTTTCTGAAGGAAGATAAGCATATTTTTATACTATCCTTTGTTGGCTATAAATAAACAGTTTTTTTCTCATTTTTCAAAATTGATTCCTCCTCCTTCTCCATATATTTTGTTACAAGAAAAAGTAGAGTTTATGTGTGATTTATTGCTTCCTTTTGAGTTGTTCCAATTATTGAAGTTTGATGTACTGTTACTTCTTTGATACGTTACCATTTTATCTTGGCAGGAAATAATTTACAAACTCAAGTATTGTGAGGGATTAAATTTTTTAAGAACACACAATAAAAAAAAAATTAACTCAGATTTTTTTTCTCTTCATCTTAATAGCTTTCTAGTTTACTATGTTACATGAAGCAACAATTTATAGTTACTAGTAATTGGTTATTAGAAGCTGTTATTCAAATAATAATTTTGTGTCAAACTTATTTATATATCGAATTATATATGATTATTAATAATGATAATAAACGACATCGATGAAGGCTATGTATGGAATAAGAAAATATGTTTGTTTTGGTATATGATTGGATATTCATGATAGTTTTTAAAATTTATGTTTATAATTAGTCATGTTCATATTTCTCAAAAATAGAGGTGACATATATTTTTAAGATTATGATCTAACACATTAAGAATTTATACGCTCAAAATTTTAGAGCCATTTCAATTTAATATATCATAATAGTTACTTGATCAACAAATTAGATTTCAACTTGACACATGTGAACGCATAACTATTGTGGTAGATCCGCCCCTAGAGTGAGTAATACTGGCCGGTATTGTGGGGTCCACTTTGCAGCTCATGACTATTAAATAAATTTCCATTACCTAGTTGGATTAGAATCAGCAGAAATTGTTCTGGAGAGAAGACAATAACATGTTAAACAAAGTTTATCCACATGTTTTAGTTTTTAAATCTAACCAAAAATGGTCATTGGGTTATACTATAGATTTTGTTTGCATTAGTTGATTAAAAGTAGTTTTGTTTTTTTAAAAGTAAATTTATCAGTAAATAGTGTCTAGTGGTTTTTTAGTGAACATAAAAAAGTAAAAGCAAGGGTGAGCATTACCTTACTAATCCTAATGAAGTATCTAACTTTTGCTACTTAACAAGTATGAAGAAAATAAGAACTAGAGAAAACTGAGTATTTTCTGATCATCACAGAGTTTGTTATACACTCCATGATGATATTACAAATGAGGATGCTTAAATATTGTAAAATATGTCAATCAAGAAGAAAGTTGAGTTATCGTCCTTAAACTGTCTATTACAAAAAAAGATTGATTGCCCATCAAAAGTAACTTCAAGTATTTTTCTCTTATTTTCTTCTTCAAACTTATCCAACAACACTTGATAATTCATACTTTCTTTATGGATTTACTGGATCTTGTTGAACCTATTGATATTATCAATTGATTCTGCTTTGACTGTCGCATCGGTAGGTGCCTTGGAACAAACTCATTTATCATTTTACCGTCCCAACTATGTTTCCTTCAATGTGTCTTATTTATGCTTTAATTGCTTCACTTCTTTGTTGCCTAGGTGATATATCCCCTTCCCAACACACTCTATCAAAGTACATGTCCAACATATTGTCTTCCTCATCTTTATGAAGAGAATCCTTGCCCGGATCAATTGTATTTGACACTAAGACCCTTGAATCATTCTTCTTTGCAATTAATCATTTAGACACAAATATGGAAGCTTCTGGACTTAATTTGCAATTCAAAACAGGTGGTGAGATCGGTTTTTCTTGAATCAAATCGTTGTCATTCTCTGTTAACTTTACTTGCTTAGCTTTCAAGTAGTCTTCAATAAAGTATCAAAGTTATTCAAACATAATAGGTCTCTTGAAGCATTACTAACATCTTGCCTCTTGTCACTGTCATGAAATCCTAAGTCGCACCCTTTTCACTACATAGAGAATTATTTGGACTAGTTGGGGAAGGGGTCCGACTAATATTTGAATTTTCACGTGCAATCAGTGTCCAGCTTTTAGTTGCATTCTCGTTTTCAACTCAAAATATGTTGCCTAGAATTTTCATCATCTTCAACATCAGATGTATAAATTTGTTTTTGTCATGAATCCATTAATTTTATCCCTGAACAAAATCGCGACGCATCAACCCCAACTCTTGGTGTTCCTCTACGTTTTTAGCTGCATTAGACATCAAATTCATCCCAACTTCTTTTGATTGCACCTCATTAGTAGCAGCATGTTGGTTATTGCATTCACTTTTATTTTCGGTAGTTGTTTAAACACTAATATTACTTGTTTCAACATTCATTTAGTCTCTGCATGATTTTGCTTAGAAGTGGAAGCAACCAATTTTCGATCTAAAGAAGTAGTTTTACTTTAATCGACATCTACAATCTTTCTATTTTCATTTAGCGTTTCTCTCGCATCACCTAAATACTTTTCACTATCGATAGTACTTTTTAAAAATGGTATAATCAATTTGTTTGTTATTTTAATTTCCTTTCGAGGTCAAACGACTGTTGGTGTGACATTTTAATATTAATAAAAGTATATTATATGTCACATTATATATCATGTTATGTCTATTGATGAACATTACATTTGTGCCTCTTTACTCTTATCAATTGTGGAAGAAAGTGGTCATTAGTTTTTGTAACTTATGTAACCACCAACTCTTGGTAGACAATAAAATTCACGTCGAGAAAACAATAATCAAGAACGGAAGATTATAGCAACAATTGATTTATTATTTCAAGTGCGAGTGTTACAATCTCTATGATTCCTCTGAATTCGTCTTTTCAAATATAATTCAAAGGCTTTAAAGCTTGATCTTGAACTTGACTTGAACTTTATGTTGAACTTTATTTTGATCTTGAACTTGAACTTGAACTTTATCTTGATCTTGACTTCTAATTGAATCAAAGGGCTTCGAGCCTGATCTTGAATCTGGTTGTCTTGATCTTGATCGTTCTTGATCTTGATCGTTCTTGAAACTTGAATGCTTGAATCTTTAAACTTATAGAGAAATCTGCAACTTTTGATCCACGAGCTTTCTCTAGCTTCTTGTTTAGAATTCTTGGTCCTCTTTTCTGAATTATGAGACCCCTATTTATAGTTTTAGAATAGAGGAGTTGCGATTGGAATAGGACTCCCTTCGTCCAATCAGATTTAAGTGAAATATCATATGGGCTTTATGGAGCGGGCTTTAATTAAATTCATATTTATCTGAATTTAAATAATTAAACCAATTATATTAATCCATAATATTTATCTGGATTAATATATTTATAAATTTAATATACTCTAAATCATTTAATAAATTTATATTTTAAATAAATTTTAAATGATTACAAATGCCCCCTGCTTCAAGTCTTGTCGAGATATTTTATTTTTTTAAAGACTAGACTTGAAGTAATTTTACTGAATTATTAAATCCATTTCGGATCAAACTATAGATCAATCATCCACGCAATTTATTATATATTTATATTTGACCGTGTGATTTATACTCCTAAGCACTATAGAATTACACACATATTGCCAAGACTTCCAGTGAAGAAAGCTTTAGATTCATGCAAATATGTAGGTCTCGCGTTCTTTCCTAATTTGACTCCAAAAGTACTTCATTCTGCTCCATTTTTAATACACTTGTTTACCTTTACTAGGATATTAATTCCTTAATCAACTTGGTCACTTCAGATTGTAAAAGGAAAAATAAAATTCCTTAATCAACTTGGTCACACAACTTTATTCCATACTTCACAACGTTCCCTTTTCGCATTTAACTTCGGACTTCTCCTTATTTCTTTGTAGATTTCAGCTTTACAATTAGATTAGGACTCATGTCACGTTGTCATGGCAGGTGAGCATGCAAATTTTAGCTTATTCAAATTGTAGTTGAACTAGGAATTGTAGTCCTACTCAATTTCAAATTCATATATCCTTTCTATTGTCCTAGTCAAAAAGAATTAGTTATTGAACTAGGAAAAGAATTTTATTCCCATCACATGACATCTATAAATAGACGCATTGTATCCACAATTTTTTTTTAATTACGGAATGTGAGATGCCATTGACGAAAGGAGCATAATTCAAGGTAATTTTCCTCCCTTTTTATGATTTTCGTCACTTTTTCTACAGCTTGATGCGTCTGTCGTAGAAAATTCATATCTCATTGTAGAAAAATTGAAATCATGAACGGTTAAATTTTTCTGAAATTAGACTTCTCGATCTCTAACATATCCAAAATTCAGAATTTAATACATTCCGAATCCTTTTTTATGATTTTTTGAAGTTAGCTCTAGATTCTGTTCGTCACTTTTTCTACAGCTTGATGCGTCTGTCGTAGAAAATTCATATCTCATTGTAGAAAAATTGAAATCATGAACGGTTTGATTTTTCTGACATTAGACTTCTCGATCTCTAACATATCCAAAATTGAAAATTTAATACATTCCGAATCTTGTTTTATGATTTTTTGAAGTTAGCTCTAGATTCTGTCATGCTGAAAATTTCAGAGTTGTGCGGCTTTACTAAAACTCTCGTGTCTTGATGTAGGAACAACGAAATCACAAGCCGCTTGATTATTTCGAATCCAGATACAAAGGTCTACAACATATCCAAATTCAAGATTTAATTTCTTCAGAATCTTTCTAAGTGATTTTTCGAAGTTAACCTTAAATTTTGTTGTACAACTGTAAATCCCCGCCTTAAGAAGGGTAACTTTATAGTATTCTTAAGGCGAAAGTGGATAAATGTAAATCCCCGCCTTAAGAAAGGTAACTTTATGGTGTTCTTAAGGCGAAAGTGGATAGATGAAAATCTCCGCCTTAAGGTAACTTTATGGTATACTTAAGGCGAAAGCGGATAGATGAAAATTCTCGCCTTAAGAAAGGTAACTTTATGGTGTTCTTAAGGCGAAAGCGGATAAATATAAATCCCCGCCTTAAGAAAGGTAACTTTATGGTGTTCTTAAGGCGAAAGCCGATAGATGCAAATCCCCACCTTAAGAAAGGTAACTTTATGGTGTTCTTAAGGCGAAAGCGGATAGATGAAAATCCCCTCCTTGAGAAAGGTAACTTTATGGTATCCTTAAGGCGAAAGCGGATAGATGAAAATCCCCGCCTTAAGAAAGATAACTTTATGGTATTCTTAAGGCGAAAGCGGATAGATGAAAATCCCCGCCTTAAGAGAGGTAACTTTATGGTGTTTTTAAGGCGAAAACGGATAGATGAAAATCCCCGCCTTGAGAAAGGTAACTTTATGGTATCCTTAAGGCGAAAGCGGATAGATGAAAGTCCCCGTCTTAAAAAAGGTAACTTCATGGTGTTCTTAAGGCGAAAGCGGATAGATGTAAATCCCCGCCTTAAGAAAGGTAACTTCATGGTGTTCTTAAGGAGAAAGCGGATAGATGTAAATCCCCGCCTTAAGAAAGGTAACTTCATGGTGTTCTTAAGGCGAAAGAGGATAAATATAAATCCCCGCCTTAAGAAAGGAAACTTCATGGTGTTCTTAAGGCGAAAGCGGATAGATGTAAATCCCCGCCTTAAGAGAGGTAACTTTATGGTATTCTTAAGGCGAAAGCAGATAGATGTAAATCTCCGCCTTAAGAGTAACAAAAAAAAGCTTTATTGATAATGACCATTTTTTTAAAGTCATTATATGCCCAAGTTTGTTACTAACGACCTCCTTTTATACCTTGCAGTTTGAAGAAATGACACTTTTCAGGGAACACATCTCTCCATCCACCAGACAATTTTTTTAAAGTCATTATATGCCCAAGTTTGTTACTAACGACCTCCTTTTATACCTTGCAGTTTGAAGAAATGACACTTTTCAGGGAACACATCTCTCCATCCACCAGACTTAGGCATCTCATAGTTGAGACTGAAGAAGGGGGAGAGCAAACACGATTTTTGACTCATGCTCCACTAGTTGGTCGATATGCAAATCAGTGGCCTTCTTTGATAAAGCCATTTCATATGGCGAATTGGACTTCGATGCATACTCATACTTCCAATAATCTACTCAAGTTGTGGTCTCTTCAAGCACCACATCATCATCACACTAACATTGCAACTCCTCTTCCAAGTTTAGGGTGTCGCATAATTCAAGGCCAGATACGATGGGGGAACACAATGATAGTTGAGGGAGAGTATCAACACATTCCAGGGTATTGGGAATGGACCGAGGATATACTTGGTAGAAGCCAAGAGGTACTGGTTACAACCCAAATTTATGATGTTGTTTATGCAGCTCTATTCACTTATGACCGTAACTCAGACATTTTGCAAGCGTTTTGTGAGGCTTGGTGTCCAAAAACCAATACACTTCTTACATCTACCGGAGAATTATCTATTTCTTTATGGGACTTACATATTCTTGGGGGTTTGCCTATTTTGGCTTCTCTTTATGAAGAAATAGTGCCTGAGGCCAAAGAACTTGTGGGTTCTGATGATAAAAGGACGAAGTACATTCCTCGAGTTTGTGAATATTTATTTGCTGCATTTCATCATCTTCGGGGGGTTAATCAAGAAGTATCTTTTGGCAAGTGGATAAACTTTTGGTGTAAGAAGCCTACGAGGTATGAAGCTGTTCCACCGAGGGAGGAAAAAAAATCTTCTCACCCCGAATCGACCCATAATCCTAGTGGGAGCTTACCTCATACAACAAGGTGGTCACATGCTGAAGAAAGGATGTTTTATGGACTTAGAGTGAGAGATGACAAAAGAGATGAAACATATCTTGCTGCTTTCTTGTCTTGTTGGTTATGTGCCTTCGTCCTTCCCAATAAAGAGGGTGAGTTTATACGTCCGGCGACTTTCAAGATGGCAAGCCTAATGGCGTGTGGGAGGAATATCAGTCTTGCAATTCCGGTATTAGCTAGTATTTACAATGGTTTAAATAAGATCTCGTCTTTATCTCAACTTGATCAAATTAAAGTCTACTTCCCCATTCACTATGTTTATGGTTGGCTTGCTCATTACTTCAAGACTCATTATGCGTTTTCCAATGGCCCCTTTATTCCTACTATGGTAATATATTCTGGAGAGGGTGGTGCAAGGTATTTTGATAGCAATGATGCGAGAAAACTCATTCATGGTGGGGAGAATGTGAGTTGGACATCTACTATGTTGGATAAGGCGTACCATTACTTTCATGTGGATAATGATTGTGCACCAGAGTTGGAGTCGACCTATTTCATGAGTATCCGCTTTAACTATCTTCCTCTTCGATGTAGAGATTCATTCATTATTGAACCATATAGTCCACATCGCTTCAGTTGTCAATTCGGACTACCAAAACATCCCTGGTATCATGAAGAATGATATTCGTAGTGCCTCCTTGGACAAGGGTCTTACGTTCTGGCGTATTTGCACTATGAGACGATCTGAATCGCGAGCAACTTTTCCTTCAATCACACCTAATATGGGAAAGTCTTTTGGGTCTGACTATCAGGCTTGGTGGAAGAAAACTAACGGGATATTTCTCGATGATTATTTGCAAGCTTTAGTGGATGTTGCTAGGTCGATTCCCATCGTACATTTAGATGGTTCTGGGGAAGTAAATAATAAGGTCCTTAATGATGGTATGCCTTCTCCTTTGGGTGTTAAGGCACCCTGGAAACGTAAAATGAAGTCTCAATTGCCTTCGGTAGCATAAAAAAGAAAGACACCTACTCAAGCCTCTTATGTTTCCAAGAGGTTGCTTGAAGGTGAGAGTGAAAGTAGTAGCAAGGAAGTCTTTTTTAGGAGATTAAGGGTATTAGATGATACTATACCCCCCGTGGTTGAGTCTTGTGACAATGCAAGTAGTGCTTCAAGAACTATAACAGTCTCTCTCAATAAGGTGTGGTTAAGACATTTGCTCTAATAACTTAGTATATTTTTTATTTATTTATTTATTTTTAACTATTTATCCCTCCACTTTTTTTTTTAAGAGAATAGTGTTGCGACTCCACAACAAGAGGAGTCACAAAATTGTGGTGATTTCATATCTCGTTCAGATTCGATAAAACTACCTTCTGTGACTCGAGTGGAAAAAGGGTCACGTATGTCTCTCGCGATGAGGTTAAAGATGATTTGGGATATGAAGAATGCGAGAGTTCGCCACCCGCTATGTCTGTATTTGATAGGAAGAAAGTCATCCTAGATGCTCAAAAAGATTTTATTTCTGCTCTTTGGAAAGTCATTAAAGGCAAACTTTCAAGGAGTGACATAGATTCTGCTTCTTCTCTTAGAGATGAAATTCAAGTAATTATCAAAGAGATAGACTGCAAGGACGTGGATGTTTCACCCTTGAAAACTTTATTGAACTTTTCTTTGATTTTGCTGTTTCCTATGATCAAGCACGATCAATCCTTCATGATATGGATGTAGAAAGAGTCAGAAAAGAGTTGTTTGTAGCAGTGGGAGAACGTCTTACAAATGCTATGTTTGACGAGCAAGATAAAGTTGAGGAGGCGTCCTCCCTTCGTCAATTGCTGGTGATATGAAGAAGGAGATAAGAGCGCTGTGCAAAAGAGCGCAAGATTTGCAAGTCCTTTTGATAGATGCCGAGGAGAAAGTTGAAGAAGCCAAGATAGCAACCTCATTTGCAACCCAGGAACTTGATGCATGTTTTGACGCAAATTTGAAGAATGATCTAGATAAAAAGAAAGAGCATCTAGAGGCTATGCGTCAAGAGTTGATTAATTACAAACTATGCTTAGATTATATTTTATTTATTTATTTAATTCTTTTAGAGTTTATTGATATGCTAGACATTTTTTTTAGGATAATGTTTTTCTTTTGTTTCATATTATATCCAGCATTATACATGTCTTTACTCACATTCTTCAACTTGCTCTTTATTCTTTGATTGCAAATTTGAATAATCCAAGCTCCATCCATGTTCATGCCAATAATAAAAGTTCACATTCCTTTAAGTTTCTGCATTCAAATATGGCTTGCAAATGTTGCACAAGAATTTGAAGACTTTAACTTGCAGACTTAAAAAATTTGAAGATTTCAACTTGTAAGCTTAAAGATTTTAACTTGCAAACTTGAAGACTTCGAAGGCTTTAATTTGCATACATTGAAGAATTCAGCTTTCAAATTTAGAAAATGTGAAGTCTTCAACTTGCAAACTTGTGTGAATTTAAAGAAACTTCAAGCATGTTATTAAAGAAACTCGTATTTTATAAGGGTTGGCCCCCATCTATTGACCAATCAATACTTCGTACAAGTCTAACATTTGATGACACAAAAGATGAAACCAAAAGTACTTAGAATATGGTTCTTTAATTGTCATGTGACATCAAGTGGGAACATGTGTTTTTTTGACACTCATGCAACTGAACTTAGAATATGATTCTAAGCGCCTACGTACCTCAGCGAAGAGGATCAAGTCACAACGTAGTTCTGGAGGATTGAGTGTTATTTTTTTTTTTTGGTTGTGTCGTACACAATTTATACTCTTGCAGGCCAGGAGTGACATGCGGTTTAGGCTCATACCTTAAGGAGCATCATCTTACTTCAAGGGTAGTACCTCTTTAGGAATTTGGCGTTAATAGGACCGATCCTTAAGCCATCAACATCAATAAGCTTGTAAGCACCATTTGAATATGCTTCTTGTACGACATATGGTCCATCCCACTTTGAGGTAAATTTGCCCTCAGACTTGTACAAAGTAATGACGGGTCTTCTTACTGCGAG
The DNA here is from genome assembly GCA_016801875.1 of Solanum sitiens. Taxonomy (NCBI): domain Eukaryota; kingdom Viridiplantae; phylum Streptophyta; class Magnoliopsida; order Solanales; family Solanaceae; genus Solanum; species Solanum sitiens. The sequence continues at coordinate 3,440,330 of JABWTJ010000069.1, read as the reverse complement.
AACTTGGTCTCCAACTTGGAAACACCTCAAGCGAACCTTTTTATTAAAAGCACGAGATAGACGAGCTTGATAACATTCAAGGTTTTGTTGGGATTCTAGTCTCTTTTCATCAAGTGCTTCTAACTCAGCAAGACGCAGTCGAGCATTGTCTTCTTTAGTGAGCCCTTCTTGGATAGCAAGTCTCAAGGAAGGTATTTGACGCTCAGTGGCAAGACTGCTTTAACTCCAAACGCAAGTGATTATGGTGTTGCTTGAGTTGGAGTGCGGTACGTCATTCTATATGCCCACAAAGCTTCTTTCATTCTTTCATGCCAATCTTGTTTGGACTTGGAGACAACTTTCTTGAGCAGGTTACATAGAGTCTTGTTTAATGCTGCAACAAGACGATTGGTGGCAGCATGATACATAGAAGATTTACGCTGCTTGAAGTCAAAAAGATAAAAAATCTTGTTCATTAACTTGTTATCAAATGGCTTGCCATTGTTAGTTATTATGTAGCGAGGGATAGCAAAGCGATAGATGATATTTACTCGGATAAAATTTGCAACATTCTCCTACTTCACTTCCTTAAGGGCGACAACTTCAGCTCACTTTGAGAAGTAATCTGTTGCAGCCAAGATGTACAAGTGTCCACCAGAAGACTTTGGTAGTGGTCCTACAACATCCAGTCCCCAAGCGTCAAATGGCCACGATGCGATGGTTGGGTGCAATATTTCGGGTGGCTGATGAATGAAATTCGCATGAAATTGACATGCATCGCACCTCCGGGCATAATCTAAGCAATCCTTCACCATGGTTGGCCATTAATACCCCATCCTCTTTATGTGAAAGTGAAGTTTCGGTCCAGATTGATGTGATCCACATACTCCTGAGTGTGATTCTTGCAGAGCTTGAATTGTTTCTTCCTCTCCCAAACATCGTAATAGCACACCCTCAAATGATCGCCTATATAATGTGTCCTTGTAGTAAAGGAAGCGAAGTGCATGACGACGTATGTCAGTCCTTCTTATTGGATTTTCTGGAAGTATCCCATAGCACATGTAGTCAATAATAAATTGTCTACAATCTTCCTTCGCGGTTTCAGCAGTGGCGACGATATGATAAAACTCTTTTTCAATATATTCTTCCTCATTTGACGGTGGTACTATCCATTTTTACAGACATTTACTTGTGTTTGATCAGGAAGTGTTAGCGTTGAAGCTAGAGCAGCCAATGCATCAACTTTCTTATTCTCTGTTCTACGCACATGTTGAAGGGTTACATCTCCAAGCCATTCTATCAACTTTTGAGCATAATAATGATAAGGGCGCAATTCAGGCTTTTTCACCTCATAATTTTCCAAGAGTTGATTAATCACCAATTGAGAGTCACCAAAGACTTGTAAATGTAATTGCTACGATCTTTCTCTAGCTTCTTGTTTAGAATTCTTGGTCCTCTTTTCTGAATTATAAGACCCCTATTTATAGTTTTAGAATAGAGGAGTTGCGATTGGAATAGGACTCCCTTCGTCCAATCAGATTTAAGTGAAATATCATATGGGCTGTATGGAGTGGGCTTTATTTAAATTCATATTTATCTGAATTTAAATAATTAAACCAATTATATTAATCCATAATATTTATCTGGATTAATATATTTATAAATTTAATATACTCTAAATCATTTAATAAATTTACATTTAAATAAATTTTAAATGATTACACTCTTCATTTAATCTATTATCTATATTTATGTCTCGTAACTTATGTAACATTTCAGCCATTTATTTAGGAAATTTACTATCCGCTCTCTTCCTATTTATTGCAAGGAGAATTCATCAACTATAAATAGTGTGGTGTTCCTTTGTGTTGGTAGAGGAGAAAAACAACAACAAGAGAAGTACAAGAAAATATAGAGAGAAAAGATGAGTAATATTTTATTATGTTTATATCGAAATTAGTGTAGTAGTGGAAGAGAGAGTTGAGACAAAGAATAATATTCTAAGTCTTCAACTATATTCACTATATACCAAAGAGAGTATTATATATTGAAGGAAGGTGTTCTTTTTGTGGAGCTTTGGACTTTTCAACTAATCTGAAGTTGCTTGAGTTGTATATGTTATTGGGCTATTGTATCCTGGAGGAGACAAGTCAAGAGTATTACTGCTGGATCGGTGTAGATTATGCCGCAGTGGACTTGAATCTCCTTAAAGAGAGCGAGATATCCGTGCCTCGGCCTAAAGATTTGTTTATACATTTCTGTTTATTTTATTTCAACTGTAATTTATTGTATTTGTGGTATATTACACTAGCACTATCTTCATCATGACCTTGATGCTTACAATAATTGTAATACAAAGGTAGATTATCATATAAAAATCTTGATCAACTTACCAGATATATTTCTTCCACAAACTGCAACCTTATATGATTTGTAAGCTTTTCCATTAGATCAAGTATAACATTAACCCTAGCCGTGCTAGGTCTTGACTTAATTTGAGTACCTTTATCTATAGTTATTGGTTTCCCAATTGCCGATGCAATAGACAACAAAGACTTCTTTGCAAACAAATCTAAAGATAAGTTCGGTAAAGAAATCAAACTTCAGTTAAATGTCATTTCCTTCTTAATATTATATCCAATGGACCATGGAAAACCCCTACATTGGTGCTCCTCTCCATTGTAGAGAATAAAATTAATTGGGTCAAATAAAACTAGTACATAATCTTCATATTGATCAAACCTCAGCAAAATTTATCTTGGATCAAGTATGCCAATTAAACAATCGTCCTTGGTACCAAGATGTTTCGGTAAAATTGACCTTAATACCTTCAAACCTGACGCACCATGTGATAATTTAAATATCCCCGCTTGATGCAATCCTTTTTTGATCATAATGTCTTGTCTTTCCCCCATTGAAAATGTGATAGTAGGTTCTCCATGTATTATTTTGATTGCTTCTAGTTAATTAGGACAGATTTAGGATTTAAAGTATTGAAATTGAAAAGGATGGTGTATGTGGTGGTGGGGTGGACTGGACAACCTCGAAAGGTAGTCCAGTGGTCGTAGCAGCCATGAGACGTGCAACTGCTGCCTAGAAAGGAGAAACCCTGGGTCGATCGTATTTTTTGTCTCACATAACTTATTAAAAGTAGCTTACTGTTAAAAAATTCTAAAAAAAATAATCCCAGGAGGTCAGGTTTTTAGCGTCCAAATCGATAAAATGTCAACTGACTTAAAACAATTGCAAAAATCAACCTTTAGAGGTTGGATTTATTTTTTTTAAAAATGCAAAATCCAAACTCAAGATATTAGTTTTTCTTCTTTTTCTATTTTTTGCAAAAAAAAAAAAACTTCAGAAGCCGAATTTTACAAAAATATAAAATAAAAATCACAATATATAAATTTAAAGATTATTAATAAAAGATAGTCTTAAACCAGCATCAATTATTTTTAGTAATAGAAATGTATTCAATTACAATGAAAATGGGAGTTTGAGCTCCAAATATTGGTGCATATTATATCAATATTTTTTTGAAAAAAAAAATCGACCTCCAAAAGTTACTATTTTCACAAAAGAAAATTGTAAAATATATAATTGAACTTTGAAGTTCGGGTTATTTTTCGACCTTCAATTTGAGGTTGGTTTGTGGTTTCTTTTATATATATATATATATATATATATATATATATATATATATATATATATAAGCGTCAAGTGTTGAAGATCAATTTTGGGTAATGAATTTAATAATTTGATTGATGTTTTTGGAATTTGAATTTTTAAATTATCAGTTACTTGTTTAGATAAAAATGATTGAATTGATAATAAGCAATTAGTGTGTTTTGTAAAAAGTTTAATTCTCATATAATGTCAATATAAACAATCTTTTAGACCACCAAATTACCCAAAGAACATTAACATACCACAAGTAAAGCTCCTTAAATTGTAGAATTTGAAATCTTATTAATAATGAAACATGTCAGCTCATGCTTTTTTCAAGACTAGAAGAAAGGGTTTTCAAAAAGGAATGTATATTTTCAATGTGGAAGAAGCATATTTGAGAATAGAATTTTAAGACAAATTTAGGAAGATGTATTTTAATTTGGAAGGGGCAAATAGTTGAAGATCTAATCTACTATCCCGAAGAGCTATTGTGCAACATGTATTTTAATTTGAGATGCAAATATTGTTATTAACCTGTACTTATAGGGTTAGTCAAAACAGAAACAGAAATAAGATGAAGTAGACAAAAATAAAATAATTCGAGTCCACAGAAATTACTGTGTCTCCTTAAGAAATTTAATCCCCCTCACTGTACCCGAGGTTACGGATTAAAATCTCCCAAGATAAAAGGGATTAATCCTGTTGAAGAAATAGCGGTACCTCAAAGTTCTTTAACTTCAGCGAACTTAAGAACATCAACAAGTCACACAGACTCAGTCGATCAACACTTTGGTTTTGAGAGAAAATATATGCAGAGAAGGAAAAAATTTCAGTGTTTGAAAAAATGAAAAATGACTTCCTTTTATAGCCATTTTCAGCAAGAAACGTGTCTGTTCAGAGAAATTTGTTCAGACCCATTTTATCCAGAAAGTTGCGTCTTTAGGAAAAAATAACAACTTTGGAAAATTTGTGTGCTGGGAAAGTAACGGCTTTTCGAAAAGTAACGACTTTTTGAAACGCTACCGTTACACGTGAATTAATTCTGTTAATTAACTAATTAACTAACGTCCTGAATTAATTTATAAGAGATAGGATTAACAGGATTTATTTGATTAACAAAAATCGATCAAATAAATTTTGTCCAAAAAATTTATTAATCAATCACATCGTTTGCCAAATCCGAAGCCGAAGCCGAGGCCGAGCGAGCGACGACGGCGGCGCGATGGGGCACCTTCTTCTTAGCTCTTTAAGAAGTAAAAGAAGTGTTTCCTTATATAAGGACAACAATTTCCCTTCTTTTGCCGATATGGGAGAAATGACTTTTCATTTTCCCTCCAAATTATTTCCATCACTTTTCCATATTCTCTCTTTTCTTTTCCCATTCATACTTTCCTAAACCCAACAATCCCCCACATGAATGGGGAATGACTATTGTTAAAACATATGCATGAAAAACTTGTGTGTCTTGTAAGTAAGGGTTAATCACATCTGGATAAGTAGGTTTCCCTTTTAACTTTCCGTAGTGAACATATATCGGATATACTCGGTCAATCGGTAGATTTGATATCTTTGAACCGTCGAGCTTTGGTGTATACCTAGACAACATAAGTCACACAATAAACCCTTGAACTGTTCTTAGTTCTCATTGTTTTGTTCGTTTTAGCTATGAACACATTTCTGATAGTAAGTGCTTAGAGAACTGGCCTTATCGGATTCTCCTTGAAGCGGCTTATACTTCACACTCACATAGGTGATTTCTAAATATGTTATCCCATAGATACACCATTTGATATACTCTGTATCAAACTTAGAAACCATTAAAAAGTCCTTATGCCTTTATCCTGGTTACTGAACATTGCTCATCATGAGAATGGACCATAAAATAATTTTTGACAATTTTGATCCGTCATCAATGACTTTGTTTTATCTCCTTGAACCTAGATCTTGGAATCTCCAGTATTCTAGGTAGAGTTACCGCCACGATGACTTGTTCTTAGTCATAGTACCATTTCCGTCGATGATTTCTCAACTCCCTCTCTAGTTAGGCCTTTTGTAAGTGGATCCGACACATTATCCTTTGACTTCACATAGTCAATTGTGATAATTCCACTAGAGTAGTTGTCTCACAGAGTTATGTCTTCGTCTTATGTGCCGAGACTTGCCATTATACATAACACTTCCAGCCCTTCCTATTGCAACTTGGCTATCAAAGTGTATGCATATAGGGGCCATTGGTTTGGGCCAAAACAGAATATCTTCTAAGAAATTCCGGAGCCATTCAGCTTCTTCACCTGCCTTGTCTAAGGCGATGAATTCAGACTCCATTGTAGAGCGAGCTATACATGTTTGTTTGGATGATTTCCAAGATATTGCTCCTCTACCAATAGTAAAAACGTATCCACTTGTGAATTTTGTTACAGTTGAGCCAGTAATCCTATTTGCATCACTATATCCTTCAAGAACTGTTGGATATTTGTTGTAATGCAAAACATAATTTTGAGTGTCATCTAAGTATCCCAAAACTCTCTTCATTGCCAACCAATGATTTTGATTGAGATTATTTGTGTATCGACTCAGTTTACTAATAGCACAAGCTATGTCTGGTCGTGTACAATTCATGATATACATCAAACTTCCCAATACTCTGGCATAGTCCAATTGAGACTGACTTTCACCTTTATTCTTTGCAAGATGAAGATTCACATAAATTGGAGTCTTTGCTCTTTTGAAATTCAAATATTTGAATTTTTCAAGTACCTTTTGGATATAATGAGTTTGAGACAATGGTAGACCGTTAGGAGTTTTGAGAATTTTAATTCCCAATATTACATCAGCAACTCCTAGATCTTTCATATCAAACTTACTAGTGAGCATACGCTTAGTAGCTTTTATATTGGCAATGTCCTTGCTCATCATCAGCATGTCATCAACATATAGGCATACATGACTTCCTGATTGAAGTATCTTTAATGTTAACACATTTATCTCATTCATTGATCTTAAATCCATTTGACAACATGGTTTGATCAAACTTTGCATGTCATTGCTTCGGTGCTTGTTTTAGTCCATAAAGTGACTTAATAAGTTTGCACACTTTCTTTTCTTTACCAGGAACTACAAAATCCTCAGATTGTTCCATGTAAATTTCTTCTTCCAGCCAATTAAGAAGGCGGTTTTCACATCCATTTGATGGGTTTCAAGACCGTATACTGTAGCTAGGGCAATTAACATCCAAATTGATGTAATCCTAGTCACTGGCGAGTATGTGTCAAAATAATCAAGACCTTCTTTTTATCTAAAGCCTTTGACAACAAGTTTTTCTTTATATTTGTAAATAGTTCCATCATCTTTCATCTTCCTTTTAAAGATCCATTTTGAACCCACGGGTTTGTTTCCTGGAGGAAGATCAACCAACTCCCAAGTATGATTGCTTAGGATTGATTCAATTTCACTATTGACAGCCTCCTTCCAATAAGTTGAGTCGCTAGACAAAATTGCTTCCTTGAATGTTTGAGGCTCACTTTCAAGAAGGAATGTTACATAATCAGATCCAAATGAAGTAGTTGTTCTTTGACGTTTACTGTGCCTTGGACTATCTTCATTGGTTTCATGCTCTTTTGGTTCTTCTCGGGGTTGTTTAGACCCCCCACTAGATGACTCAAGTCTAGTTTTATACGGATAGATATGTTCAAAAAATTCAGCACTATCTGGTTCCATTACCGTATTGTCATGAATATCCGAATGTTCGGACTTATGAACCAAAAATCGACATGCCTTACTGTTTGTGGCATGTCCAATGAATATAGAATCCACAGTCTTAGGCCTTATTTTTACCCTCTTAGGTATAGGAACTTGAACTTTGGCTAGACACCCCCACACTTTGAAATATTTCAAGTTGGGTTTTCTACCTTTCCATTTCTCATATGGAATAACATGTGTCTTTGAGTGAGTCACTCTATTGAGTATTAGATTTGCTGTAAGAATAGCTTCCCCCACAAGTTTTGTGGTAAACCTGAACTTATAAGTAATGCAGTCATCATTTCTTTTAAAGTTCGGTTTTTCCTTTTTGCAATCCCATTCGATTGAGGAGTGTACGGAGTAGTAGTTTGATGGATTATTCCATTATCTAAACATATTTCTTGAAATGGAGATTCGAATTCTCCTCCTCTATCACTTCTGATCAATTTGATTTCTTATCCAACTGATTTTCAACTTCAGTTTATATTGCGTAAATGCATCTATTGCTTCATCCTTACCATTTAGCAAATAGACATAACAATATCTAGTGCAATCGTCAATAAAAGTTATGAAATATTTTTTCCCACCACGTGATGGTGTTAACTTCATGTCACAAATATCAGTGTGAATCAGTTCTAAAGGATTTGTATTCCTATCAACAGATTTATAAGGATGCTTAGCATACTTAGATTCAACGCAAATTTGACATTTTGATTTATTGTACTCAAATTTTGGCAAAACATTTAAGTTAATCAGTTTTCGCAAGATTTTGTTATTAATGTGTCCCAAACGTTCATGCCATAAATATTTAGACTCAAGCAAGTAAGAAGAAGCAGAATCTTTATTCATATCAACTGCAATTACATTGAGTTTGAAAAGGACATCACTGAGGTAGCCTTTTCCTACATACATATCATTCTTACTTACTACTACTTTATCAGAAACAAATACACATTTGAATCCATTTTTAGTTAGAACTGGAATTGAAACTAAATTCTTTCTCAATTCTGGAACATACGAGACCCTGTTCAAAGTCACCACCTTGCCTGATGTCATCTTTAATAGGATCTTGCCAGTTCCTTCCACCTTTGCAACAATGGAGTTTACCATAAACAACTTCTCATCTGTAGGTGCTGGAATATATGCTTTGTTGGCACAAACATGACATGAGGCACCAGAATCTATCCACCATTCTCTTGGATTTTCAACCAAGTTACATTCTGAAAGCATTGCACAGAGATCGTCCATTTCTCCTTTGGATTCAGTCAAGTTTGCTTGATCCTTCTTTTTCTTGTCCTTCTTAGGACCTCGACATTTAGTAGCCCTATGACCACGTTTACCACAATTGAAGCAGCTTCCATTGAATTTTTTCTTAGGAGTATTGCTTTTTGGACCAGATGTTTTCTTTCTTTTCTTTAATTTTGTGGGATCTTCTTCAATAATATGTACTCCAGATATTGCTGAGTTACCACGACCTCTTTTCTGCAGCCTTATTATCCTCTTCGGTTCTCTACCTTACTATGAGATCTTCAACAGTCATCTCATTGTGTTTATGTTTCAAGTAGTTTTTGAAGTCCTTCCACAACAGAGGTAACTTCTCAATAATGGCAGCCACTTAAAAGACATCATTCTCAATCAATCCTACATTAAAGATTATGTGAGTATTAAGGAAAAACTTAATATGTCTAACATAGGAATTAAGTAAATTTATACCTTCAGCAAGGAGATCATTTATTATGACCTGCAGTTCTTTAACTTTGATGACGACGGTCTTACTGTCTATCATCTTATAGTCTAGAAACTTTGCCACAATGAACTTCTTCATTCCGGAATCCTTTGTTTTGTACTTCTTTTCTAAAGTATCCCAGAGTTCTTTTGAGCTTATGACATTGTTGTACACATTGTACATATCATGTTGCAGGTCACTCAGAATATAATTTTTACACAAAAAATCTGAGTGTGTCCATGCTTCTGTTACCAAGAATCGTTCTTCGGGCGGAGTATCATCCGACATAACAGGAACATTCTCATTAATGAACCTCTGCAGACTCAACTTAGTGAGATAAAAGAACATTTTCTGCTGTCATCTCTTAAAGTCGACTCCAGAAAACTTTGCAGGTTTCTCAGCCGGCGCTAAGGCAGTAGTTGAACGATTGTGTGCAACCGATGTTGTTGCAGCACTTACTGTTCCAGCATTCACTTGACTTGAATTAGTCATTTTTTCAGTCATAAATGGCGGATAATTTTAGTATTTGAAATACTAACAGTAAAGAACAAATCTTTACATAGACTGTTTTTGATTTAACGATAAAGTTTTTATGTTCTTTTAATCGTTAATCGAATGAATTTTAAAAATTCAAGCAGAGTAGAAAACCATAAAGGTTTTAATCTCCAGAAACCTCAAAGAAAGAAACTTATTAAATTTCTTAAGATTGCTATTAACTTGTACTTATAAGGTTAGTCAAAACAGAAACAGAAATAAGATGAAGTAGACAGAAAATAAAATAACCCGAGTCCACAGAAACTATTGTTTCTCCTTAAGAAATTTAATCCCCTCACTGTACCCGATGTTATGGATTAATTTCTTCCAAGATAAAATGGATTAATCCTGTTAAAGAAATATCGGTACCTCAAACTTCTTTAACTTCAACGAACTTAAGAACAGCAACAAGTCCATAGACTCAGTCGATCGACACTATGGTTTTGAGAGAAAATATATGCAGATAAGGAAAAAATTTCAGTGTTTGAAAAAAATGAAAAATGACTTCCTTTTATAGCCATTTTTCAGCAAGAAACGTGTCTGTTCGGAGAAATTTGTTCAGACCCGTTTTATCCAGAAAGTTGTGTTTTTTTGGGAAAAATAACAACTTTTCGGAAAATGTGTCTGTTGGGAAAGTAACGAATTTTTAGAACGTTACCAGTACACGCGAATTAATTCTGTTAATTAACTAATTAACTAACGTCCTGAATTAATTTATAAGAGATAAGATTAACAAGATTTATTTGATTAACAAAAATTGATTAAATAATTTTTTTCCAAAATATTTGTCAATCAATCACATCATTTGTCGAGGCCGAGCAAGCGAGCGACGATGACGGCGTGAGGGGGCACCTTCTTCTTAGCTCTTTAAGAAGTAAAGGAAGTGTTTCCTTATATAAGGACAACAATTTCCTTTTCTTTTGCCGATATGGGAGAAATGACTTTTCATTGCACTTTGCATATGACTTTTCATTTTTCCTCCAAATTGCTTCCCTCACTTTTCCATATTCTCTTTTTTTTTTCCATTCACACTTTGCTAAACCCAACAAGTATGAATAAAAGCATGTAAAGTTGTTGTTATGATCTAATCTACCAGATCATGCGAGCACCTACTCTAACACCTAAGTAGGAGAACCATTAGTCCCTAACTGATTTCATCATGCAGAGAAATTAAGAAGATGAGAGATAAAACAGAAAGTTCATAAAGTTTACACGATACTGAGATAAACAAAATCAAGATTGAATTTCTAGAATAATTAACATCCTAGGAATCTAGTCTAAACAGTACAAGAGCTACTAAAAATACATCATGTAAACATAATAATATCATGACACAACTCTTACCATAAGGAACGAAAGTAAAAGTTGTTGGAGATCGTCTTCCTCTTATCCTATGAAACATACTGACCCTTTGCAAGACTATGCCAAGTTGCATGAAAAGAGTAGTATCAGTACAAGTAACACGTAATGGTAGGCATCATCAGACAACCTGATACCCACCACCTAATATAAAGAAATCAACAAGAAGAAACACGATAGAAGGAAAATACCCTAGCTAACCTTTGCACCCACACTCTGTCAACCTTCTTTGTGTTAACCACAACTAGGAAGCAACACAATGCATGCCTTCTATTTGCATCGCTACCAACTCTAATTTAGATTAAGGCCTCTAACCTTTCTATCACTCATAGAGAAGTTTCTGAAACACACCTCACCCCCAACCCTTCCAACCAACTTACTACATGCCTATGATTCTCCACCACAAATTAATTTCGGCCCTTGACCATATAGTATACCATTACAAGGCTCGCTAACCACTCTGGAAGGAACCCCCTTCCCAAGATAGATCCTAGTCATTCATCACCATTTCCACTACTTTACCTTTTATTCTCACACCTCCTCATATCTGGGATACAAAACACATTTAACAACCACAATTACTATCCTCCTAACTTCGTTACTAGACACAATAAAAGTTCAACAACAGGGACCGCACTTACTATTCTCCCAACTTCATGTTCGGAGGCTTCAACATGAAATCTCCAGTCGACTTACAATATATTAGGCGTCGGGAATGAGTTATCAACTACTAAATAAAGAAAACCTAGCCTACCTGAGCACCAAGCAGCTGTATGAGGATTATAGAACGACTCCTGACTTTCGGACAATGAAACAATGGAGTCAGGCCTGGAATTCGTGGGTTTTAACCTTTCTTGCTTTATATTTCTCCTCCCCCTCTTCTCCAAGCCTAGATCAACCTTTTGAGGGCTTTTAGGGTGACCATCATATATTTTTGCACTCAAGGGAGAAGGTAAAAAATAGGAATCTTCGTCTTACAATTTTGTTCGCGACGATCTCGTCATAGTGGCTCCCATCCCGCTGTGACGGTGCTACTATGGCAGAATTATTCCTGCTATGATGGGAAGCTACAGGCCCAGACAACTTAGTTTCATGAAATACGGTTAGAATCGTTACAGTTGTGTTTTAACTTAATTTTTATCACCTACTAATATTAAAGGGTAAATGTAACACTTCAAAAATCCAAAACCTGTCGTAAAGCCTAGCATAGGTGTCATTAAGTCTAAACACTGTTTTTAAGGTCATTTCAATGAATATAGGTCATTTAGGAAGTTTATAAACCAAAACGTCCATGACGTTCGAAAGTTGGTTCAAAGAGGTACTAGCGTGCCTTAGCCTATTTGACTAGTTTTTAAGAGTCGGAAATTAATGAAATTTAGTGAAAATGTGTGTGCACGTGTGAAAGATGTTTCATGATCGAAACGTCCGGGTAAGAATCCCCAAGGACCAACCAAGGGCCCTTGAGGAGGACCATTGCAGGTTGGAGGCAACACTGCCTGGGCAGTGTGCATCGACGAGGGGCAAACGACGGTCCGTGTGTGGAATGACAGGGCGTCAATGCCAACCGTCGTCCCACACTTAGCCAAAATGGGGAAGCCATCGCCTGCACAAGTCTCTGACCGAGTCGACGGATGTGCAGGACGTAGGGGGCCAAGTCGTCGACTCAGAGACGGCCCGTCGATGGGGTTCCGTCTCTGAGGGTCATGTTTTTCCTGTACGTTTTTAAATTGATTCATTTAATTAGTTAAGGGGTTAGGTGGTTAATTAGGGGATTAAGGGGTTCTAATTAAGTTAGTTAACCTCCCATATAAAGTCCCCAACCCCATTAAACTAATTAGAACTCTTAAAAAATTCCTCTACCTTCTCTCTTCTTTCTCTCTCTATTGGAAGACTTCATTGAAGACTAAGTCAAGGAAGGGTTTTGGGGGCTGTAAAGGGGCGATTTCATCTCCATATCTTCACCAAAACGTTAAGGTATGGGATCTCTTCACCTTTGAGACTTCTTTCCTCAAAGGGTTCATTCAAAGTGTTTACAAAACTAGAGTTTTCAAATGGTTTTCATCCAATTTCGAATTTGAAGTTATGAATTGAGTTGTTGATGTTTTCTTTAGGTTATATTTAATAGATTAACATGTATTTTAACTTGATTATGGTAATTGTTGGCTATCTTGCCTAAATTGAAGAACATGATCCTAAGTCCCTAACCCTAGGTTCTGATCTTGACTTATATTGTATAATGTTCATTCAATTAACTTGGTTATGGGTTGAATTACTACTAGATGATGTTGTTATGCTAATTATGAATGAATTAGGATGATGTATAGTCTTTCATGCTAGCTCTTGGTAAGTGATCTAGGGTATGATGAATTTACTTAATCTTAAGCTTTGATCTATTATCGAATTGTGATGTAATGATTCTTCTAGCCTTGTGGTTATATTTGTTATTGAATTATGGTGATTTGATGACCTAATTGAGTTGAACTAAGGGTTGATGTGTTACACCCTCAAAATAAGCTAGGTTAAGCTAGATCCTAACATTTGTGTCATGATGTTTTAAAGTCATAAAATGGTTAATAATAGTGTTATTAGATAGTATATAAAGTTTGGAAGTGTTTGGAGGTCAAACGTCCAAGAACATCCAAGACGTTCGGAAACTAGTCGAAGTTAAACTAGTGTGTCGTACTGTTTTGTAGTGATGTTTTGGGGGATGGTTTGAAGGTGAAATTCAGTAGCGAGAGTTCATACGCGTATCTTGACATACAAAGGGTCGAAACGTCCGGAAATGACGCCTTGGGGACCATCAAAAGGGTCCCTGAGGAGGACCCAAACATGGGCCAGCGAAGCTGCCAAACAGCCAAGATTTGGCATGCTGCTGCGCGACGCGCAACTAACACGCAATAGGAAAAAACTTTGCCTTGCAACACGGGTCTGTCACTAACCATCTCACCAAGAATTTTTGAAAAATAAGATTTGGAAGTGTCTCCGCGACGCGCAGTAAAGTCCCAGATTTTATTGCGCCGTTTTTAAGTCAAATTTGAGTTGGTTAAATTGTCCAATAAATGTAGGGGTCTTTTGGGTAATTTAGGGGGATATTATGGACGGTTATTAGACCTATTTAAGCCCTTAACCTCACGAATTAAAGCAAAACCTTCAACTCAAAACAAAATCTCTCCATTCACTCTTTCCAAAACTCATTGTTGAAGCTTTGAAGCTCCAAAGAAGAAGATAGGTTTCTCAAGTTTTTCTTCATCAATCTTGTGGGTTTTTCATCACAATTAAGGTATGGTTATTCATCCTTGAAATCTCTTTCTTCAAGGAGTCAATTCCAATGATTTTCAAAGATGATCAAAAACAAGAATTCTCCAATTTTGTGATATAGCCATGGGTTCTTGCATAAATGGTTTTGAATCAATGTTTTAGAATTTAATTGATGTTAATGCAATGTTTTAAAGCTATAATTCTTATGAACCCATGCAATTCTTATTTTGACTATTTTATGGGTTAAGTGATCTTGTCTCAATGCTTATGAATTATAGTGTAGTTTTCTATGTGTTATCTAATGATTCAATTGATGTCTAATTGGTCTTAGATTGTTAAATCTATGTTGAATTCACCTAGTTTCATCTAGTATTATGATTTATACTTTGAATTGATGTTCATGGACATGGGTAAGGGCCTTATGGTATTGAATTGGATGATTTAGACATGGATTGAAGTGGTGAGAATGGATTGGTGGTACGCTGCCCTAATTATCTTTATTCTATGTTAATTAGACTTCAATTATGTTGTGATTGGTATGGTCCACCTATGGTGGTGGTGTTATGTGCTTTACTTGCAGTTGATGTGGCCTTGTCGGCGTTATTTTAAGTATATTGATGATCATGGCCTTGTCGACACTACTTGAAGTATAATGATGATGTGTGTAGTTGGTTATGTGAAGTATGATCATATCTACCTATATGTGAAGTAATGTGAAAGTATGTGTTATTCTATTGATGTTAGGTGATCATGTTAGACTAGTGACTATGTGCTCATGTGTTTAGTCTTAGAGTTGATGCATGATTGTTCCTACTTGGCTATATGAGTCTATGATGGTTATAGTGATGATGTTATAGTAATGTATAGGATGACATAAAGATGACAAGGGTCATTCTTAAGTGTTTTAAAGAATGATATGTTATATATAATAAAGTAAAGTATGTTGTGTCTTGTTTTGGTAGACTTGTGTCCCTTACTTGATACATGTATATGATGAATATTAACATCTTGACTTAGTAGGCTTATGCACCTTTGTCTTGTATGTGTATGGATGAATGTTGAATGAAAGTCTAGGATCGGTAGACCTAAGATGGTGCCCTTCTAAGCATGACTAATATGTGGAATCTTCTATATAGAGAGACGGTTAAGAATGAGCTATCCTTATAGACCATTGAATGGCAGCCCTAGTGGACCTATCTTTGGTAGGTGCATTATGACTAGGTAATGACTAAGAGATGGTACCTTTTCATATGCCCCTTTATGTTGAATTTACTCTATGACAACAAAGGCTAGCACCGAGTGAATATGTTATGGTTTGTAGCTCAACTTAAGAAGAAGACTAGAGTACAATGTATCTCTACTTGAGAATGAGACTAGACTACAAAAAAGACCTTGATATTCCTTAACCATGTGCCTACATGGGATGTGTCCTAGTTCTACCCTTGGCAAGTAGAACACCCTCCATCGGAGTAGGTTTATGACTCCGGATTCCATGCCTATCTAGTATGGTCTATGTCCGTTATTGCATATTCTCATCTTGTGGGATACATGCTAGTGTTGGATAATTACTAGGAAGTTTAGGTAGTGGAATGGGACGCTATCTAGACATTGCACGACTAGACTTTGAAGATGTTAGTATGTGAGTCCCGAGGTCTGTCCAAGACCATTATGTGAAGTCTTTAATGAATGAAATGTCTTCTAAATGACTTAATGAACGTAATGACTTTAGTAAGGGAATGTTAATGAAAAGTATGTATCTAGAGTAGCGATGAGGATTGCTTAGGTAGGCTTGAAGAGGGTGTATGGGCGGTTTCTTCATGTCTTACTTAGGTGAGTCTTAGAGTAATTCTATGTAGGGAGTTTAACAAATAAAAGTGAGAATGATCTTATCTTAGGAAGTCTTAAGGATCATTTAGTTGTGCTTAGAGAGGGTGTATGGGCGGTCTCTCTTCGTCCCACTTAAGTGAGTCTTAGGATAACCTTTGGTGAGAGGGATGCAAGATAAAAGATGTCACTGTGAAGATGAACTTAGTTCACTGTAACATTCTTTAATATTTGATAAAATGCTTACGTGATATCTTATATGTTTCTAAGGTGTTAAATGTTGTTCTTATACTTATACTATGATGTTTTAATAAAAAAGAGCATGTTTTATACAAATGTCCGTTTATCATGATTTTATGCATTACGCCATACTTAGTACAAGTGTTTGTACTAATTCCATACATTTTGTGTATCTCAAAAGGTATAGGTGGCGTTTGAGAGGAGTGTCGAAGTTGAAGCTTGGATTAGTGTTCATTCAAGTAAAGAGTTGGTATGTCCTCACTAGATTCGAGGAAATATTGATGTTTAGATTTCCTTATTGAAAGTATTGTAATAGACTTAGCTATTTTATATATGTTGAAGTATGGGCCGTGTTCCAATATATTCGTATGTCTAAGATGGCGACTTTGAGACTAGACTTTCATTATGTTTTTCTATAAAAGAGATGTTTTGAAGTATTATTATTTCGTGTGAAAAGTTTTAATTCCGCACTACTTTTCATACATGTATGCAATGAATGGTACGAAAGGGGTTATCTTAGACCTCGAGAGGTTGACGACGCCGTGCCGCGATTCGGGAATGCCCTAACTTCTAGGGGTACTCTCGGGTCATGACATGATGGTAAGACCTTGATGATGAATTGAGAAGGAGACTTGGTAAGTCTTGTGATCCCTATACTTTGCTTCAATTATGTTTAATTGTGATTTAAGTCATGATGATTGTGTTGGAGTATGCCTTGTTTAGGATTGATAGGGTGGTATGATGTTGAATTGAAATGTCTTGCTTATGGTTGTGAGGTTGATTAAGGTGTAAAGTTATAAGGATGATGGTGATTACCAATGTTCCTTATTATAAAAGAATGTATAATGTGTCAACCTTACTTATATGAATTGTGATGAAAGGATTATACTCATGCAATTCCTATTGAGCTATTATGATGATGATTATACAAGGGCTAGACCCTATGACCTAAACTAAGCTATGATTGATAAATAAAGATTTAAGACATTTCAAAAAGGACTCTAGCTTAGCACCGAGTGAATTAGAAAGAGGAGTATCCCTTCCCACATAGGGAAGGTAGGATCACTAATGTACTCTTGATATTGGAGACTATAATGCATGCAGCATAAAGAGGGTCCCAATTATGTCTCCTAGTTCTTGAACTATGTTGCCTCCATAACAATACTATCTAGTGGATCCACGTAGTTGCTATGCTCATGTTTTGGGTACTACTTTGGCAAGTAGTCCGCCTTCTTTCGACGTAGGGTTACATGACACCGGATTCCACTTAGCTCATGTGGTCTATGTCGGTTAAGGCAAGTGTTCCCTAAACTAAAAATGAAGTAAAGATGTATAAACTAACTAAAGTGATTTGAGTGGTTGGACTTAGCTTAGGTAGGGGTATGGGACTCTACCTATGCCTTGCACTAGTTTGCCTTGATGGAAACTTTAGGAGGTTAATACTATGTATGTATATAATGATAAATGTAAATGATCTTATATGATGATTATGATACTTATAAACATGTAATTGGTTTTTATTGCTAAAGTATGAACTTATGTGTACTTGAAAGCTATGTTATGTGAAGCGGGTTACTATTTATGGTTCTTCTTGGGTTACTTGATTGAGTAAGCTTATGGGGCTTTCCTTGGTCATTGCACTTGTTGACTTTATGAGGATTTATGATTAGTTGTCTTGCTTTGCTATTTACATGATGAACTCTTATTCATGCTTGTGATGTTATTACTTGGTGATAGAGTTATATGAGATTATGGGTTCAAGTATGTTGATATGCAGATAGCTTGCTTTGACTTGTTGAACATGTATAAATGATTGGTATAGTTTGTTGATTGTGCATAAGTCTTTAAAGAGGTAAAATGACATGATTTAACTAAATGTCCCTTTTTAGCATGTTTTATTGTTATATATGCATATGGTCTCATACTTAGTACATGTGGCGTACTAACCCCATTTTCTCCCTTTTTCCCAAACATTTTAGGTTCCGATTGTTGAGGTTTCGTTCGAGGCGACTTAAAGGAGACTTGGATATTCCTATCATCCAAGTGGGTAGGTCCTCATTTCCCGAGGGCGATGCCAATATTCTAGTTATGGATTAGCTTAGTTTTAAGACACTTATGTTTACTCTATCTTTCATTTGAGGACAAGTTGTATAAGCCTATATGTGGCTTTCTTATATTGTTGTAGGGCTATCCCCAATTTTCTATTGTCATTGTAGATGGTTATGAGATGAGATGGATTTTATGACTCTATTCTATCTTATATATGTATGTGAAATAAAAGTAGAAGACTAAGTAATCTTCTTATACGAAAGGTCTATGTATACTTGATATTAATATTATTACGTGTATGTAGAGGTCTATGTAAACCTCCAATTAGATATAGTTAAAAGTTTTAATTTTTCCGCATATTTTAGCCTATGAATGTTATGATGAATGCTATGAGGCTAGTCTTAGTCCTCAAAGAGTACGACGACGCCGGTTACGTCTAGGCGGTGCTCCCCGGATGTGACAAACTTGGTATAAGAGCATGAGGTTAAATATCCTTGATAATGATGTCTCTCTCAACCACGTCTATGTAGATTCGTACTCATAATTGTGAACCGCGCCACACTTATGAATAGGAATCTATGTGATGCTTAGGAATCTCTCTTTCTTAGAAATCCAATGTCGTGCCTCTAGAGTAACTATTATGTGCGTTCACCTAAACCTTGTATTTTGGTTATAGGCAATGAATACTCGGAGGAATGCGGCTCGGAGGCTTGAGGAAGAGGTTGCTAATGCGGGAGCTCCTCCCCGTGGTGATCAAGATCCTCCTCTTGAAGAAGAAGTTAATGTTGAACAAGTTCCAGCCAATTCTCCACCTTTGATGGATGGTTAAATAAGGGCTGCCTTTCTCCAAATGGCCCAAGTTATTACTACTCAAGCTCAAGCCGCTACTATTCAAGTCCAAGCTATGACGGCCCAAGCTAATCGGGTGGTAGTACCCCGAGCCAATCAACAAGTCTCTACCATGGCAACCTGTCTAAGGGACTTCACTCGGATGAATCCTCCTACTTTCTATGGATCTAAGGCGGATAAATACCCCCAAGAGTTCATCGATGAAGTTTATAAGATACTCTTTGCCATGGGGTTAAGCACTAGTGAGAAGGCCGAGTTAGCCACATATCAACTCAAAGAACTGGCTCAAACTTGGTATGTTCAATGTAGGGACAATAGGCCTCTTCGGGGTGGACCGGTGACTTAGGAGATTTTCAAGAAGGCATTTCTTGATCGGTTCTTTCCTAGGGAGATGAGGGAAGCTAAAGTGGTGCAATTCATCAACCCTCGTCAAGGAGGTATGAGTGTTCTTGAGTACTCCATGAAATTTACTCAATTGTCAAAATATGCTCCTTCTTTGGTTTTCGTTCCTAGAGATGAAATGAGTCGCTTTGTGACGGGGGTGTCGGAAGACTTGAAAGAAGAGTGTCATTCGGCTATGCTACATGACAACATGAACATTTCCCGTCTTATGGTGCATGCTAGACAAGTGGCGAAGGCAAGGGCTAGGAGGAAGAGTAAAGATGCTAAGAGGGCAAGATCCTTTGAAGGTGGTTCTTCAAAGAATAGGCTTGAGATTCAAGACAAACCTAAGTTCAAGAAGAGGTTCTCTAATCAAGTTCCATCTAAGTTCCCAAAGTCTAGGGATGATAGTGTGTCTAACCCTAAGTCTCAAAAGGGAGGGAGTACTAGTTCACCAACTAGAAAGCCAACTTGTGCAAAGTGTGGTAAGAAACTGTCACGACCGGAATCTAGACCCCAGACGAGACCGGCGTCGTTGACTTCTCAGAGGTCACAGACAAGCCTACATACGTCATCATTACTTCACCTAGATTAACTTTAGCGGAAAATTTGAACTTTTTGTTTAATTAGACTTTATAGTGAGAAACATCGAGTTCGTATAAGACTATCTACATAAACTCATAAGCGTTCACAACAACCATCTAATATCAAGATAATCAGATGAAAGACATAGTCATATCTGAATAAAAATATAAAGTTGCCAAAATGGCACCAATACAATACTGGAAACAACTGGGAAAGAAACACTAGTGGAACATACTCCACTAGCTAATGTCTACGTCTAATGCTAGAATAAAATAGTAAGCATCCTCGAAGCATGAGGGCCTACCAAATCCGGATGAAAGCTCTACGTCAGGATAACGTCAACGTCGACTCGTAAGCTCTAGCGTCCAGCTGCACCTGCACCTAAAAGTAGAGAGTTATAGGGTTAGTACACACTTGTACTAAGTATGGGTATTTGCAAGCACACACCAAGGACATACAAGATTAAGAAGATCTCTGTCCTAACGATATCATTTATGGAAAGTCAAGTCAGTGGACTTGCCAAAATCGGATTAGGAAAGTCATGCTATGAGAGTAACATGCATCATCATACGTATCATACTGCACACAGCACATAACATATTACATATAGCACATAACATATTGCATATAGCACATAACATATTGCATATCATTCGTTCATATGCCATGAGACCTTGGAATCATGGACTTGACATTAAGACTTCCCAAAATAAGGGCTCAACATATGGGACCTCAACTAGGGAGCTTTCTTTAGCAAACACAGAGTCTGCTTCATGCATTCATACGTACTTCATTTTCATTCGTTTGTAAGCTAGTGTAAACACCAGCCATACCTAGGATGTAGTTTAAGACTTTCATCGGGTTCGCTGTGCAATGAACAAGAATGAACTAGTGTCATTACTTAAGTCTAGCTCACCTCTTGATTATCCTATCCTGACACATTTGATATCGTTCATTTCATTATGTGCATTACTTGAGGGTGGCCTCATTCTTCTTTGGGAACTTTAACCTTAACCGACATAGATCATGTGAGCATCATGAAATCCCGTGTTTAACCCCACAGCGAAAAGAGGTGGAATCACCGGCCAAAGTGAACCAAAACATGCTAGCGTATATAGGGACTCGAACCCTGCTAGAACCTTATAGTGGCAGTATATGTTCAAAGACTAGGAGATATAAGGGGACCATACCCGTCAGGACGGACAGTCTCATCTCATGAGAATTACATGAACCTCTGCCTTCCTGAAAGAAGGAATCGCAACGCATAGCTAGCCTATCGGTGCTCAGTATAAAGTTCCATTACATTCATCTCACACATCATAGAAGTTGGCTTCTAGCATGAGGGAATCATAGATCATTAGATGATTTCTCATCTCTTAATTAGTATTAAGTATGCATTAACTTCAATACTTTCATTAGAGTGTTCATAGACTGGTCTCTTCATTAACTTCATACTCTCATAGGTGAGTACGTTTTGGTAACATTTAATTAGGCTCATTTGAGACTTCTCTCACCTTTCGCATTAGCCTCTTATCATGTTGTCACCACATTCTTTAATGTTAGCACATTTACTCTTCATAATTACTCACCACTTTACGTGAATGTTCATTTCATCGTATGCCAATGCACTTGGCTCCTTAGTGTGTGTCACACTCTTACTTGACCCCTCTGGGGTTTCATTGTCTCATCACATAACATCTTAGGTTCAATTATTTTTAAATGTATGCTAGACTTATGAGTCCACACATACAAGCCATGGGGCTTCATTCGTAGTATGTCTAAGTGATTCATATTTACCCAAGATTATGTGGTACAAGATTTATGCATCTTGTATGTATGCCAAGATCTCGATTTCGATCCATATAGGCAGCATTCATTTAAATATTTATTCACGTACGACTTATGTGTCAATACGGAATTGGGCAAGGGAACCCGATTTTGAATCCCTTGGATAACACTTACATTTTTTTTTCTCTTTAATTCTCTTCATTCGGCCGAGAGGTTGTGGGTTCGAATCCCACTCCTCTCATCTTGTTATTATTATTATTTATTGATTGATTTTCTCTTTGCTCTCTTGTTTGACCGAGAGGTTGTGGGTTCGAATCCCACTCCTCTCATTTCTTTATTTCGTTTTAAGTTTAGGAGAGTCGGCTAAGGGCACTCGGGTTCGAATCCCGTGTGCCTCACTCCTTTTTATGTTAATTAATTACAGTATGCCTTAGTGAAATATTATCATTTTCGGTCAAGGTAAACCAAGTTTGATTCCCCTTAACTCCATTTCCTCAATTACGTGTTTAGTGATTTTCACGTGTGAGGTCTCGGGTTCAATCCCTGGTGACCTCACCTATTTTACACTTATTTCAAAATTACAGATTGTTCATCCTTGTTTGGCCGAAACCAAGCTTACAAAATGCTGGAAATTTGGTCATGTTTTTTTCAGCTCCTTTTTATCAACATTTATACGTTAGTTCTTAGGGTAATTCATGGATCATTTAGTATGTTTTTAGGTGTAGTTTCGTAGTTACATTTAGAAAAGAGTTTTCCACTCAAATCAGCCACACTACACCTCATATGAACATGACAACTTATACAAGTTTGTGCACGTCAAATACAACCCCTAAACATGTCATTTACAAACTTCAATCCAAAAATCAAAGGTCACGGCTTACACGTTGCACACACATGATTATCACATAATTTCAAAAAACATGGATTATCAGTCATACAATTCCGAACACATATTGATGAACATATTCATCACAAAATCACCTTACATACCTAATATCTACCAGCATACATACCAACCTAATATCATTGATAGGAGCTAGTGACAGGGAACATGTAACGGAGAACAACCCTAGTTTTCAGAGTAGATTCATCTGAGACTTAAGGGTCTCTTGGCAAAAAGACCAAGAAGAAGAAACCCATACCTGGTTTTAGCTTTCAACACCTTCAAAGTGCTGCCAAATCCTCCACTAACCCAACGTCCACCACCGAACCCTCACACCTTACCCGACGAGAATTTCCTTTTTTCTTTACGTTTTCGGATTAGCTTGTTGTTTGTATTTTTGGCGTGTAAGTTCTTCAAGTGTGAAGAACTTTTTTGTTGTTTTTCTGATCTTTTGTTTCGTTTTTCAGCCAGAGAGAATGTGGAGTTGTTAGAGAGTGTTTGACGAGAGAGAAATAGACGTGAAAGAGAGAGAGAGATGTGAGGTAGTGTTTCCTTAGAACTAGGACTTTTAGGCAAGACTTAGTCAAATAAAATATATTAATTAATAAATAATAATTAATACTAAAAATCTGATTTTCCTTTTTTCTTAAATCAGCAATTAAATATTAATTAATTAAATTAACTCACCAAATTAAATAAGTCAAATTAAATCATTGCTCCCACCTAGGTTCGAACCCGGGTGGACCAAGATTTTGCTCAAAGGGCCAATTTCGGTCCCTTTCTCCCCAAATTGCCCTTCTACCATATTAAATAATTAATTAATTAAATATTTAGGATAATTACAATACTACCCCTAGCCTGGAAAAAGATCATTTTACACCTAGACCCTCCAAACTTAAGATTACCCCTTTTTAAGTTCGGTTAAGACTCATCCGGGTAGATCTTCATATTCGGGTGCCCTACATGGCTGGACCCAACCTTTCTTAGCTCAACTAACTCACCAAGTTGGTTGGCTTAGCTGTTGCAAGGGTTCAGAGGTCTAGTTCTACGCGCATCAATCCGTGTGAACCTGGTCTAATCGCAGGCATTCTAGACACATTAAACATTACTTAGCATAGCCATTTTTAGGGTTGTTACATTATCCACCCTTAGGAACATTCGTCCCCGAATGACACTTCTTATAATCTAGCACAACGCCAGTCATATCATAACATAGGTATTATACACAATCAAGCAATAACAACCAAGAACAGAGGAGATAAGGAAACTTGGACTTAAGAGTAGGAAGTCTAACCTCAAGAGCTGAAAAGATGAGGGTAGCGGGATCTCATATCGGCCTCGGCCTCCCACGTAACACCCTCAACAAGATGATTCCTCCACAATACCTTCACTGTGGCAATCTCCTTGTTCCTCAGCCGCTTGATTTGTCTGTCTAAAATCTCAACAGGTACCTCTTCATAGGACAAGTCTTCGTCAACCCCCAAACCTTCAACAGGTAGAATCGATGCTGGATCACATAGGCATTTCTTTAACATAGAGACATGAAAGACTGGATGAACAGAAGCTAGCTCCGCAGGCAATGCCAACTCATAGGCCAACTCACCCACACGCTGTAGGATCTCATATGGCCCAACATACCTTTGACTCAACTTCCCCTTCCTGCCAAACCTCATCACCCCCTTCATAGGTGATATCTTCAAATAGACCTGGTCACCAACGTCAAACTCTAAGGGCCGTTTTCTGTTGTCTGCATAAGACTTCTGCCGACTGTAAGCAGTAGCCAACCTGTCCCTAATCACCCTGACCTTCTCTAAGGCCTCATGAATGATCTCTGTACCCAAAATGGATGACTCTCCAACCTCGAACCACCCAACTGGAGACCTACACCTCCTACCATATAGTGCCTCAAACGGTGCCATCCCAATGCTGGAGTGATAGCTGTTATTATACGAGAACTATATCAAAGGCATATTGTCATCCCAACTACCTTTGAAGTCAATCACACACGCTCTCAACATGTCCTCCAATGTCTGAATGGTGCGCTCTGCCTACCCATCATTCTGAGGATGAAAGGCAGTACTAAGCTTTACCTGCGTGCCTAAGCTCTTCTGGAAGGTTCTCCAGAAATGTGAAGTGAACTGATCTCCTCTATCTGAAATGATAGACAAAGGAATCCCATGCCATCTCACAATCTCATCAATGTAGAGTCTTGCATAATCCTCGGCTCTGTAAGTAGACTTCACAGGGATAAAGTGGGCAGACTTAGTTATCCTGTCCACAATAACCCATATGGAGTCATGCTATCTCCTAGTCTTCGAAAGACCAACCACGAAGTCCATATTAATGGCCTCTCACTTCCAAGTTGAAACCTCGATCATCTGAGTAAGACCGCCAGGCTTAAGATGTTCTGCCTTAACCTGCTGACAATTAGGACACTTGGCCACATATTCAGCAATGTCCTTCTTCATGCCATCCCACTAATAGATCTGCTTAAGGTCATGATACATCTTGGTGGAACCTGGATGTATCGAATATCTGGAACCATGGTCCTCTGCAATAATTTTGGTCCACAAATCATCCACATCTGGTACACACAGCCTGTCCTGGTACCTAAGTATGCCGTCACCTCCCAAAGCAAAGGACTCATTCATCTTTGTCAGCACTGAGTCCTTTAACTCCATGAAAATAGTATCAAGATGCTGACCCTTCTTGACTTCAACTACCAAGGATGATTCAGAACTAGGATGAACTGAAACACCCCCGCTAGTAGAAGCCATCAACCTCACACCCAGTCTGGCCAGTCTGTGTACATCCTTCACCAACTCCTTTTTCTCATCATCAACGTGGGTTGTAATCCCCATGCTCAACCTGCTCAAAGAATCATCTACAACATTTGCTTTATGTAGATGGTAGTAGACACTCATATCATGGTCCTTCAACAGCTCTAACCATCTCCGCTGCCGTAGATTCAACTCTTTTTGTGTGAACACGTACTGGAGACTCTTGTGGTCTGTGAACACATCCACATGCACTCCATACAAGTAATGCCTCCACAGCTTCAATGCAAAGACCACAGCTGCCAACTCCAGGTCATGAGTGGGATAATTCTTCTCATGAACCTTGAGCTGTCTGGACGCATAGGCTATCACCTTACCACCCTGCATAAGAACACAACCCAAACCAACCCTAGATGCATCACAATAAATAGTGTAATTCTCACCACACTTAGGCAAAGTAAGCACTGGGGCTGAAGTGAGTCTGTCCTTGAGCTCCTGGAAACTTCTCTCACAAGTCTCCGTCCATTCAAACTTGGCCTTCTTCTTAGTCAAAGCTGTCAGTGGGGCATCAATGGAAGAAAAACGCTCCACGAACCTGCGATAGTAACCAGCCAATCCCAGAAAGCTACGGATATCGGTGGGAGTAAGAGGTTTTGGCTAGTTCTTAACAACCTCAGTCTTCCTAGGGTCCACCTCCACACCCTGATCGGACACAACATGACCCAGGAAGGTCACTGATCTAAGTTAGAATTCACACTTGCTGAATTTGGCATACAGCTAATGTTGTCTAAGTACCTGCAAGGTTAGTCTCAAATGATGTTCATGCTCTTCCTTGGTCTTAGAGTAGATGAGGGTGTCATCAATGAATACTATGATGAAAGAATCAAGGTATTTACGGAAGACTCGGTTGAGGTCCATAAATGCAGCCGGTGCATTAGTGAGACCAAATGACATGACTAAGAACTCATAATGACCATAACGGGTACGAACGGCTGTCTTTGGGATATCTACATCCCTAACCCTAAGCTGATGATACACTGAACGAAGATCAATCTTCGAGAAGAAACTAGACCCTTGGAGCTGATCAAAAAAGTCATCTATTCTGGGAAGTGGATACTTATTCTTTATAGTGACTTTGTTGAGCTGCCGATAATCGACACACATTCTAAGGATTCCATCCTTCTTTTTCACAAACAACACTTGAGCGCCCCAAGGGGATATGCTCGGCTGAATGAAACCCTTATCATTGAGATCTTTTAACTGCAGCTTCAACTCTTTGAGTTCAGTTGGAGCCATTCTGTAAGGAGGAATTAAAATTGGTTTAGTATCGGGTTCTAAGTCTATACCAAAGTCAATCTCTCGAGGGGGAGGAACTCCAGGAAAATCATCAGAAAACACATCTGGGAACTCATTCACTACAGGCACTGAGTCTATAGAAGGAATGTCATGATCTAAATCATTGATACTCACAAGATGACATAGTAATCCTGTTAGAATAGGAATAGGTTTATATAATCCTATTGAAATAGGAATAGGTTTATACAATCCTATTAGAATAGAAATAGGTTTATACAATCCTATTAGAATAGGAATATGTTTATACAATCCAATTAGAATATAAATAGGAATACTAAATAGTATCCTACTTGATAAAGGATTGTATTCTATGGTCTATAAATAGGGTCTCATGTAATAATGTAGATACAACAACAATTCAATATTATTTTTTCCCTATATTTCTCACATGGTATCAGAGCCTCTACGATCTTGGTAAACAATCAAAGAGCTTCCGCTGTCGGTGGACGGCTATTACTCATATATGCCGCCCGTCCGGCTAATGATTATGTTAGCAAAATCTAGGTCACTTGAGAACTTCAAGTCACTGGTGTCAAATTTCAGTGGCAACGGTGGGACTGATTTGCGTCATCTTTCGTTCTAAAGGTGTTGTGCAAAAGACAACACCGTCACGAGGCTCGGGAGGCTCAGCCGACCAAACTCCGACCTGATCTTTGGTTACGACATTGGAATTTCAGGGGGAGTTACTTCTATGGATCCTTTTCTCAAACTCTTTTCCCTTTGTCGCTTCTTTTGTTAAGAAACATGGCAGAAAAGTTACGATGTTCCTTGGAGGTCTCTTCTTCTTGCTTGGTGCCCTTCTTAATGTTGTTGTTGTCCACATTAGCATGCTCATCTTGGATTGTATCCTTCTTGGAGTTGGAGTCGGATTTGCTAATCAATCAGTTCCTATTTATTTATCTGAGCTTGCTCCCTACAAGTACAGGGGTACATTCAATGTTCTCTTCCAATTGGTCATCACAGTTGGGATCTTGATTGCTAATGTCGTCAAAAGTTGGGTCACCGTGTATATTTGCGTACTTTCTTATATTTAATTTTGTAGCACCGTCCCATCATTCCGTGACTACTTTTTCATATTAAATTTGTGTAGCACTGTACCATCATTCTGGTGACTACTTTTTTATATTTAATTTCGTATCACCGTCCCATCTTTCCGGTGACTACCTTTTTTTGCATATCTGATTTGCGTAGCAGCGTGCATCTCCCGGACTACTTTTCATATTGAATTTGTGTAGTACCGTGGAATTTTTTCCGAACTATTTTCTCATATCTGAGTTGCATAACATCATGTGTCTTTTCAGTAACTTAGATTTTATTTGCATAGTTCCATTCGTCTTTTCCGGTGACTCCTCAAATCTGATTTGCGTAGGGTTGTGCCATCATTCCAATCCTACCTATATAATTTCTCTTTTTCATTAGGGTCGTGCCATCATTCCAACCCTACTCATATTATTTCTCTTTTCAGTGGGGTCGTTCCATCAATTCGAACTATCCTATTTAATTTCTATTTTCTAGTTGGGTCGTGACATCATTCTGACCCTACCTATATAATTTTATTTCTTAGATTGTGACCACTTTTAGCCATCAAACCTAATACTCCGGCATATGAGCATGTTCCACCCAGTTTTCCAATGACTTGTTTAATGTCGACTTATTTAGTGATTCCAACATGATCCATATACTTTATACTAGGTTTTAAGCACTTTGTTGCTCAGGGGGAGTTTAGTAGCCTTGTATGTGGATTATGTGAGTCACGCTATAGTTTGAAGCAATCTTTGCAGGTTTAGTTTGGGAAGTTCAACACTGAAATTTTATCTTTGTGTTTATTGACATTATGCATCAAATCCAGTATTTAATGAGAAGACAAGCACATTGAGATTGACTGTCAATTTTGTGAAGTCGACTGATCAACTTGCGAATATCTCACACCAAGCCCCTCATCGGTCTTCGTGTTAATTGCATTTGTAACAAGCTAGGTACATGAATTGTATGCACTAACTTTAGGGGGAGTGTTAGAATAGGAATAGGTTTATATAATCCTATTGAAATAGGAATAGGTTTATACAATCCTATTAGAATAGAAATAGGTTTATACAATCCTATTAGAATAGGAATATGTTTATACAATCCAATTAGAATATGAATAGGAATACTAAATAGTATCCTACTTGATAAAGGATTGTATTCTATGGTCTATAAATAGGGTCTCATGTAATAATGTAGATACAACAACAATTCAATATTATTTTTTCCCTATATTTCTCACAAATACCTTGGACATCATTTTATTAGATTTAAGGTTGAAATCAAGAGATTAGGACGACTCGAGTTATACACCTCCCAGACCAGCTCTACCTCATTAGGGAAACGAAATCTCACAACCCTACTACGGCAATCCATACAAGCATAACAACTATGAAACTAGTCCATGCCAAGAATAATGTCAAAATCGTTCATAGGTAACTCAACCAAGTCTGCACACATAGTCCTACCACATACAACTATTGGGCAATCCTTGTATACTCTATCAGTTCTTACATTTTCTCCTAAAGGTGTACTAACCACTATAGGATCATGCAAAACTTCAGGCAATATCTCAAAAGTGAGAGCAAGTAAAGGAGTTACAAAGGAAAGCGTAGACCCTGGATCAAGTAAAGCATAAACAGAGGTTGAGAAAACTTGCAGCATACCTGTGACCACATCAGCAGACTTCTCCTGCTCCTCCTTGCCCTTCAAGGCGTAGAATCTATTCCTCTTAGGAGGCTCGACTGCAGTAGCATTCTGGGGATTAGGCCTAGGCTGAGCATTACCTCTAGCCTGACCCCTATTCTGTGGACAGTCCCTGACCATGTGTTCGCTCTTTCCACAACCGAAGCAGGCATTTGTGCCTAGCCTGCACTATCCACTGTGAATTCGGCCACACTTGCCACATTTCTTTCTGGGACGCTGCACATCACCTCCATTGCCCTTCTTTGTCTCGGGTCTGCCTCCTCTGGGTGCTGCACTCCTCTGAGAGTTAGAGTTCCCTGAACTCTTATGCCCCTTCTTAAATCTGGGCTGATCACAAACTCCAAAAGTGATCCTACCACCCCCTCTGCTGGAACCTGTCTGGTCATAAGGGTTAGGTCTCCTGACCTCACAGACTCTTCTCTTCTTCCTGCTGTCCTCAACCTGCTGGACATGCACCATCAGCCTGGACAATTCCATGATATCATGAAGCATCGCAGCCTGACACTCCTCCAATTCCTATGAGATTCCTGTGAGGAACCTACTCATCTCATCCCTACTGTTAGATACAAGGGAAGTGGCATACCTGGACAATTTAACAAACTTCAGGGAATACTCCCTGACTATTATCGATCCCTGTTTAAGGTTGATAAACTCCTCAACCTTGGCCTCCTTCATCTCCCTGGGAAAGAATCTCTCCAGGAAGGCTGTCCTAAACAGCTCCCACGTGACCGGACCTCCGCCCAAAGCTCGGCTATCCTGCCACATCTTGCACCAAGACTGTGCAACATCCTTGAGCTGGTAGGAAGCCAGCTCAGCCTTTTCAGTATCGGTGGCCCCCATAGCCACTAAAATCTTATGCACCTCATCAATAAAATCCTGGAGATCCTCTGAAGTCTTGGACCCTGTGAAAATAAGAGGATTCATCCTCGTAAAGTCCCGAAGTCTGTCTGCCATGCTACGTGCTGGTGAGTTCTCCCGATGAACCTCCTGTCTGTTGGCCTAGGCCGTCATAGCCTAGGCCTGCATAGTGATGGCTTGAGCCATCTGAGCCAAAGCGGTCTGCACCTCCGCATCAGTCAACCCAGCTGGGTTAACTGGCATGGCCACTCCTTTAGCTGGAGCCTGGGGTGGAACTTGGTTGCCCCTAGCAGCTGTTCCTCCTCTTCCCCGACCAGCTTTCCTTCTTGTGTTCATTTTCTAGAAAAACAAATAAGAATTGATGTTAGACACGCTCATAACACCAAGAAATCAGACATTAGAAAAGGCACGATAAGATTAGAAGAAGGGAATTTTTCCTACGCATCATGCAGTCTCTAATTCAGGATAGTGGTGCACTTAACTACCATGACTTAGAAACTACTCGATGTGGTTGATGTAAACTTATTATCCTTGGAATTTAACCTAGTGCTCCGATACCAACTTTGTCACGACCGGAATCTAGACCCCAGACGAGACTTGCGTCGTTGACCTCTCAGAGGTCACAGACAAGCCTACATACATCATCGTTACTTCACCTAGGTTAATTTTAGCGAAAAATTTGAACTTTTAGTTTAATTAGACTTTATAGTGAGAAACATCGAGTTCGTATAAGACTATCTACATAAACTCAAAAGCGTTCACAACAACCATCTAATATCAAGATAATCAAATGAAAGACATAGTCATATCTGAATAAAAATATAAAGTTGCCAAAATGGCACCAATACAAAACTGGAAACAACTGGGAAAGAAACACTAGTGGAACATACTCCACTAGCTAATATCTACGTCTAATGCTAGAATAAAATAGTAAGCGTCCTCGAAGCATGAGGGCCTACCAAATCCGGATGAAAGCTCCACGTCCGGATAACGTCAATGTCGACTCGTAAGCTCTAGCGTTCAGCTGCACCTGCACCTAAAAGTAGAGAGTTATATGGGGTTAGTACACACTTATACTAAGTATGGGTATATGCGAGCACAAACCAAGGACATGCATGATTAAGAAGAGCTCTGTCCTAACGATATCATTTATATAAAGTCAAGTCAGTGGACTTGCCGAATCGAATTAGGAAAGTCATGCTATGAGAGTAACATGCATCATCATACGTATTATATTGCACACAGCACATAACATATTACATATAGCACATAACATATTGCATATAGCACATAACATATTGCATATCATTCGTTCATATGCCATGAGACCTTGGAATCATGGACTTGACATTAAGACTTCCCAAAATGAGGGCTCAACATATGGGACCTCAACTAGGGAGCTTTCTTTAGCAAACACAGAGTCTGCTTCATTCATTCATACGTACTTCATTTTCATTCGTTCGTAAGCTAGTGTAAACACCAGCCATACCTAGGATGTAGTTTAAGACTTTCATCGGGTTCGCTGTGCAATGACCAAGAATGACCTAGTGTCATTACTTAAGTCTAACTCACCTCTTGATGATCCTATCCTAATACCTTTGATATCGTTCATTTCATTATGTGCATTACTTGAGGCTGGCCTCATTCTTCTTTGGGAACTTTAACCTTAACCGACATAGATCATGTGAGCATCATGAAATCCCGTGTTTAACCCCACACCGAAAAGAGGTGGAATCACCGGCCAAAGTAAACCAAAACATGCTAGCATATATAGGGACTCGAACCCTGCTAGAACCCTATATTGGCAGTATAGGTTCAAAGACTAGGAGATATAAGGTGACCATACCCGGACGGACAGTCTTATCTCATGAGAATTACATGAACCTCTGCCTTCCTGAAAGAAGGAATCGCAACTCATAGTTAGCCTATCGGTGCTCAGTATAAAGTTCCATTACATTCATCTCACACGTCATAGAAGCTGGATTCTAGCATGAGGGAATCATAGCTCATTAGATGATTTCTCATCTCATCATTAGTATTAAGTATGCATTAACTTCAATATTTTCATTAGAGTGTTCATAGACTGGTCTCTTCATTAACTTCACACTCTCATAGGTGAGTTCATTTTGGTAACATTTACTTAGGCATATTTTAGACTTCTCTCACCTTTCGCATTAGCCTCTTATCATGTTGTCACCACATTCTTTAATTTTAGCACATTTACTCTTCATAATTACTCACCACTTTACGTGAAAGTTCATTTCATCGTATGCCAATGCACTTGGCTCCTTAGTGTGTGTCACACTCTTACTTGACCCCTCTGGGGTTTCATTGTCTCATCACATAACATCTTAGGTTCACTTATTTTTAACTGTATGCTAGACTTATGAGTCCACACATACAAGCCATGGGGCTTCATTCATAGTTTGTCTAAGTGATTCATATTTACCCAAGATTATGTGGTACAAGTCTTATGCATCTTGTATGTATGCCAAGATCTCGATTTCGATCCATATAGGCAGCATTCATTTAAATATTTATTCACGTACGACTTATGTGTCAATACGGAATCGGGCAAGGGAACCCGATTTTGAATCCCTTGGATAACACTTACGTTTTTTTTTCTCTTTAATTCTCTTCATTCGGCCGA
The DNA here is from genome assembly GCA_016801875.1 of Solanum sitiens. Classification (NCBI taxonomy): domain Eukaryota; kingdom Viridiplantae; phylum Streptophyta; class Magnoliopsida; order Solanales; family Solanaceae; genus Solanum; species Solanum sitiens. The sequence goes on along the minus strand of JABWTJ010000069.1, from coordinate 3,407,100 downwards.
GAGGTTGTGGGTTCGTATCCCACTCCTCTCATCTTGTTATTATTATTATTTATTGATTGATTTTCTCTTTGCTCTCTTGTTTGACCGAGAGGTTGTGAATTCGAATCCCACTCCTCTCATTTCTTTATTTTCGTTATAAGTTTAGGACAGTCGGCTAAGGGCACTCGGGTTCAATCCCGTGTGACTCACTACTTTTTATGTTAATTAATTACAGTATGCCTTAGTGAAATATTATCATTTTCGGTCAAGGGCACCCAAGTTCGATTTCCCTTAACCCCATTTTCTCATTTACGTGTTTAGTGATTTTCACGTGTGAGGTTTCGGGTTCAATCCCTAGTGACCTCACCTATTTTACACTTATTTCAAAATTACAGATTGTTCATCCTTGTTTGGCCGAAACCAAGCTTACAAAATGCTGGAAATTTGGTCATGTTTTTTCATCTCCTTTTTATCAACATTTATACGTTAGTTCTTAGGGTAATTCATGGATCATTTAGTATGTTTTTAGGTGTAGTTTTGTAGTTACATTTAGATAAGAGTTTTCCACTCAAATCAACCACACTACACCTCATATGAACATGAAGATTTATACAAGTTTGTGCACGTCAAATACAACCCCTAAACATGTCATTTTCAAACTTCAATCCAAAAATCAAAGGTCACGGCTTACACGTTGCACACACATGATTATCACATAATTTCAGAAAACATGGATTATCAGTCATACAATTCCGAACACATATTCATGAACATATTCATCACAAAATCACCTTACATACCTAATATCTACCAGCATACATACCAACCTAAGATCATTGATAGGAGCTAGTGACAGGGAACATGTAACGGGGAACAACCCTAGTTTTCGGAGTAGATTCATTTGAGACTTAAGGGTCTCTTGGGAAAAGGACCAAGAGGAAGAAACCCATACCTGGTTTTAGCTTTCAACACCTTCAAAGTGCTGCCAAATCCTCCACTAACCCAATGTCCACCACCGAACCCTCACACCTTACCCGACGAGAATTTCCTTTTTGCTTTACGTTTTCGGATTAGCTTGTTGTTTGTATTTTTGGCGTGTAAGTTCTTCAAGTGTGAAGAACTTTTTTGTTATTTTTCTGATCTTTTGTTTCGTTTTTCAGCCAGAGAGAATGTGGAGTCGTGAGAGAGTGTTTGACGAGAGAGAGATAGACGTGAAAGAGAGAGAGAGATGTGAGGTAGTGTTCCCTTAGAACTAGGACTTTTAGGCAAGACTTAGTCAAATAAAATATATTAATTAATAAATAATAATTAATAATAAAAATCTGATTTTCCTTTTTTCTTAAATCAGTAATTAAATATTAATTAATTAAATTAATTCACCAAATTAAATAAGTCAAATTAAATCATTGCTCCCACCTAGGTTCGAACCCGGGTGGAGCAAGATTTTGCTCAAAGGGCAAATTTCAGCCCCTTTCTCCCCAAATTGCCCCTCCACCATATTAAATAATTAATTAATTAAATATTTAGGGTAATTATAATACCACCCCTAGCCTGGAAAAAGACCATTTTACCCCTAGACCCTCCAAACTTAATATTACCCTTTTTTAAGTTCGGTTAAGACTCATCGGGGTAGATCTTCATATTCGGGTGCCCTACATAGCTGGACCCAACCTTTCCTAGCTCAACTAACTCACCAAGTTGGTTGGCTTGGCTGTTGCAAGGGTTCAGAGGTCTGGTTCTACGCGCATCAATCCGTGTGAACCCGGTCTAATCGCATGCATTCTAGACACATTAAACCTTACTTAGCATAGCCATTTTTAGGGTTGTTACAGAAACATTGTGGTGATTGCCTTAAGGGGACAGACAATTGTTTTGGTTGTGGTAAGAGTGGACACAAGTTTAAATATTTTCCTAACATGAAGGGGCAAGAGAAGAGTGGTCAAGCAAGTTGTTCTAGTGATGCTCCAAGAAGAACCGCTTCTATGCTCTTCGTACTAAGGGGGAGCAAGAGACCTCTCACGATGTGGTGACCGGTATGTTACAAGTTTTTTCTATTGATGTTTATGCTTTACTTGATTCGGGTGCTACTTTGTCTTTTATTACACCTCTTGTAGCTAAAAGTTTTGGTACTTTACCCGATATCTTGCATGAGCCTTTCTTAGTGTCTACTCCGGTGGGTGAGTCGGTAGTTGCAAAAAGGGTATATAGGGATTGTCCTATCATGTTGCCCAATATAGTTTCCAATGTTTATCTAGTAGAACTAGCTATGCTTGATTTTGATATTATTTTGGGTATGGATTGGTTGCATTCTTGTTTTGCCACTATTGATTGTAGAACTAGGGTGGTGAGGTTTAATTTCCCAAATGAACCCGTTGTTGAGTGAAAAAGGGGAAGTTCTATTCCTAGAGGTCGTATTATTTCTTGTTTAAAAGCTTGCAAAATAATCTCTAAGGGTTGCCTATATCATATAGTGAGAGTCCAAGATCTTGACTCGGAAATTCCTCCCATTGAGTCGGTCCCCGTGGTGAGTGAATTTCCAGAGGTCTTCCCTAATGACCTTCCCAGTATTCCTCCTGAACGGAAAATTGATTTTGGTATAGATTTGCTACCGGAAACAAACCCCATTTCAATTTCTCCTTATCGGATGGCTCCGGCCGAATTGTAGGAGTTGAAGGCACAACTTAAAGATTTACTAGATAAGGGCTTCATAAGGCCTAGTATTTCTCCATGGGGTGCTCCGGTTTTGTTTGTTAAGAAGAAGGATGGGTCCTTGAGAATGTGTATTGATTATCACCAACTCAACAAAGTCACTATTAAGAACAAGTATCCTCTCCCTCGGATTGACGACTTGTTTGATCAACTCCAAGGGGCAAGCTACTATTCAAAAATTGACTTGAGATCGGGGTATCACCAACTTAGGGTGAGAGGTGAGGATGTACCAAAGACGACATTTCGGACTAGATATGGACATTATGAGTTCTTAGTTATGTCCTTTGGTCTCACTAATGCTCCGGTGGCGTTTATGGACCTAATGAATAGGGTGTTTCGAAGTTACCTAGATTCATTTGTCATTGTGTTCATTGACGACATCTTGGTATATTCAAAAAATAAGAGTGATCACATGGGTCATTTGAGGGTGGTATTGCTAACCCTTAAAGAACATCAATTGTTTTCCAAGTATATGAAATGTGAGTTTTGGTTGAGTTCGGTAGCATTTCTTGGTCATATTATCTCTAGTGAGAGAGTTGAGGTTGATCCAAGGAAAACGGAGGCGGTAAGAAATTGGCCTAGACCATTGACTCCAACCGACATTAGGAATTTCTTGGGTCTAGCGGGTTATTATCGGAGGTTTGTGGATAGTTTTGCATCCATTGCATCTCCCTTGACTACTTTGACCCAAAAGAGTAAGAAGTTTGAGTGGTCGGAAGCATGTGAAAAGACCTTCCAAATCCTGAAAGATAAGCTTACTTCTGCTCCGGTGTTGACCTTACCGGAGGGTACAAAGGGCTTCGTTATGTATTGTGATGCATCCCGTGTGGGTTTGTGGTGTGTGCTTATGCAACATGGGAAGGTGATTACCTATGCTTCTAGGCAACTTAAGGTGCATGAAAGGAACTATCCTACTCATGATCTTGAGTTAGTTGGCGTGGTGTTTGCTTTGAAAATTTGAAGGCATTATTTTTATGGTGTCCATGTTGATGTTTTTACCGATCATAAAAGTCTCCAATATGTGTTTACCCAAAAAGAGTTGAATCTCCGACAACGAAGGTGGCTAGAGTTGTTGAAAGGCTATGATATGTGTGTTCTCTATCACCCCGGCAAGGTCAATGTGGTAGCGGATGCTCTAAGTTGTATGACCATGGTAGTGTGTCTCATATTAAGGAAGACAAGAAAGACCAAGTGAAAGATATTCATAGGTTGGCTAGGTTGGGTGTTAGATTGGAAGACTCTCCAAATGGTGGTGTAATGGTCCATCATAACTCCGAATCATCCTTGGTTGTTGAGGTGAAGTCCAAACAACACCTTGATCAACCATTAATGGAATTGAAAGAATCTGTTCTTGGCAAATTTAATGAGTCATTCTCCTTAGGGGGGGATGGTGTTTTGAGATATCAAGGGAGGTTGTGTGTTCCTAATGTTGATGATTTGAGGAATCGTATTCTTGAGGAAGCTCATCGGTCTCATTATTCCATTCATACGGGGTCAACAAAGATGTATCATGACCTTAGGGAGGTGTATTGGTGGGAAGGTTTGAAAAGGGACATAGCGGAGTTTGTTGCCAAGTGTCCAAATGTCCAACAAGTGAAAGTCGAGCATCTAAAACCGGGTGGCTTACTACAAGAAATCCAAATTCCTACTTGGAAGTGGGAAGACATCAATATGGATTTTGTGGTAGGTTTTCCTAAGACCCAATAACAATATGACTTCATATGGGTGGTGGTTGATAGGTTGACCAAGTCCGTTCACTTTATTCCCGTCAAGTATACTTATTCGGCGGAAGATTATGCTAAGATCTTCATAGATGAGATTGTGTGTCGCCATGGTATTCCTTTATCCATCATATCGGATAGGGGTGCACAATTCACATCTAGGTTTTGGAGGTCATTTCAAGAAGGGTTGAGTACTAAGGTGAAGTTGAGTACCGCTTTTCATCCCCAAACAGATGGTCAAGCGGAACGTACTATTCAAACCCTTGAGGATATGCTTAGAGCTTGTGTTATCGATTTCAAAGAGAGTTGGGATAAGCACTTGCCTTTGGTAGAGTTTGCCTACAATAATAGTTTCTATTCATCCATTTCCATGGCTCCCTATGAAGCCTTGTGTGGTAGGAGGTGTAGGTCTCCTATTGGGTGGTTTGAAGTCGGTGAGTCTTCGATTCTTGGTCCCGATTTGATTTATAAGACTTTGGAAAAAGTTCATATTATAAGAAATCGCTTGCAAACGGCCTATAGTCGGCAAAAGTCTTATGCCGTTCATAGGAGAAGGGATCTTGAGTTTGAAGAAGGTGATAAGGTGTATTTGAAAATTTCACCTATGAAGGGGGTTGTTAGATTTGGCAAGAAAGGGAAGTTAAGTCCTCGTTATGTGGGTCCCTATGAAATCTTGCAAAGGGTTGGTAAGGTTGCCTATGAGTTTAGGTTGCCTAGTGAATTGGCTTTGGTTCATCCGGTTTTTCATGTTTCTATGCTTAAGAAGTGTGTCGGTGATCCCGAGTCCATTCTTCCTATTGAGGGTCTTGGTGTCAAAGATAACCTCTCTTATGAGGAGGTTCCGGTTCAAATCCTTGATAGGCAAGTGAAAAGGTTGAGGAACAAAGAGGTGGTATCCGTAAAAGTATTTTGGAAAAATCACCTAGTTAAGGGTGCAACATGGGAGGCCGAGGCCGACATGAAGTCCCGTTACCCTCATATTTTTGAAATTAAGGTTAGTCTTTCTTTTTAATAATATAAACATGACTAGAAATTGAAGTTTCTTGATTTTTGGGTGAAGTTTTGCAAAATGTGCATTTTTGAATACTTCACAGTGAAGTTACAGTGATTTGTGCCGATGAACTTGAAATTTTTGCTTTTGGCTTGTTTTGAGTTATGTTGTGCATTTTGACATGGTGAGTCTTAATGAAATAATGTATGGCATGTTGATAAGTTGAACTTGATTCTAATTGACTCATGTATGTCATGTTGAGCTCATATTGTTGTTGTGAGAAGGAAATGCCTCATGAAGTAATGTTTGAGTCTCATATTTGGTAATTGAAGTTTTGAATTGCCTTGATTGAAATGATATGCATTATGTTGTATTGCATTGATGTTGGTTGGGCTGCTAGTCTTGAGTCTATTCTTTCCTTCAAAAGAACTTTAGTGTCATTCGGGGACGAATGTTCCTAAGGGGGGGATAATGTAACACTTCGAAAATCCAAAACGTGTCGTAAATCCTAGCATAAGTGTCATGAAGTCAAAACACTGTGTTTAAGGTTATCTTAATGAATATAGGTCATTTAGGAAGTTTAGAAACCAAAACGTCCATGACGTTCGGAAGTTGGTTCAAAGAGGTACTAGCGTGCCTTAGCCTATTTGACTAGTTTTTAAGAGTCAAAAATTAATGAAATTTAGTGAAAATGTGTGTGACACGTGTTAAAGATGTTTCATGGTCGAAACGTCCGGGTAAGACTCCCCAAGGACCAACCAAGGGCCCTTGAGGAGGACCCTTGCAGGTTGGAGGCAACACTGCCTGGGCAGTGTGCATCGACGAGGGGAAAACGACGGTCCGTGTGTGGAACGACGGGGCGTCGATGTCAACCGTCATCCCACACTTAGCCAAAATGGGTAATCCCTCGCCTGCACAAGTCTCTGACCGAGTCGACGGATGTGCAGGACGTAGGGGGGCCAAGTCGTCGACTCACAGACGGCCCATCGATGGGGTTCTGTCTGTGAGGGTCATGTTTTTCCTGCACGTTTTTAAATTGATTCATTTAATTAGTTAAGGGGTTAGGTGGTTAATTAGGGGATTAAGGGGGTCTAATTAAGTTAGTTAACCTCCCATATAAAGTCCCCAACCCCATTAAACTAATTAGAACTCTTAAATAATTCCTCTACCTTCTCTCTCTATTGGAAGACTCCATTGAAGACTAAGTCAAGAAAGGGTTATGGGGTATGGAAAGGGGCGATTTCATCTCCAAATCTTCACCAAAACGTTGAGGTATGGGATCTCTTCACCTTTGAGACCCTTTCCTCAAAGGGTTCATTCAAAGTGTTTACAAAACTAGAGTTTTCAAATGGGTTTCATCCAATTTCGAATTTGAAGTTATGAATTGAGTTTTTGATGTTTTCTTTAGGTTATATTGAATAGATTAACATGTATTTTAACTTGATTATGGTAATTATTGGTGGTCTTGCCTAAATTGAAGAACATGATCCTAAGTCCCTAACCCTAGGTTGTGATCTTGACTTATATCGTATAATGTTCATTCAATTAACTTGGTTATGGGTTAAATTACTACTAGATGATGTTGTTATGCTAATTATGAATTAATTAGGATGATGTATAGTCTTTCATGCTTGTTCTTGGTAAGTGATCTAGGGTATGATGAATTGACTTTATCTTAAGCTTTGATCTATTATCGAATTGTGATGTAGTGATTCTTCTAGCTTTGTGATTATATTGGTTATTGAAATATGGTGATTTGATGACCTAATTGAGTTGAACTAAGGGTTGATGGTAAGACCTTGATGATGAATTGTGAAGGAGACTTGGCAAGTCTTGTGATCCCTATACTTTGCTTCAATTATGGTTGATTGTGATTTATGTCATGATAATTGTGTTGGAGTATGCCTTGTTTAGGATTGATAGGGTGGTATGATGTTGAATTGAAATGTCTTGCTTATGGTTGTGAGGTTGATTAAGGTGTAAAGTTATAAGGATGATGGTGATTACCAATGTGTCTTATTATGAAAGAATGTATAATGTATCAACCTTACTTATGTGAATTGTGATGAAAGGATTATACTTATGCAATTCCTATTGAGCTATTATTATGATGATGATACAAGTGCTAGACCCTATGACCTAAACTAAGCTATGATTGATAAATAAATATTTAAGACATTTCAAAAAGGGACTCTAGCTTAGCACCGAGTGAACTAGAAAGAGGAGTGTCCCTTCCCACATAGGGAAGGTAGGATCACTAATGTACTCTTGAGATTGGAGACTATAATGCATGTAGCATAAAGAGGGTCCCAATTATGTCTCCAGGTTCTTGAACTATGTTGCCCCCATAGGAATACTAGCTAGTGGATCCACGTAGTTGCTATGTTCATGTTTTGGGTACTACTTTGGCAAGTAGTCCGCCTTCTTTCGGTGTAGGGTTACATGACACCAGATTCCACACTTAGATCATGTGGTCTATGTCGGTTAAGTCAAGTGTTCCCTAAACTAAAATGAAGTAAAGATGTATAAACTAACTAAAGTGACTTGAGTGGTTGGACTTAGCTTAGGTAAGGGTATGGGACTCTACCTATGCCTTGCACTAGTTTGCCTTGATGGAAGCTTTAGGAGGTTAATACTATGTATGTATATAATGATAAATGTAAATGATCTTATATGATGATTATGATATTTATAAACATGTAATTGGTATTTATTGCTAAAGTATGAACTTATGTGTACTTGAAAGCTATGTTATGTGAAGTGGGTTACTATTTATGGTTATTGTTGGGTTACTTGAGTGAGTAAGCTTATGGGGCTTTGCTTGGTCATTGCACTTGTTGACTTTATGAGGATTTATGATTAGTTGTCTTGCTTTGCTATTTACATGATGAACTCTTATTCATGCTTGTGATGTTATTACTTGGTGATAGAGTTATATGAGATTATGGGTTATGCATATAGCTTGCTTTGACTTGTTGAACATGTCTAAATGATTGGTATAGTTTGTTGATTGTGCATAAGTCTTTAAAGAGGTAAAATGACATGATTTAACTAAATGTCCCTTTTTAGCATGTTTTGTTGTTATATGTGCATATGGTCTCATATTTAGTACATGTGGCGTACTAATTCCATTTTCTCCCTTTTTCTCAAATATTTTAGGTTCCGGTCGTTGAGGTTTCGTTTGAAGCGACTTAAAGGAGACTTGGATATTTCTATCATCCAAGTGGGTAGGTCCTCATTTCCCGAGGGCGATGCCAATATTCTAGTTACGGATTTGCTTAGTTTTTAAGACACTTATGTTTACTCTATCTTTCATTTGAGTACAAGTTGTATAAGCCTATATGTGGCTTTCTTATATTGTTGTAGGGCTATGTCCAATTTGCTATTGTCGTTGTAGATGGTTATGAGATGAGACGGATTTTATGACTCTATTCTATCTTATATATGTATGTGAAATAAAAGTAGAAGACTAACTAATCTTCTTATACGAAGGGTCTATGTATACTCGATATTAATATTATTACGTGTATGTAGAGGTCTATGTAAACCTCCAATTAGATATAGTTAAAAGTTTTAATTTTTTCGCATATTTTAGCCTATGAATGTTATGATGAATGCTAAGGGGCTAGTCTTAGTCCTCAAAGAGGACGACGACGCCGGTTACGTCTAGGGGGTGGTCCCCGGATGTGACAGTAAAAATAATTTTAGAGAGGTTTATGAATTTTCACACTCATTAGATTATAAATTTTAATATCTATTCTAGAGGTGTACTAAATCGAATCAAATTGTAAATCGAGTCAAATTGAAAAAAAATGACTAGTGGTTTGATTTGACTTGGTTTGATATTGAGTAAAAAAATTGACTATACTTGAGTTGATTTGGTTTTGGCCAAAAAAAATTTATCCCGAGATCATATCAACCAGAAATTAGTTTATATAATTTTTTAAAAGTCATTTTATACATAAAAGTATCTAGTTTGATGTAAGTTTGAAATATTTCTTATGCGTTTTTACAATTTTTATCTTTTAACATATTATTTCAAGTTTTTGAAATTTAAAATTTTGAATGATCCGATAAAGGTCATAGATATTATTAGTTACTCTAGTAAAACTCAAATCAATACTAATGCTACCAAAAAAATTAATTTAACACTAAGAATGACAATAATGTTGAATATTTGTTCTTTAGTTTTACATCCTAATTTTAATTTGTCTTTGATGTTTAATCATTTAATAATTACTTATTAGACTTATTTTAGCATTGATTTAATCCTTTTAAATTATGGTTATTCTCATTATGACTTATTAATTTGCAATATTTATTTTATGATATTTTATTATTATTTTTTTATGAATATTTTAGAGTCATCACTTATCTCATATTTTGTGTTGTTTTCCTAAGAAACACCTTAGATAGTTATATTTTTGTAGGACTAAAGAAATAATATTTTGGAGCACAAACTAATAATATATTTGTATGAATACTTTATCAACAAATCTAAATAATATGAAGAAATAAATCAAATTTATTAGTTTATTTGATTTATAAATTAAAAGATTCTACACAAATAATTTAATTTAATATTTTAAAAAATCCAAACCAACCCTACCATATACACCGTACTCTATTATATTCTCTTGTTAAACTAATAATTTATAATTGGGAAAGTGAACATGGACATATTCATTATTGTGCGAATATAATTCGGCAAATATATTGGTTATATACTTATTATGTCTCGGTGCAATATATTTCATTATTATTGTGTGTATATACAATATATTTAATACAAAGACATTATATATGTACGAACATACTTACTCCCTCCGTCCGGAATTGTTTGTCATGTTACGCTTATCGAAAGTCAATTTGACTAATTTTTAAAGGTAAATTAGATCACATTAATTCGATATTTTAAACAAAAAAATTAGATATTCTAAAATTACATGAAAAGTACTATAAATTACAATTTTTGCATATTAATATGATGAAAAAATACATCTTAAAATGTTAGTCAAAATTTTTATAGTTTGACTCTAAAATAGAAACCATGACAAACAATTCCGGACGGAGGGAGTATATTATACTAGACACAAGTGGCTGTGTTACATAGGCCTGATATATATTATTTTTTTGTCTCACTTTATGTGACATAGATATAATTTAGATAGTCAATTAAATTTTAATATAATTTTTAAATATTTTAAATTGTTATTTAATGCAGTTTATAGTATTTTTATGTAATCTTGAAATAATATATATTACTTTATCTTGTCCCAATATATGTAGCGCATATAGAATTTCAAGAGTCAATCAAATGTTGTTAATTATTGAGATTTACAATATTTTTTGTGTAATTTCAAAATTAAATATTACATGTTACTTCTTTTGATTATTGTAATTTATAGTACTTTTTAGATAAATTTTTAATAATATATGTTACTTCTCTTATCCCAATGTATGTAGCACAAATATAATTTTTAGAGTCAATCAAATGTTGTTGATTATTGATATTTATAATATTTTCTACGTAGTTTTCAGAAGTAAATCATACATGTTATCTTTTTATCCCCATTTATATGATACTGATAGATTAATTTTATGAATTAATCAAATTTTTTATATGCTTTTTTTACATATATTTTAAGTTGGCATTTCTCATGATTTATAGTATTCTTTACATAATTTTAAATATACAAAAAAAAATAAAAAAAAATAAGACAAATAAATTAAAATGAAAAAACTATCAAAAAGGAAAACAGTACAGCTGCCAGGCAGGCATGTCGACCATGACCTGCCAAGTTATTGTCGCGCGCGCATATATATATATATATATATATATATATATATATATGCTAGATCGGCCCAATATAATTAATTATCTTTTCAATTTTAATTTAATTTTTTTTACCTAAATTCACATTTTATATTATTATAGTTTCTAAATTTTCTATCATTTAAAAAAGTTACAAAAATCTCCTCTCAGATACATGTCTATCCTCTATCAGATACATCACTATCTCCTATCGGATCATCTCTATCCTCTCTCGAATACATCTTTATCCCCTCTTGAATACATCTCTCCTCTCGGATACACCCATATTCCCTCTCGAATACACTCGTCCCTCTCGGATTCATACGTGAGATATGTGTCTGCAAGTTTTTTTTTGAATAGTGTCACGGCCGATGTATTATCATTTCTGTTGATTTATCCCATAAAAATTATTCTAAGAAATTTTTATAATTTAAAAAAGAGTAGGGATATAATGTAATTAACTCTTAATACTACGAAAAATTATGTAATTTTTATTCAATTTATGTGATTCAAAAGAATGATATATTAATAAATTTAATAACATTTTGACTTCAAAATATTCATTTTATTCTTACTAAGATGATTTATAATCATATGAATAACTATGGTCTGTTTTAGACCATGAGTTTTAAAAGTGTTTTTAAAAAAAAAAAATGCATGTTAAGTCAAATAAACATTACATAAATCGAAATGGAGTGTAAACAAATTTTAGATCCATTTTATATTTCTGAAATTTAAGTTTTTATAACTATTTTGCCTTTTAACAAAATTTAAAATGAAAATACTAAAGCTTTTTCACAATTGTTTTCTTTAGTATATTTTTATTAATATTCTGTCGATAATAACCAAAACTGTAATCAAAATAAGGTAATAAAGTAACTTAATTTTGAAATTCAAGTATTGATATCAATTGAGGAAACATTTATCTTTTAGTTGTAAAGCATTCATAATCTAATATTTAATATGCTACTTACTCTCGATGAATGACACTAATTTATTATAATTCAAGATTGTAAGAAGTAGAAATCAAGACTAAAAAGTGTCTCATTATTTATATGAAGGTTGTTATGAGTTAATTGTCACTCAGTAGAGATATATATGTCATATGTTAATTGTCGTAATGAAACAACATGAAAAATTATAAGAGATAATTTATATAGTTGAAAATTATTTATGAAAAATGGAGTACAAGTTATATATTTTAATATGTTTATGTCATATACATATTAGTATGAAGAAATTTCACACTATAAATTTATTTATTTATTTTTATATGTTATTTATTTTATTATGAAAAATTACAAATTTGATGTTTTATGAAAAAATGGTATGAATATTTTTATATGTCCTCATAGTAAGAAGTTCTTTAATTTATAATATAGAGGATTGTTACTTAAAATAAGTTATCACGTCAATTAACCATATTAGTTGTAATATGTATTAATATAGTTTTTTTTAGACAATCATCACGTAAATTAATTTTCTAGGTCTTAACAAATCACTAATTAGAATTACCTTTAGACCTATAAAAATCATTAGTATGTTGTAAAAATAAAAGATTATTATTCTACATTTGTTTAATAGATAGTTTTTATTTAATGAAAATTTTACACAGTATAAAAAATAAATCTATACGATGTGTAATATCTCATTAAAATAGACTAATTATTAGCCTATATTAAGAAAACAGTATGATTAAAAATGTGGATCCATATTAAATGTTACATTATTAGAATACACATTATATTTAGGAAAATATATTTGATTATTTTATCATTACAAATCTATTACAATTTTTTTGATATCATAATATAAAAATAAATATTCTAGAATCTTTATAAATTGATAAATTTGACTTGATTGTTCTTAACTGGACTCTTCTATATAATAGAATTAGAAATAGATATTCATAAAAACATAACACAAATTATCATTATATGGCTAAATTTTTTATAGAGAGAGAGAGACAGATGTCAACCATTGAATCCAACAGAGGAAAAATGCACTATAGGTCAGCTGCAGTTATTAACTGCGCTCCCTCTGATATCATATTAAAGTCTCATTATTTTAATTTTGTGTTGCATGAAATTATATGATCAAATTTAATTGTTGGTGCTAGTCTAAATATATAAAAGCTATAATCAAAGCTTATTATTTTCACAATTTTATTTTTGATACTTTATTAATTTTTAAGTTTTATACAATAGAAGAGGACTTCTGTTTGAAATTGAAGTAGCGTCTTGAGTTAATAACTTTGATGGTCACTCAACTATTAATTATTTTCACAGAAAGTCACTCAATTTTCATTTTCAACTCAATAGTTATTCAACTATCAATTGTTTTCATAGAAAGTCACTCAACTTTCATTTTCAACTCAAAAGTCACTCAACTATCATTTCTTTGCAGAAAAAGTCACTCAATCTAATTAGTTATTTTTTTCATTAAAATTTAGTGACATAATTATTAATTAAAATCTAAAGAACTATATATATATATATATATATATATATATATATATATATATATATATATATATACCATTTAAATCATTTAATAACCCGCCCCATTTAATTTGATCCACTAAAAATATAATATTAAATATTTTACAATTAATTTTTAAAATTTTCCTTATCTTCAATAGTTGTTTGTTTACATTTTGGTGCCAAGAGTTTACTAGAAATCATGAAATTGAAAAATAAAATAAAAATTCTAGTATTTTTTTAATGTATGCTACATATAACAAGTTTAACAATCCGATTTGTAATAGAAGTTGCATTAGAGGGAAAGAATAGGGAGACGAGGGAGAATGATTTAGGAAATTAATAGTAAAATAAAATGTTAAATATTATATTTTTAACGGGCCGACTTAAATAGGGTGGGTTGGTCATTAAATGATTTAAATAGATGTATATTTGGTTCTTAAAATTTTGATTAATAATCAAAATGCTATATCACTAAATTTTAATTTAAAAAATAATTAAATAGGTTGAGTGACTTTCTGTGCAAAGAAGTCATAATTGAGTGAGTTGAAAATAAAAATTGAGTGACTTTCTGTGAAAACGATTGATAGTTGAGTGACTTTTGAATTGAAAATGAAAGTTGAGTGACTTTCTGTGAAAATAATTTATAGTTGAGTGACTATCAAAGTTATTAACTCGGTGAGTGTAGCATGCATTTCTATCTGTAGACATGTAAAATAACAGTGTCATTATTCTTCATCTTAAACTCATATTTTTAATGCACAATATAAATATAGTTTAAAATTTATTAAAATTATAATAAATACGTATATATACATTCATAACTTTTAAATTATAATAATTTCAATGCTAAAAATCTTAAATATTAAATATTAACCGCTAAATTTAATTATGAATCTGCTTATGAGTCAAATTATATAACATAATGTCACGTCAGTCGATACACCACCTCATCGCTGTCTACACCAAATTTGATTGTTAATAGAGGTAGTGGAAAACAGAAAAGGAAGGAAGAAAAAAAATGAATAATTCAAAATTAGGAGCGATGCTTTCATTTATTCTTGAATTATGTAAAATGCTGAAATTTATTTTTTGTTTAAAAAGGTTTAAAATAATAATTAATGTATGCTTACCTTTTATCATTTAAAAAATTAAACAATTTATTTTATTTCAGATGATTTAGGAGTGTATCTGACTCTTAAAGGGTGTGTTTGGTCGGAAGGAAAATGTTTTTTGAAAAATGTTTTTTAATTTTCTCATATTTGGTTGAGATAAAAGTTTTGGAGAATGTTTTTCAAATTAACTTATTTTTCTCAAATTTAAGAAAAATGATTTCCCTTCAAAAATTAAGGAAATCATTTTTCAAAACTTTCATCCAACTTCAAATTACGTTTTTCTTTTTAAAAAAAAAACAATTTTAAAAGATATTTTCAATTTTCAATTTTTAGTTTTTCACTCCATCCCTGCCCCGATCAGCCCCCCTTCCCCCTTCCCCTCCAAAAAAAATTAAGTTTGTTTTTAAAAATATTTTTAATTTTAAATTTTTATTTTTTTACTTCATCCATCCTAACCTCCCCCTTCACCCCCCCTTCTCTCCGCCCACCCCACAAAAAATATTTATTTTAATTTTAAAAATTATTTTTAATTTTAAAATTTTAATTTTTCACCCCGATTCCCTTTCCCGAACCCTCCACCCCGGGCTAGCCCCCCCACCCCCAAAAAATTAATTTTGTTCTTAAAAAATATTTTCAATTTCAAAAATTATTTTCTACTCTAGTAAAAATAAAAGATATTTCTCAAAAATATTTTTCATTCATAAATCAAGCATTAAAAATAATTTTCGAAAAATATTTTCTACTCATTAATCAAACATGAAAAAATAAGTCAAAAATCTAGTTATTTTCCGAAAAACATTTTCCATGAAAATTATTTTTCTTTTTAAAAAAGGATAAAATTAATTAGCTGACATATGTGCTTAGATCATATATGTATTAAATGATTGAAGATGTTGATGTGAAAAACAAAAACCATATCTTGATCAAAGAAAGTCAGATTTGCCTCTCTCCTTTAGTGGTTTTTGCCCAATTCCTTTATCACAGGCTTAGTATTTTTTGTTTTGTATAGAAAAATATTTTTTTTTCTTCGAACATATCAATAAAATAATAATGAATGACTATAGTGAGACTGATCTTTAACATTATCCCTGTCAAAATATGGTCTGGAA
The DNA here is from genome assembly GCA_016801875.1 of Solanum sitiens. NCBI lineage: Eukaryota > Viridiplantae > Streptophyta > Magnoliopsida > Solanales > Solanaceae > Solanum > Solanum sitiens. The sequence goes on along the minus strand of JABWTJ010000069.1, from coordinate 3,391,181 downwards.
CGCATAAATTTGTGGTCTTATTTGGAGACAAAGTGGTAGGTTTATACATTCTTCATTCACGTGATCAACAATTATCCTTTGGAGCAAAACCATACAATATATATAGTATATAGTATATTAATAAAGTGGATTCAGCTGAATTTTACTGAATTAATAAATGTCAGGTTATTGATCTTCATCACATGGGTTGATATTTATTTAGTTTCTTTGAATATTGATTTTTAATTTGATCTTTTTAAAAATCGATTTAATGTTTCTAGAAATAAGTTTTGAATGCAATACAAAACTTATATATATTGTGATATGAATATATAAAATTTATGCCATGCGAATAAGTTATTTGTCTTGAGGGGCAAAAATTAAAGATCAATATTATTATCAAAAAATGATACTGAATTTATGTGAAGTTAAAGAGCATGTGTCTTAACTAATTTTGTAATATAATTATTTACCGGGGAGGCTATAATAAATTGGTAGTCTAAAGTCAAATTCGAATGGAAGCCTTAAATTTAAATATATATTTTTATTTTTATGAAGTTTATTATAGTCAATTATTTAATCTTTCATGAGACATGATATTCATAATTTGTTAAATTTTAATTACTTTTCTACTCTTTTATAAAAAGTTTTTATTTTCTACAAATAATACTTGATATTTTTTTTTAAAAAAAGAAGACTTATAACCTATTATCTTTTAAAAAACGAGGCCCCTCAAATTTTGAGACCTAAGCCAATTATTATTTTTTATAAAACTGTAGAGCCGCCCCTGATTCTTTAGTACTTAATTAAATTAAAACTTTCTTTATTATATTGATTATATGTAATATTAAATTAAAAAAATTAAAGATATTTGACAAGATTTCTCCTAAATTAATTCGATAACATATCAATCTAACTTTTTCATGGGTTAAAATGAGTGAAATTAATTAAATAAGATTCTGACAATAATAAATAAATAAATAAGTCAATTATCCATTCAAATTGATATAATATATAAATATGACTATTAACTTGGCATAAGTAGACAATAATGATCCTTAACTTTAGATGTGGTAGACAGTTACACTTGTATAAAATTGAACAAATTGACAAGTTCGTCCTATATGGCACCCTATATGAAAATTTTGTCCTACATGTATCATGCCATAAGGACACACGTGTTTACTTGTTCAATTTTATATAAGTTTAAGTGGCTATTTGTGCACATCCAGAATTAAGGGTCATAATTATCAACTGACGCCAACTTAAGAATCATATTTATGTATTATGTCATTCAAATTTACAGAAGTTAGGTGAACCGTATTTATTTAATGGATTAATTTTGCCACCCCAAATATTACTATATAAACACACATACAAATTGATATAATATATAAATATGACTATTAATTTGGCGTAAGTTGACAATCATGATCCTTAATTTTAGATGTGGTAGACAGTTACACTTGTATAAAATTGAACAAATTGACAAGTTCGTCCTATATGGCATCCTACATGAAAATTTTGTCCTACATGTATCATGCCATAAGGACACGTGTTTACTTGTTCAATTTTATATAAGTTTAAGTGGCTATTTGTGCACATCCAAAATTAAGGGTCATAATTATCAACTGACGCCAACTTAAGAATCATATTTATGTATTATGTCATTCAAATTTACAGAAGTTAGGTGAACCGTATTTATTTAATGGATTAATTTTGCCACCCCAAATATTACTATATAAACACACATATATATATTACTATATAAGAAATGTGAATAAGCAAGTACCACTCCATCAACATGCTTGCTTATTCACATTTCAAGTAGGGCCCACTTTATATTAATTTGCAATGTCTCATTGTATTGCTTGTACACATTAAATAGAAAAAACCTTGGGGCCACTCAAACAGGGCCCACTTCTCTATTAATTTGCACTTGTATTGCTTATATACATATTTACATAGCAAAAAGCATTGGCCACTTGAATATTGTCCATTTGCCTTCCATTTGAGGATCAATATTTGTAATTTCTTTCATTTTAATTTTATGTCTCTTAAATTTCTAATTAATGTAACTATTTTACCACAATGTTTACATTAATTGACATACAATTATATATGTTGAAAAATAATTTAGACTAAATAATTAATGTTAGAGGATAAAATATGAAAAGAAAAATTCAAAAACCTTGATATGCTAACTATGTAATTTTAAATAATCACTAATTTTTAAGATTTAATTATTTATGTATTCTTCTATTTTACATGAAAATAATATATAAAGTTTTACAATTTATACATATATTATATGCACGTTTCTAAATTTAAATTTTCAAAAAAGTCATACTAAATAGGTAGCAAATATTTCTATGATTTAAATTTAAACTTTTAATTTAGCTGTCCAAAATTGTATCAATCTTTTATTATTATTAACTAAGAAATACGTTTGCTTATTGTTCTCAATCTTTTTATTCATAAATTTCCTTTGATTTTTAATTTTAATGTTAGATTATTAATATTTTAGTAGAAAACACAAATATTATTATATTTTCAAATTTATCACGATTAAAAATTACGAATTTCAAATAATAATTAGACCCGTGCAAAGCACTACTTTCCTTTTTCTAGTATATATATAAAGGAAGAAAGATGACTGATCATCACTAAGTTGAAAAGAGTCAAACATTCATTCACGTATATGTGGATTGGATTTCTTTGATTATTTTTTTTAACAAATTTTTATAAGTAATTATTGTTATTTTGGTTTACTACCAGGTTTTAGCTATTTACACAAGGATATTTGAATTTGCATTGAAAAATCCTATATTAAAAAATAAAGTATTTCTTAATAAAAGTGACTTCGTATTTAAGAAGATTAAATCTAAAACTTCGTGATTAAAAATAAAAATGTACTTGTACTCCATCACAATTCCTGTGGATACAATTGTTGTAAATACTCCTATATGATTGATGCTATATAGGAATGATATGGGGTGAGGTGCATATTGACAGATGTTGTATTTCTAATTCAACTTATCAACGGTAGGACAAAACGTAGGCCAACTAGGACGCCGATAACATAAACGTCACTTTCATATATATAAAGTAATATAATTTTTTTATACTAATTAAATTAAAATAGATTTAGAAAGTTATTATTATTTTATTTTATTTTTCAAAAATGACCTTGTTGTGATGAACATGAGTTGGCGTTCGGTATTCGGTTAGGAATTCTTAAATTTTGAGTTTTGTAATTCAGTAATTGATAGTTGAAATTAGACACCAAATATCAAATTTTAAATTTCAGTTTGATAATTGGGAAATTAAACATTGATTTTGGTATAGTATTCGATAATACCGTATCGAAGTTGTAGTCGATTGTATTACAATGTTAACACTATTTCTCTAATTATTTTTATCTTTTTATGTGGATGCACGATATAATACAACAAGAAAAGCAAATTCATACAACTTAAGAGTTGTATTTAAGTTGTTTAGGTTAAGTATTTACCTCTGTTTTTGAACTTGTACTTTTGAGTAATGAACACATTGATAAATAATCTTTTTTAAGTAAATATTTTGATATTCAGAAAATACCGAATATCAAAGGGTATCAATATCTCATATTAAATTCAAACCTGAATACCATAATTCTAAAATTTTGCTGTCAAATATGATATCGAATATTGAATTACCGAATATCAAATTTTTTTTCATTCTATTCAATAATTCGATATTTTATGCCCAGTCCTATGAACATCTAGGTTCCAATTTTATTCTAGTTCTATTAATTAAGTGCATAAAGTAATTAAACATATGGAATAGTTATAACTTATAAGTCATGATAAGCCTCTCAATACAACTCTCAAATAATTCACCTTGGATCTCTAAAAAAGAAGGAGCTAAGCAGATACGATTATGAATCCACTAGTGCACGGATCTATATAAGCATAAAAGAATGCAACAAAGTGTATCATTAATATAGAAAATTGCATGTATACAATAAGAATCATTGAACGATCCCAAAAGATAGGGACAAGAATTGGTCTTTAAAATACGTACTTAAGTAGGGTTAGGGCATAAAATATTGAAAATCGACCAAACTGAATTAATTTTTTTGTTATTTGTTGATTCAATATTTTGTAAGGTATTTGAGAATAACATTTTAGAATTACGGTATTTAGGGTTGGGTTTGAGTTTGGGTTTGATATGAGATATTAGAATCATTATGGAATTTGAGACTTGAGAGTAACATTTTAGAATTATGGTATTTGAGTTTAGGTTTGGGTTTGAGTTTGATATGAGATATTAGAATCATTTGGTATTCGGTATTTTCTGAATATTGAATTATTTACTCAATAAAGATCATATATAAACAGGTTCATAACTCATTAGTCTAAGTCCGAAGAGATAGTTAAATACTCAACCTAAACAACTCAAATACATATGTCTTTTAGTTGTCGAAATTTACTTTTCTTGATATCTTCTTACTTGTAGCTAATTCTTCTATTTTATGGTGCTTATAAAATTGAAATAATTTAAGCAATAATATTAACTTTTGAATACAATCGACTAAAACTTCAATACAACATTATCGAATCATATTGAATCAAAGTTTGATTAATGATCACCGAATTATTGAAATGAAATTTAAAATTTTAATATTTTGTATCTACTTTTAACAACCAATTATTGAATTATTAATTTCAAAATTTAGAAATCCCAAACTGAATTTCCTAACCCCCCCCCCTACTTACAAGGTGTTTGGAAAATAATAGTAATATCTCAAAAATATAATAATCATCTTGATGAGATTCCAATATTAGATTTATGCGAAAATTTAGACTTTACTATTCACTCTTTGAATAGCCTTATTTGACCAATATTTTAACGTTTTTAGCCTCTTGGTAACAAACCATTGATAAGCCATATTATTTCAATTATTGAGCCATAATCCCTTATTTTTATTCATGGCCCATTAATATTTGATAACGATTGTAATGTAGAGTGTGTTTGGTATGAAGGAAAACATTTTCTGGAAAATGTTTTCCAATTTTCTCATGTTTGGTTGGGACAAAAAATTGGAAAATGTTTTCCAAATCAACTCATTTTCCTCAAAATTAAGGAAAATGACTTCCCTTCAAAAAATTAAGGAAAACATTTTCCAAATCCCTCCTCCAATTTCAAATTACATTTTTTTTGGGGAAAAAACATCAATTTTTAAAAAATATTTTCAATTTCAAAATTTTATTTTTTCACCCGATCCCTGGCCCCTCCCCCACCCACCACTGGCCAGCTCCCCCAACCCCAACCCCTCCCAAAAAAATTAATTTTGCTTTTTAAAATATTTTCAACATCAAATTATTATTTTTAAACTCCTACCCTCCTCCCCCTCTGGCCTGAAAAATATTTTCAATTTCATAAATTATTTTTTACTCTAGTAAAAATAAAAGATGTCTCTCAAAAACATTTTTCATTGATAAATCAAACACTAAAAATCATTTTTGGAAAATATTTACTCACCAACCAAACATGAGAAAATAAGTCCAAAATCTACTTGTTTTCCAGGAAAACATTTTCCATGGAAAACATTTTCCTCCATACCAAACACACCCCTAATCTTGCTTCCAACATTGAAAACTAGGTTTAATGAATTCTCTCATCATACATCAACATAGGTCCTTCTTTTTCACGATCCAAAATGGGTCATGAATGACACCCACACTTAATCTTTTAGACAGGAGAACAAACGAATAAAAATCTCCAAATTATATTAGTTATCAAACTTACGCAATACAATTATAATGCATAAACTCAAATCTTATTAAAGTATGAAATAAAATTCCACTAAAAAGTCTATAACATATTGTTTCCTAAAACCTAAAATGCATCACATCAAGGACATCTATTCCCTAAATTAAATATCAAGCCTGAGATTATCAAAGACACCATAATAGATACATAGAATAGTTTTTGACAAAAAACTAAGGACATCATGCCATTAAAGAGAGAATTCAACACGAGCTAGAAGAAATAGTTCACCCTGAAATATGATGTGCTGAAAACTAGCTAGAGCTGAGGGCGAGTTGAAGTCGCGGAGTACATGTCACTCTCTAAGCCTACACCCTGGAAGGCTTAAATCCATAAACATATAGTTATGAAATAAATTAGAAGGTTATAAATGAACATTCAACTTGGATATTAAGGCAAACCCAAGTCTTAACATAAGAGTGATAATGTAAAGACTACTAAACTACTAAGGTCTATGAAGACTCTAAAACAACTGCGATGCATGTTGAAACAAACCCCACAACATCCTAATGAACTAAACTAGAAATCAAATAAAAGAGTCCTCTGGAATGCAAGGAGGCTAACCAATAAACTCTGAATGCTCAAGATGGATCAACGAGGCCCTGGTTGCAAATCCTGATTACCTGTGTCTGCATCATAAGACGATGCAATCCAACTGTAATCATTACATTGAATGTACGAGTATGTGAGTTGGAATGCGAAAACAACATAGGCTTGAAAAGGAATATGAAAAACTTACCTGTCTTAACTCAACTCAACAGTAGATGAATCATTTCAATATAAAACAATTTAAAAGTAAGTGCAACATAAAAAAAAGATGTTTTAAAAACACGATGCCAAATTTGTGCATATACAAGAATACAACATAACTCTGAAATGTATGTAGAAATATATATAGTTATGCATATAAAAAAATCATAACTTCTGTGAAAGTTTCTCTAACCGACAACCATCACATAAGAGCTATAGTGTTGATACAACGATCTAACTCACGCTGCCAGCGCATGCTATACCGGCCAAAGGTATAGGACCAGAACTACTAAGTAGATCCACTAGTCTATTATGAAAAGGGTTCATCTAAAAAGTATGAACCTTTTCTACCCATGGTGGCTACATGGTTTTATGGAGACATAAATTATCTGAACTCATGCTCATCCCCAATTCGGTGCTCAATACTACTCCCAAAATATACTAGCTCTTATATTTTAAAAACATACTTCTTCTGTGATTTGAGATTAGTGCTAAAAACTTAGCTCAAAGTCTATCTTGGAAATCTCAGTTTCCGTTCTTGCTTCATTTAGAATGTTATTACTCTTTTATGAAAACTAGCCCGAAGACTCTTTGGAAATCTTAAGTTCCGTTCTTATTTAGATGTGATTTTTTTAAAACTTCTTGGGATTACTTAGTCCCCTACTTTTTTGAAGAAATGAACTTCAAATCTGAACTATTTTACTCTTTACTCATCTTGAACTTTAAGTCTTAAAACAAAGTTAAAAGCATTTGCAAAAGACTTCTTGAAAAGACTCTACGTACTTCTTTGACTTGGATCTTGACTTTCCTTGAATTTGAAGTTATGAATTCAAGGTTGTAATTTATGTTTCTTGATGATTTGTAGATGTTTAGAAGTCATTTAGAGTTGTTAGAATCAATAGCAAGTGTTAATACACCTTAGAGAGGCTTATACAGATTGTATGACAAAAATTGGGTGAAAAAATACTGATTCGGGCGCGTTCAGGACGCGCCGTGCCAGGCCCTAACTTTAGAGACCCCACTTGGGCACACTGCAGATGCGCCGCCCCAGGCCCTTTCGCGTAGATGGGGCGCCCGCGCCTGAATCTCCTCAGATATGCTAGATGAATTTTCAACTTCTTTTCTGATCCTAAATCGTTTTAAATCAATTTCTTTTCTTAATACTTTCTTAGATTTAGATACCCAAAGCATGCACACTAGAATCCAACCCGAAACTACTCTTAACTGTCAAGACCGGGGAGCACCCCATAGACGTACCCGACGTTGTCGTCCTCGGAGAGAACTATGACTAGCCTCTTAGCATTCGTCATCACATATCATAGGCTAAAAATGTGGAAAATTAAAACTTTTCATATACATCTACACAGTGAGGTTTACATAGACCTCTCACATACTAATTCACGAGTTTACATAGACTCCTCACATAGGAAGCATACATAGGCTTCTCGATTAGACAACGTTATCAACACATAGGAATTTGTCTATTACTTCGTCTCATACTGAATCATCTAAACAAGTATAAATCTTGGACATATCCAATACAAAGTCAACATGCCAATATAGGCTTACATAAATATCCAAATGAAAGAGGAATGAACAATGTCTTTATGACTATACAACTTTAAAGCTAGAATGTAGAACAAGGTAACATCCCCGAACATGAGGACCTACCAATACTTGGGAAATAGAAATCAAGTCTTCTTCAACCGGCCTTCTAAGAACTCAATGACCGGATCCACATAATTACAGAAAACATAGAAATATGGGTTAGTACACCACTTGTACTAAGTATGGGTAAATGCACATAAAAGATTTGAAGACATGCATGAAAGGGACTATTTCTTTATAAGACATGTTAATTCATTTGGAAAGCCTTTAATGCACATACAAGAGGGCATATACAAGATAAGGATCACAATAACTTAAGACATGTTCATAACCAAAGATAACATCAACATAAAGCCATATCAACACATCATGTTCAATAGTTCATATCAACATAGTATACAAAACCCTTACCAACAATCCCATCCCATGCCTACAAGTGCAATGCTCATGTGAAGCCCCATAACCCCACATAATCAATTAAACAAGATAGGAGATCATAAGTAATGCTTTGCTTCACACAACATAACCTCATAGGTAGTCATAAACGTATATAGCAATTTTAACCAATAGCATATTCATTAACATAGTCAACATCATATATGAGTGTCATCATATAAAGCCAGCATTTCATAATATATGATATCATAATACATAAGATCATATTCTAGAACTCCTTTTAGAGTTAACTTGTGCAATGTCTAGGTAGATTCCCATATCCCTACCTATCCTAAGTAGACCCCTCAAGTCATCCTAGTCAATATCCATCTTCATTTAGTCATTCATTTTACTTTCTAGAACAATTGCCTTAACCGACATAGACCACATGAGCTAAATGTGGAATCCGGTGTCATGAAACTCTACACCGAAAGAAGGTGTTCTACTTTCCAAGGTAGAATCAAAACATGAACATAGCGTCTAGGGGAATCCACTAACTAGTATTCCTATGGGGGAAACATAGTTCAAGAAATAGGAGACATGCTTGAGACCCTCTTTATTCCATTGACATTGTAATATCTATCTCATGAGTACAATAGTGAAACTACCTCCCCTACTTGGGAAGGGACACTCCTTACTACTAGTTCACTCAGTGCTAAGCTAGAGTTCCTTTTTGAAATATCTTTAAGCCTTTATTAATCAATTATAGCTTAATATAGATCATATGAGACTAACCCCTTGTATATAATAATCATTAGCTCATTAGGAATTACATGAAAACGTTCTTTCATTGCGACCCTTCATTTGTGAGATTAACACCACCACCATCATCATAGCATAATAAGACACATAAGTGATTCACAATCAACCTTATATCATCATACCTTAATCATATTCTCACAATTCACATAGTCAAGACATTTCAATTACATTCATTATTCCATCACCTAGGTAATCTAATCACATGTTAAACTTCAATTAAATATCATCATCAAGTATAAGCCATCAAAATTGAAGTAAGGATTCAAGATCACAAGGTCTTACCAATTCACCTTCATAAGCCTCCTCCAATGGTCTTACCATCAACCAACCATGTTCACCCATCAATAGGCTTTATAACATAATACAATAGTAATTTATACAAGAACTAAGTCAATTGTATCATCACTGTCCAAATTAACTTCAATTCATAACCTAGGGTTAGGGGGATAGGGTTCACCATGAATTCTTCAAGAATTAGATTCAATCCCAATAATACGTGACCCTAGCAGTCCTTGACTGAATTAGGATAGTTAAAACAAGTCTAACAATCAATACATTTCAATTCCCATCAATTCATAAGCAAGATCCAAGATTTAAAGAAATTGGGGAAAGACATGAATCAAACGAAATACCCATTATTAAAATCAATTACTCAACAATCTACACGTAATCATCTATTAGTAATCACAATTCGTCAATTAATCATCAATTTCAAGTTTAGAACAAAACCCATTTGTAGAGAAAAACCCTAGGACTTGGGTGATTTAGAAATCAACTTTGAAAGGACCTCTTGGGGAAAAGAATCCCAAGAGTGAAGAACCCATACCTTAATGAAGCTTAATCGATGAAATTCGAGTGAAATCCTAGAGAAATTGGTCTTCTTCTTCAAGCTTTCTTGTTCCTTCAATGGAGAATGAATGGAGAGAGAATTTGAGAGAGATGAGAGATTTTGGGTTTTAATTTGGGGATTTGGTTTGAGTGAGTTAAAAATGACTTAAAACTGACCTAAAATGAATATATACTCAACCCCTAAATTATCCAAAAGACCCCTCACTTAATTGGGTCTTTTTTTAAAGTCAAATTGACTTTAAATCGACGCGAAAGAATCTAGGAAGTGGCTGCGCATCGCGGGGGCAGTTCCACATCTTTTTTCTGAAATCTGGGTCGAGGTAGAGAGCCTCGTGAAGGACCCGCGTCGCGAGGGAAGATTTTCCTAGCTAGTGTTGTCTGCGCGACGCGCAATGGGCTCCATATATTGGCTAGACGCTGGCTGCTTTGGCTGGACGCATGCTGCTTTGGCAGCCTACTCGTCAAACTTCGGGTCCTCCTCAAGGACCCTTCGGGCGGTCCTTGGGGAGTCGTTATTTGACGTTTGAACAATATATACTATATTTTACTTATTTAAAGTCTTTTTACATATTTTAGACTTCATATTAAACTCCCAATCTTTCACCAAACATGGGGACGTCTACTAGTTCAATTTAGCTAGTTTCCGGACGTCAACGTCTTTCTTTGACATTTTGGATCTAACCTTTTCTAATTGACTTTATTACACTAATACAGGTATGGAAACATCATTTTAACCATTATTTAATAGGTGAGGCTCTAGTCTAAATAATGAAACTTCCAGAATGTTACATTACCCCCCCCCCCAGGAACATTCGACCCCAAATGACACTTGAATCCTTTAATAGGGAGAGAAGAGACTCAAAACTAGCAGCCCGACTAACAGCATACAATAATAATGAGTCACAACTCATAGGAGTACTTCACAACTCCATTCAGCACATAGGCAACAACATTACACATAACAACTTTTTTCATACTGCAAAACACACAAGAGCTCAACATGTCATAACACATAATGAGGAACTACCTTCTCAACATAATCATGTGCTCAAAATACATCACCCCCCTTTTGTTTCATTAAAAACTCATGTTTTTGGCTAAACCTTTTTTTACCACAATTATGCATATTTAGCAAAACAAGCCAAATTCAACTTTATTAATTATATTCATTATTCATTAAAATGACTAACCTTAATTAGCAAAACGATGAGGATAACGGGACTTCATGTCGGCCTCGGCCTCCCATGTTGCCCCTTCAACTAGGTGGTTTCTCCATAACACCTTTACGGATGCCACCTCCTTGTTCCTTAACTTCTTAACTTGCCTATCAAGGATCTCCACCGGAACCTCTTCATAGGAGAGGTCGTCATCCACATCAAGTCCTTCAATAGGAAGTATGGATACGGGATCACCAATGCACTTCTTAAGCATGGAAACATGGAATACCGGATGAACCGAAGCTAGTTCAATAGGTAGGCTCAATTCATATGCAACCTTTCCAACCCTTTTCAAAATCTCATAGGGACCCACATATCGGGGACTTAACTTCCACTTTTTGCCAAATCTCATCACCCCTTTAATAGGTGAAATCTACAAATACACTTTATCACCTACTTCGAATTCAATATCTCTTCTTCTATTGTCGGCATAGGATTTTTGCCGACTATAGTCTGTTTTCAACCTATCCCTTATCACACGAACTTTCTCCAAAGCTTCATAGACTATTTTGGGACCAAGGAGTGAAGACTCACCAACCTCAAACCATCCAACCGGAGATCTATATCTCCTACCATAGAGTGCTTCAAATGGAGGCATTGAAATACTCGAATGATAGCTATTGTTATAGGAGAACTCAATCAACGACAAGTGATCATCCCTATTTCCTTTAAAGTCTATCACACAAGCTCTTAACATATCCTCAAGGGTTTGAATAGTACGCTATGATTGACCATCCGTTTGGGGATGAAAATCGGTGCTAAGCTTTACTTGTGTACCCAACCCTTTTTGGAAAGACTTCCAAAAATGAGAAGTGAATTGAGTGCCTCTATCCGATATGATGGACAAAGGTGTAACATTCCAGAAAATTACATGTCTACTAAAGAGCCCAGTAGGTCTATAAGAATACGTATTAGGGGTACATAGGCACCCCCATGCCCAATATTGAGAAAAATTGGGCATAGTATAGAAAAATTGGCTAAGGGATATTAGCCAATTTTCTATATATGAACAAGTAAAATACATTTTGGGTTGTCCTACCCAATCCAAGATTGTTTGTCCAAGAAATGTACCTGCAAGGAAGACCCTAAGCTAAAAATATTCGCTTTATAATATCTGCACAATATGTACTAGAGATCCAAGTGTCAAGCCTAACACCAAAGCCCACATCATTTAAAATGATCATGTAAATTAAGCAGTGCCCAAGGACATGGTGAGGGTCCTTGGGAGAATAAGTAAACATTCCCAAAGGAACCATAAATAATAGTTAGTTAGGAAAGTACAAGCCATGTGCAAGCCCATGTGCAAGCACATGGGGAGATACGGCCAAGAAGGGACCACCCTAATCGAATTTGGTTAGGGTAGTTAGGGGGGAAAACGTGCACAAGGGACCACTCCGTGTGGGGCCTAACTTCCTAACCAATTCTAGACTCTAACCTACTGTTCTAAATAACTAACTAATCTAGGACCAAACGAAATAAACTAATTAGTGCACCCGACAACCTAGGACTAAACCGGGTTGACAGTAACCTAGTACTAGTTGAAGAGACAACCTAGTAGCTAACCTAGGATGGTCCAAAAGGTTAGTTATGGTACTAACAACTTAGGGGTACTTTAGTAATTCCCCTAGGTTACCTAATTAATTAATTTATCAACTTAATTAATTAATTTAAAAGGGCTAAAACCGAAATTACAAAGGAAATTTTTAGATTTCGGTTAAGACAAGAAATGGACAACCTAGTACCTAACCTAGGATGGTCCAAAGAGTTAGTTAAGGTCCTAACAACCTAGGGATACTTTAGTAATTAACCTAGGATACTTAATTAATTAATTTAGCAAATTAATTAATTAATTTAAAGGGGCAAAACCGAAATCACAAAGCAATTTCCAGATTTTGGTTAAAACAAGAAAAAGACAACCTAGTACCTACCCTAGGATGGTTCAAAGGATTGATTATGGTCCTAACGACTTAAGGGTACTTTAGTAATTATCTTATGTCACCTAATTAATTAAATTAGCAATTTAATTAATTAGTTTAAATGATCAAAATGAAATTCTTACACTAACCTAGTACAACTCAAGAAACATCCTAGTACTTAACCTAGGATGGTCCAAAAGGGTTAATTTTGGTTCCAATGACTTAGGGGTAATTTAGTACTTACCCTAGGTACCTAAATTAATTAAATTAAGGATTTAATTAATTAATATAAAGTCAAAATTTTTACCAAAACCATAGTCAACACCAATTTCCAGATTTAACTAAGTGTTACATTCTCCTATGTTTAGTCAACTTAGGAGGTACTTTTTAGTAATTAGTTAATTAATTTATTTAATTAACTTATTAAACCTAAGTTGTATAATTCAATATCATTTCTTAAACCTAAAAATCACGTTCAAACTCATAGAAAAAAAGGGACGCAAAAACAGTAAGCGACGAACGCAAGAAAAAGGCAGAAAATTTATCGATTTCTCTAGGGCGATTTCAAGGTTTCTTCAAGGATTCGTTCAAGGTGGTCTTCGTAGATTAGGTTCTACATAAGGTATGGGTTTCTCTCCTAGACTCCTTTCTACAAGAGAACTTTCTTTTGAATGATTCAAAGATCTTGAAAACTAGGGTTGTTTCCCGTCGTTCTTGTCGAACTCCTTTTCCTAGTATCCTTGTTACGATTTCAATGTTGAATAGGTTAGAGATCATGTTGTTGGTATGTGGTGCTGGCTGATCTTAACGTGTATGGTTTTTTTATTAAATAATGATTGAATGAACCTATTAATTGGACTCATTTGATGCTAAGTGTTATTACGTGAATTAAAAGAATGATACTATGTTAAAGATATGTTCGAAAATGTTATGTATGAAAATATTACGGTCTGTTGTGCATGCTTGCTGTTAATATGACGTTATGAAGATGATATATTCATCAAATGCTAATATGATATTGTCCAAGATGTTTAAAAATGTTATGCCTAAAGTTATGTTATAAGGTTGGCTAAAAAGATCTCCATGAAATCATAATTTGAGTGAACGTTTGGCTTATGCCAATAAAATGACTAATAGTACATTGTTCAAAATTTAAATGGAATTGGCTATAATGTAATCTTTAAATAATTGAAACATTGGCTAATGAACAATATATATATATATATATATATACATACCAAATTAAGCATGAACGAATGTAAAATTGGCTTATGCCAACAAAGATGGTTATGAAATCTATGCCCGATTGTTTATGCCAATACTAATCGTATGCCAATAAAATGGCTAACGATACATTGTCTAAAAGTGATGCATGTAAATGACTATAATATTATGTTAAATAATTAAAAGATTGGCTAATGCTTCATACATATTAAATTTAAATAAGAACACACGTAAAATTTGCACATGCCAACAAATATGGTTATGTAATTTAATATTCAAAGGTTGAGGCCAATACTAATTATATTTCAATCTTGTGTAGTTAGAGTATCAAATGATAATATAAGCACTTCTATGCTAATACAATGAACCCATAACCAAGGTCATGCCATTCATTGGGACAACTCCCAACATGTTCTACAAGAATGAACTATGAACATATGTAACTCATTGAAAGAAGTACTCATCGTCCATAAACTATGAAATGAATCTACTACACTAAAGTAAAGAAGTAACATGAGTTATAACATAATTAAAGTGGTCTAAATTAAGTAAGTGACCAGAATGAGGTGTTAAAGAAAGTGAGACAATTCTTACTTACACCTAAGCTACTATGTTAAAAGAATACTCACAAATAAAGGTGTTAGAATGTGTGAGACTAGTCTCATTAACACCTAAGGATGATATGTAAGGACAATTCACATTCAGCAATGTAAAGTAAGGATGATATGTAAGGACAATTCACATTCATCAATGTAAAGTAAGGATGATATGTAAGGACAATTCACATTTCATCAATGTAAAGTAAGGATGACAAGTCATCAAAAGAGTAAATAAATCTCAATCACATTATATATGTAAGTTTAAGGACAATTCACACTTAATACGTAAAGAAGAGATGATAAATCATCTAATGAGCTCTGACTACCTCATGCTAGAAGCAAGCTTCGATGATGTATGGGTTGAATGTAAATAGGAACTTTAAACTGAGCACCAATAGAGTAGTTATGAGTGGTGATGCCTTCTTTCGGGAAGGGTGGAGGTTCACGTAATTCTCATGAGATGAGACTGTCCACCAAGGTGGGTATGGGTCTCCCTAAATCTCCTAGTCTTTGAACTATGCTGCCAACATAGGGAACTAGCCAGTGGTTTTCCACCTAAGCGAGCTAGGGATGTTTTGGTTTCACCTTGGCGAGTGACTCCACCTCTTTTCGGTGTGGGGAAGACACCGGATTTCATGAGCTCACACGATCTATGTCAGTTAAAGTTGAAGTTCCTCAAAGTATGAAAGATAAAGAAATAAACGATACCAAAGGTGTTTGTGCAAGACAATCAGGAGGTGAAATCAGATTCAAGTAATGACATTAGGTCATTCTTGGTCATTGCACTTCATGATCCCGATGAGAGTCTTAAACTTCATCCTAGGTATAGCTGGTGTTTACATCAGCATACGAATGAATGAAATGAATAATGTGAAGTACGAATGAACAAATGAAGTAGACTCTGTATTTGCTAAAGAAGGCCCTTGGGTTGAGGTCCCATATGTTGGGTCCTCACTTGAGATGTCTTAATGCTATATCAACGATTCCAAGGTCTCGTGTATTGAAATGTATAATATATAAAACATGAAAGTAATGAAATCAATGGCATAACCAATAGAGAGTGGATTATGAAATGTAATGAATACTTGATGTAATGAATAACTTATTGTAAGGATAGTTAAATCGTGTCCAATAAACTCTACAATAAGTAAAGGACATAGATAATAATGAATCCTCATGTTATGAAAATGATAAATCCAAATAAATTGGCTTATAATGATTTTATATAATTGGCAAAAGATATTAGCCAAATAAGATTGACTTATAATGAATTCTTACATTAGGTCAATAATACAATAATAGGAATAGTCGCTAAAGATTGGCTTATAAAGAATTCATGCCCAAAGTAAGCAAGATCATAAACTTTAATGATATGCCCCAAGAACTATGCACATTATGCAATAAACTAAAGAATGAGTATAGTCAATAAGTATTGACTTATAAATATATTCATGCCCCAAATTGTAGTTAAGTCATTTTCTTAATCTCTTGAATTACTTACTTGATTCATTGTGGGTATGGGACTACAATGAATCATTGCACTTGTAAGTAAAACATAGGACCAAAGGAGTTATTGAACTACACAACAAGAAGAAGAAAAAGACTGAAAATAAGCTAAGTGTGCAAAGAGGAGCACTCGGTCTAGAAGATCAAAATCTCAAATCTTCGCTCGAGTTGTTCTAAAATTATGTTGATGATACTAATGTCTTGTAATCATATAGAAAATGAGTTGTGTGCTTTGAATGCATTAAAATACATCATATTCATACCACAATTCACAACTAACGAATTAGGAAAGTCTAATGACTAGACTTTCCAGAAATGGCATGTTGCTTAGGAAGAGTTTTCATTGATCATGCATAGCTTTATGTGTATATGTGCATATACCCATACTTAGTACAAGTGGTGTGCTAACCCCCTACTATTTACTATTTTTATAGGTGCAGGTCAGAGGACAGATTGACGACACTTGCGGCGGTTTGGACTTTAGCGTTTCTCCAAACCATTTGGTAGGTCCTCCTGATTTCGAGGATGCTACAGATTTAGTCTAGCCTTAGTTTGAGACATAGCTAGTGGATGTTGTCCCTAGCGTTTCTTTCGTACTTTCATTTCTAAGCTTTGTAATAAGGCCGTGTTTGGCAAACTATTTATGATACATTCATCTTCAGTTTTGAATTGATTCTTTATGATAGATGGTTGTTCTCTTATGTTGAGCTTAGTATATGATGTATCTAGTTAATAATTATATGAAGTCTATGTATACTTCATACATATAAAAATATTTAAATTTTCCGCAAATTTAACTAGATGAATGTGATGAATGCAAGATGAGGCTTGTCTGCGACCTCTGAGAGATCAACGACGCCGGTGGCGATTCGGATTCAAGAATCCGGGTCATTACAAACTTGGTATCAGAGCATGAGGTTAAATTACCTAGGATCTAAATCTCAACACAACCACGTTGCGTAGTTTCTAGCTTATGGTTGTGAAGCGAGCCACAATCATGACTTAGAGACTACGCGATGATAGGAAATTCTCCCTTCTTCTACTCTTTATCATGCTATCTAGAGCTTTGACACTTTGTGTCATTCTAAGTATCTGACTTCCTTCTTGTGTGAACGCGTAGAAGAATACACACAAGAATTAGGATGGCCAAGTGTTCTAAGGCGCCAGACTAAAGATCTAGCCTCCCCAATAAGGGGCCATAATGGAAATGCCCAACGTGGACGAAAGACGTGTGGTGAGTGTGGCTGTTCGCATGGAGGTGAATACATAGTAATGTCTAAAAGCCTGCTATGAGTATTGATGAGGAGGAGAAGGATAAGTTGGCTGCATACCAACTCAATAATATGGCTTATACATGGATTTGCTTCATAAGTGTTATGCTATAATAGACTATAGAAACAGGGTAGTAAGGGTTCAGTTTCCAAATAAGTTGGGTTAAAATGAGAAGGGCGTGGTTCAAATCCAACAGGCCAACAAGATGTTATCTAAGACGTTAGATATACTCTTCCTAAGTCTGGTTTATGTTTAAGAAAACTCTAAGTTTAAGTGCTTTAGTCAATTTTGTGTGATAGGTCACTAATCGTATGTCTTATAATAGCACTATGTGAGTTAAAACGAAGTTATGTTTGCATTTCATGTGCAGTTTTTGTGTAGCATAAACATGTTTCCCGTATTGCATGATTTGTGATGTGCATTAAGTGAAGTGTGATTGAGAAGGAAATTCCTCAATCTCTAATATAAAGCTTCAGATAAGCTTGAATGATATGCATCATCCAAATAAGTGTGAATCAGATATTCACAAAAGAGAAACGTTTAAGTATGACAAAGCAACTTTCGAAAGTCACCCTCTTTGTTTAAGTGATGTGTAAGTGTCATTCGGGGACGAATGTTCCTAAGGGGGGGATAATGTAACATTCCAGAAAATTACATGTCTACTGAAGAGCCCAATAGGTCTTTAAGAATACGTATTAGGGGTACATAGGCACCCCCATGCCCAATATTGAGAAAAATTGGGCATAGTATAGAAAAATTAGTTAAGGGATATTAGCCAATTTTCTATATATGAACAAGTAAAATACATTTTGGGTTGTCCTACGCAATCCAAGATTGCTTGTCCAAGAAATGTACCTGCAAGGAAGACCCTAAGCTAAAAATATTCGCTTCATAATATCTGCACAATATGTACTAGGCATCCAAGTGTCAAGCCTAACACCATAGCACACGATCATTTAAAATGATCATGTAAATTAAGCAGTGCCCAAGGACATAGTGAGGGTCCTTGGGAGAATAAGTAAACATTCCCAAAGGAACCATAAATAATAGTTAGTTAGGAAAGTACAAGCCATGTGCAAGCCCATGTGCAAGCACATGGGGAGATACGGCCAAGAAGGGACCACCCTAATCGAATTTGGTTAGGGTAGTTAGGGGGGGAAACGTGCACAAGGGACCACTCCGTGTGGGGCCTAACTTCCTAACCAATTCTAGACTATAACCTACTGTTCTAAATAACTAACTAATCTAGGACCAAACGAAATAAACTAATTAGTGCACCCGACAACCTAGGACTAAACCGGGTTGACAGTAACCTAGTACTAGTTGAAGAGACAACCTAGTAGCTAACCTAGGATGGTCCAAAAGGTTAGTTATGGTACTAACAACTTAGGGGTACTTTAGTAATTCCCCTAGGTTACCTAATTAATTAATTTATCAACTTAATTAATTAATTTAAAAGGGCTAAAACCGAAATTACAAAGGAA
This sequence comes from Solanum sitiens, assembly GCA_016801875.1. NCBI lineage: Eukaryota > Viridiplantae > Streptophyta > Magnoliopsida > Solanales > Solanaceae > Solanum > Solanum sitiens. The sequence continues at coordinate 3,371,766 of JABWTJ010000069.1, read as the reverse complement.
ATTTTTAGATTTCGGTTAAGACAAGAAATGGACAACCTAGTACCTAACCTAGGATGGTCCAAAGAGTTAGTTAAGGTCCTAACAACCTAGGGATACTTTAGTAATTAACCTAGGATACTTAATTAATTAATTTAGAAAATTAATTAATTAATTTAAAGGGGCAAAACCGAAATCACAAAGCAATTTCCAGATTTCGATTAAAACAAGAAAAAGACAACCTAGTATCTAACCTAGGATGGTTCAAAGGATTGGTTATGGTCCTAACGACTTAAGGGTACTTTAGTAATTACCTTATGTCACCTAATTAATTAAATTAGCAATTTAATTAATTAGTTTAAATGATCAAAATGAAATTCTTACACTAACCTAGTACAACTCAAGAAACATCCTAGTACTTAACCTAGGATGGTCCAAAAGGGTTAATTTTGGTTCCAATGACTTAGGGGTAATTTAGTACTTACCCTAGGTACCTAAATTAATTAAATTAAGGATTTAATTAATTAATATAAAGTCAAAATTTTTACCAAAACCATAGTCAACACCAATTTCCAGATTTAACTAAGTGTTACATTCTCCTATGTTTAGTCAACTTAGGAGGTACTTTTTTGTAATTAGTTAATTAATTTATTTAATTAACTTATTAAACCTAAGTTGTATAATTCAATATCATTTCTTAAACCTAAAAATCACGTTCAAACTCATAGAAAAAAAGGGACGCAAAAACAGTAAGCGACGAACGCAAGAAAAAGGCAGAAAATTTATCGATTTCTCTAGGGCGATTTCAAGGTTTCTTCAAGGATTCGTTCAAGGTGGTCTTCGTAGATTAAGTTCTACATAAGGTATGGGTTTCTCTCCTAGACTTATTTCTCCAAGAGTACTTTCTTTTGAATGATTCAAAGATCTTGAAAACTAGGGTTATTTCCCGTCGTTCTTGTCGAAGTCCTTTCCCTAGTATCCTTGTTACGATTTCAATGTTGAATAGGTTAGAAATCATGTTGTTGGTATGTGGTGCTGGCTGATCTTAAGGTGTATGGTTTTTTATTAAATAATGATTGAATGAACTTATTAAATGGACTCGTTTGATGCTAAGTGTTATTACGTGAATTAAAAGAATGATACTATGTTAAAGATATGTCCGAAAATGTTATGTATGAAGATGTTACGGTCTGTTGTGCATACTTGCTGTTAGTATGACGTTATGAAGATGATATATTCATCAAATTATAATATGATGTTGTCCAATATGCTTAAAAACGTTATGCCTAAAGTTATGTTATAAGGTTGGCTAAAAAGATCTCCATGAAATCATAATTTGAGTGAATGTTTGGCTTATGCCAATAAATGACTAATAGTACATTGTTCAAAATTTAAATGGAATAGGCTATAATGTAATATTTAAATAATTGAAACATTGGCTAATGAGCAATATATATATATATATATATATATATATATATATATATATATATATATATATATATACCAAACTAAGCATGAACAAATGTAAAATTGGCTTATGCCAACAACAATGATTATGAAATTTATGCCCAATTGTTTATGCCAATACTAATCGTATGCCAATAAAATGGCTAACGATACATTGTCTAAAAGTGATGCATGTAAATGACTATAATATTATGTTAAATAATTAAAAGATTGGCTAATGCTTCATACATATTAAATTTAAATATGAACACACGTAAAATTGGCACATGCCAACAAAAATGGTTATGTAGTTTAATATTCAAAGGTTGAGGCCAATACTAATTATATGTCAATCTTGTGTAGTTAGAGTATCAAATGATAATATAAGCACTTCTAAACTAATACAATGAACCCATAACCAAGGTCATGCCATTCATTGGGACAACTCCCAACATGTTCTACAAGAATGAACTATGAACATATGTAACTCATTGAAAGAAGTGCTCATCGTCCATAAATGATGGAATGAATCTACTACACTAAAGTAAAGAAGTAACGTGAGTTATAACATAATTAAAAGGGTCTAAATTAAGTAAGTGACCAGAATGAGGTGTTAAAGAAAGTGAGACAATTATTACTTACACCTAAGCTACTATGTTAAAAGAATACTCACGAATGAAGGTGTTAGAATGTGTGAGACTAGTCTCATTAACACCTAAGGATGATATGTAAGGACAATTCACATTCAGCAATGTAAAGTAAGGATGATATGTAAGGACAATTCACATTCATCAATGTAAAGTAAGGATGATATGTAAGGACAATTCACATTTCATCAATGTAAAGTAAGGATGACAAGTCATCGAAAGATTAAATAAATCTCAATCACATTATATATGTAAGTGTAAGGACAATTCACACTTAATATGTAAAGAAGAGATGATAAATCATCTAATGAGCTCTGACTACCTCATGCTAGAAGCAAGCTTCGATGATGTATGAGTTGAATGTAAATAGGAACTTTAAACTGAGCACCGATAGGCTAGTTATGAGTGGTGATGCCTTCTTTCGAGAAGGGTGGAGGTTCACGTAATTCTCATGAGATGAGACTGTCCACCAAGGTGGGTATGGGTCTCCCTAAATCTCCTAGTCTTTGAACTATACTGCCAACATAGGGAACTAGCCATGATTTTCCACCTAAGCGATCTAGGGATGTTTTGGTTTCACCTTGGCCAGTGACTCTACCTCTTTTCAGTGTGGGGAAGACACCGGATTTCATGAGATCACATGATCTATGTCGGTTAAAATTGAAGTTCCTCAAAGTATGAAAGATAAAGAAATGAACGATACCGAAGGTGTTTGTGCAAGACAATAAGGAGGTGAAATCAGATTCAAGTAATGACATTAGGTCATTCTTGGTCATTGCACTTCATGATCCCGATGAGAGTCTTAAACTTCATCCTAGGTATAGCTGGTGTTTACATCAGCATACGAATGAATGAAATGAATAATGTGAAGTACGAATGAACAAATGAAGTAGACTTTGTGTTTGCTAAAGAAGGCCCTTGGGTTGAGGTCCCATATGTTGGGTCCTCACTTGAGATGTCTTAATGCTATGTCAACGATTCCAAGGTCTCGTGTATTGAAATGTATAATATATAAAACATGAAAGTAATGAAATCAATGGCATAACCAATAGAGAGTGGATTATGAAATGTAATGAATACTTGATGTAATGAATAACTTATTGTAAGGATAGTCAAATCATGTCCAATAAACTCTACAATAAGTAAAGGGCATATATAATAATGAATCCTCATGTTATGAAAATGATAAATCCAAATAAATTGGCTTATAATGACTTTATATAATTGGCAAAAGATATTAGCCAAATAAGATTGGCTTATAATGAATTCTTACATTAGGTCAATAATACAATAATAGGAATAGTCACTAAAGATTGACTAATAAAGAATTCATGCCCAAAGTAAGCAAGATCATAAACTTTAATGATATGCCCCAAGAACTATGCACATTATGCAATAAACTAAAGAATGAGTATAGTCAATAAGTATTGACTTATAAATATATTCATGCCCCAAATTGTAGTTAAGTCATTTCCTTAATCTCTTGAATTACTTACTTGATTCATTGTGGGTATGGGACTACAATGAATCATTGCACTTGTAAGTAAAACATAGGACCAAAGGAGTTATTGAAATACACAACAAGAAGAAGAAAAAGACTGAAAAATAAGCTAAGTGTGCAAAGAGGAGCTCTCGGCCTAGAGGATCAAAATCTCAAATCTTCGCTCGAGTTGTTCTAAAATTATGTTGATGATACTAATGTCTTGTAATCATATAGAAAATGAGTTGTGTGCTTTGAATGCATTAAAATACATCATATTCATACCACAATTCACAACTAACGAATTAGGAAAGTCTAATGACTAGACTTTCCAGAAATGGCATGTTGCTTAGGAAGAGCTTTCATTGATCATGCATAGGTTTATATGTATGTGTGCATATACCCATACTTAGTACAAGTGGTGTACTAACCCCCTACTATTTACTATTTTTATAGGTGCAGGTCAGAGGACAGATTGACGACACTTGCAGCAGTTTGGACTTTAGCGTTTCTCCAAACCATTTGGTAGGTCCTCCTGATTTCGAGGATGCTACAGATTTAGTCTAGACTTAGTTTTAGACATAGCTAGTGGATGTTGTCCCTAGCATTTCTTTCGTACTTTCATTTCGAAGCTTTGTAATAAGGCCGTATTTGGCAAACTATTTATGATATATTCATCTTCAGTTTCGAATTGATTCTTTATGATAGATGGTTGTTCTCTTATGTTGAGCTTAGTATATGATGTATCTAGTTAATAATTATATGAAGTCTATGTATACTTCATACATATAAAAAGTTTTAAGTTTTCTGCAAATTTAACTAGATGAATGTGATGAATGCAAGATGAGGCTTGTCTGCGACCTCTGAGAGGTCAACGACGCCGGTGGCGATTCGGATTCAAGAATTTGGGTCGTTACAAAAGGGATTCCATGAAGACTCACAATCTCATCAATGTATATCTTTGCATAATCTTCCGCCGTTTAATTAGACTTAACGGGGATAAAGTGAGCGGATTTTATCAATCTATTCACTATTCGTCATAATTAATCATCAATTTCAAGTTTAGAAAAAAACTCATTTATAGAGAAAAACCCTAGGAATTGGGTGATTTAGAAATCAACTTTGAAAGGATCTCCTGGGGAAAGGAATCACAAAAGTGAAGAACTCATACCTTAATGAAGCTTAATCCACAAAATTTGAGAGAAATCCTAGAGAAATTGGTCTTTTTCTTCAAGCTTTCTTGTTCTTTCAATGGAGGATGAATGGAGAGAGAATTTGAGAGAGATGAGAGCTTTTGGGTTTTGATTTGGGGATTTGGTTTGAGTGAGTTAAAAATGATTTAAAACTGACCTAAAACCAATATATACTCGTCCCCTAAATTACCCAAGAGACCCCTCACTTAATTAGGTCTTTTTGTGAAGTTAGAGTGACTTAAAATCGACGCGAACAAATCTAGGAAGTGGTTGCGCGTCGCAGGGGAAGTTCTACATCTTTTTTCTAAAATCTGGGTCGAGGCAGAGAGCCACGTGAAGACCCCGTATCGCGAGGAAAAATTTTCCTAGCCATTGTTGGCTTCGCGATGCACAATGGGCTCCATATATTTTCTGCACGCAGGCTGCTTTGGCAGCCTGCTTGCCAAAGTTCGGGTCCTCTTCAAAAACCCTTCGAGCTGTCCTTGGTAGTTGTGACTGGATGTTTGGATCATATATACTATATTTTACCTATTTTAAGTCTTTTTACATGTTTTATACTTCATATGACACTCCTAAACCTTCACCAAACACGGGGACGTCTACTAGTTCAATTTAGCTAGTTTCCGAACGTCAAGGTCTTTCTTTGACATTTTGGCTCTAACCTTTTCTAATTGAGTTTATTACACTAATAGAGGTCTGGAAACATCATTTTAACCATTATTTAATGGGTGAGGCTCTATTATAAGTCATGGAACTTCTGGAATGTTACATTAACATCGCTAATACGCCTTAAGAAAACCCATCAAGCATAGGTAAGTTCAAGAATGAAAAACAATTCAAGAACACAACTCAAGAACATCAATGTATAACTCTTTTCAGATGAAAATCTCTGAATTAAATATGACAGGAGCGTGTGTTAATGGACCCAACACTATGTGATCTCACATACCTTTGTAGGGATCACCCCTAACGAAATTCACAAGATAATCTCGACGATCTTGATGAATCTCGAAAATTTGTCTCCTTTTGCTCTTCTTTTCTCTTCTCCCAAAACCCTACCTCTTTTGGTAAAAGTGTAAGCTAATCTAATTCATCTTGGACCCCTAATTAATTACCAAAACCTAATTAAACTAAAAGGGCAAGGAAAAGACCAAACTACCCTTCTAAAATCCGAATTGGAAATTTTCTTATTCGAACAACCCAACTTCAAGAGGGCATAACTCACACATACGAACTCGGAATCGTGCAAACTCGGCAGCGTTGAAAAATCATTCCAAGATACTTTCAACCATATCCCTAAATACACCTAAATCATCCTGAGCTAATAAATACACCTAAATCATCCTGATCTAGGAGTTATGGCCTCTTTAAACTGACCAAAAGCTCACTTTTCCTAACTTAAGCAAATACCAAATTTTTCCTTATTTCCAAAAATAAGTAATATCAGTTCTTAGCTTCTTTTTAGTTATTTCAAATTGCGAGATATTACAGTACACTTGCTATAGTCCACAAAAGGAATAAGAAGAAAAATATTACAATTAGGGGTCAGTATCGGGTAACATGTACTGAGTAAATATCATCGAACGACTCAAAGTAGAAATCAATATGCATAAAGTAATAACATGAAATCAACTATAGCTCTTAGCATGTGACAAACAACAAACACATGAACAAGTAACAACAGTAATGAATCAAGTACATAATTAGTCACAATATCAAGAACAAACATGAGGACTCATGCCTCCAACCACGCTCTTTTGAAATATTGGTTATTTGAGATTAAGTACATCAAGTTATTATCACCCCCGAGCCTACACCCTGGACGTGGCTTACACTTGAGAACCATCACTGGTCCCCAAACAAACTCTTGGCTTGACTCAATAATCAACGAAAGACTTACTCAACAACGCGGGAAACTTAAAAACAAAGATTAACTCATAAGATGTCATTACTATAATATTTTAACTCAAAACTATCTGAAATACTCAAATAAGCACAAATGTTCAACTCAAATTCTTTAATATCAACAAGGAAAATGAGAAAAATACTCTTCAACTACTACTATTTATGAAGCCTCTAATACTGTGATAGATGTCATGACAAGACTCACAATATCTTAACAAGACTGAAATGTAAATGAGGAATACTCCGAAAATAAGGAGGCTCACCAAAGCTAGCTGGGATGCCAAAGGTATCAACGAAGCGCTTGGTGATGACCTTGAACACCTGTATATGTATCATGAAAAGATGCAGGTTAAATGACATTAGTACATTCAATGTATGAGCATATAAGGGCACAACTGAAAGTAGTAGATAACAAAACTGATAATCCGGGAAGACATACTCACTTTATCTCAACTAAAATATGAATGTAACAATAAAGGATGCAATTTGTAAAGCTTTTAAAACAGTAAATATCAACTCAATATGTATAAAAATACAATAAATAAACTTTTTACTCTTATTTTGGATATTCTCTAATAGACAACCATTACTATGAGTTACATGATGATACATCATCTCGCCCACGCTGCGAGAACTCTCCTATACCTTGCCGGGGTATAAACTCCTTAACTTAGTGAATCCACTATGATATGCTTAAAAACAATAAGGAATAATCTAAAAAGTAAAAAAGTATGACCCTTTACCCATGTTGGCATACATAGTTTATGAGGATGTTGAGTTTTCTGAACTTATCCCCATATGAGTGCTCAATACTACTCCCAATAATATACATAACTCATGCACAAATGTTTTAAAAATATATCTATTTTTCAATTTGAGAACTCAATCTATCCTCTTAAAAAGAGGTAATACTCTAAAAATCCCACGAACTTGTAAGCTCATTTAGAAATAAGTGTTTCTCTTTTTAAATGTAAAAATATTACATACTTGAAAATACTTAGTTTTCTTATATTCATTTTGAAATATGAAACTCAACTTTCCTCATGCTCATACTCATTGACTCAAGAGACGTGATTAGAATATGCTTGATCTCTCAAGGATTAATGAAGATTTTAAGTGTGGATATCAAGGAGATAACATAGGTACTATTTAAGGGAACACACACGGAAAGTAAGACTGAAGAGTAAGGGACCTGGCGACCCTGACACACTAAGTGACGTAGGGATCCAGCCTCAAAACTACTGACCAGTGTTTGGGGAGCACTGACTGGCACGACCCTCCAAACCCTAAGCTACTGGGCAGTAGTTCTGGTTCTATGGTGGCTCTCCACCCCATGCCCCTGCCCATGAATTTGACGATTTTTCTTGCTCAAATTCATGTCATATACTCATTTACAATCGAGTGATTTTCTCCAAACTTATGTTGATTAAAAAACCCAACACCAAATCAAGAAAAACCCACCAAAATTCTATCAATAATGACACTCATTCGCAAAATCCTTACCTCAATGAACTCAACAAGACTATATTGTTAAAGAATGAAGCTAAAACCTCAAAAACTTCTCAAGAAATCAATTCATCAACTTCAAGAATTAATTTATGAATGAAAACCACATTATTGACACGAGGACGAAAAAACTCAACAATATGAAGGTTTACATACTTCGAAAGAACTTAGTTCTTGGTGAAAATCCATAAATCGCTTGAAACCTTCTACTTTCTTTCCTCTTGAACCCTTCTCTCAACCCTAAGCATTTAGGAATGAATGAAAACTGATCTCAATCATCTTAGACCCCTATTTGGCTGAAAAACATGTTTAGGCGTAGTGGGGGTAAGGAAAATATAAAAATACCCCTTCTTAAAATGGATAAAATGCCTTCACTAAATAGGTTGCACTCAAATGGGAATAACTCCTTCATTGGAACTCAAAATTTAGAAAACTTAGCTGTGTTGGGAAGAGGACTCAAAGACCTTCAATTTGATACCTCATGTGCCACTTAAATCTTCATGTGCTGAAAGTTATGGTCATTTGAAGTTGACCCAAAACTCAAAACTGAAGTACTTGTACGGATCTCTAGTTGACTTTTTGATGTACGAGATGTTACATTTAATTTAATATGTTTTCTTTTAACGTTAGCGTTTCGGAATATGATGCTTGACATAATAATATTGTGCCAGCTCTAGCACCCGATCCAACTATATCATGTTGGCTCGTGGCATCCTATCCTACAATATAGTTAATTCATCATTCCTTATCATCACTTTCCATTTCATGAACAATATTCCATAAAATCATCTTTAGTCAAGACATCACTTTAATAGAACTAGTTTAACATTATTGATTTCACTGTCTTTGGATTACAAACCAATCACAACAACACATGCATCATTCAAACCACAACAATTAAGTACATAGAAAATTTCATAACATTACTCAATGTCTGTCAATCACTTCGAAGAGTCTCTCTATCACATAGAGTAACCTACTTCAACCGAAGAACCAAAAGTCAAGCAAAGTGATTTCCCAATGTTTTTCCCTTGCTCAATGTCTCATAACGTTTCCAATCTATCAAGTATGCATAATTCATGAGTAAAGGATTCTAAGACACCCATATTACTATCTGTCTAGCCTAGACCCAATGACTCGCAAAATCTATAATCAATTTCCTATAGTTCAAGCCTAAGGGTAAGTTTAAATTCCTCCAATTATCATAACTCTAGTGCTATTTAAATAAAACAACACTCCTCATATTTAATTGGCCAAACTCATCGGTGACCCCCTAAAGTTGGCACCAAATTTCACATAGACACCTCAACTGTGTGATGTTCATTTTAGACACCTCATGTAGGGTGCCGTTATATTCTTTTGCACTTTTTTACAATAAGAAAAAAGTTGAAGGGGAGTGTAATACACTCATTGATGATGTGACAAACGTAGAATTAAATTATTACATATTTTATTTTAATATAAAAAATATTTTAAAATCTACTTTGTAAATAAAATAAAAATATTATTCTAGAAAAAATCAATTTAACCCCTCCCCTCCCACCCCCCGCCCCTCATGGTAGTTGTCTTCTCTACTATATCCAACAATTTTCTTAATTTGCTCTTAAAAATTGATTTAGATTCTTTTTTTCTTTCTATCTTAGTGTTGTTTTGAGAGAAAAGAGAGGAGGAGAGAAAAATTATAAAATATGAGTGTTCATATCCATTTTTTCGGCGAAAAAGGTGAAATTGGAAATCGTCTTTTTTCATACACTCTATACCTCTTTTGTGCCTTTTTCTTTTCTTAGACTATTTTTCTTTCTTCTTAGTGTTGTTTTGCGGGAAGAGAAGAACGAAAAATCAAATATGCAATATGGGTGTTGGTATCCATTGATCTGACAAAACATGTAGAGGGAGGTGATGGTAAATTTAGAAAAGTAATACACTAAAGAAGAAAACAAATGACTTAAAAACGGATTTGATAAAAGAAAATTGACCTCCATTGATGGATTTTAAGCTTGAAAAAATGGTGGGAGGTGGTGACTTGAAAATTGGAGAAGAAGAAGAGAAAATAAAATAAAAAATTGCTAAATTAAGCCTTTCACGCGCTATTATTGAGTGTATCACACACACTTTGACGTGTCAGCAAAAAGTGTCTAAATGAAATAACGGGACCCTACATGAGGTGTTTAAAATGAACATCGCTCAGTTAAGGTGTCCAAATAAAATTTGGTGCCAATTTTAAGGGGTCATCAATGGGTTTGGCCTATTTAATTACCTTCTCAATATATCAAAACTTAATAAGTAATATTATAGCCTCAAGAAATTCTCGTAATCAAAATTACATGACAATTAATTTACCACAAAACCGCGCACAACACCATAACTTCCCTGCACATCAATTCTATATCAAATATATATAATTTCCACTGATTAAACTCAAGTTACGACTATTAAAATCATTACCCAATGATGACTACTGAAATTCTTGTCGGCCCTACCCTCAAACTGAAAATACAACAAACAGCCTTACAGAATTTTAAACTAATCTCAGTTCTGATTTTACTTTTTCTTTCTCACAACACTAATAATATATGAATAAGAAGGATTAGTGTTGCTCCTTAGTATACACGCAAGTGTACATGATTATGCAAGTAATATAGATTCTTAAGAAATGATTTATCGTTTCCAAGGGACTTATGATAATTTATACTTAACACTCAATTCTGCAAATAAAATAAGTAACCGTTTCAATAGACAGTAATGGTTGTTAACTACTATTTCTAGGTATGGGTAAATAAAAGTAACTAATTGTGAATGACTTTAAGTTGATGTTTCAAGCAAAGTAAAAGACAATTCCACATGCATTGAATCTCATGTATCATATTATCGACTTAGAACTAATTTTAGTAGTCAAGTTACTGGTTTATATGGTTAATTGAATGAGTCAAGTTTTAAACCTCTAGTTGCCTACTCCAGTTAGTTGTCTAACTACATCATTGAGTGGGAATAAACAGACAAACTGACGAACACTTATTTCATCATGTTTTGTAACCAAGCGAGTTGTTCGTTCGGGCGTCACTCCTGAACACAAATCACCTCAACTTAATGGATCGACCGAGCTCTCTATATTCTCTAGTCTATCTAACATCTTCTCTCTCAATTTTAAAGACAATATATTTATATCTAGATGGACGGTCAAGAAATTCTAAAACAAGAATATAAAAGTAACTTATAATGACAACCAAGAATTAATTCAAAAACCTTTAATATTCAAAAATTCAATGTGTAGCTATAAGCGTTTATCCATTCATGCTATTAGAAAACCACAAAATACAATAGTTCATGTGATTTTCGGAAATAGAATACTTAGAAGATCAAAACCTATTACAAAAGTTGAATCTTGCTCTTTCACACCAAAATAATGACGAACTCCCTATAGTTTGACCCTAAGGATCTAGTTATAATAGTTGGATAATTTGGAACCCAATTCTACTACAACTAGGAATCCTTTTTAACACAATTTAAGATGAAAAACTCAGAATTTGTTCCAACATCACATTCTAAAAGTTGGATGTTGGTGCACCGCGCCTGGAAGTGCGCTAGGCAAGCGTCCCTAAATTTCCAGGCCTGGCGGGGGTGCCTCTCTTAGTGCGTGTTCCTAAAATTCCATCCTTGACGCCTTGCCTCTCTCAGTGCCTCATCAAAGCCTCTCTGAATTTCCACATGTGGCGAACCGTGCCAACCAATGTGCCAGCCACAAGTGGTTTTTGCTTTAGTCTTTGTCTTCTCATCTTTTTCGAATCGACTTCAACTTCATTAAAATGGTCCCTCAAACAACTAATCATGTATGTTAGTGTACAATCAGTGCAAGCTACATAAAAATCAAGATAATAACTAACGATTATTTTTTAATTCGATCAAAACATGGGAAATTATTAAAAACTAAGGCATATAAATACGTCTAAGATCACCACCCCACATTAAAACCTTTGTTTGTCCTTAAATAATCTTTAGACTATCGACTCTCTTTCATATACCTTGGACTTATCAACCCACCTTAAAATAAGCTAAACATATTTAATCATGATATTGTAGTTCATTATTGATACAACATCTTAAAATCTTCGCACCAAGTTACGACACACATGCTCAAAGAATGACTCATTTTTTCAGGCTAATGCAAACTCGTACAAACACACCAATTAGATAATCCAATTTTGAAAGTTCTACCCGCTCGAATTCAATTACATATAGTCGTACGGTTTCCTTAAAGTCTTAGATATATACTCATGTGGTCAAATTCACAATTCAAACTCTCGTTTGTTACCATATTTCCCTAGACCACACTGAATCCGACTTCGTCTAAATCTAGATTAGGTTGGGAAATTTCAAGTTACTACCAAAAAGTTTTCCGACCAAAAAAATTTTCCCATTGATTTTTCTATAACGACGAAACCTAATTTACCCCTCACTCGTGTCCAGTGACAAGCTAGGAAAAATGGGCTAAAGTAAGAATAGATTAGTACTTGAATCGTCTAATAGCTAGGATACTTGTCTCACATGTCGTTATCGGTCTCCCAAGTAGCTTCATTAACCGGACGATGCTTCCATTGGACTTTCACAGACCTAATATTCTTGTCCTCAGCTTTCGAACATCACGATCAAGAATTATAATTGGTTCTTCTTCATACTGACGGTCCTTGTCTAACACAACCGAGTCTCATTTTATGATTTAATCCCCATCTCCATGATATCTCTTCAGCATGGATACATGAAATATTGGATGAACTCCTGATAAGTTAGGAGGTAAATCCAATCTACACGCCACTGGTCCTACACGGTGAAGAATCTCAAATGGTCCAATGTATCGGGGACTAAGCTTGGTCTGCTTGCCGAATCTCATCAACCCTTTCACGGGTGATACCTTAAGAAGAACATTCTCACCAATTTTGAATTTCATGTCCCTTACCTTGTGATCCACATACGTTTTCTGTCGACTTTGGAGGCTAGGAGCTTATCTTGGATGTTTCTTCCCTTATCTTGAGCATCCCTCACTAAGTTAACCACCAATGGTTTCACTCCTGCAGCCTCAAACCATCTTATGGGTGATCCACATCCTGTCCCATATAGTGACTTAAATGGTACCATATCAATGCTAGAGTGATAACTATTATTATAAGAGAACTCACACAAAAGTAGTAACTTATCCGAATGTCCTCCAAAGTCAATCACTCATACCCTCAGCATGTCCTCTAACACTTGAATGGTTCTCTTCGATTGTTCACCCGTCTACCGATGTAAAGATGTACTAAAAGTGAGTACGTACCCAACTCCACATGTAATATTCCCCAAAATATAGATGTGAATTGTGTACCACAGTCTGAGATGATAAAAAAGGCCCCCCCGTGCAACCTTACTATCTCTTTACATATACCTTAACAAATTGTTGAGCATTAAATTCCACTCTGACTGAAATGAAATGGACTTACTTAGTCAATCTATCCACCACTACCCAAATCGAATCATACTTTCCCAATGTCTTGGGAAGACCAACTATAAAGCCCATATATATTTTTTCCCAATTCCATTCTGGAATGGGCATTATTTGAATCGAACCTGCAGGCCTTTAATGTTCATATTTTACTTGTTGGGAATTTTAACACTTAGCCACAAATTGTGCTATATCATTCTTCATGCCACAACCAATAAATTCGCTTCAAATCTCGGTACATCTTAGTCACACCCAGATGAATGAAATACCCCGAACATGAGATTCTGTCAACAAATTTTGAATCAAGTCACTCACTCTAGGAACACAAATCATTCCTTTAAAACTAAGCACACCATCCACATCAAGAGTGGTCTCTTGTGCCTTTCCGATCTATGTCTTCTTCCTAATATATGTAGCCCTTACTTCAATGCTATTTAACACCCCACCTTTCTCTGAGATGCCTAACCGCATGAAATTAGATTCCAAAGTTTTAATTTCCTTAGCCAAAGGTCTCTTGGATACACTCAAACAAGCTAAACTACCCATACTCACCGCTTTTCAACTTAATGCATCCGCCACCACATTAGCCTTGTCCGAATGGTATTGGATTATCACATCATAATACTTGAGTAACTCCATCCACCTTCTTTGTCTCAAATTTAGATACTTTTAAGTGAACACATATCACGACCCGCAAGTACACCCTAGAAGATAGGCAACTCTTGGGTCGCAATACGGTGTACTTGACCTCTCGGAGGTCTTGTACAAGCCCTTAGACATCATTCATTGCATGTATACAAAAAGTAAAATGGAACTAAAACTTTTCCTTCAAAATATAATGCAGAATCATTTCATAAATCATCTAACATATGTCTCAAAAAACCATCTATGACATCATAAGTACAATAGTCTTGGGTCACAGCCCATAAAAGTCTAACATAATGAAAAACATAAAAGACAACATAGTGGTGGTGTCCTCGGATGCTATGGACTCACCAATATTCACTTCTTGGAAACCTTGGAAACTGTACCCTTGCAAGTAACTCAATCTCCTCAAGACCCCACATGGAAAATATGTAGGCAATATGTGTTAGTACGTTATGTACTAAGTATGGAAACTACCACACCAACATAAGATATCTCAAAGGGGTTAGTCAATAATAGACATAATCATAAGATATAAAGACATAAGCATAACATGTATATAATAAACATATTAAAGCATCATAAAGCATATAAGAGTTCGTACTTAACATCTTTGTCTTCCTTACTCAAATGAACTAACTCACTAGCCACCTCCAAGTATACTAGTGCAAGGCTAAGGTAGCATATCATGCTACTACCAAAGCTAAGCACCTCTCTTTGGTCATTCTTGATCATAGTCCACTTTCATAATTAAGACCTAAGTTCCTCATAACATATGATCACTATGACCCTAGGCCACCCCAAAGCACACTTGTGCAATGCATGTGAAGCATCCCATAATACCTCACACACTAAGCATATCTTGAAGTCACCCTACCTTGTTTCATGTCTTCTTAGGAATCTCTAGTAGACCTAAGTTATTCATACTAAAGAGTACTATAACCTTATTATTTCCTCAAACATTCTTGTGCAATGTACATAAGGAAGCCCATACTACCTCACATACTAAGCCTATCTTGAAGTTATCCTTAACATGTCTACCTTCCATAGCCTTATCATTACTTAACTTCATTTAATAAGATTCTCTCATCTTTAGTCAACTTTACTAGGGAAGGCAACTCTAACCCAATCCTATCTTCAATCTCTTCTTCTTTAATGACCCTAGGTTATACCTTGTGCAATGCACTTATGATGCCCCATAACACCATTCATGCAAGGTAATACTTTTAGATACTTTTTTATTACTTCTTACTTGAGAGCCTAGACCCTACCTTTATCCTTTGAACACTATGAGATACTTCCTTAAGTATGTCTAAGTTCCTTAATCATATGGATACTACGAGATACTTTTTAAGGTATGTCTTGATCCCGTAATCAAGAACATTAAGAGATACCCCTTGGGCATGTCTAAGTTCATTCACACATTATGAACACTACGAGATACCACTTGGGCATGTCTAAGTTCATTCACACATTATGAACACTACGAGATACCCCTTGGGCATGTCTAAGTTCATAGGATATGGAGATCTCTACTAGGATACTGTGACTCTAGTACGTGAAGGACTCCCACCTCATGAGACCTACTTGGATAGTCATCACAACTACTAGGTGTGGCTCTCCTTTCTACTTGGAGTCCAGACCCTTGCTAGACTATCCGTCTCACTTTGCATATCCACTTGGAGTCAAGCATATACTCCAAGGTTTTCTTGTTAAGACTTGATCAACACTTTTCCCTCATGGAGGGATGTCCTTTACAATCTCTCCATGCTCGAGTGAATCTATCACTTTTACTCAATCATCCTAAATCTACAGCCAACACAACCATCCTAAGGTTCATTACTCATCAATTTTATTCTAACTTGATTCATAGGTAGATTATAGGATCTTCTAGCCTTAACTTTCTTCTCACATTCTTCATTACTAGGTGAATACAACCATAATTCATCCTTAAGGTTCAATTCAATCAAGACCAATCCTAATAGATAAAGTCTAACTCAATTCATACCTAGGTGATTCAATCATGATCAAATAGTATATAATACACTTGAGTTAAGAAGATCAACATAAAACCTTCATCTAGTCTCTAATGGCTTGAAATCACCATGTTCAACTTCAAGTTCAATTACTATAATTCACCATGTAAACGTCATGAAAATAACATATAATCATCATATAAATATCATTGAATGCTACCCGCTAGATTGAGATCACAATCAAGCCTTACCCACAATGCAATCACAACCCTCTCTAGAATGGGGTTCTTTGGATTCACAATTGAGGAAAAATACGGGGACTCCATGGTTGGAAAAATCCATGAATGAATAAGCTTCACATATCTTACATTAGAGCCTTAAACCCAGCTTGAAACATTGATCAATTCATCCTAAAAAGCTTCTGTAATTTCCCTTCTTCTTCAATGGTGGTTTTGGGAGAATTTTGGGAGAAAAAGGTTTTGATTTGAAGTCTAGGGTCTAAATGGATATTGTACTTCTTAAATACACTCAAAATAGATAAAATAACCCCCAATAATTAATCCATAAAATTCCCAAAAGATCCCTGCAACTATTGGACCATTTAACCAATTCTAATTTGACTTAAAAATGACGCGACCAAATCTTGGCACTTACTGCGCGTCGCGGAGGCATTTTTTATTCTTGGTTCTTGGAATTTCGCGACAAAATGGTTCGTGATGGCCCCGCGTCGCAATCAAGATTTTTTCCCTTCAGGTGCTGGCTGCGCGTCGCGTAGTATCCTTCACTTCTAGGATGCCCGGCAGCTTCGATGGCCCATGTTTGGGTCCTTCTTGGGGACCCTTAGGCTGGTCCCCGGGGCGTCGTTCTCAAGAGTTTCGACACTTTACATACCATTCAAGGTATAGTAACCATTTATATTCAATTTCACCTTCAAAACATCACCCAAAACTCCACTATAAAACACTACGACACACTAGTTCAACTCCGACTAGTTTCCGAGCGTCTTGGACGTTTGACCTCCAAATTCCTTAAAACTTCATATACTGCCTCTGGACATTAATTTTAGTCATTTTTAAACCTTATAAGCTCATGACAAACTCATTTTAGGCTATACCTTACCCTAATTCATTTTTGGGGTGTTATAACACATGTTGTAGACCGCGATGATCAGTAAATACCTCTCACTTGACACCATAAAGGTAATGTCACCAAATCTTAAGAGCAAACACTATTGCTGCAAACTCTAAATCATTTATTGGATAATTTCTCTCATGCACCTTTAACTACCGTGATGCATAAGCTATAACATTTTTATCCTGCATTAATACCACACCCAAACCTGAATATGAAATATTATAATAAACAACAAAATCTTTACCTTCCACTGGTAGTGGTAGGATAGGTGTTGTGGTGAAAAGAGTCTCGAGCTTTCGAAATATCTCCTCAAAGTTTTGTGTCCATTCAAAAGATACCTCATTTTTGGTTATATTGGTCAAGTGTGTGGCAATAGAGTCAAAGTTCTTCACAAACCGATGATAGTAGCTAGCGAGCTCCAAAAAACTCCTAAGTTTTGTCCTACAACTTGGTCAAACCCAATTCTTAACTGCTTCAATCTTTTGGGGATCTACCATTACCCCTTCTTTCAAAATTACATGCCCCAAAAAGCCAATCGAAGTCAACCAAAATTCACACTTAGAAAATTTCACATATAACTTTTGTTTTCCAAGAAAACCCAATATAATATGAAGATGGTCGACATTCTCTTCCTTACTTCTCAAATAAACTAGAATATCACCAATGAAAACTATAACAAACGAATCAATTAAGGGTTTAGACGCCCCATTCATCAAACTCATGAAAGCTGCAAGCACATATGTCAAACCAAATGACATAACTAGGAACTCATATGCCTATAATGAGTCCTAAATGTCATTTTTTTATATAGTCAAGCCTAATATTTAATTAATGATAGCCAGACCTTAAATCAATCTTAGAGAAAATGGATTCACCTTGCAATTGGTTAAAAAGATCATTTATCTGAGGTAGTGGATACTTGTTCTGAATGGTGAACCTATTCTATTGATGATAGTCTATACATATTCTCATACTACCATCTTTTTTTAATAAACAAAACTGGGGCACCTCATGGTGAAGCACTAGGACGAATGAATATTTTATCAAGAAGCTCTTGAACTTGAGCCTTGAGCTCTCTTATCTCTGTCAGGTCCATGCGATATGAAGGAATAGAAATAGGGTGGGTACCAGGTTCCAAATCAATGCAGAAATCTATATCTCTATCCGAAGTCATACAAGGCAAATCCGTTGGAAACACTTCTCTAAATTCCGACACCACAAGAATAGACTCAATAAAGGGAGACTCAATCTCAACATCCCAAATATGAGCCAAATAAGTGGAACAACCCTGCCCCACCAGTTTCATATCCCGAATAGAGGATATGATCTTAGTTTGCTTAGGCTTGTAAACCCCTTCCCACTCTAACTTTTCCTTACCGAGGATCTCTAGAGTCACAAACTTAGTGTTAAGATTTAACACAACATAATAAGGGGACAACCAAGTCATGCCTAAGATTATATCAAAGTCATTCATATCCAAAATAACCAAATCTTCCCAAGTCTGAAAAACCATAAACAAGATAAGACAAACACGATAGACATGCGTGACTATAACAGAATCAGGTAGAAACATAGATGGGGGCATAAGTATATCACAAATCATATCAAATTCTGAGGCAAAATGCATTGACACATAAGAATAAGTATAACTCGGATCAAATAATACATTAGCCATCTAGTCATAGACAAGAATAGTACGTGTGATCACCGCATCAGAAGTCTCTTCCTCAGTCTTGCTCGGAAAAGCATAACATTGAGCCCTGTCATCTTGGTCAGCCACTTCCCTACCTGGATGCGCTACATCTTTGTGTGCATTACCATTTTCCAACCTCCATGGCCTCGGTAATTACCTCCTCTCCCGCCTTGTGGACATCCTAGGACATTATTACCATTTCTCGCGAGTACCACTGCCTTAGACTGCTGCTGCGCGGAATCTAACATGCAAGTGTGGGTGATAGTCTCTCCTCTTATGCCCAAGCTCTCCACAGTTATAACAAGTGCAATCAAAAGATGGCCTGCTGCCCACCAAAGGTGCGACTCTCTGACTATCCTAAATCAAACTTTGAGGTGGAGTTCCCAAGTAATTACCTATAGAAGCGAGTCCTTAGCCTGACCATCTCGCCTCACCCCCTCAACTTTCTTCACAAAATCAGTCACCTCATTTAAACTTTTCCTACAGAGATCATATGAACAGACAATACCTGCAACTCAACATACAGTCCCCTAACAAACAGATGAATCCTCTCTTCATAGGTAGTCACAAACTATGTAGCATATCTAGACAGAGCATGAAACTTAGACTCATAAGCATGCACAATCATACCACCTCGCTCTAATTCCATAAATTGTCCTTCTTACGATCACTCAAGGTACATGGCACATACTTTTCCAGAAACACAACATGAAACTGAGTCCAAGAGAGTGGGGGTAAAGTTGATTATCTGCATTCCACATAAATTCTCCACCACTTCTTAGCCCCACCCTGATGTTGGAAGGTCATGATCTTGACTCCATGCTGATGGAAATGCCCAACTTATGAAGTCTCTCATAACAATCTAAAATAAACTCATAAGCATCCTCATTCTCATAACCAAGAAACACATGAGACTTTAGCTTCAAAAACTAAGTTAACATTCTATTCTCATTACCAGTCATAACATGACCCAACAAACGACGGAACAAAGCATCATTACCTTCAGTTCCACCCACCTTAGGGACACTGATAGCAATAGGGGGATTGGCGGGATCTTGAGTTGCTTGAACCCTGGGGATTACTCCCGATCCAATTAGTAGTCTCAGCTTCTACCCCTTCCTCTTGTCCAACATCCTCATCATTCTCACCCTCAATATTCTCCTCTATCTCTTCATGATGCGCAGGAGGATTCTCGTTCTTGTAGCATTCGCAACAAAAACATCACCTCAGTAGATGGTACCTTTCCTCAAACTCTTCTACTAGCTCTTCATCTACACATGCCTCGACCGTGAACTCTCTCTGCGGACTCCTCAACTGTTGCACTGACGGGAGGTACAATACATACATCATTGAATCTAGGGTTAACCATCTCAAGACAGAAGAGTGAACGAGGTTAGATACGAATTTGTATCACCCAGATACCAATTGGACCCAAGTTATAGCATAAAAGGAGACAAAAATATAGATATTTCCTACAGTCCTATAGCCTCATGAAGAAAAGTACAGACGTCTCAGTTTGTTATGTCAGACTCTACTAGACTCGTTTTGGTACATCGAGATCAATGAATTTAGGGTTCTGATACAATATTTTTCACGACCCATACCATCGTGAGTGGAACCCATACTAACTCTCCGATAGGAGAACATCTACCACAACCCAACTAAACAATTTAAGTCTAAAGAAGCAGGTTTAAATAACTAAATACTAATGTGACTCCCCGAACCTACACCATGGGCATGGACGACACTCGAAGACCATTGTTGACCTCTAGCAGACCCTTGGTCTGGCATTTTTAACTCAGTGGAAGAGTTAACTCAATAAAACAATCTCATATAACAACTTAAAGAATAATAGTTTGGTCAAATTGCCAACTTAAGTCTCATAGCAAAAAATCTGCAATATGATGTACCGTGCTTTCACGGTACTTTCAATGCTTTTTCTTTAAGTTTAGGGTGTGTCTATGGCCTTTTTGTATTAGTTTTAATGTATTTTTCTCTTTGTTTGCAGGAAATCTGTCCAGAATAAAAATGCGGAAGAATTATGATGAAATTGCAGAAGTGATGACCTACGGAGCCATCGACGGTCCGTTGACCCCTCGACGGTCCATAGGTAGCAGCCGTCGTATGAAGGAAATGCTGTTGAAGAAAGATCGGGGAATTTTGACTAAGTGTGGGGCTACGGAGACTCTCGACGGACCGTCATCTCCACGACGGACCATCCTGCACATCCGTCATCGTTAACAGAAAGTAGCCCCAGTACCCGTCTTGAAAAGATTCTAAGTGTGAAGAAAAAAAAGCCATCGACAGACCATCGTTCACTCAACGGACCATCATCCTTGTCCGTCGATGGTAACAGTGAGTTGGAGAAGAAAGCAGCTGAAAAAGAAGCTAAGTGTGGAACGACGGGGGGCCTCGATGGTCCATCGTGATCTCGACTTTCTGTCATCCCGGTCGTCAACTCAGATGCGTTTTTTGGGCAGATTTTCCTTAAATAGATTTCCCTTTTATGTTAGGACTTCTTTATTATAAATACTTGTAAAAACTTCATTTTTGGGGTTAGACTTTTTGGTATTTTTCAGTTTTATTATTCTAGTTGTTGAACTTGTGATTTTGGAAATTATTCTATTTTCCGAAATCGTTTGTTGCAAGACTTTTGATTAATTCAAGTAATTTTCTGGATTTTCTTCAATATCATCAAAGTAAGTACATGAATTCTTATCTAATTAATATGAATTGTGTGATTATTAACATGGGTAACTAAATCCATAACTAGGGTTGTGGGAACCATGGGTAAATAACAAAGTAAAATTAGCTAAAATAACAATTCTCGAATAGATTCTTGCATGTATTGATAATTCGTTCGTTTAGAAGTCTTTTTAACGAGTGCACGTGGTAGAACTCGCCTTGTTGCTACTTGCCGGACCAAGGAGGTAGACAATAAGAAAAGAATTATCAACGTATATTTAGTATACACTATCTAATAGGCTAGTGTCGATTGGTGCAAAGTAACAACTAAACCAAACATCGATTATGATGCTTAATATGAGGTAAAGTTAAGGTTTAGTAAAGCATACACACGTAGCTGGACCAAGGTGCGGAGTGAAATTTCCTAGTTGCCGGACCAAGGAATTAGGGATATATAACTTTCCACTTTGCATTCAAGATACTAGGAAAGGATTGTTATTAGCTAGAATTACTGCGTTATGAACCTGTGGGGAACACTTATGCCCTAGTTACTCTCATTACTTGATAAAAATCAAATCTTTGAACTTGCCACTTGTTAACTTAGAAATAGTTAATTACATTTGTTACTTAAAACCCCCTTTTTGTTACTTGTTTTCGGAAAGGACTTGACTGAATAGAAGTAATCGTAGGTTAATGTTAAGTTTAAGTAATTTTCCTCGGAGGAACGACCCCAACCTCATAGTTGGGTTCTTTACTTGATACGACAGCTTATACTTCTTTTCGAGAAGTAAATTTGAGCGAATCAAATTTTGGCGCCGCTGCCGGGGAAAGTGGCTTTTAGATTAACTTTAAGCACATTACTGAAGGTTAGTGAACAATTTCCTAATTTTACTTTTTCTCTTTTGTTTTTGTCTCTTGCAGATCTAACTTCAGTGCATGCCAAGTACACGGAGTAGAGGAGTACCCATAATCTCACCCGACCCCGAACTTGAGCGCACACTGCGTAGAATGAACCAAAATCTGGGTATTCTCGATGATGATCTCAATCGGGAAGTTCCACCATTGGTTGGAGCTCATGATCAATTGCTAGCTGAAAATTGTGGGGAAGGTGAAATAAGGAGGCAACCTCCCGCTCCACGCCCTCAAGAGTACTATAGGGGATATGATAATATTACTGACTCTAACGGGACACTTGTCTTGCCTCCCCTACCACATGGCCATACTTTCGTGGTAACTAGTAGTCTGATGCAAATGCTCACCACTACAGGTTTATTTTCAGGGCTACCTTCTAAGGATCCACATGCTCACATCGCCAAAGTAAGGTCGGTGTGTAAGAGTTGTGTAGGGAGGCCTGATTTGAACATGGACGTAATTGGGTTAAGAGTGTTCCCTCTCTCACTGACGGGAGAGGCTGCTATATGGTTTACCAAACTCCTCTATAACTCAATCTACACTTAGAATCAATTGAGGGATGTATTCTTAGCACGTTACTATCCGGTGTCTAAGAAGCTAAACCACAAAGATAGGGTGAACAACTTTGTGGAACTACCGGGAGAATCAGTCAGTAGTTCTTGGGACAGGTTCACCTCGTTCTTGAGAAGTGTCCCCAATCACCGCATCGATGATGAGTCACTGAAAGAGTACTTCTATCGGGGACAAGATGATAATAATAAAGCAGTATTGGATACGATAGCGGGTGGTTCTTATGGGGAGTGTTTGTACGCTGAGATCGCTGAGAAGTTAGAGAAAATCTCCCAAAATAATAAAGCTTGGAGCACTAGGAAGTCAGATACTGGGTGAAACACTTTTGCAGTGCAATCCACACACAACCCAGCCACAGATGAGATTCGTGAAGAAATGGCTCAAATGAGAACTGAGCTTGGGTTGGTGTTGAAACACGTCACTGGGGGTGTAGAAAAGGTAAATGCGGTGAACTACTTGTCTAAACCACCACTGCCAACTGATGAGTATTACTATGAGGAGGACTCTTATGCGGTAAATGAGGAGACGGGGGGTTTCCGATCAAACGCCCAAGGCTCCAATCAGGAGAATTGGCGCCAAGGTCAAGGAAACCAAGGTCGGAACTATGGTAATTACAACCGAGATGGTCATTATGTCCGAGATGGGAATTACAACTGCGACAACAATTTCAACCGGGGTAACTATGGTAACAAAAATGATAGGAGTGGGCCCTATGTTTCACCTCAAAATCGTGAAGTTGCTCCTAGGGATGGTGGAGGTAGTATGGTGCGAGTTGAGGATATGTTGCAAAAAATGAGAGGAGGTTCGATGCTAGTGATGAGCACACTAAAGAGTTGAGGAGTGACTTAGCGAGTACTGGGCAGAAAGTTGATGCACATGCAATCTCGATCAAGCATCTCGAGATGCAAATGGCCCAATTGTCTTCGACTGTGAACCCACGCCAACCGGGCACTCTTCCTAGAAATACTGTCCAAAATCTGAAAAATGATGGACATTGTATGACAGTCACAACTCCAGGTGGTAAGCAAACTATCGACCCACCTATGCCGTCTGGTGTAGAAAATGTGATAAGAGATGATGATGAGGTAGTGGAGGTTAGTGGTGAGTTAGGAGACGAAACAGGGAAAGAAGCAGAAGTACCCCAAAAGGTGACTCCCATGCCTAGACCACCACCTCCATTCCCATAAAGGTTAGTGAAAAAGACCGAGGATGGTAAATATCAGCGTTTTATCACTATGCTCAAACAACTTTCCATCAATGTCCCTTTGATAGAAGCTCTTGAACAAATGCCTGGTTATGCCAAGTTCATGAAAGATATGGTCACTAAGAAAAGATCGGTCAGTTTTGATGATTATGATAGAATGCAACATTGTAGTGCTATTGCTACAAGGTCTCTAGTGCAAAAGAAAGAAGATCCGAGTGCCTTCACTATTCCATGTACAATCGGGTTATTACACTTTGCGAAAGCATTATGTGATCTTGGGGTAAGCATAAATCTCATGCATCTCTCTATTTATAAGAAGTTGGGTTTGGGTGACCCAAAGCCCACTGCGATGCGGCTACTGATGGCCGATCGAACGGTGAAGAGGCCTATTGTGATACTCCACGATGTGCTAGTAAAGGTGGAGTCATTCATATTTCTGGCCAATTTTGTGATTCTTGATTGTGAGGTCGATTTTGAGGTGCCTATTATTCTTGGGAGGTCATTCCTTGCTACGGGTAGAGCCTTAGTTGATATGGAAAAAGGACAAATGAAATTTTGGTTGAACAATGAAGAAGTGACTTTCAACATTTGTAGGTCCATGAGGATGAGTGGTGAGCTCCAATCGGTATCTGCCATATCTTACAGGGTTGAAAAGTCATCTAAGGTACAAATAGAAGAGCGTCTGGGTGTAGAAGCACTAGCGACAGTGATCATGAATTTTGATAGTGATTGCATTGAAGAGTATAGGTCATTGGTCGCGGCACTTGATCGAGGTGATGTTTGGTTTAAACCAAAGAAGTTTGAGTTAGATATGAAGCATCGCGAGTGTCCACCCACAAAACCATCTATAGAGGAGGCTCCAAAATTAGAACTTAAGGCTCTACCACCTCTTCTGAGGTATGTATTCTTGGGAAAAGGTGACACTTTGCCGGTAATTATTGCATCAGATCTGAATGTGCATCAAGTTGAGAGTTTGGTAAAAGTGTTAAAAAGGTTCAAAAGATCTATTGGGTGGACTATTGTGGATATTATTGGGATTCCTCCTGGTATTTGTTCGCATAAAATCCAACTTATGCCCGATCATAAGCCAAGTATCGAGCACCAGAGACGTTTAAATCCACCTATGCAAGAGGTGGTAAAGAAGGAAATCAATAAGTGGTTGGATGCTGGAGTGATATATTCAATCGCCGATAGTAGTTGGGTATGCCATGTTCAGTGTGTACCTAAGAAAGGGGGAATGACTGTGGTCCCCAATGAAAAAAATTAGCTTGTTCCGATGAGGCCGGTGACTGGATGGAGAGTGTGTATGGATTACCAGAAATTAAATGCATGGACCGAGAAGGACCATTTTTCTATGCCCTTCATGGATCAGATGTTGGATAGAATTGCCGTAAAGGGGTGGTACTGTTTTCTTGATGGTTATTCAGGTTATTATTAGATTTATATTGCACTAGAAGATCAAGAGAAAACCACATTTACTTGTCCTTATGGGACCTTCGCGTTCAAGAGAATGCCGTTTGGGTTATGTAATGCACTGCCAAATTTCAGAGATGTATGATGTTAATATTCTTCGATATGGTGGAGGACACTATTGAGGTGTTTATGGATGATTTTTCAGTGGTTGGTGATTCCTTTTAGCGGTGTTTGAGTCATTTGTCCGAGGTTTTTAAGAGGTGTGAAGACTACAACCTTGTGCTAAATTGGGAAAAATGTCACTTCATGGTGAAAGAAGGTATTGTATTGGGTCATCGCATTTCAGAGAAGGGTTAGAGGTTGATCGAGCTAAAGTTGAGGTGATAGAGATATTTCCTCCACCCATCTCTGTAAAAGGTGTGAGAAGATTTCTTGGGCATGCGGGCTTTTACCGGAGGTTCATCAAGAATTTTTCAAAGATTGCACATCCCTTGTGCAAGTTGCTTGAGAAAGAGTGTAAGTTTTATTTTGATGAATCCTGTCTTAAGGCATTTGGTGAGCTAAAGGAAAAGTTAGTGTCTGCACCTATCATCATTTCTACGGATCGGAGAAAGTCATTTGAGGTTATGTGTGATGCGAACGAGGTTGCTCTTGGTGTGGTTTTGGGACAACGAAGGTATAAAATCCTTCACCCCATTTACTATGCTAGTAAAGCCCTCAATGAAGCCCAAAAGAACTACACCATGACTGAGCAAGAGCTCCTTGCAGTAGTCTTTGCTTTCGAGAAATTTCGCTCCTAGTTGCTTGGCACTAGAGTTATAGCGCATACTGATCATTCTGCTTTGAGATATTTGATGGCAAAGAAGGATGCAAAACCGAGGTTGATTCGTTGGGTATTACTATTGCAAGAATTTGACTTTGAGGTGAAAGATAGAAAAAGGGACCGAAAATCAAGTTGTTGATCACCTGTCACGATTAGAAGATGAAGCAATAAGGGAATTAGGTGAAAAGGCTGAAATTGATGATACTTTCCCTGATGAGCATGTATTGGCTGCCTCCCAAGACTTGATTCCATGGTTCGCAGATTTTGCGAATTATCTGGCTAGTGATATCGTCCCACCGGACTTGTCCTTTTATCAAAGGAAAAAGTTCATGCATGATGTGAAAAAGTTTTTTTGGGATGAGCCATACTTATATAGGAGTTGTGCCGATGGACTTATTTGGCGTTGTGTGCCGGAAGTTGAGATGTTGAGTGTTTTAGAGGCATGCCATTCTTCGCCTGTAGGTGGGCATCATAGTGGTATCCGGACTGCTCACAAGATCTTGCAATGTGGCTACTATTGGCCAACCATCCACCAAGATGCTCATAAGTTCGCCAAGGCATATGATAGATGCCAAAGAGATGGTGGCATTTCGAGAAAGCAAGAGCTCCAATTTAAATCCCATTCTTGTGATTGAATTGTTTGATGTGTGGGTCATTGACTTTATGGGCCCTTTTGTGAGTTCTCATGTGATGAAGTACATTCTGGTGGCAGTCGATTATGTGTCTAAATGGGTGGAGTCTATCGCACTTGCGAATAATGAAGGGAAGAATGTCACCGCGTTCTTGAAAAAGAACATATTTTCCAGATTTGGCACCCCAAGGGCTATTATTAGTAATGGGGGATCCCACTTTTGCAACAGGCTATTTAAGGGATTATTGGAAAAATATGGGGTTCGCCATAATGTGGCCACTCCGTACCATCCTCAAACTAGTGGGCAAGTTGAGGTGTCAAACAGGGAGATTAAGCAGATTTTGGCGAAAACGGTGAATGCTAGTAGAACGGATTGGTCAAAGAGGCTTGATGATGCTATTTGGGACTACCGGACAGCATACAAGACTCCCATAGGTATGTCCCCATACCAACTTGTATATGGGAAGGCTTGTCACTTACCGGTTGAATTAGAGCATAAAGGCATGTGGGCAATGAAGAAGTTGAAAATGGATTAGAATGAGGCTGCGGAACAGAGGTTAAACGGGTTGAATGAGCTTGATGAATTTCGCCTAAAAGCATACGAAAGTTCAGCCCTCTACAAAGAAAAGATGAAGAAGTACCATGACCAAAAGATTGAGAAGCGTGATTTTATGGTTGGGTATTTGGTGCTTTTATTCAATTCTAGGTTGCGCTTGTTTTCGGGGAAACTCAAGTCCAAATGGACTGGTCCCTACTTGATCACCCAACTATTCCCTCATGGTGCGGTTGTGTTGGAAAACAAGGAGTGTGTAAGGTTCAAGGTGAACGTATAACGAATCAAAATCTATTTGGGGCATGCTGAAACGACGAATGATGTGATCGAGGCATACCATCTTGATGAAGTCTGAGTAATCAAGAGTCCTCCGTCGTGCCGCGACGTTAAATCAAGCGTTGATTGGGAGGCAACCCAATATGTATCCTCTAGCCAACTATAGATCTTTCGTGATTTACTAGGAATAGTTGCATTATTTTTGCTTTTATTACTTAATGTCCCGTTTGAATGTTCTTTTATTTTTCTTTAGAAGTGTTGGCTAGAGCGTAGTTTAGGGTCCGTGTCCAAAAAGTGTCCAGAAAATACAAAAAGATTAGCTTAATGGGTGTTAAATATGCAGGGACCATATGTCCAGAAATCTGCAGAAAATTGGTCTGGTGCACCCATCGACGGACCGTCGGTAGGATCCGTCGTGCCCAGGTATGTTCTTTCAATTTTCTAAGTTAGGGTACTGACGACGGAGGGCTTGACGGACCGTCGACCCACTTACGGTCCGTCGACGGGGAATCGTCGATCCCTCACCCACCAACCCGACCCGACCCGTCCGGCTATATATTAAAAGTTTTTTAAAAAAACTTTTCAGTTACCCACCTCTTCACATACCCCCATAACCGTTTTCCCTCCCTATTTCCTCTCATTTTCCCCCACTTCCTCAGCCATTAACTCCCAATTCCTCATCAGATTCCCACACTTCCCCAAATTCCAAAAGTTCCTTTCTCTCCCAAATCTCCCATTTTCTTCAGTCCCTTTGCTGGTCGGTGTTCGTGGTGGTTGTTGCTGCTTTTCAACTCCTAGTGTTCATACTCCTTTTCCTCTACTACAGTTTTCAGGTATGTTTTTCTGATCTGCTAGATTAACTATTGTTAATTTTTCTGATTACCTTAATGTCTAACTGTTTGGGTACATAATTTTGGACTCCTTTTGCATACTAAAACTTACACCCAAAAGTCCTAAGTCCCTTAGAACACTAAAATTGAAAGGGATGGTGGTGTCTTGTTAAAAATGGCGTGTGTTTGCATGATTGTGTTCCTGACCTAGGGTTTGATAGGCTGTAGAAAATGAATGTTAAAACTAGGAAAATTCATGCCCTACGAATGACGGGATGCTGGGTAAATGTTTGGGAAACTTAGGCTATTAAGGATACTCCGAATTAGTAAGATGGGGGAACCAAATTGGCTGCAAAATTATGTCCCTGAAGGACAGTACGAGACCCCGTCGACGGACCATCGTTGGGGTCCGTCAACCCCAACTTCTCTTGAATAATCTAAGTGTCCGTCGACGGACCCCTATGACGGACCGTCATCCCTTCGACGGTCTGTCCTGCATAACCTTCGACACTGTCAGAACCTTTGTTTATGATGTTTTAAAATATTATTCTAAGTGTCCCACGACGGACCCCTATGATGGACCGTCGTCCCTTCGACGGTCCGTCCTGCACAACCGTCGACACTGTCAGAACTTTTGTTTCTGATGTTTTAAAATTTTATTCTAAGTGTCCCTCGACGGACCCCTGTGACGGACCGTCGTCCCTTCGACGGTCCGTCCTGCATAACCGTCGACACTGTTAGAACCTTTGCTTATGATGTTTTCCAAAAAAAATTTAAGTGTCCCTCGACGGACCCCCATGACGGTCCGTCGTCTCTTCGACGGACCGTCGATGTGTCCGTCATGCAGTGCTGCACTTCTGCACTCATTCCATTCTATGTTTTACTCTTGTGTTTGATGCTTTTGAATGTGTTATAGGCTTGTAGTGGTACTAATAAACTTATCTTTACAGGTACATATGGCACCCAAGCAGGACCGTGTCAACTCAAGAGGGCGTTCTAAGTGTGTCGCCCCGTCAATCCGGATGATCATGGGCTCAGACGATGAGCGTGACCCGGAGTACGTGCCACCAGGAACCCTCACTCCTGCCCGTGCTGCCCGTATCACCAGAGCCATGCCCACGAAGGTGGCGCCCGGCGGAGTCACTGCCTACCAGTCTGATGAGGAGCGCATACTGACCGGCACACCTTCTGGGTCGGCTGCACATTATGAGGGAGCGTCTGGCTCCGAGAAGGCTTCCGGTTTTGAGGAAGCGTCCGGCTCTGTGGAGGCTTCCAGGTCTGAGGAGGAGCCTGCCTCGTCTGATGAGGCTAATAGTTCTGACTCCACTCCAGCACCCCACACTGGCGTCCCCGCTCCGGTTGCTGATCAGCCCAACTGGTGGTGTGTCGAGGGTCAATATCAGGTATATGTTGATGCCAAGGTGCCCAATGACAAGGGGGTCATGACCCGAAGCCTGACACTCGAGCAGCGGGTTCTCACGGGAAGTCTTCCCACCATGCCGGCCATTCATGAGTTATTCACCAGACATCGGTTGGAGTGGATGGCTTGAGATGTAGGCCGCTATAGCGAGGAAATGGTCTAAGAGTTCTATGCGTCCTATGTGGCGACTCTCTGATCTTAGCTGGACAGGCGGGCATCCCCCGCCAAACATGCACCTTTGGAGTACGTCCGAGTCCGCGGCAAGCGGGTTGATATTTCCTTGCCGGCCATTCACAGGTTTTTCTATGGCGCGGATGTTGATGCCACCCGGACCCCCCTCACCGCCGAGTTTGACTATCGATGGAAGTTGATCAAAGATGGCAGGTTCCAGCGTGATCCAGATGTGAGAGAGACCACCAAGCGATGGATTGCACAGAACCTCTCCGTGGATGGTGAGGCTACCGATTGGGTGCTAGAGCCCAAGGGGAGTATCAAGAAGGCCAACTTCACCTTCCCAGCCAAGTTTTTATGGCTATTGGTCCGACACTGCCTTTCCCCCACTGTTGCTGATAACATTGTCACTTGGGATCGTGCGGTGCTGATGGCTGCCATGGTTGCGGGGTTTGAGGTGGACTTCGCGTGGCTGTTGCAGGAGGTGATGCATGAGAGGGCCTTTAAGGCCATTACTACTTACCCCTTCCCGTGCATGGTTGTTGCATTGTGCAGGTCTGCAGGAGTGCCCGTATGGCACATTGATGTGATAAAGACCTCGCCTGGCACAGTGGATATTGGCCTCATTCGGGATGAGGCCAATGAGTTGCCCACAGAGGGCCCCGACCAGAGGTGCAGCCGCTTGGTGAGATCCTGGCGGCTACGGTAGAGCAAGCCCAAGAGGTAATCCGCCTATATCTGTGCCTACTGACACCACTCCGGTCGAGTCTATCTCGGGTGGTAGCACCGCTCAGAGCTCCTCCCGCTCGACTCCATCTGCTACACTAGTCCCGCTTTCTAGGGTCCAGAAACTAGAGGCCCAAACGGCCACACTTTTGCATCACATCCAGCCTTGGATGCAGAGGTCCATTGCTGAGGCAGAGGAGCATTTAGAGAGAAAGATGGACCAACATACTGAGCGGAAGATCATGGAGGTCCCCCCAGCGCTTGGATGCATTTGAGTTGAGGGTTCTCGCTCGTCCAGACCCTACAATGGATGTGACGACTCTCCAGGCTACTGTGGAGAGTTTGAGAGCAGACTTGGATACCATACTAGAGGCTCGGGTGCCTGATTCTGAGCCCCCTTCTGTAGAGCCTGCTGAGGACACTGTGATGCCTTCCCTGTTCTCCACCACTGATGTGTCACCACCTCCCCCATGATATCGTACCAAGAGGCACCGAGCTAGAGATGAGGATGAGTCTCGGGCACGCAAGAAGGAGCACCACGAGTTGGAGGCCGCGAGGAGAGCCTCGCTGATTGATGAGGAGGCCCGCCAGTTGAGGGTTCTAGAGGTGGATGCTGGGGCGTCTAGATCCAGAATTGTTGAGGCGGAGAGGAGCGCTACTGATGGTGTTGTTATTGCTGAGGACACCATTGAGGGTGTCCCTACTACAGAGGAAGCGGGTTCCGGGAAACCGGACCCGCCAGCTTGTTGATCGCCGGCGCTTTGCGCCTCAGGTTTGCTTCACCTTCCACCCTATTTTATATACTTTTATGCATTGGGGACAATTTCATGTCTTTTTGTTGGGGGTGGGGTAAATGGAAAGTGAGTGCTAGGGTGAAGTTGGAGTAGCCCAACTCACGATCCTCTCTTGGGGTTTTCTTGCCTGTGTTCTTTTTCCCCAAGAGACTGGTTATTTTTTGTTGAACCGGCGTGTTAGTATCTTTTGTACATAGTATAGAAATGGACTCTGAAGCATGATGGTTAAACAAAATGATATCCTAATTTAAAGAAAATGTTGCATGACTAGGCACAGTAACTGATAAATGTGTGGCTCTAAGCATGACATAGAGATACACCACTGCATGACCCTAAGTCTAAAACTCAAACTAGGTTTCTGATAATTTGGTAGAGTAATGAGATGTCAAGTGAGTGTGAGGAAAAATTGAATATTCCTCCATTGGTATTGAGCTAAAACTTGCCTGGTTAGTCTTGCTAAAAGTAAGCCGTGATAGACAATTAGGAAAGGATCATAGGCCCATGTTCAAGATAGCCAATCTTTAGCCTATATAACAGAAAAAAACCGAATGAAATTAATCCCTTCTTGATCCAATGATTTGAGCTTAAAATAGACCTTTCTTTTCACCCCAACTGATCTTTTCTGGGAACAATGTGTTGGCCCTGTTCCCTCCTTGGACATGTGTACTTCAGCTTATGCCAAAAGCATAAGTTGAGGG
Organism: Solanum sitiens; assembly: GCA_016801875.1. Taxonomy (NCBI): domain Eukaryota; kingdom Viridiplantae; phylum Streptophyta; class Magnoliopsida; order Solanales; family Solanaceae; genus Solanum; species Solanum sitiens. Next base: position 3,338,983 of record JABWTJ010000069.1, on the reverse strand, counting down.
TGGATAATGCAGAAAACAACCTTGTCGTGGCCCTGACCCAACCTTCGGTATTGTGTACCTTGACTCATAGCAAAGCCATGAGTTGAGGGTGGCTATTATGAGGAATGCTCCGGAAAGTGGGGTTGAAAGAATAAAGAGAGAAAAAGAACAAAAGAAAAGTGACTCAAGAAAAGTTGAAAGCAAAGTGAAAAAATTTGAAAATTTGAAATTACAAGTAAGAAAAGAGAGGAGTCACTTACACAAAAAGAGAAAGAAGGGAGAATAGCAAGGCGAAATAATATAAGAAACTTAAGAAATAGGGCGGAATAAAATGATGAAAAGGTAGGACGCTTAGCCGTTATGTCAAGGAGGGCAATAAGTCACTAGAATACATCTAAATGTATCCTATCTGACCCCGAGCCTAAGTTACAAGATAAGAAAGTCCTATCGTAATCCTAAGAGTCTATTATGGTGAACTTAAAGCAATGAAAATAAGGGCAAGCCTATGGCAGTAAGTATAAATGAGGTGTGAAGTTGTTCTGAGAGCGAGTGTTGAAAAATAATCCTTATATTCAAACTGAAATCATTGTGTGAAAAATGAGGATGTTGTTTTGAAGTGAGGACGTTCCAATACCGAAAAATTGGTACCTTGGGGAGAGATCAAAGAGGATAGGTGTTGGTGTGTGGTGATTCTGTGTCATGGTCTAATCCACATGAGCGATCCTAATAGTGACAACATGCATAAACATAATAAAAATAATCGGGGTTGATAGCCAGATGATTGCGAAAGGTAAAATAAGGATACTCTTGTACAAAGATTTTGTGGTGAGTCATAGTGCGTCGCTTGAGGACAAACAACGAATTTAAGTTGAGCGTGTTGATGTACCGTGGTTTCACGGTACTTTCAATGCTTTTTCCTTAAGTTTAGGGTGTGTCTAAGACCTTTTTGTATTAGTTTTAATGTTTTTTCTCTTTGTTTGCAGAAAATCTGTCCAGAATGAAAACGCAGAAGAATTGTGCTGAAATTGCAGAAGTGACGACCTACGGAGCCATCGACAGTCCGTCGACCCCTCGACGGTCCGTAGGTGGCAACCGTCATATGAAGGAAATGCTGCTGAAGTAAGATCGGGGTATTCTGACTAAGTGTGGGGATACGGAGACTCTCGACGGACCGTCATCTCCACGATGGACCGTCCTGCACATCCGTCATCGTTAACAGAAAGTAGCCCCAGTACCCGTTCTAAGTGTGAAGAAACGGAAGCCATCGACGGACCGTCGTGCACTCAACGGACCGTCATACTTGTCCGTCGATGGTAACAGTGATTTGGAGAAGAAAGCAGCTGAAAAAGAAGCTAAGTGTGGAATGACATGGGGCCTCGACGGTCCGTCGTGGCCTCGACGGTCCGTCGTCCCGGTCGATAACTCAGACGCTTTTTTTGGGCAGATTTTCCTTAAATAGATTTCCCTTTTATGTTAGGACTTCTTTATTATAAATACTTGTAAAAATGTCATTTTTGGGGTTAGACTTTTTGGTATTTTTCAGTTTTATTGTTCTAGTTGTTGAACTTGTGATTTTGGAAATTATTCTATTTTCCTGAATCGTTTGTTGCAAGACTTTTGATTAATTCAAGTAATTTTCTGGATTTTCTTCAATCTCATCAAAGTAAGTACATTAATTCTTATCTAATTAACATGAATTGTGTGATTATTAACATGGGTAACTAAATCCATAACTAGGGTTGTGGGAACCATGGGCAAATAACAAAGTAAAACTAGCTAAAATAACAATTCTCGAATAGTTTTTTGCATGTATTGATAATTCTTTCATTTAGAAGTCTTTTTAACGAGTACACGCGTTAGAACTCGCCTTGTTGCTACTTGCCGGACCAAGGAGGTAGACAATAAGATTAGAATTAGCAACATAGATTTAGTATACACTATCTAATAGGCTAGTGCCGATTGGTGCAAAGTAACAACTACGCCAAACATCGATTATGATGCTTAATATTAGGTAAATGTAAGGTTTAGTAAAGCATATACACGCAACTGGACCAAGGTGCGGAGTAAAATTTCCTAGTTGCCGGACCAAAGAATTAGGGATATATAACTTACCAGTTTGCATGCAAGATACTAGGAGAGGATTGCTATTAGCTAGAATTACTGTGTTATGAACCTGTGGGGAACAATTATGCCCTAGTTACTCTCATTACTTGATAAAAATCAAATCTTTGAACTTGCCACTTGTTAACTTAGAAATAGTTAATTACATTTGTTACGTAAAACCCCCTTTTTGTTACTTGTTTTCGGAAAGGACTTGACTAAATAGAAGTAATCGTAGGTTAAAGTTAAGTCTAAATCATTTTCCTCGTGGGATCGACCCCAACCTCATAGTTGGGTTCTTTACTTGAAACTACCGCTTATACTTCTTTTCGAGAAGTAAATTTGAGCGTATCACAATACAAAATGAGAGACTCAAAACTAAATGTCTAACTGTCTATGAAGCCTCTAAGATGGATGTTGGGACAGACCCCACAACATCCTAATATAGAAAGACTAAAAAGCGAATAAAAGAGTCCTCCGAAATGCAAGGAGTCTCACCACTAACTCTAAGTGCTCAACTGGATCAATGGTGCACTAGATGTTGATCCTCGTTACCTGCGTCTGCATCATGATACGATGCAGGCCAACTGACATCAGTATATTGAATGCACCAGTATGCAAGTTGAAATGGTAAAACAAATTAAGCTTGAAAAGAGTAAGAAGGAACACTTACCTTGACTCTGCTCAACTCATGAATAACATAAATCAATAATACTGACTTAATTCAAGATAAAGCAATTTAAAAGCAAGTGTAATATAAAGAAAAGTTGTTTGAAAATATGTCGTAGTTTCTGAATGTATATAAGGATACAAATAACTCCGAGAAGTATGTAAAAATGCAAATAAACTGATATATATATATATATATATATTATATATATAACTTCTCTGAGAGTTTCTCTAATCGACAACCATCACTTAAGAGTTAGAGTGATGATACATTGATCTACCTCACACTGCCAGCACATCCTATACCTGGCCAAAGGTATAAGACCTGAACTGCCTAATGGACCCACTAGTCTACTGTGAAAAGGGATTCATCTAAAAAGTATGAACTTTTTCTACGCATGGTGGATACATGGCTTATGGGGGTAGTGAGTTGTCTGAACTCTCTCCTATATCAGTGCTCAATACTACTCCCAAAATGTGATGGCTCTTATGTTTTAAAAACATACTTATTCTCTGATTTAAGATTAGTGCTAAAAAACATAGCTCAAGAGCTATCTTTGAAATCTCAGTTTTCCTGCTTGCTTCATTAGAAAGTTATTACTCTTTTCGAAGCTAACCGGAAGGCTCTTTGAAAATCTCAATTTCCCTTCTTTTTAAATTTGAAAACATTTGGGAGTACTTAGTCCCCATATACTTCTTTGAAGAAATACTTCATTTTACTCTGAATTGAACTCAAACTAAAGTCTTAAATTGACATTTAAAACATTTTTGAAAGACTTATGAAACTTGAAATGAACTTCTTCTTCTTATCTTTACTCGTTACTCAACGTTATCTAAGTCTTAAAACAAGTTTAAAGTATTTGTAAAAGACCTCTTGAAAGGACTCTAGGAACTTTCTAGACTTGACTCTAAACTTTCCTTGAATTTGAAGTTATGGATTCAAGGTTATAATTCATGTTTCTGGATGATTTCTACATGATTAAAACACTTTAGAAAGGCTTAGTCGGACTGAATTATGAAAACTGGGTGAAAAATGCCGATCTGGGCGCATTCTAGGTGCATCGCGCCAGGCCTCAAGTTAAGAGGCCTCATTCTTGCACACTACAGGCGCGCCGTTGTAGGCCTTTTGGCGCAGATAGGACGCGCTGTGCCTGGCTCTGCCCAGGAGACGCTTGACGAATTTCCATCTTGTTTTCCTAATCTTAAATCGTTCTAATTTGATTTCTTTTCTCAAATTCACCTTAGATCTATGTACCCACATTATATATACAAGGATCTAACTCAATGAATTCAAGAACAAAACTTAGATCATCAAAGAACTCCTAAATCTCAACTCATGTTCAAGAACGAAAGCAATTCAAGAAATCATATTCAAGAACATTCAAAACCCAATCTTCTTAGAATGAAAACACGCTGAATCAAATATGCTTGGCACGTGGGTGAACTAACCCAGTGTTGATATACACCCACATAACTTCTTAGGGATCATCCCCGATGAAATCCTCAAGTTAATTCGACGATCTTTGCGAATCTTTCCCTCTTTCTTGTTCTCTTCTCTTCTCCTTTCTTCTTAGCCCTAGCGTGAAAACTCTCAACTTCTAAAACTGACTAAATTCAGTATTGAACCTAATTAAACTCCTAAAAATGGATTAAATTAATAGGATAGTGAAAAGACTAAAATACCCTTTAAAATCTCGGAATTAGACATTTCCTTAATCCAACATCCCATCTTTCGAAAGGCATAACTCACTCATATGATATCGAAATCGCGAAAACTCGGCGGCGTTGGAAAGATTATTCAAAGGTATTTTCTACCATAGCTGAAACTACTCCTAACTCATCCTGACCTAGGAGTTATGATCGTTTGAAAATGACCAAAACTCACTTACCTATCTTAGATAAATTTTTCCAGATTTTTTAATTCTCTCCAAAAATAAGTATTTTCATATTTTAAACTCTTTTCTAGTTCTTTCTAGTTGCTAGGTGTTATAATATCTCTCCCTTGAGAACATTCATCCTCGAATGAAGTTATTCTTACTGGACTAAGGATAGTAACTTCAAGTTTAAACACCAAAGAAGCAATTGCTACAATAACATGCTTACTCATAACTAGACAGTACTAACATATATTTATGCATCAAAAAAAATTCATATATGATAACTTAGACAACCACTCAATAACGGTCTTTAAAACAATCTCAAACAATAAGTATAGATAAATTAATATACTATTCCAAAGCATAAAACTCATGTTAATATTCACAAACATTAGGCAATATTACTAATATTATATAGAACACTTACACATGAACTATGTAACAACAGTAAAATTTTAAATAATAACTTAAATAATTTATTTTTAATCTAGAATAACATGAATAAAATTAGTAGCATCCATGTAGACAATATGAGCAAAAACATATCAACTTCAGCATGTATGTAAACCTACTTTAATAATTTAATAAACATTAAGCACAAATAAATTATGACTATAATATTCTTTTTTCAATAACACGTCACTTTATTAAACGTTATCCAACTCAAAAAAGTTTCACCTTCTGCACATAATTTCTCTAGAATCAAATTGAAACAAACATTAAAATCATATACTACCTCAAATAATGTCAATATATAGAAGTGAATATTTAAGAAGAATTTTTCATTCTAAGATCTTCAAGTACTTCTAGAATCACCAACATAAATAAAAATTTCTTCTTCTCCAATTTGGGTATAGAACACAAAATCACTTTAAGCATAAAAATGTTTAGTAGCACTAAAATCTAACACCCATCTTCTCACATATTAGCCACAAAATTCACTTGAAAAATGACCACAATACTTTATATCATCCGCTTAGTCAAATTTCTATTTACTTAGCGGGATTATCATTCTCCAAACATCTTTTCATTGAGGGACATACATGATAATATAATTTACCACATACAAATTCAGTAAAATTATAAATAAGCGTGGTACGTACCTTATTAACGTGAATACAAAGATTCAATTGGCCTTCTATTTGTTTTATCAAAATTTTCCAATTGATTTTCCGTAAATAAAAGTTAAATATCCTTTAGATTGTTGTAAATTCTTACGGAAAATATCTTCATCACGAACACTTGTACTGAAATCATCAAACCTTATGCTTGACCACGAACTTTTGTAGGGACTTCTCATAACTTGAGGCGTGTCGAGAGACACTATCCTTAACAATATTTCACCCGCTATGGGTGTATCTCCCAGAATTCAACAAGCTCTTCTAGTATAAAACTAGGAGTCAAAAACTAACAAAGATTCTGAAATACAAAACCTAGCACAATAGAATATAAATAGAGAAGGAAGAAATTTCTGTTACTCTGAATTTTCTCACCACCTAAGATTAGATGGTGAAAAAAATATCTCTCTCTCTATATATATATATGGGGGGGGTGGGGGGTGGGGGGGAACAGATGATCATCTCATATGGATAACATTATGGCAATTCAAATGTCATATTCAAGAGTTGCAAACGGCACAATCAACCATTGATGGACGAGTAATTAGGATAATGAAAAGATATTATATAGTGGGTAATTTGAGAATGGTAACAATCAATTTATTGCAATGAGACCAAGTCAAAACCATTCAATGGTAAGATAATGTTCTCAAATACTTATTCTAGAAATATGTTAAGTAACATACTCTTTAATAAGGAATGAAGGATAAACCTTAGACAATAATATAAACAAGTCTTTTTGAGATACTAGAATCATTTTTCGAACAACACTTTCTCAGTTAACTATGGACAATCAAATAACTATCTTTGATTTATGTAAACAATCAATCGAGAAGACAAATATGTGAGCCAACAACAAGAACGTCATCTATTATGTTATAACATATAAAATAAAAATAAAAATACAAAAAATAGTTCTAAAAATAAAATGTATTTGTTCTCTTCATATGCTTATATGACATCTAAACAGTTTAACCTAGAATAGACGTGCAAAATATATTGGTAAAATGATAAGAAAAATGCACAACAAATATCGCCTATAACGCAATATCAGTTGGATACGATTAACTAATTACATGATTGAACCCAAGTAAATTGAAATAAATATATACATATTGCATTTAACTAATAATTTCTTTTCGGCTGAATAAGAAATATATATGAGGTTCCACATTAACATTCACAAAAGAATCTGTAATATTATTTTGTGCAAAGCTTATTATTCAAATCTTCGCTTAAATAAGCAATACTATCTACTATAACATGTATTTTCTTAATTGATAATAATGTGCGACACACGTGTCCAAAAACTAGTATTATTATAAGTGGGAAGCTCCAAGTGAAAAGTTGAATTACCATTTTGCCCCTCTACAAAATTAAAATTTGATCAAATATAAATATTTTAATTACATAATGGTAGAATTTGAAATACTTAAGCCCTTTAATTATTAAATTATCATTTTCTTGATAAATGAGTGCATTGATATTATTTTTAATCGTAATCATAAATCTCATAATGAAAGAATTTGAAAACATATGATATGGAAAATCATTCATCACTTTAATGGAGAAATCGATTTCAGAATTAAAATTTGAATCTAAAGGGTCATTTCCTAATGCTATTTAAGAATCAACTTACAAAGATAGCAGCTCACCACAGGAAATCGAATTAAATAAATTGCACAATTCAATATGAGAAGATAAGAGAGTTAGAAGTTGCAAGTGAGGATAACCAAAAAATTGTTGAAAATTAAAAATCAAGAAGAAAAAATAGCAGTTGAATAAAATGGGTAAATTTAATACTTGTGTAGTATTAAACAATGAAAAGTTATGCTGTTATGTTGGTATGTTGTCTCCAACAATAACAAATTTTTCTTTTGAGAGCATGAAGACTTTCTTTACAATATTCTCAAACAATTTGTTCTTTCTTGTTTTTTCCATTATAGAACTTTTCTTCCATGAAGCATTTAGAATTGTATGGGTGTTGGACTTGAAGTACATATATCAATTTAAGGTATATGTAAAAAATTTCTTATTGTGAATTTAAATAAGAACCATTAATCATTTTTGTTATTCAATTTTGCACATACCAATATATCATATGTTTGGACCTAATAACATAAAATGTAACTCATTATTTTAGTTACCAAACTAAATTTTGCAGGTTCATCAAATGTCTAATCATTTGATATATGATAAAGAAGTTATTTGAATACATTGATTGTTCACTATTTTAAATTTTATACATATACATATTCTAAATTGTTTTTGGGTAAGATTCATTAAAGATCAATATATATATATATGGTCCATTTATTATTAATGTGGATCTTTCAGATTACTGATTAAGAGATTTACCTAATCAAGTTTTGTACTATTTAACCCAATGATAACGATGACTTTTTCCCAGTCAAACATTTGATGTCTTCCTTTATACACTCTATAGAAAGAATGAAACGAATTAAGGATATGACAAACAACATCATAGAAAAGGAACACATGGAATTTAATGATGATATGGTGAAAAGATTATCTCACACTTGCCTTTGAAATTTGCAATTCAATGTAAAATTTTAAGTAAAAAATAGGATTTCAGATCCTAATTTTTCCAAACTTTTGTTCCAGCATCAACAAACTCATTCTACACAACTCATCTATTAATCACATATTTTATTCACAAGTTTCTACAAAATTTCGTTAAACCCCACTGTAATCATTCAATATTCAACATATTTATGTTGTGATGTTATTCTTTTGGCCTCATGTAAGGGATTATTTTGTTAGACTTTGAGGAAATTATATGATTTATTGTATTTTCATTGTAATAACCATAGAATACCAGCTAATACCATACCGAAAGTCAACATATGTGATTGGTTATATAGGTCTAGTTGTTGATTACCCAAGTTTGGACACAACTAAGTTGGTAGCCATTAGAAATATGGTCAAAATTTCAATTGGTCGTACAAATTTCACATACTTTCATCGGACAGGTCTGACGTGTAATCCAACTGAGAGTCACTACTTCCATTTCTTTATCCTTTTATTGTCCACCTGTTTACTGGCACAATATATCTATATTGGCTTAGAAGTGATAATAGTATTCTAGTTTAAAATCTTCACCGGTCACGATATATGGCTAGGGGTGGCACGAGGCTTACTCGCCCTTGTGTCCATTTTCAACAAGTTCATATAGGAATTGAAATAGGGAGGGTTGGGGTGGGTTAGGAGGAAAATCCTCAACCCGCTAAGATTTACACCCACCCTACCCTACCCCATTTAGAATTTTTTCAATGTTGTAACTCGCCCCGCTACACTCTGCCCTATCCTGTTCCGTTTTATTTTTAATTTGCATATGTTATATTAATTCTTTATACTTGTTCTTGATGGCAAAGGAGAACAACCGTCAATACAAAAAATATCATCAAAGAAAAATCTACCATTAAAATATTCTACTATTTTAAATGGTCCAAAGCTTAGTTATATATTCCCAATAAGATCATCACAGAAAACAAAAAAATTAATGTCACCAACTATTAATGTTAAGGATCTGTATTATTTTATTTTGCTTTTGGGATCAGCCAAAGCTCAACTCAAATAATGGGCCTTTGCCCAACACAACTCATCTCTGCCCTTTTAAAGTTTTAAAAATAGTAAAAAATTAGGCAAATAACATAGTCTGAGATATAAATTACTTTATATCCCTACTATTTTATTAATTATAAAAAATCTCTTTTTTTATATTATTTCGGATACATAATATTGCATACCGATACTTTAATTAAAACAGACGGATACTTAAATTTTTAAATTGTTGTTATCAGTTAAACTGCTTAAAAAAGGGATGAAAAAAGGAAATTATAATTAACCCCACGAATCACGCGGACGTTTAACAATTCTACCAATCAATTTTCATAAACCTCTAACTGAATTAGGCATTTTTGAATTTCAAATTGTGAAACCTTCTCATTTTTCTTCGAAAAAACAGTAAAAGTTTGATTCTTTTTTTATGACTGTTTTTTCTTTTTATTTTCTTTTGCTTTGGGATGTTTTGGCTTCTTGAACCTTTGGTGTCAAGAGATATTATTATTTTATATGTGGAACAATTGCATCTATGTATTAGTGAGTTATGCAGTTCCAATGGAATCAATTTCGGACAAAAGTGATTGATCAGTTTCGAATTGTGTTTTGAAAGAAATTGTCTTGCCAACAAGATACAAAAGAATGTCTAGGGAAGAAAATCCAGATAAAAACTAACATCAAACATGAACTGTTATGTGCGATGTGGACAAGAAGACCACAATCAAAGAACTTGTACTTTCTTCCCAAAAGAATCTTGATTAATACTTTTTTGGAGTACTTTATTTTTTTTGGATCTAATAATTTTCAAGTTATAACATTTATTTCCACTGTTAAAAATGTTTACATTAAAGTACTTTTAGCTTACTAATTTCCGATCTAATAAATTGTAATGTTACCTTTTTCAGTTCTGCCTATATTTTTTTATTGTTAATTTTTGATAAAGTGAATCCAGTATACGTATTGTGTATTGTTTTGTGTTTGTTATAAAGTTACTTATAAAATATACGTCGTATTGGTTAAGTAATTAATGTATATGTAACTGCTAATAAGTACTAAAAATACTATTACATTGCATTGATTTGTTTAACATAATGAATTTGATACTTAATTATTTGAAATTATTTTGTATCGGATAATATATTATCAAGTGTTAAATGTACCCGATAAGAGTTGTGATGTGTATAGGATTAGAGACATAATATTAAAAGATACTAAATATATTTCATCTTTAGAGGATTGGAACAATTGTAAATATATAGTATCAGGTTTAATTTTGCGAGACACATCAATTTGTGATGTTGAAAGCATAATAAATAATAAATTTGTATCATATACTTAATATTCTTTTTTGGCAAATTTGTATCAACTTATACACATCAATTTGTGCTATTGAAAGCATGATAAATAATAATTGTGTATCATATACATAATAGATTATTTGGCAAATTTGTGTCAGCTTATAATATAGTATCAACTGTAGTCATTTGTACCAAATTTATAAGAGAAATAATGTTAAAAGGTGCTAAATATATTAAAAATTAAATGATTTGTATCAAGAATAAAAATATAGTATCAGGTGTTGTGATACATACAAATTTTGTTATATAAAAAATAATCGTGTATCATATGCATAATAAAGTTTTGAAAAATCTTGTATCTGCTAATAATATAGTATCAATTATATATTAATTGTAATATACTCTATATTACAATTAATAGAGTATATCATATACATAATTTTTTATATGTTGTATCAGATAATATATGATGTAAAAATACTTATAATAGACAAAACATAACAAGGTACTAACAATATCAAATATTATATTCAAAATAAATAATTTTGTTACAAAAAACTGTAAAATTTGAGAAAATGTATCTTGAAAAATAATAAACCCTCCAAAATATTAGTTAATGTATCTTAAAAATAATAAACATCAAAAGTTGTCTGTGAATTGGTACATAATCACTAATCTATATGAACCAAGTCATCTTGTTGTTGTGGAGTGAAATAGTTCTTCAACTTTAGTGGATCATCGCTATCGCTAACATATCCCATCTTGACCTTGTCGAGATCGTGTGTCCATAATAGTGTTGCATATCTTGTGGGAAGGTAGTCAGCTCAGAAACTATTAGATGGATGTTGACTTCATCGCTAAAGAATTCAGCAAAGGCAACTACAAACATTCAACCGTCACTATAAACATTCTGCAGGTACATTATAAAAATGAATTAAATATGAACAAAAAAGTTAATTACATGATACTTTATAGTAACTACAAAAAATCTTATTATTTAGTTGATACATAATGATAATAATAGTAACTAATACTCAATACCCCTTGATGATATTTGTTTCTGATACTAAATGAAACATCATACATTCATTATATTTTATTTAAGTATCGTGGTTAAACTATTTTATAATATGATACACTATTCTGCAAATTACATCTCATCAAATAATTTCTACTATATAATTTGATTGATTAGTGACAATATATCGAAAAACAAAAAGAATCAAAATTAGAATTTTATATATAATTTCGTAAGATTTAAAGCAAGGTACAAAATAATATGATAATGTATCACTGTTGTCAACATATCTATTTTTTTTAAAATAACTCACCAGGGATGAAGTTCTTCCACATTTGCTTTAAAAGATGAAGTTTCATCTTCTTCGACTTCATCTTCTAAATATTATGATTCGCCATTGTTAATGGCTCCTACAACCTTTTGGATCCATTTTCAGCTCAATCATCATCATCGGAATCATAATGTGTTGATTAGATCTATTTTCATGAAAGTTTTCATCATCAAAATCAAATACACAAGGTACCATTATAAAAAGAGGAAGCAGAATTCATATGCATAAGAAAATTGTAAATAAAACAATAAATTTTTTTTATAAAAAAACGAAATCTGAAGAACTGGAAATAAAAATATGATGAAAAAAAAGTCTTACCTCTTTAGGAACTTGAAATTGATTAACTTGAGAGAGAATATATTTGAAATTAAAAAATTGAGTGATTGATGTAACTGTTGATATATGAGAGTGATTTTAGGCGTAAAAATAGGAACAAAATCGTTAGATTGAAGGGATGTGAATAATGTATCTGGAAAATGAGAAAAAAAGAGGAAAAAAGGGATTTTTTAAATATTTTGAAATGCCAGGGAATTTTAGAAATTGTGGAAAGAAAGATTGTGTAGTTAAGTAATTTTTCCTTAAAAATATTAGCTTTGACCCGCCCTGTCCTACCCCGCCTCATTTAAGTAGTGGCCTATCTTGCCCCGCTAAACCCTTGCCCTGCCCCGCCCTACCTTTGCCCTTCCCCATTGTCATTCCTAAGTTCATAGTCATTAGTACTTGTAATTATGCAAGCAACAATTGGAAGGTTTCCCATATTTTAGATAATTTTATTTTAGGCCCTCACGACATTATTAAAGGCTTTCCAGTCTTTATAGATAGCAAAGGTGTGGTACAAACTTCCTTGGCAGAAAATCATGTGTACAAGTATGATACTAAGAGTAATGGGTATAAAAATTTGAAGTGTTGGACAAAAGGGTTGATAATTGCATGTATTGCTTCCATCAAACGTTAGCTTGTGTCCATAAGATGCCCTCCTATAATGTAACGATTGCTGATTAGGCGTATTATTTTTTAGTTTAAGAGCATAAGATTCAAAGTTTTCCTTATTTTTTTAACCAAACAATCTAATTGAAACGAAGGGAGTACCAAAGGGAGTACCAAATTAGCAAGAGAAAATATTGCTTGGAATTTGCTAAAGCATTTCTTACTGATGAGTGAATTGATGAGCAAAAGTGGAATGAATCACCAAAACAGGTTCTTCTTCATTTTTTTCTGCTGCTTAGAAACCAAATTATACCTTTGTTCAAACGTTTAAAATACTCCCATGATTTGTTTGATTAAATGTTTAAAAACTACCTATGTGTTTGATCAAAGTCTCAACTGAATATGTTTGTGAATATATGGTAGATTATATGATCACATTAAAAATGGCAACCATTTGTTGTTTTGTTTTTTCTTCCCTTTCCGATTACTTATTTTCCTTCGTACCAAACACATTATTGTGTTCGATTTGTATGATGAGGATGATCAGACCGATGAAGACTCTCAACTCATCAAGTTAGCACATTTACTCTTGAAGATTGTTCCAACCGAATTGGAGATTATGCACTTATGTTATACAAAGAAGTTGCCCTGATGAACTATTAGATGTTGGTAAAGAAATAGCCCAAAATTTTAAAGGGCTTCCTTTGGTGGTGGATCTGATCGCTGGAGTCGTTAGCAAGGAAGGAAAAAGAAAAAAGCTGTGTGGCTTGAAGTTCGAACTAATTTGAGTTCCTTTATTTTGAACAGTGAAGTGGAAGTGACGAAGGTTATAGAATTAAGTTATGACTATTTTCCACATCACCTCAAGCCATGCTCTCATTACCTTACAAGTTTTCCTAAGGACACTGCAATGGAAATCTCTCTGTTGAAAGATAGTACCTGCCAACTTCATGATCTTGTGCATGACTTTTGTTTGATAAAAGCAAGAAAGGAAAGTTGTATGGCTCAATAAGTTCAAGTGCTCCATCTTCTTCTTCAAATTTGATGCCACATATAGTGACCATCGATTATAATAGAGTTTTTTGGTCTTAACAATTTTGTCCTGTTTGATTCAAATAAGAAAAGGCATTCTGATAAAAACCTGTATTCTTTAACTATAATCGGAGACAAGCTGGACAACAGACACTTGAGGCTTCTTAGAGTGCTGCACCTGTATCCCTCTTTTATCAAGGAGAAAGATTCTTGGAAAAAGGAAAAATATACCCTCAAACTATCGAAAATGGTATACGAATATCCTTCGTTATACTATAGGGACGCTAGTGCCCCTGCCGTCCAAAAAGTGGAACATTTATACCCTTCACCCTAACAGAATGCCACGTGTCATCATCCTATGCGTCTACCCTTATTATTCACCAAATTCTAAACCCACGACCCAAATTAAAAAGAACCACCCAAATAGCCCCTAACCCAACCATTACTAACACCTAATAATATACCCAAACTAACAAAAAATACTCCAAACTCTCTATCCACTTCAAAACGGTGAATACTCGCTTTGATCCTTTGTTTTATTCTTCAAAAATCTCACGCAATTTTGCCGATTACTCGTTTTATTTTCTCAAAAACACCTAAAAACTCAATCAACCCAAAATTGGTATTGAAAGGAGTGGTAAGCATTTGATTTTGCATTCAAGTTCAAACATGAAGAAGAAGATGATATGCAGGGGAGAATCTCGTGATGGAGTGGGTTAGCAACTCAGATTTGAGTGGAGAAGAAGAAGATTACATGATTGAGGAAGAAGTTGAGGACGAATTAGAGGATGGGAGAAGCTAATAAGGTTTTAGAGAGCTAAACAATTTTAGCAACCATGACTGTTTTAGCTAGGCTTCAAAGCTTAACCAATAAAACTTCACTAAAAAATCTCATTCACCGCCATTTCCTCCTACGCTGCCGCCGCCGATGAAGATTATGTTTTTTGGAATCTGTCCGTGAAAAATCTCACTCGCCCAATTCGTGTAACAAACGTACCGCCGGCACATGACGACTATTCTTATGGAATAGTTTTCGGGTCCCCGGCGCAACAATACTCATCTTCCAGAAAACTTCATACACAACATTCTCACCTCATACGCTCATCACTTTCAGCTCCCCGATGAACCACGCATCCCAGACTTGTACATTTGTTACCGAAAATCGAAGGACTTTGATGCTGTGTATGGAAGTTGCGATGATTCTGATGAGGATGACGTGACTATGCCGTCGTGTGGCGATGTAGTGGTGGTTCCCATAGCTGTGCTTATACAATGTGAAATTTGGACCTAAGAATCACTTTAATTTTGTTTTGCTAATTAAAGAAATTGTTTGGTTCACTTGAAAAAAAAAGAAGGGGGTTAGGGGGGTATTGGGGTGGTTGTTTTTTTTTTAAAAAAAAAATTGGGCGGGTTCTTTTTGTGGGTTTAGAATATGGTTAATAATAAGGGTAGATGCACAGGATAATGACACGTGGCATTCCTTTAGGGTGAAGGGTATAAATGTTCGACTTTTTGGACGGCAAGGGCACTAGCGTCCCCATAGTATAACGAAGGGTATTCGTATACCATTTTTGATAGTTCAGGGGTATATTTGTCCTTTTTCCCAAGATTCTTTGCTGAGTGAAATATGCATGTTGAATCATTTGAGGTTCTTAAGCATTGGATTAGAAGTTAATCTAGAAATCTTGTCGGTGTATAATGGAGGATCAACCTTCGTAATATTATCGAGAGTTTGGGATCTTGTAAAGTTGTGAGCGCTATCCATGAATGATTGTTCTTTTTTTTTATTTGGATGCAGTCAAATCAATACTGATAGCAGAGGACACAAACTCAGAGAACTTGAGATATTTAGGGAATCTCATGCTTTCCTATTCGAAAGATACAGATCATATTTTCAAAAGGTTTCTCAATCTTCACGATATTGTATTTGATATCATGGAATCATGGGATTATTCAACAGAGCAATTTTAAAGATATGTGGGGCAAGACGAGTTAAAGGTTGTGCAGAGTGGGGAGCAATGCGGGCCGGATTGCTGCTGGTCTATGCAATTTTAAGCAGGCTCAAACTTAATTTTAACTTTTTTACACGCTATAATAGTGATTAAAAACTCGTTTTAGTGTGTCCTGGACATCTGACCATAGCTTATTAATATTTGTAGGTAACAATGAATACCTGTGTCCCAATGCCAACTCTAATATTTTTTGTCATTTTCTTGCTATCTTCTCCTTCACACAAATCTTATCAACTAAATAATAATTTTGGTACTCACAACCATCTCATCAAGTAAAAAGGTTAGTCTAACTAAAATCTCTTATTGGAGTAGAAAATTTTCACAAGTAAACACACTATCACTTATTTATATCTGCAAAACGTTTTCTACTATGGAACTTTATGTTTCTATCTTCTGCTCATAAAGGCTCAATTCTTCATCCGTTAAAAAATGGTTTTGTAAACAACAAAATTTCAAATCGAGAAAAATTAATAATCAAGACAAGACAATAGATGTAACAAAATGTAGTATTTGATTTCAAAATATAGTGCGTGTTACAATCTCTATGATAATCCTCTGATTTTTCAAAATAATATGAAATATGTAGGAATTGAATTTGATTTAGAGTCAAGGGCTTGAATAACTTGATCTTGAATCTTGAACTTTGAACTTGAGTGGGGATTATTCGTCACGAACACTTGTATAGGTATGACGAATAATTAGCATGAACAAGTAACTTGATCTTGAATCTTCAACTTTGAACTTGATTGCTTGAACTTGTAGCTTGTAAAACATTTGTAGCTTTTGATCCACGAGCTCTCTTCTTGCTTCTTGTTCTTGAAAAACCTCCTCTCTATATATAATGAGGACCCATATTTATAGTAGCAGGGAGTGGTCTACTGGTGTGATTATTCGTCACGAACACTTGTATAGTTATGACGAATAATTAGCATGAACAAGTAACTTGATCTTGAATCTTCAACTTTGAACTTGATTGCTTGAACTTGCAGCTTGTAAAAAATTTGTAGCTTTTGATCCACGAGCTCTCTTCTTGCTTCTTGTTCTTGAAAAACCTCCTCTCTATATATAATGAGGACCCATATTTATAGTAGCAGGGAGTGGTCTACTGGTGTGATTTGATTGGTCGGTTTGAACCGATCAATCACATTGCTTCGTAGAAAAGCTTTGATTTGATTGGTCAGAACATGTCACCCATACACATGTCATTATTCTAGTGACTCATTTGATTTGACTTGGATTATCACATAACCTTGACATGTGACATGATTTTAGTGGCTGATTTAATTTGACTTGGATTGCCACATAACCTTGACATGTGGCATGATTTTAGTGGCTGATTAAATTTGACTTGGATTGCCGCATAACCTTGACATGTGACATTATTTTAGTGGCTTATTTAATTTGACTTGGATTGTCAAATAACCTTGACACGTGGCATGACTTTAGTGGCTTATTTAATTTGACTTGGATTGCCATATAACCTCCACTATTTTCTTGAATTTAATATAATCCAAATTAATTTATGGATTTAAATTCAATAAAATATTAATGTTTACAAATGCCCCCTACTTCAAATCTTGTCAAAATATTTCTCTTTTTAGACTAGGCTTGAAGTACTTGGTGAAGATATTCTCCAATTTCTAGAGAAATTTTGGGTAATATTACTCTTGGAAAATTGTATTTTATTTTATATATATAAAAAAATTATTATTTTTTTAAATAATAATAATAATAATAATAATAATAATAAATAAATAATAATAATAAAATAAAATAATAATAAATAAAAAAATGAAATAATAAAAATATACAGAAATTTGAGTCCTTGTAGGATTAAACTTTGAAAAGAAATATTATCTCCTTATCCCAAAATATTTGACCTATCAAATATTGAATTTGTTTTGGGTTAGGACTCTAACATCCTTTTCAGGTACTCTATAAATAGTAGTAAAACTCATTCAAAATTTCACCAAGAAATCTTGAAGACCAATTCTGGTAAGCTTCTTGAATGACCTCTTCTTTTGTTTTGTTTTTCTTTTACGTTTTTTTTCCTTTTCCCTTTTTTTTTTGTTTCATTTTTTTTTACGTTTTTTTTTCTTTTTTTCTAGAAAGACTATTACACCTTTTGAGCAAAAAATGGTATTGTTCGAGTCAAAGACTTTACACCGTCTGAGACAAAAGACTTAACATGGCTTGAGACAAGGGCATAATATCGTCTGAGCCAAAGATTTTACACCGTCTAAGGCAAAGCATGTCATCTGAGCCAATGATTTTACACCGTCTAAGGCAAAGCATGTCATCTGAGCCAAAGATTTTACACCGTCTAAGGCAAAGACTTTACATGGCTTAAGATGATGACATTATGTTGTATGAGTCAATGACTTCACACCGTCTAAGGCAAGAACTTTACATGGTTTAAGTAAAAGGCATTATAACATCCGAGCCAAAGATTTTACACCGTCTAAGGCAAAGACTATATGCTTTATTTCGAAGGCATCACATCGTCTTGACCCAAACACTTCACACCCTTTGGTGCTAAGACTTTGCATGAGTAGCTAGGATCTTACATTGCCTAACTTGCTCTTAAAGGAATAGTTACTCATTGTCTAGATTTATAACCTTCATTATTAAATTATTAATTTAAATGCTCATAAAACACTTGTCCTCTCCCTTTTTTTTGCAGTTCGAATCATGGTTTACTTCAAAGAGTTGAAATCTTCTCCTAATTCACGATACCTTGTAATATTGGATCATAAGAACAGTGAAGTGGAGACCAAATTACTTGTAGAGAACCCATTAGGTGGTCAATATGTCTCTCCATGGCCTTCTCTGGGGGAACTTCCCGGTCTAGATGATTGGACTTTAGAATATAATAGTCGTCCTCCCAAGACATGGATACTTTGCTCTCCTAATAATTCTTCCAAAAATATTGCAAGTTCTTTACCATGTTTGGGGCGGCGAATCATAAATAGAGAGATTCGATGGAACGATACTTTCACTTTTGGTGGAGAATTTCGCTATATTCTAGGGTATTGAGAGTGGGAAGAAGATATACTTAGTAGGAGTAGCCAAACTTTGAAGGACACAAAAATATACAATGTTATGTATGGCTCACTTTTTAATTATGATCGTAATACTAACATCATGCAAGCCTTTTACGAAGCTTGGTGTCCTCTACAAACACATTGCTCACTTCAGTCAGAGAACTATCCATATCACTTTGGGACTTACACGTAATTTGTGGTCTACCCATATCAGGTTGCCTTTATGAAGAGGTCGTGCCAAATGTTGAAGAACTCACAAACACTTTTGAAAATGGAAAAGGTTCCTCCCTCAATCTCGTGAACATCTTTTTTACACCTTTCATCAGTTACAAAGAGAAAATCAGGATGTTCTGTGGAGAAGTGGGTAAAATTTTGGTGTAAGAAAGATATAAAGTATGGACAACCCCCGCCAAGAAAGGAAAAGAAATCTGCTCGTCTTAGATCATCTCACAATCCAATTGGGGCAATTTATGAATTTCTTAAGTGGTTTTCTGATGAAGAATCGTTGTTCCACAAGTTACAAGTTAAGAGTCATAAGATGGATGAAACATATTTGGCAATATTTTTTGTCGTGTTGGTTGTGTATATTCGTCTTTCCTACTAAGGCATATCGTTTTGTTTGCCTGTGGTAGGAGAGTTAGCCTTGCGAATCCAGTTTTAGCCAGAATTTATAAGGGTCTAAACACAATCTCAGGATGTTCGCAACTTGATCTCGTCCAAACTTGTTTCCTAATCCATTATGTGTACGGTTGGTTGGCCTTTTACTTTAAAACCCATTACCCATTAGTTAATGGGCCGGTTGATCCCCTTATGACTACATTTTCTGGTGAAGGGGCTGCTAGGTATTTTGGAAAAGAAGATGCAAGAAAGCGTATACATGGAGGAGGAACCATTGCTTGGGATGCAACATTTGTTGATAGACCTCATGCATACCAATATCGTGATAATTGGACTGAAAAAGAATACCAATTAAATTTCTTCATGAGCATTCGCTCAAACTATCTCACTTTAAGGGAGGGAAATGTCTTTATCATTGAGTCATATAGTCCTCATAGATTTAGTCGTCAATTCGTCTTTTCCCAAGATTCTCCTGGTCGACTAGATCAGGATTTTCGTGAGGCCTCATTGTAAGATGTATTAAGGCTTGCACATATTTGTGTGTTGACAAAATCTAGGGCAAAAGCAACATTTTATCCTAGTGGATCTAACATGAAGAAGTTTGCTTCCCAAAATTATAAGTCCTGGTGGGAAAATGTGCACGGGAATCTTCTTGAAAATCATGTGCAATTTTTTGTGAATGTTGTTGGTTTGATTACTGATGCCCTTTAAAATAACGATGAAGAGGTCTTGATTCCGAAACAATATCCTATTTTAAAGTGTAGGGTTGGTGTTCCAGACAAGGTCAAGGTACCTCCTAATGAAAAAGTCCAAAAGGAAAAATGTTCAACCCATACTCAGCAGCCTTCTCGCAAGCGGCCATTTCAAGATGAAAGTAGTGAAACCCGTTGCGATCGTTGTTGGAGGAGAGATAGACCACCTCCCAAAAAGCCAGAAGAATGATTTGCACGCGACAGATATTAGTGATAACAATATTAGTTCTTCAAGGACTTTGACAGCTTTTAAAGAGGTAATAATTTAAACTTTCATGTTGCTCTATGGTTCCAAGTTTCTTCACTAATTATTATCTCTCCCCTTTTTGTTAGCCAAGCAATGTCAACATATTGGAAACGAAGCCTCAAAATAGTATTGAGTTCGTAGAAGGTCCAACTTCAAGGAAATCTTCTTCTATGCCTCTAGAAGAACAAGAGGTTACTTATACTTCTCATGACAAAATCGCGACAAATTTTGAATTCAGGTCCCCCAAGCAACCAGTAACATGCAAGTTTGTTTTCGATGGTAGAAAGGTTGTCTTGGATCTTCGAAAGGATTTTTTCAAAGGAGCTTAGACTAAGATTCATTCTAAACTTATTGACCTTGATGCAGACCGTGCTTCTTCTCTTACGGATGAGATTGAACTAATTCTTGCAGATGTAGATTCCATGGGTGTGGACATTTCTCCTTTGAAGACTTCACTAGATTTTTTCTTTATACTTGCTTTTTCTTATGACCAAGCGCGATCATCTCTTGCTGATAAGGCCGAAGAATTTGAGAAATCTGAGTCTTATTTGAAACTTAAGGAACACCTTGATCTCGTCTTGCATGAAAAGAATGAGAAATCTGAGGAATTATCGGTTGCTTGTCAATCCCTTAAGGAAGCGAAGAAAAAGGTGAAGGAGCTAAAAGTTCTTCGAGATGCTGCCAAGAAAGAAGTTGAAGATATTGAATCTAAAGTCTTGGAAGCTGAACAAGAGTTCAAAAAATGCGCTGATGTTTCTTTAGTGACTACCAAAGCCTCAGATAATGTACAAGAGAAGAAGAGGGTCTTAGAGGTCTCTCTTCAAGATTTAGCAAATTATAAGCTATATTTAGATTAGCTTATCTTAATGTTTTCTTTTAGCTTTTTGTTCTCCCTCATTCTGACTAACTAATTAGTTGATCTTCTTAATATTAATAGCAAATAAATATTTTGATTGCCTTAATGTTGTCCATTTATTATTTCTTTTGTACTTCAACTTCAAAAATCAATTGTCTATCAGCTTTGTGTCTTAATAGTACAAATGATATATCATGATGTGAGAACATAATAGTCATGAAAGACTTGATTTATCAAAATCAAACTTCATAATCTAAACATGTCAGAACTTCATAGCTAAATCTCTCACAATTGTTCTGGATGAATGGAATGCTCATCATTTCAGATTCGCATGATCCGAACTTTTTAAAAAATCACATCTGTGCGCAGAAAGGTCGAAATGATGTGCCCCTTTTATATTCCATCGGAAAGAAGACTTTCACTAATATAACATGTACAAAAATCATGCCTAAAAGCTTTATGAATTTATACCAAGGTTTTATTGATGTTGACTCAAATGACAATCTATAATATTTGAAAGGAATATTGCGATGTGCATATAATGGTTTGATTTTCCCTTCTTTAGACTCATGTAACTGAACTTAGTATATGATCTAAGCGCCCACGTACCTCAGTGAAGAGGATCAAGTCAAAACGTAGTTTTGGGAGACTAAAGTGATTTTTTTTGTGTTTTTTTGTTCCGTACACAATTTATACTCTTGAGGGTCGGGAGTATTTTGAAGTTTAGGATCGTACCTTAAGGAGCATCTCCTTTCCTTCAGGGATAGTATCTTTTTATGAACTTTCCCTTAATAGGGCCATCATGCGATCCTTCTTAGTCAACAAGTCTGTAGGCTCCACTTGAATATACTTCTTATACCACGTTGCTTGAAGTCAAAAAGCTCACATATCTTTGCCATCAACTTGTTATCAAATGGCTTTCCATTGTCTGTCAATATATATCGAGGAATGCCAAAACGATAGATAATATTGGCTCGAATGAAGTTGGCGACATTCTCTTTCTTCACTTCTTTAAGAGAAACAGCTTCTGACCATTTTGAAAAATAATTGGTTGTTACAAGGATGTACAAATAACCACCAGAGGATTTAGGCAATGGCCCAACAACATCCAAACCCCAAGCTTCGAATGGCCAGGAAGCAATAGTTGGGTGTAACACTTCAGGGGGTTGATGTATATAATTGGCATGAAATTGGCAAGCTTGACACCTCCGGGCATAATCCAAGCAATCTTTTACCATAGTTTGCCAATAATATCCCATCCTTTTTATACGAAATGAATTTTTGGGCCCGATTGATGCGCTCTTGAAGAGATTCATCTGCACCCAAACAACGTAGAGTACCCCATCAAATGACCGCCTGTAGAGTGTATCTTTATAATAAAGAAAACGGGGGGCTCGTTGTCGGATTTCGGTCCTCCTTCGAAAATTTTCTGGCAATGTTCCATAACACAAGTAATCAATTATTGGTTGTCTCCAGTCTTCGATTTCACCCTCGTAGGTAGCAATAGCTTGCCCAAATATTTCTATATGTTCATCTGGTGGTGGAACTATCCATTTTTGGAAAACAACAACTTGCATTTGATCGGGTGATGCCAATGCAGAAGCTAAAGTTGCCAACACATCAATCTTCTTATTTTCCTTTCTAGGGATATGCTGAATAGTCACCTCCCCAAGCCAACCTATCATCGTTTGAGTATAATTGCAAAATGGGAGTAACTCAGGCTTCTTCACTTCATAATACCCTAAAACTTGATTAATCACTAACTTGGAATCACCATAAATTTGCAACTGCAATTATTTCATACCAACATCCATTTCAAGACCGAGTAAAAGTGCTTGATATTCAGCAACATTATTGGAGCAATGTTGTGTAAGAGTGAAGGAATATTATAGGACTTCTCCATATGAAGTGACAAACACTACTCCAGCACCGGCTCCGTCACTATGCGCACCTCAATCAAAATATATCTTCCAAGGTTGTTGGATTTCAATTAACATTGCATCTTCATCAGGTAACTCTTCACATAACTCCCAATCGTTTGAAATTGGATGATTGGCTAAGAAATCTGTTAGTACTTGTCCTTTTATTGCCTTTTAAGAGATATATGTGATTTCAAATTGTTGAAATTGGAGATACCACCTTGCTAACCGATCACTCAAGACAGGTTTGGACATAACAAATTTGATACTATTTGCTTTAGACACAAGGCGTACGACATGAGCTTGAAAGTAATGTTTCATCTTTTGAATTAAGAATACTAAGGCGAGGCATAATTTATCAATAGATGAATACTTGATATCATTTTGTGTCATCGTCCTACTGAAGTAATAAAGGGCATTTTCTTTCCCTTCATTGTTTTCTTGTGCTAGAAGTGCTCCTACTGACCTTTCTTGTGCTAGAAGTGCTCCTACTAACCTTTCTTGTGCATCAATATATAGTATCAATAGTTTTCCAGGTATAGGAGCTACAAGTACTGGAGGCTTCATCAGATAAGATTTTATGCTTTCGAAAGCATTGGTACGAGCCTAGTCCCATTCAAAAGGAACATCCTTTTTCATAAGATGATTGAATGGTTGAAACCTTCCATCTAGATTCGAGATAAACCTTCTAAGGTATGCCAATTTTCCCTGCACGCTTTTCAACTCATGAATGTATTTAGGCTCAGCCATCTTCAAAATAGCATCTATTTTGTCTTTGTCAATTTCGATCCCTCGATGTCAAATAATAAAACCAAGAAACTTTACTGAAGTAACCCTAAAGGCACATTTCAAAGGGTTCATTTTGAGTTGGTATCTTTGAAGTCGTTCAAACACCATTCTCAAATCTTGCAAATGTTCACCCTTTTTTCTTGCGTTCACCACTAAGTCATCAATATAACACTTAATATTTTTATGAAGCATGTCATCAAAAATATTCTGCATGGTTCGTTGATAAGTAGCTCCAACATTTTTCAAATCGAACGACATTACTTTGTAGCAATATATGCTTTTAGGAGTACAAAATGCAGTAAGTTCTTTATCTTTTGGTGACATGCGAATTTGATTGTATCCAGATGAACCGTCCATAAAAGACAATGTCTCATATCCAGTTGTGGCATCAATCATAAGCTCAGGGATTGGAAGAGGGAAGTCATCCTTAGGGCATGCATTATTAAGATCCCTAAAGTCAACACAAACTCTGATTTGGCCATTCTTTTTTCTTACCGGCACAATGCTTGAAATCCATGTAGGATATTTGACTTCACGGATGAAACCTTCTTCAACGATCTTGTTGACTTTAGTTTCGATCAAAGGAACTACTTCAGGTCTAAATCGAAGCTGAGTTTGCTTAACAAGACGAACACTTTGTTTCACATGAAGACGATGAACTACAACTCTAAGATCTAATCCAGGCATCTCCTTATAGCTCCAAGCAAATACATCTCTACACTCCATGAGCAACTCAATGTATTTCCTTTCTTCATGGTCATTCAATGAGGCACTTACATATGTAGGCCTCATATCATCATCAATCACAAGGTTCACTTCTTTTATGGTATCAACGGTATTCTTCATCTCTTCCTCTAGTTCAGGGGATGCATCTTTTGCGTCCTCATCTTCTTTAGGATTACCATCATTGAAGGATATGTGATGACATGTATGAACATCAACAAATTTGTCCTTTATCCTTGCATGAGGTGAAGCATTTTTCTTGTCACAAATTGTAATGTAGTGTGATGATCCTACACTTTCTTCATCTTTGTTCCGCTCCTTAGTATGAAATATATTATGCGTTCTTGCTCTGAGGACATTCCCACATGAAACTATAAGTTTTTCTTCCCGCCTTATTCTAGAAGGAATCAAACTGGGACAATTCTTGAGAATGAACGTGTCCTCCCATTTTTTTGAGATCTCCTTGGCGTTTGTATTTCCTTTTCATCGGTCCCAAATGATCAAACACTGAAGTTTCTTGAGTTGACTCGGCAAGCTGGTCAAATAAAGAAACATTAGAAGTTGGGACAGTAAGTCGATCAAACACAGAAGGCTTTTTGTTAGACATCGCTGGTTCTTCTATCATAGTAATGTAGTTGATGCTCATCCTTCTAATAGAGATTCATACTGGTGATGGTTGTTTGTAACCCAAGCCTTCACGTGATTGTTTAACCATGTACCCTATTTCCATCAACATCCTTTGAGTAGGATTTAGGCCATGATTTGCCTTTTCAACAACTTCGTGTATGAGCTTCCCTAATTTAGAGGTTTCATCAAGATTGTATCCCGCTTTCACCAATAATTTATAAGCATTCGGGTCAAAACCTTCAATTGTACGCTTATGAGGAAGTGCTTAAGGTGAATCATAGTTTGATGGTTTGAAAAATCCTCTAATCACTTTTGAAGGTGATTTGATTGCATCAATTTGTTTGATAGGAAATGCCAATTCTACTCTGCAACTCTGAAGGTTGAATTTTGACCTTATTTGTCTTTGGGGTATAGTGAAGAGTAGGAGACGCTCTCTTACTTAAAGATGTCTCGCTCGCCTTGGGTACTGTGCTCATATCTGAAAGAACCCCTACCTTTTCAGTTGCTACATTAACTCTCTTTGTGACATCAACCTTTTTGATTGGTATCGAGTTATCAACTTTGGCTTCCTTTTGGACATGATCCATTAAGTAGAACTTTGCATATGCAAAGTGCGCTTCCGTCTCGGTGAAAGGTTCATCATCAACGACTACCTTCTTTTGAACTCCATCTTCAAAGTACTTAAAACATTGATGGTACTTGGATGGCATTACTTTATTCTCGTGGATCCATGGCCTTCCTAACAAGATATTATATGAGGTCTTTTAGTAAATAACGTGCATCCATGCACTTGAACACATATCTTCCATTTTTATCTCTATTTTGATTGCACCAATTGCTCTTTGCCCCCCTTGGTTGAATCCCTAAATCATTAAACGACTTTCAAATAATTCATTCATCGGGATTCCAGTTTTTTCAAAGTCCGAATAGGAAGGATATTGACCCCAAAACCATCATCCATCATAATACTATTTACTTTATGCCCACACACAAAACCTACCATATATAAAGGGCAATTATGTGATGTCCCAACAAAAGATCATCATTAGTGAATGTGAACTTTTCATCACAAGTATTCACTTGTTCTGGGAGAAACTTGTTGGGATTTTCACAT
Organism: Solanum sitiens; assembly: GCA_016801875.1. Lineage (NCBI taxonomy): Eukaryota > Viridiplantae > Streptophyta > Magnoliopsida > Solanales > Solanaceae > Solanum > Solanum sitiens. The sequence continues at coordinate 3,312,351 of JABWTJ010000069.1, read as the reverse complement.
GACGACAGTAAGATTGGTGATGATTCTTCCCCTATTATTTCTTCTTTCTCAATGTTGACTTAGTGTCACAATGAGAAATCTTAGTGTGGAACCAGCTTGGCAAGAATTCCTCTAATGTCACCAGGGAACGCCGTTTTTGATAGTGATTCTTCATGACTCTCGATTTCTTCACATTTTTCTTCACTCCTTGAGTTTTGAGTAGCTTTTTCATTTTTCCTCTAGTTACTTCCTTGCTTGTCTCTCTTTGTAAGTTCGCTTTGCAGCATCTTCATCGTGTCACCAAAATCCATCCGTCATCATTGGCACACTCAAATTTATTTTCTGCTAAAGAGTTCCCTCTCACTATTACCTCCTCCATCAACAGAAGAGACAATGATTTGTTGACATCTATCGGTTCAAAGTCACCAAATTTGATCATCATTGGTGGTAATGAGGCTAGGATATCATCACAGTTATGTAATTTAACAAAGTTGCAAAGAACTGTGGGATCATGTGAGCCAAAAGTGATAGACACTTGATTTGAATTTTCCTTCTCATCTTCAAGTAGTATATTTCCTTCACGAGCTAAGTCCATGATATTTTCCTTAAAGATGAAGCATTTTTCAATAGGATGACCCATCGAACTATGATATTTGCAGTAATTAGGATCATTAGCTCTTCCAGCTTCGTTTGGACGCTTCATTTCAGGTAACTCAAAGAGTTTCAACGCAAGGAGATCTTCAAATTGTTGGACCATCTGAGTCCACGAATGGATACTTTTTTGCTTGCATTTTCTTTAAAAATAACTTTCGGCCGACGTTGTTTTGAGAAGTCGTGCTCTTCACAATTTGATTATTGCTTAGCTTTGTGGCGACTTTCAAAGTGCAGCCTTAACATTCATTGACTCTTTGTTTTCAGACCTGAGTGCAAATTTTCTCCCTTTTTTACCTCCACTTTGTCTTTTCCTATACGAGTTTAATAAATAGGTGGTCCTTCATTTCCACTTGAAGACATGCTTAACTCCATATCATGAACTCGTGTGGCTGATTCCTCAAATGACTTGGGCTTGATACCCTGTAAAAGTCCCCAATGCATTCCTTGAATGCACATTTCTATTCCAGAGGTTTCACTAAGCTTATCCTTACAATTGAGGCTCGCATTTCTCCATCGATTGATGAACTCAATGACATGTTCATCCTTTCATTGACGTGTATTTGTAAGTTCAATCATGCTCGCAGTGCATCTCGTGCTATTAAAATGATTGAGAAATTCATGTTCAAGTTGTTCCCAGTCATCAATGGAACCAGCCTCGAGATCCGTATACCAGTCGAAGGCATTTCTCTGCAAGGAACGCACAAATTGTTTAACTAGATAATCTTCATATGTTCCAACATTATTGCAAGTTTCAACAAAATGTGCAATGTGTTGCTTTGGGTTTCCCTTGCCATCGAATTGTTGAAATATTGGAGGTTGATAACCTGCAGGCATCTTCAAAACATCGATTCTTGGAGTGTATGGCTTGGTATATGTAAACGATGATTTTGAAGGGACATCATATTTATCTTTGATAGTTCTCATTATGAAGTCTTTTAGTTGATGAATGGGAATTCCCCCTCTAGCAGATACTTGCAGTTCCTCATCAACATGTGTTTGTTTTGTAGAGGATTCTCCTTTTTCTTGTACCATAGGGCGTTTTCCTGGTGCATGGCTTGAGCCTCCCTCCATAACATTTTCAACCCTGCTTGTTAACTTAACAATTCGATTATCCTGATCTTGCACATACTTTGTTAGACCTTAAATTGCCTTTGTCAAATTTGCCAATTGTTCTTCAACAATTGAAGTGTTGGTCATCATTGCTTGGATCGCCATTATGGGTGATGGAGTAAAGCACGAAGTTTCCCTCAAACTAAAATTTGTTTGGAACAAGTTACGTGGAGTAACTGGGGCAGATCTAGTGATCAAAACATCATCTGAATCTTGAATAGTACAATCCTTGTTACTGAATGGACTGAGTTGGGCCAATGTCTTTTCAACAATCTCAGCCATATTCCCTCATTTTACTAATTCACTCGGAGAGAATCTTGCCCCCTTTGAAGTTGGGGGATCCAGAATAGGAACTGATGTAGAGGACGTTTGAAGTGTTTGTTGTCCTAGTAAGTTTGCTTTGTTCCTAGTGATGGGTCCCAAATTTTCCGTTGTAGCATCCAATATGTTCTCCACCGCCGAGGAAAACTTGGAATCGACAGTCTTAGCAACAATAGATTTGGAGATGAACTTCTTAGAAGCCATCTTAGTGTTCTTGAAACTTGATGATCGATGTCAAGAGATGAGAGGTAGAGATGGTCCCACTAGGCGTGCCAAAATTTATAAACAACAAATTTCAAGCCGAGAAAAATTAATAATCAAGACAAGAAAATAGATGTAAAAAAATATAGTATTTGATTTCAAAATATAGTGTGTGTTACAATATCTATGATAATCCTCTAATTCTTCAAAATAATATGAAATATGTAGGAATTGAATTTGATTTAGAGTCAAGGGCTTGAATAGCTTGATCTTGAATCTTGAACTTTAAACTTGAGTGGGGATTATTCGTCACGAACACTTGTATAGTTATGACGAATAATTAGCATGAACAAGTAACTTGATCTTGAATCTTCAACTTTGAACTTGATTGCTTGAACTTGCAGCTTGTAGATAATTTGTAGCTTTTGATACACGAGCTCTCTTCTTGCTTCTTGTTCTTGAAAAAACCTCCCCTCTATGAATAATGAGGACCCCTATTTATAGCAGTAGGGAGTGGTCTACTGGTGTGATTTGATTGGTCGGTTTGAACCGATCAATCACATTGCTCCATAGAAAAGCTTTGATTTGATTGGTCAGAACATGTCACCCATACACATGTCATTATTCTAGTGACTCATTTTATTTGACTTGGATAGCCACATAACCTTGACATGTGGTATGATTTTAGTGGCTGATTTGATTTGAATTGGATTGCCACATAACCTTGACATGTGGCATGATTTTAGTGGCTGATTTAATTTGACTTGGATTGCCACATAACCTTGACATGTGGCATGATTTTACTGGCTGATTTAATTTGACTTGGATTGCCACATAACCTTGATATGTGGCATGATTTTAGTGTCTTATTTAATTTGACTTGGATTGCCACATAACCTTGACACGTGGCATGACTTTAGTGGCTTATTTAATTTGACTTGGATTGCCACATAACCTCCACTATTTTCTTGAAGTTAATATAATCCAAATTAATTTATGGATTTAAATTCAATAAAATATTAATGCTTACGGGTTTAATCTACTTTTTATATATCAGATCCCGAGAATTAGACCAAAAGTATAACTTAAGAGTCATGGAAAATGAAGGAGAGAGAGAAAGGGGAAGCAAACAACTCAATAGTATGTCACTCAACTTTTCACTTTCCTTAGTCAGAAAGGTTATATTCGAGCCAGTTATGTAACTGCAGGGCTATCTATAATTAGGACATTTCTTAAGCAAATAGCGTATTTGCTTTATATCTTATAGTATAAGGGTATATTTAGACGTATATCAAGTATTAGGTCACATAGATAACATCATTTTTCATAAGATATTCCTAAAGGATAGCTCTTCAAATTCACATACAATGCTTAAATATGAAATATGGAGTTACACCAAAAGTTGTATAGCAACCCCACCCGTCAAGTATGGCTGCGTAAGGATAGACTCCCCACAGTGGTTTAGTCATCCAATAGAGTCGCCATCCCGACCCCTTCTTCTCAATCCAAGTTAATGGTCAAAAGGAGAAGAAGAAGAGGGGGTAGGTCGAGGCGTCGACGGAAGTCGTCAGGTTCCTTCCATCAGGACCTTGCTGGTGTGAAACCCGAAGTGCCTGAAGAAGTCCACTTCCGGTGCCCTACGGATGTCCAGAAGCTGAGCTTCGCTCGTGGGCAGGGGCCAGTACAATTTAACTGATAAACTTGAGAAAGAATATAGAGATATTCAATCCAAGTATCCAAATAAACCCCCTAGACCGTTTGCTGAATCTGATATGGTTCGCCATATTAAGCTTGCACTGGAAATAACAGCAATTCGCTCCACAGAAAGAGCTGCACTGGATGCTGCTCGTCGCAAGTGCACCCACATCTTCGATATGGAAGAGTACCTACAAAGTTCTCACGTGCTGGCAGCCTCTGATAAATTGGAACAAGCGCGCCAAACTGCCAAGGACAACGAAATGCAGAAGAAGAAGATCGCGGAAGCAATCCATAAAAGGCGTACGCGTAGAGGTTGGGCCCTATACAAACAGATCATAGCCCAACTTGGTCGTCTCCGTCTACCTCAGACTGAGGGAAACGTTGAAAGGGTCGCCTTCTTAGAAGGAATGACCAAAGATCAAGTTGGTCTAATATTAGAGGCTCAAAAATTCTTAAAGAATAATTATTCAGTAAACCTCTACGTTTAGATCTTCGACAGTTTCCAATCTGTTCAAAATTGGATCTATGTTTATTTGTGTTGTGTGAATAAATAGTAGTCTCTATATATATATTGTGTGATAGACTACTAAAATTAAGTGAGTCGTGAGGCCCAGGTAGCTACCGACTAACTACTCAGAAGATCAGAGTGGCACTTTCATACTTAAATATTGGGTGCGTGAATCCAGATCAATAATACCCCTTATAGGTTATCGGTTAAGATTTTTCGTGCACATGCCAAAAAAAAAAAGCATGTGCATGTGTAAGTTTCCTGTATAAAGTAAATATTGAATGGTATATATATATATATATATATATATATATATATATATAACAGAACGTGCGTTGAACAGTAGCTCCATAACAATGTGTATAGGAATGCAGAAGTAGCTAGTTACAATATGCGTACTTTCATGTGGCTTGTCCGTGTTTCTGGAGGCACTCTATATCTATGGCTCAGCATGGGAGAAGGGAGCGGGATGGCCGAATGGAGAAAAAGTAACTCTCTATGATCATCAGAATATAACACTATAGTGCTTGATTTTAATGATTTTTATCAATGTAAACTACATACTTTGTCGATCAGCTTCCATGAGTTATGTTTCGAACTAGATTGCAAGAAAAATTACTATTCAAAAAATAATATATGATATTGAAAATTTGATATAACATTTGGTGATTTGGCAGGCATCATTTTCTGCTCTTCACATGGACGTTGTCATTGTTTTGGATATCATGGGAAGGTTAAAGAATGAAGAAGATCAAAATGTTGATGTAGCCCTATATTGAAAGGCTGAAATTGGAGCTAGCATTTATTTGTTCATACGTCCAGCTTTCTTATTCCGATTGAAGCAGTTTGAAGATGTAATGACTGTCGAAGGAGAAGATGTTGAGACTCTGGTTCGATCAATTTTTATGATCATGACAACAACTTTGGGTGTAAATACGACATGCATCATGTCCTGGCTAGCTTCAGGGCTAGTATAGATCATTGTATCAGCTCACATCGTCATGTGCCACCATGACCGAGGAGCAGTTGGATTTCCTTCTCCTAAATATCCATCAGCTATCCAAGTTTGTTGCTGAGCACAAGTATTAGTGACTCGGTATGAGATTCTTCAGAATGTGTGTGGCAGCATGAAAGATTTCCATGTGTTGATAGTGAATGGTTGCATTGAGCACGAGATTATTGAATATGTCTTAACTCTGTTTCAACTCATGGCTGAGATAGTAGGAAGCTTCCTTTGGGATGATCAAATTATTGATGGAGAGTCTCGAGTCTTCAAGCTAGCACATCTACTCATGAAGATTATTCCAATTGAGCTTGAGATTATGAACATATGTTTTACAAATTTGAAAGATTCAACTTCAGCAAAAGTTGGACACTTCATTAAGCACCTCCTGGAAACCTCTCCGAACATTCTTTGTGAATATATTATTCATCAACAAGAGCACATGGTAACTGTTACTACCCCTAGCTCTTTAGGGGCTCAAAACATTCATGTCATGATTGAATTCCGATTAATTATTCTTTCTAATATGCCCAAGGAGTTTATTCATCATGACAACACTTTTTGATCTTTTGGCACGCGTTGGATCACTTACCAGGGACAATAACTCTTATTTGCAACTTAGAAGAGATATTAAAGAATAAAGAGAGTACGGATGAAACTAATCGTGCAACCCTAAAGTTGCTGGAAAATATTGAACTCCTCAAGGAAGATCTCAAACATGTTTATCTGAAAGTCCCAGATTCATCTTAATGTTGCTTCCCTATGAGTGATGGACCACTCTTCATGCATCTGCTACACATACACTTAAATGATTTTCTAGATTCAATGCTTTTTAATTGCTTTGATAAAGGCACAAATTGGGCTGGTGAAAGAAGACTTGGAATTCATAAGATAATATTGAGCAAGGATTGTATAAAGATATCTGGGCATGTGTTTTAAATGTGGCATATGAGGCAAAAGATGTCATTGATTCAATTATTGTTTGAGACAATGGTCTCTTACATCTTATTTTCTCACTTCCCATTACCATAAAGAAGATGAAGCTTATCAAAGGTCTCTGATTTACATGAGAAGAATCCCATGAACAGAGGTCTCATCTTTGTGAACTTTCCCAAGAAGCAAGTTGAAAACAAGTCATCACCGGCTGGTAAAATGATTGTAGGTTTTGAGGAGGAAACAAATTGGTTAATGAGGAAGCTCATCAGTGGACCGGCAGATCTAGATGTCATTTCTATCACTGGTATGCCGGGTTCGGGTAAACTACTTTGGCATAAAAAGTATACAAAGATAAATCAATTTCAAGTCATTTCGACTTTCGTGCATGGTGCACAGTTGACCAAGAACATGACGAGAAGAAGTTGTTGGTGAAACTTTATAATCAAGTTATTGGGTCGGAATTGAAGTTCAGTGAGGATATTGAGGTTGCTGATTTGTTACGGAGACAACTGTTTGGAAAAAGGTATCTTATTGTCTTAGATGACATGTGGGATACTACTACATGGGATGAGTTAACAAGACCTTTTCCAGAAGTTAAGAAAGGAAGTAGAATAATATTGATGACTTGAGAAAAGAAAGTGGCTTTGCATGGAAAGTGCAGCACTGATCCTCTTAATCTTCGATTGCTAACACCAGAAGAAAGTTGGGAGTTATTAGAGAAAAGGACATTTGGAAATGAGAGGTGCCCTGATGAACTATTGGATGTTGGAAAAGAAATAGCCAAAAATTGTAAAGGGCTTCCTTTGGTGGTGGATCTGATTGCTGGAGTCATTGCTGGGAGGGAAAAGAAAAGAGTGTGTGGCTTGAATTTCTAAATAATTTGCATTCCTTTATTTTGAAGAATGAAAGTTATAGAAATAAGTTATGACTACTTACCAGATCACCTGAAGCCATGCTTGCTTTACTTTACAAGTACACCGAAGGACAGAGCATTGACAATCTATGCGTTGAAAGCTGTATGGGCTGCTGAAGGGTTTGTGGAAAAGACGGAAATGAAGAGTATGGAAGAAGTGGTGAACATTTATGTAGATGATTTAATTTCCAGTAGCTTGGTAATTTGTTTCAATGAGATAGGTGAGAACCCGACTTGTTAAATTCATGATCTTGTGCATGACTTTTGTTTGATAAAAGCAAGAGAGGAAAAGTTGTTCGATTTGATAAGTTCAAGTGCTCCATCAGATTTGTTGCCACGTCAAATTACCATTGATGATGAGGAGGAGCACTTTGGGCTTAATCTTGACCTGTTCTGTTCAAATAAGAAAAGGCATTCTGGTAAACACCTCTATTCTTTGACAACACATGGAGACAAGCTGGATGACCGTCTTTATGACACATTTCACCTAAGACATTTGAGGCTTCTTAAAGTGTTGTGCCTGGATCCCTCATTTATCATGGTGGATGATTCTTTGCTGAATAAAATATGCATGTTGAATCATTTGAGGTACTTAAGAATTGGTACAGATGTTAAATCTCTGCCTTTGTCTTTCTCAAACCTCTGGAATCTAGAAATCCTACGGGTGGATAACGAAGAATCAACCTTGATACTATTACCGAGAATTTGGGATCTTGTAAAGTTGTGATTGCTAGGCATGCGCGCTTGTTTTTTGTTGATAAGGATGCTGATGAATAAATACTGATAGCAGAGGACACAAAGTTCGAGAACTTGACATTTTTAGAGAATCTCAAGCTTTCCTATTCGAAAGACACTGAGCATATTTGCAAAAGGCTTCCCAATCTTCAAGTGTTTGCCTTTGGTATCAAGGAATTATGTGATTATTCAACAGAGCAATATTGGTTCCCGAAATTGGATTTCCTAACTAAACTAGAAGACCTTAATGTAGGTTTTGAAAGTTCAAACACAAATGACATTAGGTCCACAAATGGGCCATGGGATTTTCACTTCCCTTCGAGTTTTGAAAAAATTATCGTTGGGTGAGTTTTCTCTGGCATCCGATTCACTATCAAGAATAGCCAGACTCCCAAACCTTGAAAAGTAGTTTCTTTATTAAACAATCATTCAGGTGGAAGAATTGCATGGGGGAGAAAAACACCTTTGAGAATCTCAAATTTTTGGAGTTGCATCAAGTGATTCTTGCCAGGTGGTAGGTTGGAGAGGAATCCTTTCCCGCGCTTAAGAAATTAAAACTATGGAAATGTCATATGCTTGAGGAGATTCCGCCTAGTTTTGGAGATATTTATTCATTGAAAATTATCAAACTTATAGAGAGCCCTCAACTTGAAGATTCCGCATTGAAGATTAAGGAATATGCTGAAGATATGAGGGGAGGGGATGAGCTTCAGATCCTTGGCCGGAATAATATCCCAATATTTAAGTAGCTTTTGAGCATTATGTGTGAAAGGTAGATTGTGATTTACTGGGTAGATTGTATATGATTAAGAAAACTTTGTTACACCTAGTGAAATATTTTGTATGACTTTCCTGAGTTTCTTTTAGAAAACTTACAAGTCTTTAATAGATTGTGATTTCTGAATTTTCGAATCCCTCATATGATCAGGCACTGTTGCAAATTGTGGCGGCTGTGGGTAAGTCTAGCTCGAGTTTCACTTAGTTATAGATTTGTGAAATGATGATTTTGAGACTCGATACAGTAACTGCATTTGTAATAACATACAAAAACCTATCATTGTTACCTAATCCTTGGAAGTTGGAACGGTCGATCCTGGTTTTTGGGCCATAGTCCATCACTGCAAGGGATTGCAACCACTTTCCCTTTCTGGCCTCCTTACAGATCGCGTCTTCCATTACATCGGGGTCCATGCTAAGAACCTGGAGATTCTCTCCATAGCTTTTACTGGAAATGTAATCTAGGTCTCGACTACACGCTCTCTGGTCGGGAAAGCCTCTGTAAGCTGGAGAGCAAAGACTGCCTCCTCGACAACGAGGCTTTGTTGGTCAATGCTTCAAAGCTGGAGATGATGTGATACCTTTAGATGTCTTCTTATTCAGTAAGTTATGGCACATGTAAGCTGCTAGATGGGAGTGGTCATCCGGATATGAGGCCAGAAAGTTGCCCTGTCGAGAAACTCTACATATACAGGACAGTGGCAGGACGGAGATTCCACATGCCTGATTTCAATTGGACCGTGGATGGAGATTCATCAGAATCAACGTCATATAGAATAGGGAATTGCTTCATGGCTTCTGTATAGAAAAAAACTGCAGGTATCAGTTCTACATTGATCTTTCTCCACACTTTTTTGCTCGAGGCCCTTGTATAGTTTTAGTGTGCTGGTTGTAGTCGATGGAAGATGGGAGCTAAAGCTTATTGGAGAAGGCTTTTTAAACTCATACACCATCAATTTTGCCCATATCCCATTTGTGATTTCTGCATATATCATCTTGAACATCTGAGCTTTCTTCGATTTTCCTTTTGCATTGCTGAGTGTCCATTGTATGTGTTGTTCCTATAAATTGAATGTAACGAATCCGAATTCTCAACACAAATACTCGAGTATTATATAATTACTAATAGGAAAATTACAAGGACAGTACTTAAATGATTGAATTACAATGATAATACTGAAATATAACAAGTAACTAAGATGGGGATGAGAAATTTAAGGGAGCTTTTCTTGATCGTTTCTTTCCTCTTGAAATGAGAGAATAGAAAGTTCTTGAGTTCATTAATCTTCGTCAAGGCAATATGAGTGTGAAGGAGTATGCTTTGAAGTTCACGCAATTGGCTAAGTATGCTCCAACTATGGTTGCCGATTCTAAGACAAGGATGACTAAGTTTGTGTAGGGTGTTATAAAAGGAAAGTTTATTACTATATCTTAGAATACCAAAGCATATGAGCATTAATTGATGTATTATTGACTATGATAGTGCCTTGAGATCATTCATGCAGACACGTGGAGATTGTTTGTGTTGGTATATGTATCTCTCGAGTCCTCCATGGGTCATGAACTCTCGATGTATTTCTAAGAAGTATTGTGTAGATACGATTGAGAGAGTACTTGACAGTTGAGGCATACCGTTTCATGGTGTTATTCTTTTTTTTCTTCAAAATTTGACTCAATTTCTATGATTTGAGGACTGAGGAGCGTATATGTCTATTTATTCACCTAATTATACTTACAGATCTTACCTAATCTCTTTAATTTGGATTATATATATTAACAATTTGTTGGGTTTTAAAAGGTGTGAATGGAAAGAGTTGCGACTTTTATGAAGAATTGTGACTTTTATGAAAAGTTCTGACTTTTATGAAAGGTTGTGATCTTTCCTAAAGATTGTGACTTTTCCAAAGGTTTGTGACCTTTCCGGTAAGGCACAATAAGAACATTTTCACACTACCCTTTGTTTTCTATAAATTGAGGGATTTTCTTTCATTGTAGTTGATAGAATTGTTGGACTTCTTCTACTACTACTAAATCTAGTTATCTAAGTGTACTTTACTGTCGTTGAGTGGCTCGCTGACACCAGCATTTTGTGTATGAATACACTGGTGATTGAGATCATTCTGTCCCGGGAGTACATATTCCAAATCAAATCTCAGATACTAGAGGGAAATAATTTTCTTAACGGGGCACAGTGCATTCAGTGGACTTGATCTTCTTTCTGTTTTTTCAGATCCTGGGATGTGCTACAGATTTAAAATTTGTGAATTAGTTTTTGTTCTTCTGTTCTTCACTGGTTCATTAAACTTTGGTAATTCGTGTTTCTGCAATGTTTGTTGGAATCTTTTACGATTTTTTAAACACAGATTGACAAGCATTCTTCTTTAAGAAAAAAATATTTCGTATATGTTTTTTAATATGTTTCTGATTCTAATTCTAGATTCGTTACAAGTTTTAATTTTCTAGTTGTGAAAATGTTCTTAAAATATGTTGTATCTTACCAAGTACTTCAACGTTTTGTTCTACGTATCTTAGGAATACAAGATGAACAACAATCATAAGGAAATTATTATACTGTTGGTATTTCTTATATTCTATTTATTGAGAGAAACATATCATGGAAGTAGAAGATAAATGCACTACTTCTCTAAAATTCGGTGCTTTGTTTAGCAAGGTCAAAGTGAGAATGTATTAGAAAAATGAGTGGTATTCCGGTTAAAGATTACACAATGGTAACCTTCTTATTATTTATCTAAGGAGAAAAATAGTTTCTAAAGGTTAGCAATTTTGATATTTATCATGCATGTCTTTGGAAAAAGTTCTGCAAATCGTATAATTTTTTTTAATGAATTTTCCTTGGTAAATAGCATTGCATTTAAAATTCACTAGTTTGCAGAATAAGATATGCATATTTTTGTTTGATAAAATAGTATGTCAAAATGTTATAGTTGGAAGACTATTTGAAAAGAATAAAATTTCCATGTCATATTCTAAGAATATGTTTTATTCTGTTTGGAGAAAAAAAAACTTTTATAGTTTTGTACTCCTTGTGAATTTGATTGTGTCTGATTGTTGTAGACTAAAAGCTTTAATTGTTTTTTACTCTGAATAAATTGGACTATGCAATTGGTTTGAAGAATATGAAAACTTCACATAATAAGTCAGTGTTGTACTTTTGATTTTCTATAAACTTCAATATTATATAGAAATAAATTGTATAATTTTTTTGTCCTTATTGTTACTATTAATACTAAGTGGTATGTCTATTTGTGATAGAGGGAAAAATACCAGTGACTAGAGTTTGTGATTTTGTGCCTCTATGGAATGAACTTTGACATTGTGTAAAGATTGTCAAAGAAAATTGAAGTGATATAATTCTTTTGTAGAATTATATTTTCAAAAGAGGTTTCATACTGCTAATGACATTTTGATAGTCTGGGAAAATATGTGGAAAAACTATTTTCAAATACTTGAAAAATATTTTTGAGATCACATTTAAAATATGGGGGTTCTTTGCTTATGATAAAAATAAAATTAGGCTTGGTGTCTAATTTAATTTTGGAGCAAAAGATATGAAATTCAGTAATACTTTTGTTTTATGTTAGACCCACAAAATTTTGGAGTATATTCGATATTGTGGTTGTTGAATTTCTCTATTACTAGTATATGGTGTGACTAGTATGAAACTACCAAATTATAGGCCAAATACATAAATAGATCCCTAAACTTGTTGATTTTTTCCCCTCAGGTACCTCAACTATGCTAATTTCCTATTAAATCACTAAACCACCCATAATTTGTTCCTTTTAAACACCGTTGGTTGATGTGAAACTGATTTTGTGAGTGTATTGATAAATAGGATACATATATTGTTTCAGAACTCATTAGTTCAATTGATAATGAAAATGTTCGAGAATAATTGTGTTTTACTTCAAGTCATTTGAACACATAGGAAACAAATGAGACTAACACACAGTTTGTCTTCATTCCTTCAATCAAAGTCATTACAATACGAACACAATTGAAGACATTTACAATAGAAAAGTCGATCAAAATCAGCCAACAGTGTTTAAAAGGAACAAATTATGGGTGGTTCAATGATTCAATAGGAAAATGACGTAGTTGAAGTACCTGAATGGAAAAATAATTGTGTTCTTTTATGAAAAAGTATCACTTAAAATGTTGTGATTTTTCATAAAATAATATGTCTGTTATAATAAAAGTATTTGAATAGACATGAATATTGATGAATAGTCATTTGTTGTGTTTTATAAAAGAAATATTTGGACTATATTGTCTTTATTGGACTCGATGAAACTTTGTTCATGGATAATTCTATAACAATCAAATTGAGAATTATGGAAAGGTCCTTTTGAAAAGGAACTTGACAAGATGATGACTCTAAACAATGTTTGTATCGCACAAAATTGTAAGAAATAGGAATAAAATATTAGTGAGAAAAAAGCTATCTCGCGAAGAGCTTTTCGAATTCAATATTTTTATTTGTTCTTACTTGCTTGAGTCAAAGTTTGTGACATGAACACTTGGGGCATGTTAATTATATTACAAAACCTTGTAAGGAAAACTGATTAACTTAGAAGTTTGTCTAACTTTGAGTGCAATAAATAAAAATGTCATATTTGTGTGGAATCTAAGTATGTTGAGCATTCTTATAAATCTGTTGAAAGTAATTCTAATCCTTTGGGTTCAAAGTGAATCCTCAAAAGGAAAATGAAAGTCAATAGAACTGTTTACAAATATAAAGCAAGATTTTTTGTTAAAGATTTTAGACAAAAACAAAGTCTTGATCTTTTCAACACATGCTCGCCAATAACTAGAATTACATTCATTTGAATGTTGATTGTGTTAGTTGTTGTATTTGACCTCCAAATTCATTAAATGAATGTGAAAGTAACTATCTTACACGGAGAATTGGAGGAAGAAATTTACATGGAACAGTACGAGGGTTTTGTGGTTCCTGATAAATAAAAGAAAGTATGTGAGTTTGTTAAGTCGGGTTATGGACCAAAATAAGCACCTAAACAATGACATAATAAATTTGATCAAATTATGCTGTCAAATGAATTTAAGAATGATGCAAGTGATAAATGTGTTCACATTAAAATCACAAGGTCATTGTTTGTCTGTATATTCGTGATATGTTGATCATCAATAGAGACACCAACAACATAAATGTAACTAAACATATGCTAGAAAGCAAGTTTGATATGAAAAATCTTAGAGTTGCTGATGTGATCTTAGGTATAAGAATCCTTAGAAATTCATAATGATTAGCATTGTCATGGTCTCATTGCATTGGAAAAGTACTTGACTAGTTCAAATGTTTGATTTAAATATCGTCAACTCTTCAATTAATGTGAGCTTTGCATTTCAAAAGAGTGAAGACGAAAGTAACTCACAATTGGATTGTGCTACAGTATTAGGAAGTATGATGTATATCACAAAGTGTACATGATCAGATATATCATGTCTATTAATAAATTGATCAGTCGGTTCACAAGTGATCCCAATCGAACTCATTGGATGACAATGAAAAGAGTTTTGGGATATTTAAGAAATACTCAAAACTATGTCTTGCATTATAACAACATCAAGCAGTATTGAAAGGATATAAGTGATGCAAATCGGAATCACCGGACAAATGAAGTAAAATCCACGATTGGGTATGTATTTACTCTTGGCAAAGGAGCAATCTCCTGGAAATCTTCCAAAAAAAAAAGTCATGTATCGCTAGCTCTACAATGAGTTTGGTGCTCTAGATAAGGTCTGTGAATAAGTTGAAAGACTCCGGAATTTCTTGATAGATATTCTTTTTTGACCCAAACCATTGACATCAGTATGCATATACATTGATAGTCAAGATGTAATAGGTAGGGCATGGAGCATGATGTATAATGAAAAGTCTCGTCATATAAGGACATAAACATGATACCGTTTGAAACTACTCTCGTGTGGAATTATCAGAATTGACTATGTAAAGTCAGAGGATAATTTGTCGGATCCACTTACAAAAAGGCCTAACTAGAGAGAAGGTTTAATGATCATATAAAGGAATGGGTTTACAACTTCGGACAAGTCATCATGGCGTTAACTCTATCTAGCAGACTGGAGATTCCAAGAGCTAGATTCAAGGAGAAAAACAAAGTTGGGACTGAAGGTTCAGAATTATTAACCAACTCAATCCATTCTCATGATGAAGACAATGTTCAGGAACAAGGATACAACATTAAGGCTTGTTAATGAGTTAATAAAACTTAATGGTTTTAATGATTTGCTAAGTTTGGCAGAGTTGATCAAATAATGTATCTACGCTATAACACAGTTAGAAATACCTATGTGAGTCTGAAGTGTAAGTCATTTCGAAGAAGATGATTATCAAAAGTCCATCTCTCTATACACTCATGAAACCAGGAGGTGTTCATGCCTGAAACGAACAAAACCGTAAGAACCATAAATGGTAAAGGGTTAATTGTGTGACATATGGTTGTCTAGGTATACACCAAAGCTCGACTGTTCAAATATATCGCATCTACCGATTGGTATATCTGACATATGTTCACTACGAAAAGTCGAAGGAGAAACCTACTTATCCAGATACAATTAATTCTTGCTTGTAAAGTACATATACTTGTCCGTTTCTTTGTGTTGGAGTCATTACCCATTCATGCGGGGGATTGTTGGGTTTTAAAAGGTGAGAATGGAAAATGAAGAGTTGCGACTTTTATGAAGAGTTGCGACTTTTATGAAAGGTTGCGACTTTTATGAAAAGTTGCGACGTTTATGAAAAGTTGTAACTTTTATAAAAGGTTGTGATCTTTCCTAAATATTGTGACTTTTCCAAAGGTTTGTGACATTTCCGGTAAGGCACAATAAAATCTTTTCACACTACCCTTTGTTTTCTATAAATTGAGGGATTTCCTCTTATTTTAGTTGATAGAATTTCTGGACTTCTTCTACCGCTATTAAATCTAGTATTCTAAGGGTACTTTACTTCCGTTGAGTGGCTCGCTGACACCAGCATTTTGGGTATCAATGCACTGGTGATTGAGATCATTCTATCCTGGGAGGACATATTCCAAATCAAACCTCGGATACAAGAGGCAAATAATTTCCTTAAGGGGACACTGTGCAATTCAGTGGGCTTGATCTTCTTTCTGTTTTTCCAGATCCTGGTATGTGTTATAGATTTTAAATTTGTAAATTAATTTCTGTTCTTTTGTTCTTCACTGGTTCATTAAACTTTGGTAATTCGTGTTTCTGTAAAGTTTGTTGGAATCAATAAGATTCTTTAAACACATATTGACAACAATTCTTCTTTAAGAAAAATAATTCGTAAAATTTTCTAATATGTTTCTGATTCTAGTTTCTCTTATAGTTTTAATTTTTTGGTTGTGACAATGTTCTTAAACCTTGTTGTGTCTTACCAAGTTGTTCAAAGTATCTTAGGAATACAAGATGATCAACACAATTGTCTAACTTGCAGCTTTCACATATTTGACACATCTATCTTGTGTCAGCAACAACAAACGCGCATATTATTCCTATCCCATGGAGATAAAAAAATTATTTCAAAAAGACTTTATGCCCTCTTATAACATATGATTTTTCATAGGTCATAAATTAATATATTCCATATCACAATATCTTACAAGTTATATTCGGACATGGACATCTTTATCATAAACATAAAGTATTGAACTCAAAGTTCATTAGATATTTTCCAAGAATATCAACTAAGTATAGTAATTAAATTACTTCTAGTTGTTCAGTCGTTTGAAAACCAAAATCGTTCTTTGAAAAATGATCACTATATTGACTGGATGAAATTTGACTAACCCTGCAAATATGACATTCAGTGGCAGCAGTAAAATAATTTGTGTATTAAATAAATGAAATATTCATGTTAAATCATTTAAGGTTCATAAGCATTGGGACAAAAGTTAAATCTCTGCTTTTGTCTTTTTCAAACCTCTGGAATCAAGAAAACCTGTTGGTGTATAAAGAAGGATCAAAGTTGGTACTATTACCGAGAATATGGAATCTTGTGAAGTTGCGAATGGTGTATGTGAGCAATTGTTCTTTCTTTGATATGGATCAATACTGATAGCAGAGGACACAAAGTTAGACAACTTGACATGTTTAGCGCATCTCGTGCTTTCCTATTCGAAAGATATAGCTAGAGGATATATTCAATACGCTTCCCAATCTTAAACTGCGGATCGGAGATGTTGTATGCTAGAGAAGATTCCGCCTAGATCGGGGATATGGGTCAAAATGGCCCTTTTATGACGATATTCAATATTTTTATGGGGTAATTGGACGTTCGTATAGTTAATGCGTCCTTTTGAAAATTCGAAACAACTTTACTGGTGACTTTATGTCTCTTCTCAATATAAAATGAGATAAAGTTAAAGGGCACAACGGGAAGGGTAGATAAAATAATATACGAGGCATATAAACAGGAGAGATATTTGTAGTGATAGATTTTGTTTTCTTGAATATCTGGGACTTGTTTTTTCCTTCATCTTATTATTAACTCCTTTTCTTAAAATGCAACAACTTTGGGATATTATGAATATTTTTTCACGCCATAACATGTTATATCATCTCAACAAAGTTAATAAGAATAATATGTACTATACTTTTATTGTGTTGAAAATACAAATGCTAACAAATACTAAAGATGAAAATTTGTTTGTGAGATTTTTTTTTTGAATGATTACAATTTTTTTGACTTTTTATGATGCTTTTCTTCAGATACAATCATGGAAAGAGGAAAACAAAATCAAGAAGAAAGAGAGGAAGAGAAAGCAAACAACTCATCGGTATGTTTAAGAAAACTCTCTATAGCTATGTTACGTCCTACATAAAAAATGAAATATATTGTACGTAATGCTTTCTTATAGATGATATTTTCTATGGTATATATTTTACTTCGATGTTTCGATTTCTTTATCATCATCAGAACTTTTAATGTAAATATCAATATCCTTCTAGTTCTTTGCTTTTTTTTTCTATCAACATATTATGTTGTTAATTTGCGACACGTTTTTTCACATTAATACCATTTCTTACTGTAAGCAGTTTAAAAAATGATATAAAAAAATTCTAAGTTATTTAATATATAATAATATAAGTGGTATGTCCATTATAACAAGTTAATTATAAATTGTAGACTAAGATCAAAGTTTAACACAAAAAGATCTCTTTCTTTACGAAGATAAATTGTTTAGACACCTAGAGTGTGTTTGGTATGAAATGTTTTCCAATTTTCCCTTGTTTGGTTGGGACAAAAGTTTTGGAAAATGTTTTCCAAATCAACTCATTTTCCTCAAAATTAAGGAAAATGACTTCCTTTCAAAAATTAAGGAAAACATTTTCCAAAACTCTCCTCCAATTTCAAATTATATTTTTTTTGGGGAAAAACATCAATTTAAAAAAATATTTCCAATTTCAAAATTTTATTTTTTCATCCTATACCTGACCCCACCACCACCGGCCAGCGCCCCCCCCCCCAAAAAAAAATAATAATAAAATATTTAATTTAATTTTTTAAAAATATTGTCAACTTCAAATTTTTATTTTTAAACTCCTAACCCCCACCCCCCACCCCCACCCCAAACCCCCCCAAAAAATAATTTTGTTTTTTAAAAATACTATCAACTTCAAAATTTTATTTTTTCACTCCTACCCCCTTCCCTCTCCCCGCCCCCACCCACTACCCCCCACCCCACTCCCACCGCCGCCCCAAAAAAATAATAATTTTGATTTAAAAAAATATTTTTAATTTCATAAATTGTTTTTTACTCTAGTAAAAATAAAAGATGTCTCTCAAAAATATTTCTCATTCATAAATGAAACACTAAAAATCATTCCGGGAAATATTTTTTACTCACCAACCAAACATGAGAAAATAAGTCCAAAATCTACTTGTTTTCCAGGAAAATATTTTCTAGAAAAACATTTTCCATGGAAAACATTTTCCTCCATACCAAACACACCCCTAATATCCGGTCAATCATAGCTATATATGGAGAATAAAAAATTGATAAATTGATGTTACTATTTCAATTTCGTTTAATAATTAAATAGTATGTAGCATTTCAGGTTGGGACAATTAAAAAGTCATTTAGTCTAAAAATCTCTAGCACCAAATTTCAATATGCAAGTAGATAAATTAAATTTCTAACAGTATAAAATTAAAAAAAAAATAGAAGAGGAAATACTTTCTGACAATATGCATTTAGGATAATTAATGTCCATGTTTATAATTAACCTTCAGTGTGGTTTCATCTGTGGTTGGCTTAAATATTTTGGAAAATATTTTTCAAATCAACTTGTTATCCTCAAAAAGATAAATGACTTTCCTTAAAAAGTTAAAGTTTTTCTTTTTCAAAACTCTCCTCCAACCTCAAATTACAATTTTTTTTACCCCACCCCATATCCCTACCCTTCCAATCCAAAAAAAAATAAAAAAAATAAGAATTTAAAATTTTCTTTTTTAGAAAAATTTACCTTTTTATGCCCTACCCCCAAACCAGCGCCACCCCCAAACAAAGAAAAAAATAAAAACTTCAATTTATTTTTTTTGAAAAATAGTTTAAATTCTAAAAATTTCAATTTTTTATTTACCCCGCCCAACCCCTGACCACCCCTTCTCACGTACGACACAAAAAAAACGTGATGACATTTGTCTATTTCCTGCAAGACAAGTCAACCTCAACCTAACGAAACGATAGAAATGCGAAAAGTAAAACAAGAGCAAGATAAAAGCGAAAAACTTATTCATTCTATTATAGCCCCAAAATCTGATTGTCACGTGAACAAACCACCAATACATAAAGTGCGAAAATGAAAGATAATTACAAGTCTCAATGTCTTTGTTTCTCCAATAGCAAAAAACATAAAATAAGGAACAAGAGGGCATGCCAGGATGACAAGAAACTACCTCTAAAAAGTCCTTGACAAGCCTCGGAAAATAAGAGAAGAAGAAGTGTAATCGCACGGTATCGAGATCGAGAACTACACAATTGTAGAAGCGAGAAGTGAATGTCAACCAACACAGTACTCAACAAGTAACCACATAATCAAAGCAACTTAGCTAGAGATCGAATACTCCTTTTATCCCAATCGAACCTTCTCAAACTAAAACCTGCATTGAAATCAAGCCAACCTAACAATTTCACAATACACAGTTCCTAAGGTTTAACCACACAATTCAATAGGCACAGTTCAATAACTAATGCGTATCAAATATGTCAATCAGAAGTAACAAGTAGATCAATTACAAATATCAAAACACATCGATTAAAGAACAATAGTCAACTCTTGTCGGAATCATTTCTCTCCGGCACAATATTACTAGGCAGAACTATTTCCCATGACTTTATATCAAATCATTAGTTGGAACCATTTTCCTTCAGCTTTATATCATTTCAATAGTCGTAACAATTTTCCTTCGACTTTATATCATATCACTTGCCGAACTATTTCCCTTGGGCATATTCAGCATATGTCTCATTACGTCGTACAACAATCAGTGCAAATAAGCAATTTCACACCATAAGGAAGAGACAACAACTCAAGAAATTTAAGTCTACATTCATGACATCAAAGTATTTCATCAATTAACCAAATAGGTCCACAACAAGGCAATTCACAAAGCATTTTGATCAACACGTTGCCTTTTCATTAATCCCTTTTTATTCATTAAAGTTATTCAAGTGGAATAATGAACTCGTCGCCTCATATTCTCATTACTCACCAACCCACACAATGAAGGAAAATACACAATTCTATTAGATTTACAGGGTTTAGGACATCACTTTCCTTAATTCAATCAAATAGTAAATCCAAGACTTGAATCTTCCATTTCCAAAGAACGTTCAAAACCAAACAATTTATTTAAATCAAGTAATCAAAATAAAATTCTGGAAAAAAAACAAACAATACTCTGTGAGTCAATCACCTCAAAAATCCAATTCCTAGCAAGTGTGTCACGGTCCTGTCCTAGATTGATTGTTACAATTGGTTTTCGGGGCAAAAATTATTTTCATAAGAAGTATTTCTACTCTTTAGCGAAAATTAAAAGATATTTTTTGGATTTTTTTTTATTCACCAACCAAACACTAAAAATATTTTTCAAAAGGTATTTTTCTCTCATCAACTAAACATAAGAAAATAAGTAAAAAATTCACTTAATTTCTAGGAAAATAGTTTTGATGAAAAACATTTTCCTTTCATACTAAACACACCCTGAAGATAATTATGTTTTAATACTAAACAATATATCACTAAACATACCAATGAACAAATTAATGTGAAATGGAGAGTGATACACAACAAACAAGAGAAAGAAAGGATAACAGATAAAAGATGGAATATTTCATAAATATCATGGTTCTGTATCAATTTCCACTCGAATCAATATCAACCTGCTATCTGCAAAAACACATGCAAACAACATTATTTCCTCCAATTAATGTTAGAACTCATTTTTATAGAGCGGGGTACTCATTTTATATTTACCTTGGATGCATGCGGATATAGTATATGCTCAATGAATTCATCTTTACTCTGTAGTTTTAAAGCAGAGAATATATTGTCACGATCCACATCATCGCGATTGACACCCACACTCACCCTTCGATGGAAGAACCATAACTACTAACCAACTAACCTCAAAATAGTATTTAAAAATACGAAAGCATGTTTAAATGCAGAAATAAAGTAGAGTTCTCATAAAGTCTAAAAAAAAGTCTAACAAACGATTTGCAGAATTAATGCCTAGAACCTGAAAGTCAATGTACCAAAACTCTAACAAATATGTCTACGAAAAGCCTAAAGTAAAAGGGTAGAACCCACTAAACATGAGGAAATCTAATGAACTAGTGTAAGTCCTAATAAGATGGACTAAACAGAAAGAGAACCCAAGGCAGCCCTGAATAAATTGGCTCACCCTTGAATTCGATGACGATCACTAATTTTCTAAACGACGTCTATCACTAGCCGCTTGAAGATGCCCTGCACTCAATAAAGAAAGAGCAAGTACAATATCAGTGCACAACTATAATGTACTGGTAGGATCACATGGCTATTCCACTAAGTGAAATATAAGCAAGTCATTATAACATCATACGCATCCATACACCGAACATATACAATATCAATATCATATCAGGATCAATGTACAATTACACATTCTCAACAATATGCATATGTATAACAAGTCATTGGTCCTATCTTGAAACCCATATCCAAACAGTTAGTGTAACGGATCGTGGTATCGGTTCCAACTTAGTGTGTTGGATCGTGACAGTCATTCCAATGTTTATGTCGGTACGTGACATCCAATCCCAGTTAGTGCGTCGAGACGTGACACCCGCTCCATTTAACATACCACAATCACAATCACAATCACAATCACAATGTACATTCTCACAATCATACAATTAACATGTGATTCATGACATATAGTTATTAATTCATACTCATTTACGATTAGTGTGATCAATAATGCAACAATCACATACATACATGCAATATAATGAAGCAATTACAAACATATATCACACAACATGAAATCACAACCATCATCTACCTCGAATAAAACTTAAATCCGCTAAGAAACTTGATTCTTCCCCTTCCAAATTTTTTCTACCTGTTCTTAGTCTTCAAACAATCAATATAATGCTAGGATCAATAAATGAAGCTTAATTACCCAAATTATAATCGATATCATAAACCCTAGGCCAAACCCTTGATCTATATACAAGTTTAGGGTTCTTTCCACCGTAAATCCTAGATCAAAACCCTCACTCATCAATAATTACCCAATAAACTAAGTTCTACAAGTCAAAAAATGGATTCGGGGAGTGGAAATATTAATTTTAGCATCAAGAATGGTGAAAATCTGTCAAGAAATAATTTGTGTTCGTTCCTTAGCTCTCAAAGTCAAAACTTGCACAATAATGACGTTTTGGAGTTTATTTCCGATTTAAGTCACGTTTGTTCTGCCACAATGATCCTTACCCCGTTACAACGGCCCCGCCCTGGCGGCACTTATCCCGCTCTAGCTATTTAGCGGAGACAGAACGTTGGGAATTGAGTTTTAAATCCCTATTCACAACACACCTTCACCCCACGACACATAAAAAATACCCATTCACGTTAAGATCAATTTTGGGAGTTCTACTCGCCCTACTATAGTTACGTAAAATCGTACGAGTTTCTTAACGTCTTAACTACCTACTCATATGATCAAATTCACAATTTGATCTCCCGTTTGTCACCAGATTTCCATAGACCTCACTGGCTTGGATTTCGTCCAAATTTGTACTAGGTTGGAAAATTTCAAGATACTACCAAAAGGTTTTTGGTCCAAAATATTTATCCGTTGGCTTTTCTATAATGAAGGAACAATAGATATCAATTTACCCATCACTCGTCCCCGAGTAATATTCTAGGAACAACAGGCTAAGGTAAGAGTGGAGTAGTACCTGAATCGTCGAACAATTGGGGATACTTGTCCGGCATGTCCTTTTTTGTCTCTCAAGTAGCTTCCTCAATCGGACGATGCTTCATTGGAATTTCAGGTGACTTAATCTCTTTGGTCC
Organism: Solanum sitiens; assembly: GCA_016801875.1. Classification (NCBI taxonomy): domain Eukaryota; kingdom Viridiplantae; phylum Streptophyta; class Magnoliopsida; order Solanales; family Solanaceae; genus Solanum; species Solanum sitiens. The sequence goes on along the minus strand of JABWTJ010000069.1, from coordinate 3,288,883 downwards.
TCAGCTTTCGTACATCACAATCAAGAATAACAATCGGTTCTTCCTCATACTAAAGGTATTTTTCTAGAACAACTGAGTCCCATTTTATGATGTAATCCTCTTCACCATGATATCTCTTCAACATGGACACATGAAATATCGGATGAACTCCCTATAAATTAGGAGGTAAATCCAACCTATACGCCATTGGCCCTACTCGGTCAAGAACCTCAAATGGCCCAATGTATCTGGGACTAAGCTTTTCCTTCTTACCGAACCACATCATCCCTTTCATGGGTGATACCTTAAGAAGAACGTTATCACCAGTCTGAAATGTCATGTCTCTTACCTTATGGTATGCATACTTCTTCTGTCTATTTTGGGCTGCTAAAAGCTTAGCTTGAATACTCTTCATTTTATCTTGAGCGTCCTTCACTAAATCAAACCAGAAAGGTTTCACCTCTCCAGCCTCAAACTATCTTATGGGTGGTATACATCCCTCTCCCATACAGTGCTTCAGATAGTGTCATATCAATGTTGGAGTAATAACTACTATTAAATAAAACTCACACAAGTGGAGGAACTTATCCCAATGACTCACACATTCCCTCAACATGTCCTGACACTTGGATAGTTCTCTTCGACTTCCCATCCGTCTACGGATGGAAGGTTGTGCTAAAGGTGAGTTGAGAACCCAACTCCTCGTGCAATTTTCCCCAAAACTTGGATGTGAACTGCGTACCCACGGTCTGAGATGATAGAAAGAGGCACCCCCTGCAACCTTACTATCTCCTTTACATATACCTTAGCCAATAGTTGAGCATTATAGTTTTTTCTGACTGGAATAAAATGGGATGACTTAGTCAATCTGTCAGCCACTACCCAAATAGAATCAAACTTCCCCAAAGTCTTAGGAAGACCAACCCCAAAATACATACCTATCATTCACCACTTCCATTTCGGTATTTGCATTCTCTGAAGCAAACCTGCAGGACTTTGGCGTTCATATTTTACTTGTTGGCAATTTTGACACTTAGCTACAAAATCCACTATATCCTTTTTTATGCCACCCACCAATAGAGTCTCTTTAAGTCTCGGTACATCTTAGTCACACCCAAATGAATGGAATACCTCAAACCATGAGATTCAGACAATAAATTCTTAATCAAGTTGCCCACTTTAGGAAGACAAATCCTTTCTTTAAAACTGAGTACACCTATCGCATCAAGAGTGGTCTCTTGTGCCTTGCCGGACACTATTCTATTTCTGAGTTCTTTCAATTGCTCATCCTCAAACTGTTTGGCCTTGATCTCCTCAATGAACTTGGCCCTTAATTCAATGCTATCTAACTCCCCACCTCTCTTTGAGATGCCCAACGACATGAACTTAGATTCCAAGGTTTTAATTTCCTTATCCAAAGGTTGCTTGGATACACTCAAGCAAGTTAAACTATCCATACTCACCGGTTTTCGGCTTAGTGTGTCTGTCACTACATTAGCCTTGCCCGGATGATATTGGCTGGTCATATCATAATCCTTGAGTAAATCCATCCACCTTCATTGTCTGAGATGGAGATCATTTTGAGTGAACACATGTTGTAGACTACGATGATCGGTAAATACCTCACACTTAACACCATAAAGGTAATACCGCTAGATCTTAAGAGCAAACACTACCGCCGCCAACTCTAAATTATGTGTTGGATAATTCCTCTCATGCACCTTCAACTTCCGCGATGCATAAGCTATAACATTCTTATCCTACGTTGATACAACACCCAAACACGAATGTGAAGCGTCAAAATGAACTATAAAATCTTTACCTTCCACCGATAGTGATAGAATAGGTGTTGTGGTAAAAAAAGTCTTGAGCTTTTGGAACCTCTCCTCACATTTTCAGTCCATTCAAAAGGCACCTTCATTTTGGTCAAATTTTTCAGAGGTGTGGAAATAAAAGCAAAATTTTTCACAAATCGACGATAGTAGCTAACGAGCCCCACAAAATTCTTAATTTCTATCACAGAACTTGGTCGAACCCATTTCCTTACCGCCTCAATATTTTGGAGATATAACATTGCCCCTTCCTTTGAAACTACATGCCCCCAAAAGGCAACCAAAGTGAACCAAAATTCACCCTTTGAAAGTTTCGCATATAACTTTTGTTTCCCAGGAACACCCAGAACAATACGAAGATGGTGCACATGCTCTTCTTCCTTTTAGAATAAACCAAAATGTAATCAATAAACATTATAAAAAATGAATCAATAAATAGTTGAACAGACCATTTATCAAACTCATGAAAGCTACAAGTGCATTTGTCAACCTTAACGACATAACTAAAAACTCATAATGCCCATAACGGGTCCTAAATGCCATTTATGGTAGATCGTCATGTCTAATCTTTAAATGATGTTAACCAAGCCTTAAATCTATCTTAGAGAAAATTGATGCACCCTTCAATTGGTCAAAATTATCATCAATTTGAGGCAGTGGATACTTGTTCCGAATTGTGACCATATTCAATTGTGGATAATTTATGCACATTCTAATACTATCATCATTTTTATTAACAAACTAGACAAGAGCACCCCACGGGAAAGCACTAGGGCGAATGAATATCTTATCAAGAAGCTCGTGGATTTGAGACTTAAGCTCTCTTAATTCTGCTGAAGTCATGCGATACAGAGGGATGAAAATGGTACGAATACCAGGCTCTAAGTCAATACAAAAATCTATATGTCTATCCGGAGGCATACCAGGCAAATTAGTAGGAGAAACTTTCTAAATTCTGACACCACGGGAAAAGACTCAATAGAGGGAGACTCAACCTCAACATCCCGAATATGAGCCAAATAAGTCAAACAACCCTACCCCACAATTTTCCAAGCCCTAATGGAGGATATGATTTTAGCTGGCTTAGGCTTGTACACCCCTTCCCACTCTAATTTTACCCTACTGGGATCTTTAGAGTCATAGATTTTGTACTACAATTTAACACATCATAATAGGGGGATAATCAAGTCATGAATAAAATTATGTCAAAGTCAATCATATTCAAAATCACCAAATCATCCCAAGTTTGAAAACTCATAAACAAGATAGGACAAGCACGATAGACATGGGTGACTATGACAGACTCTCCAACAAGGATAAAAACATGGATGGGTGCATCAAGTATATCACAAGTCATATCAAACATAGACACATAAGAATAAGTAGATACCGGATCAAATCATACATTAGTCATCCTGTTACATACATGAATAGTACTTGTGATCACCCTTCGGGGTGGCCCAGTGGTTTCATCTTGGGACTTCCATGTTGGAGGTCTCAAGTTCGAAACAACTTGCCAGCGAAAGCAAGGGGTTTATCTTATGTGTCGAGCTCGTCGTACTAAACTTGCCTAGTGCAGATTACCTCTCATATATGGTTTGCGAGCTATTGCATAAGAGCGGGGTTTTTACCTTCTGTCCACCCAATGGTTAGCGATTGCGGGTTTTCCTTGTCATAAAAAAGAATAGTACTTGTGATAACCGCATCACATGCCCCTACCTGTGTCTTGCCCGGAAAGACATACCACTGAGCCATGTCATCATGACGGGCGACTTCCCTGCCTGACTGCATTCTACCTCTACCTATGTTACTATTTCTCCGACCTTTACAACCTTGCTTATTTCCTCCTCGCCTACCTTGTGGATGCCCTCGATCATTATTACCATTTCCCGCGGGTACCATTGCTCTAACCTGCTACTGCGCAGAATCTAAAATGCGCGGGTGGGGACAACCTCTCTGCATATGCCCAGGTTCTCCATAATTATAACAAGTGAGATCAAAAGATGGCCTACTGCCCGCCGAAGGTGCAACTCCCTGTCTATCATGAATTAAATTCTGAGGTGGAGCTCCCGAGTAATTAATTGTAGAAGCGGGCATAGAGGACTGAATTGGTCGGGATGCTAGTGTTGACCTACCTACACCTCTGGAGTATGAACCTGAAAGTTAATTACATTCCTAGGTTTTTTAGACAATGCCTTAGCCTGACCGTCTCGCCTCACCAGTTCCACTTTCTTCACAAAGTATGTTACCTCATTAAAATATTTCCCAGCAGAATGTGCACAGACAAAACCTGTAACTTAGAATTCAGCCCCTTAACGAATAGTTTAATCCTCTGTTTCTCAGTAGTCACCAATTGCATAGCCTATCTGTACAAAGAATGGAACATGGCCTCATAAGCAGCCACAAACATACCACCTTGCTTCAAAGACATGAACTTATCCTTCTTGCGATCTCTCCAAGTCTCGGGCACATACTTTCTAAAGAACAAAACATGAAACTGGGTCCAAGTGAGTGGGGGTAAAGTTGAATATCTACACTCCACATAAGCTCTCCACCATTTCTTAACCTCGGCCTGAAGTTGAAAAGTCACAAACTCTACTCCATGCTGATGGACAATTCCTAACTTATGAAGCCTGTCATAACAATCTAAGATGAACTCATAGACGTCCTTACTCTCAGAACCATGGAACACCGGTGGTTTCAATTTCAAGAACTTGGTCAGCATCTTATATTCATGACCAGTCATAACGTGACCCAACAAAGGACGAAAAAAAGCATCAGTATCTACAGTTCCACCCACCTTGGGGACAATGATAGAAATAGGGGGATTGGCGTGAGCTTGAGTTGCTTGAACAGAGGGAAGCACTCCAGGACCAACTAATCCTTTCAAGAATGACATAATTTTCTGAGCTAACACTGGTCTTGAGGGGGAATACATGTAGCCTCAGCATGAACCTCTTCCTCTTTTCTAATATCCTTCTCATTCTCAACCTTAACATTCTTCTCTATATCTTCATGGTGCGTAGGAGGATTCTCATTTCTAGAATCATTATCAACCGGACCTCAGCCCCTAGCGGGCGCTACGCTTCTTCGGTCTCTACCCATTGCTCTTCATCTACCCCTGCATCTATTGTGACCTCTTGCTGCGGATTCCTCAGTTGGTGCATTGATGGGATCTACGAACCTCACATCGTTAAACCTATGTTAATCAACTGTGGAAAGAAGAGTAAAGGATATTAGATACCAATTGGACCCAAGTTATAGTATGAAAAGAGACAAAAGAAAATAGAGAGATTTGCTAAAGTTCTATAGCCTCTCGAAGAAAAGTACAAATGTCTCTGTACCATTTCGCAAGACTCTACTAGAATTATTTTGGTACATAAAATCAACAAACCTAAGACTTTGATACCAACTTTGTCAAGACCCAGACCACCGCGATTGATACCCACACTCATCCTCCAGTGGGAGAACCATAACTACTAACCAAATAACCTTAAAACTTAGTATTTAAAGATACGGAAGCAACTTTAAATATAGAGAGAAATTAGAGTTTCCATAAACTCTAATAAATGTCTAAAAATGATTACGAAATTAAATGCCTAGAACTAAAGAGTCAATGTACCAAAACTCTAACCAACATGTCTATGAAAAGTCCAAAGGAAATGGGTATAACCCACTAAACACAAGGATATCTAATGAACTAATCTAAGTTGGAATAAGATAGACTAAACCAAAAGAGAACCCAAGGCAGCCCGGAAGAACTGACTCATCTTGAATTCGATGACAATCCCTGATCTTCTAAACGAGGTCTATCAGTAGCCGCTTAAAGATTTCTTGTACTCAACTAAGAAAGAGCAAGTGCATTATGAGTACACAACTACAATGTACTAGTAGGATCACACGACTATTCCACTAAGTGCAATATCAGTAAGTCATTACAACATTATACACATGCATACACCGAACACACATATTTCAATATCATTTCAAGATCAATGTACAATTCCACATTTTCAACAATACACATACGTATAACAAGTCATTGGTCCTCTCTTAGAACCCATACCCAAACAGTTAACGTACCAGACCGTGGTACCCATTATAAGTTAGTGCGTCGGATCGTGATACCCGTTCAAATATTTATATCGGTACGTGACATCCAATCCCAGTTACTGTGTCAGGACGTGACACCCTCTCCATTCAACAAACCACAATCAAAATCACAATGTACATTCTCACAATCATACAATTAAGAGTTGATTCATGACATATAATTATTCTTTCATACTCATTTACGATTAGTGTGATCAATAATGCAACATTCACATACATATATGTGATATAATGAAGCAAGAAAAAACGTATATCACATAACATTAAATCACAACCATCACCTACCCCGAACAAAGCTTGAATCCCCTAAGAAACTTGATTATTTCCCTTCCAATTTTTTCCCGTTTGTTCTTGGTCTACAAACAATCAATATAACGCAAGCATCAATAAACGAAGCCTAGTTATCTAGATTATAATCGAAATCATCAACCTTAGGCCAAACCCTTGATCTCCATTACCATTTTAGGGTTCCTTCCACCATATATACTAGGGCAAAACCCTCCCCCATCGATAATTACCCAAGAAACTAAGTTCTACGGATCAAAAAATAGATTTGGGGAGTGAAAACCTTACCTTTAGCCTCAAGTATTGTGAAAAGCTGTCAAAAAAACACCTGGGTTTGTTCCTTATCTCTCAATGTCGGAACTTTCACAATAATGATGTTTTGGGGTTTATTTGACTAAAGTCACGTTTGTCCCGCCACAACGATCCTTACCCACTACAACGGCCCTGCCCTGGCAGCACTAATCCTGCTTTGGCGGTTGTGGCGGAGACAGAATGGCAGAAATTGAGTTTTAGACCCCTATTTGAAAACACACATTTACCCCACGACACTCTGGAAATACCCATTCACGCTAAGATTAATTCGGGAGTTCTACTCGCCTAAATACAGTTCCGTAAAGTCATACATGTTCTTTAATGATTTAGCTATTTACTCACCTGATCAAATTTATAATATGATCTCCCATTTGTTATCAGATTTCCCTAGACCTCACTAACTTCGATTTCGTCCAAAGCTAGACTATGTTGAAAATTTCAAGATACTACCAATTGTTTTTCATGTTGGCTTCTCTCTCTCTCTCTCTCTCTCTCTCTCTCTCTCTATCTCTATCTATCTATCTATCTATCTATCTATCTATATATATATATATATGAAAATTATAACAAATAGTAGATGTGAACCCATGACTTTAAAGATAATATTGAATCCATGTGGAGGTTGCAACATAAAATGAAAAGGTTAACTGCTACTCTCAGTACTTGGTACAGGAATATCTTTGGAGATATTTTCAGTAAGGTTAAAGAGCATGAGTAAACGGTTAGAGAAGCTGAAGAACATTTGATTGCTAATAATTCTGCTAAAAATAGGGCTTCTCTACATCAACTTAATGCCAATTACATCAAGTATTTGAAGTTAGGGATTCTATTCTCAAGCAGAAGACACAACTTCAATGATTTAAAGAAGGTGATACCAATTCCACATATTTTTATGCTATCATGAGGGGTAGAAGAAGGAAACTGTTTATACACAGAATTAGCACTGAAAATGAAGAATGGGTGTAAGGGGATGAGAATATTGCCAAAGGAGCCTGTGATCACTTCAAACAAATTTTCACTGGAAATGAACAACCTATTAATGAGGAAATTCTTCAGCATATTCCCAAGATGGTTTCTCCAGAACATAATGAAATTCTGCAAAGTATGCCTACCTATGAGGAGTTACAACAAGTGGTCTTGTCCATGAACCCTAACTCAGCTCTTGGTCCATATAGATTTGGGGGAATTTTTTTTCCAGGTTTGTTGGGATATTATCAAAGAAGATCTCATGAGTGCAGTGCAAGCTTTATTCAGTGGCTACTTCATGCCCAAATTCTTCTCCCATGCTTGTTTGGTTCTACTCCCAAAAGTGGACCATCCTAATAACTTTTCAGAGTTCTGGCCCATAAGTTTAAGTAACTTTACTAGTAAAATCATCTCCAAAGCATACTTGCTCCTATTCTGCCTCATCTAATTTCTCCAAATCAATCTGGATTTGTTAGAGGTAGAAGTATTTCAGAAAATGTCATGCTTGCACAAGAGATCATTCATGGAATCAAAAAGCCTGAAGGAGACAATGTCGTGATTAAATTGGACATGGAAAAGGCCTATGATAGAGTCTCATGGGCTTTTACTAGTCTAGTCCTTAGAAGCATGGGTTTTGGTGAAATTTTCATTGACTTGGTTTGGAGGACCATGAGCAATAATTGGTATTCTATTATCGTCAATGGAACTAGACATGGATTTTTTCACTCCACTAGAGGTTTAAAGCAAGGAGACCCTCTTTCTCCTTCCCTATTTATTTTAGGGGCGGAGGTGCTTTCTAGAATGTTGAACCATTTGTTTAATATTCAGAATTATCATGGTTTCAACATGGAGATTAGAGGGCCTCAGATTAATCATCTAAGTTTTGTAGATGATATTATTATTTTTGCTTCTGGAAAAGAAGAGTCTGTCATGACTGGAATCTAGACCCCAGACGAGACCGGCGTCGTTGACCTCTCAGAGGTCGCAGACAAGCCTACATACGTCATTCTTACTTCATCTAAGTTAATTTTAGCGGAAAATTTGAAACTTTTTGTTTCTTAACTTACTTATTAAACATTCTCATTAATACATAATTGTTCACCATCAACCATCTAATATCAAGATTATCAAATGAAAGAAATAGTCTAACATAGTAATAAAGATGTACTTGCCAAAATGGCACCAATACAATGTCTGAATAAAATAGGAAAGAAACGCTAGTGGAACATGCTCCACTAGCTCAACTCTAAAACTAATCTAGAATATAAATGGCAGTATCCTCGAAAGCATGAGGGCCTACCAAGTACGGATGAATGCTCGACGTCCGGATAGCTTCAGCGTCAACCTGTATCTCTAGCGTCCACCTGTGCCTGCACCTAAAATTGTAGAATTGTATAGGGTTAGTACACACTTGTACTAAGTATGGGTATATGCAAGCACACACCAAGGACATGCATGAGAAAGAACAACTCTTTCCTAACAACATGATTTTTGGAAGTCAAGTTAGTGGACTTGCCAAATATAGATTAGGAAAGTTAGTGAACTTTCCAAATTAGGTTAGAAAGGTCATTCCATGAGAGTAACATGCGTCATTATAAATATCGTATTGCACACAACACATAATATCTTCATGTAGCACATATCATAGCACATAACATGTAACACATAGCTTCTTTCGTATTATTCATTCATATGCCATGAGACCTTGGAATCATGGACTTGACATTAAGACTTTCCAAAATGAGGGCTCAACATATGGGACCTCAACTAGGGAGTCTTCATTAGCAAACAAAGAGTCTGCTTCATTCATTCATACGTACTTCATTTCATTTCATTCACATGCCAGTGTGAGCACCAGCTATACCTAGGATGTAGTTTAAGACTTTCATCGGGTTTGCTGTGCAATGATCAAGAATAACCTAGTGTTATTACTTGAGTCTAGCTTACCTCTTGATTATCCTATCTTAACACCTTTGGTACCATTCATTTCATTATGTGCTTCTTTTGAGGCTGGCCTCATTCATTCGTTGGGAACTTTAACTTTAACCGACATAGATCATGTGAGCATCATGAAATCCAGTGTCTCCCCCACACCAAAAAGAGGTGGAATCACTAGCCAAAGTGACCCAATAAACATGCTAGCGTAAATGGGAATTTAACCCCGCCAGATCCCTATATTGACAGTATAGGTTCAAAGACTAGGAGATGTATGGAGAGCCATACCCGGCAAGCCGGACAGTCTCATCTCATGAGAGTTACGTGAACCTTCGCCCTTCCCGAAAGAAGGCATCCCCGCTCATAGCTAGCCAATCGGTGCTCAGTATAAAGTTTCATTTCATTCAACTCATACGTCATGGAAGCTGGCTTCTAGTATGAGGACATCATAGCTCATTAGATGATTTCTCATCTCATCATTAGTATTAAGTGTGTTAATCTCAATACTTTCATTAGAGTGTTCATAGAGACTGGTCTCTTCATTATCTTACACTCTCATTGGTGAGTACGTATTGGTAACATTTACTTAAGCTCATTTGAGATTGCTCTCATCATTTACATTAGCCTCATATCATGTTGTCACCACATTCTTCATCACTAGTACCTTTGTTTTTCATAGTTACTCACCTCTTATTACGTGAATGTTCATTTCATCATTTCATAGTTCATCTCATCATATGCCAATGCACCTGGCCACTTAGTGTATCTTACACTCGTACTTAACCCTTCTAGGGTTCATCATTTCATTACATAATCTTAGGTTCACATATTTTTGAACGTATGTTAGAATTATGTACCTATACATACAAGCCATGGGGCTTCATTCATAACTCGTTAAGTGATTCTTACTTTCCTAAGATTATGTAGTACAAGACTTATGTATCTTGTATATATGCCAAGATCTTGATTTTGATCTAAGTAGATGGCATTATTCTTGGGTACTTTACTCACGTATGACTTTGAATCAATACGGAAGTTTGGGAAAGGGAACCCAAATCTTGAATCACTTGCATATCATTATTACCTTTTTATTGATTTTATTTCTAATAATCATAACATTAGAACACTAAATTAAATATCATCATTAATATCGAAGGATTAATTCTCTATTTAATTTTACTCTTAAGTTGGCCGAAGGGTTGTGGGTTTGAACCCCCACAACCCCTTTTTATTTTTCCTTAAAGTTTCCTTGTTCTATTTTGCCTAAACCAAGAGGTTGTGGGATCAAACCCCCACAACCTCTCTTTATTTTTCTCCAATTTCGCAGGCTACCTAGAGGTCGTGAGTTCAATTCCTACGCCTCACAATCTTTTTATATTCATTTTTCCTTCTCCTTGAACGCTGCTACAGCTTACTGGGGGGCATGGGATCGATTCCCCACGACCCCATAGTTTTTCAAGAATTATTTTCTTCCCTTCTCCTATGCCCTTATTCGCTACTGATCAAGGGGTTGTGGGATCGATCCCCCACAACCCCTTTTTTTAATTTTTTTTATTACTACAGGCGTTGAGGGGCGTGGGATCGATTCCCCACGACCCCTTTCCTTTTTATTAATTTCTGTATTCGCTGAGAGGCGTGGGATCAATCCCCCACGACCCCATATATATATATATTTTATTATTTATTCGGAGGGGTCTTCCGTGTTGTGGGATCGAAACCCCACAACAGCACTTTGTTTTATTCCCCTTTTTCTTTCTTACGAATTTCGCTGATCCCAACCCCCATATCGAGCCCCGCCTGAGACATTTCTTTTTGTTTATTAATTAAGGTTGCTTTAGTGAGGTCCTGGGTTCAATCCCAGCAGGCCTCACTTATTTTTTTTAAATTTGTTTGACGTCCAAAATTTCCAGATTCTTTCTAAAGCCTATTTCCAGGTTCTGGAAATTTATTCCACGATTTTTCTACACATTTTTCATCAAATTACACATTAGTTCTTAGGGAAATTTCATGGTTCATTTATAACGTTTTAGGTGCACTTTCATGGAGTCGTTTAGCAAAGAATTCCTCCCTCAATCCAGCCACATAACATTTCATATGAACACCACATTATGCACAACTTTAACACATGAGATACAAGAAGAAAGACATGCTTTAAACGTCTCCAAACAGTGGCGAAAGTCCACTGCTAACGCACCCCCCCCCACTTTCTTCGATTACAGATTGGTTATCACTTTCATGATTTCACGCACATAAACTTATTCACATTTAATATAAACACGTCAATCATGCCTAAATCTAGCAGCAAAACATACCCATCCTATGAATTCGTTTGGGAGCTAAGGACAAAGACATAAAAAGGGGAACAACCTTAGATTTCAAGAGCTTGAGAAACCTTCGAAGGAAAGTACTCTTGGAGAAAGAATTCCAGGAGAGAAACCCATACCTTTGGACGTTATTCGAGTGTGAAGCTGCTGCCCGGAAACTCCTCCAAACCACGCCCAATTCACTTCAACGTACACCCTACTCGACGAACCTCTCTTAGCCTTGACGTTTTGATTACTTTGTCTTTTACTTAAAAATTCTTGTGAGTTCTTCAAGTGTGAAGAACCCTTGATGAATTTTATTCTGTTTTTTGATGTTTTTGGCAGAATAACGTGAGAGACAGGTTGAGAACGTGAGAGAGAGTTGAGAAACGTGAGGGAGAGAGTTATTAGGATTTAGGAGACTAAATTCAAGACTTAGTCAAAAATAGGATTTAATTAACTTAATAAAAATCAGATTTTTTTTCTTTTTATTAAATCAGCTAATAAATATGAATTAATTAAATTAATTTATCAAACTTAAATAAAAGCAATTTAAATCATTGCTTCCACCTAGGTTCGAACCCGGGTGGAGCAAGACTCTACTCCAAGAGCTCAATTTCGGCTCTCTCTCCCAAAATTGCCCCTCCATCTTATTAAATAATTAATTAATTATATATATTTAGGGTAATTATGATATTACCCTTAGCCTGGTAAAAGACCTTTTTACCCCTAGACCCTCAAAACTTAAGATTTTCTTCTTTTTAAGTCCGGTAAAGACTCCTTCGATTAAATATTCATTTTTGAGAGCCTTACTTGGTTGATTCCAACCTTTCCAAGCTCAATTAACTCCCCAAGATTAGTTGGCTTGGTCGTAGTAAGGGTTCTGAGGTCTGGTTCTACGCGTATCAATCCATGTGAAACTTGTTCTAATCGCAAGCATTCTTGACACCCTAAGTCTTGATCCTATTTATTTTTAGGGTTGTTACATTATCCCCCCCTTAGGAACATTCGTCCCCGAATGACACTACCACTTTACATCGTAATGCCAGTCAGATCATAATAAAATCACTATACACAGTCAATCAATAGAAATAAAATACGGAGAGATAGGGAAACATAGGTTTAAGAGTAGGAAGTCTAACCTCAAGAGCTGAAAAGGTGAGGGTAGCGGGCTCTCATTTCGGCCTCAGCCTCCCACGTAGCACCCTCAACAAGATGATTTCTCCACAATACCTTCACTGTGGCAATCTCCTTGTTCCTCAGCCGCTTGACCTGTCTGTCTAAGATCTCAACAGGTACCTCATTATAAGACAAGTCTTCACCAACCCCCAAACCTTCAACAGGTAAGATTGATGCTGGATCACCCAGGCACTTCTTCAACATAGAGACATGAAAGACTGGATGAATAGAAGCTAGCTCCGCAGGCAATGCTAACTCATAGGCCACCTCACCCACACGTTGTAGGATCTCATATGGCTCCACATACCTCGGACTCATCTTCCCTTTTCTACCAAATCTCATCACCCCTTTCATAGGTGATATTTTCAAGTAAACCTGGTCACCAACATCAAACTCTAAGGTCCGTTTTCTGTTATCAGCATATGACTTCTGCTGACTGTAAGCAGTAGTCAACCTGTCCCTAATCACTCTGACCTTTTCTAAGGCATCATGAATGATCTCCGGACCCAAAATGGATGACTCTCCAACCTCGAACCACCCAACTGGAGATCTACACCTCCTACCATACAGTGCCTCAAACGGTGCCATCCCAATGCTGGAGTGATATCTATTATTATACGAGAACTCTATCAAAGGAAGATGGTCATCCCAGTTACCTATGAAGTCAATCACACACGCTCTCAACATGTCCTCCAATGTCTGAATGGTGCGCTCTGCCTGCCCATCTGTCTGAGGATGAAAGGCAGTGCTAAGCTTTACCTGCGTGCCCAAGCTCTTCTGGAAAGATCTTCAGAAATGTGAAGTAAACTGAGCTTCTCTATCTGAAATAATAGACAATGGAATCCCATGCCATCTCACAATCTCATCAATGTAGAGTCTCGCATAATCCTCAGCTCTGTAAGTAGACTTCACAGGGATAAAGTGGGCAGACTTAGTCAATATGTCCACAATAACCCATATGGGGTCATGCTGCCTCCTAGTCCTCGGAAGACCAACCACGAAGTCCATATTAATGGCCTCCCACTTCCAAGTCGGAACCTCAATAATCTGAGTCAGATTACCAGGCTTAAGATGCTCTGCCTTAACCTGCTGACAATTAGGACACTTGGCCACATATTCTGCAATGTCCTTCTTCATGCCATCCCACCAATAAATCTGTTTAAGATCATGATACACCTTGGTGGAACCTCGATGTATGGAATATCTGGAACCATGGGCCTCTACAACAATCCTAGTCTGCAAATCATCCACATCTGGCACACACAGCCTGTCCTGATACCTAAGTATACCATCACCTCCCAAAGTGAAAGACTCATTCATCTTCATCAGCACTGAGTCCTTCAGCTCCATCAACACATGATCTAGATGCTGACCCTGCTTGAATTGAACTACCAAGGATGATTCAGAAGTAGGATGAACTGAAACATCCCCACTAGTGGAGTCAACCAAACGCACACCCAGTCTGGCCAGTCTGTGTACATCTTTCACCAGCTCCCTCTTCTCATCCTCAACGTGTGCTGTACTTCCCATGCTCATCCTGCTCAAAGCATCAGCTACAACATTAGCCTTACCTGGATGGTAGTGCATATTCATGTCATAATCCTTCAACAGCTCCAACCATCTCCGCTACGTAGATTCAACTCCCTCTGTGTGAACACGTACTGGAGACTCTTATGGTCTGTGAACACATCCACATGCACTCCATACAGATAATGCCTCCACATCTTCAGTGCAAACACCACAGCTGCCAACTCCAGGTCATGAGTGGGATAATTCTTCTCATGAACCTTGAGCTGTCTGGATGCATAGACTATCACCTTACCAACCTGCATAAGAACACAACCCAAACCAACCCTAGATGCATCACAATAAATAGTGTAATTCTCACCATACATAGGCAAAGTAAGCACCGCGGCTGAAGTGAGTCTGTCCTTGAGCTCCTGGAAACTCTTCTCACAAGTCTCCGTCCATTCAAACTTGGCTTTATTCTTAGTCAAAGCTGTCAATGGGGCAGCAATGGAAGAAAAGCCCTCCACAAACCTGCGGTAGTAACCAGCCAATCCCAAAAAGCTACGGATGTCAGTGGGAGTAAGAGGCTTTGACCAGTTCTTCACAGCCTCAGTCTTCCTGGGATCCACCTCCACGCCCTGATCGGACACAACATGACCCAGGAAGGTCACTGACCTCAGCCAGAATTCACATTTGCTGAATTTGGCATACAACTGATGCTGTCTAAGTACCTACAAGGTTAGTCTCAAATGTTGTTCATGCTCTTCCTTGGTTTAGAGTAGATGAGAATGTCATCAATGAATACTATGACGAAAGAGTCAAGGTATTCACGGAAGACCCTGTTCATGAGATCCATAAATGCAGCAGGTGCATTCGTGAGACTAAATGACATGACTAGAAACTCATAGTGACCATAGCGGGTACGAAAGGCTGTCTTTGGGATATCTCCATCCCTAACCCTAAGCTGATGATACCCTGAACGAAGATCAATCTTAGAGAAGAAACTAGACCCTTGGAGCTGATCGAACAAATCATCTATTCTAGGGAGTGGATACTTATTCTTTATAATGACTTTGTTGAGCTGCCGATAATCGATGCATATTCTAAGGGTTCCATCTTTCTTCTTTACAAACAACACTGGAGCGCCCCAAGGGGATATGCTCGGCTGAATGAAACCCTTGTCAGTGAGATCTTTTAACTGCAGCTTCAACTCTTTGAGTTCAGCTGGAGCCATTCTGTAAGGAGGAATTGAGATTGGTTTAGTATCAGGTTCTAAATAGATACGAAAGTCAATCTCTCGAAGGGGAGGGACTCCAGGCAAATCATCAGGAAACACATCTAAGAACTCATTCACTACAAGCACTGATTCTATGGAAGGAATGTCATGATCTAAATCATCAACACTCACAAGATGACACAATAACCCCTTGGACATCATTTTATTGGCCTTAAGGTTAGAAATCAAGGGATTAGGATGACTCGAATTGTACCCCTCCCAGACTAACTCTTCTTCATTAGTAAAGCGAAATCTCACCACTCTACTACGACAGTCCAAGCAAGCATAACAACTGTGAAGCCAATCCATGCCAAGAATAACATCAAAATCATGCATGGGTAACTCAACCAAGTTTGCACACATAGTTTTACCACTCACAACTATTGGGTAATCCTTGTATACTCTATCAGTTCTTACATTCTCTACTAAAGGTGTACTAACCACTATAGGATCATGCAGAACTTCAGGCAATATCTCAAAAGTAAGAGCAAGCAGAGGAGTTACAAAGGAAAGTGTAGACCCTGGATCAAGTAAAGCATAAACAGAAGTTGAGAACACTTGCAGCATACCTGTGACCACATTAGCGGACTTCTCCTGCTCCTCCCTGAGCTTCAGGGCATAGAACCTGTTTCTCTTAGGAGGCTCGGCTGCTGCTGCACCCTGTGTATTAGGCCTAGGCTGAGCATTACCTCCAGCCTGACCTCTGTTCTGTGGACAGTCTTTGACCATGTGTCCACTCTTACCACAACCGAAGCAGGCATTAGTGCCCTGTCTGCACTTTCCACTGTGAGCTCGGCCACACTTAGCACAATTCTTCTTAGGATGCTGTATCTTACCTCCATTACCCCTCTTGGGCTCAGGTCTGCCTCCTCTAGGTGTAGCACTCCTCTGAGGATTAGAAATCCCAGAACTCTATTGCCCCTTTTTGAACCTTGGATGCTCACGGACGCCAAAGTTGTTCCTGTGGCCTCCATGACTGGGACCTGCCTGATCTTGAGGCCTAGGCCTCCTAGCATCACGAACACCTCTCTTTCTGCGGCTGTCCTCTACCTGCTGGATATGCACCGTCAACCTGGAAAGATCCATATTATCATAGAGCATCGCAGATCGACACTCCTCCTCCAGGTCTCCATTGATTCCTGTGAGGAACCTGCTCATCTCATCCCTGCTGTTAGAAACCAGGGAAGTAGCATACCTGGATGATTTCAACAAAGTTCAATATTTTCCTCATTCTTGCTATTAAATACTAGGGAAAATAACATACCTTGACAGCTTAACAAACTTCAGGAAATACTCCCTGACTGTCATAGAGCCTTGTTTAAGGTTGATGAATTCCTCAACCTTGGCCTCCCTCATCTCCCTGGGGAAGAATCTCTCCAGAAATGCTGTCTTGAACAGCTCCCATGTGACTGGCACTCCACCTAAGACACGACTATCTTGCCACATCTTGCACCAAGTTTGTGCAACATCCTTGAGCTGATAGGAAGCCAGATCAGCCTTCTCAATATTAGTGGCCCCCATAGCCACCAGGATCTTATGCACCTCATCCACAAACTCCTGGGGATCCTCTGCAGTCCTAGACCCTGTGAAAATAGGAGGATTCATCCTCGTGAAATCCCGCAGCCTGTCAGCCATGCTACGAACTGGTGGGTTCTCCCTCTGAATATCCTGCCGGTTGACCTGGGCAGTCATAGCCTGGGCCTGCACAGTCATAGCCTGGTCCTGCATAGTAATGGCCTGTGGATGCCCTCACCTTAGCATTAGTCAACCCAACTGGGTTAACTGGCACAACCACTCCTTCAGCTGGAGCCTGGGGTGGAACTCGGTTGCCCCCAGCAGCTGCTCCTCCTCTCCTCTGACCAATAGACCTCCTAGGGTTCATTCTCTGAAAACAACAAAAAATTGATGTTAGATACGCTCATAACACAAAGAAATCATACATTTGGAAAAGCACGATAAGATCAGAAGAAGGGAAATTTTCCTATGCATCATGCAGTCTCTAATTCAGGATAGTGGTGCACTTCACTACCATGACTTAGAAACTACTCAATGTGGTTGATGTGAACTTATTATTTTCGTAATTTAACCTAGTTCTCTGATACCAACTTTGTCACGAGTGGAATCTAGACCTCAGACGAGACTGGCGTCTTTGACCTCTCAATGGTCGAAGACAAGCCTACATACGTCATTCTTACTTCATCTAAGTTAATTTTAGCGGAAAATTTGAAACTTTTTGTTTCTTAACTTACTTATTAAACATTCTCATTAATACATAATTGTTCACCATCAACCATCCAATATCAAGATTATCAAATGAAAGAAATAGTCTAACATAGTAATAAAGATGTACTTGCCAAAATGGCACCAATACAATGTCTGAATAAAATAGGAAAGAAACGCTAGTGGAACATGCTCCACTAGCTCAACACTAAAACTAAGCTAGAATATAAATGGCAGTATCCTCGAAAGCATGAGGGCCTACCAAGTCCGGATGAATGCTCGACGTCCGGATAACTTCAGCGTCAACCTGTAGCTCTAGCGTCCACCTGTGCCTGCACCTAAAATTGTAGGGTTGTATAGGGTTAGTACACACTTGTACTAAGTATGGGTATGCAAGCACACACAAAGGACATGCATGAGAAAGAACAACTCTTTCCTAACAACATGATTTTTGGAAGTCAAGTTAGTGGACTTGCCAAATATAGATTAGGAAAGTTAGTGAACTTTCCAAATTAGGTTAGAAAGGTCATTCCATGAGAGTAACATGCGTCATTATAAATATCGTATTGCACACAACACATAATATCTTCATATAGCACATATCATAGCACATAACATGTAACACATAGCTTCTTTCGTATTATTCATTCATATGCCATGAGACCTTGGAATCATGGACTTGATATTAAGACTTTCCAAAATGAGGGCTCAACATATGGGACCTCAACTAGGGAGTCTTCATTAGCAAACAAAGAGTTTGCTTCATTCATTCATACGTACTTCATTTCATTTCATTCATAGGCCAGTGTGAGCACCAGGTATACCTAGAATGTAGTTTAAGACTTTCATCGGGTTTGCTGTGCAATGATCAAGAATAACCTAGTGTTATTACTTGAGTCTAGCTCACCTCTTGATTATCCTATGTTAACACCTTTGGTACCATTCATTTCATTATGTGCTTCTTTTGAGGCTGGCCTCATTCATTCGTTGGGAACTTTAACTTTAACCGACATAGATCATGTGAGCATCATGAAATCCAGTGTCTCCCCCACATTGAAAAGAGGTTGAATCACTGGCCAAAGTGACCCAATAAACATGCTAGCGTACATGGGAATTTAACCCCGCCAGATCCCTATATTGGCAGTATAGGTTCAAAGAATAGGAGATGTATGGAGACCCATACCCGGCAAGCCGGACAGTCTCATCTCATGAGAGTTACGTGAACCTTCGCCCTTCCCAAAAGAAGGCATCACCGCTCATAGCTAGCCTATCGGTGCTCAGTATAAAGTTCCATTTCATTCAACTCATACGTCATGGAAGCTGACTTCTAGTATGAGGACATCATAGCTCATTAGATGATTTCTCATCTCATCATTAGTATTAAGTGTGTTAATCTCAATACTTTCATTAAAGTGTTCATAGAGACTGGTCTCTTCATTATCTTACACTCTCATTGGTGAGCACGTATTGGTAACATTTACTTAAGCTCATTTGAGATTGCTCTCATCATTTACATTAGCCTCATATCATGTTGTCACCACATTCTTCATCATTAGTACCTTTGCTTTTCATAGTTACTCACCTCTTATTACGTGAATGTTAATTTCATCATTTCATAGTTCATCTCATCATATGCCAATGCACTTGGCCACTTAGTGTATCTTACACTCGTACTTAACCCTTCTAGGGTTCATCATTTCATTACATAATCTTAGGTTCACATATTTTTGAACGTATGTTAGAATTATGTACCTATACATACAAGCCATGGGGCTTCATTCATAACTCGTTAAGTGATTCTTACTTTCCTAAGATTATGTAGTACAAGACTTATGTATCTTGTATATATGCCAAGATCTTGATTTTGATCTAAGTAGATGGCATTATTCTTGGGTACTTTACTCACGTATGACTTATGAATCATTACGAAAGTTTGGGAAAGGGAACCCAAATCTTGAATCACTTGGATATCATTATTATTTTTTTGTTGATTTTATTTCTAATAATCATAACATTAGAACACTAAATTAAATCTCATCATTAATATCGAAGGATTAATTCTCTATTTAATTTTACTCTTAAGTTGGCCGAAGGGTTGTGGGTTCGAACCCCCACAACCCCTTTTTATTTTTCCTTAAAGTTTCCTTGTTCTATTTTGCCTAAACCAAGAGGTTGTGAGATCAAACCCCCACAGCCTCTCTTTATTTTTCTCCAATTTCGCAGGCTACCTAGAGGTCGTGAGTTCAATTCCCACGCCTCACAATCTTTTTATATTCATTTTTCCTTCTCCTTGAACGCTGCTATAGCTTACTGGGGGGCATGGGATCGATTCCCCACGACCCCATAGTTTTTAAAGAATTGTTTTCTCCCCTTCTCCTATGCCCTTATTCGCTACTGATCAAGGGGTTGTGGGATCGATCCCCCACAACCCCTTTTTTTAAATTTTTTTTATTACTACAGGCGTTGAGGGGCGTGGGATCGATTCCCCACGAGCCCTTTCCTTTTTATTAATTTCTGTATTCGCTGAGGGGCATGGGATCGATCCCCACGACCCCATATATATATATATATATTTTATTTATTCGCAGGGATCTTCCGTGTTGTGGGATCGAAACCCCACAACAACACTTCGTTTTATTCCCCTTTTTCTTTCTTGCGAATTTCGCTGATCCCAGCCCCCATATCGAGCCCCACCTGAGACATTTCTTTTTGTTTATTAATTAAGGTTGCTTTAGTGAGGTCTTGGGTTCGATCCCAGCAGGCCTCACTTATCTTTTTTAAAATTTGTTTGACGTCCAAAATTTCCAGATTCTTTCTAAAGCCTATTTCCAGGTTCTGGAAATTTATTCTACGATTTCTCTACACCTTTTTCATCAAATTACACGTTAGTTCTTAGGGAAATTTCATGGTTCATTTATAACGTTTTAGGTGCACTTTCATGGAGTCGTTTAGCCAAGATTTCCTCCCTCAATCCAGCCACATAACATTTCATATGAACACCACATTATGCACAACTTTAACACATGAGATACAAGAAGAAAGAAATGCTTTAAACGTCTCCAAACAGTGGCAAAAGTCCACTGCCAACGCACACCCACACACACTTTTTTCGATTACAGATTGGTTATCATTTTCGTGATTTCACGCACATAAACTTATTCACATTTAATATAAACACGTCAATCATGCCTAAATCTAGCAGCAAAACATACCCATCCTACGAATTCGTTTGGGAGCTAAGGACAAGTACATACAAAGGGGAACAACCTTAGTTTTCAAGAGCTTGAGAAACTTACGAAGGAAAGTACTCTTGGAGAAAGAATTCCAGGAGAGAAACCCATATCTTTGGACGTTATTCGAGTGTGAAGCTGCTGCCCGGAAACTCCCCCAAACCACGCCCAATTCACTTCAACGTACACCCTACTCGACGAACCTCTCTTAGCCTTGACGTTTTGATTACTTTGTCTTTTACTTAAAAAATTTTGTGAGTTCTTCAAGTGTGAAGAACTCTTGATGAGTTTTTTTCTGGTTTTTGATGTGTTTGGCAGAATAACGTGAGAGAGAGGTTGAGAAACGTGAGGGAGAGAGTTATTAGGATTAAGGAGACTAAATTCAAGACTTAGTCAAAAATAGGATTTAATTAACTTAATAAAAATTTGATTTTTTTCTTTTTATTAAATCAGCTAATAAATATTAATTAATTAAATTAATTTATCAACCTTAAATAAAAGCAATTTAAATCATTGCTTCCACCTAGGTTCGAACCCGGGTGGAGCAAGACTATACTCCAAGAGCTCAATTTCGGCTTTCTTTCCCAAAATTGCCCCTCCATCTTATTAAATAATTAATTAATTATATATATTTAGGGTAATTACGATATTACCCTTAGCCTGGTAAAAGACCATTTTACCCCTAGACCCTCAAAACTTAAGATTTTCTTCTTTTTAAGTCCGGTAAAGACTCCTTCGATTAAATATTCATTTTTGAGAGCCTTACTTGGTTGATTCCAACCTTTACAAGTTCAACTAACTCCCCAAGATTAATTGGCTTGGTCGTAGTAAGGGTTCTGAGGTCTAGTTCTACGCGTATCAATCCGTGTGAACCTTGTTCTAATCGCAAGCATTCTTGACACCCTAAGTCTTGATCCTATTCATTTTTAGGGTTGTTACAAGTCTTTACAGATGATCATGGAAACTCTTGCTATTTATGAAGAAACTTCTGACCAACTCATCAACAAAGGCAAAAGTCATTTTATGGTTCCGAAAGATACCCCTCCTGATATTGTTGACATGATTCATGAGATCACAGGTTTCACTCAAAAAGAAAGTCCTATCACTTATCTTGGTCGCCCTCTATATATTGGAAGAGAGAGAATTATTTATTACTCTGATTTGGTGGATAAGGTAATCAAGAAGATTAGTGGTTGGCATTCTCGAATTCTCAGCTTTGGGGGAAAATCTACTCTGGTCAAACATGTGCTTCAATCAATTCCCATCCATACCATGGCAACCATCTCTCCCCCTAGGACCACTTTACAGTATATTAAAGGGTTACTGCTAATTTTTTCTGGGGAATGGATAAGGAAAGGAAGAAATATCATTGGGCATCTTGGGAAACTCTTAGCTATCCTTATGAAGAGGGAGGAATTGGGGTGAGACATCTCAATGATGTGTGTACATCTATGCAGATTAAACTGTGGTCGAACTTCAGGACCAAACAATCTCTTTGGGGTCAATTTCTTAAAGCCAAGTGTTGTCAGAGATTCAATCCAGTAGCAAAAAAATTAGATACTGGAGAATCACTGGAGTGGAATTATTTATTATGGAATAGAGTTGTAGTTGAACCACATATTGGATGGAAGGTGAAGTCTGAAAACTCTCTTTTCAGGTGGGATAACTGGTTAGGAGAAGGCCCCTTAGCTCAAGATTGCCATGGTATTAACAGTTGAAGGCCCCTTAGCTCAAGATTGCCATGGTATTAACAGTTGGAATAATTTTCAGATTTCCTTTTTCCTTAGACAATGACAGTGGATGAAACTTTGGTGAGAACTCATGTACCACCATTGTTGGTCCGTAAGGTGCTTAATACAATTATTTATTATCAAGAAGGGATCCCTGATGAGCCTTACTGGAAACTAAATGAAAATGGCACCTTCACATGTTCTTCTGCATGGAACTTGGTGAGATGCAAAAAGAATAAGAGCAGATTATTCACTAACATTTGGCATAAGTAGGTTCCTTTTAAGGCTTCCTTTCTATTATGGAGATATTTAAAAAATAAATTACCTACTAATGATAAATTGAGTTCGTTTGGAGTCCAACCAGCTACTTGTTATTGTTGTATACATCAAGGGTGGGATGATAATGAGCATATCTTTGTTACTGGCAATTTTGCAGCTCACATATGGAGGTTTGTTTTGAGTCTGCTGGGCATTAATCACAATCCCAGACCATTGTGGAACTTACTTTCACAATGGTTTGGAAGGGAAGCTAAAAATGAGGTGCACAGACTCTTTATCCACACTCTTCCTATATTTATTTGCTGGAATCTTTGGAATAACATGTGTTCAGTCAAGCATGGTCACAAAAAATCTAACGGCACGAGTCAAATATTTTATCCACAAGGATATATACCAGCTACTGTTAACCACCTACCCTTACTGTTCCTGGCCTAACAACTTGGAAGAAATGATAAAAGACATTGAGAGATGCACCCAAGATATCAAAGTTACAGAAGTCAAGTGGAAAAGACCTTCCAATCCTATTTTGAAGTTAAACACAGATGGAAGTGCCCTTCACAATCCGGGGAAGATTGGTGGAGGCGGCATTTTAAGAGACTCTAATGGAGACATGATCTACGCCTTCACAGTTTCACTAGGTATTGGAACCAATAATCAAGCTGAAACAGAGGTAACTATACATGGTTTACAGTGGTGTGTAAGAAATGGTTTCAAGAACATTATTTTGGAGGTTGATTCTGAGTTACTTATTAAATGGTTGAAACTTGAAATTAAACCACCCTGGAATTTGCAACACTACATCACAAATTTACACCAGATCACCTAACAGTTGGATTTATTTCAATGCCAGCATACATACAGGGAGTCCAATTCCACGCAGATTTTTTATCCAAGGAAAGCCACAAATCAGACATCACTCAGCACTTCTATACTCAAAGTCACTTGCCTACAACAACTGAAGGAAGCTTCCTACCGGAAAGAATGGGCATGATCAACTTTAGAAGGAAAGAGAATCAAAAAACTGCCTTGAAGTCTTTTCTCTTCCTTTTAGACTTAGTCTAGTAACCTAGGGTAGACCTAATTATAAAGGGAGAGTCTCCCTAGTTTATGCATTCCTAGTTTCTTTGTATCGAGATGAGTCCTCTCATAGGCATTAGAAATTAGATTCTTTTGTAGTATGGGAAGAATTGGAGAACCTACTAAGAATACTTAGTAGGCTACCAACTCTTGAACCACTTTAAATTGGAGGTAAGGTTTATGTCCCCCTCCATGTATTTTTGGTTTTTATCTATGATAAGGCCTGGGGGTGTTGCTCAGCCCCTACCCCTCCAAGGGTCCTTAAAATATATA
This sequence comes from Solanum sitiens, assembly GCA_016801875.1. Classification (NCBI taxonomy): domain Eukaryota; kingdom Viridiplantae; phylum Streptophyta; class Magnoliopsida; order Solanales; family Solanaceae; genus Solanum; species Solanum sitiens. Next base: position 3,264,385 of record JABWTJ010000069.1, on the reverse strand, counting down.
TATATATATATATATATATATATATATATATATATATATATATATATATATATATATATATATATATATATATTGAATCCATAAAACTTAAATTCTCAATTATCCACTGCTTATGTAATGCATAACTCAGACTATCTCCACCAAGTGTTAAACTACATATTCCATTCAAGTTTATTTTGAATATGATAATTAAGATGAAAACTTTTATAAAGATATCGTGTGACTGTGTGAGTGAGGTGAATATAGAAATTAATGTATGAGAGTTATATATATAAAGAATAATAATCAAATATGTAATTAAATATGAGATATTAAAGTGAATATTTAAATAAAATAAATAATAACAATAATAATAATAAAATAAATAAATAAATGAAAGGGTATAAATTTCATAATACATATATTAATAAATAACAAACGTTTAACTCACGATATACGAATATTTTTTGAAAAACAATTTGAATGCTTCATTTGTTTGGTTTTAAATAATGAAAATTTCATTGATTATCTATTGAACTATTGAAATTATCAGTGCTTTGCGCGGTTATATATATATATATATATATATATTTGTTTTCATCCTGACTATAATATATAGTATTTTTCAGTTTTCTTCAATATGTACAATAGTATTTGTTAAACAAAAACTTAATATAAGAGGTTAATTTTAAAACAACAATCTATTGTATTGAATTGAAGATATATTTTCTTTTTAAATTTTCTCTATCTTTTTTAGACTACAATCTTCAATGTAGACATTAATTTCGTTTTTGAAACAAAAGTTTTTGAATAACACTATCAATAGGTGTAATAAAACTATTATTACATGTTAAAAGAAAGAAAATTTCTAGCAAAAATAATTTCTATATATGCTTCCAAAAGTTTTCTGGGCTTTCCTTTACAAGTAGATCCATCACCATGTTCCGCTCCCTGAAACTGTACCAAAGCCCTTGTCATATGCTACTAATCAATTTACACAAAAAATGTATGTACGATTGTTGATATGATACTTCAATATGTATGGTATTTATAATATTTTTATTTCAATTATACCAATTCAAAAGTAATTATATGAAGTAAGACATCTATATTATAAAATACATTCCCAAAAATATAATAATGAGTGTACTAACAATCAAATTTCATGATTATTGAAATCTAACAAATATTATAATCAAACTCAACTATTTAATTGTTAGATTAAATTAACTTTTCGACCAACCATACAAAAATAATGCATTTAAAGTATTCCTACTATTATCAAAATTACCTCATATCATTGTCATGAAGATTTTCTTTATCGATCATGTATATTTACTTGCTTGGAGAATAATAACGAATTCGTAAAAAACACATTCAATTATGAAAGAATAACTAAATACATAAAAATAAAAAGATAGACTTGAGATAGAAATATTTCTTATCTTCATATATTTCTTTTGTGTTACAAGTTATAAAATACAACTCAAAAGTGATGAAAAAAGAAAGACTAACTTTGGGAGTATTCATGAACAAAACATGAGTTTATAAAGGAAAAAATAGGGGAATATAATAAGGCATTACAAATTAAAGTTTGGGGATTATGATCATAAAGATTGTGGGTGTTATGGATATTGTGAAGAGTAGAAATTGAAAAGTTATGAATATTATTAAGAGTAGAAATTGAAGAGTTATGGATTATGTATAGTTACTCCTTATAAATACATTAAACTTAATATATATAAAATATAAACAAAATATTAGTATTCGCTTATAATCAGAAGAAGGTAAAATGAATTGAAAATTTCTTGACCTCAATTAGTATCATATTACTTTTTTCCCAACTTTTGTGTGTGTGTGTATATATAAATGAATTAAGAAAGGAGAAGACATGGAGTGGTTTTTCACTTCTTCAACCGATATATTATAATTATTAAAATCAGTGTAATAACTTATAGACAATGAATTAATATGTTTGTTAAAAAAATTTAATGAAACCACATAAATAGGATAGGTTATAGTTATTTTTAAAACTAAATAAGAAAACAAATGGAGGCAATGTCAAAAAAAGATTAAAAAAATAAAATAAATAACAATGTTGGGGTGTCACCTTCTCTACATTGACTTTATATTATATTAGGATTTAAGAGATTGAATAATATTATAATATATTATTTGGGGTAATGAATTTGAAAACACAAAGAAATAATAGAGATTATTAAAAATAAGGGTCATGGAGATGATAATGTGTGAGTTAAAAGGCACAAGATTAATGAATATTATTAGAATATAAGTTGTGAAAAGGAATAGGTGTAGTTATGAAGTTGACTTTTAGGATAATATAATTTTAAGAAAAGTAGTGTTATTTATTAAATGAAAAAGTAATTAATTTAATAATGATTTTAAGAAAATAAATTAATAGATTTTGCAATTTTTGACTTAGATCCTTATATGATACAGTTATGGGAATGTCCCAAAACATTTCATGTAAATGACATATTTTATATACTACAAATCTATATGATGATGATATATGATATGATGGGAGTACAACATTTGGTCTTTTGACAGGTATCATTTTCTGTTCTTCGCAAGGACGTTGTCAATGTTGTGGATATCATGGAGAGGTTAACGAATGAAAAAAATCAAACAGTTCTTCGTTGATATTAATTTGTGCAAACGTACTGCTTTCTTATTCCAATTTGGAGAAGTTTGAAGATGTAATGACTTTGAAAAGAGAACAGGTTAAAGAGGTGTTTGAATCAGTTTTGGTTGATGTTGACAACAAATACAACATGCCTCATGTTCTTGGAAGCCTCATGGATAATATAGATGATTGTATGAGCTCATGTCCTCGTTCTACATCCACGACTGAGGATGAGTTGGACTTCCTCCTCCTGAATCTACATTATCTATCCAAGTATGCAACACTCAGCTTGTGATGCTTCAGAATGTGTGTGGTAACATGAAAGATTTCCATGGAATGATAGTGAATGGTTGCATCGAAAAAGATATTGTAAAATATGTCTTACCTCAGTTTCAATTCATCACTGAGAGAGTTGGACTCTTTCTTTGGGATTTTCATAGAAAGTCTGGACTCTCCTAGCTAGATCATGAGGATGATCAGAGTACTTATGAAGATGCTCAACTCTCCAAGCGACTCATGAAGACTCTCAACTAACCAAGTTAGCACATCTATTCTTGCAGATTGTTCCAATTGAATTGGAGGTTATGCACATTTGTTGCAAAAAGTTGAAATCTTTAGCTTTACAAGTTGGACAATTCATTAATTAAACAACTACTGGAATCCATTCTTAGAGAATATGTTATTCATCTACAAGAGAGAATGGTAACTGTAATTAACCCAAGCATTTCAGGAGCTCGAAACATTCACATCATGATGGAGTTTCTGTTGATTATTCTTACTGACATGCCTACCGATTTAATTCATCCCGACACATTTTTTGATATCTTGGCACGTGTTGGAGAATTTACGAGGGAGGTATCAACTCTTAGCTTGTTTGGGACTTAGAAGACAAATCAATGAACAACGAGAGTACCAATGAAACAACACTAGACTTGCTAAATGATATTGAACTCCTCAAGGGAGATCTGAGTCATGTTTACTTGAAATCACCCGACTCATCTCAAATTTGCTTCCCCATGAGTGATGGACCTCTCTTCATGCAACTTCTACTTATACAATTAAAAGATTTGACGGATTCCAATGCTTATTCAATTGCAAGGAAGAAGTTGGGTTGGTGAAAGAACATCTGGAATTCATAAGATCTTTTTTTTTCGAATATTGAGGATCAATTGTATAGAGATCTTCGGGAATGTATTTTAAATGTAGCTATGAGGCAAAAGATATCATTGATTCACTTCTTGTTCGAGATAATGGTCTCTTACATCTTATTTTCTCACTTCCCATCACCATAAAGAAGATCACGCTTATCAAAGAAGACATCTCCAATTTACATGAGAAAAATGCCAAGAACAAAGGGCTCATTGTTGTAAAGTCTCCCAAGAAGCCAGTTGAAAGTAATTCATTGACAACTGGTAAAATAATTGTAGGTTTCGAGGAGGAGTCAAGCTGGATAATTAGAAAGCTCTTTGGTGGACCGCCAGATCTTGATGTCATTTCGACCACTGGTATGCCGGGTTCAGGTAAAACTACTTTGGCGTACAAAGTATACAATGCCAAATCAGTTTTAGTCATTTTGATCTTTGTGCATGGTGCACAATCGACAAAGAACAGAACAAGAAGAAGTTGTTGGGTACAATGTTTAATCAAATCTATATTTCATGTAAATTTTGCATTGTAAATAACATATTTTATGTCCTACAAATATATATGATGATGATATGATTGGAGTACAACATTTGGTCTTTTGGCAGGTATCATTTTGTGCTCTTCGCAAGGACGTTGTCAATGTTGTGGATATCATGGAGAGGTTAACGAATGAAAAATATCAAACAACTCTTCGGGATGGTCTATGTTTGCTGAAATTTGAGCAAATGTCCTGCTTTCTTATTCCGATTTGGGGAAGTTTGAAGATGTAAGGACTTTGCAAGGAGAAGAGGTTAAAGCTGTGTTTGGTTGGTGTTGACAACAAATACAACCTGCCTTATCTAACCAAGTTAGCACATCTATTCTTGCAGATTGTTCCAATTGAATTGGAGGTTATGCACATATGTTGCACAAAGTTGAAATCTTCAGCTTCAGTACAAGTTGGACAATTCATTAAATCCTGGAATCCATTTTTAGAGAATATCTTATTCATCTACAAGAGCGAATGGTAACTGTAATTAACCCAAGCATTTCAGCAACTCGAAACATTCACATCATGATGGAGTCTCTGTTGATTATTCTTACTGACATGCCTACCGACTTAATTCATCCCGACACATTTTTTGATCTCTTCACACGTGTTGGAGCACTTACCAGGGAGGTATCAACTCTTAGCTTGTTTGGGACTTAGAAGACAAATCAATGAACAACGAGAGTACCAATGAAACAACACTAGACTTGCTAATTGATATTGAACTCCTCAAGGGAGATCTGAGTCATGTTTACTTGAAATCACCCGACTCATCTCAAATTTACTTCCCCATGAGTTATGGACCTCTCTTCATGCAACTTCTACTTATACAATTAAAATTTGACGGATTCCAATGCTTATTCAATTGCAACGAAGAAGTTGGGTTGGTGAAAGAACATCTGGAACTCATAAGATCTTTTTTTGCGAATATTGAGGATCAATTGTATAAAGATCTTCAGGAATGTATTTTAAATGTAGAATATGAGGCAAAAGATATCATTGATTCACTTCTTGTTCGAGATAATGGTCTCTTACATCTTATTTTCTCACTTCCCATCACCATAAAGAAGATCACGCTTTTCAAAGAAGACATCTCCAATTTACATGAGAAAAATGCCAAGAACAAAGGGCTCATTGTTGTAAAGTCTCCCAAGAATCCAGTTGAAAGTAAGTCATTGACAACTGGTAAAATAATTGTAGGTTTCGAGGAGGAGTCAAGCTGGATAATTAGAAAGCTCTTTGGCGGACCGCCAGATCTAGATGTCATTTCGACCACTGGTATGCCGGGTTCAGGTAAAACTACTTTGGCGTACAAAGTATACAATGCCAAATCAGTTTTAGTCATTTTGATCTTTGTGCATGGTGCACAATCGACAAAGAACAGAACGAGAAGAAGTTGTTGGGTACAATGTTTAATCAAATCTATATTTCATGTAAATTTTGCATTGTAAATGACATATTTTATGTCCTAAAATCTATATGATGATGATATGATTGGAGTACAACATTTGGTCTTTTGGCAGGTATCATTTTGTGCTCTTCGCAAGGACATTGTCAATGATGTGGATATCATGGAGAGGTTAGCGAATGAAAAATATCAAACAACTCTTCGGGATGGTCTATTTTTGCTGAAATTTGAGCAAACGTCCTGCTTTCTTGTTCCGATTTGGAGAAGTTTGAAGATTTAACGACTTTGCAAAGAGAAGAGGTTAAAGCTGTGTTTGGTTGGTGTTGACAACAAATACAACCTGCCTCATCTAACCAAGTTAGCACATCTATTCTTGCAGATTGTTCCAATTGAATTGGAGGTTATGCATATATGTTGCACAAAGTTGAAATCTTCAGCTTCAGTACAAGTTGGACAATTCATTAAACAACTCCTGGAATCCATATTTAGAGAATATCTTATTCATCTACAAGAACGAATGGTAACTGTAATTAAACCAAGCATTTCAGCAACTCGAAACATTCACATCATGATGGAGTCTCTGTTGATTATTCTTACTGACATGCCTACCGACTTAATTCATCCCGACACATTTTATGATCTCTTGGCACGTGTTGGAGCACTTACCATGGAGGTATCAACTCTTAGCTTGTTTGGGACTTAGAAGACAAATCAATGAACAACGAGAGTACCAATGAAACAACACTAGACTTGCTAAATGATATTGAACTCCTCAAGGGAGATCTGAGTCATGTTCACTTGAAATCACCCGACTCATCTCAAATTTGCTTCCCCATGAGTGATGGACCTCTCTTCATGCAACTTCTACTTATACAATAAAAGATTTGACGGATTCCAATGCTTATTCAATTGCAAAGAAGAAGTTGGGTTGGTGAAAGAACATATGGAATTCATAAGATCTTTTTTTGTGAATATTGAGGATCAACTGTATAAAGATCTTTGAGAATGTATTTTAAATGTAGCTAGAGGCAAAAGATATCATTGATTCACTTCTTGTTCGAGATAATGGTCTCTTACATCTTATTTTCTCACTTACCATCACCATAAAGAAGATCACGCTTATCAAAGAAGACATCTCCAATTTACATGAGAAAAATGCCAAGAACAAAGGGCTCATTGTTGTAAAGTCTCCCAAGAAGCCAGTTGAAAGTAAGTCATTGACAACTGGTAAAATAATTATAGGTTTCGAGGAGGAGTCAAGCTGGATAATTAGAAAGCTCTTTGGCGGACCGCCATATCTAGATGTCATTTCGACCACTGGTATGCCGGGTTCAGGTAAAACTACTTTGGCGTACAAAGTATACAATGCCAAATCATTTTTAGTCATTTTGATCTTTGTGCATGGTGCACAATCGACAAAGAACAGAACGAGAAGAAGTTGTTGGGTACAATGTTTAATCAAATCTATATTTCATGTAAATTTTGCATTGTAAATGACATATTTTATGTCCTACAAATATATATGATGATGATATGATTGGAGTACAACATTTGGTCTTTTGGCAGATATTATTTTGTGCTCTTCGCAAGGACGTTGTCAATGTTGTGGATATCATGGAGAGGTTAACGAATGAAAAATATCAAACAACTCTTCAGGATGGTCTATTTTGCTGAAATTTGAGCAAACGTCTTGCTTTCTTGTTCCGATTTGGAGCAGTTTTAAGATGTAACAACTTTGCAAAGAGAAGAGGTCAAAGCTATGTTTGGTTGGTGTTGACAACAAATACAACCTGCCTCATCTAACCAAGTTAGCACATCTATTCCTGCAGATTGTTCCAATTGAATTGGAGGTTATGCACATATGTTGCACAAAGTTGAAATCTTCAGCTTCAGTACAAGTTGGACAATTCATTAAACAATTCCTGGAATCCATTTTTAGAGAATATCTTATTCATCTACAAGAGCGAATGGTAACTGTAATTAACCCAAGCATTTTAGCAACTCGAAATATTCACATCATGATGGAGTCTCTGTTGATTATTCTTACTGATATGCCTACCGACTTAATTCATCCCGACACATTTTTTGATCTCTTGGCACGTGTTGGAGCACTTACCAGGGAGGTATCAACTATTAGCTTGTTTGGGACTTAGAAGACAAATCAATGAACAACGAGAGTACCAATGAAACAACACTAGACTTGCTAAATGATATTGAACTCCTCAAGGGAGATCTGAGTCATGTTTACTTTTAATCACCCGACTTATCTCAAATTTGCTTCCCCATGAGTGATGGACCTCTCTTCATGCAACTTCTACTTATACAATTAAAAGATTTGACGGATTCCAATGCTTATTCAATTGTAAGGAAGAAGTTGGGTTGGTGAAAGAACATCTGGAATTCATAAGATCTTTTATTGCGAATATTGAGGATCAATTGTATAAAGATCTTCGGGAATGTATTTTAAATATAGCATATGAGGCTAAAGATATCATTGATTCACTTCTTGTTCGAGATAATGGTCTCTTACATCTTATTTTCTCATTTCCCATCACCATATAGAAGATCACACTTATCAAAGAAGACATCTCCAATTTACATGAGAAAAATGCCAAGAACAAAGGGCTCATTGTTGTAAAGTCTCCCAAGAAGCCAGTTGAAAGTAAGTCATTGACAACTGGTAAAATAATTGTAGGTTTCGAGGAGGAGTTAAGTTGGATAATTAGAAAGCTCTTTGGCGGACCGCCAGATCTAGATGTCGTTTCGACCACTGGTATGCCGGGTTCAGGTAAAACTACTTTGGCGTACAAAGTATACAATGCCAAATCAGTTTTAGTCATTTTGATCTTTGTGCATGGTGCACAATCGACAAAGAACAGAACGAGAAGAAGTTGTTGGGTACAATGTTTAATCAAATCTATATTTCATGTAAATTTTGCATTGTAAATGACATTTTTTATGTCCTACAAATATATATGATGATGATATGATTGGAGTACAACATTTGGTTTTTGGCAGGTATCATTTTGTGCTCTTCGCAAGGACGTTGTCAATGTTGTGGATATCATGGAGAGATTAACGAATGAAAAATATTAAACAACTCTTCGGGATGGTCTATTTTTGCTAAAATTTGAGCAAACGTCCTACTTTCTTGTTCCTATTTGGAGCAGTTTGAAGATGTAACGACTTTGCAAAGAGAAGAGGTTAAAGCTGTGTTTGGTTGGTGTTGACAACAAATACAACCTGCCTCATCTAACCAAGTTAGCACATCTATTCTTGCAGATTGTTCCAATTGAATTAGAGGTTATGCACATATGTTGCACAAAGTTGAAATCTTCAGCTTCAGTACAAGTTGGACAATTTATTAAACAACTCTTCGAATCCATTTTTAGAGAATATCTTATTCATCTACAAGAGCGAATGGTAACTGTAATTAACCCAAGCATTTCAGCAACTCGAAACATTCACATCATGATGGAGTCTCTGTTGATTTTTCTTACTGACATGCCTACCGACTTAATTCATCTCGACACATTTTTTGATCTCTTGGCACGTGTTGGAGCACTTACCATGGAGGTATCAACTCTTTGCTTGTTTAGGACTTAGAAGACAAATCAATGAACAACGAGAGTACCAATGAAACAACACTAGACTTGCTAAATGATATTTAACTCCTCAAGGGAGATCTGAGTCATGTTTACTTGAAATCACCCGACTCATCTCAAATTTGCTTCCCTATGAGTGATGGACCTCTCTTCATGCAACTTCTACTTATACAATTAAAAGATTTGACGGATTCCAATGCTTATTCAATTGCAAGGAAGAAGTTGGGTTGGTGAAAGAACATCTGGAATTCATAAGATTTTTTTTTGCGAATATTAAGGATCAATTGTATAAAGATCTTCGGATATGTATTTTAAATGTAGCATATGAGGAAAAACATATCATTGATTCACTTCTTGTTCGAGATAATGGTCTCTTACATCTTATTTTCTCACTTCCGATCACCATAAAGAAGATCACACTTATCAAAGAAGACATCTCCAATTTACATGAGAAAAATGCCAAGAACAAAGGGCTCATTGTTGTAAAGTCTCCCAAGAAGCCAATTGAAAGTAAGTCATTGACAACTGGTAAAATAATTGTAGGTTTCGAGGAGGAGTCAAGCTGGATAATTAGAAAGCTCTTTGGTGGACCGCCAGATCTAGATGTCATTTCGACCACTGGTATGCCGGGTTCAGGTAAAACTACTTTGGCATACAAAGTATACAATGCCAAATCAGTTTTAGTCATTTTGATCTTTGTGCATGGTGCACAATCGACAAAGAACAGAACGAGAAGAAGTTGTTGGGTACAATGTTTAATCAAATCTATATTTCATGTAAATTTTGCATTGTAAATGACCTATTTTATGTCCTACAAATATATATGATGATGATATGATTGGAGTACAACATTTGGTCTTTTGGCAGGTATCATTTTGTGCTCTTCGCAAGGACGTTGTCAATGTTGTGGATATCATGGAGAGGTTAACGAATGAAAAATATCAAACAACTCTTCGGGATGGTCTATTTTTGCTGAAATTTGAGCAAACGTCCTTCTTTCTTGTTCCGATTTGGAGTAGTTTGAAGATGTAATGACTTTGTAAAGAGAAGAGGTTAAAGCTGTGTTTGGTTGGTGTTGACAACAAATACAACCTGCCTCATCTAACCAAGTTAGCACATCTATTCTTGCAGATTGTTCCAATTGAATTGGAGGTTATGCACATATGTTGCACAAAGTTGAAATCTTCAGCTTCAGTACAAGTTGGACAATTTATTAAACAACTCCTGGAATCCATTTTTAGAGAATATCTTATTCATCTACAAGAGCGAATGGTAACTATAATTAACCCAAGTATATAAGCAACTCAAAACAGTCACATCATGATGGAGTCTCTGTTGATTATTCTTACTGACATGCCTACCGACTTAATTCATCCCGACACATTTTTTGATCTCTTGGCATGTGTTGGAGCACTTACCAGGGAGGTATCAACTCTTAGCTTGTTTGGGACTTAGAAGACAAATCAATGAACAACGAGAGTACCAATGAAACAACACTAGACTTGCTAAATGATATTGAACTTCTCAAGGGAGATCTGAGTCATGTTTACTTGAAATCACCCGACTCATCTCAAATTTGCTTCCGTATGAGTGATGGACCTCTCTTCATGCAACTTCTACTTATACAATTAAAAGATTTGACGGATTCCAATGCTTATTCAATTGCAAGGAAGAAGTTGGGTTGGTGAAAGAACATCTGGAATTCATAAGATCTTTTATTGCGAATCTTAAGGATCAATTGTATAAAGATCTTCGGGTATGTATTTTAAATGTAGCATATGAGGCAAAAGATATCATTGATTCACTTCTTGTTCGAGATAATGGTCTCTTACATCTTATTTTCTCACTTCCCATCACCATAAAGAAGATCACGCTTATCAAAGAAGACATCTCCAATTTACATGAGAAAAATGCCAAGAACAAAGGGCTCATTGTTGTAAAGTCTCCCAAGAAGCCAATTGAAAGTAATTCATTGACAACTGGTAAAATAATTGTAGGTTTCGAGGAGGAGTCAAGCTGGATAATTAGAAAGCTCTTTGGCGGACCGCCAGATCTAGATGTCATTTCGACCACTGGTATGCCGGGTTCAGGTAAAACTACTTTGGCGTACAAAGTATACAATGCCAAATCATTTTTAGTCATTTTGATTTTTGTGCATGGTGCACAATCGACAAAGAACAGAACGAGAAGAAGTTGTTGGGTACAATGTTTAATCAAATCTATATTTCATGTAAATTTTGCATTGTAAATGACATATTTTATGTCCTATAAATCTTTATGATGATGATATGATTGGAGTACAACATTTGGTCTTTTGGAAGGTATCATTTTGTGCTCTTCGCAAGGACGTTGTCAATGTTGTGGATATCATGGAGAGGTTAACGAATGAAAAATATCAAACAACTCTTCGGGATGGTCTATTTTTGCTGAAATTTGAGCAAACGTCCTGCTTTCTTGTTCCGATTTGGAGCAGTTTAAAGATGTAACGACTTTGGAAAGAGAAGAGGTTAAAGCTGTGTTTGGTTGGTGTTGACAACAAATACAACCTGCCTCATCTAACCAAGTTAGCACATCTATTCTTGCAGATTGTTCCAATTGAATTGGAGGTTATGCACATATGTTGCACAAAGTTGAAATCTTCAGCTTCAGTACAAGTTGGACAATTTATTAAACAATTCCTGGAATCCATTTTTAGAGAATATCTTATTCATCTACAAGAGCGAATGGTAACTCTAATTAACCCAAGCATTTCAGCAACTCGAAACATTCACATCATGATGGAGTCTCTATTGATTATTCTTATTGACATGCATACCGACTGGATTCATCCCGACACATTTTTTGATCTCTTGGCACGTGTTGGAGCACTTACCAGGGAGGTATCAACTCTTAGCTTGTTTGGGACTTAGAAGACAAATCAATGAACAACGAGAGTACCAATGAAACAAAACTAGACTTGCTAAATGATATTGAACTCCTCAAGGGAGATCTGAGTCATGTTTACTTGAAATCACTCGAATCATCTCAAATTTGCTTCCCCATTAGTGATGGACCTCTCTTCATGCAACTTCTACTTATACAATTAAAAGAGTTGACGGATTCCAATGCTTATTCAATTGCTTTGATCAAGGAAGAAGTTGGGTTGGTGAAAGAACATCTGGAATTCATAAGATTTTTTTTTGCGAATATTGAGGATCAATTGTATAAAGATCTTCGGGTATGTATTTTAAATGTAGCATATGAGGCAAAAGATATCATTGATTAACTTCTTGTTCGAGATAATGGTCTCTTACATCTTATTTCTCACTTCCCTTCACCATAAAGAAGATCCAATTTACATGAGAAAAATGCCAAGAACAAAGGGCTCATTGTTGTAAAGTCTCCCAAGAAGCCAGTTGAAAGTAAGTCATTGACAACTGGTAAAATAATTGTAGGTTTCGAGGAGGAGTCAAGCTGGATAATTAGAAAGCTCTTTGGCGGACCGCCAGATCTAGATGTCATTTCGACCACTGGTATGCCGGGTTCAGGTAAAACTACTTTGGCGTACAAAGTATACAATGACAAATCAGTTTCTAGTCATTTTAATCTTTGTGCATGGTGCACAAACGACAAAGAACAGAACGATAAGAAGTTGTTGGGTACAATTTTTAATCAAGTTAGTGATTCAGATTCAAAATTGAGTGAGAATATTGATGTTGCTGATGAGCTACGTAAACAACTGTTTGGAAAGAGGTTAACAAGACTTTTTCCTATAGTTAAGAAAGGAAGTAGAATTATTTTGACAACTCGAGAAAAAGAAGTGGCTTGTATAACGAAGGATCTGGAAGAAATCTTTCCTCTAGAATCTAGAAATCCTGTCGGTGTATAACGAAGGATCAACCTTGGTACTATTACCGAAAATTTGGGATCTTTAAAGTTATGAATGCTGTGTATGACTGCTTGTTCTTTCTTTGATATGGATGCAGATGGATTAATACTGATACCAGAGGACATAAAGTTAGAGAACATGAGACATTTAGAGAAACTCGTGCTTTCCTATTCCAAAGATACAAAGCATATATTCGAAAGGTTTCCCAATCTTCAACATCTTAGTTTTGAAGTCAAGGAATCATCGTGGGAATATTCAACAGAACAATTTTGGTTCCCGAAATTGGATTGCCTAACTGAACTAGAAGAGCTCGTTGTAGCTTTTAAAATTTCAAACATAAATGACAGTGAGCTCTCCTCTACAGTGACACATGGACTGTGGGATTTTCACTTCCCTTCGATTTTGAAAAAATCGTGTCTGTTTGACTTTCCTTTGACATCCGATTCACTATTAACAATAGTGAGACTACCCAACCTTGAAGAGTTGTCTCTTCATCGTACAATCATTCATGGGGAAGAATGAAACATAGGATAGAAAACATCTTTGAGAATCTCAAATGTCTGACATTGAGCGAAATGACTTCTTCCAGGTGTGGGAGGTTGGAGAGGAATTCTTTCCTGTGCTTGAGAGATAAGATCTGCTGGAATATCGTGATCTTGAGGAGATTTCCCCTAGTTTCGGGGAAATTGATTCATTAAAAATAATTAAACTTGTTGTTAGAATAGGTGCGTCCATTAACAGTCAATGGACCGGGTCCCTTGACACACTCAAAATAAGAACAACTGTAAATAAAGGCAGAATATCAACACAAGCAATTTACGTGGAAACCTCCTTACTCAAAGGAGTAAAACCACGACCTGTCACACAGGATTTCCAACCGTTTGCAGTAATCTTCTCAAGCAAAAGTGAAACCGATTACAAAAGAGTGAGAAAAAGTTATTAATCTCACAACCAAGCAATAAATCTATTGCTTGAAGAGCCTAAGAAGATGTAACTCTGCCCACTAAGCTATCACCACTAGATAACTTAGGATTCACTAAGCAACACGCAAATTACCCACTAAATCACCACACAACTGATGACTTAGACTTTTCTAAGCAACACACAGATTGCCCACTAAATTAGTTGAACTTAACTAACTTAGAATTCATAGATCAAAACAAACTGAATCCTTTGTATGTTTTAGGACCAGATTACAATTTCAGATCAAAAGAAATACTCTTAAAGACAACTCACTTCCAGCACTGTTGTTTGAGTTGTTCTTCAAAATATTTATTTTCTTCAGATTTCTCAGCCTTTGCAAGAGTTCTTGAGATGCTTTTCAAGTTGCAAAAACTGAGATTGTGACTATTTGATGTTATCTTTATATGAAATAGTCACAATCCTTAAAGCATTTTCATTGGCTTAGGTTTCTGCCGCGTCTGCCATTTTTGTCAATGTTGGAGATTGTGCACCAACTTTTTGTACTTTTTCCAGCTGATAGTGAAAAGTATATTGAGCCAAGAACCAGATCCCTTCACAAGGTCCCTGAGTTTGTCAAATAATCAAAACTACAAATAACATTTTCCCCTTTTTTTATGATGACAAACGATACACTCATGCGCCTTACATTTTCTTCCCCCTGTCAATATACACACTCTAGCACCTTAACGCTTCCAGTCACAGCTTCCCCCTGACAATCACACCCCAAGCACCCGATTTATTCCCCCTTTTGGCATCCTAAAAAAGAAATACAGTAAACCAGCAATACAAATAACACTGTCAGGTAAAATCATAACCTTATGGAAATCAAGCACAAAAGAACACAACAGACAATATATATTATACAGAACAAAACAGGAATCAGATTCATTGCATAAACATTAGCATCCAATACATTACATTTAAACTGAGTTCAGAAAACCCTACGATTTGCCACACAAAAAAAATAACAGAGGGGTGAAGACAGGAAGGACTATGAGGAGGGAGGCTGATGGGAAAGAGACTGAATTATGAGGGTAAGTCTAGCATTGTCGTCATCATTGTCCTTGATTTTTCTTACTATGCAGCAATCTTGGTCCTCAGTTCTGCATTCTCCCTATGCAGTTCTTGAACTTCAGAGGTACCAGGTCCCTTAGTCTGTGCCTTGAGCAGCTCAGCTTTAAGTATAGAAATCTCAGCATCTTTGTTGCTCACTCTCATGGTCATTTCTTCCAGTTCATGATTTAGTTGGTCCTGCTCTGCTATTAACTGAGACACTTTACTCTTTGAATTTCCCTTTCCTTCGATGCATTCGCATTCAACCAGAGTGCTCTCAGTTAATGTTTGCTTGAAAGTTCCCACCCTTCCAACACCAAGTGGAATGTTCAGATACTTAAACACCCTTATCAAAAAGTACCCATAGCTCATTCCATGCTTGCCTTTTCGTTCGATCACTATCTTGTACATGTCTTCAAAAATAAGTGCAGGAAGATCCAGTGGTTCAAATTTGAACAAGGATTCCATGATAAACAGGTCAGTTGAGGTAGCAGAAATCCTCTTCTCTGTTCGATAAAGAATAACCTTGTTGACAAATTCAAACACCAACTGATATTCACCCTTCATGAATTTCTTGAGTAGTCCAGCACGTCGGGTGGTAGGAATTTTAGAGCATTCCTTGAAAAATTCAACAGAACAGGTCCTTCCAACAACAGACCTGATTCCCTCTCTAGGCACTTTAAGAATTTTTCCAAGTAGATCTTCATCGATATGGACACTCATATTCCCAACCCTGGTTTTGATACTACCATCCTTCTTAAACTCAATATTGTAATAAAACTCGCGTACCTCTTCCTCATGAAGAACAGGGTACTTGGTGTCAAACAGGTGCATCCATGACTGAATAAGCACAATGTCATACAAAGCATCCATCCCTGGCCTCCTAATGATATTCATGTAAAAAATTCTGCCTCCCAAGACACTTTGTACACGCAGATTGTCAACAATTGTTTGCTTGTTGATATATTCATCCTCCATATTTTCCTGTGGACCAGGTCACTATTCAGACATTTCAGGTTCCACTTCAGGAATTTTTCTCTTCCTTTTTACCTTACCCTTAGTACCACTAGTTTTCTTGCTTGCCAATGATTGAGATGTACCTTTGGTTTTCTTTCTATCACTTTCCTCTTTGATTGTTGTTTCAAGTCATCAGATGTTTCTTTATCAGGTCCCTCTTCAAACTCTGCACCAGATACTTCCACCACATCAACAAGTGGTATTTGAAATTGAGACACTTTAAAAGTTCTTTTCTTTCTATTATCAGCAGTGGAGGCAACATTCACCTTCATAGCATCAGCCATCATCTACCTGGAGTCAGACCTAGTAAAAGGTATCCTTTTGGGTTCCACCTCAACAACCTTTTCCTTTCCCTTTTCTGAGATAGAGACCTCTCTTCTTTTCAGCAACCATTGGATAGGACGATCATCGTCATCTGTGTCTGTAGAATCAGAAGAGGGATATCTACCAAAATCTGGAATTTTATCAAAGACAGGTTGAGTTTCTCTTAACTCCTCATCCATAAAATTTTCATTTACTTCAAGAAAGGCTTCTTCCCTCATCAAGGTTAAACTTTCTATAACCAAACTTTCACTAGCAGCCAAAATGTTGTACTCAGACTTTTTGTTTTCTGGAAGATCTCCCTCAAATAGATGGTCATACAACATATCCAAATTTAGGACCTGGTTGAGGGGAGAGTAATGTGTTGTTTAGATCAAGAGGGGATGATGGGTTTGGAGAACTATCTAGAACAATGTCGACTGGAGAGGTAGTGGATATTTTGGACGGAGAACCAACGGATGAAGGTGGGTAGAAGGACACAAGGTCAATTTCATTTAGAGATGCAAGCCTCTTCTTCGAAGATGATGAAGGTTCAGACATTTTGTGGAGATAGACAAAGTGATGCAGCAAGAAAGAAAGAGAGAAGAGGAGAGGGAATTTAGGGTTTTCTTAGAGAAACTTAAGAGATGAGAATGAAGAAAATGAGAGACTAGAGAGTTGTAAAGAAAGAAGAGAAACAGTGTCAGTTCTTAGACGTGTCGCTTGGATTTAAGCGATGGGACAAGGGTCAGAATGACCAATGACTGACACGTGGCCATTTCGACGGTTCTCTTTAAAGCAATTTAAAATAATGTAAAGAGTGCTAACCTTGAGAAGGACCAGGTCTTTGTCTGCAAGTGAAATCCCATTCCTAAGTGGTTCTAGCCATACTTTACTTCTGTAGTTTTCTTTCATGAATGTATACCTGCAACAGGTACAAAATTAAACTTACTCAGACAGTGACTTACTAGTAATGAGGATACATGCACTGTAAATCATAGCCATCAAGGGAATTGAGTGCTTTTGGATGATATCTGGTCAATTTGGGTTCATCATTCCAACTTCAACCTGTTACTCTCAAACTGATCTTTGCTGAGAGCTTGGTGAAGATGTATGCAATTTGATCCTCCGTTCTGCAATACTTCAAGACAATATTCCTTTTTTCAACGTTATCTCTCAAAAAATGATGTCTCACATCACTATGTTTTGTTCTCTTATGTTGAACTGGATTCTTCCCCATACTGACAGCACTAGTGTTATCACACATAAGAGGAATCCTCTATATACAAACTCTAAAATCTTCTAGCTGTTGCTTAATCCACAAAAGTTGAGCACAACAAGAAGCAGCAACCACATATTCTGCTTCGACTGTTGAAAGAGCCACTGAATTTTGTTTCTTAGTTCCCCAAGAGATGAGAGAGGATCTAAGAAAGTCTGCCATGCCCAAAGTACTCTTTCTGTCTACTTGATAGCCTACAAAGTCAGCATCAACAAAACCAACCAGATTAAAGGAATCACCATCAGGGTAGAATAGGACCAGGTCCCCAGTTTTCTTCAAGTATCTTAGTATCCGTTTGGCAGCGTTGAGATGAGAGTCCCTGGGACATGCTTGAAATCTGGCACACATTCCAACACTGAACACAATGTCAGGTCTGCTAGAAGTTAAGTACAACAAAGATCCAATAATGCCTCTATACATGGTTTGATTTACAAGCAAGTCAGCTTCATCTACTCCCAGTTTGGAGTTGGTTCCCTGATGTACCGTGGTTTCATAGTACGTTTAATGCTTTTTCCTTAAGTTTATTGTCTGTCGAAAGCCTTTTTGTGTTGATTTTTATATAAGTTTCTCTTTGTTTGCAGTAAATCTGTCCAAGGATGAACGCGGAAGTTTTTGAGCAACAAATGCAGAAGAGACCACCTACGGAGCTCATGATGGTCCGTCGAGGCTGTGACGGTCCGTAGGTGGCATTATAGTGAGGAGAAAAGTTGCTGATGGAAGATGGGGAAGTCTGACTAAGTGTGGGATTACAAAAGTCCATGACGGACCGTCATAGCCACGACGGTCCGTCCTGCTTGTTCATTGTGATGATCAGAGAAGTAGTCCCAGTACCCAAATTCCAACAAGTTCAAGTGTTTTGGAAGAGACCCTCGACGGACCGTTGTGCTTGAAATAGTCCGTCATACTTGTTCGTCGGGGGGATGAAAAAAGCAGCAGAAGATTGTGTGAAGTATGGGACAACGGAGGCCATGACGGTCCGTCGTGTCCATGACGGTCCGTCACGAGGTCCGTCGACCCAGACGCGTTTAGACAGATTTTCAGTAAATAGAATCCTTCTTTGATTATGTTTTGTTTTTATTATAAATAGTTCGAAAAACCTCATTTTTGGGGTTAGACTTTTTGATAATTTTTAGTTCTCTTGTTCAAGTATTGAAGAATTAATTTCAGTAATTGATACACTTTTTCTGGAATTGATTGTTGGTGTTTTGTGTTGATTAATCAAGTTAAATTCTGGATTTTATTCTTTCTCATAAAAGTAAGTGCATGAATTCTTCCATTAAAAATATGAATTGTGTAATTATGACCATGGGTAACTAAACTTCATAGCTAGGGTTGTGGGAACTATGGAGGAATAACAAGGTAAAATCTAACTAAAATAACAATTCTAGAATGGTGTCTTGCATGTATTGATAATTCTTTCGTGTAGAAGTCTTTTTAACGGATGGCTAACGTTAGAACTCGCCTTAATGCTACTTGCCGGACCAAGGAGGTAGATAATAGGAAAAGAATTATCAACATAGATTTAGTGTAGACTATCTAATAGGCTAGTATTGGTTGGTACGAGGTAATAACTTAGTCAAATACCGAATACAATGTTTAATATGAGGTAAAGATAAAGGTTAGTTAAGCAACACACGTAGCCGGACCAAGGTGCGGAGTGAAATTTTCTAGATGCCGGACCAAGGATTTAGAGATACATAACTTATCACTTTACATGCAAGATACTAGGAAAGAATTGTTATAGTTATAGTTATCAAGTTAGGAACCTGTGGGGAACACTTAAGCCCTAGTTACTTTTATTAATTGATTAAACTCCGAGATTTGAATCTGTTAGTTGTTTACTTTAATTTAGCTAGTCATTTTCTTTAATTCAGAAATAAAACCCCCCATTTTTGTCTTTTGTTTTCTTGGAAAATGGTTGGCTAAATAGTAGTAATAATAGAATAAAATTAAGTCTGAACTATTTTTCTCGTAGTATCGATCCAACCTCATTAGTTGGGTTCTTTACTTGATACGACCGCTTTACTTCTTATTTGAGAAGTAAGTTTGAGCGTATCATTCCCATGAGAGTGTTTATAGGTTTAGAATCCACCATGTTGAACTTCTTCAGTAGTTCCTTTGTATACTTTTCTTGACTGATTGAGGTTCCATCTGGTGTTTATTTAATTCGTATCCCCAATAAGAATGTTAGTTCTCCCATCATTCTCATCTCAAACTCGTTACCCATTAGGGTAGAAAATTCTTCACATAAATGTTTTGATGTAGCTCCAAAGATGATATCATCCACGTACACT
The DNA here is from genome assembly GCA_016801875.1 of Solanum sitiens. Classification (NCBI taxonomy): domain Eukaryota; kingdom Viridiplantae; phylum Streptophyta; class Magnoliopsida; order Solanales; family Solanaceae; genus Solanum; species Solanum sitiens. Next base: position 3,244,297 of record JABWTJ010000069.1, on the reverse strand, counting down.
TGTATAATGAGCAGTTTTTGTTCATTTTTCATTAGAAACAAGGTATTGTCAATTTTCCCCCTTTTGAACCCATTCTTCAGCAGAAATTTGGACTGCCTCTCATACCAAGCTCTAGGAGATTGTTTTAACCCAAACAGAGCCTTGGTTAATTTGAACACATAATTTGGTCGCTCAATATCTTCAAACCCAGGTGGTTGTTTAACGTATACCTCTTCCTTCAAATCTCTGTTCAAGAAGGCACTTTTGACATCCATTTGGTAGAGTTTGAACCCCATAAAAGCAGCAAAGACTATAAGAATTCTAATAGCCTCCATTCGAGCAACAGGAGAAAATGTCTCGTTATAATCTATACCTTCTTCTTGATTATAACCTTGGACAATCAAACTGGACTTGTTCTTTGTGATTACACCACTTTCACTTATTTCTGAACACCCACCGTGTCCCTATGATGGTTCTGTCAGCAGGTCTTGGGACCAGGTGCCAAACATTGCTTCTCTCAAACTGATGCAGTTCATCTAGCATTGACTTGACCCAGTCTGCATCATTCAGAGCCTCTTTCACATTCTTAAGCTCTATGATTGAGATGAAAGCTGAAAAAGCAACCAAATTTCTTGTTTTTGATCTAGTTTGCATTCCAGAATTCAATGGTGAAATAAGATTATCGAGTGGATAAGATGAGCTGTGCTTCCAAGTCGACTTTGACACTAAGGGTTGGAGTTGATCTGTCTGATTTTCTTCATCTTCAGAGTCATCATTTTCTTGAGGATGAGTTTCTTCTTGATTTACATTCTGTGTGGGATCAGGTCCTTTTTTAAACGGATCATTCTCTTTAGTCTTCTCAGCTAAATCAGGATCAGCATCACCAGTCTCCAAATTTTTAAGTGCTTTAGCTCTGCTACCTTCACTTTTCTGATCTTGGAATAGTTCATTTAAATCGTCTTCATCTTTTAATTCCAACTTTTCCAGATCACCATCTTCATTAAATACCACATGAATACTTTCTTCGATGAATTGAGTTCTTTTTTTGAATACTCTGTAGGCCTTGCTTGATGATGAGTATCCTACAAAAATCCCTTCATCACTCCGAGGATCAAATTTTCCAAGATTATCCTTTCCATTATTCAAAACAAAATACTTGCATCCAAAAGCCCTTACATAGCTCAACTTAGGTTTCTTGTTGTTGAGCAATTCATAAAGGGTTTTGTTGATTAGCGACCGTATCAAGCATCTGTTAGTCACATAGCATGTTCTGTTGACTACTTCAGCCCAAAAATCTTGAGGGAGATTGGACTCAATGAGCATGGTTCTTGAAATGTTTACCAATGTTCTGTTCTTTCTTTCTATCACCCCGTTTTGCTGAGGTGTTCTTGGAGCTGAGAAGTAGCAGCAATTGCCCAATATTCTGCCTCTGTAGAAGAACGGGAAACTGAACACTGCTTCTTTGAAGACCATAAAATAGGAGAACTACCAATATAGATAACATAACTAGTTGTCTATGTGCGATCATGGGATCCCCTTTCCAGTCAGAATACACAAGCAACCTATGATCAATTTCATTGACAATGAGCACACCGAAAGAGTAGAAAACTCGTTTAACAGCAACCCAATGAGACATAAATGGCTGATCCATAGCTTGTGACAACTTGCTGATGAATAGCAGAATTGTAGAGACATAATATATCATCTTTAGGGAAAGGAATGACGAATCTTTAAGGATTTGTAATATTTACTCTCTATATAATGTTGAGAGGCATTCAACAAAACTGACATGGTATTAGAACATTTTTTCAGTGCTTTGATTCTTAGTGTCTTTGATATGTGGTTCCTTTCAGAAGTTTTTTTTTTTGAAAGTTTTGCTTCCTCTTACTGTTAGTCTACAGTTAGTCCTAAGTATCTTGGAATTTTAGGCAAGGCCGTTTCTTGCCTATGAATTTCTAGGCCACTGCCTTAAGGCCCCAATTTATGAAGGCCTTAAATTTCTATACAAAAAAAGATTATGTTTAATTTTTACATGAAAAATAATAATTTTCAATATATATATATGTGTGTGTATATATATATATATATATATATATATATATATATATATATATATATTTCTCTTAGATAGTTAGAGTACTATTTTGTGAAAAATATGGTCAATTGCCGAAAAGTGTTGAACAAAGTAAATTACAAATATTTTTTTATCTCTTCATAACTTTTCATATTTAATCAGGATATACCAAGTTATCAACTTTTTGAATCAGATTGTATAATTGTAACTCTTATCTTTATTTAAAATTTATCAACTTATTACTTGTAGAACTATATTATTGATTCATATAATAATTGTCTAAGTTAAATCATGGTTTTCAATGTTGAATCGATAACTCTAACAAAATTTTTACTTTAGGCTAGGATTATGTTGAGCCGCCCCTGATTTTAGGCATCTTGGAGTCTTAGTCTTGGTCAATATTCTGGTTACTTTGCATCATTGCATTTCTATCTTCGTTCCTTAGCTTGTAAAGAACATGTCGTCATATCAGTTTGAGTCCTTCCATGTTCGTTTCAATGGAAAAAATTATACTACCTGGTAATTTCAATTCTAACTATTTTCACCGAAATAGAATTATGGGTACATATAGATGGAAGCGATCCTACTCCTACCGATCCTACAAAGCTCGGTCAATGGAATGTTAAAGATGCTCGGACGATTACATGGATTTTAGGTTCAATTGACCCTCTTATTGTTCTTAATCTTAGGCCATACAAGACAACAATGGCATGTGGAATTATTTACGAAAAGTTTACAACCAAAACCACAGTGCAAGGCGCTTTCAATTAGAACATGAAATTACTATATATTCTCAAGGAGGTCTCTCTATTCAAGATTATTTCTCTGGATTTCTGAACTTATGGGCTGAATTTACCGATATCATTTATGCTAAAATACCTTCTGAATCTATCTCCATCATTCACAGAGTTCATGATCAAAGCAAGAAATATTAATTTTGATGAAATTACGATCTGACTTTGAAAGTGTTCGCTCCAACTTCATGAGCCGTGATCCATCTCCCTCGTTGGATGTGTGTTTTAGGGAATTACTTTGTGAGGAGCAACGTCTTTTCACACAAAATGCTTTTCATCAAGTAAAATGTTGTCACTGTTGCATTTGAATTATGGTCATATTGATAACAATTGTGGCAAAAAGTTCTATAATTATGTTAACAACAAGGACACATTATCAAAGAGTGTCCCACACGTCCTCAAAATCGTAGGGCAAAGGCTTTCCAAGTTGGGATAAATTGTTCCACTACAGATAGCTCGTCTTAAGTAGGACAAGTTCTTGCTCCTCAAATGGTACAAAAAATGATCTTTTCAGCATTTTCAACTTTGGGACTACAAGGTAATGAGGTAATATCTAAATTTTGGCTTGTTCATTCTGGCACTTCCAATCATATGACCAACTCAACTAATATACTAAAAAATATACGTGAGTATAATGGTCCAACACAAATTCACGTTGCAAATGATAGTAATTTACCCATTATCAAGGTTGGGGATATTACTGAAACTTTCAAGAATGTTTTTGTATCACCAAAGCTCTCCACTAGTCTTATTTCAGTTGGCCAATTGGTAGATACCAATTATAATGTGAATTTCTATTGTAATGGTTTCCTTGTGCAGGATCAGGTATCGGGGACGATAATCACGAAGGGGCCTAAAGTTGGAAGATTATCTCCTATACACTTTTCTATTTTTTATGTTCTAGCTTTTGCTTCCACCACTACTAAGAATGAGGTTTGGCATAAACGTCTAGGACATCCAAATTCTATTGTGTTGTCTCATTTGTCCAGTTCTGTTTTATTGGGAAATAAAAATCAATTTTTAGGTGCTTCCTTTGATTGTTCTACTTGTAAATTAGGCAAAAGTAACTCTTCCTTTTCCTAATTTTGGTAGTTGTGCTGCAAAGTGTTTTGATATGATTCATAGAGATTTTTGGGGCATTTCACCAGTTATTTCTCATGCTCATTTCAAGTATTTTGTGGTATTTATAAATAACCATAGTCGGTTTACATGGGTGCATTTTCTTTGATCTAAATCTGAAGTGTTTTCCTTATTTAAGAAATTTTTGGCTTACGTTGAGACTCAATTTTACACATGCATTAAAATATTATGATCTGATTCTGGTGGAGAATATTTGTCTCATGAATTCAATAATTTGTTACTTGAGAAAGGAATTGTATCAAAATTCTTTTGCCCATATACGCCGCAACAAAATGGGGTTGCTGAGCGTAAAAACCGCCATATTTTGGATGTGTTACAACAATAGTCTTCAAATGAAAGGGAAAGAAATGAATATCCTTAGACAATAGCAATACTACTAAGGTAGAACAAATGACACCATACTCGAACATTGAGGACCTACCAAACACCTGGGGAAAAGTCCAAGTCTTCTTGCAAATGATCTTCTAAACTTCAACGGCCCGAACCAACATATCTGTAGAAATATAAAGAATTTGAGTTAGTACACCCACTTGCACTAAGTATGAAAATATATGCACATATAAACTTTGAAATCATGCGTAAAAGGACATTATGTTCAAACCATGCTAAGTCACTTTCAAAAGCCTTTAAGCACATTATTGGAGATCACAAAATCGCGTAGCTTGAGGCGTGCCTATGACACTGTCGTCAAGGATATTTCACCGGTTAAGGTGTATCCCCAGGATTCAACAAGCTCTTCTAGTGGTAAAACTGTTACAAAAATATTCAGTAGAAAGACAGAGAATACCCAAAAAGGAATCGAGCAAGTGTTTCTTTATTGTATTGCTGGAAGCTCTCTTTATACAAGTGAGTTACAACGACTAAGTGCAGAAAGTAGGAACCAACGTAACTTGTAGCTTAACAATTGCTAAACAGTTAGCTAAAATATCCTACTAAGTTACCTAATGCAAATCAAACTCTAGAATCAGAACTACATCTATGAAATAGAAACCTATTGCCAACAAGTTCCTATAAACTAGGATAGAAGCTAACAAAGTCACGTATTTTAACATTTCCTCCCTTAAATTGATGTTTTTGAACATTTAGATTAATTCTCAGAAGTCCGTTATACATAAGTACACACTCCAAGTAATTTCCTAAACTTCACAAATGATGCATGTTTGACGGATTTTGTGAAAATGTCAGCGACCTGATCTTCACTTCTGCAATAGACAAGATCAATTACCCCATCTTCAGTAAGATCTTTCAAAAAATGAAACCTTACATCAATATGTTTGAGTCTCTCGTGAAATACTGGATTTCTAGGCAACTTTATAGAAGAACTGTTCTCGCAATAAATTATTGTTGCTTCTTGTTGATTGAAATTCAGCTCAGTAAGAATATTTCTTAGCCAAATGGCATGCGAGGCACATGCAGTAGAAGCAACAAACTCAGCTTCAGTTGTTGACAAAGTGATGATTGGCTGTTTCTTTTATGACCTTGAGACTGCGCCTGAACTCAACATAAACACATAACCTGAAGTACTTTTCCGATCATCTAAATCTCTAGCATAATCACTATAAGAAAAGCCAATCAGTTTGGTATCTTCATCCTTCCTGTAGAACAACCCAAAGTTGACAGTACCTTTAAGTATCGAAGGATCCTTTTTGCAGCCAAAATATGCAATTCTTTTGTATTCTCCATGAATCTACTAATGAGACTTACAACATCTGTGATATCCGGCCTTGTTGCTGTCAAATACATCAGACTTCCTAGAATTTGTTTGAAAAAAGTGTCACTGATCCTCTTTCCTCCAAGATCCTTTGTAAGCTTCAAGCCAACATCTGATGGTTAAGTGACAGGGTTGCAATTTCTCATTTGAAACATGTCTAAAATTTCTCGCACATACTACTTTTGAGAAAGGGAAAATACATCTTAAAAAAACCTGAACTTGGTCCGAAAACTCACTTTAGCACTTAAACTACACGGACGTTTAAATACCCCCCTTAACATCTTTGGGATGAATTAAAAACCACCCTAGGAGATGACATTGCAAAGAGAGTGAGTTCACTCTCCTAATAGCGTGTGAAGGAGTTAAAAAAAGAAAAAATATTATAAAATCATACACATGACATATTTCTATTGGTCAATATATAATAAATATTTTAAATATTATTTCTTAATATATTAACTTATATTAAAATATATGAATAATTTTATTGGCCCATAAAAACTTCAACTTTTATTCTCTTTATTTTGTTGTCTTCCCCATTATAGATTCTTCTCCATTGAAGCATCATTTTTTCCTCCATCTTCACCTTTAACTCTATTATCTACTTCAATTTCACAATCTCTTTAGTAATCCACAAAAACCAATCCCCAACATCTTATTATTGACGTCAATTTCACATATGTAATTTTTTTTTATTTTCACCGGAGCAAAAAAAATTGTTAGTTTACTGACTTTGCGGAGGCATAATCAGTGATTTTTTACTTTATGATTTTTTCGAAGATGAAGGGAGTGATGGTAGATCCTTTATCTCTCCGGTATTGGAGGTTTACCAAATAAGACGCGAAAGGAAGAGAAACGGGCTGATTATTGTTGTTTTGTTGCTCCGTCTAAGAGCTTCAAAGCTTACTATTAATGGTATTTTAAGGACGAAAGTGATGGCGAAGTGGTGATTCGGTTGTTTGTTGGTGTTTTTGAGAATCTAGTAATGGAGTTTCGGCGGTGATTTTGAGAGTTACGATGAAAGGTGTTTGGATGGTGGACGTAGTTGGAAAATATGGAGAGGGAAAAAATGAACATTGAAGAGCTAGAAATGGTGAAGAAGAAGGAAGAAAGAAAGAAATGAGGGGGTGGGTGGGGGCTGGGTATGGGATAAAATAAAATGGGTTAACATTTTTAATTTTAATTTTAGAAAATGCACTTTGAAATAATTAATTAGTGTAAATTAATTTTAAGAAATGTTAAAGAAAAATGATGAAAATAATTCATGACGTGGTGCTGATATGACGTTGTTGTGGCACTTACATGGCTATGATGTGGCAAGTGAGAGCGGGATAATAATCTAAGGGTGGTTTTTAATTCATTTCAAAGATGTTAAGGGGGATATTTAAACGCTCGTGTTGTTTAAGTGCTAAAGTGAGTTTTCGGACTAAGTTCAGGGGAGTTTTTATATATTTTCCCTTTGAGAAATAAATATCCCTTCAACCGATTGCATTATTTCTATGCCAAGAAAGTAATGCGACATTCCAAGATCAGACATATCAAATTCAAGCATCATAGAACTTTTGAACTTTTCAAACATGAATCTATTATTTCCCGTATAAATCGGATCATCTACATATCAGCATACCATCAATTTTTCCCCTCCATATTCACATTTTGTATAAAGAGTATGTTCATATGGACATTTTTGAAAACCTTCCTTTTGAAAATAATCATCGATACAACTATACCAAGCTCTAGGTGCTTGTTTTAGTCCGTATAGAGCTTTCTTCAATCTGCAAACTTTGTGCTCTTTCTCAATGGCTGCAATTTCATCATCCATTGCCTTTCACCATTTTTCATCTTTGAAAGCACTTCAAAAATTTGTTGGATCACAATCTGAAAAGAGATCAACATGAGTAAGAGGATCTTCGAATTGATCAATTCCTTTTACCTTGTAATCTGTCATCCATGCTGGCCTTCTTCGAGCACGAGGGGCACGTTATCTATAGTTTCTCTCTGCTCAGTCATAACAGGTGAAGTTTCAGAGCATCCAAGATTGCTATCTTGTGCATTTTCAGGGACTACTACTGCTGGAACTTGTTGTTGAGGCTGAATTGCTTCTTCACCATTTTCTTCATCAAGGTATATTGGATTTTGTTCTCCCATGGCATTTTTGTTCCACGACCAAACATATTTTCATCAAAGAAGACATCTCGGCTAACCAATATTTTCTTAGTGTAAGGATTATAAAGCTTGTAAGTTTTTGATTGATCACTAACACCGAGAAAAATACATTTTTCTCCCTTGTTGTCTAGCTTCTTTCTTTTTTGATCAAGAATATGGGCATATGCAATGCACCCAAAGATTATGAATTGATCTACGGCTGGTCGTTGTCTGCTCCATGCTTCCTCCGGAGTCATGTATTTAACTGCAAATGTGGGGCATCTTTTCAGGATATGAATAGTCTAATTGACTGCTTCAGGCCAAAAGCTTCTTGAAACACCGCTGCTTGTCAAAATACTTTGCACCATGTTCATGATAGTGAGGTTTTTCCTCTCACATACTCCATTTTGCTGAGGCGAGTAGGCTGCTGTAAGTTGCCTTTTGATTCCATAAAGCTCACCAAAACTTGCAAATTCATGTGAGTTATATTCTCTGCCGCGATATGAATGCAGGACTTTTATTGGGCTACAGATCTCTTTTTCAAGAAGCACTTTGAACCTTTAAAAACTTCGAAAGCTTCAGATTTCACCTGCAAAAAGTATACCCAACTTTTCCGAGTAAAATCATCAATGAAAGTGATTATATAGCTTTTACCTCCATTAGAAAATCGTGTTATTGGTCGGCAAATATCGGAATGGACTTCGAGTGCTTTCTTTGCTCTCCATGAACCTTTTTTTTTTTTAAAAGAGTTGCGAGACTACTTGCTAAAAACAAACTCTTCACAAATTTCAGATGGAGCTAAAATTTGAGGAAGACCAATCACCATATTCTATTGTTGCAACGTCTTCAATCCAGCGAAATTAAGATGGCCAAAAAGAAAATGCCACAACCAAGCATCATCTCCTTGTTTTGTTAAGAAGCATGATTGTTGTATATTATTGAGATAGAGAGGAAACATTCTGTTAGCAGTCATTTTAACTTGAGCAATTAAGCCTAAATTGTCATCTTGAATCCGACAAAATCCATTTTCAATGACAATCTCATATCCTTTCTCTTGCAACTGACCAAGACTCAAAAGATTTAACGTTAACTCTGGAACATAAAGGACATTAGAGATTATTTGAGGAATCTCTTTTACTTTGAATGGTTACCTGTCCTTTTTCCGAGACTGCGACTTTTGAATCATTTCCAAACTTCACGGAATCTCGATATGACTCATCTAATATGGAGAAAGCTGACTTGTTTCTTCACATATGATTGCTGCAAAATGTTTCTAAGTACCAGAGATATTTTTCTGTCGCTTGTTGTTTCTCTTGATAGGCAATTAAGTGAGATATCTCTTCTTCCTTTTCTACAAAGTTAGACTGCCATCCACCATCTCTATTCAAGTTAGTTTTGCATTCTGATTTATAATGGCCATACCTGTGACATTTGTAGCATTCAACCTTTGACTTGTCAACTGGGTTTGGCCTATAATTACTTGAATTATCGTGGTTGTCAAAGCTTCTTCCCCTTCCTTGAGAATTTGAAGAATTTTCTTCAAATTTCTGGTGCGAGTGCCTCCCACCACCAGAATTTTTTCATCTCCCTCTTCCTCTTTCGCGACCACCACCTTTTGAAGAGTTATAGTTGGATGGGACTTGAAGATCTTGTTCCTCGCTGCTTTGTCGATTCATATTTTGCTCATGAATCAATAGTGAACTCTGCAATTCATCAATTGAAAATTGAGTAGTATCTTTTGATTCCTTAATTGAACAAACAACATAGCTGAATTTTGATGTGTAGAGAAGAATCTTTTCAATAATGGTGACATATTCCATCTTTTCACCATGAATCTGCATCTTATTTGCTATTGCCATAGTCCTTGAGAAGTAATCTGAAATTGATTCTCCCATCTTCATTTTTAATGTCTCAAAATTAGCTCGAAGTGTTTGCAATAATGCCCTTTTTGCCTTCGCCGTTCTCTCATAATTCTTCTTCATGTAATCACATATTTGTTTAGAAGTATCTTTGCAAAGAATAGTATCCAATATTGAGCGATCAATAGCTTGGAAAAGATAATTCTTTGTCTTATGATCTTTCAACCTTAAACTGTCCAACTCCGCTTTTTGTACGTTCGACACGGCAGTACCAGCCGCTGGCTCTTGCATGCCAATACTGACAACTGGCCAGAATTCCTTGGATCTAAGGAAATTTTCCATAAGCATGCTCCAATGGTCGTAATGACCATCGAAGCGTGGAATAGCAGGATGAACAAAATTTTAGAGGCCATAGTTTTTGCTACTACAATAGTACTGCAAAAATAAAACTCTAAATATGCAGTACCACCACTTACACTCGATATCAGAAACTCTCTTTCTGGCTCTGATACCAAATGTTACAAAAATATTCAGTAGAAAGACAGAGAATACCCAAAAAGGAATTGAGCAAGTGTTTCGTTATTGTACTGCTGCAAGCTCTCTTTACACAAGTGAGTTACAACGATTAAGTGCAGAAAAGTGGGAACCAGCGTAAATGAGAGCTTAACAATTGCTAAACAGTTAAAGCTAAAATATCCTACTAAGTTACCTACTGCAAATCAAACTCTAGAATCAGAACTACACCTATGAAATAGAAACCTACTGCCAACAAGTTCCTATAAACTAGGATAAAAGCTAACAAAGTCACATATTTTAACATTAATTAGGAGCCATAATCTAACAAAGAATAGATTTTACTTAAGAAAATCCAACAAATTAATAAGGAATAAAAACTATTTTAATGTAATACTAAAGTACTATCTATAAGTATATATGTATATGGTAAATTTCGTACCATTAACCGTGCACTTTAGGACAAAATCATTGCCGTAAAGGCTATACACATTACCAAAAATTTTATGAAATTATGTAACTCCCTATTGTAATAGATTAATGCCATAAAGGCAATCAATCACAACCATAAGAAAATCAACCGTTGGCAACATACTTAATGCCTTAATATAATTCTAATAAATATAATATTAATATGTTAAGGTAATTAAGATAAAAATATGTAATAAACAATTTCAAATATATTTCTTATACTTTTTAAGATAATAAAGATATTTTATCAACAATCCCCCATATATCTTAAAAAGAATATAAAGATATAATACAATAATTAAAATTATATAAAGATTATTTATCGCTGGATTTTCAAAAATAAGAATAATGCGTCGAATCCGGTGTCTTGTAGACTATGAACAAGACCTAGATAAAATAAGATAAAACTTATAGAACAAATGGTGAAGTTTAAAACTTCTATGAACCAAAAAATTTATTGTAAGCTTAGAGTCTTATTCTATCACATTATACTTACACAATCTTTATCGTTATCGCGGTTTTGCGCTAAGAGGTCATGCACGTGTCCTAGTATTCATGAATGCTTTATAAATCCGTCACAATTTCATAGAAGCGGCACCACTCCACAGTCATATATGTCTACCCATCAAGTGTATTCTGCAGAGCAATACACCACCTATAAATGATATGGTTATGGATTAAGAGTTCACAACTCAACCTCACTTTCCTTGTAGATTTGCACTCTATGCACACCATAATAGATTACAGATGGGACAAAAATTTATAGTGCACAAGATCAAACATTGACTTGTTATTACTCATATGAACCTAATTCATGGGATGTCCAATCACATAGGTTGGGTTACCATCATGTTTGATTTACAACTTGATAATAGTCCCATTCTCGTTGAAGCTTCATTTCTTAATTTTCCTACCAAATTTCAAGTCAGAGAACTGGCCAAATCACTTATGACTTCACAAGATTCATGGATTTATTTCGATATCTTAACAATGTTCTATTATTATTCATCTCAAACTTATGCAATCAGTATATGAAGATTACTTAACCACTTAACATCATTATCAGCCAACTCCATTATATTTAGCTGATCTTAAATCATCAACACAATAGATGAACACATATTTAATTTTGAATAACAAGACCACATAAAGTACATTACCCCCATATTTCAAAAAGTTCAACTTAGAAAATAATATTTCTAAATAAAAATTTAACCAATTTTTAAAATAAGCATGTCATCATAATGAACTAAAAATATAACTTAAATTAAACATTATATATCATCATTCATTTAGTGATTACCAGAAACAAAATTAGAATACAGAATCAAATTGCATTATTAAAAGAACAATATATTTCATTTTATTTTTTACAATCCTTACCATTTTGAAAACTAATCATTAACATATGAGAAAATTCTATCATCAAAACATCAAAATAGAAAAAATTATTTATTCAACTTGTTCCAATTTAGCATGTCAAAAGTAAATAATTAAGTACTAGCTTCTTTTTTCATGACTTGAGAAACATTGAGAACAAATAAGCCATGATTACAATACTCTTTATGTCACGACTGGAATCTAGACCCCAGCCGAGACCGGCGTCGTTGACCTCTCAGAGGTTGCAGACAAGCCTACTTACGTCATTCTTACTTCATCTAGGTTAATTTTAGCGAAAAATTTGAAACTTTTTGTTTCTTATCATGCATAAAGGTCATCCTACTTACACTCATAATGTTCACAATCAACCATCTAACATTAAGATTATCAACTGAAAGAAATAGTTCAATACTGCATTAAATGTATAATTGACAAAATGGCACCAATACAATGTCTGAAATAAAAACGGAAAGAAACACTAGTGGAAAATACTCCACTAGCTAAACCCTATATCTAAGCTAGATAGTAATGGTAGACATCCTCGAAAGCATAAGGGCCTATCAAGTCCGGATGAAAGCTCCACGTCCGGAGAGCTGCAACGTCAACCTGTAAGCTCTAGCATCCACCTGTGCCTGCACCTAAAAATATAGAGTTGTATGGGATTAGTACACACTTGTACTAAGTATGGGTATATGCAAGCACACACAAAGGACATGCATGAGTAAGAATAGCTCTTTTCTAACAACATGATTATGGAAAGTCAAGTCAGTGGACTTGCCAAATTGGGATTAGGAAAGTTAGTGACCTTTCTAAATTTGGATTAGGAAAGTCAGTGAGCTTTCCAAATTTGGATTAGGAAAGTCAGTGATCTTTACAAATTTGGATTAGGAAAGTCATGCCATGAGAGTAGCATGCATCATCATACTTATCATATTGCACACAGCACATAACATCTTACACATAACACATATCATATTGCATATAGCACATAACATCTTTCATATCATTCATTCATATGCCATGAGCCTTGGAATCATGGACTTAACATTAAGACTTCCCTAAATGAGGGCTCAACATATGGGACCACAACTAGGGAGTCTTCTTTAGCAAACACAGAGTCTGCTTCATTCATTCATACGTACTTCATTTCATTCATTCATAAGCTACTGTAAACACCAGCTATACCTAGGATGTAGTTTAAGACTCTCATCGGGTTTGCTGTGCAATGATAAAGAATAACCTAGTGTCATTACTTAAGTCTAGCCCACCTCTTGATTATCCTATCCTAACACCTTTGGTATCATTCATTTCATTATGTGCATCATTTGAGGCTGGACTCAGTCATTCATTGCGAACTTTAACTTTAACCGACATAGATAATGTGAGCATCATGTAATCCAGTGTCTCCACCACACCGAAAAGAGGTGGAACCATCGGCCAAAGTAACCCAAAACATGCTAGCGTACATGGGAATTGAACCCCGCCAGAGGCAGTATAGGTTCGAAGACTAGGAGATATAAGGAGACCCATACCCGCCATGCCAGACAGTATCATCTCATGAGAGTTACGTGAACCTCCGCCCTTCCCGAAAGAAGGCATCACCGCTCATAGCTAGTCTATCGATGCTCAGTATAAAGTTCCATTTCATTCAACTCATACGTCATGGAAGATGGCTTCTAGTATGAGGACATCATAGCTCATTAGATGATTTCTCATCTCATCATAAGTATTAAGTATACGTTATTCTCAATACTTTCATTAGATTGTTCATAGAGACTGGTCTCTTCATTAACTTTACACTCTCATAGGTGAGTACGTTTTGGTAACATTTACTTAGGCTCATTTGAGATTGCTCTCATCTTTCACATTAGCCTCTTATCATGTTGTCACCACATTCATTAACATTAGGACATTTGCTCTTCATAATAACTCACCACTTTTTACGTGAATGTTCATTTCATCATATGCCAATGCACTTAGCCATTTGTGTGTTCACACTCTTACTTAATCCTTCTAGAGTTTCATCATTTTATTACATAATATTCATTTCATCGTATGCCAATACACTTGGCCATTTAGTGTGTTTTACACTCGTACTTAACCCTTCTAGGATTACATCATTTCATTACATACATCTTAGGTTCACTTATTTTTAAACGTATGTTAGACTTATGGGTCTATACATACAAGCCATGAGGCTTCCTTCATAGTTCGTTTAAGTGATTCATATCTTCCTAAGATTATGTGGTACAAGACTTATGCATCTTGTAAGTATGCCAAGATTTCGATTTCGATCTATGTAGGCAACATTGTTTTTGAACATTTATTCACGTATGACTTATGTATCAATACGGAATTTGGGCAAGGGAAACCGGTTCCGAATCCCTTGGACAACACTTACATTTTTCATTTAGTTTATATTGGTCCACACGGCTTGGGGACCCAAGATCGAGCCCCAACACCTTCATTTTTATTTTTCCCTTAGTTTTTCTCTTCATTTTTCGCTCAATGGGATTGAGAGGATGTGGGATCGAACCCGCACAATCTCATTTTCTTTTAATTTCTTTTATTTAAACTCTCTCTCCTTTGGCCGAGGGGTTGTGGGTTCGAACCCCCACAACACCTTTTATTTTTTTATCTATTTTTTCCTTGACTATTTCGCAGGGACCATGAGGTTGTGGGATCAAACCCCCACAGCCGCACTTTATTTTTCTTGTAATTCTCCTCTACTGCCTAGAGGTCGTGGGTTCAATTCCCACGCCTCACATTCTTTTAATTTCATTTTTAATTCTCCTTAAATCTGCCTAAGAGGTCGTGGGTTCGATTCCCACGCCTCACATTCTTTTATTTTAATTTTTAATTCTCCTTAAATCTGAATAAAAGGTCGCGGGTTCGATTCCCACGCCTCACATTCTTTTATTTTCATTTTTAATTCTCCTTAAATCTGCCTAAGAGGTCGTGGGTTCGATTCTCACACCTCACATTTATTTTATTTTCATTTTTCCTTTCTCCTTTACCGCCTAGAGGTCGTGGGTTCGATTCCCACGCCTCACATTTCTTTTCTTTTCATTTTTCCTTTCTCCTTTACTGCCTAGAGGTCGTGGGTTCGATTCCCACACCTCACATTTCTTTTTTTTACATTTTTCCTTAAGCTGTCTGAGAGGTTGTGGGTTCGAATCCCACTCCTCTCATTTCTTATTTTTCATAGCTTATTTTCTAGCCAAGACCATGGTTCGAATCCCCTTCACCACATTCCTTTTTACTTCTTTATTTTCATGGTTTTTAACATGATGAGGTCACGGGTTCAATCCTCCATGACCTCACTTGTTTTAATTCATTTTTCACAACATTTTGAAACCCCTTAACTTGACCGAAATTCCTCACTTAAATCTAGAAATTTTCTTTTAATTTTTCAGCATACTTTCATCAACATTTACACGTAAATTCATAGGGTAATTCGTAGATCATTTAATACGTTCTTAGGTGCATTTTTCATGGATTCGTTTAGCCAAGAAATTATCATTCAAATCAGCCACATTTCATATTATATGAACATCACGATTTACATAGGTTTATGCACGTAAAATAACAACCATAACATTAAAATTTTTGGAGCATCAAACAGAGAACATTAGTCACGGTTACATCCTTGCACACACATGCACATAGTTTCGAAAACACATAGGTTGTCATTCATACGATTTCAAACACACGAATATGAACATATTCATCACAAAAACATAACACACGCCTAATATCTACCAGCAAACATACCCAACCTAAGAATCATTGGGAGCTAGTGACAGGGACATGCAACGGGGAAACAATCCTAGTTTTCGGATTAGAATCAACTGAATCCTAGGGGTGTCTTGGGAAAGGTACCAAGAGTAAGAAAACCTATATCTTTTATGAAGTTCAAACCTCGACTTTCTGCCCAAAATCTTCTCCAAAGATCACGTCTAAATCCCCTCAAAGTCAACACCAACTCGACGGACAAACTTCTCTTTGCCTACGTGATTGATTTCGTTTGTTTTCTTATATTTTCGTTGTGAGTTCTTCAAGTGTGAAGAACTTTGGTTTACCTACTATTTTTGAAGTTATTTGGCAGAGAGAATCGTGAGTGAGAGTGATAGAGACGTGAGAGAGAGATGAGCGTGAGAGGAGAGAGTTAGCTTAGGCTTAGGAGTCTAGTTTAGGACTTAGTCAAATAAGGTTTTTATTAAATATTACAAATATGAT
The DNA here is from genome assembly GCA_016801875.1 of Solanum sitiens. Lineage (NCBI taxonomy): Eukaryota > Viridiplantae > Streptophyta > Magnoliopsida > Solanales > Solanaceae > Solanum > Solanum sitiens. Next base: position 3,227,992 of record JABWTJ010000069.1, on the reverse strand, counting down.
TTACCTTTTAATATAATCAGCTAATAAATAATAAATATTAGTTAATTACATTAATTTATCAACTTAAATAAAAACAACTTTAATTCATTGCTTCCACCTAGGCTCGAACCCGGGTGGAGCAAGACTTCACTTCAAGAGCCAATTTTCGGCCCTCTCTCCCAAAATTGCCCCTCCACCTTATTAATTAAATAATTAATTATATATTTAGGATAATTACGATACTACCCTTAGCCTGAAAAAAGACCATTTTACCCCTAGACCCTCTAAAACTATGATTTTCCCTTTTTAAGTCTGGTAAAGACTCATTCGAGTAAATCTTCGTATTCGAGAGCCCTACATGGTTGGACCCAACCTTTCCAAGCTCAAATAACTCCCCAAGCTAGTTGGCTTGGCTGTAGCAAGGGTTCAGATGTCTATTTCTACGTGCATCAATCCGTGTGAACCCGTTCTAATCGTAGGCATTCTAGACCCATTAAGCATTACTTAGCATATTCATTTTTAGGGTTGTTACATTATCCCCCCCCAGGACCATTCGTCCCCGAATGACACTAGTCTTTACTAACAATAAGTAAGTCATCTATAGAATGTATGCATACATAGGTAATTCAATACTCCCCATTGGTGAATATCTGATTCACATATTAACATGATGGTGCACATCCTTGAAACCTACTAGTAGCTTCACATTAATAGACTAAAGAACTCTTTCCTAAACTATTCTCATCAAAGCATACAACATAAGTAAACATATAAGTCATACAAATCAGCAACCAACATGATGACTCAAACATATTAACCTCATACTAGTGCATAAACACCATACACAGTCAAATACATGAAAGACTAATTAAGGCTACGCACCCGAGACTTCACCAGAAGTGCCTTCCCCTGCACCCCTACACTTGAGTGCGAAGAATCGTTGCCTCGTTGGAGCCTCTTCACTTGGACCATTAGGCTGAACTCTCTCCTTCCCTTGTTCTTGACTTCTCCTATTCGGACAATTCTTCACCATGTGACCCGGTTTGCCACAACTGTAACAAGCGTTAGTGCCCATCATACACTCTCTTCCATGCAGTTTGCCACACTTCCTGCAAGGTGGTCTCTCCTGAGGTATATCTACTTCATTGTTTCTCTTAACTCTGGACTCGGAATTTCTATCATAGCGACCCTTGGATGAACTTGACTCCCCTTGTTGGGAGAGTCCCTTCTTAAGCCTGGGCTTATCCCTGATTCCAGTACTACTCTTCCTTGAAAAATTCTCCTCAACTTGCCTTGACCTGTTCCCTGCCCTAGTGTGCTTCCTCTTCCTGCTTTCCTTCACTTGCTGGACGTGGACCATAAGCTTGGAGCTGCCCTACACTCCTCCTCGAGATTCTCAGCAATCTTAGATCCAGTGTAAACGGGAGGATTCATCCTCATGAAGTCCCTTAACCTGCTAGCCATGGTGCTGGCATGTGGGTCCTTCCTAGGAACACCTTGTTGCTCCGCCTTCATTTCTCCTCGTATTTATCTTTATGAATCTCAAGAGTTGATGTTTGATATGCTCTTAACACCAAGAAACAAACATTAGAGAAGGCACGATAAGATCAGAAGAAGGGAATTTTCCTACGCATCATGCAGTCTCTAATTCAGGATAGTGGTGCACTTCACTACCATGACTTAGAAACTACTCAATGTGGTTGATGTGAACTTATTATCCTCGGAATTTAACATAGTGCTATGATACCAACTTTGTCACGACCGGAATCTAAACACCAGCCGAGACCGGCGTCGTTGACCTCTCAGAGGTCGTAGACAAGCCTACTTACGTCATTCTTACTTCATCTAGGTTAACTTTAGCGGAAAATTTGAAACTTTTTGTTTTTTATCATGCATAAAGGTCATCCTACTTACATTCATAATGTTCACAATCAACCATCTAACACTAAGATTATCAACTGAAAGAAATAGTTCAATACTGCATTAAATGTATAATTGCCAAAATGGCACCAATACAATGTCTGAAATAAAAACGGAAAGAAACACTAGTGCAACATACTCCACTAGCTAAAGCCTACATCTAAGCTAGATAGTAACGGTAGACATCCTTGAAAGCATGAGGGCCTATCAAGTCCGGATGAAAGCTCCACGTCCGGATAGCTGCAACGTCAACCTGTAAGCTCTAGCATCCACCTGTGCCTGCACCTAAAAATATAGAGTTGTATGGGATTAGTACACACTTGTACTAAGTATGGGTATATACAAGCACACACCAAGGACATGCATGAGTAAGAATAGCTCTTTCCTAACCACATGATTATGGAAAGTCAAGTCAGTGGACTTGCCAAAATGGGATTAGGAAAGTTAGTGAGCTTTCAAAATTTGGATTAGGAAAGTGAGTGAGCTTTCCAAATTTGTATTTGGAAAGTCAGTGAGCTTTACAAATTTCGATTAGGAAAGTCATGCCATGAGAGTAACATGCATCATCATACTTATCATATTGCGCACAACACATAACATCTTACACATAGAACATATCATATTGCATATAGCTCATAACATCTTTCATATCATTCATTCATATGCCATGAGACCTTGGAATCATGGACTTAATATTAAGACTTCCCAAAATGAGGGCTCAACATATGGGACCTCAGCTAGGGAGTCTTCTTTAGCAAACACAGAGTCTGCTTCATTCATTCATACGTACTTCATTTCATTCATTCATAAGCTAGTGTAAACACCAGCTATACCTAGGATGTAGTTTAAGACTCTCATCGGGTTTGCTGTGCAATGATCAAGAATAACCTAGTGTCAGTACTTGAGTCTAGCTCACCTCTTGATTATCCTATCCTAACACCTTTGGTATCGTTTATTTCATTATGTGCATCATTTGAGGCTGGCCTCATTCATTCATTGTGAACTTTAACTTTAACCGACATAGATCATGTGAGCATCATGAAATCCAGTGTCTCTCCCACACCGAAAAGAGGTGGAATCACCGACCAAAGTGACCCAAAACATGCTAGCGTAAATGGGAATTGAACCCCGCCAGATCCCTATATTGGCAGTATAGGTTCGAAGACTAGGAGATATAAAGAGACCCATACCCGGAATGCCAGACAGTATCATCTCATGAGAGTTACGTGAACCTCCACCCTTCCTGAAAGAAGGCATCACCGCTCATAGCTAGTCTATCGGTGCTCAGTATAAAGTTCCATTTCATTCAACTCATACGTCATGGAAGCTGGCTTCTAGTATGAGGACATCATAGCTCATTAGATGATTTCTCATCTCATCATTAGTATTAAGCATACATTATTCTCAATACTTTCATTAGAGTGTTCATAGAGACTGGTCTTTTCATTAACTTTACACTCTCATAGGTGAGTACGTTTTGGTAACATTTACTTAGGCTCATTTGAGATTGCTCTCATCTTTCACATTAGCCTCTTATCATGTTGTCACCACATTCATTAACATTAGGATATTTTCTCTTCATAATAACTCACCACTTTTTACGTGAATGTTCATTTCATCATATGCCAATGCACTTAGCCATTTGTGTGTTCACACTCTTACTTAATCCTTCTAGGGTTTCATCATTTCATTACATAATATTCATTTCATCGTATGCCAATACACTTGGCCATTTAGTGTGTTTTACACTCGTACTTAACCCTTCTAGGATTACATCATTTCATTACATACATCTTAGGTTCACTTATTTTTAAACTTAACTTATGGGTCTATACATACAAGCCATGAGGCTTCCTTCATAGTTCGTTTAAGTGATTCATATCTTCCTAAGATTATGTGGTACAAGAATTATGCATCTTTTAAGTATGCCAAGATTTCGATTTCGATCTATGTAGGCAACATTATTATTGAACATTTATTCACGTATGACTTATGTATCAATACGGAATTTGGGCAAGGGAAACCAATTTCGAATCCCTTGGACAACACTTAAATTTTTCATTTAGTTTATATTGGTCCACACGGCTTGGGGACCCAAGATCGAGCCCCAACACCTTCATTTTTATTTTTCTCTTAGTTTTTCTCTTCATTTTTCGCTCAATGGGATTGAGAGAATGTGGGATCGAACCCCCACAACCTCATTTTCTTTTAAATTATTATCTTTAAACTCTCTCTCCTTTGGCCGAGGGGTTGTGGGTTCGAACCCCCACAACCCCTTTTATTTTTTTATCTATTTTTTCCTTGACTATTTCGCATGGACCATGAGGTTGTGGGATCAAACCCTCACAGCCGCACTTTTTTTTTCTTGTAATTCTCCTCTACTGCCTAGAGGTCGTGGGTTCAATTCCCACGCCTCACATTCTTTTATTTTCATTTTTAATTCTCCTTAAATCTGCCTAAGAGGTCGTGGGTTCGATTCCCACGCCTCACATTCTTTTATTTTAATTTTTAATTCTCCTTAAATCTGACTAAGAGGTCGCGGGTTCGATTCCCACGCCTCACATTCTTTTATTTTCATTTTTAATTCTCCTTAAATCTGCCTAAGAGGTCGTGGGTTCGATTCTCACACCTCATATTTATTTTATTTTCATTTTTCCTTTCTCCTTTACTGCGTAGAGGTCGTGGGTTCGATTCCCACGCCTCACATTTCTTTTCTTTTCATTTTTCCTTTCTCCTTTACTGCCTAGAGGTCGTGGGTTCGATTCCCACACCTCACATTTCTTTTCTTTACATTTTTCCTTAAGCTGTCTGAGAGGTTGTGGGTTCGAATCCCACTCCTCTCATTTCTTATTTTTCATAGCTTATTTTCCAGCCAAGACGATGGTTCGAATCCCCTTCACCACATTCCTTTTTACTTCTTTATTTTCATGGTTTTTAACATGATGAGGTCACGGGTTCAATCCTCCATGACCTCACTTGTTTTAATTCATTTTTCACAACATTTTGAAACCCCTTAACTTGACCGAAATTCCTCACTTAAATCTAGAAATTTTCTTTTAATTTTTCAGCATACTTTCATCAACATTTACACGTAAATTCATAGGGTAATTCGTAGATCATTTAATACGTTCTTAGGTGCATTTTTCATGGATTCGTTTAGCCAAGAAATTATCATTCAAATCAGCCACATTTAATATTATATGAACATCACGATTTACATGGGTTTATGCACGTAAAATAACAACCATAACATTAAAATTTTTGGAGCATCAAACAGAGAACATTAGTCACGGTTACATCCTTGCACACACATGCACATAGTTTCGAAAACACATAGGTTGTCATTCATACGATTTCAAACACACAAATATGAACATATTCATCACAAAAATATAACACATGCCTAATATCTACCAGCAAACATACCCAACCTAAGAATCATTGGGAGCTAGTAACAGGGACATGCAACGGGGAAACAATCCTAGTTTTCGGATTAGAATCGACTGAATCCTAGGGGTCTCTTGGGAAAGGGACCAATAGTAAGAAAACCCATATATTTAATGAAGTTCAAACCTCGACTTTCTGCCCAAAATCTTCTCCAAAGATCACGTCTAAATCCCCTCAAAGTCAACACCAACTCGACGGACAAACTTCTCTTTGCCTACATGATTGATTTCGTTTGTTTTCTTATATTTTCGTTGTCAGTTCTTCAAGTGTGAAGAACTTTGGTTTACCTACTATTTTTGAAGTTATTTGGTAGAGAGAATCATGAGTGAGAGTGATAGAGATGTGAGAGAGAGATGAGAGTGAGAGGAGAGAGTTAGCTTAGGCTTACGAGTCTAGTTTATCACTTAGTCAAATAAGGTTTTTATTAAATATTAAAAATCTGATTTCCCTTTTAATTTAATCATCTAATAAATAATAAATATTAATTAATTACATTAATTTATCAACTTAAATAAAAACAACTTTAATTCATTGCTTCCACCTAGGCTCGAACCCGAGTGGAGCAAGACTTCACTTCAAGAGCCAATTTTCGGCCCTCTCTCCCCAAATTGCCCCTCTACCTTATTAATTAAATAATTAATTATATATTTAGGGTAATTACGATACTACCCTTAGCCTGAAAAAAGACCATTTTACCCCTAGACCCTCCAAAACTATGATTTTCCTTTTTTAAGTCCGATAAAGACTCGTTCGAGTAAATCTTCGTATTCGAGAGCCCTACATGGTTGGACCCAACCTTTCCAAGCTCAAATAACTCCCCAAGTTAGTTGGCTTGGCTTTAGCAAGGGTTCAGAGGCCTGGTTCTACGCGCATCAATCCGTGTGAACCCGTTCTAATCATAGGCATTCTAGACCCATTAAGCATTACTTAGCATATTCATTTTTAGGGTTGTTACACTTTACTCACAAACTCATTTTTCTTGGTTATCACTACCTTACAAGATTTAAATGCAACTTTCACCCACCTTTCCTAATAATCCCACAGACACCAAATTGGTTCGAATACTAGGAACATGCAACAGTTTTTTCAATGCCAACGTTTTTCCTGATGTGAGTATGAGAATAAATTTTCCTTTTTCAAGGACTTGAGTGGTTGAAGAATCACCAAGATACACAACTTCTTCTCCTTCATTGACTTGGGTGTAAGACACAAAATCTATTTTATTGGCACAAATATACCTAGAAGCACCTGAATCTATCACCCTGTCACTCACAGTGGCCACAAGATTAGCTTTGGAAATGCCTGCCACTATGATATCATATGCTTTGGCTAGATTTACTCTTGGCTTAGAAGGATTGTCATTTTTCCCAACTCCGTTTCTACATTGAACTGCATGGTGGCCTGGTTTGCCACACATAAAACAATTACCTTTTTTCTTGAAATTTTGTTTGTTGACCCTAAGTTTATAATCAAGTTCTTTTTCATACATGTTATCTTTGTTGTGATTTTCTTCCTCAAGATTGACTTTTGTAGAAATTTCTTTGGCTTTGGCAAAATATGATTGCTTTCTGTTAGTATCCTCAATGATGACGTGTTTCACCAAATCTTCAAGAGATAATAGATTTTGTTTGTGCTTCAGATTTTGTTTGTAGTCATTCCAAGATTCTGGTAGTTTTTCAATCAATATACTAGCCACGAATTGCTCCAGTAAAATGACTTTCTCCGACTTAAGATCTTCAACTAGTTTGTGAAACTTGTTGATTTGTACCTTTACATCTTTCTCATTAGTCATCTCCCATTTGTAAAAAATACCAATAACAAACTTTTGTTTGGTAGCATCTTCAGCAGTATATTTAGCAAGTAGCGATTCCAAAATCTCCTTTGCTTCTTTATTAGTACAATACACATCGAATAATTCATTAGAAAGAGTACTTAATATTGTGTTCTTACATACCTTATTTGCATAAATCCATTGATTTAGTTGCTCAGAAGCATATTCCTCCAGCTTTGATTTTGTTAGCACTGACGTCACTCAATACATGTCAAGAGCAGAGAAAATTCGTCCACGCCATCTCTTAAAATTTTGACCACCAAAAAGTTCCACTTTTGAAACATCAAGGAAGTATTTGGTAAAGTTGTGCGAAGGCACAATAGGAAAAACACCATGAGATATTTGAGCATCAATGGTGGTATTATTCGTAACAATAGCAGGTAAATCATTTCTGTGAACCTTTTTAACCGAGGTATCCTTAATATTGTTGTAAAATTATTGGAAATCACGGAAATCACGTAGCTTGAGGCGTGCCTATGACACTGTCCTTAAGGATTTCACCAGTTAAGGTGTATACCCTAGGATTCAACAAGCTCTTCTAGTACTAAAACTAGAAGCCAGAATCTAACAAAGAATATATTTTACTTAAGAAAACCCAACAAATTAATAAGGAAGAAAAACTATTTTAATGTAATCTTTCTTACTCTCTTTTTTATACACCAAAGTACTATATATGTATATGGTAAATTTCATACCATTAACCGTGCACTTTAAGACCAAATCATTTCCATAAAGGTATACACATTACCAAAATTCTATCGAGTTCTGTAACTCCCCATTTAAATTGCAATAGATTAATGTCATAAAGGCAATCAATCACAACCATAAGAAAATCAACTGTTGACAACATACTTAAATGTCTTAATATAATGCTAATAGGTAAAGGTAATTAACATACTTAAATTTCTTAATATAATGCTAATAGGTAAAGGTAATTAAGATAAAAATATGTAATAAATAATTTCAAATACATTTCTTATACTTTTCAAGATAATAAAGATATTTTATCAACAGATGTCACTCGTACTTTATTGATTGAGTCCTCTGTTCCATCTAAATATTGGGCTGAAGCTTTGTCTACTGCCGTCTATTTGATTAATAGACTTTAATCTAAAGTGTTAAACCTTGAGTCTCCATATTATCATCTTTTTCACAAGCATCCTATCTATCATAGGTTTTATACATTTTTTTTTGCACCTGCCTCCTTCTCAACATAATAAACTCTATGTTCAGTCTACTAAATGTGCTTTTATGGGCTATAGTACTTCGCAGAAAGGATTTATTTGCTAAGATCCAAATTCAAACAAATTTTGTGTTTCTACAAATGTTATTTTCTTTGAGAAACAATTTTTTTCCTACTCATATTGAGTCATCTTCTCTTTCTCCTCTTCTTACTACTTTTGAGGATTTGTCATTATCTTCTTAGCGGTTCAAACCAGGATTTGTGTATGAACGGCGTCAGTCAAATTTACCCTATTTTGAAATAGATTTGCCACCTGAGACTGCTCCACAACCAGAATATGAGATTTATTCAAGGTATGATCCTTTTGAGCCTCCTTAGCGATCTACTAGAGTGTCTCAAACTACTAAACGATATGGTTTTTCTTCTACTTTATCCACCATCTCCATTCCAACAGGTTACTCATAAGCCTCTAAGCCTGAATTGTAAAATCTCGTAACTAAAAGAAACTAGAAGGAAGTTTAGAAATTGGAAATAGTTATTTTTGGAAATAAATTGAAAATCTGAAAAATTGGTAAGTTAAAGTAAGTTTTGGTAAAACTCAAACGGCCATAAATTCTAGCTCAAGATGAGTTAGGTTTACTTCTAGATATGGTTGGAAATCCCTTGGAACAATCTTTTCAAAGCCGCCAAGTTTGCGTGATTTTGAGTTTGGATGAGCAAGTTATGCCCTTTGAAAGTTGGGCTGTTGGATAAAGAAAATTTCCAATCCGAATATTTAATGGGTAATTTGGTCTTTACTACCCAATTAAATAAATTCATTTTTAGTAACTTAATTGGGGTCAAAACTGGGTTAGTTCAGTTTACGAGTTTGAGAAATAGAGTTAGGGCTTTAGGAGAAAGAACACAAGAAAGAGGAGATGAGAAACACAAGAATTTCCAAGAACAATTGGTTTTAATTGCGGATTTCTACAAGATTTTGATTATATAAGGTATGTGAGTCTCTCATAGTGTTGGGTTCATTTACCCACGCGCCATACATGTTTAGTTCAGCGCAATTCGTCCTAAAAGAGTTTGAAAGTTGATGTTCTTGACATGAATTCTTGAAATTGAATGTTGTTCTTGAATTGGGTAGAATTGTGGAGTTTCTTAGATCTTTATGTTGTGTTTTAGAGTTATTTTGAGTTAGGTTCTTAAGTACATATGTTGGGTATCGGAATATTAAATGAATTTGAGAATAATAGTCGAGTTTAGTCAAATTAGGGATGGAAAACGAAGAGGAAAAAGTCAGACAAAGGAACAGGTACCAGGTTAGCGATCTGTAAATAAAAATTTCTCCGCGTCGCGTACAGAACACGAACTCGCACTCAAAATTTAGTTTCACCAATAATTATTTAGGAGCATCTCCGCATTGCGGACTTGTTCCATGATGGTGATTTCGTAACTTTTCTCAAGTTTAGCTATTCGAAATCATTCCCAAACATCAAGAGGCCTTTCCCATAACAAATCTTAATTTCTTGAATCCATAATTTAATTCATGGAAAGATAAGCGTCAATTCAAGTAAAGTTAAGAGTCAATTCAAGTAAAGTTAAGAGTAAAGTCAAGTGAAGTTCATCAAAGTTTTCAAGGTCTTTTACAAATGTTTTAACTTTGTTTTAAGACTAAAAGTTTCAAGTTAAGCTAAGAGTAAATAGTTGAGTTCATTTCTCAAAAGTTATAGGGAACTAAGTATTCCTAAAGAATTTATAAATGTTTTCACATTTAATATAAGATGAAACTGAGATTTCCAAAAGAGTTTTGAGCAAGAAAAGGGAACATCAATTCTAATAGATCTTTTAAGCTAAGTGTTGAGTAATGATCTCAACCCAAAGAAATTACTTATTTTTAAAACAGAAGAGCTAAGTATATTTTTCGGAGTATTATTGAGCACCGATATGGGGATGCGAGTTCATATTAACTCAAGTCTCCACAAACCATGTAGCCATCATGGGTATTAAAGGATCATACTTTTTAGATGATCACTTAAGTTAAGCTAGTGGATCCACTAAGTTAAGTAAGGTCCTATACCGATTGCAAGGTATAGAATGGTCCTTGACAGTGTGACGTAAAACGTTGTACCATCGCTGATGCTTATAGTGATGGTTGTCGGTTAGAGAATCTCGCACAGAAGTTATATTACTTTTAAATGAGTAAAGTTAAGTTTGTTATTGTTTTATCTTTAACGAACTAAGATTGTTTCAGTTGCTTTATAAGATTTATATATATATATATATATATATATATATATATATATATATATATATATATATATATATATGTGTGTGTGTGTGTGTGTGTGTGTGTGTGTGTGTGTATGTATATATATACATATATATATTGTGTTTTACAACTTTGTATTAAGTTGAGTATCCATGAGTTGAGAAGAGCCAAGGTCACTGTTTGTTTCATCATCTCTCTTGAGCCTATGTTGGTTAGCATTCCAACTTGCATACTCGTACATTCAATGTATTAATGCTAGTTGGCCTCTACTATAACAAGTTCGATTATCAATGACAAATAATTTCGTTATGTATAAATCACATTTCGTCACAAAAAATCTTGTGTGACGAAAAATAGTTCGTCACTCAGTCGTCACTAAATGTGTGTCACTAAAAGTATACAAAGGCTATTTAGTGCTTCGTCGCTAAAAGTATTATATTAACTACAAAAAGAAAAATCGTCCCCAAATGCTTAAACATTTGTGACAGATTTATTTTTTGTAAAAAGTATATTTTTTGTAGTTAATAGTATACTTTGTCACTAAAAAGGTTATTACTACCGATAAATTATACCGTCTCTAATTATTTTACTTCAATCATTGATCAAATCAATTGTCTCTAAAGTTATATGTATTTTGTAGCTCAACAAAATCTAATTTCGTCAGGAATGACTATATTTTCTATACGAAAAATTATTTTGTTGTTAAATGTATTAGGGATAAATTCATCATTATAAAAAATGGTTTATTTTCCTATGATATTTATATATCTCCCATCTCAATTGTTTTCAACCCCTGGCTAAGCTTGCACATTATGCTGTCTTGCGGAATTGACTCACAACCTTAAGGTAGGAAGTGAAGAGGGCTTACCATCCGATCAACTTTCTCTTGTCTTTCAGTCTCTTTTTTACTTCATTCACTTCATTCAAATTCAACTTTTGTGAAAAAAATATATTATATGATTATTTATACTCATCACAAATGTATAAAATTCACCACCCAAAATTCATTCAAATGTAGATTATATTTTAATTAAAGTGTATATTTTTTTAAAATCTATTTAAAAATATTCAGTATGATTTTTACATTTTATTTATGTATTCTTGTAAATTTTAAAAATTATTCAGTACAAATATAAATTTGTATAAAATTAAACTTTTGTTTTTATTTAAAAAATGAATAATCCATTCTATTTGAACATATATACCATAACTATAGTACTTCATCAAATATATTTGAAATTCTAGTTGGTTCATTTCTTTTATTTGTGCTTTCATTTTTTAGTTTATTTCAATTTTCACATTGATGGAAAAAGTTAACAAAAATTCATTAAATATATCACACATTTGCAAAGTCTAAGTTTATAAGTTGATGTTATCTCCATATAGTTACTCTACGTACGGATGTGAAATTACTATTAAATATGTACATATTTATAGACTGAAACAAATAGATACATTTAGTCTATGTAGTTTATCAATCACAAATCAATAGATACGCACAAAAATTAGCACAAAGACATGAGAAATTATTTTTTTATCGTCCTTATCAATGAAAGTGTGTAAAAAAGAGTGCTAAACCAACAAATACAACGATCTAGTGGTAGAACCGTGCCCCACTCACAATACTTATATGTTTTAAATGATGCATTTTATAATTGCGTAATTTAAGAAAATAGAGATACTGAACTTTTTCATTTTTACAAAATTGACGAATTCGTTGGTTTTAATATTTTCACTTGACAATTAATGAATGGACTCTGTCTATTTCTGATAAAACACTTGTGTTATCTTTTTGTAAGTTGTCACGTGTAATTATGAACAATTCTACCAAAAAAATTATATTTAGCTACGAATTTTTTTCGTAGAAAATAGTTGAATTATTCACTACAAATTTTAAGTCATCGCTATTTAATACCTTACATATTTTGTGACAATTTTTTGTTGTCACTAAATTGGAGATTGATTAGAGACAATAAAATATTTGTCACCAATTAATTATATTATTAGTGACAAAATAAATTTCAGAATTAAATCTAAATTTGTATAGCTAAAACTTATAATATTTAACTACAAACTCTAATTTGTCGATATTGTAACAACATATTTTTTTGGATGAAATTTTTTTGTGTCCAAAAATTAATAAATTTTAAGATAATATATATTTTGTCATGTATTAAATACATTATTAGTGGCGAAATAATATGTCACCGTTAACTTTAAATTTGTGACTAACACTACTTAACAAATGACACCTATTAAATTTTTGGTGGGAAACTTTAGTTGACAAAACTTCGCTACAAAATTTTATGTTTCGTCACTAAAAGTATATGTCTCATATATTTAAGCATGAAAATAAATTTTGTCACTAAAACGAATAATTAGTGACGAATTTGATGTCGTAGCTAATAATTTCGTAGCTATATATCACATCATATTATGATGCAAATGTAGGTAACCTGGATCAGTATCCATCGCCTCGTTGATCCAGCTTGAGCACTCAGAGTCTGTTCGTGAGCCTCCTTTCCTTCTGGAAGACCCTTTTATTTGCTTTCTAGTCTAATTCATTATGATGTTGTGGGGATTGTCCCAAAATCCATCTCAATTGTTTAGAGGCTTCATAGACAGTTAGTAGTTCATTTGTCGTTACATTATCATTCTATGTTAAAGACTTGGGTTGCCATTTTTAGCCAAGTTGAATGTATTTCTTTTAACATTCTAAGTTATATTTTAGTTATTTGAGTAAGTCCATTTGATCATTCTAATAATGTTAGAACCTTCCATTGAGTTAAATAAACTAGGCCAAGGGTTCGCTCCAGGGCAGCAATTGTCTTCGAGTGCCAGCCACGTCTGGGGTGTAGACTAGAGACGTGAAAAACTTCGTATCAGAGCACAGAGTTGAAGAGTCCTAGGGAGTATATGAAGCCATCTCTAACGAGACCTAGCTATAGGTGTGAAGCGAGCGACATCTATAATTAGGAGGTTGCACCACTAAGTAAATTATTTCAGTTATTTCACACTCTTTTCGTGAGTTAGGGTCTGATCTCTATAAAGTTTCCCTCTAATTCGTGCTTGTGCGTGTTTTAGATAACCATGCCTCCACGAAGATAATTCAAAGTTCGTCCAGTAAAGAGAAATGTTGAACCACAAGAGCAAAAGGTTCCTAATGCACCTGAAGTGCAACCTCAAGGGAAAGTTACTAATGCTTCGTGAGGCTATAAGGATGCTCAGTCATGTTATGACCAATAAAACTGGGAAGAAGAGAGGAGCTCGACAAGAAGAGGCTAACACTTCAAGGATTCGTGAGTTCTTGAGGATGAACCCTCCAAGATTCACTGGTTTGAGAACTAGTGAGGATCTAGAGAACTTCATTGATGAGTTGAAAAAGGTGTTCGATGTGATGCATGTTGTTGTTACTGCAAGAGTCGAGCTAGTTGCATATCAGATGAAGAATGTTGCTAGGTCTGTGTTTGATCAGTGGAAAGGGGGTAGAGTTGAGGATGCACCACATGCGAGTTGGGCCTATTTTGAGGAAGCTTTCGTGGGCGTCTCTTTCCCCCGAGAGTTGAATAAGGCTAAGGTAAGAGAATTTCTAACACTTAAGCAGGATCCTCTAAGTGTGCATGAATATGAGTTGAAGTACACCCAACTATCTCGTTATACTCTGGAAATGGTTAAGGCATGAGGAGTAGAATGAGCTTCTTTGTTGCTGGATTGGGCCGTCTAACATGCAAAGAGGGCAGGGCAGCGATGCTGATAGGTGATATAGACATATCAAGGTTGATGGTTTATGTGCAGCAGGTTGAGGAAGAAAAGCTAAGGGACAAAGAAGAGTTCAGAAGTAAGAAAGCTAAGACAGGGAATGAATCTTGGCAGCAGAAAGTTAGTGTCAATTGTTCGTCCTTTTAGAAACAAAAGAGGCCTACACCATCATCTGCTAGTGCACCTGCACTCAGAAATAGAGCCGAGTATAATGGCCAGAATTCACAGAGCTTCAGAGCTAAACCAATACAGTTCCAAGGTGGTGTAGCACAAGAGGTAGCTGGGTGTGGTAGAACCCACCCAGGTAAGTCTCGTGATGACCAGACAAGTTGTTTCAAGTGTGGGAAAGATGACCACTTCATGAGAGAGTGTCCTAATAACAAGCAAGGTAGTGAAAATTCGGGCAATAGAGCCTAATCATAATCAGCTGCTCCACTAGATAGGGCTGCACCTAGAGGAGCTACTTCCGGTACTAGCGGAGGAGCGGATCGCCTCAATGCAATAACGAGTCACCAATAGAAAGAGAACTCACCAAATATTGTCACTGGTATGATCAAAGTCTTTGCTTTTGATGTTTATGCTTTTCTAGACCTAGGAGCAAGTTTATATTTTGTGACCCCTTATGTTGCAAAAAGTTTGATGTTATTCTTGAGAAACATTGTGAACCCTTTTGTGTTTCTACACCTATTGGGAGTCTATTCTAGAAGAAAGAGTCTATTGTGATTGTCGTGTTTCCATCTATCACAAAAGCACCATGGCTGATGTAGTTGAGTTAGACATGGTAGATTTTGATGTAATTCTAGGTATGGACTGGCTCCATGCCTGTTATGCATCAATAGATTGTAGAACTTAAGTTGTCAAGTTTCATATTCCTAATGATCCAGTCATAGAGTGGAGTAGTAGTTCAGCAATGCCTAAGGGTCGTTTCATTTCGTACCTTAAGGTAAGAAAGTTAGTTTCGAAGCATTGTATCTATCACTTAATCCGAGTTAATAACTCAAGTGTTAAGGTACCTCATATTCAGTCAGTTCCAGTAGTAAAAGAGTTTCAAGAAGTCATTCGTAATGACCTACCGGAGTCTCTTCTGAGAGAGAAATAGACTTGGGCGTAGACATCATTCCAAATACTCGTCCTATCTCTATTCCACCATATAGAATGATACCAGTAGTGTTAAAAGAGTTAAAGAGAAGTTGACAGATCTTTTAGATAAAGGTTTCATTCGACCAAGTGTCTCACCTTGGGGCGCTCCGGTCTTATTTGTGAGGAAGAAAGATGTTTCTCTTAGGATGTGTATAGATTACTGCCAGTTGAACAATATTAGCGTAAAAAACAAGTATCCTTTTCCAAGGATAGATGAATTATTCGATGAACTTCAGGGTTCCACCTGCTTTTCTAAGATAAATCTCAAATTTGGCTACCATCAGTTAACAGTAAGGGAATATGATATTCCAAAGACAACTTTCAGAACAAGATATGGTCATTATGAGTGTGTGGTCATGTACTTTAGTTTGACCAATGCAACACCAGCGTTCATGGATCTTATGAATAGAGTTTTCAAACCTTATTTAGATATTTTTGTTTTCGTCTTCATTGATGACATACTTATCTATTCAAGGATTGAAGAGGATCATTCTAGTCATCTCAGAATAGTTCATCACAATTTGAAAGACAGAGAGTTCTATGCCAAGATCTCTAAGTGTAAGTTTTGGCTTGAATATGTGGCGTACTTGGGCCACATAGTTTCTGGTGATGGTATTAGAGTTGATACTCAGAAAATTTAGGCAGTGCAGAATTGGCTTAAAACCTACATCTCCAACTGAAATTTGGAGTTTCTTGGATTTAGCTAGCTATTATAGAAGGTTTGTAGAGGGGTTTTCATCAATTTCGTCCCCTTTGATGAAGTTGACTAAGAAAACATTGAAGTTTCAATGATCTGAAGATTGCATGAAAAGCTTTCAGGAATTAAAGAAGAGGTTGACTACTGATGTACCGTTGTTTCACGGTACTTTCAATGCTTTTTTCTTAAGTTTAGTGTGTGTTTAAGGCTTTTTTGTAGTAATTTTAATGTAATTTTATCTGTGTTTGCAGGAAAACTGTCTAGGATGGAAATGTAGAAGACTGTGCTGAAATCAGTGCAGAATTGATGACCTACGGAGCCATCGACGGTCCGTCGACCTATCGACGGTCCGTAGGTGATGATTGTTGACTGGAGGTTCAAGTTGCTGAAGTCAAATTGAGGAATTCTGAGCAAGTGTGGGGCTACGAAAGGATCGACGGTCCGTCAACTGATCGATGGACAGTCACTGGCAAATTGTTGATGGTAACACAAAGTAGTCCCAGTACCCGACTTGAAGAGACCACTAAGTATGGAGGAACGGAGGCCATCGACGGACCATAGGTCTACTGACGGACCGTGCTGTTGGTCCGTCGATGGTAACATAAAGTGTTGAAAAGTAGAGGCTAAAAACAGATTTGAAGTATGGACCGACGGAAGCTGTCGACGGTCCGTCATTCCATCGACGGACCGTTGGTTAGGTCGTCAACTGAAGACGCGTTTTGGAAAGTTTTTTCCTTATTTAGAACTCCTTTTTATTTTAGGACTTTATTATTATAAATAGGACTAAAAAACTTGTTTTGGGGGTTAGACTCTTTTACTATTTTTGAGATTTGTGTTATTGGAAGTTAAACTTTGGTTTTTGGTTTCCAGAATTGTTTCTTTCAATATTTTAGTTAATTCAAGTGATATTTTTGGGTTTTCTTCAAACTTGTTAAAGTAAGTACATGATTTCTTGTTTAATTATTATGAATTGTGTAATTCTTAGCATGGGTAACTAAATTCACAAATAGGGTTGTGGGAACCATGGTTAATTAAAGTAGTAAACCTAGCTAAATAACAATTCTAGAATAGTTTCTTGCATGTATTGATAATTCTTTAGTTTAGAAGTCTTTTTAACGGTGGCCAACGTTAGAACTCGCCTTGTTGCTACTTGCCGGACCAAGGAGGTAGCTAATAAGAAAAGAATTATCAACGTAGATTTAGTATACACCATCTAATAGGCTAGTTTCAATTGATGCGAAGTAGTAAATTAGCCATACATTTAATATGACGCTTAATATGAGGTAAAGGTAAGGCTTAGTAAAGTGAACACACGTAGCTGGACCAAGGTTCGGAGTGAAATTCCCTAGTTGCCGGACCAAGGAATTAGGGATACATAACTTACCACTTTGCATGCAAGATACTAGGAAAGAGTTGTTATAGCTAGGATTACCACGTTATAACCCTATGGGGAACACTTATACCCTAGTTTTTCTCATCACTTGATAAGCACTAAAGTTTTAATCTTGCTACTTATTTACTTAGTAATAATTGAAATTTCTGTTACATAAAACCACCCTTTTTATTTCAACTGTTTTCGGAAAGGACTTGACTAAATAGACGTAATCGTAGATTAAAGTTAAGTCTAAGCCATTTTCCTTGTGGGATCGACCCCAACCTAACAATTGGGTTCTTTACTTGATACGACCGCTTATACTTCTTTAGGGATGTATAGTTTGAGCGTATCAAATTTTGGCGCCGCTGCCGGGGAAAGTGTCTTTTAGATTAAACTTTAAGAACATTACCGAATTTTAGTCAACAATTTCCTGATTTTACTTTTTGTTTTTGTTTTTGTCTCTCGTAGGTCTAGCTTTAGTGTATGCCAAGTACACGGAGTCGAGGAGAACCAATACTTTCACTTGATCCAGAACTAAACCGTACACTTCGCAGAATGAACAATCCAAACAATCCTGCTAATATTGATGATAGGATCAACCCTCAACTTCCTCCGCCGGTTGATGCCCATAATCAAGTGATTGTTGAAAACCCTGGTGAAGGTAATCTGAGGAGGCAACCTCTGCCCCACGCCCTCAAGAGTACTATAGGGGAAATGTTAACATCATTGACTCTGATGGGCCACTTGTCCTACCTCCTCTACCACATGGTCATACTTTCGTGGTAACTAGTAGCTTGATGTATACGCTCACCGCTAAAGGTTTATTTTCGGGGCTACCATATGAGGATCCACATGCTCACATCGCCAAACTAAGGTCGGTGTGTAAGATTTGTGTAGGGAGGCCATACTTAGACATGGATGTAATTGGATTAAGGGTGTTCCCTCTCTCACTGATGGGGGAGGCCGCAATTTGGTTTACTGAGTTGCCCTACAATTCAATCTATACTTGGGAGCAGTTGAGGGATGTGTTCCTAGCAAGGTATTACCCGGTTTCTAAAAAGCTTAACCACAAAGATAGAGTCAACAATTTTATGGCATTGTCTGGGGAGTCGGTCAGTAGTTCTTGGGATAGGTTCACCTCATTCTTGAGAAGTGTCCCAAACCACCGCATTTATGATGAGTTATTGAAAGAGTACTTCTATAGAGGGCAAAATAATAACAATAAGGCGGTACTTGATACTATTGGTGGTGGTTCGTATGGGGAATGTACTTATGCAGAGATCGCTGAGAAGTTAGAGAAAATCTCCCGAAATAATAAAGCTTAGAGCACTAGGAAGTCGTATACTGGGAGAAACACCTTTGCAGTGCAAGCTACACATAACCCAGCCACAGATGATATTCGTGAAGAGATGGATCAAATGAGAACTGAGCTTGGGTTAGTGTTGAAACATGTCACTGGGGTGAAGAGAAAGTGAATGCGGTGAATTATTTGACTAAGCCACCACCGCCGGTAGATGAATTTTACTATGAGAAAGATTCTTATGCAGTGAATGAGCAGACGGGGGGTTTCCGACCGAACGCCCAAGGCTCCAATCGGGAGAATTGGCGCCAAGGTCAAGGAAATCAAGTTTGGAACTATGGGAATTACAACCGAGAGGGTAACTATGTTCGTGAACGAAACTACAACCGCGACAACAACTTCAACTGGGGTAACTATGGGAACAGAAACGATCGAAGTAGGCCCTATGTTCCACCTCAAAATCGGGAAGTTTCTCTTAGGGATGGTGAAGGTAGAATGGCGCGAGTTAAAGACATATAGTAAAATATGATGCGGAGGTTTGACACAAGTGATGAGCACGCCAAAGAGTTGAGAGGTGATTTGGCTAACATTGGGCAAAAAGTGTATGCACATGCAGTCTCAATCAAGTATCTTGAGATGCAAATGGCCAAATTGTCGTCTACTGTGAACCCTCGTCAATCGGGTACTCTTACTAGCAATACCGTCCAAAATCCAAAAAATGATAGACATTGTATGGCAGTCACGGCTCGAGGGGGTAAGCAAACCATTGATCAACCTATGCCATCTGGTGTTGAAGATGAGGTGAGAAGATAAGATGCGGTAGTAGAAGCTAGTGGTGAGTTGGTAAATGAAGCGGTAAAAGAATTAGAGATGCCTCAAAAGGTGACCCCCATTCCTAGACCACCACCACCATTTCCACAAAGATTGTTGAAGAAGACCGAGGATGACAAATACCGGTGTTTTATTACTATGTTGAAACAACTTTCCATCAATGTACCTTTGATAGAAGCTCTTGAAAAAATGCCCGGTTATGCCAAGTTTATGAAAGATATGGTCACTAAGAAGAGGTCGGTGAGTTTTGAGGATGATGATTGGATGCAACATTGTAGTTCTATTGCTACAAAAGAAAAAAGATCCGGGTGCTTTCACTATTCCATGTACAATCGGGTTACTACACTTTGCTAAAGCATTATGTGATCTTGGGGCAAGCATAAATCTCATGCCTCTCTCCATTTACAAGAATTTGGGTTTGGGTGATTCAAAGCCCACTGAGATGAGGTTACTGATGGCCGATCGAACAGTGAAGAGGCCTATTGGGATACTCCACGATGTGTTAGTGATGGTGGAGTCATTCATATTTCCGACCGATTTTGTGATTCTTGACTGTGAGGTGGATTTTGAGGTGCCTATTATTCTTGGGAGGCCATTCCTTGCTACCGGTCACGCCTTGGTTGACATGGAGAAAGGGCAGATGAAGTTTCGATTAAATAATGAAGAAGCGACTTTCAACATTTATAGGTCCATGAGGCAGAGTGGTGAGCTCAAATCGGTATCTGTGATATCTTACAAGGTTGAAAGTTCGTCTGAGGTACAAATAGAAGAGTGTCTTGGTGTTGAGGCACTAGCGGCAGTGATCATGAATTTTGAGAGTGATTGTATTGAAGAGTATGGGTCATTGGTTGCAGCACTTGATCGAGGTGATGTTCGATTCAAACCAAAGAAGTTGGAGTTAGATATGAAGCATCGTGAGTCTCCACCCGCGAGACCATCTATTGAGGAGGCCTCAAAATTGGAGCTTAAGGCTCTACCACCTCCTCTGAGGTATGTTTTCTTGGGAAAAGGTGACACTTTGCCAGTAATCATTGTATCGGATTTGAATGTGGAGCAAGTAGAGTTTCTTGTAGAGGTGTTGAAGAGGTTCAAACGAGCCATTGGTTGGACTATTGCGGACATTATTGGGATTCCACCCAGCATTTTTTCACACAAAATCCAACTCATGCCTGATCATAAGCCAAGAATTGAGCACCAGAGACGTTTAAATTCACATATGCAAGAGGTAGTGAAGAAGAAGATTATTAAGTGGTTGGATGTCGGAGTCATAGATCCGATCGCTGATAATAGTTGGGTATGCCCTGTTCAGTGTGTCCCTAAGAAAGGGGGAATGACTGTGGTCCCTAATAAGAAAAATGAGCTTGTTCCAATGCGGCCGGTGACCGGATGGAGAGTGTGTATGGATTACCAAAAATTGAATGCATGGACTGAGAAGAACCATTTTCCTATGCCTTTCATGGATCAGATGTTGGATAGGCTTGCAGGAAAGGGGTGATATTGTTTTCTTGATGGTTATTCGGGTTACAACCAAATCTCTATTGCACCGGAAGATCAAGAGAAAACCACCTCTACTTGTCCATATGGAACTTTCGCGTTCAAGAGGATGCCCTTCGGGTTGTGTAATGCACCGGCGATTTTTCAGAGATGTATGGTGTCTATATTCTCCGATATGGTGGAAGACACTATTGAGGTTTTTATGGATGATTTTTTCAGTGGTTGGCGACTCCTTTGAGCATTGTTTGAGTCACTTGGCCGAAGTTCTCAAAAGGTGTGAAGATTACAACCTTGTGCTAAATTGGGGAAAATGTCACTTTATGGTGAAAGAGGGTATTGTATTGGGTCATCGCATCTCAGAGAAGGGTATAGAAGTTGATCGAGCCAAAGTTGAGGTGATAGATAAACTTTCTCCACCCATCTCTGTAAAAGGTGTGAGGAGTTTTCTTGGGCATGCGGACTTCTACCGGAGGTTCATCAAGGATTTTTCAAAAAATTGCATATCCACTGTGCAAGCTACTTAAGAAAGAGTGTAAATTTTATTTTGACGAATCCTGTCTGAAGGCATTTGGAGAGTTGAAAGAGAAGTTGGTGTCTGCACCCATTATTATTTCTCCGGATTGGAGCAAACCATTTGAGGTTATGTGTGATGCTAGTGGGGTTGCTCTTGGTGTAGTATTGGGACAAAGAAGGGATAAAATCCTTCACCCCATTTATTATGCCAGTAAGGCCCTTAATGAAGCTCAGAAGAATTATACTGTGACTGAACAAGAGCTACTTGCGATGGTATTTGCCTTCGAAAAATTTCACTCCTATTTGCTTGGCACGAAAGTTATAGTGCATACTGATCATTCTGCCTTGAGATATTTGATGGCAAAGAAGGATGCAAAACCGAGGTTGATTAGATGGGTATTACTATTGCAAGAGTTTGACTTTGAAGTGAAAGATAGAAAAGGGACCGAAAGTCAAGTTGCCAATCACTTTTCCAGATTACAGGATGAAGCTATGCGAGAGTTGGGTGAAAAGGCTTAAATTGATGATACTTTCCCTGATGAGCATGTATTGTCCGCTTCTCATGACTTGATTCCATGGTTCACAGATTTTGCAAATTACTTGTCTAGTGATATCGTCCCATCGGACTTGTTCTTTCATCAATAGAAAAAGTTCATGCATGATGTGAAAAATTTCTTTTGGGATGAACCATATCTATATAGGAGTTGTGCCGATGGGCTTATTCGGTGTTGTGTACCGGAAGTTGAGATGTTGAGTGTTTTGGAGGCATGCCACTCCTCGCCTGTGGGTGGGCATCATAGTGGTATCCGGACTGCCCATAAAATCTTGCAATGTGGCTACTATTGGCCAACCATCCACCAAGATGCTCATGAGTTCGCCAAGGCATGTGATAGGTGCCAAAAAGATGGAGGTGTTTGTAGACGGCAAGACCTCCCTTTAAATCCCATTCTTGTAAATGAGTTGTTTGATGTGTGGGGCATTGACTTTATGGGCCCTTTTGTGAGTTCTCATGGGATGAAGATATTCTGGTGGCTATTGATTATGTGTCAAAATGGGTGGAAGCCATAGCACTTGCAAATAATGAAGGAAAGAGTGTCATCGCGTTCTTGAAAAAGAACATATTTTCCAGTTGGAACCCCAAGGGCTATTATTAGTGATGGGGGATCCCACTTTTGCAACAAGTTGTTCAAAGGGTTATTGGATAAATATGGGGTTCGCCACAATGTAGCCACTCCTTACCATCCTCAGACTAGTGTGCAAGTCGAGGTGTCAAACAGAGAAATCAAGAAAATTCTGGCAAAAACGGTGAATGCTAGTAGAACGGATTGGTCAAAGAGGCTTGATGATGCTCTTTGGGCCTACCATACAGCATACAAGACTCCCATAGGTATGTCTCCCTACCAAGTTGTATATGAGAAAGCTTGTCACTTACCGGTTGAGTTATAGCACAAGGCCATGTGGGCAATGAAAAAATTGAAGATGGATTGGAATGAAGCAGCGGAGAAGAGATTGAATGTGTTACATGAGCTTGATGAGTTTCGCCTGAAGGCATATGAAAGTTCAGCCCTCTACAAAGAAAAGATGAAGAAGTACCATGACCAAAGATTGAGAAGCGCGACTTTGTGGTTGGGGACTTGATGCTTTTTTTCAACTCTAGGTTGTGCTTGTTTCCGGGCAAACTCAAGTCCAAATGAACTGGCCCATTCTTGATCACTCAAGTATTTCCTCATGGTGTGGTTGAGTTGGAGAACAAGGAGGGTGCAAGGTTCAAGGTGAACGGACAAAGAATCAAAATCTACCTAGGGCATGCGGAAAATGCGAATAAAGTGGTTGAGGCATATCATCTTGATGAAGTCTGAGTAATTGAGAGCCCTGCGTCGTGCCGCGATGTTAAATCAAGCGCTGATTGGGAGGCAACCCAATATGTATCCTCTAGCCAACAATAGGTTTTTCTTGATTTTCTAGGAGTAGTGCATTATTTCGGTTTTTACTTAATGTCATGTATGCATTTTCTTTAACTTTCTTTTAGAAGTGTTGGCCAGAGAGTAGAATAGGGTCCGTGTCTAAAAAGTGTCCAGAAAACACAAAAAGATTAGCTTATTGGGTGTTTAATATGCAGGGACCAAACCACCAGAAATCTGCAAAAATTGGTGTGGTGAACTGATCTACGGACCAACCGACGGACCGTCATTCCATTGACGGACCGTCGATGGCATCCGTGGATCCCAGGTATGATTTTCAATTTTGTCTAAGTTCACTGTAGATGGAGCAGTCGACGGACCGTCGATAGACTTACGGTCCGTCGACGGGGAATCGTTAGTTTCCCAGACCCAATAACCCGACCCGACCCGACCGGCTATATATTGATTTTAAGTTGTTCAGTTACCCCCCACCTTTTCAAATCCCTTTTTCCAACCGTTTCCCTCCCCATTTCCTTCAACTCCCCCCCCCCCCCCCACTCACTAACACACTTACTCCCCACTAATCAATTCCTATTTTCCCATCTTCCCCAAAATTTCCCCTCACTCCCAAACCTTCTCTCCCCCCACTTTCCATCTTCTTCTGTACTCCTTTCGGTCGGTGTTCAAAGGTGGGATCGGTGTTATGTCATGCACAAAGTCATCTCCCCATTCACTCTAATACAGTTCACAAGTATGTTCATCTCCTGCTACTGATTTCATGTTCTTTGTTTGGAAACCTTAATGTTAGCATGTAAAATTGATGAAATATGTCTGTGGGTCTTCACTTCGGAACGAAATTGCTTGATTAAACTATTGAACTTGGGTCCCTATGTCCCTTAGAATGATGCAAAGTGAATGGGTTGGGGGTGTTAATGTCTAAATGAATTGTGTTCTGAGTTTTGTAGTTTTTCTGACTTAGGGCTTTTTAGTACGTTAGATTCTCGGATTGAAATTGCACTAATCGATGCCCTAGGAATGATGAAATGGTGTGTTAATTGATATATGAACATAATGTGTCTTAATATGCTTGACATTGTCAATTGGGGGTGCCAAATATGGCTTACCAAAATCTGTCTCTGACCGACAGTACGAGATCCACTGCCCCAGTTTTGACTTACCGGAAGGTACTCAAGGTTTTGTGGTGTATTGTGATGAATATAGAGTTGGTTTGGGTTGTGTCTTAATGTAGAATGGCAAAGTTATAGCCTATGCCTCCAGACAATGAAAGTTCATGAGAAGAACTATCCAACCCTGACTTAGAATTGGTTGATGTAGTTTTCGCTTTGAAGGTATGGCGTCATTATTTTTATGGTCTTCATGTTGATATATTCAGTAATCATAAGATCTTACAATACGTGTTCACTCACAAAGATCTTAATCTCAGACAGAGGAGGTGGTTAGAATTACTCAAGGATTATGACATGAGTATTCTTTA
This sequence comes from Solanum sitiens, assembly GCA_016801875.1. NCBI lineage: Eukaryota > Viridiplantae > Streptophyta > Magnoliopsida > Solanales > Solanaceae > Solanum > Solanum sitiens. The sequence continues at coordinate 3,202,870 of JABWTJ010000069.1, read as the reverse complement.
CCACTCATGTAAGGCTAATGTGGTTGTTGATGCTTTAAGAAGGTTAACTATGGGTAGCATCGCCCATGTTGAGTAAGAAAAGAGGGAGTTATCCAAATATGTGCACAAACTTGCACGCCTGGGAGTCATACTTATGGATTCTTTAGAAGGAGGAATAATGGTGACGAATGGGGCTGATTCATCCCATTTTACTTGAATTTAAGGCATATTTTCAAAAGAAAAATGTATTAGCTTTCGAACAAGGGGGGATGGTGTATTGAGATATCAAGGTAGATTGTGTGTACCTATGGTGGATGAACTCCAAGAGAGGATCATGGAGGAAGCTCATAGCTCCAGATATTCCATTCATCCGGGTTCCACAAAAATGTATTGCGATTAGAAAGAACTATATTGTTAGAATGGCATAAAGAAAGGCATCAGAGAGTTTGTTGCTAAGTGCCAAATTTCCAACAAGGTAAAGTAGAGAACCAAAGGCTTGGTTCTTTGGCGCAGAATATAGAACTTCCAAAATAGAAGTGGGAGATGATTAATATGGATTTCATCACAGGCTTTCCAAGTCCACGCATACAATATGATTCTATATAAGTGATTCGATAGAATGACAAAATCAACCCACTTTTTGCCGGTAACGACTACCCATTCTTCAGAGGATTATTCTAGGTAATATAATCAGGAGGTGATAAGGCTTCATGGAGTACCAGTCTTCATTATTTCAGATAGAGGTGCACAATTTACTGCATAGTTCTGGAAATCTTTTCAGAAAGGCCTTGGTTCAAAGGTGAACTTGAGTACTATCTTTCATCCTCAGACAGATGGACATGTAGAGTGTACCATTCAGAAATTTGAAGATATGTTGAAGGCATGTGTGATCGATTTCAAAGGTAATTGGGATGATATCCTACCTTTAATTGAGTTTGCTTACAATAACAGTTATCACACAAGCATCCAAATGGCTCCATATGAAGCTCTTTATGGGAGAAGATGCAGATCTCCTATTGGATAGTTTGAATTTGGTGAAGCAGGGTTGATAGGACCAGATTTAGTTCACCAAGCTATAGAGAATGTGAAGGTGATACAACAGAGGTTGAAAACGCCATAAATAAGGGTGTTAGGGTTCGAAGTAGATGATTGGGTATATCTGAAATTTTCACCCATAAAGGGTGTTATGAGGTTCGGTAAGAAGGGAAAACTTAGTACCCGATATATTGGACAGTATCTCATAGCCAAGAGGATTGACAATGTAGCTTATGAGTTGGAGATATTATAAGAGTTAACAGCAGTTCATCCGGTGTTTGACAACTCTATGTTGAAGAAGTGCATGAGCGATCCATATTTGATCATACCAACTGAAAATATTGGGATCAAGGATAGTCTATCTTATGAGGAGATTTGTGTTCAGATTCTAGATAAGTTCGCAAATTGAGAACAATAGAAGTAGCTTTAGTCAAAGTCCTTTGGAGGAACCAATTTGTTGAGGAAGCTACTTGGGAAGCCAAAGAGGATATGAAGAGGAGATATCCACATCTCTTTGAATCCGGAGAAAATACAGATCAAGGTACTAATTCTCTTCTTAGTACTCTTTAAATTATGAATGAGCATGTTGTTTGTTGCAATTTCTTGTTGGGTGTTTAAACTAGATGTAACCACCCTTAGCCCAGTCGAGTAATGTCATGAATGTTCCCAAGGGGGATTTATTGTAACATCTCGCAACTAAAATGAAACTAGAAGCAAGTTTAGGAATTGGAAATAGTTATTTTTAGAAATAAATTGAAAATCTGAAAATTTGGTAAGTTAAAGTGAGTTTTTGTTCAACTTTAAAAGCCATAATTTCTAGCTCAGGATGAGTTAGATGTACTTCCATATATGGTGACTAAGCATCCTAGAAAAAGGTGATACCACTTGTCCAAATGAGGTGGTAGTCCCAGTCAAATGCAAGAACCAATCACATTCCAGCAAGTGTCAAAATGACATCCTTTGGTCAATAATAAGAAACTTTGTCTGCCCCCTACGAATGTAAATAGGGGATGAACATGGATTCGGGGGGGGGGGGGGTCCTACAAAAACACTTCAACAAGGATTGGGGAAAGTGTTGGAGAAAGCTACAACATCAGCTAAATAACTCTTCGAAGGAGTGGCAAACTAAGTTCTTTCCGGAGATTGACTTGAAGCGAAGAAATTCTTCCCGACGTTCTTGGATATTAAGTTCATCTCAAGGATGTCTATAACATCCTACATTTGAGAAATACGCTACTAACAATCCTCAAATCACAGAAAATTTTAGGAGATAAGAATCAAGAGAACAACAAAATTGTACTCACATGATTCATCAATAAAAATCACATTTTTCTTTTATTTCTTTTGCTTGTAATTAATTTTTTATGCTTCTAAAATTTGTTGCATAGAGACGCCTTTCCATACTTTCAAATCAATTAATTTTGAACTTCTGATTTTACTTTTATTGATCTGCTTTTAAAATCACAAAAATTTCATGGCATGTTCAAGAGAAGAGGTTCCAAAAGTATTCATCTCTTTCTCAAACTTGGTGTCCAGCTAAATTCCTCCACATAAAATGAAGTACCATGTGTACACACATGGTAGAGAGCTCAAGACTTTTTACACATGGCGCTTCAGATCTACTTAAGTAACAGGATATTATTCTAGGCAGCGGCCTGAAGCTCGTCCCCTCCAATCACATCTTCAACATATTCCTTAATGTTCATAGCAGAATCTTTCAGTTGAAGCTCTCTACAAGTTTGATAGTGTTGGGTTTTAGCAAGGTGTGAGTGGGAAATAGTAAGTGAAAATGGAAAAGTAGGGGAACCAATTTTGGAGAGAAAAAGAAAAGTCATTGCAAAATGCAAATGGAAGTTATTTCTCCTATATTGGTATAAGAAAGGAAATTGTTTTTATCATATTAGGAAACACTTCCTTTAGTTCTTAAAGGGTTAAGAAGAAGGTTCCCCCCTCGTGTCATCGTCGCTCACTTGACTTTGATTTCGGCTTTGGATGTGATTGATTGATAATATTTTAGGACAAAATTTATTTGATCAATCTTATTAATCAATTTCCTTTATCTCATACATTAATTCAGAATGTTAGTTAAGTAAAAAAATTAATTTGGAGCAACAGAATTTATTTGAAATTCGCATATAACGGTAAAAACGTTCTGAAGGGACCTGTTCCTCTCCGAAAAGTCGTTACTTTTCCCAAAGGACACAACATTCTCAAAAAACTTACAACACTTGTTTGAACAGACGCGTTCCTTGCTACAAATGGCTATAAATAAGAGTTCTTTTTTGTTTTTCAAAGACGAAAAAATTTCCTCTCTGCATACATTGTTCTCTCAAAACAAAATTGCCAATCGACTTAGTCTGTGTGTGCTCTTGTTGTTTTTCTTGCGTTCGTGTGATGTTTGAGGTGCCTCTACTTCTCTAATAGGTTAATCCATTTTATCTTGGGAGGAATTAATCTGCAACCTCGGGTATAGTGAGGGATTATATTTCTTGAGGAAAGACAGTGGTTTTTATGGACTTAGATTACTTACATTTAGTCTATTTCATCTTTTTTTGTTTCTTTATTTTTGACTAACCTGAATACACTAACCTGAATACAGGAGATAACTATCTTAAGAAATTTAATAGTTTATGTATTTGAGGTTTCTTGAGATTAAAACCTATATGGTTTTCTAGTTTGTTTGAATTTTAAAAATTCATTCGATAAACGATTAAAAGAACATAAAAACTTTATCGTTAAATCAGAAACAGGTTGTGTAAGGATTTATTCTTTGTTGTTAGTATTTCACATACTAAAATTGTCTGTCATTTGTGATAGAAAAATGCTAATTCAAGTCTAGTAAATGCTGGAATAATGAGTGCTGCAACATCGGTTGCACACAATTGTTCAAATGTTTCCTTAGAACTGGCTGAGAAACCTGCACAATTTTCTAGAGTCAATTTCAAGAGATGGAAGTAGAAGATGTTTTTCGATATGACTACGTTGAGTGTGCAGAGGTTCATTAGTGAAAACGTTCTTGTTATGTCCGATGAAACTCCGCCTGAAGAACGATTCTTGGTAACAGAAACATGGACACATTTAGATTTTTTGTGTAAAAATTATAGTCTGGGTGGCCTGCAAGATGATCAGTACAAAGTGTACAGTAATTTCAAGACCTCAAAAGAACTATGGGTGCTTTAGAAAATAAGTACAAAATAGAGGATGCCGGAATGAAGAAGTTCATTGTGGCAAAGTTTCTGCACCCAATAAGACAATAAGACCGCCGTCACCCAAGTTCAAGAACTGCAGGTCATAATCCATGATCTCTTTGCTGAAGGTATGAATTTCTTTAACGCCTATGTTGGAAATATTAAGTGTTTCTTAATACTCACATAATATTTAATGTAGGATTGGTTGTAAATGATATTTTTCAAGTGGCTGTCATTATTGAGAAGTTACCTCCATTGTGGAAGGACTTCAAAAACTACTTGAAACATAAACGCAAGGAGATGATTGTTGAAGATCTCATTGTAAGGTTGAAATTTGAAGAGGATAAAAAGGCCGCACAAAAGAGGTCACGTGGTAATTTAGCAATATCTGGAGTGAATATTGTTGAAGAAAATCCCACAAAATCAAAGAAAAAAAAGAAAGCATCTGGTCCAAAGAGCAATCCTCCAAAGAAGAAATTCAATGGAAGCTGCTTCAATTGTGGAAAACGTGGTCATAGGGCTACTGAATGTCTGGGTCCCAAGAAGGACAAGAAAAAGGATCAAGAAAATTTGACTGAATCCAAAGTGAGATGAACGATCTCTATGCAATGCTTCAAAATGCAACTTGGTTGGAAATCCAAGAGAATGGTGGATAGATTCTGGTGTCGCATGCCATGTTTGTGCCAACAAAGAATTATTTTCATCATATACTCCAGCACCTACAGACGAGAAGTTGTTTGTGGCAAACTCTATTGTTGCAAAGGTGGAAGGAACTCGCAAGGTCCTCTTAAAGTAACATCGGTCAAGGTGGTGACTCTGAATAAGGTCTCGTATGTTCTGGAATTGCAAAAGAACTTAGTTTCTATACCAGTTCTTTCTCAGAACTGATTCAAATGTGTATTTGTAAAGTTGTAGTGAGTAAGTGAAATGTATGTAGGAAAAGGTTACCTTAGTGAGGGCCTTTGTAAACTCAACGTAATTGCAGTTTATATGAATAAAGATTCTGCTTCTTCTTGCTTACTTGAGTCTAAATGTTTATGGCATGAATGTTTGGGACATGTTAATAACAAAACCTTGTGAAAATTCATTAACTTAAATGTTTTGCATATATTTGAGTGCAATAAATCAAAATGTTAAGTTTGTGTTGAATTTAAGTATGCTAAGCATCCCTATAAGTTTGTCGAAAGAATTCATATGCCTTAGAACTGATTCACAATGAAATTTGTGTCATGAAGTCAACACCACCACGTGGTGCAAAAAAGTATTTCATAACTTTTATTGACAGTTGCACTAGATATTATTATGTTTATTTGCTAAATGGTAAGGATGAAACAATAGATGCATTTAGGCAATATAAAACTAAAGTTGAAAATCAGTTGGATAGAAAGATCAAAATGATCAGAAGTGATAGAGGTGGAGAATATGAATCTCCATTTGCAAAAATATGTTTGGAAAACTGAATAATCGATCAAACTAATACTCCTTACTCCCATCAATCTAATAGAATTGCGGAAAGGAAAAACTGAGCTTTAAAGGAAATGATGAATGTCTTACTTATAAGTTCAGGATTACCACAAAACTTTTTTTTGGGGGGGGGGGGGGGGGGGAGTTATCCTTACAGCAAATCGAATACTCAATAGAGTGCCTCACACAGAAACACATGTTATTCCATATGAGAAATGGAAAGGTAGAAAATCCAACTTGAAATATTTCAAAGTGTGGGGTTGTCCAGCCCAAGTCAAGGTTATTATCCTAAGATAATGAAATTAGGGCCTAAGATTCTGGATTGTGTATTCATTAGATATGCCAAAAATAGTAAGGCATGTTAAATTTTGGTTCATAAATCCGAATATCTGGATATTCATGATAATACGAAAATGGAAGCAGATAATACTGAATTTTTTGAACATATTATGAGACTTGAGTTATCTAGTAGGGGGTATAAACAACCACGAGAAGAACCAAAATAGAATGAAACCAATGAAGAGAGTCCAAGGCGCAGTAAACGTCAAAGGACTGTGGTCCTAATCACGACCCGTGAACCCCTCAGTGGTTCACCTTTTTCCGTTGTTTTTCTGCTGAAATCCGAGTCTAATTACTGAGGTGTTACATTGATCATACCCATAAAAACATCTGTTGAATTCTCATGCTCTTGGCAACTAGTGATAGCATATGAATTTTTCGCTCTCTATCCCTGAAGTAGCTCATCTTGGAGCAACTTTATCTACTAGAGTCAATAAAGATGATTAGGCTCTATTTCCCCATTACTATTTCCCTATCTATTGTTAGAGAACTCTCTCATGAAGTGACCAGTCTGGCCACTCTTGAAAAAACCATTAGAGCTATCACGACACGCTTTTGGGTGGTTTCTACTACACTAAGCACATGTAGGAGTCCAGTTAGCCCCTTGTGCCACACTACCAAGAGACTGAGTAAATTCTAAGTTCTGAAATCACCTCTATGATTTGGTGCAGGTGAACTAACTGATAATTGAGCAGGACTAGTTGGCCATTGCTGAAAAGCTGACCGGTTCACCTTTTCGGCCATTTGCTGACCAGACTTATTATTTGTTGTCTTGGCCCTCTTATTGCAAAACTCTTCTCTATCTTTCATCTTGTCTTCCTCAGCCTGCTGCACATGGTTCATAATCCTTTCTATGTCCATTTCCCCTATCAACATAGCATTCTTACCCTCTTTGCTTGACAAGAGGGATATTATAGACATAAATAGATTCATCCTGCTCCTCACATCACTAACTGTGTCCGGAGCATAAGGGACATTGAGTGAACTTGAGGATGTACTCATGCACACTCATGTTATCCTATTTCAAGTTTAGAAAGTCCCTCACCTTTGCTTCCCTTAGCTCGCGAGGAAAGAAACATCCCATGAAGGCACTTTCAAACACAATCCAACACAAAATTAGTGCCCTTCATCCCTACTCGGGGCACTCTTTTATAAAGTGACCGGTATTTCTGCACTTGAATCAAACATTGGAGCCATCATGACACACTCCTGGGTGGTTTCAACAACACTTAGAACATGTAGGAGTCCAGTTAGCCCTATATGCCACACTACTCTAAGACTGAGTAGTTTGAGCTCTAAAGTTCTGCAAATTCTAATTTCTGAAGTCACCTCTATGCTTTGGTGTAGTAGCACTAGCCGATGATGTAACATGAACTAGTTGGCCTTTTCTTAAAATATGGTCGGTTTGCATTTCTTCCTTTTGTTGACCGAAATCATTACATGTTGTCTTGACCCTCTTATTGCGGAGATCTTCTCAATCTTTCAACTTGTCTCCCTCAACCTGATGCATATGGATCATAATACTTTCTATGTCCATGTCCCCTATCAACATAGCAGCCTTACCCTCTTTCCTTGACAAGTGGGATATTACAGACAAGTTTGCTTCTCACATCAGCAACCATCTCCAGAGCATAGAGGGACAGTTTATTGAACTTGAGGTTGTACTCATGCACACTCATGGTTTCTTGTTTCAAGTTTAGAAATTTCCTCACCTTTTCTTCCCTTAGCTCATGATGAAATAAACGACCCCATAAAGGCACTTTCATACACAATCCAGCTCACAATTGGGGCCCCTTCATCCCTACTTTTTTTCGTTGGTCGTACCAGATCCTAACATTACCCTTGAGTTATCCAAATCCTCAGCTTCCTATGAATTTGGGAGTATTCATTCTCAAAAAATTAGGGATCCTAGATATATCAGCCACATCTGAACTAACCCATGTATATTAACCAACATGGTTGGCCACAACATGATCAACATCCGGATGGCATCCCTGAACTCAACATTAGTGACCTCTTCTTAAAGGGGTTGCACTTATGTTGCATTAGATACCCCTTGATCATGACGGTCAACATTCTTCTTGCAAGACGACCTCGAAAAGCTCTTTATGGAGGTGTGATCTCAAAAGATACGCGTAAGCACGAATTAAAAAGAAACTTTTATAGAGATGAACCCTATCCCACTAATGAGAGTAAGAGACAACGGAAATCTTTACTAAATGTTGTACCCTCATAATTATAGATATGAAATGCTTTGCACCGATAACTAGGATTCTACAGACACGACTTCATGGACACCCTAGGACTCTTGAACCATGTGCTCTAATACCAAAATTGCCACGGCCGAGATTACACCCTAGGCGGAACTGTCACTCGAGAACCATCCCTTGTCCGTAAGTGAACCCTTGGCCTAGCTCAATACTCAACGGATGACATACTCAAGAACAATGAAAATTCAAGTGCAATAATTAACTCATAAGATCTCACAATTATGATATCTTAACTCATATAGTCTGAAATACTCAATAAACATAATTGTTCAACTCAAAGTCTTTAAAACCTCAATAAGGGACAAATAAATACTCCCCATACTACCATTGACTATGAAGCCTATAATAACAATGATAGATATCAGGACAAGACCCACGACATCGTAAACAAATAGATCCATCATGTGAATCCCTCTGAAAAGCAAGGAGGCTCACTAAAGCTAGTTGGAATGCGATGGGATTAATGAAGCGTTAGTTGATGATCCTAAATACCTTCATGATGCAGATCAAATGGAATCAGTACATTGAATGTACGAGCATGTAAGGGGGGAAACTGAACATAGGGACACATAGTTGAACTAATAGAAATGGAAACATAATCAGCTCAACTCACTCAAATTAACACAACTAAACATGAAAGAACAAAAAAAGGTGCAAGATGTATAAAGATTCTAAAACAAACGATCAGAACCATCGTTAATTAGGAAGGAAAAAATGTGAGGAATTATGTGCCACTGTCCCGCCACAACGGTCCAGATGCCGCTATGGAGACTGCGCCAGGGTAGGATAAGTTGGACGCCAGAGCGGGAAAGATAAGACAGAACATAAATTAATTTGTTAGGAAGAGCTATTATTCATAGTAATTTCTCGCTTCAAGCAAAGTCAGAGAAATCCTATTTTCTCCATCTTACTAAAATACCTAAATATGTCATAAAATACCCTTGAAACCTCAGAAAAACTACTCTAAGCTTGGGAATGAATGAGAAGGAGATTGCTAGTGTGAGGATGGATAAATCTTGCAAATTCTTGGCCAAATTCACCATCACGAAGCCCAGAAAACTCGAATCAAAGTCAAAAAGTATGTGCAACTATTTGGATCCCACGTAGGCTAGGCTTTGTGAATTGAGTAGTTTAAATCTATGCTCACTGCGTAATATATGTGAATGATTTTAGGATTTATGCATAGGCCTTCATGCAGCGATTGATTAATGATTTATACCTTAGAAAGAAGCCTTAGACGATGAATTAGGGCTGAGTATGGTCGAACCAGGATTTGCATGAGGTGCATGACGAGGAACCCCTTGGGAAGTGATGGTTGAGATTATATGATTGTCTGATGTATTCTTGTTGTTGCTCCCTTATGGTGCATGGTTAATCCCTACGTGTTGTAAATGACATGGATGAGTATTTATATGCCATGAATCACTTCTTTATTGTATGATTGTTTAGAATATTCTTCTAATTGTGATTATGGTGTGTTGATGGATCGGATTTTCATGTTTCCACATAGGATATGGATGGGACTGCCACATTTTGATATAACTATGTAGGATCAGATTGCCACATTTCGGTATAACTAACTAGGATCGTGTTTCCACGTTATGACATAACTATGGGATCGAGTACCACATTTCGGTGCACAAACAGTTTGGGTTTGGGTTCCATGAGAGTACATACTTCTTGCCATAATTGAGAATTGTGAAATATGTTGTTTCTCTTCATTTCGATGTTATTTCACTTTTTTCTATATCTTCACGTGATAGTATGGTTGTGTTGAATCATATGGGTTACACTTAGTGGTTATATGTTGTTACAATTTATGTTGATAGTCTTTGTGTTGAGCGAACTCGTGGGGAATAGTGGAAGGGCCAGGGATTCAAGTGACGAGTAATGGATAGCGAGGCTTGTTCATGTGTTGTAAATTGTGAAAGAGAGGTAGAGGTAGTGTATGTGATGAAATGTGCTTAGGTGGGTTTACCTTGGGGAAAGAGATTGGGTTAGTACTAGTATCTCTATGTAATGTAATATGTGACCATTGTTGGTCAATGTAATGAAGAAGTAAGGATATGACGCGATCGGTTAGTATAAAAGGATGGTGGTTGTACTTGGGGATTTTCTATGGTTTTAGAATGGTTAGGCTATGATCAAGAAACTGGTAAGCACGTTGACTGGTATGTGATTAGTTGTTAGAGTGCTAGTGTGATTGGAGGTATTTTAATAGAGAGTAAACGTGGAGAAGCGAGGGGTCTAGAGCATATTCTTATTAAGTGGTTTCTTATGTTATGTGGTGGGAGTTCGGTTGACCGATGAAGCCTACCAGTACGTATTTGTACTGACACTATTCCTCCTATGTCTTCTGACATAGTCTGGATGCAGGATTGGTGACATTTCATTAGGTGAAGACGAAAAAAATCTCCAACAACTTTTGTTCTTCCTTCCGCATGGTGGACGTTGTATCTTTTATTTTATTGTCAAATTGTAATCTTAGTAGCTCTTGTACCTGTTTAGACTAGATCCATGGGGAGTTGTTAAACTACTTTACAAGTTTAACAAAAAGGGTGTCTACGGATATTATCTATAAAATATATTATTTTATTTTCCTTTATTTTATTAAAATTTTGCATGTTTAGTTATTAATGTAAGTGGGTTCTCCTACCTAGATGGTAGTATGAAGGTGACCACATGGCCCAGTGGCTTGGGTCGTGACATAAACTCTTTACTCTTATTTGGGAGATTCTCTAATCGACAACCATCACTATGAGCTAGGTGAGATACTGTCAAACCCCGAGTCTACACCCCGGACATGGATAGCACTTGGGGACCATTGTTGTCTCCAGGCGAACCCCTGGCCTGGTTTACATAACCAGCAGGAAGACAATATGCATAATTATAAAGATAGTAGAACTTCACTGAACTGAATAATAAAATAACTGAGAATGTTTTAAAATTAAACATTCAACTTGGACAAAAATGCCAACCCAAGTCTTAACAAAAGAATAATAATGAAAATACCCAAAGGACTAACATCTGTCTATCTATTTATGAAGCCTCTAATAACTGAGATGGATGTTGGGTCAAACTCCACAACATCCTAATGAAAAGGAATATGACTTAAAACAATAAAAGGTGTCCTCCGGAAGAAAAGCAGGCTCACCAGCTGACTCTGAGCTGCTCAATAGATCTACGATGCGTTGTATGCCAATCCTCGTTACCTGCATCTACAAAATAATACGATGCATCCAAATGACATTAGAAAATTTAATGTACGAGTATGCGAGTTGGAATGCTAAAACAACATAGGCTAGAAAGAAACTGAAGAACTTACCAGGCTCAACTCAACTCAACCTAACTAACTCATTTCAATATAAAGCAATTTAAAAATAAGTGCAATCTGATAAAAAGTTGTTTAAAAACATGTTGTAAACTATGTATATATGCAAAGATACAATTAACTCTGAGAAGTATGTAAGAATACAAATAAACTGTGTATATAAAAATGCAATAACTTTTGTGGGAGTTTCTCGAATCGACAACCATCAAATAAGAGCTAAAGTGTTGATATAGCGGTCTACCTCACGCTGCGAGCACATCCTATACCCGACAAAAGCTATAAGACCTGAACTTCCTAATGGATCCACTAGTCTACTGTGAAAAGGGTTCATCTAAAAAGTATGACCCTTTTCTACCCATTGTGGCTGCATGGTTTTATGAATATGTGAGTTATTTGAACTCATGCTCGTCCCAAATTCGGTGCTCAATATTACTCCCAAAATATAATGGCTCTTATGTTTTTAAAACATACTTCTTCTGTGATTTGAGATTAGTGCTCAAAACGTAGCTCAAAGGCTATCTTGAAAATCTAAATTTCCCTGCTTGTTTCATTTTAGAAAACTATAACTCTTTTCTTAAAACTAGCCCAAATGCTCTTTGAATATCACAGTTTTTGTTCTTGTTTAAATGTGAAAACATTTCTTTTAAACCTCTTTGGGAATACATAGTCCCCATATACATTTTTGAAGAAAGAACTTCAACTTTACTCTTTACTGGACTTAACTCTTAAGTCTTAAAACAATGTTAAAACGTTTGTAAAAAACTTATGAAATTGTGAAAATAAACTTCTCTTACTTGACTTCTATCTTTGATCTTAACTCTTACTTCAGTTGAGTCTTAATCGATCCTTGAATTGAATTATCAATTAAAGGATTATGATTTGTGTTTGGAAAGGTCTCTTGATGTTTAGGAGTGATTTGGAATAGTTAAACTTTAGAAAATTTACCAAACCACCGTCTTGGAACAAGTCCGCGACGCGGAGATGTTCCTAAATAATTATTCCCTAAATTAATTTTTTAGAAAGAGGATTCCGAGTCCTCTCCAAGACGCGGAGAAAATATTTGTTCTTTAGGGGAACAAGTCCGCGACACGAACTTGTTTGTCAAAACCTGTCCGACTTTTTCTTTCTTCATTTTCCAACCCCAATTTGCCTAAACTCGAATATTTTCCTCAAATTCATTTTAGATTTTGATACCCAAAATTAGTACTCACGAACCTAACTTAAAGCAACTCTAAAACTCAACTTAAAGATCTTAAAAACTCCACATTAACCCAATTGGTCAGCATTTTCTCCGGATTCTAAGAGATGTGGATATCTCATCTTCATATCGTCTTCAACTTCCAAGAAGCTTCTTCAAAAAATTGGTTCCTCCAAAATACTTTGACTGATACAACCTCTTTTGTCCTCAACTTCCAAACTTGGCGATCTAAAATTTGAATAGAAATCTCCTCATAAGGCAAGTTGTCATTGATCCCAATATTTTCAGTTGGAATGATCAATGAAGGATCGTCCATGAACTTCTTCAACATAGAGATGTGAAACACCGGATGAACTGTTGATAACTCTTGGGGTAGATCCAACTCATAAGCTACATTGTCAACCCTCTTGGCTTTGCGATAAGGTCCAATATATCAGGGCCTAATGTCACGCCCCGAGCTACCCCGAGACGCGGACATGAAACCTAGGACCACAAGTGATCCCAAGCTAACCCTGCTGGCATGATCATGAGCATACTAAAGAATAATAAACTGTTGCGGAAGCTAAATCATACTTAAAATGAAAAGATGGGGAATACCCATATGCTAAATCTGAGATATATGAAAAATGATGAGTTTAATACAAAGAAAATATCAACTCAACGCTAAGCTGAAACTAACTATGTCTGAAATAAGCCTCTAAACTGGACTAGAAATATTGGGACAAGCCCCAGCTAAATCTAGTAAAACTGAAACTAAATGACTGAAGACCAAAATTAAACTCATGACTGTTGTCCTCGGAGAATGAGGACTCACCACTGAATCTGCTGAACTGGAGATCGGAAATCGATCTATACGTGATCTAGATGCTGAGAACCTGAACCTACATCACGAGAAGATGTAGCGCACGTATGCGTCTGTACTTGAAGTTCCTGAGCATGTAGGATAGAGTAAAGCTGAAATAAAACATAGCTGAACAAGCACAAAAGCAAGTATAATAATTTGTACATGATATACTAATTCTGAGCTAACTAGATACAATGACCAATTTATAACATGTTGGAACTGAATACTGAATATACTGATAAATGGTCAATGCAATAGAGTCTGACTGAACTGTGGAAGCTACTAATAACCGATAATAAAATCACATGAGCTAAATGTGGAGTCCGATGTATACGCCCCATCGAAAGGACCCAATATACCCTGCCAAAGGTATAAAGGCATGCTGGCGTGATCACTAAACTGATTGCCCACAGAGGGGACTTTACAACCTACTTGGCTAGTTGTTCTGGACTAATTGGGTACGCTGAACCCTAGTCCAACTCGGTATTATGCTACTCCCATTGATTTATGTAGTTAACTGATTATGTCTGAATTTCTGTAAAATACTGGATAGCTTAAAACTGAACATGCAAACTGAGAATGCAACATTTAATCTGATGATGATGCATTAATAAATGAGGCATGTATATCTGAAGTAACTGAAATATCTGACCTACCATGTGTAATTCAAGAACTAAAGAAATACAAAGCTAGGGTTCTAAAATTCATGCGATAATCTGAGTAATAACATGATAATCTGATTTGGAACGTATACTTTAACTAAATTATGAAGTTCTGCTGTAATTCTAGGAACCCTAGGTTTAATCATGATAAGAGAATTAAGAACTGACTGAAAACTAGGGACCCAGTGGGTGAAAGCAACCCACTAGTGAAATTCCACATACCTGGTGATGAAATTCACGGAAAAATACTTAAAATTCGTGGCTGGAACTGCTGGAAACTTGTTGCATTCTTGAACTCGATTCTTGAGCTTTTTCTCCTTTCTTGCTTCTAATTTTCTAACTTGTGATTAATGATTTTGACTTAGGTAAGTTTTAGTTATGTTTCTAGGCTTAAACTGACTTAAATCTGATGATTTAGGGTCAAAATGATGTATCTTAAGGTTTAAACGAAGTGGGAAAAGATCAAAATACACCAGGGTAAGTTGTTGTCGGACCAAACGCCGACCTGGACAGACGGTCCGTCGTTCCATCAACGGTCCGTCATTTGGGTCCGTAGGTTGGGTCTGTTCAACAGGCCTTTACTAAAACGGGCATAACTTTTTATTCGGAGCTTTGATTTTAGCAAGGTCGGTGGATATAGAAAGCTAATTCAATTATCTATTTGTTGATATGTCATGGGACACCTAATTCGTTTTGTGATAAGAGTTATGATCATCTAAAGTTTACCCTACTGCATTTCCCCCTAACTGGCTGCTAGTTCCCACCTACGGACCGTGGGTCCACTTACGGACCGCGCTGGTAACCTGTGGTCCTTGTCAGAGATTGGTTGAAGGGGGTCTCAATCGACGGTCACGGACTACGGACAGTCATCTGACCTACGGACCGTAGGTCCGTTCGTCGATCAAGACTAAGCTAATTTTTTCTCAGCTAAGTTTTTGGGAGTCTCTGATCCCATCGACGGTTGTCCAGGACGGACCGTGGGTCAGGATACGGTCCGTCGATGCCACCGTTGGTTGCACCTGTAAATTTTTCTGAAAAGCTAGTTTTTGTTCTGTTTTGGATACGGGGTGTTACTCCTAAGTTTCCCATTCTTAGAGAACTCCATAACATCATTCATGGGTGAAACTTTCAGATATACCCAATCATCTACTTTGAACTCTAACGGCCTTCTCCTAATATCACAGTAGGATTTTTGACGACTCTGCACCATTTTCAACCTCTCTTGAATCACCTTCACCTTCACCATAGCTTGGTGAACTAAATCTGGTCCTATCAACCCTACTTCACCAACTTCAAACCATCCAATATGTGATCTGCATCTTCTCCCATAAAGAGCTTCATATGGAGCCATTTGGATGCTAGAGTGATAATTTTGTTGTAATCAAACTCAATGAAAGGTAGGTGATCATTCCAATTTCCATTGAAATCAATCACGCAAGCCCTCAACATGTCTTCTAATGTTTGAATAGTACAATCTGCTTGCCCATCACTCTGAGGATGAAAGGTAGTACTTAAGTTCACCTTTAAACCCAAACATTTCTGAAAAAATTTCCAAAATTGTGCAACTCTATCTGAAATAATGGAGACCTGAACTCCATGAAGTCTTATCACCTCTTGAATGTACAAGTTAGCATAATCTTCTATCGAATGGGTAGTCTTTACCTGCAAAAATGGGCTGATTTTGTCATTTTGTTGACAACCACCCAAATCGAGTCATGCTATGTGTGAGACCTTGGTAAACCTGTGATGAAATCTATATTAATCATCTCCTACTTCTATTTTGGAAGTTCTATATTCTGAGCTAAACCACCAGGCTTTGGTGCTCTACTTTAACTTGTTGACAATTTGGAAACTTAGCAATAAATTCTGCAATGCCCTTCTTCATGCTACTCCACCAATACACCTCTCTCAAATCGTGATACATCTTTGTGGAACCCAAATGAATGGAAAATTTGGAGCTATAAGCTTCCTCCGTGATCCTTTCTTGATGTCCATCCACCATTAGCACACACAGTCTACCTTGATATCTCAATACACCATCTCCCCCTTGTTCAAAAGCTAATACCTTTTGGTTATGAACATTTGCCTTCAATTCAAGAAAAATGGGATATTGGTATTGCTTGCCTTTTACTTTTGACACTAATGATGACGCAGCCCCATTCGTCACCACTATCCCTCCTTTTATGGAATCCATGAGTTTAACTCCTAAGCGTTTAAGTCTATGCACATGTTTTGCTAGTTCTTTCTTCTCTTCCTCGAGATGGACAATACTACCTATAGATAACATGCTTAAGGCATCAGCAACACATTAGCCTTACCTCGGTGGTAAATAATACTCATGTCATAATCCTTGAGCAATTCTAACCACCTTTTTTGTCTTAAATTAAGCTCTCTCTGAGTGAACACATATTGTAGGCTCTTGTGACCAGTGAATACATCAACATGAACACCATACAAATAGTGACGACATATTATCAAGGCGAATACCACAGTAGCCAACTCTAAGTCATGGCTTATGTAGTTCTTCTCATGAACTTTCAACTATCTGGAGGCATAAGCTATAACTTTGTCATTCTTCATTAACACACAACCAAACAAACTCTAGATGTATCACAATACACCACAAAGCCTTGAGTACCTTTCGGTAAAGTCAAAACACAGTAGCCAAACTCTTTTTTAATTCTTGAAAGCTTTTCTCACAAGCTTCATACCATTGAAACGTGATTGTTTTTTGAATAAACTTTGTCAAAGGAGACAAAATGGACGAGAAACCTTCTATAAATCTTCTATTTTAGCCAGCCAAACCCAAGAAATGCCTAATGTCAGTTGGAGATCTGGGTAGAACAAATCTAGACTGCCTCAAGTGTTTGGGAATCAACTCTAATACCCTCATAGGAAACTATGTGACCCAAAATGTCACAAACTCAAGCCAAAACAGACACTTAGAGAACTTAACATACAACTCTCTATTCGTCAAAGTCTGAAGAACTATTCTGAGATGACTAGCATGATCTTCTTCATTCCTTGAATATATTAGTATGTCATCAATGAAGATAATAACAAACATATCTAAATATGGTTTAAAGACTCTATTCATAAGATCCGTGAATGTTGCAGGCGCATTGGTCAACCCAAAGGACATGAGCGAAAACTCATAATGCTCATATATAGTTTGAAAGTTGTATTTGGAATATCACATTCCTTTACTCTAAACTGGTGGTAGCCTAATCTAAGTTCAATATTGTATAAACAAGAAGCACTCTGAAGCTGATCGAAAATATCATCAATTCTAGGAAGAGGATACTTATTCTTGATGGTAACCTTGTTCTACTGACGATAATCTATACACATCCTAAGGGAACCATCTTTCTTTCTCACAAATAAGACCGGAGCGCCCCTAAGGTAAGAAACTTGGTCGAATAAAGCCTTTCTATAAAAGGTCTTTCAACTACTCTTTTAACTCTTTCAACTCGACTAGTGTTATTCTATATGCCGAAATAGAGATAGGACAAGTATCTGGAAGAAGATCTATACCGAAGTATATCTCTTTCTGAGGAGGGACTCTGGGAAGATAATTTGGAAAGACCTCTGGAAACTCTTTTACAACTGGAACTAAGTGAATAGAAGGTACATCAACACTTGAGTCATTAAACCAGAATAAGTGATAGACGCACCCCTTAGAAACGAACTTTCTTATCTTAAGGTACTAAATGAAATGACCCGTAGGCACTGCTAAACTGCTTTTCCACTCTAAGACTGCCTCATCTGAGAACTGAAACTTGACAACTCGAGTTTTACAATTAACTAGGCATAACAGGCATGAATCTAGTCCATACCAAGAATGACATCAAACTCTATCATGTATAACTCAATTAAATCAGCCATGGTACTCTTGTGATTGACGGAAACGGTATAATCACGATAGACTCTCTCTGATAGAATGGACTCACAAACATGTGAAGAAACACTTAATGTTTCACTATGTTTCTCAGGAATACTATCAAAGTTCATAGCAATATATGGAATTACAAAATATAAACTCACTTTTGGGTCTAGCAAAGCATAAACAATAAAGTCAAAGATCTGAATTATATCGGTGACAACATATGGTGAATACTCTTACTCTTGGCGATTGTTGAGAACATACAAGTGGTTTATTCCTCCGCTAGTACCGCAAGTAGCTCCTCTAGGTGCAACCTTGTCTGGTGGAGCAACTGATGAAGACTTGCCTCTATTGCCCCAATTACCACTTCCATGCTTTTTCTGTGGACACTCTCGCATGAAATTCCTAGTCTGACAACACTTGAAACAACCATTAGAGCCCTCACAACAAATACATGAGTTGTTCCTACCACAGCACTACCCTATGAAAATATAGGTTTAACTCGGGAATTTTTACCATAGTACTCACCCTTGTTCTTAGGTGCAGGTGCACTAGCAGATGATAGAGCAGGACCCGTGTGTTTCTGTTAGAAGGATGACCGGTTGTCATTACTCTTTTGTTGCCCGGACTCATTCCCGATCTTAGACCTCTTGTTCTTGAACTCCTCTATATCTCTCAGCTTTCGTCCTCTACCTACTGCGCATAGATCATTAACCTCTAAATGTCCATGCCCTAATAAGCATTTCTGCCCAACCCTCTTTTCTTGATAGACGGCCTAACCCAGCAACAAACAAACTCATTCTACTCATGTCCTTAACCATCTCCGGAGCATAACAAGATAGTTGGCTGAACTTCAACCCATACTCATGCACACTTACATAATCTTGCTTATGTGTGACGAACTCACGTACCTTGGCCTCTGTCAGTTCTTGGGGGAAAAACGCCCCAAGAAGGCCTCCTCAAAACAAGCCCAACTCGTAGGTTGTGCATCTTAATCTCTACCCTCTTTCAACTAATCAAACGAAGTTCTAGCAACACCCTTAAATTTGTAAGCAGTTAGCTAAACTCTCTTAGTGTCAGCAACATGCATCACCTTGAACACCTTCTTCAGTTCCTCAGTGTAGTTCTCTGGATCCTCAGTAGTGCTCGTACCTGTGAAACTTGGGGGATTCATCCTTAAGAATTCATAAATCCTTGAAGTGTCAGCCCCTTCTTGTCGACCTCCTCTTTGTTCACCAACCTGATTAGTCACAACCTGACTAAACATTCTAATTGTCTCTCTAAATTCGGCATTAGAAACTTCTCCCTGGGTTGCACTTCAGGTGCATTGTGTATTCCTTTTTCCTCTACATTACTGCTAGGTGGACGACCTCTTGGTGCTTTTCGTGGAGGCATGGTTATCTGAAAACACGTGCAAGCATAAATTAGAGAAAAACTTCTTAGAGATCAAATTCTAACTCACGAAAGGAATATGAAAGAAGTGAAGAAATTCCTAAATGTTCCAGACTCCTAATTATAGATGTGGAGCGCTTCACACAGATAACTAGGACTTTATAGTCACGGATTCATCAACACCCTAGGACTCTTGAACTGTGTGCTCTGATATCAATTTTGTCACGCCCTGAGCCTACACCCTGGACATGACTAGAACTCGCAAACCATTGCTGGCCCCAAGCGAACCCCTACCCTGGCTTACTTAACTCCACAGAAGACAATATGCATCATTATAAAGAGAGTAGAACTTAACTAAACTGAATAATAAAATAACTGATAATGTTTTAAGATTAAACACTCAACTTGGCCAAAAATGACAACCTAACTCTAAACAAATGAATAATAACGAAAAGACCCAAAGAACTAACATTTGATTGTCTATCTATAAAGCCTCTAATAACTGAGATAGATGTTGGGAAAACCCCACAACATCCTAATGAACTGGAATATGACTAAAAACAATAAAAGGAGTCCTCCAGAAGACAAGGAGGCTCACCAACTGACTCTGAGTTTCTTAATAGATCAACAATGCGCTGGAGATGCCGATCCACATAATACGATGCAAGTCAAATGGCATCATTACATTGAATGTACGAGTACGCGAGTTGGAATGCTAAACCAACATAGGCTAGAAAGAATTTGAAAGAAACTGAAGAACTTACCTGGCTCAACCCAACTCAACCTAACTGATTCATTTCAATATAAAGCAATTTAAAAACAAGTGCAATATAGAGTAAAGTTGTTTTAAAATAAGTTGTAAACTCTATATGTATGCAAAGATAAAATTAACTCTCAGATATATTTAAGAATACAAATAAACTATGTATATAAAAATAAAATAACTTATGTGGGAGTTTCTCTAACTGACAAACATCACATAACACTACAAAAAAAAACTCAAATTGCCAACAGATTTTACTAACAACTTAAGTTGGTTAGTATTCTACTAACAAATTACTAACATATTTCTAACTGAATAATATTTTAAAACTTAACAACGAAATTCTAAGAGATTACCAACATAAATCTTACTAACTAAGTATTTTAGCTGGTAAATACGGCTGGAAAAAATGGCGCCAAATTTAGCAACATTCTATCAATGGATTACCACCTTTTGTAGGTAATATTACCAATGAAGTATATATCGGTTGATAAATATGACAAAAAATTGTTTATATAATTTATTAACATATTACCAATGAATTAGTAACCAAACATTTACCAACAACAAGATTGTGTTGCTAAATTTACCAACCAAATGTAAATGTGTTGGTAAATTAGTAATGAAATATAATTTGTTGGTTAACCTGTCAACCAATATCAAATTAGTTGGAAATTTTACCGACGAATAAAGATTGTAGTTAGTAAATTACTAACATTATTGAAATAGTTGGTAATATAGCAACCGATCACTAATCCATTGGGAAAATTTACTAACATATTAATTATTAGTTGGTAATATTACATATGAATGTTTAGTTGAATAGTGACTATTACCAAATTTGATAAAATTTATTGGTAAATTATTAATTACTAACTTATATTTTAATAGTTAGTAAATTTACCAATTGAAGTTAATTTTTTTGGTCAATCGGTGTCTATTATTGAGGCTTTCATGTTTAATTTGTGTCATTATGCGTTTTAATTTTTAAATTTTAACAAAACTTGACTTTGTTCAATATTTTTGGTAAATGTGCTTAGATTAGAACTCCGTTAGTGTCATTAGATTCGAAAGATCATTTTTTATCTAACGGCAAAGTTGGTTCATTTTTTGAGGCTTTCATTTTATGTTTGTGCCGTTATGTGTTTTAAATTTTATGTTTAGGCCAATATTTGACTTTGGTCTATATTTTTGTGAACGTGCTATGATGAGAATTCGTCAGCGTAATTAACTCCAAAGGTCATTTTTTATCTAGTAGGATGACTGGTTTGGGTTTTGAGGCTTTCATTTTTACTGTGTGCCGTTAGGTGTTTTAACATATAAATTTTGGCAAAAATTTAATTCTTGTCAATATATTTGATAAAATGCCCAGAAAGAATTTCGTCAGTTAAATGGGAAAAGTCATTTTTGATGTAATAAAATAGAGGGTTCGGGTATTGAGGCTTCCGTTTTTAGTTTATGTCATTAGGCATTTTAGATTTTAAGTTTTGGCCAAAATTTCACTTTAGTTAATATTTTTGGTAATCATGTTCGAATTGAAGTTTTGTCACCGCAGTTAGCCATATAAGTTAAGTTTTGATCTCATAGGATGGTTGCTTCGAGTTTTGAGACTTTTATTTTCAATTTGTGTCGTTAAGAGTTTTAACTTTTAACTTTTGGCTAAAATTTGAATTAGGTCAATTTTTTTTTGGGAAATGTGCTCAAATTTGAATTTCTTTAGTGAGGTTAGCTCTGGAAGGTCATTTTTCGCTTTATAGGATAATTGTTTTGGATTTTGAGGTTTTCATATTCAGTTTGTACCGCTAGGCGATTGAACTTTTAACTTTTGGCAAAAATTTGATTTTGCTTAGTATATTTTGTAAACGTGCTCTGATGAAAATTTTGTCAGTGCGATTAGCTTCGAAACGTCATTTTTCTATATACTAAGATGGTTGTTTCAAGTTTTGAGGCTTCCATTTTCAGTTTGTGTTGTTAGGCGTTTTAACTTTTAACTTTTTGCTAAAATTTAGATTCGATCAATATTTTTGGTAAACGTGCTCAAATTAAATTTTATGATATAATGATATGTGTCATATTGAGACTAATTTAACTTGTTATCATAGATTTTGCATTGTTTCAGTCAAATATGATTTATAAAATTGATTAATATTTTTGGATTTATATTCGTGTTCTTAGATTTTTAAGTGCAATAAATTAATAAATATGTTACTATTGAATAATCATTCAGTTAATAATATTTTGAACATATTGACAATCAATTACTAACCTAACATTGAACTTGAATGATATATTACCAATAAAGTAACAATCATATTAGAAAAATAAATAATCATACTAACGTATTTAAAATTTATTACCAACAAGGTTTGTGGTGTAGTGGTAAGTACTCCTGCAAATTGCATCCTTACCAAGAGGTCTCAGGTTTGATTCCCATTAGTTACATAATCATCTTTGTTAGGGAGTAATTTACCACCCAATTGGGACTTTCCTACGTGAATCTAGATTTAGTCAGGCTCCAATGTGGGCACCGAACACGGGATGAAAACAAAATAAACAAAAAAAACTAAAAAAGTATTTAAAATTTATTGGTAAATTACCAACACAAATTTTTTGTTACTGAAATTACCAACCAACTACCGATGTATGAATCGGAAAATGAATAAAAAAATTTATTAACTCCTTTTCAATTCGTTAGTAAAGGTACTAACGATATACTAAACCAAAAATGAGTTGGTAAATTTACCAACGGAAATTTCAGGGTCATGTTTTAAAATTTTGTAACAACATCTTTGGGTGTTTACCAACTGATGTTTGGTTGGAAAGTTAACCAACAAATTAAAATCGGTTGGTAATATTTACCGACGAGTTTTAGCAACGGATTAATATAAGTTGGCATTTGGTTGGTAACTCAATTTGCCAACCGATTTGATCAATTTACCAATGACTTTTTTTGTTGGTAATTGAGTTTTTTTTTGTAGTGTAAGAGGTATAGTGATGATATAGTGATCTACCTCACGGTGCTAACGCATCCTATACCCGCCCAAAGGTATAAGACCTGAACTGCCTAAGAATCCACTAGTCTACTGTGAAAAGGGTTCATCTAAAAAGTATGACCCTGTCCTACCAATGGTGGCTACATGGTTTTATGGAGATATGAGTTATCTGAACTCATGCTCGTTCGCAATTAAGTGCTCAATACTACTCCCATAATACACTGGCTCTTACGTTTTTAGAACGTACTTCTTTTATTTGAGGTTAGTGCTCATAACTTAGCTCAAATGTTATCTTGGAAATATAAGTTTTCCTTCTTGCTTTAATTTTAGAAAGCTATAACTCTTTTCTTAAAACTAGCCCAAAGGCTCCTTGGAAATCTTAGTTTCCGTTCTTGTTTAAATGTGAAAACATTTCTTTTAAACCTCTTTCGGAATACATAGTCCCCATATACTTATTTGAAGAAAGAACTTCAACTTTACTCTTTGTTGGACTCAACTCTTAAGTCTTAAAACAAAGTTAAAATGTTTGTAAAGACTTATGAAAACTTGAATTGAACTTCTCTTACTTGACTTGTGACTTTGATCTTAACTCTTACTTGAATTTACTCTTAATCGATCCTTAAATTTAATTATGGATTCAAGGATTATGATTTGTGTTTGGAAAGGTTTCTTGATGTTTAGGAGTGATTTGAAATAGCTAAACTTGAGAAAAGTTACGAAATCACCGTCTTAGAACAAGTCCGCAACGCGTAGATGTTCCTGAATAATTACTCATGAAATTATATTTTAAAATAGTGGAGTCCGCGTCCTCTCCACGACATGGAGCAGACTTTTGTTCACTAGGGGAACAAGTAGCGGACTTGTTTGACGAAATATGTCTGACTTTTTCCTTCTTCGTTTTCCAGACCCAATTCGCCTAATCTCGTATATTTTCCTCAAATTCATTTTAGTATGATACCCAGTATTAGTACTCACGAACATAACTTAAAGCAACTCTAAAACACAACTTAAATATCTCAAAATCTCCACAATTCAACCCAATTCAAGAAGAACATTCGATTTCAAGAATTCATGTGAAGAACATCAACTTTCAAAATCTTTAAGGACCAATTGTGCTGAACTACACATGTTGAGCGTGAGCGAATGAGACCAATGCTATGAGAGACTCACATACATGGTAAGGTCAAAATCTTGAACAAATCCACAATCAAAACCGATTGTTCTTGGCGAAACTAGTTTTTCCTCTTTTCTTTTCTCTTGCGTTCTTTCTCCAAAAACCCCAACTCTAATTTTCAAAAGCGTAATTTTAATCCTATCAGTTATCCTCTAAAAATATTACCAAAATGGATTAATTAACTTCAATAAGTAAAAGATCAACCTAGCCTTAAAATTTCCAGATGGGACTTTTCTTATACTAACAGCCCAACTTCCAAAGGGCATAACTCACTCGTCAAAGCTTGAAATCGCACAAACTCGGCGGCGTTGAAAAGATTGTGCCAAGGGATTCCAACCATATATGGAAGTATACATAACCCATCTTGAGTTAGAAGTTATGGTCGTTTGAAGTTGATCAAAAACTCATTTTTGCTAACTTAACAAAATTTTTAGATTTTTAATTCTTTCCAAAAATGACTATTTCCAAATTAATCTTCTTCCTAGTTATTTCAATTTGTGTGATGTTACAAATATAGTGTCTCGCCCACACTGTTGGAACTATTTTATACCTTGAGTATAGAACATCCTCAACTAAGTGGATCCACTAAGTTATGCTTAAAATCAATAAGGAATCATCTAAAAAGTATGATATTTTACCCATGTTGGCATACATGGTTTATGAGTATTTTAATGAGTTGTCTGAACTCATCCCAATATCGGTGCTCAATCTACTCCCAACAATGTGTATAACTCATGCTCATATGTTTAAAAACATAACTCTTCCTCAATTTGAGATAATTACTCAAAATATTCTCTTAAAAGGATAATGCTAAAAAACTCATGATTCCTCTTGTTTTAAATGTAAAAGTATTTATACTTTGAATACTTAGTTCCCTTGTACTCATTTTGAAATATGAAACTCAACTCTCCTCATTCTCTTACTCATTCCCTTATACTCATTTTGAAACATGAAACTCAACTCTCCTCATTCTCTTACTCATTCGCTCAAGTCTTTAAAAAAGTTTTTGAAGATTGTAAAAGACTTCTCAAAATGACTCAAAATGTTTCTCGGACTTTACTCTTAATATTTACTTTAATTCGAAATGAATATTTAAGAATCATTATTAGTATATATATATATATATATATATATATATATATATATATATATATATATATATATATAATCTCAATCATTAACAAAGGCTTAGATAGTTGGTATAAAGAAGAGAATGAAAACTTGACTCGAAGGAACAAGTACGGAGCAAGAACGGAGAAGAAAATAGCCTAACGCTCCTAGCGCCTTGATGTTGCATTGCGCTAGACCTCCAATTACTGGGGTCAGTTGGCACACTGCAAGCGCAGGGCGCTAGCCCTCTTGGTACCTTAGGGGCGCGATTCCCCATCCCTTACCCAGAACTATGACAAATTATTTTTGCTGAAATCAAGACCTAACTCATCTAGAATCAAATTATTTCTCCCATACTTGTTTGGATTCATAAACCCAACAAATTAATCAAAAACTCACTATAATCCATCAATTACAACACTCATTCACAATATCCTCACCTCAAGAACTAAACAAGGCTCCATTCCTAAAGAATAAAGCTAAAACCTCAAGAATTTCTCAAAAGTTCAAATCAACAAACCTCAACCACACTTAAAAAATACCCATTCACGCTAAGATCAATTTCGGGAGTTCTACTCGCCCTACTACAGTTACGTAAAATCGTACGAATTCCTTAACGTCTTAAGTATCTACTCATATGATCAAATTCACAATATAATCTCCCGTTTGTTACAAGATTTCCCTAGACCTCACTGACTTTGATTTCGTACAAATCTGGACTAGGTTGGAAAATTTCAAGATACTACCAAAAGATTTTTGGTCAAAACTATTTCTCTGTTGGCTTTTCTATAACGAAGGAACGCTAGATATCAATTTACCCATCACTTGTCCCCAAGAGATATTCTAGGAAAAATAGGCTAAGGTAAGAGTGGAGTAGTACCTGAATCGTCGAACAAGTAGGGATACTTGTCCGACATGTCCTTTTTGGTCTCTTAGGTGGCTTCCTCAATCGGACGATGCTTCATTGGACTTTCAGGTGACTTAATCTCTTTGGTCCTCAGCTTTCGAACATCATAGTCAAGAATAGAAATTGGTTCTTCCTCATACTAAAGGTCTTTGTCTAGCACAACTGAGTCCCATTTTATGATGTAATCCTCATCACCATGATATCTCTTCAACATGGACACATGAAATATCGGATGAACTCCCTATAAATTAGGAGGTAAAGCCAACCTATACGCCATTGTCCCTACTCGGTCAAGAACCTAAAATGTCCCAATGTATCGGGGACTATGCTTGCCCTTCTTACTGAACCTCATCAGCCCTTTCATGGGTGATACCTTAAGAAAAACGTTCTCACCAATTTGAAATGTCATGTCTCTTACCTTATGGTATGCATACTTCTTCTGTCTACTTTGGGATGCTAAAAGCTTAGCTTTAATACTCTTCATTTTATCTTGAGCGACTTCACTAAATCAACCCGAAAGGTTTCACCTCTCCAGCCTCAAACTATCTTATGGGTGATCTACATCCCCCACCCATACAGTGCTTCAGATAGTGTCATATCAATGTTGGATTAATAACTACCATTAAAGGAAAACTCACACAAGTGGAGGAACTTATCCCAATGACTCACGCATTCCCTCAACATGTCCTGTAAAACTTGGATAGTTTTCTTCGACTTCCCATCCGCTACGGATGGAAGGTTGTGCTAAAGGTGAGTTGAGTACCCAACTCCTCGTGCAATTTTCCCCAAAACTTGGATGTGAACTACGTACCACGGTCTGAGATGATAGAAAGGGGCACCCCTGCAACCTTACTAACTCCTTTACATATACCTTAGCCAATCGTTAAGCATTATAGTTTGTTCTGAGTGGAATAAAATATGCTGACTTAGTCAATCTGTCAGCCACTAGCCAAATAGAATCAAACTTCGCCAAAGTCTTGGGAAGACCAACCACAAAATTCATACCTATCATCCACCACTTCCTTTCCGGAATTTGCATTCTCTGAAGCAAACCTGCAGGACTTTGGCGTTCAAATTTTACTTGTTGGTAATTTTGACACTTAGCCACAAACTCTGCTATATCCTTTTTTATGCCACCCACCAATGAGTCGCTTTAAGTCTCGGTACATCTTAGTCACACCCAAATGAATGGAATACCTTGAACCATGGGATTCAGTCAATAAATTCTTAATCAAGTTGCCCACTTTAGGAAGACAAATTCTTTCTTTAAAATTGAGTACACCTACCGCATCAAGAGTGGTCTCTTGTGCCTTGCCGGACACTATTCTATTTCTTAGTTCTTTCAATTGCTCATCCTTAAACTGTTTGGCCTTGATCTCCTCAATAAGCTTGGCACTTACTTTAATGCTAACTAACACCCCACCTCTCTTTGAGATGCCCAACGACATGAACATAGATTCCAAGGTTTTAATTTCCTTAGCCAAAGGTTGCTTGGATACACTCAAGCAAGTTAAACTATCTATACTCACCGGTTTTCGGCTTAGTACGTCTTCCACTACATTAACCTTTCCCGGATGATATTGGATGGTCATATGATAATACTTGAGTGAATCCATCCACCTTCGTTGTCTCAGATGGAGATCATTTTGAGTGAACACATGTTGTAGACTGCGATGATCGGTAAATACCTCACACTTAACACCATAAAGGTACTACCGCCAGATCTTAAGAGCAAACACTATCGCTGCTAACTCTAAATTATGTGTTGAATAATTCCTCTCATGCACCTTCAACGATGCATATGCTATAACATTCTTATCATACATTAATACAACACCCAAAATGAATGTGAAGCGTCACAATGAACTATATAATCTTTACCTTTCACCGGTAGTGCTAGAATAGGTGTTGTGGTCAAAAAAGTCTTGAGCTTTTGGAACCTCTCCTCACATTTTCAGTCCATTCAAAAGGCACCTTTATTTCGGTCAAATTTTTCAGAGGTGTGGAAATAAAAGTGAAGTTTTTCACAAATTGACGATAGTAGCTACAAGCCCCACAAAACTCTTAATTTCTATCACAGAACTTGGTCGAACCCATTTCCTTACCGCTTCAATCTTTTGGAGATATACCATTGCCCCTTCATTTGAAACTACATGCCCCAAATATTCAACCAAAGTAAACTAAAATTCACGCTTTGAAAGTTTCACATACAACTTTTGTTTCCCAGGAACACCCAGAACAATACGAAGATGGTGCACATGCTCTTCATCACTTTTAGAATAAACAAAAATGTCATCAATAAACATTATAAAAAATGAATCAATAAACAGTTGAACACACCATTCATCAAACTTATGAAAGATACAAGTGCATTTTTCAACCCTAACGACATAACTAAAAACTCATAATGCCCATAACGGGTCCTAAATGCCATTTTTGGTATATCATCATGTCTAATCTTTAAATGATGGTAACCAAACCTTAAATCTATCTTAGAGAAAATTGATGCACCCTTCAATTGGTCAAAAAGATCATCAATTCGAGGCAATGGATACTTGTTCCGAATTGTGACCATATTCAATTGTGGATAATCTATGCACATTCTCATACTACCATCATTTCTCTTAACAACTAGACAAGAGCACCCCACGGGGAAGCACTAGGGCAAATGAATCCCTTATCAAGAAGCTCGTGGATTGAGCCTTAAGCTCTCTTAATTCTGCTGAAGCATGCGATACAGAGGGATGAAAATGGTATGAGTACCAGGCTCTAAGTCAATACATAAATCTATATCTCTATCCGGAGGCATACCAGGGAAATTAGTAGGACAAACTTCTCTAAATTTCGACACCACAGGAAAAGACTCAATAGAGGGAGACTCAACCTCAATATCCCAAATATGAGCCAAATAAGTCAAACAACCCTACCCCACAATTTTCCTAGCCCTAATGGAGGATATGATTTTAGCTGGCTTAGGCTTGTACACCCCTTCCCACTCTAATTTTACCCTACTGGGATCTTTAGAGTCATAGATTTTGTACTACAATTTAACACATCATAATAGGGGGATAATCAAGTCATGAACAAAATTATGTCAAAGTCAATCATATCCAAAATCACCAAATCATCCCAAGTTTGAAAACTCATAAACAAGATAGGACAAGCATGATAGACATGGGTGACTATGACAGACTCTCCAACAAGGATAGAAACATGGATGGCTGCATCAAGTATATCACAAGTCATATCAAACACAGACACATAAGAATAAGTAGATACCAGATCAAATTATACATTAGTCATCCTGTTACATACATGAATAGTACTTGTGATCACCCTGCTGGGTGGCCCAGTGGTTTCAGCTTGGGACTTCCATGTTGGAGGTCTCAAGTTCGAAACCACTTGCTAGCGAAAGCAAGGGGTTTATCTTCTATGTCGAGCTCGTCGTACTAAACTTACCTAGTGCAGATTACCTCTCATATATGGTTTGCGAGCTATTGCATAAGAGCGGAGGTTTTACCTTCTGTGCACCCAATGGTTAGCGATTGCGGGTTTTCCTTGTCATAAAAAAGAATAGTACTTGTGATAATCGCATCACACGCCCCTACCTGTGTCTTGCCCGGAAATACATACCACTGAGCCATGTCATCCTGACGGGCGACTTTCCTGCCTGACTGCATTCTACCTCTGCCTATGTTACCATTTTTCCGACTTTTACAACCTTGCTTATTTCCTCCTCGCCTACCTTGTGGATGCCCTTAACCATTATTACCATTTCCCGCGGGTACCATTGCTCTAACCTGCTACTACGCGGAATCTAAGATGCGCGGGTGGGGACAACCTCTATGCATATGCCTAGGTTCTCCATAATTATAACAAGTGAGATCAAAAGATGTCCTACTGCCAGCCGAAGGTGTGGCTCCCTGTCTATCATGAATCAAATTCAGAGGTGGAGCTCCCGAGTAATTACATATAGAAGCGGGCATGGCAAAGAGAATTGGTCGGGATGCTAGTATTGGCCTACCCAAACCTCTGGAGTAGGAACTGAAAGTTAACTGCATTTCTAGGTTTTTTAGACAATGCCTTAGCTTGACTGTCTCGCCTCACCCCTTCCACTTTCTTCACAAAGTATGTTACCTCATTAAAAAATTTCCCAGCAGAATGTGCACAGACAAAACCTGTAACTTAGAATTCAGACCCTTAACGAATAACTTAATCCTCTGTTTCTCAGTAGTCACCAATAGCATAGCCTATCTGGACAAAGAATGGAACATGGCCTCATAAACAGCGAAAAGCCTTGCTTCAAAGACATGAACTCATACTTCTTGCGATCTCTCAAAGTCTCGGGCACATACTTTTCAAAGAACAGAGCATGAAACTGGGTCCAAGTGAGTAAGGGTAAAGTTGAAGATCTGCACTCCACATAAGCTCTCCAACACTGCTTAACCTCGCCCTAAATTTGAAAAGTCACAAACTCTACTCCATGATGATGGACAATTCTTAACTTATGAAGCATGTCATAACAATCTAAGATGAACTGATAGGTGTCCTTACTCTTAGAACCATGGAACACCGGCGGTTTCAATTTCAAAAACTTGGTCAGCATCTCATATTCATGACCAGTCATAACGTGACCCAACAAAGGACAAAAGAAAGCATCAGTATCTATAGTTTTACCCACCTTGGGGACAATGATAGAAATAGGGGGATTGGCGTGAGCTTGAGTTGCTTGAACAGAGGGAAGCACTCCAGTACCAACTAATCCTTTCAAGAATGACATAATTTTCTGAGCTAACACTGGTCTTGAGGGGGAATACATGTAGCCTCAGCATGCACCTCTTCCTCTTTTCCAATATCCTCCTCATTCTCAACCTTAACATTCTCCTCTATATCTTCATGGTGCGTAGGAGGATTCTCATTTCTAGGATAATTCTAAACTGGAGCTCCACTTATAGCGGGCGCTACACTTCTTCGGTCTCTACCCCTTGCTCTTCATCTACTCATGCATCGACCGTGACCTCTTGCTGTGGATTCCTCAGTTGGTGCATTGACGGGATCTATGGGCCTGGCATCGTTGAACCTATGTTAATCATTTGTGGAAAGAAGAGTGAAGGATATTAGATACCAATAGGACCCAAGTTATAGCACGAAAAGAGATGAGAAATAGAGAGATTTGCTAAAGTTCTATAGCGTTCTCGAAGTAAAGTACAAATGTCCCTGTACCATTTCACAAGACTCTACTAGACTCATTTTGGTACATAAAATCAACGAACCTAAGACTTTGATACCAACTTTGTCAAGACCCAGACCATCGCGATTGACACCCACACTCATCCTCCAGTGGGAGAACCATAACTACTAACCAACTAGATCAAAACTTAGCATTTAAAGATACGGAAGCAGCTTTAAATGTATAGATAAATTAGAGTTTCCATAAACTCTAAAAAATGTCTAAAAATGATTATGAAATTAAATGCCTAGAACCAAAAAGTCAATGTACCAAAACTCTTACCAACATGTCGATGAAAAGTCTAAAGGAAATGGGTATAACCCACTAAACATAAGGATATCTAAGGAACTAGTCTAAGTCTAAATAAGATAGACTAAACCAAAAGAGAACCCAAGGCAGCCCGGAAGAACTGACCCATCTTGAATTCGATGACGATCACTGATCTTCAAAAAGAGGTCTATCAGTAGCCGCTTAAAGTTTTCTTGCAGTATCAGTACACAACTACAATGTACTAGTAAGATCACACGGCTATTACACTAAGTGCAATATCAGCAACTCATTACAACATTATACACATGCATACACCAACACATATATATCAATATCATTTCAAGATCAATGTACAATTCCACATTCTCAACAATATACATACATATAACAAGTCATTGGTCCTCTGATGGAACCCATACCCAAACAATTAATGTACCAGACCGTGGTACCCGTTACAAGTTAGTGCGTCGGATCGTGATACCCGTTCAAATATCTATACTGGTACGTGACATCCAATCCCAGTTACTGTGTCGAGACGTGACATACTCTTCATTCAACATACCACAATCACAATCACAATGTACATTCTCACAATCATACAATTAAGAGGTGATTTATGACATATAGTTATTCTTTTATACTCATTTATGATTAGTGTGATCAATAATACAACATTCACATACATATATACAATATAATGAAGCAAGAAAAAAGGTATATCACACAATATTAAATCACAACCATCACCTACCCCGAACAAAACTTGAATCCCCTAAGAAACTTGATTATTTCCCTTCCAATTTTTTCCCGCTTGTTCTTGGTCTACAAACAATCAATATAACGCAAGCATCAATAAACGAAGCCTATTTACCTAGATTATAATCGAAATCATCAACCTTAGGCCAAACCCTAGATCTCCATTCCAAGTTTAGGGTTCCTTCCACCATAAATACTAGAGCAAAACTCTCCCCCATCGATAATTACCCAAGAAACTAAGTTCTACGGATCAAAAAAATAGATGCGGGGAGTGAAAACCTTACCTTTAGCCTCAAGTATTGTGAAAAGTTGTCAAAAAACACCTGGGTTTGTTCCTTAGCTCTCAAAGTAGAAACTTGCACAATAATGAAATTTTGGGGTTTATTTACCAAAGTCACGTCTGTCTTGCCACAACGATCCTTACCCCACTACAACGGCCCCGCCCTGGCGGCACTAATCCCGCTCTGGCAGTTGTGGCGGAGACAGAACAACAGAAATTGAGTTCCAGACCCTCATTTCACAACACACATTTACCCCACGACACTCAGGAAATACCCGTTCACGCTAAGATTAATTTTGGGAGTTATACTCGCCTAAATACAGTTCCGTAAATTCGTACATGTTCCTTAATGATTTAGCTATTTACTCATCTGATCAAATTTATAATATGATCTCCCGTTTGTTATCAGATTTTCCTAGAGCTCACTGACTCTGATTTCGTCCAAATCTAGATTATGTTGGAAATTTCAAGATATATATATATATATATATATATATATATATATATATATATATATATATATATATATATATATATATATATATATATGTGAACCCATGACTTTAAAGATAATATTGAATCCATAAAACTTAAATTCTAAATCAGTCACTGCTTATGTAATGCACAACTCAGACTATCTCCAATAAGTGTTAAACTACATATTCCATTCAAGTTTATTTTGAATATGATAATTAAGATGAAAACTTTTATAAAGATATCGTGTGACTGTGTGAGTGAGGTGAATATAGAAATTAAAGTATGAGAGTTATATATATAAAGAATAATAATCAAATATGTAATTAAATATGAGATATTAAGGTGAATATTTAAATAAAATAAATAATAACAATAATAATAATAAAATAAATAAATAAATGAAAGGGTATAAATTTCATAATACATATACTAATAAATAACAAACGTTTAACTCACGACATACGAATATTTTTGAAAAACAATTTGAATGCTTCATTTGTTTGGTTTTAAATAATGAATATTTCATTGATTATCTATTGAACTATTAAAATTATCACTGCTTTGCGCGGTTATATATATATATATATATATATATATATATATATATATATATATATATGAAGCAGTATGTAATATTTATATACATTCATATTAGGAAATGAAGATAATATAGATATTGTTTTCATCCTGTCTATAATAAATAGTATTATTTAGTTTTCTTCAATATGTACAATAGTATTTGTTAAACAAAACTTAATATAAGAGGTTAATTTTAAAACAACAATCTATTGTATTGAATTGAAGATATATTTTCTTTTTAAATTTTCTCTATCTTCTGTAGACTTCAATCTTCAATGTAGACATTAATTTCGTTTTTAAAACAAAAGTTTTTGAATAACACTGTCAATAGGTGTAATAAAACTATTATTACATGTTAAAAGTAAGAAAATTTCTAGCAAAAATAATTTCTATATATTGCTTCAAAAAGTTTTTCTGGGCTTTCCTTTACAAGTAGATCCATCACCATGTTCCGCTCCCTGAAACTGTACCAAAGCCCTTGTCATATGCTACTGGTAAATTTACACAAAAAATGTATGTACGATTGTTGATATGATACTACAATATGTATGATATTTATAATATTTTTATTTTAATTATACCAATTCAAAAATAATTATATGAAAAGAGAAGTAAGAAATATTTATTATAAAATACAGTCCCAAAAATATAATAATGAGTGTACTAACAATCAAATTTCATGATTACTTGAAATCTAACAAATATTATAATCAAACTCAACTATGTAATTGTTAAATTAAATTAACTTTTCGACCAACCATACAAAAATAATGCATTTAAGGTATTACTACTACTATCAAAATTACCTCAATATCATTGTCATGAAGATTTGCTTTATCGATCATGTGTATATACTTGCTTGGAGAAGAATAACGAATACGTAAAAACCACATTCAATTATGAAAGAATAACTAACTACATAAAAATAAAAAGATAGACTTGAGATGAAATATTTCTTATCTTCATATATTTCTTTTGTGTTAAAAGTTATAAAATACAACTCAAAAGTGATGAAGAAAAGAAAGACTAACTTTGGGAGTATTCATGAACAAAACATGAGTTTATAAAGGAAATAATCAGGGAATATAATAAGGCATTACAAATTAAAGTTTGGGGATTATGAACATAAAAATTGTGGGGGTTATGGATATTATGAAGAGTAGAAATTGAAAAGTTATGAATATTATTAAGAGTAGAAATTGAAGAGTTATGGATTATGTATAGTTAAATACATTAAATTTATATATATATAAAATATACACAAAATATTAGTATTAGCTGATAATCAGAAGAAGGTAAAATGAATTAAAAATTTCTTGACCTAAATTGGTATATCATATTACTTTTTTTCCAACTTTATATATATATATATATATATATATATATATATATATATATATATATATATATATATATATATATATATATATATATACAAAATATGGAAATTTTAAAAAGAGTAAATAAATGAATTAAGAAAGGAGAAGACATGGAGTGATTTTTCACTTTTCAACCGATACATTATAATTATTAAAATCAGTGTAATAAATTATAGACAATGAATTAATATGATTGTTAAA
Organism: Solanum sitiens; assembly: GCA_016801875.1. Taxonomy (NCBI): domain Eukaryota; kingdom Viridiplantae; phylum Streptophyta; class Magnoliopsida; order Solanales; family Solanaceae; genus Solanum; species Solanum sitiens. The sequence goes on along the minus strand of JABWTJ010000069.1, from coordinate 3,167,166 downwards.
AAAATAATGAAACCACATAAATAGGATAGGTTATAGTTATTTTTAACTAAAAAATAAGTTAAAAAGTGGAGGAAATGTCAAAAAAAGATTAAAAAAATAAAATAAATAACAATGGTGGCCTTAGCGAGGTGTCACCTTCTCTACATTTGACTTTATATTATATAAGGATTTAAGAGATTGAATAATATTATAACATATTATTTGGGGTTATGAATTTGAAAAGACAGAGAAATAATAGAGATTATTAAAAATAAGGGTCATGGAGATGATAATGTGTGAGTTAAAGACACAAGATTAATGAATATTATTAGAATATAAGTTGTGAAAATGAAGAGGTGTAGTTATGAAGTTGACTTTTAGGATAAAATAATTTTAAGAAAAAAAAGTACTTTAAAGTAGATTGTTGTGTTATTTATTTATTAAATGAAAAAGTAATTATTTAAAATGATTTTAATAAAATAAGCTAATAGATAAGAGATCTTTTGGTAATCCAATTTTAAACTTAGATTCTTATATGATACTAGTTTTGGGAACGTCCCAAAACATTTCATGTAAATTTTGTATTGTAAATGACATATTTTATGTCCTACAAATCTATATGATGATGATATGATTGGAGTACAACATTTGGTCTTTTGGCAGGTATCATTTTGTGCTCTTCGCAAGGACGTTGTCAATGTTGTGGATATCATGGAGAGGTTAACGAATGAAAAATATCAAACAACTCTTCGGGATGGTCTATTTTTGCTGAAATTTAAGCAAACGTCCTGCTTTCTTGTTCCGATTTGGAGCAGTTTGAAGATGTAACGACTTTGCGAAGAGAAGAGGTTAAAGCTGTGTTTGGTTGGTGTCGACAACAAATACAACCTGCCTCATCTAACCAAGTTAGCACATCTATTCTTGCAGATTGTTCCAATTGAATTGGAGGTTATGCGCATATGTTGCACAAAGTTGAAATCTTCAGCTTCAGTACAAGTTGGACAATTCATTAAACAACTCCTGGAATCCATTTTTAGAGAATATCTTATTCATCTACAAGAGCGAATGGTAACTGTAATTAACCCAAGCATTTCAGCAACTCAAAACATTCACATCATGATGGAGTCTCTGTTGATTATTCTTATTGACATGCATACCGACTTGATTCATCCCGACACCTTTTTTGATCTCTTGGCATGTGTTGGAGCACTTACCAGGGAGGTATCAACGCTTAGCTTGTTTGGGACTTAGAAGACAAATCAATGAACAACGAGAGTACCAATGAAACAACACTAGACTTGCTAAATGATATTGAACTCCTCAAGGGAGATCTGAGTCATGTTTACTTGAAATCACCCGACTCATCTCAAATTTGCTTCCCCATGAGTGATGGACCTCTCTTCATGCAACTTCTACTTATACAATTAAAAGATTTGCTGGATTCCAATGCTTATTCAATTGCTTTGATCAAGGAATAAGTTGGGGTGGTGAAAGAACATCTGGAATTCATAAGATCTTTTTTTGCGAATATTGAGGATCAATTGTTTAAAGATCTTCGGGAATGTATTTTAAATGTAGCATATGAGGCAAAAGATATCATTGATTCACTTCTTGTTCGAGATAATGGTCTCTTACATCTTATTTTCTCACTTCCCATCACCATAAAGAAGATCACGCTTATCAAAGAAGACATCTCCAATTTACATGAGAAAAATCCCAAGAACAAAGGGTTCATTGTTGTAAAGTCTCCCAAGAAGCCAGTTGAAAGTAAGCCATTGACAACTGGTAAAATAATTATAGGTTTCGAGGAGGAGTCAAGCTGGATAATAAGAAAGCTCTTTGGCGGACCGCCAGATCTAGATGTCATTTCGACCACTGGTATGCCGGTTTCAGGTAAAACTACTTTGGCATACAAATTATACAATGCCAAATCAGTTTTAGTCAGTTTGATCTTTGTGCATGGTGCACAATCGACAAAGAACAAAACGAGAAGAAGTTGTTAGGTACAATGTTTAATCAAGTTAGTGATTCAGATTCAAAATTGAGTGAGAATATTGATGTTGCTGATGAGCTACGTAAACAACTGTTTGGAAAGAGGTTAACAAGACCTTTTCCTAGAGTTTACAAAGTAAGTAGAATTATTTTGACAACTCGAGAAAAAGAAGTGGCTTGTATAACGAAGGATCTGGAATCTACAAATCCTGCCTCTGGAATCTATAAATCCTGTCGGTGTATAACGAAGGATCAACCTTGGTACTATTACCGAGAATTTGGGATGTTTTAAAGTTGCCAGGCTGTGTATGACTGCTTATTCTTTCTTTGATATGGATGCAGATGGATCAATACTGATAACAGAGGACATAAAGTTAGAGAACTTGAGACATTTGGAGAAACTCGTACTTTCCTATTCCAAAGATACAGAGCATATATTCGAAAGGTTTCCCTATCTTCAACATCTTAGTTTAGAAGTCAAGGAATCATCGTGGGATTATTCAACAGAACAATTTTGGTTCCCGAAATTGGATTGCCTAACTGAACTAGAAGAGCTCGTTGTAGCTTTTAAAAGTTCAAACATTAATAACAGTGAGCTCTCCTTTGTAGTGACACATCGGCTGTGGGATTTTCACTTCCCTTCGAATTTGAAAATATTGTGTCTGTTTGACTTTCCTCTGACATCCGATTCACTATCAACAACAGTGAGACTGCCCAACCTTGAAGAGTTGTCTCTGCATCGTACAATCATTCATGGGGAAGAATGGAACATAGGAGAGGAAGACATCTTTGAGAATCTCAAATGTCTGACATTGAGCGAAATGACTTCGTCCAAGTGTGGGAGGTTGGAGAGGAATCCTTTCCCGTGCTTGAGAGATAAGATCTGCTGGAATGTCGTGAGCTTGAGGAGATTCCCCCTAGTTTCGGGGAAATTGATTCATTAAAAATGATTAAACTTGTAAAGAGCCCTCAACTTGAAGATTCCGCTATGAAGATCAAGGAATATGCTGAAGATATGAGGGCAAGGGACGAGCTTCAAATCCTTGGCTCAAAGAATATCCCGTTTTTTTAAGTAGCTTTAAGCATTATGTATGAAATGCCAAAGTAGAAAGAAGAAACTCAGCAAAATATACAATAAGTTTCTTTTAGAATAAGTAAATGATTAAGAAAATTATGTTACAATTGTTATGAAAGATTATGGGACTTTTTTGTTACTTTCTGCCACTAGGTATCTCTTATTCTTTACTATGTTGTGTTTTCTATTGTCACTCTCTTAAATTTTTCTTTTCATTCACAGACATAATAATTTTCAACATTCTCACCACCTACAATTTTCTTGTACGCTGCTATAAGTTGCCGAATCCAAAATTTGAAGTTTACGAGTTTCTATAATGAATCAGGTTATATCAATAATAATTGCATTCACAATTACATATTTGAAATTATTTAGTCGATATCTTAATGCATATATATAGTACTCCCTCTTTTTCAAAAAGAATGTCCGTATTTGAGAATGAAGCACCCTAATATCTTGAAGTTCCTTACGCGATCTCCTCAAGACCACTATCTTCTATGTAATCTAGTACTTGCAATTACATCCACTCCAAGTGCCTTAAAGCATAAGCTGGATAACCAATTAGTCAAAAAAACTTGAAGAATTTCAAAAGACTCTGGCAGAGTATTAAGAAGCAAGAGTCCTTGTATTTCTTCATCAAACCTTACACCCATTCCAGAAAGTTGGTCAAGGATAAAGAGAAAGAGAAGAACTGGATGCAGATGAACTGATATGTATTGATTACTGCGTTGGCCCTTATATAGACGATGTATTACATACAAGGCCGAGAATAAAATACAAACTTAGAGAAACCTACATAATTGCACTTCTAAAGATAGAAAGAGTTAACAAGTATAATTACTATAAAAGGAAAATAAAAAGAGTCCTACAAGTATTAAGAGTCTTAGATGCTGGCCATTATTACGCCCCCGAAAGCTGGTGTCGTGGTTTACTATGCCCAACTTGGAGAAATGGTTACCACAAAGTAAACACGGAAAAGGTTTTGTAAGAAGATTTGCTACTTGATCAGAAGCATGTAAATGGGCAACTTCAAGTTGTTTACACTCAACCTGCTCAAGGACAAAATGGAAGTGGATGGCCACATGTTCCATAATGCTATGGAAAACTGAATTCGCACAAATATAAATGGTGTTGATATTGTCACAGAGAGCTCCTTGAACATCAGGAGAGGAAACTGAAGCTCTTGAAGAAGATGGGTGAGCCAGTTAGTTTCAGAAACAGTAGCAGCAATTGCCCGATATTCTGCCTCTGTAGAAGAATGGGAAACTGAACGCTGCTTCTTTGAAGACCATGAAATAGGAGAACTATCAATATAGATAACATAACTAGTGGTCTATGTACGATCATGGGATCCCCTTTCCATTCAGAGTACGCAAGCAACCTATGATCAATTTCATTGACAATGAGCTCACCAAAGGAGGTAGTTGAACGGAAAGAGCGGACAAGTCGTTTAAGAGCAACCAAATGAGACATAAATGGCTGATCCATAGCTTGTGACAACTTGCTGATGACAAAATATATGTCCGGACGAGTGAAATAAAGGTAATGAGGTTTACCAATAATGAGTTGATATAAGGAACCATGTGTTAGCATGATGGACATCTAAACAATGATATATATTAATGTAATTATATAGTGATATGAATTAGCATGATCATATAGATTTGTTGTAGAATCAAAGTAATAAATATTGTGATAGAATAACTGATTTGGAGGGATAGTAAAGCAGATTTAGAGAAATTGAATAGCAGATTTGTAGAGATAGAATAGATCATCTTTAGGGAAAGGAATGACGGATCTTTAGGGATTTGTAATATTTACTCTCTATATAATGGACAGACTCTCACTTTGAGAGACATTCAACAAAACTGACATGGTATTAGATCCTTTTTTCAGTGCTTTGATTCTTAGAGTGTGTTTGGTATGAAGGACAAAAGTTTTGGAAAATATTTTCCAAATCAACTCATTTTCTCCAAAATTAAGGAAAATGACTTCCCTTCAAAAATTAAGGAAAACATTTTTCAAAACTCTCCTCCAATTTCAAATTACATTTTTTGGGGGGGAAAAACATCAATTTTAAAAAAAAAAATTCAATTTCAAACTTTTATTTTCCCCCACCCACCCACCACCGGCCAGCCCCCACCCACCCCCAACCCCACAAAAAATTAAATTTTGTTTTTTAAAAATACTATCAACTTCAAATTTTTAATTTTTCACTCCTAACCCTCCCCCCCCCTACCCCCACCACACCACACCCCCACCCCCACCCCCAAAAAATAATAATTTTGTTTATAAAAAATATTTTCAATTTTATAAATTATTTTTCTCTAGTAAAAATAAAAGATGTCTCTCAAAAACATTTTTCATTAATAAATCAAACACTAAAAATCATTTCCGAAAAATATTTTCTACTCACCAACCAAACATGAGAAAATAAGTCCAAAATCTACTTGTTTTCCATGAAAACATTTTCTAGGAAAACATTTTCCATGAAAAACATTTTCCTCCATACCAAACACACCCTTAGTGTCTTTGATCATGGTTCCTTTCAGAATTTTTTTTTTTGAAAATTTTGGTTCCACTTACTGTTAACAGTTAGTCCTAAGTATATTGGAATTTTAGGCAAGGCCGGCTCTTGCCTATGAATTTCTAGGCCACTGCCTTAGGCCCCCAATTTACGGGGACCTCAAATTTCTATATAAAAAAAATATTATGTTTAATTTTTTCATGAAAAATAATAATTTTCAATATATATATGTGTGTATATATAGATATATATATATTTCTCTTAGATAGTTAGAGTAATACTCTGTGAAAAATATGGTCAATTGCCGAAAAGTGTTGAACAAAGTAAATTACAAATATTTTTTAATTTTTTAAGTAGGATATACCAAGTTATCAACTTTTTGAATCAGATTCTATGATTCTAACTCTTATCTTTATTTAAAATTTATCAACTTATTACTTGTAGAACTATATTATTGATTCATACAATAATTGTCTCAATAAAATGGTGGTTTCCAATGTTGAATCGATAACTCTAACTAAAATTTTGCTTTAGGCCTAGGATTATGTTGAGCCGCCCCTGATTTTAGGCATCTTGGAATCTTAGTCTTGGACAATATTCTGGTTATTTTGCATCATTCTATCTTCCTTAGCTTGTCAAGAACATGTCGTCATATCAGTTTGAGTCCTTCTATTACAGGAAAAAATTACTTTGCCTGGGAATTTCAATTCCAACTATTTGTCACCGAAAAAGAATTATGGGGACATATAGATTGAAGCGATCCTACTCCTACCGATCCTACAAAGCTCGGTCAATGGAAGGTTAAAGATGCTCCAGTGATGACATGGATTTTAGGGTCAATTGACCCTCTTATTGTTCTTACTCTCAGGCCATACAAGACAACAAGGGCCATGTGGAATTATTTACGAATGGCTTACAACCAAGACCATAGCGCAAGACGCTTTCAATTAGAACATGAAATTACTATATATTCTCAAGGAGGTCTCTCTGTTCAAGATTATTTCTCTGGATTTCGGAACTTATGGGCTGAATTTACCGATATCGTTTATGCTAAAATACCTTCTGAATCTCTCTCCATCATTCACGGAGTTCATGATCAAAGCAAGAAATATCAATTTTTGATGAAATTACGATCTAACTTTGAAAGGGTTCGCTCCAACTTCATGAGTTGTGATCCATCTCCCTCGTTGGATTTGTGTTTTAGGGAATTACTTTCTGAGGAGCAACGTCTCTTCACACAAAATGTTTTTCATCAACTAAAATATTGTCACTGTTGCATTTGAAGCTCAAGGGAAAGGAAAGGGAATGGATATGGCTAGAACTCAATGCTACAGTTGCAAGAAATATGGTCATATTTCTTGCAATTATGGCAAGAAGTTCTGTAATTATTGTTAACAACAAGGACACATTATCAAAGAGTGTCCCACACGTCATCAAAATCGTAGGGCAAAGGCTTTCCAAGTTGGGATAAATTGTTCCACTACATATAGCTCGTCTTAAGTAGGACAAGTTCTTACTCCTCAAATGGTACAACAAATGATCTTGTCAGCATTTTCAACTTTGGGACTACAAGGTAATGACGTAATATCTAAATTTTGGCTTGTTGATTCTGGAGCTTTCAATCATATGACCAACTCAACTAATATACTAAAAACATACGTGAGTATAATGGTCCAACACCAATTCAGGTTGACAATGATAGTAATTTACCCATTACCAAGGTTGGGGATATTACTGAAACTTTCAAGAATGTTTTTGTATCACCAAAACTCTCCACTAGTCTTATTTCAGTTGGTCAATTGGTAGATACCAATTATAATATGAATTTTTCTTGTAATGGTTGCCTTGTTCAGGATCAGGTGTCGGGGATGATAATCACGAAGGGTCCTAAAGTTGGAAGATTATCTCCTATACACTTTTCTATTTTTCCTGTTCTAGCTTTTGCTTCCACCACTACTAAGAATGAGGTTCGGCATAAACGTTTAGGACATCCAAATTCTATTGTGTTGTATAATTTGTCCAATTCTGGTTTATTGGGGGAAAAATTGATTTTTAGTTGCTTCCTTTGATTGTTCTACTTGTAAATTAGGCAAAAGTAATACTCTTCCTTTTCCTAATTTTGGTAGTCGTGCTGCAAAGTGTTTTTATGTCATTCATAGAGATGTTTGGGGCATTTCACCAATTATTTATCATGCTCATTTCAAGTATTTTGTGGCATTTATAGATGACCATAGTCAGTTTACATGGGTGCATTTTCTTTGATCTAAATCTGAAGTGTTTTCCATATTTAAGAAATTTTTGGCTTATGTTGAGACTCAATTTTTCACATGCATTAAAATATTAAGATCTGATTCTGGTGGAGAATATATGTCTCATGAATTCAATAATTTGTTACTTGAGAAAGGAATTGTATCAGAATTCTTTTGCCCATATACGCCACAATAAAATGGGGTTGCTGAGCGTAAAAACCGTCATCTTTTGGATGTTATTGTAGAATTATTTGAGATAAAAAAATCGCGTAGCTTGAGGCGTGCCTGTGACACTGTCGTCAAGGATATTTTACCGATAATGTGTATCCCCAGGATTCAATAAGCTCTTCTAGTACTAAAACTGTTACAAAAATATTCTGTAGAAAGACAGAGAATACTCAAAAAGGAATCGAGCAAGAGTTTCTTTATTGTACTGCGGCAAGCTCTCTTTATACAAGTGAGTTACAACGACTAAGTGCAGAAAGTAGGAACCAACACTGGTAGCTTAACAATTGCTAAACAGTTAAAGCTAAAATATCCTACTAAGTTGCCTAATGCAAATCAAACTCTATAATCAGAACTACATCTATGAAATAGAAACCTATTGCCAATAACTTCCTATAAACTAGGATAGAAGTTAACAAAGTCACGTATTTTAACATTTCCTCCCTTAAATTGATGTTCTCGAACATTCAGTTTAATTCTCAGAAGTCCGTTACACATAAGTACAGACTCCAAGTAATTTCCTAAGCTTCACAAATGATGCATGTTTGACGGATTTTGTGAAAATGTCAGCGACCTGATCTTCACTTCTGCAATAGACAAGATCAATTACCCCATCTTCAGAAGATCTCTTAAAAAAATGAAACCTTACATCAATATGCTTGCTTCTCCCGTGAAATACTTGATTTCTGGACACCTTTATAGCAGAAATGTTGTTGCAATAAATTGTTGTTGCTTCTTGTTGATTGAAATTCATCTCAGTAAGAATATTTCTTAGCCAAATGGCATGCGAGGAACATGCAGTAGAAGCAACAAACTCATCTTCAGTTGTTGACAAAGTGACGATTGGCTGTTTCTTTGATGACCATGAGACTGCACCTGAACTCAACATAAACACATAACCTGAAATACTTTTCCGATCATCTAAATATCTAGCGTAATTACTATAAGAAAAGCCAATTAGTTCGGTATCTTCATCCTTCTTGTAGAATAACACAAAGTTGACACTACCTTTTAAGTATCGGAGGATCCTTTTTGCAGCCAAAAGATGCAATTCTTTTGGATTCTCCATGAATCTACTAATGAGACTTACAACATCTGTGATATCCGGCCTTGCTGCTGTCAAATACATCAAGATTCTCCTAGAATTTGCTTGAAAAAAGTGTCACTGATCCTCTTTCCTCCAAAATCCTTTGTAAGCTTCAAGACAACATCTGATGGTGAAGTGACAGGTCTTCAATTGCTCATTTGAAACCTGTCTAAAATTTCTCACACATACTACTTTTGAGAAAGGGAAAATACATAAAAAAAATAAAATTGAACTTGGTCCGAAAACTCACTTTAGTACTTAAACTACACGGGCGTTTAAATACCCCCTTAACATCTTTGAGATGAATTAAAAACCACCCTAGGGGCTGACATGGCAAAGAGAGTGAGTTCACTCTCCTAATAGCGTGTGAAGGAATTAAAAAAGAAAAACAATATTATAAAATCATACACATGACATATTTTTATTGGTCAATATATAATAAATATTTTAAATATTATTTCTTAATATATCAAGTTATATTAAAATATATGAATAATTTTATTGGCCCATAAAAACTTTAACTTTTATTCTCTTTATTTTGTTGTCTTCCCCATTATAGATTCTTCTCCATTGAAGCATCATTTTTTCCTCCATCTTCACCTTTAACTCTATTAACTACTTCAATTTCACAATCTCTTTAGTAATCCACAAAACCCAACACCAGCATCTTATTATTGACGTCAATTTCACATATATAATTGTTTTTCGATTTTCACCGGAGCAAAAAAACTTGCCAGTTTACCGGACTTTGTGGAGTCAGAATCAGTGATTTTTTACTTTTTGATTTTTTGAAGACGAAGGCAGTGATGGTAGATCCTTTATCTCTCCGGTGTTGGAGGTTTACCAAATAAGACGTGAAAGGAAGAGAAACGGGTTGATTGTTGTTGTTTTGTTGCTCCGTCGAAGAGCTTCAAAGCTCACTATTAATGGTGTTTTAAGGAAGAAAGTGATGGTGAAGTGGTGATTCGATTGTTTGTTGGTGTTTTGGAGAATCTAGTAATGGAGTTTCGGTGGTGATTTTGAGAGTTACGATGAAAGGAATTTGGATGGTGGACGTAGTTGGAAAATATGGAGAGGAAAAAAATGAACATTGAAGAGATAGAAATGGTGAAGAAGAAGGAAGAAGAAAGAAGTGAGGGGCTGGGTATGGGGTAAAATAAAAATTGGTCAACATTTTTAATTTTAATTTTAGAAAATGCACTTTGAAATAATTAATTAGTGTAAATTAATTTTAAGAAGTGTTAAAGAAAAATGGTGAAAATAATTCATGATGTGGTGCTGATATGACGTTGTTGTGGCACTTACATGGCTATGATGTGGAAAGTGAGAGTGGATAGTAATATCAGGGTGGTTTTTAATTCATTTCAAAGATGTTAAGGGGGATATTCATACGCACGTGTAGTTTAAGTGCTAAAGTGAGTTTTTCGGACCAAGTTCAAGGGGATTTTTACATATTTTCCCTTTGAGAAATAAATATCCCTTCAAACGATTGCATTATTTCTATGCCAAGAAAGTAATGCGACATTCCAAGATCAGACATATCAAATTCAAGCATCATAGAACTTTTGAACTTTTCAAACATGAATCTATCATTTCCCGTATAAATCAGATCATCTACATATAAGCATACCATCAATGATTTCCCTCCATCTTCGCATTTTGTATAAAGACTATGTTCATATGAATATTTTTGAAAACCTTCCTTTTGAAAATAAGCATCGATACGACTATACCAAGCTCTAGGTGCTTTTTTTTGTCCGTATAGAGCTTTCTTCAATCTGCAAACTTTGTGCTCTTCTTTAATCTTAACATAACCAGAATTTGCTCAATAAATACATGTTCTTGCAAGTCTCCGTGTAAAAAAGCCAACTTCACATCCAATTGACAAATAGGCCATGAATTCTGCGCATCCAATGCCATCACCAATCTGATTGTATCAAGTCTGACAACAGGAGCAAAAACTTCTCTATAATCTACCCCAAATTCTTGTTTGTAGACTTTAGCCACCAAACGTGCATTGTACTTGTCGATCTCTCCATTCTCCTTGAGTTTAGTTTTATAGAGCCATTTTACTCCAATCATTTTGTGTCCATCTGGTAGATCAGCCAGCTCCATTGTATCATTTTTCTCAATGGCTGCAATTTCATCATCCATTGCCTTTCACCATTTTTCATCTTTGAAAGCACTTTCAAAATTTGTTGGATCACAATCTGAAAAGAGAGCAACATGAGTAAGAGGATCTTTGGATTGATCAATTCCTTTTACCTCATAATCTGTCATCCATGCTGGCCTTCTTCGAGCACGAGGGGCACGTGAATCAGCTATAGTTTCTCTCTGCTCAGTCATAACAGGTGAAGTTTCAGAGCATCCAAGATTGCTATCTTGTGCATTTTCAGGGACTACTACTGCTGGAACTTGTTGTTGAGGCTGAATTGCTTCTTCAACATTTTCTTCATCAAGGCATATTGGAATTTGTTCTCCCATGGCATTTTTGTTCCACGACCAAACAGATTTTCATCAAAGACGACATCTCGTCTAACCAATATTTTCTTAGTGTTAGGATTATAAAGTTTGTAAATTTTTGATTGATCACTAACACCGAGAAGAATACATTTTTCTCCCTTGTTGTCTAGCTTCTTTCTCTTTTGATCAAGAATATGGGCATATGCAATGCACCCAAAGATTATGAAGTGATCTACGGCTGGTCGTTGTTCGCTCCATGCTTCCTCCGGAGTCATCTATTTAACTGCAAATGTGGGGCATCTATTCAGGATATGAATAGTCTAATTGACTGCTTCAGGCCAAAAGCTTCTTGAAACACCACTGCTTGTCAAAATACTCCGCACCATGTTCATGATAGTGCGGTTTTTCCTCTCACATACTCCATTTTGCTGAGGCGAGTAGGCTGCTGTAAGTTGCCTTTTGATTCCATGAAGCTCACAAAAACTTGCAAATTCATGCGAGTTATATTCTCCGCCACGATCTGAACGCAGGACTTTTATTGGGCTACCGATCTCTTTTTCAACAAGCAATTTGAAGCTTTTAAAAGCTTTGAAAACTTCAGATTTCACCTGCATATACCCAACTTTTCCGAGTAAAATCATCAATGAAAGTGATTATATTACTTATACGTCCATCAGAAAATTGTGTTATTGGTCGGCAAATATCGGAATGGACAAGTTCCAGTGCTTTCTTTGCTCTCCATGAACCCCTTTTTGGAAAAGAGTTGCGAGACTGCTTGCTAACAACACACTCTTCACAAATTTTAGATGGAGCTAAAATTTGAGGAAGACCAATCACCATATTATGTTGTTGCAAGGTCTTTAATCCAGCGAAATTAAGATGGCCAAAACGAAAATGCCACAACCAAGCATCATCTCCTTGTTTTGTTAAGAAGCATGATTGTTGTATATTATTGAGATAGAGAGAAAACATTCTGTTTGCAGTCATTTTAACTTGAGCAATTAAGCCTAAATTGTCATCTTGAATCTGACAAAATCCATTTTCAATGACATTCTCATATCCTTTCTCTTGCAACTGACCAAGACTCAAAAGATTTGACGTTAACTCTGGAACATAAAGGACATTAGAGATTATTTGAGGAATAGCTCTTTTACTTTGAATGGTTACCTGTCCTTTTTCCGTAACTGCAACATTTGAATCGTTTCCAAACTTCACAGAATCTCGATATGACTCATCTAATCTGGAGAAAGCTGACTTGTTTCTGCACATATGATTGCTGCAACCTGTGTCTAAGTACCAGAGATGTTTTTCCGTCGCTTGTTCTTTCTCTTGATAGGACATTAAGTGAGAGATCTCTTCTTCCTTTTCTGCAAAGTTAGACTGCCATCCACCATCTCTATTCAAGTTAGTTTTGCATTCTGATTTATAATGGCCATACCTGTGACATCTGTACCATTCAACCTTTGACTTGTCGACTGACTTTGGCCTATAATTACTTGAATTATTGTGGTTGTCAAAGCTTCTTCCCCTTCCTTGAGAATTTGCAGAATTTTCTTCAAATTTCTGGTGCGAGTACCCCCACCACCAAAATTGTTTCATCTCCCTCTTCCTCTTCCGCGACCACCACCTTTTGAAGATTTATAGTTGGATGGGACTTGAAGAGCTTGTTCCTCTCTGCTTTGTCGATTCATATTTTGCTCATGAATCAATAGTGAACTCTGCAATTCATCAATTGAAAATTCAGTAGTATCTTTTGATTCCTCAATTGAACAAACAACATAGTTGAATTTTGATGTCATGGAGCGAAGAATCTTTTCAATAATGGTGACATCTTCCATCTTTTTCACCATGAATCCGCATCTTATTTGCTATTTCCATAGTCCTTGAGAAGTAATTTGAAATTGATTCTCCCATCTTCATTTGTAATGTCTCAAAATCAGCTCGAAGTGTTTGCAATAATGCCCTTTTTGCCTTCGCCGTTCCCTGATACTTCTTCTTCATGGAATCGCATATTTGTTTAGAAGTATCTTTGTAAAGAATAGTATCCAATATTGAGCGATTAATATCTTGGAAAAGATGATTCTTTGCCTTAAGATCTTCAACCTTAAAATGTCCAACTCCACTTCTTGTACGTTCGACAAGGCAGTACCAGCCCCTGGCTCTTGCATGCAATACTGACAACTGGCCAAAATTCCTTGGATCTAGGGAAATTTTCCATAAGCATGCTCCAATGTTCGTAATGACCATCGAAGCGTGGAATAGCAGGCTGAACAAAATTTTTAGAGGCCATAGTTTTTGCTACTGCAATAGTACAGCAAAAAAAAACTCTCAATTTGCAGTACCAAAACTTACACTCGATATCAAAAAATCTCTTTCTGGCTATGATACCAAATGTTAAAAAAATATTCTGTACAAAGACAGAGAATACCCAAAAAGGAATCGAGCAAGTGTTTCGTTATTGTACTGCTGCAAGCTCTCTTTATACAACTGAGTTACAACGACTAAGTGCAGAAAAGTAGGAACCAACGTAACTGGTAGCTTAACAATTGCTAAACAGTTAAAGCTAAAATATCCTACTAAGTTACCTACTGCAAATCAAACTCTAGAATCAGAACTACACCTATGAAATAAAAACCTACTGCCCACAAGTTCCTATAAACTAGGATAGAAGCTAACAAAGTCACGTATTTTAACATTAACTAGGAGCCATAATCTAACGAAGAATATATTTTACTTAAGAAAAACCAACAAATTAATAAGGAATAAAACTATTTTAATGTAATCTTTCTTACTCTCTTTTTTCTACACCAAAGTATGTATAAGTATATATGTATATGGTAAATTTTGTACCATTAACCGTGCACTTTAAGACAAAATCGTTGCCATAAAGGCTATACACATTACCAAAAATTCTATGAAATTATGTAACTTCCTATTTAAATGGTAATAGATTAATGCCATAAAGGCAATCAATCACAACCATAAGAAAATCAACCGTTGGCAACATACTTAATGCCTTAATATAATGCTAATAAATATGATGATAATATGTTAAAGTAATTAAGATAAAAATATGTAATAAATAATTTCAATTATATTTCTTATACTTTTTAAGATAATAAAGATATTTTATCAACAATCCCCCATATATCTTAAAAAGAATATAAAGATATAATACAATAATTAAAATTATATAAAGATTATTTATCGCTGGATTTTCAAAAGAAAGAATAATGCGTCGAATCCGGTGTCTCGTAGACTATGAACAAGACCTAGATAAAATAACATATGAAGTTTAAAACTTCTATGAACCAAAAATTTGTTGTAATCTTAGAGTCTTATTCTATCACATTATACTTGCACAATCTTTATCGTTATCGCGGTTTTGCGCTAAGAGGTCATGCGCGTGTCCTGGTATTCATGAATGCTTTATAAATTCGTCACAATTTCATAGAAGCGGCACCACTCCACACTCATATAGGTCACCCATCAAGTGTATTCTGAAGAGCAATACACCACCTATAAAGGATATGATTATGGATTAAGAGTTCACAACTCAACCTCACTTTCCTTGCAGATTTGCACTATATGCACACCATAATAGATTACAGATGGGACAAAATTTTATAGTGCATAAGATCAAACATTGACTTGTTATTACTCATATGAACTTAATTCATGGGATCTCCAATCACATAGGTTGGGTTACCATCATGTTTGATTTACAACTTGATAATAGCCCCATTCTCGTTTAAGCTTCATTTATTAATTTTCCTACCAAATTTTAAGTCAGAGAACTGGCCAAATTCACTTATGACTTCACAAGGTTCATGGATTTATTTCCATCTCTTAACAATGTTCTATAATATTCGTCTCAAACTTATGCAATCACCATACGAAGGTTACTTAATCACTTAACATCATTATCAGCCAACTCCATTATATTTAGATGATTTTAAATCATCAGCACAATATATGAAAACATATTTAATTTTGAATAACAAGACCACATAAAGTACGTTACCCCCATATTTCAAAAAGTTCAACATAGAAAATAATATTTCTAAATAACAAGTTTAACCAATTTTTAAAATAAGCATGTCATCATAATGAGCTAAAAATATAACTTAAATTAAACATTATATATCATCATTCATTTAGTGATTACCAGAAAAAAATTAAATTACAAAATCAAATTGAATCATTAAAAGAACAATGTATATTTATTTATTTTACAATCCTTAACATTTTGAAAACTAATCATTAACATATGAGAAAATTTTATCATCAAAACATCAAAATAGAAAAATTTATTTATTCAACTTGTTCCAATTTAGCATGTCAAAAGTAAATAATTAAGTAGTAGCTTCCTTTTTCATGACTTGAGAAACATTGAGAACAAATAATCCATGATTACAATACCCTTTACCCACAAATACATTATTCTTGGTTATCACTACCTTACCAGATTCAAATGCAACCATCACCCAACTTTCCTAATAATCCCACAGACACCAAATTGGTTCGGATACTAGAAACATGCAGCACTTTGGTCAATGCCAACGTTTTTCCAAATGTGAGTTTGAAAAGAATTTTCCTTTTTTAAGGACTTGAGTGGTTGAAGAATCACCAGGATACACAACTTGTTCTCCTTCATTGACTTGGGTGTAAGACATAAAATCTATTTTATTGGCACAAATATACCTAGAAGCACCTAAATCTATCACCCAGTCACTCACAGTGGCCAGAAGATTAGCTTGAGAAATGACTGCCACTATGATATCATCTGCTTCGCCCAGATTTACTCTTGGCTTAGCAGGATTGTCATTTTTCCCAGCTCTGTTTCTACATTGAACTGCATGGTGGTCTGGTTTGCCACACACAAAACAATTACCTTTTTTCTTGAAATTTTGTTTGTTGACCCTCAGTTTATAATCGAGTTCTTTTTCATACATGTTATCTTTGCTGTGATTTTATTCCACAAGATTGATTTTTCTAGCAATTTCTTTTGCTTTGGCAAATATGATTGCTTTCTGTTGGTATCCTCAATGATGACGCGTTTCACCATATCTTCAAGAGATAATAGCTTTTGTTTGTGATTCAAATTTTGTTTGTAGTAATTCCAAGATTCTGGCAGTTTTTCAATCAATATACCAGCCACGAACTGCTCCAATAAAATGATTTTCTCCGACTTAAGATCTTCAACTAGTTTGTGAAACTCGTTGATTTGTACCTTTACATCTTTCTCCTCAGTCATCTCCCATTTTTAAAAAATATCAATAACAAACTTTTGTTTGGTAGCATTTTCAACAGTATAATAAGCAAGTAGCGATTCCCAAATATCCTTTGCTTCCTTATTAGTACAATACACATCGAATAATTCATTAGAAAGAGTACTTAATATTGTGTTCTTGCATACCTTATTTGCATAAATCCATTGATTTAGTTTCTCAGAAGCATATTCCTCGAGCTTTGATTTTGTTAGCACATACGTCACTCCATACATGTCGAGAGTAGAGAAAATTCGTCCAGGCCATCTCTTAAAATTTTGTCGACCAAAAATTACACTTTTGAAACATCAGGGAAGTATTTGGTAAAGTTGTGAGAATGCACAATAGGAACAACTCCATCAGATGTTTGAGCATCAATGTTGATATTATTCGTAACAATAGTAGGTAAATCTTTTCGTGAACCATGTTAACCGAGGTATCCTTAAGATTGTTGTAAAATTATTGGAAATCACGGAAATCACGTAGCTTGAGGCGTGCCTATGACACTGTCCTTAAGGATATTTCACTGGTTAAGGTGTTTCCCCTAGGATTCAACAAGCTCTTTTTGTTCTAAAACTAGGAGCCAGAATCTAACAAAGAATATATTTTACTTAAGAAAACCCAACAAATTAATAAGGAAGAAAAACTATTTTAATGTAATCTTTCTTACTCTCTTTTTTCTACACAAAGTACTATATATAAGTATATATGTATATGGTAAATTTCATACAATTAACCATGCACTTTAAGACCAAATCATTTCCATAAAGGTATACACATTACCAAAAATTCTATCAAGTTCTGTAACTCCCCATTTAAATTGCAATAGATTAATGTCATAAAGGCAATCAATCACAACCATAAACAAAATCAAGTGTTGGCAACATACTTAAATGCCTTAATATAATGCTAATAAATATAATGCTAATAGGTAAAGGTAATTAAGATAAAAATATGTATAAATAATTTCAAATATATTTCTTATACTTTTTAAGATAATTAAGATATTTTATCAATGGATGTCACTCGTACTTTATTGATTGAGTCCTCTGTTCCATCTAAATATTGGGTTGAAGCTCTGTCTACTTCCGTATATTTGATTAATAGGCTTTAATCTAAAGTGTTAAACCTTGAGTCTCCATATTATCATCTTTTTCACAAGCATCCTAGCTATCATAGTTTTCATACATTTGATTACGTTTTTTTTTGTGCACCTGCCTTCTTCTCTACATAATAAACTCTCTGTTCAGTCTACTAAATGTGCTTTTATGGGCTATAGTACTTCGCAGAAAGGATTTATTTGCTAAGATCCAAATTCTAACAGATTTTGTGTTTCTAAAAATGTTATTTTTTTTCCTACTCATATTGAGTCATCTTCTCTTTCTCCTCTTCTTACTACTTTTGAGGATTTGTCATTATCTTCTAAGCGGTTCAAATCAGGATTTGTCTATGAATGACGTCGGCCAAATTTACCCCATCTTGAAATAGATCTACCACATGAGACTGCTCCACAACTAGAATCTGAGATTTATTCAAGGTATGCTCCTCTTGAGCCTCCTCGGCGATCTACTAGAGTGTCTCAAACTACTAAACAATATGGTTTTTCTTCTACTTTATCCACCATCTCCATTCCAACAAGTTACTCACAAACCTCTAAGCTTGAATTGTGAAATCTCACAGCTAAAAGAAACTAGAAGGAAGTTTAGAAATTGGAAATATTTATTTTTGGAAATAAATTGAAAATCTGAAAATTTGGTAAGTAAGTTAAATTGAGTTTTTGGTCAACTTCAAATGGACATAAATTCTAGCTCAAGATGAGTTAGGTTTACTTCCAGATATGGTTGGAAATCCTTTGGAAAATATTTCTAACGCCGCCAAGTTTATGCGATTTCGAGTTTGGATGAGCAAGTTATGCCCTTTGAATGTTGGGCCATTGGATTAAGAAAATTTCCAATTCAAAAATATAAAGAGTAATTTGGTCTTTTCCTTACCCAATTAAATAAATTCATTTTTAGTAACTTAATTGTGGTCAAAACTGAGTTAGTTCAGTTTACGAGTTTGAGAAATAGAGTTAGGGCTTAAGGAGGTTCACAAGAAAAAGGAGAAGAGGAAACGCAAGAATTTCCAAGAACAATTGGTTTTAATTGTGAATTTCTACAAGATTTTGATTGTATAAGGTATGTGAGTCTCTCATAGTGTTGGGTTCATTCACCCACGCGCCAAACATGTTTAGTACAGTGCAATTCATCCTTAAATAGTTTGAAAGTTGATGTTCTTGACATGAATTCTTGAAATTGAATGTTGTTCTTGAATTGGATTGAATTGTGGAGTTTCTTAGATCTTTATGTTGTGTTTTAGAGTTATTTTGAGTTAGGTTCTTAAGTACATATGTTGGGTATCAGAATCTTAAATGAATTTGAGAACAATAGTCGAGTTTAGGCGAATTGGGGATGGAAAACGAAGAGGAAAAAGTCGGACAAAGGAACAGGTACCAGGTCCGCGATCGGTAAATAAAAGTTTCTCCGCGTCGCGTACAGAACACGGACTCGTCTATCTCAAAATTTAGTTTCACAAATAATTATTTAGGAGCATCTCCGCATTGCGCACTTGTTCCATGACGGTGATTTCGTAACTTTTTTCAAGTTTAGCTATTCAAAACCATTTCCAAACATCAAGAGGCCTTTCCTATAACAAATCTTAATTTCTTGAATCCATAATTCAATTCATGGAAAGTTAAGCGTCAATTCAAGTAAAGTTAAGAGTCAATTCAAGTAAAGTTAAGTGTAAAGTCAAGTGAAGTTCATCAAAGTTTTCAAGGTCTTTTACAAATGATTTAACGTTGTTTTAAGACTAAAAGTTTCAAGTTAAGCTAAGAGTAAATAGTTGAGTTCATTTCTCAAAAGATATAGGGAACTAAGTATTCCTAAAGAATTTATAAATGTTTTCACATTTAAGATAAGATGAAACTGAGATTTCCAAAAGAGTTTTGAGCAAGAAAAAGGGAACATCGATTCTAATAGATCTTTTAAGCTAAGTGTTGAGTAATGATCTCAACCCAAAGAATTAGTTATTTTTAAGACATAAGAGTTAAGCATATTCTTGGGAGTATTATTGAGCACCGATATGGGGATGCGAGTTCATATTAACTCAAATCTCCACAAACCATGTAGCCATCATGGGTATTAAAGGATCATACTTCTTAGATGATCACTTAAGTTAAACTAGTGGATCCACTAAGTTAAGTATGGTCCTATACCGATGGCAAGGTATAGAATAGTCCTCGTCAGCGTGACGTAAAACGTTGTACCATCGCTGAGGCTCATAGTGATGGTTGTCGGTTAGAGAATCTCGCACATAAGATATATTACTTTTAAATGAGTAAAGTTAAGTTTGTTATTGCTTTATCTTTAACGAACTAAGATTGTTTTCAGTTGCTTTATATATATATATATATATATATATATATATATATATATATATATATATATATATACACTGTGTTTTACATCTTTATATTAAGTTGAGTATCCATGAGTTGAGAAGAGCCAAGGTAAGTGTTTCTTTCATAATCTCTCTTGAGCCTATGTTGGTTAGCATTCCAACTCGCATACTCGTACCTTCAATGTATTAATGCTAGTTGGCCTCTACTATAACAAGTTCGATTATTAATGACAAATAATTTCGTCATGTATAAATCATATTTCGTCACTAAAAATCTTATGAGACGAAAAATAGTTCGTCACTCAGTCGTCACAAAAAGTATACAAAGGTGATTTAGTGCTTCGTCACTAAAAGTATTATATTAACTACAAAAAGAAAAATTATTCCCAAATGCTTAAACATTTGTGACAGATTTATTTTTTGTAAAAAGTATAATTTTTTTTAGTTAATAGTATACTTTGTCACTAAAAAGGTTATTATTACCGATAAATTATATCGTCGCTAATTATTTTATTCAATCATTAACGAAATCAATTGTCTCTAAAAGTTATATGTATTTTGTAGTTCAACAAAATCTAATTTAGTCGGGATGGCTATATTTCTATACGAAAAATTATTTTGTTGTTAAATGTATTAGGATAAATTTATCATTATAAAATATGGTTTATTTTCCTATGATATTTGTATATCTCCCATCTCAATTGTTTTCAACCCCTGGCTAAGCTTGCACATTATGCTGTCTTGGGGAATTGAACTCACAACCTTAAGGTTGGAAGTGAAGAGTGCTTACCATCAGATCAACTTTCTCTTGTCTTTCAGTCTTTTTTTTTACTTCATTCAAATTTAACTTTTGTGGAAACAATATATTATATGATTATTTATATTCATACACAAATGCATAAAATTCACCACCCACAATTCATTCAAATGTAAATTATATTTTAATTAAACTGTATATTTTTTTAAAATATATTTAAAAATATTCAATACAATTTTTTCATGTTATTTATGTATTCTTGTAAATTTTAAAAATTATTCAGTACAATTATAAATTTATATAAAACTAACTTTCGATTTATGAAAAAAATGAATAATCCATTCTATTTGAACATCGATACCATAACTATAGTACCTCATCATAATTATTTTAAATTCTAGCTGGTTCATTTCTTTTATTTATGCTTTCATTTTTTAGTTTATTTCAATTTTCACATTGATGGAAAAAGTTAATAAAAATTCATTAAACATATCGCACATTTGCAAAGTCTAAGTTTATAAGTTGATGTTATCTCTATATAGTTACTCTACGTACGGATAGAGAATTACTATTAAATATGTACATATTTATAGACTGAAACAAATACATAGATTTAGTCTATGTAGTTTATCAATCACAAATCAATAGACACGCACAAAAATTAGCAGAAAAACATGAGAAATTATTTTTTTATCGTCCTTATCAATAAAGGGTGTCAAAAAAAGTGTTAAACCAAGAAATATTAGCGATCTAGTGGTAGAACCGTGCCCCACTCACAATACTTATATTTTTCAAATGATGCATTTTATAATTGCGTAATTTAAGAAAATTGAGATACTGAACTTTTTTAGTTTTACAGGATCGACGAATTCGTTGGTTTTAGTATTTTAACTTAAAAATTAACGAATGGACTCTGTCTATTTCTTATAAAGCACTTGTATTATTCTTTTTGTAAGTTGTCACTTGTAATTATGAATAATTCTACCAAAAAAATTCTATGTAGCTACGAATTTATTTCGTAGCAAATAGTTGAATTATTCACTACAAATTTTAAGTCGACGCTATTTAATACCTTACATATTTTGTGACAATTTTTTGTTGTCACTAAATTACAGATTGATTAGAGACAATAAAATCTTTGTCACCAATTATTTATATTATTAGTGACGAAATAAATGTCATAATTAAATCTAAATTTATATAGCTAAAACTTATAATATTTAACTACAAACGCTAATTTGTCGATATTGTAACAACATATTTTTTTTGGATGAAATTTTTTTGTGTCCAAAAATTAATAAATTTTAAGATAAAAAATATTTTGTCATGTATTAAATACATTATTAGTGGCGAAATAATATGTCACCATAACTTTATATTTGTGACTAACACTACTTAACAAATGACACCAATTAAATTTTTGGTGGGAAACTTTAGTTGACAAAACTTCGCTACAGATTTTTATGTTTCGTCACTAAAAGTATGTGTCTCATATATTTAAGCATGAAAAATAAATTTTGTCACGAAAATGAATAATTAGTGACGAATTTGATGTCATAGCTAATAATTTCGTAGCCATATATCACATCATATTATGATGCAAATGCGAGTAACCTGGATCAACATCCATCGCCTCGTTGATCCAGCTTGAGCACTCAGAGTCTGTTGGTGAGCCTCCTGGGCCTTCTGGAAGACTCTTTTATTTGCTTTCTAGTCTAATTCATTATGATGTTGTGGGGATTGTCCCAACATCCATCTCAGTTGTTTAGAGGCTTCCTAGACAGTTAGTAGTTCATTTGTCTTTACATTATCATTCTATATTAAAGACTTGGGTTGCCATTTATAGCCAAGTTGAATGTTATTTATTTTAACATTATAAGTTATATTTTAGTTATTTGATTCAGTTCATTTGATCACTGTAATAATGTTAGAATCTTTCGTTGAGTTAAATAAACTAGGCCAAGGGTTCACTCCAGGGAGCAATTGTCTTCGAGTGCCAGCCACGTCTGGGGTGTAGACTAGAGACGTGAAAAACTTCGTATCAGAGCACAGAGTTGAAGAGTCCTAGGGAGTCTATGAAGTCATCTATGTAGAATCCTAGTTATTGGTGTGAAGCGAGCGACATATATAATTAGGAGGCTGCACCACTTAGTAAATTATCTCACTTCTTTCACACTCTATTCATGAGTTAGGGTTTGATCTCTATAAAGTTTCCCTCTAATTTGTGCTTGCGCGTGTTTCAGATAACCATGCCTCCACGAAGAGAAGTCAAAGGTCATCCAGCGAATAGAAATGTTGAACCACAAGAGCAAGGGGATCCTAATGCACCTGAAGTGCAACCTCAAAGGGAAGTTACCAATGCTTCATGAGGCTATAAGGATGCTCAGTCAAGTTATGACCAATAAAACTAGGAAGAAGAGAGGGGCTCGACAAGAAGAGGCTGACACTTCAAGGATTCGTAAGTTCTTGAGGATGAACCCTCTAAGCTTCACTGGTTTGAGCACTAGTGAGGATCTAGAGAACTTCATTGATGAGTTGAAAAAGGTGTTCGATGTGATGCATGTTGTTGTTACTGCAAGAGTCCAGCTAGCTGCATATTAGATGAATAATGTTTCTAGGTCTTGGTTTGATCAGTGGAAAGGGGGTAGAGCTGAGGATGCACCACCTGCGAGTTGGGCCTGTTTTGAGGAAGCTTTCGTGGGCGTTTCTTTCCCCGAGAATTGAATGAGGCTAAGGTACGAGAATTTCTAACACTTAAGCAAGATTCTCTAAGTGTGCATGAATATAAGTTGAAGTTCACCCAACCATCTCGTTATGCTCTGGAAATGTTTAAGGACATGAGGAGTAGAATGAGCTTGTTTTTTGTTGGATTGGGCCGTCTAACAAGCAAAGAGGGCAGGGCATCGATGCTGATAGGTGATATAGACATATCAAGGCTGATGGTTTATGTGCAGCAGGTTAAGGAAGAAAAACTAAGGGACATGGAAGAGTTCAGAAGTAAGAAAGCTAAGACAGGGGATGAGTCTTGGCAGCAGAAAGGTAGTGTGAATCGTTCGTCCTTTTAGAAACAAAAGGGTCCTACACCATCATCTGATAGTGCACCTGCACCCAGAAACGGAGCCGAGTATAATGGCCAGAATTCACAAAACTTCAGAGCTAAACCAACACAGTTCCAAGGTGGTGTAGCACAAGGAGGTAGATGGGTGTGGTAAAACCCACCCAGGTAAGTCTCGTGATGACCAGACAAGTTGTTTCAAGTGTGGGAAAGACGACCACTTCATGAGAGAGTGTCCTAAGAACAAGCAAGGTAGTGAAAATTCAGGCAATAGAGCCTAATCTTAATCAGTTGCTCCACTAGACTGGGATGCACCTAGAGGAGCTACTTCCAGTACTAGCGGAGGAGCGAATCGCCTTAATTCAATAACGAGTCGCCAATAGCAAGAGAACTCACCAAATATTGTCACTGGTATGATCAAAGTCTTTGCTTTTGATGTTTATGTTTTTCTAAACCTAGGAACAAGTTTATCTTTTGTGACCCCTTATGTTGCAGAAAAGTTTGATGTTATTCCTAAGAAACATTGTGAACCCTTTTGTGGTTCTACACCTGTTGGGAGTCTATTCTACCAGAAAGAGTCTATTGTGATTGTCTTGTTTCCATCTATCACAAAAGCACCATGCCTGATCTAGTTGAGTTAGACATGGTAAATCTCGATGTCATTATACGTATGGACTGGCTCCATGCCTGTTATGCATCAATAGATTGTAGAACTCAAGTTGTCAAGTTTCATATTCCTAATGAGCCAGTCATAGAGTGGAGTAGTAGTTTAACAATGCCTAAGGGTCGTTTCATTTCATACCTTAAGGCAAGAAAGTTAGTTTCGAAGCGTTGTATCTATCAATTAATCCGAGTTAATAACTTAAGTGTTGAGGTACCTCATATTCAGTCAGTTCCAGTAGTAAAAGAGTTTCAAGAAGTCTTTCCTAATGACCTACTCGGAGTCTCTTCTTAGACAGAAATAAACTTTGGCGTATATTCCAAATACTCGTCCTATCTCTATTCCACCATACAAAATGATACCAGCAGTGTTAAAAGAGTTAAAAGACCAGTTGGCGGATCTTTTAGAGAAAGGTTTCATTCAACCAAGTGTCTCACCTTGGGGTGCTCCTGTCTTATTTGTGAGTAAGAAAGATGGTTCTCTGAGGATGTGTATAGATTACCGTCAGTTGAACAATGCTAGTGTAAAAACAAGTATCCTCTTCCAAGGATAGATGATTTATTCGATTAACTTCAGGGTGCCACTGCTTTTCTAAGATAAATCTCAGATCTGGCTACCATCAATTAAGAGTAAGGGAAGATGATATTCCAAATACAGCTTTCAGAACCATATATGGTCATTATGAGTGTTTGGTCATGTCCTTTGATTTTACCAATGCAACATCAGCGTTCATGGATTTTATGAATAGAGTCTTCAAACCTTATTTAGATATGTTTGTTTTCGTCTTCATTGATGACATACTTATCTATTCAAGGAATGAAGAGGATCATTCTAGTCATCTCAGAATAGTTCATCAAAATTTGAAAGACAGAGAGTTTTATGCCAAGATCTCTAAGTGTAAGTTTTGGCTTGAATCTGTGGCGTTCTTGGGCCACATAGTTTCGGTGATGGTATTAGAGTTGATACTCATAAAATTTAGGCAGTACTTAATTGGCCTAAAACCTACATCTCCAACTGATATTTGGAGTTTCTTAGATTTGGCTAGCTATTATATTTGGTCTGTAGATGGTTTCTCATCAATTTCGTCCCCTTTGATGAAGTTGACTAAGAAAATATTGAAGTTTCAATGGTCTAAAGATTGCGTGAAAAGCTTTCAGGAATTAAAGAAGAGGTTGACTACTGCCCCAGTTTTGACTTACCGTAAAGTACTCAAGGTTTTGTGGTGTATTGTGATGAATATAGAGTTGGTTTGGGTTGTGTCTTAATGCAGAATGACAAAGTTATAGCCTATGCCTATAGAAAATGAAAGTTCATGAGAAGATCCAACCCCTGACTTAGAATTGGCTGCTGTAGTTTTCGCTTTGAAGATATGGCGTCATTATTTTTATGGTTTTCGTGTTGATTTAATCAATGATCATAAAAGCTTACAATACGTGTTTCACTCACAAGAGCTTAATCTGAGACAAAGGAGGTGGTTAGAATTACTCAAGGATTATGACATGAGTATTCTTTACGACTCATGTAAGGCTAATGTGGTTGTTGATGCTATAAGAAGGTTAACTATGGGTAGCATCGCCCATGTTGAGAAAGAAAATAGGGAGTTATCCAAAGAGGTGCACAGACTTGCACGCCTGAGATTCTGACTTATGGATTCCTTAGAAGGAGGAATAATGATGACGAATGAGGCTGATTCATCCCATTTTACTTGAATATAAGGTAAATGTTCAAAAGCAAAAAGTATTAGCTTTTGAACAAGGGGGAGATGGTGTATTGAGATATCAAGGTAGATTGTGTGTACCTATGGTGGATGAACTCCAAGAACGGATCATGGAGGAAGCTCATAGCTCCAGATATTCCATTCATCCTGGTTCCATAAAAATTTATTGTGATTTGAGAGAACTGTATTGGGGGAATGGCATAAACAAAGGCATCGTAGAGTTTATTGCTAAGTGCCAAATTTCCAACAAGTTAAAGTAGAGCACCAAAGGCCTGGTGCTTTGGCGAAGAATATAGAACTTCTGAAATGGAAGTGGGAGATGATTAATACGGATTTCATCACAGGCTTTCCAAGTCCTCACATACAATATGATTCTATATAGGTGATTTAATAGAATGACAAAATCAACCCACTTTTTGCCAGTAACGACTACCCATTCTGGAGAGGATTATTCCAGGTAATATAATTAGGAGGTGATAAGGCTTCATGTAGTCCCAGTCTTCATTATTTCAGATAGAGGTGCACAATTTACTGCATAGTTCTAGAAATCTTTTCAGAAAGGCCTTGGTTCAAAGGTGAACTTGAGTACTGTCTTTCATCCTCAGACAGATGGACAAGCAGAGTGTACATTCAGACATTAAAAGATATGTTGAGCGCATGTGCGATCGATTTCAAAGGGGATGATCACCTACCTTTAATTGAGTTTGCTGACAATAACAGTTATCACTCAAGCATCCAAATGGCTCCATATGAATCTCTTATGGGAGAAGATACAGATCTCCTATTTGAAGTTTGAAGTTGGTGAAGCAGGGTTGATAGGACCAGATTTAGTTCACCAAGCTATGGAGAAAGTGAAGGTAATACAAAAGAGGTTGAAAATGGCATAAAGAAGGGTGTTAGGGTTTGAAGTAGATGGTTGGGTATATCTGAAATTTTCACCCATAAAGGGTGTTATGAGGTTTGGTACGAAGGGAAAAGATAGTACCCGATATATTAGACCGTATCGCATATTCAAGAGGATTGGCAATGTATCTTATGAGTTGGACATACCACAAGAGTTAGCAGCAGTTCATCCGGTGTTTGACATCTCCATGTTGAAGAAGTGCATGAGCGATCCATCTTTGATCATACCAACTGAAAATATTGGGATCAAGGATAGTCTATCTTATGAGGAGATTCGTGTTCAGATTCTAGATCGCCAAGTTTGCAAATTTAGAACAATAGAAGTAGCTTTAGTCAAAATCCTTTGGAGAAACCAATTTGTTGAGGAAGCTACTTGGGAAGCCAAAGAGGATATGTAGAGGAGATATCCACATCTCTTTGAATCCGGAGAAAATACAGATCAAGGTACTAATTCTCTTCTTAGTACTCTTTAAATTATGACTGAGCATGTTGTTTGTTGCAATTGTTTATTGGGTGTTTGAACTAGATGCTACCACCCTTAGCCTAGTACGAGTAATGTCATTTGAGAATGAACGTTCCCAAGGGGGATTTATTGTAACATCTCGCAACTAAAATGAAACTAGAAGGAAGTTTAGAAATTGGAAATAGTTATTTTTAGAAATAAAATGAAAATCTGGAAATTTGGTAAGTTAAAGTGTGTTTTTGGTCAACTTTGGACGGCCATAATTTCTAGCTCAGGATGAGTTAGGTGTACTTCCAGATATGGTGACTAGGCATCCTAGAAAAAGGTGATACCACTTGTCCAAATGAGGTGGTATTCCCAGTCAAATGCAAGAACCAATCACATTCAAGCAACTGTCAAAATGACATCCTTTGGTCAATCGTAAGCAACTTTGTCCACCCCGTACGAATGTAAATAGGGGATGAGCATGGATTCGGGGGGGGGGGGGTCCTACAAAATACTTCAACAAGGATTGGGGTAAGTGTTGGAGAAAGTTACAACATCAGCTAAATAACTCTTCAAAGGAGTAGCCAACTTAGTTCTTTCCAGAGATTTACTTGAAGCGAAGAATTGCTTCCCGACGTTCCTGGAGATCAAGTTCATCTCAAGGAGGTCTATACCATTCTACATTTGAGAAATATGCTACTAACAATCCTCAAATCACGGAAAATTTTAGGAGAGAAGAATCAAGAAAAGAACAAAATTTACTCACATGACTCATCAATAAAAATAACATTTTTCTTTTATTTCTTTTGCTTGTAATTAATTTTTTATGCTACTAAATTTTTTTGCATAGAGACGCCTTTCCATACTTTCAAATCAATTAATTTTGAACTTCTCGGTTTACTCTTAATGATATATGCTTTTAAAGTCACAAAAATTTCGTGGCATGTTCAAGACAAGAGGTTCCAAAAGTATTCATCTCTTTCTCAAACGTGGTGTCCAACTAAATTCCGCCACATAAAATGAAGTACCATGTGTACACACATGGTAAGAGAGCTCAAGACTTTTTACACATGGCACTTCAGATCTACTTAAGTAACGAGATATTATTCTGTGCAGAGGCCTGAAGCTCGACCCCTCCAATCATATTTTCAACATATTCCTTAATCTTCATAGCAGAATCTTTCAGTTGAAGGCTCTCTACAAGTTTGATAGTGTTGGGTTTTAGCAAGGTGTGAATGTCAAATAAGAAGAGAAAATGGAAAAGTGGGGAACCAATTTTGGAGGGAAAATGAAAAGTCATTGCAAAATGCAAATGAAAAGTCATTTCTCCCATATTGGTGGAAGAAAGGAAATTGTTTTTATCATATTAGGAAACACTTCCTTTAGTTCCTAAAGGGTTAAGAATAAGGTCCCTCCTCGCGTCGTCGTCTCTCACTCAACTTCGGTTTCGGCTTTGGATGTGATTGATTGATAATATTTTTGGACAAAATTTATTTGATCAATCGTGTTAATCGATTTACTTTCCCTCATAAATTAATTCAGTGTGTTAGTTAAATAAAAATATAATTTGGCGCAACAAAATTTATTTGTAATTCGCGTATAACGGTAAAAACATTCTGAAGGGACCTGTTCCTTCCGAAAATTCATTTTTCAAAAATGGAAAAATTTCCTCTCTGCATACATTGTTCTCTAAAAACAAAATTGTCGATCGACTAAGTCTGTGTGTGCTCTTGTTGTTGTTCTTGCATTCGTGTGAAGTTTGAGGTGCATCTACTTCTCTAATAGGTTAATCCGTTTTATCTTGGGAGGAATTAATCTGCAACCTCGGGTAGAGTGAGGGATTAAATTTCTTAAGGAAAGACAATGATTTATGTGGACTTGGATTACTTACATTCAGTCTATTTCATCTTTTTTTGTTTATATATTTTTTACTAACCTGAATACAAGAGATAACGATATTAAGAAATTTAATAGTTTCTGTATTTGAGGTTTCTTGAGATTAAAACCTTTATGGTTTTCTACTCTGTTTGAATTTTAAAAATTCATTCGATAAACGATTAAAAGAACATAAAAACTTTATCGTTAAATCAGAAATAGGTTGTGTAAGGATTTATTCTTTGTTGTTAGTATTGCACGTACTAAAATTGTCTGCCATTTGTGACAGAAAAATGCTATTCAAGTCTAGTTAATGCTGGAATAGTGAGTGCTGCAACATCGGATGCACACAATTGTTCAAATGTTTCCCTAGAACCGGCTGAGAAACCTACAAAGTTTTCTAGAGTCGATTTCAAGAGATGGAAGCAGAAGATGTTTTTCTATCTGACTATGTTGAGTTTGCAGAGGTTCATTAGTGAGAACACTCTTGTTATGTACGATGAAACTCCGCTCGAAGAATGATTCTTGGTAATAGAAGCATGGACACATTTAGATTTTTTGTGTAAAAATTATAGTCTGGGTGGCCTGCAAGATGATCAGTACAAAGTGTGCAGTAATTTCAAGACCTCAAAAGAACTCTGGATGCTTTAGAAAATAAGTGTAAAATAGAGAATGCCGGAATGAAGAAGTTCATTGTGGCAAAGTTTCTGGACTATAAGATGATAGACAGTAAGACCGTCGTCACCCAAGTTCAAGAACTGCAAGTCATAATACATGATCTCTTTGCTGAAGGTATAAATTTATTTAATGCCTATGTTGGAAATTAAGTGTTTCTTAATACTCACATAATCTTTAATGTAGTATTGGTTGTAAATGATGTTTTTCAAGTGGCTGTCATTATTGAGAAGTTACCTCCATTGTGGAAGGACTTCAAAAACTACTTGAAACATAAACGCAAGGAGATGATTGTTGAAGATCTCATTGTAAGGTTGAGAATCGAAGAGGATAACAAGGCCACAGAAAAGAGGTCACATGATAATTTAGCAATATCTGGAGTGAATATTGTTGAAGAAGATCCCACAAAATCAAAGAAAAAAAAGAAAGCAACTGGTCCAAAGAGCAATCCTCCTAAGAAGAAATTCAATGGAAGCTGCTTCAATTGTGGAAAACGTGTTCATAGGGCTACTGAATGTCGGGGTCCTAATAATGACAAGAAGAAGGATCAAGCAAATTTGACTGAATCCAAAGTGAGATGAACGATCTCTATGCAATGATTTCAAAATGCAACTTGGTTATCCAAGAGAATGGTGGATAGATTCTGGTGTCTCATGTCATGTTTTTACGAACAAAGAATTACTTTCATCATATACTCCAGCACCTACAGACGAGAAGTTGTTTGTCGCGAACTCCGTTGTTGCAAAGGTGGAAGGAACTCGCAAGGTCCTCTTAAATATGACATCGGTCAAGGTGGTGACTCTGAACAGGGTCTCGTATGTTATAGAATAGCAAAAGAACTTAGTTTCTATACTAGTTCTTTATCAGAACTGATTCAAATGTGTATTTGTTTCTGATAAAGTTATAGTGAGTAAGAATGAAATGTATGTAGGAAAAGGTTACCTCAGTGAGGGCCTCTTTAAACTCAACGTAATTGCAGTTGATATTAATTTTTTTTTCTTACTTGCTTGAGTCTAAATGTATATGGCATGAACGTTTGGGACATGTTAATAACAAAACCTAGTGAAAATTGATTAACTTAGATGTTTTGCATAAATTTGAGTGCAATAAATCAAAATGTTAAGTTTGCGTTGAATTTAAGTATGCTAAGCATCCCTATAAGTCTGTTGAAAGGATTCATATCCCTTAGAACTGATTCGCACTGAGATTTGTGTCATGAAGTCAACAACGCCACGTGGTGCAAAAAGTACTTCATAATTTTTATTGACAGTTGTACTAGATATTATTATGTTTATTTGCTAAATGGTAAGGATAAAGCAATATATGTATTTAGGCAATATAAAACTGAAGTTGAAAATCAGTTGGATAGAAAGATCAAAATGATCAGAAGTGATAGAGGTAGATAATATGAATATCCATTTGCAAAAATATGTTTGGAAAATGGAATAATCCATCAAACTACTACTCCTTACTCTCCACAATCTAATGGAATTGCGGAAAGGAAAAATTGAGCTATAAAGGAATGATGAATGCCTTACTTATAAGTTCAGGATTACCACAATACTTGTAGGGGGAGGGGGGGAATCTATCCTTAGAGCAAATCGAATACTCAATAGAGTGACTCACACGAAGACACATGTTATTCCATATGAGAAATGGAAAGGTAGAAAATCCAACTTGAAATATTTCAAAGTGTGGGGTTGTCTAGCCCAAGTCAAGGTTATTATACCGAGGGTGAAATTAGGGCCTAAGATTGTGGATTGTGTATTCATTAGATATGCCACAAATAGTAAGGCATGACAATTTTTGGTTCATAAATTCGAACATCTGAATATTCATGATAATACAAAAATGGAAGCAGATAATGCTGAATTTTTTGAACATATTTATATGTAAAAAATGAGACTTGAGTTGTCTATTAAGGGGTCTAAACAACCACGAGAAGAACCAAAATAGAATGAAACCAATGAAGAGAGTCCAAGCCGCAGCAAATGTCAAGGGACTGTGGTCCTAATCACGACCCGTGAACCCCTCCGTGGTTCACCTTTTTCTATTGTTTTTCTGCTGAAATCTGAGTCTAATTACTGAGGTTTACATTGATCATACCCATAACCACATCTATTGAATTCTCATGCTCCTGGAAACTAGTGATAGCATATGAATTTTTCACTCTCTATCCCTGAAGTAGCTCATCTTGGAGAAACTTTATATACTAGAGTCACTAAAGATGATTGGGCTCTATTGCCCCATTACTATTTCCCTACCTGTTGTTAGAGAACTCTATCATGAAGTTACCAGTATGGCCACACTTGAAGAAACCATTAGAGCCATCACGACACATTTCTGGGTGGTTTCTACTACACTAAGCACATGTAGGAGTCCAGTTAGCCCCATGTGCCACACTACCCAGAGACAAAATTCTAAGTTCTAAAATCACCTCTATGATTTGGTCCAGGTGTACTAACCGATAATGGAGCAGGCCTAGTTGGCCATTTCTGAAAAGATGAACGGTTCACCTTTTCGGCCTTTTGCTGACCAGACTCATTACCTGTTGTCTTGACCCTCTTATTGCGGAACTCTTCTCTATCTTTCATCTTGTCTTACTCATCCTGCTAAACATGGTTCATAAGACTTTCTATGTCCATTTCCCTTGTCAACATAGCATTCTTACCCTCTTTGCTTGACAAGAGGGATATTCTAGACATAAATAGACTTATCCTTCTCCTCACATCACTTACCGTGTCTGGATAATAAGGGACATTGAGTGAACTTGAGGTTGTACTTATGCACACTCATGGTTTCCTATTTCAAGTTTAGAAAGTCCCTCACCTTTGCTTCCCTTAGCTCGCGAGGAAATAAACACCCCATGAAGGAACTTTCAAACACATTCCAGCTCAAAATTAGTGCCCCTTCATCCCTACTCGGGGCACTCTTTTTTAAAGTGACCGGTCTTCTTGCACTTGAAGCAACCATTGGAGCCATTATGACACACTCCTGGGTGGTTTTTACAACACTTAGAACATGTAGGTGTCCAGTTAGCCCTATGTGCCATACTACCTAAGACTGAGTAGGTTGAGCTCTAAAGTTCTGCAAATTCTAATTTCTGAAGTCACCTCTATGATTTGGTGTAGGTGCACTAGCAGATGATGGAGCAGGAACTAGTTGATGGTTGGTTTGCATTTCTGCCTTTTGTTGACCGGAATCATTACATGTTGTCTTGACCCTCTTATTGCGGAGCTCTTATAAATCTTTCAACTTGTCTCCCTCAACCTGATGCATATGGATCATAATCCTTTCTATGTCCATGTCCCCTATCAACATAGCAGCCTTACCCTCTTTCCTTGACAAGTGGGATATTCCAGACAAGTTTGCTCCTCACATCAGCAACCATCTCCAGAGCATAGAGGGACAGTTGAGTGAACTTGAGGTTGTACTCATGCACACTCATGGTTTCTTGTTTCAAATTTAGAAATTTCCTTTCCTTTGATTCCCTTAGATCACGATGAAATAAACGACCCCATGAAGGCACTTTGAAACACAATCCAGTTCATAATTGGGGCCCCATCAGCCCTATTTTTTTCCATTGGTCGTACCAGATCCTAGCATCACCCTTGAGTTCTCCAAATCCTCAGCTTTCTTTGAATTTGGGAGTATTCATTCTCAAAGAGATTAGGGATCCTGGATATATCAGCCATATCCGAACTACCCCCTCTATATTGACCAACATGGTTGGCCACAACATGATCAACATCCGGATGGCATCCCTGAACTCCACATTAGTGACCTCTTCTTAAAGGGGTTGCACTTCTGGTGCATTGGGTACCCCTTGATCTTGAATGTCAACATTCTTCTTGCAGGACGACCTCAAAAAGCTCTTTATGGAGGTGTGATCTCAAAAGATACGCGCAAGCACAAATTAGAAAGAAACTTTTATAGAGATGAACCCCATCTCACTAAAGAGAGTAAGAAACAAGGGAAATGTTTCCTAAATTTTGTAGCCTCATAATTATAGATGTGAAACTCTTCACACCGATAACTATGATTCTACAGACACGACTTCATGGACACCCTAGGACTCTTGAACCATGTGCTCTAATACCAAAATTTTCACGGCCGAGATTACACTCTGGGCGTAACTGTCACTGCAGAACCATCATTTGTCCGCAAGTGAACCCTTGGCTTAGCTCAATACTCGGCGGATGACATACTCAAGAACAATGGAAATTCAAGTGCAATGATTAACTCATAAGATCTCACAATTATGATAGCTTAACTCATATAGTCTGAAATACTCAATAAACATAATCGTTCAACTCAAAGTCTTTAAAACCTCAATAAGGGACAAATAAAGACTCCTCATACTACCATTGACTATGAAGCCTATAATAACAATGATAAATATCAGGACAAGACCCACGACATCGTAAACAGATAAAGTCATCATGTGAATCCTCTGAAAAGAAAAGAGGCTCACTAAAGCTAGATGGAATGCGATGGGATCAATGAAGCGTTAGTTGATTCCTAAATACCTTTATTTGTATCATGAAATGATGCAGGTCAAATGGCATCAGTACATTGAATGTACGAGTATGTGAGGGGGAAAAGTGAACATTGGGACACTTAGTTTAACTAATATAAATGGAAAACAACTCTACTCAACTCACTCAACTTAACACAAATCAACATGAAAGCAACAAAAAAATGTGCAAGATGTATAAAGCTTCTAAAACTAACGATCAGAATCATCGTTAATTAGGAAGGGAAAAAATATGAGGAATTATGTGCCATTGTCCCGCCACAACGGTCCAGATGCCGCTAGGGAGACGGTGCCAGGGCAGGATAAGTTGGACGTCAGAGCGGGAAAGATGAGATAGAACGTAAATTAATTTGTTAGGAAGAGATTTTATTCATAGTAATTTCTCGCTTCAAGCAAAGTCACAGAAATCCTATTTTCTCCATCTTCCTAAAATACCTAAATAAGTCATAATATACCCTAGAAACCTCAAGAAAAGTACTCTAAGCTTGGGAACGAATAAGAAGGAGATTTCTAGCATGAGGAAGGCTAAATCTTCCAAATTCTTGGCTAAATTCACCGTCACGAAGCCTAGAAAACTCAAATCAAAGTCAAAAACTATGTGCAACTACTTGGCGCATTGGTAGGCTAGGCTTTGTGAATTGAGTAGTTTGAATATATGCTAACTGCGTAATATATATGAATGATTTTAGGATTTATGTGTAGGACTTCATGCAGCGATTGATTAATGATTTATACCTTAGAAAGAAGCCTTAGACAATGAATTAGGGTTGAGTATGGTCGAACTAGGATTAGAATGAGGTGCGTGACGAGGAACCCCTTGGGAAGTGATGGTTGAGATTATATGATTGTCTGATGTATTCTTATTGTTGCTCTCTTATGTTGCATGGTTAATCCCCACGTGTTGTAACTGATATAGATGAGTACTTATATGCCATGAATCACTTCTTGATTATATGATTATTGAGAATATTCTTCTAATTGTGATTATGGTGTGTTGATGGATCGCATTGTCATGTTTTCGCATAGGATATAGATCGGATTGCCACGTTTTGTTATAACTACATAGGATCAGATTGCCGCGTTCCGACATAACTAACTGGGATCGGGTTTCCACATTCCGACATAACTATGGGATCGAGTACCACGTTACAGTGCACTAACAGTTTGGATTTGAGTTCCATGAAAGGACACACTTTTTGCCATAATTGAGAATTGTGAAATATGTTGTTTCTCTTCATTTTGATGTTATTGTACTTTTTCTATATCTTCACGTGATAGTATGGTTGTGTTGAATCATATGGGTTACACTTAGTGGTTATATGTTGTTATGGTTTATGTTGATTGTCTTTGTGTTGAGTGAACTCGTGGAAAATAGGGGAAGGGCTAAGGGTTCAAGTGACGAGTAATGGATAGCGAGGGTTGTTCATGTGTTGTAAATTGCAAAAGAGAGGTAGAGGTAGCGTATATGATGAAATGTGCTTAGGTAGTTTTACCTTGGGGAAAGAGATTGGGTTAGTACTAGTATCTCTATGTAATGTAATATGTGACCATGGTTGGGAAATGTAATGAAGAAGTAAGGGTATGACGCAATCGGTTAGTATAAAAATATGGTGGTTGTACTTGGGGATTTTCTATGGGTTTAGAATGGTTAGGCTATGATCAAGAAACCGGTAAGCACGTTGACTGGTAGGTGATTATTTGTTAGAGTTCTAGTGTGATTGGAGGTATTTTAAGAGAGAGTAAAGGTGGAGAAGCAAGGGGTATAGAGCATATTCTTATTGATTGGTTTCTTATTTTATGTGGTGGGCATCCGGTTGACGGATGATGCCTACCAGTACGTGTTTGTACTGATACTATTCTTGCTATGTCTTTTGACATAGTCTGAATGAAGGATTGGTGACGTTTCATTAGGTGAAGACGGAAAAAAATCTCCAACAACTTTTGTTCTTCCTTCTGCATGGTGGACGTTGTATTTTTTATTTTATTGTTAAGTTGTACTCTTAGTAGCTCTTGTGTACTCTTAGTAGCTTTTGTACCTGTTTAAACTAGATCCATGGGGAGTTGTTAAATTACTATACAAGTTTAACAAAAAGGATGTCTAAGGATTTTATCTATAAAATCATATTATTTTATTTTTCTTAATTTTATTAAAACTTTGCATGTTTAATTATTAATGTAAGAGGGTTCTCTTACTTAGATGGTAGTATGAAGGTGCCCTCACGGACCATTGGTTTGGGTCGTGACATAAACTCTTTACTCTTATTTGGGAGATTTTCTAACCGACAACCATCACTCTGAGATAGGTGAGATGCTGTCACACCCGAGTCTACACCTGACATGGCTGGCACCCGAAGACCATTGTTGGCCCCAAGCGAACCCCTGGCCTGGTTTACATAACTAGTAGGAAGACAATATGCATAATTATAAAGATAGTATACCTTCACTAAACTGAATAATAAAATAAAAAATAACTGAGAATGTTTTATAATTAAACATTCAACTTGGCCAAAAATGGCAACCCAAGTCTTAACAAAAGAGTAATAATGAAAACACCCAAAGGACTAACATCTATCGGTCTATCTCTGAAGCCTCTAATAACTGAGATGGATGTTGGAACAAACCCCACAACATCCTAATGAAAAGGAATATGACTTAAAACAATAAAAGGTGTCCTCCGAAAGAAAAGGAGGCTCACCAGCTAACTCTGAGCTCCACAATAGATCTACGATGCGTTGTATGACAATCCTCGTTACCTGCATTTGCAACATAATACGATGCAGGCCAAATGACATCAGTACATTCAATGTACGAGTATGCGAGTTGGAATGCTAAATCAACATCGGCTAGAAAGATACTGAAGAACTTACCAGGATCAACTCAACTCAACTCAACCTAACTAACTAATTTCAATATAAAGATATTTAAAAACAAGTGCAATATGACAAAAAGTTGTTTAAAAACATGTTGTAAACTATGTATGTATGCAAAGATACAATTAACTCTGAAATGTATGTAAGAATACAAATAAATTGTGTATATAAAAATACAATAACTTCTGTGGGAGTTTCTCTAATTGACAACCATCACATAAGAGCTAAAGTGATGATACAGCGGTCTACCTCACGCTGCGATCGCATCCTACACCCGGCCAAAGGTATAAGACCTGAACTGCCTAATGGATCCACTAGTCTACTATGAAAAGGGTTCATCTAAAAAGTATGACCCTTTTCTACCCATGGTAGTTGCATGGTTTTATGAAGATGTGAGTTATTTGAACTCATGTTCGTTCCCAATTCGATACTCAATAATACTCCCAAAATATAATTTCTCTTATGTTTTTAAAACATACTTCTTCTGTGATTTGAGATTAGTGCTCAAAACGTAGCTCAAAGGCTATCTTGGAAATTTCAATTTCCCTGCTTGTTTCATTTTAGAAAGCTATAACTCTTTTCTTAAAACTAGCCGGAATGCTCTTTGAAAATCTCAGTTTTCGTTCTTGTTTAAATGTGAAAACATTTCATTTAAACCTCTTTGGGAATACATAGTCCCCATATACTTCTTTGAAGAAAGAACTTCAACTTTACTCTTTACTGGACTCAACTCTTAAGTCTTAAAACAAAGTTAAAACGTTTGTAAAAAACTTATGAAATTGTGAAATGAACTTCTCTTACTTGACTTCTATCTTTGATCTTAACTCTTACTTCAGTTGACTCTTAATCGATCCTTGAATTGAATTATCGATTAAAGGATTATGATTTGTGTTTGTAAAGGTCTCTTGATGTTTAGGAGTGATTTGGAATAGTTAAACTTGAAAAAGTAACGAAACCACCATCTTGGAACAAGTCCGCTACGTGGAGATGTTCCTAAATAATTATTCGCTAAATTAAATTATTAGACAGGAGTCCGAGTCCTCTCCACGATGCGGAGAAAATTTTTGTTCTTTATGGGAACAAGTCTGTGACACGGACTTGTTTGACGAAACCTATCCGACTTTTTCCTTCTTCGTTTTCCAACCCCAGTTTGCCTAAGCTCGAATATTTTCCTCAAATTAATTTTTGATTTTGATACCCAAAATTGTACTCACGGACCTAACTCAAATCAACTCTAAAACTCAACTTAAAGATCTCAAAAACTCCACAATTCAACCCAATTCAAGAATAACATTCGATTTCAAGAATTCATGTCAAGAACATCAACTTTCAAACTCTTTAAGGACGAATTGCGCTGAACTACACATGTTTGGCACGTGTACGAATTAACTCAATGCTATGAGAGACTCACATATTGGTAGGTTCAAAATCTTGCAGAAATCCACAATCAAAACTGATCGTTCTTGGCGAAACTAGCTTTTCCTCTTCTCTTTACTCTTGCGTTCTTTCTCCAAAACCCTAACTCTAATTTTCAAAAGAGTAAAATGAATCCTATAAGTTTAGCCACTAAATATATTACCAAAAACAGATTAATTAAGTTGGATAAGGGAAGAAACCAAACTACCCTTAAAATTTCCGGATGGGACTTTCCTTATACCAACAACCCAACTTCCAAAGGGCATAATTCACTCATCAAAGCTCGGAATTGCACAAACTCAACGGCGTTGGATAGATTATTCCAAGGGATTTCCAACCATATCTGGAAGTATACCTAACCCATCATGAGCTATAAGTTATGGTCATTTGAAGTTGACCAAAAAATCACTTTTGCTAACTTAACTAAATTTCCAGATTTTTAATTCTTTCCAAAAATGATTATTTCCAAATTTAAGCTTCTTTCTAGTTATTTTAATTTGTGAGATGTTACAATATCTCCCCTTGGGATCATTTGTCCTCGAATGAGATTATTATCACTAGGCTAAGGGTGTAACATCTAGTTCAAATACCTACAAGCAAAAGCACAAACAACATGCTTACTCATAATTTAAAAAGTACTAAGAAGATAATTAGTACCTTGGTCAGCATTTTCTCTGGATTCGAAGAGATGTGGATATCTCTTCTTCATATCGTCTTCAGCTTCTCAAGAAGCTTCTTCAAAAAATTGGTTCCTCTAAAATTCTTTGACTGATGCAACCTCTTTTATCCTCAACTTGCGAACTTGGCAATCTAAAATTTGTATAGGAATATCCTCATAAGACAAGTTGTCATTGATCCCAATATTTTTCAGTTGGAATGATAAATGAAGGATCGTCCATGAGCTTCTTCAACATAGAGATGTGAAACACCGGATGAACTGCTGATAACACTTGGGGTAGCTCCAACTCATAAGCAAAATTATCAATCCTCTTGGCTTTGCGATAAGTCCAATATATCAGGGACTAAGTTTATCCTTCCTAGAAAACTCCATACACCCTTCATGGGTGAAACTTTCAGATATACCCAATCATCTATTTTGAACTCTAACGACCTTTTCCTAATATCAGAGTAAGATTTTTGATGACTCTGCACTATTTTCAACCTCTCTTGAATTACCTTCACCTTCTCCATAGCTTGGTCAACTAAATATGGTCCTATCAACCCTGATTCACCAATTTCAAACCATCCAATAGGAGATCTGCATCTTCTCCCATAAAGAGCTTCATATGGAGCCATTCTGATGCTAGAGTGATAATTGTTGTTGTAAGCAATCTCAATGAAAGGTAGGTAATCATCCCAATTCATTTGAAATCAATCACGCAAGCCCTCAACATATCTTCTAATGTTTGAATAGTACGTTCTGCTTGCCCGTCATTCTGAGGATGAAATGTAGTACTTAAGTTCATCTTTAAAAACAAACGTTTCTGAAAAAATTTCAAGAATTATGCAGTATATTGTGCACCTATATCTGATATAATAGAGACCGAAACTCCATGAAGTCTTACCACCTCTTGACTGTACAACTTAGCATAATCTTCTATCGAATGGGTAGTCTTTACCGGATAAAATGGGCTGATTTTATCATCTGTCGACAATCACCCAAATAGAGTCATGCTACCTGTGAGACCTTGGTAAATCTGTGATGAAATCCATATTAATCATCTCCCATTTCCATTTTGGAAGTTCTATATTCTGAGTTAAACCACCAGGCTTTGGTGCTCTAATTTAACTTGTTGGCAATTTGGAAACTTAACAATAAATTCTGCAATGCCCTTCTTCATGCTACTTCACCAATACACCTCTCTCAAATCGTGATACATCTTTGTCGAACCCAAATGAATGGAAAATCTAGAGCTATAAGCTTCCTTCGTGATCCTCTCTTGGTGTCCATCCAGCATTGGTACACACAATCTACCTTGATATCTCAATACACCATCTCCCCCTTGTTCAAAAGCTAATGCCTTTTGGTTATGAACATTTGCCTTCAATTCAAGCAAAATGGGATCTTGGTCTTGCTTGCCTTTTACTTTTGACACTAATGATGACGCAGCCCCATTCGTCACCACTATTCCTCCTTCTGT
Source organism: Solanum sitiens (assembly GCA_016801875.1). NCBI lineage: Eukaryota > Viridiplantae > Streptophyta > Magnoliopsida > Solanales > Solanaceae > Solanum > Solanum sitiens. Next base: position 3,125,803 of record JABWTJ010000069.1, on the reverse strand, counting down.
CGAATCCATGAGTTTAACTCCTAAGCGTGTAAGTCTATGCACATCTTTTGCTAGTTCTTTCTTCTCTTTATCAAGATGGATAGTACTACCCATAGACAGCCTCCTTAAGGCATCAGCAACACATTAGCCTTACCTCGATGGTAAAGAATACTCATGTCATAACCCTTGAGCAATTCTAACCACCTTTTTTGTCTGAGATTAAGTTCTCTCTGAGTGAACACATATTGAAGGCTCTTGTGATCAGTTAATACATCAACATGAACATCATACAAATAGTGACAACATATTTTTAAGGAGAATACCACAGTAGCCAACTATAAGTCATGGTTTATGTAGTTCTTCTCATGAATTTCAATTGTCTGGAGGCATAAGCTATAACTTTGTTATTCTACATTAAAACACAACCCAAAACAAACTCTATATGCATCACAATACACCAAGAAAGCCTTGAGTACCTTACGGTAAAGTCAAAACGCAATAGTTAAACACTTTTTTTAATTCTTGAAAGCTTTTCTCACAAGCTTCATACCATTGAAACTTGATTGTTTTCTGAGTCAACTTTGTCAAAGGAGACGAAATGGACGAGAAACCTTCTACAAATATTCTATAATAGCCAGCCACACCCAAGAAACTCCTAATATCAGTTGGAGATGTGGGTAGGCTAATTCTACACTGCCTCAATTTTTTGGGTATCAACTCTAATACCCTCATCGGAAACTATGTGACCCAAAATGTCACAGACTCAAGCCAAAACATACACTTACAGAACTTGGCATACAACTTTCTATTTGTCAAAGTTTGAAGAACTATTCTGAGATGACTAGCATGATCTTCTTCATTCCTTGAATATATTAGTATGTCATCAATGAAGATGATAACAAACATATATAAATATGGTTTGAAGACTCTATTCATAAGCTCCATGAATGTTGCAGGCGCATTGGTCAACCCAAAGGACATGACCAAAAACTCATCATGCTCATATTTGGTTTGAAAGTTGTCTTTGGAATATCACATTCCTTTACTCTTAACTGGTGGTATCCTAATCTAAGTTCAATATTGTAAAAACAAGAAGCACTCTGAAGCTGATCGAAAATATCATCAATTTTAGGAAGAGGATACTTATTTTTGATGGTAACCTTGATCAACTGACAATAATCTATACACATCCTAAGGGAACCATCTTTCTTTCTCACAAATAAGACCGGAGCGCCCCAAGGTAAGAAACTTGGTCGAATAAAGTCTTTCTATAAAAGGTCTTTCAACTACTCTTTTAACTCTTTAAACTCGACTAGTGCTATTATATAAGCTGAAATAGAGATAGAACAAGTACCTGGAAGAATATCTATACCGAAGAATATCTAAAGACCTCTGGAAACTCTTTTACTACTAGAACTGACTGAATAGAAGGTACCTAAACACTTGAGCCATTAACCCGGAATAAGTGATAGACACACCCCTTTGAAACTAGCTTCCTTTTCTTAAGGTATAAAATGAAACGACCCTTAGGCACTGTTGAACTGCTTTTCCACTCTAAGACTGCCTCATTTCAGAACTGAAACTTGACAACTTTAGTTTTACAATCAACTAAGGCATAATAGGCATGAATCTAGTCCATACCAAGAATTACATCAAACTCTACTATGTCTAACTCAATTAAATCGGTCATGGAACTCTTGTGATTGACGGAAATGGGACAATCACGATAGACTCTCTCTGATAGAATGGACTCACAAACAGGTGAAGAAACACTGAATGTTTCACTAAGTTTCTCAGGAATACTATCAAAGTTCATATCAATATATGGAATTACAAAATATAAACTCGCTCTTGGGTCTAGAAAAACATTAACAATAAAGTCAAAGATTTGAATCATACCGGTGACAACATCTGGTGAATACTTTTACTCTTGGCGATTGTTGAGAACATACAAGTGGTTTGTTCCTCGCCAGTACCGTAAGTAGCTCCTCTAGGTGCAACCTTGTCTGGTGGAGCAACTGATGAAGACTAGCCTCTATTGCCCCCATTACCACTTCCATGCTTGTTCTGTGGACACTCTCGCATGAAATGCCTAGTCTGACAACACTTGAAACAACCACTAGAGCCCTCACAAAAAATACATGAGTTGTTCCTACCAAACTTGGCGCAGGCAGGAGACTTACTACCCCCTTGCGCCACACTTCCCTGTGAAAATACAGGTTTAACTTGGGAATTCTAACCATAGTACTCACTCTTGTTCTTAGGTGCAGGTGCACTAGCAGATGATAGAGCAGGACCCGTGTGTTTCTGTTGGAAGGAGGACCGGTTGGCATTACTCTTCTTCTGCCCGGACTCATTCACGATCTTAGGCCTCTTGTTCTTGAACTCATCTCTATCTCTCAGCTTTTCGTCCTCTACATGTTGCTCATAGATCATCAACCTCTAAATGTCCATGTCCCTAATAAGCATTTCTACACAACCCTCTTTGCTTGATAGACGACCTAACCCAGCAACAAACAAACTCATTCTACTCCTCATGTCCTTAACCATCTACGGAGAATAACAAGATAGTTGGGTGAACTTCAACCCATACTCATGCACACTTAGAGAATCTTGCTTAAGTGTAAGGAACTCACATACCTTGGCCTCTTTCAGTTCTCGGGGAAAGAAACGCCCCAAGAAGGCCTCCTCAAAATAAGCCCAACTCTTAGGTTGTGTATCTTCATATCTACCCTCTTTCAACAAATGAAACTAAGTTCTAGCAACACCCTTGAATTTATAAGCAGTTAGCTAAACTCTCTCAGTGTCAGCAACATGCATCACCTTGAACACCTTCTTAAGTTCCTCAGTGAAGTTCTGTGGATCCTTAGTAGTGCTCGTACCTGTGAAACTTGGGGGATTTCATCCTTAAGAATTCATAAATCCTTGAAGTGCTAGCCCCTTCTTGTAGAGCTCCTCTTTGTTGACCAACCTGATTAGTCACAGCCTGACTAAACATCCTAATTGTCTCTCTGAATTCGTCATTAGAAACTTCTCCATGGGTTGCACTTCAGGTGCATTGGGTATTCCTTGTTCCTCTACATTATTGCTAGCTGGACGACCTCTTGCTGCTCTTCGTGGAGGTATGGTTATCTAAAAACGCGTGCAAGCATAAATTAGAGAGAAACCTCTTAGAGATAAAACTCTAACTTACGAAAGGAATATAAAAGAAGTGAAGAAATTCCTAAATGTTCCAGCCTCCTAATTATAGACGTGGAGCGCTTCACACCGATAACTATGAATCTACAGTCACGGCTTCATAAAATCCCTAAGAATATTGAACTATGTGCTGTGATACCAAGTTTGCCATGCCCCGAGCCTACATACCGGACGTGACTGGTACTCGGAGACCATTGGTGGGCCCAAGCGAACCCGTACCCTGGCTTACTTAACTCAACGGAAGACAATATGCATAATTATAAAGATAGTAGCACTTAACTAAACTGAATAATAAAATAACTGAGAATGTTTTAAGATTAAACACTCAACTTGGCCAAAAATGACAACCTAACTCGTAACAAATGAATAATAATGAAAAGACCCAAAGAAATAACATTTGATTGTCTATATAAAGCCTCTAATAAATGAGATGGATGTTGGGAAAAACCCCACAACATCCTAATGAACTAGAATATGACTTAAAACAATAAAAGGAATCCTCCAGAAGACAAGGAGGCTCACCAACTGACTCTGAGTTGCTCAATAGATCAACAATGCGCTAGAGATGACGATCCTCATAATACGATGCAAGCCAAATGGCATCAGTACATTGAATGTATGAGTACGCGAGTTGGAATGCTAAACCAACATAGGCTAGAAAGAATTTTAAAGAAACTGAAGAACTTACATGGCTCAACTCAACTCAACCTTACTGACTCATTTCAATATAAAGCAATTTAAAAACAAGTGCAATGTACAGTAAAGTTGTTTTAAAAAAAGCTGTAAACTCTATATGTATGCAAAGATACAATTAACTCTCAGATGTATGTAAGAATACAAATAAATTGTGTATATAAAAATAAAATAACTTATGTTGGAGTTTCTCTAACTGACAACCATCACATAAAAGCTATAGTGATGATATAGCGATCTATCTCACGGTGTTAATGCATCCTATACCTGGCCAAAGGTATAAGACCTGAACTGCCTAAAGGATCCACTAGTCTATTGTCAAAAGGGTTCATCTAAAAAGTATGACCCTTTTCTACCAATGGTGGCTACATGGTTTTATGGAGATATGAGTTATCTGAACTCATGCTCGTCCGTAATTTAGTGCTCAATACTACTCCCAGAATACACTGGCTCTTACGTTTTTAAACGTACTTCTTTGATTTGAGGTTAGTGCTGAAAACTTAGCTCAAAGGCTATCTTGGAAATCTCAGTTTCTCTGCTTTCTTTAATTTTAGAATGTTATAACTCTTTTCTTAAAACTAGCCCAAAGGCTCTTTGGAAATCTCAGTTTCCGTTCTTGTTTAAATGTGAAAACATTTCTTTTAAACCTCTTTTGGAATACATAGTCCCCATATACTTATTTGAAAGAACTTCAACTTTACTCATTGTTGGACTCAACTCTTAAGTCTTAAAACAAAGTTAAAATGTTTGTAAAAACCTTATGAAAACTTGAATTGAACTTTTCTTACTTGACTTCTGAATTTGATCTTAACTCTTACTTGACTTGACTATTAATCGATCCTTATATTGAATTATGAATTCAAGGATTATGATTTGTGTTTGGAAAGGTCTCTTGATGTTTAGGAGTGATTTGGAATAGCTAAACTTGAGAAACAAATTACGAAATCACCATCTTGGAACAAGTCCTCGACGCGGAGATGTTCCTAAATACTTATTCACGAAATTAGATTTTGAGATAGTGGAGTCCGCGTCCTCTCCACGACGCGGAGCAGATTTTTGTTCACTAGGGGAACAAGTCCGCGCTCGAAATCTATCTGACTTTTTCCTTCTTTGTTTTCAGACCCAATTCGCCTAATCTCGTATATTTTCCTCAAATTCATTTTAGTTTGATACCCAGTATTAGTAATCACGAACATAACTTAAAGCAACTATAAAACTCAACTTAAAGATCTCAAAAACTCCACAATTCAACCCAACTCAAGAAGAACATTCGATTTCAAGAATTCATGTCAAGAACATCAACTTTTAAACTCTTTAAGGACCAATTGCGCTGGACTACACATGTTTGGCGCATGGGAGAATGAACCCAACGCTATGAGAGACTCGCATACATGGTAGGTTCAAAATCTTGAAGAAATTCACAATCAAAACCGATTGTTCTTAGCAAAACTAGCTTTTTCTCTTCTCTTTTCTCTTGCGTTCTTTCTCCAAAAACCCTAACTCTAATTTACAAACGAGTAAATTGAATCCTATCAGTTAGCCTCTAAAAATATTACCAAAATGGATTAATTAAATTGAAAAAGTAAAAGACCAAACTACCCTTAAAATTTCCAGATGGGACTTTCCTTATACTAACAGCCCAACTTCCAAAGGGTATAACTCACTCGTCAAAGCTTGGAATCGCGCAAACTCGACGGAGTTGAAAAGATTATGTCAAGGGAATTCCAACCATATATGGAAGTATACCTAACCCATCTTGAGCTAGAAGTTATGGTCGTTTAAAGTTGACCAATAACTCATTTTTGCTAACTTAACTAAACTTTCAGATTTTTATTTCTTTCCAAAAATGACTATTTCCAAATTAATCTTCTTCCTAGTTATTTCAATTTGTGAGATGTTACAGATATAGTGTCTCACCCACACTGTTTTATACCTTGAGTATAGAACATCCTCAACTAAGTGGATCCCCTAAGTTATGCTTAAAATCAATAAGGAATCATCTAAAAAGTATGATATTTTACCCCATGTTGGCATACATGGTTTATGAGTATTTTAATGAGTTGTCTAAACTCATCCCCATATCGGTGCTTAATACTACTCCCAACAATTTGTATAACTCATGATCATATGTTTAAAAACATAACACTTCCTCTATTTGAGATAATTACTCAAAATATTCTCTTAAAAGGATAATGCTAAAAAACTCCTGATTCCTATTGTTTTAAATGTAAAAGTATTTATACTTTGAATACTTAGTTCCCTTATAGTCATTTTGAAACATGAAATTCAACTCTCCTCGTTCTCTTACTCATTCCCTTATACTCATTTTGAAACATGAAACTCAAACTCTCCTCATTCACTCAAGTCTTTAAAAAAGTTTTTGAAGATTGTAAAAGACTTCTCAAAATGACTCAAAAATGTTTCTCGAACATTACTCTTAATCTTTACTTTAATTCAAAACAAATATTTAAGAATCATGATTAGGATATATATATATATATATAAATCATTAACAAAGGCTTAGATAGTTGGTATAAAGAAGAGAATGAAAACTCGACTCGAAGGAACAAGTACGGAGACGAAAATGTCCTAACGCTCCTAGCGCCTTGATGGTGCACTGCGCTAGACCTCCAAGTACTGGGGATTAGTTGGCACACTACAGGCGCAGGGCGCTAGACCTCTTGGCACCTTAGGGGCACGATTCCCCACCCTAAACCCAGAACTTTGACAAATTATTTTTGCTAAAATCAAGACCTAACTCATCTAGAATCAAATTATTTCCTCCCATACTTGTTTGGATTCATAAACCCAACAAATTAATGAAAAACTCACTATAATTCATCAATAACAACACTCATTCACAATATCCTCACCTCAAGAACTAAACAAGACTCCATTCCTAAAGAATAAAGCTAAAACCTCAAGAATTTCTCAAAAATTCAAATCAACCAACCTCAAGGAAGAATTTATGGATAAAAACCACATGATTGGCGTGAGGGTAAACAAACTCAACACTATGAGAGCTTACATACCTCGAAAAAATCAAGCTCTTAGCAAAATTTTCATGTTCTTGAAAGCATGCTTGAATCCTTTTTTTTCTTTTATCCTCTTGAACTTATTTCTGAAAACTTACGCATTTTTGGAATGAATGAGGAGTGATCTTGATCAGTTTAGACCCCTATTTGGAAGAAGAAAACGTTTTAAGCTAGTAGGGTACGGAAAATACCAAAATACCCCTCATTAAAATAAACAAAAATGCCTTAACTAGAGAGGCTTCACTCAAACGAGCATAACTCCTTCAGCCAAATTCGGAATTTAGCAAACTTAGCGGCGTTGGAAATAGGACACAAAGACATTCGAATTGATACCTCATGGGTCATCGAACTCATCGTGTGCTATGGTCATTTAAAGTTGACCCATAACTTATAAACTGACCAAAGTTCAAGGTGTTACAAACAGTTTGGGTGGTCGAAATTTTCACGACCCACTAAAGCAATTCGTAGGAGGAAACTCTAATATCGTAGTATTTAGTATAATAGTCATAACTATTTACTTTGAACTCTAAATGTGCTACCTAATTAAATTATGTGTGGAGAGATATGATTATTTGAAGTTGACCTAAATATAGTCTTATGTCAAAAACTAATCGATAAGGAAGCTTTGAACTCAACTTTGTGCTAGGGGGTTCTTGTGACCATAATTTAGATCCTAATACATTACCACAGTACATAATTGACCTTTATACCGAGAAATTTAAGAATTACCTAATTCAATCTTGCATGTAAATAAAGAATGGTTAGGACCTTATCTTAGAAATTTTGGGGGTATTACAGTCCAAACAATTTTGCAAAGTCCAAATTGTGAGATGACAAAATTCATACATGAGATCATCTAGAAGAAGAATCTAAAGAATTTAAACGACCCACTAGGTGGATGAATAAGTCCACAAATATCCCCACGTATATGTTCTAAGAACGTAGGGGACTCTATCACAACTTTTAGTGGTGATTTCTCACAATTAACTGTCTTGATAACAAATTGTACAAGAAAACACACAATTAAAAAGAATCTTCAAGTTCTTTAATAAATGTTTGATTAATTTGTTATAATTCATATCATCGTTATAAATCCAGAATGTCACATACAATCATGCAAACGTATGAAAGTATTGAGATTAGTAAATTTATGGTTTACTATAGAATGTGTCTCAATTGCCCTAATCTTTGTACAATACAAGCTAGAACTTAAAGCGGGAAACTTATATATAACACATGTTTGTCTAGAGAGATTCTTGGTGATACCAAGATATTCATTATTCCTTCATCCATTCTCTTGATACGATAATAATTTTCACAAATATCTTAAACTCAACAAGCTTCTCTAAAACTTACGAGAAAATATAGCATTATCTATGTTGAGTTTATATCTCTTAGGAAAAATTAGAATGACTCTTCTTAAGCCCTCGATCGAATTAGTACTACCAAATATTATGGTAACATTTATCTTTCCCATACTTAAATGAGAAGATACTTTTCGCTTTTGAACATGTGTTGTAACAGAATCAATCAAATAAATGTCTTCATAACTGGATAACTTTCTTTGAGAAATATCCATATCTTAGTCTTCAATATTTAGATGGTAGTCTCATGCTGATAATGTACTGTTATAAAATTATAAAATTACAAGAAAACCCCCCTTTTATTTATACTTAAAAAATTGACTTGGTCCAAAAGTTGGGATTCTTAAGTTTCTCTAAAAGATAGACATTCACTATATTTATAACAAAATGACAATTTTGTCTATTGTAGAGTCCAATCACCATGTAAACCAATTTTATTATATATATGATTATTAATATAAATAATAATATTGGGACAAAAAGAGTACTATAATTTTTTCTAAAAGAGTTGTTAGTTTTAGAAATGAGAAAATGAAAACTTTAAGCATTATGCACATCACGATACAAAGTCAGAGTTCAATATTTTTCATAAATAACCTAAGACAAATAACTTTCTTCAATATTCAGTTGAAAAACTAATACAAATACAAATTCTCTAGGAAAGATTTTCATTGTGTGCCTCGGATATGAGCTCAAAATCCCAAAGGTAAAGAAAAGAGTGTACGGGAGTACTTAATGCAACATCTCCTGAGTTGACATATGTTGCATCATCTCCCAAGTTCACCTGTTGATGCCCATATAAATCATCGTTTTCTCTTTTTCTTTTTTTGTCTGGCCATAAATAAATTAAAAATTATAAAAATTAACTAGGGCAAGGACAATAAACGTGAAAATACAAACAATAATAATAACAATACTAATATATAGAGGAACAATATATGTTTAATTGTGTCTATCTTAACTTTGCTTACCAATGTTGGAAGGGATGTCACGTTCGGATAAGTAGTTAGCTTCTCCACGATTTTTATTGTAAATCCCGTTGCAAGATTCGGTACATGTTCCAACTACATATTTGTTTACCAATTTTTTACCGTGTGTTTTACTTCTCGATGTCACCTGCAAATTATATCATTTTAATGACTATGCATAAATAGTCGATCTCATAATTTATTCTAATATAATGTTTTTGAGCTAACTTGTGATGTTTCTTTATTTTCTCTTAATTTCTTCGTTATTTCAGGAACTTCCCCATATACAAGAAATTTGTAAACCTCTATCAAAGATCGAAACTTTTTGTTTATCTCCAAATGTTGCTAGACCAGTTTGCCGACAATTATAGAATATTTATTTTGTCATAATTTCATCAAATAAAACTTACATAATCGATTTTGTTGGCAAGAAAACATGTTTATTAATGAAAAGAAACTTACATAATCAATTATTAAACGACCTGGACGAGAAATATTCTTGATGATCCAATTTTGTCATCTCTGTTCAAATGTATGTGTATGCATGTAATGCATATTTTTTAGTATCATTTCATTCTGCAATCAAAACAGTATTTATGGAATTCAAATTTATTAAATATTCATTCTCAAAAGGTAATTATCTAGACAAAGTGGGGAGAATCAATATTTTTCATCAAGTAATGCACAAAATATTGAAGTATCAACATTTTATATTCTAAAGGATCATGCTATCGACAACACAACACAATGAAGTATGTTTCTTCTATTTTTTTCTAGAAGATTAGGTCAAGCCTATAACTGTTTCCGACGTATTTGTATGATTAATTTTGAATGAAACTCTAGATTTAGCTTGTTAGATAACCTTTAAAAGTATTATTATTGTTACTATATATATATATATATATATATATATATATATATATATATATATATATATATATATCACACATATATCTCTATACTGCTTTGGACTATTTTTTCCTTGATCTAAGGGATTATCGAAAATAACTACTCTACCTTCAAGGTAATGGTAAAGTATGTGTACATTTTATTCTTCACAATCCCATCTCATGGAATTACACTGTGTTTATTGTTGTTGTTTACTATTATTATTGATATGGCCTATTTAAACGTTGTTGTTGTAATACAATTCATATCTTTTAGCTTTAGAGAAAAACATTTCTATTGTTTTCATAAAACCATTAATATTAAAAAGTTGTTCAAGAATTCAGCAAAATATTCTTGTACATGTCTTAAAAGGAAAAAAAAAACTTATTTTTGGAAGAACCATTCAAAACAAACAAAGAAGAAGAACTTTTCAAAAGTGTACGTGCAAAACATCAACCTTTGCTTTTTCCAGTGCGATAAAAGATATAGGAACTTCTGTTAATGTTGCATCCTCGCCAACATCTATTCGGTCCTGTTTATCCATATTCTAGTATGAAAAAAATAATTAGATATTTTATAACTTGAAAAATTGTGTGAAGTAATTTAGAACCCCATTTCATGAGATTACACTGGTTTGTTATTTTTTTATATTATAGATATGGCATATTTAAATGTTGTTGTAATACAATTCATATCATTTAGCTTTAAACAAGAACATGTCTATTGTTTTCATAAAACCATTAATATTAAAACGTTGTTCAAGAATTCAAAAGATTTTTGTACATGTTTTAAAAGGAAAAAAAACTTATAATTGAAAGAACCTTTAAAAACGAAAAAAAAAAACTTTTCAAAAGTGTACCTGCAAAATATCAACCTTTACTTTTTCCAATGCGATAAAAGATATAGGAATTTTTGTTAATGTTTCATCCTCATCACCATCAATTCGGTCATGTTATCCATATTCTAGTATGAAAAAAAATAATTAGACATTTTATAAACTGAAAAATTGTATGAAGTAATTGAAAAGGTTCTCAAAAACACACCAAAATCATTTGTTGTCTAGTGAGATTTATATATATATATATATATATATATATATATATATATATATATATAGAGAGAGAGAGAGAGAGAGAGAGAGAGAGAGATAAATCCAAGTGCTAGAATGCCCAAAAAGCTTCTATTTCTAAGGAAAATCTTAAAGTAAAAAATGTACAATAATAAGCAGACATATGTTTTAGTATTCAGATCTTAATACATTCTCTTATATTGAGGTGTCTATCAAAGATTCATGCACTTCTATTATTTCGATATGCATTCAAATTTTTACTTCTTATTTTAATCATAAAAAACTGAGACTTTAAATTTGCTAGAAAACTTCTTATACACTGCTACTATTGCTATTATTTATATGTATTCAAATTATTGTTTTACTTTTTTTTTTATTTATGTCACTATAGCATGATTAGTTTAATTTAAATCGAGAAATGGGGATTCATATAGCTAAATTCAATTTTTTTTAATAGAGATATCGTTAATTGTTATTGTAATGTGACTTCGATGTTTTAGCTCTAGAAAAAAGTTATCTTTCTTCCATAAGATTACTAATACTAAAAAAGTTTTAACCAAATAGAATAAAAGATTTGGGTATATGTCTTAACAGAAAAAGAAGTAAATACCTTATAATAAGTATGTTAAACAATAAAGATTTTTTTTAAAGCTTACCAATGAAACACCGGCTTGTGGTGCAATAGAAGATACCGGAATTGCCATAATTGCACATCTACGATCAAATTTGTGGTGTTTATCCATTTTCTAGTAGAAAATAAACACTTAGTTATATATTATGTAAAATTAGAAATTGTGTGAAGTAATATTGGAGGAAATAGTAAAAAAGATATCAGTTAAAGAAACAATGATGAAATTGCTAGATTGCTAGTAATTATATATATTAATTAATATTTAAATATTTAATAAAGTTCTAGAATATCACAAAATATAAAGAAATAGATGTTTTTTCATAAATCTTATGCTTCCAATAACAAGTGCAATGATTTTCTTGAAAACTCAAGTTTCTTGTTAACTCTTCTAGCATTTTCACATGAAAAGGGTTACTTTCTATTCTTGTTAAAAGAAATTATAGTTTCAATGGTTGCACAAACTAATTGTATTTTAATATATTTATCTATAGCATAGTTTGAGTGGAGTAATGATAGTAAGTCAAGTTCTCTATGTTAATTTAATGTTTGGTCAAATTTCATAAACAATATGATGCTTAATTTGTAGGCGTTTGGATATACGGTTTCATCTTGTGACTTGAAATCATGAGCTGAGAACCAGCATTTGGACAAGCGATTTGATAGTCCCTCGTGGAAACTGAGGATTTTTTTTCTATCTACGTGAGAGTACTTTTCTCCATATAGTGGGGGCTACTTTTATGCATTTTACATCCATATATCAAGATAACTACCCACGACTTCCATAAAATTATCCACGTTCATCAACTTTTCATTCACTTCACAAAAAACAGTGAACTGCCAAGTTTAATCTCTTTGGCTTAATATCAACTATGTTTTTCTTTGTTGCTCCGTAATTCTCATACAAACCCAAATAAGCCAAAGTTCATATTAACAAACTGTCGAGTAAACTGAACATTGCTCTTAGTATGGCCGGCGAGATTACGGATCGACTTCATTAGTTCATTCCAATAGAGGAGGAAAAGGACTCAATTGAGATTGATGTTCAAGATATCATGACGAGCATGGAACACTATGAAGTAAGTCTACTCCAAAAGGTAATTGCAGACAAACAAGTTAGTGTGTTAGGGGTGAAAAATACAATAACGATGGTTTGGAGAGGTCCTGTTGGTCTGAAAGTCTTACAGGTAGGAAAGAATCTTTTTCAGTTTGTTTTTCGATACAAAGACGACATTAAGAAGGTATTGTATGGAACAACATGGCTCCATGATAAATATTAGCTTAACATCCATCAATGGAAACCATAACTCCATACTAACTCTCACATATTTAATATATGTGAGATTTGGCTCAAAGTCTGGAACATACCACTACATTGGTTATCATATGAAGTTGGTAGTAAGATTGGACATGCTCTCGGGGGCACGTCTAATGTCGCTATACCTGAAAATTGAAAAGGATGGTTGACACAGACGGTTAAAGGTATTAATGAGTATCAACAAACCCCTACCTCGTGAAAAATTGATAAAGATGGGGTCGGAGGAAAATGGGTAGAATTTCTATATGAAATTTGCCATATGGTTGTTACTATTGTGGGACTCTAGGACATACATAAAAGTCATGTATTCCCCGTGAGGAAGATGTCCACAACAACAATGTTAAAAGAGATCAATTTGGCATATGGATGAGGACTGAAAGAGATCAACAATGTTACAAGATAATCAGAAGATGCGCTCCCATGGCCTTACAAATGGTAAAGGTAAGAAGATTGTGGATTGTTTCGAAGGTACTGGATCAAATGAGTTACTAATGAATAAAATTGGAGGGGACACAAAGAGGGATAATGGGAACAATGACAATCTGTCGTCCTTAGCACCACACCATTTCTTTGATAACTTACAGAAAGGACCTCTCGCAAAAGGAGATAACTCTGTCGAGCAGAAAACTAATGACACGGTTAAGGGGACTGCTCATGTAACTGGTTATGATTTGCAAACTGACGATGGCAACAAACCTTTATGTGTTGGACATCAGGAGGAAGGACAGAAACTGCTGCAAATTACGCTGAAACGGAATGAGAATAACATGTGTATTGACAAGCATATGCCAAAGAATGGATCGTCGTCTGAAAATTTGCAGCAATATGTTGAATTGGAAGAACTTGTCTTTGTTGATACAATAGGAGGCAGAGAAGCACGGGAATATTACTGGTTAGCGAAAATGGACTTGGGAGATACTTTTGATCATTGATGATATTGAGATGGTTTAACAAGCAAAAAGAGGCAGCATCTCGACTAAATGATCCAGATGTTACTAACCAGATGATGCAAAAGAAGGCCGCAAAATTGGATGTTAAAACTCGGCAGGTATACTCTACTCCACAAAAAAATATGTAAGGATACATCTTCCGTCATAGTTACAACCGAAGTAGCTAATGATCCTAGACTAGAAAATGTTATGTATAATCAGAATGTTACTGCTAGAATAGATGAAAGTAGGAAAATTTTGAAACGTATGGCTAAAGCTAAAAAAAAATGAAGCTAGTAACAAGGAGTTTGAAACAATTGATCTAGAAGATAATTTGATTGATGTTCTGGCTAGTGGTGTATGCAATAAAAATTTGGGGTGTAAACACAAAGGATAAAGAAACAAATAGATGCGATGGATCGGGAAGCCAGCCCTAAATGACTTCCTTCTTCAAAATGAAGACCTTGGTGTGGAATTGTCGAGGCCTTGGGGGGTCCTTGACAGTTCCCTTTTTGAAAGAGACAATGCGTCTCCATTCCTATGATCTTTTTAAGTGAAACAAAATATCGAGGAAAACAATGGTAGTGAGAATTCAAAGACAACTAAATATGGTGCACACTATATATAACGGTGGGACTAGCAGGAGGATTATGCTTATTTTGGAATGATGATATTCAGGTATGTCAATATCACTCAACCTCATTTCATATTGAAATATACATTCATGATATGGTAGATGACTATAAATATTGGTATATCTTTGTTTACTTAAGTACTGATAAAGTTATTCGTAGAACTCAATCGTAAGAAGTTTTGTAGAAATCAAATATGTGGGGTTCACTATGGGCAATGGCAGGAGATTTTAATGATATTATAGATAATTCTGAAAAATCTGGAGGAAGAATAGAAATCTCTTCTTTTCGGGATTGTAAAAGCTTTTTGTGGGATATAGGAGCCATAGATTTAGGGTTCAATGGAAAAATGTGGACTTGGTGGTGCTTTAAATAAAATGATGGTATAATACAAGAGAGATTGGATAGAATGATAAGCTCACCGGGTCGGAGATTAGAGTTCAGCCTCGCAAATATAATTAACATAGAAACAGAGGCTTCTTATCATAGTGCTTTGTAAATGAACCCAAAGCCTACTTTTAGGGGAAAAAAGAGGAGGTTCTATTTTGATAAGTGTAGGAGTAAAAGGAAGAGGTGAACATGACTATAAATCGATCATGGAATAGCTTTGTTGGAGGATCTAAACAATTAAAAATAACCTTTAAACTAAAGAATTGTCGAATCTCTTTGCTAGCTTGGCTTCGAGGGAGTAAGGAAAATTCTAAGAAAAAAATTCAAGGGATTAAAAATTGAATTATGATCTGAAGAACGATTCTAGGAATTTTGATCTTAATAAATTAAGGTTGCTTCGTAAGGAACTAAGACATGCATATAAGGATGAAGAAGCCTACTGGAAACAAAAATCTAGAGCTTTATGGTTTCAAGAAGGCGATATAAACACTTCTTTTGTTCATATGAAAATGATTCAGAGGCGTAAGTGTAACAATATTAAGGGGCTTACTTTAGATGATGGACATTGGATTTTCGATCAAAGTGATATTGTAATAGAAGTAGAAAGATTTTATAAAAATTTATTCACTACTTCTCGACCTTCTAACTTTGATCAGTTCTTCTTCTAGTTCTTAACTTAGTAGATAATTCCATTAATGATATTCTTACCAGAGAAGTAACAAACGAGGAAATTAAACAAGTTGTTTTTTATATGGATCCGTTAAAAGCTCCATGAGTAGATAGTATGACGGGTTTTTTCTTTCAAAAGTATTGGAATGTTATCTCTGTTGATGTTTGTGAAGCTGTAAAAAGCTTTTTTTATTTAGGATATTTGCTACCTTCTTGGAACCAGACTCTTATAACTTTGATCCCAAAAGTGAAAAATCCTAGTGATGTTAGTCAATTTCGACCCATAAGTTTATGCTCTACAATGTACAGAATTATTGCTAAAATCATTGTCAAGAGACTTAAAGGTTACCTGCCCAATATTATTTCTCCAAATCAATCTTCTTTTATTGGAAAATGACAAATAGTTGATAATGTTGTTCTAGCTCATGAGTTCATTCATCTTCTTAAAAGTAAAAGACGTGGAAAATAAAAATATATGGCTCTTAAACTAGATATGGCTAAAGCTTATGATCGAGTTTACTGGGTTTATATTCAAAAACTTCTTTTTAAAATGGGGTTTCATGAGACTTTTATTAACTACCCCAACGTATAAATTTAACATTAATGGGTACATAGCGGGAGAAGTGAAACCTACTAGAGGATTAAGACAAGGAGATTCACTTTCTTTATATTTTCCTCTTATGTGTGGAAGGTCTTTCCAGACTCTTAAATCAAGCGGAATTATGTGGGGATATACAAGGTTTAATCTTAAGTAGAGGGGGCCTACGATTAATCATTTATTTTTTGTTGGTGATTCCTTTATCTTTTGTAATGTTAATATTCAGAACGCTAAAAAAAATTGAAATGTTAAAAATATATGAAAAGTGCTTGGGACAAAAAGTGAACTTCACTAAATCTGCTATTTTCTTTGGTAAAAATTGTTCTGATATTGAAAAAGATAATATTAGTGAAGTGTTATGACAACTACAAAGGAATAACTTAGGATTATATTTGGGGCTGCCTGCGGTAGTTGGAAGATCAAACCAAAAAATACTAGATTTTATTAAAGATAGGGTGAAATCCATAATAAAATGGTGGAAAAATAACTTCTTAAGTCCGACAGGAAAAGAAGTGATGCTTAAATCTGTTTTATCTGTTATTCCATCCTATATATGTGTTATCCTGCTTTCAATTTCTGGATTCATTAAGTAAAGATATTACAACTATCTTATCTAATTTCTGGTAGGGTCATGATAAGGATAAAAGGAAGATGCATTTTGAAAAATGGGAGACCCTTTGTTCAGCAAAGTCTAAAGGGGGCATAGGTTTTAGAAAATTAAAGTCATTTAATCAAGATTTGTTGGCAAAGCTTGCTTGGAGAATTTTGACCCAAGAAGATGCTTAATTGTATAGAATCCTGAAGAGTAAATATTTTCCGCATACTTCTTTCCTTAAAGCCTCTTGTTCGTCTACTAGTTCTTGGATATGGAAAAGCATTATTTGGGGCAGAGATCTTTTACAAAAGAGCATTATATAGAGGGTAAGCTGTGGAGAAAGTATTAAAGTATGGACAGACCCGTGTATTCCTAACTCTAGTGGTTTCAAATCTAGTCTGATGCATGCTCCAATAGACGTCGAGTTTAGAGTGAATGATCTTATAGACGAAAGTACTCATACATGGAAACTGAATGAGCTTCAGAATTGTTTTTTCCCAAATGACGTCCATACAATAGTCTCTATACCTATGTCAACTACAGGTTCACCAGATAAGACTATTTGGCACCATGACAAGTCTGGAAATTATGTGGTTAAATCAGGATACCACTTATCTAGGGAAATGTTTAGATGTGAACAAGTGAATAATTAGAGAGCCCAATCTAGTAATCAATCTTGCTCAAAAGAATTATGGAACTTTTTATGGTTTATGAATATTAAAAACATGCATAAGCACTTTATTCGGAAATGTATTTTGAATGTATTATCGGTCAACCACATGATTTCTAGAAGAATGAGGCATATGTGTGGAGTGTGTAAGGGTTGTGGACTTTGAAAATAAAATGATTGATCACATGTTGTTTGGATGCCCTAGTGCCCAATTAGTTTGGAAAATTTGCCCAATTAGTTGGCCTAGTTTAGAAAATACTATGAATTTTGTTGGATGGTGGAATGATATTTTTACTAATGCTAAAAAATATCCTGAATATATTGAGCTTATAAAATTAAGTATTTCTATTATGTGGCAAATTTGAAAGGCTAGAAATTCAAAGAGTTTCAGTGGAGAAATTTCTAATCCTAATGATATTGTTAATAGAGCTCTTTTTGATTTACATGAATATGAAATCAATTTGATTCATTCATTTTCCCCTATAGTTATACATGCTTGTAATGATGAAAGAAATATAACTATGGCACAAGAAGGTATTGTTGTGTTTGCAGATGCTAGTATGCATAAGGAAAAGAAGACGGCAAACATTGGTGCGGTGGCTTTGGATAGCTATGGTAACCTGCTTTATGCCTTTGGTTCCCCAATTCAATATGTTGGGAAAGTCATCACTACTGAAGCAATTGCAATTCATATGGCGCTGGAAAATACTAGAGAAAAGGGGTGGACAAAGGTGCAAATCTTATCAGATGCAAAAAACGTGGTGAATATGGTACTACAAAGAACTATAGTCTCATGGGAGATAGAGACTACTTGTGAAGACATTTGGAACCTAATGAAGTGCTTTGCGGTGGTCAAAGTGAAGCATATTCCAAGATCATGGAATTTAGTGGCACATAATTTAGCAAAATTTTATATTTCATTAGTACGCAAAGTTGTATGGCTTTCTAATTTCCCTAAATGGATTGTAAGTGATGCTATCACATCTTTTAACTCTTTGAACCTTTTTATACATTAATATAACTAACATATTGGTTGTCAAAAAAAAAAAGACAAGCGATTTGATCTCGTGATTTCAAATTATGAGATGAAATCCCTAATTCTCCAAAAAAAAATTGATTTGGAATTTTATATCATGATGTCACATTTTCACCTATAAAACTTGACACACGAGTTTATATTTTATGTTTAAAAAAATCATATATGTACATAATATTTTACAAGAATATCAAAGGAGTAATGAAATATTTACAAAATATGAGCATGATGATATAATTACTAAAGATATTGACCATGCTCAATTATATTAAAGAGTACTACGCTACAACTCATGGTTAATGTTATCGTTTTACTGAACTAAATTAAAGTTCAATCAATAAATGTTGTATTTTTTTCTTTGGAATTTTTTTTTTTTTTTGATAGTGTATTATACTTTTGTTAAGAACTTAGCTTTTTCTTATTTGGTAAGATTGTAAAAAATAATTTGAGGTATTTTTTATAGTTTTCATCACTTATGGAGATTTTATTTTTATGATCCAAAAATACAACTTAAAAATTCAAATAACATGTTCACACAAAACTTAACTTGATTTTACATCACGATTTAATCTCACATAAATGTCTATTAATCTAACTTTTTTATATGGGTATAAATGGTTCAAAAGACTTTTGTATATGGTGAGTTTAATCAAGGGTAGATGTTTGATTTTTTTTTCATTATCTCACATATTTTGTACCGAGGTGATACCATAGTAATTTTCTAAGTCACGTATGATTTCGATTTGAAAAAAACTAGTTTAATACATCGTCTTAATAGTGAATAGTCTACAAAGAGATTTATAATGCACATCTTATAATATACATTAGATTCAGACATATCCTATATACTCTTAAAACAAATATGAGGCCTTAGACTTGTTAGAGAAATTCTCAAACTAGCTACTTTTCTCATTATTACTATTACTTATATGGATTTAACATATTTTTACTTCTACTTTTATTTGTATGACTATGGCATGATTAATTTAGCTTAAAGGGAGAAATAAGGATTCATATAATCAATTTTAACTTGTTAGGATTGATAAATAGTTAAATGTTGTTGTTGTTGTTATGCGATTAAGATGTTTTAGCTTTAAAGAGAAAACCTTTCTATTTCTTCCATTAGATGACTAACATTAAGAAAATTGTTTCCAAATGAATAAAAAGTATTTACATATGTTAATGCTTAAAAAAATCTCTCTAAGAATAAAAACTCTCTTCATACATTATAGCCATTAATTTTATAATAGTGAACAATATCATATGGACGAAAGTTGTCTTGAAAGACCAATCATTTTTTGGCATGAATGAGGACGTAACTAAAAAATAGCAAAATTGTAAAATAGAATTTAGACTTACATTTATAGATATGAAATATTCAAATACTGATTTGTGATAGTATACAATCCTTATGTCTTAGCTCTAGAAAAGAATATTTTTCTTTCTTTCATAACACAATTAACATTAACAAGTTGTTCAAGAATCCATCAAAAGATTTTGTACACATCTCAAAAGAAAACAAACTAACACCTTATAATTCGAGGAACTTTTAAAAAGCTTACCACAACACATCATCTTTTGATTCTTGAGGTGCGAAAAAGGATATGGGAACTTCCCTTAATGTTGCATCTTCATCACCAACTTTGTACAACTTATTCATATCCAAGTAAAAATATTAAAAAAATAGTTAGATCTTTTGTAAAATGAAAACTTGTATGAAGTGATGGAGAAGATTTTCAGAAAGGATGTAAATTACTCACTTACTATATTTCAAGTAATATTTTAAGAACTTAATCAAAGTATTATAATACCGAAATAAAAACCTAAAGAAAAAAAATGTTTGTCAATCAATATTATACATTCAGTAACAAGACCAATGATATTTGTGGTCTTGCATCATTTAAATTTCACTAAATTCATTGAATGTGTTACAAAAAAATTCATCCTAAATCCAAATCTTTTTCTAATAAAGTTATTTGGGTAAAATCTATTTTAAAAGCTTCGTTTTATAATGAAATTGTTAAAAGCTATCAGAACATCTATCACATACTAAATTAATTATCACCACAGTAGCAATTATTTCTCTTTTAATTTGGTCAAATCGAAGAGGATCGATCTCCTCTATTCTGACCTAGATTTACTAAAACATGAATCTTTAAAATGGAAAATGAAAAAGAAATAGCTAGATAAAGAGGAAAAATCATGAAAAGCTTAGATCAATCTGACTAGTGGTTATGATAAACTTACAAGTTGAAAAACTACTATATTATCCATTGTAATGATATGTGAAATGACTCTACCTAGTTACTATGATATAATTATGCCCCCTATTAAAAACAACTTGTTTTCAGAAATGTTAAAATATGAAAAAATCATTTGAGATAGTTTCGTCATATTATAGGTTGTTCTATAGATGAATCGGTCTATTCGTATGAAAATATGGTAAGTAGAATATTAAATATCATATGAAAGAAGGTGTTCTCTGAAGTCTTATCAGTATTTGACATAATGCATACTTAACTAAGAATATCACACAACGGAGAAAAAGATGTGTATGGGTGATATATACTAGTAAGTATTAGAATTTAGGTCTCATTTGTTTGCATTAATTAAGATTTAATTTTAATCATTCAAATCACATTCATTAAATATGTATTTTTTTAGGTCTGAATATCAATCATTAAGTACATTTTGCTATGATGCGGCCATTGGTTGAGTCTGGATAGGTATAAATGAGTAGATCTATAACAATATCTAATATCATTGATATGTCAATTCAAAAGGTTTCTAAAAATATTATAGTTCACTCATTCAATCCATTAACTCACTGCTAGCTCCATAGTCCATCATTATCAATCATTATCTTAATTTTCAATCATTATGGACTACTACCATTAACCGCTCACAACTACCATCATCAACGACCATCACTACCATCCCTATAATCAACAACAACAACACTAGCTACCATTTACAATTATTATTTTCATAAATCATCATTACAATAAAATCATCGAGCATTATCGACAATCACCATCATAAGTAACCACTCACCACTATATATATTTTCAACCACCGTCATCATTCATCACTATCATTAACTATTAACTACCCCGGTACTACTGTTATAAACTTCTACAACTATCATTACCAATAAGTACTATCCACAACGCCAATATTAGTCAACACGCCTTCCTCAATTGACATTCACTACTATCACCGCTAGTCATCACAACCATAAACTATCATATAATATTTTAAAATACTTTTGTTGATATATAGAGTATTAGTTTAGTCACTTATTTTATTAAATTTTAGGGCAAATGCTAAAATGATACATATACTACGGACGGATTTGAAGTACACTTGTAACAGTTGTTTAAAGCATTTCTTTGATATTGATGAGGTGAGTTGTATAACAAATGAAAGTTTTATTATTTTATTTTCACATTTTAACTAATTAAAAAGCAAAAAAAAGTTGTTCTATGTTTATCACTTAGTTATACTCTTCGAACAAAATAAATAATGGTAACCCTCTCTATCACACTATAATTTTTCCTCAAAAAATCTTTTGAATCTTCTAAAATTTAATCTCTTGAATAATTATGTTCTTCCATAATCAATATTTTTCTTGAGTCACATTACATAAGTTTCCAAAAAACACCTTTAAAATATCCAAGGGGGTACTAGGTTTCCAAAAAAGTATGATTGTGTAGACATCATATTAATAATCTTTTCAAAATTTTATATTTATTAATGTTTTTTCATATTCATATGTATAAAGACTAATTTCATCATTTGAGTGGCTAAAGCCATAGTACCCTGGTTGGAGTCTTCATTGTGAATTATCTAATAAGACCTCAAAGCTAGAGAGGGTATAAAAACTTATATCTCTTGTTTAATCTATATGATTTTTGTTGTGATATAATGTTATGTTGTGTTACGTTAGGAGGTAACCTAGTCATATAGACCTCTAGAAGAGACTCTGAGAGTGATTAAAGAGTATGAAACATGTATTCTTGATGTTTGTTGCGTTCATTTTCTGTTGTGATGTATTCGGATAGAAACTTTTGTGTGAAATGAGGCTTAGTCTATTTTTCTCCGGGCTACTTGTTAAGGGGGTATCTATTGTTGTTGTTGGGGTTTCACTATAGTGAGACCATTATAGAAGGAGTGGATCTGTCATAGCAGAGTGGGGCTAGAATTTCAGGATATGCCACAAAGGGACACGTCTACCATAGCGAGTCAAATGTAGCAGAGAGATTGATCATTCCAGTAGACAACGCAAAGTAGAATGCTCATTTATATCAAGTCACTCCTCATAACTTATAGAAAACAACCCAAAACTCAAAGAGATGATATTTCAAGGGATAACATTATTTTCTTCTTTGAGGTAAGTCTTCTCCATCAACCCTTAAATCTAATGATTCTCTAAAATCCTATAATCGAAGGGATGACCTTTATGGTACATTATGGGTTAGAACCCCTAAAATTCATGAATAATGTGGAAAAAACTATTGGTTCAAGTAATTAGTGATCTTAGGATTCTTAGTTGTTAATTAACACTTTTTAAGATAAAAATGATGAGTTAAGCCATGTTCATTATGTACTAAGAATCTAGAGTCCCATAAGAATGAATTATTTTAACATATAAAGTGCTTTACAGGGGTTAATAGAGTAGAAACTCCATGAATTAGGCTATTGTGATCATGGGAAACTATTGTATGATGAAATAACCCTTAGATTATAAATTAGACCTTGATAAAGGGTAGAAAGAATTGGGTTTGAAATTTCTCAAGGCCATTGTTTGAATAAGTAGATGATTAAATACTTTTAAATTTATTTATTTTAGACTTTGAGTATTTTGAGGCTTTGAGGAAATGAATGGCTCAAGCGAATCAGCTTGCTCCACTAAAGTTCCTCAATTGATGTTAGGTTATGGTTTACCTTATGTATGCTAAACAATGAATAAACTTTTCAAAAGCTTACCTCTAAAACATTATCTTGAGGTGCAAAAGATGATATGGGGATTGCCACTATTACATCTTCCACATCTGCTTTGAAGTGCATATCCATATTCTAGTAAAAATATAAAATAATTTATAATTTATTTCATAAAAGCAAAAATTGTGTGAACTAATTATATTGAGGAGACTATCGAAAAGTTCTCCTTTAAATAAAATAAGATGAAAATTGCTAACCTGATTGTAATTTATATGTGTGTTATAACATTTTAAAACCTTAATAAAAGTTCCAGCATAGCCCCGACAAAATTATAAAAAAAAAAAGGTGATCTTCCATTGGTCTTAGGTTTTCAATAATAGAAACAATGATTTTCTTAAGAAGTTCAAATTTCTTTATCATTTTTCAAGCATCTTCACATTATAAAAAAAATTACTTTCTGTTCTTGTTAAAAGAACCTATAGTTTTAATTGTAATACAAATTAATTTATCTTTTTAATATATGTAATTATTATAAATTAAAAAAAAAAGAGTAGTAGCGATTTAAGTCAGATTCTCAAAGTTAATTTAATGTTATTTCAATGTTCATATGGGTATATATGGATCATAACACTTTCATCTATTATGTGTTTAAACAAGGGTAGAAGTTTGATATTTTTTCATTACTTGATTTTGTAGCAAGGTGATGTCAAACGTTTATTTTTTTTATTTGTAGGACTATTTAGATGTTGTTGTTATGATACGATTTAATTGTATTCTTTTCTTTCATAACACAATTAACATAAAAAAGTTGTTCAAATATCTATAAAAAAAAAAAAGTTTACATGGCTTATAAGGGGAAAAAGATAAGTACCTTATAATTAGAGGAACTTTTTAAGGCTTACCTCTAAATCATCAACTTTTGATTTTTGAGGTGTGATAACAGATATGGGAAAATCCATTAACATTGTGTCTTCATCACCATGAATTTTGCTTTGGTTATTCATGTTCTAGTAAAAAAAAATGTTCAGTTAGATCTTTTGTAAGACAAATATATTTTGTGAAGTAATAGAAAATGTTTTCAAAAAATGATAAAAATTGCTAGCTTACTAGTAATTTATATTTACGTGTCAGGTAACATCTTAAGAACTTAATCAAAATGCTAGAATATCCACATAAAAAACACTCAAAGTAAACGATACTTGTCCATCAATGTATACATATTGTAACAAGATCAATTATTGTTCTGCTCATACATCTCAAACAATGTACTAAATATGTTGGATGTATGAAAAAATAAATCATTATTTATCAAAAGTTCTTTCTTAAACAAGTTATAAAATTTGGAAAATATCAATTTTTAAAATTTCTCTTTTAAAAAAATAAAAGCGCCCACAACCTCTAGATCTATCACAAATTAAATTAATTTCCACTCAAAGCAACAATTATTTATCTTTTAATGATCAAACCTAAGATGATCTATCTACATTATTAGAACTTGCATTCTTGAAATAAAAATATATTATTAGATAATTAGAGGGGGGAAATATGAAAAGCTTAGATCCATCATACGAAAAATTAGACTTTGATGCATTTTTACTTGTGTGTATTGTAACTCTTCAAAGAACAGATAATATATATATACATATATATATATATATATATATACACACACATTATTATTATGAGGAGTGAGTTGATTTCGATGTGAGCTTATGAATAAGCAGTTATGGGTGATGAATACCATTTCGGTATGATATATGATTTTGTAATCGATCGAGTACCATACAGGTATGATACATGAATGGGTAGGGGATCATGACTAGATGAAAAAGATTATAGTCTTTTAGTATGTGTGTAGAGATGAGTATTTGAGTGAGTCTAATAAGATGCAGGGCTTTTCCGATATAACTCAGTGTAGATGTAATTGCACATTTTTGTGTGATTGCTTATATTATTTTGAGTTTGTGATTTTATGATTTCTGTTGTGATGACTTATATATCTGGTGATGTTTCTACATTAATATATCGGAAGTGAGATTATCTACCCGGTGGACGTTGACTACTTGACTTAATGAGTTATTGATTATGTCTACCTTCTTGTTGGATTTACATGTCTACTTGTTTGTTGGATTTACATGCCTATGATGTCTAATAGTACATGGTGTGTGTACTAATGCTACTATTGAACTTTTGTTTGAGCACAAACTATGATCTGAAATCCTTTACAAGGCCCCACATTCAAAGTAGTTGCACTTATGATGTGAGGATGAGTTATTCCTTTTCAGGTTGCAACAAATCTTCTAGAGGATCGGTGTTTATCTCTTTCAGAAATTGTTCTATTTATTTATTTTATTACTCTTCATAAGTATTTTAGTTGAACTCGTGTATGATGACTTTTGGATTCTGAAGTTATAATAATTAATACATTCACATTTCTTAATCTATTATACTTGAGACTTTATGTCTTGTCTTAATATTTTTAAATTGTTAAATGAGTTGGTTATAGTATTTCTTAGTTGGTAAAATATGATTTTCCCACTGTGGAGTTAGTGTGTATCTTAGATTGTGACAAAGTTGGGATCAAATTTTTATGTTCTTTGATCTCATTATTTCCTTTGAGTAATTACTTTATCCATGGTGATCCAAATTGGTATATAACATTCACTTTTTCACTCACAAATAATGTGGACATGTTCAGGAGAAGCTATAGTTGAGGCATCTGAGCCGGCAGTTACTATTGTGATGTGTGATACTGGAGGCAACACCAGTCAGGGCCAACGCCCCAGCTGTTGACCAGGTTGCCGCACTTCTAAATAATCTTTAATATGGTAACAGGGAAAGCAGTGACACTAGTTTAGGAGATTGTTGCGCTAGATCTAACTTCATCGGATATAATCATTCAAGTATTGACTATGTTAAGGGTTTTGGTAGGGACTGGAGTGGCACCCAAAATTTTGACAGGGCATTATTTGTTGATTCAGTATGTTGTTAATATGGCTTCGTGGATGGACAAGATTTATGAGATGGGGATATTTTCATGAACAATGGATGGACTGGTGAAAACGAGAGGTGAGCATGATCTATTTTGAAGATTCACTATGATGAATCCTCCTTAATCTATGTTTATGAGATTAAGGATGTTAACGAGTTCAATAACAAATGTATTATTTATTATTCAAATCTTAACACACCATCTTTATATTGAGATGTCAATTCAGATATTCTTAATACATGTCTTCATTTAGATATGCATCCATATTTATACGTCTTATACTCTTAAAAATACAAATGAAGTCTTAGACTTGTTGGAGAACTTCTAATACTATTGTTAAATGTTGTTGGTTTTCTGTGCCTTGGATGCTTTTGGTTGTAGAAAGAAAATGTTTATCTTTCTTCTATAAGACGACAACTAACATTAAAAAAAATTATTCTCAAATGCATCAAAATATTAAAGGAACAGAACTAAGTACCTTAAAATATGTATGCTAAACAATGAATAAACTTTTCAAAAGCTTACCTCTAAAACAATATCTTGAGGTGCGAAAAATGATATGGGGATTGCCACTATTGCATCTTCCATATCTGCTTTGAAGTGCGTATCCATCTTCTAGTAAAAAATATAAAATAATTTGTTATTTATTTCATAAAAGCAAAAATTGTGTGAACTAATTATATTGAGGAGACTATCAAAAAGTTTTCCTTTAAATAAAATAAAGATGAAAATTGCTAACCTGATTGTAATTTATATGTGTGTTTTCTTACATTTTAAAACCTTAACAAAAGTTTCAGTATACCCCCAACAAAAAATTTTAAAAAAAAAAGGTGATCTTCCATTGGTCTTAGGTTTTCAATAATAGAAACAATGATTTCCTTGAGAAGTTCAAATTTCTTTATCATTTTTCAAGCATCTTCACATTATAAAAAAAATTACTTTCTATTCTTGTTAAAAGAACCTATAGTTCTAACTGTAATACAAATTAATTTATCTTTTTAATATATGTAATTATTAAAAAAAAAGTAGTAGCGATTTAAGTCAGATTCTCAATGTTATTTCAATGTACATGTGGGTATATATGGATCATAACAGTTTCATATATTATGCATTTAAACAAGGGTAGAAGTTTGAGATTTTTTAATTACTTGATTTTGTAGCAAGGTGATGTCAAAAATTTAATTTTTTTTATTTGTAGGACTATTAAGATGTTGTTATGATATGGTTCAATTGTATTCTTTTCTTTCATAACACAATTAACATCAAAAAGTTGTTCAAATATCCATCAAGAAAATAGTTTACATGGCTTATAAGGAAAAAAAATAAGCACCTTATAATTAGAGGAATTTTTTAAGGCTTATCTCTAAATCATCCACTTTTGATTTTTGAGGTGTGATAACAGATATGGGAACATCCATTAACATTGTGTCTTCATCACCATGAATTTTGCTTTGGTTATTCATATTCTAGTAAAAAAAATGCTTAGTTAGATCTTTTGTAAAACAAATATATTTTGTGAAGTAATAAAAAATGTATTAAAAAAATGATGAAAATTGCTAGCTTGCTAGTAATTTATATTTACATGTCAGGTAACATCTTAAGAACTTAATCAAAATACTAGAATACCCACATAAAAAAGATTCAAAGTAAGCGATACTTGTCCATCAACGTATACATACTATAACAAGATCAATTATTGTTCTGGTCATACATCTCAAACGATGTACTAAATATGTTGGATGTATGATAAAACTAAATCATTATTTGTCAAAAATTCTTTCTTAAAAAAGTTTTAAAATTTGGAAAATATCAATTTTTAAAATTTCTCTTTTAAAAAAAAATAAAGGCGCCCACAACCTCTAGATCTATCACAAATTAAATTAATTTCCACTCAAAGCAACAATCATTTATCTTTTAATGGTCAAACCTAAGATGATCTATCTACATTATTAGAATTTGAATTCTTGAAATAAAATTAAATTATTAGAAGATAAATAGAGGGTGGAAATATGAAAAGCTTAGATCCATCATACGAAAAATTATAGGTTTCAATATGTTGTGAGCATGCATCTCTCAAGATTCATTGGATTAGTGATTAAAATTTACATTTATTTCAAAAGAAATAAAATAAGAATTTTGGGAAAAAACAATTTTAAAGACTTCTTTGTACAAGGAAATTGTTAGAATGGTTGCTACCTTTAGATCTATCACAAGTTAAATTTATTTTCACCATGTCGATAATTATTTCTTTTTTTATTTGGTCAAACCCAAAGAGATCGATCTCCTCTCTTTCCTCCTAGATGTACTAGAACTTTCATCCATAAAATAGTAAGAAATAATAATAATATAGGAAAAAAAGAATCAAGATCCTAGATAATTTAATAATTGAAGATATATAGATAGATCAATGAAATGAACAAGGCATAAGTCTAAACCTCAAACTTCTTTGTAGCAACTAAGCTGGATTAAGAATCTTCTTCTGATAGAATGAACTCAACAGGTGGAGAAGACAAAGTGAGAGTAAAAAGGAATTCTTTAGATATATACTAGTCTATTTTAGAGTTTGTAAAAAATTAACTTTGGTTCTTTTAAATGTTATTTTGGGAGGTAGAATTGAAGGAAAATTCGTGTAATCTTTCTTTTGAATAGTTTTGGTGTGTGTTTGATAAAATTTCCTTAAAAGTCATTCAAATATTGAAAAGAAATCACTAAAATTATTTTGAATTTTTTTTCCTATAAAGTAATTCAACTATAACTTTATATCCTAAAATGAAAAAATTATTTCTCTCAATAGGTTTCTTAGTTGGTATACCGTGTCTTATTTATTTCTTTTCTTCATATCATGTACCATAAAACCTAAGTTAAATTTTAATACAAAAATATTAAATTTAACCATTTAATTTTACATATACGTCAATTTAAGTCCTTAAATATTTTGAAATTAAATATTATCTTCGAACGAAGATGATATCTGGTGCAGTTACTAATTAATATGTTTTGTAATAACTAGGAAGGTCATTTTTGGAATTTTTTGTAAAATTATCATTTTACCCTTTCCTATAGTGCCCTTGAGTTATTTTTGAATGGATTTTTAAATTTGAGCTTTGAGTACAAAATTGTGAATTTTCAAAGTTTTTGATCTCAAACGGCTAAAGTTGTTAAAATGTAGTTTTAGACATCTTATAGAGTTTTGAGTGTCACAATAGAATCTTTATCAATTTCATCAGCTCTAGAATGTGAAAATTGGTCTAAGACTTTGTCACATCCCAAGACCACACCCTAGAAGTTAGGGCACAATCTCGGATTGCAACTGGCGTACTTGACCTCTCGGAGGTCTTACACAAGCCCTTTCATATCATTCATCGCATATACATAGAGTAAAGTAGTGCGGAATTAAAACTTTTCACAAAACATATCATAGTCTTTAAAAAACTCTTTCATATAAAAGTAAGAGGAAATACTAAGTCTCAATCTCATCAATCTTATACATAAGAGTACTTGGGACCTGGCCCATACGAATTAGAAAATATAGTACTACTAAGTCTATTACAATACTTCATAAAAGAAACATAGAGACATATATGCCCTCGAGTCAAATGAGGACATACTTCAACTTTACTTGAATGATCTTCTAATCCAAGTCTTGCTTCCCAAATGCTCCTCACCTACCAACCACTATAGAGATAGATAAAAGTATGGAATTAGTACAACAACATGTACTAAGTATGGCATTATGCATAAAATCATAAAAACGGACATTTATTGGAAATAAGCATCTTTTCATTTAAATATCGTAATATCATCATAATAACAACATTTATCAACTTAGAAACACATAAGAAAACATTTAAACCAAATATCACATTTTAAAGAGTCACTTTACAGTAACCCATATTCACTGTACAGTGAATTGCTTCAATGTAACAATGAAGTGCTTTCACTTCCTTTTTAACACTTTCTAGTATGTAGTCTTCTCACTAAAGCTATCCTAAGGCTCACTTAAGTCACACAAAGAGAGACCTCCCATACACCCTCTCTATGTGTGCCCAAACGATCCTCAAGATTACTCATAATGAGACACATACACACCTACAATACACCAACATACATAACATACATAATATGACAATCGCCCCTACCAAGACTATCAAAAGACTTACTTAAGTACTCCTAGAAGAGAACGCACATACACCCTCTTCAAGGTTACCTAAATAATCCTTAAGACTTCCTAAGTTTAGATCATGTCAAACATAACAACCAACTTCCCTAACTAGAGTCATTCTCAAGACTTCCATAGATAAGACATGAAGAGTTCATCCCTTATGCCCTCTTCACACTTTAACTAAGAAATCCTTAAGTTATTTTAGATTAGGTACTCATTCATTTACATAATTACTTAACTTAAGTCATTACATTACTTATTTCATTAATACACATTTATCACATAAAGGACATTCAAGTAACGGTCTTGGAGAATATCTAGGGACTCTTACTAACATCTTCAAAGCCTATTGTGCAATGTCTATGTAAGATCTCAAAAATGAATTAGGTGAAATAGAGCCTAACATGGTTTTCAAGATGGTCTAAGGTCCTAAATAAGTCTATTATGTGGTATTGAGGTAGTATATAAAGTATTAGGTGCATTGGAAGTCAAACGTCAAGGGACGACTAAGACGATCGACGACTAAGTCACCTATGTGCCTCATATGTGGTTCTATATGTTTATGTGTGATTAATGAGTTTTTTTAAGGTCCGTAAATGATTTAATATGATGTATAAAGTCAGTGTGTCAAGTTTCGTGAAGTTTGGAGGTCAAACACTCAAGAATGTCCATGACGTTCGAAAGATGTGCCTTGAAATGACCTTGTGTGTCTAGGCATGTTTCGTTGATTTTTATGTGTTCGTTTTGGGTGAAATTCATGTGAGAGGTCCTAATATTCTATACGGTCATGTTTGGATTGAAAACGTCCGGGAAAGTATCCTCAAGGACCATGCAAGGGTTCTTGAGGAAGGACCCAAAGTTGGTGCCAAGGCTGCCCAAGACAGCCCAAACCACAGAAGGCAATCGACGCCCCGTGGGTAATTCGATGCCCCGTGGATAGTGCTCCGTCGATTGGGACTTATCCTGGGGAAGGAGGGAACAAGGACAAGCCTCAGTCCAAGACCACGGACCAACAGGACGGTGCGTTGGTCAAGGGACGACCCGTGGGTGGTGCTCCGTCGATTGGCACTTAGTCTTGGGGGAGAGGAAGCCTTAGACAAGTCTCAGTAGCAGACCACGGACCAGCAGGAAGGTCCATTGGTAAAGGGACGGATCGTCAATGGGCAACCGTCGATGGGTCTGTTCCTGCGTGCAGTTCACTGCCAAGTTGAGGGGTGAACTTGTAATTTCACCCCACTTCCAAATAAGAGTATTGGCGGTTCCTAAGGGGTATTTTGGGTATTTTAAATGTGTTTATAAGCCTTAAACACTTAGAAGATTTATTCTTCAAAATCAAAACCCCAAAATCCCTTAGAAATTCAAGAAAGGAGTTGTAGTCAATCTAGTTTTCAATTCTGCAAAGCTTTTCTCACAATCATCTGACCATTGAAACTTGACCATCTTCTGAGCAACCTAGTCAATGGTGAGTCTATGGATGAAAATCCTTCCACGAACCTTCTATAATAACCGGCTATACCTAAGAAACTTCTGATATCTGTAGCAGAGGTAGGTCTGGGTCATTGTTTCACTGCTTCTATCTTTTGCGAATTCACTCGGATCCCCTCGCTAGATACAATGTGACCAAGAAAAACAACGGATTGCAACCAGAACTCATATTTGCTAAACTTAGCGAATAACTGGCGATCTTTGAGAGTCTGCAGAACAACTCTCAAATGACTTGCATGTTCTTCCTTATTCCTAGAGTAAAGGAGGATATCATCAATAAAGACGATAACGAACAAGTCCAAGTACTGTTTGAACACTCTATTCATCAAATCCAAGAAAGTTGTAGGAGCATTGGTTAGTCCAAATGACATAACTACAAATTCATAATGACCTGAGTTTTGAAAGCTGTTTTCAGAATGTCACTATCTCTGACTCTAAGCTGATGATAACCCGATCTGAGGTCTATCTTTGAGAAATGGCTAGCACCCTGAAGTTGGTCAAACAAGTCATCAATCCTGGGGATGGGATACTTATTCTTGATTGTGACCTTGTTCAACTGCCTATAGTCAATGCACATTCTGAGAGAACCATCTTTCTTCTTTACGAACAACACTGATGCACCCCATGGTGAAATACTGGGTCTGATGAAACCCTTATCTAGAAGGTCTTTCAATTGCTCCTTATATTCCTTAAGCTATGTTGGAGACATTCTGTAAGGAGGAATAGAAATGGGTTGGGTATCTGGAAAGAGATCAATTCCAAAGTCGATTTCCCTTTCGGGAGAAACTCTGGGAAGATCTTTTGGAAATACTTTTGGAAACTCACTAACTACTGGAACGGACTCAAGAGTTGGGGTTTTAGAGCTGGAATCCTTAACTCGATCTAGATAATAAAGATAACACTTAGAGATCATCTTTCTATCCTTAAGGTAAGAAATGAATCGACCTATAGGCGCTAAGCTACTACCCTTCCATTCTAAGATTGCTTCGTCTGGAAACTGAAAACGAACAATCCTAGTTCTACAATCGACTGAGGCATAACATGAGTGAAACCAATCCATGCCTAGAATGACATTGAAGTCTACCATTTCTAACTCTACAAGATCTGCTGAGGTGACTTTCTGAGAGACTATGATAGGGCAATACATGTATACACGTCTAGCTATAACTGGGTCACCGATTGGAGTAGAGACTGAGAAAGGTTCTGAGAGAGTTTCTGGACTGACACTGAATTGGACTGTTATGTAAGGAGTTACAAAAGAAAGAGTAGCCCCTGGATCTAACAATGCATAAACATCAAGGTCAAAGACTCATAAATACCAGTAACTACATCAGGAGAACCTTCCTGATCCTGGCGATCCTGAAGAGCATACAACCTGTTCTGGCGCTGACCGCCACCTGTACCAAATGAGTTACCCTGCTAAGTCAGGCGACTTGTTGGTGTTGATGAAGTTGTAGATTGAGCTCTACCATTTCCACCTCCTTGACCTTGTCTAGAAGGACAATCCCTCAACCTGTGACCAGACTGACCGCACCCTAAGCATCCTTCTTTTCCTGCGAGACACTCGCTCGGATGGTTCTTACCACACTTAGGTCAAGTGGGCTAAGTCTTGGTGCCTGAAACACTTCCCTGATACTTAGAGCCTGGTGCTCTAACCTTCTGGTCATTCCTGTTCATGGAGGATGGAACACTAGCCGATGAAGGGGCTGGGGATGAAAACTTCTGTTGACTCTGTGAGCGATTTCCACCACCCAATTTCTGCTGAGAATAGTCATAGTTCCCAGTCCTAGCCTTCTTATTCTCCTTGGCTTGTTCTCTAAGCTTATCACCCTCAACCTACTGAGCATGAGTCATAATCCTAGAGATGTTCATATTTCTAAGTAACATAGCATTTCTGCACTCTGTTTTCACCAAATCGGACACTCCATACAAGAACTTATTCATCTGAGCCCTGGAGTCAGCAACCATGTGAGGAGCATACCTGGAGAGTTGGTTAAACTTGAGTCCATACTCTTGGACTGTCATGTTACCCTGCCTTAAGTTCATGAATTCCTGGGCTTTTGCTTCTCTCATCTCTATTGGGAAAAACCTGTCCAGAAAGGTCTCACTAAAGCACTCCCAAGTAATAGGAGCTGCATTTTCACCCCTATTCTCCTTCCCCTGAGTGTACCATATATGAGCCACATCTTTCAGCTGGTATGATGCCAACTCAACCCGATCATTTCCAGTAACCTGCATCACCTCAAATATCTTCTTGATCCCGTCCAAGAAATTCTAAGGATCCTCACTAGTCTGTGATCCTAAGATTTTAGGCGGATTTATCCTAACAAAGTCACGGACCTTGGTTGCTGCTGATCCACCATTTTCATTCATAGGATCTTGAACCCGCTGATTATTCTGGTTGGTCATACTCTGAGCCAACATTTGTATGGCATTCCTGAACTCAACATTGGAGACTTCCTGATCTGGGACTGGAGGAGCTGCGTTCGCATTCCTGGCATTCGCATTCCTAGCGTTAGCTCTACGAGGAGGCATGATCTGAAACGTAGAACGTTAAGTTAGAGTGGAATTATATCATACCTTACGCACGATAAGAGTAACAACAAATTGAAGTTTTTCCTAAAACACTTTGTAGCCTCCATCTCATTAGATGTGGTGCACTTCACACCCATTAAAAGGACTCTACTTAATGCGGCTTTTCAGACATCCTAGGACTCTTAAACCTAGTTCTCTTATACCAAGTTTATCACGCCTCGAGCTACCCTCGATACGTGGACACAGAACCTAGGACCACAAGTGATCCCAAGCTAACCCTCTTGGCATGATCATAAGCATACTAAAGATAATAAACTGATGCGGAAGCTAAATCATAATTTAGAAAGGAAAGCTGGGGAATACCCATATTCTATAACTAAGATAAATGAAATACTGATGAGTTTAATACAAAGGAAATATTAACTCAATACTAAGCTGAAACTAAATGTTTGACAGTCCTTTACTAAAACGGGCATAACCTTTTACTCGGAGGTCTTATTTTAGCAAGGTCAGTGGATATAGAAAGCTAATTAAATTATCTATCTTTTGGTATGTCATGGGACACCTAATTCATTTTGTTGTAAGAGTCATGATCAATTGAATTTGACCCAACTATATTTCTCCCCTAAATGTCTATAAATTTTCATTTACGGTCAGACCTACGGACTGTAGATCGAACGAAAGTCCGTACTGGTCAACTGTGGTTCATACCAGAGAGTGGGTAAATGGGGTGTTGATCCACGGACACAGACAATGGATCATAGTCTGACCTACGGACCGTAGGTCCGTTCGTCGTTCGACACTTGGTCAAATTTTTCTGAGCTGAATTTTGGGGGGTTTCTGACTCAATCGACGGATGTGCAGGATGGGCCGTGGTTCAGGCTACGTTCCGTCGATGGTAACCGTCGATTGCACCTGCAGATTTTCTGAATAGCATCAATAGAATAACACATACTTTCACATTACTTCCCATATAAGTAGATATGATATACATCACATAATCAACTACACAAATCCTCACATTACTTCAAGTAGTGCCGACAAGGTCATGATCATTAATATACTTAAAATAACACCGACAAGGCCACATCAATTCACATAACACCACCACCATAAGTGGACCAAACCAATCATAGCATAACTGAAGTCTAATTAACATTAATTAAAGGTAAATAGGGCAGTGTACCACCACTTCATCCTCAACACTTCAATACAATGCCAAATCATCCAATTCAATATCATAAGACCCTTACCCATGGCCATGAACATCAATTCAATACATAAACTAAAATACTCAATGAATCTAAGTCAATTCAATATAGATTTATCAATATAAGACCAATTAGATATCAATTGAATACAATTCTTACATTATTAGAAAGCCCATAAGAAACTACACATTAATTCATAAGCATTAGACCAATATCAAGTAACCCATAATTTAGTCAAAAACTAGGATTCATCAATTACATGGGTTGATAGGTCAATTAAGTTAAAATCATCTTAATAACAACAATTCAATCACTAAACAATGATTATAAACCATTAACGCAAGAACCCATGGTAGATCATGAAATAGGTCAATTCATCTTTTGAAAACTTTAGAAAACATCTTTAAAAGTTGGGCTCCTTGATGAAACGAGTTTCAAGAATCAAAAATCATACCTCAATTAAGCTACTCCATCAATTTGATGAAGAATCACCACTCAGATCTTCAATCTAAGCTCTTCCTTGAGTTTTGGCTTCAATGGACTCTTAGGGAATTTCTAAGGGATTTTGGGGTTTTGATTTTGAAGAATGAAATCTTCTAAGTGTTAAAGACTTAAATACACATTTAAAATACCCAAAAGTCCCCTTAGGAACCGCCAATACTCTTATTTGGAAGTGGGGTGACAACATCACCCCTCACTTAACAGTGAAGTTGCGCAGGACAACAGCACCATCGACGGTTGGGCAGTCGACGGACCGTTTGTCCACAAACAGACCGTCCTGTCCTTCCGTTGATTGGTTCAGAGACTCAACATTGGTCCCTTATCTCCCAGGCTAAGTCTCAATCGATGTAGCACCACCCACATGGCGTCTACTGACCCACTGGGCGTCGATTGGCTCCGTGGTTTGGGCTGCTTGGGCAGCCTTGACACCAACTTTGGGTCCTTCCTCAAGGACCCTTGGATAATCCTTGAGGATACTTTCCCGGACGTTTCCAACCCAAACATGCTTGTATATAATTTTAGGACCTATCACATTAATTTCACTCAAAACGAACATGTAAAACTCAACGAAACATGCCTAGACACACAAGGTCATTTCAAAGCACACCTTTGGAACGTCATGAACGTTCTTGAGCGTTTGACCTCCAAACTTCTCGAAACATGACACACTGACTAAATACATCATATTAACTCATTTAAGGACCTTAAAACCTCATTAATCACACATAAACACATAGAACCACATATGAGGCACATAGGTGACTTAGTCGTCGAACGTCTTGGTCGCCCCTTGACGTTTGACTTCCAATGCACCTAAACTCTTAGCTACTGACTCAATACCATATAATAGACTTATTTAGGACCATAGACCATCTTGACAACAATGTTAGGCTCTAAATCACCTAAGTCATTTTTGAGATTTTACATTCTCCCCCACTTTGACAACATTCGTCCTCGAATGACACTTGTCACTCTCCGAACACTTTCAAGAATATAGAATAAACTATCAGCACATAACCAAACAATTCAACACATTGTCAAGAAGAAAACATCAATTTCCACATAGTCAAGAGATTTACAACACAACAAGAACTTAGAATAAATTCTATAACTCATTATGCTACAAAACTCACATCTTTCATTCTAAATAGTAAAAACTCATTTTATATTGAGTATTATACTCATACACATCAGTTCTAGCCACATTACAACAATTTTAGACCAAAGAATCAATTAGTCACTTTTTTCAAAATTTAACAGTGAGCATTCCAGTGTTATAGTGAATTAGGCCAATTTTCTAAAAATGCAAATTTTAGGCAATTCATGATATAGACATGCTAATATGCAATGTAACATCATATAAACGTCTTTTACAACATGCTCATAGCTCCATAAAATACACATTACAACAAGTTAATAAAATTCAATTTCAACCAAACTCCTAAACACCATGCACATGCAACAAACAAGCACATCTATCTAGCCATACTCCCCCACTTAGAAGGAACCCATATCACAACAAGAGAAATACGACTTACCAACATCATCATCACTCTCATCCGGATTCTCTCCTCTAGTCCAGAGTGCATAGAAACGCCTCTTTGTTGGAGCATCATCCTTTGGAACATTAGGAGCAGCCTTCTTACCATCTCTATAAGGACAATCTCTAACTTTGTGTCAATCTTTTCCACATCCAAAGCAACTACCGGTACCCCTTAGACACTCACCATAATATTTCTTGCCACAAGTGGCACATGTAGGTTTACCATTTTGAGAACCACCTCCTTTCTCAATCTTGAACTTAGCACACTCCTAGATTATTCTTGAGTTTGAGCCCTCTTTTTGAACCTAGGTTGTACTTGATCACTAGCACCACTTCTTTTCAAGTTTCTAGCAATTCTACCAAGTTTAGACGCTTCAATAGATTGTGCATAAACCATGAGTCTAGCTAAGGTCATATCATCATGTAGCATAGCCGTACGACATCCTTCACTCACAAAGTCGGCTACCCCGGTCACAAAGCGACTCATTTTATCCCTTGGATTAGACACTAGGGATGGTGCATATCTAAACAATGTTGAGAACTTCAAAGAGTACTCCTCAACACTCATATTGCCTTGCTTGAGATTGATAAACTCCTCTACTTTAACCTCCCTCCTCTCACGGGAAAAGTACTTACCAAGATAAACTTCCTTAAATTCTTCCCACTCAATAGGATCCGACTCCACCGGCCTATTATCCTTCCATTGAGTACCAAATTTGAGACACGTCCCTCAATTGATACGAAGCCAACTCCGCCTTCTTCCTAGGTGTAACCCCCATAGCCCTCAACACCTTGTACACACCATCAAGGAACTCTTGGGGATATTCATCAACCTTAGAGCCAAGAAAGATCGGAGGATTCATCCTCACAAAGTCTCTCAACCTAGAGGTCATAGTGCTCTCCACAACATTCACCCTAGGCACCAAACTCAAATTAGCTTGAGTAGTCACGGCTCGGGCTAAATCAATCAAAGCCTCTCTAATCTCTTGATTAGTCAATTCCAGGGGAACCACCGAAACCTCATTACCTCCTTCCACATTAGGGACATGATCACCTTGGGGAGGCACTTGAGCACCTTGAACACCTTGGACACCTTGCCCATCTTCAAGAAATTGCTCAACTCGCTCAACTTGGGGAGGAAATTCCTCATTCACCCTTTCCTCTTTCAACCTTCTAGCGGTCATCCTCCTAGTATTCATCTCCTATAAACACAAGTAAACACATTTAGAAGGATACTCATAACATTTACTATACCGCACGACATAGGATTAGAAAAGAAGGGAAACTCTATCGTCCTATAGCATCTCGCCCATAGATGTGTCGCGACTCACACCGATGGTCAAGACTCTACTAGACGTGATTTTATGAGACTTTTTGATTCCTAAGACTACTTTCACCAACCTATGCTCTGATACCAAGCTTGTCACATCCCAAGACCACACCCTAGAAGTTAGGGCACAATCTCGGATTGCAACCGTCGTACTAAACCTCTCGGAGGTCTTATACAAGCACTTTCATATCATTCATCGCATATACATAGTGAAAAGTAGTGCGGAATTTAAACTTTTCACAAACTATATCATAGTCTTTAAAAAACTCTTTCGTATAAAAGTAATAGGAAATACTAAGTCTCAATCTCATCAATCTTAGACATAAGAGTACTTGGGACACGGCCCATACGAATTAGAAAATATAGTACTACTAAGTCTATTACAATACTTCATAAAAGAAACATAAAGACATATATGCCCTCGAGTCAAATGAGGACATACTTCAACTTTACTTGAATGATCTTCTAATCCAAGTCTTGCTTCCCAAATGCTCCTCACCTACCAACCACTATAGAGATAGATAAAAGCATGGAATTAGTACAACCACATGTACTAAGTATGGCATTATGCATAAAATCATGAAATGGACATTTATTGGAAATATGCATCTTTTCATTTAAATATCGTAATATCATCATAAGAATAACATTTATCAAGTTAGAAACACATAAGAAAACATTTTAACCAAATATCACATTTTAAAGAGTCACTTTACAGTAACCCATATTCACTGTACAGTGATGCTTCATTGTAACAGTGAAGTGCTTTCACTTCCTTTTTAACACTTTCTAGTATGTAGTCTTCTCACTAAAGCTATCCTAAGGCTCACTTAAGTTACACAAAAAAGTCCGCCCATACACCCTCTCTATGTGTGCCCAAACGATCATCAAGATTACTCATAATGAGACACATACACACATACAATACACCAACATACATAACATACATAATATGACAATCTCCCCTACCGAGGCTATCAAAAGACTTACTTAAGTACTCCTAGAAGAGAACGCCCATACACCCTCTTCAAGGTTACCTAAATAATCCTTAAGACTTCCTAAGTTTAGATCATGTCAAACATAACAACCAATTTCCCTAACTAGATTCATTCTCAAGACTTCCATAGATAAGACATGAAGACATCATCCCTTGTGCCCTCTTCACACTTTAACTAAGGAATCCTTAAGTTAATTTAGATTAGGTACTCATTCATTTACATACTTACATAACATAAGTCATTACATTACTTAGTTCATTAAGACACATTCATCACATAAAGAACATTCAAGTAATGGTCATTGAGAAGACCTAGGGACTCTTACTAACATCTTCAAAGCCTATTTTGCAATGTCTAGATAGCGTCCCATACCACCACCTAAACCTCATAGAACTTCTATAATGCTAATAGGTATCCCATATGATGAGAATAGGCAATAACCGACATAGACCATGGTAGCAAAACATGGAATCCGGAGTTCTATCCTACTCCGATGAGGTTGTTCTACTTGACAATGGTAGAACTTGGACACATCCCATGTAGGCACATGGTTAAGGAATATGAAGGGATTCTTTGTATTCTACACTCATACTTTAACTAGAAATACTTCCCTTGTCATACTCACTCGGTGCTAGTCTTTGTTCTCATAGAGTATAACGCGCCAAAATGAACTAAGGTGAATTAGAGCCTCATGATTGTTTCTCGAGTTGATTTTAAGTTAAACAGAGTTAGTTTAGTGTCCTTGGCAGTGTGCAAAGTTTTGTGAAGTTTGGAGGTCAAATGACCAAGAACGTCCAAGGCATTCGAAAGATATGCCTTGAGTCGACCTTGTACGTCTAGACGAGTTTCGTCAAGTTTTATGTGTTCGTTTTGGATGAAATTCATGTGAGAGGTGTTAAACTTATATATGATCATATTTGTGTTAGAAACGTCCGGTAAATTATCCCCAAGGACCATCGAAGGGTCCTTGAGGAAGGACCCAAAACCTGGTAAGCAGGCTGTCCCAGGCAGCCTTGGCAACGGAGCAGTCGACGGCCAGTCATGGCTGTGATGCCCCATCACAAGGTTCCGTCGTGGGGGACTTGTTCAAGGGTGTAGAGGGGACCCTTGGCAAGCCACTGAATCTTGCAACGGATGGTCAGGACGGGCCGTTGCACCCGTGACGCCCCGTCACAAGCAGGTCGTCGCAAGCCTTGTCCCTGTGCGCAGATTTTTCTGACAAGTCAGGGGTGAACTTGTAAATTCACCCCACGTCTAAATAAGAGTTTGGACGGTTTTTTAAGGGATTTTTACGTTATATTAAATGAGTTTTAAACCCTTGACCTAGACAAGACCCCCTCACTTGTAAATTCAACTCTCTCTCTCTAAAGAAACTCACTCAAGACTCCATTGGAAGCTAGAAGTCAACGAAGGAAAGGAGGGATGCCTTGGACTTGTTTCTTCATCAAAATTAGTGGATTTCCTTCTCTTAAAGGTATGGTATCCATTCTTGAATATCTTTTCATTCAAGAAGCCAATTTCCAAAATGGTTTTCAAAAGGGTTTCTAAACTCAATCTTCTTCTAACTTTGATTTCTAGTATGGGTCTTCTTGTATTTAAGTTCTAATGGTTTAAATGTATTTATATTGCTTTGAATTGATGATTTTGATGACTCCATGAAACTCTTGTTTATGCATACTTCAACTTTTGACTTAAAAATGGGTTATGTGAGCATGATTTGAGTAAGGTATGAACTTGGGTCTTCTTGTGTATGTCATGTTGGTGTAGCTACTGCCCTAAGGGCCTTAATATGGCGAAATGTTGATAAATTGATTATTGGTGATGATGGTTTGAATTGTTGATGAGTTGTTCTCATTGTATATTTCTTATTATGAATTGCTATTTGAGTGGTATGGTCCACCTTATGGGTGGCGGTGCTAATTGATGAGCTTGATGTTGTTTAGTATGTATTGAATAAGTAATCTTGAAGGTCTAATATGTTAAATGAAGATATATTGTATATGGGTCTTCTATTGTGTTTGGTGTAGCTTAAATTGCATGCTTGACCTAGTTTATGTCTAAATAAAGTATATGATTATGAGAAGCATGTAGAATGTGTAACTCGATGAATCGAGGTTAAAGTATGCGTAGAACTTGTTGATAATGAGATGATGCTTATATGCAAAGTGTACACATGTACACTCACACACACTTTAAAGAATGTAGTATACCAAGTTGAGCAAAAAGGGGAATCTTGAGGTGGACACACTTCGTGAGTTGAGACGTAGTGTCTAGTAGCAACCTCTCCATTCCTAGTGAGCTTTCTAAGATAGACTATTATATTGAGAAATTTGTGGGGAGTTATGCGTAGCACCGAGAGGATATGAAGGGGAGGTGGATTGCACTTCGTGAGTTGAGATGTTGTAATCCAAAGTACCTCTTGAGATGAGTACTCCTCGTTAGTAGAGAGTGAGTTACTTAGTAGCAATCTCCTTATCCCTTAACTATGTGCCCGCATACGTGTAGCTATTGGAAAATCCATTTAAACGCTAAGAAGCATGACCTTACACTAGGCAAGTAAGGATCCCTCATCCGATAGGGGTTAATATCGGGATTCCATGTCTAGCTCTCATGGTCTTTGTCGGTTAAGCTTACTCCCACAAAAGAATTGATTTGAAACTAATTATCTTGTATATTGTTGAATTTGTGTATGTATGTCGTGAAGTGCTCAATCCACATTAGTTACCGAGTAGGAGCATTGAGTGGGAGTAGTAGTATGGGATGCTATTCTCACATTGCATTTGGTGTGACCTATACCTACTATGGGAGAAGAGTACCTTCATGAAATCCGTGTGAATGAGTACTATGGTGTAGTGTTATGGAGGATCATTGTGGAGTACTTGAGTAAATGGAATCTCTCTCTAAAGAAACTCTCTCAAGACTCCATTGGAAGCTAGAAGTCAAGGAAGGAAAGGAGGGTTGCCTTGGACTTGTTTCTTCATCAAAATTAGTGGATTTCCTTCTCTTAAAGGTATGGTATCCATTCTTGAATATCTTTTCATTCAAGAAGCCAATTTCCAAAATGATTTTCAAAAGGGTTTCTAAACTCAATCTTCTTCTAACTTTGATTTCTAGTATGGGTCTTCTTGTATTTAAGTTCTAATGGTTTAAATGTATTTATCTTGGTTTGAATTGATGATTTTGATGTTAAAACTCCATGAAACTCTTGTTTATGCATACTTCAACTTTTGACTTAAAAATGGGTTATGTGAGCATTATTTGAGTAAGGTATGAACTTGGGTCTTCTTGTGTATGTCATGTTGGTGTAGCTACTGCCCAAAGGGCCTTAATATGGTAAAATTTTGATAAATTGATTATGGGTGATGATGGTTTGAATTGTTGATGAGTTGTTCTCATTGTATATTTCTTATTATGAATTGCTATTTGAGTGGTATGATCCACCTTATGGGTGGCGGTGCTAATTGATGAGCTTGATGTTGTTTAGTATGTGTTGAGTAGGTAATCTTGAAGGTCTAATATGTTAAATGAAGATATATTGTATATGGGTCTTCTATTGTGTTTGGTGTAGCTTAAATTGCATGCTTGA
Source organism: Solanum sitiens (assembly GCA_016801875.1). Lineage (NCBI taxonomy): Eukaryota > Viridiplantae > Streptophyta > Magnoliopsida > Solanales > Solanaceae > Solanum > Solanum sitiens. Next base: position 3,081,857 of record JABWTJ010000069.1, on the reverse strand, counting down.
CCTAGTTTATGTCTAAATAAAGTATATGATTATGAGAAGCATGTAGAATGTGTAACTCGATGAATCGAGGTTAAAGTATGCGTAGAACTTGTTGATAATGAGATGATGCTTATATGCAAAGTGTACACATGTACACACACACACTTTAAAGAATGTAGTATACCAAGTTGAGCAAAAAGGGGAATCTTGAGGTGGACACACTTCGTGAGTTGAGACGTAGTGTCTAGTAGCAACCTCTCCATTCCTAGTGAGCTTTCTAAGATAGACTATTATATTGAGAAATCCGTGGGGAGTTATGCCTAGCACCGAGAGGATATGAAGGGGAGGTGGATTGCAATTCGTGAGTTGAGATGTTGTAATCCAAAGTACCTCTTGAGATGAGTACTCCTCATTAGTATAGAGTGAGTTATTTAGTAGCAATCTCCTTATCCCTTAACTATGTGCCCGCATAGGTGTAGCTATTGGAAAATTCATGTAAACGCTAAGAAGCATGACCTTACACTAGGCAAGTAAGGATCCCTCATCCGATAGGGGTTAATATCGGGATTCCATGTCTAGCTCTCATGGTCTTTGTCGGTTAAGCTAACTCCCACAAAAGAATTGATTTGAAACTAATTATCTTGTATATTGTTGAATTTGTGTATGTATGTCGTGAAGTGCTCAATCCACATTAGTTACCGAGTAGGAGCATTGAGTGGGAGTAGTAGTATGGGATGCTATTCTCACATTGCACTTGGTGTGACCTATACCTACTATGGGAGAAGAGTACCTTCATGAAATCCGTGTGAATGAGTATTATGGTGTAGTGTTATGGAGGATTATTGTGGAGTACTTGAGTAAATGGAATCCATTAGGAGTACTAAGTGGGAGTGGTAGTATGGGATGCTACTCTCACATTGCACTTGGTATGACCTATATTTCCATGAGTGTTTTGCATATGTTAGCCAAGGGCGTGGATTTGATCTCCAACGAAGTAAGCCTAAGATTTGGTAGTTTTAAGGGTCGCTTTGGTGTGCTTTGAAGGGAGGTGTAATGAAAATCCCTTCTTAGCTCACCTTAGGGAGTCTTAGGATAACCTTGGGTTAGGGCAACTTCAAAGGAAAAGAGTTCATATGACTTGGACCGTGCCATTCACTGTAAGGTCTCCATTGTAAGAATCCATTATGTTCACTGTGATGCTTTATTCAATTTTCATTTTAAGTTTAGTAAGTTCATTGAAATGTTCCTTTTGATTACTCTAAGTTTTGGTAAAGTTGCCATAAAGTGTTGATTGTCGATTCTTATGTTGGTTTGTTTCTAGATTCATGAATATTGCTTTAATTGTATGAAAAGTTATTTTTACTAAAATGTCCCTTTTCGTATGTTTTTCATATGCCATACTTAGTACATTGTTGTACTAACCCCATACTTTTATATACCTTATGAGTATAGGTTGGAAGACTTTTTGGAGGATCGGAGTTGAAGCTTGGGAATTCTATCTCTCAAGAATTGGGTATGTCCTCATATATTCGAGGACATAGTTTTATGTTTCTTAGTTTCTTTATTAAGACTTAAAAATGTATTTACTTTTATTGTAAAGGGGCCGTGTCCCTAAGATTTTTTTTAAGTTGTGTCCTTAAGTTGGCTTGTGACGATAAGATTTCCTAGTATTTATAAAAAGACTTCTTTTATTATTATTATCGTGAAAAGTTTTAATTCCGCACTACTTTTCATGCTTTATGTTATGAATGCTAGTTAGAGGGCTTGTACGAGACCCCAAAAGGGTCAAGTACGCCCGGTCATGATTTGAAGGTTTTCCCTAACTTTTAGGGGGTGCTTTCGGGTCGTGACATAGAGTACATCACATTTAAGGTTCATACATAGGGTCTTACATCATATTCATAACCCAATCACATTTACCCTACCAAAGAGGTCCTCTAGCGTTACCTTCCAATGGTGACAAGAAGCTCATCATGAATTTCCTAAGGATTGATATGATTCCGTTCCATCCAATCAACCTTAAGTCCATCATTACATTGCATGAAGGATACCATTACGGCTTTCGACTTCAAGTTTCATGACCTTACCTTCTAGGTTCAAGGTTTCACATAAAGGACCCTCTTATCATCATTCTAAGGTCTCACATCATTCATTCATTCAAGACTAAGAGACTTTAGCATCCTAAGTCAAGACATCACATATTTACTTTCATACAAGCATCAAGTAAGGGACACAAGTCTACCTAAACAAGACACGACATACTTCTCTTTAGCACATATTACATGTTATTCAAGAAGCATATAGGAACAACCATTATCATCTTAAATTCATCCTATATACTACTATATCATCATCACATAGTCATCATAGACTCATATATCCAATTATGAACAATCATGCATTCGACTCTAAGACTACACACAACACAGTCATTAGTCTAACATGATTACCTAAATAGCATCAATAGAGTAACACATACTTTCACATTATCCCATATAGGTAGATATGATATACATCACATAATCAACTACACAAATCCTCACATTACTTCAAGTAGTGCTGACAAGGCCATGATCATCAATATACTTAAAATAACACCGACAAGGCCACATCAATTTACATAACACCGCCACCATAAGTGGACCAAACGAATCACAACAAAATTGAAGTCTAATTAACATTAGTTAAAGGGAATAGGGCAGTGTACCACCACTTCATCTTCAACACTTCAATCCAATGCCAAATCATCCAATTCAATATCATAAGACCCTTACCCATGGCCATGAACATCAATTCAATACATAAACTAAAATACTCGAAGAATCTAAGATAATTCAATATATATTTATCAATCTAAGACCAATTAGATATCAATTGAATACTATTCTTACATCATTAGAGAGCCCATAAGGAACTACACATTAATTCATAAGGATTAGACCAATATCAAGTAACCCATAATTTAGTCAAAAACTAGGGTTCATCAATTACATGGGTTCATAGGTTTAAGTTAAAATCATATTAATAACAACAATTCAATCACTAAACAATTATTAAAAACCATTAATGCAAGAACCCATGGTAGATCATGAAATAGGTCAATTCATCTTTTGAAAACTTTAGAAAACATCTTTGAAAGTTGGGATCCTTGATGAAACAAGTTTCAAGGATCAAAAACCATACATCAATTAATATAATCCTTCAATTTGATGAATAATCACCACTCAGATCTCCAATCCAAGCTCTTCCTTGAGTTTTGGCTTCAATGGAGTCTTAGGGAATTTCTAAGGGATTTTGGGGTTTTGATTTTGAAGAATGAAATCTTCTAAGTGTTAAAGACTTAAATACACATTTAAAATACCCAAAAGAACCCTTAGGAACCGCCAATACTCTTATTTGGAAGTGGGGTGAAATACAACATCACCCCTCACTTAACAGTGAAGTTGCGCAAGATAACAGCACCATCGACGGTTGGGCAGTCGACGGACCGTTTGTCCACAAACGGACCGTCCTATCCTTCCGTTGATTGGTTCAGAGACTCAACATTGGTCCCTTCTATCCCAGGCTAAGTCCCAATCGATGGAGCACCACCCACGAGGCGTCGACTTACCCACTAGGTGTCGATTGCTTTCGTGGTTTGGGCTGTCTTGGGCAGCCTTGACACCAACTTTGGGTCCTTCCTCAAGGACCCTTGGATAATCCTTGAGGATACTTTCCCGTACGTTTCCAACCCAAACATGCTCGTATACGATTTTAGGACCTCTCACATGAATTTCACTCAAAACAAACATGTAAAACTCAACGAAATATGCCTAGACACACAAGGTCATTTCAAAGCACACCTTTCGAACGTCATGAACGTTCTTGAGCGTTTGACCTCCAAACTTCTCAAACTTGACACACTGACTAAATACATAATATTAACTCATTTAAGGACCTTAAAAACCTCATTAATAACACATAAACACATAGAACCACATATGAGTCACATAGGTGACTTAGTCGTCGAACGTCTTGGTCGCCCCTTGACGTTTGACTTCCAATGCACCTAAACTCTTAGCTACAGCCTCTATACCATATAATAGACTTATTTAGGACCTTATACCATCTTTAAAACAATGTTAGGCTCTAATTCACCTAAGTCATTTTCGAGATCTTACAGACTTTTGTCACATTCAAATTCAAAGTCTCTATTGGATTTGAGGTCTTAAGTTGCAACTTTGTGAAATTTTAGGTTCTGGATTGACTTTAGTCAACATTCGCAGTTCAGATGATCGAATAAGAATTCTGATAAATACGTTGGATTAGAATGATGATTTGAGGCCTAAATGAGGTCTTGATTAAAGTTTTTGAGGTACAGGGCTTGATTTAGCATTTTTAGGTGTTATATTCGTTTATTGTGACTTCCAGAGGTTTCAGGTCAAAGAGATGTCGAATTTGTGTTTAGATGGTTCTATTTATTCCAGATTGTCGAGTTTTATCATGTTAAATATAAAGTTTGTGTGACATCTTGGAAGTTGAAAAGTCGAAAGAAAAAGAGAAATGTAGATTTAGGCTCTGAAATAGGTTCTAGGAGTCCAACTTAGAGACCGTAGAATGTCCTACAGGCCATAGAAAGGAAGTCTTAGACATGGAGATAAGTTTTTAGAATTTCAAGCTTCTGAAGTTTGACCTACGAATGAAAATGACGAACTGTAAGAAGGTTGATGAGTCGTAGATGGGTTCCTTAGATAGATTCCAAACTTAGTTAAATTTTGAACCAAAAGTTGGGTTCTATATATGGGGTCTACTGAATGTAGAAAATACAACAGGCCGTAGAAAATTCAACGGACCGTAGAAAGTTCTCGTGGGAAAAATTGAATATTTGGATTCTGAAGTTGGTTCTATGTTTCACCAAGATGCGCCGTAGAAATTTGTACGTGTTGTAGGTCACAATAGAAGCTATCCGTCAGTTAATTTTAAGGGTATTTGAGTCTTTTCCTATGCATCTGATGCGTATGTTATATTGTTTTGACCCTTATTTTAAGACCTATAACTACCCTTCTGTCACGTCTCGAGCCAACACCCTGGGCGTAACTAGCACTCAAGAACTATTGTTGGTTGCCAAGCGAACCCTTGGCATGACTGGAAGACTTACTCAAGTAAAATGGGAACTCCAAATGCATAAATAAATTTAAAAACTCGATTTGAACTCTACTCAATTAATAGTCTAAAAATAATTTAACAAGTTATAGTTAAAAGTCTCATGACCTCAAAACATTCCAACAACAAAGAAAATAATGAGAGACTCCACGGCCTTTAAACTATCTATGAAGCCTTTACTATTATAGAAGGATTATCGGTACAAGACCCACGACATCTTAAGAAATTAAAAAGTAAAAGTGGAACCCTTCGGAAGCAAGAAGGCTCATTAAAGCTATTTGTAATTGCAAGTGGTGTCAATGGAGCATCTGTTGATGACCTTGAACACATGTATTTGCATCGTAGAAGATGCATGACAAATGGCGTCAGTACATTAAATTTACGAGCATGTAAGGGAATACTGAAACATAACATAAGTTTGAACCGATAAAAAGGGGACATACTTACCTCGTCTCATCTCAATAAACTCGACACAACTCAAGAATACTCAAATCAATTCAAGGATGCTCAAATCAAATATACTCAAATCAAATCAAGCATACTCAACTTGAAGATACTCAACTCAACTCAAGTAAATAAGCAATAATAAAAGATGCAATATATGAAATGCTTATAAAAAAGTAGATAAAAACACAATTGTATGGAAAAATACAATAATAACTCTCATTTGGGATACTCTCTAACTGATAACCATCACTATAAGCTATGTGATGATACATCATCTTGCCCACACTGATATAATTATCCTATACCTTGACGGAGTATAGGACATCCTCAACTAAGTCGATCAACTAAATTATGCATAAAATCAATAAGGAATCATCTAAAAAGTAGGACCATTTATTCATGTTGGCATACATATGGTTTAGGAGGATTTTGAGTTGTCCGAACTCATCCACATATCGGTGCTCAATACTACTCCCAATAATATATATAACTCATATTGAAACATTTAAAAACATTAATCTTCCTCAATTTGAGACAATTACTCACAAGATCCTCTTAAAAGAGATGATGCTCAATACTCCTCATAAACTCATTTAGAAATCAATATTTCTCTCATTTTGAATGTAAAGTGTTACATGCTCGAGAATACTTAGTTCCCTTATACTCGTTTTAACATGTGAAACTTAACTCTCCTCATGTAACGACCCAAACCGTTGTTATTTAGGAAGGACAAAAATCCATAAAAAAATCTGGACCATGTCCTGCTACAACGGGCTTGTTGCCGCTAGTGCGGCGGCGCTGCAGCGGGGTAAGTTTCCCTGCAACGGGATAGGCGAGACAGAATGTAATTACGAGAAATCCTATTTTCTCCATCTTCCTAAAATACCTAGAAAAGTCATAAATTACCCTAGAAACCTCAGAAAAGTTGTTCTAAGCTGGAAAGGAATGATAAGGAGATTTCTAGCATAGGGATCGTGGAATCTTGTGAATTCTTGGCCAAACTCACTGTCTCAAATCCAAAAAAGTTGGAAACGAAGTCAAAAACCCCGTACAACTATTTGGCACCCATGTAGGCTAGGTTTTATGCATTGAGTAATGTATGAAATAAATAGTAGCGATTATGTGTAGACTTTCATGCATCGAGTGAGTTCCATGGGAAATTGCTATGATTCGACGTAATTGGGTTAGTGCTTAAGTAGAGATTTTGATGACTTGTCAAGGTTTCAGAATTGCCTTCTTGAATAGAATTGCTTCAAAAACAAGGGTATCCGATAAGGTGGAACAATATTATGGGTGTACGCTATGTTCGATCTATTGAAGTTATGAAATTGATGGATTTTGGTGAATTAGGATTAAAACCTAATAACGAACCCTGATGAAAAACTAGGACTAAGCTTTTCCTATTGTATGTTAGGAATTGAGGAGTAATTCGTAGGTGATGGTTGTGATTACATGATTGTGTGATATTTGTTTTTTCTTGCTTCATGATGATACTCATGTATGTATGAATGTTGCAGTATTGATCACACTTGTTGTAAATGAAATAGTTGCATTATAGTTTCCATGAAATCATGATGTAAATGTATGATCTTGATGAAGTACTTGTGATTGTGATTGTGATGTGTGTTTGGAGATCAGATTGCCACGTTCCGACAAGCTTACTTGGATCGGGTTGCCATGTTCTGGCACAAATTTGGGATCGATTTCCACGTTCTGGTATAACATTGGGATCGAATTGCCACGTTCCGACAAGCTAACTGTTTGGGTTTTACTTTCGTGAGAGGAGAACCTACTTGCGATAAATGTGTATTATGAAGCATGTTATATTCTATTTTGTGTATCTGTGAAATCCTTGACGATTGGGTGTAGGTGGATTTATGTGTATGCATGCGTATATGTGGTGACATGGATATGTTCTATAATGTATACTTGTTGGACAAAAATGAAAGGTCAAGGTGTTGTAGGGGCGAGTGGTGAATAGTGAGGGGTGTTCGTTTGGGTAAGTACCAAAAGAGAGTAGGCTAAGGTTAGAGTTTGAGGTAACGAAATTATATGGCCTTGGTTAGGCAAGATGACGAGAAATTAAGGGTATGACACAATCAACTGGTAGGAAAGAAATGTGGTAGTATATGAGAATATTCCACGGGGTTAGCATGTTTAGGCTATGATCTAATAAAACCAGAAGTGTTAGTTGTTGGTAAAGTGGTTAGTATTCAGAGCATTGGTGTAAATTCAAGGTGTTCTAAGAGAAGATAAAGGTGGAGAAGCGAGTGGATTAATACATGATCTTATTATTTATTCCTTATATTATGAGGTGGGCGTCGGGTTGATCGATGATGCCTACCAGTACGTGTGGTTGTACTGATATTACTCTTGGTATGTCTTTTTGACATAGTCTGGATGTAGGATTGGTGATGTTTCATTAGTTGAAGACGAAGAAATTCTCCAGCAGCTTCTATTCTTCTTTTTGCATGGTGGGAGCTGTGTCTTTTGTTATTTTGTCCAATTTTTACTCTTAGTAGCTCTTATACCTGTTAGACTAGATCCTTGGGTTGTTAATTTCTTTACAAATCTTAACTAGTGTCTTTCGAAAAAGATTCCATTTATAAAGATTTTGATCTCTATTATATCCGTCTTTCGTTAATTTACCCCATGTTTAAGCCTTTGGGGTATGAGGGTTCTCCTACTTAGGTGTTAGAGTGGGTGTTATGCCGTAATTTTATTTATCTTTAGAAAAATCACTTTTTGAAATGTTTCTAAGTATAAAACACTTTAAGAAAATTACTAAAAAGAGTCGCCACTTAATTTTATAGAAATTAAGAAAACTTAGGGTGTGTTTGGTATGAAGGAAAATGTTTTCCATGGAAAATATTTTCCTTTCCTGGAAAACAAGTAGATTTGGACTTATTTTCTCATGTTTGTGGGTGAGTAGAAAATATTTTTCGAAAATAATTTTTAGTGTTTATTTAGGAATGAAAAATATTTTTGAGAGACATCTTTCATTTTTATTTGAGTAGAAAATAATTTATGAAATTAAAAATATTTTTTAAAACATTTTTTTTTGGGGGGGGGGGGGCAGGGGGAGAGGGGTAGGAGTGAAAAAATAAAAATTTAAAGTTGATAATATTTAAAAAATAAAATTAATCTTTTTGGGGGTGGGGGTGGGGGGCTGGTAGGGGGGAGTGTAGGAGTTAAAAATAAAATTTTGAAGTTGAAAATATTTTTGAAAAGAAAATTTTTTTTTTTTGGGGAGGGGGTGGGGTTTGGGGGGTTGGCCTGTGGTGAGTGGGTGGGTGGGGGTCAGGGATCGGGTGAAAAATAAAATTTTAAAATTGAAAATATTTTTTTAAAATTGATGTTTTCCCAAAAGAAAAAATGTAATTTGAAATTGGAGGAGAGTTTTGGAAAATGTTTTCCTTAAATTTTGAAGGAAAATCATTTTCCTTAATTTTGAGGAAATGAGTTGATTTGGAAAATATTTTCCAACACTTTTGTCCCAACCAAACATGAGAAAATTGGAAAACATTCATACCAAACACACTCTTAATTTAAAAGAGATTTTAACAGATTAAATCTTAATAATTTTAGAGAAAACGGGTAAGAAGGTCTCATTTACGCTTCTTTTTAAGGCATTTGAAGCGCCCGCTAACACGCAGTTATCCTATGTCTTATGTTAATTATATTTTTACTATTTATTTATTTATTATTTTTATTATTATTATTGAAAAAAAGATTGATTTGTAATATTAAATTAGAATTTTTAAGAAAAAGGGACCTTAATTGAAATATTTAATTAAATACATGTTATTAGGATTTTTACAAATCTGCACTAATTACACTTATTTGAATGGTTTTTAAAAATATATAATTTGAACCAAACATGATGACTATCTTTTAAAAGGGAACCAAAGTTTTGACCAACTTTTGAAAGTGAGAGAGTAAAGAAAACAACATGTTTTTTTTTTTAGTTTACTTAATTAGCTATCCTTTTAAGAACAAATACACTTAATAAACGATATAAAAATTTGACTAGTATACTAGACATAAAATAAATGAACACAAAAGATGTTTTAAAGGTAAACTAACATAAAGAAAATAACTCCTCTTTGGGGATCTAAGTAAGTTAATTAAAATAAATTATGATTAGAGTTAAAAGAAATAAGTCAAAGCAATTAAAGGAGAAAAGAGATGATGATGGGCCAATTTCGCTGGAAATTTTGGGCTTTAACTAAATCCCATTTTTGTATATATAGACTGTATATCAGTGTATATTGACGTATATATCAGCTCTTTGCGTGTATCTCCTTCTTTCGAACACCTGAATTTCACCTCATCTCTGTATTTGCACATTTTCGTCCGCATATTTGCTGCCATGAACCTGTATATCAGTGTATAAATATTGTATACATCATGTATACAACCCATTTCTCGGGCTTTTGAATATTTCCAGCAGCATGTTGGGTCTCTGAGACCTATAACACTTCCAAATATATAGGGAGCTGACTCGAGAAATGGAGAAGACAAAGATCGAGTCTTTATGGCTCAACTCGAAAAATGCAAGGTAGATGAGTACACCATGGACTCGAAAGAGATTCACATACACACAAAGAAGAAGAAAAGAATTAGAAAAGAGATAAAAGCCCCCAACGAACGCATGATCAAATGATTAACTAATGATTAACTAGCGACAAAAATACACACATTATTCTATGAAATAAGAACATAATTAAGAGCTAATATGCTTCTAAACAAAGGTGTTGATATTGTATCCAAAAGGGAGAGATAACAATTAATTAAGAGTAGGATAGATCAGTATAGAAAGCCTCCTGACTAGATAAAAATATATACTATTAACTAAATGATGTAAAGAAAAGTTAACAGGGAACTAAATGAATTGATTGTTAAACCAAATGGCGCAAAGGCATGAAAGCTATGGTGGAAAACTATCGTTTTAGTATACCTAGATGTGGCTCTTAATATTCACAATTCATTTTTAAGAAATCAACAAACTACCAGGCAAGCCTCTAAATTAATAGGCAACCCAACTTGTAATTAAAGGTGAATTGAATAAAATAACCACAAATGAAGCAAGGATGAGTAAATTAACAATGATGATGAACTCAAAACATCAACCCCAAACTTCTTCATTAACATATGAAAATCAAAGAGAAAAAATAAATAAAGAAAAGGGGGCATAACCCGTTGCAACACTGAACTAATACTTATATGTTTGCAACCTATCAAGATTTATTGAAGATGAAAGATGAAAGCCAGAATTTATGTTCTACAACAGCCACACATAATGAATTAGTTGGATTATTTAAAATTGCTAAGGCAAAACATAATAAATACTCAATGAGCAAGCTAAGAGTAAGACAAATATTTATCTTCCGCATGAAAAGTAAACCCGCCTAAACTTGAACATTACTCACAATTAATTTGATAAACATTAGATGTATTTACTTGTTGGGACAAGAATTAATTACCGAAGGGAATTGGGAAGGACAGAAGCAGTGATGACATAAAAGAAACAAAAATAGGAAAACTTAATCTCTTAATCACAAATGCTCAACTAAATCTACATTTAAGCTATGTCTTCACTAGACAAAGGAAGCAATTAATTATGCTAAGGAAACTAGTTACAGTAAGTATGTGATTTCCTAAATGATAACAGAGAAACAGATACATAAATTTATTAAAACAACCTTCAAACCACATGGCTATGACAATCATGCTCTCCCCGCATTTAACTGGGCCGGTGAAGTTCTAACAGATAGCCAAGATGAGTTTATTAAAAAAATGAGAACAAGCAACAAACTCCAGTAGATTAACACAAGCTAAAATTAAAATCAAGCTATTAACCTAACACACAATTCCAAAATTTCAGCTAAAAAGCATATAGACACCACACACGTAATAGACAACTGAACGAAAATAGCTAACCAAACTAAGACGACAAGATATATCCATGTAAGCGACTTGTTAGAAAGAAAATGAACTATTGTATTGATGAGACTTAAAATGAAGTAAAGAGCCGGACCACCAACCGTATTCGACAATAAGATCACTAAAATGTCATGAAAGAGATAACGACATTAGAGAAGAATCGAGCTAAGCAGTAGCTAAGGATTTATGAAATGCTACTGTAAACATGAAAAATACATAAATGGAGTGTGAACAGAAGCTTTAATAATGAGAAATAGCATTCGATGTTTAGGTAGGCTAATTATGCGAGGATATACTCGATTAGTGAATCAAAGAGTTTCTAAACTTTACAAGAAGGAGCTCAGAGGCAATAATAAAGGCAAAGAAGACAAACACGAATAAAGAAATTTCTAATCGCGGGCTTGAATGGATTACAATATGGAGCATGAGCTTGAAAGGCACAAAATCATATTATAAGGATTCGCGAGGCCATTGAACTGCTCATGATCAGATTAAACCAAAGCCAGTGTCACCAAGTGGTAAGTCACGATACTCTAACAAGCTAATATGCATTTAACAAAAGTTGATTCGGAAAAAAAAAGATGGTCAGTCAACAACATCATTTCAAGTTTGAACTTAGACATCGATTCAAATGACTATTCAAAAGAAGATTCAGGCTATAACTTTAACGAGATTGGTTTAAATCAGTAGAGAAGCAGTCAAATAGATAAAGTCACTATTAAGATCGACTCGAGATTCATTAGGCAGAAGATATGTCAAAATAGAAACCACATAAGTATATGAACTCAGGCCTTCAAATATTCAACATTTAACAAGAATAAACTTAAGGCAACAAAAACTTATAATAAAGAAACTAACAGTAGCTAGAACGGGAAAACTTCTATCTACAAACAAATTTTAACACACAAAGATCAGGCATACTTAGGAACAACTAGACAAAATCAGTAAGAAGAACTGTGAACTAAACAGAAAGCTAAGGAGGGGATTTTACCTCCTTGTGGGCAGCGATGGGACGGTGACGAGCTTGAAGAGGATTTCATTACCGGAATATGACTCCGAGAACTTCGACAAACAAAACAGAAGCAAACAAGAACAAGGATACCGTCTCTATGGTTTCGAGAAACTATCCTAGATACTTGTATATAGAGATATGGCTGGAAATTTGTAGTGTGTGTTTGTTTCTAAATGCTCACTTGTAACACCTTTCTCTTTTCTTTTTCTTTTTCTTTTCTTTTCTTTTTTTTTCTCATGGGGAACTATTTATAAAGAATGTTGGGGTGATTCTGGGGGAAAATCCATTGGATTTTTGAAAGAAGAGTTTGAATTCTCCTTCGCTCCTTTTCGAGATCAACAGTAAGAGGCATGGGAGAGTTGTTATCTGCTCTGAAACTCCGCGAAAAGGGGGGAAAAAGGGACGTGGGCGCGGCAGCTGCAGGTGTACGAGCGTACTGTTGCGCCGCGCTTTTCCGGGTTTGCCAGACTGATGCGTATGGGGGAAGAAGATGTACAGGGGTGGGTTGGTTTGTACGCATCTGCAGAAGTATTTTTGCTGGAATTGTTGGATCGTTGCAGGTCGGGTCGGGTATTGTTGAATGTATGTTTTGCTGAAAAGTGGGATGGGTTTATTTTTATTGAAATTGGGCTGAAGTTTCGAGGAAGATGGTGGGGTGGAAATATTTGGAAAATGAGTTGGAGAAAAAGGGTCCAATACTTAGTCTTAAAATGACACCAAAGGCAAGCTGAGGAAATGGCTAGGATTGTCATGAATTTCAATGGTAGCCATTTAGAGTTAACAATTTAGACAAATTGAGTTTAACTTAGATAAATTTGACTAAAACATAAATAAGATGAATTAATATTAATTAATTATCGAGTTTCTTAATCTTAACGAAATAAAATAATTAATTTAATTTTGAACTAATTAAATCAAAAATACAAACTATAAATTAGTTAAACTAATTAACCAAATATTTAAGTAAAACTAAAATCTTTTTGAGACGGTTTTCATATATTCATAAAATATACTAATTATATATACATAATTATATGAAACATATATATTATTTAAAAATTATAAAAAAATATTTAAAATAATTTGCAAACTATATTTATATTTTTTTAAAAAATTTTTTATATAATTAATTATTTTAAAATCCTTTGAAATTGAAGAAACCCGATGATTAATTCATATTGTGGAGGGTCAAAATTAGGTGTCAACAGTGGGTGCTCGCACGGCCCGGTGGGTTGGGTCGTGACACCTCATCCTCATACTTATTTAATCAAGTATTAAACCAAATTATAACTAATAGTCAAAGACTTCACAAAATAGGGTTCATGCCAAATTATAGACGTGAACGACTCGATTCAAGGATCTCAATAACCGTATATAGAAATCAATACTCAGAACTTAACAACTGTAGAACTCAAAGACTAAATGATACTATTCATTCTAAGAATGTTCGACTCATAGGTTCATGCAGAATTATGGGCATGAAAACTCAACCCTAGGACCTCTACGTATAACATATAGTAATCCCATAATTAGAAATATAGTTTCACAAAGGATTAGAAACTTAATACTCAAGAACTCAAAACTCGAAGATACTACTCCTCTCAAGGACACTCAATTCATATACTTCATGCGGAGTTATGGACATGAACGACTAGATTCAAGGGTCTCACTGATAACATAGAACTCATGTGTACAACTTTTCTCATTGTCATACTCAAATACTCAAGTCCTAAGACAAATTAAAATTAGTTGCAAAAAAATCACTCAAAAAGGGACTTCGGGGTTTTTCTCACACTTTACTCTTAGTCTAGGATTTAATTTGAAATGAAAATTTAGGAGTTATGATTAGGATATGAATGATATCTCAAGGAATAATGAAGATTAGGATAGTTAATGTCAATAGGGAAACGAATACACAATTGGATAGATAGCATACAAAACGAAAGACGGAAGGGAGCGAAAAGAAAAAGTGATCTGATGCTCCGGGCGTAGGGGTGGCATGATTCGCTAGGCATTCATTTACTGAGAGTTTGATTGAGTGCACTGTTGGCGCATCGCGCCAGGCCTCCATTTACTAGGGTCTGATTGAGCCTATTGCAGGTGCATCGCGCCAAGCCTCTATTCATTGGGTATCTGATTGGGTGCACTGATGGTGCTTCGCTCCAGGCCTCCATTTACTGGGATCTTATTGGGCGCACAGTTGGCTCATCGCCCGATCCCCAACCCAAAAACTTTTGACGCATTTTTTCTTCTCAATTTCAATCCTTAACTCATCTAGATCGAATGATTACCTCCTAATTCATTGAGAATCATAAACCCATCACTAATCCTAAGCAATCATACCTGGGAGTTGGTTGAAATTTCTCTAGGGAACAAACCCTTGGGTTCAAATTGGATCTTCAAAAGGAAGATGAAAGATGATGGAACTATTGACAAATATGAAGCAAGACTTGTTGTCAAAGATTTTAGACATAAATAAGGTCTTGATTATTTTGACATATACTTGGTAGTAACTAGGATTACATCAATTCGGATGTTAATTGCCCTAACTGCAGTAGACGATCTTGAAATCCATCAAATGGATGTGAAAACTGCCTTCTTAAATGGAGAGCTGGAGGAAGAGATTCACATAGAATAGCCTGACGGCTTCGTAGTTCCTGATAAAATAAAATGAAGTATGCAAAATTGTTAAGTCACTTTATTAACTAAAAAATGCACCAAAACAATGACATGCAAATTCAAATCATGTTGTCAAATAGTTTTAAGATCAATGAATGTAATAAATGTGTTTACATTAAAGACACTCTGGATCAGGAAGTCATTGTATGTCTATATGTGGATGACATGCTGATAATGAGCATGGACTTTGTCAATGTAAAAGCTACTAAGCGTATGGTCTCTAGTAAGTTTGATATGAAAGATCTAGGAGTTGCCGATTTGATATTGGAAATTAAGATTCACAAAACTCCTAACGTTCTAACATTGTCTCAATCTCATTATATTCAAAAGGTACTTAAAAATTTCAAGTATTTGAATTTCAAAAAGGCAAAGACCCCAATTTATGTGAACCTTAATCTTGCTAAGAATAAAGATGAAAGTCAATCTTAATTGGATTATGCCAGAATATTTGAAAGTTTAATGTATGTCATGAATTGTACACGACCAGACATAGCTTGCGCTATAAGTAAACTGAGTCGATACACAAGTAATCCCAATCAAAATCATTGGATGGCAATGAATAGTGTTTCTGGTACCTAGATGACACTCAAAACTATGATTTGCATTACAACAAATATCCAGCACTTCTGGAAGGATATAGTGATGCAAATTGGATTACCAAGTCAACTGAAACGAAATCGACGAGTGGATATGTTTTCACTATTTGTGGAGGAGCAATATCTTGGAAATCATCCAAACAAACATGTATAGCTCGCTCTACAATTGAGTCTAAATTCATCGCCTTAGACAAGACAGGTGAAGAATGGTTCCGGAATTTCTTAGAAGATATGTCATTGTCTCAAACCAATGGCCCCTATATGCATACACTGCGATAGTCAAGCTGCTATAGGAAGGGCTGGAAGCGTTATGTATAGCGGAAAGTCTCGTCACATAAGATGAAGACATAACTCTATTAGACAACTACTGTCTAGTGGAATTATCACAATTTACTATGTAAAGTCTAAGGATAATGTGTCAGATCCACTTACAAAAGGTTTAATTAGAGAGGGAGTTGAGAGATCATCGACGAAAATGAGACTATGACCAAAAGCAAGTTATCGTGGCAGTAACTCTACCTAGAAGACTGGAGATCTCAAGATCTAGGTTCAAGGAGATAAAACAAAGTCTTAGATGACGGTTCAACATTGTTAAAAATTATTTTATGGTCCATTCGCATGATGAGACGATGTTCAGTAACCATGATAAAGGCATAAAGAATTTTTAATGGTTTCTAAGTTTTATACAGGGTATATCAAATAGTGTATCTACAAGATAACACATTTAGAAACCACCTATGTAAGTGTGAAGTGTAAGCTGCTTCAAGGAGAATCTGATAAGGCCAGTTCTCTAAGCACTTGTGAATTGAGATGTGTTCATGGCTGAAACGAACAAAATAATGAGAACCAAAAGCAGTTCCAGGGTTGATTGTGTGACTTATGTTGTCTATGTATACATCAAAGTTCGACGGTTTAAAGATATCAAATCTACTGATTCACCGAGTATATCCGATATATGTTCACTACAGAATGTTTAAAGGGAAAACTACTTATCCAGATGCGATTAACCCTTACTTACAAGACACACAATTTTTCATGCATATGTTTTAACAATAGCCATTACCCATTCATGTGGGGGATTGTTGGGTTTAAGCAAGGTGGGAATGGGACATAAAAAAAGAAAATGGAAAAGTGAGGGAACAATTTTAGAGGGAAAATGAAAAGTCATTTCAAAATGCAAATGAAGAATCATATTTCACCCGTATTGGTAGAAGAATGGAAATTGTTGTCCTTATATTAGGAAATAATTCCTTTAGTTCTTAAAGGGTTAAGAAGAAGGTGTCCCTCGCTCCGTCATCATCGCTCGCTTGGCCTCGGCTTCGATTTCGACTTCGAATTTGGATTTGAATTTGAATTTGTCAAATTATGTTAGTTAAATAACAAAATTAATTTGGAGCAACAAAATTTATTTGAAATTCACGTGTAACAGTAAAAACGTTCTGAAGGGACCTGTTCCTTCCGTGAAGTCGTTATTATTCCCAAAAGACATAATATTCTGAAAAAACTGAGTCTGAACAGACGTGTTCCTTGCCGCAAAATGGCTATAAATAAGAGGTATTTTTCAATTTTCAAAGACTGATAATTTTTTCCTCTCTACATACATTTTTCTCTAAAAACAAAATTGTCGATCGATTGAGTCTGTGTGTGTTGTTGTTGTTCTTGCGTTCGCTGAGATTAGTGAAGTTTGAGGTACAACTACTTCTCTAATAGGTTAATTCGTTTTATCTTCGGAGGAATTAATCTGCAATCTCGGGTACAGTGAAGGAACTAAATTTCTTAAGGAAACACAGTGATTTCTGTGGACTAGGATTACTTACATTCTGTCTATTTCATCTTTTTCTGTTTATGTATTTTGACTAACATGAATACAGGAGATAACATATAGTTTTTAACGAATAATTAAATATCTCTGAAATAGGCAGAATCTCCTTAATCATGTCATATTCCAATTGATATAATTTCTCAAGAAAAGATTCCTTATCAACTTTCCACTTAGTAAGAGCTCTTCATCCAAACTTTGCAGATCACTCCTATAATTTATGCTCAAACTTTAAGAAGTTTCAAAAATAATTTTTGGTCTTTAACTAATAACAAATCTTTTAGTTGACACAAATTGCTAAAACAACACCAAGGCACCCAAAAAACATAGAAACTCACCCAAAATTTATCTGGATACTCCCGTACACAAATCAAATATGTTTCTAGCTTGAAAATGATATTTCGGACTCAATGGAATCATTAAAACAGCCAAACAAGATCATCTTAATCCGATGTTGAGCAAAGTCAACTTTAACTTAAGAATTTTCAAATAAGGACGTGAAACTCATCCAAAAGTTTCATAAACTGAACCAAGCCTTCAACTATGCCATATATTACCATTGGACCTAGTGAAATCATCAAAATGAAAAAAAAAATATTTCTAACCTTAAATGTTGATCAAAGTCAAACTTTAGCCTTAGCTTTTCGCACATCTCATCCAATGGATCAATCAAATCAAAAGCATTTGGGACCCCAACCAACAATATGCCTATACCAAAAACTATTTCTTACATTGCTAATGAAATTGTCGGAACTCCATTCCGAGCTTGCTATCACCAAGTGTTGACTTTAGTCAACTATCTTATGCTTTCAACTTTCAAAACACAAAAACTCTTTCAGAACTCATCTAAATACCTCGAGACTCGAGTCAATAGTTCTACTAACTCAAAAAGTCACGTTCCTAATGGAATTGACAGAATTTCATTCTAAGACTCGTAGCTCGGGCTGTTACAAAAAATCACTTTTTACAATTTTAAATTTCCAAAACTCTAAATCTTCTAAAAATCATATCTTAACAAATCAAATTTCAAAACTAACTTCATACACTGATCAAATAAGGCTCATGCTAACTATTGAGATAGGGAAAATGATAATTTTCCAAAGGCATAATACATAAATATACCATTTAAATTGGCTTTAAATCACATTTATGCCCTTCAATTTTGGGTGTGCACAAGTAAATACTTAAACTTGTATAAAGTTGAACAAATAGACACACATGTCCCACATGACATCCTACATGTCATTGTTTGTCCTACGTGTATTGTGCCACATAGAATTGGTATGTTTACTTGTTCTACTTTATACAAATTTAAATATCTACTTGTGCATATCTAAAGTTGGAGGACATAACGTAATATGAGGCCAAGGTAAAGAACAATTTTTCTATAATGCCTTTTTCCAAAAGTGACCTTCATGATGCCTTGTAAAACTAGAACAATGTTTTTTAGGAAAAACTACAGAATATGGCATATATTCAAAATAAATAGTTATAGTTTACTTTTTTTATATTATGTGGATATAACTACACAATAAATAGCAAATTCAATTATATACAAATAATCAAAAGTTATTAAATATTGAATAGGAAAATTATTAGTACAAACATAATTAATTATGTCTAGGCACATTTTATGTTATCAGTTCTCCATTTTTATCTCATTAGTACTTTCTCTTTCTTCAATATTTCTATATCAGATATTCTCAATATTTTCCTCCCATATTTCTTCCAATTTAAGATCCTTTTGATGAATCTAGGAGTAATTTTTGTACTTTGAATTCATCAAGTATCTTTAATTGATTTTCTCTCTTTTTTTAATGAAAACTATATTTGTATCTGTCCATATTTTCATCTATTTTTTTAACAGGATTTCGATTGAATAATTATTTTGTTTTCTCCACTACAATGGCTATAGTTATATTAAAAAAAGTATTACAGGAAGAACATGAGCAAAAAGAGATGAAAGTTTGTGTGATTGTCAAATTTGTATATAGTAGAATACTTATATACATAGATATTAACACAAGTTGAAATGGTGATTTGCGAATACAAGTATATTTGGATATATAAGTAATCTATCCAATTTAAAAGATTGATTAGGCAATACAAATATAATTGGATACATTTACACTATATTTTTATAAACAAATACCTGAGTTAACACCAAGCTTCATGTATTATAGAAAAAACTTACCAAAAAGAGATTGACGTTTGTTATTTATCAATTTTTATACAGGCAAATTCTTACACACTTTGATACCTACACATTCTATTATTTTCCATTTTTTTTGTTTCTATGTTGTCCAATTTATCCATTTTTGGTTTAATAACAATGTATTCATATGTATACTATATTGTATTCATTTTTTGAATAACAATAATGTATTCATTTTTCAAATAGTCGTGTTCATATGCTAATTGTCATACTTTACCTTGTTTGATATATTAATACATTAAGTTTTAATAAATACTTGCATCATTGATATATATATATATATATATATATATATATATATATATATATATATATATATATATATATATATATTAATAGTTTTAAATTTTATAAATATAGATACTAATTTGAATTCAAAGTATTCATATTCTAACTATATACAATTAATTAGGGGTGTGAAAAAACCGAACCGACCGATAAACGAACCGAAAAAAATATTATTGGGTTGTTGTTATTGGGTAATTGGGTTATTGGGTTTTTAATGGGTTTAAAAAAAAAGTTATTGGGTTATTGGTTCAGTATCGGGTTTTACTATTGGGTTATTGGGTAAACCGATAACCCAATAAGATAATAATAATTTACTATTTTACCCTCCCTAATAATTTAATATATAACTAGACACTATAACTATATCAAATTATTAATATTCTATCTACTTCACACTAGGCCGCTTTACTAGTTTTTATTGTTTACTAGAAACCTAAAAACTAATGTAAGGTTTCGCAATTGTAGCTTTTGATTTTAGTTTTAGTTTAGTCTTGTTGGACTAGTGATTTTAGTTTTAGTTTGTAATTGTAGGTTGTAGCATTTGCAAGTTTGTAAAGGTCCGTAATTTGATTAACATAAAAAATCTCATACTATGTTTTGGCGGTGATATGTAATTATAACCTTCGTATTATATTTAGATAAGTAAGAAGTCATATAATATTTTACGGATATTTTCTTATTGGGTAAACCGAAAACCGAATCGATAACTATCAAAATCGATAAACCGAAAACCGATAAATAATATCTTATTGGTTTGTTATCGGGTTAGCTTATTTAAAAACCGAAAACCGATAAATCGAATCGATAATACATAAAACCGAACCGAACCGATCGATGCACACCCCTACAATTAATACATTTTCTTTATTTAGTTCATTGAAATTAAAACATTATTAGTGTATAAATAGAAAAGTAAAAATATATAAAGAAATACAACTAAAAAAAGATATAAATTATAATCATTTTTTATAAATAACATAATTATAGCTATTATACTTTAATAACCCTATAAATATAATTATTTTTGTAAGTTACTCTTTTTTTTATTCATTTTATTCCTAAATTTTAGCTTGGATGGTCAAAAAGTGGTAAAAGGAGTAATTTGCTTTTCTTAAAAAAAATAGAGAAGGTGGGACAAGTAGGGACGGAACTTCTTTCTACACAACATAAGACTCCATAACACTCCACAGTCCACAATGAAGTAAACTAGGGATGGAAGTTGACGACGATCTTCACGCCTTACTCGACGAACAACGCCGTGAAATAGCAGCCGCCGGTGACGGTGCCGTCGATGTCGACCTTCTCTTCGCTTTTCAACTCCAAATGCAAGAGGCTATGAACGCTTCTACTTCAAAACCCGCCATTAATGCAAACGTTATCGTAGGTAATGACAATGTCACTAATCTCTTCCCTGACGAATTATCATACTACGAGCAACAACTTATAGACCAACAAACCGCTCAAGTTGAGATGAGGAAAATCGAAGACGACCTCAATCGTCGAATCCATGACCAGGCTTTTGCACGGGAGATACTCAATGTCCCGGATGGTGAGTGGAAATTAACCGGAGATCAATTACATAGGCCTTATGGGGAGGGATCGTCGTCCAATGGTGTGGATACGCAAAATGGGGAGTGTTTTAGGGTTTATGTGAAGGGTTTGATGGGAGAGGATGCTGATGAAGATATAGTTGGGGTTAATGTGGGGAGAAATATTGCTGGGATTGGAGTTGCTGTTTGTGATCCGAGTGGGATATTAGTGTTTGAAGTGAGTAAGGGTTTGGTTAAAGGTACTGAAGTATTGACGGATGAAATTGCAGAATTGAAAGCACTGATTGAAGGGCTTGATGTTGCTATGATGCTGGGTTTGAAAAGGGTTAATGTTCTTTTGGATAGTCAAACAATCTTGCAATATGTGAGTCTACAACAGTTTTAAATAATTTTTTAATATTCTGTGATAAGATTAGAATATACAAATTTGTCCTTTAATGTATCTTTTATTTATATAAATTAAAGGAAAGCATGTGTCTTTGCAATTAGGAAGAGGGAGTTTTGTATGTCTGCTTTTGTTGGGACGATAAGAAAGAGTAGTTTCGTTGTATGTTCTTGGGTCTGTCAAGTTTAATCTTGGAGGATTAATATGTTTTGGGAGGATGATCTAGCTTATCATACAATGTATACCTCGCCGCTCCGTGTGTAGAGTCGAGGGAATTAATACCTCATTACTTTAAACCCTGGAGAATTTATTAGTATTCTATGAATCACAAGTATTATTAGATGGGTTATTGGAAACACGTGATGTTATGATCTTAGGCTTATTATGGTGCAACTTAGAAGGTATTGACATGATTGATGTATATTTGTTATGCAGGTTAGCGACATGTTGCATCCAAGGAAGGGTAATATTGTTGCACTTGTTGAACAGGCAACTTCTTGCCTAAGAAAATTTACAGATTGTATACCATCTCTTGTGACACAGAACACGATCAACTTGGCAATTAAACTTGCTACCGATGCAATAGTCTCTCAGGTTAGAGGACCAGCAGAAAATAGCCTTCGGAAGAGCATCACTGAGACTTGTACTATTTGTCTGCAAGATACTGATATAGATCATATGTTTCTAATTAATGGTTGCCTGCACTATTATTGCTATTCTTGTATGAATAAACATGTGGAAGCTAAGCTCCTTCAAGGAATGCTACCTAAATGCCCTCATGATACATGCAAGTCTGAATTGAAATTAGATAACTGCAAAAAGTTCCTGATATCCAAGCTATATGATTTGATGAGTGAACGTGTAAAGGAAACTACCATTCCTATCACGGAAAAGATTTACTGCCCAAATCCCAAGTGTTCTACATTGATGTCAAAAGCTGAGGTCTCTGTGGGAAAACAGCAAGCTGGGGCTACAATGTGCGCGAAATGTCACCTTAATTTTTGTATCAACTGCAGAGTTCCTTGGCATCAAAACATGACTTGCTTTGACTATAGAAGACTTAACCCTTACTTGTGTGTAGAAGATGCAAATCTCAAGTCTCTTGCCGCACAGAGTCGTTGGCGTCAGTGCGTAAAGTGCAACCACATGGTGTCTCTTGGCGAAGGTTGCTATCATATTTACTGCAGGTTCTTGGCTTCTCCTTCCTTCTTACATTTTCGCCTTACATGGTATGCATTAACTTAACTAGGTAATAGGGAAAAGATAACTTTTTGGAATGCTTATATTAGCTATTAAGCTGGTCAATAGAGTCAGTCAAAACATCATATACTCGAGATGTTTATGAGGCCAGAGTTAAAGTCATGAAGAACGTAGTCCAACTTGGAAAAGAAAAATTTAAATTCTAGGTTTTAAAAGCCAGGATCAAGGAGATTCTAGGATGTCTTGAATGTTTTAATTCTTTCACTGTGAAATTCTTACTCCATTCCGACTTGTTATAAATTATAATTTTGGTTGGAGTCACATTATGTTTAGATAGGTGCACTTACATGTAAAAAATATTCCACTTTTCATGATAGAACTTTTAAAGTGTGAAGTTTCTCTCATGTCTTTATAAGTGATTAAAAAATTTATAGTTGCCGAGGGTCTTTCGGAAACATCATCTCAGCTAACTAGCTAAGGGTCAGCGTACACTCTACCCTCCTCATACCCCATTACAATGGGTATGTTGTTTTGCCAATGAGAAGTGAAAGATCATCCATTTTAAGGCAGTGCACTAAACAGGATAACTTTAAATAGAAACATGCAAATGGAGTTGTTTAATGTTGCATATTGGTTGGGATAATAATCCACTATATATTCATTCTATTATGCTGCATGGCATGGAAATCAATGGGAGCAGTTTTCCATTTATCTTGCTACACTATATCAATTTCTTTAAGTCCTGATATTCTTTCCTAAAATTTACATCTGGTTTGGAACCAAAATGAGTTTCTCTTTGGTAAGAACCGGAAAGGCTAAAAACAAGAATGTAAGTACCTATAGAATTCATGCGCTATGTCTGAATGGGTTAATGTCCCACATTAAAACCTGTTATTGAGTTTTTTTTTTCTAAAAAAATGCACAACACATAAAATACATGCACGATGCATATATGATACTCACATCGTTCATCAAATGATGAACACAAGTCTTCTCTTTTGGATTTGTGTAGGGTTGTGCCCTCATTTCGACCCTACCGATATAATTTTTCTTTTTCAGTAGGGTCGTGCTGTCAACCCGATCCTATCGATATAATTTCTATTTTCCAGTATGGTTGTGCCATCATGAATAGGAAAAGGAGTCTAATGTAGTGATTATAAATAGGGTCTCAATGTAATAATGTAGACACTCAATTTGATAATATTCTTTTCCAATGTTTCTCACAGGTACTAGCTCTTTTCTATGTTGACAGAATGTCATTTAAAATGGAAAAACGTTATCCATGAATAAAAGGGAAAAATCAAATCAAGCAAATTTTTAATTCCAATCAAAGTGAAGTAATGACAAGAAAGGATCAATAATTATTGAACCTTTCAGGTACCCAATTGTAGTGATTCTTAGTTGAGGTTTAAAGTTTATATAAAAGGTAAAAAGTTAGGTTATAAGAAGACTACTTATTAGGGGTGTGCAAACTTTGATATATACCGAATTACTGTACTGAAATTGAAATTTTCGGCATGTGGTTTCGCTATTACGGTACTTGGTATGCATTTTCAAAAAGTTTGGTATAGGTATTTACAAAATAAAATAAAAAATATAGTACCAAACTTAATTACATATAAAATTGATATATATTACATAATTTTTTTTGTTATGTTAATAACAAACTTTACCCACTACAACGGTAAAGTCTCAACTATCGAACTTACCCATCATTTCAACTTCAGATATGGAATATAGAGTTTGAAGTTGGAACATAGTGAGATGAAATATAGAATGATAAATGATATAAATTATAATTTCAATTTACAAGTATGTATATAATCTGGTACCTAATATATTACTACTGATGTAGTTCAGTGAGCACTTATGTTGGCAGGCTTCATCATCAAGTTATAAAACAGTATGATGATAATAGTGGTGTATATAGTTTCTGTAGGTGAGTGTGTATGACTTTCTGAGTTCAATTGGTTCCGGATTCCAGAAGAGGGTTAGAAATTGATTTACTTTGCGGGGGTGGGGGAGCATAAATTAATTTGGTATGAGAACATTTTTTCTTTGATAAGGAAAAACAAATGTTAATTGATATAGTGTGTTGGATGCCTGGATCTGCTGGGATGGTAAAGATGTTTAAAGTAGAAGCCTTCAGTGTTTGAAGGGAAGACCAGGAAAGTAAAATTTGTTGTGGTTAAGGTCTGCGTATACTCTACCCTTCTCAGCCCCTACTTATGGAACTACTACAATGGGTATGTTGTTGTAAACTATGTTATGTAAGCTGGTTCACTACCTACCCTTATATGTTATTGTTGTTGAACTTCATTTCTATTGTTAGAAATGGCGGACTTACGATTCATTCATGTTGTAAGGGCTAAGATTGAGATTGAGTACTTTAAATGTTTTTTCAGATGTGGTCACGAGTTCTGTTATACATGCGGAGCTGAGTGGAAGAACAAGAAAGCAACATGTTCCTGCCCAGTATGGGATGAGCGAAATATCATATATGACGATAGACTCCAGCCAAGGAGAGGCTGATCAGGATATAGCCATTACTGTCTATTTTGCACCTGAATAGTAGTTTCTCTCGTATGCCTAAGACCTTGATGGACATCGTTAAGCAGTATTTGCACCGTTGGAGGTAGGTATAATTTTGGTAGAACAGTTGAGGTGAGCCCAAGTTGGACACCACCTGTTGAAAAAAAGGGGTTCTTTCATATGTCTAGTTCTTTTGTTTCATGGAATCGTGTCTGTGACTGTCTATAGTTTTGTGTTCAATTTAATGATATTCCAGTAAACTAGTTATTTTTTTAGGGCAATATTGAAAAAAGTTGCATTTTCGTCATGTTTGAAAATTTTATATAATAGGATAAAATAAGCAATTCTATGATTATATTTGCTCGCTATGAAGATGATCATACTTCTATGATACACTTGATCCCAATGTATATTTGATAGTAGTACAAAATTTGTATGTATTTCAATAGTACAAAGTTCGTATTTCAGATAGAGAAGATGCTAAAGTACAATGTGAATTGTGTAAATTTACGAAGGAAAAAGCATTAGTTTTATATTATTATATTATATAGGAATAAATAACGAAATCCTTCTCTTTATATCAGTGTTTCCTATATCATGTTTCATTTTTCGTTTTACATTGCAAGACACAGACTTGTAAGTCTTGGAAGTTTTATGGGATTTTATTTTGGAAAAATTACTTGGATGAATGCCTTTTAATAAATAATTACTGATATTAGCAATACTTTTTATTTATTATCATGTGTAGTAGTATTATCTTAAATCTGCAATGTGTATTAAAAGTGAAGTATGTAATTAATAGGTATTATAATTATTTTTATAAATATATTATGCTTGTTTGGTAAGAAGTTGACACATTTTATTATAAGTGTATTAAAATGTGTTATAAATGTATTATCTATCAATAAAACTTGTATTATATGTGAATAATAAATTATTTTTTTTTAAATATGAATGAAAATTTTATTATAAATGTATTAAAAGTGATAAAGTAAAAAAAAGTTATTCCTATAAATGGTAAATATTTTTGATTTATAGTATATTTATGTAAGTTAACTTTTTTTTTAGGAAAAATTAGCTAACTAGTCAAAAAAATTAACATATTTAGTGAAAACCTCATACTTTAATAATATTAGCAAAGATGTCAAAAATCTCATTATTTTAAAAAAAAATGTATTATGATACACTTCATGATTTCTCTCTTGTTCCCCTATATTTAGATAAGAGGTAAAATATTAAATGTCTCTAATAAACTTTTTATCAATTTCTCTCTCTAAGATTTATCTAAATCAATTCTTCCTAATTTTCAGATTTCGCATATCACTATTTTCATATTCTTCGTTTCAAAAATTGAATTTTGAAGAGTCACATTGATTAAGGTATTCATGTTTGTCATATTTTTTATTATTGGTTTCTGATTTTTATTGTTGTTTAAATCTTTTTGATTTGTTTTTTGTTCTTAAAACCTCTTTTAAGGTTTGATAAACTAAAAATCTCTCTTCAATGGATGATTTTAAGAGAGTTACTAGAGGTATCAAACAAAATCATCAAACTTCTACTGATTTTTCATCGTTTAATCTATTTTTTACTTAAGAAATAAAGGATAATGTAGGTTCCGCTGTTAAATCTATGGAGGAGAGACGACCGGAACAATTGCAGACTTAGTCAGTGTGCAACCCCTCCCCCCCCCAAATTCATAACGATGAAGACCAAATAGTTGGCGAAGAGGTATCTTATACTTTTGCATGTTCAGTTGAATTTGTTTAATAACTAATTTTCTCCAATAAATTTATGTTAGAATGCGTTTGTACTATTATAGAATAGATTTGGAAGTGTATATGAAATTTTATTGTGATTTAGTTAGTATGTATTTTTGTATTTCTAAATGTAATGTATTTTTGTATTCTGGTTATTTTTGTGTTAGTTCTGATAATGTACCATATAGTTGAAAATACCTTTTTTTTGTTTTCCACATTGATAGGTATTCAGTAAATCAAGTTTACATTTACAATTTTTATTCAGTGCTTTTTTGTTCATTGTGGTATACTATTGTAATTGTGTTGAAGTTGTATTCATTATTTAGTAGAAGTGTGTTATTGCTGTGTTATTTTACATGTGGTTGTATTCCAGTATAGTGAAGATATAATAATTTTTTTTTGTATTTGTTTTGATTTTTAACAAGTAGATATGCTCTTTTATTGTTTTTATTGTATTCATTTAGTTGCATTAATTGTTTTGTATTCACTATGGCAGAGGACTGCTTTTGCTTGCAAAAAACTATCAAAAAATACATCCTACATTACTAGCAACCATGATATTAAAACTCAGTTGATTGATCATCTTTCTAAGCAGCAGTATAAACTATTCTGTGAGAATACATGTTTCGGTCAGTATATGAGAATAAGAAAATGTGTTGCTCAAGGTCAAATTCACATGTGTTGTGTGTCATTAGAACTAGAAGCTAGTTATCAGCAGACTCTTGTCATCAAAGTTAATGGAACTATATTAAAGTTTACAATTAGGACGTTTGCGCTCATTACGGGATTAAACTGTGCTGGTGTTGTAGATGATTTCAAATTTAATACCGAAGAACCTAAAGGCTTATTGAACTCTGATGGTAATGAGTTCTTACGTATATCTGACTTGATTGATAGATTCAATAATAAAGTTTGGGTTGACAATGAAGATGATGCGATAAAGTTTGTCATATTATATTTCATTCATATGTATGTGTATTCTGGCGAAAAGACATCAAATCGAATTTCTAGAATTCACTTTGATTTTGGTTGAAAGTGGTCGATATATGCATTATCCTTAGGGTAGAAAAGCTTCCATTGGTTGCTACAGAGTATCAACAAGGTGTTGTTATCTCATGGTCAATATTACAGAATATATGGTGTCTATTGTCCTTCAAATATGGATATACGAGTGGTGATCCCCGAATTCTAAACTGGCAAACAAAAGGAGCAAAACCTCGATTCAAAACGTTGATGAAACACACATTCAATGATGGTAATAGAGAGGTATTGAGGATAATTAACTAAAACTTTGACCTCATAAATGTGGTCATTTCATGTATATCCTTTATTTCGTTAATTATCATATTAAATATCGTTTTCAGATTAAATGGAAGAATATTGTCCCTTCTCTGAGGGAACTTGTTGTTCTACAATTGCCATTCGAAGGTGTTGAAAATTCAACTGAAGGTGTTCAGTCAGAGCCAGATGATGATTATGATGAACAAGCACTTCCTGGACAGAATTCAGACAATGATTTTGTCAACGAACCTCCACCATCATTGAAGCTTACAGGTAAAAGAAAAAAGGGGCAATCAGTGTCACCAGCCAAAAAGTTAAGAAAGAAACAATTGAATGCCGCAGATCAAATTGAACAGAATCAACAACTTGATTCAGTATTGAAACAGGCTATGAAAAAAGCGGCGTTCTCAAAAATTGTGCGGAAGAAACATAAAGTTTGTACAAAAAAGACAACCACCCGCGCTTCTTTACCAACAATGAATTTTGAAATACCATCTGCAAGTGTGTCTCATGAACAACTTATGAGGAAAAAACTCTTCGAGTTAAGAAAAGAGATATATACTGTTTATACTTATATTTTTTTAATTTGTTTATTAATATTATTTGCAGTCTGAAACACGTAAAATATGTAAAACATACAGACTACAATAATATTAATAAACAAATTAAAAAAATATAAGTTGGTAAAGAAGCGCGGGTGGTTGTCTTCTTTGTACAAACTTTAGGTTTCTTCCGCACAATTTTTGGGAACGTCGCTTTTTTCGCAGCCTGTATCAATACTGGATCAAGCTATTGATTCCGTTCAATTTGATTTGTGACATTTGACTGCTTCTTTCTTAACTTTTTGGTGATACTGATTGCCCCTTTTTTCTTTTACCTGTAAGCTTTAATGATGGTGGAGGTTTGTTGACAAAATCATTGTCTGAATTTTGTCCAGGAATTGCTTGTTCATCAGAATCATCATCTGGCTCTGACTGAACATCTTCAGTTGAATTTTCAACACCTTCGAATGGCAATTGTAAAACAACAAGTTCCCTAAGATAAGGGACAATATTCTTCCATTTAATCTGAAAATGACATTTAATATGATAATTAACGAAATAAAGGATATACATGAAATGAACACATTTATGAGGGTAAAGTTTCGTTAATTATTCACAATACCTCTCTATTATCATTATTGAATGTGTGTTTCATCAACATTTTGAATCGAGGTTTTGCTCCTATTGTTTGCCAGTTTAGAGTTCGGGGGATACGATCACCAATTTTTCGTGCAAACTTCGTCTGAACCTTACCAATGCACTCGTATATCCATATTTGAAGGACAATAGACACCATATATTCTGTAATATTGACCATGAGAAAACAACACCTTGTTGATACTCTGTAGCAACCAATGGAAGCTTTTCTACCCTAAGGATAATGCATATATCGATCACTTTCAACCAAAATCAAAGTGAATTCTAGAAATTCGCTTTGATGTCTTTTCGCCAGAATACACATACATATGAATGAAATATAATATGAAAAACTTTATCACATCATCTTCATTGTCAACCCAAACTTTATTATTGAATCTATCAATCAAGTCAGATATACGTATGAACTCATTACCATCAGAGTACTGAACAATAAGCCTTCAGGTTCTTCGGTGTTAAACTTGAAATCATCTACAACACCAACACAGTTTAATCCCGTAATGAGCGCAAACGTCCTAATTGTAAACTTTAATATAGTTCCATTAACTTTGATGACAAGAGTCTGCTGATTACTAGCTTCTAGTTCTAATGACACACAACACATGTGAATTTGACCTTGAGCAACACATTTTCTTATTCTCATATACTGACCGAAACATGTATTCTCACAAAATAGTTTATCCTGCTGCTTAGAAAGATGATCAATCAACTGAGTTTTAATATCATGGTTGCTAGTGAATGTGGGGTGCATTTTTTGATAGTTTTTTGCAAGCAAAAACAGTCCCCTGCCATAGTGAATACAAAACAATTAAATACAACTAAATGAATATAATAAAATAGCATCTCTACTTGTTAAAAATAAAAGAAATGTAAAAAAAATTTATTATGTCTTCACTATACTGGAATACAACCACATGTAAAATAACACAAGAAAAACACACTCCTACTGAATGATGAATACAACCTCAACACAATATACCACAATGAACAAAAAACCACTGAATAAAAATTATAAATGTAAACTTGATTTACTGAATTCTATCAATGTGGAAAACAAAGAAACGATGGTTTCAAATATGTGGTACATTATCAAAACTAACACAAAAATAACCAGAATACAAAAATACATACTAACTAAATCACAATAAAATTTCATATACACTTCTAAATATATTCTGTAATAGTACAAACGCATTTCAACATAAATTTATTGGAGAAAATTGGTTATTAAACAAATTCATATGAACATGCAAAAATATAAGATACCTCTTCGCCAACTTTTTGGTCTTCATGGTTATGAATTTGGGGGGGAAGGGGTTGCACACCGACGGAGTCTTGCAATTGTTCCAATCGTCTCTCCTCCTTAGATTTAGCAGCGGAACCTACATAATCCTTTATTTCTTGAGTAAAAAATAGATTAAAGGATGGAAATCAGTAGAAGTTTGATGATTTTGTTTGATACCTCTAGTAACTCTCTTAAATCATCCATTGAAGAGAGATTTTTAGTTTATCAAACCTTAAAAGAGGTTTTAAGAACAAAAAACAAATCAAAAAGATTTAAATAACAATAAAATCAGAAAACAATAATAAAAATATGATAAACATGAATACCTTAATCAATGTGATTCTTCAAAATCCAATTTCTGAAACAAAGAATATGAAAATAGTGATATGCGGAATCTAAAAATTAGGGGAGAATTGATTTAGATAAATCTTAGAGAGAGAAATTGATAAAAAGTTAATTAGGAGACATTTAGTATTTTACCTCTTATCTAAAAATAGGGAAACTTGTGATCCACTAAGAGAGAAATCACGAAGTGTATCTAAATACATTTTTTTTTAAAAAAAAATAATGACATCTTTGCTAATATTATTAAAAGTATGGAGGTTTTCGCTAAATATTTTTTTTTTTTTTTACTAGTTAGCTAATTTTTCCACTATAAAACTAATGCTTCCCATATATGCTTTGTATTTAATAAAAATACACAAAGTCATTACTAGATACAGAAATCGAGATGTTACCATTATTTTGTATCTAAAATACAAAATAATTTATTTACAATAGTACTTCAAATATATGATTCGAACATAATGTAATGCATAACAAAATTTTATTTTCAATTGAAACCTCAAACATTGTGTTGTATTGATTACACATACATTTGTATTCAGTATACTGGATACAACTTATTTTTTTAAAAAAACAAGTAACTAAACAAAAAAAACAAACAAATCATACAATATTATTTGTTGTCTAAAATTGTACTGCATCACAATTGTATTCCGTTAGATATATATTATTTTTTTACAAAAGTTACAACACAAATTCAAACTAAAATAGTCTTTCTTTTTATGATTAATCATTATATTCGTATTCGACAAGCAAACAAATTCAACAAACCCAGCAAAAATAATGCTCGATGCATTGTTCATCATACATAAAATTTAAAACGCAAATATATATGATTAGCATTTATCTAAAGAAAATCGCATCAAATTATAATCAATTACAAACATATTAGGATGAATCAATTAACAAATACCTGATTGTATGTATATTCCGCCAATTCTATCGAGTTTCTTTCCCAAAAAAGTTTTTCGTATATTTTTTCAACAACAATTTTTTCCAGTTTCTTTTCCAAAACTTGACCCTCGCCAGAAATATTTTCAAAAGAGATATCAACATCATAAACAATGGACAAATTTATTCGATTGTTTTGAATTTTTTGTAATTGATAATGAGACTTTTAAGCGTCTGTTACTTTTTAAAATATTATTCTCCCTAAATCGCTCCAATTTGTTATATAACTTTTGTATTCCTTTTAATTAAACCAAATAATTAAAATATAAATAAGATACATAATAAGGTAAAATTTTGATATTTTTACTAAATATTAAAATTGTTGACAAAAGATCCTATTAAATACTAAAATATTGACATTTTAAAAAATAAGACTGGTGATTAACTTAATTAGATTCCCCAAATGATGAACCATGTTCTTTATGTTACTTTATTTTCATAATTTTTCTTATTATTATTGAATATCTTTAAAATGGTTTTCATACTTTAGATAACTAAATTGGGTTAAACTGTTATTTTAAAATGAAGCAAATAAATTCTAATAAATTAGGTTTTTGTTAAAATATTAATCAAATGTATCTTAATCGAAACGCTTTATTTAGGTCCTTTTCTTCAAAAAAAAATGTGGCCTTTATTTAAAGTTAAACCAATGATGTAAATTATTATACTTTTATGTTAAATTATTTTTCTAAATATTTAACCAAGTCATAGGATAACCACGTGTTAGCAGGCGCTTCAAATGCCTTAAAAACCTTCTTGAAGCGTAAATAGGGACCTCTTACTCATTTTCTCTAAATTTATAAAGACTTATCTGTTAGAGTCTTTCTAAATTAAGTTTTCTTAATTTCTTAAAAAAAACTAAATGACGACTCTATTTTAAGTATTTTTCTCAAATTCTTTTATACTTAGAAATATTTAAAAAAAAAAAGAAGGTGATTTTGCTATATATGATAACACTACAACCATAACATAGTTCTACTTCATCACATTCATCACTATCATATCCAGTTGGGGAATATGAAGTAGATGTAATAGTTAGTGTAACAACGTGGAGGTTCTATAGCAAATACAGGACTAAAGATACATATTTTCCCTAAGATTTGTCGAAGACGTTGTCAATATTCCCTTGTTACTATTTGTTGTTGTTGTGTTACTTTCATCTGGCCAATCATTTCTATATGTTCTCTAGATTCACCGCCTAAGAAATCGAAATTAAGGCAAACACATATGTTGCAGCTTTATGGCCTCCCTTGAATGCTCTTTCCAGCATTTCAAGTGCTTAATCTGCACATCTATTTCTGAAATAGTTCTTCTGAACATATGAACACCGAACAATGAATTAGAACGGATTAATGCTAGGATAAATCCTTTAACCAGCCAAATATATATATATATATATATATCCACGCATGTTCTATACAAGGTTTCATGATTTCACATTCTATGCACCGGTTCATAAACGACTCAAAATATCTGTAATTTTCATGGCTTGAGAGCTGCAATGGGCTAATCGGAACGTCTAATAGCGACAAATTCGTATAAACCCACCGTTGACGACCTATTTCGTTAGCAAGTTTGAAACTGAAAAATTGATGGGTTAGTAAACACAAAGTAAACAATAGAAAACAGAGTAATTACTCTGTCTACATAAGTTTAAAATTTTTCAGATCTTTGCACGATATCGAAGCCACTCTTTTTATGATCTGTTCTAATATTTTGATATCTAGGGATTCGAAGGAAGAATATTATCCTCTTCATAACGTTAGAATGCAGAGTGTGTACAATTTTAAGACTAATCTTCGACTTCTCAAAATGTTAGAATGTAAAGTGCAAAGTGTGTAAAAGACGACTTTGAAATTTCAACTCCTTTTGGCATCTTGCCTTAATTGAGTATCTATGTGATAATACTGTATCACTATCGAGTAATTTCTATGGATAGTCACGTTTGGGAAATTACCTACGGATATTCATTAAACACTGATATATAAATAGGGACTAAATACATTTCGTTTGAAGTACGAACGAATGTTATTGCAGCGCGATTGGATTAAAGCTTAAACGAGTAGTCATAGGTAACAGGTTCGAATGTAGGTTTATGTCACAATTTTAGGTATTTTTTTTTATCATTTACATCATAATAGTTAAATATTTTGAACAGAACATTTTTGATCAAATTTAAAACAATTAATAACTCTATAAATACACAATACTATCTCTCAATATACACCAATTTCTTTCTTATTCATACCTATGAAAAACTTCACTCCAGTGACTAATCCTCCCCTACCATGCTTCAGAATCAAACTAAGAAGATCATATGCGACGCAAATACGAATGGTAAAATATCACTTTTCACTGTTTTTCGTTTATTTTGTATATTTGTTTGTTTTAAGCATATGAATCATGTTTAATGTCTTATGTTTTATTTTTTATGTAATGGATTCCACAATCAGTAAATCAATATTTTTTCACACACCCAACATATACGGTGTTCACTTTTGTATATCCTGGTAGTGCATGTGAAGATCAATACTACAATTTAAATGTAGGTCACAGTGATTTATTCAAGCGGCGGAGGTTTTCAAAAGGTTGGCACAATTTTATTTTTGATGCGGGATTGGTTGAGGGAGATGTATTAAAATTTATAATTTGTCATAGTAATAAGGCAATAGTAGACATCGTCGTATGTAAAGAAATCTATGAGTACCTTCTTGTGAAATTAATCAATGACACAAAATTAATATATATTTATCATTAAAATATTATTGTATTTGCACATCTCCATTTATATAAAGCATTTTCAGTACTTACTAGTAATTGTGTTTTGAGATGTTATAGTTAATCACTAACGAGTAATAGCATAATAAATATAAATCAAGCAAGTCTGAATATTAATAATCTTGAAAATAAATACTTTGACCTAGGAAATATAATTAGTGTTGATTAATACAACTCCTTCCGTTTATCCATTATGAACTTAGAGTAGTTGATTAGTCTTGCTAATGTATTTAAGCCAATCTAGGAATTTACTAATAATTCTTTTATTAAATGTTATAGTTAATAATTAACGAGTAATATAAGCATGTTTCGAGATCGTAATGTTGCATCTCTTCCGAGATCAGGACCTTTTATCATGACTTCTGTTCGTTGCATACCTTGATCCACTACTGTACGGATAGCGTTTGCTGCTGCGGTTTGAGCAGCAAACGATATTCCTCTTCTCGTACCTTTGAATCCAGAAGTACCAGCTGAGGACCAAGAACCTCGATCCCGTACATCTGTAACAGTGACAATGATATTATTGAAACTTGCTTGAACATGAAAAACTTCAAAAGGTTATAATCAAGCATGATAAAATGACATGTTTCCAATGCACCGAAAAAGATTTATGAGATTAATTATTTGT
Source organism: Solanum sitiens (assembly GCA_016801875.1). Classification (NCBI taxonomy): domain Eukaryota; kingdom Viridiplantae; phylum Streptophyta; class Magnoliopsida; order Solanales; family Solanaceae; genus Solanum; species Solanum sitiens. The sequence continues at coordinate 3,045,843 of JABWTJ010000069.1, read as the reverse complement.
GATTTCATTGTTAAACATTAAAAAGGAACCACAAAATCCACCAAAGAAAACATAAGTGTCACCCACTCTTCTCTCTTGATATTTTCAAGATCTAAAAAAAATATTCTTCAAAATATCAATTTTAAAATACACTAATCTTTTTCCATTTTTTAGTTAAAAAATATTAAAGTTAAAATAGTAAAAATATTCAAAAAGGCAAAATAATGTAAGTAAAATGTTATTCTGGGCTAATTCTGGCCATATTTACTGGCCAAAACGATTATTCCTCAAAATATATGCTTAATATTTTCGGAGTAAATATTTGTGGTGGAAACTGTAAAATTTATAATTTCTTAAAAATTAGTACTAATTAATACTCTTTTCTTCATGAACCTAGAGTACTCCGATAATTAAATTCATTGTATGAGTAAACAACAAATTAAACTAATACTACTTTAAATAGCCAATACTATCTCTCAATTTACACCATACTCTAATCTCAATCTCTTCTCAATAAACCAATAAGAGACTTTACTCCAGTGTGTAATCCTCCTTTACCTTTGTTCAAAATTAAACTAACTTCAACGTTTGTCACGTTAAATGGAATGGTAATTTTCCGCATATCACTGATTTTTCTTTTATTTCTTTATTTTTTTGTTTTGTACAATAATGAATTAATTTATTGTGAATTTTTATTTTATTTAGTGGCTATCAGTAACTCCATATCTTTCGACAGATCCAACATTTACTATGTTAACTTTCATACATCCTGGTAGTGAATGTGGAGATCTATATTGTTTACATGTAGGTGTCTCTTGTTTTATCAGTCGACGGGGTTATCAGACGGTTGACACGATTTTGTTGTTTCTGCAAAATTGATTGAGGGAGAAGTTTTAGTTTTTGTTATTTGCCTTAGTAAAAAGGACTATGTAAAAATATTTGTTTCTAAAGAAATCCATGAGAAACTTCTTATGGAATTCATAGATGAAGAAATCATGATAATTGTTGATTAATTAAAATATTTTTGTAATTCCGTTATTTAAAATTCGTTCTTCATTTTGTTTAAGTTAGTCAACTGTTAGTGTAAAACGGGACACTATTAATCTTGAAATTTTACATTTGATCAACTTAGAAAAGCTAAATAAATTATACTATTGTTTAACTTAACTTAATTAGGGCTAAAGAAGAAGTGTAAATAGGTGAGAGAATATTAAACCTTTAATCTTTTTTTTTATGTTGATGTAACTTTAATTTAAAAAAATACCGGAGATTTGAAATTTTATTTTATTTTATACTAAACAAATAAAAATGAAGTATTGGTCTAACCAAGGAACCTCTTGGAATAATCTATGCATTTCTTACTAACTAACCATCTTTTCTATAAAAAGCAGTGATCTTCTACCCACAATTCATAACAATTCTATCTCATAAAACACATACTCTAGACCCTAATATGTCTACACCAGAGAAAGAAAGCGACCACCACAGTGATGAGGGACGGATATTAGACGACCTCGAAGAAATTTTAAGACTTAAAACTAATTCGTTGAAGCTCGTTGGGAAATTTTTAGGGCTTTACCATCAAATATGGGAATTGAAAGGCCCCGTTGGAGATTTGATTCGTCGTGCTGAGGCCTTGAAAACTAAAGATGCAAATGATGGTGCCGGTACATATATCGACAGTGGCTCTCCTAGTAATATTAAGTAGAATTCACTAAGTTTTAATTAATGTTTAGGACTACATTTCTGTTTAATTTACTAAGCTATTATGTATCGTCTTGTTTTTTAATTAATTTCAATCTACTCTTGTCTTTATATTTACGTTTAAATTATATTTCTTTATAAAGTTTTATAATATCAAAACTCTTATAATACATATAAAAAAATAATTGATAAGATATACGATAAATTTCAATTTGATTAGTTGATTTTACTAAGAGATGGTAAAATCAATAAAATCTAAACAACTAATGCTAGCCGTTTATTGAACGTCAAATGAGATCCTTGCGGCAGACACTTGAGTGTTTTTCTTCCCCAAGTCAATATCTTGTACAGATAGTTTAAAAACACTTCCCAAAGACAGCTACTCCTTCAACAAATGGTAGGTTACTCAAGTAGTTTTGATTAGGGTAAACAATTCCGATAATCCAGTTCGCGCATTTTTAGAGACCAGTATAGTTACTAATTACTAAGTACTAACAGAGTAATTTTTTTTAAAAAAATGGTTGGATCAAATAAGGGAGAATATATAAATAAAATTTGTGTACTGATAATGAACGAATGTGTTGCTGCGCGAATGTTTATAGCTAAAACTTTAGTTATTAGGTCACGAGTTCGAATCCAGTATTAGGTCGTTGCATTTAATTTATTTATAATTATAAACATAAAATTATTCAATCTATTTGTATAAAAAATATTTGCAATTGAACTTACATTCTATTTACTTACATAGTAATATAATAGATATAGATTTACAAATGAACTTATCTTCAAACTCATCAAAATCAAGCATTTTCAACAATAAATAGGTATATATAAAAGGGATCAATAAATAACATAAATAAATAAATTATCACATTACTCTCACACATCCTTTATTTACTCGGATAAAAAAATAATACCATTATTATTCAAGTTTATATTTTCAGTGTTAATAACTTATTAAAAGCATATTCATTACAAAGTCCGTTTAGTGGATGGTAAATAAAGAGCTCCAAATTTTGGTGAGAAATTAATCTAAAATTTTTAGGTGGAAACTATGAAATTTTAAACACTCCTATAAATACACAACACATGAGTCTAACTTATACAATAATATTTTCTCTCATTGATAAAATGTCAAAGTACATCCAAGTCGGTTCTCCTCCCCTATCACAATTCAAAGTGAGACTAACTGAACATATATCATGCGCGATGAAATGGTAAAATATTTCATTGTATTTGCTATTTGTTTGTTTTATTTCATATATGCTGAATTAATGTCTTGTTATGTTTCTGCAATCAGTAGCTCAATACTTTTCCAAGGAATTAACAAAGACGATGCTAACATTTATTGGAATGGATAGGACATTTGCATTAAACCACTATTTATATGTAGGAAGCTACGGATCGAGGAAACGGAGGAGGTTCTCTGATGGTTGGAGGTCGTTTATTCGTGAGGCTGGATTGGTTGTGGGGGATGTTTTGATATTTGTAATTTATAGTACTGAAGATGACATGGTCGACATAATTTATAGCAAAGAAAAAGATGAACATCATATTCATGATTTCGTCAATATGTCCACTGTGAATATTATTGATTAAAAAATTATTTTTTAATGAACGAGATTTGTTATGATTTTTTCAAGTTTTTTATGTTCTGATTTCATTCTTTATTGCATGTTGCATGGAAAACTCTAAACTGAGTGAATCTTTTGGAAATCTTCAGTCAAATTAGATTAGGCCTCTGTTTTCTGACAGATATAACAGAGAATACTTTTCGTATACACTTTGTTGAACCAATGTGACCGTTCCAACTAATGAAACGTTTCATCTACTTGATGGGCTTTAAATAGTTGCAACTATATTAATAATTTTCTTCAATAACTTACTCTTCTATCATAACTCTTTCTATCTTATATCTCTATCATGCCTCGTTCAGTCAACAGTAACGCACATGATAATCGTAGAAGAAGATTTCATACAGTTTGAAAGATTGAACTTCTAAAGAACGACTCTTGAACTAAGGAAATAAATTGTAGGTTATAAATTGAGCATGTCACTTTATTCTACACTCAATCCAATAATATTCTGTAAAATAAATTAATTTTCGCTATTATGTCATCCTCAACTAACAGAAGCGGGCATCTTAGTTTTACTCTGGAATATTTCTCTACTTCGTCAGAATCTGAGTCGCCTCGAAGAGGAAATTGCATTTCTTAAAGATAAAATTTGGAGGTTGTCAGGTCGTATTCATGTTTTAGCTACTAAACTAAATGGAGATGATGTTGCTGGTGGTGAATATGTTGACGGTTTTGCTGGGGAATAATAGAATATGAAAGTTTGTCTACTTTTACGTTATTTAGCTTTACTTTTACAACTTAGTTTACTCTTATATTTTATGTTGACGTAGCTTATTTTTTTAACGGAACATATAATATGATAATGTTAATGTTATTTTTACAACATTATATGATGTTGTTGTTCTAACCGAGAAATATATTGGAATTTTCAAGAATTCTCTAACAACTAACAAAGTTGTTTATCTAACCAAGATAACTCTTGGAATAACCAATGCAGCTCTTACACTAACCAGCTATAAAAAAACAGTCATCTTCTACCCAAAAATCAGAAAAAATTCTATCATAGAACACACTACAACTCTAATATGTCTAAACCAGAGAAAGAAAATGCCGATTCTACTCTTAAGGGACGGGTAGAGGCCACCGTTGAACTTATCATACTTAAAACTAAGTTATTGAAGCTCGTTCAGAAAATTTTAGAGATTCACTGTGAAATGTGAAAATTGAAAGGGCACGCTGAAGAAATGATTCGTCATGCTGAGACCTTGAATATTAAATATGCAGGTGGTGATCATGCTGAAGCCTTGGATACTAAAGATGCAGTTGGTGGTACCGGAACAGTTCACGACAGTGTTTCTCCTAGAAACTCTAAGTAGAATTTACCAAGCTTTAATTTTCGATTTAGAAATTGATTTTTCTTTAATTTTCTAAGTTTTTATGTACCGAGTTATTTTTAAATTAATATCTATATACTCTTGCCTTTTGATTACATTTATATTATGTTCCTTCATATCATAGAGTTTAATATATGTCAAAAAAATACTAACTAATAGGAGTATGATACAAAAATTAAATAAACAATATTTTCAATTTGGATGCGTTGATTTTTAAAAGAGATGTAAAATGGTAGAAATTGGTTAAATCAATCAAAATCTAAATAATTAATGCTAGTCGTCTATTACACGTCAAACGAGAATTGGACAGCAGACACTTGAGTGTTTGTCTTCCCTAGTTAATGGCGTGTAAATAAAGTTTCGAAACACTTCCCAAAGTCAGCTACTACTTGTACTAAATGTTTGTTTGTTTGTCTTCTCCAAATTAATGACGTGTATAGAAATTTAAATATTTGAGTAGTGCCATGTACCCAAATAACTAGATAATTTTCTATAGTTCAATGATCTTTAACATAACTCACATTTTAGTTCTTTATTTGGCTGACTTTTTTATTGATTAGAAATCTAATAGGAGATAAATAGAATAAATTAATTTACTTTCGTTATTATGAACGAATGCTATTGCAGCGCGAATGGTTTAAACTTAAACATTTAGTCAGTAGGTCACGATATCAAGTCTAGGTCCCAATATTTTAGTTCTTAATTTTGCTAAACCTCTTATTGATTAAACAACAAATATAAAAGCTAGTAAATACATTTCCTTTCGTTAATATGGACGAATGCTATTGCAGTGCAGATGGTTAAACCTTAAGCTTATAGTCCCAAAGGTCACGATATTGAGTCTAGGTTATGCAGTATTTCTTTATTTTATTTTACAAACATAAATTATATGGACTGGTTTTAAAAAGAAGAGTGAATGAAAATTTAACTCTCAAATCGTATCTTTTCAATAACTTTTAGGTGTACTCAAGTAGTTCTATTAGAGTAGAATAGGAGTAAGTAATACTACTCAGTCAGTTCATGCTTGTTATACTAGTAAATTTCTACTACAAGTTTTTGATATAACAATAAATTTAGTTTCAATAAAAAATTAATATTTAAAGGTCTAAAATAGTTTATATTATAAAATATTTTGATAATTATAAATTTTCGTAAATTTTATTTTCTTACCTTCTAAAAAAAATGGTTAATTAATGCATGAAGTTGCTTAAAAACGAAAGAGCAAAAGAAAATTCAACTCATATCAAATCAACTCTTTTCAACAAATGTTAGGTTTACTCAAGTACTTTTAATTAAGAGCTAACAACTATATGATCTCATTCACACATTATTTTGGAGACCAATTATCTTGTGAAAATTAAAAAGTGATATTAAATGTGTTTAGTAAAAAATAGATGAATATTAAAGAAATTTTGTTTAGTTAGATGCCTCCCTTTTGTTAGTTGAAAATTTTTATAAACACAAAATTAACATGTATATTCATATGAAAAATGATTTCAAACACACGTAAGATTTTATTTTCTCATCTTCTTAAAAATATGGTTAATGAATTGGATTTGGATTACAAAAGAAAGAGTGGAAGAAAATTCAACTCATCAAATCAAGTCTTTTCAACAACTGGTAGGTATACTCAAGTACTTTTAATTACTTAACAACTACAATATTCTCGACTAACAATTTTTGAAGACAAATTATCTTGTCACAAATTTAAAACTAATATTAAATTATTTATTCTTTAGTAAAACATAGACAAAAAGTAAAGAGATGATGTTTCGTTATTGTGAATGAATGCTATTGCAGCGCGAATGGTAATACATTTAAAAATTAACAACTAGATTACGAGTTCGAGTCTAGGTTAAATCTATCTCTTTATTTTTTTAAATTTTAAACATGAATTTGTAATTCATATTCCAATGAAAATGTATTTTGAATACACGTAACTTTTTATTTTCTTATATTAAAATTGATTTATCTTTAAAATGAAGTGGTAGGTAACCCCAAGTAAATTTAATTAGATGATAGAAAAAATCTAGTCACTAATTTAGGTTCCTTTCTCTTTTATTTTTCGATTTACAATATTAGTGATTGAATTGATTTGTAATTATTTTGACATATAAATAAAGAAGACTGAAATAATTACTTGAAAAATCTTACATATGGTTCCACGTTTCTTTTGGATCAAATCCCTCACATATCGATCCAATTTTTTTTTTACTATAAATAAAAGCTCCCGCTAAATGTATTTCTCACATTAATAACATTCAAAGTAGCAATTTATAGTAGCTTTCTAAAAAGATATGGACAACTACCAAACTCCGGAATACAAAAGAAGGGTAATGACATTTCCAACCTCTTCGGAGGTTGTGAAAAAATTATATTACTTGAAATGGGACTCTTGTGAGAAGATGGAGGATGAGGTAGCCGAGCTCATGAAATGGATAATTGCATGGAAAGGGAATAGGTGGGTGGAGATGATGTTGTTAATGGATAATCCTATCCTCGCCAAAACATTCGAGATATATGAGAAGATTGTTGCAAAATCAGCACATGAGTTCACTATAGCGCTGATGGAGTTTGTGAAATAACTCTCGTAGCTCGAGATGGAGAGGAAACTTCTGGTGGTGGTTGGTCCCAGGAGAAGATGGGTTGCCAAAGGAACCAACAACTGTAGGTTTATTGTCACAATACAAGGACGTTGGATGAGGTCCTGTTTAGTTTCCCTTTTTGTTTTGTTTTTATTGCATAATGCATGGGTGATGTCTGTTTTTTTATTTATTTTTAATAGAAAAAATCATTTTCAACTTCTACACACGTATTGTGACTTTTAAATTGAACATAGATCCATTTAAAAATATGAAACAATGACGAAACTAAATATCCATAAAAAACGTAGCAATAACACACTGAAGAAAAGACATTAAAAATCTGAATCAATGTTACCCTCCATAAAACAACGTAATTTCTTCATCCGTACTACAACCGTAACAACAGTCACCTAGTTCACATGGATGCTTATTTGTGCAACAAGGATTGAGTTTTTCAATGAATAAACGATTGAAAATCCACGATACACTTAACATTTGTCGAAGACGATTTCGAGAATGCATTATTACTCTTTTTTGGTGTTGCTTAGTTTCATCTTTCCAATAGTGTTTATTTCATTTCGCATATATTCACCGCCTAAGAATATTGAGAATATGGCAATCGCGTATGATGCAGTGATGTGACATGTTCTTGATGCTTGCTCTAATAATGACATTGCACCATATGAATCTTCATAGCTGAAAACCATATTCTAAAATACAAAAAACATATTCATTACTTTAGAAAGAATTTAATGAATCGAAACATAAGAAAATATTTTAATTCGCATGGCTTATGTATTTCCACATTCGATGCACATGTTCATGAAAGAATCACAGATTTTGAACTTTGTTGATGTTCGACGCGACAATAACTTAAGTGGAACATCGTCCAGGGAGAGTTTCTTGTAAATCCACCGTTCACTTCCTATTTTATTAAATAACTTGCAGCTCAAAAAAATACTTAGATTTTTAGACATGAATGTAAACAATTAATTTAAATTAAAAATTTACATACCTCAGTTTTAAATTTATTCAATCTTTGAATGACTTGGAAGCCACCCTTTCTACAATTTCATCAATGAGACCCTTATTAAAGGATTCAAAATAACAACTTATCCTCTTCATAATTAACTTCAGGGTGATTTTCTTGTTATAAGATGTTAGGACGCAAAGTGTTGAACTTGTGGTGAACGCGAATATCTTAAAATATAGCCGAACTGTTGGGCCTGTGACTAAAGCACAAAGAGGTCCAACAATCAGACGACCCAATGAATAATACTAGACTTGATCTGGATTTGAATTGAGTAGAGTTTAAATGAATTTTTTCAGCTGTTATGGAGGATTATGTGTGTTAGTCAATTTGATCCTATAATAAAAAATTTCAATATTCAATTCCCTAATGACTAGAAACCACTTTGAAAATCTATTAAAATAATGTGAGATTATAAAGTAAATGATTATTCTACGCATTTATACAACCACTTCGACCACCTCTCTCAGCCCTTCTACCTCCACCACGTCTCCCCCCCCCCCCCCCCCCCCCCCCCCCCCCCGACCTTGACTAGATCACACTCTTGATATGCATGATAATATGTTCTAGTCCACCTTCCACCACCTCTCCTAAATATATTAGTCGGTGGCCTTTCACGTGTTCGAACTTTCCTAGAATTCCTAATGAATGTTGCATCTTCGTCTGATCCTGGATCACCAACGCTAGAGACTTCCATGTCATCATTTCAATTACAATATGCATTTAAACGACCTTTCAATTTTTTTTTGAGATCACATATTTAGCGTTGTTGTCCAACACAACATCATAATTCCTATCAAACCAATTCTTCAAGGAATTGTACTTTTTGTACTCTTCCGTCATTGTTGGATAGTCTTCTTGAAAGAATTTGCCTATGTGTGGACGAATTACGTCTCTTCTCCACCGGCGTAGAATATATCTGTCATGAAGCATTTTAATTCTACAATGAGACATAGTCTTTAAAATGTGGCAGAAGACAATACCTTCACTTAGAAGTTCTTGCAGTTGCAATTCAGATATTGATTGCGTGAGCGATATTTCACAGTGTAAACAAATCGATTTCCATGAAAATCACTACAAATGGAATAATATGTTACATTGTACTTCTCAACTCCTCCACGGCATTGAAGTCATGGTGTCTTTCAATTTCATAGTGGTACAACCAATTCATATGCTCTGCTACAAAGGCATCGTAAATAGGTCGAGTATAATGAGTTTGAAACTGCAAATCCCGCTCAAAATCACTATGACGCGCTGCATGTTTTTTCCATAAGTCAGCTTCTGCTTGAAGTTCCTTCTCATATTTAAATCGCAAGGCTATCTCATACTGCTGAACGAACTAATTCAGAGAGCTTCGTCTGAATATATCACTATAGGAAAATGAATGCATTGACTCACTTCTTTGGGTGGACATCATGTCAGCCCAAAAATAGTGCTTCAGGAAAACAAATGTCCATTTTTCCTTCTCCAAGTATAGATTATGAAACCATAGTCTATGCTGAAAGTCGTATTTTTAAAGAAAATTGTCCATTTTCACTCAAATTCGTTGATAGTGATGTTATTATATATTACAATATTATAGTCCCAAACACCCTTTAGCTTTGCTGGGAGCTTTGTTATGATGTGCCAAATACAGTAGCTATGGATGGTGTCCGGAAGTACCTCTGCAATTGCTGCCTTTATACTCTCACATTGATCAGTGAGGATAGCGGTTAGCGGTTGGAGGTGCATTGCCCATTGCTGCCAGCCAAGTCGAGAAAACAAATTTGTACGTCTCAATATCATCACTTGTGAGCAAAGCGCAACCCAAAAGAATAGACTGTTTGTATTGATTCACACCAACAAAAGATGCAAACGACATGCGCCATTGATTCACCAAGTATGTTGAATCAAAACAAACAACATCACTAAACTCACGATACACATATTTGCAATGTGTGTGAATCCAAACTACGTTGCGAAGTCTACCAACATTATTCGTGTCAATTACATAAAAAAATTCATCGTCCTTGATCTGCATTGAAGCGAAGAATTTTTGTATTGCAGCAGCATCGCATGACAATGTCCTCAACCTGCACTGTTGAAGAATGTAGTTTCGACAAATTTTTGGGGTGCATCCCATTTTATCAGGACCACCTGCTTGTACTTCCAAAAGTCTAATGCTTTTGGCAGATCTAATTTCTGCGATGTCATGGACTTCAAGATTTTGTTTTAATGCCTTACTTATTTTTCCGTGGCAACTAAAAAAAGTGACAAAGATGGTTGCAAATTATGGTTGTACTCGGTCGTAACTGTAGTAACCCGACATGAATATCAAGAAGCACAACACAATTAACTCTGCATTTGCAATCAACTCTTTTACTAGAATTCTTTGTAGTGGGTTTTTGTCACGACCCGAAAGCACCCCCTAAAAGTTAGGGAAACCTTCGAATCATGACCGGGCGTACTTGACCCCTTTGGGGTCTCGTACAAGCCCTCTAACTAGCATTCATAACATAAAGCATGAAAAGTAGTGCGGAATTAAAACTTTTCACGATAATAATAATAAAAGGAGAAGTCTTTTCATAAATACTAGGAAATCTTATCGTCACAAGCCAACTTAAAGACACAACTTAGAATCTTAGGGACACGGCCCTTTACAATAGAGTAAATACATTTTTAAGTCTTAATAAGGAAACTAAGAAACATAAAACTATGTCCTCGAATATATGAGGACATACCCAATTCTTGAGAGATAGAATTCTCAAGCTTCAACTTCGATCCTCCAAAGGCTTCCAACCTATACTCATAAGGTATATAAAAGTATGGGGTTAGTACAACAATGTACTAAGTATGGCATATGCAAATAAACATTCAAAAGGGACATTTTAGTAAGAATAGCTTTTCATGCAATTCAAGTATAACATTCATGAATCTAGAAACAAACCAACATAAGAATCGACAATCAACACTTTATGGCAACTTTACCAAAACTTAGAGCAATCAAAAGGAACATTTCAATGAACTTACTAAACTTACAATAAAAATTGAATAAAGCATCATAGTGAACATTTTGGATTCTTACAATGAAGACCTTACAGTGAATGGCACGGTCCAAGTCATATGAACCCTTTTTCCTTTGAAGTTGCCCTAACCCAAGGTTATCCTAAGATTCCCTAAGGTGAGCTAAGAAGGGATTTTCATTACACCTCCCTTCAAAGCACACCAAAGCGACCCTTAAAACTACCAAATCTTAGGCTTACTTCGTTGGAAATCAAATCCACGCCCTTGGCTAACATATGCAAAACACTCATGGAAAATATAGGTCACACCAAGTGCAATGTGAGAGTAGCATCCCATACTACCACTCCCACTTAGTACTCCTAATGGATTCCATTTACTCAAGTACTCCACAATAATCATCCATAACACTACACCATAGTACTCATTCACACGGATTTCATGAAGGTACTCTTCTCCCATAGTAGGTATAGGTCACACCAAGTGCAATGTGAGAGTAGCATCCCATACTACTACTCCCACTCAATGCTCCTACTCGGTAACTAATGTGGATTGAGAACTTCACGACATACATACATAAATTCAACCATATACAAGATAATTAGTTTAAATCAATTCTTTGTGGGAGTTAGCTTAACCGACAAAGACCATGAGAGCTAGACATGGAATCTCGATATTAACCCCTATCGGATGAGGGATCCTTACTTGCCTAGAGTAAGGTCATGATTCTTAGCGTTTACATGGCTTTTCCAATAGCTACACCTATGCGGGCACTAAGTAACTCACTCTCTACTAACGAGGAGTACTCATCTCAAGAGGTACTTTGGATTACAACATCTCAACTCACGAAGTGCAATCCACCTCCCCTTCATATCCTCTCGGTGCTAGGCATAACTCCCCACGGATTTCTCAACATAATATTCTATCTTAGAAAGCTCACTAGGAATGGAGAGGTTGCTACTAGACACTACATCTCAACTCACGAAGTGTGTCCACCTCAAGATTCCCCTTTTTGCTCAACTTGGCATAATACAATCTTTAAAGTGTGTTTGTGTGTACATGTGCACACCTTGCATATAAGCATAATCTCATTATCATCAAGTTCTACTCATACTTTAACCTTGATTCATCAAGTTACACACAGTACATGCTTCTCATAGTCATATACTTCATTTAGACATAAACTAGGTCAAACATACAATTCAAGCTACACAAAACACAATACAAGACCCATTTCAATATATCTTCATTTCACATATTAAACCTTCAAAGTTACCTACTCAACACATACTAAACATCATCAAGTTCATCAATTAGCACCGCCACCCATAAGGTGGACCATACCACTCAAATAGCAATTCATAATAAGAACTATACAATGAGAGCAACTCATCAACAAATCAAACCATCATTACCCATAAGCAATTTATCAATATTTCACCATATGAAAGCCCTTAGGGCAGTAGCTACACCAACATGACATACACAAGAAGAACCAAGTTCATACTCTACTCAAATCATGCTCACATAACCCATTTTTAAGTCAAAAGTTGAAGTACGCATAGACAAGAGTTTCATGGAGTTTTAACATCAAAATCACCAATTCAAACCAAGATAAATACATTTAAACCATTAGAACTTAAATACAAGAAGACCCATACTAGAAATCAAAGTTAGATGAAGATTGAGTTTAGAAACCCTTTTGAAAACCATTTTGGAAATTGGCTTCTTGAATGAAAAGATATTCAAGAATGGATACCATACCTTTAAGAGAAGGAAACCCAATAATTTTGATGAAGAAACACGTCCAAAGCAGCCCTCCTTTCCTTCCTTGACCTCTAGCTTTCAACAGAGTCTTGGATCGAATTTCTTTAGAGAGAGAGAGAGAGTTGAATTTAGGAGTGAGGGGGTCTTGTCTAGGTATAGGGTTTAAAACTCATTTAATATACCCAAAAGTCCCTTAACAAACCGTCCAAACTCTTATTTAGACGTGGGGTGAATTTACAAGTTCACCCCTAACTTGGCAGAAAAATCTGCGCACAGGGATGGGCTTGCGACGACCTGCTTGTGACGGGGCGTCACGGGTGAAACGGCCCGTCCTGACCATCCGTTGCAAACTTCAGAGGCTTCCCAAGGGTCCCCTCCACACCCTTGAACAAGTCCCCCACGACGGAACCTTGTGACAGGGCGTCACAGCCATGACTGGCCGTTGACTGCTCCGTCGCCAAGGCTGCCTGGGACAGCCTGCTTACCAGGTTTTGGGTTCTTCCTCAAGGACCCTTCGATGGTCCTTGGGGATAATTTCCCGGACTTTTCCAACACAAATATGATCATCTATAAGTTTAACACCTCTCACATGAATTTCATCCAAAACGAACACATAAAACTCGACGAAACTCGTCTAGACGTACAAGGTCGACTCAAGGCATATCTTTCGAGTGCCTTGGACGTTCTTGGTCGTTTGACCTACAAACTTCACGAAACTTTGCGCACTGCCTAAGGACCCTAAAATAACTCCGTTTAACTTAAAGTCAACTCAAGAAACAATCATGAGGCTCTAGTTCACCTTAGTTCATTTTGGGGCATTATATTCTCCCCTACTTGGAATAACATTCGTCCTCGAATGACACTTAAATTTTTAAGAACAACAAGGACTCTCTTAGCATCATACTATTCACTTAGATCATGATCAGAACATCAACAATGATAGCATCAATTTGCAAGGAGCATCATTTCACACTTTCAACACTTATCAACATAGACAACTTTTGCCAAACTTCACAAAGTCAAAACTCAACCTTAAACTTCTTTTATGGAGGAACTACCTTCTCCAACATTAAACATGCTCATATACAACAATTTTGCACATATTTAAACTTCAATAAAGGCAAGGCAAATTTTTCTCAAATTGCAAATTTTTCACAGTGAACATTCACTGTAACACTGTCAAACATACATAGCTTTCAAAATTCCACTCTCTGAGCAATTTATCAAGATGACATGATCATATGAACTATAAAACCATATAAACTCATCTCATAACACAAAAGCAACAATAACAAAGAGTTGAGACTTACCAAAACCATCAATCCGGATTAACTATCCTTTCTAGCCCCCATCCCATAAGAAGGGTTCTTTTTGGGAGCATTAGGATCTAGGGAAGCTTGATTGACATCTCTCCCCCTTGATTTAAGGTTTGGGCAGTCCCTCATCTTGTGGCCTTTATTATCACATGCAAAACAACCATCCGATCCGGCAAGACATTTACCCCCATGTTGCTTGCCACAAGTAGGGCACCTAGCCCTTTCATAGGAATGACCACCACCTTGAGAAGATTGATTTGGAGCCCTATCCTTGTTTCCCATAGAAGAATCTTGGGGATAAAACCTCTTCTTAGGCCTTTGGTGACTAAAATCATCCGACCTAGGTCTCTTGCCCTCTTGCCTTATCTCCCTAATTTTGGACTCTCAATTTGTTGCGCATAAACCATGAGCCTAGAGATATCCATGTCATTAAGAAGCATACCCGTACGACACTCTTTTTCCACCAAGCTAGACACGCCCATCACAAACTTGTTCATCCTAGCCCTAGGGTTGGCTACCATGGTTGGGGCATACTTAGAGAGTTGGGTGAATTTGAGAGAGTACTCTTGCACACTCATTCCCCCTTGACGGAGGTTCATGAATTCTACCATCCTCTTCTCCCTCCACTCTAAAGGAAAGAATCTATCTAGAAAAGCCCCTTTGAATTCCTCCCAATCAACCGGTCCTCTTTCTAAGGGTCTCTCACCCCTCCATTGCTCATACCACACTTGAGCAACATCCTTAAGTTGGTAAGCGGCCAATTCCGCTTTCTCCCTAGGGGTCACACCCATAGCATCTACCACTTTGAAAACCTCATCTATGAAGCCTTGTGGATCTTCATCCACCTTAGTGCCATGAAAAGTAGGAGGGTTCATCCTCATGAAATCCCGAATCCTAGAAGCGGGAGTACTAGCATTTGGTTGGGGCCTATCTCCTAGATTAGCTTGGCCCACAAAGTGATTGTTGACAACTTGAGCTTGAGCCGTTATGAGTTGGGTCAAGTTCATTGGGGCAGCCCTCAACTCCGCATTAGTCATATCACCCTCAACAAAAGGAGCTTGAGGCATAGGAGGCACTTGAGGTCCTTGAGGTTCCGGAGGCACTTGAGGTTCTTGAAGAGGAACCTCCTCATTTTCCTCCCCTAAGCCAACAATAGGAACTTGGTCAACACGGGGACGGACTCTCTCATTTGGTACACCTCCCTCCTCCCTTCTAACGGTCGATCTCCTCGTATTCATGTCCTAAAAACACAAAAAGAAGAGGTTGAGAAAAGACACCTTATATACTCAACTCTAAAGCACTATACTAGAATAGAGAAGAAAGTGAAACTTCTAGCATCCTATAGCCTCTTGTCCATGGATGTGTCGCGACTCACACCAATGACCAAGATACTACTAGATGTGGCTTGTGAGACTTTTAGACCTTAAACTATTTCCCAAAATCTTATGCTCTGATACCAAGTCTGTCACGACCCGAAAGCACCCCCTAAAAGTTAGGGAAACCTTCAAATCATGACCGGGCGTACTTGACCCCTTTGGGTTCTCGTACAAGCCCTCTAACTAGCATTCATAACATAAAGCATGAAAAGTAGTGCAGAATTAAAACTTTTCACGATAATAATAATAAAAGGAGAAGTCTTTTCATAAATACTAGGAAATCTTATCGTCACAAGCCAACTTAAAGACACAACTTAGAATCTTAGAGACACGGCCCTTTACAATAGAGTAAATACATTTTTAAGTCTTAATAAGGAAACTAAGAAACATAAAACTATGTCCTCGAATATATGAGGACATACCCAATTCTTGAGAGATAGAATTCTCAAGCTTCCACTTCGATCCTCCAAAGGCTTCCAACCTATACTCATAAGGTATATAAAAGTATGGGGTTAGTACAACAATGTACTAAGTATGGCATATGCAAATAAACATGCAAAAAGGGACATTTTAGTAAGAATAGCTTTTCATGCAATTCAAGTATAACATTCATGAATCTAGAAAGAAACCAACATAAGAATCGACAATCAACACTTTATGGCAACTTTACCAAAACTTAGAGTAATCAAAAGGAACATTTCAATGAACTTACTAAACTTACAATGAAAATTGAATAAAGCATCACAGTGAATATATTGGATTCTTACAATGAAGACCTTACAGTGAATGGCACGGTCCAAGTCATATGAACTCTTTTTCCTTTGAAGTTGCCCTAACCCAAGGTTATCCTAAGACTCCCTAAAGTGAGCTAAGAAGGGATTTTCATTACACCTCCCTTCAAAGCACACCAAAGCGACCCTTAAAACTACCAAATCTTAGGCTTACTTCATTGGAAATCAAATCCACGCCCTTGGCTAACATATGCAAAACACTCATGGAAAATATAGGTCACACCAAGTGCAGTGTGAGAGTAGCATCCCATACTACCACTCCCACTTAATGCTCCTAATTGATTCCATTTACTCAAGTACTCCACAATAATCATCCATAACACTACACCATAGTACTCATTCACACGGATTTCATGAAGGTACTCTTCTCCCATAGTAGGTATAGGTCACACCAAGTGCAATGTGAGAGTAGCATCCCATACTACTACTCCCACTCAATGCTCCTACTCGGTAACTAATTTGGATTGAGCACTTCATGACATACATACATAAGTTCAACCACATACAAGATAATTAGTTTCAAATCAATTCTTTGTGGGAGTTAGCTTAACCGACAAAGACCATGAGAGCTAGACATGGAATCCCGATATTAACCCCTATCGGATGAGGGATCCTTACTTGCCTAGAGTAAGGTCATGCTTCTTAGCGTTTACATGGCTTTTCCAATAGCTACACCTATGCGGGCACATAGTTAAGGGATAAGGAGATTGCTACTAAGTAACTCACTCTCTACTAACGAGGAGTACTCATCTCAAGAGGTACTTTGGATTACAACATCTCAACTCACGAAGTGCAATCCACCTCCCCTTCATATCCTATCGGTGCTAGGCATAACTCCCCACGTACTTCTCAACATAATATTCTATCTTAGAAAGCTCACTAGGAATGGAGAGGTTGCTACTAGACACTACATCTCAACTCACGAAGTGTGTCCACCTCAAGATTCCCCTTTTTGCTCAACTTGGCATAATACAATCTTTAAAGTCTGTGTGTGTGTACATGCTCATATAACCCATTTTCAAGCCAAAAGTTGAAGTATGCATATACAAGAGTTTCATGGAGTTTTAACATCAAAATCATCAATTAAAACCATGATAAATACATTTAAACCATTAGAACTTAAATACAAGAAGGCCCATACTAGAAATCAAAGTTAGAAGAAGATTGAGTTTAGAAACCCTTTTCAAAACCATTTTGGAAATTGGCTTCTTGAATGAAAAGATATTCAAGAATGGATACCATACCTTTAAGAGAAGGAAATCCACTAATTTTGATAAAGAAACAAGTCCAAAGCAGCCCTCCTTTCCCTCCTTGAGCCTTGGCTTCAATGGTGACTTTGAGAGAGTTTCTTTAGAGAGAGAGAGAGAGATGAATTTAGAAGTGAGGGGGGTCTTGTCTAGGTCTAGGGCTTAAAACTCATTTAATATACCCAAAAGTCCCTTAACAAACCGTCCAAACTCTTATTTAGACGTGGGGTGAATTTACAAGTTCACCCCTAACTTGGCAGAAAAATCTGCGCACAGGGATGGGCTTGCGACGACCTGCTTGTGACGGGTGAAACGGCCTGTCCTGACCATCCGTTGCAAACTTCAGAGGCTTCCCAAGGGTCCCCTCCACACCCTTGAACAAGTCCCCCACGACGGAACCTTGTGACGGGGCGTCACAGCCATGACTGGCCGTCGACTGCTCCGTCGCCAAGGCTGCCTGGGACAGCCTGCTTACCAGGTTTTGGGTCCTTCCTCAAGGACCCTTCGATGGTCCTTGGGGATAATTTCCCGGACTTTTCCAACACAAATATGATCATCTATAAGTTTAACACCTCTCACATGAATTTCATCCATAACGAACACATAAAACTCGACTAAACTCGTCTAGACGTACAAGGTCGACTCAAGGCATATCTTTCGAGTGCCTTGGACGTTCTTGGTCGTTTGACCTCCAAACTTCACGAAACTTTGCGCACTGCCTAAGGACACTAAACTAACTCCGTTTAACTTAAACTCAACTCAAGAAACAATCATGAGGCTCTAGTTCACCTTAGTTCATTTTGGGGCGTTATAGTTTTCTACTCTTATCACAAGCAAATGAGACCTCTCTTTTTAAAGACTTTTTAACAACTCCAAAACCATTTAAACGACTATGTTCTTTATAAATTTCAAAAAGAGATTCAACACTACAGAAGACCATACCTACAACACGGCTTATTATATATTGTTGGTCCGGAAAATTATCATCGTTGGTTGAATCTTCTCATTCATCACTTTCTTTTTCAGCTTCGTATTGCTTTCCGTCGCTACCACTTATTGATACCTCTTGCTCCGATTGATTCATTTCTTCAAAAAAATATGTTAATCATATCTTCATCATCACTATGCGAATATGTTTCAGGCCCATCGTATGCACCATCAAAATTCTCTTGATTTTGGGAGAACAAACTATCATCCTCATCTAACTCCAAAACATCATTTAGTACTTTGTTTACTTGACTATTCGGATCCATTTTGTTAAAATTATATAAATCTAACTACAAAATAAAATTTTGAATAACAAATGAATCAACAAAATAAAATAAAACTGATCAGTGAAGTAAAGAATAAGAAAAACAGTAAAGTAAGAGAGAGAGTAAATAAAAAAAAAGTCAAAGAGTGTTTTTTTTTTGGAGGAAAAAAACAAGTGGTTTTGAACCAAAGAGCTATTTGGTCATTTACCCCTGTCTTGTCAATTTAATGCCAAAAAAGTGTCTTGCCGTTTAGCAATGCTCTTTTTCAAAATCAAAGTTTTATGTTTTTTTGAATAATCCAATTAGGAACTTCCCTATTAGATCAGGCTTCCTATTGGGTCAGGTAGGTAGGGAACTAGGGATGACAATGATGTGGATGCAGGCTAAATCACACAGACTTTGCCACGCCCTGCATAGAAAAGTCATTTATTTAGTTGTTGATGTAGTTGTTAACTTTGTCTCTTTCTTCGTCATTTTATTCATTTCCATTTTTCTCTCTGTCTTTTACTCTATCTAAATATTAGAAAATATAATAATAAGGATAAAATACGGTAAATTATTTCATAATTTAATAAACTAAATAATTATTTCTTCCGTTTCACAAAGAATGACCTAATTTGATTTGACACGAAATTTATGAAAATAAAGAAGACTTTTGAATTTTGTGGTTATAAATTAAAGTTATGTCAAATATACAAAATTGCCCTTAATTTTGTGGCCTTAAATATGTCATGTGAAATGTTAAAAGTAAAATATTATAAAAAAACAAAAAATATGTTACTTTTTTTTAAACAGAGGGAGTACTTCTTTTTAATATAGTGGACAAGAAAAATTAGAGGAAAAAGAAAAAATTAAAATATAAATAAATAAATAAAGGAAAATGATAAAAATCCTAGTGGTGCAAGCCCTCGTACATCATCATATATAGGCACATAGCCGAAAGGATCATTTTCAGGCTTCTCTGAGACTCATTCTTTTTCTTTTTCTTTTTGAAGGTTGATCGATAGTTATATAATAACTAGTGACATTGTTGCAAATACTACGAGAAAATGAGCGGTTCAGTGAAGAAGATGGCCGACGTGACTTTCAAGGCCGGCAAGACTATTGATTGGGAAGGAATGGCCAAGCTTCTGGTCACCGATGAAGCTCGCAAGGAGTTCTCCAATCTCCGTCGCGCTTTCGATGATGTCAACTCCCAACTTCAGAATAAGTTCAGCCAGGTTTCCTCTTTTTTGAATAGATATTTCCTCTATATGGATCTAGATTTAGATTTTGATGCTATTCTGTCGTTTTTGGATCTATTATGTGGTCAGTTACTAATTTGGTTGACGCTATTTCATATTTTTTTCTGGAATTGATTTATTGGGTTTTGGGATGTTTAACTAGCAAATTATGGACCTGATTCCATTAAAATTGATTTAACATGATTGTTTTATTAGGATGATTTGAAGAGTGGTGAACGTTGCCATTTGTACTCTTGCATTTGTTGAATGAGTGATTACAACGATGTGTGGGGAATTGTAGTGGCAAAAGAAAATAAAAGGCATTGAATAAAAAGGAAACTTGCTTCAATCAGTTGATGTCTTACCGATTAGATGGAACATGATAAATCAGGTACCGGGTAACGTCTATGCACGAAGATGTGAAGACATCACAGGCTCTATTGGAGTTTGAATTTGAGACATCATGGTTCTCAACTTAGTTCATTTACCATTAGGCCACATTCTTGGGTGCTTATGTGCATCCTTTCTATTAGTCCCAGAAGGTAGGCTCTTGGACAAACAACTTAACTATTATATTTGTTTAGAAAGGCAGAAGAAACCATTAATAGGTTCTTTTGTTTGTCCCTGTGTACTTGTAATTTCCTGATTTCTACAACAAACTCAATTTAGTCCCACAAAATTGCAAGTTGAACAATTCAAATGCAGTAGTAAAATTAGAAGAAAAGGATACTTAGCGAATACCAACTAAAACTAATAAATAAGGAGAAGATGAGCGAGGATTGAAGGAATGAAATCTGTAACGAAAAGAACTGCGGTTGCCTCTTCTCTCTCTCTTTTTTTTTTGACATGTCGGATAATGTGAAAACCTTTACTAGCATTTCTAAATTGTTCTAGTTAAACTTTATTAGAGAAATATACAAGTCAGTTGGATAGAAAATGCAATGTTCGACATTCAAATCTTGGTTCTTGAGGAACCTGGTTTTGGAGGGACCATGTGAGAACTCTGGATTATTCACGAGAAACTCATCCTCTTCATCATAAATTACCAGGTTGCCCTCAATGACCTGAACCAAAAGCAATAGAGATTCAACTGCTTCTTAAGTGAACACAATGTTCTTTGCGAAAATCTTTTGATTGAATTATTTTGTTAAATGCTATCACTGCTTGCCTGTACTTTTGCAGGTTTCTTGTATAGGGAAGCACCCTTGTTACCAAGTCTCAGATGCACATAGACAGATTTACTTTCGTTAATAAAGATAGCAACGAGCGGGTTTGTCATATATCAAATGTGTATTTTGATACCTATCAAAATTTTCACTAATAAGAACAACTCAACTTTTAATTCGTATCGGAAGAGTTATCACATAAACTTAATGGTAGTTACATTAATGAAGTGATTCTTGAGTTTCTGTCTCTATTGAGTCTCTGGGCCTGTTTTTAACCAAATGGTACTTGTGAGTTTTCGAAACAACTAGAAAAATTCACTGACCATGGATAATACACGGAGTAGTGTAGTGTTGCCGATTAATCACTTGTTTTGTAAGTTTTTTCAGATAGATAGTTTTCTCTATTTGAACTAAAAATTTAGAGGTTCTAACACTAGAGTGTTCTTCGCTTATATACCAAGCAGGAACCTGAACCTATCAACTGGGAGTATTACAGAAAAGGAATTGGTTCTCGCTTGGTAGACATGTACAAAGAGGCCTACGACAGTATGTGCAGTTTCAGATTCTCTTTTTCTGTTTGGAATATCTTTTTATTACTTTATTAGCATGCTCTCGTGGTACCTTTATGTTATTTCTTTTGTAGTACCTTGAATTTTACATCTCTTGGTTCTCAGAACTTGACTTCAAACTCTTGGCCATAAAACTACAAAACTATTAAGCAGAGTAGTGGTCCTGGATTGTATGATTTCTCAGGTTTAGGATTTCATGATATTTTTGGTGAACTGTGTAAGTAAGTGGATTAAATGTGAAGAGTCTGTAGCTTTCTTCACATTTTTAGTGGCTTATTTTTATAAGTAAATTTCGATTTAGAATTTGCTGAGTGCAACTACTAAACATTTTTCAACATAGTCCTCTAATACTCTTGATTATTGCTCAAATTCCGTCATATTTTCACTGAATAACTAAAAGATTCAACGGTTGCACCAAGTTTGAATAGAACTGCTGGTCTCATAGTTCAGTTGAAATTTCATTTTGATGTCTGTGCGTCTAGTATTTAGCTATACAAGGCTCTGCCACTGTTGGAGAAACAGAGCTAGCTCACACCCTGTATATATGTCAAACTCCAACGATTTTTGTTGGCTTTTTGCAACTATTCAAATTGTCTTGTGTAGATTCTTAACAATGTTTCTTTCAGGCATTGAGATCCCTAAGTTTGTGGATACGGTGACTGCTCAATATAAACCCAAATTTGACGCCTTGGTAAGTGGAAAAACAATAATCACTATCCTTAACTTTCTTTGCATGATTTTTTTTTTTCTAGCTACTTGTTATTGGTATAGTCATACCTATAATAATTAGTTGAAAATTGATATAGGGAATTCTCAATTGCTCAAATCCTACAAGCTGTCCTTGTGTTCCAGTGTTGTTGCCACAGAAAGGAATTCACCTTTGGCATAAAAATAATTAAACAAAAAAAATACATGAAGTACATATTTCAATAGAATCATTTCATCAAAAATTATTTTCCCTAAACAGAAATACACTCGGTGGAATTGTTAGAATACCAGTTACAATATGTACCTGCTTGAACCCAAATTGACATGTCAATGGTGATTCGAAGATAATGCCAAATCATGTGTACCTTCTTTTCAGAAGTTTCAATTAACACAAGAATATCATAGTTAAATTTGCATACTCTTTGGTTTATTCTTTCGAATTGTTGCAACAATCGTAGTTGGCAGAGCTGAAAGAAGTGGAGCAGAAATCTCTGAAGGAATCTGAAAGATTAGAAAAAGAAGTTGCAGACGTGCAAGAGTTGAAGGTCTTCATTTCACCTTTTCCCTCCATGTATATATATATATATAATCTTATCAGTTATCCTTTTATCTAACCGTGTGAGTTTGTTTGGACGAGCAGAAAAAACTTAGTACGATGACAGCTGAAGAATACTTTGAGAAGCATCCTGAGCTGAAAAAGAAGTTTGATGATGAAATTCGAAATGATTACTGGGGCTATTAGCAGGTTTTTTTTTTATCTAAGTTGATCCATGGTTAGGAATAAAAGAAAAAGAAGTAGTTGTGGTTTGTTTTCAAATGTTAACTAGGGTGAATTGGCCATCCTAATATGACCTTGAGTTTGGGGGGGCAAAAGAGATGTTTGAGTGGAAATTCTCTTTTTGCAATTTCACTAGGCTTTAAAGATGCAAACCCAATCTTTTTACTAGCTCATTGAAACACAATTCTCCATAAAGGAATACTTTCTTTATGAGATGCATACTATCCACTTCCTTTCTAACAACTAAGTAAGTGATAAAATAAAGGATTATTACTACAGCTTCAATGTAAGTAAGTAAGTAATATATTCAAACACGGACATGGAATGTAACAATAAAGGCGATGTTAAAAGAAACCATGATCCAGACTGACTAAAGTTTCAATATAATGGCAATTGGGCAAAACACAACTTCTACTGCATCAACATTCATTAACGAAATCAAAGTTTTACCTAAACATCATCGTCTCTAGTCGAACATGTCAGTACTTTATAAAACAACTTTTGCTTCACGTGATGTAAACCCAAATTCAGCAATTCTAGTTAATAATATTGGAGATACATTGACTAACAGAAGTTTGATAAGTCGCATATCCCGCATATTGCCATAAGCATCTTTTAGCTCAGCTACTGTTAGGTGTTGGAATTCCACATTCTGAAAAGCTTCCACTTCAAGACAATCTAGAACTGATGTAGTGTGAATGTGATCAACATTGAACTTCATCTAAGAAAGACATCAAAATTCAACTAGGTAATGTCACGGACTTAGGGCCTCACTAATAATTTGAGGCGGAGCCAGGATTTCACACTAGTGAGTTCTAAATTTTAAAAACGAACAACGATCTGAACCTAAAGTAACCTAAAGTAACAACATCAAATTTTGAACATTTTACTATAATCTTGAATATTGTTCTAAGTGAGGTTACAATTATTAAAATCACCACTAATATTTTGGCACCTAAAACAAATATTTTACTAGTTTAACTGTCATCTTGAACCATTACTGCCTGTCAACCAAAAGTTAAAATTTTGAAAAACAAACAACAATTATTTTAAGATAATAAATTATCAATATGTGGGTTAACCCTAGAATCAAAGATTAAAAAACAAATTTTGAATAGATAATCATATCATGCAAAAGCAAACAAGTAAGAAAAAAAAAATGAAAAGAGAGAACAAAATTACATACCGGAGGCCAAATTTCAGACGATAACAATTAGATCAACAATAAAATTTAGAACCCTAACTTTGAAAAAAAAAAGAAATTGGGTTTAAACTTTTTTGAATATCCGATTAGGATGTTGTATTAGAGTACAACACAAATACTTTTTTCCTATTGTTTACACGGTGGATACTGAGTTTCGAACCCTTCGAGTGGGGGCCGAACGAATTTATCGGCTGTGCAGATACCGCTGGACCAATCATTTCATTGTGTTTGTGGGTTCGCAGGAAATAAGTATATATATTTTATTTCATATTTTTTATACAAATATAGGGTGTATGGAAAAGCAGTGGGTTCGGCCGAACCCCATTCCATACGTACATCCGCCCTTGTCACTAATGTTCCGTGCGACACTCGACAACTTACTCACAAATCTTTCACGATCATGACTCTCACTAATGTTTCGTGCGGCACCCGATAACTTACTCACGAATCTTTCACGGTCTTGTAACTTGAAACAATATTTACCCATATATATATATATACACCCCAAATATTCTTGTGGTCTTAAACATATTATGTGAAAGTTAAGTTTAAAAATTGATCCATAAAAACGAAACATTCTTTAATGTTTCGATACAAACTAAAAAAAGGAAAATAAATTAAAAAATATAGTACATTTTTTTATTTATTAAAATATGCGTATAATATATTTTTTTAATTAAATAATTAGGCCTTTCAATTTTGTGGCCTAACACATATACTTCATTTTTAAAGGCATTGAGACACCCGGGAATTGATGATCAGAAGGCGCGAAAGCAACGAAAGAGAAAACGATGGATTTTAAGCTTTAAGTTTAGGTAGCCACAACTATAATCTTGTGGTCTTAACACACACACACACACACACACATATATATATATATATATATATATATATATATATATTTGGTTATCTCAAGTTCATGCTAATATTTGTTGCACTTAATTTTATTATTCTGTTCTTATGTGTTTGTGCTCACTAAATCATACCAAAATATTTCTTAATCTTGTGGTCTTAAACATCATGTGAAACTTAAATTTACATATTAATTCATAAATAGAAATATTCTTTAATATTTCGAAACAAACTAAGAAAATGACAAATAAATTAATAAATATAGTTTATTTGTTAAAATAGGCTTATAATAATTTTTTATTACTAAAAAATTAAGCCTTTTGATTTTGAAGCCTAAGAAATATATCTCATTTTTAAACGAGCCATTCTCGAATTGATGAACAAAAGGCACGAAAGAAACAAAAGAGAAAATGATGGATTTTAAGCTTTAAGTTTATGAAGCCACAACTATAATCTAATTAAAATCAGTCAGCTAATCGAAGAATATCCAAGATTCTTACAAAAATAAGCTTTAATCACAACACACCAAACTATAAACTCAATTTATTTCAAATTATTGAAAATAATGGGAGAAAGAAATGATAGAAAATCGAAGAGAAAAACTATGGATAAACTTATATTTTCAGAGGAAATTATGAAGCGCAACTGTAATCAAATTAAAATCAATCATCTAATCCGAGATTTTCAAGCTTTAATCACAACAAAATTGGCTAACAACTAATTTCTGTTAAGTTCAGTAATTGAACAAGCAAAACTCAGATAACAATGAAGAAGAAGAAGAATTCCATTGACATGAAACTGTAACTACAACTGAATGAACTACAACTGAATGAAAAATATATGCTATACTACTCAATGAACTAACACCTATATATACAAAATAATCAGCTCACTAACTGTCTAACAAATTGCTAACTAACTTAATTATTAGCCAATCATTAATTGATAGCTGTACACTTTATTAATTGCTCAAGATCCTCCCTCAAGCTAGGTGTATGAAAAACATTCTTCATTCCTAGCTTGGTAAGTAGATACGTATGCTGTGTATAAGTAAGTCCCTTTGTAAGTAGGTCTGCAGGTTGCTCTGCTGTATTCAGATATGTTGGCTGAACCAATCCTTGTTGAACCTTCTCCCTGATAAAGTGACAATCAATGTCAATGTGCTTAGTCCGTTCATGAAATATTGGATTAGCAGCAATCTGTATTGCTGACTTACTGTCACTATGTATAGGAACAGGTAAATCAACTTGTATTCCCAACTCCTTGAAAATCCCTACCAACCATACTATTTCTGCTACTATTGAGGCCAAGCTTCTGTATTCAACTTCAGCTGAACTCCTTGAGATAGTGTCTTGCTTCTTAGATTTCCAAGTGATTAATGAACTCCCATATGTAATCATGTAACCTGTTATAGACTTCCTATTGTTTGGACATGATGCCCAATCTGCATCACAATAAGCTATCAACTGATTTTCAACATTAGCTGCCATGAATATCCCCAGACCTGGTGATTGTTTTACATTCCTAGCCACTCTCATTGCTACCTCCATGTGAGATGTCTTGGGACTATGCATAAATTGGATCAAAAGTTGTACTGCATACGCAATGTCTGGCCTTGTTATAGTTAGATAAAGCAATCTCCCTATCAATTTTTGATATACACCAGGATCCTTCAATAATTTGTCATGATCATCAGTAGGTGGAAAATGTAGATTAAACTCTGCAGTTGTGAGCTTCTTGTTCAACTCAATAGGAGCTCCAACAGGTTTTGAACTTGACAATCCCATGTCTGAAATTAGTTCAAGGCAATATTTCCTCTGATGCATAAGGATCCCAGTATTGTTCCTTGCAAACTCAATGCCCAAAAAATACCTCAACTCACCTAGATCTTTTATCTTGAAATTATCTTTGAGTATTATTTTTGTCTCCATAAACATCTTGTGATCATTTCCAGTAATCAACAAATCATCAACATAGACTAGTATCATCACCAGACTTGTTCCTTGATGCTTTGTGAATAAAGAATAATAATAATGACTTTGTTTGAATCCTGCATTGATTAAGACTGTAATTAACTTGATATTCCATTGTCTGGCTTGTTTAAGTCCATAAAGTGATTTGGTGAGCTTGCATACTGACCCCTTCTCACTTTGATGGACAAAACCCAAAGGTAATTCCATATAAACTTCTTCATTCAGATCACCTTGAAGGAAAGCATTAAAAACATCCATCTGGTAGATTTGCCATTGATGTGAAGCAGCCAGGGCTATGACATCCCTCACAGTTACCATTTTAACAACTGGGGAAAAAGTTTCCTCATAGTCCAAACCTTCTTTTTGGTTATAGCCCTTGGCTACCAACCTAGCTTTGAATCTGTCCACCTCTCCATCAGCCTTGTACTTAATCTTATAGACCCATTTGCAACCTATTTCCCTCTTATCCTTGGACAGCTGAGTAATCACCCATGTATGGTTGTCTTCCAATGCTTGAATTTCAAGTTTCATAGCATCAATCCATCTAGGATCATGAACAACTTCATGATAGATGTAGGTTCCCTTTCTTGTGAAAACTTAGTGACAAAACTTCTGTATGATGGTGTAATACTGCAATAATCCACTACATCTGCAATAGGATAAAGACATTGTCCTGCAACTCTATTTCTTGGCAAAACATAGTCTGTATGCTGAAGAGGAGGCTTAATTGGTCTTTTTTATCTTCTAACTATAACTGCATCAGGTGTAGGTGATGTTGATGGTGCTTGTTCCTGTAACTGTGATGACAGGTATAGAATCTAAATCTAAACTCTCAGTAGGATCTGGAATTATAACAACAGGATTTTGATGATGTATAGACTCAAAATCATTTTCTGCATTTCTCATAACAACACAAGGTGTCAGCTCATAGTTCCCCATAGTTGAATAAGACAAGGCAATCTCTGGATCATTGTCTTGACCAAGTGCTGATGTTTGAAAAGGAAACTCTTGCTCATAAAAAATCACATCCCTGCTGACAAATAATATTTTGGATTCAATGTCCAACATTTTGTACCCCTTCTGACTAGCAACATACCCTAGCAAAATAACTTTCTTTGCCTTAGGCTCAAACTTGTCACCTCTCTGCAGGTTTGTAGCAAATCCAAGACAACCTATCACTTTTAAATGTGATAAGGAAGGTTGTTTGTGATATAACACTTCAAATGGTGATTTATTATTCAGAACATACAAAGGAATCCTATTAATTATATATGTAGCAGCTTGTATGCATTCTCACCAGAACCTGTTCGAAAAGTGACCTTGAAACTTGATGGCTCTTGCTGTTTCTAATAAATGTCTATGTTTTCTTTCTGCAACTCCATTTTGTTGTGGAGTGTGTGGACAAGATCTTTGATGGATAATACCATGTGACATAAACAATTCACAACAAGCAGTATTGATGTTACGTGGTTTCACGGTACTTTCAATGCTTTTTCCTTAAGTTTGGTGTGTGTCTAGGGCCTTTTTGTAGTAATTTTAATGTTTTTTTATCTATGTTTTGCAGAAAAGTTGTCCGGAATAAAAATGCAAAAGGCTGTGAAGAATCAGTGCAGAAGTGACCCACGAACCCACCGACGACCCGTCGTCCCATTGACGGTCCGTAGGTGGTGACCGTCGATTGGAGGTTCAGACATCTGGAAGCAACTCGGGGAATTTTGACCAAGTGTGGGGTTATAGAAAGATCGACGGTCCGTCGTTCCATCGACGGATCATCCTGGCAAACCGTCGATCAGATCAGAGAGTAGTCCCAGTACCCGGTGTTGAAGAAAAACTATGTATGGAACGGCGAGGGCATCGACGGACCGTAAGTGAATCGACGGACCATGCTGTTGGTCTGTCGATTGGATCAGAGAAGATACAAAAGCGAAGGGTGAAGAAAAATCTAAGTCTGGACCGACGGAGGCAGTCGACGGTCCGTCGTTCCATCGACGGACCGTCTATGGAGTCGTCGATCGAAGCCGCGTTTTGGGACAAACTTTCCTTATTTTGAACTCCTTTTAATTAGGACTTTGTTATTATAAATAAGGTTAAAATCCTCGGTTTTAGGGTTGGACTTTTTATTATTTTTCATCTTTTTGTTATTGGAGACTGGACTTTGCAATTTGACAATTTATTCAAGTTTCTGGAATCGATTATTAAGTGAATTTTGCTATTTCAAGTGTTATTTCTGGATTTTCTTCAAACTTGTCAAAGTAAGTACATGAATTTTTGTTTAACAACCATGAATTGTGTTCTTCTAGGCATGGGTTACCAAATCCACAACTAGGGTTGTGGGAACCATGGGTGATTAACAAGGTAAAACTAGCTAAATAACAATTCTAAAATAGGTTCTTGCATGTATTGATAATTTTTTCGTCTAAAAGTCTTTTTAACGAGTGCACGCGTTAGAACTTGCCCTATTTCTACTTGCCGGACCAAGGGGGTAGTTAATAGGAAAACAATTATCAACATAGATTTAGTGGACACTATCTAATAGGCTAGTTTCGATTGGTGCGAAGTAGTAACTAAGCCATACATCGAATATGATGCTTAATATGAAGTAAAGGTAAGGTTTAGTAACTTAGACACACGTAGCCGGACCAAGGTATGGGGTGAAATTCTCTAAATGTCGGACCAAGGATTTAGAGATACATAACTTATCACTTTGCATGCAAGACACTAGGAAAGAATTGTTATAGCTAGGATTACCACGTTATGAATCTATGGGGAACACTTACACCCTAGTTTCTCTCACGACTTGATAAACACCGAAGTTTCAATCTTTCTTCTTGTTTTACTTAGAATTAATTAAACAATTTTGTTTCACAAAATTCCCCCTTTTTAATTAACTGTTTTTGGAAAGGACTTGACTAAATAGACGTAATTGTATATTGAAGTTAAGTCTAAACTATTTTCCTCGTGGGATCGACCCCAACCTACTTGTTGGGTTCTTTACTTGATACGACCGCTTATATTTCTGTAAGGAAGTGTAATTTGAGCGTATCAAATTTTGGCACCGCTGCCGGGGAAAGTGGCTTTTATATTAACTTTAACCACATTACCGAATTTTAGTTAACAATTTCCTAATTTTACTTTTTTTTTTCTCTCTCAGGTCTAGCTCTAGTGTATGCCAAGTACACGGAGCCGAGGAGAATCAACGCTTCCATACGATCCTGAACTGAACCGGACACTCCGCAGAATGAATAACCAATAAAATCCCGGTAATCCTGTCAATGGAATCAATCGTCAACCTCCACCACCGATAGATGCTCACAGTCACGTGGTTGGTGATAATCCACTTGATGATGCTTTGAGGAGGCAACCTCCCATTCCACGCCCTCAGGAGTTCTATAGGGGTAACATCAACATCACTGACTCTGATGGGCCTATTGTCCTACCTCCTCTACCACAGGGTCATACTTTCATGGTAACTATTAGCTTGATGCAGATTCTCACCACCAGAGGTTTGTTTTGGGGCTACCATCTGAGGATCCACATGCTCACATCGCCAAACTGAGGTCGGTGTGTAAGAGTTGTGTAGGAAGGCCAGACTTGGACATGGATGTCATCGGGTTAAGAGTGTTCCCTCTCTCACTGACGGGAGAGGCCGCGACATGGTTTACTGAGTTGCCCTATAACTCGATCTATACTTGGGACCAGTTGAGAGATGTGTTCCTAGCACATTACTATCCAGTATCTAAAAAGCTCAACCACAAAGATAGGGTGAACAACTTTGTGGCATTACCTGGGGAGTCGGTGAGTAGCTCTTGGGATAGATTCACCTCATTCGTAAGAAGTGTCCCAAACCACGGCATTGATGATGAGTCATTGAAAGAGTACTTCTATCGGGGGAAAGATGACAATAATAAGGCAGTGCTTGATACGATTGCGGGTGGTTCTTATGGTGAGTGTACTTATGCAGAGATCGCAGAGAAGTTAGAGAAAATCTCCCGCAATAATAAAGCTTGGAGCACTAGAAAGTCGGATACTGGGAGAAACACCTTTGTAGTGCAAGCTACACACAATCCGGCCTTCGATGAGATTCGTGAGGAGATGGATCAAATGAGAACTGAGCTCGATTGGTTTTGAAACATGTCACTGGAGGTGCGGAGAAGGTAAATGCGGTAAATTATTTGACTAAACCACTACCGCCGGTTGATGAGTACTACTATGATGAGGATTCTTATGCAGTGAATGAGCAGACGATTTTTTTTGACCGAACGCCCAAGCTCCAATTAGGAGAATTGGCGCCAAGGTCAAGGAAATCAAGGTCGGAACTATGGGAATTACAACAGAGAAGGCCATTATGTTTGAGAAGGAAACTACAACCGCGACAACAACTTCAACTAGGGTAACTATTATAACAGAAACGATCGAAGTTGGCCCTATGTTTTGCCTCAAAATCGGGAAGTTGCTCCTAGGGATGGTGGACGTAGTATGGCGCTGTTTTATTCGAAATTGGAAAAATATTTTTTATAAGTTTTTTGACTTTTTAGAGTCGCCACTTAATTTTGAGAAAATTAAGAAAACTTTTGTTTTCAAAAGGGTTTAATCAGAAAAAATCTAATGAAAACATTAAAGGGGTTCGGGAATTCCTATTAATATTTTAGGAAGATGTTAAGCACCTAAAATATCCGCTTACTTGCGGTTATCCGACAACTAATTTTATTTGGCTAAAACTTAACTTGCATTGATTTGGAATAAAAAAATATTTAGAGTTGTTTGGAAATAAAACTTAACTTGCATGTAAATGAAATATCTAGCTTTCAAAATTATTATTTTGAAGTTACCTAAACTTGATTTAAATCATTAAAACAATACGGCGATTCGGATTTCTTACCTTAAGACTAACAACAATCAAACAAATAATTAAAAGCACGTAAAGAGGGAGAGAGAGAGAGAGAGATATTTGGGTTCAAACCCGGGTTTTCTGTCCGCCTGGATCTGTATTTGGGCCCATTTTTTTTTTTTTTGGTTTTTGACCCATTTTTTCTTTGTACCTGTCCTAGACTAAGAATACAAAATAAATATTAAACACGAAAAGGAAAAGACAACAGGGCTTAGGCCCAAAGATAACAAAAATACCACATATGAAAATAAAAGGGGTCTTCCAATCCAACTTCTTCGACTTTCTTCAATTCTTTAAACTTCGGGACCTGTCCGTTGTTTTTATGGCTGGTTGACTCGATAGGAAGTGAGTCTTAATGACTCTCTCGAGATGCAAGGGATAAGCGAGTCCTTGGCGAGCTCGATCGGATTTTACATGGAATAAATAAGCGTAGATTAGTATCCGAACAACCATATCTCGAACTATAACTAAATAAGTGCCCAAACTCTCATGTGATTGACATTCTTTCGAAAATAGGCTACGCTGATCAAGAGTCTAAATGGCTTTGATGCTATGAACCAAAACAGAGATAAATTTAACCCCACTGCGCGACGCACGCTCGCCTGAATACAATTTCTGAACAACAAACGAAATATGCTAAAATATAATTAAATATATATCTCAAGTTAAGAGACCGACGAGTTAAGCATGCAATAAAATGACCATCCCGCACTTCAACTCACTTTCTAAATAGATTGTGGGGACTAATTAGAAGAAAGAGACAAAACAAACGAAGAAAAGCTTAGGTTGCTGGCAAAGCCTACTGCCGGTAACTAATTTTGAAGAAAACACTCTTGTTGCTCTAAAAAAAAGACCTAAAGCAATTTTGTGAACAACTAATCATACAACATTTAGGTCAAGACAAGAACCATCATATAAAAAAAACCCTAACAAAATGTCAAAGAAAAGAAGCAATGCGATTTAAAAAAAATGGAGTAAGAAAAGA
The DNA here is from genome assembly GCA_016801875.1 of Solanum sitiens. Lineage (NCBI taxonomy): Eukaryota > Viridiplantae > Streptophyta > Magnoliopsida > Solanales > Solanaceae > Solanum > Solanum sitiens. Next base: position 3,012,478 of record JABWTJ010000069.1, on the reverse strand, counting down.
GATTTCATATTGACATCATGGACAACAACTCCCTTGATTTTAACCTTACAGCATCGAACAAACCAAACGTAGGAAGTTTAACGAAGAAATAGCGTACTAATTTTAACAATCGGAGAAACATACTAAAAAGAAATAAAGCTGAAATAAATGACCATGCTCCTATTTTGCAACTAACGATTTGTTGAAGTAAAAAAAAAAACTAGAAGCTCATGCAAGATTCACATAAAGAATCTACTAGGCGGAGAAGACAGGTTCATTATTTATCCCAAAGAGTAAACACAAGATGAGTGAACAAATACAGACTATAACATGCTGTGTCAACAAAGGGCAGCAAGACTTCAACCATAGGCTGTAAAGAAACAAAATTTAAACTGGACGCATAAGAAATTTGATTACAAGGCTAACAACAAAAGAAATGGGACAACGCATTTGAAGCTTAAAACTATAACCACAAGCGACCTCTTAATCGTTATCCCTCCACACATAACTCTCAGCTAATAAGGTAACACTTAAGAAAATGAGGGGAGGGACAAAGAAGGACTGAGACCAAATCATTCTGAGCGAGGGAGGAGCTCAGTACACTATCCAAACGTTCCAACCGAACATCAACCAATAGTAGGATCACCAACAGTAGGATCGAAAAGGTTCAAACCTTCGACTAACAACCAAAAACCACGCGAGAAGGCACTTTTAAAATTAGAAGTATAACAAGTAGCAAGTATAGACATAAGCAACACATAGGTTTAACTTAATAAGGAAAACGCTTCTAATAAAGAAACAGAACCTTTAAACAAGGTTCTACACATTTACACATCGAGATAATGACGAAAGAAGGGATTTACCTCTTTTTGTGCAGCGAGTTGGGATAGCAAACGAACAGGGACTTCACACCAAGAGGGGAGTTCTGAGACTTCGAGTATAGAGACAGCAGAGAAACGGAGTTCGAATCAACTCCAAAACCGAACCCCTTAAGCTAAAATCTCAAAGGAATCAGTGTGAAAGAAAGGCTCTATCCCGCTTCAAAATCTTAATGTATCCTTTAGTTAAATCGCTTAGTGTTACACTCTATTTTCTGCTCTAAAGGAAACTTGAACACAAGAAAAAAACTCTCTGTATTCTAAATATCAGTTCAAAAAAACCTCTTGCTCCAAAATTTCAAAACTCAAAATTTTCATCCCCTTTCTCCTTTTCAGAATAGATATTATATAGGAGAGAATTAGGGCTACCCATTTCTTCACGAAATGTCGATTCAGCCCCGTATCCTATTCAAAATTTGAAAATCAAAACCCTTCACCAAATCGGAATCAAAATCTTCTTCTCTGAAAATTGGACAACAAGCTAGAAAAGGAAAAGAGGTGTACGATTGGGATCTATTCGCTCGTCCTTGCGGGCTACGTGGCTTGATTTTGCCATCGCAAGGAAAAATTGCATGACCTACAAAAGGCAGCAGCTGGAAACGTACTAATTCCAAAGAGACGTTGGGGGGAGGCTCTGTTCGCGTGAAGAGAGCGACGTTGCCTCGATGCGCTGGGTTTGCTCGCTGGGAATTCAGCGCTGTTGTTGACGCGCTGAGTGTATTTGCTCTTCTTTGGAGAAATCTGGATTTGCTGCGCGTGAAAAGAAGAAAGGCCGGGGTACAGGCGAGTCGGGTCGAGGTATAAGTTGGGCTGGGGCGGGTTCTGTTTTTGGGTTGGGAAAGGGAATAAAAGAGTTGGGCTGGAAGAAGGAAATAAATAAAGGTGGGCTGTATTTTTATTATTTAGTTGGATTATAAGGGAATTGGGCTAGCTTGGGGTTGGATCAGCTGAGAGGACATGAGTTTTGGGCTGGATTCACGGGCTGAAATTGGAAGAGGGGAATCGGGAATTAATTTGGTGAGCTAGGTATGAATGGAGGAGTGTTGGGATGGGCTGGAAATTGGTTACTAAATGGCCCAAATTGGCCTTTAGTTAATAACATTACCAATTCAATCAAATTTAATTGTAATTGGTCAATTTGATTAAAATTTAAAATAAGGCGAATTAATATAATTAATTAACGAGCTTCTTAATGTTAGCAAAATAAAATAATTAATTTGGTTACGAAATAATTAACCAAAATGAAAAACATCGTATAGCTAAATAGCTAACCAAATATTTATATAAAACAAGTATAATACATTAGCTAAAACAATATAAAAACATCAAACTCCTATTTAAAAATAATTTGCAAGCTAAAAGTTTATTTAATATTATCTTATTATTATATATATATATATATATATATATATATATATATATATATATATATATATATCTTAAATTTATAAAATTAATTATTTTAAATTGTTTAAACTCGAGAAGCTCGCTAGTTAATTACTATCGAGGAGGGTCAAAATTGGGTGTCAACAAGCGCGAGTTGAAGATATGTTGCAAAAGATGATGAGGAGGTTTGACTCGAGTGATGAGCACGCCAAGGAGTTGAGAGGTGATTTGGCTAATATTGGGCAAAAGGTGGATGCACATGCAGTCTCAATCAAGCATTTTGAGTTGCAAATAGCCCAATTGTCTACTACTGTGAACCCTCATCAACCGGGTACTCTTCCGAGCAATACCGTCCAAAATCCGAAAAATGATGGACATTGTATGGCAGTCACGACTCGAGGGGGTAAGCAAACCATTGATCCACCTATGCCGTCTGGCGTAGAAGATGAGGTGAGAAGAGATGATGAGGTAGTAGAAGCTAGTTATGAGTTGGTAAATAAAGCGGTGAAAGAAGTAGAGATGCCCCAAAAGGTGGTCCCCGTGCCTAGACCACCACCACCATTCCCGCAAAGATTAGTGAAGAAAACAGAGGATGGTAAATATCGGCATTTTATTACTATGTTGAAACAACTTTCCATCAGTGTCCCTTTGATAGAAGCTCTTGAACAAATGCCGGTTATGCCAAGTTTATGAAGGATATGGTTACGAAGAAGAGATCGATACGTTTTGAGGATGATGACCGAATGCAACATTGTAGTGCGATTACTACAAGGTCTCTTGTGCAAAAGAAGGAAGATCCTGGCGCTTTCACTATTCCATGTACCATCGGGTTGTTACACTTTGCTAAAGCACTATGTGATCTAGGGGCAAGCATAAATCTCATGCCTCTCTCGATTTACAAGAAATTAGGTTTGGCTGACCCAAAGCCTACAACAATGCGGTTACTAATGGCCCATCGAACGGTGAAGAGGCCCATTGGGATACTCCATGATGTATTAGTGAAAGTAGAGTCATTTATATTTCCGGCCGACTTTGTGATTCTTGACTGTGAGGTGGATTTCCAGGTTTCTTGGGAAACCATTCCTTGCTACTGGTCGCGCTTTGGTTGATATGGAAAAAGGGCAGATGAAGTTTTGGTTAAATAATGAAGAGGAAACCTTCAACATTTGTAGGTCCATGAAGCAGAGTGGTGAGCTCCAAACGGTATCTGCTATATCTTACAGGGTTGAGAGTACTTCTGAGGTACAAATTGATTAGCGCCTTGGTGTTGAGGCACTAGCGGCAGTGATCATTAATTTTGAGAGTGATGGTATTGAAGAGTATGGGTCATTGGTTGCGGCACTTGATCAAGGTGATTTTTGGTTCAAACCAATTTTCGGGAGCGATTCATCCTTCCCGAAGAAATGGTTCGAGCCTCTTATGAGTGATGGTATTGAAGACTATGGGTCATTGGTTGCGGCACTTGATCAAGGTGATTTTTGGTTCAAACCAAATAAATTGGAGTTAGATATGAAACATCACGAGTCTCCACCCGCAAAACCATCTATTGAGGAGGCTCCAAAATTATAGCTTAAGGCTCTACCGCCTCATCTGAGATATGTATTCTTGGGAAAAGATGACACTTTGCCGGTAATTATTGCGTCGGATTTGAATGTGCAACAAGTAGAGTGTCTGGTGGAAGTGTTGAAGAGGTTCAAGAGAGCTATTGTATGGACTATTGCGAATATTATTGGGATCCCTCCCGGTATTTGTTCACACAAAATCCAACTCATGCCCGATCATAAGCCAAATATTGAGCACCAGAGACGTTTGAATCCACCTATGCAAGAGGTAGTGAAGTAGGAAATTATTAAGTGGTTGGATGCCGGAGTCATATATCCCATCGCAGATAGTAGTTGGGTATGCCCTGTCCAGTGTGTGCCCAAAAAGAGGGGATGCCACTGGTTCCTAATGAGAAGAATGAGCTTGTTTCAATGAGGCCGGTGACCGGATGGAGAGTGTGTATGGATTGCCGGAAGTTGAATGCATAGACTAAGAAGGACCATTTTCCTATGCCCTTCAAGGATCAGATGTTAGATAGACTCGCGGGAAAAGGTTGGTACTGTTTTCTTGATGGCTATTCGGGTTACAATCAAATCTCTATTGCACCGGAATATCAAGAGAAAACCACCTTTACTTGCCCTTATGGGACTTTCGCATTCAAGAGGATGCCTTTTGGTTTGTTTAATGCACCGGCTACTTTTCAGAGATGTATGATGTAGATATTCTTTGATATGGTGGAGGACTCTATTGAGGTGTTTATGGATGACTTTTCTGTTGTTGGAGACTCTTTTGATCGATGTTGAGTCACTTGGCCGAAGTTCTCAAAAGATGTGAAGATTTCAACGTTGTGCTAAATTGGGAGAAATGTCACTTCACGGTGAAATAGGGTATTGTATTGGGCCATTGCATCTCAAAAAAGAGAATAGAGGTTGATTGAGCAAAAGTAGAGGTTATTGAGAGACTTCCTCCACTCATCTCTGTAAAGGGTGTGAGAAGATTTCTTGGGCATGCGGGCTTCTATCGGAGATTTATTAAGGATTTCTCAAAAATTGGACATCCTCTGTGCAAGTTACTTGAGAAGGAATGTAAATATTATTTTGATGAATCTTGTCTGAAGACATTTGGAGAGTTGAAAGAGAAGTTAGTATCTGCGCCCATTATTGTTTTCCCAGATTGGAGCAAACCATTTGAGGTGATGTGTGATGCTAGTGGGGTTGCTCTTGGTGTGGGATTGGGACAAAGAAGGGATAAAATCCTTCACCCCATTTATTACGCCAGTAAGGACATAAACGAAGCTTAAAAGAACTATAATGTAACTGAACAAGAGCTCCTTGCGGTGGTATTTGCTTTCGAAAAATTTTGCTCCTATTTGCTTGGCACGAGAGTCATAGTGCATACTGATCATTATGCTTTGAGATATTTGATGGCAAAGAAGGATGCGAAACCATGGTTTATTAGATGGGTATTACTTTTGCAAGGGTTTGATTTTGAGGTGAAAGATAAAAAGGGGACCGAAAACCAAGTTGCCGATCACTTGTCCAGATTAGAGGATGAAGCTATGCGAGAGTTGGGTGAAAAGGTTGAAATTGATGATACTTTCCCTGATGAGCATGTATTGGCCGCTTCTCATGACTTGATTCCATGGTTTACCGATTTTGCAAATTATCTGGCTAGTGATATAGTTCCATCGGACTTGTCCTTCCATCAGAGGAAAAAGTTTATGCATGATGTGAAAAAGTTCTTTTGGAATGAGCTGTACTTATACCGGAGTTGTGCCGATGGGCTTATTCGCTGATGTGTGCCGGAAGTTAAGATGCTAAGTGTTTTGGAGGCATGCCATTCCTCGCCTGTGGGAGGGCATCATAGTGGTATCTGGATCGCCCATAAGATTTTGCAGTGTGGGTACTATTGGCCAACCATCCACCAAGATGCTCATGAGTTCGCTAAGTCATGTGATAGGTGCCAAAGAGATGGAGGTATTTTGAGGAGGCAATAACTCCATTTGAATCCCATTCTAGTAATTGAGTTGTTTGATGTTTGGGGCATTGATTTTATGGGCCCGTTTGTAAGTTCTCATGGGATGAAATATATTCTTGTGGCGGTGGATTATGTGTCAAAATGGGTGAAAGCCGTAGCACTTGCAAACAATGAAGGTAAGAGTGTCACCGCATTTTTGAAAAAGAACATATTTTCCTGATTTGGCACCCCTAGGGCCATTATTAGTGATGGGGGATCCCACTTTTGCAACAAGTTGTTCAAAGGTTTATTGGAGAAATATGGGGTTCGCCACAATGTAGCCACTCCTTACCATCCACAGACTAGTGGGCAAGTTGAGGTGTCCAACAGAGAAATTAAGCAAATTCTGTCAAAACGGTGAATGCCAATAGAATGGAGTGGTCAAGGAGGCTTGATGATGCTCTTTGGGCTTACCGGACAACATACAAGAGTCCCATAGGTATGTCTCCATACCAACTTGTATATGGGAAGGCTTGTCACTTGCTGGTTGAGTTAGAGCATAAGGCCATGTGGGCAATGAAGAAACTGAAGATGGATTGGAATGAAGCAGCGAAATAGAGACTAAATGGGTTGAATGAGCTTGACGAGTTTCGCTTAAAGGCATATGAAAGTTCAGCCCTCTACAAAGAAAAGATGAAGAAGTACCATGACCAAAAGATTGAGAAGCACGAATTTGTGGTTGGGGACTTGGTGCTTTTGTTTAACTCTAGGCTGCACTTGTTTCCGGGCAAACTCAAGTCCAAATGGATTAGTTCATTCTTGATCACTAAAGTGTTCCCACATGGTGCGGTTGAGTTGGAGAACAAGGAGTGTGCAAGGTTCACGGTAAATGGGCAAAGGATCATCATCTACCTCGGGCATGCGGAAAATGCCAATGAAGTGGTTGAGGCATATCATCTTGATGAAGTATGAGTAATCAAGAGTCTTGCGTCGTGATGCGATGTTAAATCAAGCGCTTATTGCGAGGCAAACCAATGTGTATCCTCTAGCCAAACAATAGGTTTTTCTTTTCGTTGTAGGTATAGTTTCATTCTTTTGGTTTTATTTCTTTTAGACTGTTGGCTAGAGAGTAGTTTAGGGTCCATGTCTAAAAGTGTCCAGAAAACACAAAAAGAATGGCTTATTGGGTGCTCAATGTGCAGGGACCAAACCACAAGAAATCTGCAGAAATTGGTCTGGTGCACAGATCTACGAACCAACTGACGGGCCGTCGTCCTATCGACGGACCGTCGATGGTGTCCGTGGATCCCAGGTATGTTTTCCAATGTCGTCTAAGTTAGGGAACAACTGACGGATCAGTCGATGGACCGTCGACTGGCTTACAGTCCGTCGATGGGGAATCGTTAATTCCTCAACCCGTGACCCGACCCGACCCGACCGGCTATATAACATAATACCCTTTCAGGTACCCTCCCACACCTTTTCAAATTCTCCCCCAACCGTTTCCCTTCCATTATTCACTTATTCCCCCATTCACTACCACATTCAATCACTCTAAATTCTCTTCTGATTTCTTATTCTCTCCACTTCCCAAAATTCCCAGAACCCCACTTCCCAATTTCCCCATCTATTTCCAGCATTTTCCGGTTGGTGATTGAAGGCGGGCACGTCGGTTGTCGCTGAAATTTCACCCACACATTCACTCCACTACAACGTACAGGTATTTCATTCTCATATGCTCAATGATTTCTAGTTCTTTTTCTTGAGAAACCGAATAGATTGTATGTGGGTCTTGACTTAGGGACAACTTTACATGATTAAATTGTTAAAATTGAGTTCCATGTCCCTTCGAATGATATAAAGTGAATGGGTTGGGGGTGCAAACTGTCTCAATGAACTCTGAATGTTGTTTGTTTTGTTGTTTTTCTGACTTAGGGCTTGATAGTCTCTTAGAATCTAGGATCGAAATTTGCAAAATCAAAGCCCTAGGAATGACAAATTTGTTTGCTGTTCGCTATTGAATATTGTGTGAATTGGTATATGCTTGAAATTGTCTAATTGAGGGTGCAACGAATGTCTAAATACCAGTCTCTGACCGACAGTACGAGACCCCATCTACGAACCGTCAGTGGATCGACGGCCCGTCGATGGGGTCCTTCGATTGCTAAAACTTGTATTTGCTTAACTCTGGGACGATGGAAGTGGACTATGGTCCGTCTATTGATCGACGGGCCATTCTGCACGTCCATCGTTCCTGTGTGAAACTTTGCTTTGTGTGATTTTAAAAATTGTTCTAAGTTTCAGACGACGAAAGTGGACTACGGTCCGTCGATTGATTGACAGACCGTACTGCATGTTCGTCATTTCTAACTGAAAGTTTTGTGGATTGATGAGTTTTGAAATTTTGCTAAGTGTCCATCGACGGGCCATCAATAGTGCCCGTCTACTGAGTCTGCAGTTCTGCACTAACATGTTTCCTGTGTTTTTAGATTGTGTTTTGCTTCTATTGAGTGTGTCGGTTGATTACAATGAAACTAATAACTCCCCTTTTCAGTTACTAATGGCCCCAAGCCAGATATTGCCTCTTCCAGGGGACGGTCCAAGTCTGTGGCACCATCCCGCCAGATGATTGGCTTGTCAGACGATGAGCGTGATCTCAAATACGTACCCCCAGGAACCCAGACCCCAACACCAGCTGCTAGGGCCACTCGGGGCACACCCAAGAAGGTGGCGCCCGGCGTAGTCACTGCCTCCTAGTCTGATGAGGAGCACACACTGACCGACACACCGTCTGGGTCTGCCTCGAGTTCTGAGGGAGCGTCTGGCTCCGACTGGGATTCCGATTCTAAGTCGACCCACTCTACAGGGTCGAATGAGGCCACTGCTTCCGGTTTTGGATCACAGGGAGCCACTCTCCCGGATGTACCTGCCCACCATGCTTCGTCTGATGAGGCCCAGAGTTCAGAGTTTACTCCAGCACCCCGGCATGAGAACCCTGCATCGATTGTTAATCAGCCTAACCGATGGTGCCTAGACGGCCAACACCAGATTTACCGGGATGCCAAGCTGCTAAACGATAAGAGGGTGATGACTCGGACTTTGACAGTATAGAGGCGGGTTCTTACAGGGAGTCTCCACCCAGTCCCTACGATACATGACCTATTCACCCACCACCAGCTCGAGTGGATGGCTAGGAGTGTGGGGTGTTACAGTGAGGAGATGGTGCAAGAGTTCTACGCCTCTTACGTAGCGACTCTCAGAGGTTCTTTGGACAGGCGGTCTAACCCCGCCAAATAGGCACCACTCAGTGATGTTCGAGTTCGTGGCTGCCGGGTGGATATCTCTTTGCCTGCCATTTGCCGCTTCCTATACGGTGAGGACACCAATACCGAAAGGGTTCCCATCACTCCCGAGTTTGACTACAGGTGGGATGTGGTCAAGAAGGACCATTTCCAGCGAGATAAAGATCTGAGAGAGACCACCAAGAGGTGGATTGCCCAGCAGATCTCCGTAGACGGTGAGGGTGCAGACTGGGTGCTGAAGCCTATAAGCCTTATCAAGAAGGCCAACCTCACGTTTGCAGCCAAGTTCCTCTGGCTTTTGATCCGCCACCGCCTATCCCCCACAGCTGCGGATAACATACCTACCTGGGATAGAGCGGTCTTGGTAGCTGCTATGGTCACTGGGTTCGAGATTGACTTTCCCAGATTGTTTCTGTCTGTCATCCATGAGAGGGCTTTTAAGTCCTCTACCACTTACCCTTTTGCTTGTATGATTTTTTTGTTGTGCAGGACTGCTGGAGTGCCTATTTGGCACATAGATGTCCTCCGTACTTATACCGGGACAGTGGATATAAGTCTCATCAGAGATGAGGCAAATAAGGAGGCACCTAATAGAGGGCCCATATTGGATGTGCAGCCGTTGGGTGAGAAATTGGCGGATACGGTAGAGCAAGCCCAAGGGGATGATCATGCTGCTTCAGAGCCTACCGACACCACCCCGGTTGAGTCTTCCCCTAGCACTAGTAGGGCACCGAGTTACTCTCGGTCTATACCACCATCATCAGCACTTGTCCCGATTGCTAGGGTCCAGAAGCTAAAGGCCAGATGGCCACATTGCTGCACCATATCCAGCCTTGGATGCAGAAGTCCATTGCCGAGGCTGAGGACCAGATTGAGAAGAAGATTGCTCAGCAGACGGAGAGGAGGATTCAGGCGGTGCACCAGCGCATCGATGCTTTTGAGTTGAGGGTCCTTGCAAGCCCAGCCCCCACCATTGATTTGACGACTCTTTAGGCGGTTGTGGCAAGTCTGCGGGCTGATGTGGATGCGATACTTGATGTGAGAGTACCCGAGCCTGAGGCTGCACCTGCGGAGCTTGCGGAGGATACAATGCTTACTGCACTGTTCCAGATCACCACTACACCTCTGCCGCCGCCACGTGAGCGTGCTAAGAGGCACCGTTCCAGCCACACCAGTGAGAGTGAGGGTGCTCGGGCTAGGAAGAGGGAGTGATCTGATATGGAGACTACGAGGAGAGCCTCATTGGTTGATGAGGAGGCCCGGTAGATGAGGACTCGTGAGTTAGCTGCTGGGGCGTCTAGCTCCAGATTGGAGGCTGTTGAGAGGAGCACCAATGAGGGTGAAGATATTGCTGCGGACACTGCTGATTGTGTCCCTACTACTGATGGAGCGGGTTCCGGGAAACCAGACCCGCCTGCTAGTTGATCTTCAGCGCTATGCACCTATCACATCTGGGTTTACCCCCTAGATGTAACCGCCGTCGTCGTCCTCTTTGAGGACTAAGACAAGCCTCTTAGTCTTACATCATAGCATTCTTCGATTAAAATACGGAAGAATTAAAACTTTTTCAAACTAAATCTAATCGGAGGTTTACATAGACCTCTACATACACATAATCATATTTATATCAAGTATACATATACTTGTTCGTATAAGAAGATTACATAGTCTTCTACTTTTATTTCACACATTTATATAATAAGGAAATAGAATCATAAATCTGTCTCATCTCATCAAACCATCTAAACGCCAACAATAACATTGGGCATAGCCCTACATAAAAAAAAAAGCCACATATAGGCAATATACAACTTTGTCTCAAATAGGAAATAGAGTCAATACAAAAGTTGTAGTAACTAAGTAACTTCACAAAGAGAATATTGGCATCGTCCTCGGGAAAATAAGGACCTACCACTTGTATGATAGAATATCCGAGTCTTCCTTCAAATCACCTCAAGTCAAACTTCAACGACCGGAACCTAAAATGTTTGGGAAAGAGGGAGAAAATGGGGTTAGTATGCCACATGTACTAAGTATGAGACCATATGCACAAATATCATCAAGGTATGCTAAAAAGGGACATTTAATGAAAACATGTCATTTAAACCAATACTTTAAACATACTAAACAAGTTAATTAAATCATATGCATATCATTATACTTAAACCCAACATCTCATATAACTCTACTATCATTTCATAACATCCCAAACATGAATAAGAGTAAATCATAGCAAAACCAACCAACCAACTATAATCCTTATGAAGCCACAAGTGCAATGACCAAGTAAAGCCCCATAACCCTACTTAATCAAGTAACCTACCAAAGATCACAATTAGGAATTCCCTTCATTTAACATAGTCTTCAATCTCATATAATGTTCCTTATTAAACAATGATAACCAATTTCATATTCATAAGCATCTTAATCAACATATAAAGGCATTTACATTATATCATCATTTATATACATAATATTAACTCCTCAAAGTTCCTATCAAGGCAAACTAGTGCAAGGCATAGGTAGAGTCCCATACCCCTACCTAAGCTAAAGTCAAACCCCTCAGGTTACTTCAATTAGTTTATATTTCATTATTCATTTTAGTTTAGGAAAACTTGCCTTAACCGACATAGACCACATGAGCTAATGTGGAATCCGGTGTCATGAAAACCCTACACCGAAAGAAGGTGGACTGTTTGCCAAAGTAGTACCTAAACATGTACATAACAATTACGTGGATCCACTAGCTAGTATTTCTATGGGGGCAACATAGTTCAAGAACTAGGAGATATAGTTTGGGACCCTCTTTATGCTAAATACATTATGATCTCCAATCTCAAGAGTACATAGTGATCCTACTTGTCACATCCGGGTTTACCCCCTAGACGTAACCGGTGTCGTCGTCCTCTTCGAGGACTAAGACAAGCCTCTTAGCCTCGTCATAGCATTCATCGATTAAAATATGAAAGGATTTAAAACTTTTTATCTATATCTACTCGGAGGTTTACATAGACCTCTACATACACATAATCGTGTTTATATCAAGTATACATAGACTTGTTCATATACGAAGATTACATAGTCTTCTACTTTTATTTCACCCATTTATATAGTAAAAGACATAATAGTCATAAAAGCCGTCTCACCTCATAAACCATCTATCAAAGACAATAAATCTTGGGCATAGCCCTACATCAATACAAGAAGCCACATATAGGCTATATACAACATCGTCTCAAATAAGTAATAAAGTCAATACAGAATTATAGTAACTAAGTAACATAGGAGTAAGATGTCGGCAACGCCCTCGGGAGAGTGAGGACCTACCACTTGGATGATAAGATATCCAAGTCTTCCTTCCAAGCTCCTCAAAGCAAATTCAACGACCGGAACCTAAAATATTTGGGAAAAGGAAAGGAAATGGGGTTAGTACTCCACATGTACTAAGTATGAAACCATATGCACAATTACCAATCAAGTATGCTTAGAAAGGGACATTTAAGGAAATCATGCTATTTAGATCATTTACTTGAGTACACAAAACAACTAACTATACCACATGCATACCATCTTATTTAAGCCCTTAATCTCATAAAATCCTATCATCAAGAAATATCATTACGAAACATGAATAAGAGTAAAGCATAGCAAAACAAAACATACTAACTATAATCTTCATGAAGTCACAAGTGCAATGACCAAGTAAATTCCCATGTCTCTTACTTAATCAAGTAACCTACCAAGACTACAATTAGCAATTAATCTTACCTAACCTACTCTCCCATTTCATGAAACATTCTTCTTCAACCAAAAGCAACAACCTTATACTCATAAGTATGTTATTCAACGTACAAAGTCATTTACATTATATCACTACCTTACATGCATAATATTGACCTCTCAAAGCTCCTATCAAGGCAAACTAGTGCAAGGCGTAGGTAGAGTACCATAACCCTATCTAAGCTATAGCCAAACCCCTCAAGTTACTTCGATTAGTCTATATCTTATTCATTTATTTTAGTTTAGGGAACTCTTGCTTTAACCGACATAGACCACATGAGCTAATGTGGAATCCGGTGTCATGAAACCTTACACCGATGGAAGGTTGTCTACCGGCCAAGGTAGAACCTATCGTAAACGTAGCTATCTAGGTGGATCCACTAGCTAGTATCCTATGGTGGCAACATAGTTCAAGAACTAAGAGGTAGATATCCCTATTTATACCATTTGGTAAAGTGGGACGCTCCTCATGGGAATCTCTTAAATGACATATCCCATAAACAAGGGAGTTAACATCACATGGGCAACTTTAGGATGAATCTTTCCTTTCATGGATAAGTCATCACCTCCCGTTGTCAAGTTCACTCGGTGCTAAGCTAAGTCCCCATATAGAGAAGTCTTTAAACTTTATTAATCATCCCTTGTACATTCATCATCATAGATCAAAGAAGAATTATATAGCAAATAGTCCTTTCATTCACAATTCACTTAAGTGAAGTTAACCCTTGCACCTCACATTATAATAGGGCACATCTTTACATAACAACTTCCCTATAACATGTACTCGTAGGCGACCTCACAACCAAACCTAAAACATTCCCATTCAGTCATCATACCAACCTATCACCTTAAACAAGGTACACTACAATACAACATCATAACTTGATGACAATTAACCACAATTGAGATAAGAATTAGGAAACAACAAGACTTACCAATACTCCTCCATAGTTCACCAATAAAAGGGCCTTACCATCCACCCATAGACCAACCCATTTTGGGTCATCACACCAATGAAATTCAACAATCAATATAAGAACTAATTTTGAAGAGTCACTACGCCATAATTCAATACTAAATCAAAGCTTGATAACATGACATCTAAGTCTATCTTCTTGCCCTAAATTCAATTCTTAAGAATTAGCATGAAGGACTTTAAATCATCACAATAGATGCATGATCAATGTAATAACAATCATTAAAGACGATTTAAACAATAATTAGATCAATTACTTCAACCCAACCCAAATTCACATCAATCTTATACCTAGGGTTAAGGGTTAAGGGTTAAGGGTTAAGGGTCATCATCTACAATCTAAACCAAACCACATCAATTCATCATAATCAAGTTAGAATACATGATTATTTACTCATTATAACCCAAATAATACATGAACAACTCAATTCATGACATCAAATTCGAAATTGAATGAAACCCATATGAAACTCAACTTTTGGAAAATCTTTGAAGGAGCCCTTTGAGGAAAGAATCTCAAAGGTGAATTAGATCCCATACCTTAAGGTTTGATGACGTTTTGATGGTGATTTTGTGATAAACCATCCCCCAATGATCCTCCCAAGCTATCCTCCAATGTAGTCTACCAATAGAGAGAGAAAGTAGAGAGACGAAGAGAGTTTGTTTAGAGAATTGTGTTTAGGCTAATGAGGGTTGGGGTATTTATAGGGGGGATTAAGTCAACTTAATTAGTCTTCCCTTAACCCCTAATTACCCCAAAGACACTTAATAAAATAATTGAACTAAAGGCTAAGTTCTGAAAACATGACAGACCCTCCACGACGACACCCCGTCGACGGGCCGTCGTGGGCGTGACGGACTACCCTCCCTCCGTCCTGCACTTCCGTCGTCTCGGTCAGAGACTGTGCATGCAAGGGTTCCTGAACAGGAGACTAAGGGTGGCATGACGGTGGCCTCGACGCCCCGTCATGCCCATGACATCCCGTCATGCCATCCGTCGAGGCATCCTGCCATGAGGGTCCTCCTCGAAGGACCTTGGTTGGTCCTCGGGGAGTCGTACCCTGAATTTTCCATCATGAAACCATCCCGCACTATGTGTTACACCTATTGTTACAAACTTTTACTCAATTCCGACTCTTTAACTTGGTCAAACTAAAAGAACACTCTAGCCCTTTCATGAACCAAATTTCCGAATGTCATGGACGTTCTTGAACGTTATGGTTCCAAAACACTTCAACGACTCTATAAATGCCTAATTTGGCTAGGAACAATGGTTTAGACCTTAAGAAGCCTGTTTAAGTCTTACCACATGACCTTGGGATTTCTACATGTTACATTATCCCCCCTTAGGAACATTCGTCCCCGAATGACACTAAACACTCTTTAAATGAGGGAATAGACTCAAGACTAACAGCTCAACCAATTCACAATATTCAATTAGCATGAATCATATCATTTCAATAAAACACTTCAAAACATAAATTTATCACACATAAGCTCAAAGTTTCCTCATGAGATACTTTCTACTCACAACACACATGAGCTCAATCATTTGATACACAAGTCAATTAGCAAAAAGTTCATCTAATCAATATGCTTAATATAACATCCACAAGGATCCACTATATCATAATACACGACTTGACTCAAATATGCAAGAAGAAAGACAAATTTTAAATTATTGTTTAAGGCCACCTTACAGTGACTTCATTGTGAAGTCTCCAAAACTAAGATTTTTGAAGAAACTTCACCAAAACATCAAGGATTCACAATATCTAACACAATTATATCATTAGAAAGAATGACTAACCTTGAACATCAAAAAGATGAGGATAACGGGTTTTGATGTCGGCCTCGGCCTCCCATGTTGCACCCTCAACTAGGTGGTTCTTCCATAACACTTTTACGGAAACCACCTTTTTGTTCCTCAACCTTTTCACTTGCCTATCAAGGATCCGTACCGGATCCTCCTCATAAGAGAGATTATCCTTGACTTCAAGACCTTCAATCGGAAGAATAGACTCGGGATCCCCGACACACTTCTTCAACATAGAGACATGGAAAATCGGATGAACCGAAGCTAAATCGTTAGGTAGTTTTAAGTGATAAGCAACTTTACCAACCCTTTCCAAAATCTCATAAGGGCCCACGTAACGAGGGCTCAACTTCCCTTTCTTGCCAAACCTTACCACCCCCTTCATAGGTAAAATTTTCAAATACACCTTGTCACCCTCTTCAAACTCCAAATCCCTTATCCTATTGTCGGTATAGGACTTTTGTCGACTATAGGCTGTTTGCAACCTGTTTCTTATGATATGCACATTCTCCAAAGTCCTATAAATCAAGTCGGGACCAAAGATCGATGGTTAACCAACTTCAAACCATCCTATAGGAGACCTACACCTCCTACCATACAAGGCTTCATAGGGATCCATGGAGATGGACGAATGAAAACTATTATTATATGCAAACTCCACCAACGGCAAGTGCTTATCCCAACTTCCCTTAAAATCAATGATGCAAGATCTAAGCATATCCTCAAGAGTTTGAATTGTGCGTTCCGCTTGACCATCCGTTTGAGGATGAAAAGCGGTACTCAATTTCACTTTAGTACCCAAACCTTCTTGAAAAGACTTCCAAAATCTAGATGTGAATTGTGCACCCCGATATGAAATAATGGATAACGAAATACCATGGCGACACACAATCTCATCTATGAAGATCTTTGCATAATCCTCCACCGAAAATGTGTATTTGACGGGAATAAAATGAGCGGACTTAGTCAATCTATCAACAATCACCCATATAGAATCATACGACTTTTGAGTCCGAGGCAACCCTACACAAAGTCCATATTAATGTCTTGCCACTTCCAAGTAGGAATTTGGATCTCTTGTAGTAAGCCACCCGACTTTTGATGTTCCGCCTTCACTTGTTGGCAATTTGGACACTTAGCAACAAATTCCGCTATGTCCTTCTTCAAACCTTCCCACCAATATATTTCTCGAAGGTCATGATACATCTTAGTAGAACCCGGATGGATGGAATAGTGGGATCCATGGGCTTCTCAAGGATCCGACCCCTCAATCCATCAACATCGGGAACACATAACCTCCCTTGGTACCTCAACTCACCATCCCCTCCTAAGGAGAAAGACTCGTTCATCTTGTCAAGAACCGATTCCTTCAACTCCATCAATAGTTGATCAAGGTGTTGTTTGGACTTCACCTCAACCACTAATGATGACTCAGAGCTATGATGAACCGTGGCACCTCCATTTAGAGAACTCTCCAACCGCACCCCTAATCTAGTGAAACGATGAACATCCTTCACTAGATCTTTCTTGTCTCCATCTATATGAGACACACTACCCATAGTCATACGGCTTATAGCATCCGCCACCACATTGGCCTTGCCGGGATGATATAGGACACTCATATCATAATCTTTCAACAATTCTAACCACCTTCTTTGTCGGATTTTCAACTCTTTTTGAGTAAACACATATTGAAGACTCTTATGATCGGTGAAAACATCAACATGAACACCATACAAGTAATGTCTTCATATTTTCAAAGCAAACACTACGTTCGCTAAATCAAGGTCATGAGTGGGGTAATTTCTCTCATGCACCTTAAGTTGCCGTGAGGCATATGCAATCACCTTCCCATTTTGCATAAGCACACACCCCAAACCTATGCGGGATGCATCACAATACACAACGAACCCCTTAGAACCTTCCGGTAAAGTTAACACCGGAGCGGAAGTAAGCCTATCTTTCAATAATTGGAAACTCTTCTCGCAGGCCTCCGACCACTCAAACTTTTTACCCTTTTGAGTCAATGAAGTCAAAGAACAATGGATGAAAAACCTTCTACAAACCTTCGATAATAGCCTGCTAGACCCAAAAAACTCCTAATATCTGTCGGGGTCAAGGGTCTAGTCCAATTTCTTACCGCTAGAGATGATGTACCCAAGAAACGCGACCGACCTCAACCAAAACTCACACTTGCTATACTTGGCGAACAATTTATGCTCTCTAAGGGTTTGCAATACCACCCTTATATGACCCATGTGATCAACCTCATTCTTCGAATACACCAAGATATCGTCGATAAATACAATAATGAATGAATCAAGGTAACTTCAAAACACCCTATTCATTAGGTCCATAAACGCACCGGAGCATTTGTGAGACCGAAGGACATAACCACGAACTCATAATGCCCGTACCGAGTCCGAAAGGCCGTCTTTGGAATATCTTCATTTCTCACCCTAAGCTGGTGATACCCTGACCTCAAGTCAATTTTGGAGAAGTAACTCGCCCCTTGGAGTTGATCAAATAAATTATCAATCCGCGGAAGAGGATATTTGTTCTTGATAGTAACCTTGTTGAGTTGGCGATAGTCAATACACATTCTCAAGGACCCATCCTTCTTTTTCAAGAATAATACCGGAGCACCCCATGGAGAAATGCTAGGCCTTATAAAGCCCTTGTCTAGCAAATCTTTAAGTTGTGCCTTCAACTCCTTCAATTCGGCCGGATCCATTCTATAAGGAAGAATAGAGATAGGGTTTATTTCTGGTAGCAAATCGATACCAAAATTGATTTCCCGTTCTGGAGGATTGCCGGGAAGGTCATGGGGAAAAACCTCTGGAAATTCACTCACCACGGGGACCGACTCAATAGGAGGAATTTCATAATCAACTTCTTGGACTCTCACAATATGATAAAGACACCCCTTTGAGATCATCTTACTCGTTTTTAGACATGATATGAAACGACCTCTAGGAAGAGAATTCCCACCATTCCACTCAAAAACGAGTTCATTTGGGAAACTAAACCTCACAACTCTAGACCTACAATCAATAGAAGTGAAGCTAGCATGCAACCAATCCATACCCAAAATGACATCAAAATCATACATGTCTAGTTCAACTAGATCCACATGAGAAACTTTATGGGGCATAGAGATAGGACAATTTCGGTAGACTTTTTTTGCTACAACTGACTCACCTACCGGAGTAGACACCAAAATAGGTTCATGCAAAACATCGGGTAAAGTATCAAACTTTTTAGCTACTAAGGGAGTAATGAAAGACAAAGTAGCACCCGGATCAAGCAAAGCATACAGATCAATAGCAAAGATTTGTAACATACTGGTCACCACATCGGGAGAGGCCTCTTGATCATCTCTCGAACGAAGAGCATAAAAATGGTTCTTCTTAG
Organism: Solanum sitiens; assembly: GCA_016801875.1. Taxonomy (NCBI): domain Eukaryota; kingdom Viridiplantae; phylum Streptophyta; class Magnoliopsida; order Solanales; family Solanaceae; genus Solanum; species Solanum sitiens. The sequence goes on along the minus strand of JABWTJ010000069.1, from coordinate 2,993,449 downwards.
GAGCCTCACTTGCTTGTTTTTGCGCATTCTTTTCTCGGTTTCTTATATTAGGGTAGTCCATAACTTTGTGACCACTCTTTCAACAACTAAAGCAATTCCCCATTCCAATCAAGCATTCACCAAAATGTTCCTTTACACACTTAACACAAGTAGGATTCTCATTAAATGAGTTTCCACCCTTTCCTTTTGCAACTTTTGTCCTAGGGGCTTTAGAATCCCTAGTCTTGGGAAATTTGGATGGAACTTGATTTGAGAACCTCTTATTGAATCTAGTCTTGTCTTGAATTCCAAACCTGTCTTTAGTAGTTCCACTCTCAAAAGACCTTGCCCTTCTTGAATCCTTATCCTTCCTTTTTGCACTAGCCTCCTCAACCCTTTGTGCATGCACCATAAGACGACCAATATTCATGTTATCATGAAGCATAGCCGAATGATATTCTTCTTGCAAGTCATCTGACATACCCGTAACAAATCGACTCATCTCGTCTCTAGGATCGGAGACAAAGGAAGGAGCATATTTGGCCAATTGAATGAACTTCAAAGATTAATCATGAACACTCATACCTCCTTGGTGGAGGTTGATGAATTCCACCACTTTAGCTTCTCTCATCTCTCTAGGGAAGAACTGATCAAGGAAAGCCCTCTTGAAGATCTCCCAAGTCACTGGCCCACCTTGAAGTGGCCTATTATTTTTCCATTGCACATGCCATGTTTGAGCCACATCATTGAGTTGGTATGAGGCCAACTCGGCATTCTCACTAGAAGACAACCCCATAGAACACAAAATCTTATAAACCTCATCAATGAATTCTTGAGGGTCTTCATCAACCTTAGACCCATAGAAGATAGGAGGATTCATTCGGGTAAAGTCCCTAAGTCGGGAAGCCATAGTTTGCTCATGTACCCTAGGTGCAATATCCCTATTGGCTTGGGCAGTCATAGCTTGGGCTTGCACCATTGCGGCTTGAGCATGAGTAGTCATGGCTTGAGCTATTTGAGCAAGAATAGCTCTTATCTGAGCCTCTGTCATAGGTGGAGGGTCAACTGGAGCCTGATCATCAGCAACAATCTCTTCAAGTGGAGGAACTGGATCATCACGGGGAGGGATTACTGCAGCAGTAATCTCCTCCTCAAGTCTTCTGGCTGTATTCCTTCTAGTATTCATCTCCTATAACCAAAACACAAGGTTTAGGCGAAAGAATGTATGAAGTACATTCTAGAGGCACGATATGGATTTCCAAAAATGAGAGTGATTCCTAAGCATCAAATAAGTTCCTATTCATAAGTGTGGCGCGCTTCACAATTATGAATACAAACCTATATAACGTGGTTGAGAGAGACGTTAACATCAAGAATATTCAACCTCATGCTTTGATACCAAGTTTGTCACATCCGGGTTTACCCCCTAGACGTAACCGGCGTCGTCGTCCTCTTCGAGGACTAAGACAATCCTCTTAGCCTCGTCATAGCATTCATCGATTAAAATGTGAAAGGATTTAAAACTTTTTTTCTTTATCTACTCGAAGGTTTACATAGACCTCTACATACACATAATCGTATTTATATCAAGTATACATAGACTTGTTCATATACGAAGATTACATAGTCTTCTACTTTTATTTCACCCATTTAAATAGTAAAAGACATAATAGTCATAAAATCCGTTTCACCTCATAAACCATCTATCAAAGACAATAAATCTTGGGAATAGCCCTACATCAATACAAGAAGCCACATATAGTCTATATACAACATCATCTCAAATGAGTAATAGAGTCAATACAGAATTATAGTAAGTAAGTAACATAGGAGTAAGATGTCGGCAATGCCCTCGGGAGAGTGAGGACCTACCACTTGGATGATAAGATATCCAAGTCTTCCTTCCAAGCTCCTCAAAGAAAATTCAATGACCGAAACCTATAATGTTTGGGAAAAGGGAAGGAAATGGGGTTAGTACTCCACATGTACTAAGTATGAAACCATATGCAAAATTACCAATCAAGTATGCTTAGAAAAGGATATTTAAGGAAATCATGCTATTTAGATCATTTACTTGAGTACACAAAACAACTAACTATACCACATGCATACCATCATATTTAATCCCTTAATCTCATAAAATCCTATCATCAAGAAATATCATACGAAACATGAATAAGAGTAAAGCATAGCAAATCAAAACATACTAACTATAATCTTCATGAAGTCACAAGTGCAATGACCAAGTAAATTCCCATGTCTCTTACTTAATCAAGTAACCTACCAAGACTACAATTAGCAATTAACCTTACCTAACCTACTCTCCCATTTCATGAAACATTTTTCTTCAACCAAAAGCAACAACCTTATACTCATAAGTATGTTATTCAACGTACAAAGTCATTTACATTATATCACTACCTTACATGCATAATATTGACCTCTCAAAGCTCCTATCAAGGCAAACTAGTGCAAGGCGTAGGTAGAGTCCCATACCCCTACCTAAGCTATAGCCAAACCCTCAAGTTACTTCGATTAGTCTATATCTTATTCATTCATTTTAGTTTAGGGAACTCTTACCTTAACCGACATAGACCACATGAGCTAATGTGGAATCCGGTGTCATGAAACCTTACACTGATGGAAGGTGGTCTACCGGCCAAGGTAGAACCTAACGTAAATGTAGCTATCTAGGTGGATCCACTAGCTAGTATCCTATGGTGGCAACATAGTTCAAGAACTAAGAGGTAGATATCCCTATTTATACCATTTGGTAAAGTGGGCCACTCCTCATGGGAATCCCTTAAATGACATATCCCATAAATAAGGGAGTTAACATCACATGGGCAACTTTAGGATGAATCTTTCCTTTCGTGGATAAGTCATCACCTCCCTTTGTCAAGTTCACTCGGTGCTAAGCTAAGTCCCCATATAGAGAAGTCTTTAAACTTTATTAATCATCTCAACTTAGTTAGATAATAGGGTCAAGCTCTTGTACATTCATCATCATAGCTCAAAGAAGAATTGTATAGGAAATAGTCCTTTCATTCACAATTCACTTAAGTGAAGTTAACCCTTGTACCTCACATCATAATAGGGCACATCTTTACATAACAACTTCCCTATAACATGTACTCCTAGGCAACCTCACAACCAAACTTAAAACATTCCAATTCAATCATCATACCAACCTATCACCTTAAACAAGGTACACTTCAACACAACATCATAACTTGATGACAATTAACAACAATTGAGATAAGAATTAGGAAATATCAAGACTTACCAATACTCCTCCATAGTTCACCAATAAAAGGGCCTTATAATCAACCCATAGACCAACCCATTTTGGGTCATCACACCAATGTAATTCAACAATCAATATAAGAACTAATTTAGAAGAGTCACTACGCCATAATTCAATACTAAATCAAAGCTTGATAACATGACATCTAAGTCTATCTTCTTGCCCTAAATTCAATGCTCAAGAATTAGCATGAAGGACTTCAATTCATCACAATAGATGCATGATCAATGTAATAACAATCATTAAAGATGATTTAAACAATAATTAGATCAATTACATCAACCCAACCCAAATTCACATCAATCTTATACCTAGGGTTAAGGGTTAAGGGTCATCATCTACAATCTAAACCAAACCACATCAATTCATCATAATTAATTTAGAATACATGATAATTTAGTCATTATAACCCAAAGAATACATGAACAACTCAATTCATGACATCAAATTCGAAATTGAATGAAACCCATATGAAACTCAACTTTTGAAAAATCTTTGAAGGAGCCCTTTGAGGAAAGAATCTCAAAGGTGAATTAGATCCCATACCTTAAGGTTTGATGACGTTTTGATGGAGATTTCGTGCTAAACCAGCCCCTAATGATCCTCCCAAGCTATCCTCCAATGGAGTCTTCCAATAAAGAGAGAAAGTAGAGAGAAGGAAGAGAGTTTGTTTAGAGAATTGTGTTTAGGCTAATGGGTTGGGGTATTTATAGGGGGGCTTAAGTCAACTTAATTAGTCTTCCCTTAAACCCTAATTACTCCTAAGACACTTAATATAATAATTGAACTAAAGGCTAAGTTCCAAAAACATGGCAGACCCTCCACGATGACACCCCGTCGAAGGGCCGTCGTAGGCGTGACGGACTGCCCTCCCTCCGTCCTGCACTTCTGTCGTCTCGGTCAGAGACTGTGCAGGCGAGGGTTCCTGACCAAGAGACTAAGGGTGGCATGACGGTGGCCTCGACGCCCCGTCATGCCCATGACATCCCGTCATACCATCCGTCGAGGCATCCTACCACGAGGGTCCTCCTCGAGGGCCCTTGGTTGGTCCTCGGGGAGTCGTACCCTGAATTTTCCATCATGAAACCATCCCTCACTATGTGTTACACCTATTGTTACAAACTTTTACTCAATTCCGACTCTTTAACTTGGTCAAACTAAAAGAACACTCTAGCCCTTTCATGAACCAACTTTCCGGACGTGATGGACGTTCTTGAACGTTTTGGTTCCAAAACACTTCAACGACTCTATAAACGCCTAATTTGGCTAGGAACAATGGTTTAGACCTTAAGAAGCATGTTTAAGTCTTACCACATGACTTTGGGATTTCGAAATGTTACACTACTCTTCCTAAGTGGAAGAGGTCACTACTCATCTAGTTCACTCGGTGCTAAGCTAAGTCCCTTTATTGAAATGTCTTTAAGCTTTATTAAACATCATAATTTATTTTAGGTCGTAGGGTCTAGCCCTTGTATGTTCATCATCATAGGTCAACAAGAATCACATGAGTAATAATCCTTTCATCATGATTCCTAATAGTGAGATTAACACTTTGCATATCACATCATAGTAGGGCACATTGATGCACATTAACATCCTTATAACATGTACACCCTAAGCAACCTCACAACCAAAGAATAAGACATTTCAACTTGCTCATTACACCATCCTATAATCCTAGACAAGGTATACTCTAACACAACATCATGACTTGATCACAATTAACTACAATTGAAGTAAAGAATAGGATAGTCAAGACTTACCAATACTCCTCCATAGTTCATCATAAGGGGCCTTACATCAACCCATATATCAACCCAATTTGGGTCATCACACCAATGTAATCCAATAACCAACATGATAATGAATTTAGAAGAATCACTACACCATAATTCAATACTAGATCCAAGCTTGAAAACATAATATTTAAGTATATCTTCTTAACCTAGATCAATACTCAAGGACTAGCATGAAGGACTTCAATTCATCACTATAGATTCATGATCAATGTAATAATAATCATTAAGAATGATTTAACCAATAATAAAATCAATTGCATCAAACCCAGCATATTTCATATCAAGATCATGCCTAGGGTTAAGGGTTAAGGGTCATAATCTACATTCTAGACCAAACCATCTCAATTCATCCCAATTAAGTCGCATTACATGATAATCTACTCATTATACCCTAAAGAAAGTATAAATAACTTAATTCATAACATGAATTTCGTAATTGAATGAGACCCACATGAAAACTCAACTTTTGGAAAACCTTTGAAGGAGCCCTTTGAGGAAAGAAGTCTCAAAGGTGAATTAGATCCCATACCTCAACATTTTGATTACAATTTGATGATAAATTCGTCCCTTTCAAGCCCCCCAAAGCCCTTCCTTAGCTATGTCTTCAATGGTGTCTTCCAATAGAGAGAGAAAGTAGAGAGAAGGAACAGAGTTTATTTTGAGTGTTGTGTTTAGGCTAATGAGGGTTGGGGTATTTATATGAGGGGTTAAATTACTTAATTAGTCTTCCTAACCCCCAACTAACCACCAAAATTCATTAATTAATTAATGAAGTCGTTTTAGAAATCTTGGCAGTAAGTTGGGCCCTCACAGACGAGACCTCGACCACGGTCCGTCTGTGAGTCGACGCCCCGTCATCCCCCTCAATCGCCTGGAATAGTAGCTATGGAAGCAAGGGCTTCCTTGAAACTTTCTAAGTGTTGGACGACGGTGGCCTCGATGCCCCGTTGAGCCACTCACGCCCCGTCGACCCTTCCATTGAAACCTCAAGGGTCCTCCTCAAGGGCCCTTGGTTGGTCCTTGGGGAGTCGTTCCCGGACGTTTCAACCATGAAAAATCTCTAACACGCGTTACACATATTTTTACCTAATTTTGATCAATTTCAAACTCTTAAAAGCTAGTCAAATGGCTAAGACATCCTTGCACTCTCGTGAACCAACTTTCCGGACGTCATGGGCGTTCTTGAATATTTTGGTTCTTAAACACCTTAAATAGACTATATACATATAAATCAACTTAGAACAGTGCTTAGACCTCATGGAACCTAGGTTAAGTTTTACAACACGCCTTGAAATTTCGAAATGTTATATTATCCCCCCCTTAGGAACATTCGTCCCTGAATGACACTAAATGCTCTTTTAAAGGAAGGAAAAGACTCAAGACTAGCAGATCAACCAATCTACAATATCAAATTAACATGAATCATATCATTTCAATAGGGCAAACTTCAAAACTCAATTTATCACACGTAGGCTCAAAATTTCATCATGAGGTACCTCCTTCTCACAACACATATGAGCTCATCATTTATTACCTAAGTCAATTAGAACCAAGTTCATTCATCAATATGCTACATATAATTTCCACAAGGACTCACCAAATCCAAATGCATAATGCATCTCAAATAAGCAACAAGCAAAACAATTTCCAAGTTTCAAAGCCAAGTTACAGTGACTTCACTGTACCATCACTGTGAAGTCTCAAAATTTTGGATTTTTTGCAAGACTTCACCAAAAAATCAAGAAACCACAATTCCTAGTCATAATTATGATATTAAAAAGAATAGTTAACCTTAATCATCAAAAAGATGAGGATAACGGGTCTTCATATCGGCCTCGGCCTCCCATGTTGCACCCTCAACAAGGTGGTTCTTCCATAACACTTTTACGGAAACCACCTCTTTGTTCCTCAACCTCTTCACTTGTCTATCAAGGGCTTGAACCGGAAATTCCCCATAATAGAGGTTATCCTTGACTCCAAGGCCTTCAATAGGAAGAATAGACTCGGGATCCACAACACACTTCTTCAACATAGATACATGGAAAACCGGATGAACCAAAGCTAAATCATTTGGGAGTTTCAAGTGATAAGCAACCTTACCAACCCTTTCCAATATCTCATAAGGGCCCACATAATGAGGACTCAACTTCCCCTTCTTGCCAAATCTAACCACCCCCTTCATGGGTGAGATTTCCAAGTACACCTTATCACCTTCTCTAAACTCCAAATCTCTTCTCCTATTGTTGGCATAAGACTTTTGTCGACTATAGGCTGTTTGTAACCGATTCCTTATGATGTGAACATTCTACAAAGTCCTATAAATCAAATCGAGACCAAGAATCGATGGCTCACCAACCTCAAACCACCCTATAGGAGACATACACCTCCTACCATACAAGGCTTCATAGGGAGCCATGGAGATGGATGAATGAAAGTTGTTATTATAAGCAAACTCCACCAAAGGCAAGTGTTTATCCCAATTACCTTTAAAATCAATAATACAAGCTCTAAGCATATCCTTAAGGGTTTGAATAGTGCGTTCCGCTTGACCATCCGTTTGAGGATGAAAAGCGGTACTCAATTTCACCTTAGTACCCAAACCTTCATGGAATGACCTCCAAAATCTAGACGTGAATTGTGCACCCCGATCCAAAATGATGTATAATGGAATACCATGGCGACACACAATCTCATCTATGAAGATCTTTGCATAAACTTCCGCCGAATAAGTGGACTTGACGGGAATAAAATTAGCGGACTTAGTCAATCTATCAACAATCACCCATATAGAATCATATGACTTTTGAGTCCGAGGCAACCCTACTACAAAGTCCATATTAATGTCTTCCCACTTCCAAGTAGGAATTTGGATCTCTTGTAGTAAGCCACCCGGATTTTGATGTTCCTCCTTTACTTGTTGGCAATTTGGACACTTAGCAACAAATTCCGCTATGTCCTTCTTCAAACCTTCCCACCAATATATCTCCCGAAGGTCATGGTACATCTTAGTCGAACCCGGATGAATGGAGTAGTGGGATCCATGGGCTTCGTCAAGGATTCGATCCCTCAACCCATCAACATAGGGAACACACAATCTCCCTTGGTACCTCAATACACCATCCCCCCCTAAGGATAAAGACTCATTCAACTTGCCAAGAACCGATTCTTTCAACTCCATCAATAGTTGATCAAGGTGTTGTTTGGACTTCACCTCAACCACCAATGCTGACTCGAAGCTATGATGAACCGTGGCACCACCATTTGGAGAAATCTCCAATCGCACCCCCAACCTAGCCAACCTATGAACATCTTTCACTAGGTCTTTCTTGGCTTCATCTATATGTGACACACTACCCATAGTCATACGACTTAGGGCATCCGCAACCACATTGGCCTTTCCGGGATGATATAAGACACTCATATCATAATCTTTCAACAATTCTAACCACCTCATTTGCCGGAGATTTTACTCCTTTTGAGTAAACACATATTGGAGACTCTTATGATCGGTGAAAACATCAACATGAATACCATACAAGTAATGCCTCCATATTTTCAAAGCAAACACCGCGGCTGCTAACTCAAGGTCATGAGTGGTATAGTTTCTCTCATGCACCTTAAGTTGCCTTGAAGCATAGGCAATCACCTTCCCATTTTTCATAAGCACACAGCCCAAACCTATACGAGATGCATCACAATACACAACAAAACCCTTTGTACCTTCCGGTAGTGTCAACACCGGAGCCGAAGTAAGCCTATCCTTCAATAATTGGAAACTTTTCTCACAAGCCTCCGACCACTCAAACTTTTTACCTTTTTGAGTCAATGTAGTTAAAGGAGATGCAATGGATGAAAAGCCCTCCACAAACCTTCGATAATAGCCTGCTAGACCCAAGAAACTCCTAATGTCAGTCGGAGTCAAGGGTCTAGGCCAATTTCTCACCGCATCAGTCTTCCTTGAGTCTACCTTAACTCCCTCACTAGAGATGATATGCCCAAGAAACGCCACCGACCTCAACCAAAACTCACATTTGCTATACTTGACAAATAACTGATGCTCTTTAAGGGTTTGCAATACCACCCTCAAATGACCCATGTGATAAACCTCATTCTTCGAATACACCAAGATATCATTAATAAACACAATAACGAATGAACCAAGATAGATTCAAAACACTCTATTCATTAGGTCCATAAACGCCGCCGAAGCATTTGTGAGACCAAAGGACATAACCACAAACTCATAGTGCCCATACCGAGTCCGAAAGACCGTCTTTGAAATATCTTCATTTCTCACTCTGAGTTGGTGATACCCCGACCTCAAATCTATCTTTTAAAAGTAGCTCGCTCCTTGGAGTTGATCAAATAAATCATCAATCCGAGTAAGAGGATACTTGTTCTTGATAGTAACTTTGTTGAGTTGGCGATAATCAATACACATTCTCAAGGACCCATCTTTTTTCTTCACGAATAATACCGGAGCACCCCATGGAGAAATGCTAGGCCTTATAAAGCCCTTGTCTAGCAAATCTTTAAGTTGTGCCTTCAACTCCTTCAATTAGGCCGGAGCCATTCGATAAGGAGGAATCGAAATAGGGTTTGTTTCCGGTAGTAAATCGATACCAAAATCAATTTCCCGTTTGGGAGGAATACCGGGAAGGTCATTAGGAAAGACCTCCGGAAATTCACTCACCACGGGGACCGACTCAATAGGAGGAATTTCGGAATACAAATCTTGGACTCTTACAATGTGATAAAGACACCCCTTTGAGATCATTTTACATGCTTTTAGACAAGATATGAAACGACTTCTAGGAATAGAATTCCCACCTTTCCACTCAATAACGGGTTCATTTGGGAAACTAAACCTCACAACTCTAGTCCTACAATCAATGGAAGCGAAACTAGCATGTAACCAATCCATAGCCAAAATGACATCAAAGTCAAGCATATCTAGTTCAACTATATCCACATGAGAAACTCTATAGGGCAAATGATAGGACAATTTCGGTAGACTCTTTCTGCAACAATAGACTCACCCACCGGAGTAGACACCACAAAAGGTTCATGCAAAACATCGGGTAAAGTATCAAATTTTTTAGCTACTAAGGGAGTAACAAAAGACAAAGTAGCACCCGGATCAAGCAAAGGATACACATCAATAGTAAAGATTTGTAACATACCAGTCACCACATCTGGAGAGGCTTCTTGATCACCTCTAGTACGAAGAGCATAAAAGCGGTTCTTTTTAGGAGCATCACTAGAACCACTTGGCTGTCCACCCTTATCTTTCCCCTTAGCATCAGGACAATCCTTAACCATGTGACCCCTTTTTCCACACCCGAAACAATTGTCCCTCCCCTTAAGACAATCACCAAAGTGTCTCTTACTACACCTTGCACAAGTCGGCCTCCTTGTTGGTGAATTAGCATTCCCTCCTTTTTGAGACTTAGAGTTTGACACTCTATCCCCTCTATTTTTAGGAAACTTGGATGGGACTTGACTCGATAACCTCTTCTTGAATTTAGGCTTGTCTTGAATCCCAAGCCTATCCCTCGTCGCTCCACCCTCAAAAGACCTTGACCTTCTTGAATCCCTATCCTTCCTTTTTGCTCTAGCCTCCTCAATCCTTTTAGCATGCACCATAAGACGACCAATATTCATGTTATCATGAAGCATAGCCAAATGACATTCTTCTTGCAAGTCATCCGATATACCTGTCACAAATCGACTCATCCCGTCTCTAGGATTGGAGACAAAGGAAGGAGCATATTTGTCCAATTGAATGAACTTCAAAGAGTAATCATGAACACACATACCTCCTTGGTGGAGGTTGATGAATTCCACCACCTTAGCTTCTCTCATCTCTCTAGGGAAGAACCGATCAAGGAAAGCCTTCTTGAAGATCTCATAAGTCACCAGCCCACCTTGAAGTGGCCTATTATCTCTCCATTGCACATGCCAAGTTTGGGCCACATCCTTGAGTTGGTATTAGGCCAACTCGGTATTCTCATTGGAAGACAACCCCATAGCACATAGTATCTTATAAACCTCATCAATGAATTCTTGAGGGTCTTCATCAACCTTAAACCCATAGAAGATAGGAGGATTCATTCGTGTGAAGTCCCTAAGTCGAGAAGCCATAGTTTGCTCATGAACCCTAGGTGCAAAATCCCAATTGGCTTGGGCAGTCATAGATTGAGCTTGAACCGTTGCGGCTTGGGCTTGAGTAGTCATGGCTTGGGCCATTTGAGCAAGGATAGACCTCATCTGAGCCTCTGCCATAGGTGGAGGATCGGCTGGAGCCTGATCATCAACAACAACCTCTTCAAGAGGAGGACCTGGATCATCACAGGGAGGAATTCCCGCATTAGCAAGCTCCTCCTCAAGTCTCCTAGCCGCATTCCTCCGAGTATTCATCTCTTATAAACAAAATACAAGGTTTAGGTGAAATCATATAAGAAGTACACTATAGAGGCACGATAATGGATTTCCAAAAATGAGAGTGATTCCTAAGCATCAAATAAGTTCCTATTCATAAGTGTGGCGCGCTTCACAATTATGAATACAAACCTACATAGACATGGTTGAGAGAGACGTCCACATCAAGGATATTCAACCTCATGCTCTGATACCATGTTTGTCACATTTGGGTTTACCCCCTAGATGTAACCGTCGTCGTTGTCCTCTTTGAGGACTAAGACAAGCCTCTTAGTCTTACATCATTGCATTCATCGATTAAAATACGGAAGAATTAAAACTTTTTCAAACTAAATCTAATCGGAGGTTTACATAGACCTCTACATACACATAATCATATTTATATCAAGTATACATAGACTTGTTCGTATAAGAAGATTACATAGTCTTCTACTTTTATTTCACACATTTATATAATAAGGAAATAGAATCATAAATCTGTCTCATCTCATAAAACCATCTAAACGACAACAATAACATTGGGCATAGCCCTACATCAATTAAAAAAAAGCAACATATAGGGTTTATACAACTTTGTCTCAAATAGGAAATAGAGTCAATACAAAAGTTGTAGTAACTAAGTAACTTCATAAAGAGAATATTGGCATCGTCCTCGAAAAAAATAAGGACCTACCACTTGGATGATAGAATATCCAAGTCTTCCTTCAAATCACCTCAAGTCAAACTTCAACGACCGGAACCTAAAATGTTTGGAAAGAGAGAGAAAATGGGGTTAGTATGCCACATGTACTAAGTATGAGACCATATGCACAAATATCATCAAGGTATGATAAAAAGGGACATTTAATGAAAACATGTCATTTAAACCAATACTTTAAACATACTAAACAAGTTAATTATATCATATGCATATCGTTATACTTAAACCCAACATGTCATATAGCTCTACTATCATTTCATAACATCCCAAACATGAATAAGAGTAAATCATAGCAAAACCAACCAACCAACTATAATCCTTATGAAGCCACAAGTGCAATGACCAAGTAAAGCCCCATAACTCTACTTAATCAAGTAACCTACCAAAGATCACAATTAGCAATTCCCTTCACTTAACATAGTCTTCAATCTCATATAATGTTCCTTCTTTAACAATGATAACCAATTTCATATTCATAAGCATCTTAATCAACATATAAAGTCATTTACATTATATCATCATTTATATACATAATATTAACTCCTCAAAGTTCCTATCAAGGCAAACTAGTGCAAGGCATAGGTAGAGTCCTATACCCCTACCTAAGCTAAAGTCAAACCCATCAAGTTACTTCAATTAGTTTATATTTCATTTATTCATTTTAGTTTAGGGAAACTTGCCTTAACCGACATAGACCACATGAGCTAATGTGGAATCCGGTGTCATGAAAACCCTACACCTAAAGAAGGTGGACTACTTGCCAAAGTAGTACCTAAACATGTACATTGCAACTACGTGGATCCACTAGATAGTATTCCTATGGGGGCAACATAGTTAAAGAACTAGGAGATATAGTTTGGGACCCTGTTTATGCTAAATACATTATGATCTCCAATCTCAAGAGTACATTAGTGATCCTACTCTTCCTAAGTGGAAGATGTCACTACTCATCTAGTTCACTCGGTGCTAAGCTAAGTCCCTTTATTGAAATGTCTTTAAGCTTTATTAAACATCATAATTTATTTTAGGTCATAGGGTCTAGCCCTTGTATATTCATCATCATAGCTCAACAAGAATCACATGAGTAATAATCCTTTCATCATGATTCCTAATAGTGAGATTAACACTTTGCATATCACATCATAGTAGGGCACATTGATGCACATTAACATCCTTATAACATGTACACCCTAAGCAACCTCACAACCAAAACATAAGACATTTCAACTTGCTCATTATACCATCCTATCATCCTTGACAAGGTATACTCCAACACAACATCATGACTTGATCACAATTAACTACAATTGAAGTAAAGAATACGATAGTCAAGACTTACCAATACTCCTCCATAGTTTATCATAAGTGGCCTTACATCAACCCATATATCAACCCAATTTGGGTTATCACACCAATGTAATCCAATAACCAACATGATAATGAATTTAGAAGAATCACTACACCATAATTCAATACTAGATCCAAGCTTGAAAACATGATATTTAAGTCTATCTTCTTAACCTAGATCAATACTCAAGGACTAGCATGAAGAACTTCAATTCATCACTATAGATTCATGATCAATGTAATAACAATCACTAAGAATGATTTAACCAATAATAAAATCAATTGCATCAAACCCAACGTATTTCATATCAAGATCATTTCTAGGGTTAAGGGTCATAATCTACAATCTAGACAAAACCATCTCAATTCATCCCAATTAAGTTGGATTACATGATAATCTACTCATTATACCCTAAAGAAAGTATAAACAACTCAATTCATAACATAAATTTCGTAATTGAATGAGACCCACATGAAAACTCAACTTCTGGAAAACCTTTGAAGGAGCCCTTTGAGGAAAGAAATCTCAAAGGTGAATTAGATTCCATACCTCAACATTTTGATAACAATTTGATGATGAATTCGTCCTTTCAAGCCCCCCAAAGCCCTTCCTTAGCTATGTCTTCAATGGTGTCTTCCAATAGAGAGAGAAAGTAGAGAGAAGAAAGAGAGTTTATTTTGAGTGTTGTGTTTAGGCTAATGAGGGTTGGGGTATTTATATGAGGGGTTAAATTACTTAATTAGTCTTCTTAACCCCCAACTAACCACCAAAATTCATTCATTAATTAATGAAGTCATTTTAGAAATCTTGGCAGTAAGTTGGGCCCTCACAGACGAGACCTCGACCACGGTCCGTCTGTGAGTCGATGCCCCGTCATCCCCCTCCGTCGCCTGGAAAAGTAGATATGGAAGCAAGGGCTTTCTTGAAACTTTCTAAGTGTGGGACGATGGTGGCCTCGATGCTCCGTCGAGCCACTCACGCCTCGTCGACCTTTCCGTCGATACACACTGCCAGGCAGTGTTGCATCCAAACCTCAAGGGCCCTTGGTTGGTCCTTGGGGAGTCGTATCCGGACGTTTCAACCATGAAATATCTCTAACACGCGTTACACATATTTTTACCTAATTTTGATCAATTTCAAACTCCTAAAATCTAGTCAAATGGCTAAGACATCCTAGCACTCTCGTGAACGAACTTTCCGGACGTCATGGACGTTCTTGAATATTTTGGTTCTTAAACACCTTAACTAGCCTATATACATATAAATCAACTTAGAACAGTGCTTAGACCTCATGGAACCTAGGTTAAGTTTTACAACACGCCTTGAAATTTTGAAATGTTACAGCGCCTCAGGTTTGATTCACTCACTACTTTATCTTTAATTTTCTTATGCATTGGGGAAAATTGCATGTTTTTTTGTTGGGGGTGGGGTAAATTGGAAAGTGAGTGTTAGGGTGAAGTCTGAGTAGCCCAACTCACGATCCTCTCTTGGTGGTTTTCTTGCCTGTGTTCTTTTGCCCCAAGAGACTGATTACTTTATTGTTGAATCGTCATGTATAGTATCTTGTACAAAGTATTGAATATGAAATCTGAAGCATGATGGCTAAATATGAATGATATCCCATTATAAAAAGAATGCTTGCATGATTAGGTATAATGAATGTTGAACGTGTTGGCTCTAAGCATGACATAGAGATTCACTACTGCATGACCCTCGAATCTAACACTCGAACTAGGTGTCTGATAATCTGATAGGGTAATGAAGTGTCAAGAGAGTGTGAGGAAATTTGATTGTTCCACTGATGGTACCTAGCTAGAACTTGCCCGGTTAGTCCTGCAAAAATGAATCTGTGTTAGACATTTAGGAAAGGATCATAGACCCTTGTTCAAATTAGCCAATCTTTAGCCTAAATAAGAGAGAACCAAATGAAACCGATCCCCTTTTGATCCAAATATTTTGAGCATACAATAGATCTTTCTTTTCTACACCAAATCGTCTTCCCTGGGTATAATGTGTTGGCCCTGTTCCCTCCTTGGACATGTGCACCTCAACTTAGGCCAAAAGCATAAGTTGAGGGTGGCTAATGCAGAAACTGACCTCATCTTGGCCCTGGCCCAATCTTGGGCTTTGTGTACCTCAACTCATGGCAAAGCCATAAGTTGAGGGTGACTATTATGAGTAATGTCCCGAAAAGTGGGGATGAAAAGAGGAATGAGGGAAATAAAAGAAACAGTAAACAACAGAAGTGACTAGTCAAAATAATTATCAATTGAATAAAAAAAATAAAAAAAAGGAGGGGGAAAGGAAAGAGAAATCAAGGCAAAGATGATAAGAAAAGAAAAGTAGGGCATAATAGACAATGAAAGAGGTAGGACGCTTAGCCGTAATTTCAAGGAGGGCAACAAGTCACTAGAATATAACCATATGTACCATACCTGACCCTCAGCCTACGTTACATGCCAAGAAAGTCCTATCGTGATCCTAAGAGTCTAATATGGTGAACTTAAAGCAATGAAAATAAGGGCAAGCCCATGGCGACAAGTACCATTAGGTGTGAAGTTGTTCTGAGCGTGAGTGTTGAATAATGATCCTTATACTCAAATTTGAAATCACTATGCAAAAAAGGAGGATATTGTTTTTGAAGTGAGGGCACTAGTTGAAATATTGGAAAGTTGGTACCTTGGTGAGATGTAACAACCCTAAAAATGGATATGATAAGTAATGCTTAATGTGTCTAGAATGCCTACTATTAGACCGAGTTCACACGGATTGATGCGCGTAGAACTAGATTTCTGAACCCTTGCTACAGCCAAGCCAACTAACTTGGGGAGTTAGTTGAGCTAGTAAAGGTTGGGTCCAGCCATGTAGGGCTCTCGAATACGAAGATTTACTCGAAGGAGTCTATACCGGACTTAAAAAGGGAAAATCTTAGGTTTGGAGGGTCTAGGGGTAAAATGGTCTTTTTCAAAGCTAAGGGTAGTATCGTAATTATTCTAAATATATAATTAATTATTTAATTAATAAGGTGGAGGGGCAGTTTGGGGAGAGAGGGCCGAAAATTGGCTTCTTGAGTGAAGTCTGCTCCACCCGGGTTCGAACCTAGGTGGAAGCGATTATTTTAATTGTTTTTATTTAAGTTGGTAAATTAATGTAATTAATTAATATTTATTATTTATTATCTGATTTAAAATAAAAGGGAAATCAGATTTTTACCATTTAATAAAACCTTATTTGACTAAGTCCTAAACTAGACTCCTAAGCCTAAGAAAACTCTCACCTCTCACGTCTATCTCTCACTTTCACGATCAAACCAACTCTCATTCACGTTCTCTCTACCAAATAATGTACAAGAACAGAAGATAAACCAAAGTTCTTCACACTTGAATAACTCTCAACGAAAGATAAAAACAAACGGCCAATCGATCACGTTAGGCAAAGAGAGGGTTTTTCCGTCAAAAGTTTGGTGTTGAAACTTGGATTGGACGTGAGTTTTGGAGAAGGTTTGGGAAGCAACTTCAAGTCTTGAACGTCATAAAAGGCATGGTTTCTCTTCTCTCTTGGTCCCTCTTCCAAGAGACCCCTTAAGGTTCAGTATATTCTAATCCGAAAATTAGGATTGTTCCCCATTGAATGTCCCTGTCACTAGCTCCCATTGATTCGTAGGTTGGGTATGTTTGCTGGTAGATATTAGGCATGTAATGTGTTTTCGTGATGAATATGTTCATAAATGTGTGTTTGGAATCGTATGAATGACAATCTATGTTTTCCAAAAATATGTGCATGTGTGTGAAATATTGGCCGTGACCTATGACTCTCAGGTTTAAGGCTCAAAAAAATGTATTGTTATGGTTGTATTCTTACGTGCACAAATTTATGTAAATCGTGATGTTCATATGAAGTGTAATATGGCTGATTTTAGGGATAAACTCTTGGCTAAATGAATCCATGAATATGCACCTAAAGACGTTCTAAATGAACCATGAAATCTCCCTAAGAACTAACGTATAACTTGATGAAAAAGATGCTGAAAAATTACAAAATTTCCAGCTACAAGTTGATGAATTTCGGTCAAGTTGAAGTAGTTCAAAATGCTGTGAAAAATAAATTAAAACAAGTGAGGTCATGGAGGATCGAACCCGTGACCTCACCATGTTAAAATCATGAAAATAAGTAAGTTAAAATAATGTGGTGAGGGGTATTCGAACCGTGGTCTTGGCTGGAAAATAAAATTATGAAAATAAGAAATGAGAGGAGTGGGATTCGAACCCACAACCTCTCAATCAGACTTAAGGAAATTAAAAGAAAATAAATGTTGAGGCTTGTGGGAATCGAACCCACGACCTCTAAGCTGATTAAGGGAATTAAAGAGAAAAATAAAGTGAGGCTGTGGGGATTCGATCCCACACCCTCATGATCAACTCAGAAAAAGTCAAGGAAATAGAAATTAAAATAAAAGGGGCTGTTTGGGTTCGATCCCACAACCCCTCGGCCAAGAAAGAGAAAGTCTAAAGAAAAGAAATTAAAAGGAAATGAACGTATTGGGGCTCGACCTTGGGCCCCCAAGCCGTGTGGATTAAACCAAAAGAAATAAAAATGTAGGTGTTGTCCAAGGGATTCAAAATCGGGTTCCCTTGCCCAAATTCCGTATTGATGCATAAGTCATACGTGAATAAATGTTCAAAAATAATGTTGCCTACATAGATCGAAATCGAAATCCTGGAATACTTACAAGATGAATAAGTCTTGTACCACATAATCTTAGGAAGATATGAATCACTTAAATGAACTATGAATGAAGCCTCATGGCTTGTATGTATAGACCCATAAGTCTAGCATACGTTTAGAAGTAAGTGAACCTAAGATGTATGTAATGAAATGATGAGATGAACAATGAATGATGAGACCCTAGAAGGGTTAAGAAAGAGTGTGAAACACACTAAATGGCCAAGTGCATTGGCATATGATGAAGTGAACATTCACGTAAAATGGGGTGAGTAAATATGAAGAGCAAATTTGCTAAAGTTAATGAATGTGGTGACAACATGATAAGAGGCTAATGTGAAAGATGTGAGCAATCTCAAATGAGCCTAAGTAAATGTTACCAACACGTACTCACCTATGAGAGTGTAAAGTTAATGAAGAGATCAGTATGTATGAACACTCTAATGAATAATGTATACTTAATACTAATGATGAGATGAGAAATCATCTATTGAGCTATGATATCCTCATACTAGAAGCCAGCTTCCATAACGTATGAGTTGAATGTAATGGAACTTTATACTGAGCACCGATAGGCTAACTATGAGCGGTGATGCCTTTTTTTGGGAAGGGAGGAGGTTCACGTAACTCTCATGAGATGAGACTGTCCGGCATGCCGGGTATGGGTCTCCTTATATCTCCTAGTCTTTGAACCTATACTGCCAATATAGGGATCTGACGGGGTTCAATTCCCATGTACGCTAGCATGTTTTGGGTCACTTTGGCCGATGATTCCACCTCTTTTTGGTGTGGGGGAGACACTGGATTTCATGATGCTCACATGATCTATGTCGGTTAAAGTTAAAGTTCCCAAATGAATGAATGAGGCCATCCTCAAATGATGCACATAATGAAATGAATGATACCAAAGGTGTTAGGATAGGATAATCAAGAGGTGAGTTAGACTTAAGTAATGACACTAGGTCATTCTTGGTCATTGCACAGCGAACCCGATGAAAGTCTTAAACTACATCCTAGGTATAGCTGGTGTTTACACTAGCCTATGAATGAAATCAAATGAAGTACGTATGAATGAATGAAGCAGACTCTGTGTTTACTAAAGAAGGCTCCCTAGTTGAGGCCCCATATGTTGAGTCCTCATTTTAGGAAGTCTTAATGTTAAGTCCATGATTCTAAGGTCTCATGGCATATGAACGAATGATATGAAAGATGTTATGTGCTATATGCAATATGTTATGTGCTATGTGTAAGATGTTATGTGTTGTGTGCAATATGATTCGTATGATGATGTATGTTACTCTCATGCATGACTTTCCTAATCCAATTTACCAAGTCCACTGACTTTCCAAATCCAAATTTGGCAGGTCCACTAACTTTCCTAATCCAAATTTGGCAAGTCTACTGACTTGACTTTCCATAAATCATGTTGTTAGGAAAGAGCTATTCTTACTCATGCATGTCCTTGGTGTGTGCTTGCATATACCCATACTTAGTACAAGTGTGTACTAATCCCATACAACTCTATATTTTTAGGTGCAGGCACAGGTGGACGCTAGAGCTTACAGGTTGACGTTGCAGCTATCTGGACGTGGAGATTTCATCCATACTTGGTAGGCCCTCATGGTTTCGAGGATGTCTACCGTTATTATCTAGCTTAGATGTAGGCTTTAGCTAGTGGAGCATGTTCCACTAGTGTTTCTTTCCACTTTCATTTCAAACTTTGTATTGGTGCCATTTTGGCAAAAATACGTTTAATGCAATTATGAACTGTTTCTTTCATTTGATTATCTCTATAATAGATGGTTGATTTGTTAACGCCTATGATGTTAAGTTTCTAAATGATTTGCATGGAATAAGAAAACTCAAATTTCAAATTTTCCGCTAAAATTAACATAGATGAAGTAAGAATGACGTATGTAGGATTGTATGCAACCTCTGAGAGGTCAACGACGTGGTCTCGTCTGGGGTCTAGATTCCCATCGTGACATGAGTGATAAAAGAGTAGAGGTGTCGGTGCATGGTGAGTCTGTGTCATGGTCAGATCCACATGAATGAGCCTAGGGAGCCTAAGAGTAAAAGCATGCACAAAAGCAATGAGAAAAGTCAGGATTGATAGCCATATGATTGCGAAAGCTTAAAAGCGAGTACTTTTGCACAAAAGTATTATGGTGAGTTATAGTGCGTCGCTTGAGGACAAACAACGAATTTAAGTTGAGGGTGTTGATGTACCGTGTTTCACGGTACTTTCAATGCTTTTTACCTAAGTTTGGTGTGTGTCTAGAGCCTTTTTGTAGTAATTTTTAGGTGTTTTTATCTATGTTTTGTAGGAAAGTTGTCCGGAACGAAAATGCAGAAGGCTGTGAAGAATCAGTGCAGAAGTGACCCACGAAGCCATCGACAGCCCGTCATCCCACCAACGGTCTGTAGGTGGTGACCGTCGATTAGAGGCTCAGACATCTGGAAGAAACTCGGGGAATTTTGACCAAGTGTGGGGCTACGGAAGGATTGACTGTCCTTCGTTCCATCGACGGACCGTCGATCAGATCAGAGAGTAGTCCTAGTACCCGGTGTTGAAGAAAAACTAAGCATGGAACGATGAGGCCATCGACAGACCGTAAGTGAATCGACGGACCGTGTTGTTGGTCCGTTGATTGGATCAGAGAAGATTCAAAAGAGAAGGGTGAAGAAAAATCTAATTCTGGACCGACGGAGGCAGTCGACGGTCCGTCGTTCCAACGATAGACCGTATGTGGAGTCGTCGATTGAAGCCACGTTTTGGGACAAACTTTCCTTATTTTGAACTCCTTTTAATTTAGGACTTTGTTTTTATAAATAGGGTTAAAAACCTCGGTTTTGGGGTTGGAATTTTTATTATTTTTCATCTTTTTGTTATTGGAGATTGGACTTTACAATTTGACAATTTATTCAAGTTTTCTGAATCGATTATTAAGTGAATTTTTCTATTTCAAGTGTTATTTCTGGAATTTCTTAAATCTTGTCAAAGTAAGTACATGAATTATTGTTTAACAACCATGAATTGTGTTCTTCTAGGCATGGGTAACTAAATACACAACTAGGGTTGTGGGAACCATGGGTGATTAACAAGGTAAAACTAGCTAAATAACAATTCTAAAATAGGTTCTTGCATGTATTGATAATTCTTTCGTTTAGAAGTCTTTTTAACGAGTGCACAAGTTAGAACTTGCCCTATTTGTACTTGCCGGACCAAGGGGGTAGTTAATAGGAAAAGAATTATCAACATAGATTTAGTGGACACTATCTAATAGGCTAGTTTTGATTGGTGCAAAGTAGTAACTAAGCCATACATCGATATGATGATTAATATGAAGTAAACGTAAGGTTTAGTAACTTAGACACACGTAGCCGTACCAAGGTACAGGGTGAAATTCTGTAAATGCCAGACCAAGGGTTTAGAGATACATAACTTATCACTTTGCATGCAAGACACAAGGAAAGAATTGTTATAGCTAGGATTACCCCGTTATGAACCTATGGGGAACACTTACACCCTAGTTTCTCTCACGACTTGATAAACACCGAAGTTTCAATCTTGCTTCTTGTTTTACTTAGAATTAATTAAACACTTTTGTTTCACAACCCCCCCATCTTTAATTAACTATTTTCGGAAAGGACTTGACCAAATAGACGTAATTGTATATTGAAGTTAAGTCTAAACCATTTTCCTCGTGGGATCAACCCCAACCTACTTGTTGGGTTCTTTACTTGATACGACCGCCTGCTTATACTTCTGTAAGGAAGTGTAATTTGAGCATATCAAGTATTTAAAAACTCTCCTCCATTATAAGATCTAAAAACCTTAACACATTTACCAAACTGATTCTTTATCATTATTAAGAATTATTTCAGAACAACAACTACATCAGACTTCAAACCTATCAAGAAAGTCCATGTCCATATAGACTTATCATCAACTAGGGCAAGAAAGTAATTCATTCCATTGTGAGTGACTACGTTATAAAGACCCCATACATCCATGTGTACCAAGTAAAAAATAGCATTTACAATTGTACTACTATGTGGAAATGAAAGTCTGGTTTGTCGAGCCTGTGGACATACTACACAATGATCAATGGTAAAACTACTACTAGTATTTAATCCTTTGATCCTTCTAAGTACTTGCATAGGAACATGTCCCAATCTTTGGTGCCAAGGTGCAGGATCTGCAACTTCTTTTCTTACTGCAGACATTATATGAACCCAATCCTTTTGTGGTTTTGTACTCAAATCCATCACATACAAGCCATCTTCCACTTTACCAATCCCTTTGACCTTCCCAGATGAGAGGTCCTGAAAAATGAAATGTGTTGGAAAGAAAGAAACACAATAGTTTAATTCTTTTGTCAGTTTGTTCACAGACAAATGGTTAAATCTGAAGGTTGGTATACACAGTACATCACTGATCATTACAGTATCATTCAATTTCAAGCTTCCAATATGTGAGACTATTGCTGAATCTCCTGTAGGGAGCTGTACTATCCCTTTACTTCCTATTATGTGCTTATGATGCAAATATGCATGATTATGTATCATGTGATCTGTGGCTCCAGTCTCTACAATCCATTTCAAGTTGGGATTAGAATTACCTGCTAGATTTGCACTACTATAAGAATATGAAGGTTCTTTGTGACCTTGCAATATACCACGCATCTGCTGAATTTGTTCTGGTGACGCCTTGTGTAACATCTCTAGCCATTGTTCAGGTGCATCTGCTTGTACTGATCCCCTCATGTCTTCTTGAACCTGCACATTCTATAGCCTTGAATGCATTGCACTTCCTCCTAAAACTGCATAGTCTTGATCCTTCTACAACTGTGCTCCTCCTCCACTAACAACATTAACTTTCTTCTTTCCTTTGAAATTTTCTGGATATCCAATGAGCAGATAGCAATTTTCCTTCACATGACCTGTGGAATGACAATTGTCACACTTCTTCAATTTGTTGCAATCAACTTAAACATGACCTCTCATGTTACATAAATCACAGTAAAGTGATTGATAATTTCTCCTTGGATTCTGGGAATTCTGAGACTGTCTAGATCTGGTAGTATACATTACCAAGGACTCCATTCCTTCATTGACATTCCTGCAATTCCTTTTTGACTCTCGTCCTGAATTATTAAGGCATATGCTTGGTTAACATTTGGTAAAGTGTTCATCATTAGAATCTGCCCTCGAGCTTGAGAATAACTATCATTCAATCCCATGAGAAATTGAAGCAACCGTTGGTACTGCAGCTGCTCAACATATTCCTCAGCCTTATAGTAGTCACAATTAGGTGAAGGAAATATAGAATCATATTCATCCCATAAGTTCTTCAATTTTGTATAATAGATAGAGACACTGAATACTCCATGTGTAAGAGTAAATATATTTCTGTGTAGTTGATAAAGTTGCGTTCCATTTATCTTATCAAATCATTCCTTGAGATCAAGCCATACCTGATGAACACTGGACGAATACAAAATTCCACTAAGCAGTTCTTTGCTAACATTGCACGTAAGCCATGATATGACAATAGCATTGTAACGATCCCAAATCTTCCTCAAATTTCCTTCATAATCAGTGCGTAGAACAGATCCATCAATAAATCCTTAGTTATTTCGTCCATGCAAGGCAATCTCCATGGCTCGACTCCACATTGTATAGCTCTCCATCCCTGTCAACTGAATTCTTACAGATAAAGCTCCTCGTACATCCAAAGAGCTCAAGTATAAAGGATGATTCTGATCGATCATCACCGAGCTTCCATGGGCAATCTCTCCCTGTGCTCTGGCATTCGATCCTGATATATCATCCTCGATTGCCCTGGATTAGATCCAAAAGATCCTCGTGAAGAAGAACAGCAACAAAAAAAAACTAAAATCAAAAAGTAAAATCGAATCAATAACACGATCCCTAGATGTGTCCTCTTTGCTCTGATACCATGTTAAGTTCAGTAATTGAACAAACAAAACTCAGATAACAATGAAGAAGAAGAAGAATTCCATTGACATGAAACTATAACTACAATTGAATGAAAAATATATGCTATACTACTCAATGAACTAACACCTATATATACAAAATAATCAGCTCACTAACTGTCTAACAAATTGCTAACTAACTTAATTATTAGCCAATCATTAATTGATAGCTGTACACTTTATTAACTGCTCAACAATTTCAACACCAAAATAAAATTTATTATGGTAAAAATAATTCAAATTATTTAAATTATTTTCATAATAGAGAGTCTTGATGATTAATCCTATCGCGCTCATATTAAACTAGAACTCAAATTCAAATTAGGGAAAAGGGAAAAAGAGTAACATGTGTTTTTCTTGTTCCAAAGGAACATCGTGTGTTTCTTCTTCTTTTTGGGATGAGAAGAAATCTCTATAAGAATGAGTTCTTCTAAATTAGAAAAATCATAAGTTTTTAATACGATATTTGCCCATACAAGTATATTGAGAGTTTAGGTGTGAACGTTGAATCACTATATAAGATCGTAGAGCCAATGTCACACTTGCTTCAAGATTTCTGCTCACGGTTCAAAAAAAATAATTCTTGAATTAAATTTCAACAAATTTATGTGTTCTGGCATAATTGTATGTGTTCTAACATAAATATATGTGTTATCTATTATTCATGCAAGCAATATATTTCTGAAATGCTTTCGATTTACATGTGGTTTCCACCACCAACATCCACCATCAATTTCTTTCATTGTCATTAATATGGATGATATTAGCAGTGCTAGAAATCACACCAATCTCATTTTAAAATTTAGTCCAATCTATTCAATGTTTTTCCCACTAAAAGAGGACACGAAATTTGGATTTATGCGTCAAATTATTTATGGCGAAACTCAATTTTTTTCCTAATTTTTTTTAACATGTAAATATATTAATGTAATTTATAAAAATAATAATAAGAGTAATAATAATTGTAAAGCATAACTTATTGACAATAACTTGTTTATAATTCAAAGAGAACAATGGTATAAATGAAGAACTAAACGTAACAAGAAGCTCAATAATCAAATGACAAATAACAGGAAAGAAGAAAAAGAAAAGAAAATAGTGAAACTATTTATCAGAGAAGGAGTTGCAGGTTATTTTATTTAATACGTTCAGTGGCCTAATATAGGCTTACAAAATTTATGGAATCATAATCCCACTAAACTAATTGCCCTAAACTCTAGGAAAACAAATCTGCACTAACTACAACTAGGAAAATATTAGGAACTAATTAAATAA
Organism: Solanum sitiens; assembly: GCA_016801875.1. Classification (NCBI taxonomy): domain Eukaryota; kingdom Viridiplantae; phylum Streptophyta; class Magnoliopsida; order Solanales; family Solanaceae; genus Solanum; species Solanum sitiens. Next base: position 2,967,873 of record JABWTJ010000069.1, on the reverse strand, counting down.
CAAAGTGACAATTAACTGCTAGAAAATAGCTACTGCAAGACTTAGTCAAACTAAATCCATATGCTGATGTTGCACGACTTTAACACCTCCTCTCGAAATTAGCTCTAGTCTTAGCAATGCCTAGCTCCTGAAGAATACTTTCAAACTTATTGGAGCATAAGCCTTTTGTGAACAAGTCTGCTATTTGGTGTTCTGTTTGAATATGCTCCAAGTTGATTTTTCATTGTAACACTTTTTCTCTGATGAAGTGGTAATGTATTTCCACATGCTTAGTCCTTGAATGAAAGACATGATTTTCTTAATTTATATGCAAAAAAGCACTTTGTAAGGCATGTCTTTAAAATTAAGTTTATAGCTTAAATCGTGAGAATACTTTATACAACGTGTATAACTTGTGATTTCTCAAAATAACTTTCGTAATGGTATAATGATCTTAAAATCATCCTTGAAATAAAAGCTTTATGGATAATTAACAGTATCATGTCGATAACTAACAAAATGACAATGAAAAATCTTAATAAATTTTAAAAGGAAGTATATTAGTCACGAACCCATAATCGTGAATAAATAACTTAAGAAATTATATAATTTAGGTATAAATATGATAAAATTCGAAAGTGGGTTTAATAACCCTAACTATGAATTTTAGCTCATGATATTGAGAAATCCTTGACATGAGGATGAAATGAATTCCTCATTGAAGTACTATATACCTTAGTGACAAAACTTGATAGAGAAGATAGAAAGATGAACCCTAGCATTGGTGTTTCTAAAAGTACTTGAGCATATAAATTTAGGAGAGAACCAAAGGATTTAATAATGAAAAACTGATTTCATACACATTTAGGGCCATTTACATATCTCTCCAAAGATTTTTAGGATAAAAAACCTTAAAAAATAAAATTTAGTGAAAGTTGATCATTTGATGTTGTCCGGGTGACGCACCGTAACTTGGACCATCAAAATTGAACAAAATTCGAGCATTTTGCCTATTATGATGGCTAGGTGTGAAGGTACCATCACAAATTTGAAGGATAATTCCTATCGCACAAAATTGGCAACGTTTATGATAAAATGATCATAACCTTTTACTCTAAACTCTAATCGATACAAAATTGACGAAATTAGAAAGAAGACTCATGGACCAGACAAAGGTAAGAGAATTCCTCACTCTTTAGAAGGAGTCTATGAGTGTGCATGAGTATAACCTTAAGTTTACCCAACTTTTCCATTGTGCCCCGGATATGGTTGCTGACATGAGGAGCAGGATGAGTCTATTTGTTGCTATGTTGTTCAGCTGTCAAGTAAGGAGGGCAAGGCATTTGTGCTAATAGGGGATGTAGACATAACAAGGATTATGATCCATGTGCAACAGGTTGAGAAATATAAGTTGAGAGATATAAAATAGTCCCGCAACAAGAAAGCCAAGACAGCAGGAAATGAGTCCGGACCTGAGAAGGGTAATACAAACCGGTCATCTTTCCAACAGAAGCAAAAGGGACCAACTCCATCATTTTCTATTATATGCACGAAGGAACAAAGGTGATTTCAATAATCAAAATTCACAGAATTTCAGAGCTAGGCCTACAGAGTCTTAAGGTAGTGTGGTACAAGAAGGTAATAGGACTCCTGCATGTGCTAAGTGTGGTAGGAACTACTTAGAAGTGCATCGTGATGGCTCCACTGGTTGTTTCAAGTGTAGTCAGAATGGTCACTTCATGAAAGAGTGCTGTAAGAATAGGGAAGGTAATGGAAATGGGGGCAACAAAGCCCAATCTTCTTTAGTCGCTCTGCCAGATAAAGCTACCTAGAGGTGCTACTTCAAGGACAGGCGGAGGAGCTAACTATTTGTATGCTATCACTAGTCGCCAAGAGTAAGAGAATTTGCCAGATATTGTCATTGGTATGATCAAAGTCTTTTCCTTCGACATTTATGCATTGCTAGACCTAGGGATGAGTCTATCTTTTGTAACTCCTTATATTTCTATGAATTTTGATATTCTTCATGAGCAACTTCTTGAGCCCTTCAGTGTTTCTACACTTGCTGGTGAGTCTATTCTAGTTGAGAGAGTTTATCGTGAGTGTACCATTTCCATCAATCACAATGACACCATGGTGGACTTTGAGAGTTAAATATGGTAGATTTTTATGTCATTCTAGGTATGTACTGGCTTCATGCCCGCTACACCTCAGTTAATTGTAGAACTCAAGTAGTAAAGTTCCAATTTCCTTATGATCCAGTTATAGAGTGGATGAGTACTTCAGCATTGCCTAAGGGTCATTTTATTTCGTGCCTTAAGGCGAGAAAGTTAGTTTCCAAGGGGTTTATCTGTTACTTAGTCCAAGTTAATGACTCTAGTGTTGAGACACCACCTATTCAGTTAATTCCAGTTGTTAGTGAGTTTCCAGAGGTCTTTCCAGATGATTTTCCTGGAGTCCATTCTGAGGGAGAAATAGAATTCGGCATAGAAATTCCCTATCTCTATTCCACCATATAGAATGGCTCAATTAGAGTTGAAAGAGTTAAAAGAATAGTTGAAATATCTTCTTGAGAAAGGTTTCATTCGACCAAATGTCTCACCTTGGGGCGCTATAATTAGTTAAAAGTAAGAGAAAGTGATATTCCTAAGATAGCTTTCAATACCAGGTATGTTCATTATGAGTTCTCGTTATGTGTTTTGGCTTGACTAATTCCCGTGCAACATTCATAGATCTTATGAACAGTGTATTCGAGCCTTATTTAGACATGTTTGTTATTGTATTCATTGATGATATTCTAGTCTATTCGACAAATGAGGAAGATCATGCTAGTCATATCAGTGTAGTTCTTCAAACTCTCAATGATAGAGAGTTGTACGCTAAATTCTCTATGTGTGAATTTTTGCTTGATTCTGTGGCATTCTTAGTCCTTATTATTTCTGGTGATGGGATTCGAGTTAACACTCAGAAGATCGAGGCAGTGTAGAACTGACCTAGACCCATGTCTCCAACAAATATTAGGAGCTTCATGGGATTGCAGTTAGTTTTCAATAGTCGAAAGCTTATGAGAAAAGCTTTAAGGATTTGAAAAAGAGGTTGATTGCTGCCCAATGTTGACCTTACCAGAGGGTATGCAAGATTTTGTGGTATATTGTGATGCGTCCAAAATTGGACTTGTTGTGTATTAATGTAGAAGGGCAAGGTTTCAACTTATGCCTCCAGACTACTAAAAATTCATGAGAGGAATTACCCAACTCATAATCTAGAGTTGTCTGCTTAGTATTCACTTTGAAAATATGGCGTCACTATCTTTATGGTGTTTATGTGGATGTGTTCACCGATCACAAAAGCCTTTAGTATGTATATCAATAGAAAAGGTGGTTAGAGTTACTCAAGGATTATCATATAAGTATTATTTATCACCTAGGTAAGACTAATGTGGTTGTTGATCCCTTGAGCATGTTTTATATGGGTAGTACTTCCCATATTGAGGAGGGCACAAAAGAGTTATCAAAAGATGTGCATAGACTTGCACGATTGGGAGTCCGGTTAATGCATTCCAATGAAGGAGGAGTAGTGGTGATGAATTAGGCTAAATCATAATTTGTGTATGAAGTGAAAGAGAAAAAAGACCGAGACCCTATTTTTCTTGAGTCGAAGGCAAGTATTCATAAGCAAAAAAGTAATGGCTTTTGAGCAAGGGGGAGATGTTATATTGAGATATCAATGTAGACTGTATTTACCAATAGTTGATAAAATTCATGAGATGATCATGGATGAAGCTCATAGCTCCAAATATTCTATCCATCTGGGTTCCACAAAGATGTGTCGTTACTTGAGAGAAGTCTATTGGTGGATTTGTATGAAGAAGTGTATTGTAGAGTTCATTGCTAAGTGCATGAATTGACAACAAGTCAAGGTAGATCACTTGATGCCTGATGGTATGGCTAAGAACATGGAAGTGGGAGATGATCAATATGGATTTCATTATAGGTTTACCATGGTCTTATAGACAACATGGTTCTATTTGGGTGATTGTTGATTGAATTACTAAATCAGCCATTTCTTACCGGTAAAGACTACCCATTCAACATAAGATTATGCTAACTTATATATTCAAGAGATACTCAGACTTCATGGAGTTCGGTGTCCATTATTTTAGATTGAGGTGTGTAATTCACCGCACAATTTTGGAAGTCTTGCAATAAGGGTTTGGGTTCACAGGTGAACCTTAGTACTACTTTTCATCCTATGGTTCAGCAGAGCGCACAATTTAGACTTTAGATGATAGGTTGAGGGCGTGTGTGATTGGTTTCAACCGTAATTGACATGATCGCTTACCTCTCATTGAGTTTTCTTACAACTATAATTACCACTCTAGCATCGTAATGGCTCATAATGAGGCTCTTTATAGGAGAAGAAGTAGATATCCTATTGGATGATTCCAGTATTCTATACAGATGTTAGGAAAGAGAATTAGAGTTTGAGGTAGTTGATTTTACTTGAAGTTTTTACCCATTAAAGGTGTTATGAGGTTTGGCAAAAAGGGAAATCTTAGTCTCGGTATATTGGTCCTCATAGAATATCCAAGAGGATTGACAATGTAGCCTATGTGTTGGAGCTAGTGTCAAAGTTAATAGCAGTCCATACGGTATTCCACATTTCTATGTTGAAAAAGTGTATGGGCGATCCTTCACTTATTATACCGACTAAAATTATCAGTATTAACGATAGCTTATCTTATGATGAGATTCCCGTTCAAATTCTAAATCGTCAGGTTTGTAAGTTGAGAACCATGGAGCTAGCATCAGTCACATTCTTAAGGAGGAATCAATTTTTTGTGGAAGCTACTAAAGACGCTAAGGATGATATTAAGAAGAGATACCCACTTTTCTTTGAGTTTGGAGAAATTCCGAATTAAGGTACTAATCGTTTTCTTGGTATTTACATTTAGTTGGAATGTTGTGTTACTTTGGATATTGAATGTTTGAGTTGGGTGTTTATTTTACCACCCTTAGTATACTTAGAGTGATCTCATTCGAGGACGAATGTTCCCAAGAGGGAGATCTTGTAACACCTCGGTATTTGAAAGAGATAAAAATAGAAAGAATCAAATTGGAAATACCCAAATTCGAAAATTTTCAAGTTTTGCTTAAGTATGTGTTTGGGTCAACTTCAAACGACCATGTCTTTTAGTACATGATGATTTAGGTTGTCCATAAGATACAAAATCAAACTGCTCAAAACTCTTTTGGAAATCTCACTTTCCTCTCGTCTTAAATGTAAAAACAATTATTCTTGAGATTACTTAGTTACCATATATCATTTTAAAGAAAATGAACTCAACTTTACTCTTCCTCAACTCAGTGCTCATGTCTTTAAAAAAGTTTTAAAACTAATTTGTAAAATGACTTCTTAAAATAGGGTTCATGTTGAATTATGGACTTGAATGACTCAATTCAAGATTTTCAATAACCATGCGTAAAACTCAAAACTTGGAACTTAACAACTCCAAAACTTAAGGAGTCAATGATGCTACTCATCTCAAGAATGCTCGACTCGGAGAGTTCATGCAGAATTATGAGCATGAACTACTCAACTCAAGAATTCAATGAAACTTCTCATCTCAAGACTGCTCGACGCATGTGGGTTCATCAAAATTATGGGCATGAACTACTCAAATCAAGGACCTTCATGGGTAACATGTAGTAGTCCTATGTTTAGGAATATAATTCCAAAATTATTAGGAACTCAATACTCAAGACTTAAAACTTCAAGATACTACTTCTCTAAAAAATACTCAACTGATGGAGTTCATGCGGAATTTATGGCATGAACGACTCGACTCAACGTTGTACATAACAATATGGAATTTATTTATACGCCTCTTCTCATTATCATACCTACTTCCTCAAAACTCAGCTTAAAACTCAAGTGTTGGCTTTGAAAAACTATTCAAGATTTATAACTCAAATATAGGGTTTATGCTGAATTATAGGCATGAATAAATCAACTCAAGATCTCTAAAAATATAGAAAATCAATAATTAGGATTATAATTTTTTGAAAAGAAACATGAACTCAAGAACTCAAAATCAACTTATCTCAAGAATATTAAAATCTGGGGGTAGAATCCTAGATTTCTCTTTTGTTGATTTGAAAGTAGATGTAATGCATAAGGATGAACTAGTTCAATACTATGATAGCCTTACATAACTAGAAGAACCAGTCTCTTGAAGATCTTGAAGAAGAACTTGATTAGAAGCCTTTAAACCCTAGCTTGAAGGTAAACAATCAAGAAAACCTTTTCTGAGATTCTTCAATTAGTTTCTTCAAATCTTTATGACTAAGAATAATAATTTTCATTAGTGATTCATAATTGTATGGAGGAATTTGAGTTGAAGAGAACAGAATTCTTGGAGAAAAACAGACCTTGAAGAATAATCTTGAAAAAGATTGGAAGAATCTTGAAAAAAGTTTTAAAAAATCTTGAATGTAGTCTTCTACTTTGATTTTTCCTTAGTATTTTGTCTTAGGGTTTGAGAGAGAAGAGAATTATGGATTAAAATATGGAAACTTGATTGTTTTGATCCTTTTATTGGTTAATAAATTCGTTTTACGGTTTTCTTGGAGGTAAACAAACAATTTTTAATGTTTTTTCGTCGGCTAACTCGTAACAACACTGTATAGGTTATTAAAATAGTCATAACTTTTTACTTAGAAATTAGTTGATGCAAAATTGGTGGCATTGGAAAATAGATTCAAATACCTTTCATATTTATTGGTCATGAACCACGTTACTCTTTCTATTCTAAGAGATATTATCATTTGAAGTTTACCCAAGTACAATCTTACATCAAAATTTAATTGATGAAGGAACTTCAAGAACACTTATCAAGAACACATCAAGATATTAAATTGTTCAATATTTGTGGATAGATTCACAAAAGAAACTCATGATTGGCGTGTGGGTGGACGAACCCAACACTATGGAAGCTTACATGCCTCAAAGAACTAGATTCTTGGCGAAATCTTAAATTTCTGGAACGAATGCTTGAAACTTTAAACTTTTTCTCCTTTGAATTTTCTCGATAAGTCCCTAAACGCTTTTGGGGATGAATGAAACTAATTCTCATCAGTTTAGACTCCTAAAACCTTTTTTAAAAGTCTTAAATCCTATTGGGTAAGGAAAAGACTAAAATACCCCTCATATCTACGGCTAGCTTTCCTTAATTGGATAGCCCGATTTCAAATGAACATATCTCCCCCATACGAGCTCAAACATTAGAAAACTTGGTGGCATTGGAAAGAAGATTCCAAGACCTTTCATTTGATATCTTATGAGACACCTAACTTATCTTGTACTGAAGGTTATGGTTATTTTAAGTTGACTCAAAATTTTGAAGAACCTAGGAATGACTTGAATGAATTCTCTTTAATTCTTTGTGGAACTCAAGGTGCTATATCTAGTGAGCCGACCTTAATACTTAAGAGATTTTAGATTCCTCGGTAAAATCTTACTTACAATGAAGGATGATTCGGGTGTTAGTTCAAAAACTTTCTAGGTGTTACAGATACAGGAAGTATAAATGTCAATTAAAAAATATGTAAGTAATGATCATTTTATAGGATTTATATATTATATTTATGATTTGAGTGAGTTTATAACTCATAATTTATGAAACATCAAATAATTTTGCGAGACTTATGAAGTTACTTCATCCTTAATAAAAGATGTTGAATTTTAAATTATGAAATAAAGAATTTTTAGTTAAAACAGTTTCTCTCTTAATGATCACTGGGTTGCTAATACTAAAAAAATAAAAAAAATTACATATGTGATGGGGATTAATAAGGTAAAACATAATATATACATTACTTAAAATATGAGAGCAGAAATGTATATAGCTCAAAGTTGAAAAGAGAGCTTTATAAATGCTTTTCACATTTAAATTAATGTATCACTGAGCCTACACAATGGCAAACCTAGGTTAAGAGATAGAGTTATCAAGTGAATCCTCTTAGTACAAAAGTTATACTACATAGTTCGAATAAAAGAGAATTAATTTAATGTAATATACAAGTTGAATTCACAATTGTAAATAATCTTTTTGAAGTACTCCTATAATGGGTCTCACTTTCGTGACTAGGGTCTTGCTTCTACGTTCTTTGCGATCGGGAAACAACCTTTGTGAAAGCGGAGCACACCAGAATCAGAAAAATCATCAAACACTTCAAACATCGAAAGGACCTTGGGATTCGTTTGGAATTCCATAAACATAAACCACATATGGAAATCAATTATGCTTGATATTCCAGACTCAATGGAACCGTCAAAACAGGAATTTGAGGTCTGCTTGATCCAACATTTTTTAAAATCACAAAAAATTAACTCAACACCTAAAAAGGTTAAAACAAGCTTTGGGACCTCTCAATAATAATCCAATATCTCACCTAGGCCTAAAATCATCCCCCGAATCCAATGGAACTCTCGGAATTCCGTTTCGAGCAGCTGAACCCCGAATGTTGACCAAAGTAAACCCAAAGAAGAAAAATTTCATATTTTTACAACTTAGGACCTCAAATCCTCAAAAAGACACCGAATCTGAAATCGACAACTCTCATAAATCAAATTCCATATTCCAAAATTGTTGGAATCGATGAAATTTCATTTCAACACTCAAAACCTCAAAGGACACCGAAAACCACTTTTAAGCAACTTTAGTCGTTCAAACTCAGAATTTACCAAATTCTCAACATTTAACTTAAAGATTGGAAACCAACTTTCAAAACTCAATCATAGAAGACTCAGAGTCAATATCGGAAGGACAAAATGGTAAATTTTATAGTAAATTAAAAAAGAAATGACCAACCAAGACATTACATTACTAAGTACAAGGTTTAGTTAAGGTGCCTAAGAAAAAAATTAAAATCCATCACTTTTGTCTTTTTTCACGCAAACTTAATCTTTTTACTAGTTAATTAAAAGGAAAAAAATTTACAATGTGGGAGGACAATCAATAATAATTGTGTGAGGCTCCATTCTTCTTTTGAAACTTATATAATATGTTAATTTTCTTACTGTACATGTCATTCACCACTTCCCTCTTGCCCCAACCCCTTTGTTTCTTTCATTTCTTACTAATAAACTTAGTCGTTTTTCATACAGTTACAGAAAAATCCCAATAGATCTATAAACTAATGTTTTCACTATATTTGACAATTAAAAAATATTTTAAAATATGTTTTTTGAATCTCGATTTCATTTTGATTTTATGTTTTACTACTTCATTTTATTTTTGACACTATGTTTATATATAAAAAATTGTCAAACATTTCATCTCTTAAGGCTTGCCCTTAGTTCCATAAAATAGAATGTAATATCAATTCTAATATTGCAACTCCTAAAAAATTTAAAAATTAAATAAATTGTGGGTGTTTCCATTAGACCATTATTATGTATCTCCCTCTCCATAACATAATATGTAAAATAGCAAAAACTTAGATGATGTTATAAATCCATTGGACTAAGTGGATTGTCCATTGAGTTTACTCATGAGTTACTTTCCAAGGTGATATAAACCTTTGTAGATAACTATGTACCTACTTGTTTGGACATTTAACATGATGACCTTTGTGGTGATATCTCAATCCTTTAAATAGTGATATCATTCACCTATTGTAGGAAACTTGAATAAGAAGAAAAATTCTCTCTTTTACATTTCTTACCTTCTTCTCTTTATAATTATATTATTTTGAGCTTGATTTTATAAAATGTTATCAGCATGAATATGCTTTAATATTTGTGTAAAAGATTATCCATATATTTCCTCTTGTTTGTTACACACAAACTTGAGAATGCTGATGGAATCACATGCAAAGGTAAACTATAAGTGTACTAAAATAAAGATCAGTTGGCATGACTGCATGGTTGACCATTTTGGTTTAAATTTGAGCAAAAGTAATTGAGAAGTTATGTGGTTATATAGTGAAGAAATAAAATATTCTTCAAGAATTCTCTTGTTCTGCTTATTCTTATGATAAAATGATTATCGTACTAGCTAAGGTTGAGATTGTATCCCATGAGGGTTTGGAACGTATGACAAAAAGGGTGAATATGGTATGTTTTCCTGCCATGTGGACTGTCTGCAATTATATGATTTTGATAATTACATTTATGCGATGGTATCATGTGCTTTGATATCAACTTACAAATTGATTTTTGTAAGGTCCTTTGGTCAAAATTTTAGATCAAGAGTATGTTCCAAAGTATAACATTATATTGATAATTGTGGTTGGTTTAGCAGAAATTGTATGCCTCCAATTATAGCTAAGCCATTAGTTATGAGAATAAATCTCCCAAAAAGATATTTGGTATGAGATGAATTTCTTTAACATGTAGCAACACTTGTATGCATCAAGCCAACTAAAGTCCCCCATCAGAATTGGTTTAGGGACGGTAACCAAATAATTTTCATCTAAAACATTGTATGTGCAATTATGATTTAATTTCTGCATCACACACAAAGATAAATTCCCAAATGATGTTGGGATGAATGTTAGATTTTCTAACATTAGTGGGAGAGATGACTGATAGTGCAGTAACATGGTAAATGCTTACCGGAGGTATACTAGTGGTGGACACTCATATATTTCTCTCTTTATGAAGAAACATGGAGGATATTACATATAACATAATTAGGCATTATGAAATAATGTAATCTATTGAAAGTAGCTATTTAACTAAATATTGACCCATAATTTAAATATTTTAATATTATATAATAAATTAATAAACTTCAGCTAACTTTAATATATCTCATTCATAGGTTCTTCATAAAAAAAATGTCATCTTCAAAAAATTGAAGAACTACTATAAGACTAGTGTAATCAAAACCATTTTTCTTATAATTGTGGTATATTCTTTATCGTAGATGATATAGGCATAGCCGACAAAAGAAGAATTTTCGCTAGGAATCTGACTTATCTAAAAGTTAGATTTGTTACGTTTAAAGACTATTTCTTTTTACATAAATTTACTTTAGCCAGATTCAAATATAATAAAAATAGTGGAAAAAATTCAGATATTAAAAATGAGTAATGGATGATCGGTTAACCATTCAAAATTTTTCCTAAAACGATTTAATGTGAAAATAAATTCATACATATATTAAAAATAAGTAATGGAGAGTTATTCATTCAAACTTTTTCCTACAATTATCTTGTAGACAATGTTTTATCTTTTCTCTTTGAATATCGTCATAATTACATGAAGCTAAGTAATATTAGGAAATAAAGAAATAAAAATATTTAAAATATAAATAAAATCTTTTTTTCTATTTTCAAAGTGTATTTTAATATATGTATAATGAGTTAATAATTTGTTAATCAATCAACTGTCGCCAAATTTGTTAACTTTAGGCTGCCACTTGGCTACTTGTGATGTTTCTACGCTTACTTATTATAGAAACTTGCATTTTAAATAAATTCCTCATTTTTATTGGACGGATATTTCTTTCAAGTACAATATCTTGTGTCTCCTTTAATTCATTTGATTTGTAGAAAGTGAGTACTACTTTTCATTCTCTTTTTATTTTAATAGAAATTCATTTTCTCTATCGGTGAAGTAACATGACCGATTCTTACTAGAGGTACACCAACGGTGGGTAAAAGGCAGCGGCGCCGCCGGCTCTTACTCCTCTCATATAGAAACGTCCTCACAATGAATATGATATCTATTTTTTTAAGAAAATTAAAGAGTAGGCACAAGATATTATAAACAAAAAGTTCAGTATACATGGTCAGACCCAACAATTACCTTACCCAAATCTGGAAACAGGAACAAAATAGACAAATGTAAATTAAGTTGAAGCTCGTAACTTAGTTGACAAAAACACAACCAAGAATGGAAAGCGATGTAATGTCTATCTATGGATGGAGATCTGACTTACTTCTCCTTGAGGAAGAGGAAGTAGTCGTTCCTCTATTCCTGAAACCCTCACCAAATACTAAGGTAACAAAAGTTGCATAACCATCAAATGAAGATCTAGAAACCAATCCAAAAACTTTTAATCTAATCCTTGCAACTAATTTCGACCTTAATTTAGCCGTAACGGAACAACAAAAGATTAGAAGAGCGAGTTTTTCTTCCCACCAGCTAAGTAATCTCGTACCTTAAACTTGTATTTTCTTCCCTTACTTGGAAACAGATTGACTAATTTACCATCCGAGCTTTAGGCTTAGAGAAAAGAAACCATTATTAAGTACTAAAACCTTTGTGCTCATAGTTGAATGTTTTGCAAATCAAAAGTCATTTGGCGCACATTGTGATGAGATAACCAGCTAAACCTTTGTCAAAACATTCAATATCTATATTTATTCTTCAATGGGTTGAATACCAAAGGAATTAATACCACCATTAAAAGCGTAGGTACTTCAACCTTTAGCCTTCTAAGAGTAATCTCATACGAGGCCAAATGTTCCCGAAGGGGAGATATTGTAGCACTTCACAAATTGAAAGAACTAGAGAACTAGAATTTGAAAGAAAACGTTTTTGAAAATTATTAAATTAGTAAGTTTGAAAAGTTAAGCTAAGTTTGAGTTTTGAATCAACTTCAAATGAACATAAATCCTAGTTCTGGATGATTTAGGTGTTGCAAAAGATACCTTGGGAGAGATGTTTAAATTATCTTTCAAACACCATGGAGTTTGCTCATTTTTGAGTTCGTATGAGGGAGATATGCCCATTTGAAGTCGGGTTGTCTAGATAAGGAAAGTCAAAACTATATTTTAAATGGGTATTATGCATACCCAATTGGTTTAATTTCTTTTTAGTTAATCAATAGGGTCTAAACTGAATGGGTTCAGTCTATGCAATTGCAAAATCACGCTAGGGTTTTTGGAGAGAGAACCCAAGAGGAGAAAGGATAAAGGAGAAGAAAAGTTCAAGATTCGTCAAGTTCTTGCGATTTCGATTGTGGATTTTGCCAAGGATTCAATCCTACAAAGTATGTGAGTTCACATAGCGTTGAGTTCGTTCACCCACGCACCAAACATGTTTATTCAGTATGATTTTCGTCCTAAAAGATTGAAAATTTGATGTTTTTGAATTGCTATCATTCTTGAATTTAGGATGAGATTGAGGAGTTCTTGAGAGTATAATATTTATTGTTAGATTTGTTTTAAATTATATTCTAGTGTATACATTTTGGGTACCTAACTCTAAAGAGATATGTAGAAAAAGAATCAAATTTAATCTATTTAAGACCAGAAAATGAGTTAGAAAATTTGTCAGGTTTAACAGGGGAAAGCTGGAGCGGAGCGCCCCCATAGCGCCATGAAGGCTGGGGTGGCGCGCTAGAGGTGCACCAAAATGGAGTCTTTGAACTTTTAGGGCTGGCGCAGCGCGCCAACAGTGAGCCGGGGTCGACCACCCAATCCGTTTTTCATCGTTTCACCCGTTTAAGTCCTTCTAAAGAGTACTAACAATTCCTATTAATTCTAACTACTCTAATTGAATTCTAAACATTTAGAAGTCATCCTAAAAATGAATCCTAACCTTGAATCCATAAATTCAAATTAAAGGAACGTTAAGAGCCATGTCTAGAGAATTCGTACTGTCATTTCAAAAGTCTTTTACCAATATTTCAAACTTGTTTTAAAGACTTAAGAGTTAAGGTAAGTAAGAGTAAGAGTAAAGTTCATGTATTCAAATGATTATATGGAACTATGTATTTCCAAGAGTTTAAATGGTTTCAAATTTAAACAAGAAAGAAAACACCGATTTCCAAGAGAACTTTTAAGCTAGTTTTTGAATAATAATCTCTACAGAAAGAGTCATGTTTATAAACATATGAGATGAATATTTTGGGAGTAGTATTGAGCACCTATATGGGGACAAGTTCATAATAACTCAAGTCCCCATAAACCATGTAGCCATCATGGGTAGAAAGGGTCATACTTTTTAGTTGATTCCTTAATTCTTTTTAGCATAGACTAGTGGATCAACTTAGTTGAAGTGTTCTATATCCTGTCAAGTTATAGTATAGGTCTGGAAGCATGGGCGAGATGTTGTACCATCATATAGATCATAGTGTTGGTTGTCGGTTAGAGAAACTCCTACAAAAGTATATTAGTTTATTATATACATATACATTAAGTTGATGTTGTATTTTTCAATACATTGTGTTGCTACCTACTGTTTAAATGTTTTATATAAACTGCATCTTTACTGTTGTTTATTTATGTATTGAGTTGAGTATCCATGAGTTGACTAAAGCTGAGGTAAGTATTTCTTTTGGAATTTAGCTCAAGCTTATGTTAAGTTTAGTTTTGACATAATCTTGAAATAAATTGTAAAAGAAACACTTACCTCATCTTTACTCAACTCATGGATACTCAACTCAATGAATAAATAAACAAAAGTAAAGATGCAGTTTATATAAAACATTTATAAGGAGGTCCTAATTGAGATTTTGGACTGGCAAATGAAGAGGTTAAGGAATAACGAAGTAGCTTCCGTTAAGGTTCTATGGAGGAATCACATACTTAAGAGTGCTACTTGGGAGGCCGGGCCGATATGAAGTCCCACTATCCTCATTTCTTTCCTTTTACTCCTAGTGAAAGTTGAGGTTAGTAGTACCTCTTAGTTTCTAGTGAACTGGGAGTAATGTGTATTGTTGAGATTTTCATGATTTCCTTTATGTGTGCATGTTCTTGTGAGAATTCATGTTTGATGTATCTTGTGTTTTTGTGATTTATATGTTCCTCATGGTTGGTTTGCACAGTATGATTGTGGTGTATTTGACTTCATGAGATGTAGTATTGGACATGCTTAGTTATGTTTTGATAAAAAAATGGCATATTGGCTCTTTAATGTTTATGTTGATCTTAGTTAAATTGGAGAAGGTAGTTCCTCCTTATACGATATGAAGTGTTGAGTTATGTGCATATTGGGTTGTGGATGTAGTTCCCAATTCCTTGTGTTGCATTGTTATGTTTTGAGAATGGAGTAGATGTTTCCTCCTTTGCGATTTGCATTATTCTTGTGTTTCTTTCTTGTTGGGCATCTAGTCTTGAGTCTTTATTTCCCCTATAAGTGTTTAGAGTGTAATTCGAGGGATGAATGTTCGTAAAGGGGGATATTGTAACACTCTAGATAATTTATAGGATGAATTAGATCTTAGATGTAAGGTTAGAAATCTTTAAAACAATTTTCCCTAAGTTAATAGACCATCTAAACATGATAAGGGGGTTTAGGAGTCAAGGACTAAGAGCGGAGTGCCAAGCAAAAGGTGCACGCCAAGGCCAAAGGCCAAGGCTGCCCCAAACATGGAGCTGTTGTCTCAAACTCCACGCCCACCACAATGGCTTGTGGTCATGACCACGACCAGTGGATGGCTTCATGGAGTTACCTTGGGCAAGGGAGATGAGCCTTCAAGTGTCCTAGACACTGGCCCAACCTTCACGAGAGGGACCACGAGTTGTGTTCCACTTCACGACTTTTGAGGAGGGGCGTGAGGCTCCCTTAGTTTTTGTCGCAATTGGTGTATTTTTAGAGGCTACTACCTAAAGTCACCAGGGGAACCATAATGGGCCGTGGTGCACTTGACGAGGGGAAGGTTGGCTCGAGATAATGTCTTGGACGTATGAGCCTTGTGCCACATTGAAGAGCCTACTGCCCCAATCCTCACGACAAGCACCACGAGTCATGGTGCTCCCCACGGCTCATGAGGGTGATCGTGAGCTTGGACGGGGACCTTTTAATGAGGGTTAGTTAAGTCTTTTACTTTTTAAGTCAAATTAAAATGGGGTTGTTTTGGATATTTTGGGGGTAATATATATATATATATATATATATATATATTGAGAGAAGTAGGTTTTGGAAGAATTATTTGGGTGTTTGTGAATAATGGCCAAGTCTTGTGAATTTTGACTTAAACCCTATATATATATATATATATATATATATATATATATATATATAGGGTTTAAGTCAAAATTCACAAGACTTGGCCATTATTCACAAACACCCAAATAATTCTTCCAAAACCTACTTCTCTCAATATTTCTCTCTATACAATTTTCTTTATTGAAGAACACCAAAAGCTTCAACATTAGGGTTCAAGCTCCAAGATTTCCACCCCAATTTCATGGCAAAACTTCAATTAAGGTATGAGAATCTTCATTCATGGAATTTCTTTCTCCAAGAAGCCCTTCAACTTCTAATTTCAAAATTTGGATTTTGTTCAAAAATCAAGGTATATTATGATGAATTTGATGTTTAAATGAGGGTTTTTATTGTGAAATTCCCCATGAACCCATGTACTTCCCCATGACCAGTTATATGAAATTGTGATGGGTTTGTTGATGCAATATGAATACTTAGAATTGTATCTGTGTTAATTTAGTCAATGATTCTTGTTTTATTCATGATTAAAGTAGTAATTATATGTGTGATTGCAAGATATAATTTATGAACCTTGAAGGGTATATGGTAAGTGTTGAATCTTGATGTATAGCCTTGAAGGCTATGTATGGAGGTGTTTTATGTTTAAGATTTTCATATATGAATTGTTGATCCACTTGAAAGGTTGAAGTGCTTACTTTTCATGTATCTTATGTATGAAGTTATGTTCCCCTTGAATGGTGAATATCCTATGACTAATGTGTGATTTAAGTTATTGTTGAAAAACTAGTTTCCTTTACCACTACACATGATTACGTATGAATTGTCTTGGATGATTATATGATGATTCAAAGGTGAAAGGTAGTTCTCACCTTGTTGAATCAATGAGCTAGGTATGAGTTGGGTTGAATGAAGGGTAATGTACTCCTTCACATATGAAATTGCAATTCACCTTAACTATGTATAAGTTGAAGAATAATGCTTAAAACCGAGTGGATATGGACAATAGGGAAAAGGCCCCTCCGCTAATGCAATAGGGAGGGTCATCCTAGTGATACTGATGAGATGGAAGCCCCTCCTCTAATGCAATAGGGCGGGTTTCTAGAAGCAATATCCCTATCCCATAACTATGTGCCCGCATAGGTCTTAGCTAGTGGATCCACATTATAGATATATATGTTTAATTCTACCTTCTTCAAGTAGGACACCTTCTTTCGGTGTGGGGTTATATGACACCAGATTCCACGTAGCTCACATGGTCTATGTCAGTTAACACTATTCTCCTTATGTAATGAGATAATGAATATGACTTGAACTATACTTATGGTTTCTTAATAAGTTCACTTAGTAGGAGTTGGGGTATGAGACTTTACTTCTACATTGCACAAGTGGTCTTTGAAGGGGATTATGGGTTGGTTCTTATGCTATGGTAAGACATGAAGATATGCATGTATAATGAATGGATTGTTGTTAAGATGTGACTCTCCTTATGTATATGTGAAAAACATGGTTATTCCTCTATGTATAATTATTAATTATGATGAGGTCTAAACTTGATAGGTGTTGCTAAGGTGATTCTAAATGGGTACTTAGTATTTTTGGTATTATGCCAACCATTAATTGCACAAGTATGCTTTTGAAGTTGCTAAGGTGGTGATGTTACTATGTTATGAAGAGTTATGTGAAAATGCTATCATAACTTGTATTATGTCTTTATGTTCATAAATGGTCTTATAACTTGATAAATGCATGATTTACACTAACATGTCCTTTTTAGCATACTTAACAATTTTTATGCACGTTTCCATACTTAGTGCTTTTGTACTAACCCTTTCTTTTCTACATCTCATATGAGTGTAGGTCCCGACCGTTGAGGTGCATTTAGTCCCTTCTTGAAGAAAACTTGGGTTGCTATCTCCATGTTTTGGGTGAGTCCTCAAGTTCGAGGACGAGATGCTATTGATTCTAGTTGTAGTTTTCTTTCCTTGTTAAAAACTATATTGTACTTTCTTATTACTAGGCTTTTCTAATGATGTAAGGGCTAAGTCCCAACTTTCGTATTCTTATATTTAGATGGTGTAATGAGACAAGTCTAGATTTCTATTTTTATATATGATTCAAGTTATACTTCTATTGTAAAAGTTTTAATTTTTCCGCATTATTTTATGCCTTATGTAATGATGATACGCTAAGAGTTTGTACAAGACCCCTTCGGGATAAAGTACGCCATGTCACTCCTAAGGGGTAGCTTTGGGTCGTGACAATAATATGGTCACATGATTTTATCAATGAAATGAATGTTCTACTTGAGTCATGTTTCTCTCCATGTCTAACATAATGAAGAGATAAGTGTCAAAAACACACCTAAACTATTCACTTTTTTTTATTTTCATAACTAAACTATTGAAAGTGTTAGTTTCATACCTAAACTATCACTTTTTAGTTTGAGAAACACACCTCAGTGGTGTGTGTAGTGCACTCTCTCTTTTATATGAAAAAACTTTGACACATGGCATTTCACATAGATAAAATATTTAATCTAGATAAAAATTAAATAATAAAAAATTAATATTAATTAAAAATTAAAGATTACTATTCATATAAAAAAATAAGTTATTTTTCTTATCTCACTCCATCACCTCCTCTACGTACCCCCCACCCCCGCGACAACCCCATCCTTTTTTAAAAAAAAATCATTCATAAAATATTTTTAAAAATTTTATATTTCATCCTCCCCCTCCTCCTCCCCCCCCCCCAATAGAAATTGATATTATTTTATTTTAAAAAATCTACCCCATCCTATTTAATTTTCCGCTCCTAATTTTTTTTTTTAAGTTTTTCTTATTGTGTGTTAGATATGCACGTACATATATTTTTAGAAAAATAAATTCTACTAGTGTACCGAATATAACATAAACAACTAAAAAATATAAAAAGTCTTGTGGCGGCAAGTAAAAAATATTTTTGATATGTATATCTAAACACTGGGAAAAAAATTTGAAAGCGGAGGGCTAAGTGGGATGGGTAGAATTATATTTGTAAGAAAATAAAATAATATCTAAACTAGTATTTGATGAGGGGGAGGAGATGAAGTAAAAAATGAAATACTTTTATTAAAAAAATTTAAACAAAATGAAAAACTTTAAAAAATGGTGTGGGGTAAGAAAAATATTTTACAATTTATTTTATAAAGAAAATACTTTTTTTATAGTAGTTTTTAAATTTTTAATTTTAACTAATACTAATAATTTATTTATTTATTGTCGAGGTTGAATATTTTGTTCATGTGGAGTGTTGTAACATTTCGAAATACCAAAGCCATGTGGTAAGACTTAAACATGATCCTTAAGATTTAAACCATTGTTCCTAGCCAAATTAGGCGTTTATAGAGTCGTTGAAGTGTTTTGGAACTAAAACGTTCAAGAACGTCCATGACATCCGGAAAGTAGGTTCATGAAAGGGCTAGAGTGTTCTTTTAGTTTGACCAAGTTAAAGAGTCAGAATTGAGTAAAAGCTTGTAACAATAGGTGTAATACATAGTGCGGGATGGTTTCATGGTGGAGAAGTCAGGGTACGACTACCCGAGGTTCAACCGAGGGCCCTCGAGGAGGACCCTCGTGGCAGTGTGCCTCGACGGATGCCATGACGGGGCGTCATGGGCACGACGGGGCGTTGAGGCTACCGTCGTGCCACCCTTAGTCTCCTGGTCAGGAACCCTCTCCTGCACGGTCTCTAACCGAGACGACGGACGTGCAGGACGGAGGGAGGACAGTCTGTCACGCACACGATGGCCCGTCGACGTAGAGTCGTCGTGGAGGGCCTGTAATGTTTTTGGAAATTAGCCTTTTAGTTCAATTATTTTATTAAGTGTCTTAAGGGTAATTAGTGGGTTAAGGGAAGACTAATTAAGTGACTTAAGCCCCCACTATAAATACCCCAACCCTCATTAGCCTAAAGGCAATTCTCTAAACAAACTCTCTTCTTTCTCTCTACTTTCTCTCTCTATTGGAAGACTCCATTGGAGGATAGCTTGGGAGGATCATTGGGGGATGGTTTAGCACGAAATCACCATCAAAACGTCATCAAATCATTAGGTATTGGATCTAATTTACCTTTGAGATTCTTTCCTCAAAGGGCTCCTTCAAAGATTTTCCAAAAGTTGAGTTTCATATGGGTTTCATTTAATTTCGAATTTGATTATATGAATTGAGTTGTTTATGTATTCTTTGGGTTATAATGAATAGATATCATGTATTGTAACTTGATTATGATGAATTGATGTAGTTTGGTCTAGATTGTAGATGATGACCCTTAACCCTTAACCCTAGGTATGAGATTGATGTGAATTTGGGTTGGGTTGATGTAATTGATCTAATTATTGTTTAAATCATCTTTAATGATTGTTATTACATTGATCATGCATCTATTGTGATGAATTGAAGTCTTTCATGCTAATTCTTGAAGTATTGACTTTAGGGTAAGATGATAGACTTAGATATCATGTCATCAAGCTTTGATTTAGAATTTAATTATGGCGTAGTGGGTCTTCTAAAGTAGTTCTTATATTGATTGTTGAATTACATTGATGTGATGACCCAAATTGGGTTAGTCTATGGGTTGATGGTAAGGACCTTTTATTGGGGAACTATAGAGGAGTATTGGTAAGTCTTGATTCTCCTAATTCTTACTTCAATGGTGATTAATTGTTATCAAGTTATGATATTGTGTTGAAGTATACCTTGTTTAAGGTGATAGGTTGATATGATGATTGAGTTGTAATGTTTTAGGGTTGGTTGTGAGTTTGCCTAGGAGTACATGTTATAGGGTCATTGTTATGTAAAAATGTGCCCTATTGTGATGATATATGCAAGGGTTAACTTCACCTATATGAATTTTGAATGAAAGGACTATTTCTTATACAATTCTTATTGAGCTATGATGATGAATATACTAGGGCTAGACCCTATTATCTAAACTAATTGAGAAGATTAATAAAGTCTTAAAGACTTCTCTAAATGGGGACTTAGCTTAGCACCGAGTGAACTTGACAATGGGAGGTTATGACTTATCCATGAAAGGAAAGATTCATCCTAAAGTTGCCCGTATGATGATAAATCCCTTGTTTATGGGACATGTCATTTAAGGGATTCCCATGAGGAGCGGCCCACTTTACCTAATGGTATGAATAGGGATATCTACCTCTTAGTTCTTGAACTATGTTGCCACCATAGGATACTAGCTAATGGATCCACCTAGATAGCTACGTTTATGTTAGGTTCTACCTTGGCCGGTAGACCACCTTCCATCGTTGTAAGGTTTCATGACGCCGGATTCCACATTAGCTCATGTGGTCTATGTCGGTTAAGGCAAGGTTTCCCTAAACTAAAACGAATGAATAAGATATAGACTAATCGAAGTAACTTGAAGGGTTTGGCTATAGCTTAGGTAGGGGTATGGAACTCTACCTACGCCTTGCACTAGTTTGCCTTGATAGAAGCTTTGAGAGGTCAATATTATGTATGTAAAGTAGTGATATAATGCAAATGACTTTGTATATTGAATAACATGCTTAGGAGTATAAGGTTGTTGCTTTTGGTTGAAGAAGAATGTTTCATGAAATGGGAGAGTATGTTAGGTAAGGTTAATTGCTGATGGTAGTCTTGGTAGGTTACTTGATTAAGTAAGAGTCATGGGAATTTACTTGATCATTGCACTTGTGACTTTATGAAGATTATAGTTAGTATACTTTGCTTTGCTATGTTTCACTTGTATACATGTTTTATAATGATTTTTCTTAAATGTCTTTTTCTACGTATATTTGATTGGTAAGTGTATATATGGTTCCATACTTAGTATATGTGGAGTACTAACCCCATTTCTTTCCCTTTTCCCAAACATTTTAGGTTCGGGTCGTTGAACTTGCTCTGAATTGCCAGAAAGGAAGACTTGGATATCTTACCATCCAAGTGGTAGGTCCTCATTCTCCCGAGGGCGTTGCCGACATCTTACTCTTATGTTACTTAGTTACTATAATTCTGTATTGACTCTATTACTCATTTGAGACGATGTTGTATATAGCCTATATGTGGCTTCTTGTATTGATGTAGGGCTATGCCCAAGATTTATTGTCCTTGATAGATGGTTTATGAGATGAGACGGCTTTTATGACTATTACTTCTCTATTTATAAATGTGTGAAATAAAAGTGGAAGACTATGTAATCTTCCTATACGAACAAGTCTATGTATACTCGATATAAATATGACTATGTGTATGTAGAGGTCTATGTAAACCTGAAAAAGTTTTAAATTCTTCCGTATTTTTAATCGATGAATGCCATGACAAAATGCTAAGAGGCTTGTCTTAGTCCTCAAAGAGGACGACGACGCTGGTTACGTTTGGGGGGTACCCGGATGTGCCAAACTTGGTATCAGAGCATGAGGTTGAATATCCTTGATGTTGACGTCTCTCTCAACCACGTTATATAGGTTTGTATTCATAATTGTGAAGCGCGCCACACTTATGAATAGGAACTTATTTGATGCTTAGGAATCACTCTCATTGTTGGAAATACATATCGTGCCTCTAGAATGTAGTTCATATATACTTTTACCTAAACCTTGTGTTTTTGTTATAGGAGATGAATACTAGAAGGAATGCAGACAGAAGACTTGAGGAGGAGATTACTGCTGCGGGAATCCTTCCCCGTGATGATCCAATTCCTCCTCTTGAAGAGATTGTTGCATATGATCAGGCTCCAGTTGACCCTCCACCTATGACAGAGGCTCAGATGAGAGCTATTCTTTCTCAAATGGCTCAATTCTGTTCTGGAATGAATCTGTTCTAAATAACCATGACTACTCAAGCTTAAGCCGCAACGGTGCAAGCCCAAGCTATGACTTCCCAAGCCAATAGGGATATTGCACCTAGGGTCCATGAGCAAACTATGGCTTCCCGATTTAGGGACTTTACTTGAATGAATCCTCCTATCTTCTATGGGTCTAAGGTTGATGAAGATCCTCAAGAATTCATTGATTAGGTTTACAAGATTTTGTGTGCTATGGGGTTGTCTTCTAGTGAGAATGCCGAGTTGGCCTCATACCAACTCAAGGATGTGGCTCAGACATGGCATGTGCAATGGAAAAATAATAGGTCACTTCAAGGTGGGCCAGTGAATTGGGATATCTTCAAGAGGGCTTTCCTTGATCGGTTCTTCCCTAGAGAGATGAGAGAAGCTAAGGTGGTGGAATTCATCAACCTCCGCCAAGGAGGTATGAGTGTTGATTACTCTTTGAAGTTCATTCAATTGGACAAATATGCTCCTTCCTTGGTCTCCGATCCTAGAGACGAGATGAGTCGATTTGTGATGGGTGTTTCAGATGACTTGCAAGAAGAATGTCATTCGGCTATGCTTCATGATAACATGAATATTGGTCGTTTTATGGTGCATGCACAAAGGGTAGAGGAGGCTAGAGCAAAAAGGAAGGATAAGGATTCAAGAAGGGCAAGGTCTTTTGAGAGTTGAACTACTAAAGACAGGTTTGGGATTCAAGACAAGCCTAGATTCAAGAAGAGGTTCTCAAATCAAGTTCCATCCAAATTTCCCAAGACTAGGGATTCTAAAGCCCCTAGGCCAAAAGTTTCAAAAGGAAAGGGTGGAAACTCATTTAATGAGAAGCCTACTTGTGTTAAGTGTGGAAAGGAACATTTTGGAGAATGCTTGATTGGAACGGAGAATTGCTTCAGTAGTGGAAAGAGTGGTCACAAAGCTATGGACTGCCTTAATATAAGAAACCGAGAAAAGAATGCGCAGAAACAAGCAAGTGAGGCTCCTAACAAGAACCGTTTTTATGCTCTTCGTTCGAGAGATGATCAAGAGGCCTCTCCCGATGTGGTGACCGGTATGTTACAAATCGTTTCTATTGATGTGTATGCATTGCTTTATCCGGGTGCTACTTTGTCTTTCGTTACTCCCTTAGTAGCTAAGAAGTTCGATACATTACCCGATGTTTTGCATGAACCTATTTTGGTGTCTACTCCGGCGGGTGAGTCGGTTATAGCAAAAAGAGTTTATTGAAATTGTCCTATTTCTATGCCCAATAGAGTTTCTCGTGTAGACTTAGTTGAACTAGACATGCTTGATTTTGATATCATTTTGGGTATGGATTGGTTGCATGCTAGCTTCGCTTCTATTGATTGTAGGACTAGAGTTGTGAGGTTTAGTTTCCCAAATGAACCCGTTTTTGAGTGGAAGGGTGGGAATTCTCTTCCTAGAGGTCGTTTCATATCATGTCTAAAAGCATATAAGATGATCTCAAAGGGGTGGTGTCTTTACCATATTGTGAGAGTTCAAGAAATTGATTCTGAAGTTCCCCCTATTGAATCGGACCCCGTGGTGAGTGAAGTTTTTCCCAATGACCTTTCTGGCATTCCTCCCAACGGGAAATCGATTTTGGTATCGATTTTCTACCAGAAACAAACCCTATCTCTATTCCTCTTTATAGAATGGCTCTGGCCGAATTGAAGGAGTTGAAGGCACAACTTAAAGATTTGCTAGACAAGGGCTTTATAAGACCTAGTATTTCTCCGTGGGGTTCTCAGGTTTTGTTCGTGAAAAAGAAGGATGGGTCCTTGAGAATGTGTATTGACTATCGCCAACTCAACAAGGTTACTATCAAGAACAAATATCCTCTTCCGCGGATTGATGATATATTTGATCAACTCCAAGGGGCGAGTTACTTCTCCAAAATTGACTTGAGGTCAGGTATCACCAGCTTAGGGTGAGAAATGAAAATATTCCAAAGACGGCCTTTCGGACTCGGTATGGGCATTATGAGTTCGTGGTTATGTCCTTTGGTCTCACAAATGCTCCAGCGGCGTTTATGGACCTAATGAATAGGGTGTTTTAAAGTTACCTTGATTCGTTTGTTATTGTATTTATCGATGATAGCTTGGTGTATTCGAAGAATGAGGATGATCACATGGGTCATCTAAGGGCGGTATTGCAAACCCTTAGGGAGCATAAATTGTTCGCCTAGTATAGAAAGTGTGAGTTTTGGTTGAGGTAGGTCGCGTTTCTTGGGCACATCATCTCTAGTGAGGGAGTTGAGGTAGACCCAAGGAAAACTAATGCGGTGAGAAATTGGCCTAGACCCTTGACCCCGACAGACATTAGGAGTTTCTTGGGCCTAGCAGGCTATTATCGAAGGTTTGTAGAAGATTTTTCATCCATTGCATCTCCTTTGACTTTATTGACTCAAAAGGATAAAAAGTTTGAGTGGTCGGAGGCCTGCGAGAAGAGTTTCCAATTATTGAAAGAAAGTCTTACTTCCGCTCCGGTGTTAACTTTACCGGAAGGTTCTAAGGGGTTCATTGTGTATTGTGATGCGTCCCGCATAGGTTTGGGGTGTGTGGTTATGCAAAATTGGAAGGTGATTGATTATTCCTCACGGCAACTTAAGGTCCATGAGAGAAATTACCCCACTCATGACCTTGAATTAGCGGCCGTAGTGTTTGCTTTAAAAATGTGGAGACATTACTTGTATGGTGTTCATGTGGATGTTTTCACCGATCATAAGAGTCTTCAGTATGTGTTTACACAAAAAGAGTTGAATCTCCGACAAAGAAGGTGGTTAGAATTGTTGAAAGATTATGATATGAGTGTCCTATATCACCCCGGCAAGGCCAATGTGGTGGCGGATGCTATAAGCCGTATGACTATGGGTAGTGTTTCTCATTTTGATGAAGACAAGAAAAATCTAGTGAAAGATGTTCATCGTTTGACTAGATTAGGGGTGCTTTTGGAGAGTTCTCTAAATGGAGGTGCCACGGTTCATCATAGCTCGGAGTCATCATTAGTGGTTGAGGTGAAGTCCAAACAACACCTTGATCAACTATGGATGGAGTTGAAGGAATCGGTTCTTGGCAAGATGAATGAGTCTTTCTCCATAGGAGGGGATGGTGTGTTGAGGTACCAAGGGAGGTTATGTGTTCCTGATGTTGATGGATTGAGGGATCGGATCCTTGAAGAAGCCCATGGGTCCCACTATTCCATCCATCCGGGCTCTACTAAGATGTATCATGACCTTCGAGAAATATATTGGTGGGAAAGTTTGAAGAAGGACGTAGCGGAATTTGTTGCTAAGTGTCCAAATTGCCAACAAGTGAAGGCGGAACATCAAAAGCCAGGTGGCTTACTACAAGAGATCCAAATTCCTACTTTGAAGTGGGAAGACATTAATATGGACTTTGTGGTAGGGTTGCCTCGGACTCAAAAGTCATATGATTCTATATGGGTGATTGTTGATAGATTAACTAAGTCCGCTCATTTTATTACCCTCAAGTCCACGTATTCGGCAGAGGATTATGCGAAGATCTTCATAGATGAGATTGTGTGTCGCCATGGTATTCCGTTATCCATTATTTCGCATCGGGGTGCACAATTCACATCTAGATTTTGGAAGTCTTTTCAAGAAGGTTTGGGTACTAAAGTGAAATTGAGTACCGCCTTTCATCCTCAAACGGATGGTCAAGCGGAACGCACAATTCAAACCCTTGAGGATATGCTTAGAGCTTGCATCATTGATTTTAAGGGAAGTTGGGATAAGCACTTGCCGTCGGTGGAGTTCGCGTATAATAATAGTTTTCATTCGTCCATCTCCATGGCTCCCTATGAAGCCTTGTATGGTAGGAGGAGTAGGTCTCCTATAGGATGGTTTGAAGTTGGTGAACATCGATCTTTGGTCCCGACTTGATTTATAGGACTTTGGAGAATGTGCATATCATAAGGATTAGGTTGCAAACAGCCTATTGTCAACAAAAGTGCTATGCCGACAATAGGTGAAGAGATTTGGAGTTTGAAGAGGGTGACAAGGTGTATTTAAAAATCTCACCTATGAAAGGGGTGGTAAGATTTGGCAAGAAAGGGAAGTTGAGCCCTCGTTACGTCGGTCCTTATGAGATTTTGTAAAGGGTTGATAAAGTTGCCTATCGCTTGAAGCTACCTAACGATTTAGCTTCGGTTCATCCGATTTTCCATGTCTCGATGTTGAAGAAGTGTGTTGGGGATCCGAGTCTATTCTTCCTATTGAAGGTCTTGAAGTCAAGGATAACCTCTCTTAGGAGGAGGTTCCTATCCAAATCCTTGATAGGCAAGTGAAAAGATTGAGGAACAAGGAGGTGGTTTCCGTAAAAGTGTTATGGAAGAACCACCTAGTTGAGGGTGCAACATGGGAGGCTGAGGCCGACATGAAAACCCGCTATCCTCATCTTTTTGGTGTTTAAGGTTAGTTATTCTTTCTAATGATATAATTATGCTAGATATTGTGAATCTTTGATGCTTTGGTGAATTTCTTCAAAAATCTTAGTTTTTGAGACTTCACAATGAAATCACTGTAAGGTGGCCTTAAGCAATAACTTGAAATTTGTCTTGCTTCTTGCATATTTGAGTCAAGTCGTGTATTGTGATAGAGTGAATCCTTGTGGATGTTATATTAAGCATATTGATAAGATGAACTTTGTTCTAAGTGACTTGTGTATCAAATGATTGAGCTCATGTGTGTTGTGAGTAGAAAGTATCTCATGAGGAAACTTTGAGCTTATGTGTGATCAATTGATGTTTTGAAGTGTTTTATTGAAATGATATGATTCATGTTAATTGAATATTGTGAATTGGTTGAGCTGCTAGTCCTGAGTGTATTCCCTCATTTAAAGAGTGTTTAGTGTCATTCGGGGACGAATGTTCCTAAGGGGGGATAATGTAACATTTCGAAATCCCAAAGCCATGTGGCAAGACTTAAACAGGCTCCTTAAGGTTTAAACCATTGTTCCTAGCCAAATTAGGCGTTTATAGAGTCGTTGAAGTGTTTTAGAACCAAAACGTTCAAGAACGTCCATGACATCCGGAAAGTAGGTTCATGAAAGGGCTAGAGTGTTCTTTTAGTTTGACCAAGTTAAAGAGTCGGAATTGAGTAAAAGCTTGTAACAATAGGTGTAATACATAGTGCGGGATGGTTTCATGGTGGAGAAGTCAGGGTACGACTCCCCGAGGTTCAACCGAGGGCCCTCGAGGAGGCCCCTCGTGGCAGTGTACCTCGACGGATGCCATGACGGGGTGTCATGGGCACGACGGTGGCCTCACCCGTCGTGCCACCCTTAGTCTCCTGGTCAGGAACCCTCTCCTGCACGGTCTCTGACCGAGACGACGGACGTGCAGGACGGAGGGAGGACAGTCCATCACGCACACGATGGCCCGTCGACGTGGAGTCGTCGTGGAGGGCCTGTAATGTTTTTGGAAATTAGCCTTTTAGTTCAATTATTTTATTAAGTGTCTTAGGGGTAATTAGGGGGTTAAGGGAAGACTAATTAGTGACTTAATCCCCCACTATAAATACCCCAACCCTTATTAGCCTAAAGACAATTCTCTAAACAAACTCTCTTCTTTCTCTCTACTTTCTCTCTCTATTGGAAGAATCCATTGGAGGATAGCTTGGGAGGATCATCGGGGGATGGTTTAGCACGAAGTCACCATCAAAACATCATCAAATCATTAGGTATGGGATCTAATTCACCTTTGAGATTCTTTCCTCAAAGGGATCCTTCAAAGATTTTCCAAAAGTTGAGTTTCATATGGGTCTTTCGAATTTGATTATATGAATTGAGTTGTTTATGTATTCTTTGGGTTATAATGAATAGATTATCATGTATTGTAACTTGATTATGATGAATTGATGTAGTTTGGTCTAGATTGTAGATGATGACCCTTAACCCTTAACCCTAGGTATGAGATTGATGTGAATTTGGGTTGGGTTGATGTAATTGATCTAATTATTGTTTAAATCATC
This sequence comes from Solanum sitiens, assembly GCA_016801875.1. NCBI lineage: Eukaryota > Viridiplantae > Streptophyta > Magnoliopsida > Solanales > Solanaceae > Solanum > Solanum sitiens. The sequence goes on along the minus strand of JABWTJ010000069.1, from coordinate 2,939,147 downwards.
TTTAATGATTGTTATTACATTGATCATGCATCTATTGTGATGAATTGAAGTCTTTCATGCTAATTCTTGAAGTATTGACTTTAGGGTAAGATGATAGACTTAGATATCATGTCATCAAGCTTTGATTTAGAATTTAATTATGGTGTAGTGGCTCTTCTAAAGTAGTTCTTATATTGATTGTTGAATTACATTGATGTGATGACCCAAATTGGGTTAATCTATGGGTTGATGGTAAGGACCTTATATTGGGGAACTATGGAGGAGTATTGGTAAGTCTTGATTCTCCTAATTCTTACTTCAATGGTGGTTAATTGTTATCAAGTTATGATGTTGTGTTGAAGTATACCTTGTTTAAGGTGATAGGTTGATATGATGATTGAGTTGTAATGTTTTAGGGTTGGTTGTGAGTTTGCCTAGGAGTACATCTTATAGGGTCATTGTTATGTAAAAATGTTCCCTATTGTGATGAGATGTGCAAGGGTTAACTTCACCTATATGAATTGTGAATGAAAGGACTATTTCTTATACAATTCTTATTGAGCTATGATGATGAATATACTAGGGCTAGACCCTATTATCTAAACTAATTGAGAAGATTAATAAAGTCTTAAAGACTTCTCTAAATGGGGACTTAGCTTAGCACCGAGTGAACTTGACAATGGGAGGTGATGACTTATCCATGAAAGGAAAGATTCATCCTAAAGTTGCCCGTATGATGATAAATCCCTTGTTTATGGGACATGTCATTTAAGGGATTCCCATGAGGAGCAGCCCACTTTACCTAATGGTATGAATAGGGATATCTACCTCTTAGTTCTTGAACTATGTTGCCACCATAGGATACTAGCTAGTGGATCCACCTAGATAGCTACGTTTATGTTAGGTTCTACCTTGGCCGGTAGACCACCTTCCATCGTGTAAGGTTTCATGACGCCGGATTCCACATTAGCTCATGTGGTCTATGTCGGTTAAGGCAAGGTTTCCCTAAACTAAAATGAATGAATAAGATATAGACTAATCGAAGTAACTTGAAGGGTTTGGCTATAGCTTAGGTAGGGGTATGGAACTCTACCTACGCCTTGCACTAGTTTGCCTTGATAGGAGCTTTGAGAGGTCAATATTATGTATGTAAAGTAGTGATATAATGCAAATGACTTTGTACATTGAATAACATGCTTATGAGTATAAGGTTGTTGCTTTTGGTTAAAGAAGAATGTTTCATGAAATGGGAGAGCATGTTAGGTAAGGTTAATTGCTGATGGTAGTCTTGGTAGGTTACTTGATTAAGTAAGAGTCATGGGAATTTACTTGATCATTGCACTTGTGACTTTATGAAGATTATAGTTAGTATACTTTGCTTTGCTATGTTTCACTTGTATACATGTTTTATAATGATTTTTCTTAAATGTCCTTTTCAACGTATATTTGATTGGTAAGTGCATATATGGTTCCATAATTAGTACATGTGGAGTACTAACCCCATTTCTTTCCCTTTTCCCAAACATTTTAGGCTTGGGTCGTTGAACTTGCTCTGAATTGCCAGAAAGGAAGACTTGGATATCTTACCATCCAAGTGGTAGGTCCTCATTATCCCGAGGGCGTTGCGGACATCTTACTCTTATGTTACTTAGTTACTATAATTCTGTAATGACTCTATTACTCGTTTGAGACAATGTTGTATATAGCCTATATGTGGCTTCTTGTATTGATGTAGGGCTATGCCCAAGATTTATTGTCCTTGATAGATGGTTTATGAGATGAGACGGCTTTTATGACTATTACTTCTCTATTTATAAATGTGTGAAATAAAAGTAGAAGACTATGTAATCTTCCTATATGAACAATTCTATGTATACTTGATATAAATATGACTATGTGTATGTAGAGGTCTATGTAAACCTCCGAGTGGATTTAGTTTTGAAAAAGTTTTAAATTCTTCCGTATTTTTAATCGATGAATGCATGACAAAATGCTAAGAGGCTTGTCTTAGTCCTGAAAGAGGACGACGACGCCGGTTACGTCTGGGGGTAAACCCGGATATGACAAGTGTGATGTGGAAATTCTTTAAAATTAAAGAGAAAGAGTGTATTACACATACCATGATGAGAGTGGTATAAGAGAGAGGTGTGTTTCTCAAACTAAAAAGTGATAGTTTAGGTATGAAACTCAAACTTTCAATAGTTTAGGTATGAAACTAAAAAAAAGGGTATAGTTTAGGTTTTTTTTGACACTTATCTCTATAATGAATTCTATATATTTTGACTTAACATGATCTATGATCCTTAAATGCAAGATATGAGGAGTATGTATGATTATGAAATTATGTGCATGTTTATGAACACCTTGAGAGTGAAGTGTCTATGATGATAATGTTGTGTTGTGTCATTGTGAGGACAATCACACACATGCATTGACATGATTAAGATATGACCAAGATATTGATTGTATTATTGTATCTATATATTCCCCTTGTCTAATGTGCTAATTCTAGATGTTTGGGTTGAGTTGATTCATAGACCTTAACGGGAAAACTATGAAGGTTTGTACATGTTGACAAGAATTGTGTATGAACTCATATTAACTTAGAAAGTGAAGATCCTATGACTATTGTGTAATTGTGGTAGTTGTTGAAAGGTTATTCTCCTCTTACCCTTACACATGACTATGCATGAATTATCTATGACTATGATAATGTTGTTGTGTTGATTGAAAGACTATTTTCATTAAACTATGAAAATGATGTGAAAGGTTTACTCACATACTAATGATTATAAGGGTGAAAGGTTATTATCACCTAATTAATCTATGAGCTATATCATGATATTGTATTAGATTGAGGGTTAAGTCACCCTTCCGTAAACATGAACATAAGTAAAGACTTAGTATGAACTTAAAGGAATTATGCTTAGCACCGAGTGGATATGAAAATGAGATGGAAGCTTTTACGCTAGTCAGTCCGACTTCCCATTAGGTTCCTTATACGCAGTTAGTTTGGGTTCCCAAACATGTTATCTCTTAAGATGGAAACCTTTTGTGTCAGTCAGTACGAGTTTCTAGTATCAATCTTCTTATCCCATAACTATTTTCCCACATAGGTCCTTAGCTAGTGAATCTACCTAAAAGCTAAACATGTTAGTTCTACCTTCGGCAGGTAGGACACCTCTTTTCAGTGTGGGGCATGACACTAGATTCCATGTGCATGGTCTATATTAGTCTGGTTATTTCCCTACAAGAACAAGAACATGAACCATGACTTGATCAAGAATATAAACATAAAGTATGAACAAGAACATGGGTTATTTACTATGTTTCCTTAAGAGGTTCTACTTAGTGTGAATTAGGGTATGAGACTTCATTCATGCATTACACGAATTTTGAACATGCCCAACACACATCCACAAAATTTAAACAAATCCATTTGAGATCGACCACCATTTAAGAAATCGTGGTTCGGAAAACCAACCTTTATGCCAAATAAAGAGTTCTAAAATCTAAGCGGCAATGAAATCCAAATCTGAACATGACATCAAAAGCAAAAAAATGATAAAAAATGCAAAAATATATAAACTATGTAGTGTGGGTGTAAATATAGGAGGCTTAAATTGAGAGAATATGAAAGAGTTCAAAATTTGGACCTTTAGGCTTTTAAAACCTTTCAATTTGTAGCCCTTCAATGATATAAGTCGTCCTCGTTGAACCACTTGGACACGCGCTGAAGGGTTACTTACCTTTACGAGTTTTACAGGATCTACAGTAGATTTGGGGTCCAAAATATGGAAAAATTTGAGCTTGCCAACTCAACCATGGGCCCACCAAGTTTTATAAATTCCAACTTGATATTTTCTTGAATCCAATGGCATTCTTGGTCGGACCGTTGACCTCTTCGGCTGGCTCGCCAAGCTATATTTTAAAACTCATTCCACTTTTCCACCTGCACAATGAACACACATTATTCAAAATTTAAACAAAAATCATCAAAACTTGGGTTACCTCCGAAGAACCGCCTCAGTTAACATCGTGGCATGATGCAAGTACCCACTCAAGCTTCATATTTGGGATATGCTATAGTATCACTAGGAAATCCCCCTTATTGTCTTGGGTTAAAATATTAAGAAGTTTGACCCATTTGGGTGTCTAATTGTTTGATAGAGACGGAATGAGAGGTCACTGTCTGGTTGAGAGTCGATACGTCTTCCTTCATTTCCTTCAAAGCTTTATCGAAATCTTCAACCTTGTTGAGAATACGTGAGAGTATATCCTTAGTCTGTACACCCTCACAATCTTTAGGTTTTTGATGCTCATGGGGAGAACATACCTATCCTTCTCCCATTCTATTTCTTTCCAAGTGGAGTTACAATCACGCCACTCCTTATCACGGTCTATCCAACCCTCATCTCTGTTCCAACCTTGGTTTCCACCCGGCCTTGGGTAGTTTGCATGATAACCTCCTCTTTGGTTGGCTTGGAAGTTCACTTTCTCATTGTACATCGCTTCGAATTTGGCCTCTTCGGGCTTTACACCACCAACACCACCAACATTAACATTCCTAGTGCCAGCACCCATGATGTTGTTGGACAAGATGTACAGCTGGGTGATCATCTTTGCCATGTTTTGGTATCTATATTGATATTTTTTTAATCTTTTCCTTTGTCCATTTGTAAGTAAGAGGAGAGACTTGATCTTCAGGGGTGTACCATGCCCGGTAAATCTTGGTCTTTCCATCAAGAAGTTCGGCTGAAATCACATCAGGCTGCTGCATTAAACCTCTCGGAGAAAGTTGATCTACCACTCCCTTATTCACTAAGTTGAGGCTTCTGTAGAAGTATTGCAGCAGTAAATTATCGGGCAATCCATTAGATGGGCATTGCAACACCACCTCAGCACCATCTTCTTGAACCTTAGCCAAGTCTCATGGATTGGCTCACCCTCCAAATGCTTGAAGCTTTACATGTTGTCCCGAAGAGTCATCATCTTCGAAGGAGGAAACAATCACATTTGGAATGCGGTAATAAGTTCTTCCCGCAAAGTTATAAAATCTCTTGGCAACTCAGTCAACCACTTGGACGCTTATTCTATTAAAGAAAATGGGAACAAACTCAGGCGGACCGATTATTGAGATATGTTCTTAAATGAAAATGGTCAACATCAAAAAAAATTCTACTATGCTCATGGGGATCTGACGAGCCAGCCCACCAAACAAACCTTTAAGTTGAAAGAGCTGCAACATGGTACTTATGATATGAAACACTATATTTCCTTCAGTTAGAGGTAGACGAATGGCCCCAACACCCATTTGAACTAGGTTATTGACGTCATTGAGATTGTCGACTATTCATCTTGGTGTCCCACTTGGCTACCGCTACTACCATTAACACTCATCTCTTCTTTTTTAACACAAGCAAAACAAAACCAAAACTAAAAGTAAGTATAATTAACTATAACTAACAAGAACACAATTCAACTTCGCCAAAATAACTTCAAACAACACCATCCCCCGGTAGTGGTTCAATTATGATTTGATTTTCATGCACACCCTCATCCAGTTCTAGGGGTTCAAAAATCTTAAATCAATATAAAACCCAAATAAATTGCCACGCTCCGAGCCTACACCCTAGACTGACACTCGAAGACCATTGCTAGCCTCGAGCGGACCCTTGGCCTGGCTTACTTAACTCAGCGAAAGACTTAACTCCATAAAACAATGTCATTTAATAACTACAAGAATAATAAGTTGACCAAAATGACACTTAAGTCTCATAACAAAATAACAACAATACAAAGATAAGAGACTCAAAACTAAATTGTCTGACTTTCTACGAAGCCTCTGTAATACTAAGATGGATGTTGGGAAGACCCCACAACATCCTATAAAAATGACACTTACCTTGGCTCTGATCAACTCATGAATCACTTGACTTAATATAAAGCAATAAGATATATGCAATATATAAAAGCTTGTAAACAATGAAAACAGTTAGTTTGTTAAAGAAAAATGCAATAAAAAACTCTACTTTATTTATATATAAATTAATATAGTTTCCGTGGGAGACTCTCTAACCGACAACCATCACTATGAGCCTAAGTGATGGTACAACATCTTACCTCACGTTGCAAGAGGACCGTCCTATACCTTGCCATCGGTATGGAACGTGAACTACTATGTGGATCCACTAGTCTATGCTAAAAAGAAGTAAGGAATCATCAAAAATATATGGCCCTACTTCTATCCATGTTGGTTACATAGTTTACGGGGGCTTGAGTTAATATGAACTCGTGTCCTCATATCGGTGCTCAAATACTACTCCCAAAAATACTTAGCTCATATGTTTTAAAACAACTTCTTCTCAGATTTAAGGTAGTTGATCAAACTTAGATTTAAAAGCTCTCTTGGAAATCATAGTTTCTTCTTTACTAAAACTAGCCAAAAGCTCTATTGGAAGTCTCAACTCCCTTTCTTGCTAAAAATGTGAAAACATTTATAACTGTTAGGGAATACTTAATTAGTTCTCTTATAATTTTTGAGAAATGAACTAAACTCTTTAATCTTTGATTAACTTGCAACTTAACTCTTAGGGAATACTTAGTTCCTTTATAAGTTTTGAGAAATGAAGTGAACTATTTACTGTCTCCATAACTTGCAACTTGAGCCTTAAAACAAAGTGAAAACGTTGTTAAAGACTCTTGAAAGCTTTGAGAACTTACTTTGACTTACTTCTTAACTTTTGGACTAGACTCTTAATTTCTTTGACTTTGATCTTAACTTTTCTTGAATTGGATTATAGATTCAAGGTTCATGATATCATGTTTATAGATGATTTCATGAGGTTTAGATGTAACTTAGATTGTTGGAATCAACTAAGAAACATAGGTACATCACTTATGAACTAGTACAAAAAAGTGGGGGAAGAATGGGGAGAACTGGCATCACTGGCGCTATGAGAGGCGCGGGACGCCAGCCCTCAAAGTTTAGAGAACCTTCTGTGGCACTCTGGCTGGCGCGACATAGAGAGGAAAAAGTTCGGATGAACTTTTGTGGCGCTCTTGCAGGCGCGGCGCCCCAGCCATTGCTTAGAAAATCTCTGACTTTTCTTCTTCGTTTATCATCTCTAAACCCTCTAAACTTCCATAATTCTTTCCCCAAACACTTAGTATCATTATTAACCTCAATACCCAATGGATTTAACTCGAAAAACAACCCAGAAACATGAATCAAATCAACACTAGGCCTTTAACAACTCAAACAACAAAATTTTAACAATTTTTTCAAGAACTTCACTTTTTATCATTAAACCAACTCGAAAATCAATGAATTGAAACAATTTTGGTGTGTGGGTGAAGTGACCCAACACTAAAAGACCTCACATAAATTGATAGGGATCACCCCTGACAAATTCCACTCGCAAAGCTTGACGTTCTTGGCGAATTCTTGACTTCTCTCCCTTTCTTTCTTCTTTTCTCTCTTCTCCAAGCCCTAATCGTAATTCTAAATTTTTCAAACTAATGTAAGACTTGTTTGTACACCAATAAACCCCTAAAACAATACATGAAATTAATTGGTTAAAAGACTAGTCTGCTCTTCCCTAAATCCGGATTGGGACTTTCCTCAATCCAAAAGCCCAACTTCCGAAAGGCATAACTCACTCATACGATATCGAAATCTCGCAAACTCAGCGGCGTTGGAAAGATTATTCCAAGATATTTCCACCTACATACAGACACACCTCTAACTCAATCCTGAGTAAAATATATGACCGTTTGAAAATGAACAAAAGTCAATTTCTTTAACTTACAATATTTTCCACATTTTCCGTTTTCTTTCCAAAAATGATTATTTTTAGTTTTTTTTTAGCTTATTCTTAGCTATTTCAAGTTGCGAGATATTACAATATCTCCCCCTTCATCCTCAAATGAGATTTCTTTCACTAAGCTAAGAATAGTAACCTCAAGTTCAACACTCAACAATCAAAAGCAAGTAACAACATGCATACTCATAGTTGATATAGTACTAAGAAGAGAATTAGTAACTTTATCTGCATCTCCTCTATTTTCAAAGATATGTGGATATCTTTTCTTCATATCTACTTCAGCTTCCCATGTAGCTTCTTCAATAAATTGATTCTTCCATAGGACCTTAGCTGATGCGACCTTCTTTGTTCTCAACTTGCGAACTTGACGATTTAAAATCCGAACCGGAATCTCCTCATAGGATAAGCTATCCTCAATCCCAAAACTTTTAGTTGGTCCAATCAATGAAGGATCTCGCATGCACTTTTTCAACATAAAGATATGAAACACCGGATGAACACCTGCTAACTCTTGCGGTAGCTCTAACTCATAAGCTACATTGCCAATTCTTTTGGCTATGTGATAAGGTCCAATATACCAGGGACTAAGTTTCCCCTTCTTATTGAACCTCATAACACCCTTCATAGGTAAAACCTTCAGGTATACGCAATCATCCACTTCGAACTCCAACGGCCTTCTCCTAACATTTGTGTAGAATTTTTTACGACTCTGTGCCGTTTTAAATATCACTTGAATAACCTTCACCTTTTCCATAGCTTGGTGAAATAGATATGGTCCTATCAACCCTACTTCACCAACTTCAAACCATCCAATTGGAGATCTGTATCTTCTCCCATAAAGAGCTTCATTCGGAGCCATTTGGATGCTAGAGTGGTAACTGTTATTGTAAGCAAACTCAATGAGAGTTAAGTGATCATACCAATTCCCATTGAAATCAATAACACAAGCCCTCAACATATGTTATAAGGCCTGGATAGTACGCTCTGCTTGCCCATCCGTTTAAGGATGAAAAACAGTACTTAAGTTTACCTTTGAACCCAAACCTTTCTGGAAATATTTCCAAAACTGTGTTGTAAATTGTGCACCTCTTTCTGAAATAATCGAAATCGGTACTCCAAGAAGTCTCTTGAATGCATAAATTTGCATAATCCTCTACCGAATGAGTAGTCTTTAGCGGCAAAAAGTTTGTTGATTTTGTCATTCTATCGACGATCACCCAAATTGAATCATGCTGCCTGCGAGACCTTGGTAACCCTGTGATGAAGTACATATTAATCATATCCCACTTCCATTCTAGAAGTTCTATATTCTGAGTCAACCATCCAGGCCTTTGGTGCTCTTCGTTCACTTGCTGGCAATTCGGGCACTTGGCAACAAACTCTGCAATGCCCTTCTTCATACCTTCCCGCCAATATACTTCTCTCAAATCGTGGTACATATTTGTGGAACCCGAATGAATGTAATATCTGGAGCTATGAGCTTCCTCCATATCATCTCTTCGATCTCATCCACCATTGGTACACACAACCTACCTTGTACTTCAACACACCACTCCTCATTGTTCAAAAGCTAAGACTCTTTGCTTATGAACATTTGCCTTCACTTCAAGCAAAATGGAGTCTTGGTCTTGTTTTTCTTTCACCTATAACACTAGTGATGATTCAGCCCCGTTTGTCACCACTATTCCTCCTTCTGTGGAAAAATCCATAAGTCTGACTACTAGATGTGCAAGTGTGTGAACATCTTTGGCTAACTCCATGTTTTCTTCCTCAACATGGGCGGTACTTCCCATAAATAACCTTCTTAAAGAATCATCAACCACATTAGCCTTACCAGGGTGGTAAAGAATACTCATGTCATAATATTTGAGTAATTCTAACCACCTCCTCTGTCTGAGATTGAGCTCTTTCTGGGTGAACACATATTGTAAGCTCTTGTGATTAGTGAATATATCAACATGAACACCATACAAGTTGTTTCGCCATATCTTCAAAGTGAAAACTTAGCATCCAATTCTAAGTGATGAGTTGGATAATTTTTCTCATGAACTTTCAACTATCTGAAGGCATAAGCTATAATTTTGCCCTTCTGCATTAGAACATAACCAAAACTAACTCTAGATACATCACAGTACACCACAAAACCTTGAGTACCTTACGATAAAGTCAAAACCGGGGCAGTAGTAAACCTCTTTTTCAATTCCTAAAAGCTCTTCTCACAAGCTTCAGACCATTTAAACTAAATTGTCTTGTGAGTCATCTTGGTCAAAGGAGATGAGATAGATAACAACCCCTCATAAACCTTCTAGTAGCCAGTCAAACCTAAGAAACTTCTTATATCAGTTGGAGATGTGGGTCTTGGCCAACTCTGAACTGCTTCTATCTTTTGGGTATTAACTCTAATTCCATCGCCGAAAACTATGTGGCCCAAGAATGCCACAAACTTAAGCCAAAACTCACATTTTGAGAACTTGGCATATAACTCCTTATCTTTCAAATTCTGATGGACTACACTGAAGTTACTAGCATGATCTTCTTAATTCCTTGAATATATTATTATGTCATCAATGAAGACGATAAAAACATATCTAGATAAGGTTTGAAGACTCTATTCATAAGATCCATGAATGCTGCAGGCGCATTGGTCAAACCAAAGAACATAATCAAAAACTCATAATGCCCATATCTAGTTCTGAATGGTGTCTTTGGAGTATTACATTCCCTAACTTTCAACTGATGGTAGCCTGACCTGAGATCAATTTTTGAGAAGTAGAAAAAATCCTGAAGCTGGTCAGAAAGATAATCAATTTTAAGAAGAGGATACTTATTCTTGATGGTAACCTTGTTCAATTGGCGGTAATCTATACACATTCTAAGGGAACCATCTTTCTTTCGCACAAACAAGACCGGAGATCCCCAAGGTGATACACTTGGTCGAATGAAACCCTTATCTAACAGATCTTTCAACTGTTCTTTCAACTCTTTCAGCTCTGCTGGTGCCATTCTATATGACAAAATAAAGATATGATTAGTAACTGGAATGATATCTATGCCAAAGTATATTTCTCTCTCAGTAGGGACTCTGGGTAGATCATAAGGAAAAACCTCTAGAAACTCTTTTACTATAGGAATTGGTTGAATGGGAGGTACCTCAGCACTTTAGTCATTAACTTGGACTAAGTGATATATACAACCCTTTCAAACTAAATTTCTCACCTTAAGGTATGAAATGAAACGACCCTTAGGCAATGCTGAACTACTACTCCACTCTAAAATGGCTCATAAGGAATCTAAAACTTGACAAATTGAGTTCCACAATCTATTGACGCATAACATGAATGAAGTCAGTGTATACCTAGAATGACATCAAAATCTACCATGTCAAACTCAACTAGGTAAGCCATGGTGTTCTGGTGATTGATGGAAACAGGTTAATCACGATAGACTCTTTTTGCTAGAATAGACTCTCAACATGTGTAGAAACACAAAAGGATTCACAAAGTTTCTCTGGAAGAATTTCAAACTTATTTACAGCATAAGGAGTTACAAAGGACAAACTTTCCACTGGGTCTAGCAAAGCATAAACATCAAAAGTAAAGACTTTGATCATACCAGTGACAATATCTAGAGAGTTCTTGTTCTTTGCGACTAATGATTACATAAAGTTGATTTGCTCATCCGCTAGTACCAGAAGTAGCTCCTTTAGATGCAGCCCTCTCTGGTGGAGCAACTGATGAAGATTGGGCTCTATTGCCCGGATTCCACTACCCTGCTTATTCTTAGGACACTCTTTCATGAAGTGTCCCTTTTGCCGACAGTTGAAACAACCTGACTGACCATCACGACACTTACCAACGTGGTTTCTATAACACCTACCACATACATGAGCCCAAGTACCTCTTTGTGACACACTACCTTGGGATTGTGCTTGTCTAGCCTTGAAGTCCTGCGAATTCTGTCCATTATACTCACCTCTGTTTCTGGGCGCATGTGCACTAGCAGATGATGGTGCATGCACCTTTTGTTTCTGAAAAGATGGGCGGTTCATAGTACTTTACCTTTCTGCTGCCCAGACTCATTCCCAGTCTTAGCTTTCTTGATTCTATACTTTTCTTTGTCTCTCAACTTCTCCTCTTCAACCTGCTGCACATAGATCATAAACTTGGATATGTCCATGTCGCTTATCAGCATCACAACCCTTCCGTCTTTGCTCGATGCACGACCCAAGCAAGCGATAAACAAGCTCATTCTGCTCCTCATGTCCTTAACCATTTCAAGAGCGTAGCAGTACATCTTGGTTAACTTCAAGCCATACTCGTGCACACTCAAAGAGTCTTGTTTCAGTGTAAACAACTCTCGTACATTCGCCTCTTTCAATTATCGGGGAAAGAAATGGCCCAAGAAAGCTTCTTCAACATAGGCCCAACTCAGATTGGCACATCCTCATCTCTACCCTCCTTCCACTGATTGAACCAAGTCCTAGCCCCATTTTTAAGTTGATATGCAGCTAGCTCAACATGCATCACCTCAAAAAACTTATTCAGTTCTTCAATAATATTCTTTGGATCCTCAATAGTGATTGAACCTGTGAAACTTGGAGGGTTCATTCTCAAGAATTCACGAATCCTCGAAGTGTCAGCTTCTTCTTGTTTAGCTCTCTTTTGTGACCAACTTGATTAGTTACAATATGGCTCAGTATCCGAATAGCCTCACGGAATTCACAATCAGTGACCTCATCTTGAGGTTGCACGTTTCGTACATTAGGTACCCCTTTCTCTTGAAGCTCAACGTTTCTCCTAGCGGGATGACCTTGGACTCCTTTTCGTGAAGGCATGGTATCTGAAACACGTGCAAGCATTAATTAGGGGGAAACTATTAGATATAAACTCTAACGCATGAAAATAGTGTGAAAAAGGTGAAGAAATTCCTAGATGTTGCCTCCTCATAATTATAGATGTGGCGCACTTCACACCGATAACTAGGACTTTAAAAACACGACTTTATAGACTCCTTAGGACTCTTGAACTCTGTGCTATGATACCAAGTTTGTCACGCCCCGAGCCTACACCCTGGGTGGGACTAGCACGCGAAGACCATTGCTAGCCTCGAGTGGACCCTAGGCCTAACTTACTTAACTCAGTGGAAGACTTAACTCCATAAAACAATGTCATTTAATAACTGCAAGAATAATAAGTTGTCCAAAATGAAACTTACGTCTCATAAAAAAATATTTGCAATACAAAGATAAGAGACTCAAAACTAAAACTGACTGTCAATGAAACCTCTATAATACTAAGATAGATGTTGGAACAGACCCCACAACATCCTATAAAAGAAAGACTAAAAAGCGAATAAAATTGTCCTCTGAAATGCAAGGAGGCTCACCACTGACTCTGAGTGCTCAAGTGGATCAATGAGGTGCTGGATGATGCTGATCCTTGTTACATGTATCTACATCATAAGACTATAAATGTACGAGTATGCGAATTGGAATGTTAATAACAACTTAAGCTTGAAAAAGAGTAAGAAGGAACACTTACATTGGCTCTACTCAACTCATGAATAACTTAACTTAATATAAAAGAATAAGACACATGGAATGTATAAAAGATTCTAAACAATGAAAACACTTAGTTCATTAAACAAAAATGCAATAATAAACTCAATTTTACTTATATATAAAGTAATATAGTTTTTGTGGGAGATTCTATAACCGAATGTGAAAACATTTGTAACTCTTAGGGAATACTTAGTTCCCTTATAACGTTTGAGAAATAAACTCTACTCTTTGCTTAACTTGCAACTTGAGCCTCAAAACAAAGATAATACGTTTGTTAAAGACTCTTGAAATCTATAAGAACTTACTTTGACTTGCTTCTTAACGTTTGGACTTGACTCTTAATTTCTTTGACTTTGATCTTAACTTTCCTTGAATTGGATTATGGATTCAAGGTTCATGATCTCATGTTTATAGATGATTTCATGAGTTTTTGATGTACCTTAGAGTGTTGGAATCAACTAAGAAACATAGGTACATCACTTAGGAACTAGTACGAAAAGGTGGAGGGGGGGGGGGAATGGGGAGAACAGGCATCCCTGGCGCTCTGAGAGGCGTGGGGTGCCAGCCCTCAAAGTTCTGAGAACTTTCTGTCGAGCTCTGGCTGGCACGACGTGCCTTTAGCCAAATCTCAGAGGAATTTTTGTGGCGCTCTGACTGGCGCGGCGCCCTAGCCTTTGCCCAAAAAATCTCCGACTTTTCTCCTTCGTTTTTAATCTCTAAATACTCTAAACTTCCATAGTTCTTTACCCAAACATTTAGGATCATTAGTACCCTCAATACCCAATGGATGGAACTCTAAAAAGAACCCGGAAACATGAATCAAATCAACACTAGACATTCAACAACTCAACCAACAAGAATTCAAAAATGTTCTTCAAGAACTTCACTTTTTATCGTTCAACCAACTCAAAAATCAATGAATTGAAACAAATTTGGTGTGTGGGTGAACTGATCCAACACTAAAATATCTCAAATACCTTGATAGAGATCACTTCCGACGAACTTCACTCGCAAAGCTTGACGTTCTTGGCAAATTATTGACTTCTCCCCCTTTCTTTCTTCTTTTATCTCTTCCAAGCCCTAAGCGTAATTCTAACTTTTGCAAACTGATCTAAGACTTGTTTTTACCCCATTAAAGCCCTAAAACAAATAAGAAATTAATTGGTGAAAAGACTAGTTTGCCCTTCCCCAAATTCCGATTGGGACTTTCCTCAATCCAACAACCCAACTTCCGAAAGGTATAACACACTCATACGATATCGCAATCGTGCAAACTCTGCAGCGTTGAAAGAATTATTACAAGATATTTCCACCCATATCCTGAAGAACCTGTAACTCATCTTGAGTTAGAAGTTATGGCGGTTTGAAAATGACCAAAACTCACTTTCTTTAACTTAGAAATTTTTTCCAGATTTTTCCTTTTCTTTCCGAAAATGATTATTTAGTTTCTTAGCTTATTATTAGCTATTTCAAGTTGCGAGATATTACATAAATGAATTGGGGTCGAATTTCACAGGGAGCTGTATATGTTTCTGGTTTAATTTGGAAGTATAAATGCGGTCAAATCAGTCATGAGAATAAAATATGTCGAATAAATACATCATTAAAATCAAGGGGTGACACGAATGTCAAATGGGGTTTTTGATTATGATTATAAACTACAAACAAAAGTCAAAAGCAATGCGAATTAACAATAATGAGATAGATTCTTGGGATGTGATCAATTATAGGCTAATATAGACATATTGGTAATTGCAACTATTAGTAAATAGCTAGATATAAGTGTGTAGGCTATGCTATAAGGAAGTTAGTTTTCTCTCGAGCAATTTACCCCGAATCAAATGATTTCTCTCAAACATCAACAAACATGCAAAATAAGAGCAACTCACACCTTAATCCATTCACTCTCTCGAGCTGAACTGTGAGATTGAGCTTAGGATTCAATCTCTCGAATTGAACCCAAGTCAACCCAATACCCACATACCATCAGTAAAAAAACTTATTTCTAAAACCTCTCACTCGAGCAAGCCAAAAATACAAAGGTAGAACTGATTTTGCAACTAAATGTATTAAATTAAACCACAATATTAAAATCACTTTTTCAATAGCATTTAAACTAACAATTATCAATACTCGTATGCTAAATCAGCCCATAATCACAGAATTATATAATGACACCCCAATAATTGAGGTTTTAGCTAGACATCATAAGAAGAAGAAAACAGTTACCAAATTGATTATCCATCAACTGGGTAAGAGTGATTCCATCTTTACAATGGTCCAATTTGATAAATCTCAAAGACCCACTTCCATTTCTCAAATTTGAATTTCTTCAATCCCTTAAAGCTAAGCAAAACAAAACTCTCTCAGAAGTCTCAAAATTCTCTTTCTTTAAAGAGTAAAAAAAAAGATGATAAAGATTATAAAAGCTCAATGTAAAAGCTCCCAACTAAAATTTTCAAAAACGTATTTATAGTCGCCAAAAATAAGCTACGAAAGCTCATCCGGCGAAGGAAGTTGAGCTCTCCAAACCATTCGGTCAGACGCCCTTTGGTCTCTTCCATCGCCCTTGTGTCTTGGCATTCAACATCTTCTATGTCCGTAACTTTGGGCGATCTATCTTAGTTTCACAGAATCACTTGACGATTCGCTGACTGCTCCCTTTCTTCGCCAACTTGGTTTTTCTTCAGAGCTTGACACACTTGAACTTTAGGCGGTATGATGATCCACTTGGAGGCACGACGAGTGCTCTTGGAGATCCTTAGGCTCACCCATCTTCACTTCTTCAGCTTATTTTTTTTTGTTTGGTAGTATCCTTGCTTTGTTCCGCAATCCATATTCCTAAAAATCAAGGATTTTTCAACAGTTATTGGCACAAAATAAGCATTTGAGAGCACTAAGTCTATACTAACAAATCCCTAAATGAGTCAAAATCCATAAATCATCCTGATCGAACAACCGAGATACTTTAATGGAAACTAACCTCAATATATTACTGTGCAATCTTCTGCCACTTTTTTGAAATCTGTAGCAATACTTTGATGAATAAAGAATGAGTTTTTTCTTTATTAACTTTTTGACGTGATTGAGCTTCATAATCCTGCAAAACTTATACAATCTTCTTCAATGAAGATTTGTCAGCAGAAGCGAAGATAATAGTGTCATTTGCATACGCAAGATGATTGATTTGTGCACTCCATTTTGGTAGACTAAAACCAACAAACTGCACATCATCAAACAAGGCATTCAAAGCCCTAGATAAATCCTCTGCTGAGAGAACAAATAGAGTAGGAGATAAGGGTCTCCTTGTTTTACCCCTCTAGTAAAATGAAAAAAAAAACATGTGATTGACCCTTAACCAGTACAGAATACCAATTACTAGATATTAACATCCAAATCAAATTAACAAATATATCAGAGAATTCCACTTTTCTTAGAACATTCATTAGAAAAAACCAAGAGACCCTATCATAAGCTTTAGTAATATCCAGTTTAATGATAACATTAGCAGGCTTGCCCCTCTTCCTGATGATATCTGTAACAATCTCCTAAGTCAATAGAATATTTTGAATAATGCTTCTACCTTTTACAAAGCCAGATTAGTTGTTTGAAATCAACATAGGCAGCAATAGGTCTCAAATCTGAGAAAGAATGAACTTCTCGTTCTTAGATAAGAGCACTAGATTAGTGTGATGAGTAATGTAATTTGGTAAAGAGTTACCTTGAAATTTTTTTGTACCATTGTTAATACATCATTCTCAATAATATCCCAACAAGATTGGTAAATCTCCCAGTCAAACCATTAGGCCCCCTTTCACTATCACCATTCAAGCTAAAACCAACCTTCTTTACTGCCTCTAACCCCGGTACTTTACATAATAATGCATTCTCATATGCAGTAACAAAATTAGGAATGTCTCAGTAAAGAAAAACTACTCGCATCCCTTTCTTGGGTAAATTGTTTATGATAGTAATCAATGGCTTCAATAACTCTATCCTTTTCTTCTTTTATCCAGATCCGATGGAAATTTTGGATTCTATTAAGATGAAGTCTCTTTCTTCTACCCTGTACTAATTGTGAAAGAATCTTGTATTTCTATCCCTATTTTCGAACCAATCATAAGCTTCCTTTTGTTACCAAAAGATTTCCTCATATTGAAGATAGCTTTTAAGTTCAGCTTGGGCCCTTTGTAACACTAGTTTATTTAAGGCACTTGGGACTTATTGAAAGTGCTTTTCTTAGATTCTAATTATATTCTCTCTGATAATAAGTTGCTTGAAAATATCCCCAAAAGTAACTTTGTTCAATTTGGTGAAAACAGTCTTGACCCTCTTGATATTCTTCTTAAACGAAATAAATAGATTCTCAAAACTATTGGTAACTCAATTATTTCTAACAATATCTTTGAAAATTGTCATGCTCCATTCAGAAATTTAGGAACCTGAATGGTTTTTATGTCTTCCATGATTTTATTCACATCATAGTAACAATGGAGCGTGATAAGATCCAATTCCTGGTAAGTGTTCCCCTTTTATATGATTACACCAATTTTGAATCTCCTGATTAATCGGAATTCTACCTAACCTCTCAAAAATACAAACATTACCAGCTCTTCCATTCCACCATGTGAATGTGCTACCTTTGAAGAGAATTTCTATCAACTCAGAATTAGAAATACAACATTCAAAATCTTCATGATCAACATCTAACACAAGAAAGACCCCCTATTTTCTCTTCTGCATTCATTACCACATTAAAATCTCCCATAACATCTAACACAAGAAGGCCCACTGATAACAGTTGTGACGTGATTAATATCATTCCATAACTCCAACCTTTGATCTACACTACACTTAGCATATACAACAGTGATATGAAAATTGTAAAGCAAGGTTTGATGCTTCATATTAAGAGTTAATTGTTGCTCAGTATTACTAATAATCGTACTATCAAATCATGATTTGTGAAAATCCATATTTTCCCATTACATCTAGATGTAGCTACTGGCATTCTCAACCTTCTTCTATACTTGTTTGATGTATATGCTATCTTGAAAAGGTTCCAAAAGAGCAATAAAAGTCATTTATTTATTGCTTCCCTCTTTTTTTATCCACCAACTGCTGACTCTCCTTACCTTTGACTTGTTCAATAGGTACTACTAGGACTATTAGAACTATTGCTGATGAAGTCCCATTTGATAGCGGAAAAGAATTACAGATCCATTCCTTTGTCGAAGTGGGCCTCTCAATTACCTTCTCTTTATTTTGAATTGTAATATTATCATTTGTTGGATTTTCGACTTGTAAAGTCTCTTCAGAAATCCTTTAGTCCTCATTATGTATAAGAGCATCAAACTTATAATTCTTGATCACTAGCGGAACAAGAATTGTAACTGGTCTTGAATCCTTTCACTACATTTCACTGAACCACCTGATCACTTGAGAGAATTATAGCCTTACCTTTTTGGAATCTATGCACGTGATAGAATTTAGAAGTAATAGGTACTTCAAGTACCTTTTTCCTTATCTCTCCACCATTTTTAATATGAAGTATCTTTTCCTCCTCTTTATGATTTGGTGAATTACTCATTATGTATTCCTCCTCATCATGCCTTGAATTTTACTATATTTGGGAACATGTTCGTAATTGATAACGATCATATATATTAGGCCTCACTTCCCCAGTGCATTCATTCACTATGTTCATTCGAACAACCTTCGGGAATTCCTATTTTAGAACAACCATCACCTTCACACGAGCACGACTATACTTATTGATTGTGGCTTGATCTAGTTGTATAGGTTTTCCCACTACAACATCTAGAAAACACAAACATTCTTTAACCAAAAAAAGTGGGCAAAAGGTTAGGAAAAGAACTCTACGTCATGGTCATTGAGGTTTCTTCACTAACCTTAAACCTAGAATCATATATCAATGTGCACATTAGGTACGAGTACCCATCTTTACACTTGATATAGAAAGCTCCCTTAGAAACTAAGTTAACAAAATCTTCCAGCATTGCCACCTTATAAGAATATATTATATGTTTGCTACGTACGAAGGAGACCAATCTGACAGCTGCCCTTAACTTCACACTATTGAGGTATAATCCTCCTCAACTCCTCTAAATCATTCCATTCATATGTAAACTTACCAATCACCTTGAAGCTAAGTGCAGATATTCAATTTGATTCATCATATCAATTTCTTCCTCTGTCCAATTGATACCCCAATCATAGAACTTTCTTTCTAAGACTTTTATGACTTTGTGGACCACTGATTAAGAGAGTATGTCAATGTGACCTATTTAGGCAACGAGATAAGAGAATTATTAGTAATAGTGGTATTGTTCAAAGGTAAAGGTGGAAATTCAGATATGGATGTTAAAAGACCAGCCACCAGAGAAATTAGGGTTTATTTATTTATTCCCTCCGTTTTAAAAAGGATGACCTAGTTTGACTTGGAACGGAGTTTAAGAAAAGAAAGAAGACTTTTTAATCTTGTGGTTCTAAATTAAAATTATGTCAAATGTACCAAAATGCACTTTAATCCTGTGGTCTTAAACATGCCACGTGGAAAGTTAAAGTTAAAGTGTTGCCAAAAGAAGAAAGGGATAATTCTTTTTGAAACAAACTAAAAAGGAAATAGGGACATTCTTTTTTAAACGGAGGGAGTATTTATTTCAGTTAAGAACTTATTTTTTGTGACTTGTGGAAATCAGGGTTTATTCATATACTCTTTCAGTTGTTCTTATTTTAGATGTATGAAATTGAATTATTTTACTATATAAAATTTGGATTCCGAGTTCGGAGAAGCTCATCTTTACATCTGTTCAGAGACATTATTAGGCATTTTAAAATTTGCATTTTTTGGATTTTTTAGGTATTATGATAAATGCATCTTACCTCTTCAAGAGTAAACAAATCATCCACAGGTTTATGAGTCTTAGCTATTGTTATAGCTCAACTGTTAGAAACATGTTAGGTAGGTGTGTTTCTTCCTAATAAGAAATTACCTAAAATAAAGAAGTCTGAGATACATTGATAGTTATGTAAACATTTTATTGATCTTGACTGGAAACATGAGATAGATACAATAAGAGAGTTGAGAATAATGCTTATTAAGTCCACTTAACAGGATCAAAATTGGAAACACCAAATATAGCATCAAGAATTGCAGCATGCACAACTCCACCTGCAGAAATGTTGTGCAAACATTTCTTAAGGGATGCTGATATTTGGTTATCTCAGGTTCATGCTGATATTTGGTGCATGTAAATTAACATAATTTTACCATTCTTTTCTTTGATTTTGTTTTTTTGCTCTCTATATAATATTTTTAGTGCCCATTTTTCCATTTTAGAAGCTCCAACTGGTCCTGCCATATTATTAAAGGGGAATGATGAGGTCATTGCAGTGTTACTCATCACGAGGTCTTAATTAATGAGTGTAATTATGCCGTGATCTTTTTCGGCGAGTGTGATTATGTCGAGGTCTTTGCCAGAAAGTGTGAATATGATGAGGTCTTTGTCGGTGAATGTGATTGATATTGAGGTCTTTGCCGACAGTTGTGTTTGAATTTGAGGTTTTTATCGGTGAGTGTTATTGATGTTGAGGTCGCTACCGACAAGTATTGTGTTGATGCCGAGGTTGTTATTAACGAGTATTGTGTCGATGACGAGGTCATTGCTGATGTGTCACGATCCAGATCGCCGTGATTGGAACCCACACTAACTCTCTGACTGACGGGAGAACCCCTACTACAACCAAACTAAACAACTTAACAAAAACTAAAGCATTTAAAGATACGAAAACAGGTTTAAATGCAGGATTTATATTGAGTTCCATAAACAGCAAAGGTTTAAATAAACAACAAACAAAACTAATATGACAGTTCACCCCTAGAACCTGAAAGTAATTGTACCAAAACTACTAACCAATAAGTCTAAGGAAAAGGGGTACAACGCCAAAACTAAACATACAAGTAAATCTAATTAGAAAGTCTGAGTCCGAAAAGAATGGACTAAACACAACGAAGGATCAATGGATGCCTGAAAGAATTGGCTCACCCTCAAATCCAGTCTCGATCAGTTATCTTCTAGTGAGGTATATCGGTAGCTGCCTGAAGATGCCTTTTACTCAACAAAGAATGAGCAAGTGCAGTATTAGTACACAAACTACAACGTAATGGTAGGATCACACGACTATTCCACTAAGCCAAACATAGGATTTAAATCACAACAGAGTAAATACACATATACAGAATACATAGATCAATTATCATTTAAAGAGCAACATAATCAACGATAATAGACATGAATGTACTAAAATAGTCCTCTCATAGAACCCACACGTAAACTGTTAGTGTGTGATAACGTGACACCTGATCTAATATACGTGTCGAAATGTGACACCCGATCCAGTCAACAAAACCAGAATAACAATCACACCCCTAATGAACAATAATCATTGTCATGCAATCAAGTAATGAGTTCATGACATGTAATTTTTCATATATACACTCATTGAATTACATTTGATTCAAATTTCACTATTCATATAAAAACATGCATACAATGAAGCAACTAACTGGCGTATATCACACAAACATGGAATCAAACCACCACCTACCTCAAAATCAATCTTGAATCCTTTTAAGACATTTGAGTCTTCCCTTTCCAAATTCTTTCACTTTGTTCTTGGTCTAAAAATAATCAATTAACGCAAGGATCAATAAACAAGGCCTAATAACCCGGATCATAATCGACATTATCAATCCTAGACCGAACCCAAGATTCTAATGTTCAATTAGGGTTTTCACACTATTTACTTTCGGCCAAAACCCTCCCCCAATGATAATCACCCAAGATTCTAAGTTCTACGAATTGAAAAACGGATTAGGGAAGTAATAATCTTACTTTTACCGCTAAAAATTGAGGAAACCTTTCAAGAAATTGCCCTGGTCATCCCAAGAACGTAGTTTTGCAGTAAATAACATTTTTGGGGGTTTTGCCCAGTTAAGTCGCGTTTGTCCCGTCGAATCGGGCCCCAACACGCCACAACGGCCCCCGTGGCGGGATTACTCTAATCATGGCATCTTATGTGGATATAGAACCTCAAAATTTGAGTTTCAAACTCTCATTTCGCAACACACCTTCAAACGATGACGATCTAAAACTACCATTTCACGCTTAGATTAGTATTCGGAGTTTTACTCGACCGAATTTGATTCTATAAAGTCATACGGGTTTCTTAACGTCTTGTCTATTCACTCATATGATCAAATTCATAATTAAATTCCCCATTCATTATCAGATTCCCTAGACCTCACTTGACTCAAGTTCCATCCAAGTCTGTCCTAGGCAAGAAATTTCCAAGTCACTACTCAAAAGTTTTCTGGCCCAAATTCTTTCTCCAATGGCTTTTCCATAACAATGGGAGCAGGTCGTTACACGACGAGTATTGTTTTGATGTTGATATCATTGTCGGCGAGTGTTGTGTTGATGTCGAGTTCTTTGCTGACGAGTACTTAGGCTATGGATGCTCCCTATGCGTCTCTATTGATCTTGTTTTAGAAGGTTGCTTGATGAGTACCATATTTTTTTGTATTTTCTACTTGCTTCTACACTTGTCACTACTAAAAACCAATCGGAAAACGACAGACTTCGTCACTTTTCATAATTTGATATTTAGAAGTAATTTTGGTTTGAGGTTAACTCAATCTCCCATATATCAATAAGTTCTTATTTTTAGTTAATTCTTCATTTAGCTTCACCAATAAGAGAATACAGAGAGTTTTCAGATCTCTCCTTAAATTCACTGGACTTATAGAAAGTTAAGTAACATGACAAATGCTTATTAGAGGTATACGAGTGGTTGACACTCATATGTTTTTTTTTTTGGTGAAGTAACATGGAAGATGTTTACATGTTACATAATTAGTATTGTGAAATAATATAATCTATTCAAAGTTGCTATTTAACCAACTATTAACCCATAATACAAATATTTTAATAGTATATAACAAATGAATAATAAACTTTAGCTGATTTTTATGTATCTCATTCATAGGCTCTTTAAAAGAAAACTATCATCTTCGGAAAATTGAAGAACTACTATTAGACTAGTGTAATAAAAAATATTTTTCTTTCAATAATTGTGGATATAATCTCTATCGTAGCAGCTGTAGGAATAACCCGTAAACTAAGAGTTTTTCTACAAATATAAACTATTTAAAAATTAAATTTTGTATGTTACAATCTATTTCTTTTTACATAAATTTCCTTTAGCCATATTCCAATATAATAAAAATAGTTAAAAAAATGTTCAGATATTAGAATGAGTAATGAATGGTTGGTTAACCATTCAGATTTTTTCATGGAATAATTTAGTGTAAAAACATATTCATGCATATGATTAAAAATAAGTAATGAAGAGTTATTCACTCAAACTCTTTTCTAAAATGATTTTGTGGACAATATTTTATCTTTAATCTTTGAATATCGTTTTAATAACATGAATTTAAAAGAAATAGTATGAAAAAAAATATAAAGAAAATCTTTTTTCTATTTTCAAAATGTATTTTAATATGTACAATTACTTAATAATTTGTTAATCAGACAACTATTGCCAATTTTGTTAATTTAAGGCTGCCACCCGGCAAATTGTGATGCTTCTATCCTTACTTAATAGAGAGGATACTCATTTTTTTTTGTAAATTCATCGTTTTTTTTTGGGCGGATCCTAAATTCATTGGATTTGCAGAAATTGTGTACTACTTTTCCTTGTCTTTCGAATTTAGCAGAAATTCATTTTCACTCTCAGTGAAGAAACATGACGGATGCTTATTGGAGGTACACTAGTGGTGGACAGCATGCAGCGGCACCGCCGCCTCTTACTCCTCTCGTCGGGAAGCGCCCTCGCAATGAATATGGTATCTAAATAAACTATTTATGTGTTTAATTAATTTAAGTTTTCAGTATATCTTTTTGCTCAATTTGATGGATATGTAGAAATTAGGGTTTATTCATTAATTTTTTCAGTTTAAAACTCAATTTTGTAACTTGTAGAAATTAGTCTTTTTCATATACTTTTACAGTCAAAAACTTAATTGTTATGGCTTGTAGATACTAGGGTTTATTCTTTCCGTCAAAAACTTAATTTTATGGCTTGCCGAAACTAGGGTTTATTCATTTATTTTTCCAATACAAATTAAATTTTTATGTTTTTCTATTGTCGGTGTGATATAGTTATGGTAGAATTGAGAATACTTACACAAAATGTCTTGTATATTCATCAAGAATGTCTTCGGTATCAAAGAAGAAAGTGGAGGAAATAAACAACTTGTAGTATCTGTTTTTAGTCCCCCTAAATAGGGCAATGTGATTTTTTTTGGCTTAATACTTAAGTTATTTTTGTGGTCTTTATACATTAGATGAACTTTTTTTGTGTAAGGACTTATGTAGTAGTGCTGAATCTATAATATACCATTGTGGTTGACATTAAGTGTAAAATTAGCTTTAAAAAAAGAGGGGGGGGGGGATAGGATTCCATCATGATATCACCTTGATGTGAGCAAGGGTTCCTGCATCATAAAAAATATTGACACCGGCTCCTGATGTGGTGCAAGATAGGAAATGATTTTGACCATCATGGGCAGATGATGAAAAATGGTGATAATCCAAGAGAATTTGAATTTGGGATAGGTAGTTTGAACTAGTGTTCTAGGGAGCATGAAGCGGAAAAAACAACAAGGCCGTGCTTCACTTTGAGCGAAGCGAAGTACTTGCTTCACCAAACTGAAGCACACTTTTTAAAGAAAGATTAAAATAAACCTTCCACAACGACAATATATATACATAATAAAATGTTCAATTTAAATAATAATCTAGGTATCACAAAATTCTTCACAATACAAGAAAAATCAATATTAAAATATAAGTTTTAGCAATTCTTCCTTTGACAAACATTTATTCTTCCTTCCTGGTAATATATAGCTCTCTCATTCTAACACTTCAGTCTTATTACTTGTTGCATCACGGAAAAATAAAAAGTTCTCTATGATAAAATGAAAAATTATGTTACAACCAAGGGTGGATCTAGGAGGTTGCCAGGGCATTCATCCGAACAGCCAAGTAAAATAATTCAATTATTATATAATGTACTTTTAGTATAAAATTTATGTCAACAATTATCTTCACTTATGAGTACAACACAAGTTCAACAAAGTTAACTATCTACCTTATAAGTTAGATAATGAATAATCTAAATTTTGGCAGCACTACAATAGTTATGGAAAAAGCAATTAAAATTATGTACTTTTTTTTTCTTCAAAAGAATGAGATAAACCTAAATCAAGAAAAGTTCTAAAATGATTACCAAGTTCACAATCATATATATTAGCAATTCTCTTAATATATATACAACACCTTTTCCAAAATGGTGTCCAATGATTTTCCCAGTTTTTACTTGGGTAATAAACTTATTGTCTTTTCTAAAATGACAGGTTGTCATGGTTATTTTAATAAGGTTTTTGTCAAATTTATTTGATTGAGTGAGAAAATTATATAAAATAAGGACAAAAAGTTTGTATAATCTAACAAATATCTTTAACTTAGCACATCAAGATTCAAAAGTCTTCTTTAGTCATAGCGATCGAGTAGGCTACCCCTAATGAACAATAGTGATACATATCTTACTTGCTTAGAATAGATGCGTAGTAGTTGATGTATGTATCAGTATATCAATAAAAAGTATGGAAGAGAAGTGCAATGATATTATTGTGCTAGTCCACAGCCCATTGGTACTAAAGATTTGAAGTTGCAAGTTACTTTAAAAAAGTTAATTAAGGGTAAAGATTGTTTCAAGTTTCAGGTAATTTGGTTCATATTTTAGTTATCCCAGGTTCATGCTGATACTTGGTGCACCTAATTTTATTATTCTGTTCTGGTTTGTTGTTGCTCATTTCCCCATTTGGTCCTGGCTATTATGAAAGGGGAATGATGACAGACACATATTCTATGGAGGCATCCTAGGAGCTCTACCTCTGTAATGGGGTACTTCATTTTAATTTGTTTTTGAGGTTGGTTCCGTAATAGTAGTGTATAAGTCTAATATAGTGGTAAATTAAAATTTGCAGCCAATTTCGTCCATGCATAGTGGAATTATGGGCATTGGGGGATCCAACCCGGACCAGCTAGCCTTTAGAAATAGGAATATTGTTGGAATGGTAGGTGGAAGACCAGAAGCTACCCTTCCTCCGAATGCTAGCAGTACATTGTTTGTAGAGCACTTGCCTGCGGATTGTACAAGAAGAGAGGTGTGACGTATCCTTTTCTTGTGTGGAAATTAACTTATTGTTTTGTGGACTATTCTAGTTTTTCCCTTTACTTTAGTTTTATTCAGATATATTCCGCCATTTTGGAGGTTACAAAAAAGTTAGGCTGGTACCAAAAGGATCAAGACATGTAAGAATACGTTTCACATGGTCTATAATTCAGCATATGTACTGTTATTTTGGATTCACTGTTAATTATGCAGGCCAGAGCCAATCCCTTGAATGTTCTTTGCTTTGTTGATTTCACGAGTCCTCTTCATGCAGCTGCTGCAATGGATGCCTTACAAGGTGAGCTTGACACTCTTTTTTCTACCTCATTATTGAGTGATGCTTGTGGAGAATCGTCTAAGTTACTATGTGGAGCTATTTCTAGACATTGAACAAGATTAGTTTGTTCGATCTGTAGCCCATTCATTTCATCTTATTTAGTGGTATGTTAAAATTTTGGTCTCCTGGCAATATAAATTCCATACAAGTTGAAGGACATGTGGAACCTTTACTGCTTGAAAGCAATTGTTGGACACATGTTGCTGGTGTACATCCATGAACATTATTCAGTCCGCTTAATGCTGCAATTTGCTCGCAATCCTGCAGTGAGATCAGGTGGAGGGAATCGTTGAAAATGTTGAAACTATGCGTATTTACAGGTACAACCTTTGACCCTTAGGTTTATTATCGATCGCCGTAATCACCTATGGTAATAAGAAAGTTGATAAACTAAATTGTGAAACTATACTAATTATGCCGGCTTTGGAGTTTCATGTTTCTCTCATCATGCACCTGTAATATTAACTGGAGCTGCTGCTTACAAGTTGGAAAAGTTAGTTATCTGAATCGTTTAATTTCCTTTTTAAATTCGCTACAACTTATGATGAAGTAGACATTATCAACTTGTGCTCTGTTGATGAAAGAACTGGGAGGCCTTTTTAAAAGGTTGATGGGAACAGTCCTTGCTAGAACATAATTGAACAGATATTCTGATCTACTATATGATTGCTAAGACGCTTTAATTGAACCATCGCTCTTCACCTGTTTAGTCATATTATTGTGAAAATAATTGGGGGAGGGGGGGGGGGAGAGAGGGAGAGTAGTTTTTATTTTCAAAATAAAAATAAGGTTTGAAATTATTGTCAACATTAGTGGTGGGTATGGTATTATAAATAAATGAAAATGATCATAGTTTGTTCAACTTCGACTAACATATATTTGTATAATAGAGTATTATGACTTCAACAATTCAAAAAAGGTTTCAATTGTATCATACTAATACATTGGAAATATATATAAAAGAAAGTACAAACAACTCACATACATTTCAATTAAAAATAGAGTAGTCAAAGTAACTTCTAAACATATAGTTTCTACTAATACTAGGTTTGCATATTTGTTAGTATTTTGAAGTAGACATTATCAACTTGTGAAAAGATAATTCGATATCAAATATCATAACATTAAAATCAAGATATCAAAATATGTTATGATAATTCGATATATATGATATCATGTCCACCTGTAATCAACATACATCTTATCCTTTGTAATTTCTTAATACATATAAACAAAGTACAAACAAATCCTTTGTTACCCGACTACATTTAAGATAAATTTCAACCATAAATAGAGTAGTCAAAGTTCTAATTTCTAAACATTTAGTTCCTACTAATACTAGGTTTGCATATTTTTTAGTATTTTAATAATATGTATCTTATTTATGTAATATTTACTTCGTTATGTCATTTCAGAATATCAAATATAAAAAACATATTTAAAATGTATATCATATACCATATCAAATACCATTACACTAAAATCACGATATCAAAATATATTATGATAATTCGATATATAACATATGTCCACCCGTAATCAACATACATCTTATCCTTTGAAATTTCTTAATATAAGTTTGTATAATTAGTAATTACATAAACTATAATTGTCTCTGTCCCCCATTTATGTGAAGGTATAATATAAGGTTAAATAATTTTTTTTATTTGTAAAAAGAGATCATTTTATAGTTAGATTAAAGCAAAAGATCTATCACATAAAATGATAGTGTCACGTTCCGATCCTACACCCTAGACATGATCGGCGCTCGACAACCATTGTTGGTCCCTAAGAGAACTCTCATCCTGAACAATACTCAATCATACAAAAGCTTCAAAACTGAATTCATTTCAAATACTCAACTTTAAAATAATTTGAACAATACTGAATAGATAACTCTAAAATAATATATTCAACTCGCCATAAATAGGAAACTTCAGTCTTGAAAACATTTAACATAATAAATGAATCTATCTATGAAGCCTCTAAATGACAAAGATAGGAGTTAGGAAAAGATCCACAACATCCTGATGAAAGTCAAAAGTAAATAAAATACTCAGGAAGAAAGGAGGATCACCATAGCTAACTGGAACTATAAATGTTACCAACGAAATGTTTGTTGATGATCCTGAGTACATGTACATGCATCATGAAACGATGAAGGCCAAATGTCTCAGTACGTGAAATGTACGAGCATGTAAGAGAAATTCTAAAGCATAACAGAAACTTGAACTTGATATAAAAAACATACTTACCTCTTCTTAACTTATTCAACTTGTCATGCCCGAGCCTACACCCTGGATGTGGACGGTACCCAACGACCATTGCTGGCCTTGAGCAAACCCTTGGCCTAGCTTACTTAACTCAGTGGAAGAATATGCTAAACGCAGATAAAGAATTAAAGGCATTCTCATAAGATAACATAATAACTTGTCATGGCAAAAATGGCACTTAAGTCTCAGTACCGTAACATACGAAGTATAAGATAAAGGAGACTCCAAAACTGAACTACTACATTGTATATGGAGCCTCTAAACTGACTGAGATAGATGTTGGGGCAGACCCCACAACATCCTAATGAACTAAACTAGTAAAGAAAATGAAAAGGATGTCCTCCGGAATGCAAGGAGGCTCACCACTGACTCTGGAGCTCAATCTGGATCAACGAAGCGCTGCGTGCTGATCCTGGTTCTCTACTTCTGTATCATAAAATGATGCAGGACAACTGGCATCAGTATATTGAATGTACGAGTATGCGAGTTGGAATGCTAAACAACACTTAATCTTGAAAAGGAGTAGGAAGAACACTTACCTTGGTTATACTTAACTCATAATCTACTAACTCTTATTCAATATACACAGTTTAAATATAATTACAATATAAAGAAATGTTGACTGAAAACATGCTGTAAACTCTGAATGTATACAAGTATACAAATAATATCTGAGATGTATATAGAAATACAATAACTGATGTATATGAAAATGCAATACTGCTATAGGAGATTCTCTAATCGACAACCATCACTTAAGAGCTATAGTGATGATACATCATTACTCGGCCCACGCTGCTCGGCCATACTAACCTTGCCAGAGTATAGGACCTGAACTTCCTAATGGATCCACTAGTAAACTGTGAAAATGATTCATCTAAAAAGTATGACCATTTTCTACCCATGATGACTACATGGTTTTCATGGAGACTTGAGTTAATATGTAACTGCATCCCCACATCGGTGCTCAATACTACTCCAAAAAAGATACTGGATCTTATGTTTTTAAAACATATTGATTTTGCGTTTTGAGAGAGTGCTCAAAACTTAGCTTTTAAAAAGCACTCTTAGAAATCATAGTTTCCTCTTTCATCTATTAAAACTAGTCATAGTCTATGTGGAATTCTAGCTTCCTATCTTTCTCAAAAGTTTGAAAATTTTATGTTTAAGCTCTAAGGGACTACTTAGTTCCCTTATAACTCTTGAGAAATAAAACTCAACTTGATACTCTTTGCTAACTTGAAACTTAACTCTCAGGGAATACTTAGTTACCCTATAGATTTTTAGAACTTAACTCAACTCTTTACTTGAACTTTAAAACAAAGTTAAAACGTTTGTTTAAGACTCTTGAATGCTTTAGGAACTTACTTTGACTTGCTTCTTAACTTTTAAACTTAACTTTTAACTTCTTTGACTTTGATCTTAACTTTCCTTGAATTGGATTATGGATTCAAGGATTATGATTTTATGTTTATGGATGATTTCGTGATGTTTAGATGTACTTTAGAGTGTTGAAATCAACTAAACAAGTTAGGTACTTCACTTAAGAACTAGTACGGAAAGATAGGGAAAGAACCGGGTCTCTAGGGGGTCTTGGTTCTCCGAGAGGCGCGGAGCGCCAGAGCCTGATGGATAGAGACTATCCTCTGGCACTCTGGATGGCACGGCGCACAAGGGCCTGACGGATAGAGTCTATCCTTAGGGGATCTGGTAGGCACGGCGCCCCAGGGCCTATCAGACGGGTTCTCCGACTTTTCTTCTCCGATTTTCAACTCTAAACCCCTTAATCTTCCATGGATCTTCCCCCAAACGCTTAGAATGACTAATGTACTCAACACCCAATAGTTTAGACTCGTAAAGCAACCCGGAGACACGAATGAAAACAACTAAAGGCACGCTACAACTTCACCAACTAAGATCCAACAATTGTTCATCAAGAACTTCAAGATTTATCCTAGATTCAATAGAAAACTTGCTGAATTAAATATGTTGGTGTGTGGGTGAATGAACCCAACACAAAAAGGTCTCACATATCTTGATAGGGATCACTCAATGATCTTGGCGTTCTTGGACGATTCTTGATCTTCCTCTCCTTTTCTCTTTTTCTCACAAGGCCTAAGCATTCTTAGTTTTTCTAAAACTGACTTGGGACTTGGTTTTACCCCTAATATAACCTTAAAACGAATTAGGAAATACTAGGGTGAAAAGACAACTTTACCCTTACAAAAATCCAGCTTGGACTTTCCTCAGCTCAATAGCCCAACTTTCGAAAGGCATGTCTCCCTCATATGACATCGAAATTTCGCAAACTTGGCGGCGTTGGGAAGATCTTTCCAAGGGATTTCCAACCATATAAAGAACTTATCTAAAATATTCCTGATCAGGAATTTATGGCCGTTTCAAAACTCACTTTTGAAAGCTGGAAATTTTCCAGATTTCCGTACTTAATTCCAAAAATGATTGTTCTTGGTTTCTTAGGTTATTCTTAGATGTTACAAGTTACGAGATATTAAAATATCTCCCCCTTGTGAACATTCGTTCTCTAATGAGAACTCTTTCACTAAGCTAAGGGTATTAACACCATTTCAACACTTAACAAACAAAATCAAGTAATAACATGCTTACACATCGTCTTATAAAGTACTAAGAAGAGAATTTAGTACCTTGATCTGCATTCTCTACGGTTTCAAAGAGATGTGGATATCTCTTCTTCATATCCTCCTCAGCTTCCCAAGTCTCTTCTTCAACGAATTGGTTCCTCTAACGGACCTTGACTGAAGCAACTTCTTTTGTCCTCAACTTGCAAACTTGACGATCCAAAGTCTGAATCGGAACTTCCTTATATGATAGTTTATCCTTAATCCCAACATTCTCTGTTGGTACTATTAATGAAGGATCACCCAAGCACTTCTTTAACTTAGAAATATGGAATACCGGATGAACCGCTGCTACCTTTTGGGGTAGCTCCAACTCATAAGCAACATCACCCACTCTCTTGGAGATTCTGTAAGGACCAATATACCGGGTACTAAGTTTCCCCTTCTTACCAAACCTCATAAACACCCTTCATGGGTGAAACTTTAAGATACACCGAATCATCCACCTCAAACTCTAATAGCCGTCTCCTAACATCTGTGTAGGACTTTTGGTAACTTTGTGACGTCTTCAATCATTCTTGAATCACTTTCACCTTCTCCATAGATTGGTGAACTAGATCTGGTCCTATCAACCCTGCTTCACCAATCTCGAACCACCCAATAGGAGATCTGCATCTTCTCCCATAAAGAGCTTCATAAGGAGCCATTTGGATGCTCGAATGGTAACTGTTGTTGTAAGCAAACTCAATGAGAGGTACGTGATCGTCCCAATTGCCCTTGAAGTTGATCACACAAGCTCTCTACATATCTTCTAAAGTCTGGATGGTATGCTATGCTTGTCCATCTGTCTGAGGGTGAAAAGCAGTGCTTAAGTTTACCTTTGAACCCAAACCTTTCTGGAAAGATTTCCAGAACTGAGAGTAAATTGTGCACCTCTATCTTAAATAATCGAGACCGGAACTTCATGAAGTCTTACCACTTCCTACAAGTACAACTTGGCATAATCCTCTGCAGAATAGGTAGTCTTTACCAACAAGAAATGGGATGAATTTGTTATTCAGTCAATAATCACTCAAATAGAATCATGCTGCCTTCGAGATGAGCCAAACCTCCGGGCCTTTGGTGCTCCACTTTCACTTACTGACAATTTGAGCATTTAGCTACAAACTCTGCAATATCTTTCTTCATGCCTTTCCACCAATAAACCTCTCTCAAGTCGCGTTACATCTTGGTGGAACTCGGATGAATGGAATATCTTGAGATATGAGTCTCCTTCAAGATCCTCACTTGGAGTCCATCCACCTTAGGTACACATAATCTACCTTGGTACTTTAGCACACCATGTCCCCCTTGTTCAAAAGCCAATGCTATTTGGTTATGGATACTTGCCTTCAAATCAAGCAAAATAGGGTCTTGGTCTTGCTTCTCTTTCACCTCTGACTAATGATGATTCAGCCCCATTAGTCACCACTATGCCTCTATCTGTGTAATCCATAAGTCTGACTCGCATACGTGCAAGTCTGTGCACATCTTTAGCTAAATCTCTCTTCCCTTTTTCGACATGGGAAATACTTCCCATGGACAACCTGCTTAAGGCATCATCAACCACATTAGCCTTACTCTGGGTGTTAAAGAATACTCATGTTATAATCCTTGAGTAATTCCAACCACTTTCTTTGTGTGAGGTTGAGCTCTTTCTGGGTGAATACATATTGGAGGCTCTTGTGATCAGTGAATATATCAACATGAACACCATACAAATAGTGATGCCATATATTCAAAGCAAACACTACTGCAGCCAATTCCAAATCATGAGTTAGATAATTATTTTCATGAACCTTCAATTGCCTAAAGGCATAAGCTATAACCTTGCCATTATGCATCAACACACAACCTAAGTCAACTCTTGATGTATCATAATACACCACAAAAACTTGAGTAACCTCACGTAAGTTCAAAACGGGAGCGGTAGTCAATCTCATTTTCAACTCCTAAAAGCTTTTCTTACAAGCTTCAAACCATTGAAACTTGACTGTCTTTTGAGTTAGCTTGGTAAAAGGAGACGATATAGATGAGAATCCTTCAACAAATCTCCTGTAATAGGCATACAAGACCAAGAAACTCCTTATACATGTTGGTTATGTGGGTCTAGGCCAACTCTAAACTACTTCAATCTTCTAAGTGTCAACTCTAATCCCTTCACCAGAAATAATGTGGCCTAACAATGCCATAGACTTAAGCCAAAACTCGCACTTGGAGAACTTGGCATATAACTCCTTATCTCTCAAAGTCTGAAGAACACTCCTAAGGTGACTATCATGATCTTCTTCACTCCTTAAATAAATCAGTATGCCATCAATGAAGATGATGACAAACATATCTAAATAAGGTTTGAAGACTATATTCATAAGATCCATGAATGCTGCAACTGCATTTTTCAAACCAAAGGACATAACCAAAAATTCATAATGCCCATACCTTGTTCTAAAAGCTATCTTTGGAATATCACATTTCCTTACTTTTAACTTATGATAGCCTCATCTGAGGTCAATCTTGGAAATCAAGAAGCACCCTGTAGTTGATCAAAAAGATCATCTATCCTTGGGAGAGGATATTTATTCTTGATGGTCACCTTATTCAATTGGCAGTAGTTTATACACATCCTAAGGGACCCATCCTTCTTCTTAACAACCAAGACCGGAAAGCCCCTAGGTGAGACACTTGGTCAAATGAAGCCTTTATCTAATAAATCTTTTAATTGCTCTTTTAGATATTTTAACTCTATTGGTGCTATTCTGTATGGCAGAATAGAGATAGGACGAGTATACGGGAAGATATCTATGCCGAAGTCTATATCTCTTTCAGGAGGGACTCCGGGTAGATCATCAGGAAAAACTTCTGGAAACTCACTGACTATAGGAACTTACTGAAGGGAAGATACCTCTACACTTGAGTCATTAAGTCTGACTAAGTGATGGATACACCCCTTAGAAACTAACTTACTCACCTTAAGGTATGAAATGAAACGACCCTTAGGCACTGCTAAACTACTTATCCACTCTATGACTAGCTTATTTGGAATTTAAAACTTTACAACTCGAGTTCTTCAATCTATTGATGCATAAAAGGCATGGAGCTAGTACATATCAAGAATGACATCAAAATCTACCTTGTCTAACTCTACTAGATCATCCATGATACTCTTTTGATTGATGGAAATAGGACAATCACGATAGACTCTGTCACGACTGGAATCTAGACCCCAGACGATACCGGCGTCGTTGACCTCTCAGAGGTCACAGACAAGCCTACTTACGTCATTCTTACTTTACATAGGTTAATTTTAACAGAAAATTTGAAACTTTTTGTTTCTAAATATTCTTATAAAAACATTCTCATTAATACGTAATTGTTCACCATCAACCATCTAACATGAAGAGATAAGCAACTGAATGAAATAGTTCAATTCTTATAAAGCGTATAATTGCCAAAATGGCACCAATACATAATCTGAATAAAAGCAGGAAAGAAACGCTAGTGGAACATGCTCCACTAGCTCAACTCTAAAACTAAGCTAAAATATAAAACAGTAGCATCCTCGAAGACATGAGGACCTACCAAAACTGGATGAATGCTGGACGTCCGGATAACTACAACGATGATCCTGTAGCTCTATCATCCACCTGTGCCTGCACCTAAAATAGTAGAGTTTGTATAGGGTTAGTACACACTTGTACTAAGTATGGGTATATGCAAGCACACACCAAGGACATGCATGAGAAAGAATAGCTCTTTCCTAAAAACGTGATTTTTGGAAGTCAAGTCAGTAGACTTGCCAAATTGGGATTAGGAAAGTTTCCAAATTTGGATTAGGAAAGTAAATGATCTTTCCAAATTTGGATTAGGAAAGTCAGTGAGCTTTCCAGATTTGGAATAGGAAAGTTATGCCATGAGAATAACATACATCATCATACTTTTCACATTTGCACACAGCACATAACATTTACACATAGCACATATCATATAACATACAGTACATTTTGCATGTAGCACATAACTTCTTTCATATCATTCATTCATATGCCATGAGACCTTGGAATCATGGACTTGACATTAAGACATCCCAGAAATGAGGGCTCAACAGATGGGACCTCAACTAGGGAATCTCCATTAGCAAACACAGAGTCTGCTTCATTCATTCATACGTACTTCATTTCATTTCGTTCATAGGCCAGTGTGAAAACTAGCTATACCTAGAGTGTAGTTTACGACTTTCATCGGGTTTGCTGTGCAATGATCAAGAATAACCTAGTGTTATTACCTGAGTCTAGCTCACCTCTTGATTATCCTATCCTAACACCTTCGGTATCGTTCATTTCATTATGTGCATCATTTGAGGCTGGCCTCATTCATTCATTGGGAACTTTAACTTTAACTGACATAGATCATGTGAGCATCATAAAATCCAGTGTCTCCCCACACCGAAAAGAGGTGGAATCACCGGCCAAAGTGACCCAAAAACATGCTAGCGTACATGGGAATTTAACCCCGCCAGATCATTATATTGGCAGTATAGGTTCGAAGACTAGGAGATATAAGGAGACCCATACCCGGCAAGCCGGACAGTCTCATCTCATGAGAGTTACATGAACCTCCGCCCTTCCTGAAAGAAGGCATCACCGCTCATAGCTAGTCTATCGGTGCTCAGTATGAAGTTCCATTACATTCATCTCATACGTCATGGAAGCTGGCTTCTAGTATCAGGACATCATAGCTCATTAGATGATTTCTCATCTCAGCATTCGTATTGAGTGTGTTAAGCTCAATACTCTCATTAGAGTGTTCATAGAGACTGGTCTCTTCATTATCTTACACTCTCATAGGTGAGTACGTATCGGTAACATTTATTTAGGCTCATTTGAGAGGCTCTTATCTTTTACATTAGCCTCGTATCATGTTGTCACCACATTTATTAACATTAGCACATTTGCTCTTCATAATTACTCACCATTTATTACGTGAATGTTCACTTCATCATATGCCAATGCACTTGGCCATTTAGTGTGTTTCACACTTTTACTTAACCCTTCTAGGGTTTCATCATTTCATTTCTCATTTCATCATTTGATTGTTCATTTCATCATTTCATTTTTCATTTCGTCATTTCATTGTTCATTTCATTGTTCATTTCATCGTTCATTTCATCATTTCATTGTTCATTTCATCATATCATTGTTCATATCATCATTTCATTGTTCATTTCATCATTTCATTGTTCATTTCATCATATCATTGTTCATTTCATCATTTCATTGTTCATTTCATCATTTCATTGTTCATTTCATCATATCATTGTTCATTTCATCATTTCATTGTTAATTTCATCATAGGCCAATGCACTTGGCCATTTAGTGTGTTTCACACTCTTACTTAACCCTTCTAGGGTTTCATCATTTCATTTCATACATATTAGGTTCACTTATTTTTAAACGTATGCTAGACTTATGGGTCTATACATACAAGCCATGAGGCTTCATTCATAGTTCATTAAGTGACTCATATCTACCTAAGATTATGTAGTACAAGACTTATGTATCTTGTATGTATGCCAAGATCTCGATTTCGATCTAAGTAGGTGGCATTATTCTTGAAACTTTAATTCACGTATGACTTATGTATCAATACGGAATTTGGGCAAGGGAACCCAAGTTCGAATCCCTTGGACAACACTTAATCTTATTTTAAACTTGTTAATTATATTTTTCAGATTTGGGAGATCCTA
Source organism: Solanum sitiens (assembly GCA_016801875.1). Taxonomy (NCBI): domain Eukaryota; kingdom Viridiplantae; phylum Streptophyta; class Magnoliopsida; order Solanales; family Solanaceae; genus Solanum; species Solanum sitiens. Next base: position 2,901,467 of record JABWTJ010000069.1, on the reverse strand, counting down.
GTTCGATTCCCATCAACCCCATAATATTTCCTTTCTTTTTCTCCTCCTTTTTTTCCGTTTAAGTCAAGGAGGTTGTGGGATCAATCCCCCACAACCTCATTCTATTTTTTCTCTTAAATTATCTATTAACTTTCTCACCTATCCAAGAGGTTGTGGGTTCAATCCCCATTCACCTCATTTTATATTTCTCCTTTATTTTCCTCCTAACTCTCTCATCTATTCAAGAGGTTTTGGGTTCAATCCCCACTCTCCACATTTATTTTTCTCCTTCATTTTTCTCCTAACTCTCTCATCCATTCAAGAGGTTGGGGGTTCAATCCCCACTCACCACATCTATTTTTCCTTGCATTTTTCTCACGAAATTTTTATGAAATTTTCATTTAGTGAGGTCATGGGTTCAATACCTAATGACCTCACATTTTGAATAATTATTTTTAAAACGAAGCTCATTTTCTTAAAAATTGGCCGAGACTACAATTTCCAGCAGGCTGAAAATTTAGTCTCTTCCAATCTATTTTTGTCTTAATCTTTTGTTGATTTTTTTGTAGCTTTCATGTAATGATGTCTTGGATTCAATCCTTACTGATTTCACTTATTTTACATTCATTTTTCATTGCATTTTGTACACTTTGTTTGGCTGAACCCAACCTATCAAATGCTGGAAATTTGTTCACTATTTTCAGCTTCTTTTTATCATCATTCATATGTTAATTCTTAAGGCATTTCGTGGATCATTTGGTGCATCTTTAAGTGTAATCTTTCTATGATTATATTCATCCAAGAATTACTATTACATACAGCAACATTACACCACTTTACACCTCATGATTTACACAAACATTCGCACATAAAATTCAACCATAAAAATATATCATTTTTCACATACTTTCGGTTGCCATAACTTAACATGCTTACAATTCTAAACACCTAATCATGAACACATTATCACGAACATCAATCTTCATACTTAAACTACCAGCAAACATACCCAACCTACGATTCATTGGGAGCTAGTGACAGGGACATGCAACGGGAACAATCCTAGTTTTCGGATTAGCATTTATTGAATCTTAAGGGGTCTCTTGGGAAAGGGACCAAGAGAGAAGAAAACCCATACCTTTTATGTATTTCAAACCTTGACTTGCTGCCCAAAACTTTCTCCAAAAAGCACGTCCAAATCCCCTCAACTTCAACACCAATTCGACGGAATAATCCTCCCTCTTGCATAACGTTTTTGATTAGTTGTTTGTTTGTAATTTTCGTTGTGAGTTCTTCAAGTGTGAAGAACTTTGGTTTACCTACTGTTTTTGAAGTTATTTTGGCAGAGAAAAATGTGAATGAGAGAATGGGAGAGTTTGAGCGTGAGAGTTGAGAGATAGACGTGAGAGAGTGGGAGTCATATTAGGCTTAGGAGTCTAGTTTAAGACTTAGTCAAATAAGGTTTAGTTAATTAATAAAAATCTTATTTTTATTTTATTTTAAATCAGCTAATGAATAATAATTATTAATTAATTTCATTAATTTAATAGCTTAAATAAAAATCACATAAATTCATTGCTTCCACCTAGGTTCGAACCCGGGTGGAGCAGGACTTAACTTCAAGAGCTCCATTTCGTCTCTCTCTCCCCAATTTGACCCTCCACCTTATTAAATAATTAATTAAAATTTAGGATAATTACGATATTACCCTTATCCTGGTAAAAGACCATCTTACCCCTAAATCCTCAAAACTTAAGATTTCCTCTCTTTAAGTCCGGTAAAGACTCCTTTGAGTAAATCTTCGTATTCGAGAGCCCTACATGGTTGGTCCCAACCTTTCCTAGCTCAATAACTCCCCAAGTTAGTTGTCTTGGCTGTACCAAGGGTTCCGAGGTCTGGTTCTACGCGCATCTATTCGTGTGAACCCTGGTCTAATCGTAGGCATTCTTGGCACATTAAACATTACTTAGCATATCTAGTTTTAGGGTTGTTACATTATCCCCCCCTTAGGAACATTCGTCCCCGAATGACACTACACATCATTTTAAGATAAAGAGGGTGATTTTCGAAGATATCTAAACATACTTGAGACTTTACTTTTTGTGAATTTGTGTTTCACACTTACTTTGGATAATGCATATTACACAATCTTATCTGAAGCTTCATATTTGAGATTGAGGAACTTCCTTCTCAATCGCACTTAACTTGATGCACCTCATAACTCATGCAACACAAAAATCATGTCCACTCTATACAAAAACATTTACATGACATGCAAGAATGAATTCATTTTAACTCTAACTTATTTGGAAACTTAACCTTACTACCCTGTTTTGATAGTCTATGGTAGTCTAGCATTTATGAAGTAATCCATACCTAAGCCATCTCCTTGAGCTAGTAAACAGCCAACTTAGCCTTCTCCTCTTCATCAATACTCATAGCAGGCTTTAGAACCTACCATGCACTCACCTTCATGCGAACAACCACTCTTATCAAACGTCTTTCGTTCACGCTGGGCATTTCTATCACTGCCCCTTCTTGGGAAGGCCAGATCTTGAGTCTAGCACCTTAGACCACTTGGTCATCCTAATTCTTGTGTGTATTCTTCTAAGCACGCACACAAGAACGAAGTTAGATATTTAGAACGACACAAAGTGTCAAGGCTCTAGATAGCACGATAAAGAGTAGAAGAAGGGAAATTTTCCTACGCATCATGCAGTCTCTAATCCAGGATAGTGGTGCACTTCACTACCATGACTTAGAAACCACTCAATGTGGTTGATGTGAACTCATTATTCTCGGAATTTAACCTAGTGCTCTGATACCAACTTTGTCACGACTGGAATCTAGACCCCAGACGAGACCGGCGTCGTTGACCTCTCAGAGGTCGCAGACAAGCCTACTTACGTCATTCTTACTTTACATAGGTTAATTTTAGCGGAAAATTTGAAACTTTTTGTTTCTAAATATTCTTATAAAAACATTCTCATTAATACGTAATTGTTCACCATCAACCATCTAACATTAAGAGATAAGCAACTGAAAGAAATAGTTCAATTCTTATAAAGCGTATAATTGCCAAAATGGCACCAATACATAATCTGAATAAAAGCAGGAAAGAAACGCTAGTGGAACATGCTCCACTAGCTCAACTCTAAAACTAAGCTAGAGTATAAAATAGTAGCATCCTCAAAGACATGAGGACCTACCAAAACCGGATGAATGGTGGACGTCCGGATAACTACAACGATGATCCTGTAGCTCTATCGTCCACCTGTGCCTGCACCTAAAATAGTAGAGTTTGTATAGGGTTAGTACACACTTGTACTAAGTATGGGTATATGCAAGCACACACCAAGGACATGCATGAGAAAGAATAGCTCTTTCCTAACAACATGATTTTTGGAAGTCAAGTCAGTAGACTTGCCAAATTGGGATTAGGAAAGTTTCCAAATTTGGATTAGGAAAGTAAATGATCTTTCCAAATTTGGATTAGGAAAGTCAGTGAGCTTTCCAGATTTGGAATAGGAAAGTTATGCCATGAGAATAACATACATCATCATACTTTTCACATTTGCACACAGCACATAACATTTACACATAGCACATATCATATAACATATAGTACATTTTGCATGTAGCACATAACTTCTTTCATATCATTCATTCATATGCCATGAGACCTTGGAATCATGGACTTGACATTAAGACATCCCAGAAATGAGGGCTCAACAGATGGGACCTCAACTAGGGAATCTCCATTAGCAAACACAGAGTCTGCTTCATTCATTCATACGTACTTCATTTCATTTCGTTCATAGGCCAGTGTGAAAACTAGCTATACCTAGAGTGTAGTTTACGACTTTCATCGGGTTTGCTGTGCAATGATCAAGAATAACCTAGTGTTATTACCTGAGTCTATCTCACCTCTTGATTATCCTATCCTAACACCTTCGGTATCGTTCATTTCATTATGTGCATCATATGAGGCTGGCCTCATTCATTCATTGGGAACTTTAACTTTAACTGACATAGATCATGTGAGCATCATGAAATCCAGTGTCTCCCCCACACCGAAAAGAGGTGGAATCACCGGCCAAAGTGACCCAAAAACATGCTAGCGTACATGGGAATTTAACCCCGCCAAATCCCTATATTGGCAGTATAGGTTCGAAGACTAGGAGATATAAGGAGACCCATACCCGGCAAGCCGGACAGTCTCATCTCATGAGAGTTACATGAACCTCCGCCCTTCCCGAAAGAAGGCATCACCGCTCATAGCTAGTCTATCGGTGCTCAGTATAAAGTTCCATTACATTCATCTCATACGTCATGGAAGCTGGCTTCTAGTATGAGGACATCATAGATCATTAGATGATTTCTCATCTCATCATTCGTATTGAGTGTGTTAATCTCAATACTCTCATTAGAGTGTTCATAGAGACTGGTCTCTTCATTATCTTACACTCTCATAGTTGAGTACATATCGGTAATATTTACTTAGGCTCATTTGAGAGGCTCTTATCTTTTACATTAGCCTCGTATCATATTGTCACCACATTCATTAACATTAGCACATTTGCTCTTCATAATTACTCACCATTTATTACATGAATGTTCACTTCATCATATGCCAATGCACTTGGCCATTTAGTGTGTTTCACACTTTTACTTAACCCTTCTAGGGTTTCATCATTTCATTTCTCATTTCATCATTTCATTGTTCATTTCATCATTTCATTTTTCATTTCGTCATTTCATTGTTCATTTCATCATTTCATTGTTCATTTCATCATATCATTGTTTATTTCATCATTTCATTGTTCATTTCATCATTTCATCGTTCATTTCATCATATCATTGTTCATTTCATCATTTCATTGTTCATTTCATCATTTCATTGTTCATTTCATCATATCATTGTTCAATTCATCATTTCATTGTTCATTTCATCATAGGCCAATGCACTTGGCCATTTAGTGTGTTTCACACTCTTACTTAACCCTCCTAGGGTTTCATCATTTCATTTCATACATCTTAGGTTCACTTATTTTTAAACGTATGCTAGATTTATGGGTCTATACATACAAGCCATGAGCCTTCATTCATAGTTCGTTAAGTGACTCATATCTTCCTAAGATTATGTAGTACAAGACTTATGTATCTTGTATGTATGCCAAGATCTCGATTTCGATCTAAGTAGGTGGCATTATTCTTGAACATTTAATTCACGTATGACTTATGTATCAATACGGAATTTGGGCAAGGGAACCCAAGTTCAAATCCCTTGGACAACACTTAATCTTATTTTAAACTTGTTAATTACATTTTTCAGATTTGGGAGACCCTAGTTCGATTCCCATCAACCCCATAATATTTCCTTTCTTTTTCTCCTCCTTTTTTTCCGTTTAAGTCAAGGAGGTTGTGGGATCAATCCCCCACAAGCTCATTCTTTTTTTTCTCTTAAATTATCTATTAACTTTCTCACCTATCCAAGAGGTTATGGGTTCAATGCCCATTAACCTCATTTTATATTTCTCCTTTATTTTCCTCCTAACTCTCTCATCTATTCAAGAGGTTGTGGGTTCAATCCCCACTCTCCACATTTATTTTTCTCCTTCATTTTTCTCCTAACTCTCTCATCCATTCAAGAGGTTGGGGGTTCAATCCCCACTCACCACATCTATTTTTCCTTGCATTTTTCTCACGAAATTTTTATGAAATTTTCATTTAGTGAGGTCATGGGTTCAATCCCCAATGACCTCACATTTAAATAATTTTTTTTTTAAAACGAAGCTCATTTCCTTAAAAATTGGCCGAGACTACAATTTCCAGCTCCAATTCATTTTTGTCTTAATCTTTTGTTGATTTTTTTGTAGCTTTCATGTAATGATGTCTTGGATTCAATCCTTACTGATTTCACTTATTTTACATTCATTTTCCATTGCATTTTGTACCACTTTGTTTGGCTGAACCCAACCTATCAAATGCTGGAAATTTGTTCACTATTTTCAGCTTCTTTTTATCATCATTCATACGTTAATTCTTAAGGCATTTCGTGGATCATTTGGTGCATCTTTAAGTGTAATCTTTTTATGATTATATTCATCCAGGAATTACTATTACATACAGCAACATTACACCACTTTACACCTCATGATTTAAACAAACATTCGCACATAAAATTCAACCATAAAAACATATCATTTTTCACATACTTTCGGTTGCCATAACTTAACACGCTTACAATTCTAAACACCTAATCATGAACACATTATCACGAACATCAATCTTCATACTTAAACTACCAGCAAACATACCCAACCTACGATTCATTGGGAGCTAGTGACAGGGACATGCAACGGGAACAATCCTAGTTTTCGGATTAGCATTTATTGAATCTTAAGGGGTCTCTTGGGAAAGGGACCAAGAGAGAAGAAAACCCATACCTTTTATGTATTTCAAACCTTGACTTGCTGCCCAAAACGTTATCCAAAAATCACGTCCAAATCCCCTCAACTTCAACACCAATTCGACGGAATAATCCTCCCTCTTGCATAACGTTTTTGATTAGTTGTTTGTTTGTAATTTTCGTTGTGAGTTCTTCAAGTGTGAAGAACTTTGGTTTACCTACTGTTTTTGAAGTTATTTTGGCAGAGAAAAACGTGAATGAGAGAATGGGAGAGTTTGAGCGGGAGAGTTGAGAGATAGACGTGAGAGAGTGGGAGTCATATTAGGCTTAGGAGTCTAGTTTAAGACTTAGTCAAATAAGGTTTAGTTAATTAATAAAAATATGATTTTTATTTTATTTTAAATCAGATAATAAATAATAATTATTAATTAATTTCATTAATTTAATAGCTTAAATAAAAATCACATAAATTCATTGCTTCCACCTAGGTTCGAACCCGAGTGGAGCAAGACTTAACTTCAAGAGCTCCATTTCGTCTCTCTCTCTCCCCAATTTGACCCTCCACCTTATTAAATAATTAATTAAATATATATTTAGGATAATTACGATATTACCCTTAGTCTGGTAAAAGACCATCTTACCCCTAGACCCTCAAAACTTAAGATTTCCTCTCTTTAAGTCGGGTAAAGACTCCTTTGAGTAAATCTTCGTATTCGAGAGCCCTACATGGTTGGTCCCAACCTTTCCTAGCTCAACTAACTCCCCAAGTTAGTTGTCTTGGCTGTACCAAGGGTTCCGAGGTCTGGTTCTACGCGCATCAATCCGTGTGAACCCTGGTCTAATCGTAGGTATTCTTGGCATATTAAGCATTACTTAGCATATCTATTTTTAGGGTTGTTACAGACTCTTTCTGCTAGAATGGATTCACCAACAGGTGTTGAAACACTGAATGGTTCGCTAAGTTGCTCAGGAGAAATCTCAAAGTTCATAGCAACATAGGGGGTTACAAAAGATAACCTTGCTTCTGGGTCTAATAATGCATAAACATGAAAAGTAAAGACTTTGATAATACCCGTAGCAACATCTGGAGATTTCTCTTGCTCTTGGCAGCTAGTGATTGCATAAAGTCGGTTTGCCCCTCTGCCTGTACCAGAAGTGGTTACTCTAGGTGCAGCCCTGTCTGGTGGAGCAACTGATGAAGATTGAGCCCTATTGCCCGGATTTCCACCACCTTGCTTATCCTTGGGCACTCTATCATAAAGTTACCCTCTTGACCACACTTGAAACAACCTGTCTGGCCATCACGATATCTACCAGGGTGGGTTCTACCATATTTACCACATGTAGAAATCCCACTACCTCCTTATGCCACACTACCTTTGGATTGGGCTGGTCTAGCCTTGAAGTTTTGTAAATTCTGGCCACTATAATCACCTCGTTTCTGGGCGCAAGTGCACGAGCATATGATGATGCATGCCCCTTTCATTTCTGAAATTGTGGTCGACTTGAACCACTCTTTTGTTGACCAGACTCATTCCCAGTCTTCGCATTCTTATTTCGATATTCCTCTCTGTCCCTCAACTTCTCCACTTCAACTTGTGGTACATAGACCATAAGCCTTGATATGTCCATGTCACCAATCAACGTTGCAGCCTTACCTTCCTTACTTGAAGCATGACCCAAAACGGCAACAAATAAGCTCATTCTGCTCCTCATGTCCTTCACCATCTCTGGAGCATAGCGAGACAGTTGGGTGAACTTCAACCCATACTCATGTAAACTCATGGAGTCCTGTTTCAAAGTGAGGAACTCGTACCTTCACTTCCTTCAGTTCTCGAGGAAAGAACCTCTCCAAGAAGGCTTCTTCGAAGCAAGACCAACTTGGATGTGGTGCATCCTCAGCTCTGCCTTTCTTCCATTAGTCGAACCAAGTTCTAGCCACACTCTTAAGTTGATATGCAGCCAATTCAACTCTCTCAACATCAACCACATGCATTACCTGAAACACTTTCTTGAACTCTTCCACAAAGTTTTTCGGATCCTCAGTAGTGCTTGATCCAGTGAAACTAGGAGGATTCATTCTCAAAAACTCACGAAACCTCGAGGTGTCATCCCCTTCTTGTCGAGCTTCTCTCTGTTGCCCGACTTGGTTGGTTACTACTTGACTTAACATCAGGATAGCTTCTCGGAATTCGGCATTTATAACCTCTCATTGGGGTTGCACATCCGGTGCATTTGGTACCTCTTGTTCCTCGACATTTCTTTGGGCTGGTCAACCTCTGACTGATCTTCGTGGGGGCATGATGATTCTGAAAATATGCGTAAGAACGAATTAGCGAGAGAATTTTGAGATAAACTCTAACACATGAAAAGAATGTGAAGAAATGAGATGTTCCTAAATGTTGTAGCCTCATAATCATAGATGTGACGTGCTTCACACTGATGACTAACACTCTATGACACGACTTCATAGACTCCCAAGGACTCTTGAACTCTGTGCTCTAGTACCAAGTTTGTCACGCCCCGAGCCTACATCCTAGACGTGGGCGTCACCTAACGACCATTGCTGGCCTTGAGCAAACCCTTGGTCTGGCTTACTTAACTCAGGGAAGACTATTCAACGCTCATATAAAGAATTAATGGCATTCTCGTAAGATAACTAATAACTTGTCTTGGCAAAAATGACACTTAAATCTCAATACTGTAACATACGAAGTAAAAGATAAAAGCGACTCCAAAACTGAACTATTACATTGTATATGAAGCCTCTAAACTAACTGCGATAGATGTTGGGGCAGACCCCACAACAGCCTAAAGAACTAAACTAGTAAAGAAAATTAAAAAGATGTCCTCTGAAATGCAATGAGGCTCACCACTGACTTTAGAGCTCAATCAGGATCAATGAAGCGCTGCGTGCTAATCCTGGATACCTGCGTCTGCATCATAAAAAGATGCAGGCCAACTGAAATTAGTACATTGAATGTACAAGTATGCGAGTAGGAATGCTAAACAACACTTAAGCTTGAAAAGAAGTAAGAAGAACACGTACCTTGGCTCTACTTAACTCATAATCTACTAACTCTTATTCAATATACACAGTTTAAACGTAAGTGCAATACAAAGACATGCTGACTGACAACATGCTGTAAACTCTGAATGTATACAAGTATACAAATAATATCTGAGATGTATATAGAAATAGAAATAATTGATGTATATGAAAATAAAATACTACTATGGGAGCTTCTCTGACCGACAACCATCACTTAAGAGCTATAGTGATGATACAACGTTACTCGGCCCACGCTGCTCGGCCATACTAACCTTTCCAGAGTATAGGACCTAAACTTCCTAATGGATACACTAGTAAATTGTGAAAATGATTCATCTAAAAAGTATGACCCTTTTCTACCCATGATGGCTACATGGTTTTCATGGAGACTTGAGTTAATCTGTAACTCGCATCCCCACATCGGTGCTCAATACTACTCCAAAAAATATACTGGCTCTTATGTTTTTGAAACATACTGATTCCGTGGTTTGAGATTAATGCTCAAAACTCAGCTTTTTAAAAGCTCTCTTGGAAATCATAGTTTCCTCTTTCTTCTATTAAAACTAGCCATAGGCTTTGTGGAAGTCTAACTTCCTTTCTTTCTCAAAAGTTTGAAAACATTATGTTCAAGCTCTAATGGACTAGTTAGTTCCCTTATAACTCTTGAGAATAAAACTCAACTTAATACTCTTTGCTTACTCGAAACTTAACTCTTACGGAATACTTAGTTCCCCTCCACCTTTTGAGAATTTAACTTAACTCTTTACTTGAAGCTTAAAACAAAGTTAAAACGTTTGTTTAAGACTCTTGAATGCTTTAGGAACTAACTTTGACTTGCTTCGTAACTTATAAACTGAACTCTTAACTTCTTTGACTTTGATCTTAACTTCCCTTGAATTGGATTATGGATTCAAGGATCATTTCATGTTTATGGATGATTTTATGATGTTTATATGTACTTTAAAGTGTTGAAATCAACTACGAATGATAGGTACATCATTTAGGAACTATAACGGAAAGATAGGGAAAGAATGGGGTCTCCATGGGGTCTTGGCGCTCTGAGAGAGCGCCAGAGACTAATAGACAGAGACTTTTCTCAGGCGCTCTGGCTGGCGCGGGGCTCTAGAGCTTGACAAACAGAGTATGTCTTGAGGGGCTCTGGTAGGTGCGGCGCCTCAGGGCCTATCATACGGGTTCTCTGACTTTTCTTGTCTAATTTTCAACTCTAAACCTCTTAATCTTCCACGGATCTTCCCCAAACACTTAGAATGACTAATATACTCAATAACACTAGTTAAGACTCGTAAAACAACCCAAAAAAATTAATCAAAACAACTAAAGGTACGTTACTTAACCAACCAAGATCCAATAATGTTTTATCAAGAACTTCAAGATTTATCATAGATTCAATAGAAAACTTGATGAATTAAACATGTTGGTGTGTGGGTGAACTAACCCAACAGAAAAATGTCTCACATATCTCGATAGGGATCACCCCCCACGAAATCCACGCAACGATCTTCGCGTTCTTGGATGATTCTTGATCTTCCTCTCCTTTTCTCTTTTTCTCCCAAGACCTAAGCTTTCTAAGTGTTTCTAAAACTTATTTGGGACTTGGTTTTACCCCTAATATTGCCTTAAAACTAATTAGGAAATAATAGGGAGAAAAGAGAACTAAACCCTTACAAAAATCCAGCTTGGACTTCCTCAACTCAACAACCCAACTTCCGAAAAACATATCTCCCTCATAAGACATCGAATTTTCGTAAACTTGGCGGCGTTGGGAAGATATTACCAAGGGAAATCCAACCACATAAAGAAATCATCAAAACTCTTCCTGAGGTGGAAGTTAGTTCCGTTTGAAAATGACCAAAACTCACTTTTGAAATCTGGAAATTTTCTAGATTTCCCTACTTAATTCCAAAAATGATTATTCTTGGTTTCTTAGCTTATTATTAGATGTTTCAAGTTACGAGACGTTACCCGACTCAACTCAACTGAACTCAAGAATAAGATTCTTAGCTCAAAAAAATGTTACTCAACTCAAAGGTACTTAACTCGAGATACTCAACTCATGATACTCAAGGATAAAACAACAGTAAAAGATGCAATATATATCGAAAACTTTTAAAACAGTAGACAGAAAGTCAATGTATTGAAGAATAAAATAGTACCTCAATTTATATATATAAAAATACAATATAACTTTGTGGGAGTTTCTCTAATCAACAACCATCACTATGAGTTATGTGATGATGCAACATCTCGCCCACCCTACCAGAACTTTCCTATACTTTGCAGAGGTATAAAACCTACTCAGTCAGTGGATCCACTAGTCTATGCTAACAAACTTTGAGGAATCATCTAAAAAGTATGACCCTGTCTACCCACGTTGGCTACATGTTTTATTGAGACTTGAGTTATATGAACTCGTCCTCATATCAGTGCTCAATAGTACTCCAAAAAATATACTCAGCTCATACATTTAAATACATAACTCTTTCTGCATTTTAAGAGTATTACTCAAAGATCTTTCAATTAAAAGAGATGGTACTCAAACTACTCAAAACTCTTTTAAAAATTTCAATCTCCTCTCGTCTTACATGTAAAAGCATTTACTCTTGAGAATAGTTACTTCTCATATATCATTTTGAAGAAAATAAAACTACTCTTCCTCAACTTAGTGCTCAAGTCTTTAAAATGTTTTAAAACTAATTTGTAAAGAGACTTCTTAAAATAGGGTTCATGCTGAATTATTGACATAAACAACTCAATTCAAGGTTTTCAATAACCATGCGTAGAACTCAATAATTGGAACTCAACAACTCCAAAACTCAAGGAGTCAATGATACTACTCATATAAAGAATGCTCGACTCGGAGGGTTCATGCAGAATTATGGGCATGAACTATTCAACTCATAAATTCAATAAAACTTCTCATCTCAAGACTACTCGACTCATATGGTTCATTCGGAATTATGGGCATGAACTACTCAACTCAAGGACCTTATGGGTAACATTTAGTAGTCCCATGTTTAGAAATATAATCCCAAAATGATTAGGAACTCAATAGTCAAGACTTAGAACTTCAAGATACTACTTCTCTAAAAAATACTCAAATGTCGGAGTTCATCCGTAATTTATGGCATGAACGAATCGACTCAAGAATCTTACAAATAATATGGAATTCATTTATACAACTCTTATCATTCTTATACCTACTTCCTCAAAACTCAGTTTAAACTCAAGTGTTGACTTTGAAAAACTTCTCAAGATTTATAACTCAAAATAGGGTTTATGCTGAATAATAGACATGAATAAATAAAATCAAGGATATCAATAAAAATATAGAAACTCAATAATAAGGAATAGAATTTTTAAAAAGAAACGTGAACTTAAGAATTCAAAATCAACTTATCTCAAGAATACTCAAATTTAGGGGTAGAATCCTAGATTTCTCTTTTCCTTCATTGAAAGTAGATGTAGGGCATGAGGGGAAGAACTAGTCCAACCCTATGATAGTCTTAGATACATGGAATAACAAGGTTCTTGAAGATCTTTAAGAATCTTGAAGAGGATCTTGATTAGAAACCTTTGAACCCTAGCTTGAAGTAAACTATCAAGAAAACCTTTATTAAGTTTCTTGAATTAGTTTCTTCAAATCTCTATGACCATGAATTATGATTTTTATTAGTGATTCATAATTGTATTGAAGAATTTGAGTTGAAAAGAATGGAATTCTTGGAGAGAAAAATTCCTTGAAGAAGAATCTTGAAAAAAGATTGAAAAAATCTTGAATGGAGTCTTCTACTTTGATTTTCCTTAGGGTTTGAGAGAGAAAAGCATTATGGATTAGAAGATGAAATTATGATTGTTTTAAGCCTTAGTCAATAAATTCATTTAGGTTTTTCTTGGAGGTAAAAACACAAATCCAAGTTTTTATTTTTTCCATCGACTAATTCGTAAAAACACTGTATAGATTATTAAAATAGTTATAACTTTTTACTTAGAAATTGTTTGACGCAAAATTGGTGACGTTAGAAAGTAGATTAGAATACCTTCAATTTGATAGTTTATGGCCTACATAAATATTTATATTCTAAGAGATATGGTTGTTTGAAGTTAATCCAAGTAGAATCCTACATCAAAACTTAATCCATAAAGAAACTTCAAAAACACTTACCAAGAACTCATTAAGAAATCAAATTATTCAATATTCATGGATAGATTCACAAAACAAACTTATGATTGGCGTGTGGGTGAATGAACCAAACAACATGGAAGCTTACATACCTCAAAGAACTAGGTTCTTGGCGAAATCTTGAATTTCTTAAACGAACACTTGAAATTTTGAACTTTTTATCCACTTGAATCTTCTCTCTAAAATCCTAAACGCTTTTGGGAATTAATGAAACTAATTATAATCAGTTTATACTCCTAAAATCTTACTAAAAATGCTTTAATCCATTTGGGTAAGGAAAAGACCAAAATACCCTTCATATTTACTGCTAACTTTCCTTTATTGGACAACCCAACCTCAAACAGGCATATCTCCCTCATACAAGCTCAAAAATAACCAAACTTAGTGGCGTTGGAAAGAGGATTCCAATACCTTTTATTTGATGTTTTATGGGTTTCCTAACTCATCATGTACTGAAGGTTATAGTAATTTTAAGTTGACCCAAAACTTAGAAAAACCTAGGAATGACTTGAATGAATTCTCTTTAATTCTTTGTGGAACTCAAAGTACTATATCTAGTGACTTGAACTTAATACTTAAGAAATTTTAAATTCATTGGCAAAATCCTACTGACAACAAAGGAGGATTCAAGTCTTACTTCAAATTTTTTTTTGGTGTTACAGATAGAGGAAGTATAAACGTCAATTCAAATTAGAATCATATATATATATAAAAGAGAAACTTAGGTCCGCCTACGTGGCACCACCACAAACTAGAATTCTGTTTCATGAAAAGTTGTGACATTTATGAAAAGTTATGACTTTTGTGAAAAGTTGCGGCTTTAATGAAGAGTTGCGACTTTTATAAAGAGTTGCAACTCTTATAAAAAGCTGTGACTTTCATGAAATATTGCGGTTAAGTTGCAATTTTTATGAAAAATGTGAATTTTATGCAAGGTTGTGACCTTTCCGAAGGTTTGAAACTTTTCTAAACAGTTATAACATTTCCGATAAAGCACAATAAATATTTATTCACGCTACCCTTTGTTGTCTATAAATAGAGGGATTTCCTCTCATTTTAGAACAATGAAAATTTTTAACCTCTTCTTTTTCTTCTTCTTCACAATTAATTATGTGTATACTTTGCTCCTGTTGAGTGGCTCACAGACATCATTGCTTATGTTACAAATCTTGATATGTATTTGGGAAAAAGGATGTATTTACAACCGAACTTTAATAAATGGTACGTCTATGCCCTCCGTTATACTTTGCATCCACATAAGCGCCTGTCGTCCAATTATATGTATCCATATACCCCTCTCACTAACGGACCACTAATTTTTACACGTGTATTAATCCTATTGAACTACCCATTTGACCCTTGTTTTAATCCATAAACCAACTATCCATCCCATAACCCTATACCCACTCAATTTTCTCTAAAATAAACCTAATTAAAAGACCCAAATTAACAGGTCCCCAAATTAACATGTGCTAATACAGAAAGCTTCTCTTCTGCCGCCATTTTTTTCTTTATCTTTTGGTACTAACTGCACATAAAACTACAAATTTATGTAAATATTCAGCTTCAAAGTACTCCCTTATCTTTGTTCACCCCCTCCAGTTCCAAAGAACAAAGATTCTTTGAACAGTCTATAACATAAAAGTACAATAGGTAAATTTTCTCTACACAATTATGCGAATAGTGAAACCTATAGAGATTGTGCATCTAATTTGTTGCAATTCTACACTGCATTGCTTTAGTTTAGAGTTCAATTCATTCAAAGGTCGTCCTCCACGTATCTGTTCCCACTCAAAAACAATTTCTATGCACGAGACAACAAAATAAATGAAAACAAAATATGGACACTGGTAAAATGTCTTACTATCTTAGCGCCTGAACCTAAAAAATCTAGAACGTTTGATCTTCCCTTATATGGAACTGTTGCTTGCAGTTCCGATGTTAGCATGTTAACTTGGGAACCTATTAATTTGGGTCTTTTAATTAGGATTCCTTTTAGAGGAAATTGGGTGGTTCTAGGGTTATGAGGCGGATAATTGGTTTATATGTTAAAAAAGGGGTCAAACGGGTAGTTCAATAGGATTAAGACACGTGTAAAAAATTAGGGGTCCGTTAGTGAGAGGGGTATATGTGTACCTGTAATTGGACGATAGGGGCTTATGTGGACGCAAATATAACTGAGGACATAGACATACCATTTATTAAAGTTCGGGGCTAAATTCGTCCCTTTTCCCTATGTATTTTTAAAGTCATTAATTTATGCTTATGTTATTAAGGAAAAATGATAAGATGTAATAATTTTCATTTTCCTTTACATTATCATTATTAATGTTTGTTACTACATAACCTTGTATGTAAGATAATATAGTGTTTTAGTTTTAATGATCGATATATTTTAAATAATATTTTATAAAATTTGTAGTATTAAATTTCCACGCGAAGCGCGGGTAATTTTACTAGTTTATCTATAAATTACGATCATAAAAAGAGAGGGCAACATAAATACTTGATAGAAAAAATATGTAACTATTGATGATTTTTAACGGACCTCTATATTATATTTATGCTTTGATTGAGTTCATAACTCATAATTTAAGAAACATTAAGTAATTTGGAGATACATATGAAGTTCCTTCATCCTTAATAAAACATCTTAAATTTTAAAAATTATGAAATAAAGAATTTTTTAGTTAAAATAGTTTCTCTCTTTAGAATCACTGAATTTCAAATAATAATAATAAAAAAATTACATATGTGCTGGGGTTTAATAAGGTAAAGTATAATACATACATTACTTAAAATGTGAGAGGAGAAATGTCTATAGCTCAAAGTTGAATAGAGAGCTTTATAAATGATTTTCACAATTAAATTAATGGATCAATAAGCCTACACAATGACAAAATTAGGTTAAGATATAGACTTATCAAGTAAATCCTCTTAGTACAAAAGCTATACAACATACTTAGAATAAGAATGAATTATTTTTAATGTGTTATGCAAGTTGAATTCACAATTATAAAGAAACTTTTTTTAATACTCCTATACAAGGTCTCGCCTTTGCGACCAGGTGTACCACCTCGAGTATCGTGATTGGCACTCACACTAATACTCTGGCGGGAGAACCACTACTACAACCCCAACAAGCAAATAATCTACAAAATAAGGCATATAAACTAAGAAAACGATAAATTAACTAATTAATGAAATTCTCATAACCTTCAACAGTTGATCTAACAACTAACAATGCAGAAGATAAATACCTATAATCTGAAAGTCAACGTACAAAAACATATAACAAGATCTATAAGTCTAAACAAGAAAGAATACATCCCCAAACTAATGAACTATTCAACTAACTAGACCAAATGCTTATGTTCGGAAATGGTGGACATAGACGGAAGAGAATCCCATCATCGCCCGAAAGAATTTTCTCACCCTTGAATTCGAAGCGACGATCAGTAATCTTCTAAGAGAGTTCTATCAATACTCGCGTAAAGATGCCCTATACTCAACAAAAATAAGAGCAAGTGCAGCATCAGTATAGAACCACACTGTAGTGGTAGGATCACACAGCTATCCCACTAGTGTAACATAAACAAGTCAAACAACATTATAATCACATGTATATATATATATATATATATATATATATATATATATATATATATATATATATATATATAGAGAGAGAGAGAGAGAGAGAGAACATTATTAACACGAAGAATCAACAACACATTTCACATTTGTCATCACATATTGTTCCTCTCACGAAACACAAAACCCAAACAGTTAGCATGCCAAAACGTGGCAATATGATCCTATTTTTATGTCGGAATGTGGCAATATGATCCCATATTTATTCCAAAACATGGAAATGTGATCCAATTATATTCCGGAACGTGTCAATCCTATCTAATATTATGCCGGAACGTGGCAATCTGATCACATTCACACACCACAATCACAAACACAAGTACATCATCAAAATCTTACATTCAAGTCATGATTTCATGTCAATGATATTTCATCTATCTCATTGAAAACAAGTGTGATCAATACTGCAACATTCACACATATACAAGTATCATAATGAAGCAAGAATATGCATACTTCACACAAACATAGAATCACAACTATAAACTACTTCGAAACAAGCTTTAAACCTGAAGAAACTTGATACTTCCCTTTTGAGATTCGTTCTGCATGTTCTTGGTCTACAAATAATCACAACAACACAAGAATTAACAAGCAATCACTAATTACTCTAAACTATAAAAATTCTATGAACCCTAGATCAAACGCATGATCCCACCTAATTTATTTAAGGTTGTCTCCACCATAGAATCCATAACAAAAACCTTCCCCATTAGTATTCACCTATTCCATTATGTTCTACGGATCGAAAAAATGAATTTGAGGAGTAAAAAGCTTACCTTTAGCCTCAAGAATGGTGAAAAATTTAGTAGGAGTTGCATAGGGGTCGTTCCTTAGCTCTAAAAGTCAAATAAGGTCGTTTAGGGGTTTATTAACGACATTATGTCCCGTTTGGCAAGACACAAGGTCCCTCACCCCGCTGTAGCGGCGACGCTAGAGCGACATAATATTCCGCCAGGGCGTCATCTTTGAAACAGTGAGCACTTCATCTTACACCTACGATTTTTAAGTCTCGTCGTACCCGGCACAACGCCTCTTATCCCGCTGTAGTGGTCCTGCCAGAGCGTCAATAGTCCCACCAAAGTGGGACAAACGGGACTAGAGTGCTTCTTAAGTAATTCCAAAATTACCATTTCACAACACACCTCTAACCCACGATGATACAAAAATACTCTTTACGCCACTTTTTGAATATGGGAGTTTTACTCTTCCAAATTTAATTTTGTAAAGTCATACAGATTCCTTAACGAGTTTTCTAATGCCTCATGCAATTTAAATCATAAATGATTCACCCGATTACTACCAGATTTTGCGATACCTCAATTACTCTAATTTGCTCCAAATCTGGACAAGGTTGGGAAAATCCAAATACTACGAAAAGTTTTTTCGGCCCCAATTTTCCCCCGTTGGCACTTTTATAATGACGAGAACATTTTATTACAATATATACCAATTTACCCATCACTTGTCCCCGAGTGAAAAAACATAGGGAAAAAGGCTAAAGAAAGAAAGATTTAGTACCTGATTTGACGAACAATTGAGGATACTTGTCTTGCATGTCCTTCTCGGTCTTCCAAGTACTTCCTCAACTGGGAGATGCTTCCATTGAATCTTCATGAACTTAATATCTTTGGTCCTCAACTTGCGTACATCACGATCATGTATTGCAATCGGTTACTCCTCATATTGGAGAACCTTGTCTAACACAATTGAGTCCCACTTAATGATATAATCCCCGTCACTATGATACCTCTTCAACATGGATACACTGAATGCCGGATGAACACTTGATAAATTAGGATGTAAGGCCAACCTATAGGCTACAGTTCCCACACATTCAAGAACCTCAAATGGACCAATGTATCTAGGACTTATCTTACCCTTCTTACCAAATCTCATCACCCCTTTCATGCGTGATACCTTAAGAAGAACGTTCTCTCTAGTCTGAAATTTCATGTCTCTTACCTTATGATCCGCAAACTTCTTTTGTCTACTCTGGGCTGCTAAAAAACTAGCTTGAATACTCCTAACCTTATTGACCATCTTTCATTAAATGAACCCAAAGTTCTTGCATCTCCAGCCTCAAACCAACCTATGGGTGATTCACATCCCCTCCCATATAATACCTCAAATTGTGCCATATCAATGCTGGAGCGATAACTATTATAAAAGAATTCGAACAAAGGTAATAACTTATCCTAATTCCCTCTAAACACATGCTCTCGGCATGTATTCCAACACTTGAATAGTCCTCTTAGATTGTCCATCCGCCTGTGGATGAAAAGTTGTACTAAAAGTGAATTGGGTGCCCAATTCATCGTGTAATTTCTTCAAAAACTTAGAAGTGAATTGGGTACCATGATCTGAGATGATAGAAAGGGGCACTCCATGCAGCCTAACTATCTCTTTCAGACACACCTTAGCCAAGTGTTCAACATTATAGTTTATCCTTACAAAAATAAAATGGGCTGACTTAGTCAATCTATCAAAAACTACCCAAATAGAATCAAACTTCCTCAAAGTCTTGGGAAGACCAACCATCAAGTCCATGGCTATTCTTTCCCGCTTCCATTCAGGAATTAGCATTTTTTGAAGCAAACCTATCACCCTTTGATGCTTATATTTGAATTGTTGTAAATTTTGAAACTTCATTATAAACTCTGCGATGTCTTTCTTCATACCCGATAACCAAGAAATTCGCTTGAGATCTCTATACATCTTGGTAACACCCAAATGAATAGAATATCGCGAAACATGAGATTCTGCCAACAATTTTTCGAATCAAAACATCAACTCGAGGAACACGAATTCTCACTTTAACACGGAGTACACCATCCGCATCAAGTGTTGCCTCTTGTTCCTTAGCATTTTCCATCTTCTCCTTGAGTTCGTTCAAATTTTCATCCTCAAATTGTTTGGCTTTGATCTCCTCAATGAATGTGGCCTTAAGTTCAATTCTTGATAAAACCTCACCCCTTTTAGAGATGCCCAACTGCATGAACTTGGACTCTAAGGTCTGAATTTCTCTGGCCAAAGGTTTCTTGGTTACACTTAAGTAAGCGAAGCTACCCATACTTACCGCTTTTCGACTCAAAGCATTTGAACAACATTAACCTTACCTAGATGGTATTGAATTGTCATAGTATAATCCTTGAGTAACTCCACCTATCTTCGTTGTCTCAAATTCTAATTCTTTTGAATGAATACATGCTGCAAACTACGATGATCGGTAAACACTTCAAACTTTATGTTGCCAAATCGTAACAGCAAACACTACTGCTGCCAAACTCTAAATCATGTGTTGGATAATTCTGCTAATGCACCTTCAATTTACGCGAGACATAAACTATAACATTCTTACTCTGCGTCAACACAAAACCCAAACTAGAATGTGAAGCATCACAAATCATTACCTTTGACCGGTAATGCTAGAATAGGCACGGTGGTCAAGAGAGTCTTGAGTATTTGGAATCTCTCTTCACATTTTTCAATCCATTCAAATGGTATCTCCTTCTCAGTCAAATTAGTCATGTGAGTAGCAATGGAGGCAAAATTCTTAAGAAACAACGATGATAGCTAGCGAGTCCCAAAACACTCTTAACTTCTGAATAAACCAAAATATCATCAATAAATACTATCACAAACGAATCGAGAAATGGTTTGAACAGCCCGTTCAACAAACTCATGAATGCTGCAGGCGCATTGGTCAACCCAAACGACATAATAAAAAACTCATAATGCCCATAACGAATTTTAAATTCCGTCTTGGGCACATCCTCCTACCTAATATTCAATTGATGTTAGCCCAATCTTAGATCAATCTTAGGGGAAACCCCTAACCCTTGCAATTGCTTAAAGAGATCATCTATTCAAGGCAAAGGATACTTGTTTCAAATAGTGACTCTATTTAATTGCATGTAATCTATACACAATCTCATGATACTATCCTACTTCTTAACAAACAAAACCGGAGAACCCCATGGGGAAGCACGAGGGCAAATAAATCCCTTATCAAAAGCTCTTGAATTTGAGTCATAAGCTCTCTGAATCTTACCGGAGCCATGCAATATGGAGTTATTGAGATGGGGCACGTACCAAGCACTAAATCAATGGAAAAATATTTATCTCTATCCGGAGGCATGCC
This sequence comes from Solanum sitiens, assembly GCA_016801875.1. Taxonomy (NCBI): domain Eukaryota; kingdom Viridiplantae; phylum Streptophyta; class Magnoliopsida; order Solanales; family Solanaceae; genus Solanum; species Solanum sitiens. Next base: position 2,880,025 of record JABWTJ010000069.1, on the reverse strand, counting down.
AGGCCAGTCATTAGGAAACACTTCACTGAATGCGGACACCACCGGAATAGATTCGATAGATGGAGCCTCAACATCAACATCCCTAATATGAGCCAAATAAGCCAGACAACCTTGCTCTACTAATTTACTAGCCCGAATGGAGGATATAATCTTAGTCTGCTTAGGTTTGTACACCCTTTGTCACTCTAACTTTTCCCTTCCCAAAATTTCTAGAATTAGAGACATAGTATTACAATTAAACACAACATAATAAGGGGAAAACCAGGTAATGCCTAACATTATGTCAAAGTCAATTATATCCAAAGTCACCGAATCACCCAAAGTCTGATATCCCATAAACAAAATAGGGAAAGAACGATAGACATGGGTAACTATGACTATCTCTCCAACTTGGGTATAAACATAAATAGGAGCATCAAGTACATCACAAATCATATCAAACTTGGAAGCAAATCTCACATATACATAAGAATAAGTAGAACCCGGATCAAACAACACATTAGCCATCCGATCATAGACAATAATACTACATGTGATCACCACGTCAGACGCCTCTACTTCATTATTTTTTGGAAAAGCATAACATTAAGCCGTATCATCTTAACGAGATACTTCCTTGTCTGGTTGTACGTCAACTCTACCACCACCACCATTTCTTCTACTTCCACCGCCTCGTTAATTTCCTCCTCGCCCACATTGTAGACATCCTTTACCATTTTTGCCATTGTCCATAAGTAACACTTCTATAAATGACTACTGTGCGGAATCCAATACACGTGGATGGGGACAATCCCTCATCATATGTCTATGTTCTCCACAATTGTATAAATTACTATCAAAAAATGGTCTGCTGACCGTGGAAGGCGTGACTGCCTGGCTATCTTGAAAATTATAAGATGGAGTTCCCAAATATATGCTTATAGAGGCGGTCATTATAGACTGAATTGGCTTGGTTGCCAGCTTTGGTCAACCAAATCCTTTAAATATGAGCCCTGAAAAAATTTGAAATTCTTGTCTCTCTTAGACAACGCCATACCTTGACCGTCTCGCCTCAACCCCTCCACTTTCATAACATAATATGTCACTTCATTAAAGCTCCTCCATGCAGAAGTCATATGAACCGATAATACTTGAAACCCAGAATTCAATACCCAAATAAATAACCGAATCCTCTCCTCTTCTGTAGTCACCAACTACGTAGAATATATAGATAAAACATGGAACTTGGACTCATAAGCAGCCACAAACATACCACCTTTTTCTAAGGGCATGGACTCATCCTTCTTGCGATCTCTCAAAATTCTACGTACATATTTTTCTAGAAACAAAGCATGAAATTGAATCCAAGTAAGTGGAGGTAAAGTAGAAGATCTGCACTCTATATAAGCTCGCCACCACTGCTTGGACTCACGTTGAAGTTGGAAATACACGAACTCAACCCCATGTTGGTGAACAATACCCAATTTATGCAGCCTCTCATAACAATCTGAGATAAACTCATAGGCATATTAAGTTCCAAAACAAAAATAATGGAGATTTATGGTTCAAGAGCTTAATCAACATGTCATGCTCACTACAAATCATAACGGAACCCAACAAAGAACGGAATAAAGCATAGTTACCTTCATTTCCACTTGTCTTAGGCGCAGTTCTAGCATTAGGAGGATTAACATGAACTTGAGTGGATGGAAGCCTTGTTGGACCAGTCAACCCCTTTAAGAATGCCTTAATTTTTTGAGCTAACACCAGATCGATGGGGGAACAACTGTAATCTCTATTGGCACCTCTTCCTCTTGCCCATTCTCCTCAATATCTCCTTCCTAAATATCCTTTTCTATATGCTCATCATGTACGGGGGGATCTCCTTCATATCAGCATTGTCAATCGGTACCTCATTCTCAGCAAGCGCTACTCACCCATGACCTCTACCCCTAGCTATTTCCCTACTCCCGCCTTGACCACAACCTCTCGCAGCAAGTTCTTCAACTGGAGAATTGATGGGAGCCGCGGGACGAACATTGTTGAACCTTTTATTAACCATCTGCGAAAAGAAGAGAGAAGGAGGTTAGATACCAATTTGTATCACCCACATACTAATTGGACCCAATTTATAGCACGAAAGAAGATGAGAAAAATATTGAGATTTCCTAAAGTCCTATAGCCTCTCAAAGAAAAGTAAAGGTGTCCCCGTACCGTTCTGCGAGACTCTATTAGACTCGTTTCGATACATTGGGATCAACAAACCTAGGCTCTGATAACAACTTTATCATGACCCCGATCATCGTGATTGACACTCACACTAACACTCCGATGCAGAACCACTAATACAACTCCAAAAAGCTAATAATCTAAAAACTAAGTCATATAAACTAAGAAAAAATTAATTAATTAATTGATGAAGTTCACATAAACTTCAACAATTGATCTACCAACTAACAATGTGGAAGATGAATAACTAGAATAAGAAAGTCAATATACCAAAACATTTGAAAAGATTTGTAAATCTAAATAAGAAGGGATACATCCCCAAACTAATGAACTATTCAACTAACTAGAAAATATGCCTTAAATTGGAAATGGTGGACATAGACGAAAAAGAAACTCATGACAGCCCGGAAGAATTGTCTCACCCTTGAATTCGAAGCGTCAATCACTGATCTTCTAAGAGAGGTCTGTCAATAGTTGCATGAAGATTTCTTGTACTCAACAAAAATAAGAGCAAGTGTAGTATCAGTAAGGAACCACAATGTACTGGTAGGATCACACGACTATCCCACTAGTGTAACATAAACAAGTCAAACAATATTATAATCACATAAATATATATCAACATACACAACATTATCAAACAGAAGAATCAACAACACATTCCACATTTATCATCAAATAATTGGTCATGGACGAAACCCAAACCTAAACAGTTAGCATGTCAGAAAGTGGCAATCTGATCCAATATTTATGTTAAAATATGGCAATTCGATCCAATATTTTGTCAGAACGTGTCAAACCGATCCAAGTTAGTTATGCCAAAACGTGGCAACTCGATCACATTCACACATCACAATCATAAACACAAATACATCATCAAGATCATACATTTAAGTCATGATTTTGTGGGAATGATATTTCATCTATTTCATTTTCAACAAGTGTGATAAATATTGCAACATTCATACACATACATGTAACATATTAAAGAAAGAACATGGATATATCACACAAACATAGAATCACAACGATCACCTACCTCGAAATAAGCTTTAAACCGTAAGAAACTTGATACTTCCCTTCCCGGATTCGTTTTTCTTGTTCTTGGTCTACAAACAATCACAATAACATGGGAATCAACGAACAACCGCTAATTAACCAAAACTATAACAATTCTATGAACCCTAGATTTAACCCATGATCCCAACTAACAAATTTAGGGTTCTCACCACCATAGAATCAATAAAAAAATCCTTCCCCATCATTATTCACCCATTCCATTAAGTTTTACGGATTGAAAAACGGATTCGGGGAGTGAAAATCTTACCTTTAGCCTCAAGAATTATGAAAAATGAGTAAAAATCGCCTGGGGTCATTCCTTAGCTCTCCAAGTCAAAAAGTGTCAAATAAGGTCGTTTAGGGATTTATTGACGACATTATGTCGCATATGACCCGCCATAGGGGACCTCACCCCACTATAACGGCTGCGCCAGAGCGACATAGAGTCCCGCCAGGGCAGCATCTTCGAACCAATTAGCTCTTTATCTTGCACCTATGATTTTTAGTTTCGTCATACCAGCCACAACGCTTCCTATCCCACTGTACCGGCCCCGCAACAGAGGCAATACTCTCTCCAAAGAGACACAAACAAGACCGCAAAGATTCTTAAAGAATTCCAAAATCCCCATTTCAAAACACACTTTTAACCCACGACACTCAGAAAATACCCTTTACGCTATGTTCGATTACGGGAGTTCTACTCACCAAATTCAATTTTCTAAAGTCGTACGGATTCCTTAATGAGTTATCTAAGACTTCTTGCAATCAAAATCATAAATAATTCACCCAATTTCTACCAAACTTTCCTATACCTCAATGACTCTGATTTCCTCCAAATCTAGACAAGGTTGGGAAAATCCAAATAATACATAAAAGTTTTTTCGGCCCCAATTTTCCCCAGTTGGCATTTCAATAACAACGGGAACAAGTTCTTACACCAGGGTCTTGCTTTGGCATTCTTCGCGAATCAAGATGCAACCATTGTAAAAGCAAAGCACACCAAAATTAGAAAAATCAACAATCTCTTAAAACATTGAAAGGACCTCAAGATTTTTTTCAAAATTCCGTAAACACAAATCACATATGAAAATTAATTATACTCGATTTTTTGGACTCAATGGAACTTTGAATATAGAAATTTGAGGTCTACTTGATCTGAAATTTTTAAGATCACAAAAAAATTAACTCAATGCCTAAAAAGGTTAAAACAAGCTTGGAACCTATAAATAATAAACTAATATCTCACCCAGGCCTAAAATCTCCCCCGAATCTAATGGAGCTCGAGCAGATGAACCCGAAATGTTGACCAAAGTAAACCCAAAGGATTAAATTTTCATATTTTCACAACTTAGGACCTCAAATCCTCAAAATGACACAGAATTTGATACCAACAACTCCCACAAATAACATTCCACATCCCAGAATTGTTAGAATCGATAAAACTTCATTTCGGCACTCGAAACCCCAAAAGACGCCGAAAACCAGTTTTAAGCAACTTAAGTCGTTCAAATATAGAATTTACCAAATTCTCAACCTTTTACTTAAAGCATGGAAAGCAACTTTCAAAACTCAATCATAAAAGATGCAGGGTCAATATCAGAAGGACAAAATGGTAAATTTTATAAAAAATTAAAAAATGACCACCCAAATTATTACATTACTACGTACAAGGTTTAGTTATGGTCCCTAATGAAAAAAAAAATCAAAATCGATCATTTTTTTCTTTTTACACGCAAACTTAATCTTTTTACGAGCTCATTAAGAGGAAACAAATTTACAATGTGGGAGGACAATTAGTAATAATTGTGTGAGGCTCCATTCTTCTTTTGACACTTATAAAATGTGTTAATTTTATTACGGTATATGTCATTCACCACTCCCCTCTTTCACCAAACCCTTTGTTTTTTTCATTTCTTACTAGTAAACTAGTCGTGCTTCGCGCAGTTACAAAAAAATCCAATAGATCTACAAACGAATGTTCACTCTGTTTGAAAATTAAAAATATTTTAAAATATTATTTTTTGAATCTCAATTTATTTTGATTTTAAGTTTTACTAATTCATTTATTGTTAACACTATGTTTATATAAAAAAAAATCTCAAAAATTTCATCTCATAAGGCTTGCCCTTACTTCCATAAAATAGAATGTAATCTCAATTCTAATATTGCAAATCCTAAAAAATTTAAAAAGTAAATAAATTGTATGTGTTTACATTAGACCATTATTATGTATCTCCCTCTCCGTAACATAATAGTTATAATAGCAAAAAGTTAGATGATGTTATAAATCCATCGGACTAAGTGGATTGTTCATTGAGTTTATTAATGAATTACATTCCAAGGTGATATGAACCTTTGTGGATAACTATGTACCTACTTGTTTGGGCATTTAACATGATCACCTTTGTGGTGATATCTCAACCCTTTAAATAGCAATATCATTCATCCTTTGAGGAAACATGAATAAGAAGAAAAGTTCTCTCTTTTACATTTTTTGCCTTCTTCTCGTTATAATTATATTATTTTGACCTTAATTTTATAACACGTTATCAGCACAAATATGCTCTAATATTTATGTAAAAGAATACCTATAGTTTTCCTCTTGTAAGTTGCACACAAGCTTGAACATGCTAAAGGAATCAAATGCAAACGTGAACTATAAAGTGTACTGAAATAAAGATCAGTTGGCATGATTAGTTGACCATTTTGGTTTCAATGTAAGCAAAAGTAATTGAGAAGTTATATTGTTATATTGAAAAAATAAAATATTCTTCAAGAATTATCTTGTGCTGCTTATTCTTATTAAAATGATTATTGTACCAGCTAAGGTTGGGATTGTATTCCCTGAAGTCTTGGAACGTATGACAAAAGATGTGAATATGGTCCATTTTCCTGCCATGTGTACTGTTTGCAATTATTATATTTTTGATAATTACATTTATACGATGGTATCATGTGCTTTGATATCAACTTACAAATTGATTTTGTAAGGTACTTTAGTCGAATTTTTTTTATCAACAACACATTCCAAAGTATGATTTATATTGATAATATTGGTTGGTTTTGAAGAAACTGTATGCCTCCAATTATAGCTAAATTATTAGATATTAGAACAAATCTCCCAAAAGGAAATTTGGTATGAGATGGATTTCTTTAACATGTAGAGACACTTGTACGCATCAAGACAACAAAAGTCCCCTTCATAATTGTTTCAGGGTCAGAAACCAAATAATTTTCATCTAAAACATTGTATGTGCAGTTATAATTTAATTCTTCACCACACATAAAGATAAATTCCCAAATGATGTTGGGATGAATGTTAGATATTCTAATATTAGATGGAGAGATGATTGAGAGTTAAGTAACATGATGAATGCTTACTGGAGGTATACTAGTGGTGGGCACTTATATATTTCTCTCTTTGTGAAGAAACATGGCAGATGTTTACATGTTACATAATTATGCATTATGAAATATTATAATCTATTTAAAGTAGCTATTCAACTAAATATTGAACCATAAGTTAAATATTTTAATAGTGTATAACAAAATAAATTTTAGCTAACGTTTATATATCTCATTCATAGGTTATTCATAAGAAATTATCATCTTCGAAAAATAGAAGAACTACTATAAGACTTCTAATCAGAAACATTATTATTATGATTGTAGATATAATCTTTATAGTAGCTGATATAGTAATAGCCGGCAAAAGAAGAAATTTTTCTTGGAATCTGACTTGTCTAGACATTAGATTTGTTACGGATTTTAATAAAAAGACTGAAAAAAATTCAGATATTAAAAATGAGTAATGGATAATTGGTTAACCATTCAAATTTTTTCTTGAAATGACTTAATGTGAAAATAAATTCATACATACATTAAAAATAAGTAATGAAGAGTTATTCATTCAAAGTTTTTACTAAAATAATCTTGTAGACAATGTTTTATCTTTACTCTTTGAATATCGTGTTAATTACATGAAGCTAAGTAATATTAGGAAATAAAGAAATTAAAAATATATATATAAAAAAAAATATATATTTTTAAAGTGTATTTTATATTTGTATAATAAGTTAATAATTTGATAGTCAATCAACTAGCACCAAATTTTTAACTTTAGGCTGCCATTTGGCTACTTGTGATGCTTCTAACCTTACTTTATATAGAAGACTTGCATTTTAAATAAATTTCTCATTTTTCTCGAACGGATCTTTCTTTAAAATATAGTATTTTGTCTCTCCTTAAATTCATTGGATTTGTAGAAAGTGAGTACTACTTTTCCTTCTCTTTCGATTTTAGTAGAAATTCGTATTCTCTCTCTGTTGACAGATGCTTAATGGCAGTACAAAAACGGTGGGTAAGACGCAGTGGCGTCGCCGGCTCTTACTCCTCTAGTCGCGAAACGCCCTCACAGCGAATATGATATCTATTTTTAAAAAATATTGAAGAGTATGCCCAAGGCCCATTTATAAACAAAAAAATAGTATACATGGTCAGACCCAACAGTTACCAGACCCAAATCTGGAAAGAGAAAAAAAATAGAAAATTAAAATTAAGTTGAAACTAGTAGCTGAGCCGACACAAACACAATCAAGAACGGAAAGTGATGGAATGTCTAGCTATGGATGGAGCTCCGATTGACTTCTCCTTGAGAAAGAGGAAGCAGTCGTTCCTATATTCCTGAATTTCTCACCAAATACTAAGGTAAAGAATATTGCATAACCATCAAATGAAGATCTAGAAACAGATCCAACAACTTTTAATCTAATCCTTGCAACTAATTTCGACCTTAATTTAGCTATAGAGGAACAACAGAAGATTGGAAGAATGAGTCTTTCTCCCCACCAACTAAGAAATCTCGTACCTTTTACTTGCATCTACCATCCAAGCATTAGGCTTAGATAAAAGAAACCATTATTAAGTACTAGCATTAGTACCTTTGAGCTCATAGTTGAATGTTTTGCAAATCAAAAGTCATTTGACGCATCTGATCCAGTTCCATTGTGATGAGGTAACCAACTAAACCTCACTCCAAAACTTTCCATGTCGATATTTATTCTTCAATGCGTTGAATTCCAAAGAATTAATACCACCATTAAAATCATAAGTACATCAACCGAAAATTAATTCAACCACTATTTTAAGAGCATGCATTCTGACTGAAACCAGACAAGCTCCATTTTGTGACATACTATCAACCAATTGAAATTACATCAAACTTACAAAGATACCAATCAACTTACTCACCAACTGCCTAGTTAACTCAATATGAAGGATTGCTCACTTATATTTCATTGTCGAATACTTGAATGATTCTAACTATTGAAAGGTATAGTTGTTGAAAAAGTCTGTCTAGTTCTCATTAAAGGAGTATTGCATTTATCAAGAAAAAATATTTTCTTTCCTGCATTTGTAACTTCCTTAAATGATTAAAATTCCAAAGTACCTGAAAGACTAAAAACTCGGTTAGCCAAACAATCAGAAAGAGTATTTTTCCTTCCATTAAGTAGTGTTGTACCCTTACTCTAATGACACTTCTAATCCTTATTATGGAATTAACCTCCACTGAAATACTCCATGGAATCTCTCAAACACCACTAATAATGTTCACCATTTATAAGGAGTTAGTTTCCACCATAATGTTGGTAAGCTGCTTGTCTAAGCAGTCTAGGAGACCTTCCTTTTTAGCCCTAGCTTCAGCCACTAGTTTTGTTGAATATGCAATTTGAAAACATTTACAATCACTAGAATTCCTTCATTGCTCCTCAAACAAAAGGCAACAGAACTGGGACCTGGGTTTCCTCTTGACGCACCATTTTTATTACATTTTAACCAACCAATGGGAGCAATCCAACTAACTACTTTGCTATGTAGAACATGTATGATATTTTCCTGTGCAACTACCATCAATGGCCAAATATTAGGAAAGTTCAAATAATTGAATTTTGACCTAATGAACTTGTGAATGTTAGCATTGATATCCCATGTAACCTTATTTCTACAATATGAACCACAATAAAACACAATTCTTCTTATCGATATTTTAAGTAAACCAAACAACAATATTAGGATTTGCTTGATAAACCATTCTCAACCTGACATTGCCTTCAACATCCCACCATTTCTTCATAATTTGCTTGACTTGTACCCAACGACCAAGTATACCAGCAATCCTAACATAGTGACTCCAAATAAAGGATGCCACTTCACCAGTTAAAAATAAATGCTCAATTGTCTCCCTCATAGGGACTCTACAATACTCACACAGATGTGAAATATTAGAGTTCCATGTCGACATGATAGCAGCCACAGGAACTCTATGTGTCCTCATGCTCCAACCAAAAAATAGTACTTTAAAAGGATGTCCCTTCACCCACAACTTCATAAAATCTTCGTTAGGGTGAGACGTACTTCTGATAGTGTCACGCCCCGATCATACACCCCGGGCGTGTCTGACACTCGAGAATCATTGTTGTGCCCAAGAAAACCCTTGGCCTGGATTACTACTCAACGAAAGACTTAAAATATTAATAAAAGAATTCAAATGAAATTTAATCTAAACTGTCTCAAACTAAACTTAAAATGTCTTAGAAATAAACATTCAGCTAGCAAAAGTGGCAACTCGAGTCTTATAACATTACAACTGAAATGTAAAGACTAAAGAATTATAACTATCCATCTATGAAGCCTCTAAAACTAGGAGGGATGTAGATACAAGACCCCCGATCATTCTAACAACTTAAAATACCAAAATAATGTAAAAAGGGATCCTTCGAAAAGCAAGGAGGCTCACCAACTAAGTTTGAGTACTTGAGTGGATCAACGAGGCACTAGATTGTGATCCTGATTACGTATATCTTCATTAAAAGATGATGTAGGCCAAAAAGAATCAATACATTGAATGTATGAACTTGCGAGGGGAAAACTAAACTTCACATAAGCTTGAACTAAATTCTAAATGAAATATTTACTTTAACTTTATTCAACTCATGTATACTATATTCAATGCATAAATAAAACAACAATAAAGTTGTAGTTTATATAAAACACTATGAGCTATTTAATGGTACAACGTCTAGCCCATGCTGCTAGAACTGTCCTATAACTTTCCAGGATGCCTCAACTAAGTGGATTCACTAGTATATTCTAAAATGAATTAAGGAATCATCTAAAAAGTACGACCCTTTCTACCCGCGATGGCTACATGGTTTATGGAGACTTGAGTTATTATGAACTCGTCCCCATGTCAGTGCTCAATACTACTCCCAAATACTCAACTCATATGTTTAAAAACATAACTCTTTCTGCGGTTTGAGATTATCGCTAAAAAACTAGCTCAAAAGCTATCTTAGAAATAGGTGTTTCTTTTCTTGTTTAATTATGAAAATATTTTAACTCTTGGTAATACATATTCCCCTATAATCATTTGTAGAAATAAAATTTACTCTTACTCTTACTTAACTCAATGCTTAAGTCTTTAAAACAAGTTTAAAACATTGGTAAAAGACTTTGTAAATGACTCTCCAAACTCTCTAGACTTGGTTCTTAACTTTTCTTAAATTTGAATTTATGGATTTAAGGTTAGGATTCATTTTTACGGATGACTTCTAAATGTTTAGAAGTCATTTAGAGTAGTTAGAATCAATAGTAGTGTTAGTTCACTTTAAAAGGACTCAAACAGGCAAAATAATGTAAAACAGGTTGGGGCGGACGACCCCAGTGCACTACTGCCGCGCCGCGTCAGCCATAAGAGATCAGAGACCCCAAGTTGGAGCACTTCTGGCACACCACCCCAGCGCCACGGGGGCTCACCACACTAGCTTTTCTGTTATATCTCACAATTTGAAATAGCTAAAATAAGTTAAGAAACTAAAAATATTCTTTTTCGAAAGAAAAGGAAGAATCTGGAAAATTGTAAGTTAAGAAAGTGAATTTTGGTCATTTTCAAACATCCATAACTTCTAGCTCAGAATGAGTTAAAGGTTCTTGATATGGTTGGAAAGCCCTTTGATATATATTTCCAACTCCGCCGAGTTGCGCATTTTCGATATCGTATGAGGGAGATATGTCTATCCAAAGTTGGGTTATTGAAGTGAGAAAAGTCCAAATCCGAATTTAAGGAAGGGCAAATTAGTCTTTTCACCATTTAATTTCCTATTATTTTTAGGGGGTTTTGGGGTAAAAAAAGTCTTAACTCAGTTTTGGAAGAATCAAAATCACGCTTAGGGCATGGAGAAGAGAGAAAAGAAGAAAGAAAGGGAGAGAAGTCAAGAATTCACCAAGAACGTCAAGATTTGCGAGTTCGTTGGGGGTGATCCCTATTAAGGTATGTGAGATATTTTGTGTTGTGTTAGTTCACCCACACATCATAATTGTTTCAATTCAGTGGTTTTAGAACTGTTTACATGTTAAGAAGTGTGTTCTTAAAGATTCTTGTCGAATTCATGTTGGTTAAGTTGTTTGAATGCCCATTGTTGTTTAATTCGTAATTTTGGGTTACTTTTTGAGTTAGATCTATTGGGTATTGAAGATACTAATTATCCTAATGGTTTGGGACAAGAACTATGAAGATTTAGGGGGTTTAGCGTTGAAAAACATGAGGAGAAAGTCGTCAGCCACACCTTGGCCGTACCAGGCACGACGCGTCCCACATGCGCCAGAGGGTCTGGGCGGTGCGCCAGAATGAGTCCTATGAACTTGAGGTCTGGTGCGGCATGCCCCATATACGCTCGAATTGGCGTTTTTCGCCCTATTTTCATTATTTAGCCTACTCAAGTCCTTTTAAGGTGTATTAACACTCTGTAGTGATTCTAATTACTTCAAATGATTTTTAAACACCTAGGAATCACCAAAAACACGAATCATAACCTTGAATTGATAATTTTATTCAAGGAAAGCTAAGATCAAAGTCAAAAAATTTAAGAGTTAAGTCTAAAGTTAAGAAGCAAGTCCAAAGCAAAGTTCTTAAAGCTTTCAAGAGTCTTTAGCAATGTTTAACTTTGTTTTTAAGACTCAAGTTTCAAGTTAAGTAACAAGTAAAGAGTTGATTTCATTTCTCAATAGTTATAATGGAACTAACTATTTCCTAAGAGTTGATTTAAGACTCAAGTTTCAAGCTACGTAAAGAGTAAAGAGTCGAGTTCATTTCTCAAAAGTGATAAGGGAACTAAGTATTCTCTAAGAGTTTATAAATGTTTTCACATTTAAGATAAGAGGAAACTAAGATTTTCAAAAGAGTTTTGAGAAAGAAAAGGGAACATTGATTCCATGAGAACTTTTTAAAGCTAAGTGATGAGTAATTATCTCAACCCAAATAAGAAAGTTGTTTTAAAAATACATGAGCTAAAGTATATTTTGGGAGTAGTATTGAGCACCGATCTGAGGATGAGAGTTCATAATAACTCAAGTCTCCATAAAAACCATGTAGCCATCATGGGTATTAACGGGTTATACTTTTTAGGTGATCATGTAAGTTAAGTAGTTCTATGCGATGACAAAGTATAGGACAGTTCCAGAAGCGTGGGAAAGACGTTGTATCACCACTTTGGATCATAGTGGTGGTTGTCGATTAGAGGATCTCCTACATAAAACTATATTACTTCATGTATATGAGTAAAGTAAGTTTGTTCTACATTTCTTCAGCGAACTAAGTGTTTCATTGTCTTTACAAGATTTTAGATATTGAATGTGCTTTATTGCTTTATATTAAGTCAAGTTACACATGAGTTGAGCAGCGCCAATTTAAGCGTTCCTTGTTACTCTTTTTCAAGCTTAAGTTTTTGTTAGCATTCCAACTCGCATACTCGTACATTCAATGTATTGGACTGCATCGTATCATGATGCAGACGTAGGTAACCAGGATTCACATCATCCAGCGCCTCGTTGATCCGGCTAAGCACTCAGAGTCAATGGTGAGCCTCCTCGCATTATGGAGGACACATTTACTTGCTTTTTATTATTTATATTATAGGATGTTGTGGGGTCTGTCCCAACATCTATCATAGTATTATAGAGGCTTCATAGACAGTCAGGTAGTTTAGTTTTGAGTCTCTTCTTTGTATTGCAAATATTTTGCTATGTGATTCATTTTGGCCAAGTTATTCATTTTAAGTTATATCATGAGATTATTCTTGTTTATTGAGTTATGTCTTCCGCTGAGTTAAGTAAGCAGACCAAGGGTCCTCTCAAGGACATCAATGGTCATTTAGCTGGCCACGTCCAGGGTATAGGCTCGGGGCGTGAAATTTTCCCCAGTCGAACCAGACGAATTTTCCAACTCATTTTTTAATCTTAAATTAATTAAATTCTAGTCTATTTCTCAAATTCTCTTTAGATATAGGTACCCAAAACATATAAACTAGAATCTTACTGAAAACAACTCTAACAATCAACATTAAACTCTCAAGAACTCCTCTATCTCATCTAAAATACAAGAACGAAAGCAATTGAAGAACACAACTCAAGAACATCAAATTCTCAATCTTTTAGGACAAAAATCATATGGAAATAAACATGTTTCGCGCGTCGGTGAACTCACATTCTTCTTAGGATTGAAACTTGGCAAAATTCACAACCAATATTGCAAGAACTTGATGAATCTTGAACTTTTCTTCTTCTTTCTCCTATTGAGTTCCTTCTCCAAATACCCTAGCGTGATTTTGCAATTGACTAAACTGAACCAATTCAGTTTAGAGCCTAATTAATTTACTAAAAACGACTTAAACCTATTGGGTATAGAAAATACCAAAATTCGCTTTTAAAATAGGGTTTTGACTTTTCTTATCTAGACAGTCGGACTTTAAATGGGTATATCTTCCTCATAAGAACTCGAAATTGAGAAACTCGGTGCCAATGAAAGATAATTCAAAGATATTTCCCACGGTATCTTGTACAATACCTAAATCATCATGATATAAGAGTTATGATCGTTTGAAGTTGATTCAAAATTCATACTTAGCTTAACTTTGTCAAACATTCCAAATTTGATTATTTCCAAAAACAGTTTCTTTCTAATTCTAGTTTTCTGGTTCTTTCAATTTGCGAGGTGGTACAATATCTCTCCCTTGGGAACATTCGTCGTTGAATGAGATTACTCTTAAAATACTAAGGGTGTAACATCTAACATTCAAATCAAACACCCAACAAACAAATCTAAAATATCCAGTATATCAATTATAAAGTACTAAGAAGAGAATTAGTACTTTGATCTGGAATTTCTCTAGGCTCATAGAGATGTGGATATATTTTCTCCATATCCTCCTCAGCTTCCCAAGTAGCTTCCTCAACAAACTGGTTTCTCCATAGCACTTTGACTTATGCTACTTTTTCGTCCTAAACTTGAAAACTGGACGATATAAAATCTGATTAGGAATCTCTTCATGAGACAAGCTATCCTTAATATCAATATCTTCAATTGGAATAATCAGTGACAGATCCTTCATACATTTTTTCAACATAGAATGTGAAACACTACATGAATTGCTGCTAACTCTTGCGTAGCTCAAACTCATAAGCTACGTTACCCATCCTTTTGGATTTCCTGTAATGACCAATGTATCGGGGTCTAAGCTTCCTATTCCTGCCAATTTTCATAACACTCTTCATTGGTGAAAACTTCAAGTAAACACAATCATCACCATCAAACTCTATGTCTCTTCTCCTAACATCAGTGTAGAATTTCTGACGACCCTGCACTATTTTTCAACCTCTCTTGAATAACCTTCACTTTCTCCATAGCTTGATGAACTAAGTATTTTCCTATCAACCCAAATTAACACACCTTAAACCATCTAATAAGAAATCTGCACCTTCTCCCATAAAGAGCCTCATAATAAGTCATTTGGATGTTAGAGTGGTAACTATTGTTATAAGAGAACTCTATGAAAGGTAGGTGATCATCCCAATGACCTTTGAAATCAATCACACAAGCCCTCAACATAACTTATAAGGTCAGACAGAATAGTGCGCTCTTCTTGACCACCAGTGTGAGGATGAAAAACAATACTCAAGTTCACCTTTGAACCCAAATCATTCTGGAAAGACTTCCAAAATGATGTATTAAATTGTGCACCTATATGTGAAATAATTGACACTGGAACTCCAGGAAGTCTAACTACCTCTTAAATATAAAGCTTAGCATAATCTTCTACTAAATGGGTAGTCTTTAGCTCTAAAAAGGTGGGGTGATTTAGTCATTCGATCTACAATCACCCAAATAGAATCATGAGGTATGCGAGACTTTAGTAAACCTTAAACCTATGATGAAATCCATATTGATCATCTCCCACTTCCATTCCAGAATTTCTATATTTTAAGTCATACTACCGGGCCTTTGGTGCTCTACTTTAACTTGTTTACAATTCAGGCACTTAGCAACAAACTCTGCAATACCCTTACTCCATTCACTCTCTCGAGCTGAATGTGTGGGATTGGATTTAGGATTCACTCTCTCGTGATGAACCCAGGTCATCATAATACCCATGCACCATTAATAAAAAATGTAGTTCTAAAACTTCTCTCTCGAGCAAGGCAAGAACACAAAGGTAGAATTGTATTTGCAATTACGATTCTTAAATTAAACCACAATTAATGATTAAACTCACTTTTAAATAGCATTTAAAATAACAATTATCAATACACATATCCTAAATAAGGCCATAATTACATAATCACACCCCAATAATTGGGGTTTTAGGTAGACATCGTAAAAAGGTGAAACAATAACAAAATTGATAATCCAACAATTAGATAAGAGTGATTTCGTCTTTAAATTGTCCAATTTGATGAATATTAAAGATCCACTTTCAATATCTTAAAAATAAATTTCTACAATTCCTCAAAGCTAAGGAAAACAAAAATCTCTTAGAAATCTCAAATTTAGTTTTTTAAAAATGAGTAACAAAAAGATGATAAAGATTATAAAAGCTCAATGCCAAAACTCCCAACTAAATGTTTAAAAACGTATTTTTAGTCTTCGAAAATAAGCTACAAAAGCTCATTCAGCAAAATAAGTCAAGCTCATCGAACCATTCAACGAACCGTCCTTTGGTCTCTTTCATCGCCCTTCTGCCTTGCCATTCAACATCTTCCAGGTTTGTAACTTTGTGCAATCTATCTTAGCTTCAGAGAATTACTCGGCGATTCCCCAAAAACTCCCTTTCTTCGCCGACTTGGTTATTTTGTTTAGAGCTTGACACACTGGAACCTTAGGCGGTCTGATGAGCCACTCAACGGTACACCGAGTGCTCTTGGCGATCCTCAAACTCGCCCATCTTCACTTCTTCAGCATGTTAAGTTCTTTTTTGCATGTTAGTGTCCACGCTTATTTCCTCGATCCATATTCCTGAAAATCAAGGATTTAACATTAGTTATTGGCACAAAATAAGCATTTGAGGACACTTACTCTATACAAATAAAGCCATATTTGTTTGTCCTCAAGTAAAACTCAAGTTCATGCCAAAACCAGAACCAGGACATGTGCCGCCTGCTATTCAAGTAGCTCCCCGGCGGAACGAAGTTGGTCCAGAAATCAAATTTGGAGCAATAATCATTCATGCATTCTAAGTCAATAGTGAATTGTTCCAATATCCACATTTTCTTTTTAAATAGATTTAAATAGAAAGGAGGTAAGAGAAAGATTATGAATTTAGAGATAGAATCAATCGAAATTGAAAGGATAAATCAAATCCAATCACAATCAAAAGGGAAGAACAATTAAGGAAAACAAAACTCAAGGCGCAAGTACAATAAAAAAATAGTTCAGTAATCCGGGAAAGGTTTTCACCGATTTTGTATTTGTAGCATTCTGGCGACATGGCCGAGTGGTAAGGCAGAGGACTACAAATCCTTTTTTCCCCACCTCAAATTTGGGTGTCGCCTGATCAACAAAAAAGTCGAAATATATTCTTTTGATATAACCCACCGAATGATTCCCCAGCAGAAGGTTGATACTTGTTTGTTTCTAAAGACTAAAACTATTGCATATGTAGGCTTGTTCAAGGTTATATTCGAATGCTAGAGGGGCTCTCAAGACTTTGAAAGCTTTCTTACATTATACGATAAGTTAGTAAAGGCATTTCAGGATATGATACGAGTGAAGAAAATCCCTTAGTAACCCCTCATTCAACTACCCATCCAAGAGCATTTGGCTTCAGAATACTTTCTTCTTTTTCTTTTTCCATGGACTGCATAAATCTTATCTTCCAGCCCAAAGGAGGATAATCTCTTTTGGCAGCTCAATCCTCACGGTAATAATTATGCCACTTCTGCCTAAAAATCTCTTCAGGTGATCAAGGGGGCTCCATTTTTCAGTAGATGAGATTAGGATGAAAGGTATTATCTCCCAACATTCCCCACTTTTCCGACTGTTGCTGAGCAGTTTTTGGATATTAAACGGACCTCCCTAGAAGGTAATTTTAATGTGGCCGATTTCCCCTCTTTTGCCATCAGTTTTGCTACAATACCCGCTCCTCTAGCTAATTGTCCACCCTTACCAAGTGTGATTTCTATGTTATGTATGGCCGTGCCTAAGGGCATATCGGTTGAAGTAGATTCTTCTTTTGATCAATCAAAACCCCTACCCAAACTGTACAAGCTTCTTCCAAAGCATACGGTTTTCTGGATATAGATGATGATATCTAAATACTAAATAAGAATAAGGAGTCTTTATGTCGCGTCACTGAGGACCTCGTTTCAAAAAAATACGACGCCTAGGGGCTTTACCAGGACTAACTAATAAAAAACCTAGCACAGGAAGTGATCTTAGAAACCAATCGCGTTCCGATAAAAAATCTCAATATCGTATTCGTCTAGAACAATTCAAAAAGGATGTCTCAAATATTACTACAAGAGACTCAATCATTAATGTACACAACAAGACTTAACTTTCTCATGCAAGGATCAATAGTGCACTCAAAGATTTAAGTTGTGAATTACCATTATCAATGATACTCAATTTCACAATAATTGCTTCAAATGGAAGTTCACAACTCAAAACATGTACTCAAGTGCCCTCCCAACAAGGATGATTCCATATTCACACACAATTCTTCAACAATTTATAGTTCCAAAAGCAGATACAACTCTCACACTAACAAAGATGAACATGCATGACTTCATCCATATGTTTGTCCTTAGTTTCCAATCAACATCCATTTCAGCTCACTCACGATAAAAAAGGTTTTTCCAAGGCGTGTAATAGGGCTGAGTGTAAAGGTATGGTCATTTAGGCTTTGTGGCTTCTACCCTCATGAAATGTGGTCTGAACATCACTTTCTTCCTTTTATTCAATAGTTAAATCATGCTCAAAATTCACCCCATTATTCAACTTCCAATGAAATACCGGGCACCGCATTTCTTTTGCGCTTTCACAATTTTATTTCACTACTTTTTCATTCCCTTTTTTTCTTTTGCTTTCTTCTTTTCTTTCTTTTTTTTTCTTCATATAGAGGGTTTCATCTCTTTTAAGTCCATTGTTAGAAGGGGAAATTTTCACATTTTTGATTTACTTCCTTTTTTCACCACACCCCAACTTAGGCTTTTAGCCTAACTTGGCTATTCAAACAAACCACACTTCACGGGACTCATACCCAAACTGTTACTCTGTCATATTGACACCCAAGAAAATATATGTGTCAGAACCTGACACCCAATCCAGTCAGCAAAACCAGACTAACAATCACACCCATAATGAATAATACTCATAGTCATGCAATCAAGTAATGGGTTCAGGACATGTAATTGTTAAAATATATAATCATTTCATTATATTCAATTCACATTTCACTATTCACATGCATACAATGAAGCAATTGTCTGGCGTATATCACGTAAACACGGAATCAAACCATAACCTACCTCAAAACCAAGCTTGAATCCTCTTAAGACACTTGTGCCTTCCCTTTCCGGATTCTTTCACCTTGTTCTGGTCTAAAAGAATTAATTAACACAAGGATCAATAGACAAAGACTAATTACCTAGATTATAATCGACATTATCAATCCTAGACCAAATCGAAGATTCTAATGTTCAATTAGTGTTTTTCCTACCATTAACTTCCTGCCAAAACCCTCCTTATATGATAATCCCCCGATATTCTAAGTTCTATGGATAGAAAATGGATTAGGGGAGGAATAATCTTACCTTTAGAGCTAGAAATCAAGAAAACTATCAAGAAATCTCCCTAGGTCATCCCTTATCGCTTAAGAATAAAGTTTTGCAGAAAATAACGTTTTTGTGGTTCTTTCCCCACTTATGTCGCGACTGTCCCACTAAAGGAAGCCCCAACATGCCACAGCTCCCCACGGAAGCTTACATAGAAATAGAAGCTCAAAATTTGAGTTCAAAACTTCCATTTCACAACACACCTACAAACCATGACATTCTAAAACTACCATTTCACGCTAAGATCAGTTGAAGGAGTTTTACTCGCCCTAATTTGATTCTATAAAATCGTATGTGTTCCTTAATGTATTAACCATTCGCTCATATAATCAAATTCATAATTAAATCCCCTATTCATTACCAAATTATCCTAGAACCCACCAGACTAAAATTCCATCCATGTTTGTCCTAGGCTAGAAATTTTCAAGTCAATACTCAAAGTTTTGTGGCCCAAATTCTTTCTCAAATGGCTTTTCCATAAAAACGGGACAGGTAGTTACACGGATAGTATTGTTTGTTGTTGTGATTGCTGCCGGTGAGTGTTGTGTTGATTTCGAGTTCTTTGCCGATGATTACTTGGACTGTGGGTGTTCCCTATGCATCTCTATCGATATTTGTGCATGATAATCTTGATATTCTTATTTGGTATACTTGATTGTTGTGCTTGATGATCTTGATTCGTGTGACAATGATTTGAAACTTGTGATTGATGAACTATAACTTTTGGACTTCGATTATTGAAACTTGTGAAGTGTGCTAATTATAAATTGTTGGGTTGGGTTGATTTCTATTAAGGTTGTAGTTGAGGTGGTTCGGTTAGGGTAAAAAGTGTACTTGTATACTATCTTAGTTTTGCTCTTTGTAGAAGGTTTCATCTTGATAAGTATTGTATTGTTTGGTACACTACTTGCTTCTACACTCGTCACTACTAGAACCCTATCGAAAAAATGATGTACTGCATCACTCTTCATAATTTGATATTTAGAAGTAATTTTGGATTGAGGTTAACACAATCTCCCATATATAAATAATTTCTCATTTTAGTGAATTCTTCATTTAGATTCACCTATAAGAGAAGACAGAGAGTTTTATAATCTCTCCTTAAATTCATCAGACTTATAGAAAGTTAAGTAACATAACGAATGCTTATTAGAGGTATACCAGTGGTTGACACTCATATATATATCTTTCTGTGAAGTAACGTGGAAGATGTTTAAATGTTACCGGATTAGTATTGTGAATTAATAAAATTTATTGAAAGTTGCTATTTAACCAACTATCAACCCATATATTAAATATTTTAATAGTATATAACAAATGGATAATAAATTTTAGCTAATTTTTATATATCTCATTCATAGGTTCTTTATAAGAAAATTATTATCTTCAAAAATAGAAGAACTACTATAAGACTAATGTAATAAAATATATTTTTCTTTTTATAATTGTGGATATAATCTCTATCATAACAGATGTAGGAATAACCGGTAAATGAAGAGTTTTTGCTACAAACATAAATTATTTAAAAAATAGATTTGTGTATACAAACTATTTCTTTTTACATAAATTTCCTTTAGCCAGATTCAAATATAATAAAAATAGTTTTTAAAAATGTTTAGATATTATAATGAGTAATGAATTGTTGGTTAACCATTGTTTTTTTTTTCCTGAAATGATTTAGTGTGAAAAGAATACATGCATATATTAAAAATAAGTAATGAAGAGTTACTCACTCAAACTCTTTCCTAAATGATTTTGTGGACAATATTTCATCTTTAGTCTTTGAATATCGTTTTAATAACATGAATCTAAAAGTAATAATATGAAATAAAAATAAATTTTAAAAGTAAAAATATAAAGAAAATCTTTTTTTCTATTTTCAAAATGTATTTTAATATGTACAATTAGTTAATAATTTGTTAATCAGTCAACTATTGCCAATTTTGTTAATTTTAGGCTGCCACTTGATAACGTGTGATGCTTCTACCCTTACTTAGTACAGAAGATATTCATTTTTTGTAAATTCATTATTTTTTTGGGCGGATGCTAAATTCATTGGATTTCTGTGTACTACTTTTCCTTCTCTTTCGAATTTAGCAGAAATTCATTTTCACTCTTAGTGAAGTAAAATGTTTGATGCTTATTGGAGATACTCTAGCGGTGGACAACATGCAGCAGCACCGCCGGCTCTCGCGCAAAGCACCCTCACAATGAATATGGTATCTAAAAAAACTCTTTATGTTTTCAATTAATTTAAGTTTTCAGTATATTTTTTTGTCGAATTGGATGTATTTGTAGAAATTAGGGTTTATTCATTTTATTTTTTTCAGTTTAAAACTTAATTTTGTGACTTGTAGAATCTAGGGTTTATTCATATACTTTTTCAGTCAAAAACTTAATTGTTATGGCTGGTAGATACTAGGGTTTATTCTGTCAGTCAAAAACTTAATTTTATGGCTTATCGAAACTAGGGTTCATTCATTTACTTTTTCAATCAAATTGAATTTTTATGTTTTTTTGTGGTAGGTGTGATATAGTTATGGTAGGGATTGAGAATACTTACAAAGAATGTCTTGTATACTCATCAAGAATGTCTTTGGTATTATAGGAGAATGTGGAGGAAATAAAAAAGTTGTAGTACATGTTTGTAGTCTTTACACATTAGATGAACTTTTTTGTGGTCTTTATACATTAGATGGACTTTTTTGGCATAAGGGCTTATTTAGTAGTGGTAAATCTATAATATACCATTGAGGTTGACAATTAGTGTAAAACTAGATAAAAGGGGTATATGATTCCATCACAATGTCACCTGGATGTGAGCAAGGGTTCCTGCATCATAAAAAATTGACACCGGCTCTGATGTAGTGCAAGATAGGAAATGATTTCGACCATCAAGGGCAGATGATGAGAAAAAATGATAATCCAAGAGCATTTAAAATTTGGGGTAGGTAGTTTTGAACTAGTGTTCAACGGAGAATGAAACAGTAAAACGACAAGGTTGTGCTTCACTTTGAGTGAAGCGAAGTGCTTGCTTCACCAAAGTAAATCACACTTTTTAAAGAAAGACTAAAATAAGCCTTCCATGATGACTATGTATATATAAGCAAATGTTGTATTTAATTAAATACTAAGGTAGGTATCACAAAGTTCTCCACAATACAAGAAAAATCAATATTAAAATATAAGCTTTTCAATTCTTCCTTGACAAGCAGTTATTCTTCCTTCCTGATAATCTATAGCTCTCACATTCTAACACTTCAGTCGTATTACTTGTTGCATCACCAGAAAAGTTCTCTATTGCAAAATGAAAAATTATGTTACAACCAAGGGTGGATCTAGGGAGTTTCCAAGGTATTCACTCGAACCCCCACGATAAAAACTTGCACTATACATTTAAGGTAATTTTGTATGGATTTATATAGATTTTGAATCATCTAAACACAACATTGAAGGTTGACTCAGTGATTTAGGGGCTTAAAATCTATCTTGAGCTTCCAAGTTCAAATTTCATGCACTATTTTTCATTTTTCAAACTCCTTTCGTGAAAATTTTGTATCCGCCATGAATTACTACTCATGTATTTTCATGAGAATGATACTTGAAGTAGGTTAACAACTTTAACTTTATTGCACTAAATTTCAAGTAAAATAAATAAATTATTATATAATATAATTTTAGTATAACATTTATGTCAACTATCATCTTCAATTATGAGTACAACCCAAGTTTAACAAAGTTAACTATCTACCTAACTTAGATAATAAAAAATCTAATTTTTTGCAGCATTACAGTAATTATGGAAAAAGTTATTCAAAAGTCTTCTTTAGTCAAAGCGATCGAATAGCCACCCTTATGAACAATAGTGATACATATCTAACTTGCTTAGGATAGATGTGTAGTAGTTGGCATATGTATCAGTATATCAACAAAAAGTATGGAAGTGAAGTGCAATGATATTATTGTTCTAGTCCACAGCCCATTGGTACTAAAGATTTGAAGTTGCAAGTTTCCTCAAAAAAAGTTAATTTAGGAAAATTCTAGTAAAGATTGTTTCACGTTTTAGGTAAATTTGTTCATATTTGGTTATCTCAGGTTCATGCTGATATTTGTTGCACTTAATTTTATTATTCTGTTCTGGTTTGTTTGTGCTCACTAAATCATATTAGTTTGTGCTCATTTTCCCATTTTTAGAAGCTCCGAGTGGTCCTGGCTATTATGAAAGGGGAATGATGAGAGACACAGATTCTATGAAAGCACCCTATGAGCGCTACTTCCATAATGGGGTACTTCATTTTTATTTGCTTTTGAGGTTGGTTCCCTAATAGTAGTGTATAGGTCTAATATAGTTGTGAATTAAAATTTGCAGCCAATTTCGTCCATGCAAAGTGGAATTATGGGCATTGGGGGGTCCAACCCGGAGCGCCTAGCCTTTAGAGACAGGACTATTGTTGGAATTGTAGGTGGCAAACCAGAAGCTACCCCTCCTCCAAATGCTAGCAGTACATTGTTTGTAGAGCGTTTGCCTGCGGATTGTACAAGAAGAGAGGTGTCACGTGTCCTTTTCTTGTGTGGAAATTAACTTATTGTTTTATGGCCCATTATAGTTTTTCCCTTTACTTTAGTTTTATTCAGATATATTCCGCCATTTTAGAGGTTACAAAAAAGTTAGGCTGGTACCAAAAGGATCAAGACATGTAAGAATACGTTTCACATGGTCTATAATTCAGCATATGTACTGTTATTTTGGATTCACTGTTAATTATGCAGGCCAGAGCCAATCCCTTGAATGTTCTTTGCTTTGCTGATTTCACGAGTCCGCTTCATGCAGCTGCTGCAATGGATGCCTTACAAGGTGATCTTGACATGACACTCTTTTTTCTACCTCATTATTGAGTGCTGGTTGTGAAGAATCCTCTTACTTACTATGATGAGCTGTTTCTGGACATTGAACAAGATTAGTTTGTTCTTCGATCTGTAGCCCATTCATTTCATCTTATTTAATGGTATCTTAAAATTTTGGTCTTTTGGCAATTAATCTTTTATACTAGTTGAAGGACATGTGGAAGCTGCTCTCTTGCGCAGCTCGCTCTATATGTATGTGCATTTGACTCGTGAATTGTTGCATACTGAACCTTTACTGCTTGAAAGTAGTTGTCAGACACATGTTGATGGTGTACGTCCATGAAAGAGAAATTTGTTGCGATGGTGCAGGTTATAAATTCGACGATCATGAGTATGACTCAGTCAACTTAATGCTGCAATTTGCTCGCAATCCTAAATTGAGGTCAGGTGGAGGGAATCATGGAAAACTTTGAAAGTATTTACAGGTACGACCTTTGACCCTTAGCTTTATTATAGATGGCCATAACATATATATATATATATATGGTACAAAGTTGATAAATCAAACTAAATTGTGGAACTATACTAATTGTGTGTAGGACTTGCCCATGTTTGGGGATAGAGGTTATGCCAGCTTTGGAGTTTCGTGTTTCTTTGCATGGTTGATGGGAACAATCCTTGCTAGATTTTGTTGATGAGGGGGCCTGCGTTTGTGCGGCCCCTGATAATTCTAATTTAGTATTTTTCTTTGGGCTCAACGGAACATAACTGAACAGATATTATGATCTGTTATATGATTGAGCAGACGCTTTGACTGAACCATAACTCTTCACTTGTTTAAATCTGATACTTGGGTGCTTAGCTATAAATATGCCTATCATACCTGTTTAGGCATATTATTGTGAAAATAGAAGAGCGGAGGGCGGGGGGGGGGGGGGTATTTTTAGTATTCAAAATAAAAAATGAGATTTGAAATTATTGTCAATATTGATTTGAAATATGCGATTGTAAATCAATAATCATAGTTGGTTTAACTTCGACTAACATATATTCGTACAATAGTGTATTATGACTTCGACAATTTAAAAAAATATCTCGTTTGTATCATACTAACAGACTGGAAATATATATATATATATATATTTAAAATAAGTACAAACAACTCCTTTGTTACTCGATTACATTTAAGATACATTTCAATATAAAATAGAGTAGTCAAAGTTTTAACTTTTAAACATTTAGTTTCAACTAATAATAGGTTTGCACATTTGTTAGTATTTTAATATAATATATCTTATTTATGTAATATTTACTTCAGTATGTCATTTTTGAATAACAAATACCGTATCAAATATAAAAAATATTGAAATGTATATCATATACCATATCAAATACCATAACACTAAAATCATGATATTAAAACATATTATGATAATTCAATATATATCATATTATCTCCACCTGTAATCAACATGCATCTTATCCTTTGTAATTTCTTAATATATATAAAGAAAGTATAAACAAATCTTTTTGTTACTCGGTTACATTTAATATGCATTTCAATAAAAAATAGAGTAGTCAAAGTTTTTACTTCTAGACATTTAGTTTCTACTAATACTAGGTTTGCATAATCGTTAGTATTTTGATAATATATATCTTATCTATGTTATATTTACTTCGGTATGTTATTTTTGAATATCAAATACCGTATCGAATATAAAAATGATAATTAAAATGTGTATCATATACCAAATCAAATAACATAACACTAAAATCATGATATCAATATATATTATGATAATTTGATATATATCATATCATGTTCACCCGTAATCAACATGTGTCTTGTCCTTTGTAATTTCTTAATATATAGGGAATATGCATATGTACCCCCTCAACCTATGCATGAAATCTCAGAGATACACTTATACTATAGTAAGGTCTTATTACCCCTTGAACTTATTTTATAAATAATTTTTTACCTCTTTTCGTCCTACGTGAAACTAGTTTTAAAGAAAATGTCAACACATGCTGGGCCCACAAGATAGTTCCACGTAAGACGAAAAGGGGTAGAAAATTATTTATAAAATAAGTTCAGGGGGGGGTAATAGGACCTTAGTATAGTATAAGTGTGTCTCTGGGATTTCGGGCATAGGTTGAGGGAGTACTTGTGCATTATCCCTATTATATATTTAAAGAAAGTACAAAGAACTCCATTATTACTCGATTACATTTAAGATACATTCCAATAAAAAAATAGAGTAGTTAAAGTCTTAACTTCTAAACATTTAGTTTCTACTAATACTAGGTTTGCATATTTGTTTGTATTTTAATAATAAGTATCTCATTTATGTAATATTTACTTCGGTATGTCATTTCTGAATATCAAATACCATATCAAATATATAAAACATATTAAAATGTATGTCATGTAACATATCAAATAACATAACACTAAAATCACAATATCAAAATATAATATGATAATTTGATATATGACATATCATGTCCACCCGTAATGAACATGCATCTTATCCTTTGTAATTTCTTAATATAAGTTTGTATAATTACTAATTACATAAACTATAATTGTCTTGGTACCCCCCAATTATGTGAAGGTATAATATAAGATTAATTAATTTTTTCTGTAAAATGAGATATCATTTTATTGTTAGATTAAACCAAAAGATCTATCGCATAAAATGATAGTGTCACGTCCCGAGCCTACACCCTGGACATGACCGATACTTGAGAACCATTGCTAGTCCCCAAG
Source organism: Solanum sitiens (assembly GCA_016801875.1). Taxonomy (NCBI): domain Eukaryota; kingdom Viridiplantae; phylum Streptophyta; class Magnoliopsida; order Solanales; family Solanaceae; genus Solanum; species Solanum sitiens. The sequence goes on along the minus strand of JABWTJ010000069.1, from coordinate 2,852,976 downwards.
CAAAATTTCACCCTGGCTCGCTACAAGTCGAAGACTAACTCAAGCATATAAAAGCTTCAAAATTGAATTAACTTCAAATACTGTAATTAACTTTTAAATAATTTGAACAATACTTAATAGATAACTCTAAATAGGAATATTATATTCAACTCGCAATAAATAGGAAACTTAAGTGTTGAATATTTTTAACAAAATAAATGAACAAACTTCTGAAACTCTATTATCTATCTATAAAGAATCTATATAAGAAAAATGGGAGACGGGACAAGAACCATGACATCCAGAAGAAACTGAAAAGTAAATGAAATCCTCCGGAAGCAAAGAGCCTCACCATAGATAACTAGAACTGTAAGTGGTACCAACGAAAATGTCTGTTGATGATCCTGAGTACCTGTATCTGCATCATGAAATGATGTTGTCCAAATGACTCAGTACGTGGAATGTACAGACATGTAAGGAGAATTCTAAAGCATAACAAAAGTTTGAACTTGATAAAAAAGAAACATACTTACCTCTTCTCAACTCATTCAAATCAACTAAACTCAAGAATAAGATACTCAACCCAAACGTACTCAACTCAAGATACACAACTCATGATACTCAAGGATAAAACAACAATAAAAGATGCAATATATATGGAATTTTTTTAAAAGTAAATAACAACTCAATGTATTGAAGAATACAATAATAACTCAGTTTTTATATATATATATAAATATAATATAACTCTGTGGGAGTTTCTCTAATTAACAACCATCACTATGATCTATGTGATGATACAACATCTCGCCCACAATGCAAATTCTATCCTATACTTTGCGGGTGTACAGAACCTACTCATTAAGTGAATCTACTAGTCTACGCTAAAAAACATTAATGAATCATCTAAAACATATGAACCTTTCTACCCACGTTGACTACATGGTTTATGGAGACTTGAGTTATATGAACTCGTCCCCATATCAATGCTCAATACTACTCTTATAAATATACTCAGCTCATATGCTTAAAAATATTACTCAAAGATATTTCTCTTAAAAGAGATGGTACTCAAACTGCTCAAAACTCTTTTGAAAACCTCAATTTTCTCTTAACTTAAATGTAAAAACATATACTCTTGAGAATACTTAGTTCCCATATATCATTTTAAAGAAAATAAACTCAACTTTACTCTTCCTCAACTCAGTGTTCAAATCTTTAAAAAAGTTCTAAAACTAAATTGTAAAAAGACTTCTTAAAATAGGGTTCATGCTGAATCATGGACCTGAACGACTGAATTCAAGGTTTTCAATAACCATGTGTAGAACTCAACAACTCCAAAACTCAAGAAGTCAATGATACTACTCATCTCAAGAATGCTCGACTCGGAGGGTTCATGCAGAATTATGGATATGAACTACTCAACTCAACAATTCAATGAAACTTCTCCTCTCAAGACTGCTCGACTCATAGGGTTCATGCGAAATTATGGGCATGAACTACTCAACTCAAGGACCTTCATCGGTAATAAGTAGTGTTCCTATGTTTAGGAATATTATCCCAAAATAATTAGGAACTCAATACTCAATACTTAGAACTTCAAGATACTACTTCTATCAAAGATACTCAACTAATGGACTTCATGCGAAATTTATGGCATGGAATCCTCAAGTTAAGGGTCTACATAACAATATGAAATTCATGTATACGACTCTTCTCATTCTCATACCTACTTCCTCAAAATCCAGTTTAAAACTCAAGTATTGACTTTGAAAAACTTCTCAAGAATTATAACTCAAAATAGGGTTCATATTGAATTATAAAAATGAACAAATCAACTCAAAGATCTCAATAAAAATATAGAAACTTAATAATTAGGAATATAATTTTTAAAAAGAAACTTGAACTCAAGAACTCAAAATCCACTTATCTCAAGAATACTCAAATCTGGGGGTGAAATCCTAGATTTATCTTTTACATGATTTGAAAGTAGATGTAGGGAATGAAGACGAACTAGTCAAACACTATAACCTCATTACATGCCTGGAAGAACAATGTTCTTGAAGATCTTGAATAATCGTGAAGAAAGACTTGATTAGAAGCCTTTAAAACCTATCTTGAAGGTAAACAATCAAGAAAACCTTTCTTGAGATTCTTGAATTAGTTTCTTCAAATCTCTATGGCCAAGAATTATGATTTTTATTTGTAATTCATAATTTTATGGAGGAATATAACTTGAAAAGAATAGAATTCTTAGAGAAAAACTCACCTTGAAGAAGAATCTTGAAAAGATTGGAGGAATCTTTAAAAATAGATTGAAAAAATCTTAAATGAACTCTTTTAGTTTGATTTTTCCTTAGGGTTTTGTCTTAGGGTTTGAGAGAGAAGAAAACTATGGATTAGAAAATGATATTTGATTGTTTTGAGCCTTATATTAGTCAAGAAATTGTTTAGGATTTTCTTGGAGGTAAAAATAAAAACAATTTTTAATGTTTTTCCGTCGGCTAATTGGTAACAGTATTGTATAGGTTATTAAAATAGTCATAACTTTTTATTCAAAAATTGGATTGACGCGAAATTAGTGGCATTGGAAAGTAGATTTAAATACCTTTAATTTGAAATGTTATGACTATTGTAACTCTTTATATTCTAAGAGATATGGTCGTTTGAAGTTGACATTAGTAGAATCTTACACTAAAACTTAATCGATAAAGAAACTTCAAGAACACTTATCATGAACTCATTAAGAAATCAAATTATTCAATATCTATGGATATATTCGCAAAATAAACTCATGATTGATGTGTGGGTGAACGAACCAAACACTATGGAAGCTTACATACCTCAAAATGAGCTAGGTTTTTGGCGAAATCTTGAATTTCTTGGACGAACGCTTGAAACTTTGAACTTTTTCCCTTCTTGATTCTTCTCTCTAAAATCCTAAATGCTTTTGGGAATGAATGAAACTAATTATAATCAGTTTAGACTCCTAAAAGCTTACTAAAAATTCTTAAATCCAATTGGACAAGGAAAAGACCAATGTACCTCTCATATTTACGACTAGCTTTCCTTAATTGGACAACCAACTTCAAACGGTCATATCTCCCTCACTACGATCTCAAAAAATCAGTAAATTGGTGGAGTTGGAAAGAGGATTCCAATACATTCATTTGATATCTTATTGGCCACCTAACTCATCGTGTACTCAAGGTTATGGTCATTTTAAGTTGATCCAAAACTTAGAAGAACCTAGGAATGACTTGAATGAATTCTCTTTAATTCTTTGTGGAACTCAATGTGCTATATCTAGTTACCTGACCTTAATACTTAAGAAATTTTAAATTCCTCAGTAAAATCTAACTTACCACAAATGATGATTCGGATTATAGTTCAAAAAACTTCTGGTTGTTACAGATACAGGAAGCATAAATGTCAATTCAAACTAGAATTTATCTATATATTTCGATCATAAAAATAGCGGGCAACATTAATACTTAATAGAAATAATATGTAACTAATGATAATTTTTAAAGGATCTCTATATTATATTAATGCTTTGAGTGAGTTCATAACTCATAATTTAAGAAACAGAAAGTAATTTGGCGAAATTGTTACTTAGAACAGTTTCTGTCTTAAGGATTACTGAGTTTCTAATACTAAAACAATAAAACAAAATTACATATGTGATGGGTATTAATAAGGTAAATCATAATACATACATTTGTCACGACCCCAGTTGTCGTGATTGACACCCGCACTAACTTGGTGGGGGAGCCACTATTATAACCCAACCCAAGAAACTACACAAAATACTAAGACATTTAACTAAAAGAAAATGATGTTACCGTAAACTTCAACAAGAGTTCTAAAGAACTAAACTAAACAATGCAGAAGAAAATAACGCCTATAATCTGAAAGTCAATGTATCAAAACATCTAAAGTTCAACAAGCCTAAGAAAGAAGGGATGTAACCCCAATCTAATGAACTAATCAACTTACTAAAACAAATGTCTAAGTCCAAAAATGGTGGACATAGACGAAAGAGAATTCCATGGTAGCCCAGAAAATGCTAGCTTACCCTTGAATACAAAGTTGACGATCACAGATGTTCTAAGCGAGGTTTGTCAATATCCGCCAGAATATGCTCTATACACAACAAAAAAAAGAGCAAGTGCAGTATCAGTACACAACCACCATGTACTGGTAGGATCACGTGGCTATCCCACTAAGTGCAACATAAACAAGTTAATACAACAATTTAACCATGAAATATATCGAGCATATACAATATTGAATATCACATGCTTCAACAATACAAATTTATCAGAAGTAGTTGGTCCTCTCATGAAACCAAACCCGGACTGTTAGTGTACCAGAACGTGGTACCCGATCCCATTGTTATGCCACAATGTGCCAATTCGATCCAATTTTTATGCCGAAATGTGGCAATCTGATCAAAGTTAGTTATGCTGGAATGTGGCAATCCGATCCATCTACACACCACAATCACAACACAAGAATACTTTCAAGTCATACAATAAAGGAGTGATTCATGGTAAATAATTATTCATCTATTTCATTTACAATAAGTAAGAATCAACAATGCAACATCACATAGTTACATTACTCATAATGAAGCGAAAATAAAAATACATCACACAATCATAGAATCACAATCACCACCAACCTCGAACGATCTTCAAAACCTAAGAAACTTGATCATTCCCTTTGTGGATTTGTTTCCCTTGTTCTTTGTCTACAAATAATCAATATAATGTGCGAATGAATAAACAATCACTAAACCCGAATTACTAACAATTCTACTTAATTACTAACAATTCTATGAACCGTAGATCAAAGTCATAATCCCAAGTATCCAATTTAGTGTCTTTTCCACCATAAAATCTATAAAAAAAACCTTCCCCCATCAATATTCACCCATTCAATTACGTTCTATGGATTGAAAAATTGATTAACAGAGTGAAAAGATTACCTTTAGCCTAAGAAATGGTGAAAAGAGAGTAAGAGTTACTTGGGGTTCGTCCCTTAGCTCTAAAAGACAAAAATTGCATAATGAGGTCGTTTAGAGGTTTATTAACGACCTCGAGTTACGTCGAGCCCGCCACAGCATCCCTTACCCCATTGTAGCGACTCTGCTATAGTGAAAATCCATTTCCAGGGTGGGTTACATAAGACCGTGAGCTAGTTAAAGAACTCCAAAATCCCCATTTCACAACACACTCCTGATGCACGAAGCTCAGAAAATATCCTTTACGCTAAGATCGATTCCAAGAGTTCTAATCTCCTAAATTTAATTTTTTAAAGTCGTACGGGTTATTTAACGGGCTATGTAACTACTCATGAAATCAAAATCACAAATGATTCAGCCGATTGTTACCAAATTTCCCCATAGCTCGAAGACTCCGATTTCGTCCAAATCTTGACTAGGTTGGGAAAAATTCAAATACTACTAAAAAGTTTCCGACACAAAAATTTTCCCCATTGGCTTTACTATAACGACAAAATCCGATCATTACAATAGATACCAATTTACCCATCACTCGTCCCCAAGTGACAAACGTAGGAGAAATGGCTAGGGAAGGAATGATGTAGTACCTTAATCGATGAACAATTTAGGATAGTTGTCTTACATTTTCCTCTCGGTTAGCTTTCTCAACTGGACGATGCTTCCATTGAACCTTGACAAACTTAATCTCTTAGGTCCTTAACTTGCACACATCGCGATCAAGAATTCCAATCGGTTGCTCCTCATATTGGAGGTCCTTGTCTAATAGAATTGAGTCCCACTTAATTATATAATCTCTGTCACCATGATACCTCTTCAACATGGATACATGAAATACCAGATGAGCACTCAATACGTTAGGCGGTAAAGCCAATCTATATGCTACCGGCCCCACACATTCTAAAATCTCGAAGGGACCAATGTACCTAGGACTTAGCTTACCTTTATTACTGAATATCATCACTACTTTCATGGGTGATACTTTAAGAAGAACATTTTCACTGGATTGAGATGCCATGTCTCTTACCTTATGATCCGCATACTTCTTTTTCTACTCTGAGCTGCTAGAAGCTTAGCTTAAATACTCCTCACCTTATCTTGAGCATCCTTCACTAAATTAACCCCTAAAAGTTTCACAACTCCAGACTCAAACCCTCATATGGGTAATCTACATCCCCTCCCATAGAGTGCCTCAAATGGTGTCATATCTATGCTGGTTCAATAACTATTAATATAAGAGAACTCACACAATGGTAGGAACTTATCCCACTCTTGAATTCAAAGCGAAGATCTGTAATCTTCTAAGTGAGTTCTATCAATAGTCGCGTGAAGATGCTCTATACTAAACAAAAATAAGAGCAAGTGCAGTATTAGTACAAACCACACTGTACTGGTAGGATCACACGACTATACCACTAGTTTAACATAATCAAGTCAAACAACATTATAGTCACATGCATATATATATATATATATATAAACATAGAACATTATTAACGTGAAGAATCAACAACACATTTCACATTTATCATCACATAATTGGTCCACTCACGAAACCCAAACCCAAATAGTTAGCATGTCGGAACGTGGCAATATGATCCCATATTTATGCCGGAACATGGAAATACAATCCAATATTATGTCGGAACGTGTCAATCCGATCCAATATTATGTCGGAACGTGGCAATCTGATCCTATTCACACACCGCAATCACAAACACAAGTACATTATCAAGATCATACATTTAAGTCAAGATTTTATGGCAATGATATTTCATCTATCTCATTTTCAAGAAGTTTGATCAATACTGCAACATTCACACATATACAAGTATCATAATGAAGCAAGAACATGCATACGTCACACAAACATAGAATCACAACCATAACCTACTTCGAAACAAGATTGAAACTCTAAGAAACTTGATACTTCCGTTTTGAGATTCGTTCTGCTTGTTCTTGGTCTACAAATAATCGTAACAACATAGGAATTAACAAGCAATCACTAATTACTCGAAACTATAACAATTCTATGAACCCTAGATCAAACACATGATTCCACCTAACATATTTAGGGTTGTATCCACCATAGAATCCATAAAAAAAACCTTCCCATCAGTATTCACCCATTCCATTACGTTCTACGGATCGAAAAATGAATTTGAGGATTGAAAAGATTACCTCTAGCCTCAAGAATGGTGAAAAAATTAGTAGGAGTTGCCTAGAGGTCGTTCCTTAGCACTAAAAGTTAAATAAGGTTGTTTAGTGGTTTATTAACAACATTATGTCGCATTTGAACAGCCACAAGGGCCTTTACCCCCGTTGTAGCGGCGACGCCTGAGCGACATAATGTCCCGCCAGGGCGTCATCTTTGAACCGGTGAGCTCTTCATCTTACACCTACATTTTGTAAGTCTCGTCTTACACGTAACAACGCCTCTTTTCCCCTAGTGAAAAAACATAGGAAAAAGGGATAAAGAAAAAAAGATGTACTACCTGATTTTGCAAACAATTGAGGATACTTGTCTTGCATGTCCTTCTCGGTCTCCCCAAAACTTCCTCAACTGGGCGATGCTTCCATTGAACCTTCACGAACTTAATCTCTTTGGTACTAAACTTGCACACACCACGATCATGTATTGCAATCAGTTACTTCTCATATTGGAGGTCCTTGTCTAACACAATTGAATCCCACTTAATGATATAATCCCAGTGACCATGATACCTCTTCAACATGGATACATGGAATACTGGATCAACACTTGATAAATTAGGAGGTAAGGCCAACCTATAGGCTACCGGTCCCACACATTCAAGAACCTCAAATGGACCAATGTATCTAGGACTTATCTTACCCTTATTACAAAATCTCGTCACCCCTTTCATAGGTGATACCTTAAGAAAAACGTTCTCCCAAGTCTGAAATTTCATGTCTCTTACCTTATGATCCATAAACTTCTTTTGTCTACTCTGGGATGCTAAAAACCAAGCTTGAATACTCCAAACCTTATTGACCATCCTTCATTAAATAAACTCCAAAGGTTTCGTATCTCCAGCCTCAAACCAACCTATGAGTGATCCACATCCCCTCTCATATAATGCGTCAAATGGTGCCATATCAATGCTGGAGCTATAACTATTATGATAAGAGAATTCACACAAAGGAAAGAACTTATCCCAATGCCCTCCAAAATCAATCACACATGCTCTCGACATGTATTCCAACACTTGAATAGTCCTCTTAGATTGCCCATCTGTCTGTGGATGAAAAGTGTACTAAAAGTGAGTTGGGTGCACAATTCATCATGTAATTTGTTCAAAAACTTGGAATTGAATTGGGTACCACAATCTGAGATAATAGAAAGGGGCACTCCATGCAACCTAACTATCTCTTTCACACACACTTTAGCCAAGTGTTCAACATTATATTTTATCCTTGCCAGAATAAAATGGGCTGGCTTAGTCAATCTATCAAAAACTACCCAAATAGAATCAAACTTCCCCAAGTCTTGGGAAGACCAACCATCAAGTCCATGGCTATTATTTCCCACTTCCATTCCGGAATTGGCATTTTTGAAGCAAACCTATCGCCCTTTGATGCTCATGTTTGAATTGTTGGCAATTTTGACAATTTGCCAAAAACTGTGCGATGTCTTTCTTCATACCCGACAACCAATAAATTCGCTTGAGATCTCTATACATCTTGGTCCCACCCGAATGAATAGAATATTGCGAACCATGAGATTCTGCCAATTTTCGAATCAAGTCATCAAATCGAGGAACACGAATTCTCACTTTAACACTGAGTACACCATCCGCATCAAGTGTGGCCTCTTGTTCCTTAGCATTTGCCATCTTCTCCTTGAGTTTGTTCAAATTTTCATCCTCAAATTGTTTGGCTTTGATCTCTTCAATGAATGTGGCCTTAAGTTCAATGCTACATAAAACCCCACCCTTTTTAGAGATGCCCAACTGCATGAACTTGGAATCTAAGGTCTGAATTTCTCTGGCCAAAGGTTTCTTGGTTACACTCAAGTAAGCGAAGCTACCCATACTTACCGCTTTTCGGCTCAAAGCATTTGTCACAACATTAACCTTACCCGGATGGTATTGAATGGTCATAGCATAATCCTTGAGAAACTCCATTCATCTCCGTTGTCTCAAATTCAGATCCTTTTGAATAAACACATGTTGAAAACTATGATTATCGGTAAAGACTTCACACTTAACGCCATAGAAGCAATATCGCCAAATCTTAACAGCAAACACTACTGCTGCCAACTCTAAATAATGTGTTGGATAATTCTTCTCATGCACCTTCAATTTACGCAAGACATAAACTATAACATTCTTACTCTGTGACAACACAAAACCCAAACTAGAATGTGAAGCATCACAAATCTTTACCTTCAACCGATAATGCTAGAATAGGCGCGGTGGTCAAGAGAGTCTTGAGTATTTGAAATCTCTCTTCACATTTTTCATTCCATTCAAATTGTATCTTCTTCTTAGTAAAATTAGTCAAGTGAGTAGCAATGGAGGCAAATCCTTAACAAACAACGATAATAACTAGCGAGTCCCAAAACACTCCTAACTTCTGAATAAACCAAAATATCATCAATAAATACTGTCACAAACAAATCGAGAAATGGTTTGAACACCTTGTTCAACCAACTAATGAATGCTGCAGGCACATTGGTCAACCCAAACGACATAATAAAAACTGATAATGCCCATAACGAGTTCTAAACGGCGTCTTGGGCACATCCTCCCATCTAATTTTTAATTGATGGTAACCCAATCTTAGATCAACCTTAGGGAAAACCCCTGACCCTTGCAATTGGTTAAAGAGATCATATATTCAAGGCAAGGGATACTTATTTTAAATAGTGACTCTATTTAATTGCATGTAATCTATACAGAATCTCATGCTACTACCCTATTTCTTAACAAACAAAACCGGAGAACCCCATGGGGAAGCTCTAGGGCAAATAAATCCCTTATCAAAAATCTCTTGAATTTGAGTCATAAGCTCTCTTAATTCTTCCGGAGCCATGCAATATGGAGGTATGGAGATGGGGCACGTACCAGGCTCTAAATCAATGCAAAAATTTATATCTCTATCCGGAGGTATACTAGGCAAGGGAAACACTTCATTGAATTCGGACACAACCGGAAAAAATTCGATAGATGGAGACTCAATATCAACATCCCTAATATGAGCCAAATAAGCCAAACAACCTTGCTCTACTAATTTACTAGCTCGAATGGAGGATATAATCTTAGCCTGCTTAGGTTGTACACCCCTTCCCACTCTAACTTTTCCCTTCCCAAAATTTCTAAAATTAGAGACTTAGTATTATAATTAAGCACAACATAATAAGGGGACAACCACTACTACAACCCCAAAATAGGGAAATAATGATAGATATGGGTAACTATGATTATCTCTCCAACTTGGGTAGAAACATAAATAGGAGCATAAGGTACATAACAAATCATATCAAACTTGGAAGAAAATCTCACAGATACATAAGAATAAGTAGAACCCGAATCAAAAAACACATCCATTCGGTCATAGACAAGAATAGTACATGTGATCACCACGTCAGAGGCCTCTACTTCATTCTTGTTCGGAAAATCATAACATTAAGCCCTATCATCTTTACGAGCTACTTCCTTGTTTGGTTGCACATCAGCTCTGCCTCCACTACCATTTCTTCTACCTCCACGGCATCACTGATTTCCTCCACGCCCACCTTATGGACATCCTTTACCATTTTTACCATTGTCCACATGTACCACTTCTATAGATGACTACTGTGCAGAATCCAATATATGCAGATGGGGACTATCCCTCATCTTATGTCTATGTTCTACACAATTGTATAAAGTACGATCAAAAGATAGCCTACTGACCGTGGAAGGCGCGACTCCCAAGCTATCCTAAAAATTATAAGATGGAGTTCCCAAATAGTTACCTATAGAGGCGGTCATTGTGAACTGAATTTGCTTGGTTTCCACCTTTGGTCGACCGAATCCTTTAGAATACGAGCCCTGAAAATTTCTGGAATTGTTGTCTCTCTTAGACAATGCCTTAGCCTGACCGTCTTGCCTCAACCCCTCCACTTTCATAACATAATTTGCCACTTCATTAAAGCTCTTCCCTGCAGAATTCATATGAACCGATAAGAATAAATAATCATATCCTCTCCTCCTCTGTAGTCACAAGCTACGTAGCATATCTAGATAAAACATGGAGCTTGGCCTCACAAGCAGCCACAGAGATACCACCTTTCTATAATGGCATGAACTCATCCTTCTTGTGATCCCTCAAAGTTCTAGGTATATACTTTTCTAGAAACAAAGCACGAAATTGAATCCAAGTAAGTGGAGGTAAGGTAGAAGATCTGCACTAAATATAATCTCGCCACCACTGCTTGGACTCACATTGAAGTTGGAAATACACGAACTCAACCCCATATTGGTGAACAATATCCAATTTATGCATCCTCTCATAACAATCTAAGAAAAACTCATAGACATCTTAATTTTCAAAACCCAAAAATAACGGAGATTTATGCTTCAAGAACTTAATCAACATGTCACGCTCATTACTAGTCATAACGGAACCCAAAAAAGGACGAAAGAAATCATCACTACCTTCATTTCCACCCATCTTGGGCACAGTGCTAGCATTAGGAGGATTAACATGAACTTGAGTAGATGGAAGCATTCCATGACCAGTTAACCCCTTCAATAAATCCATAATTTGTTGAGCTAACACGAGATCGATGGGGGAACAACTGTAATTTCTACTGGCACCTCTTCCTCTTGCCCTTTATCCTCAATATCTCCATCCTCAATATCCTATTCTATCAGTTCATTATGTACTGGAGGGATCTCATTTATATATACATTGTCAATTGGTACCTCATTCTCAGCAAGCTCTACTCTCCCATGAGCTCTACCCCTAGCTCTTTCCCTACCCCCGCCTTGACCACGACCTCTCACAGCAAGTTCGTCAACTGGAGAATTGACGGGAGCCGCGGGATGAACAGTGTTGAACCTTGTATTAACCAACTGCAAACAGAAGAGTGAAAGAGGTTAGATACCAATTTGTATCTCCCACATACTAATTGGACCCAAGTTATAGCACGAAAGGAGTATTGAGATTTCCTAAAGTCCTATAGCCTCTCAAAGAAAAGTAAAGGTGTCCCCGTATCATTCTATGAGACTATTAGACTCGTTTCAGTACATTGAGATCAACAAACTTAGGATCTGATACCAACTTTATCATGACCCCGACCATCATGATTGACACTCACACTAACAGTCTGGTGTAGAACCACTACTACAACCCCAAAAAGCTAAAAATCTAAAAACTAAGGCATATAAACTAAGAAAAAATTAACTTTAACTAATTGATAAAGTTCACATAAACTTCAATAATTGATCTAACAACTAATAATGCGGAAGATAAATAAGTAGCATCAGAAAATCAATGTATCAAAATATTTAACAAGATATGTAAATCTAAATAAGAAGGGATACATCCCCAAACTAATGAACTATTCAACTAACTAGAAAAAATGTCTTAAATTTGAAATGGTGGACATAGACGAAAGAGAAACCCATGACAACATGGACGAATTGTCTCACCCTTGAATTCGAAGAGTCAATCACTGATCTTCTAAGAGAGGTCTGTCAATAGTTGCGTGAACATGCCCGGTACTCAACAAAAATAAGATCAAGCATAGTATCAGTGCAGAACCACAATGTACTGGTAGGATCACACGACTATCCCACTAGTATAACATAAACAAGTCAAACAATATTATAATCACATACATATATATCAACATATACAACATTATCAACCTGAAGAATCAACAACACATTTCACATTTATCATCAAATAATTGGTCATGTGACGGAACCCAAATCCAAACAGTTAGCATGTCGGAACGTGGCAATCCAATCCAATATTTATGTGCAATCTGATCCAATATTATGTCAGAACGTGGCAAACCAATCCAAGTTAGTTGTGCCAAAACGTGGTAACTCGATCACATTCACACATCACAATCACAAACACAAGTACATCATCAAGATCATACATTTACGTCATGATTTTGTGGCAATGATATTTCATCTATCTCATTTTCTACAAGTGTGATCAATATTGCAACATTCATACACATACACGTATAATATTAAAGCAAGAACATGCATACATCACACAAACATAGAATCACAACCATCACCTACCTCAAAATAAGCTTTAAACACTAAGAAACTTGATACCTCCCTTCCCGGATTCGTTTTTCTAGTTCTTGGTCTAGAAACAATCACAATAACACGGGAACCAACGAACAACCGCTAATTAACCAAAACTATAACAATTCTATGAACCCTAGATTAAACCCATGATCCCAACTAACAAATTTAGGGTTCTCACCACCATAGAATCCATAACAAAATCCTTCCCCATCATTATTCCCCCATTCCTTTACGTTCTACGGATGGAAAAATGAATTTGGGTAGTTAAAATCTTACCTTTAGCCTCAAGAATGGTGAAAAATGAGTAGAAATCACCTAGGGGTCGTTCCATAGATCTCCTAGTCAAATATTGTCAAATAAGGTTGTTTAGGGGTTTATTGACGACATTATGTCGCGTCTGACCAGCCACAGAGGCCCTCGCCCCGCTATATAGGCTGCGCTAGAGCGACATAAAGTCCTGTCAAGGCAGCATCTTCGAACCAATAAGCTCTTCATCTTGCACATATAATTTTAAGTCTCGTCATACCAACCACAACACTTCCTATACCGTTGTACCGGCCCCGCCACAGAAGCAATACTCTCGCCAAAGCGACACAAACAGGACCAGAAAGATTCTTAAAGAATTCCAAAATCCCCATTTCACAACACATTTTTAACCCACGAAACTCAGAAAATACCCTTTACGCTATGTTCGATTACAGGAGTTCTACTCACCCAAAATTCAGTTCCCTAAAGTCGTACGGATTCCTTAACGAGTTATCTAAGACTTCTTGCAATCCAAATCATAAATGATTCACCCGATTTCTACCAAATTTTCCAATACCTTAATGACTCTGATTTTCTCCAAATATAGACAATGTTGGGAAAATTCAAATACTACATAAAAGTTTTTCGGCCCCAATTTTTCCCCATTGGCATTTCAATAACAACGGGAATAAGTTTTTACACCAGGGTCTTGGTTTGGCATTCTTCGCGATCAGGATACAACCATTGTGAAAGTGAAGCACACCAAAATTTGAAAAATCAACAAACTCTTAAAACATTTAAAAGACCTCAATTGTTTTTTGAAATTCCCTAAACACAAACCACATATGAACATTAATTATACTCAATTTTTTGGATTCAATGGAACTTTGAATATAGGAATTTTAGGTCTACTTGATTCGACATTTTTAAGACCACAAAAAAATTAACTCAATGCCTAAAAAGGTTTTACAGGCTTGGAACCTATCAATAATAAACCAATATTTCACCTAGGCCTAAAATCATTCCCTAAATCTAATGGAGCTCTTGGAATTCTGTTCCGAGCAGATGAACCCCAAATGTTGACCAAAGTAAACCCAAAGGATTAAATTTTCATATTTTCACAACTTAGGACCTCAAATCCTCAAAATGACACAAAATCTGAAACCAACAAATCCCACAAATAACACTCAACATTCCAGAATTTTTAGAATTAATGAAATTCATTTCGACACTCGAAACCCAAAAGACGCCGAAAACTAGTTTTAAGTAACTTAAGTCGTTCAAATATAGAATTTACCAAATTCTCAACCTTTTACTTAAAGCATGGAAACCAACTTTCAAAACTCAATCATAAAAGACTAAGGGTCAATATCAGAAGGACAACATGGTAAATTTTATGGAAAATTAAAAAATGACAAACCAAATCATTACATTACTAAGTACAAGGTTTAGTTATGGTGCCTAAGGAAAAAAAATCAAAATCGACCATTTTTTTCTCTTTACACGCAAACTTAAACTTTTTACTAGCTCATTAAAAAGAAAACAATTTACAACGTGGGAGGACAATTAGTAATAATTGTGTGAGGCTCCATTCTTCTTTTGACACTTATACAATGTGTTAATTTTCTTACGGTATATGTCATTCACCACTCCCCTCTTTCACCAACCCCCATGTTTCTTTCATTTTTACTAGTAAACTTAGTCGTGCTTTACACAGTTACAAAAAATCCCAATAGATCTACAAACTAATGTTTTCACTATATTTGAAAATTAAAAATATTTTAAAATATTATATTTTGAATCTCAATTTCATTTTGATTTTAAGTTTTACTAATTAATTTTATTGTTAACACTATGTTTATATAAACAAAATCTCAAAAATTTCATCTCGTAAGGCTTGCCCTTACTTCCATAAAATAGAATGTAATATCAATTCTAATATTGCAACTCCTAAAAATTTTAAAAGTAAATAAATTGTATGTCTTTCCATTAGACCATTATTATGTATGTCCCTCTCTGTAACATAATATTTAAAATAGCAAAATGTTAGATGATGTTATATATCCATTGGACTAAGTGGATTGTCCATTGAGTTTATTAATGAGTTACATTCCAAAGTGATATGAACCTTTGTGGATAACTACGTATCTACTTGTTTGGGAATTTAACATGATC
Organism: Solanum sitiens; assembly: GCA_016801875.1. Taxonomy (NCBI): domain Eukaryota; kingdom Viridiplantae; phylum Streptophyta; class Magnoliopsida; order Solanales; family Solanaceae; genus Solanum; species Solanum sitiens. The sequence goes on along the minus strand of JABWTJ010000069.1, from coordinate 2,837,268 downwards.
ACCTTTGTGGTGATATCTCAACCCTTTAAATAGAAATATCATTCACCCTTTAAGGAAACTTGAATAAGAAGAAAAGTTCTCTCTTTTACATTTTTTGCCTTTTTCTCGTTATAATTATATTATTTTGAGCTTAATTTTATAACACGTTATCAGCACAAATATGCTCTAATATTTATGTAAAAGAATACCTATATTTTTCCTCTTGTTAGTTTCACACAAACTTGAACATGCTGAAGGAATCAAATGCAAACGTAAACTATAAGTGTATTGAAATAAAAATCAGTTGGCATGACTAGTTGACCATTTTGGTTTCAACATAAGCAAAAATAATTTAGAAGTTATGTGGTTATATTGAGGAAATAAAATATTCTTCAAGAATTATCTTGTGCTGCTTATTCTTATGATAAAATGATTACTGTACCAACTAAGGTTGGGATTGTATTCCTTGATGTTTTGGAAAACGTATGACAAAAGAGGTGAATATGGTCCATTTTCCTTCAATGTGGACGGTGTGCAATTATATATTTTTGATAATTACATATATGTGATGGTATCATGTGCTTTGATATCAACTTACAAATTGATTTTGTAAGGTACTTTAGTCAAATTTTTTGATCAAGAGCACGTTCCATAGTTTGAAAGTATATTGATAATATTGGTTGGTTGAGCAGAAATTGTATGTCTCTAATTATAGCTAAACTATGACTTATTAGAATAAATCTCCCAAAAAAAGAAATTTGGTATGAGATAAATTTCTTTAACATGTAGCGACACTTGTACGCATCAAGAGAAAAAAAGTCCCCTTCAAAATTGTTTCAGGGTCTGGAACCAAATAATTTTCATCTAAAATATTGTATGTGCGGTTATAATTTAATTTCTGCACCTCACACAAAGATAAATTTAAATTATGTTGGGATGAATGTTAGATATTCTAACATTAGATGGAGATATGATTGAGAGTTAAGTAACATGATGAATGCTTACTGGAGGTATACTAGTGGTGGGCACTCATATATTTCTCTCTTTGTGAAGAAACATGGCAGATGTTCACATGTTACATAATTATGCATTATGAAATAATACAATATATTGAAAGTAGCTATTCAACTAAATATTGAACCATAATTTAAATATGTTAATAGTATATAACAAAATAATAAACTTTAGCTAACTTTAATATATCTCATTCATAGGTTCTTCATAAGAAATTATCATCTTCGAAAATAGAAGAACTACTATAAGACTTGTAATCAAAAACATTATTCTTATGATTGTGGATATAATCTTTATAGTAACTGATATAGTAATAGCCGGGAAAAGAAGAATTTTTTATAGGAATCTGACTTGTCTAAACATTAGTGTTGTTACGGATTATAATAAAAAGAGTGGAAAAAATTCAGATATTAAAAATGAGTAATGGATAATTGGTTAACCATTCAAAAATTTTCTTCAAATGACTTAGTGTGAAAATAAATTCATACATACATTAAAAATAAGTAATGGAGAGTTATTCATTCAAACTTTTCCTAAAATGTGTAAGAATTAGTGTTTCAATTAAATTTGAAAAAAAAAATCAATCGTTAAAAGTTTTGAAAATAACAAAATAATGAATGTGAGTTGTAGCATTCTTCTTTATTTTAATTCTACGTTATAGGAATTTTTAAGAGGCTCTACGTTATGAATTTTCAAAGATAACTTTTATTTTAAATTCATGAAACTATAATAAATTCTATTACTTTAAACTCTTTTCTTGCAAAACTTTTATCCTATAAATTGAGTTTATTTTAGTTGAAAAATATAAGCATTTCAAAATAAAAAGTACTTTCTCTTGAAAACACTTGTGAGACATTAATCAAAAGGTGAAAACACCAATACAAGAATAGAAGAGCAACATTCTTGAATGTTACTTGTGTTGTGACTTAGTTGAACCCCGAAGATAGAGTTGTTATTTATTCTTCCGATTGCTCGTGGGAGAGACTCCGACTATCTTCAAGAAACGTATCAACGTGTCTCTAAGCCAAGCAAGTTTTATTTTGGATTCCTTGTAATTTTATCATTCTTGTTCATTTGTTCTTACAATTTGAAGATAGTTGTTTCTATGACATCCACATCAATAACAAACAATGTTCCAAATTTGCCTAATTCTAATTTTGAAATATTTGATGGCAAATACTTTCCTAGATGGCGTGGAAAGATGAAATTCTTTTTAAGACGATTAAGTTGGCATATGTTCTTGAAAAACCTTGTCCTGAGGCTCCTAGTTCTGAGGTAGCAACGGACGAGGCTACTTTAATTAGAGAACAAATTGCCAAATGGCAAGATGATGATTACTTATGCAAGAAATATATTCTTGGAGGAATGTCCAATAAATATTATGATCAATATTATAGTAAGTGTAAATTTGCTAAGGAGATTTGGGATACTCTTAAAGCTATTCATTTAGCAGAAGAGGCGAGTTCAAAGAAATTTCTTGTTTCAAATTATATGGAGTTCAAAATGGTTGATGACAAGTCAATCACTGAAGAAGTACAAGAATTTCAACTTATAGCTAATAAAAAATGCTATATATGGAATTGTTTTTGATGAAAACTTTTATGTTGGTGCTATTGTCTCAAAACTTTCTCCATCTTGAACGGAGTAGAGAAGCAAACTCTTGCACAAGAAGGAAGATTTGACTCTTGACAATTATTGTAACATTTGCAAATTGAACAAGAGACACGATACCGTGACAATAACCTCTTGAAGGAGCCCATCATGAAAGATCATGTTGTTGAAGAAAAGATCAAGAAGGAATATGCCAATAATAAATCTTTGAAGGCAAAGAAGAGTAAAAATTTCAAGCGTACTAATTCTAACTCTAAGTCAATTGAAAGTTATCATTGACATAAAATTGATCACTATGCACGTGATTGTAAAATTCTTAAAGATGAAAAGAAAGAAAAGACAAATAACAATACAAAAAATGAACTAGTGGCAATAGTCACAGAAACATTTGTAGCAGGAGATCAATTAGAATGGTGGATAGACACTAGTGCAACTCGTCATATATCAGGTAATCGAAATTCTTTCACGAACTATGAATTAGTGGAGGGCAATAAAGTTTTGCATATGGGAAACTCATCCTCTGCTAAGGTTGTGGGAAAAGGAACTGTTGAACTGAAATTCACTTCCGAAAAAATGGTCACATTGATAGACGTATTACATATTCCTGATATTCTAAAGAACTTGGTGTCAGGTACGCTTCTTTCAAAGCATGGCTTTAAAATAATTTTTGAGGCAGATAAATTTATTTTATCTAAACAAGGCATGTTTGTTGGAAAAGGTTATGCTACAAATGGCAAGTTCAAACTTAATATTGAAAATGAAAATATTTTTGCTTATGTTGTGGAGTCTTTAGACTTATAGCATGAACGTTTTGGTCATGTGAATTTTAGATCCATTCTATTTATGATGAAAAATGAATTAATTAAAGACTGTGGAACGGATCATGTTTCTAAGTGTATTACTTATAGTAAATGTAAAATAACAAAGAAACCTTTTAAGTATGTTGAAAGGATATCCACACTTTTGGAGTTAATCCACATTGATTTTTGTGAGATGGATTGTTTATCACGTCATGGAAAGAGATATTTTATCAGTTTCATTGACGATTACTCAAGGTATACATATGTCTTTCCATTAAAAACAAAATATGAGGCATTTGATACTTTTAAAACATATAAAGCAGAAGTTGAAAATAAATTGAGTTTAAAGATTAAATCAATTAGATCTGATAGAGGTGGAGAATATTTAAAATCAGATTTTATTAATTTTTGTGAAAAAGAAGGCATTGAGAAACAATTGACTATGTCTTATACACCACAAAAAATGGTGTAGCAGAAAGAATAATAGAACTTTCAACGAAATGGTTAACTCTATGCTTTATGGATCTGGGTATCACTGAAAATTTGTGGACTGAAGCCTTATTTTCTGAATGTCATATTTTGAATCGAATTCCTTCCAAGAAACATGATTAATCTCCATATGAACTTTGGCAGAATTAAAAACCAGATATAAATTATTTTAAAGTATGGAGTTGTTTGGCTCATGTTAGATTACCAGATCAAGAATTGACTAAGATTGGATATAGAGGAGTAGATTGTTTATTTATTGGTTATTCACAAACTAGTAAGGCTTATTTATTTTTTTATCTTGAGACTCCAAGCCCTCACACAATCATTGAATCATTGCATGCTAACGTTTTTGAGCATATATTTCCTAAGAAAAAAGAATCTTTGAAACAAAATACAAGTTCTTCTATATCTACTCTTAAAAGAAAAATAGTTGAACCTTTGGAAGAAAGTCAACCAAGACGTAGTGCAAGATCAGTCAAATCAAGAGACTTTGGACCAAATTTTCAAGTCTATTTAGTTGAAAGGGATCCTGAAAGTTATGCTGAAGTAGTGGCTTCACATGATGCTCCTTTATGGCGTGAAGCTATTGATGATGAAATGCACTCTATTATGTCAAACAATATATGGATTTTATTAGACCTCCCTCGTGGATGTAAATCTATTGGTTGTAGATGGATTTTTAGAAAGAAATTAAAATCTGATGGTACCTTAGATAAGTACAAAGCTCGCTTGGTAGCAAAAGGTTTTACTCAATTGAAAGATATTGATTATTTTGATACCTTTGCACCTGTAGCTCGAATGACTTCTATTCGACTCTTGATTGCTTTAGCCGCAATTCATAGTCCGGTAATACATCAAATGGATATGAAGACTGCATTTCTAAATGGTGATGTAGATGAAGAAGTGTACATGAAACAACCAGAAGAATTTGTCATACCTGTTCAAGAACACAAAGTCTGTAAGCTTTTAAAATCTCTTTATGGATTAAAACAAGCTCCAAAATAATGGTATGAGAAATTTAGATGAGTAATGATTTCTAATGGCTACTCAATCAATGGTGGTGATATTTGCATATTTAGTAAATTTCAAAACACATCTGGTGTTATAATATGTCTTTATATAGATGATATGTTGATCTTTGGAACTGATATTGAAAGAGTCAAAGAAACAAAATCGTTTCTAGCTTCTCAATTTGAAATGAAAGATCTTGGAGAAGCTGATGTAATTTTGGGCATTAAAATTATAAGATCAGCGAATCACTTAACTCTTACTCAATCAAGTTATATTGAGAAAGTTCTAAAGAGGTTTGGTCACTTTGACGACAAACCTGCTCCTACCCCATTTGATCCTAGCATCAAACTAATGCGGAACTCTAGTGATGTTCTCGATCAACTGACATATTCTTAGATTGTTGGGAGTCTTATGTATGTCATGCATTGTACCAGGCTGGATATTGATTACGCATTAGGAACTTTGAGCAAGTTTACTAGTAATCCCGGAGTTGAACATTGGAATGCCTTAAGTCGTGTTTTAAGATACATGAAGGGTACGATAAATGTTGGCCTACATTATTCTACATTTCCCGCTGTTCTTGAAGTCTATAGTGATGCTACTTGGAATTATGATCCGAATGACTCTAAATCTATTACTACTTGGATTTTCACTTTGGCTGGAGCAGCGATCTCTTGGAAATCTAAGAAGCAGACATGTATTACTCATTCAACCATGGAATCAGAATTTAAAGCTATGTCTTCTGCCGGAGAGGAAGTTGATTGGCTGCGATCTATGTTGATAGATATTCCTTTGTGGAGTAAGACAGTATCACCTTTAACTATCTATTGTGATAATCAAGCTGCTATATTTCGGGCTTCAAGTGATTGCTACAATGGCAAGTCGAGACAAGTTCGTCTCAAACATAATCATGTGAGGAGATTATTAGAGGAAGGAGTGATATCAATTCAATATGTGAAGTCCAGATTTAATTTAGCGGATCCTTTGTCTAAAGGGTTAGGCAAAGAGTTAGTGGTGGAAACTTGTAACGGGATGGAAATAAATCCTGTTGTAAATTAATTGTAATTTATGTTAACCCTACCTAATGATGTAATCTTGGGTTCAAAGGAAAAACAAGTAAATTTATAATTGTGAAGCACATCAAAAAAATTCTCATAAATAAAATAAAATAAGTAGATGTGCATGACGGGATTCTATTCTCTTAATAAATTTATGAGACCGATCTCCGTTGGAGTTAGTAAGAAAAATCTTGATAAATTTTCCGATATTCCTACTGAAGAGAAGGATGATATTATATTCTCTTAATAAGTCTATAAATCGATTTCGATTGGAGTATGTAGGAATACTCTTGATAGATTTACCGATACTTTGTTGTAAAGGAGGATGAGATTAATTTTCTCTTAATGAAGTTCATAGACTATTTGATCGGAGTATGCAAAGTTACTCTTGATGAATTCACAGCACTAAGTGTGAAGTGGAGGCCGCTTCATAAGATTTTTAACAGAGAAATCTTAAAGCACTTGTCTAAAAGGATTCAGGACACATGGTCGTAAGGTGTCAAAGGATTTCGATTTTCACCGGAACATAGTGATATCCGTGGAGTATTTTTTTTTTCTAACTTCATTCAATGAACCATTTAGTTCAAGATTTGTTCACTAAGTAGTCAATGATTTAGAAAACCTTCACTAGCTAATGGTTCAAGTCCAAAAGACACCATTATTGATGCATGTCACTAGATTAATGTCTCAAAATATTTTTTGGATTTTTCAAAGATAAAATTTCTTGAAACAAGTGGGGGATTGTAAGAATTAGTGTTTCGGTTAATTTTGAAACAAAATTCATCTATTAAAAGTTTTGAAAATAACAAAATAATGAATGTGAGTTGTAACATTCTTCTTTGTTTTAATTCTACGTTATGGGATTTTGTAAGAGGCTCTACGTTATGAATTTTCAAAGATAACATTTATTTTAAATTCATGAACCTATAATAAATTCTATCAATTAAAAGTCTTTTCTTGCAAAACTTTTATCCTATAAATTGAGTTTATTTTAGATGAAAAATATAAGCATTTCAAAACAAAAAGTACTTTCCCTTGAAAACACTTGTGAGACATTAATCAAAAGGTGAAAACATCAATTCAAGAATAGAAGAGCAACATTCTCGAATGTTACTTGTGTTGTGGCTTAGTTGAATTCCGAAGATAGACTTGTTATTTATTCTTTCGATTGCTCGTGGGAGAGACTCCAACTATCTTCAAGAAACGTATCAACGTGCCTCTAAGCCAATCAAGTTTTATTTTGGATTCCATGTAACTTTATCATTCTTGTTCATTTGTTCTAACAAAATGATCTTGTAGACAATGTTTTATCTTTACTCTTTGAATATCGTGTTAATTACATGAAGCTAAGTAATATTAGGAAATAAAGAAATTTAAAAAAAATGTATAAATAAAATCATTTTTCTATTTTCTAAGTGTATTTTAATATTTCTATGATAAGTTAATAATTTGTTAGTCAATCAACTATCACCAAATGTTTTAACTTTAGACTGCCATTTGGCAACATGTGATGCTTCTACCCTTACTTTATATGAAAGACTTGCATTTTAAATAAATTTCTCATTTTTCTCGAACGGATCTTTCTTTAAAATATAGTATTTTGTCTCTCTTAAATTCGTTGGATTTGTAGAAAGTGAGTGCTACTTTTTCTTCTCTTTCGGTTTTAGTAGAAATTCATATTCTCTCTCTGTGGAGTAACATGACATATGCTTAATGACAGTACAACAACGGTGGGTAAGATGCAGAGGCGCCGCTGGCTCTTACTATTCTTGTCGCAAAACGCCCTCACAGTGAATATGATATCTATTTTTAAGAAAATATTGAAGAGTATGCACAAGGCCCATTTATAAACAAAAAAAATAGTATACATGGTCAGACCCAACAGTTACCAGACCCAAATCTGGAAAGTGGAAAAAAGCAGAAAATGAAAATTAAGTTGAAACTAGTAGCTGAGCCGACACAAACACAATCAAGAATGGATAGTGATGGAATGTCTAGCTATGGATGGAGCTCCAATTGACTTCTCCTTGAGAAATAGGAAGTAGACGTTCCTATATTCCTGAATTTCTCACCAAATACTAAGGTAACAAATATTGCATAATCATCCAATGAAGATCTAGCAACAGATCCAACAATTTTTAATTTAATCCTTGCAACTAATTTCGACCATAATTTAGCTGCAGAGGAACAACAGAAGATTGGAAGAATGAGTCTTTGCTCCTACAAGCTAAGAAATCTCGTACCTTTAACTTGCATTTTCTTCCCTTACTTGGAAATAGATTGACTAATCTACCATCCGAGATTTAGTCTTAGATAAAAGAAACTATTATTAAGTACTAGCATTAGTACCATGGAGCTTATAGTTGAATGTTTTGCAAATCAAAAGTCATTTAGCGCATCTGATCCAATTCCATTGTAATGAGGTAACCAACTAAACCTCAGTCTAAAACTTTCAATATCCATATTTATTCTTCAATGAGTTGAATCCCAAGGAATTAATACCACAATTAAAAGTATAAGTACATCAACCGAAAATTAATTCAACCACTATATAAAGAGCATGAATTCTGACTGAAACCAGACAAGCTCCATTTTGTGACATACTCTCAGCCAATTGAAATTTCATCAAACTTACAAAGATACCAATCAACTTACTCACCAACTTCCTCGTTAACTCAATATGAAGGATTTCTCACTTATATTTCCTTGTCGAATACTTGAATGATTCTGACTATTAAAAGGTATGGTTGTTGAAAAAGTATGTTTAGTTCTCATTAAAGGAGTATTGCATTTATCAAAAAAATTATTTTCTTTCCTGCACTTGTAACTTCCTTAAATGATTAGAATTCAAAGGTACCTGAAAGACTAAAAACTCGATTAGCCAAAAAATCAGCAAGAGTATTTTTCCCTCCATTAAGGAGTGTTGTACCCTTACTCTAATGACACTTCTAATCCTTATTATGGAATTAACCTCCACTGAAACACTCCATGGAATCTCCCAAACACCACTAATAATGTTCACCATTGATAAGGAGTCAATTTCCACCATAATGTTGGTAAGCTGCTTGTCTAAGCAGTCTTGGAGACCTTCCTTTTTAGCCCTAGCTTCAGCCACTAGATTTGTTGAATATGCAATTTGAAAACATTTACCACCCACTAGAATTCCTTCATTTCTCCACAAACAAAAGGCAACAGAACTGGGACCTGGGTTTCCTCTTGATGCACTATTTTTATTACATTTTAACCAACCAATAGGAGGAGCAATCCAACTAACTACTCTTCTACGAAGAACATGTCTAATATTTTCCAGTGCAACAACCATCAATGGACAACTATTAGGAAAGTTCAAATAATTGAATTTTAACCTAATGAACTTGTGAATGGTAGCATTGATATCCCATGTAACCTTATTTCTAGAATATGAACCACCATAAAGTACAATACTTCTCATCGATCTTTCAAGTAAACCAAACAACAATATTAGTATTTGCTTGATAAATCATTCTCAACCTGGCATTGCCTTCAACATCCCACCATTTCTTCATAGTTTGCTTGACTTTTACCCAACGACCAAGTTTACCAGCAATACTAGCATAGTGACTCCAAATAATGGATGTCACTTCACCAGTTAAAAATAAATGCTCAATTGTCTCCTTCATAGGGACTCTACAACACTCACATATATGTGAACTATTAGAGTTCCATCTCGACATGATAGCAGCCACATGAACTCTATGTGTCCACATGCTCCAACCAAAAAACAATACTTTAAAAGGATGTCCTTTCACCCACAACTTCATAAAATCATCGTTAGGGTGAGACGTACTTCTGATAGTGTCATGCCCGGATCATACACCCCGGGCGTGGCTGACACTCGAGAATCATTGTTGGTCCCAAGAAAACCTTTGGCCTGGATTACTACTCAACGAAAGACTTTAAACATTAATAAAAGAATTCAAATGCAATTTAAACTTAAAATGTCTTAGAAATAAACATTCAGCTAGCCATAGTGGCAACTCGAGTCTTATAACATAACAACTGAAATGTAAAGACTAAAGAACTATAACTATCCATCTATGAAGCCTCTAAAAAACTAGGAGGGATGTAGATACAAAACCCCCGATAATCCTAACAACTTAAAATACCAAAATAATGTAAAAAATGAATCCTCCGAAAATCAAAAAGGCTCACCAACTAAGTCTGAGTGCTTGAGTGGATCAACGAGGTTCTTGATGGTGATCGTGATTATGTATGTCTGCATTAAAAGACGATGTAGGCAAAAAAGAATCAATACATTGAATGTACGAGCTTGTGAGGGGAAAACTAAACTTCACATAAGCTTGAAATAAATTCTAAAAGAAACATTTACTTTAACTTTATTCAACTCATGTATTCTAAACTCAATGCATAAATAAAACAACAATAAAGATGTAGTTTATATAAAATATTTAAACAGTAGGTAGAAACTCAATGTATTGAAATATACAATATTCACTCAATGTATATGTATTAATAAATTAATATACTTTCTTGGGAGTTTATATAATCGACAACCATCACTATGAGCTATTTAATGGTACAACGTCTCGCCCACGCTGCTATAACTGTCCTATAACTTTCCAGTATGCCTCAACTAAGTGGATCCACTAATATTGTAAGATCCTGAAAATGAATTAGGTGAAATTAGAGCCTAACATGATTGTCATGATGGTCTAAGGTAATAAAATGGTCTATAAATTGTTATTGAGGCATTATCTAAGAGTTTAGGTGCATTGGAAGTCAAATGTCACGGGACGACCAAGACGTTCGACTACTAAGTCACCTAAGTGCCTCATATGTGGTTTTATGTGTTTATGTGTGATGCATCAGCTTATATGATCCTTAAGTGAGCTTATATGGTGTATTAAGTCAGTGTGTCAAGTTTCGTGATGTTTGGAGGTCAAACGCTCAAGAACGTCCATGATGTTCGAGAGATGTGCCTTGAAGTGACCTAGTGTCTCTCAGTATGTTTCGTCAAGTTTTACGTGTTTGTTTTGGATGAAACTCATGTGGTAGGTCCTAAACTCGTATACAAACATATTTGGGTTAGAAATTTACGGGTACGAATCCATGTAGGACCCAAAATGGGACCTAAAAGAGGACCCAACATTAGAGCTCAACACTGCCAGGCAGTGGCAATCGACAACCCAAACGACGGCCAGTCGACCAGGCAACGGCCCATCGATGGGTCTCTTCGATTGAGACACTTGTCCTGAAGATTGGGGAGTTGGAGGTGCAACCCACGATACCTAAACGACGGGGCGTGGGTGAGACCATGGACCGTCGATGGTCTAGTCGATGATGCAGCCTACTTTCCTGCCAGCTTACTGTTAAGTTGAGGGTGAACTTGTAAATTCACCCCATGTCCCTATAAGTATATAGACGGTTGTTTTGAGTGTTTATGGGTATTTTAAGTGTGTATAAGTCATTAAACACTCTATTAAACCCTAACGCTAAGATCAAAACATATTCCCTCCAAAAGTTCTTCTAAAAAAACTCCATAAGAGTTCAAGGTGAAGATGAAGCTTGAAAATGGGTCTTAAATGGAGTTTCTTCTTCAATTGGCATTGAGTTCTTTAAATAAGGTATGGGAGTTCTTCATCCAAGGTTTGCTATCACCTTAGAGCCAATTTCAAAGATGTTTTCAAAGGATTTCAAAAAGATGAAAAAGTCTAATTTCTACTCTAAATCTTGGGTTCTTGCATGAAAGATTTTCAAATGTTAAGATATGATGTTATTAATGATAAATTGATGTTTTCCAATGAAATTCTACATGAACCCATGATCTTCTTAATTATCTAATTTTCACTAAAATATGGGTGAATTGACTATGTTTTGAGATTGATGAATTCATGTGTAGATTGATGCGGTCTTTTGAATGATGTATAGATTATGTATGAATGATGTATAGGCTGTTTCAAATTGATTAATTGTGTAATGATTATTTTTAGATCAATTGACTATTAGGCCTATTGAATCGATGCTTGTAGATTCTAGTGTAACTTTCTATGGGATTTCTAATGATGTAAGTATTGTATTCAATTGATATCTAATTGGCCTTAGATTTATAAATATATATTGAATTGAATTAGATTCATTTAGTATTATGATTTATGATTTGGATTGATGTTTATGGCCATGGGTAAGGGCCTTATGGTATTGAATTGAATGGTTTGGCTTTGGATTGAAGTGATGAGGTCAAGTGGGTGGTATGCTACCCTAACTCTTTTTATTATTGTTTATATATATTTAATGTTGTTTAGCTTTTGGATTATATGTGATTGGTATGGTCCACTTATGGTGGCGGTGTTATGTGAATTGATGTGGCTTGTCAGCGTTATTTTAAGTATATTGATGATCATGGCCTTGTCGGCACTATTTGAAGTTATATGGCTATTTGTGATGTATGATCATATCTACCTATATGTGAAAGAATGTGCTAGACTATTGATGCTATTTAGATAATAATGTTATACTATGACTATGTGATTATATGTATAGTCTTAGAATTGATACGTGGTTGTTCCTAACTTGTCTATAGGAGTCTATAATGATTATATTGATGATGTTAAGGAAAATAATAGGTTGACTAAATAATGTTAAGGGTCATTCCTACGAGTCTAAAAAAGATAGGCTATATGTGTTAAATGGAAGTATGTTGTGTCTTGTTTAGGTAGACTTGTGTCCCTTACTTGATGCTTGTGTGAATATGAGATGTCTTGACTTAGGAACCTAAAGGGTCTTAGTCTTTAATAAATGAATATAGGTGAGACCTAGCATAATAATATTAAGGTCTTTATGTGGAACCTTGAACCAAGTGGTAAGGTTATGAATCGTGAAGTAGTTAGCCGTAATGGTATCCTTCATATAATGAATGATGGACTTGAGGTTGATTGGATGGAACGGTATCATATCATACAATAGGAAAGTCATGACGAGCTTCTTGTCGCTATAGTGAGATATTCCCTAGTGGACCTTGCTTTGGTAAGGTAAATGTAATTGGGTCATGAACTAGATATGGGACCATTTATATGAACCTAAATGTGAAATGATATATGAGAACTAAGGCTAGCACCGAGTGAGTATGGTAAGGCGAAGTAGTTCTAGTTAAGTATGAGACTAGAATACTAAGCATGCCCTTCATGTTCCTTAACCATTTGCCTACATGGAATGTCTCTATGTTCTACCATTGACAAGTAGAACACCTCATCGGAGTAGGATAGAACTCCGAATTCCATGCTTTGCTACCATGGTCTATGTCTTTTATTGCCTATTCTCATCATATGGGATACCCACTAGCATTAGAGAAATTCTATGAAGTTTAGGTGGTGGTATGGGGCGCTACTTAGACATTGCACAATAGGCTTTGAAGATGTTAGTGAGAGTCTCTAGGTCTTCCTTAAGACCATTATGTGAATGTCCTTATGTGATGGATGTATCTTAAATGAACTAAGTAATATAATGACTTAAGATGGGAAAGCATGTTAATTGTACAAGTTCCTTTCTAGAGTAATTAAAGGTTGTCTAGTTAAGGTGTGAAGGGGGCAAGGGAATGGTCACTTCATCTCTTACTTAGATGAGTCTTAATAAGGATTCTAGTTAGTGAATATGATTCGATTATGTGGACATGATCCTAAACTAGGTAAGTCTTAAGGTATACTTAGTTAATCTTGAAGAGGTCAAGTATGGATGTTATCTTCTAGAGTTACTTGAGTAGGCCTTTTTGATAGCCTTGGTAGGGGAGATTGTCATATTATGTATGTTTCGTATGTTGATGTTTGTAGGTGTGTATGTGTCTCATTATGAGTAATCTTAAGGATCGTCTAGGCACATCTAGAGAGGGTGTATGGGCGGTCTCTCTTTGTGTGACTTAACTGAATCTTAGGATAACTTTAGTGAGAAGACTATATGCTAAAAGAGGTTAAATGTGAAGCTAGGGATCTTCACTGTACAGTGAAGTAGTCACTGTAATGTTTTCTTAGAATGTGATATTTGACTTAAATGATTTCTTATGTATTTCTAATGTCATAAATGTTATTCTTATGATTATATTATGATATTTTAATCGAAATTCATGAAAAGCATGTTATTAACTAAATGTCCCTTTTTCATGTTTTTTGCATGGCTTCCATACTTAGTACATCTAATGTGCTAACCCCTTCTTTCCCTTTTGACTAATGTAGGGAATTGGAAGTATTGATGAACCATGGATGACGGATATGTTTCTAAGCGTTGAAGATGAAGTATTGGTGAGTCCTCATCGATTCGAGAACAATATCCACGCGTTCGGTTATGTTAATATTTAAGTCTTTATGTTATTGTCTTGTATGGGATTAGTCCGAAGTCTTATATATTCTAAAGCTTAGGTGGTTCAAGGGTTGTAAGGTTTTAAATGTTTTAAATGAAAGTCTTCCGCTTATATATTATTTATGAAAAGAAAGTTTTAAATTCTTACTCATTTTAGTATGTTTATTATGCAATGAATGATACGACAGGCTTAGATGAGACTTCTTGAAATCTCATTTGCCGTGTGACATCACAAGGATACTCTTACTTCTAGGGTGTACTTGTGGGTTGTGACAAACTTGGTATCAGAGCATAAGGTTTGGGAGTGTCGTAGTTGTCTCATGAACCACATCTAATAGAGTCTTGTTTATAATGTGAAGCGCGCCACATTATAAATAGGAGTCTATTGGGTGCTAGGAAAAGTTTCACTTCTTCATTCATCTAATCGTGCCTAAGAGCTTGTGTATGGTGTCTTTCCCTTTTCTCCCTTATGTGTTGGTCTTTTGAGTGTGACCTTATGAGGTTTGGGTTGAGAGAGATACAAGATGAGGTGTGGCTTGTAAGATAAGGTGTGGCTTGTTAGGTGAGGTGTGAAAGATGGTATTGATGACCTATAATTGGTTTAGTTACCTTTTGAAGGTTAGTGGAGTTGAAAGAATGGTAAGGTATAAAGTTAGAATGTGAAGGAGTAATGGTGAGTTTCTCTTAGTAAGGGGGATGTGATGTCTAGATGGTTGAACCTTGAGAGTCTTTAGTTTCATGAACTAGACTTTGGGTGAGAAGGTATTAGTAAGGTTAAGGTGCCTTGAGAGTTCCTTGAGGTAGATGCTATGTTGACCTTAGAATGGGTTTCTCCTAAGTGGAGGAGTATGGTGAAGAGTATGGTTGTTGGGGAGTGAGGTACCCTTAAATTTTCGTTATGTGTTTATTCAAGCCTAAAACAAAGAGTTCTTAGTAACTTGATTTGGATAGGAGTTTTTGTGGAAAATGAGTTTCCAAATATTCTCCTTATGATATGCATGCTTGGTTGAAATTGAATTTCATTACTTCTTGCATTATGTATTTTATGAGGCCATGACTATGTTGTAAAAGTGTTTATATGATGTTACCTTTCATATTAGCATGTCTATATCATGAATTGCCTAAAAGTTGCATTTTTAGAAAAATTGCACAATTCACTGTAGCATGGACCATTGTTCACTATGAAGTTTTTCAAAAATTGACTAACTGATTCTTTGGTATAAAATTGTTGTTATATGGTTATAACTGATTTATATGAGCATGCTAAGGAATATAAAATGAGTTTTTGCTATTTGGAGTTAAGGAGATGAGTTTTGTCGTATGATGAGTTATAGAATCCTATTCTAGTTGCTTGTTGTGTTGTAATCCTCTTTATTGTGTGAAATTGATGTTTTCTACTTGATTATGTGATATATGGTTTGATTAGGAGTTACTTACTGAATCTCTACTCTTGGAATTGTTCGGAGAGTGGCAAGTGTCATTCGAGGATGAATGTTGTCCAATGGGGGAGAATGTAAGATCCCGAAAATGACTTAGGTGAAGCTAGATCCTAAAGTGGTTGTCATGATGGCCTAAGGTACTAAAATGGTCTATAAAGTGTTATTGAGGCAGTCGCTAACAAGTTAGGTGCATTTGAAGTCAAACGTCAAGGGACGACCAAGACGTTCGACGACTAAGTCACCTAAGTGCTTCATATGTGGTTTTATGTGTTTATGTGTGATGCATGAGATTATATTATACTTAATGAGTTTATATGGTGTATAAAGTCAGTTTGTCAAGTTTCGTGAAGTTTGGAGTTCAAACACTCAAGAACGTCCATGACGTTCGAGAGATGTGCCTTGAAATAACCTAGTGTGTCTAAGTATGTTTCGTCGAGTTTTACGTGTTCGTTTTGGATGAAACTCATGTGGTAGGTCCTAAACTCATATCAGAACATATTTGGGTTGGAAAAGTCCGGGTACGACTCCATGTAGGACCCACAAGGGCCCCTAATGGAGGACCCCAACATTAGAGCTCAAAACTGCCAGGCAGTGGCAATCGACGACCCAAACGACGGCCAGTCTACCAGGAAACGGCCCATCGATGGGTCTCGTCGATGGAGCCACTTGTCGTGTAGGTTGAGGAGTTGCAGGTGCATTCCACGAGACCCAAACGATGAGGCGTGGGTGAGACCACGGACCGTCGACGGTCTCGTCGATAGTGCAACCTGTTTTCATGCCAGCTTATTATTAAGTTGAGGGTGAACTTGTAAATTCACCCCATGCCCCTATAAGTCTATTGACGGTCGTTTTGTGTGTTTATGGGTATTTAAAGTGTGTATAAGTCATTAAACACTCTATTAAACCCTAACACTAAGATCAAAACATATTCCCTCCAAAAGTTCTTCCAAAAAACCTCCATAAGAGTTCAAGGCGAAGATGAAGCTTGAAGATGGTCTTAAATGGAGTTTCTTCTTCAATTGGCATTTAGTTCTTTAAATAAGGTATGGGAGTTCTTCATCTAAGGTTTGCTATCACCTTAGAGCCAATTTCAAAGATGTTTTCAAAGGATTTCAAAAAGATGAAAAAGTCCAATTTCTACTCTAAATCTTGGGTTCTTGCATGAAAGATTTTCAAATGTTAATATATGATGTTATTAATGATAAATTGATGTTTTCCAATGAAATTCTACATGAACCCATGATCTTCTCAATTATCTAATTTTCACTAAAATATGGGTGAATTGACTATGTTTTGAGATTGATGAATTCATGTGTAGATTGATGTGGGCTTTTGAATGATGTATAGATTATGTATGAATGATGTATAGGCTGTTTCAAATTGATTAATCGAGTAATGAATACTCTTAGATCTATTAACTATTAGGCCTATTGAATTGATATGAACTTGACGCTTGTAGATTCTAGTGTAGCTTTCTATGGGATTTCTAATGATGTAAGGATTGTATTTAATTGATATATAATTGTCTTTAGATTGATAAATATATATTGAATTGACTTATATTCATTGAGTATTATGATCTATGATTTGGATTGATGTTTATGGTCATGGGTAAGGGCCTTATGGTATTGAATTGAATGGTTTGACTTTGGATTGAAGTGATGAGGTCAAGTGGGTGGTATGCTGCCCTAACTCTTTTATTATTGTGTATAGTTAATGTAATTTAGCTTTTGGATTATATGTGATTGGTATGGTCCACTTATGGTGGCGGTGTTATGTGAATTGATGTGGCCTTGTTGGCGTTATTTTAAGTATATTGATGATCATGGCCTTGTCGGCACTATTTGAAGTTATGTGGATATTTGTGTAGTTGATTATGTGATGTATGATCATATCTACCTATATGTGAAAGTATGTGCTAGACTATTGATGCTATCTAGATAATCATGTTATACTATGACTATGTGCTTTTATGTGTAGTCTTAGAGTTGATACGTGGTTGTTCCTAACTTGTCTATAGGAGTCTATAATGATTATATTGATGATGTTAAGGAAAAGAATAGGTTGTATAAATAATGTTAAGGGTCATTCCTAAGAGTCTAAAGAAAGATAGGCTATATGTGTTAAATGGAAGTATGTTGTGTCTTGTTTAGACTTGTGTCCCTTACTTGATGCTTATGTGAATATTTGATGTCTTGACTTAGGAAACTAAAGGGTCTTAGTCTTGAATAAATGAATATAGGTGAGACCTTGCATAATGATAAGAAGGTCCTTTATGTGGAACCTTGAACCAAGTGGTAAGGTTATGAATCGTGAAGTAGTTAGCCGTAATGGTATCCTTCATGTAATGAATGATGGACTTAAGGTTGATTGGCTGGAACGGCATCATATCATACCTTATGAAAGTCATGACGAGCTTCTTGTCGCCATAGTGAGATATGCCCTAGCGTACCTTGCTTTGGTAAGGTAAATGTAATTGGGTCATGAACTAGATATGGGACCCATTTATATGAACCTAAATGTGAAATGATATATGAGAACTAAGGCTAGCACCGAGTGAGTATGGTAAGGGGAAGTAGTTCTAGTTAAGTATGAGAGTAGAATACTAAGCATGCCCTTCATATTACTTAACCATGTGCCCACATGGAATGTGTCTATGTTCTACCATTGGCAAGTAGAACACCTCATCGGAGTAGGATAGAACTCCGGATTCCATGATTTGCTACCATGATCTATATAGGTTATTGCCTATTCTAATCATATGGGATACCCACTAGCATTAGAGAAGTTCTATGAAGTTTAGGTGGTGGTATGGGGCGCTACTTAGACATTGCACAATAGGCTTTGAAGATGTTAGTTAGAGTCTCGAGGTCTTCCTTAAGACCATTATGTGAATGTCCTTATGTGATGGATATCTCTTAAATGAACTAAGTAATGTAATGACTTAAGATGGGTAATCATGTTAATTGTATAAGTTCCTTTCTAGAGTAATTAAGGATTGTCTAGTTAAGGTGTGAAGGGGTCAAGGGAATTGTCACTTCATCTCTTACTTAGATGAGTCTTAATAAGGATTCTAGTTAATGAATATGATTTGATTATGTGGACATGATCCTAACCCAGGTAAGTCTTAAGGGATACTTAGTTAATCTTGAAGAGGTAAATTATGGACGTTATCTTCTAGAGTTACTTGAGTAGGCCTTTTTGATAGCCTTGGTAGGGGAGATTGTCATATTATGTATGTTTCGTATGTTGATGTTTGTAGGTGTGCATGTGTCTCATTATGAGTAATCTTAAGGATCGTCTAGGCACATCTACAGAGGGTGTATGGACGGTCTCTCTTTGTGTGACTTAAGTGAATCTTAGGATAGCTTTAGTGAGAAGACTATATGCTAAAAGAGGTTAAATGTGAAGCTAGGGATCTTCACTGTACAGTGAAGGGGACTTCACTGTAACAGTGACTTCTTCACTGTAATGTTTTCTTAGAATGTGATATTTGACTTAAATGATTTCTTATGCATTTCTAATGTGATAAATGTTGTTCTTATGATTATATTATGTTGTTTTAATCGAAATTCATCAAAAATATGTTATTAACTAAATGTCCCTTTTTCATGGTTTTTGCATAGCTTCCATACTTAGTACATTTAATGTGCTAACCCCTTCTTTCCCTTTTTGACTAAAGTGTAGGGAATTGGAAATCTTGATGTACCATGGATGACGAATAGGTTGTAAGGGTTGAAGATGAAGTACTGGTGAGTCCTCATCGATTCGAGGACGATATCCACACGTTCGGTCATGTCTTAATGTTTAAGTCTTTATGTTATTGTCTTGTATGAGATTAGTCCCAAGTCTTGTATACTCTAAAGTTTAGATGGTTCGAGGGTTGTAAAGGTTTAAATGTTTTAAATGAAAGTCTTCCGCTTATATATTGTTTATGAATAAAAAAGTTTTAAATTCTTACTCATTTTAGTATGTTTATTATGCAATGAATGATACGAGAGGCATAGATGAGACTTCTGGAAGTCTCATTTGCCGTGTGACATCACAAGGATACTCTAACTTCTAGGGTGTACTTGTGGATTGTGACAACTATATTCTAAAACGAATTAAAGAATCATCCAAAAAGTATGACCCTTTCTACCCGCGATGGCTACATGGTTTATGGCAACTGGAGTTATGATGAACTCTTTCCCATATTGGTGCTCAATACTACTCTCAAAATACTCAAATCATTGTTCAAAAACATAACTCTTTCTGTGGTTTGAGATTATTGCTCAAAAGCTATCTTAGAAATATGTGTTTCCTTTCTTGTTTAATAGTAAAAATACTTTAACTCTTGGGAATACATAGTCCCCTATAATCATTTGAAGAAATGAACTTGACTCTTACTCTTACATAACTCAATGCTTAAGTCTATAAAACAAGTTTAAAACATTGGTAAAAGACTTTGTAAATGACTTTGGACTTGGTTATTAACTTTTCTTGAATTTCAATTTATGGATTTAAGGTTAGGATTCATTTTTACGGATGACTTCTAAATGTTTAGAAGTCATTTAGAGTAGTTAGGATCAATAGGAAGTGTTATTACACTTTAAAAGGACTTAATTGGGCACAATAATGAAAAACATGTTGGGGCGGACGACCAAAGCGCACTACTGTCGCGGCGCGCCAGCCATAAACGATCATAGACCCCATTTTGGCGCACTTCTGGCACACCACCCCAGCGCCACGGGGGCGCGCCACACTAGCTTTTCTGTTACATCTCACAATTTGAAATAGCTAAAATAAGCTAAGAAACTAAATATATTCTTTTTCGAAAGAAAAGGAAGAATGTGGAAAATTGTAAGTTAAGAAAGTGAGTTTTGGTCATTTTCAAACAGCCATAACTTCTAGCTCAGAATGAGTTAGAGGTTCTTGATATGGTTGGAAATCCCTCGGAGAAATCTTTCCAACTCTGCCGAATTGCGCATTTTTGATATCGTATGAGGGAGATATGCCTATCGGAAGTTGGGTTGTTAAAGTGAGAAAAGTCCAAAATCCGAAATTAAGGAATGACAAATTAGTCTTTTAACCAATTAATTTATTATTTCATTTTTAGGGGTTTTGGGGTAAAAAAAAAAGTCTTAACTCAGTTTTGGAAGAATCAAAATCACGCTTAGGGCATGGAGAAGAGAGAAAAGAAGAAAGAAAGGGAGAGAAATCAAGAATTTACCAAAAACGTCAAGATTTGCGAGTTCATGGGGGGTGATCCCTATCAAAGTATGTGAGATATTTTCAATTGCTTTTAGTTCACCCACACACCATAATTGTTTCAGTTCTGTGGTTTTAGAATTGTTTACATGTTACGAAGTGTGTTCTTAAAGATTCTTGTCGAATTCTTGTTGGTTGAGTTGTTTGAATTCCCATTGTTGTTTGATTCGTAATTTTGAGTTGATTTTTGTGTTAGATCTATTGTGTATTGAAGGTACTAATCATCCTATTGGTTTGGGACAAGAACTATGGAGGTTTAGTGGGTTTAGCGTGGAAAAACAAAAGGAGAAAGTCGTCAGCCATACCTTGGCAGCACCAGGCACGGCGCACCCCATATACGCCAGAGGGCCTGGGCAGTGCTTCAAAATGAGTACTCTGAACTTGAGGCCTGGTGCAGCACGCCCCAGATGCGCTCAAATTGGCATTTTTCGTCCTATTTTTGTAGTTTAGCCTACTTAAGTCCTTTTAAGGTGTATTAACACTCTCTAGTGATTCTAATTACTTCAAATGATTTCTAAACACCTAGGATTCACCAAAAAAATGAATCATAACCTTGAATTCATAATTTCATTCAAGGAAAGCTAAGATCAAAGTCAAAAAGGTTAAGAGTTAAGTCTAAAGTTAAGAAGCAAGTCCAACGTTGTAATACTCCAAAAGTCTAATGCCTAATCTAGAGCCTAACATGAGAGTTAATGAGTTGTAAAACTGTTTGAAGTCAATTATAGTGTATATAAGTCATTTAGGAAGTTTTAGAATCAAAATGTCAAGTAACGTCCATGACGTCTGGAAACTAATTCAAGAGGTGCTAGTGTGCCTTAGCCTATTTCACTAAGTTTTAAGAGTAGGAAAATGATGCAATTTGGTGGTAAGGTGTCTAAAACGTATTAGAGTTAGTTTATAGTCGAAATTTCCGGGTACGAATCCCCAAGGACCAATCAAGGGCCCTTGAGGAGGACCCTTACAATTTGGCAAAAACCTGCCAAAAAGCAGTGTCTACCTACGAGTTGCAGGCGACTGATCGTAGTCCAATCGATGGGGCATCGATTACCACCATCGATAAGGACTTAGCCAAATTTTTGAAGGGGTATTTTTGTCAAATCTCTGACCAAAACTACGGACGTGCAGCATGGAGGCCACACTGCCCGTCTACTAACTTACGGCCCGTCAGTCGGGGTCTTGGAGGTCAAACCCTTGTGTTGCTTCCTTGTTTTATTTAATTCATTTAATTAGTTAGTTTAGTTAGGAGGTTAATTAGGGATTAGGGGGTGTTTAATTAAGTTAGTTAAGTCCCTATATAAACTACCCTAAGCCTAAAACCTCAGTTAACTCTCATAATTTCCCAAAACCCAATTGCTCTTCTTTCTCTCTCCCAAACAAACTCTATAGAACACCAAGCAAAGGAGGGTTCTAGGGCTTCAAAGTATAATGTTTTCTCCATCAAAATTTATCAATTAGTAAGGTATTGGATTCCTTTCACCTTTGGGATCTCTTTCCCCAAAGGATTCCTCCAAGTTGATTTAAAAGTATGAAATTCAAGTGGGTTTACTTCCAATACGAAATTGATCTTGTGAATTGCTTTGCTTATGATTCCTTTTGGTTATTATGAGTATATTAACTTGTATTATGATCACATTATTCTATTTCTTGATGAATTTACCTAGCTTGTGGAAGTTGACCTTTTCCCCTTAACCCTAGGTTGTAATCTTGGATTGATTTGTGTAGTATTGATACAATTGACTTAGTTAATGTGTGAATTACTATTGTATGTTGTTACTATGCTAATTTATGAGTATATTTGTGATATATTGTAAACCAACTATGCTATTTCTTTAGTAATTACCTAGATTGTGAAGTAGATTATGAATTCGACCTAAGTCTCTGATCCTAGGCTATGAACTAGTGATGAATTGTTGTGTAGTGATTCAATTGACTTTATTATGATGTTGGTTGTTATGGTGTGATGATATTACGCCCATTGTTGGGTTGAATTGAATGGTTGATGGTAAGACCTTGATGATGGCTTATGAACGAGATTGGGTTAAGTCTTGTGATCTCAATTCCTTACTTCAATTATGATTACTTGTGATTTAGTGATGATGTTGTATTGAAGTATACCTTATGTTAAGATTGATAAGGTTGGTATGATGTTGAATTTGAATGTCTTGAACTATGGTTTGTGAGTTTTTGGCTGAGATGTAAATGTTTTAAGGATGGTGATAACTTACCAATGTGCCTTATCATGATATGATTACGTAAATGTGCTAACCTCACATGTATGAATTGTAATGAAAGGATAATACTAATGCAGTTCTTATTGATCTATGCTGATGATTATATAAGAGATAGACTTTATGATCTACATTAAGCTATGATTATTAATAAAGACATTAAAGATATTTCTAAAGGGTCTCTAGCTTAGCACCGAGTGAAGTAGAGTGAGAAGTGTCCCTTCCCATATAAGGAAGGTAGCATCGCTAATGTACTCATGAGATTGAAGACTATAATGCATGTAGCATAAAGAGGGTTCCAACTACATGTCCTAGTTCTTGAACTATGTTGCCTCCATAGGAATAATAGCAAGTGGATCCACAAAGAAGATATGTTCATGTTTTTGTACTACCTTGTCAAGTTGTCCGCCTTCTTTTAGTGTAGGGTTCCATGACACCGGATTCCACATTAACTCATGTGGTCTATGTCGGTTAAGGCAAGATATTACCAAAAGGTAAAATGAAGTAATGAATGAACTCTAACTAGGATGACCTAAGGGGTTTAGCTTAGTCTAGGTAGGGGTATTGGACTCTACATATACATTGCACTTGTTAGACTTGAGGGAAGTCTTAAGAGGATGTTCTTATGTATGTATATGCTTATAAATGTAAATTTTATGTATATGATGATCTTACATGTTAATGACACTATATGATATTGGTTTCACTTAAGAATATGTGCTTGTTCTCTATTTCTAAAGTATGATGATGTTTACTCTAATGATATGCTATGTGAAGCTGGGCGTTGGTTGTGGTTCTTCTTGGGTCAACTTGATTGAGTAAGGTTATGGGGCTTTGCTTAGTCATTGCACTAGTGGACTTAATGAGGGTTCATGAGTAATGGTCTTGCTTTGGTTATGATGTTATGAACTCTTATACATGCTTGTTGACGTTATAACTTGATAATAGAGTTGTCTTGGTTATGTGCTCAATTATGTTGAATATACATGTTGACTTGACTAGACTTAGGACTGTTGGTTGTAATGTACATCTTCGTGACTTGATGAATATGTATTATTGACTTGTATTGGTTCTTGAATGTACATAAGGCTTTTCAAAGTAAGTTGCATGCTTTAATGAAATGTCCCTTTTTAGCATGATTTTATGTTGCGTGCGCATATGGTCTCATACTTAGTACAAGTGATGTGCTAACCCTTTTTTCTCCCTTTTCCCCAGCATTTTAGGTTCCGTTCGTTGAAGGGTTTGTGACGACATTTGATGAAAACTTGGATATTCTTTCTCCAAGTTGGGTAGGTCCTCACCACTTCGAGGACAATGCCATTTTCTAGAATCGGAAATTGATTAGTCTTAAAGACACTATGTTCATTTTCTTTCATTTGAGTACTAAAGATTGTATAGCCTATATGTGGCTCTTATTGTATTGATGTATGGGCTATGACCAATTGTTATACTCTTGTTTAGATGATTATGAGATGAGACATCCGTTTTAAGACTATGTTACATCTTATATATATATGTGTGTGTCATAAAAGTAGATATGTTACATCTTATATATATATATATATATATATATATATATATATATATGTGTGTGTGTCATAAAAGTAGAAGACTATGTAATGTTCTTATACAAAGGGTCTATGTATACTCGATATGAATATATTATGTGTATGCGAGAGGTCTATGTAAACCTCATTATAGATAGGGGGTGATCCCCGGATGTGAATAAAGCAAAGTTCTTAAAGGTTTTCAAGAGTCTTTAGCAATGTTTAAATTTGTTTTTAAGACTCAAGTTTCAAGTTAAGTAACAAGTAAAGAGTTGAGTTCATTTTTCAAAAGTTATAAGGGAATTAAGTATTCCCTAAGAGTTGATTTAAGGCTCAAGTTTCAAGCTAAGTAAAGAGTAAAGAGTTGAGTTCATTTCTCAAAAGCTATAAAGGAACTAAGTATTCTCTAAGAGTTTATAAATGTTTTCACAATTAAGATAAGAGGAAACTAAGATTTCCAAAAGAGTTTTGAGAAAGAAAAGGGAACATTGATTCCATGAGAGCTTTTTAAAGCTAAGTGTTGAGTAATTATCTCAACCCAAAGAAGAAAGTTGTTTAAAAACACATGAGCTAAAGTATATTTTTGGAGTAGTATTGAGCACCGATGTTGGGATGAGAGTTCATAATAACTCAAGTCTCCATCAAAACCATGTAGCAATCATGGGTATTAACGAGTCATACTTTTTAGGTGATCATGTAAGGTAAGTATTTCTATGCGAAGGCAAAGTATATGACAGTTCTAGAAGCATGGGCAAGACGTTGCATCACCACTTAAGCTCATAGTGGTGGTTGTTGGTTAGAGAATCTCCCAGAGAAAACTATATTACTTCATATATATGAGTAAAGTAAATTTGTTATTACATTTATTTAACGAACTAAGTGTTTTCATTGTCTTTACAAGCTTTTAGATATTGCATGTGTTTTATTGCTTTATATTAAGTCAAGTTACACATGAGTTGAGCAGAGCCAATGTAAGTATTCCTTCTTATTCTTTTTCAAGCTTAATTTTTTGTTAAAATTTCAACTCGCATACTCGTACATTCAATGTATTGATATCAGTTGGCGTGCATCGTATTATGATGCAGACGTAGATAACCAGGATTCGCATCATCCAGCGCCTCATTGATCCAGCTGAGCACTCAAAGTCAATCGTGAGCTCCTTGCATTCTGGAGGACACATTTACTTGACTTTCATTCGTTAAATTATAGGATGTTGTGGGGTTTGTCCCAACATCCATCTTAGTATTATAGAGGCTTCATAGGCAGTCAAAATATTTAGTTTTGAGTCTCTTCTTTGTATTGCAGATATTTTACTGTGAGACTTAAGTGCCATTTTGGCCAAGCTATTTACTTTAAGTTATATCATGAGATTGTTCATGTTTATTAGGTTAAGTCTTCCGCTGAGTTAAGTAATCCAGGCCAAGGGTCCGCTCAAGGACATCAATGGTCATTTAGTGCAGGCCACGTCCAGGGTATAGGCTTGGGGCATGAAATTTTCCCCAGTCGAACCATACGAATTTTCCAACTCATTTTTTGATCTTAAATCCATTAAATTCTAGTCTATTTTTCAGATTCTCTTTGGATATAGGTACCCAAAACATATACACTAGAATCTTACTGAAAACAACTCTAACAATCAACATTGAACTCTCAAGAACACCTTTATCTCATCTCAAATTCAAGAACGAAAGCAATTGAAGAACACAACTCAAGAACATCAAATTCTCAATCTTTTAGGACAAAAAAATGATGGAAATAAACATGTTTGGCATGGGGTGAACTCACATACTTCTTAGGATTGAATCCGTGGCGAAATTCACAACCAATATCGCAAGAACTTGATGAATCTTGAACTTTTCTTCTCCTTTCGCCTATTGAGTTCCTTCTTCAAATACCCTAGCGTAATTTTACAATTAACTAAACTGAACCCATTCAGTTTAGACCCTAATTAATTTACTAAAAATGACTTAAACCTATTGGGTATGGAAAATACCAAAATTCGCTTTTAAAATACTGTTTTGACTTTTCTTATCTAGACAATCGGACTTCAAATGAGTATGTATTCCTCATAAGAACTCGAAATTGAGAAAACTCGATGTCAGTGAAAGATAATTCAAAGATCTTTCTCACGGTATCTTGTAAAATACCTAAATCATCATGATCTAGGAGTTATGGTCATTCGAAGTTGATTCAAAATTCATACTTAGCTTAACTTTGTCAAACATTCCAAATTTGATTATTTCCAAAAACAATTTCTTTCTAATTCTAGTTCTCTGGTTCTTTCAATTTGCGAGGTGTTACAATATCTCTCCCTTGGGAACATTCATCGTCGAATGAGATTACTTTTAGAAGGCTAAGGGTGTAATATCTAACATTCAACTCAAAAACCCAACAAACAAATCTAAAATATCCAGTATATCAATTATAGAGTACTAAGAAGAGAATTAGTACTTTGATCTGGAATATCTCTAGGCTCATAGAGATGTGGATATCTTTCTCCATACCCTCCTCAGATTCCCAAGTAGCTTCCTCAACAAACTAGTTTCTCCATAGAACTTTGATTGATGCTACTTTTTTTGTCCTGAACTTGAAAACTTGATGATATAAAATCTGAATAGGAATCTCCTCGTGAGACAAGCTATCCTTAATATCAATAACCTCAATTGGAATAATCAGTGACAGATCCTCCATACACTTTTTAAACATAGAAATGTGAAACACTACATGAACTGCTGCTAACTCCTGCGGTAGCTCAAACTCATAAGCTACGTTACCAATCCTTTTTGATATCACGTAAGGACCAATATATCAGGGTCTAAGCTTCCCCATCTTGACAATTTTCATAACACCCTTCATGGGTGAAACCTTCAACTAAACCCAATCATCACCTTCAAACTCTAGGTCTCTTCTCCTAACATCATTGTAGGATTTCTGACGACCCTGTACTATTTTTCAACCTCTCTTGAATAACCTTCACTTTCTCCATAGCTTGATGAACTAAGTATTTTCCTAGCAACCCAAATTAACACACCTTAAACCATCTAATAAGCGATCTACATCTTCTGCCATAAAGAGCCTCATAAGGAGCCATTTGGATGTTAGAGTTGTAGCTATTGTTATAAGAAAACTCTATGAAAGGTAGGTAATCATCCCAATCACCTTTGAAGTCAACCACACAAATCGTCAACATAACATATAAGGTCAGAATTGCGCGTTCTTATTGACCACCAGTCTGAGGATGAAAAGCAGTACTCAAGTACAACTTTGAACCCAAATCATTCTGGAAAGACTTCCAAAATGATGTATTAATTTGTGCACCTCTATCTGAAATAATCAACAGTGGAACTCCAGGAAGTCTAACTACCTCTTAAATATAAAGCTTAGCATAATCTTCTACTAAATGGGTAGTCTTTACCGGTAAAAAGTGGGGTAATATAGTCATTCGATCTACAATCACCCAAATAGAATCATGAGGCCTGCGAGACTTTGGTAAACCTTAAACCTATGATGAAATCCATATTGATCATTTCCAACTTCCATTCTAGAAGTTCTATATTTTAAGTCATACCACCGGGCCTTTGGTGCTCTACTTTAACTTGATTGCAATTCAGGCACTTAGCAACAAACTCCGCAGTACCCTTCTTCATACTACTCAACCAATAAACCTTTCTCAAATCACGATACATATTTGTGGAGACTAGATGGATAGAATATCTGGAGCTATGAGTTTCCTCCATTATCCTCTCTTGGAGTTCATACACCCTTGGCACACACAATCTACCTTGATATCTCAATACACTTTCTCTCCCTTGTTTAGAATTCATTACTTTTATCTTATGAACATTTGCCTTTAATTCAAGCAAAATAGGATCTTGGTATTGTTTCTCTTTAGTTTAAGACACTAATAATTATTCATCCCCATTCATCACTAATACTCCTCCTTCATTGTAATCCATTAAAGGAACCCCTAACTGTGCAAGTATTTGCACATCTTTAGATAATTCTTTCTTATCTTCCTCAAAGTGGGCGGTACTACCCATAGACAATCTACTCAAGGATTCAACCAAAATATTAGACTTACCAGGGTGATAGAGAATACATATATAATAATCCTTGAGATTACATGGTTGAAGAACCAAACACTATGTGAACTCACGTATCTCGTAGGATTGAATCCTTCGCGAAATCCACTACCAATATCGTAAGAACTTCACGAATTTTGAACTTTTCTTCTTCTTTCTCCTCTTGACTTCTTACTCCAAAACCCCTAGCGTGATTTTGCAATTGCATAAACTGAACCCATTCATTTTAGACCCTATTGATTCACTAAACACGAATTAAACCTTTTGTATATGGAAAAGACCATAATACCCTTTTAAAATCTGGTTTTGACTTTTCTTATCTAGATAACCCGACTTCAAATGGGCATATCTTCCTCATAGAAACTCAAAAATGAACAAACTCGGTTGTGTTGGAAAGATAATTGACAGATATTTCCTACTGTATCTAGTAGCACACTTAACTCATTCCAATCTAAGATTTATGGTCGTTTGAAGTTGACTCAAAACTCATACTTAGCTTAACTTTGTCAAGCTTTCCAAATTTGAATATTCCAAAAATGCCTTGTTTCTAGTTCTTTCAATTTGCGAGGTGTTACAGATAGCTTCCAATTTAACCATGAACTTTCATGTACTTGATTTTGTCCACCAACGGTTATCTACTGCTTCAGAAAGCTTGAAGTTTCTCATAGACAATCTAATGTGCTCAACAATATTTCTAGGCAAAACGTTCTGCATAAATTCATAAGCCCATCCATTTTGTTTAAAAAATATATCAATATAAGCCAATGAATGACACCCTTGTAATTCAGTAGGTTGGAGATACGAAGGACCTAGATTTGTCCAATTATCTAACAAAACACTAGAAGATCCTCCTTTAGGTTCCCACCACAAGTTTTGTTCTACAGTGTGTCTGTTCTCCAACATATGCTTCCACACTTTTCAATCACCTTTGCATTTCACAATTGTACGTATTTGCTTCCTGCAATACTCATTCCACATGAAATATGTCCATAGTGATCTTTGAGTTCTAAATTTTCACCAAACTTTAGCATACATATCTTGAGAAACATCACTCGTTGATCTAAAACCTAAACCCCCTTCAACTTTTGGTAAATATAACTTATCTCAAGCAGCCCATTGCATGCTCCAAAAAAATATTTGCAAAGATTCTATGAAGCTCTTTCAAAACACACTTGGGAGTGGCTATGTCAGATAATACATGAGTAGGAATGCTTTACAATACACTAGTAATTAAAACTTTCTTACCACCAAAGGATGGCATATTACCGTTACAAGCTTGAAGTTTATCCTTCACCCTATTAATGAGATCTACATAATGCTCATTCCTTTTCCTAGCATGTTGATTTAATGTTTCAACCACACCTCATCCAATTCTAGGTGTTCAACGATCGTAAATCAGTATAAGACCCTACTAAAAGAGTTGGCATCGAATCCCACAGGGAGTGCTATGTGTTTCATATTCAATTGGGAAGTATTAATGCGGTCAAATCAGTCATAGGGATAAAATTTATCGAATTAAAACATCATTAAGATCAATGGGTGACACGAATGTCAAATGAGCATTTTGGTTATGATTATGAACTACAAACAATAATCACAAAAATGAGAATTAAGAATAATGAGACAGATTCTTCGGATGTGATCGATTATAGGCCAATATAGACATATTGTTAATTTCAACTATTATAAATAACTAGATATTAGTGAGTAGGTTAGGCTATAGGAGAGGTAATTTTCTCTCAAACATCAATAAGCATGCAAAATAAGAGCAGTCCACACCTTACGCCATTCACTCTCTCGAGTTGAATGTGTGGGATTGGAGTTAGGATTCACTCTTTCGTGTTGAACCCAGGTCATCCTAATACCCACACACCATTAATAAAAAACGTAGTTCTAAAACCTCTCTCTCGAGCAAGCCAAGAACACAAAGATTGAATTGTATTTACAATTACAATTCTTAAAATTAAACCATAATTAATGATTAAACTAACTTTTAAATAGCATTTAAACTAACAATTAGCAATACACATATGCTAAATCTGGCCATAAATACAAAATCACATCCCAATAATTGGGGTTTTAGGTAGACATCGTAAAAAGGTGAAAACAGTTACCAAATTGATAATCCAACAATTGGATAAAAGTGATTTCTTCTTTAAATGGTCCAATTTGATGAATATCAAAGACCCACTTCCAATTTCTCAAAAATAAATTTCTACAATTCCTCAAAGCTAAGGAAAACAAGAATCTCTCAGAAGTCTCAAATTTATTTTTTTTATAAAATGAGTAACAAGAAGATGATAAAGATTATAAAAGTTCAATGTCAAAACTCCCAACTAAAATTTTCAAAAACGTATTTATAGTCACCGAATTAAGCTACAAAAGCTCATTCAGCGTAATAAGTCAAGCTCGTCAAACCACTCAGCGAGCCGCCCTTTGGACTCTTCCATCGCCCTTTTGCCTTGCCATTCAACATCCTCAAGGTTTGTAACTTTGTGCAATCTATCTTAGCTTCGCAGAATCATTCGGCGATTCCCCAACAACTCCCTTTCTTCGCCGACTTGGTTATTTCCTTCAGAGTTTGGCACACTAGAACTTTAGGCGGTCTGATGAGCCACTCAACGGCACACCTAGTGCTCTTGGCGATCCTCAAACTCGCCCATCTTCACTTCTGTAGCCTGTTTAATTCCTTTTTGCATGTTAGTGTTTACTTATTTTCTCGATCAATATTCCTGAAAATCAAGGATTTAACATTAGTTATTGACAGAAAATAAGCATTTGTGGACACTTACTCTATACAAACAAAGCTCTAAATGAGTCCAAATATAGGACTCATCAACACCACCAACTTAAACTTTTGTTTGTCCTCAAGTAAAACTCAAGTTCAGCAGTTCAAAAATGATGTCTCAAATATTGCTACAAGAGACTCAATCATAAATGTACACAACAAGACTTAACTTACTTATGCAAGGAACAATAATGCACTCAAAGATTCAAGTTGTGAATTACCATTATCAAAGAAACTCAAGTTCACAATAATTGCTTCAAATTGAAGTAAAGACTCAAAATAGGTACTCAAATGCCCTCACAACAAGGATTTCCATATTTACACACAATTCTTCAACAATTTATAGTTTCAAAATCAGATACAACTCTTACACTAACAAAGATGAACATGCATGACTTCACCCATAAGTTTGTCCTTATTTTCCAATCAACATTCGTTTCAGCTTACTCACGATAAAAAGGGTCTTTTCAAGGCTTGTAACAGGGATGACTGTAAAGGTATGGTCATTTAGGCTCAATGTCTTCTACCCTCTTAACATCACTTTCTTTCTTTTCTTCAACAGTTGAATCATGCTCAAAATTCATTCTACTTCCAATGAAATACCGGGCACCCCATTTCTTTTGCACTTTCACAATTTTATTATACTACTTTTTCATTCCCTTTTTTTTTTCTTTTGCTTTCTTCTTTTCTTTCTCTTTTTTTTTTCTATAAAGGGTTTCATCTCTTTCAAGTTCATTGTTAGAAGGGAGAATTTTCACATTTTTGATTTACTTTCTTTTTTCACCACACCCCAACTTAGGCTTTTAGCCTAACTTGGCTATTCAAATAAACCACACTTCACGGGACCCATACCCACACTAACAAGATTGACACCCAGTCAAATATATATGTCAGAATGTGACACCCGATCAAGTCAACAAATCCATACTAACAATCACACCCATAATGAACAATACTCATAGTTATGCAATCAAGTAATGGGTTCATGACATGTAATTGTTCAAATATATACTCATTTCATTAGATTCAATTCACATTTCACTATTAACATTCATACAATGAAGCAATTTTCTGGCGTATATCACGCAAATACGGAATCAAACCATGGCCTACCTCAAAACCAAGCTTGAATCCTCTTAAGACACTTGTGCCTTCTCTTTCAGGATTCTTTCACCTTGTTCAGGTCTAAAATAATTAATTAACACAAGGATCAATAAATGAATCTTAATTACCTAGATTATAATCGACATTATAATTTCTAGACCAAACCGAAGATTCTAATGTTCAATTAGGGATTTTCACACCATTAACTTCCGGCCAAAACCCTCCTTAAATGATAATCCCACAAGATTCTAAGTTCTACGGATAGAAAAATGGATTTGGGGAGGAATAATCTTACCTTTTGCGCTAAAAATCAAGAAAACTGTTAAGAAATCTCCCAGGTCATCCCTTATCTCTTAAGAATAAAGTTTTGCAGAAAATAATATTTTTGTGGTTCTTTCCCCAATTATGTCGCGACTGTCCCACTGAAGGGAGCCCCAACACACCACAGCCCCCCCCAAAGCTTACATAGAGATAGAAGCTCAAACTTTGAGTTCAAAACTTCCATTTCACAACACACCTTCAAACCATGAAATTTTAAAACCATCATTTCACGCTAAGATCAGTTTTAGGAGTTCTACTCGCTCGAATTCGATTCTATAAAATCGTATGTGTTCCTTAATGTATTTTCCATTCTCTCATATGATCAAATTCATAATTAAATCCCCTATTAATTACCAAATTATCCTAGAACTCACCAGACTAAAATTCCATCCATGTTTGGCCCAGGCTAGACATTTCCAAGTCACTACTCAAAGTTTTGTGGCCCAAATTCTTTCTCAAATGGTTTTTCCATAACGACGGGACAGGTCGTTACACGGAGAGTTATTTTTGATGTTGATATCGTTGCCGGGAGTGTTGTGTTGATGTCGAGTTCTTTGCCGTTGAGTACTTGGACTATGGGTGTTCCCTATGCGTCTCTATTGATATTTGTGCATGATAATCTTTATATTCTTATTTGG
Organism: Solanum sitiens; assembly: GCA_016801875.1. NCBI lineage: Eukaryota > Viridiplantae > Streptophyta > Magnoliopsida > Solanales > Solanaceae > Solanum > Solanum sitiens. The sequence goes on along the minus strand of JABWTJ010000069.1, from coordinate 2,803,563 downwards.
TATACTTGATTGTTGTGTTTGATGATCTTGATTTTGTGATGATGATTTGAAACTTGTGATTGATGAACTGTAACTGTTGGACTTTGATTATCAAAACTTGTGAAGTGTTCTAATTATAAATTGTTGGTTTGGGTTGATTTCTATTAAGGTTGTAGTGGAGGTGGTTCGGTTAGGGTAAAAGGTGTACTTGTATACTATCTTAGTTTTGCTCTTTTTAGAAGGTTGCATCTTGATGAGTATCGTATTGTTTGGTACACTACTTGCTTGTACACTCGTCACTACTAGAACCCAATCGAAAAAACGATGGACTGCGTCACTCTTCATAATTTGATATTTAGAAGCAATTTTGGATTGAGCATAACACAATCTCCCATATATAAATAATTTCTCATTTTTAGTGAATTCTTCATTTAGATTCACCAATAAGAAAAGACGGAGAATTTTATAATCTCTCCTTAAATTCATCAGACTTATAGAAAGTTAAGTAACATAACAAATGCTTATTAGAGGTTTACAGTGGTTGACACTCATATATATCTCTTTCTGTGAAGTAACATGGAAGATGTTTAAATGTTACCGAATTAGTATTGTGAATTAATAAAATCTATTGAAAGTTGCATTTAACCAACTATTAACCCATAAATTAAATATTTTAATAGTATATAACAAATGGATACTAAAGTTTACATAATTTTTATATATCTCATTCATAGGTTCTTTACAAGAAAATTATTACCTTCGAAAATAGAAGAACTACTATAAGACTAACGTAATAAAAAATATTTTTCTTTTTATAAATGTGGATATAATCTCTATCATAGCAGATGTAGGAATAACCGGTAAACGAAGAGTTTTTGCTACAAATATAAATTATTTAAAAATTAGATTTGTGTATACAAACTATTTCTTTTTACATAAATTTCCTTTAGCCGGATTCAAATATAATAAAAATAGTTTTTGAAAATATTTTGATATTATAATGAGTAATGAATTGTTGGTGTTACATTGTTTTTTTTCCTGAAATGATTTAGTGTGAAAAGAAATACATGCATATATTAAAAATAAGTAATGAAGAGTTACTCACTCAAACTCTTTCCTAAAATGATTTTGTGGACAATATTTCATCTTTAATCTTTGAATACAGTTTTAATAAAATGATCTAAAAGTAATAATATTAAATAAAAATAAATTTAAAAAGTAAAAATATAAAGAAAATCTTTTTTTCTATTTTCAAAATGTATTTAAATATTTACAATTAGTTAATAATTTGTTAATCAGTCAACTATTGCCAATTTTGTTAATTTTAGGCTGCCACTTGGCAACTTGTGATGCTTCTACCCTTACTTAATAGAGAATATATTCATTTTTTGTAAATTCTTCATTTTTTTGGGCGGATCCTAAATTCATTGGATTTCTAGAAGCTGTGTACTACTTTTCCTTCTCTTTCGAGTTTAGCAGAAATTCATTTTCACTCTTAGTGAAGTAAAATGTTTGATGCTTATTGGAGGTACTCTAGCGGTGGACAACATGCAGCAGCGCCGCCGGCTCTCGTCGCAACGCACCCTCACAATGAATATGGTATCTAAAAAAACTATTTATGTGTTCAATTAATTTAAGGTTTCAGTATATGTTTTTGTCGAATTGGATGGATTTGTAGAAATTAGGTTTTATTCATTTATTTATTTTTCAATTTAAAACTTAATTTTGTTACTTGTAGAAACTAGGGTTTATTCATATACTGTTTATGTCAAAAACTTAATTGTTATGGCTGGTAGATACTAGGGTTTTTTCTGTCAGTCAAAAACTTAATTTTATGGCTTATCGAAACTAGGGTTCATCATTTACTTTTTCAATCAAATTGAATTTTTATGTTTTTTTTGTGGTAGGTGTGATATAGTTATATGGTAGGAATTGAGAATACTTACAAAGAATGTCTTGTATACTCATCAAGAATGTCTTTGGTATTACAGGAGAATGTGGAGGAAATAAAAAAGTTGTAGTATATGTTTGTAGTTCCCCTAAATAGGGCAATGGCAATTTTTTTTGGCTTAATACTTAAGTTATTTTTGTGGTCTTTCTACATTAGATGAACTTTTTTGGCATAAGGGATTATTTAGTAGTGGTGAATCTGTAATATACCATTGAGGTTGGCAATTAGTGTAAAATTAGCTAAAAGGGGTATAGGATTCCACAATGTCACCTGGATGTGAGAAATGGTTCCTGCATCATAAAAAATTGACACCGGCTCCCGATGTAGTGCAAGATAGGAAATGATTTCGACCATCAAGGGCAGATGATGAGTAAAGATGATAATCCAAGAGAGTTTAAATTTTGGGGTAGGTAGTTTTGAACTAGTGTTCAACGGAGCATGAAACGGAAAAACGACAAGAGTGTGCTTCACTTGAGTGAAGCGAAGTGCTTGCTTCACCAAAGTAAATCACACTTTTTAAAGAAAGACTAAAATAAGCCTTCCATAACGACTATATATATATAAGCAAATGTTGTATTTAATTAAATACTAAGGTAGGTATCACAACATTCTTCACAATACAAGAAAATCAATATTAAAATATAAGCTTTAGCAATTCTTCCTTGACAAGCAGGTATTCTTCCTTCCTGATAATCTATAGCTCTCACATTGTAACACTTCAGTCGTATTACTTGTTGCATCACCAGAAAAGTTCTCCATTGCAATATGAAAAATTATGTTACAACCAAGGGTGGATCTAGGGAGTTGCCAAGGTATTCACCCGAACCCCCACGATAAAAAATTGCACTATACATTTAAGGTAATTTTGTATGGATTTATATAGATTTTGAATCATCTAAACACAAAATTGAAGGTTGACTCAGTGGTTTAGGGGTTTAAAATCTATCTTGAGCTTTCAAGTTCAGATTTCATGCACTATTTTTCATTTTTCAAACTCCTTTCGTGAAAATTTTGTATCCGCCATGGATTACTACTCATGTATTTTCATGAGAATGATACTTGAATTAGGTTAACAACTTTAACTTTATTGCACTAATTTCAAGTAAAATAAATAAATTATTATATAATATAATTTTAGTATAACATTTATGTCAACTATCACCTTCAATTATGAGTACAACCCAAGATTAACAAAGTTAACTATCTACCTAACTTAGATAACAAAAAATCTAATTTTTTGCTGCATTACAGTAATTATGGAAAAAGTTATTCAAAAGTCTTCTTTAGTCAAAGCGATCGAATAGCCACCCTGATGAACAATAGTGATACATATCTAACTTGCTTAGGATAGATGTGTAGTAGTTGGTATATGTATCAATATATCAACAAAAAGTATGGAAGTGAAGTGCAATGATATTATTGTGCTAGTCCACAGCCCATTGGTACTAAAGATTTGAAGTTGCAAGTTGCTTCAAAAAAAGTTAATTTAGGAAAATTCTGGTAAAGACTCTTTCAAGTTTAAGGTAATTTTGTTCGTATTTGGTTATCTCAGGTTCATGCTGATATTTGTTGCATTTAATTTTATTATTCGGTTCTGGTTTGTTTGTGCTCATTTTCCCATTTTTAGAAGCTCCGAGTGGTCGTGGCTATTATGAAAGGGGAATGATGAGAGACACAAATTCTATGGAAGCACCCTATGAGCGCTACCTCCGTAATGGGGTACTTCATTTTTCTTTGCTTTTGAGATTGGTTCCCTAATAGTAGTATATAGGTCCAATATAGTTGTGAATTAAAATTTGCAGCCAATTTCGTCCATGCAAAGTGGAATTATGGGCATTGAGGGGTCCAACCTGGAGCGCCTAGCCTTTAGAAATAGGAATATTGTTGGAATGGTAGGTGGCAGACCAGAAGCTACCCTTCCTCCGAATGCTAGCAGTACATTGTTTGTAGAGCGTTTGCCTGCGGATTGTACAAGAAGAGAGGTGTCACGTATCCTTTTCTTGTATGGAAATTAACTTATTTTTTATGGCCCATTCTAGTTTTTTCCTTTACTTTAGTTTTATTCAGATATATTCCGCCATTTTAGAGGTTACAAAAAAGTTAGGCTGGTACCAAAAGGATCAAGACATGTAAGAATACGTTTCACATGGTCTATAATTCACCATATGTACTGTTATTTTGGATTCACTATTAATTATGCAGGCCCGAGCCAATCCCTTGAATGTTATTTGCTTTGTTGAATTCACGAGTCCGCTTCATGCAGCTGCTGCAATGGATGCCTTACAAGGTGAGCTTGACATGACACTCTTTTTTCTACCTCATTATTGAGTGCTGGTTGTGAAGAATCCTCTTACTTACTATGATGAGCTGTTTCTGGACATTGAACAAGATTAGTTTCTTCTTTGATTTGTAGCTCATTCATTTCATCTTATTTAGTGGTTTGTTAAAATTTTTGTCTTCTGGCAATTAAACTTTTATACTAGTTGAAGGACATGTGGAAGCTGCTCTCTTGCGCAGCTCGCTTTATATGTATGTGCATTTGACTCGTGAATTGTTGCATACTGAACCTTTACTACTTGAAAGCAATTGTCGGACACATGTTTCTGGTGTACGTCCATGAAAGAGAAATTTGTTGTGATGGTGCAGGTTATAAATTCGACGATCATGAGCATGATTCAGTCAACTTAATGCTGCAATTTGCTCGCAATCCTAGAGTGAGGTCAGGTTGAGGGAATCGTGGAAAACTTTGATAGTATTTACAGGTACAACCTTTGACCTTTAGCTTTATTATCGATGGCCATAACATATATATATGGTACAAAGTTGATAAATCAAACTAAATTGTGAAACTATAATAATTATGTGTAGGACTTGCCCATGTGTGGAGATAGGCGTTATGCCAACTTTGGAGTTTCGTGTTTCTCTGATCATGTACCTGTAATATCAAGTGGAGCTTACAAGTTGGAAAAGTTGGTTGTCTGAATCGTTTAATTTCCTTTTTAAATTCGCTACAGCTTATGATGAAGTAGACATTATCAACTTGTGAAAGAACTGGGAGGCTTTTTCATTGTCTGATTGCTATTATCGATTGGAGACCTTTTTAAAGGTTGATGGGAACAATCCTTGCTAGAGTTTGTTGATGAAGGGGCCTGCGTTCACGCGTCCCCTACCAATTCTAATATAGTCTTTTCTTTGGGCTCAACGGAACGTAATTAAACAGATATTCTGATCAGCTATATGATTGCTAAGATGTTTTAAGTGAACCCTTGCTCCAATACTTGGGTGCTAAGATATAAAGACCTATTATACATGTTTAGTCAAATTATTGTGAAAATAGGAGGGTAAAAGTAGTTTTTGTTTTCAAAAGAAAAAATTATATTTGAAAATTATTGTCAACATAATGATGGGCATTGGTATTGTAAATCAATTGTCATAGTTTGTTCATCTTTGATTAATATATATTCGTATAGTAAAGTATTATGATTTGGATAATTCAAAAAAGGTCTCATTGTCAGTATATATTTAAAAGAAAGTACAAACAAATCTTTTCATTACTCGATTACATTTAAAATATATTTCAATAAAAAATAGAGTCGTCAAAGTTTTAACTTCTACACATTTAGTTTCTACTAATATTAGGTTTGTATATTTGTTAGCATTTTGATAATATATATTTTATTGAAGAAACACCAAGGAATGTGGTGATACATATGAAGTTCCTTCATCCTTAATAAAAGATCTTGAATTTTAAAAATTATGAAATAAAGAAATTTTTAGTTAAAACAATTTTTCTCTTAAGGATCAATGAGTTTCTAATACTAAAACAATAAAACTTACATATGCGATGAGGATAAATAAGGTAAAGCATAATATATACATTACTTAAAATGTGAGAGGAGAAATATTATAGCTCAAAGTTGAAAAGAGAGCTTAATAAATGATTTTCACATTTAAAATAATGGATCAATGAGCATAAACAATGGCAAAAATAGGTTAAGAGATAGAAATATCAAGTGAATCCTCTTAGTACAAAAGTTATTATGCATATTTAGACTAAAAGTGAATTATTTTAATGGTATACACAAGTTGATTTCAGAATTATATATAATCTTTTTTTAAGTACTCCTATAATGGGTCTCGCTTTTGCGACCAGGGTCTTGCTTCTGTGATCTTCACGATCGCGAAGAACCCTTTGCAAAAGCGAAGCACGCCAGAAAGAGAAAAATCAGCAACTCTTAAAACATCAAAAGGATCTCGGGATTCATTCAGAATTTCGTAAACACAAAACAAATATACAAATCAATTATATTCTATGTTTCGATCTCAATGGAACCATCAAAACACGAATCTGGGGTCTTCTTGATCCGACATTTTTGAAAACCACAAAAAATTAACTCAATGCCTAAAAATGTTAAAACAACCTTGGGACCTCTCAATAATCAACCAAGATCTCACCTAAGCCTAAAGTCATCCCTGAATCCAATGGATCTCTCGGACTTCCGTTCCGAGCAACTAAACCCTGAATATTGAGCAAAGCTAATCCAAAGGCTAAAATTTCTATAATATCACAGCTTAGGACCTCAAATCCTCAAAAAGACATTGAATCTGAAATGGACTGTCACGCCCTGAGCCTACACCCCGGACGTGGCTGGCACTCGCGGAGCATTCCTAGCCCCAAGAGAACCCTTGATCTGATTTACTTACTCACTGGAAGACTCTATGCATATAAAATGATTTATTATGATACTCACTTTAATAATAAGATAACTAAAGAATGTTTAAAAGTCAAACATTCAACTTGGCCAAAATGGCAACTCAAGTCTCAACAAATGAAATGATAATGTAAAGACAATTGAACTACTAACTGCCTATGAAGCCTCTAGAACAAAGAGGGATGTCGGGACATGACCCTTGATCATCCTAACAACTGAACACCAAAAATAAAAAAATGATAAAAAAGTCCTCTGAAATGCAAGGAGGCTCCCCAACTAACTCTGAGTGTTCCACCTAATCAACGGGGTGTTGGATGTTGATCCTGGTTACCTGTGTCTGCATCATAATATGATACAGGCAACAAATATCAATATATTGAAAGAACGAGTGTGCGAGTTGGAATGCTAAACATAACATAGGCTTGAAAATATTTTGAAAGGAATACTTACCTTGACTCGTCCAACTCATGAATAACTTAACTTAATAAAAAGAAATGAAACACATGCAATATATGAAAAACTTTATCAAATAGTAAAATTAACTTAGTTCGTTAAAGACAATCCAATAACAAACTCAAATTTACTCATATGACAAGGTAATATAGTTTATGTGGGAGTTTCTCTAATAAACAATCACCACTGTGAGCCTAAGTGGTGATACGATGTCTTTCCCACACTACCAGAACTGTCTTATACTTTGTCGCCATATAGAATGCTTAACTTAGTGGATCCACTAGTCTATGCTAAAAACATCTTAAGGAGTCATCTAAAAAGTATGATCATGTACTACCCATAATGACTACGTGATTTATGGAGACTTAAGCTAATATGAACTCGCATCCCCATATTGGTGCTCAACACTACTCCCAAAATACACTTAGCTCATATGTTTTAAAATAATCTTCTTTCTTTGGCTTGAGATACTTACTCAAAACTTAGCTTAAAATCTCTCTTGGAATCAATTTTCCTTTTCTTTCTCAAACGTGAAAACATTTTTAAACTCTTGGAAATACTTAGTTCCCTTATAGATTTTTCAGGAATGATTTTAACTTTTTACTCTTGATGAACTTGAAACTTAAGTCTTAAAAAAAAGTTAAAACGTTTGTGAAAGACGTTTGAAACTTAAATGAACTTATCTTGACTTGTTTCTTAACTTCTAAACTTGACTCTTAAATTTCCTTGAATTGAATTATGGATTCAAGGATTGTGATTTGTGATAAGAAAGATCTTATGATGTTTAGGAGTATTTTTAGATAGCTAAACATGAGAAAATATCAAAATGTCACTGTCTAAAGGTAGGTCCGCGACGTAGAGATATATTTAAATTTTGGTCGCGAAAATACTTTTGAGGCAAAATGGTCAGTGATTGCTCCACTCCGCAAAGACTTTTTTCCCAAATCTGGGGACCAGGTCCGCAATGTGGCGCCAGTGCCTAGATTTTCTCGACTAAATATTCTTCTTTGTTTTCCACCTCCAATTTTCTCAAACTAAGTTCTTTTTGGATACAAATACCCAGGAAATTTACCTAAGAACCTAATGCAAACCCACTCAATAACTTAATGTTATGAACTTAGAGACTTCTCAATTTCATCCCAACACAAGAACAATACCAATTTTGAGAATACACATCAAGAACATCAACATTCAAACTCTTTTAGAATGAATTCACGTAGAAACCACATGTTTGGCGCATGGGTAAATGAACCAAAGATATGGAAGACTCACATACCTTGTATAATCAAATCCTTGATGAAATCCACAATCAATTCTTTACGAAACGAATAATCATGCTTTTCTCTTCTCTTTTCTCTTGTTTTCTTCTCTCTAGAACCCTAACGTTAATTTCCAATTGTGAAAACTGAACCAATTCAGTTTTGAACCTTAATTAATTCATTAAAACATATTTAAATAATAGGGTATGGAAAAGACCATAATGCCCTTCAAAAAAATCCGGATTGGACATTTCCTTATTGGAACAACCCAACTTCTAATGGTCATATATCAATCAAACAAACTTGGAATCATATAAACTCAGCTGTATTGGAAAGCTTATTCCAGGAGCTTTCCAACCATATCTGGAAACACACCTAAATCATCCTAAGCTACAAGTTATGACCGTTTGAAGTTGACCAAAACTCAACTTTTACACACTTAACAAATTTTCAGATTTTTATATTCTTTCCAAAAAGAACTATTTCCAGTTTCTTACTTCTTTCTAATTATTCCATATAGCAAGATTTTAAAATATCATCCTTGGGAACATTCATCATCAAATGATATTACTCTTACTAGGCTAAGGGTGTAACATTGTTTAGTTCAAGCACCCAACAAGCAAATACAAACAACAACATGCTTACTCATAAATTAAAGAGTACTCAGAAGAGAATTAGTACCTTGGTCAGAATTTTCTCCGGATTCTAATAGATGTGGGTATCTCTTCTTCATATCCTCCTCAGGTTCCCAAGTAGCTTCCTCACTAAATTGGTTCCTCCAAAAGACTTTGACCGATGCTACTTCCTTAGTCCTCAACTTGCGAACTTGGCGATCTAAAATGTGAACAGGAATCTCCTCATAACATAAGCTATCATTGATCCCAACATCTTCGTCGTATGATCAATGAAGGATCGCCCATGCACTTCTTCAACATGGAGACATGAAATAACGGATGGACCGCTGCTAACTCTTGTAGTAGCTCCAATTCATAAGCTACCTTGCCAATCTATTTGCCTATTCGATAAGGTCCAATATACCGAGGACTAAGCTTTCCCTCTTATCAAATCTCATAACACTCTTCATGGGTGAAACTTTTAAATACACCCTATCATCAACTTCAAACTCTATATCTCTTCTCCTAACATCAGTGTAGGATTTCTAACGACTTTGTGCCATTTTCAACCTCCCTTTAATCACTTTCACCTTCTCCACCACTTGATGCACTAAATCTGGTACTATCAACCCAGCTTCACCAACCTCAAACCATCCAATAAGAGATCTGCATCTTCTCTCATAAAGAGCTTCATATGGAGCCATTTGGATGCTAGAGTGGTAAGTATTATTGTAAGTAAACTTGATGAGAGGTAGGTGATCATTCCAATTACCTTTGAAATCATTCATGCACGCCCTCAACATATACTCTAAGGTTTGAATGGTGCGCTCTGTTTGACCATCTATGAAGATGAAAAGTAGTACTCAAGTTCATCTTTGAACCCAAGCCTTTCTGGAATGACTTCCAAAATTGTGCAGTAAATTGTGCATCCCTATATGATATAATAAAAACAGGGACTCCATAAAGTCATACCTCCTCCTGAATATATAACATGCCATAATCTTTTGTTGAATGGGTAGTCTTTACCAGCAAAAAGTGGGATGAATTGGTAATTAGATCCACAATCACCCAAATAGAATCATACTGTCTACGAGACCTTTGTAAACTTGTGATGAAATCCATATTGACCATCTCCCACTTACATTCCGGAATTTCTATATTCTGAGTCATACCACCGGGACTTTGGTACTCTACTTTAACTTGTTGTCAAATTCTAACACTTAGCAACAAACTCTGCAATGCCCTTCTTCATACTACTCCACCAATAAACCTCTCTCAAATCGCGATACATCAATGTGGAACCCGGATGAAAGGAATATCTCGATCTATAAGCTTTCTCCATTATCCTCTCTTGGAGTTCATCCACTATAGGTACACACAATCTACCTTGATACCTTAACACACCATCTCCCCCTTGTTCAAAAGCTATTACTTTTTGCTTATGAACATTTGTCTTCAATTCAAGCAAAATAGGATCTTGGTCTTGCTTCTCTTTTACTCCTAACACTAATGATGATTCAGCCCCATTCATCACCACCACTCATCCTTGTATGGAATCCATTAGTAGGACTCCCAAGCGTGCAAGTCTATGCACATCTTTCGCTATCTCTCTCTTTTCTTCTTGGACATGGGCGGTATTACCCATAGACAACCTTCTCAAAGCATTAGCAACAACATTAGCCTTACCTGGGTGGTAAAGAATACTCATGTCATAATCCTTGAGTAGTTATAACCACCTTATTTGTCTGAGATTAAGATCTTTCTAAGTAAACACATACAGAAGGCTCTTGTGATCAGTGAACAATCTACATGCACACCATAAAAATAATGACGCCATATCTTCAAAGAAAATACTATGGCTGCCAACGCTAAATCATAGGTTGGGTAATTCTTCTCATGTACCTTCAACTATCTGGAGGCATAAGCTATAACATTGTCATTCTCCATTAACACACAACCCAAATCAACTCTAAATGCAACACAATACACTAAAAAATCTTGAATTTCTTTTGGTAAGGTCAAAATTGGGGTTGTAGTAAACCTCTTCTTCAATTCCTGAAAGTTTTTCTCACAAGCTTCAGACCATTGAAACATCAGTGTAGTCTTAGTCATCTTGGTCAAAGGAGATGAAATAGATGAGAACCCCTATACGAACATTCTATAATAGCTAGCCAAGCCCAAGAAACTCCTTATATCAGTTGGAGACATGGGTCTAGGCCAATTCTTCACTACCTTTATCATTGAGTATCAAGTCTAATCACATCACCGGAAACTATATGTCCCAAGAACGCCATAGAGCAAACCAAAACTCACATTTAGAGAACGTAACATATAACTCCTTATCCTTCAAAGTATACAAAACTATTCTTAGATGACTAGCATGATCTTCTTCATTTCTTGAATAGATTGGTATGTTATCAATGAAGACGATAAAAAATTTATCTTAATAAGGTTGAAAACTCTATTCATAAGGTCCATGAACGCTACAGTTGCATAGTTTAAACTGAATGACATGAAAAGAAACCTATCGTGACCATAACGGGTCCTGAACGTTGTTTTGGGAATATCACATTCCCTTACTTTAAACCGATGGTAGTGATATTTGAGGTTTATTTTCAAAAAAGAAGACTCACCCTGATCGAAAAGATCATCAATTCTTAGAAGAGGATACTTGTTCTAGATTGCTTGTTAAACTGACGGTAATCTATACACATCCTAAAGGAATCATCTTTCTTTCCCATAAATAAGACCGGAGAGCCCCAAGGTGAGAGACTTGATCGAATAAAACCTTTATCTAGGATATCTTTCAACTAATCTTTATTCTTTTTCAACTCTACTGGTGTCATTCTATATGGCAGAAGAGATATAAGATGAGTATCTGGACACATAATAGGCATGAAATCATTCCATACCTAGAATGACATCAAACTCTACCATGTCTAACTCAATTAAATCAGTCATACTGTCTTTGTGATTGACAGAAATTATACTATCACGATATACTCGCTCATCTAGAATAGACTATCCAACAGATGTAGAAACACAAAAGGGTTCATAGAGTTTCTGAGGAATAACATCAAACTGATTTGCAACATAAGGGGTTACAAAAGACAAACTAGCTCATGGGTCTAGCAACATAAACATAAAAAGTAAAGACGATAGTTCTCTTGCTCTTGGCAACTAGTGATTGCATAAAGGCAATTTGCTTTTCTGCCAGTACTGGATGTAGCTTCTTTAGTTGTAGCAACTGATGAAGATTGAGATTTATTGCCCTTATTTCCACTACCTTATTTATTTGCTGGGATCTCTTTCATGAAGTTACCCTCTTTTCCACACTTGAAGCAACTTTTCTGGCCATCACGACACTTACCTGGGTGAGTTCACCACACCTATCACATGCAGGAGCCAAGTTACCTCATTATGCCACACTACCCTGAGAATGTGCAGGTCCTGCTTTGAAATTTTGCAAATTATCACTAATATACTCACTTTTTTTCTGGGTGCAGGTGCACTAACAGATGATGGAGCATGTCTTTTTTGCTTTTGGTTAAAGGATGAACGGTTCACATTATCTTTCTGCTGTCCAAACTTATTCCCTATCTTATCTTTCTTATTTGTGTTTTCCTCCCTATCCCTCAGCTTCTCTTGCTCAACCTGCTGCACATAGACCATCAACCTATAGATATCCATGTCACCGATCAACATTGCATCCCTATCTTCCTTACTCGATAGACGCGACAACCCAGCAACAAACAAGATCATTCTACTCTTCATATCCGCAACTATCTTCGGAGCATAATGGGACAGTTGGGTGAATTTCAACCCATACCCATGAACACTCAAAGAATCCTGCTTAAGTGTGAGAAATTCTCCTACCTTAGCCTCTTTCAGTTCTCAGGGAAAGAAACTGTCACATCCGGATTTACACCCTAGACGTAACCGGCGTCGTCGTCCTCTTTGAGGACTAAGACTAGCCCCTTAGTTTTCATCATCGCATTCACAAGTCAAAAATACGAAAGAATTTAAAACTTTTAACTATATCTAATTGGAGGTTTATATAGACCTATGCATACACGTAATAGTATTATTATCGAGTATACATAGACCCTTCGTATAAGAAGATTACTTAGTCTTCTACTTTTATTTCACATACATATATAAGATAGAATTAGAGTCATAAAATCCGTCTCATCTCATAACCATCTAGAATGACAATATCAACTTGGGCATAGCCCTACAACAATAAAAGTAAGCCACACATATTATACAACTTGTTCTCAAATGAATGATAGAGTCAACATAAGTGTCTTAATATCTAAGTTAATCCATAGGTAGAATATCGGCATCATCCTCGGGAAAATGAGGACCTACCAATTGGATGATAAGAGTATCCAAGCCTCCTTCTCAATCGCCTCGAACCAAACCTCAACGACCGAAACCTAAAATGTTTGGGAAAAAGGAAGAAAATGGGGTTAGTACACCACATGTACTAAGTATGAGACCATATGCACATACAACAACCAAACATGCTAAAAAGGACATTTAGTTAAATCATGTCATTTTACCTCTTTATGCACAACCAACAAGCTATACAAATCATTTAGACATGTTCAATCAAGTCAAAGCAACCATATGCATATCACATACTTGGACCCATAATCTCACACAACCCTATCACCAAGTAATAACATCACAAGCATGAATAAGAGTTCATCATGTAAATAACAAATTAAGACAACCAATCATAATCCTTACAAATTCACACGTGAAATGACCAAGCAAATCATCATAACCCTACTTAATTAAGTAACCAAATAAAAGTCATAAATAGTAACTCACTTCACATAACTTAGCCTTCAACACACATAAGTTCATACTTTAACAATAAAGACCATTTACATGTTCATAAGCATCATAATCATCATATAAGATCATCTACCCTTTATCATCATTTATAAACATAATATTGACCTCCTAAAGCTCCTATCAAGGAAAACTAGTGCAAGGCATAGGTAGAGTCCCATACCCCTACCTAAGCTAAGTCAAACCCCTCAAGTAACTCTAGTTAGTCTATACATCATTACTTCATTTTAGCTAAGGGAACACTTGCCTTAACCAACATAGACCACATGAGCTAATGTGGAATCCGGTGTTGTAAAACCCTTACACCGATGGAAGGTGGTCTACCAGCCAAGGTAAAACCTAACATAAACGTAGCTTTCTAGGTGGATCCACTAGCTAGTCTTCCTATGGGGGCAACATAGTTCAAGAACTAAGAGATAGATAATTCCCTCTACATACCACTTGGTAATTGGGGCCTCATCTCATGGTAATCAATGAAATGAGTATCCCTCAATGGGGAGTCAACATCACGTGTAGGACCAAAGAATAACACTTCCTCTATTGGAAAGCTATTATCTCCCATTGTTAAGTTCACTCGGTGCTAAGCTAAGTCCCTTATCGAAATGTCTTTAATCTTTATTTATCGATCATAACTTAGTTTAGGTAATAGGGTCTAGCCCTGGTATAATCATCATCATCATAGCTCAATAGGAATTGCATGAGTATAAGCCTTTCATCACAATTCACATAAGTAAGGTTAACATTTTACAAATTCTTTCATAATAAGGCACATTGGTAATCACCATCATTCTTATTATTTTACATCTTAATCAACCTTATAACCATAAACAAGACATTTCAATTCAACATCATACCACCCTATCAATCCTAAACAAGGCATGCTCCAACACAACCATTATGATTTAATCACCATTAATCATAATTGAAACAAAGGATAGGTCACAAGGCTTACCAAGTCTTCTTCACAATTCATCATCATCAAGGTCTTACCATAAACTCTTAGTTCAACCCAATTAGGTCATCAAATCACCATAGTTCGATAACCAATGTAATCACAAGTCTAGAGGAGTCACTACATCATAATTCAATAGTAGATCAAAGCTTAGGACTAAGTCAAATCATCATACCCTAGATCCTCTATCAAGGTTTTAGCATGAAAGAATACACATCATCGTAATTCATTGATAATCAACATAAACAACATCATCTAGAAGTGATTCAACCCTTAACCAATTGAATGATTAATCTACAATATGAATCAAGATCACATCTTAGTGATAGGGACTTAGGATCATGTTCTTCAATTTAGCCAAGACCAACAACAATTACTATAATCAAGTTAAAATACATGTTAATCTAGTTAATATAACCTAAATAACACATCAAAAACTCAATTCATAACTTCAAATTCGTAATTGGATGAAACCCATTTGAAAACTCTAGCTTTGAAAACACTTTGAATGATCCCTTTGAGGAAAGAGGTCTCAATGGTGAATAGATACCATACCTCAACATTTTGGTGAGGATTTGAAGATGAATCCACCCTTGTCCAGCGCCCAAGTCACCTCCTAGACTTAGCTTCCAATGGAGTTTTCCAATAGAGAGAGAAAGAAGAGAGAAGATAGAGTAATTTGTTTTTGAGTTCTAATTAGATTAAAGGGGTTGGGGACTTTATATGACTGACTAACTAACTTAATTAGACCCCCCTTAATCCCTTAATTAACCACCTAAATCCCCTAACTAATTAATGGACTTAATTTAAAACGTGCAGGAAACTTACCAGACCTCACAAACGAGACCCCGTCGACGGGCCATCTGTGAGTCGACGGACAGACCCCCTCTGTCCTGCACTTTGTCGATGAGTTTATAGACTTGTGAAGGCGAGGGATTCCTAAAATTGTCCAAGTGTGGGATGACGGTGGCATCGACACCCCTTCAGTCCACAAACAAGCCATTTCTTGTTCCGTCGATGCACACTGCCCAGGCAGTGTTGCCTCATCCTGCATGGGTCCTCCTCAAGGGCCCTTGGTTGGTCCTTGGGAAGTCGTACTCGGAAGTTTCAACCATGAAACATCTCTAACACGTGTTCCACACATTTTCACCAATTTTCGTTAATTTCCAACTCTTAAAAACTAGCCAAATAGTCCAAGGCACACTAGTACCTCTTTGAACCAACTTTCGAACGTCATGGACGTTCTTGGACGTTTTGGTTCCTAGACTCTCTAAATGACCTATATTCATTAAAATAACCTTAAAATAGTGTCTAGACTTCATTACACCTATGTTTGGCTTAACGACACGTCTTGGATTTTCGAAATGTTATATTATCCTCCCCCCTCCCCCCTTAGGAACATTCGTCGCTGAATGACACTAAAACTCTTTTGAAGGAAGGAATAGACTCAAGACTAGCAGCTCAACCAACCTCAATACAATACAACATAATACATATCATTTCAATTAAGGAAATTCAAAACTTCAATTACCAACTGTGAGAGTCAAACATTACTTCATGAGGCATTTCCTTCTCATAAGACCAACATGAGCTCAACATGACACACATGAGTCAATTAGAATCAAGTTCAATTTATTAACATGATACACAACCATTTCATAAAGACTCAATATGCTAAAATACACAACATGACTCAAGACAAGCCAAAAGCAAAAATTTCAAATTTAAGGCACAAATCACTGTAACCTCACTGTAAAAATTATAAAAAAAAAATGCACATTTTTGCAAATCTTCACCCAAAAATCAAGAAACTTCAATTTCTAGTCATATTTATATTATTAAAAAGAATGACTAACCTTAATTATAAAAAATATGAGAGTAACGGGACTTCATGTCGGCCTCGACCTCCCATGTTGCACCCTCAACTAGGTGATTTTTCCATAACACTTTTACGGAGACCACCTCTTTGTTCCTCAACCTTTTCACTTGCCTATAAAGGATTTGAACCGGAACTTACTCATAAGAGAGTTTATCCTTGACACCAAGACCCTCAATAGGAAGAATAGACTCGGTATCACCGACACACTTCTTAAGCATAGAAACATGAAAAATCGGATGAACCGAATCCAATTCACTAGGCAACCTCAACTCATAGGCAACCTTACCAACCCTTTGCAAGATTTCATAGGGACCCACATAACGAGGACTCAACTTCCCTTTCTTTCCAAATCTAACAACTCCTTTCATAAGTGAAATTTTTAAATACACCTTATCACCTTCTTCAAACTCAAGATTCCTTCTCCTATGGTCGGCATAAGACTTTTGCCGCCTATAGGACGTTTGCAAGCGATTTCTTATAATATGAAAATTTTCCAAATTCTTATAAATAAAACCGGGACCAAGAATCGAAGACTCACCGACTTCAAACCATCCAATAGGAGACCTACACCTCCTATCATACAAGGCTTCATAGGGAGCCATGGAAATGGATGAATGGAAACTATTATTATAAGCAAACTCTACCAAAGGCAAGTGCTTATCCCAACTCCCTTTGAAATCGATGACACAAGCTCTAAGCATATCCTCAAGGGTTTGAATAGTACGTTCCTCTTGACCATCCGTTTGGGGATGAAAAGCGGTACTCAATTTCACCTTAGTACCCAACCCTTCTTGGAATGACCTCCAAAACCTAGATGTGAATTTTGCACCCCTATCCGATATGATGGATAACGGAATACCATGGCGACACACAATCTCATCTATGAAGATCTTAGCATAATCTTCCGCCGAATAAGTAGACTTGACGGGAATAAAGTGAGCGGACTTGGTCAACCTATCACCCACCACCCATATGGAGTCATATTGCTTTTGAGTCTTAGGTAAACCTACCACAAAATCGATATTGATGTCTTCCCACTTCCAAGTAGGAATTTGCATTTCTTGTAGTAAGCCACCCGACTTTAGATGTTCCGCCTTCACTTGTTGGCAATTTGGACACTTAGCAACAAATTCCGCTATGTCTTTCGTCAAACCTTCCCACCAATAAGTCTCCTTAATGTCATGGTACATCTTTATGGAACCCGGATGAATGGAGTAGCGGGACCCATGGGCTTCCTCAAGGATCTGGTCCCTCAACCCATCTACTTCGGGAACACGCAATCTCCCTTGGTACCTTAAAACACCATCCCCCCCTAAGGAGAATGATTCATTTAGCTTACCAAGGACCGACTCTTTCAATTCCATCAATGGTTGATCAAGGTGTTGTTTGGACTTCACCTCAACCACCAAAGATGACTCGGAGTTATATCGAACCAACACACCACCATTCGGAGATTCTTCCAAACCTCATACCCAACCTAGCCAATGAATATCTTTTGCTAGGTGTTTCTGGGCTTCATCTATGTGAGAAACACTACCCATTGTCGTACGACTTAGGGCATCCTCAACCACATTGGCCTTTCCGGGGTGATAGAGGACACTCATGTCATAGTCTTTCAATAATTCTAACCACCTCCTTTGCCTAAGATTCAACTCCTTTTGGGTAAACATATATTGGAGACTCTTATGATCGGTGAAGACATCGACATGAACACCATACAAGTAATGCCTCCATATCTTTAAGGCAAACACCACGGCTGCTAACTCAAGGTAGTGTATTGGATAGTTTCTCTCATGAACCTTAAGTTGCCTAGGAGCATAGGAAATCACTTTGCCATGTTGCATAAGTACACACCCCAAACCCACACGGGATGCATCATAATACACAACGAAACCCTTTGTTCCCTCCGATAAAGTCAACACCGGAGCGGAAGTAAGCCTATATTTCAAGATTTGGAAGCTCTTTTCACATGCCTCCGACCACTCAAACTTTTTTCTCTTTTGGGTCAACGTAGTCAAGGGAGATGCTATGTGTAAGACCTCGAAAATGACATAGGTTAACTAGAGCCTAACATTTTTGTCTTGGTATTCTAAGGTCCTAAATATGTTTAATATGTGGTATATAGGTAGTAGCTAATATATTAGAGGTGTTGGAAGTCGAACATCAAGGGATGACTAAGACGTTTGACGACTAAGTCACCTAAATGTCTAAAATGTGGTTATATGTGTTTATATGTGTTTAATGGTGTTTTAAGGTTATTAATAGAGTTATTATAGCATATATAGGCAGTGTTTAAAGTTTCGTGAAGTTTGGAGGTCAAACGACTAAGAACGTCCAAGGCATTCGAAAGATATGCCTTGAGTCGACCTTGTACGTCTAGGCGAGTTTCGTTGAGTTTTAAGTGTTCGTTTTGGATGAAATTCATGTGAGAGGTGTTTAACTTATATATGATCATATTTGGGTTGGAAACGTCCGCGAAATTATCCCCAAGGACCATCAAAGGGTCCTTGAGGAAGGACCCAAAAGCTGGTGAGCAGGTTGTCCCAAGCAGCCTTGGCGACGGAGCAGTCGACGGCCAGTCATGGCTGTGAAGCCCCATCACAAGGGTTACGTCGTGGGGCCCTTGTCCAAGGGTGTAGGGGTAACCCTTGGCAAGCCACTGGAGCTTGCAATGGAGGGTCATGATGGGCCGTTACACCTGTGACGCCCCGTCACAAGCCAATCGTCGCAGCCAAGTTCCCTGTGCAGATTTTCTGCCAAGTTAGGGGTGAACTTGTAAATTCACCCCACGTCCAAATAATAGTTTAGGCGGTTTATTAAGGGTCTTATGGATATTTTATATGAGTATATAAGTGTTTAACACTTAGAAAAATTCATTCTTCTAAAATCAAAACCCAAAGTCTCTTAGAATATTCCCAAAACGTCCATTGAAGACTCCATTGAAGAGGCAGCTTGGTGTGGGGTTCTTGAGTGGAAATTCTTCATTAAAGTGAAGAATTATCATCCTTTAGGTATGGCTTTTGATCCTTGAAACTTATTTTATCAAGGAGCCCAATCCTCAAAGTGTTTTACAAAGTTTTCTAAAGTGAATTGTCCAATTTCGGGATTCTACCATGGGTTCTTGCATAAATGATTTCTAAACATTGAATTATGATCTAATTGATATTTTATTGATGATTTCAACATAAATTACCTATGAACCCATGTGAATTGATGAACCCTAGTTTTGACTACTTATTGGGTTACTTGATATTAAGCTAATGTTGATGAATTGTGGTGTAGTTTCTTATGGGCTTTCTAATGATATAAGAATTGTGTTCAATTGATATGTAATTGATATTATATTGTTAAACCTAGATTGAATTGATGTAGATTCATTGAGTTTTATAGTTATTGCTTTGAATTATTGTTCGTGGCCATGGGTAAGGGCCTTGTGATGTTGGATTGGTTGATTTGGCATTGAATTGAGGTGTGGATAAGGGGATGAAGGTATGCTGCCCTGTTTTCCTTAATTTGATATTAATTATACGTCGATTCTATTGTGATTGGTAAGGTCCACTTATGGTGGCGGTGTTATGTGTTTTATTTGCAATTGATGTGGCCTTGTCGGCGTTACTTTATGCAATATTTTGAGCATGACCTTATTGGCAACTACTTGAAGTTATGTGGCTAGTTGTGTAGTTGATGATGTGAAGTATGGCATTACTTATCTACATGTGAAGTTATATAGTCATGTATGTGTTCTTCTAGTTATGTTGCCTTAAGTGATCATGTTAGACTTTGACTTTGACATTATGAGTATAGTGTTAGGGTTAAGTCTTGGTTATTCCTACTTGACTTTATGATTCTATGTGGAGTATATTAATGGTGTTATGATGATATATAGGATGACTTGAAGATGTTAGGTTGTTTTAGAAGTGTCTCTAGAATGACTTGTATTATGGGTTAAAAGTGAAGTATGTGATGTCTTGTCTTGGTTGACTTGTATCTCTTGCTTGATGTACATATGGTTATGACTATGTGATATCTTGATATAGGGTGTAATAACTCTTAGTCTTGAATAATAATATAAGTGGGACCTTGATGATAAGAAGGTCAATTTATGTGGAACCTTGAACTTAGTTGCGAGGTTATGAATTGTGAAGTAGTTAGCCGTAATAGTATCCTTCATGTGATGAGTGATGTACTTAAGGTTGATTGGATGGAACGGCATCATATCATATCTTAGGGAAGTCGCTATGAGCTTCTTGTCGCCAAAGTGAGTTATGCCCTAGTGGACCTTGCTTTGGTAGGGTGAAAGTAAAGGGGGTCATGAACTAGATATGGGACCTATTTATATGAACCTTAATGTGAATTAATCTATGAGAACTAAGGCTAGCACCGAGTGAATATGAGTAAGGGGGAAGTGGATTCAGTTAAAGAAGAGATTTAATGCTTCGTACGCCCTTCATATTCCTTAACCATGTGCCTACATGGGATGTGTCCAAGTTCTACCATTGGCAAGTAGAACAACCTCATCGAAGTAGGATAGAACTTCGGATTCCATGTCTTTCTATCATGGTCTATGTCGGTTATTGCCTATTCTCATCATATGGAATACCTATTAGCATTAGATAAGTTTATGAGGTTTAGGTGGTGGTATGAGACGCTATCTAGACATTGCACAATAGACTTTGAAAGTGTTTTGTGGAGTTCTTAGGTCTTGTCCAAGACCATTATGTGAGTGTCTTATGTGATGCTTTATGTGAGTCTCTTATGTGATGTATGAGTCTTAATGAACTAATGACCTTTGTAGTAACTATGTAAATGAATGACTACCTAATCTAAAGTGACTTAAGCATTCCTTAGCTAAAGTATGAGGAGGGCATGAAAGGATGGTCTCTTCATGTCTTATCTTTGGAAGTCTTGAGGATGACTCTAGTTAGGGAAGTTGGTTAATCTTGTTGACATGATCTAAACCTTAGGAAGTCTTAAGGACTATTTAGGTAATCTTGGAGAGGTCATTACACTATGGACATATCTTCTTGATTTACTTAAGTAGGTCTTTTGATAGGCTTTGGAAAGAGAATGTCTTCTAATTTTAAGTGTTGGTCTGTTTAGTGAGAATGATTCTATTTGAGGTAGTCTATAGGATCTCTTGTGTGTGTGTGATAGAGATTGTATGGGCGGTCGCTCCACACTAACTCAAGTGAACCTTGGAATTGACCTTTGGTAGAAGAATCTTACATAGATGTTTATGATTGTTTTCTAAGTATGTATGTGACTCATCGTAGGAAATCTTAAGTGTCGTTTAGGCACATCTAGAGAGGGTGTATGGGCGGTCTCTCTTTGTGTGGCTTAAGTGAATCTTAGGATTACTTTAAGTGAGGGAATTACATGCTAGGAGATGTTAAAAGGAAGGTTTGGACTTCACTGTAACAGTGAAGGGACTTCACTGTACAGTGAAGTGAACTCACTGTAAAGTGAGCCTTTAAAATGTTATCTTTGGTTAATTGATATCTTATGTGTTTCTTAATTGCTAAATGATGTTATTATGTTTATACTATGATTTCTAAATGAAAAGATGCATATTTCCAACAAAGTCCGTTTTCATGATTTTATGCATATAGCCATACTTAGTATATGTGGTTGTACTAATTCCATGCTTTATTTTCTATCTATAGTTCTTGGTAGGTGAAGAGCTTGTGAAGTGAAGACTTGGGCTTAGAAGGATCGTCTGAGTAGAAGAGTTGAAGTATGTCCTCATTTGACTCGAGGGCATATATAGGTCATTTTATGTTTCTTTTATGAAATATTGTAATAGACTATGTCTTTCTATTTTCGTATTGTAGTATGGGTCGTGTCCCAAAGTACTCTTGTGTCTTAAGATGATGAGATTGAGACTTAGCATTTCTATTACTTTTATATGAAAGAGATTTTTAAAGACTATATTATGTTTTTGTGAAAAGTTTTAATTCCGCACTACTTTTCACTATGTATATGCAATGAATGATATGGATGAGGCTTGTCTTAGAACTCTGAGAGTTCG
Organism: Solanum sitiens; assembly: GCA_016801875.1. NCBI lineage: Eukaryota > Viridiplantae > Streptophyta > Magnoliopsida > Solanales > Solanaceae > Solanum > Solanum sitiens. Next base: position 2,780,873 of record JABWTJ010000069.1, on the reverse strand, counting down.
ACGACGCCGGTCGCAATCCGAGATTGCACCCTATCTTCTAGGGTATGGTTTCGGGTTCTGACAAAGTTGGTATCAGAGCATAGATTGGTGAAAGTAATATTAGGTATCAAAAAGTCTCATCAAGTCACGTCTAGTAGAGTATTGACCATCGGTGTGAATCGCGACACATCTATGGGCAAGAGGCTATAGGACGATAAAGTTTTCCTTCTTTTTTATTCCTATATCGTGCGGTAGAGTAAATGTTATGATTACCCTTCTTATGAGTTTCCTTGTGTTTGCTAGGAGATGAATACTAGAAGGATGGCCGATAGAAGGTTGGAAGAGGAGAGCGTGAATGAGGAGATTCCTCAAGTTGAGCAAGTTGAGCAAGGTGCTCAAGGTGGGCAAGGTGATCAAGGTGATCAAGGTGATCAAGTGCCTACCCAAGGTGATCATGTTCCTAATGTAGGAGGAGGTGATGAGGTACCGGAGTTGTCTAATAGGGTGATTGGAGAGGCTTTTATGGCTTTATCTCAAGCCGTAACTACTCAAATCAATTTGAGTATGGTGCCTAGGGTTATGGAGAGCACTATGACTTCTAGGTTGAGAGACTTTGTGAGGATGAATCCTCCTATCTTTCTTGGCTCCAAGGTGAATGAGGATCCCCAAGAATTCCTTGATGGTGTGTACAAAGTTTTGAGTGATATGGGGGTTACATCTAGGGAGAAGGCGTAGTTGGCTTCATACTAATTGAGAGATGTTTCTCAGATTTGGTACACTTTTCGGGTCCTATTGAGTGGGAAGAGTGTAAGGGAGCTTTTCTTCGAAAGTACTTTCCCCGAGAGAGAAGAGAAGTCAAGGTGGAGGAGTTTATTAATCTCAAGCAAGACAATATGAGTGTTGAGGAGTACTCTTTGAAATTCTCGACATTGTCTAGGTATGCTCCTTCTCTTGTGTCCAATCCAAGAGATGAAATGAGTCGCTTTTGTACCGGAGTAGCCGACTTGGTGAAGTAAGAATGTCGTATCGCTATGCTTCATGATAATATGACCCTATCTAGACTCATGGTGTATGCACATTCTATTGAGGAGTCTAAACTTAGAAGGATGGCTAGAAGTTTGAAAAGGGGTGTCGCTAGTGATCAAGAGCAACCTAGGTTCAAGAAAAGAGTTCAAACTCAAGATGGACCTAGAGTTCCTAAGAAGAAGTTTGAGAAAGGAGGTGGTTCTAGGGATGGAAAGCCTACTTGTGCAAATTGTGGCAAGAGTCATTATGGTGAGTGTTTATTGGGTACCGGTAGTTGCTTTGGTTGTGGAAAGGATGGGCACAAAGTTAGAGATTGTCCAAACATTGCTTCTAGGAAGGAGGGCAACAGAGTTGAGCCTAGTGTTCCAAAGGAAGATGCTCCAACTAAGAGACGTTTTGTATGCACTCCGTACTAGAATTGAGAAGTCGGGTGATGGTGATGATGATGTTGGTAAGTTGTTGTTTCTCTTTTGATAGTATGAGTTCCTTCTAAGTGGGGGAGTATGATTTGTAGATGGGATAGAATTTCTTGAATTGTTGCATGTGCATGATGTTTAGGAGTTTGGTTGAGATTGAATTTCATTTACTTCTTGCATTGTGTGTTTTATGAAGCTTTGAGCATGTTGTATGATGTGTTTACATGATGTTATCTTGCATATTAGCATGTTTATATAGAGAATTCACTAAAGATTGCATTTTCGGAAAAGTTGCTAAAATCACTGTAATTTTTTGTAAAAATGACTATTTGATTCTTTTGTCTAAAATTATTGTTATATGGTTAGAACAAAATGTATATGAGTATGATGTTGAATATAAAATGAGTTTTTGCAATTTGGATTGAAGCAAGTGAGTTTTGTAGCATAACGAGTTATAGAATTGTTTTCTAGTTTCTTGTTGTGTTGTGAATCTCTTGATTATGTGAAATTGATGATTTCTTATTGATGATATGTTGTATGGTTTGGTTATGTGCTGCTAGTTGAATCTCTAATCTTGGAAGTGTTCGGGGAGTGACAAGTGTCATTCGAGGACGAATGTGTCCAAGTGGGGGAGATTGTAAGACCTCGAAAATGACATAGATTAACTAGAGCCTATTATTTTTGTCTTGGTGTTCTAAGGTCCTAATTATGTTTAATATATGGTATAGAGGCAGTAGCTAAAATATTAGAGGTGTTGGAAGTCGAACGTCAAGGGATGACTAAGACGTTTGACGACTAAGTCACCTAAATGTCTAAAATGTGGTTATATGTGTTTATATGTGTTTCATGGTGTTTTAAGGTTCTTAATAGAGTTAGTATAGCATGTATAGGCAGTGGTTAAAGTTTCGTGAAGTTTGGAGGTCAAACGACTAAGAACGTCCAAGGCATTCAAAAGATATGCCTTGAGTCAACCTTGTACGTCTAGGCGCGTTTCGTTGCGTTTTATGTGTTCATTTTGGATGAAATTCATCTGAGAGGTGTTAAAATTATATATGATCATATTTGGGTTGGAAACGTCCGGGAGATTATCCCCAAGGACCATCAAAGGGTCCTTGAGGAAGGACCCAAAAGTTGGTGAGCAGGCTGTCCCAGGCAGCCTTGGCGACGGAGTAGTCGACGGTCAGTCATGACTGTGACGCCCCGTCACAAGGGTTCCGTCATGGGGGACTTCTCCAAGGGTTTAGGGGAAACCCTTTTCAAGCCATTGGAGCTTGCAACGGAGAGTCATAACGGGCCGTTGCACCCGTGATGCCCCGTCACAAGCCAATCGTCGCAGCCAAGTTCCCTGTGCGCAGATTTTCTGCCAAGTTAGGGGTGAACTTGTAAATTCACCCCACGTCCAAATAATAGTTTAGGCGGTTTATTAAGGGTCTTATGGGTATTTAAGATAGGTATATAAGTGTTTAACACGTAGAAGAATTCATTCTTCTAAAATCAAAACCCAAAGTTTCTTAGAATATTCCCAAAACCTCCATTGAAGAGGCATCTTGGTGAGGGGTTCTTGAGTGGAAATTATTCATTAAAGTGAATAATTATCATCCTTTAGGTATGGCTTTTGATCCTTGAAACTTATTTCATCAAGGAGCCCAATCCTCAAAGTGTTTTACAAAGATTTCTAAAGTGAATTGTCCAATTTCGGGATTCTACCATGGGTTCTTGCATAAATGATTTCTAATCATTGAATCATGATCTAATTGATATTGTATTGATGATTTCAACATAAATTACCTATGAACCCATGTGAATTGATGAACCCTAGTTTTGACTACTTATTGGGTTACTTGATATTAAGCTAATGTTGATGAATTGTGGTGTAGTTTCTTATGGGCTTTCTAATGATATAAGAATTGTGTTCAATTGATATGTAATTTATATTATATTGTTAAACCTAGATTGAATTGATGTAGATTCATTGAGTTTTATGGTTATTGCTTTGAATTATTGTTCATGGCCATAGGTAAGGGCCTTGTGATGTTGGATTGGTTGATTTGGCATTGAATTGAGGTGTGGATAAGGGAATGAAGGTATGCTGCCCCGTTTTCCTTAATTTGATATTAATTATACTTCGATTCTATTGTGATTGGTATGGTCCACTTATGGTGGCGGTGTTATGTGTTTTATTTGCAATTGATGTGGCCTTGTCGGCGTTACTTTATGCAATATTATGAGCATGACCTTATTGGCAACTACTTGAAGTTATGTGGCTAGTTGTGTAGTTGATGATGTGAAGTATGGCATTACTTATCTACATGTGAATTTATATAGTCATGTGTGTGTTCTTCTAGTTGTGTTGCCTTAAGTGATCATGTTAGACTTTGACTTTGACATTATGAGGATAGTGTTAGGGTTAAGTCTTGGTTATTCCTACTTGACTTTATGAGTCTATGTGGAGTATATTAATGGTGTTATGATGATATATAGGATGACTTGAAGATGTTAGGTTGTTTTAGAAGTGTTCCTAGAATGACTTGTATTATGGGTTAAAAGTGAAGTATGTGATGTCTTGTCTTGGTTGACTTGTATCTCTTGCTTGATGTATATATGGTTATGAGTATGTGATATCTTGATATAGGGTGTTATAACTCTTAGTCTTGAATAATAATATAAGTGGGACTTGATGATAAGAAGGTCAATTTATGTGGAACCTTGAACTTAGTGGCGAGGCTATGAATTGTGAAGTAGTTAGCCGTAATGATATCCTTCATGTGATGAGTGATGTACTTAAGGTTGATTGGATGTAACGGCATCATATCATATCTTAGGGAAGTCACTATGAGCTTCTTGTCTTCAAAGTGAGTTATGCCCTAGTGGACCTTGCTTTGGTAGGGTGAATGTAAAGGGGGTCATGAACTAGATATGGGACCTATTTATATGAACCTTAATGTGAATTAATCTATGAGAACTAAGGCTAGCACCGAGTGAGTATGAGTAAGGGGAAAGTGGATTCAGTTAAAGAAGAGATTTAATGCTTCGTACGCCCTTCATATTCCTTAACCATGTGCCTACATGGGATGTGTCCAAGTTCTACCATTGGCAAGTAGAACAACCTCATCGAAGTAGGATAGAACTTCGGATTCCATGTCTTGCTATCATGGTCTATGTCGGTTATTGCCTATTCTCATCATATGGAATACCTATTAGCATTAGATAAGTTTATGAGGTTTAGGTAGTGGTATGAGACGCTATCTAGACATTGCACAATAGACTTTGAAAGTGTTATGTGGAGTTCCTAGGTCTTGTACAAGACCATTATGTGAGTGTCTTATGTGATGCTTTATGTGAGTGTCTTATGTGATGTATGAGTCTTAATGAACTAATGAACTAATGACCTTTGTAGTAACTATGTAACTGAATGAGTACCTAATCTTAAGTGACTTAAGCATTCCTTAGCTAAAGTATGAGGAGGGCATGAAAGGATGGTCTCTTCATGTCTTATCTTTGGAAGTCTCGAGGATGACTCTAGTTAGGCAAGTTGTTTAATCTTGTTGACATGATCTAAACCTTAGGAAGTCTTAAGGACTATTTAGGTAATCTTGGAGAGGTCATTACACTATGGACATATCTTCTTGATTTACTTAAGTAGGTCTTTTGATAGGCTTTGGAAAGAGAATGTCTTCTAATTTTAAGTGTTGGTGTGTTTAGTGAGAATGATTCTATTTGAGGTAGTCTATAGGATCTCTTGTGTGTGTGTGATAGAGATTGTATGGGCAGTTGCTCCACAGTCACTCAAGTAAACCTTGGAATTGACCTTTGGTAGAAGAATCTTACATAGACGTTTATGATTGTTTTCTAAGTATGTATGTGACTCATCGTATGAAATCTTAAGTGTCGTTTAGGCACATCTAGAGAGGGTGTATGGGCGGTCTCTCTTTGTGTGGCTTAAGTGAATCTTAGGATGACTTTAAGTGAGGGAATTACATGCTAGGAGATGTTAAAAGGAAGGTTTGGACTTCACTGTAACAGTGAAGGGACTTTAAGTGAGGGAATTACATGCTAGGATATGTTAAAAGGAAGGTTTGGACTTCACTGTAACAGTGAAGGGACTTCACTGTACAGTGAAGGGAACTCACTGTAAAGTGAGCCTTTAAAATGTTATCTTTGGTTAATTGTTATCTTATGTGTTTCTTAATTACTAAATGATGTTCTTATGTTTATACTATGATTTCTAAATGAAAAGATGAATATTTCCAACAAAGTCTGTTTTCATGATTTTATGCATATAGCCATACTTAGTGCATGTGGTTGTACTAATTCCATGCTTTATTTTCTATCTATAGTTCTTGGTAGGTGAAGAGCTTGTGAAGTGAAGACTTGGGCTTAGAAGGATCGTCCGAGTAGAAGAGTTGAAGTATTTCCTCATTTGACTCGAGGGCATATATATGTCATTTTATGTTTCTTTTATGAAATATTGTAATAGACTATGTCTTTCTATTTTCGTATTGTTGTATGGGCCGTGTCCCAAAGTACTCTTGTGTCTTAAGATGATGAGATTGAGACTTAGCATTTCTATTACTTTTATATGAAAGAGATTTTTAAAGACTATATTATGTTTTTGTGAAAAGTTTTAATTCCGCACTACTTTTCACTATGTATATGCAATGAATGATATGAATGAGGCTTGTCTTAGAACTCTGAGAGTTCGACGACGCCGGTCGCAATCCGAGATTGCACCCTATCTTCTAGGGTATGGTTTCGGGTTCTGACACTATGGACGCAAATCGTCCACAAACCTCCGATAGTAACTCGCTAGACCCAATAAACTCCTAATGTCGGTTGGAGTCAATGGTCTAGGGCAATTTCTTACCGCCTTCGTTTTCCTTGGATCAACCTCAAATACCTCACTAGAGATGATATGACCAAGAAATGCCACTGACCTCAACCAAAACTCACATTTTCTATACTTGGAAAACAACAGATGCTCTTTAAGGGTTTGCTATACCACTCTCAAATGACCCATGTGATCAGTCTCATTTTTTGAATATATCAAGATGTCGTCAATGAACACAATGACAAAAGAATCTAGGTAACTTCGAAGCACCCTATTCATTAGGTCCATAAACGCCGCCGAACATTAGTGAGACCAAAGGACATAACTAAGAACTCATAGTGCCCATATCTAGTTCGGAATGCCGTCTTTGGTATATCCTCACCTCTCACCCTAAGTTAGTGATACCCCGATCTCAAGTCAATTTTTGAAAAGTAGCTTACCCCTTGGAGTTGATCAAACAAGTCGTCAATCCGAGGGAGAGGACACTTATTCTTAATTATGACTTTTTTGAGTTGACGATAATCAATACACATTCTCAAGGACCCATCCTTTTTCTTCACAAACAAAACTGGAGCACCCCATTGGGAAATACTAGGCCTTATTAAGCCCTTGTCTAGTAAATCTTTAAGTTGTGATTTCAATTCCTTCAATTCGGCCGGTTTCATCCGATAAGGAGAAATCAAAATGGGGTTTGTTTCCGGTAGCAAATCGATACCAAAATCAATTTCCCGTTTGGGAGGAATACCGGGAAGGTCATTAGGGAAGACCTACGGAAATTCACTCACTACAGGGATTGACTCAATGGGAGGAATTTCAGAGTCAAGATCTTGGACTCTCACTATATGATATAGGCAGCCCTTAGAGATCATTTTTCAAGCTTTTAAACAAGAAATGATACGGCCTCTAGGAATAGAACTTCCCCCCTTCCACTCAACAACGGGTTCATTTGGGAAATTAAACCTCACCACCCTTGTCCTACAATCAATAGTGTCAAAACAAGAATGCAACCAATCCATACCCAAAATAATGTCAAAATAAAGCATATCTAGTTCTACTAGATCAACTTTAGAAAATCTATTGGGCAACATGATAAGACAATTTCTATATAACTCTTTGCAACAACCGACTCTCCCACCGGTGTAGATACTAAGAAAGTCTCATGCAAGATATTGGGTAAAGTATTAAACTTTTTAGCTACAAGAGGTGTAACAAAAGACAACGTAGCACCCGGATCAAGTAAAGCATAAACATCTGTAGAAAAGACTTGTAACATACCGGTCACCACATCGGGAGATGTCTCTTGCTCCCCCTAGTACGAAGAGCATAGAAGCGGTTCTTTTTTGGAGCATCACTAGAACCACTTGCTTGACCATTCTTCTCTTGCCCCTTCATGTTAGGACAATCTCAAACCTTGTGGACACTCTTACCACAACAAAAACAATTGCCCGTTCCAACCAAACACTCACCGAAATGACCTTTCCACACTTCGTACATGTAGGTTTCTCATTAGGTGAGTTCCCACTCTTCCCCTTTTGGGCTCTAGGTTTAGCCACCTTGTCATCATGAGCCTTAGGGAACTTGGATGGAACTTGATTAGAGAGCCTCTTTTTTAACCTAGGCTTGTCTTGAATCTCAAGTCTACTCTTGGAAGAACCACCTTCAAAGGACCTTGCCCTCTTAGCATCCCTAGTCTTCCTCCTAGCCCGTGCCTCCTCAACTTGTCTAGCATTCACCATAAGCCGAGAGATGTTCATATTTTCATGTAGCATGGACGAATGACACTCTTCTAGTAAATCATCCAACACCCCCGTCACAAAGTGGCTCATCTCATCTCTAGGATCAGAAACCAAAGAAGGAGCATATTTTGAAAATTGAGTAAATTTCATAGAATACTCAAGAACATTCATACCTCCTTGATGAAGGTTGATGAACTCCACCACTTTGTCCTCCCTCATCTCTCTAGGGAAGAACCGATCAATAAATGCCTTCTTGAAAATCTCCCAGGTTACCGGTCCACCCCGAAGAGGCCGATTGTCCCTCCATTGAACATACCAAGTTTGAGCCACATCCTTGAGTTGATATGTGTCCAACTAGGCCTTCTCACTCGTGATTAACCCCATGGCAAAGAGTATCTTATATACCTCATCGATGAACTCTTGGGGGTCTTCATCCACCCTAGACCCATGGAAAGTAGGCGGGTTCATCCGAGTGAAGTCCCTCAAACGAGATGCCGTGGTAGAGACTTGTAGATTGGCTTGGGGTGCAACCTCCCGATTGGCTTGGGCAGTTATAACTTGAGCTTGAACAGTGGCGGCTTGATCTAGAGAAGTAATGGCTTGGGCCATTGGAAGAAGGGAAGCCCTTATCTCTCCATCTGTCAAAGGTGGAGGGTTGGCCGGAACTTGTTCAACATCCACCTCCTCTTCAAGTGGAGGGTCTTGATCACCACGGGGAGGAGCAACCTCCTCCTCAAGCCTTCTTTCCGCATTCCTCCTAGAATTTATTTCCTTTAACCAAAATACAAGGTTTAGGTGAAAGCAAATAATAGTTACTCTAGAGGCACGACATTGATTTCCAAGAAAAGAGAGAGATTCCTAAGCATCACATAGATTCCTATCCATAAGTGTGGCGCGCTTCACAATTATGAGTACGAATCTATATAGACGTGGTAGAGAGAGAGACATCGTTATCAAGGATAATTAACCTCATGCTCTGATACCAAGTTTGTCACATATGGGTTTACCCCCTAGACATAACCGGCGTCGGCGTCCTCTTTGAGGACTAAACTAGCCCCTTAGTTTTCATCATCGCATTCACAAGTCAAAAATACGAAAGAATTTAAAACTTTTAACTATTTCTAATTGGAGGTTTACATAGACCTCTACATACACGTACTAGTATTATTAATGAGTATACATAGACCCTTCGTATAAGAAGATTACTTAGTCTTCTACTTTTATTTCACATACATATATAAGATAGAATTAGAGTTATAAAATCCGTCTCATCTCATAACCATATAGAATGACAATTTCAACTTGGGCGTAGCCCTACAATAATAAAAGTAAGCCACACATATAGGCTTTATACAACTTGTTCACAAATGAAAGATAGAGTCAACATAAGTGTCTTAATATCTAAGCAAATCCATAGGTAGAATATCGGCATCATCCTCGGGAAAATGAGGACCTACCACTTGGATGATAAGAGTATCCAAGCGTCCTTCTCAATCGCCTCGAACCAAACCTCAACGACCGGAACCAAAAATGTTTGGGAAAAAGGGATAAAATGGGGTTAGTACACCACATGTACTAAGTATGAGACCATATGCACGTACAACAACCAAACATGCTAAAAAAGGATATTTAGTTAAATCATGCCATTTTACCTCTTTCTGCACAAACCAACAAACTATACAAATGATTTAGACATGTTCAATCAAGTCAAAGCAACCATATGCATATCTAATACTTGGACCCATAATCTCACACAACCCTATCACCAAGTAATAACATCACAAGCATGAATAAGAGTTCATCATGTAAATAACAAATCAAGACAACCAATCATAATCCTTACAAAGTCACAAGTGAAATGACCAAGCAAATCCCCATAACCCTACTTAATCAAGTAACCAAATAAAAATCATAAATAGTAACTCACTTCACATAACTTAGCCTTCAACACACATAAGTTCAGACTTTAACAATAAAGACCATTTACATGTTCATAAATATCATAATCATCATATAAGATCATCTACAATTTATCATCATTTATAAACATAATATTGACCTCCTAAAGCTCCTATCAAGGAAAACTAGTGCAAGGCATAGGTAGAGTCCCATAACCCTACCTAAGCTAAGTCAAACCCCTCAAGTAACTCTAGTTAGTCTATACATCATTACTTCATTTTATCTAAGGGAACACTTGCCTTAACCGACGTAGACCACATGAGCTAATGTGGAATCCGGTATTGTAAAACCCTTACACCGATGGAAGGTGGTCTACCGGCCAAGGTAAAACCTAACATAAACGTAGCTTTCTAGGTGGATCCACTAGGTAGTCTTCCTATGGGGGCAACATAGTTCAAGAACTAAGAGATAGGTAATTCCCTCTACATACCACTTGGTAATTGGGGCCTCATCTCACGGTAATCAATGAAATGAGTATCCCTCAATGGGGAGTCAACATCACGTGTAGGACCAAAGGATAATACTTCCTCTATTGGAAAGCTATTATCTCCCATTGTCAAATTCACTCGGTGCTAAGCTAAGTCCCTTATCGAAATGTCTTTAATCTTTATTTATCAATCATAACTTAGTTTAGGTCATAGGGTCTATACCTTGTATAATCATCATCATCATAGCTCAATAGGAATTGCATGAGTATAAGCCTTTCATCACAATTCACATAAGTAAGGTTAACATTTTACAAATTCTTTCATAATAAGGCACATTGGTAATCACCATCATCCTTATATTTTTACATCTTAATCAACCTTATAACCATAAACAAGATATTTCAATTCAACATCATACCACCCTATCAATCCTAAACAAGGCATGCTCCAACACAACCATCATGATTTAATCACCATTAATCATAATTGAAACAAAGGATAGGTCACAAGGCTTACCAAGTCTTCTTCACAATTCATCATCATCAAGGTCTTACCATAAACCCTTAGTTCAACCCAATTAGGTCATCAAATCACCATAGTTCAATAACCAATGTAATCACAAGTCTAGAAGACTCACTACATCATAATTCAATAGTAGATCAAAGCTTAGGACTAAGTTAAATCAGCATACCCTAGATCTTCTATCAAGAACTAGCATGAAAGAGTACACATCATCCTACTTCATTCATAATAAACATAAACATCATCATCTAGAAGTGATTCAACCCTTAACCAAGTCAATTGAATGATTAATCTACGATATGAATCAAGATCACATCTTAGGGTTAGGGACTTAAGATTATGTTCTTCAATTTAGGCAACACCATCAACAATTACTACAATAAAGTTAAAATACATGTTAATCTAATCAATATAACCTAAATAACATATCAACAACTCAATTCATAACTTCAAATTCGTAATTGGATGAAACCCATTTGAAAACTCTAGATTTGAAAACACTTTGAATGAATCCTTTGAGGAAAGAGGTCTCAATGGTGAATAGAACCGATACCTCAACGTTTTGGTGAGTATTTGGAGATGAATCAACCCTTTTACAGCCCCCAATTCACCTCCTATAATTAGCTTCCAATGGAGTCTTCCAATAGAGAGAGAAAGAAGAGCGAAGATAGAGTAATTTGTTTTTGAGTTCTAATTAGATTAAGGGGTTGGGGAATTTATATGAGTCACTAACTAACTTAATTAGACCCCCCTTAATACCTTAATTAACCACCTAAATCCCCTAACTAATTAATGGACTTAATTTAAAACGTGCAGGAAACTTACCAGCCCTCATAGACGAGACCCCGTTGATGGGCCGTCTCTGAGTCGACGGACAGACCCCCCTCCGTTCTACACTTTGTCGATGAGTTTAGAGACTTGTGAAGGCGATGGCTTCCTCAAATTTTCTAAGTGTGGGATGACGGTGGCATCGACGCCCCTTCAGTCCACAAACGAGCCATTTCTTCTTCCGTCGATGCACACTGCCCAGGCAGTGTTGCCTCATCCTGCATGGGTCATCCTCAAGGGCCCTTGGTTGGTCCTTGGGGAGTTGTACCCAGACGTTTCAATCATGAAACATCTCTAACACTTGCTCCACACATTTTCACCAAATTTCGTTAATTTCCAACTCTTAAAACCTAGTCAAATAGGCCAAGGCACACTATTACCTCTTTGAACCAACTTTCAAACGTCATGGACGTTTTGGTTCCTAGACTCTCTAAATGACCTATATTCATTAAATAACCTTAAAAAAGTGTCTAGACTTCATGACCCCTATGTTTGGCTTAACGACACGTCTTGGATTTTTGAAATGTTACAGAAACTCCCCAAAAAAGCCTCCTCGAAACATGCCCAACTTACAATTGGTGCATCATCAGTTCTACCCCCTTTCTAATGTTCAAACTAATTCCTAGCCACAATCTTCAGTTGATATTCAGCCATTTCAACTCACTCAGTGTCGGCAACATTCATAACATCAAATCACCTCTTTAGCTCTTCCATATAGTTCTTTGGACCCTCAGTAGTGATTCAACCAGTGAAGCTTGGAGGATTCACGCTCAAGAACTCTTAGATCCTCGAAGTATCAATAAATTCATGTCTATATACTCTCAGTTTCCCAACCTGATTAGTCACAACTTGACTTAGCATCCTTAATAGTTTCTTGATTTCAGCATTAGTGACTTCCCCTTGAGGTTGCACTTCAGGTTCATTGGGTACCCCTTGCTCCTCAACATCACATTTAGCAGTACAACCTCTGATAGGTGTTCGTGGAGGCATGATTATTTGAAAACACATGAAAGCATGAAATGCAAGGAACTTTTTTTAGAGATTGAACTATAACTCACGAAATGAGTATGAAATAAGTAAGAATATTTCTTACGTATCGCAGCCTCCTACTTATAGATGTGGCACCTTCACACTAATAACTAGGAATCTACCGACACAGCTTCATATACTCCCTAGCACTCTTGAACTCTCAGATCTAGTACCAAGTTTATCATGCCCAAACCTACACCCCGGACGTGTCTGGTGAAAGATAAGAGGGGGTGAATTAAAATTAGTTGTCGAATCGGCTGCCTAAGTGTAGTAGTTGACCTCCCTGCAGGTTAGTTCAGTGAATTATAATGAAGTAGTATGCTGAAAGTTAAGTGAACACTGGAAGTTTTATACTTGTTTGGATCATCGATGTGGTGCCTAGTCCAGTCCCCTTGGGTTTCAAGGGTTTCCTTAAGAGCTTGATCAACTTGGTTTACAAAATGGGTAGACTTTCGATCCTGTTTGATGTGCAAATCAGATCTTCTATACTTGACACTGCCTTTACTTATATAACCTACTCTCAAAATCTTTCCTTCTCTTTTTCTTTTACAATTGTTCACTCTCGTGTACAAAGTTTTATCAAAGATGAAAGAAGATTACAAATAAGTTCAAGTGAAGATGTGTGCTTCACACTAATGGTTAAGGAGGTTTATATAGTGATTGCTCTTGTCAGAAACCCAAGGGTGTTTGAATCAAGGATCTTTGATCTTGTCCTTGATTCGTCTTGTGATTGATTTGCTGAGTCATATCCATATCAGATATGTGCATGACAAATCAATTATTTTCTTTGTTTAAGGTCTTGAGTCTTGGCTTGATCTTGATTCTTGATTTGATTTCCCTTTAAGGTGAGCTGGTCGATTTGGTCCTGCATTTGATTTGTCTTTCTGATTTTGCTTGATTGAATCTTCCTTGTGTGCATCCTTTTGATTGAAAGACGTGATGTTTGATTTGATTGATCAAATATTCACTTTCCTTATTCATCGTGATTCTTGTAATCATTTGATTTTCTGCCAGCTGTGTTTGGTTGATCTTGACTGATCAAATATCCTTTTCCTTTTTGCTTGATTTCATTGTGATTCCTGCAGTCCGTCATAGTCTTCGTCTTGTTCCTTTTCTGCATCGTATGACTTAGTTAGTGAGATTATTTTGTCATTATTAAAATGTACATGAGGTTAACAATATCCCCCTTTTTGATAATGACAACTAAGTTCAATTAAGGAGATAAAAGCTTCCCTGAATTATAGAGATCCATGATGTCGTTATATTCTCATTATTGTTAAGGCTCCCCCTAAATCAAAGCTCCCCCTGAATTGAGTGCCTGGAATCTTCCTTAGACAGTCGTAATATATTCTCCCCCTTTGACATAATCAAAAAGTTAAACAGAGCAAGCATAATAGTTTAGATATAATAAGAAGCAGTAGGAAGGCTGAAAGCCTTCAATATACAGTCCAAAATAAAATAGGGACATATCCCTGCACAAAGATGTCCAAAAATAAGAGTAAAAAGAACATCAACATATCCGCCCTGGGTACCCCAAAAGTACTTGAGAGAGTTAATAATTCTCTATTGAATGAGTGATAAGAGCGCTTCATATTCCTAGACAAACTGGAGTAGGAATTCCAAACGGAGATGGCCAGTTCGTTGCTAGAGGAGTCGACTCCCCCTTTGAGTCATTCGACTTTTTGGATAAGTTTGTTGACCGTGGCAATACCCTCCTGTTTTATACCTGTCACTGAAATACGAAGCTTACTGACATCTGTGTTGGTGTCCTTCTGTAGGTGAAACGCCTTTTCAACCGCATCATGAACTGTCTCTAGTCCACGCTCCATAGCAACAAGACGAGTTTTGAGTTCCTCGGCATCCTTGAGTAGAAGATTTGCAGAGTGTGCACAAATATTTGTTGGTTTTGCTGCTTCCACCCTTTCTTGGACATATTTTTTCTTTACCCATCTGTTTCCTATCTCAACATAGCCCATACTTGAAAAGGTCCGGGAGTCATAGGTAGAGTTTATCACAATGGGTTTGTACAAAGAGATATCAATGATACGGTCCACAACTATTCACGCTATAAGCAATCCATATGGTAAACTAGCCGAGGATTTGTTTCGTCGGAACTCTCTCACATGTACTCCTTAAACCATTGCGCCTAGTTGATTCTGCATTTTTTGAGCAAGCAGTATAGCACAAATACATCTCTACTATAGATGTTACTTAGGGATCCCTTCCTAGGCAGTAAAGTAGTTGCAACAATGTGAGCCACAATGCGATTTTCAAAATAGAGAGTCACAGGGCCAAAGTCAGATGGCTTGGATTTTGGTTCTGCCACAACGGCTTTAGCCTCCTCCAGAGTTACTTCAAAATCAGTTGGACAAGAACCATTCATGTAAGGAATAACACCAAAAAATTTTGTACCAAAGACGTCTGCAAACAAGGGTTCACTGATAACAAGACGATTACCCACGACTAATGTTTGTAAATATCCACGGTCACTAGAGAGACAGAGATTAGCGTAGTTAAGTATGATAGCTTCTTCAAAAACCTCAATACCACACAGAGTAAAAAATAACGATAATTTCTGAGCTTTAAGAAAGTGACTTACCAAACAGTTTGAGTCATCCAGTTGACTGAGATTAAAACACACATCTAGACAAAATCGGAAGAGTTTTGAAGCGTTCAGACCTATTCTTGTGATCTAGCCCCCAGAATCGATTCATGTCATCAGTAGAGAGAGTCCCAGTAAGGCTGTATTTGGTCTTCTTCGCTTTCTTTGAACTGGTGACAGAAAGCTTTCACTTTGCAGAGACGGGAAGAGATTTTTGTGATTCATCAAATGAATCAGAAGATAGATAAAGAACATTAGGAGGGAAAGAAGGGCTAGGGGTAGAGCTTTTTAGAGAAGACATAGAGCGGGTTTTAGTCATGATGGAGGAGAGAAGAGAAGAAAAGGGGAAAGTGAAGAAGAAAGAGAGAAGATAAAGGGTTTTATGAGAGAGAGAGAGGGAGCAGAAAAGGCGGAAAATGAAGAGACAGAAGAGGGGTGAAGAGACGATTAAGGGAAGGAAAAGTTGTCATAACACGCTAAACAAGGAAATATAATATTAGTGACACATTAAATAAGACAAGTAAAATTAAATCAGAAAGGCAAGTAAAATTAAATAAGTAAAACAAGGTAAATATTTAAGAGGGAAAAAAAGTGATACCCAACCTTTCCCGTAGACCCACAAAACCTTTCTTCGATTAAAGGTTTGGTAAAGAAAATCTGCTATTTGATTTTCAGAATCAATAAATTCTAATAGAAAATCACCACTTTGAACATGATCACGAATAAAGTGACGTTTAATGTCGATGTGTTTAGCTCTGGAGTGATGCACAGTGTATTTTGATAGACTGATAGCACTAGTATTGTCGCAGTAAATGGGAACACCTTCAAATGATAGATCATAATCGAGTAATTTATGTATCATCCATAATATTTGTTTGCCACAACTTCCAACAGCGAGGTATTATGATTCTGTAGTAGAGACGGCTACAAGAGTTTGCTTCTTGTTGTGCCAGGAGATTGAGAGACTGTCCCAAATTTTGACTAGTGCCACTAGTACTTTTTCTATCATTTTTGTCTTCTGCAAAGTCAGCATCTGAGTATCCAATTAACAAAATGAGTGGAGCGAGGATATCATAGACCCATTTTGGTGGTTCTGATCAAATAACGAATGATTCGTTTTACTGCAGTGAGATGTGATTCTTTTGGAGCGGCTTGAAACCATGCACATTTGCATACACTGAATATGATGTCTGGTCGACTTGCAGTAAGATATAGTAGTAACCCAACCATTCCTCAATACATTTTTTTGTCCACGTCTTTTCCTGGCGCGTCTCATTCAAGACACGTGGAGGGGATCATTGGAGTTCCAAAGGCTTTTCCTTTCTCAAGTCCAAACCTTTTGATGAGTTCCTTAGTCTATTTTGATTGACTAATAAAGGTCCGGTTGAAGACTGCTTGATTTGTAGTCCAAGGATGAATGTAAGTTCTCCCATAAGACTCATTTCAAATTCTCCTTTCATAAGATTTGCAAAATTCTCACACAAAGATGAGTTAGAACTACAAAAAATAATATCTATCAACATAAAGTCGAACAATAATAATATATAAGCCAGATCTTTGAATAAAAATTGTATCAATTTTTCCTCTTTGAAAATTATTCTGGAGTAGAAAAGTGCTAAGTCTTTCATACCATGCTTTTGGAGCCTGTTTAAGGCCATAAAGCACTTTTTAAAGTTTATAAACAGAATCAGGACAAGAGGAGTTTCCAAAACCGGGGGGTTGTTTGACAAACACTTCTTTTATAAATCCATTTAAAAATGCACTCTTCACATCCATTTGAAAAAGTTTAAAACGTTTGAAAAATGAATAAGCAAGTAATATTCGAATGGTTCTAACCTTGCTACGGGAGCAAACTTTTAAACGTAGTCAATACTTTCTTGTTGAGAGTAGCCTTGAGAGACTAGTCTAGCCTTGCTTCAAACAACCTTCCCATAATCATCTAGTTTGTTACGAAAAACCCATTTTGTTCTTATGACAGAGCAATTTTTTGGTCTTTCCATGAGTGTCCATACTTGGTTTCTTTTGAATTGATCAAGCTCTTCTTTCATTGCCTTTACCCATGATTCATCTTCCATAGCTTCATTTATTCTCTTTGGCTCCATTTAGGATATAAGAGTCACAGAGCCTTGTTTTCTGAGAGATGATCTTGTTTGCATTTGTCATCAGGCTTTCCCAGTATGTATTTCTCAGGATACTTAGTGTTATGTCTCCATTTTCTGGGAATATTAGTTTTATCATTTTGTGTAGTCGACTCATTTTCCACAGTAGTTTACTCGCCAGTGTTTAGTTCAATAGAGTCGCTTTTATGTCTTCTGATGACTGAGTAATTTTTGATGTAGCTGCATGATAGTTCGTTACATCATCAATAATAGTTTTACTTTCCTGAATTATTGGGTTAGTATCGTCAAAAACAACATGAACAGATTCTTCAACGCTTAAAGTTCTTTTATTGAAAACTCGAAAGGCTCTGCTAAGAGGTGCATAGCCTAGGAAAATACCTTCATCACTTCTCGGATCAAATTTTCTGAGATTGTTCTTACCATTATTGTGAATAAAACACCTAGAGCCGAAAGTATGAAAGTAGCTTATGTTGGGCTTCTTTCCTCTCCATAATTCATATGGTGTCTTTTTTAGGATTGGCCTGATTAGATACCTATTAGGAATATGGCGGGCAGTAGTGACTGCTTTTGCCCAGAATGATCAGGAAGAATTCTGTCAAGAAGCAAGGTCCTCGCTGTATCTTGTAGTGATCTGTTTTTTCGTTCAACAACTCCATTTTTTTAGGAGATCTTGGTGCGGAAAAGTTCTGAGTGTAGCCATTTTGTGCGCAGAAATCTTCAAATGCTTTATTCTCGAATTCGCCACCATGATCACTGTGGATAATAGTAATGAAATATCCTGCTTCTCTTTGAACTTTTCTACAAAAGGATTCAAAGTTGGTGAAGGCTTTATTTTTATGAGCTAAGAAGATTACCCATGTAAACCTTGAGAAGTCATCGACAATTACAAAATCATATCTTTTACCTCCAATGCTGGCTGTGCAAGTTGGACCGAAAAGGTCCATATGTAGAAGCTGTAGGGGTTTTGAAGTACTTACAATATCTTTTCCTTTGAAAATGGTGCGAGTTTGCTTACCCATCTGACAAGTGTCACAAATGTGATATTTTTCAAACTTTAGCTTTGGTAGACCGATTACTAGTTCGAGTCTTGCCATTTTTTCAAGAGCGTGCATGCTTGCGTGTCCAAGTTTTCTGTGTCATAGTCATGGATCGCTTGCAACTGCAGTAAGACAAGTGAGAGATGGAAAATCAATATTATTTAAGATATATATGTTATTTACTCGATCTCCGATAAGAGTTAGCCTTTTCTCTTGATGCTTAATGATGTAGTTGGTTGTATTGAAGGTGACTTGAAAGTCGGTGTCACATAGTTGACTAATTCTGAGGAGATTATGTTTGAGTCCTTCAACTAAGTAAACTTCGACCAGATCACATGATGAACTTAATGAGATGGTCCCGATGCCAGTCACTTCTCCCTATGCGTTATCACCAAATCTAACACGTCCTCCATCTATTCTTTTTATAGTTTTGAAGTTTTCTTTCTTTCCACACATATGTCTGGAGCATCCACTATCAAGTACCCACATTCTCTTGTTGTAGGTTTTCTTTGATTGCTCCTGCAAAACAGTGAGATTAGTTTATTTTAGGAACCCAAGTATTTTTGGTTCCTTGATGACTGACAACTTTTGATCTCCAAATCCATTTCCCAGAGGAAAATTTTTTGCAATTAAAGGAATTGTGACCAATATTACCACAGGTATAACAAGTAATTTGAGTAGAAAGATAAACAAAGTTTGAGTTAGATGAACTTTTATTTGATCTAAAGTTTGAAGAACTCTTTCTATGCATCATTGTGCTATTGGATTGAACAGAACTTTGACTTAGAGATTTTCTGATGATATTCAATTGCATTTTCACTTTCTCTAGTTCTTCTTCCAGTAAGTCAACTTCAATCTGACTTGCTTCAAGTAGGATCTGCCAGTCTTTCTTTTCTTCAGCAAGTTTATTGTATTCATCGATGACTTTCTGCAATTCATTAGTGACCATATCCAAAGAGTTTTGTAAGTCATGACAGTTAGTACAATTAAAAGGTCTTACCTCGCTTGTTTCACCTAGTGCCATGAAACATAAGTTTGTCATTCATAATAATCGTCATCAGTGGTTTCTCCCTGTTCCCATGCTCCAAGGCTTTTTGGATCTTCATTTCTTCAATTGCTTCTCCTCTTTCATTTTGGACAATTCTGTTTGATGTGTCCTGGTTCACCACAGTAGTAACAACGATCGTCATTTCTTT
Organism: Solanum sitiens; assembly: GCA_016801875.1. Taxonomy (NCBI): domain Eukaryota; kingdom Viridiplantae; phylum Streptophyta; class Magnoliopsida; order Solanales; family Solanaceae; genus Solanum; species Solanum sitiens. The sequence continues at coordinate 2,761,167 of JABWTJ010000069.1, read as the reverse complement.
TAAAATCATTAGTCTTAAAGTCCTATTGAGGTCTTTGTCTTCTCTGTCTAAACATCGGTCTTACTCCACGGGTTATGAGTGCCATTCCTTCATCTTTATTTTCATCTTCCTCTTCATTGATCTCAGATGTCTCAGCAGTGAATGCCACAATTTTCTTTTTGTCATTCTTGTTATATCTATTTATGTGATTTTTCATAAGCCATTAAATTCCCTCGAAGCTCATCATATGTCATATTTTATAGATCTTCATCTTCGAGAATGGCACACTTAGTTTCCAAAGCCTTAGGAAGAGTTCTGACCAGTTTGCTAACTTTAAGGGCATTTGAGTGGACCAGTCGAAGTGATTTTAGTTCACAGACGATTTTACTGAATCTTGAGAACATGGATTCAACATTTTCATCATCTGTCATTTTGAATAACTTGTATTTATTTCTGAGTGAGCTTATTCTAGTCTCATTTACATTAGTGATTCCTTCATAAGTTACTTCTAGTTTGTTCCACATCTCTTTAGCAGTCTCGCAGGTTGATATTTTGTCCTATTCATCTCCGCTTACTCCACAATATAACAAACTTATGGCTCTAGCCCCGGCCCGCATACCGCCTGTTCCGTCCCGTTAGGTTTAGGGGGTTTAAGGGGTGGGGGATGAGAGGACCGTTCAGGGGCCGGTTCACCCCTGAGTCCCCGTCGACCCGGCCCGGTCCCGGCCCGATTGAATCGGCCGGTTCGCGGGATTCCCCCATTTCTTTTTAAATTCAAAAAAAGTTACCATTTTCAGCCGTTGGGGAAACAGCTAGTGGGCCCCCCAATGGATTTTTGCCACTGTTTGAGTTCCCAAACACCCCCTACCACCCCCCTAATTTTAAAACTTTAATTTAAATCCTCAAGTTATAATAATTACACTTTAACCCATTTTTAATATTATAAATACCCCTCTATCCCTTCCAATTTCTTACAAAATCATCTATTCTCATTTCTCTCATCTATTTTTCTATATCCTCTCAACTCTCAAGTGTCAATCTTAATTTTTATTCCATTTTAATTCTCATATTATTATAATCCATATATTTCAATTTTCAATTCGAAATTTTCATATTATATCAATATATATAATTATATTATCTTATATTTGTTATCAAGTATTGGTTGGAGTTTCAAATTACAAGTTACAACAAACCACAAGCTTCAACAATCGGTTTAAAGTCTGCTATTAACGCAGACGTTTGGTACATTCGTTTCATAATATTTATATTTTATTTTTCGTCTTTATTTTTGTGTTATTATTATTTTTATATTACACTTTATATATAATTAAGTATGAGTTCTAGCAAAAAAAATAGCGATAAAGGAAAAGAGAAAGCACAAGATAACAAAGAAAGAAGACTTTCTAAATTATTTAATTTTGGTAAAAAAAATAGTAAAGAAAAAAAGAGTAGTAAAAGTGGTGATACTTCATCTAAATCAACGTGTAGAGTTAGATTTAACACAAATGATTCTACTTATGTTGATGATACTTCTTATGATATTAATTCAAATGTTCAACTCGATCACGAAAGTTTAGAACGACGTTATGGTAATATTAATCCTAATGTTGATGAAAATTCAGGTGAAGAAGTAGAAGCTGATTTGGGAGAAGAGGAGTTAGAAGAAACACCTACTAGTCCGGTGACAGAAGTTCCAAATGACACTATCAATTTAACGGAGCAAAATTGTAGACATACACCCCTTATACCTCCCACAAGGGAGAAGGTGAAGTATCAACGCCCTAAAACTTCTATTGTGTGGCAATTTATGACTTTCGATAAAGAAAATAGTGTTGCTATTTGTAATAAGTGTAAGCAACCTTTTAAACATAAACAAGGTGGGGGTCAAGGTGGGACCGGGGGATTAAATAGACATTTGTTATCTTGTGTGCCGATTCAATATAAAGAAGCTAAAGCATTATCCAATAGAAAAAAAAGGAATTCCAATTGATGAATTTGATATTACCGGTAATGCATCGGTAAGGGCTTCTAACATGGTTCAAGGAACAGTAGATCCTTCTAACCTCGCTGGTCTAATAACACAACGTAAATATAATAAGGAATTAGATCGCAAAAATTTAGCTAAAATTGTTTCTGTTTGTGGTTTGCCTTATAGTTTTCCTTCAAATCCCGGTTTTATTGATTATATTCAACAAACTTATAATTCGGATTATAGAGGTTTTTCAAGAAATACTGTTAAATCTGATGTTTTTAAATTTCAAGGTAAACATTGTCAATTTCTTCGTTGTATATTTAGCATCTTAGATAGTAGAGTGTCTATAACTTCGGACATGGGTCGTAGTGTTAATGGAAATGATTATTTAACTATTATTGCACATTGGATTGATCATAATTGGAATTTGCAAAAAAGAATTATAAGTTATAAACTATGTATAGAGAAAAAAACGGGTGCATATTTAGCTTCAAATATTTTAAGTGTTTTAGATTATTACATGATTATAGATAAAATAATGTCTGTCGCATTAGATAATGCATCTAATAATACAAACGCTTCTAAAATGTTAAAAGTTAGATTATGTCCAATTGACAATAATGCTTTTCATGTTAGATGTGTTGCACATATATTAATTTAGTTGTACAAGATGGTATTTCATTATTTGATTGTGGTAGCGTAAAAATTGAATATGACGTTACCTGGATTTTTCATACTAACAATGCTGCTATAATTAGGGAATTTAATGAGCATTGTTTACTATGTGAATTGTCACCTAGAAAAAATCAAAAACATATTAAAACAAGGTGGAATTCTCTTTACGAAATACTTTCGGTTGCTTACAAATATTGAAGACCCATACAAATGGTGTTTAATGCTCATAATGCTGACCCGTTAGATAGAATTTATGATGAAGATTGGGAAGAAACTAAAGAACTATTACAATTTTTAAGACTTTTTTATGATGCTACTACCATGTTTTCTGGAATTTATTATCCTACTATTTCATCCGTATTAATAAATATTTGTGCTCTTACAATTCAATTTTGTAAATATAAAAAAATAGATAAATTTAGAGTTGCAATTGAAGGTATGATTGAAAAATTTTAAAAATATTTTTTTCCTATTCTTCAAGTTTTTTTAACGGCTACTTTACTTCATCCTGCTTATAAATTACAAGGTGTGCAAGGCCTTGTTGACACTTTTTATGAAACTTTAGAAATTTTACCGAAAGAAATTCCAAAATGTCAAACGTGTAAGTCTAGTATAAAAGTAGAAGCAAAACTGTTGTATGAAAAATATAGAACTACGGAAAATTTTCAAGGAGAAGTTGGTCAAACTTCTAATCCTGAGATTGATTTGTCACTTCGAATTTCAACTTATATGCGAGGTTTTCTTGGTCTTAATTCTATTAACCGTGATGATTTTGAAGAATATCTTAATCAATCTTTAGAAGCATTGGAAATCAAAGATGGCAATGAAGATTTATTAGGATGGTGGAGTAGGCGAAGTGATGCATTTCCAACTTTGAGCAAAATGGTTCGTGATGTTCTAGCTATTCAAGCTTCATCAGTTGCATCGGAGGCTGCTTTCAGTGCGGCAAGGTTTCAAATTGATGATCATAGACATTCATTGGCGGAAGATAGTTTAGAAATAACAGTTTTATTTAGAGACTGGGTCAATGCCGATAGGAGGAATAATAATTTTCCAAAGTTAAGTAAAAAACAAGTAAGTTGGATCAAAACACAAATTGAATGCAGTGACGACGAATTAGAGGCACAAGAATTTCTAGCAAGTTTGCCAACACAGGAGGATATCACCATCGATATGATGCGACAATTAGAATTAAATTTTAAAGGAGAAAACATATATTTTTAGATTACATTCGAGAACTAATTGAAATAGAACCCTTCCTAGAAGGTGGCTGCGTAAAATTAGTTACTCCACTAATATTTGTTAATTGTAACTTCTAAGTTCTATTGAATAAATTTGAAGGTTTTAACTTTTATTCAAGTTACTCCACTAATATTTGTTAATTGTAACTTCTAAGTTCTATTGAATAAATTTGAAGGTTTTAACTTTTATTCAAGTTTTTTTATACAATTATTGTCTTGCATTTTAATTTTAATATATACAATTAAATATATACTAAACTAACTAAAGTACTAAACTAACTTTAAAATACTTAATTTAAAACTTGTAACTTGACATTTGAAATTTCAAGTTTACAATTTACATTACTTTAAAATATTTAAAATACAAATTTAAACTTCTCAAATTTGAAATTTAAAACTTTAAAGTTGAAACTTGAAATTTGAAACATGAATCTTGAAAATTGAAAATTGAAACTTTAAATTTGAAAATTTATTTTGAAATTTGAAAATTAAAAGTTAAATTTAAAATTTATTAGCTAAAGACGTATAATTTCAATACAAATATATAAGTATTTAAAAACAAAAAAAATCCCCCGTCCCCTCCCCCCAAATTCCATCCCATCTCGTATATATAGTGGGACGGGATGGGACCTATTTCTGTCCCCCCAATCTCGGTCCCCCCAATACCGGTCCCGGTCCAAATCCCCCCTCCCCATCCCCCGTCCCGTCTCGTCCCGTCTCGTCCCCCTTCGTCCCATCCCCCAGTCCCCGTCCCCGTCCCCTTGCCAGCCCTATCTAGCGTTAGTCTGAATTACCTCTTGTTATTCCTTTGTAATATCGAATGATTCAGGATCAAAAGGGTTTTCAGTGCAATCCTTTTCAGTTAGTCCAGGAATAGTCTTTGGGTCTTTCTTGATAAATATCCATGCTTGATGGTGAGACGAAGATTCTGAATCTATCCTTTCAGTGAGAATAGTGTTTCCCATTAAAGTAAGGTGGTCGATGTGATAAGTGTCCATCCTGAAGTAAACCGTCAGGGATTTTGTAGTGTGCCATTTGATCTTTGCTCATGTGCGGTTAAACACTTGATTTGTGAGACCTGCTCTGATACCAATTGAAAGATAAGATGGGGGTGAATTAAAATTAGTTGTACAGTCGACTGCCTAATTGCAGTAGTCGACTTCTCTGCAGGTTAGTTCAGTGAATTATAATGTCGTATACTGAAAAGTAAGTGAACACTGGAAGTTTTATATTGGTTTGGATCACCGATGTGGTGCCTAGTCTAGTCCCCTTGGGTTTCAAGGGTTTCCTTAAGATCTTGATCAACTTGGTTTACAGAATGGGTAGACTTTCGATCCTGTTTGATGTGAAAATCAGATCTTCTATACTCGACGTTGCCTCTACTTGTATAACCTACTCTCAAAATCTGTCCTTCTCTTTTTCTTTTACAATTGTTCACTCTCGTGTACAATATTTTATCAAAGATGAAAGAAGATTACAAATAAGTTCAAGTGACGATGCTTGCTTCACACCAATGGTTAAGGAGGTTTATATAATTATTGCTCTTTTCAGAAACCCAAGGGTGTTTGAATCAAGGGTCTTTGATCTTATCCTTGATTCACCTTGTGATTGATTTGTTGAGTCATGTCCATATCAGATTTGTGCATGACAAATCAATTCTTTCTTTTGTGTAAGGTCTTGAGTCTTGGCTTGATCTTGATTCTTGATTTGATTTCCTTTAAGGTGAGCTGGTCGATTTGGTCCTGAATTTGATTTGTCTTTCTGATTCTTCTTGTCACATCCCGAAACCACACCCTAGAAGTTAGGATGCAATCTTGGATTGTGAACGGCGTATTCGACCTCTCGGTGGTCTTATACAAGCCTATCATATCATTCATCGCATATACATAACGAAAAGTAGTGCGGAATTAAAACTTTTCGTAAAACAATACAAAAGTCATAAAGTCTTTCATAGATGGAAATAGGAATACACTAAGTCTCAAATCATCATCTTAAGACACGATAATACTTGGGTCACGGTCCATATGAATTGAAAACATATTGCTAATAGTCTATTACAAACTTCATAAAAGAAACATAAAATGACATATATGCCCTCGAGTCAAGTGAGGAGATACTTCAACTCTTCTTGAACGATCTCCTTGTCCAAGTCTTCTTCCCAAAGCTCTTCACTTACCAAGAACTAATAGATAGAAAATAAAGCATGGAATTAGGACAACCACATGTACTAAGTATGGCATTGTGCATAAAATCTTGAAAACGGACATTTATTGGAAATATGCATCTTTTCTTTAAAATATCATAACATAATCATAACAATAACATTTAGCAACTTAAAATCACATAAGAAAACATTAAACCGAGAAACATGATTTTTAACTCACATTATAGTGAAGTCCCTTCAGACTTCACTGTTACAGTGAGCATGTAGTCTTCTCACTAACGTCATCGTAAGATTCACTTAAGTCACAAAAAGAGAGACTGCCCATATACCCTCTCTAGATGTGCCTAAATGACCCTTAAGATTACTCCTAATTAGACACATACACACCAACAAAACATCTTAAACATCAAGGTAATATTCTTCTACCAAAGGTGACTCTAAGCCTCACTTGAGTGAGTTGTGAAGCAACCGCTCATACAATCCCTTACACACACACTCAAGAGATCCTATAGACTCCCTTGGATAGAATCATTCTCACTAAACACATCAACACATAGATGATATGACATTCTCCTTCCAAAAGCTATCAAAAGACCTACTTAAGTAATCAAGAAGATAATGTCCATGATTGACCTCTTCAATATTACCTAAATAGTCCTTCAGACTACCTAAGGCTTAGATCATGTCAACAACACCTAACCTTTTCCCTAACTAGAGTCATTCTCAAGACCTCCATAGATAAGCCATGAAGAGATCATCCTTTATGCCCTCTTCACAATTTAACTAAAGAATCCCTAAGGCATTCTAGATTAGGTACTTATTCACTTACATACTTCACAACGTAAGTCATTAGTTCATTAGTTCATTAAAGAGACATACATCACATAAAGGATATTCAAATAATGGTCTTAGACAAGACCTAGGGACTCTCATTAACATCTTCAAAGCCTATTGTGCAATGTCTAAGTAGTGTCCCATACCACCACCTAAACTTCATAGAACTTCTCTAATGCTAATATGTATCCCATATGATCAAAATAAGCAATAACCGACATAGACCATGGTAGCAAAGCATGGAATCCGAAGTTCTATCCTACTTCAATGAGGTGCTCTACTTGCCAATGGTAAAACATAAAGATCCCATGTAGGCACATTGTTAAGGAATATGAAGGACGTAGTTTGCATTCTAGTCTCATACTTAACTAGAATTACTTCCCCTTACCATACTCACTCGGTGCTAGCCTTAGTTCTCATAGATCAATTTACATTAAGGTTCATACAAATGGGTCCTATATCATGTTCATGACCCAATCACCTTTACCCTACCAAAGCAAGGTCCATTAGGGATATCTCACTATGGCGACAAGAAGATCATGGCGACTTTCCTAAGGTATGATTTGATGCCATTCCAGCCAATCAACCTTAAGTCCATCACTCATTATATGAAGGATACCATTACGGCTAACTACTTCACAATTCATAACCTTACAACTTGGTTCAAGGTTCCATATAAACGACACCTTTAATCATCAATTAAGCTCTCACCTATATTCATTTATTCAAAACTAAGACCCTTTAGGTTCCTAAGTCAAGACATCACATATCCACATAAGCATCAAGTAAGGGACACAAGTCTACCTAAACAAGACACAACATACTTCAATTTTACTCATTTAGCCTATCTTTCTTTAGACACTTTAAGTAAGACCCTTAAACTTATTAAGTCAACCTATCCATTACCTTAACATTATCAACGCAAACATTTTAGATTTATATAACCAAATTAAGGACATCCATGTACAACTCTAAGACTACACACTTAACACATAGTCAAAGTATAACATCATTACCTAGATAGTATCAATAGTCTAACAAATACTTTCACATATAGATAGATATGATTATACATCATCAAATCAACTACACAAATAGCCATATAAGTTCAAGTAGTGCCGACAAGACCATGATCATCAATATACTAGAAAGTAACATCGACAAGGCCACAACAATTCACATAACACCGCCACCAAATGTGGACCAAACCAATCATAACATAATTGAAGTATAATTATCATTGAATAACAAGAAATTGGGCAGATTACCACCACTTCATCATCAACACTTCCAGCCAATACCAAATCACCCAATTCAACATCATAAGGCCCTTACCCATGGCCAAGAACACCAATTCAATACACAATTATAGAAATCAATGAAATATAACCCAATTTAATTTAGATTAAACAATCCAATACCAATTTGATAACAATTAAACACAATTCTTACATCAATAGAAAGCCCATAAGAAACTACACATGAATTCATCAACATTAAGCCAATATCAAGTAAACCATAATTTAGTCAAAATCTTAGGTTCATCAATTACATGGGTTCACAGGTAATTTAGGTTACAATCATCAATACAACATCAATCTAATCCACAATAGACGTTTGAAAACCATTAATGCAAGAACCCATGGTAGAATCATGAAATTGGACAATTCCTCTTTTGAAAACTTTGAAAACATCTTTGTAAGTTGGGCACCTTGATGAAACGAGCTTCAAGGATAAAAAAACATACCTTAATGAATATAATTCTTCACTTTGATTAAGAATCTCAACTCAAAACATCACACCAAGCTCTTCCTTGACTTTGGACTTCAATGGAATCTTTGGGATTTCTTAAGGGATTTTGGGGTTTTGATTTTAGAAGAATGAATTATTCTAAATGTTAAACACTTATATACACATTTAAAATACCCCATATACCCTTAATAAACCGCCAATACTCTTGTTTGAAAGTATTTCACCCCTCACTTAACAGTGACCTGCGCAGGGACTTGGCCTCACAGACGGAAGGTAGTCGACGGACCGTTTGTCCACAAATGGACCGTCTTGTCCTTCCGTTGGTTGGGTCAGAGACTTTCCAAGGTTCCCAACTCAACCAATACTAATCCCCCACCGACGACACCCATCGACGGGGTATCGATTGGCCCATGAGCCGTCGATGCCTCCGTCGTTTGGGGCTGCCTGGGACAGTCTTGACATAAAGTTTGGGTCCTTCCTCAAGGACCCTTGCTTGGTCCTTGGGGATGTTTTCCCGGACGTTTATTGTCTATGAGTTTAACACCTCTCACATAAATTTTATCCAAAACGAACACGTAAAACTCGACGAAACATGCCTAGACACACAAGGTCGATTCAAGGCATATCTTTCGAACTTCATGGACGTTGTTGGACGTTTGACCTCCAAACTCCACGAAACTTGACACACTATCCTATACATGATATAATAACTCATTTAAGGATCTTAAAACCTCATGAATCACACATAGACACATAAAACCATATACGAGCCACATAGGTGACTTAGTCGTCGAACGTCTTAGTCGTCCTTTGACATTTGACTTTCAATACACCTAATACTTAAGATACTGCCTCAACACCACATTATATACATATTTAGGACCTTATACCACCATTACCTACATGTTAGGCTCTATATAACCTAAGTCATTTTCGGGGTCTTACATTGCTTGATTGAATCTTCATTGTGTGCATCCTTTTGATTGCAAGTTGTGATGTTTTGTCTGATTGATCAAATATTCACTTTCCTTATTCATCGTGATTCCTATAATCATTTGATTTGCTGCATGTTTTTTTTGGTTGATCTTGATTGATCAAATATCCTTTTCCTTTTTGCTTGATTTCATTGTGATTCCTGCAGTCCGTCATATTCACTGTCTTGTTCCTTTTCTGCATCGTATGACTTAGTTAGTGAGAGTAGTTTGTCATTATTAAAATATACATGAGATTAACAATTGGCACCCGAGAACAACTGTTGACCTCAAGTGAACCCTTTAACTGGCTTACTTACGCACCGGAAGACTATATGCATATTTAAAATCATCAATTACTATACTCTTTGAATAATAAGATAACTTAAAAATGTTTAAAAGTCCAACATTCAACTTGGCCAAAATGACAACTCGAGTCTTAACATATGAAATGATAATGTAAAGACAACAGAACTACTGTCTGTCTATGAAGCCTCTAAAAAATAGGGATTTCGGGAAAGGACACCCGATCATCCTAACAACTGAAAACTGGAAATAACAAATAATAAAAGAGTCCTCCGGAATGCAAGAAGACTCAGCAACTTACTCTGAGTGCTCCACTTGATCAACGGGGCGCTAGCTGGATGTTGATCCTGGTTACCTGCGTCTGCAACATAATATGATGCAGGACAATTGGCATCAAAACATTGAATGTACGAGTATGCGAGTTGGAATGTTAAACATAACATAGGCTTGAAAATATTCTGAAAGAAACACTTACGTTGACTCTTCTCAACTCATGAATAACTTAACTAAATATAAAGTAATTAAACACATGCAATGTATGAAAACCTTTATAAAACAGTAAAATCAACTTAGTTCGTTAAAGAATTTGCAGTAACAAACTCAATTCTACGTATATAACAAAGTAATATAGTTTCTGTGGGAGTTTCTCGAACCGACAACCACCAGTATGAGCCTAAGTGGTGATACGACGTCTTGCCCGCTGCCGAGCTATCCTATACTTTGTCTTCATATATAATGTTTTACTTAGTTAATCCACTAGTCTATGCTAAAAGCATCTTAAGGAGTCATCTAAAAAGTATGATCCTTTACTACCCATGATGGCTACATGGTTTATCTAGACTTGAATTAATATGAACTCGCATCCCCATGTCGGTGTTCCATACTACTCCCAAAATATACTTAGCTCACATGTTTTTAAAACAAATTTCTTTCTTTTGTTTGAGATAATTACTCAAACTTAGCTGAAAAACTCTCTTCGAATCGATGTTTCCTTTCTTTCTCAAACGTGAAAATATTTTTAAACTCCTGTAATACTCAGTTCCCTTATAGCTTTTTGAGGAATGAAGTCAACTCTTTACTCTTGGTGAACTTGAAACTTAAGTCTTAAAGCAAAGTTAAAACGTTTGTGAAAGACGTTCGAAAACTTAAATGAACTTCTCTTGACTTGCTTCTTAACTTCTAAACTTGACTGTTAACTTTCGAATTATGGATTTATTCTCCAAGTCCCAATAATTCTTCATGATTGCATCCTTTTTCCAAATAAGTATGTTACTGATATTAAGACCACTCACACTTTTTGGAGTGCAGACCTTCTCCCTAGATACTAATGCTTTTCGTGTGATGGTATTACTTTCTGACCATAGGTAACCTCTACAATGAGCTTCATTTAACTTCACCACTTTTGCTGGAAGTATGAGAAGTTGAGTCCAATAAGCTTGGATCCCAAATATGACAGTCTGAATCAGTTGCATTCTTCCTGCATATGATAAGCTCTTTGTTGTCCATGAAAAGATCCTATTGGTGATCTTATTCAAAAGAGGTATCCATTGAACAAAGGAGATTTTCTGAGTTGATAATGGTACTCCCAAATTTTTGAAAGGGAATTCACCTAGAGTATATCCCAGTCGATTAATAATCTTTTTTTGTTCTGCCTGAGTTACTCTTCCAAAATACACAGAGCTTTTCCCTAGATTTGCTTGCACTCCTGATGCATTACAGAAGTTGGTGAAGCATTGATGCAATATGTCTACTGATTGAATGTCACCCTTAGAGAATAAAAGTAGGTCGTCTGCAAAGCATAGGTGACTTATATTTAGTTTAGCACATCTTGGGTGGTATTGAAATTCTTTAATATCCTTCAGCATGTTAAGTTTCTTACTAAGATACTCCATTGCTATTTCAAATAAAAATGGGGACATTGGATCACCAGGTAGTGGCTCCCCATTCAGTATCACACTATAGGTCACAGAAGTGACACATTCCATAATCTGATGTGTGAACTTTGTGGGAAATCCAAGTTCTGTCATACCTTGCTTTAAATAAATCCATTCCAGGGAATCATAAGCCTTTTGTATATCGATTTTGATCATGGATCTGGGAGATATATGTTTCCTTGAATACCATTTCGCCAATTCATGGGAAAGAAATATGTTATCCCCTATTTTCCTTCCAGGTATAAATCCAGCTTGTGCTCCACTTATTATTGCAACCGTCACTTTTTGCATTCTTGTGGACAAGATGTTGGAAATTAGATTATAGAGAAGAGAACAACAAGAAATAGGTCTATATTCTTTAATGTTGGAAGGATTAGAGTTCTTGGGGACTAAAGTAATAGTAGTACAATTAATAGGTCTGTAAATAACACATGTATTAAGTAATTCCATCATAGCTTCAGTTACCTCATAGCTTATAATGTTCCAAGATTTATTAAAAAATACTACATTCAAACCATCCACTCCCGGAGCTTTATCATCCCCAATAGCATTCAAACTGTATAATAGCTCTTCCTCTGAGACTGGCTCAATAGCCTTGATCCTTTGGTCTTGTGACAATGAAGGTCCCTTCTTCATCACTAGCTTGTTAATACTTGTTAGATTCTTTAAAGTAGAGCCCATCAAACGTTTGTAGAAAGATACTATTTCTACCTGGATATTTGTTGGTTTAGTCAATAGTACTCCCCCAAGTGAGTTCAACTCATTTATTTGCTTTCTCTGGCTTCTTTCCTTCATTACTACTATAAGTATTTTGCGTTAGAGTCTCCAAGTTGAATCCATTTAGCTCTAGACTTTTGTTTCATGATGATTTCTTCTATCATAGACCACTTCTGCAAATCTTGCATAATGATTTTCTCCTATATTGTAAATTGTCATTGCACTGGAGTATGAATTGTTATTGGACAGCGACCAATTAACGTCTAGCTTGCTCCATTCTTTGACCTATGCCCTTGAATTCTTCATTATTCAGTCTTCTTAGATCTGGCTTTAAGGTCTTCAGTTGGTTCCATACACTCTGCATGCTTCTTGTTATTGAATGAAATATCTGCTGGACGATAGGTTAAAATCGTTATGAACAACCCAAGCATTAAAAACCCCAAAAGGTACCTTAATCTGTTGGTAATTGTTGTTTACAGTCATGAACATAGGAGAGTGATCCGAAATATTTGGCAAGTCATATTCTAGGATCACATGCCCCCACTTGATCATCCAGTCATTGTTATCCAAGGCTCTGTCAAGTCTACTGCATACCATATCCTCTCCATATTGCTTATTAGTCCATGTAAAGTATTCTCCAATCCATGAGAGCTTAGGTCCTACATACAATGATAAAAGTTTTTTATTTATCCAAATTGCACAGAATTATTGGGAAGTCTATCTTCTGGGTGTAACAAAGCATTAAAATCCCCACTTAGCAACCAAGGACTGATCAGACCCTGAGACAGTGCTCTATGTTTTCCCCATAGAACTTTCCTTTCTTCTATAGTACTATACCCCTAGATAATTGTTAAGTGACATTCCATAGGTTCCTTAATTCCTTTCACATAAGAGTGTAATAGTTGCCCATCTTCTTCTATTTTTGTGACTTTGTAGTTATCCCATTGATAGCAATGTGGTAATTATGTAAATGGTTCCATCCAGGAGCTATGTTTTTTCAGCATTTTCTCTGCATTATGTTGACCCTTATCTCGATTAGCCCAACTACCTTAACTTGTTTATTATGGAGGTATTTCTTCACTTCCTTTTTCTTATACCTCTTATTTATTCCTATTATGTTCCAAAAAAGCTAAGTCATAGTGACTGGGTGTGTCTCCCCCTATCAGGAGGGGGGCACTAGTAGACTTTATTGCATCACATATACTTGCAAACTTGTTTCTGATGGTTACTATACCTAGTGTTAGTTCGAAGCTGATTTGAGATGTTAACTCAAACTTGATATGAAGTTTTGATGATTTAACAAACTTATCGATCTAACAAGGAATCAGATCCTTGTTATTAGAACTGCTGACAGTGAGATGAAGGATAAACTCAGTGTGAGGTATATTGATGTGCAATCATCAAAAAGGGGGAAAATGTTATATTCTAGGTATTTTAATGATCCTCACAAATGCGGGGACCTGGTCCCTGGCAAAGTGCTCTCGTCCAGATACAAATGGGGTACAATAGTAAAAGCTGTCATGTCATGTGGTAGGTGAAAAGTGCAGTGTCCTACACCAATAAGAAGAGTGGACGAGATTGTATGTTTCAGTATCTCACAAATGCAGGGACCTGGTCCCAGGCAGAGTTTCCTCCATCAGATACATAATTGGTTACAGATGTAAAGCTGTCACGTCAGAGGTTGGTGAGGCGTTAGTGTACTACACCAATCAGAATGGAGGAGGGTGTTCTCCAACAAATAATAACTCTTTATGTTTGATATTTTTATCATGACAAACACCATATTATATTCATTCATCCAAAGAAGGAAGTCAGCCCGCAAGCCTTTTCAAGAACTCACAAAGAAGTTTGCAAGAGACCTGGTCCCCGCAAGACTGGGATGTGAAAAGGTGAAAAGACAGCTGTCAGAAAAGCTGCCAGCTCTGATGTGGTAGGCGCACAGCTTTTCCAACAGCAGGGCTTCAGCCAATGGGATGGTTTCAACGAATTTGTGGGGAATTATATTGTCTCTTTCCAACAAACACAAATTCAAGATTTGGAAAACTAAAACTCAAAAAGCTTAAAAGAGAAGGCCATCTTCAAGAAAGAACTCAACCAAAACAATACATACAGCGAGGACCTGATCCAGAGAAGAAGTTCTTTCCGTACCTGCTGTTGTTCTTCAATGTTTGTATTGAGCTTAACTTGTAGGATTCATTTCATTGTTTGTTAGAAATGATTCAAACCTGGCTTGAGTCTTGTAAGAACTTAGTTAGGAGTAACTTTGTGTCTTATTGTAAAAGACTATATTAATCAGTTGGATTAGTATAGTGGGCGGTGTGGTATCCGCTTAGTTGAAGTCTAAGTTATCTAGGTGTGATAGCTTAGTGGGCAGTGTTGTATCTGTTTTCGCTCGTCTAAGTAATTGGTGATATTGCTTAGTGTGGATATTATCACGCTAATCTCGTGTTGTAATCGTCTTTTACTTTTGCTTGTTGAAGATTAGTGAAAGCAGTTTGAAAAGTCCTGTTGAGAACATGTCGTGGTTTTACTCCCTTGAGCAAGGAGGTTTCCACGTAAAGTTGCTTGTTCAATCTTTACTTTCAGCACTTATTTTACTGTTCGATATTGTAATTGTGCTGAGGACCTGGTCCCATCGAAGTCGGTGGATGCATACATTCCAACACCTAGCAAGGGAAAATTGTCAAGATTAAAATCAGGCCTGCTATACTGTGCCTTCCCTTTATTACTTGATCTACATTACTGCAGGTATTTGGTAAGGGGCTCTTCATTCTACTAGGGCAAGTCATCACTATTACTTAGTGCCTAGAGGTTACTCCTGTTATCAACCTGTATTTATAAGGTTAGCAAAAAAACAAAAACAGAAATAAGATGAAGTAGACAGAATACAAAATAATTTGAGTCCACAGAAACTATTGTGTCTCCTTAAGAAATTTAATCCCCTCACTGTACCCGAGGTTATTGATTAATTTCTCCCAAGATAAAACAGATTAATCTTGTTAAAGAAATAGCGGTACCTCAAATTTCTTTAACTTCAGCGAATTTAAGAACAACAACAAGTCACACAGACTCAGTCGATCCACACTTTGATTTTGAGAGAAAAAATATATGCTTGGAAGGAAAAAAATTTAATGTTTGGAAAAAATGAAAAATGACTTCTTTTTATAGCCATTTTCAGCAAGAAATGTGTCTGTTCAGAGAAATCTGTTCAGACCCATTTTATCCAGAAAGTTGTGTATTTTGGGGGAAAAAAATAACTTTTTGGAAAATGTGTCTGTTAGGAAAATAATGACTTTTCAGAATATAATGACTTTTCGGAAAGAGTAACAACTTTTCGGAATGTTACCGTTACATGCGAATTGATTCTCTTAATTAACTAAAGTTCTGAATTAATTTATAAGACATAATATTAACAGGATTTATTTGATTAACAAAAATTTATCAAATAAATTTTGTCCAAAAAAATTTATCAATCAATCATTTTCCGAAGCCGAGGTCGAGCGAGCGACGACGACGGCGCGAGGGGGCACCTTCTTCTTAGATCTTTAAGAAGTAAAGGAAGTGTTTCCTTATATAAGGACAACAATTTCCCTTTCTTTTGCCGATATGGGAGAAATGAGTTTTCATTTGCACTTTGTAAATGACTTTTCATTTTCCCTCCAAATTAGTTCCCTCACTTTTCATATTCTCTCTTTTCTTTTTCCATTGACACTTTGCTAAACCCAACAGCTCATGTACTGCCTTGTTAGAAGCTTTATGCACCCACTGTTGTACCACCTTCCTCTAGACTATAAATCATTCTCTTCTCCTTGGTTTAACTTGATTATTAGGGACATACATAGGGTCAAACTTGTGGCCAATTACTTGGCATACTTCACAAAACATTTGTCTCCAGTCATATGTGACAGCTTGGGAGAATGTTCTACCACTAGGATCTTTAACAATAACTTCATCGACCACAATGATATTTACCTATGTTATTTTATCTTTTTAAATATTTTTATTCTTTTAACTTTAATATACATTAATAAAAAAATGGAAAAAGATCAGTTTATTTTGAAATAACAAAATATAATTATTTTTTTAAAATTTCTGGTCAAAATTTGACCAAATTTTCTGGTCATTTATAATTATCCATATTTAAAATAGAAAAAAGTTAGATGATGTTATAAATTATTGAAATAAGTGGATTGTCCATTGAGTTTATTCGTGAATTACTTGAATTCATATATGTATATTTCCAAGGTGATATGAACTTTTGCGGATAACTATGTACCTACTTGTTTTAGCATTAAACATGATGACCTTTTGGGTGATATTTCGATCCTTTAAATAGAGATATCATTCACCCTTGGTAGGACACTTGAATAACAACAAAAATTCTCTTTTCTACATTTCTTGCCTTCTTCTCTTTGTAATTATATTATTTTGAGCTTAATTTTATAACGGGTTATCAGCACAAATATGCTCTAATAATTGTAGTACTTCACTAAAGATTTGCAGTTGAAGGACTTGTGAGCGTGAACAAATTTTATTTATTTTTTCTTGTTACACATTTATATTTTCAAAAGTTCCTCTTATACTAATAATTTATTTTAGTATATATGTGTTATTTGAAAAGGTAGATCATATTGGTTTATTTTACTCTAACAATTTTATACATTGGTTTATGATTATACTAAGAAGTCTTTGCTTCAGAAAAAAATTGAAGAATAAAGAAATAAATCTTCATGTTGATTTTCTAAGTGATAATTATGAAGAACTTATTGATATTTACAATTACTAGAGGTGAGGAAACTCTCAAAGTCTTATTTGACTAAATTTGCTTCTATAATTCTTTTGTTTATTTTAAAGGTTCATGGCTGAGTTCTAATTGTTTTGATTTTTATGATATTGATTGAAGAGTAAGACGATAAATTCAAGTCCCATTGCACCAAAATGGTAAGACACCATGTTAAAGTCCGGATGTACATAATAAAAAAATGTTTGAGGATAACACAATACATTCAAGTTCTTTCACACCAAGAGGATAAGACATCAATTTGAGTTTTGTTGCAGCATGATGATAATGTATTGGGTTCAAGTCACATAGAATTATGGCCTAACACGTCTCATATGGATAAGATATTGAGTTTGAGTATCCATGTACCATAATGATGATAAAATAAAGACTAAGACAAAAATATATTTTTATGACAATTCTTCAGATTTGTCCCATTGAACTTGCTCCATTCTCTGAAACGAATGTGGTAGAATTATATTAAAAGTTTGAGATCCGCCTAATTGCTCAATTCTATCATATGAATGTTGTTGCAGTGAATAATAAGTCTGAAAGATGACAAGTGATTTAATGTATGAATAAGGACGTGAAAGAATAGAATTATAATAGTCATCATTGTGACAATTATGAAAGAAAGAACACTATGGGTTCTCCAGATAGTCCTTAAAATGTGAAAGATAATTATTATCATCTAAAAATTGTCTTTCAAAGGTTGAAAGTAGTTATTGTGATTTCGTATGAAAGGTCATTTGACACTGAATTTTTACGGACCGAATCTAGTAAATTTTATAAATCTATCATCAAAATAAAAGAATATAAAGTGATGGTGCACTTTATCTTACAAAGTGATGATGAGGTGGGTCATGTATATATGTCAAATATAAAGGTATGATATGTATAAATGGTTATGGTCAACTCATGAAGAGATTGTGACTTGTAAGCATCGTGAATGTTTGCCTATTATTGAAAGTGAATATGTCAAAATATGAACAAAAAAAATTATGAACAAGAACATATTCATGTATGGTTGGAAATATGCCACAACTCATCTCTACGGGAGGTTTGAGAGAAATAAATAAATTTTACTTAGCAGAAATGGTCAATGGTCGTGTACGTTTATACGTCATAAATATTATGATATGTGTATTGAAAGGGCAAAACGAAATAAGAAACTTTTTCCTATAATGGTTGTGTCTATGACCAAAATAATATTATTATGTGACAATACAAATTTGTCATTGATTGTGTACCAATAGTATGACAAAAGTAAACCAAGAAACATGCCTTCCTTGTAATAATTTTGACCATGAGAATAACGACATAATTTTCTCATCAAAGGATATGCTCATCATACAGATGTCATGAAATATGTGATAGTACACAAAATTAATTATAAGCTCTTACTATTAGTGTTGTTATCAGAGGAATACTAAAGTTGTTGTAAGTCCCAAAAAAACTTTTTAAGTTTCAGATAAATTGAAAAAAATATTATTATATTGAGACTTTAAATTATGAAAAGATTTAATATTACTACAACAAGAGAAGGTTATAAATAATTTTGTAAAAGATTACCCATTTTTTCCACTTGTTTGTTGCACACAAACATGGGCATTCTGATGGAACCACGTGCAACAGTAAATTATAAGTGTACTAAATAAAGAACACTTGACATGACTAGTTGGCCATTCTGATTTAAATGTGAGAACTTATGTGGTTATATATTGAAGAAATAAAAGATTCTTCAAGATTCTCTTATGCTGCTTATTCTATGATAAAATTATCAATGTACTAGCTAAGGTTGTGATTGTATCCCCTGATGTTTTGGAACGTATAACAAAAAAGGTGAATATGGGTATGTTCTCCTGCCATGTGGAGCGTCTTCAATAATATGATTTTGATAATTATATTCATGTGGTTGTCACATGTGCTTTGATATCAACTGACAAATCTATTTTTGTAAGGTCAATTACTCAAATTTTTAGATCAAGAGCATGTTTTAAAGTATGAAATTATATTGATAATGATGGTTGATTTAGCAAAAATTGTATGCCCTATGTCATTAGTTATAAGATCAAATCTCCCAAAATAATTGGTATGAGATGAATTTATTTAACATGTTGCAACACTTGTATGCATCAAACCAACAACGGTCCCCTATCAAAATTGGTTCAGGGTCAGGAACCAAATAATTTTCATCTAAAATGTTGTATATGCTGTTATGATTTAACTACTTCACCATGCACAAAGATGAATTCTCAAATGATGTTGAGATTAATGTTAGATTTTCTAACATTATGGGGGAAATGATTGATAGTTGAAAAATATATATGAGGTGAATTATGAATTATCTTGATTCTCGTTAAGACAATAATAATAATAATAATGTGAACTTGAAGTTTAAGGGGTAATTATTTTGCAAAATGTTGCAAATTTATTGCTGGAGGAAGTTACTGATCCTATGTTATATTCAACTACAAATGCTCAAATCAGAATTCATTGAATGATACAGTCTATGATACATTCGAAGAATTATAAATCAACTGATTCCCAATGTAAAACATTGTGAATAAGGAGCGGAGAAAATGATCAAAATTTTCATAATAATGTGGTAAGTGCTATAAAATATCACCACGATAACAATTCATTTAACCTTGCAACAGGTTCAAGTACCTGGAAAATGATGAAAGAAGAAGAGATCTCGATAAATTATGTCATATTGGTATCAATGTCAAATAAGATTCGACTATATCTTTGATATAAAGTAGCGCTCAATGATATAAATTGTAATGAGGATCTTTGCAACACCTCAAAAACTAGTAGGCTAAACTAGAGCTAAATCATGAGGGTTAGCATCTAGGTAGAAGGTCAAGGGCCAAGGAAAATGGGCAAGGGACAAGGTTTACCATTTTCTCCAAGGCACTTGTCACCAAGACCACGAGGGTCCTCACGACCTGTAGTGGACACCACGAGTCGTGGTGCCGCTCGTGAAGGTGGAGGCGCAGTAGCCTCCTTAGGCTGCCCCAAATTTGGACCCTTCACACGAGCCACTTCACGACTCATGAAGCCTTATATGTCTCATGGGAGTGGTCTTGAATCTTCCTTAGTGGAATGGCCATGGAGGGTGGTTTGTCAATCCACTGCCTCAAGGTCCACGAGAGGGACCACGACTCATGCAGCCGCTAGTGAGTTTGACTTGGGCTTGTGAGCTAAAGGCACATAATGCCTAGTCATTTTCTCAAGTCCATGAGTGGGACCACGGCTTGTGGGCATGACCACGGCTTGTGGGGACCCTTGTGGCCCATGGGCAGGTCACTTAAGTTAAGGGTTAAATAGGTCTTTTCCCATTTAGGTCAAATTCATGTGAAGTCATTTTGGGTAAGTTTGGGGTCACTAGTACTATATAAGTCATTTTAAAGTCAAAATCACCTAAATTGTCACCTTTTCAGAACACCCAATATTTCCCAAAGTTCATCTCCTCAACCGAAATTCTCTCTCGAGAACCCCAAGGATAAAGTTGAAGCTAGGGTTTAAAGAAGCAAGTGTTTCTACTCAATTTCTTTGAAGATTCATAGCTAATTCATACATTGAGTCCCTCCAAACTCATTTTCAAAACTAGTGATTTCCCAAAAGTTATGGTTTGACTTCAAGCTCATGTGTTTCTTTCAAAAATGGTTCTAATTACTGATTAATGATATATTATGCTTGAATTGAGAATTTACAATGATTTTTATGTTAAATCCTCCAAGAACCCGTGAAACCCCCAAATTACTCAATTATGGTCTTATAATGTGGGTTGTTCATTATAGAATAATCTTATTAAAGTATCCATGTAATGATTGGGTAACTTGAATTGTGATTATATCCATGTCTAATGTAGTAATTCTAGATGTGTTGGCTTAATATGATCTATGGTCCTTTAAAGGAAAAGTATGAGAATTATGCAAAAGTGTGAGATCCATGTATATGCTTAAAGAACACCTTGAGAGTAAAATGATTATGATTATAAACTAGTTATTGTGTTGTTGATTGATTATTCTCATATGAACACTTATGTGTGATTATGATATGATGTGAAAGTTTTTCTCACACTATGATGATTCTAAGGTTGAAAGGCGATTCTCACCTATTGAATTTATGAGTTATGAAGGGTTGGGTTTTAAGACATTCTTCCACAAATATAAATCTAAGACAATAAAATCATATGAAATCAATTGGAATTATGCTTAGCACCAAGGGATATTGAATATGAGATGAAAGCTTTTATGCTAGTTGAGTCCGACTTTCCAAATGAGTTCCTCCTACGCTAGTTGAGTCCGAGTTCCCAAAACATGTATCTCATGAGATGGAATCCTTCTACGCTAGTTGAGTCCGGGTTCCTAAAACATGTATCTCATGAGATGGAAACCTTCTACATCAATCGAGTCTGGTTTCTAGTAGCAATCTCTTTATCCCATAATTATGGGCCTCCATAGGTCTTAAGATAGTGGATCCACCTAAAAGCTAACAAACCATGGTCTTACCATAGGTAAATAGGATAATCTTTTTGGTGTTAGTAACAACTGATTCTGTGTAAAGGTCACATTTTCTATGTCAGTTAAGGTTATTTCCCACTAAATGAAATATGAACAAGAACATAAATTATGAACTATGGTTACTCAAGAAGCTTTACTTAGCATGGGTGGAATTATGGGATCTTATTTATATATTGCACAAGTATGATTTGAGAGTATTTATGGTATGCTTCTACTATATTATGATGCACTATATGTAGACTAACTTATGTTTTTACACTATTCTTCATGATGATCCTTAAACTTGGTAAAGTGCATGTTTTTAACTAAAATATCTTTTTAGCATGTTTTCATGATTTCTATGCATGGACATCATACTTAGTGCATTTTTGTACTAACTCATATCTTTCTACATTTTTCCGAAGTGTAGGGTCCGATTCTTAAGGCGGTCATCATTTGGTTCAAGCTTGGGTTTGACTATTATCCTTACTTATGGTGATTCCTCATGATTCGAAAGAATATTATGATTGTAGTTTCATTATGTATTTTGACTTTCGTATTATGTTGTAAGGGTTGTGACCCTGTGGATTCAAAATTGTAATAGATGGGTAATTGAGACAAGTCTAGACTTCTGCTTTCCTTTATAAAGATTTTTGGACTACAATGCATTGTTACTCTTATTATTATATTGCTTTATGTTATGATATGATAACAGGCTTACATTGAGCCTTCAAGGGTCTATGTGCGTTGTTAATTTTAGGGGTTACATTTTAGTCGTGAAATACTTGTTATCGGAACACAAGGTTTAAAATGATTCTAGGATGATGTCTCATGTGCCACGTCTTGTAGAGTAGTGTTCATGAGTGTGAAGCGCGCCACATTAGGAATGATCGGCTATAAGATATTTAGGAAATTTCACTTCTTTCATTACTTTTAAGTCATCCTAAGAGTTTAACTCTATAATGTCCCTACCCAAATCCTTCCAAAGGGATAATGCTAGAAGGTTTGAAGAGGAGATTGTGAATCAAGGATTTTTTTCTCAAGCTAAACAAGCTCCGGTTGATACCATGTTTGGTAATATGACCCATGCAGAGTTTAGATCTACTATACAATAGTATACTTAAGTCTTAAAGACACAAGTCAATAGAGAAGTTGAAGCTCCGGTCAATCCTAATATAAATTTTGGGGCTTATAGATTGAGGGATTTTTCAAGGATAAACCCTCTTGAGTTTTTTGGTTCCAAAGTGGGAGAGGATCCTCAAGAATTTTTGGAAGAGGTTTATAAAATTATTGATGCCATGGGAGTAAATTCGGTTGAAAAGTCGAATTTAGTCGCTTACCAATTGAAAGGTATGTCTCAAGTATGGTATACTCAGTGGAAGTACAATAGGCCGGTAGGAGAGGTCCCAATAGAGTGGGAAGTGATCAAATCGGTGTTTCTTGATATGTTCTTTCCCCGAGAGTTGAGGGAAGATAAAGTGGAAGAATTAATTAACCTTCGTCAAGGAGGTATGAGTGTTCAAGAGTATTCTCTAAAGTTTACTCAATTGTCCAAGTAAGTTTCGGCTTTAGTGGCTGATTAAAGGAATATGATTAGGAGGTATTTGACAGGTGTGACTAGATTGGTAAGAAAAGAATGTTGTTAGACAATGCTTCATGATAATATAGATATCTCGCGTCTTATGGTATATGCCCAACAAATTGAGGATGAGAAACTCCTAGACATGAATAGGGAGGTACAAAAGAGCTAGGACATGTGATGGAATTTCTCTAATGATATTCTGATAGACAAGGTCGACCAAGGTTCAAACAACGTTTCTCCAACTAAGGCTTTTCTAGTTCTCCAAAGATCAACAACGATAGGGTGTCTAACCCTAAACCTCAAGGAGGAAATAATGGTAGATCTTCTATGTCTAAGCCTACTTGTGCTAAGTGCGGTAAAAAGCATGATGATAAGTAGCTACTTGGCATAAATGGTTGCTATGGTTGTGGGAAGAGTGGTCATAGGATGAGATATTTTTTGATGCTTAAATTCTAAGGAAGAGAGGGCAAGCAAGCTTCTCCTAGCGGTTCAAAATATGATGCTCCCATAAAAAAAAACCATTTTTATTCTTTTCAGTATTGAGGTGACCAAGAAAGCTCCCCGGATGTGGTGACCAGTATGTTAAAATTCATTTCTATTGATATACATGCCTTGTTAGATCCCAGAGCCACTTTGTCCTTTGTGATACCTTTTGTAGCCATGAAGTTTGAAATACTCCCCAAAGTGTTCGTAGAACCTTTATGGTGTATACCCTTGTTGGTGACTCGGTGGTGGCAAAAAGAGTATAGAAATTGTCCCATTTCCTTATCCCATACAGTCACTTTGGTGGATTTGGTGGAGATAGACATTTAGACTTTGATATGATTTTGGGTATGAATTGGTTGCATGCATATTATGCCTCTATAGATTGTAGGACCCGAGTGGTTAAGTTCCACTTTCCAAATGAACTTATTTAGATTGAAAAGGGGAAATTTTATCCCTAGAGGTCAATGTGTTTCTTTACATAAAACTAGGAAAATGATCTCCAAAGGGTGTATTTACCATCTTACAATGGTAATGGATGTTGAGTTCGAAACCCCTTCTCTTGAGTTGGTTCCGATAGTGAATGAGTTTTCAAAAGTTTTTCCCGATGAATTACATAGTATTCCTCTTGAGTGGGAAATAGATCTTGGTATTGACCTTCTTTCGGATACGCAACCTATCTCCAATCCCCTCTATAATATGGTTCCTTCCGATTTAAAAGAGTTGAAAGAGCAACTAAGGGATTTATTAGACAAGGGGTTTATCCAATTGAGTATCTCTTCATGGGGTGCTCCCGTGTAAGTTGTTAGAAAGATGTATGTGTCTCATAAAATGTGCATCAATTATCATCTATTGAATAAAGCGACCATAAAGAATAAATATCCCCTTCCTAGAATTGATGACTAGCTATTTTTTGCAGATTGATCTTCGTTCGGGTTATCACCAATTAAGGGTCAGAGGGGTTGATATTCTAAAGACGTCCTTTTGAACACAGTATAGTCACTATGAATTTGTGGTTATTTTATTTATATTGATAAATGCTCTAGCGACATTTATGGATTTGATGAATAGGGTGTAATGAAAATACCTAGACATGTTTGTGATTGTGTTTATCGATGATAAATTGATCTATTCAAGGAGTGAGAATGAAAATGTGGACCATTTGAGAATTGTGTTGCAATTTCTTATGACCCGATAACTTTTTGCAAAGTTTAGCAAGTGTGAATTTGTGTTAAGCTCTGTAGCTTTCCTTGGTCATATTGTGTTAAGTGAGGGTATTGTGATAGATCTTAAGAAGACAGATGCGGTCAAAAGTTGGTCTAGACATCTAACTCTTTCCGACATAAAGAGAGTTTTGGGTTTAGCCGATTATTAGGAGATTTTTTGAGGGGTTTTACTCAATTGCTTCTACATTTATGGCTTTGACTCAAATGAAAGCTAAGTGTGAGTGGTCAGAGGCTTGCGAGAAAAGCTTCCAAAAGTTGAAAGATAGACAAACATCTGCTCTGATGTTGACCTTACCGGAAGGTACGGATGGCTTTGTTGTACATTTTGACGCCTCTAGAGTGGGCTTGGGATGTGTCCTCATGCAAAATGGTAAAGTGATTGCATATACTTCAAGGCAACTTAAAATTCAGAAGAAGAATTATCCGACCCATGATCTTGAATTAGCGACGGTTGTGTTTGCCTTGAAAATATGAAGACATTACTTGTAAGGAGTCCATGTGGATGTTTTCATCGATCAAAAGAGTCTTCAACATGTGTTTAATCAAAAAACATTGAATCTCCGACAAATAAGGTGGTTATAATTTTTTAAGGATTATGACACGAGTGTCCTTTACCACCCCGACAAAGCCAATGTTGTAGCAGATATACTTAGTAGACTATCCATGGGTAGTATGGCTCATGTCGAGGATGAAAAGAAAGAATTGGTTCTTGAGGTGCATAGATTAGCCCGACTAGATATCCAACTAGTAGATTCTATCGAGGGTGGTGTCATGGTCTATAATGGTTCCGAATCTTCCTTTTTGATGGATGTTAAGTCTACACAAGGTCTTGATCTTATATAAGTTAATTTGAAAGAGTCGGTACTCAAGAAGTCCGTTGAGGCTTTCTCCTGGGGGAGATAATGGTATTTACGTACCAAGGGTTGTTCTGTTTTCCAGATGATGATGGTTTGAGGGAATAAAGTTTAGAGAAAGCTCATATTTTAGTATTCTATTCATTTGGCAGCCACCAAAATGTATCGTGATCTACGGGAAGTCTATTGGTGGAATGGTATGAAGAGAGATATTGCGGGATTCCTGGCCAAATGTCTGAATTGTTAACTAGTTAAGGTCAAGCATCAAAAGCCGAGCGGTTTAGCCCAAGATAGAGATATCCCCACTTGGAAGTGGTAAGAGAATAAAATGGATCTTATAGTGGATTTGCCTCGCACTCGAATGCAACATGATTCTATTTGGGTCATTATAGATAGAATGACAAAATCAGCCCACTTCATTCCCATCAAGGTTTCTCATTCAGCGGAAGACTATGCCAAGTTGTACATAAATGAGATAGTGAAGTTTTATGGGTCCCTTTATCTATTATTTCGGATCAAGGTACTCTATTTACTTTATACTTTTGGAAGTCATTCAAAAAAGGGCTTGTACTAAGGTTAAGCTTAGCACGAATTTTCATCCCCAAAATTATGAGAAAGCGTACCATCCAAACATTAGAGGATATGTTGAGGGGCGTGTGTTATAGATTTCAAGGGTAATTGGGATGACCAATTGCCATTGATAGAGTTCGCCTACAATAATAGTTATCACTCAAGTATAGGTATGACCCCTTCTAAAGCCTTGTATGGTAGGAGATGTAGGTCTCCGATTGGGTGGTTTGAGGTAGGTGAAATTCCCGAATCTGTTTATGAAGCTATTGAGAATGTTCTGATCATTAGAGAGAGGTTGAGAACGACTCAAAGTAGACAAAAGTCTTATATTGACGTGAGAAGTAGGAATCTAAAATTTGAAGTTAATGATTGGGTGTATTTGAAAAGCTCACCCATGAAGGGTGTGATGAGGTTTGTAAATAAAGGGAAACTTAGTCCCCGGTATGTAGGTCCATACAAAATTTTGCAAAGTATTGGGAAGGTTTCCTATGAGTTGGTTTTGCCAAATTAGTTGGCTCTGGTTCATCCGGTATTTCATGTGTCTATGCTTAAGAAGTATAATGGAGATCCGGTATCCATTCTTCCCATAGATTGGATGGGTGTTGATGAAAGAATTTCATATGAAGAGGTTTTGGTATAGATTCTAGACCGGCAAGTCAAGAGATTGAGAAACAAGGAAATAGCTTCCGTAAATGTTTTATGGAGGAATCACCTAGTTGAGGATGCTACATGGGAGCCCGAGCCCGATATGAATTCCCAATATCCTCATCTCTTTCCTTCTACTCCTATTTAAGCTTGAGGTAAGTAGCTTTTCTGGAGTTTTATTGTTTTCGGAGTCATGTGTTTTATATGAGCTTTTCCTTGATTTCGTTATGTTAGGCATGTCTTAATGAAATTCATGTTTAGTAAGAAAATGAATTATGATTGATTTTGCTCAAGTTGTTGTTCTTCGAGTATGAGTTCCCTATTTGACTTCATGAGATGAATTGACGAACATGCATTCGTATGATTTAAGGGAAATTGCATATTAGCTCCATGATGTTGTGTTGAGCATGCTTCTAATCGGAGAAGGTAGTTCCTCTATGATTATTAAATATGATGAGTTTCATGAATATTGGGTTGTTACATGTAGTTCCTACTTCCTTGTGTTGCATTTAATATTTTTGAAATGGATTTGATGTTTCCTCCTTTGAATTATGCATTATGTAGATGTTTCATGTGTGTTGGGCTGCTAGTTTTGAGTCATTAATTCCATAAGTTGTCTATATCATCATTCGAGGATGAATTATGATCCCAAGGGGGAGATATTGTGACACCTCGGAAACAAGTAGGATAAACTAGAGCTAAAACGTGAGGGTTAACATCTAGGGAGAAGGTCAAGGGCCAAAGAAAATGAGCAAGGGACAAGGAAAGGGTCCAAGGCTGGCCATTTTGGCCAAGGCACTTCAAACCAAGATCACAAGGGTCCTCACGACCTGTAGTGGACATCACGAATCATGGTCCTACTCGTGGAGGTGGAGGCAGTAGCCTCCTTAGGCTACCCCAAAAGTGGCCCCTCCACGCGATCCATTTCACGGCTTGTAAAGCCTTCGACGTCTCGTGGGAGTGGTCTTAAAGCTTTCTTAGTAGAATGTACATGGATGGTGGATAGGTCTAGCAATTGTCTCAAGGTCCACGAGAGGGAACACGACTTGTGACCTTTACCATGGCTCGTGGATCCCCTCGTGAGATTGCCTTGGTAATTTGAGATAAATGCACATAATGCCAAGCCACTGCCTCAATTCCACGAGTGGGGCCATGGCTCATGGTCATGACCACGGCTTGTAGGGGCCCTCGTGGCACTTGGGCAGGTCACTTATGTTGAGGGTTAAATACGTCTTTTCCAGTTTAAGTCCAATTAAAGTGAAGTCATTTTGGATAAGCTTGGAGTCACTATATAAGTCATTTTTAAGTCAAATTCACCTAAACTAAGTCACATTTTTACATCACCCAAATATTTCCCAAAAGTTTGTCTCCTCCACCAAAAATTTTCTTTCTAGAACCCCAAGGAAGAAGAAGAAGAAAGTTGAAGCTAGGGTTTGGAGGATCAAGCATTTCTAATTAATTTCTTTGAAGATTCATAGCTAAGGTTTGGTAGTTCTTCATACATGGGTAGAATTCATATATGGAGACCCTCCAAACTCAATTTCAAAACTAGTGATTTCCCCAAAAGTTAGAGTTTGACTTAAATCTTATGGATTCCTTTAAAAAATGTTTATAATGATTAACTAATGATATATTAGGCATGAATTGAGTATTTCCCATGGATTTTATGTTGAATCCCCCAAGAACCCATGAAACCCCCAAATTACTCAATTCTAATCTTGTAATGTGGATTGTTGATTATAGAAGAATCATATGAGATTATGCATGTAATAATTGGGTTACTTGAGTTATGATTATATCAATGTCTAATGTAGTAATTCTAGATTTGTTGGTTGAATATGATCTATGGTCCTTGAAGGTCAAAGTATGAGAATTATGCAAGAGTATGAGATCTATGTATATGCTTAAAGAACACTTTGAGAGTAAAGTGATTATTATTATGAAATAGTGGTTGTGTTGTTAATTAATTATCCTCATATGAACACTTATATATGATTATTATACTATGTGGAAGGTTTTCTCAGACTATGATAATTAAAAGGTTGATAGGTTATTCTTACATATTGAATCTATGAGCTATCTTATGAGTTATGTTGGATTGGGTGTTAACACATTCTTCCACAAATATGATTCTAAGTCAAGTACTTTATATGAAGTCTATGGGAATTATGCTTAGCACCTAGTGGATATTGAATATGAGATGAAAGCTTTTATGCTAGTTATGCATGGCCTTCCAAATGTGTTCCTTCTACGCTAGTTGAGTCCAACTTTACAAATGGGTTCTTTCTATGCTAGTTGAGTCCGGATTATCATAACATGTATCTCATGAGATGGAAACCTTCTACCTTAGTCGATTCTGGATTTCTAATATCAATCTCCTTATCCCATAGCTATGTGCCCCCATAGGTATTTAGCTAGTGGATCCACCTAAAAGCTAAGAAATCGTGGTCTTACCTTAGGCAAGTAGGACAATCATTTTCGGTGTGGGTAACACCGGATTCCATGTTAAGCTCACATGGTTTATGTTGGTTAAGGTTATTTCCCACTATGATGAAATATGAACAAGAACATAAATTATGAACTATGGTTACTCAAGAAGCTTTACTTAGCATGGGTGGGATTATGGGATCTTGTTCATTTATTGCACAAGTTCTTAGAGGGTATTTATGGTATGCTTCTACTATGTTATGATGAACTATATGTTAACAATGCTTATGACTTATGCTTTTACACTATTCTTCGTGATGATCCTTAAACTTGGTAAAGTGCATATTTTTCAACTAAAATGTCCTTTTTAGCATGTTTTCGTGATTTCTATGCACGGCTATCATACTTAGTGAATTTTTGTACTAACCCATATTTTCCTACATTTTTTCAAAAGTGCAGAATTCGGTTCTTAAGGTGGTCATCATTTGGTTCAAGCTTGCATTTGACTATTGTCCTTGCTTGTGGTGGGTCATCATGATTCAAGGACGAATACTATCATTGTAGTTTCATTCTTGTATTTTGACTTTAGAATTATTCCCTATTTTATTCAAGATTGTAGTAGATGACTAATTGAGACAAGTCTAGACTTCCCCTTTCCTTTAACACCCAGAAAGTTTTTCAAGCTAAGACTCGAACCATCCTTCATAGTGAGTGAGATTTTTGCAAGGAATTTAAAATTTCTTAGTGTTAAGGTCAAGATATGTAGCACCTTAAGTTCCAAGAGAAACCAAAGAGAAAAGCTCTCAAGTCATTCCTAAGTTTTCTTAAGTTTTGGGTCAACTTCAACTGGTCATATCTTTTAGTACAGAATGATTTAGGAGACCCATAAGATATTAAATTAAAGCCCTTAGACTCCTCTTTCTAACAAAACCGAGTTTGCTCAGTTTTGAGCTTTGATTAAACAATTATTATTTATTTACTAACGATTCACAAACTTGGAAGTAGCTCTGCGACGCGAAGCCAATACAAACCTCACTGCCCAGTGAAAAATAATTTGGACTCCTAGCTAGTTTTATTTATTTCTTTTGGGGTATTTTTGTCCTCAAAATCCCTTAAGAGGTCATCAAAATTTCCCTTAACATATAGAAAAATCATTTTTTACAAATCAACCCCTCTCATTCACTCCGAAGATTCTACGCTCAAGAAAATTAAGAAACGCTAAGGTTAAGGTTCATCTTTCAAGGTTTTCCTTCAACTTCTTCAAGAAGATGATTCCTTTATGTATGTAAGCTTCTATACTGTTGGATTTGTTCACCCACGTGTCAATCATGTTAATTTCAGCATTAAGTTCGTTCTTAAAAGTTGACACTATGATGTTCATGAATTATGTTCTTGAAATTTCCTTAAGTTCTTGAGTTAGATGAGATTGTTGAGTTCTTGATCAAATCATATCGATTTAGGAGTTGTTTATGAGTAGGTATTTGTGTTCATGTTACGGGTATATAAATATAAAGAGGTATTGAGAAAGAGAATTGAATTTAGGCAAATTGGGGATACAAATCGAAAAAGGAAAAGTTCACCAGATTTTGGCACGCAAGTCCGCGTCGTGGACTTCCTCCCTAAGTGACCAAAAATTTGTTGTGTGTCGCGGTTAGGAAGCGGACTCCTATGTCTCAAATTTTTATTTTGTGACCAAAGATATTAATGCAACTCCGCATCGCAGACTTGTTCCAAGACAGTGATTTCATGACCCCTTCTCAGGTTTATCAATCTAAAACTACTCTGAAACATCACAAGATCTTTCCTACTACCAATCAAAACCGTGAATTCATAAATCACATTCAAGGTAGAGTTAAGAGTTACGTTTTGAGAATTCATTCGAACACTCTAAGAAAGTCCCTTTGATCCCTTTTAAGCTAGTGGATCCAATAAGTTAAGCATTCTGACGACAAAGTATAGGACAATTCTGGTAGCATGAGCAAGACATTATATCACCACTTAGGCTCATAGTGCTGGTTTTTGGTTAGAGAAACTCCCATAAGATTAATTTCATGGTTCCTCGGGGGTTCTAATTAGTGTGAATGAGGGTATTGGACATTATTCATGAATTGCACAAGTAGACTTTAAGATGGAGCATGGTATGTCTTTTATGATATTATGATTATGAGTTAACATCATGTTTCAAACAGTTTTCCTTTTTCTTTATATTGCACTGGTTTTAAATTGTTTTATAATGAAATTAGTTTAGTGAAGTATTTCGAGTTGAGTACCTTAAGTTGAGTATCTTGATTTGATCTTTGATTCATTTAGTCGAGTATCATACCTTTGAAGTTGAGTAGTTTTGAGTATCCTTGAGTATTTCTTGAGTTGAGTAAGTTGAGAAGAGGTAAGTATGTTTCCTTTTTTTTTATCAAGTTCAAGCTTGTGTTATGCTTTAGAATTCCCCTTACATGCTCGTATATTTCACGTACTAATCCATTTATTTTGCATCTTTTGATGATGCAGAAACATGTATTGAGGATCATCAATAGGAGTTTCGTTGATACATCTGAGAAATCGAGTTAGCTATGGTGAGCCTCCTTACTTCCGGAGGATTTCATTTACTTTTCAGTTTATTCAGGATATCGTGGGTCTTGTCCTGACTTCCATATTTGTCATTTAGACTCTTAATAGATGGTCAGTATTGTTGACAAATATATATTATTCATTTATTTTATTAAATGTTTTAAAGACTTAAGTTGCCTATTTTGGGATGAGTTGAATATATTTTTTTTATTTAGAGTTTTCTTTTGAGTTAAGTTTTTATTTATGTTTTATGAACTTTTGTTTCAATTTTTAAGCTTTTGCAAACTTAAGTTAGTCTTCGCTTGTAGTCAGGCAGGATGAGTGTTCGCTTGGGAGTAGCAATAGTTCTTGAGTGTTGGCCACGTCCAGGGTGTAGAATTGGGTCCTGACATTTCCTTTATAAAGAATTCTGTACTTCAATGTGTTTACTCTTATTAATCTATTGCTTTATGTTATGATATGCTAAGTGTCTAACAAATCATGGTCTTACCTTAGGCAAGTAGGACAACTCTTTTTGGTGAAGGTAACACCAGATTCTATGTTAATTCACATGGTCTATGTCAGTTAAGGGTATTTCTCACTATGATGAAATACAAACAAGAACATAAATTATGAACTATGACTACTCAAGAATATTTACTTAGCATGGATGGGATTATGGGATCTTATTCATGTATTGCAAAAGTTTTCCTTGAGGGTATTTATGGTATGTTTCTACTATGTTATGACAGACTATATGTTAACTACGCTTTTACACCATTCTTCATGATGATCCTAAAACTTGGGGAAGTGCATGTTTTTCAACTAAAATGTCCTTTTAAACATGTTTTCATGATTTCTATGCATGACTATAATACTTGAGCATTTTGATACTAACCCATATTTTCCTACATTCAAAGAATAGGTTCGGGTTCTATAG
This sequence comes from Solanum sitiens, assembly GCA_016801875.1. Taxonomy (NCBI): domain Eukaryota; kingdom Viridiplantae; phylum Streptophyta; class Magnoliopsida; order Solanales; family Solanaceae; genus Solanum; species Solanum sitiens. The sequence goes on along the minus strand of JABWTJ010000069.1, from coordinate 2,728,057 downwards.
ACGGTTATCATTTGGTTCAAGCTTGGATTTAACTATTCTTCTTGCTTGTGGTGAGTCCTCATGATTTGAGGAAGAATGCTATCCTTGTAGTTTCATTCTTGTATTTTGACTTTCAGATTATGTTGTAAGGGTTGTGAACCTATTTGATTCAAGATTAAAATAGATGGCTAATTGAGACAAGTCTAGACTTCCACTTTCCTTTATAAATATTTTTGGACTTCAATGCGTTTTTACTTTTATTATTCTATTGCTTTATGTTATGATATGTTAAGTAACTTACATAGAGTCTTTCAGTGTCCTATGTGCCTTTTTTTGTCTAGGGGGTACCCTTGGATCGTGACAACCTTGAAATTACATTCATAACATAGTGTAAAAAATAAATGATTGGTCAAATAAAATACATAATTCAATTATTATTATTTACTTAGAAAAGTGGTGTTATGAATTGATACTCCATAAATAAAGTATAATGTTTAGTGGCGTACAAATAAATTATTATGCGATAATATAACCGTAAGATATCAAGTACTGCTTAAACCTTGGGGCATAAAGGTTTTTCGCAAAAGTACTGACATTATTGGAGATGTTTTCTCCTATGTTGGATGCAATGAGATTTATTTTGATCTAGCAACGTATGAAAAACTTCAATGCATATAATAAATAATTGTTATATCTAGCTAGACATAACTAGACAATGAAGGTTATATAGAAATTCTTGAAGCATTAAAGGTGCTTAAAGCATATAAAGGGTTTGACATAAACTTTCTCAATAAAGTTTTGAGGTTCTTCATGTGGATTGAAATTATCAAGGAATAAAGGGTAAGAAATGAAATTATCTGCCCTTGTAATTTTTATAAAAAGGTCAAGATCTGAATTTGTTATAGTAGTTGTGTATGTTGATTACTTGAACATTTTTAGCACTATGAAAGAGCTTTCAAAAGTTATTGAGTGTTTTAAAAGGAAATCTAAAATGAAAATATCTTGGTAAGACATATGTTATTTTAATCTACAAATTGAGAATATGACCTAATGAAATATTTGTCCATCAATCAACATACATAGAAATATTTTATGCGATTTTACATGAATAAATCACATTCATTGATTACCTCAATAATTATGTGACCGCTTGACATAAATAAAGATTCATTTCGACCTCAAGAGAAGGATGAAGAACTTTTTAGTATTGAAATTCATATATCAGTCAATTGGATGCACTAATGAACAATTTATTGACAAGATTCCTCTCCTTTCCAACGAGAAAACATTGAAATGACATCAAGGAAATTTATGAAGTTAATGTACAATACAATCAATTGCAAATGAAAGTGTCGACAAGATAATTATTTCTATGAACAAGTTGAATGAGCAATTCACTTGCAACAATGAGGTCATGGCGAATAGAATGATGTTCAAGAATGTATTTGGCTAAGCTCAAAGTCGCATCATATCCATGACATCAGAAAATGACATAACAGGATAAGTTCAGTTATGCAACATCTTTGTGAATGTGATTTTATCACAATGAAACTGTCAATATCAATATTTGAGAAGCATGTATATAAAATTGGATGACATTATCTCAAAAATAATTGATGTTTTAATCAGGGAAAGTAAAACACACATTGTACTCTGTCTTCTTAACGAGTTTTTGTCTCACTCAGTTTTCCTGGCAAGGTTTTTAATGAGGAGAAAAATGATGTGTATCAAAAGATATGTGTACTCTTTTTTCTTCACTAGAATTTTTTCCCACATGTTTTTTCTGATAAGGTTTTGACGAGGCACATTATCTATGAACATCTAAGGGGAAGTGTTATAAATCTGTTGTACTAAGTGGATTGTCCTTTGAGTTTATTCATGAATTACTTCATGTATGTATATTTTCAAGGAGATATGAACCCTTGTGGATAAGTATAGACCTACTTGTTTGGGCATTTAACAAGATGACCTATTGAGTGATATCTCAATACAATAAATAGAGATATCATTCACCCTTTATAGGACACATTTGAATAAGAAGGAAAAGTTCTCTTCTACATTTTTTGTCTTCCTCTCTTTATAATTATATTATTCTGAGCTTGATTTTATTACAAATGATAAAATTTAGTAACTATTTTTGAGCGCATTACTGATTTAAATTAGTTGTGATTTTATTTCTTTGGACACATTAAAACTTAAAGAGTTAACAAATATCTATAATCCTCTTATTTTTCAAGAAACACATCCATCTTTCTTTTTTATTAAATTAAAGAAATTTAATATATAAATATGATCATCAGATATTATTATCTTATAAATCATTGTAATGTATAAACCTGCAGTTTTTTAATTTCTTATTAAAACTAGCCTAAACTATGTGAAGTGCAAAAAATATCTTCAACTGATAGTTTGGTATAAATTTGTCCTTATCTTCAATAATTTTGTTCAAAAGTGTCATTATTACTTAATGGGGTGCAAAGTACTTTTTCAAATAAATGTTTTTTCCTTTTTAAACACATTGACCTAAAATACCTTTTATGTATTTGAATTAGTATAAAATTACTCTTCGTTCACCTTTCAGTCTTAAAATATGTTTGACGTCCATATTTTGGCTCAAAAAAATTATTATGTCTAACGGATTATACTCATAAGGTGGATGGAGGGCACTATTATACCAAATCTCATAGTTAGGGACATTTTATGTCCTTTTCCATTAAAATAATTTGAAATTACTTAATATATAATCTCACGTGATTGACTTGAATTTGAATTTCATAGTAAATTAATTATTTTTTAAAAAAGTTAAGCATATGCTCTCTACCCCCCCCCCCCCCCCTCCCACTTCTTATCTCTTCCATTTCTTTTTCTACTTGGATCTTGTTCACCATCTTAATTATTTTTTTGTCATTTTATAACAAAGAAGAGAGAAAAAAAGAGCAAAATAACGATGCGTTCAAAGAAATAATATTTCAATAAAACATGACTTAAATTAAGCAAATATGTATGAATATTACAGTTTTCTTTTGTGTGTACCCAAAACATATCTATATATAATAGGAGAAAAAAAAGTGTCTCGTATCAGCACCACAAAATTTCTTCATTTTTTAGTTTTAAAATTATATAAAAAAAATAATCTGCATTATTTATTAAATTTAAAATTTAAAATTTTAAAAAATCAACAGATATTTTAAATAATTTTTTTTTTAAAAAAATAGAAAGTTACCACAGTTAATAACTCTTTTCTATTCTTTTGAATTTTTTTTTTTAAAAGAAAAAACAGATACTACATATGGTAAATTTTTTTGGACTCTTATTTTTATTTTCGAATTAGAATGTTTATTTTTATCCTATGTATTTGCGAGTATAAGTAGGCAAATGGGGTAATGTGTGTAGTTTAAAAACTGCCAATTGACCAAAAAAAAAAACTGTCATTTGACCAAAAACAAAAATGCACAAGTTTAGAATAGGACACTTAGTTAATTAAAGATAAGATAGCTTCAAACTTAGTATACTGAAATAATAAATAAAAATAACTGTTGAAAATAGGTCATCAACTTTTTATCATACTTTATATATATTTTTTATTTTTAATTTTTATTTATACTTTACTTTACTTATGATTACTTTACTTTACTTTACTTTAATTTACTTTACTATACTATTATAGAAGCATGAGTTTAATCACTGGGATCAACATGCTTGCTTCTTTGACATTTCAATTCAAATTCAGGATGGTTTTGATATTTCAATTATCTATATATGATATTTCAATTATCTATATAAACTTATGTGTTTGAACTGTAGCAATTTAATCTCCACCTCATTAATTTGATGTATTAATCTCCTATTTCATTTAGCTTATCTTCTTCCCTTCCGTTAGTCACCGACCGGCTTTAATTTTCTTCTCTACCCTGCTTTCTGCCTTTTTGTTTGAAAATATGATTCAATCAACTGAATTTCTTTACTTTTCTCATTTTCTGCCTTCTCTTCATGATGATTGGTTTTCCTCTTCTTTACACTTCATTCTTGGTTCTACTCTTCTTCACATATAGAAAGATGATAAATCAATAAATCATAGTGTGTGGTAATCTATACTCTCTCCATGCATTTTTAGTTGTTACGATTTTCTTTCTAGAGTCAAACGATAAGAATTTTGATTAGCATTTTATAATGTATTTTTTAATTAGATTAATATGTAAAAAATTACAACTTTTAATATTTTTCTTTAATTTTTTTAATATCTAAAATTTTTGTTTAAAATATTAATCTAATTTAAAGATTTATATAAGATTATCTCTACAACAACCAATAGAGGATACTTTTGGTAGTTACTATGTATACCTAATAATTTTATTAATGCAGGTGCACATGTACAATAACAATTTCTTTGAAATTAATTATTTCTTTTGTATATGCTTTGATATGTCTTTTTTCCATAATATTTACAATCCACACTATATATGTAATGTAATACATGTCTCTTGTGTTATATAGATGCAATGGCTCGCGAATGCTATGTACTTTGGGACAAAAATTACTGATTTTGTTTCGGATTTTCGGTAGTTTCTATATAAAGATTTTCATCCTTATACATATTATAAGTATATAGTGTGGATTGTAAATATTATGAAGCAGTTATCATTGCATGTACATTTAAAAATGTGGTTCAGGGGTCAGTATGTGAAGAAATTCAGCATAAATTGATACCAACACCACGGAATATGATAACCTCACATTCATTAACAACTATTTATGAATCCTTTTTCAAGTTCTAACAATATATTTTCAATGTTAAAATATAAGTATTATGAAGCACGTATCTAATCATTTTATACAAAGACAAAGTTGATGCATCTATTTCTACGGTCATTTTTGTAAGAAACTCTTTCTTTTATAATAATGTTCAACTTACACGAGGAAACCTAGACATAGTCGAATTCGTCTATGTTATTGTCATCATTCTCCTCTCAAGTTGAGCACGGTGTTGAACCACTGTCAAGTTGAACTTCAATTCATGAAATCGGCACTTCAACAATGGATTAGTCAACACATCATATATTTGATCATGTGTGTTAACATAATGAACCACAAGAGTTTTAGTGCGAACCTTGTCTAAAAAAAATGAATCAATCTCCATGTGTTTTGTACGGGAATAAAAAATGGGATTGGCAGTCAATTATGTAGCACTGAGATTATAACACCAGAGAATAGGAGTAGAGGAGGTGAAACAACCAATCTCACGAAGAAGGAACTCAACCCAAGTGAGTTCAGAGTTGCAGTTGCCAGGGCCCTATACTCAGCCTCGGTACTCGATGTAGAGACAGCACGTTGCTTCCGTGAAGACCATGAGATCAAGTGGTTTCTAAGATATATGGGAAAACCTGTAGTAGACTTTTGACCGTCCACATCGCCACCCCAATCAGAATCTGTGTAACCATGAAGTAGGGTGGTTGAGGTACATGATAAGAATAGACCATGAGCAGATGTAGATTTGATGTATTGCAAAATCCACTTTACGGCCACCTAATGACTTTCCATAGGACAATGCATAAATTTCGAAACTTTATTCATTGTGTCAGCTATGTCGGGATGAGTGAGTATCAAGTATTGTAGGGCACCAACTATACTACGATACAAAGTAGGAACACTGAAAGGAATTCCACCAAAAGAGGAAATCTTCGAAGCTGGGGAAATTGGGAGTAGTAACTGGACTGCACGAGTCAATTTGTGCTTGGAGAAGAAGATCGGTAACATACTTGTGTTACGATAAGAATAATCCTTCCTTCATCCAAGTTGTTGCAATACCCAAAAAATATGACAAGGTCCCTAAATCGCGGACGGAAAATTGAGATTGAAGTTTAGCAACCAAAGCGTTATTAACCATCACTAAAATATCATCCACATATATCAAACAGAAAATTGTCACCTGGAGTTTACATAAAATAGAGAGTTATCAGTCTTAGAACCCATGAACCCAAGTGAAAAAAGAGCATCGGTGAGGCATTCGTTCCACATCCGAGGCGCCTATTTGAGACTATAAAGAGAGCGCTTAAGTAGGAAGACATGATTGGGACGAGAGGGGTCAATAAAACCAGGAGGATGAGACATATATACCATCTCATCTAAGTGTCCATAAATAAAGCATTGGAGATGTCCAACTGCGTTATATGCCAACCATTATTCACAGCTAACGAGAGTAACAAATGAATAGTGCTTGACTTAACAACTAGGCTAAAGGTATCCACAAAATCAACCCCAGGTCCTTAATAATATCATTTTACAACGAGACGGGCCTTGTAACGTTCTAATAAACCATCAATTTTCAATTTTGTTTTAAATATCCAGCGACAACCAATGATATTTTGCGACGGAGATGGATGAACAAGTTGCCATGTGACATTATGTATTAAAGAATTATACTCCTCAGCCATATCACTACGCCAATGTTTAGTCTTAATAGCTTGATTATAACATGTAGCTAGGTTCCTCAAATAAAGGAGTAATAGAAAACATGAAAAATGGTTGTTGCGGCTTAAACAAACCTATTTGAGACCGAGTAACCATTCGTCGAGAAGGTGTTGAAGGCAACTGAGATTGAATACAGTCAGAGGCACAAACTGGCAAGTCACATTTAGAGAGGTCAACACACTGAGAAATCTCATTAACTAGGGAGTGAGTCGATCAAGGTTGCGGAGTTCCAGATGTAATTGTTAGGGTTGTAGGCGGAGAACCAACTTGACTGGATGGTGAATATGGATGGGAGGTAGGCAAACACTGGAGGTGCAGATGGAACTATTGGAGATGTAACTGGAAGTTGGAATGTGAGAGGACCGTTGGTGTCATTTGTTGATGTTTCGGGCACCTAGCATCTTGTGACGAAAAAGGAAACACACTTTCATAAAAAATGACATGTTGAGATACAGAAAAAATAGATGAAGTAGGATCAAAACATTTATATCCTTTATGAATTTTACTACATCCAAGGAACACACAAGGTTTTGAACAAGGTTATAATTTGTCCTTCATATAAGAACAAAGCCAGGGACATCAAAGAAAGACAAACACTCGCATTAATGGTGTAGACTCTAGTTTCAAAAGCATTAGTCCAAAAACGAGAGGTAACATTATCATGATGTAGTAATGCTCTACCAGTTTCCACGATATTGTTATGTTTACGTTCATCACAACCATTTTTTTGGGTGTATAAAAACAAGAAGAACTGTCACAACCCAAAAGCATACCCTAGACGTTAGGATACAATCTTGGATTGTAACAGGCGTAGTCGACCTCTCGGAGGTCTAGGAAAAGCCTCTCATATCATTCATTGCATTGGCATAGTAAATTTAGCAGAAAATTTAAAACTTTTCATAGCACATCATATGCTAGAAACATCACATTATATATATATATAAAACATAAGTCATAATACATATTTAGACTCTAAGTCTCTTTGCCATCTTAGACTCAATAACTTTAGAATACATTAGCGACACGGCCCATACGACACATTACCTAACTATACAATATTTAAAGACTTTACATTAAAGACATTAGTAGGACATTCTTGAACTTAAGGATTTCTTTCCTTGAGCTTGGGAAATCACCTATCAAGCTCCTCAATCATAGATCTCCTTTAAGCATTCCATAACCTACAATTTGTGTAAAAAGTAAAGAAGAATGGGATTAGCACAAGAATGTACTAAGTATGGCAACCATGCAAAAACATGCATTTAAAAGGGACATTTCCTTTGAAATCATACTTCATGCCATTTTGAATAAATCATCGTAAAACCTTTATCAATAGCATTTATATCATCCACATACTTCATAGAAACACAATCAAAGGCCAAACATCATAGAAAAGCACATATAGAATTTAATCCCCATTTGAGGTCACTTTACAGTGAACTGACTGTCCTTAACATTAACTCTTTCTTTTAATTCATTTGCTTATTAAGTAATCCTTTAGGGATACTTGGTGCAATGCATCACCTTAGTAACATAAGAGAATTCAATACATAGCATCTACACAAGACAACATATGCCATCATAGAAGTATAGTACAATATAATCATAGTCAAACCAAGACTACAATATCATACATAAATGACACATACATAATCATATCTATTAAGGTACCTTCCTAAGACTTCCTAAGGAGTCACTTGTGCAATGTCTAGATGGGTTCATTACTTCCACCTATTCTAAGTAACTTACCTCAAGTCATCCTAGTTAGGATTCTATTCAATTACTTCCATTGTCCATTTTACCTTTAGGGAAACCATAACCTTAACCAACATACACCATGGGTGCTAATCATGGAATCCGGTGTCATAAAACCATACACCGATGGAAGGTGGATGTACCGGCCAAAGTAGAACCGAACATGACATAGTTATCTAGGTGGAAATCCACAAGCTAGTATCCTATGGTGGCAACATAGTTTATGGAACTTGGGGAATTCATGGAAATATCAACTCTACACCCTATGTTGGGTCATGAGGCTATCCACCCCGTGAGGACCGTAATGAACCCTACCTTTCTTATGTAAGAAAGTGTCACCCCTCACATGAGGATCGTAGTGAACCCTACCTCTCCTATGTTGGAATGTGTCACTCCCTCATCTACAAGTTCACTCGGTGCTAGGCAAAGTTCCCTTTATTGAAAAGCCTTTATTACGTTTGTTTATAAAAACATAAGCTTAGAATATTCATCATTCATATGCTTATAGCATATTCAAGCACCTATCTAGATTTGGAGTATTCTTGGGCACCCCTAGCAAGGCCCCTCTCAATAACTAGATCATCCATGTGTGTGAGTGTATACTTATATGTGAGCAAACCTTTCACATAACACATAAGGTCACACATATTCATATATCAATGCATAAGTCTATAGGCATAACTATATGAGCAATACTTTCATATAAACCTACTAAGACACTATACGCATTCATATTTCATTATATCATATTCATAACATATTCATATAATCATCCTTCATATGCATAAGAACCAAACCTAGGAACTATCCTATCAAGATACACATGTGCAATGCATAGACAAGGTCCCATACCCTTGCCCATACTAGTATACCTATCAAGTCATCCTAGTAAGGGAATACAAATCAACATTCATAAAAAATCACCTTAATATGCATAGTAGTAGACACTAGTGAATATGAGAACTACCTTTCATTTAGACACTATGACTTATACTACTTGTAATATGCATGTAAGTGAGAGTGTGTGTACATTGACCAATATGATCACATAATGACTATCAATAACTTCTAACGTCAGCCACCCTATTAGACCACATTACACTTCCAAGCACATAACACACAACACTTGATAGCATAGGAGACAAGACAATATATACCTTATAATCAAGACTCCTAACTTTAGCTATTCACACTTTCATATAAGGGGTACATAGGTAAGGGGTTATTACCATCTTAACACATCAATGGCAGCACCTATACTTTACCCTAACATGGTTATACACATGCTCATGAAATAGCCACACAACCTACTCCACAACTAGAATAGGAAAGTAAGCATAATCTTCTCATAGTATCATCTTAAGCACATGTTCATAAGTTCATCAATATGCCTTCAAGGCCATGGTCAACACATATATAATTACAATAAAGTAAAAACCACCACCATAAGTGGACCATACCACACAATGCCATACGAGGTTTCATCAATATTTCTATAAAGAATAGAGAAGTAGAAGAGTAAAGAGAATAAGCATTCTTACCAATTTGTCACCCTTTGATCATCATTGATCAATACACCTTATCCATCAATAAAACACATATATGGCAGTAGCTAGATGTACTTTTAATGTATAAGAAACCATGTACAAGTCACTACATGATTTTACCATAACATAATACCACATATCAACATTCTAGGAAAGTAGAATAACATAGATCATTAATCAATTTCATTCATATGGATTATAGGTCATATTTCATGAATCATATCACCCTAAGGCAGTAGCTAATGAAATCATAATCTAGATGAGACACTACTACAATTTGCCATTAAGGTCGATACAAGCATGCTTCATATAGGGAGTTCATGGAAAGTAAGTTTACATAGGATAATCATATTCAACCTATCATGAATTGACCCATATTGTATTAATTACATATAATTCATCCTCATATTTCATTATAGGCAGCAGCTATAGACATTAACCATAATCAATTCTTATGGCGACTAACCTAACGTCAAGATCACAAATTACAACTTCATGGACAAGAAGAACATAGATTAATTCAAACCAAGCCTTCTCTACTTTGGTCATACATGATTTATATCCACAATTCAACCATGGTATTAATCTAAAACAGTAGCTACAAGAACCACAACTTAATCGAAATTCACTTTTGATCATAAGAAGGCCAATGTTACAGTGAACTATAGAAACTAGGCTAAACATGCTGATACGCTCAAATTTACTTCTCAAATAAGAAGTAAAGCGGTCGATCAAGTAAAGAACCCAACTAATGAGGTTGGGATCGATCCCACAAGGAAAATAGTTCAGACTTAACTATATTCTATTATTACTATTGTTTAGCCAACTATTTTCCGAGAAAACAAAAGACAAAAAGGGGGGTTTTATTTCTAAATTAATGAAAAATGATTAACTAAATAAAAATGAACAACTAACAGATTCAACTTTCGGAGTTTGATCAAATTATAAAAGTAACTAGGGCTTAAGTGTTCCCCACAGGTTCCTAACTTGGTAAATCTAACTATAACAATTCTATCCTAATATCTTACATGTAAAGTGATAAGTTATGTATCTCTAAATCCTTGGTCCGGCATCTAGAGAATTTTACTCCGCACCTTGGTCCGGCTACGTGTGTTGCTATACTAACCCTTATCTTTACCTCATATTAAATATCGTATTCGATATTTGACTAAGTTATTAACTCGTACCAACCAATACTAGCCTATTAGATAGTCTACACTAAATCTATGTTGATAATTCTTTTCCTATTATCTATCTCCTTGGTCCGGCAAGTAGCATTAAGGCGAGTTCTAACGTTGGCCATCAGTTAAAAAGACTTCTACACGAAAGAATTATCAATACATCCAAGATACCACTCTAGAATCGTTATTTAAGTTAAATTTTTACCTTGTTATTCACCCATGGTTCCCACAACCCTAGCTATGAGGTTTAGTTACCCATGTTCATAATTACACAATTCATATTCTTAATGGAAGAATTCATGCACTTACTTTTATGAGAACGAATAATTTCCAGAATTTAACTTGATTAATCAACAAAATCACCAACAATCAATTCCCGAAAAAGTATCTTAATTCCCAAAATCGAGAGTTCAATATAATTATAAGAGAACTAAAAATTATCCAGAAAGTCTAACCCCAAAAACGACGTTTTTCCAACTATTTATAATAAAAACAAAATCTAATCAAAGAACGATTCTATTTACTAAAAATCTGTCCAAACGCGTCTGGGTCGACGGACCACGTGATGGACCGTCATGGCCTCCGTCGTCCCATACATCACACATTCTGCTGTTGCTTTCTTCATTCCCCTCGACGGATAGGTATAACGGACCGTTTCAAGCACGAAGGTCCGTCGAGGGTCTTCGTTCCAAAATACTTGAACTTCTTGGAATTTGGGTACTGGGACTACTTCTCTGATCCTCACGACGAACAAGCAGGACGGACCGTCGTGGCTATGAAGGTCCGTCATGGACTTCCGTAATCCCACACTTGGTCAGACTTCCCCATCTTTCTTCAGCAACTTCTCTCCTCACTACGATGCCACCTACGGACCGTCACAGCCTCGACGGACCGTCATAAGTTCCGTAGGTGGTCTCTTCTGCATTTCTTTCTCAAAAACTTCCGCATTCATCCTTGGACAGATTTTCTGCAAATACAGAGAAACTTACATAAAAATCAACACAAAAAGGCTTTCGACACACATTAAACTTAAGGAAAAAGCATTAGAAATACCGTGAAACCACGGTACATCAACACCCTCAACTTAAATTCGTTGTTTGTCCTCAAGAGACGCACTATGACTCACTACAAAATCTTTGTACAAAAGTATCCATATTTTAACTTTCGCAATCATTTGGCTATCAATCCGATTATTCTCATTATGTTCATGCATGGTATCACTATTAGGCATTGACTTGTGTAGAATCAGACCAAGACACAGACTCACTACGCAATGACACCTATCCTCTTCAATTTCTCACCGAGATACTAATATTTCTGGTGTTGCAACTACTGTCCTCACTTCAAATAACATCCTCATTTTTCACACAATGATTTTAGTTTGAGTATAAGGATCACTTTTCGACACTCACTCTCAGAACAAATTCACAACTCATTTATACATATTGCCATAGGCTTGCCCTTATTTTCACTACTTCAAGTTCGCCATACAACTCTTAGGATCACAATAGGACTTTTTTAGATTGTAACATAGGCTCAGGGTCAGGTAGGGTATGTTTAGGTAAACTTTAGTGACTTGTTGCCCTCCTTGACATATCGGCTAAGCGTACCACCTTTTTATCATTTTATTTTGCCCTATTACTCAATTTCCTTTTCACTTTGCTGTTTTCCCTTTCTCATCCTTATATGTAAGTGACTTTTCTCTTTTCTTGTGTTTATTTTGATTTTTATTCATATATTTATTTATTATTATTATTATTTAGTCACTTCTGTTTTATTGTTTCTTTCTCTTCATTCTTTCAACCCCACTTTCCGGGGTTTTCCTTATAACAGCCACCCTCAACTCATGATTTTGCCATGAGTCAAGGTTCACAATACCCATGGTTGGGTCAGGGCCAAAACAAGGTTGCTTTCTGCATTAGCCACCCTCAACTTATGCTTTTGGCATAAACTGAGGTGCACATGTCCAAGGAGGGACCAGGGCCAACACATTGTTCCCAGAGAAGATCATTTGGGGTGAAAAAGAAAGATCTATTTTAAGCTCAATTCATTTGGATCAAAAAGGGATTAACTTCATTTGGTTTTCTGTTATTTTTAGGCTCAAGATTGACTATTTCGAACAAGGGCCTATGATCCTTTCCTAATTTATTGATTTGACTCACTTTTTGAAGGACTAACCAGGCAAGTTCTAGCTCAGTATTGATGGTGGACATTCGAATTCACCTCACACTCACTTGACATTCCTTGCATTCCCAGATTATTAGACACCTAGTTCAAGTCTTAGATTCAGGATCATGCAGTAGTGTATCTTTATTTCATGTTTCAAACCACACAATTATCACTTACTATGCCTAGTCATGCATCATTTTGATTATCGAGATATCATATTTATTTTAGCCATCATGCTTCAGATTTATACTATGTATATAAGATATGACATGCCGGTTCAACAATAAAAGTAATCAGTCTTTTGGGGAAAAAGAACACAGGCAAGAAAACCCCAAAAGAGGATCGTGAACTTTGGGCTACTCAGAATTCACCCAAGTACTCACTTTCCATTTACCCCACCCCCAACAAAAGATATGCAATGGTCCCCAATGCATAGAAAAACTAAACTACGCAAAAGGTAAGTAAAGCAAACCTGAGGCGCTAAGCACTGGCGATCAGCAAGCTGGTGGGTTTGGTTCACCAGAACCCACTCCCTGCGTAGTCTGGACACCCTCAGTAATGTCCGCAGCATCAATAGCACCATCAGTAGTGCCTCCCACAGTATCTACAGTCTTGGAGCTAGACGCCCCGGCAGCTAACTCTACAGCCCTCAACTTACGGGCCTCCTCGTCAGCAATCGAGGCTCTCCTCGCAGCCTCCATCTCACGGCGCTCCTTCTTTCTTGCCCTAGCCTCATCCTCCTCTCGACCCCTGCGTCTCTTGGCATGCTCTCGTGGGGGAGGTGGTGGAACATCAGAAGTGGCAAAAAGAGCAGCCATCACTGTGTCATCAGCAGGCTCTGCAGAAGGGGCCTCAGACTCAGGCACCCTCGCCTCTAAGATCGTATCAAGATCAGCCCGCAGACTCTCAACCGCATCATGAAGGGTCGACATGTCCACCGGAGGTGTTGGTCGGGCTAGCACTCGCAACTCAAAAGTGTCTAAGCGCTGATGTACCTCTACGATCTTCCTCTCTGTGTGCTGTGCCATCTTACGCTCCATGCGCTCCTCTGCCTTAGCAATAGTCCTCTGCATCCAAGGCTGGATGTGATGCAGAAGTGTAGCCGTCTGTGCCTTGAGTTTCTGGACCCTAGCAAGTGGGACCAGAGTGGCGGAAGGAGCCGAGCGAGAGGAGCTCGGGGCAGTGCTACTACCCGGGATAGACTCGACCGGGGTAGTGTCAGTGTGTGCAGAAGCAACCTGTGAAGCCGTATGAGCATGCTCTATGGTATCGGCCAGGTTCTCACCGAGTGGGACCACCTCCAAGTGGGGCCCTGTGCGTGGGGCTAACTCATTGGCCTCATCACTGATGGGGCCGATGTCAACATTTCCTTGCGGGGTCCTGAGCTGGTCAATGTGCCAAATGGGCACACGTGCGGATCTGCATAAAGAGAAAATCATGCAAGGAAAACGGTAATTTGTGGTGACCTTGAAGGCCCTCTCGTGCATGACCGCCTGGAGAAGACAAGCAAAATCGACCTCGAACCCTACCATCATTGCGGCCATCAGAACTGCACGATCCCATGTGACTATATTATCAGCAGCAGTGGGGGAGAGGCAGTGGCGGACTATCAACCAAAGAAACTTACCCGTAAAGGTCAAGTTGGCCTTCCTGATGGCTCCCTTCGGCTCCATCACCCAATCCGCAGCCTCTCCATCAATAGACAAGTGCTGGGCCATCCACCTCTTGGTGGTCTCTCTCAGCGGTGGCTCGCCTAAGAACCGGCCCTCTTTAACAATTTGCCACCGGTAGTCGAACTCGGTGGTGAGAGGTGTCTTGGTGGTGTCAACATCCTCGCCGTACAGATATCGGCGGATGGCTGGTGGGGAGATGTCGACCTGCATGCCGCGTACTCGGACGTGCTCAAGTGGGGACTGTTTGGCGGGGGCAGACCGCCTATCTATCTGTGATCGGAGAGTGGCCACATAAGAGGCATAGAACTCTTGGACTAACTCCTCACTGTAGCGGCCCAAAGAACGAGCCGTCCACTCCAGCCGGTGTCTGGTGAAAAGAGTGTGAATATATGGCATGGTGGGGAGATTTCCTGTAAGGACCCATCTCTCCAGTGTAAGGGTCCGTGTCATGACACCTTTGTCATTGAGAACCTTGGCGTCTAAGTATACTTTGTATTGCCCGTCAACACACCACCGGTTGGGCTGATCGGCAACCGGGGCAGGGACTCCAGTTGGTTAGCCAGGGGTGGAGTCATTGCTGTCAGCCTCATCATCCGAGGCAGACTGTGTAGTTGTGGCGGGGGAAGAGGCTTCTGCGGACCCGGAGGCTTCCTCTGACCACGAAACTCCTAAGGAGCCATATGCTCCTTCGTCTTGGACAGCTGACCCAGAAGGTGTGCCGGTCAGTGTGCGCTCCTCATCGGACTGGGAGGTAGTGACTACGCCGGATGCCACCTTCTTGGGCGTGACTCTCGGTGCACGTGGAGCTCGTGCTGTAGTAGCAGTGCCTGGGGGCACGTACTCGGGATCATGCTCATCATCAGAGCCTATCACCAGTCGGGTAGACGGGGTGACAGATTTAGAACACCCACATGCGTAAATGCGATCTTGTTTAGGTGCCATGAGAGGTAGTACCTGTAACGAATCATCATTAGTACTAGAAGGAGCAAACATGACAAGAAAAAAAAGAGATAATAATACACATAAATTCAAACCAATGATAACAGCTCTGAAGTAGGAATAAGGCACGACGGACCTGGTGACGGCCCATCGTGCGTATGACGGACCGTCTTCGGGTCCGTCATGTAATACTTGGCAAAATAGAGTATCAGAAGGAAGGTCTCTGACTGGTATGATGGTTGTACAGGACGGGCCGTCGTGGGTATGACGGTCCGTCACATGTGTCCGTCAGTGGACACTTAGGAAAATTGTTGAGACCCTTAGGACAGGGGTCTCTGACCGTTACGACGGTTGTGCATGACGGACCGTCGTGGGTATGACGGTCCGTCACATGTGTCCGTCAGTGGACACTTAGAGAAAGTGTTGAGACCCTTAGGATAGGGGTCTCTGACCGTGACGACGGTTGTGCAGGACGGACCGTCGTGGGTATGACGGTCCGTCACATGTGTCCGTCAGTGGACACTTAGAAAACATGTTGAGACCCTTAGGACAGGGGTCTCTGACCGTGACGACGGTTGTGCAGGACGGACCGTCGTGGGTATGACGGTCAGTCACATATGTCCGTCAGTGGACACTTGGAGGAAACAAGTTGTGGGGAGTTGGGACGGACCCTATGACGGTCTGTCGTGGGTACGATGGTCCGTCATCGGGTTTTTGTGCTGTCAATCAGAGGCAGAACTGGGGATGCCACAGTCAACCCATGTGATTCAAACCAAAGACCCAATATTTCTCTAACGCTCTTTAACCTAAATACCTATCAAATTTACAAGTCTAAAGCCCTAATTTCTCGATTTTTAGCCAGGCATTTTGTAGGATTAATAACCTAGGTTAGACAATATATGGTCAAAGATCAAAGACCCACATGCTAATAGTAAATAAAAAACCAAAAAGAAGAGTAAATGGGTAGAGTTTCAGAAACACATACCTTGGAAGAGGAGAAAACAACACGGGAGTGATGGCACCCAACAAGAAAACTGATAAGCACAGCAGCAGACTCCGACCAAGAAGGGAGATTTGGGATGGGAAAAGGGAGAATGTGGGGAATTTGGGAAGAGAAGGAAGTTGAAAGGGGAGGAAATTGGAGAGAGAGGGAAAGAAACGGTTTAATGAAGGGGTAGGGGGTTTAAAAAATTTTAAAAACTTTTGAAATTCCTTAGCCGGGTCGGGTTGGGTAGCCGGGTAGTAAAGTGACGAAACCCCGATGACGGTCCGTCGCATCTGTGACGATCCGTCATAGGTTCCTTCATATGTGCCCTAATTCTTCAAAACAATAAAGAATGTACCTGGCACGATGGAGTAATGCAACGGTCCGTCACAGGCATGACGGTCCATCACATGTATCCGTCAGTGAATGTGGCAGAGTAATTTTCTGCAGAACTTTCTGGAGATGTGCTACCTGAAAATTTACAACCCATTAGTAGAAAATGCTACCGTTACTGGAAAGAAAACTATAAAGTGGTTAGATGATACATATTGGGTTGCCTCCCAACCAGCGCCTGATTTAACATCGCGGCACGACTGAGGACACTCGATTACTCAGACTTCATCAAGATGATATGCCTCAATCACCTCGTTCGCCGATTCCGTATGACCTATATAGATTTTTAGACATTGTCCGTTCACCTTAAACCGCACACCTTCCTTGTTCTCCAACTCAACCGCTCCATGAGGGAATAGTTGGGTAATCAAGTAAGGGCCAGTCCATTTGGACTTGAACTTGCCCGGAAATAAGCGCAATCTAGAGTTGAATAAAAGCACCGAATCCCCAATCATAAACTCTCGTTTCACGATTTTTAGGTCATGGTACTTCTTCATCTTTTCTTTGTAGAGGGCTGAGCTTTCATAAGCTTTTAGGCGAAATTCATCGTGTTCATTTAACCCATTTAACCGTTGTTCTGCAGCTTCGTTCCAGTCCATTTTTAACTTCTTCATAGCCCACATGGCCTTATGCTCTAATTTTCAACCGGAAGATGACATGCTTTCCCATATACTAGTTGGTATGGGGACATACCTATGGGAGTCTTATACGCTGTCCGGTAAGCCCAAAGAGCATCATCAAGCCTCCTTGACCAATCTCTTCTACTAGCGTTCACTGTTTTTGACAAAATCTGTTTGCTCTCCCTATTTGATACTTCAACTTGCCCACTAGTTTGAGGATGGTAAGGAGTGGCCACATTATGGCGAACCCCATATTTCTCCAATAATCCCTTGAACAATTTGTTGCAAAAGTAGGATCCCCCATCACTAATAATTGCCCGTGGGGTACCAAATAAAGAGAATATATATTTTTTTAAGAATGTAGTGACACTCTTCCCCTCATTGTTCGCGAGGGCGATAGCTTCCACCCACTTAGATACATATCAACTGCTACTAATATATACTTCATTCCATGAGAACTCACAAACGGACCCATAAAGTCAATACCCCAAATATCAAATAACTCAATCACAATGATGGGGTTTAGAGGGAGCTCTTGCTTTCTTGAAATGCCGCCATCTCTTTGGCATCTATCACACGCTTTGGTGAACTCATGAGCATCTTGATGAATAGTTGGCCAATAGTAACCACACTGTAAGATCTTATGAACAGTCCGAATACCACTATGATGTCCACCAAAGAGTGAGGAATGGCATGCTTCTAAAACACTCAACATCTCAACTTCTGGCACACAACGCCGAATAATCCCATCAGCACAGTTCCTATATAAGTATGGTTCATCCCAAAAGAACTTCTTCACATCGTACATGAACTTTTTCCTTTGATGAAAAGACAAGTCCGATGGAACAATATCACTAGCTAAGTAGTTCGCAAAATCTACGAACCATGGAATCAAGTCTTGTGAGGCATCCAATACATGCTCATCAGGGAACGTGTCATCAATATCAGTCTTATCCCCCAACTCTCTCATAGCTTCATCTTCTAAACGGGAAAAGTGATCAGGAACTTGATTTTCGGTCCCTTTTCTATCCCTTACCTCAAAGTCAAATTCTTGCAATAGTAATACCCAATGAATTAACCTCGATTTCGCATCCTTCTTTGCCATCAAATATCTTAGGGCTGAATGGTCAGTATGCACTATAACTCTAGTACCTAGCAAATAGGAGCGAAATTTTTCAAAAGCAAATACTACTGCAAGGAGCTCTTGTTCAGTTACTGTATAGTTCTTCTGAGCTTCATCGAGGGCTTTACTAGCATAGTAAATGGGATGAAGGATTTTGTCCCTTCTTTGTCCCAATACCACACCAAGGGCAACCCCACTAGCATCACACATCACCTCAAATGGACTGCTCCAATCCGGAGAAATAATGATAGGTGCAAATACCAATTTTTCTTTTAGATCGCCGAATGCTTTAAGACACGATTCATCAAAATAAAATTTACAATCTTTCTCCAGCAGTTTGCACAACGGATGTGCAATTTTTGAGAAATATTTGATGAATCTCCTGTAAAAACCTGCATGCCCAAGAAAGCTTCTCACACCTTTTACAGAGATAGGTGGAGGAAGTCTCTCTATCACCTCAACTTTGGCTCGATCAACTTCTATGCCCTTTTCTGAAATACGATGGCCCAAAACAATACCTTCTTTGACCATGAAGTGGCATTTTTCCCAATTGAGTACTAAATTGCATTCTTCACATCTCTTAAGAACCTCAGATAAATGGCTTAAACATCGCTCGAATGATTCACCAACCACAGAAAAATCATCCATAAAAACCTCAATAGTTTCTTCCACCATGTCGGAAAATATTGACATCATACATCTCTGAAATGTGGCAGGTGCATTGCACAACACAAACGGCATTCTCTTGAACGCAAAGGTCCCATATGGACAAGTAAAAGTGGTCTTCTCTTGATCTTCTGGTGCAATAGAAATCTGATTATACCATGAATAACCATCAAGAAAACAGTACCACCCTTTTCCAGCGAGTCTATCCAACATCTGATCCATGAAGGGCATGGGAAAATGGTCCTTTTCGGTCCATACATTTAATTTCCGGTAATCCATACACACCCTCCATCCAGTCACCGGACTCATTGGAACAAGTTCATTTTTTTTATTGGGTACCACAGTCATTCCCCCTTTCTTAGGTACACAACGAACAGGGCATACCCAACTACTATCGGCGATCGGATATATTACTCTAGTATCTAACCATTTTATGATTTCCTTCTTCACGACCTCTTGCATAGGTGGATTTAAGCGTCTCTGGTGCTCAATACTTGGCTTATGATCGGGCATGAGTTGGATTTTATGAGAACAAATACCAGGAGGGATCCTAATAATGTCCGCAATGGTCCACCCAATAGCTCTTTTGAACCTTTTTAGCAGTTTCACCAAACTCTCAACTTGTTGTTCATTCAGGTCTGATGCAATGATTACCGGCAATGTGTCACCGTTTCCTAAAAATTCATACCTGAGATGAGGTGGGAGAGCTTTTAGTTCTAGCTTTGGAGCCTCCTCTATAGATGGTTTAGCGGGTGGAGACTCGCGATTCTTCATGTCTAGCTCATATTTCTTCGGTTTAAACCGAACATTACCACTTTCAAGAGCAACGACTAATGACCCATATTCTTCAATGCATTCATTATCAAAATTCATTATCACTGCCGCCAGTGCTTCTACACCTAGACGTTATTCTATTTATGTCTCGGGTGATTCACCAACTTTGTAGGATATGGCAGATACCGATTGGAGCTCACCACTCTGCCGCATGGACCTACAAACGTTGAAAGTCACTTCTTCATTGTTCAACCGAAATTTCATCTGCCCCTTTTCCATATAAACTAAGGCTCTACCCGTAGCAAGGAATGGCCTCCCAAGAATAATAGGCACCTCAAAATCGACTTCACAATCAAGAATAACAAAATCTGCCGGAAATATGAACGACTCCACTTTTACTAGCACATCATGGAGTATCCCTATAGGCCTTTTTACTGTTCGATCTGCCATCAGTAGCCGCATCGCAGTGGGCTTTGGGTCACCCAAACCCAACTTCTTGTAAATCGAGAGGGGCATGAGATTTATGCTTGCCCCCAGATCACATAATGCTTTCGCAAAATGTAATAACCCGATTGTACAAGGAATAGTGAATGCACCCGGATCTTCTTTCTTTTGCACTAAAGACCTTGTAGCAATAGCACTACAATGCTGCATTCTGTCATCATCCTCAAAAGTGACCGATCTTTTCTTTGTAACCAAATCTTTCATAAACTTGGCATAACCGGGCATTTGTTCAAGAGCTTCTACCAAAGGGACATTGATAGAAAGTTGCTTCAACATTGTTATAAAACGCCGATATTTACCATCCTCGGTCTTTTTCACTAATCTTTGAGGAAAGGGGGGGGGGGTTCTAGGCATAGGAGTTACCTTTTTAGGCACTTCAGCATCTTTTTCAGTGTTATCTTCTACTTTATCACTAACCTCTACCACTTTATCATTATCTCTCATCACCTTTTCCACAGTAGACGTCATAGGTGGGTCAATAGTTTGTTTACCACCACGAGTAGTAATTGCCATACAGTGTCCATCATTTTTCAGATTTTGGACAGTGTTGCTAGGGAGAGTGCCCGGTTGCCGTGTGTTCACA
Organism: Solanum sitiens; assembly: GCA_016801875.1. Lineage (NCBI taxonomy): Eukaryota > Viridiplantae > Streptophyta > Magnoliopsida > Solanales > Solanaceae > Solanum > Solanum sitiens. The sequence continues at coordinate 2,706,698 of JABWTJ010000069.1, read as the reverse complement.
GTTGCAGATAATTGGGCCATTTGCAATTCAAGCTGCTTAATTGATATGGCATGTGTATCGACTTTCTGTCCAATACCCGCTACATCACTCCTTAACTCTTTCGTGTGCTCATCACTAGCATCGAACCTCCTCATCATCTAGTGCAACATATCCTCAACTCGCGCCATACTACCTCCACCATCCCTAGGAGCAACTTCGCGATTTTGAGGAGGAACATATGGCCCACTCCTATCATTTCTGTTACCATAGTTACCCCTGTTGAAGTTGTTGTCGCGGTTATCATTTCCATCACGGACATAATTACCCTCACGGTTGTAGTTACCATAGTTCCGACCTTGATTCCCTTGACCTTGGCGCCAATTCTCCTGATTGGAGCCTTTGGCATTCGGTTAGAAACCCCCCGTCTGATCATTTACTGCATAGGAATCTTCCTCATAATAATATTCATCAGTTGGTGGTGGTGGGTTAGACAAGTAGTTCACTGCGTTTATCTTTTCTGCACCCCAGTGACATGTTTTAACACCAACCCAAGCTCAGTTCTCATCTTTGCCATCTCTTCACGAATCTCATCTGTGGCTGGGTTGTGTGTGGATTGCACTGCAAAAGTATTTCTCCCAGTATCTGACTTCCTAGTACTTCATGCTTTATTATTCCGGGAGATTTTCTCTAATTTTTCGGCAATTTCAGCATAAGGACACTCCCCATAAGAACCACCTGCTATAGTATCCAATACCGCTTTATTATTATCATCCTGTCCCCGGTAGAAGTATTCTTTCAGTGACTCATCATCTATGCGGTGATTGGGGACACTTCTCAAAAATGAAGTGAACCTATCACAAGAACTGCTAATTGACTCTCCTGGTAGTGCCACAAAGTTGTTCACTCTGTCTTTGTGATTTAGTTTCTTGGAGACCGGGTAGTAACGTGCTAAGAAAACGTCCCTTAGTTGGTTCCAAGTGAAAATTGAGTTATAAGGGAGCTCAGTGAACTAAATAGCAGCCTCTCCCGTCGGTGAGAGAGGAAATACTCTTAGCCCTATTGCATCCAAATTCAAATCAGGCCTCCCTACACAGATTTTACACACTGCCCTTACCTTAGCTATATGGGCATGTGGGTCCTCAGACGGTAGTCCTGAAAACAAACCTCTAGCAGTGAGCATTTGCATTAGACTACTAGTGACTACAAAGGTGTGACCTGCTGGTAGAAGGGGCAAGACAAGTGGCCCATCATAATCTACAATATTATCATAACCTCTGTAGTATTTTTGAGGACGTGGAGCGGGATTTTGTTCCCTTTGTGCATCTTGACCAGGATTATCAGGTAATAATCGACCATGAGCATCAACCGGAGCTGGGATGTTCTGGTTTGGATCATCATCATTTATACCCAAGTTTCGATTCATATTGCGTAGTGTACGCTCTAACTCGTGATCGTAGGGAAACAAGGGTTCTCTTCCTCTCCGTGTATTTGGCATACAAGGACGTTAGTTCTAAAAAAAATCAAAAACAACAGAAAAAGTAAAATCAGGAAAATATTGACTAAACTTTAGTAATAAGTTTAAGTTAATCTAAAAGCTACTTTCCCCGGCAGCGGCGCCAATATTTGATACGCTCAAATTTACTTCTCAAAAAAGAAGTAAAGCGGTCGTATCAAGTAAAGAGCCCAACTAATGAGGTTGGGATCGATCCCACAAGGAGAATAGTTCAGACTTAACTATATTCTATTATTACTATTATTTTGCCAACTATTTTCCGAGAAAACAAAAGACAAAAAGGGGGGTTTTATTTCTAAATTAATGAAAAATGATTAACTAAATAAAAATGAACAACTAACAGATTCATCTTTCGTAGTTTGATCAAATTATAAAAGTAACTAGGGCTTAAGTGTTCCCCACAGGTTCCTAACTTGGTAAATCTAACTATAACAATTCTATCCTTATATCTTGCATGTAAAGTGCTAAGTTATGTATCTTTAAATCCTTGGTCCGGCATCTAGAGAATTTCACTCCGCACCTTGGTCCTGCTACGTTTGTTGCTATACTGACCCTTATCTTTACCTCATATTAAACATCGTATTCGGTATTTAACTAAGTTATTAACTCGTACCAACCAATACTAGACTATTAGATAGTCTACACTAAATATATGTTGATAATTCTTTTCCTATTATCTACCTCCTTGGTCCGGCAAGTAGCATTAAGGCGAGTTCTAACGTTGGCCATCCGTTAAAAAGACTTCTACACGAAAGAATTATCAATACATGCAAGATACCACTCTAGAATCGTTATTTAAGTTAGATTTTTATCATGTTATTCACCCATGTTTCCCACAACCCTAGCTATGAGGTTTAGTTACCCATGTTCATAATTACACAATTCATATTCTTAATGGAAGAATTCATGCACTTACTTTTATGAGAACGAATAAATTTCTAGAATTTAACTTGATTAATCAACAAAATCACCAACAATCAATTCCCGAAAAAGTATCTTAATTCCCAAAATCGAGAGTTCAATATAATAATAAGAGAACTAAAAATTATCCAGAAAGTCTAACCCCAAAAATGAGCTTTTTCCAACTATTTATAATAAAAACAAAATCTAATCAAAGAAGGATTCTATTTACTAAAAATCTGTCCAAACGCGTCTGGGTCGACGGATCACGTGACGGACCGTCATGACCACGACGTACCGTCATGGCCTCCGTCGTCCCATACTTCACACATTCTTCTGTTGCTTTCTTCATTCCCCTTGACGGATAGGTATGACGGACCGTTTCAAGCACGACGGTCCGTCGAGGGTCTTCGTTCCAAAATACTTGAACTTCTTAGAAATTGGGTATTGGGACTAATTCTCTGATCCTCACGACAAACAAGAAGGACGGACCGTCGTGGCTATGACGGTCCGTCATGGACTTCCGTAATCCCACACTCGGTCAGACTTCCCCATCTTCCTTCAGCAACTTCTCTCCTCATACGATGCCACCTACGGACCGTCACAGTCTCGACGGACCGTCATAAGTTCCGTAGGTGGTCTCTTCTGCATTTCTTTCTCAAAAACTTCCGCGTTCATCCTTGGACAGATTTTCTGCAAATACAGAGAAACTTACATAAAAATCAACACAAAAAGGCTTTCGACACACATTAAACTTAAGGAAAAAGCATTAGAAATACCGTAAAACCACGGTACATCACATGTTCAAATCTTCATACATTGATCCTCATAGATCATTCAACATCGATTCAACATAAATGCATGTAAATAACAGTATATACAATCCAACGTAAGGGAATCATAATTCAATCGATAACAAGTCAAGATCACAAAGCCCATGCAAGAGCTAAACCAATTTTAGAAGGAACATGGGTTCATCATGCAATTGGAGTGAAATCACATTCAAATAACTGTATTAACTTCAATTCATCATGATTTAATCATTAAAAATGTTTTGAGAAAGAACCCATGGCTAGATTGGAGAAGAAGAACTTTGATCATAAACTTTTTTTGAAAACATTGAGAAGAGCTCTCCAAGTGAAAGGTTACTTAGAGATGAAGGATCACCATACCTTAATATTCATGAAGACCTATAAAACTTGATGAAGAACCCATGAGAATCCAATATACAAGTTGTTCTTGAGCTTCAAAAACCATAGAGGTTCTAGAGAGAATATTTTGGAGGGGAAAGGCTTTAAACATGTGAGAGGATTTGTGAATGAGTTGATCACGTTTTATAAGGCTTATATACACCTAAAATCAACTAAATAAACCCTTAATAATCAGTTTAGGACGTGGGGTGAATTTCCCATTCACCCCTTTAAGTGACAGCACGCAGCAGCCAACCTGCAGGCCATCCGCGACGAGGGGCTCGACGGGGCGTCAAGGCCATGACGGGCCGTGGCAGCCTCCGTCTCCCATGCCTTAGCCAAATTCTTGGCTCAAGACCTAACCAAGGCAATCCCCCTTCGACGAGACCTTCTTGATGGTCCGTTGGTGGCCCAACGATCCGTCATTGGGTCCGTCAAGGGACACTGCCCAGACAGTGTCTTAGGCAGCCTTGGGTCCTTCTTTTGGGTCATCTTGTGGGGCCTTTTAAAAGTCATACCCAGACGTTTCCAACGTTATTACTGACCTTAGCATGTTATAGACCTTCCACATAAGTTTCATCCAAAACAAACACCTACAAGACGTCCAAACAGCCTTGACCCAACATGACATACGATGAACGTCTTAGGGGCTATCTTTCGAACGCCTTGGACGTTCTTGGGCGTTTGACCTCCAAACTTCACGAAACTTCATATAATAACATTAAACATCATTTAAAATCATTTCAAGACTCATTATACTCAGTTCATACAATTTAATCATTCATACACACATGAGGAACATAAGCGACTATTCGTCGAACGTCTTGGACGTCACTTGACGTCCGACTTCTAAATCACTTCAAACTTTGCACACTGCCTATATATAAGATAATAAGGCATTTTAGGACCTTATAACATTAAGACGAACATGTTAGGATCTAGACACCTTATCTCATTTTCGAGGTCTTACAATATCCCCCATTTGGGAACATTCGTCCTCGAATGACACTTAGGACTCTTTAATCACATCAAGTACTTCAATGAACATAAGAGCAGTTAATAACATTTAAAATATCATCAAATCATTTTAGCACTCGATGCACACAATCAAGCAAAACCATTACTCACTCACTCTTTAATGCATCAAACACAAAAGTTCTTTTCATGTTCATAGGGGAACATCCTTCTCCTAATCATAACATGATCATTACACCTTAATTCATTACAAGAAAATCTTGAAAAGCTACTAATAGGCAGATCATAACTCATACTCAAAGTTAGTTAGGCACTCATACCTTAATGCACAAAACTTGAGTTAGTTAAATCACAAAGATCTTCATTAGTTAGACCTAGTACCATGAAGGTCATACTCACCATACAATGCTTAGTTGTATACATGGAGGAATATCTTTCTCCTCAACACATTTCATGCATCATGAGTTCACACCTTAGCAAAGTACAAGATCAATTTCTTTAAAAATGAGAAATCTCAACTTTCAAGCCAAGACATGCATAAACTTTTCTTCCTAGTGAAATCTAAATGGTAAGTCACACCAAGTACATCACAACAAAAATAGGAAGTCATTCCATAAATCTCTTTTATTAACTTATCACTCACCCTTATACTAAGCCTTATTTTGGAAAAATAACACAATTATAGGCATACACATGAACACTTAGCTTGACATGTTTTCACGTTTCAAGAATGAGCCTAAAATATTTGCATTACAAATCATCAAATCACTAAATTTTTAAGAGAGTCAACATATTTCATTGTAAAAGAGACTCAATTTCCATTACAAGGCTAAACAATTTACCCTACAAGTGACTATTACCAAGTTCCTTGCCTTACCTCATGAAGTCAACTTCACAATTAGCACATTGAAATGCAAGTCAACAAGAGAAAACATGGATTTTATCAAAAACTTCTTTACATGCTCTTTGGAAAATTCACCATGTCTCTAAGATGATGTCAATCAATTCATACCAATTATATAAAGATCATGCAATTCACACTTTATGCAAGACTATTTTCATGAACAAGCATACTAAGAATTCATATTTTCCAATTCAAGTAAGAATAGAAGAGCAATGTAGACAATTTCTACAATCTCACTACTCAAACACCATCCCCCACTTAGGGTAAACCCAATTGAGAGCAACTTAACCCAACATATAGAGGATCTTAACTACACAACCTTCATATTCATCACTTAAAGTGATTACTACTTTAGAGAGAATTTTCATTAATTCAATTTAACAACACTAAGGCATTCTAAACCTTATCATTTTAGGAAATACAACAAGGAAGTTCTTAGCACAATAAGAAGTTTAGAAATAACTCTACGACTCATCATGTCATAAGATTCTCATCCTTCAATCTAAATAGCAAAAATTCTTTTCCACATTCCTTGTCATGTTCATATTCATAAATTCTACACATATTTCAACAACATCCAATCAAATGACAATTTAGCAAGTTCTTCAAACATGATACAATAAGTTGCCTAGTCTTTACAACGAGCATGCTTCCAAATACCCAAAAGTGCAACATTTAGACATTTAATGTAACAAGTAGGGAATAATAAGATACAAAGCTTTACCAACTCATTCTTCATAAGCATGCATACTATATTTACAACTCAAGTCTCCACAAAAGACTCCAATTTATACTAGCAACTCATCAAGTACCACTTATATACAAAGGAAAACAATACACACTGTTAATCACATATACTTATAGGATAGCATACTTCCATAGGTAGTTATTCAAACAATCCAAGTTCAAATTCTATGTTTGGCTACCATTTTACAAAACCATATAGGAATACACAATTTAAGAGAATTCACTTTAACCACCATAACTTCTAGCATGCTTCAACTATATCATGACATACATCATTCGACATAACATGCTATTTCACATAGATTTCATATATTGCCATAATTGGCATCACATCATCAAATAAGAGATATTTCATACATAGCAAGGTAACATAACCAATCATAATCCCCATAGAGTTAACATGTGCAATGATCAAGTAAAGCTCCATAACTTCACTAAACCAAATAACCCAACAAGAACTACAATTAGCACCATACTCCACTCATCTATAACCTTCATGCATGGATAACTCCAATTCTTTAGCACACTAGGCTACTTACATGATTATAAGCATAGAGATCACCTCATAAGGGCATTCACATTTATCATCATACACATACATAGTAATAACCTCCTAAGGTCTCCATCAAGGCAAACTAGTGCAAGACATAGGTAGAGTCCCATACCCCTACCTAAGTCTAGTTAACCCTTCAAGTCACCTTAGTTAGTATATACATCATCAAATAAGGACAAGTGTCACCTTCACCCATACTCATTCAAACCATAAAAGAAAGATAAGCATTTAAACTCACCTTTTCTCCCTCAAGCATTGAGCAATATCATCCAAGCAACCATATCTAAAAGACTACCGGACAAGAAAACATAAGAGAGAGATCTTATAGAATTAAGTTCTATGGCACGATATGTGATTGATGAAGAAGGGAAACTCTATCATCCTATAGCCTCTCGTACCATTTGATGTGTCGCGACTCACCACCAATGCTACGAGACTCTACTAGACATGGCAATATGAGACTTTTAGAACCTAAAACCACTACATAAACCTCATGCTCTAATACCAAGTTTGTCACAACCCAAAAGCATACCCTAGAAGTTAGGATACAATCTTGGATTGTAACCGGCGTCGTCGACCTCTCGTAGGTATAGGAAAAGCCTCTCATATCATTCATTGCATTGGCATAGTAAATTTAGCGGAACATTTAAAACTTTTCATAGCACATCATATGCTAGAAACATCACATTATATATATAAAAAACATAAGTCATAATACATATTTAGACACTAAGTCTCTTTGTCATCTTAGACACAATAAATTTAGAATACATTAGGGACACGACCCATACGACACATTACATAACTATACAATATTTAAAGACTTTACATTAAAGACATTAGTAGGACATCCTTGAACTTAAGGATTCCTTTCCTTGAGCTTGGGAAATCATCTATCAAGCTCCTCAATCATAGATCTCCTTTAAGTATTCCATAACCTACACTTTGTGTAAAAAGTAAAGAAGAATGGGATTAGCACAAGAATGTACTAAGTATGGCAACCATGCAAAAACATGCATTTAAAAGGGACATTTCCTTTGAAATCATACTTCATGCCATTTTAAGTAAATCATCATAAAACCTTTATCAATAGCATTTATATCATCCACATACTTCATAGAAACACAATCAAAGGCCAAACATCATAGAAAAGCACATATAGAATTTAATCCCCATTTGAGGTCACTTTACAGTGAACTCACTCTCCTTAACATTAACTCTTTTTTTTTAATTCATTTGCTTATTAAGTAATCCTTTAGGGATACTTGGTGCAATGCATCACCTTAGTAACATAAGAGAATTCAATACATAGCATCTACACAAGACAACACATGCCATCATAGAAGTATAGTACAATATAATCATTGTCAAACCAAGACTACAATATCATATATAAATGACACATACATAATCATATCTATTAAGGTACCTTCCTAAGACTTCCTAAGGAGTCACTTGTGCAATGTCTAGATGGGTTCATTCTTCCACCTATTCTAAGTAACTTACCTTAAGTCATCCTAGTTAGGATTCTATTCAATTACTTCCGTTGTCCATTTTACCTTTAGGGAAACCATAACCTTAACCGACATAGACCATGGGTACTAATCATGGAATCCGGTGTCATAAAACCTTACACCGATGGAAGGTGGATCTACCGGCCAATGTAGAACCGAACATGACATAGCTATCTAGGTGGAAATCTACTAGCTAGTATCCTATGGTGGCAACATAGTTTATGGAAATTGGGGAATTCATGGAAATATCAACTCTACACCCTATGTTGGGTCATGAGGCTATCCACCCCGTGAGGACCGTAATGAACCCTACCTTTCTTATGTAAGAAAGTGTCACCCCTCACATGAGGACCGTAGTGAACCCTACCTCTCCTATGTTGGAAAGTTTCACTCCCTCATCTACAAGTTCACTCGGTGCTAGGCTAATTTCCCTTTATTGAAAAGCCTTTATTACGTTTGTTTATAAAAACATAATCTTAGAATATTCATCATTCATATGCTTATAGTATATTCAAGCACCTATCTAGATTTGGAGTATTCTTGGGCACCCCTAGAAAGTCCCCTCTCACTAACTAGATCATCCATGTGTGTGAGTGTATACTTAGATGTGAGCAAACCTTTCACATAACACATAAGGTCACACATATTCATATATCAATGCATAAGTCTATAGGCATAACTATATGAGCAATACTGTCATATATACCTACTAAGACACTATACGCATTCGTATTTCATTATATCGTATTCATAACATATTCATATAATCATCCTTCATATGCATAAGAACCAAACCTAGGAACTATCCTATCAAGATACACATGTGCAATGCATAGACAAGGTCCCATACCCTTGCCCATACTAGTATACCTATCAAGTCATCCTAGTAAGGGAATACAAATCACACATTCATAAAAATCACCTTAATATGCATAGTAGTAGACACTAGTGAATATGAGAACTACCTTTCATTTAGACACTATGACTTATACTACTTGTAATATGCATGTAAGTTAGAGTGTGTGTACATTTACCAACATGATCACATAATTACTATCAATAACTTCTAAAGTCATCCACCCTATTAGACCACATTACACTTCCAAGCACATAACACACAACACATGATAGCATAGGAGACAAGACAATATATACCTTATAATCAAGACTCCTAACTTTAGCTATTCACACTTTCATATAAGGGGTACATAGGTAAGGGGTTATTACCATCTTAACACATAAATGGCAGCACCTATACTTTACCCTAACATGGTTATACACATGCTCATGAAATAGCCACACAACCTAATCCACAACTAGAATAGGAAAGTAAGCATAATCTTCTCATAGTATCATCTTAAGCACATGTTCATAAGTTCATCAATATGCCTTCAAGGCCATGGTCGACACATATATAATGACAATAAAGTAAACACCGGCACCATAAGTGGACCATACCACACAATGCCATACGAGGCTTCATCAACATTTCTATAAAGAATAGAGAAGTAGAAGAGTAAAGAGAATAAGCATTCTTACCAATTTCTCACCCTTTGATCATCATTGATCAATACACCTTATCCATCAATAAAACACATATATGGCAGTATCTAGATGTACTTTAAATGTATAAGAAACCATGTACAAGTCACTACGTGATTTTACCATAACATAATACCACATATCAACATTCTAGGAAAGTATAATAACATAGATCATTAATCAATTTCATTCATATGAATTATAGGTCATATTTCATGAATCATATCACCCTAATGCAGTAGATAATGAAATCATAATCTAGATGAGACACTACTACAATTTGCCATTAAGGTCGATACAAGCATGCTTCATATAGGAAGTTCATGGAAAGTAAGTTTACATAGGATAATCATATTCAACCTATCATGAATTGACCCATATTGTATTAATTACATATAATTCATCCTCATATTTCATTATAGGCAGCAGCTATAGACATTAACCATAATCAATTCTTATGGCGACTAACCTAACATCAAGATCACAAGTTACAACTTCATGGACAGAAGAACCTAGATTAATTCAAACCAAGCCTTCTCTACTTTGGTCATAAATAATTTATATCCACAATTCAACCATGGTATTAATCTAAAACAGTAGCTACAAGAACCACAACTTAATCGAAATTCACTTTTGATCATAAGAAGGCCAATGTTACAGTGAACTATAGAAACTAGGCTAAACATGCTCAAATCTTCTACATTGATCCTCATGTATCATTCAACATCAATCCAACATAAATTCATGTAAATAACAGTATATACAATCAATTCAACGTAAGGGAATCATAATTCAATCGATAACAAGTCAAGATCACAAAGCCCATGCAAGAGCTAAATCAATTTTGGAAGGAACATGGGTTCATCATGCAATTGGAGTGAAATCATATTCAAATCACTGTATTAACTTCAATTCATCATGATTTAATCATTAAAAATGTTTTGAGAAAGAACCCATGGCTAGATTGGAGAAGAAGAACTTTGATCATAAACTTTCTTTGAAAACATTGAGAAGAACTCTCCAAGTGAAAGGTTACTTAGAGATGAAGGATCACCATACCTTAATCTTCATGAAGACCTACAAAACTTGATGAATAACCCATGAGAATCCAATCTACAAGCTGTTCGTGAGCTTCAAAAACCATGGAGGTTCTAGAGAGAATATTTTGGAGGGGAAAGGCTTTAAACATGTGAGAGGATTTGTGAATGAGTTGATCACGTTTTATAAGTATATACACCTAAAATCAACTAAATAAACCCTTAATAATCATTTAGGGATGTGGGGTGAATTTCCCATTCACCCCTTTAAGTGACAGCACGCAGCAGCCAACCTGCAGGCCATCCGCGACGAGGGGCTCGACGGGGCGTCATGGCCATGACGGGCCGTGGCAGCCTCCGTCGCCCATGCCTTAGCCAAATTCTTGGATCAAGACCTGCCCAAGGCAAGCCCCCCTACGACGAGACCTGCTTGAATGTCCTTTGGTGGCCCAACGATCCGTCATTGGGTTCGTCAAGGGACACTGCCCAGGCAGTGTCTTAGACAGCCTTGGGTCTTTTTTTGGGGCCTCTTGTAGGGCCTTTTAGAAGTAGTACCCGGACTTTTCCAACGTTATTACAGACCTTAGCATGTTATAGACCTTACACATAAGTTTCATCCAAAACAAACACCTACAAGACGTCCAAACAGCCTTGACCCCAACATGACATACGATGAACGTCGTAGGGGCTATCTTTCGAACGCCTTGGACATTCTTGGGCGTTTGACCTCCAAACTTCACGAAACTTCATACAATAACATTAAACATCATTTAAAACCATTTCAAGACTCATTAAACTCAGTTCATACAATTTAAGCATGCATACACACATGAGGAACATAAGCGACTATTCGTCGAACGTCTTGGACGTCACTTGACGTCCGACTTCCAAATCACTTCAAACTTTGCACACTGCCTATATATAACATAATAAGGCATTTTAGGACCTTATAACAATAAAACGAACATGTTAGGCTCTAGACACCTTATCTCATTTTCCAGGTCTTACAAGAACGTTCTGTAATTTCATTATCACGTAAGTAACTTGTCAAGGCTTGAAAATCACCACCCCAATTGGACAAACAAAATATTTTTCAACCAAGGTACGAAACTGAATAAACACAGAGAGGACTTCAGACTTAAAGTGAAGAAAATATATCCACGTATATTTACTAAAGTGATCGAAAAAGATCACATAATAATGATAATCATCATTGGAAACAACTGGGGTAGGACCCCAAACATCTTAACAAATTAAATCAAGAGGTCTGGAGCCTGAAAACTAGACTCATTAAAAGGGACCTTATGAATTTTGCGAACAGCACATATAGCGCATAAACTAGAAGATTTACTAGACTTTAAAACAATTGATGGTAATGCTTGACGCACGGTAGGATATAATGCATGAGACAAACGAGCATGCCAAACACCAAGAGAAGTTGCAAAGCAAGCTGGAGATGATAACTTTGTAATTGAAAGTGAATATAGTCCTCCGCTACTCAACCCTTTGTGTAGTGGTGCCCTAATAGCCAAGTCCTTAATCAAAAAATGGTTAGGAAAAAATTCAACAGAGACATTATTAGATTTGGTTAAAGAATTTATGGATACCAAGTTTTGAGTAGCTGAAGGAACATGAAGAATATCTTCAAGTGTAAATTGTTTTGCAGAAGCAATAATGGAACTTTTACCTATATGAGAAATTGGTAGTTTAGAGCCATTACCTAAAGTTACCTCCTCTGGAACTTGATATTCAGAGTGAATTCCAAGATTATTAAGGTCATCTGTTAGATGATACGTGGTGCCACTATCCATCAACTAATCTTTGGTATGTGAGGGTTGAGTGTTTGCTAGGTTTGAGATGTGTCTGCAAAAAGATCATGTTCCATTGAGTATTCTAGGTGACAGACATGATGAGTCCACGAATTGACCTCATCTAGGGCCTTATTTTAATGCAAATAGTGTCCTCAATTATTTATTTTATCTCGATATCTGATAAAAACTACTAAATTTGAGGTATTTCAGGATTTGGTAGGAGCAGGGACACTTAGGCGCAAAACGAAAGCAAAACAGAGAAAAAGAGCTGAAGATGAAAAGGTGTGCATAGCCAAGCACACTTGGCATTCCGCCGTATATCAATGTTCTACCTTCTTTTACAATAGGTGAGCCTTGAAGGAAGTGGATTAAAAGAAGAAGTCGGCGTATCGCCGTTAAGTTTTGCAAAATAGAAGATTGCTGCACATCGATCCAAAGTACATAGACAAGGAAGACATCGTGCAAGCAGAGACGAACTGAATGAAAGACGATTCGCCAAATCACTCGGCGAATCACGACTAACTGCGCCGAAAAGATTTGCCAACATAATTCTAAAGTCTTTAAATACTGAACTCTTTATCTATTTAGAGATAGAAAATTAGAGAGTGAAACAATTACACTTGATATTTTTTTCTATAAACTTTGTTCTTAAATTTTTCTCTCATGTTTGGAGAGGGTTTTTGTGGAAGCTTGAAGAAAGAAGCTCTTTTTCCAATTATGGAAGTGGGTCTTTTCCATTTACCTTCCTTTGATACTTCTAAGGTTTAATATCTTATGCCAACGTGATTCCTTTATCATTTTAAGTATATTTGATTATTACTTGATGTGTGGCTAAACCCCCTCCTCCCTTAATGGGGTGTGATTTAGCAATTATGGGTTGATTAATTTGTTGGGTCTTGCTTGCTTGTAGCTTAGATTGCATTTTAATGGTGATTTTACTTAGTGTTTGTGGTTTAATGGGTTTGTAGTTACAAATACAAAACCACCCATGTATTTTCGGGCTGCTCGAGAGAGAAGTCGTGAAACTAAGACCACTAGAATGATCTCCTAAGGAGTGGGCCGACATGAGGTTTAGCCCGAGATGGTGAGCCCTAGTACCATATCCAAGCACTCCCCTTGAAAGAGAAACTATAGATAAGATGTAGGCTGGTATTTTAAACGAGTGGGTGTCCAAGAGGAACCCATTTGATATGGGGTAAGTTGCCTTAAACTATCACTATATAGAATGTAATTCTAAGCAGCTACTACTTTCACTACCACTCCCTTGGGACACGACCCCAACCCTTGGTTGGGTTACTAAACTAACTTCAATTCCTAGGCACTCAGACTGTAACATCTCGTAACTTGTAATAGCCAAGAATAAGCTAAGAAAATTAAATTTTCACTTTTGGAAAGAAAAGGGAAAATCGGGAAAATTCCCTAGAGTTAAGAAAGTGAGTTTTTTGTCATTTTCAAACGACCATAAATCCTAGCTCAGGATGAGTTAGAGTCATTTGTTTATATGGTTAGAAAGATCTTTCCAACGGCGCCATGTTTTCAAGATTTCGATATCGTATGAGAGAGAATGCCTTTCGGAAGTTGGGTTGTTAAAAGAAAGTCCAATTCCGGACTATAAGGCCAAACTAGTCTTTTCACCATATATTTCCTAATTTGTTTTAAGGGTTTATTATGGGTACAAATAAGGCTTAAGTCGGTTTTGGAAACTCAATTCACGCTTAGGGATTGGGAGAAAAGAGAACAGAAGATTGAGAAGGGAGAAATATCAAGATTTCGCCAAGAACGCCAAGGGATTTCGAGTGGAATTCGTCGGGGGTGATCCCTATCAAGGTATGTGAGATCTTTCCGTGTTGGGTTAGTTCACCGACACACCAACTTGTTTAATTCAGCGAATTTTGAGTAGATTAAATGATAAAAATTGAAGTTCTAGAAGAACATTGTTGAATTCTTATTGGTTGAGTTGTAGCATTCCTAGAGTTGATTTGATTCGTGTTTCTCGGTTGTTTTTCGATACGAATCTATTGGGTATTGAGAGTATTATTGATCTTAAGTGTTTGGGGGAAAGAACCATGGACGTTTACATGGTTTAGAGATGAAAAACGGAGAAGAAAAGTTGAAACGCCCATCCATAAGGCCATGGGGTGTCGCGCCTACAATAGCCCCACAGGAATGACTCTGTTCGTCAGGCCTTGGGAAGCCGCGCCAGCCAGAACCCCAACTTTGCCTCTGAATTTTGGGTTTTGGTGCATTACGCCTCTCAGAGCGCCAAAGATGTCTATAGAACTCATTCATTCCTGTTCTTTTCGTGCTAGTACCTAAGTGATGTACCCATGTTTCCTAGTCGATTCCAACACTCTAAGGTACTTATAAGCATCATGAAATCATCCCTAAACATGAGATCATGAACCTTCAATCCATAATCCAAATTCAAGAAAAGTTAAGATCAAAGTCAAAGAAATTAAAAGTCAAGTCTAAAAGTTAAGAAGCAAGTCAAAGTAAGTTCTTAAAGTTTCCAAGAGTATCAAACAAACATTTAACTTGTTTTAAGGCTCAAGTTACAAGTTAAGCAAAGAGTAAAAAGTTGAGTTAAATTCTCAAAAGTTATAAGGGAACTAAGTATTCCCTAAGAGTTAAGTTGTAAGGAAAGAGTAAAGAGTTGAGTTAATTTCTCAAAAGTTATAAGGGGACTAAGTATTCCCTAAGATTTACAAATGTGTTCACATTTTGAGAAAGAAAGGAAGCTAGACTTCCAGCAGAGCCTTTGGCTAGTTTTAGTAAAAAGGAAACTATGACTTCCAAGAAATCTTTTAAAGCTAAGTTTGAGCGATAACCTCAAACCAGAGAAGAATTTATTTTAAAAAAATATGAGCGAAGTATTTTTGGAGTACTATTGAGCACCGATATGGAGATGCGAGTGCATATTAACTCAAGCCCCCATAAACCAGTTGCCAACATGGATAGAAGAAGGGTCATACTTTTTAGATGATTCTCGAGTGCTTTTTAGCATAGACTAGTGGATCCACTTAGTAGTTCAGGTTCTATACTGATGGGAAGGTATAGGAAGGTCCTCTTGCAATGTGAGGTAAGACATTGTACCATCGCTTAGGCTCATAGTGATGGTTGCCGATTAGAGAATCTTCCACAGAAACTATATTACTTTTATATAATAGTAAAGTTGAGTTTGTTATTGCATTTTCTTTAACAAACAAAGTTGTCTTACAGTTTTACAAAGCTTTATATATATCGCGTGTATTTTTATTGCTTTACATTAAGTTCAGTAATTCACGAGTTGAGCCGAGCCAAGGTAAATTTCTTACTCCTTTCAAGCTTAAAGTTGTTGTTTACCATTCCACCTCGCATACTCGTATATTTATTGTACTGATGCTAGTTGGCCTACATCGTCTTATGATGTAGACGCAGGTAACTAGGATCAGCATCCAGCGCCCCGTTGATCCAGTTTGAGCATTCAGAGTCAGTGGTGAGCCTCCTTGCATTCTGGAGAACTCTTTTATTGCTATCTTTTTTTTACTTAATTGTGGGGTTTGTCCCAACATCTATCTTAGCATTATAGAGGCTTCATAGATAGGTAGTCAGTCATATTGTTCAGTTTGGGTCTCTTTTTATCTTGCATTTCAAATGTTCAAAGTTTGAGACTTAAGTACCCTTTTGGCAAGACATTTATTTAAGTTATCTTATGAGAATGTTTCTCGCCTAATGATTAAGTTAAGTCTTCCAATGAGTTAAGTAATCCAGGTCAAGGGTTCGCTGAAGAGCAGGAATGGTCATTGGGTGTCGGCCACGTTTAGGGTTTAGGCTCGGGGTGTAACAAACTTGGTATTAGAGCTCAGAGTTCAAGAGTCTTAGGGAGTCTATGAAGCCGTGTCTTTAGAGTCTTAGTCATCAGTGTGAAGCACGCCACATCTATGACTAGGAGGCTACAACATTTAGGAATTTCTCACTTCTTTCATATTCTTTTTCGTGTGTTGGAGTGTATCTCTAAAAGGCTCTCTCTAATTCGTGTTTGTGGGTGTTTCAAATAATTATGCCACTATGAAGAGCACCAAGAGGTCGTCTAGCTAAGAGGAACATTGATTCAGGAACAAGAGTTACCCAACTCGAAGTGCAACCTCAAGGGGAAGTTACCAATGTTGAGTTCCGTGAGGATATCTAGATGTTAAGCCAAGTGGTGACTAACCAAGTCAAGAAACATAGAGGATCTTGACAAGAAGGCACTGACACCTCGAGGATTCTAAATTCCTGAGAATGAATCCTCACAGTTTCACTGGTTCGAGCACTACTAATGATCCGGAAAACTTTGTGAAAGAGTTGAAGAAGGTTTTCAATGTGATGCATGTCGTTAATGTTGAGAGAGTCGAGTTAACTGCATACCTACTGAAGAATGTGGCTAGGACATGGTTCGACCAGCGGAAGGAGGGCAGAGATGAGGATGCACCACACCCGAGTTGGGCTTGTTTTGAAGAGGCTTTCTTGGGGAATTTTTTTCCCCAAGAACTGAATAGGCAAAGGTACAAGAGTTCCTTACACTGAACAGGACTCCTTGAGTGTTCACGAGTATGGGTTGAAGTTCACCCAGTTGTCACACTATGCTCCTGTTATGGGTAAATATAAGAGGAGCAGAATGAGTTTGTTTGTCGCTGGCTTGGATCGTGGCTCAAGCAAAGAGGGCAGAGCTACAATGCTGATTGGTGACATGGACATATCCCGATTGATGGTTTATGTGCAGCAAGTTGAAGAGGAGAAGTTGAGGGACAGAGGGGAGTACACGAACAAGAAATCCAAGACTAGGAATGAGTCTGGGCAGTAGAAAAGTGGTTTGAATCGGCCACAATGTCAAAAGCATAAGGGGCATGCACCATCATCTGCTAGTGCACCTGCGCCAAGAAATAGGGGTGAGTATAATGGCCAGAATTTGCAGAACTTCAAGGCTAGACCAGACCAGTCCTAAGGTAGTGTGGCACAAGGAGGTAGTTTGGCTCCTGTATGTGGAAGGTGTGGTAGAAACCACGCCGGTAAGGGTGGTGATGGACAGTCGGGTTGTTTCAAGTGCGGTCAAGAGGGTCACTTAATGAATGAGTGTCCTAAGAATAAGAAGGGTTGTGGAAATCTAGGCAATAGAGCCCAATCTTCATCAGTTTCTCCACCAAAAATGGTTGCACCTAGAGGAGACACTTCTGGTACTAGCAGAGGGGCAAACCGTCTCTATGCCATCACTAACCGCCAAGAGCAAGAGACCTCACCACATGTTGTCATGGGTATGATCAAAGTCTTTACTTTTGATGTTTATGCTTTGTTACACCCACGAGAAAGTTTATATTTTGTAACTCCTTATGTTGCAAATTAGTTTGAGGTTCTTCCTGAGAAACTTTGTGAACCTTTCTATGTCTCTACCCCCTATTGGAGAGTCTAGTCTAGTGAAAAGAGTCTATTATGATTTTCATATTTCTATGAATCACAAGAACACCATGGCTGCTCTAGTAGAGTTAGACGTGGTAGATTTTGTTGTCATTCTAGGTATGGACTGGCTTCATCCCTGTTATGCATTAATAGATTGTAGAACTCGAGTTGTCAAATTTCAGATTCATAATGATCCATTCATAGAGTGGAGTAGTAGTTCAGTAGTGCCTAAGGGTCATTTCATTTTGTACGTTAAGGCGAGAAAGTTAGTTTTGAAGGGTTGTATTTATCACTTAGTCCGAGTTAATGACTCAAGTGCTGAGGTACCTTCCCTTCAGTCAGTCCCTATAGTAAAAGAGTTATTTCCTCATGATCTACCAAGAGTCCCTCCTAAGAGAGAAATAGACTTTGGCATAGACAACATTCCATATACTCGTCCTATCTCTATTTTCCATATAGAATGGCACCAGCAGAGTTAAAAGACTTGAAAGAACAATTGAAAGATCTATTGGATAAAGGGATATGGGCATTATGAGTTTTTGGTCATGTTCTTTGGTTTGACCGATGAGCCTACAACATTCATGGATCTTATGAATAGAGTCTTCAGACCATATATAAATATGTTTGTTATCGTCTTAATTAATGACATACTAATCTATTCTAGGAATGAAGACGATCATGCTAGTCACCTCAGGATAGTTGTTCAGACATTGAAAGATAAGGAGTTATATGCCAAGTTCTCCAAGTGTGAGTTTTGGCTTAAGTCTGTGGCATTCTTGGGCCACATAGTTTCCGGTGATGGGATTAACGTTGATAGCCAAAAGAAAAAAGAAGTTCAGAGTTGGCCTAGACCCACATCACCAATAGATATAAAGAGTTTCTTGGGTTTGACTGTATACTATAGAAGATATGTGGAGGGGTTTTCATATATCTCGTCTCCTTTGACAAAGCTAACTTAGAAGACAGTCAAGTTTCAATGGTCTTAAGATTGTGAGAAAAGCTTTCAGGAGTTGAAAAAGAGGTTGACTACTACTCCGGTTTTGACCTTACCAGAGGTTATTCAAAGTTTTGTGGTGTACTGTGATGCATCAAGAGTTGGTTTGGGTTGTGTGTTAATGCAAAATGGCAAGGTTATAGCTTATGCCTCCAGACAGTTCAAGATTCACGAGAAGAATTAACCAACCCATGACTTAGAGTTGGCTGTTGGGGTTTTCTCTTTGAAGATATCTCGTCACTACTTGTATGGTGTTCACGTTGACATATTCACTTATCACAAGAGCTTACAATATGTGTTCTCCCGGAAAGAGTTAATCTCAGATAGAGGAGCTGGTAATAATTACTCAAGGATTATGACATGAGTATTCTTTACCACCCAGTAAGGCTAATGTGGTTGTTGATGTCTTAAGCAAGCTATCCATGGGGAGCACCGTGCATGTTGAGGAAGAAAAGAGTGAGCTAGCCAAATATGTGCACATACTTTCACGTTTGGGATTCAGACTTATGGATTCCACAGAAGGAGGAATAGTAGGGACCAATGGGTCTGAGTCATCATTAGTATCAAACGTGAAAGAGAAGCAAGACCAAGACCCCGTTTTGCTTGATTTGAAGGCGAATGTTCATAAGCAGAGAGTATTAGCTTTTGAACAAGGGGGAGATGGTGTGCTTAAGTACTAAGGTAGGTTGTGTGTACCTAGGGTGGATGGACTCCAAAAGAGGATCATGGAGGAAGATCATAGCTCCAGATATTCCATTCATCCGGGTTCCACAAATATGTACCGCGATTTGAGAGAGTTATATTGGTGGGAAGGCATGAAGAAGGGCATTGCTGAGTTTGTTGCCCAATGCCCAAACTGCCAACAACTGAAAGTAGAACACCAAAGGCCTGGAGGTTTGGCTCAAAATATAGAACTTTCGTAATGGAAGTGGGAGATGATTAACATGAACTTCATCACAGGATTACCAAGGTCTCATAGGCAGCATGATTCTATTTGGGTAATTGTCGATAGAATGACAAAATCAGCCCACTTTTTGCCAGTAAAGACTACCAATTTGGCCGAGGATTATGCTAAGTTGTACATTCAAGAAGTGGTAAGACTTCATGGATTCCCAGTTTCGATTATTTTAGATAGAGGTGTACAATTTACTGCACAGTTTTGGAAATCTTTCGAGAAAGGTTTGGGTTCAAATGTGAACTTAAGCATTGCTTTTCATCCTTAGACGGATGGGCAAGCGGAGCGTACTATCCGGACCTTCGAAGATATGTTTAGAGCCTGCGTGATCGATTTCAAGGGGAATTGGGATGATCACCTACCTCTTATTGAGGTTTGCTTACAATAACACGTACCATTCGAGCATCCACATGGCTCCATATGAAGCTCTTTATATGAGAAGATGCAGATATCCTATTGTGTGGTTCGAAGTTGGTGAAGCAGGGTTGAGAGGACCAGATCTAGTTCACCAAGACATGAAGAAGGTGAAGGTGATTCAAGAGAGATCGAAAAGGCATAGAGTCATCAAAAGTCCTACACAGATGTTAGGAGAAGGTCATTAGAATTTGAGGTGGATGATTGGGTATATCTGAAAATTTCACCCATGAAGGGTGTTATGAGATTTGGTAAGAAGGGTAAACTTAGTACCCGATATATTATTCCTTATTGAATCTCCAGGAGAATTGGCAGTGTAGCCTATGAGTAGGAGCTACCACAAGAGTTAGAAGCAGTCCATCCAGTGTTTCACATTTCTATGTTGAAAAAGTGCATTGGTGATCCTTCATTGATTGTACCAACTTAAAATTTTGGAATTAAGGATAACTTATCCTATGAAGAGATTTCGGTTCAGATTTTAGATCGCCAAGTTTGCAAGTTGAAAACAAAAGAGGTTGTGTCAGTCAAGGTCCTTTTTAGGAACCAATTAATTGAAAAAGTGACATGGGAAGTTGAAGAGGATATGAAAAAGAGATATCCACATCTCATTGAATCTGGAGAGAATGCAGAACAACATACTAATTCTCTTCTTAGTACTTTATAAACTATGAGTAAGCATGTTGTTACTTGCTTTTGATTGTTGAGCATTAAACTTGAGGTTACTATTCTTAGCTTAGTGGAAGAAATCTCATTCTAGAACGAATGTTACCAAGGTGGAGATATTGTAACATCTCGTAACTCATAATAGCCAATAATAAGCTAAGAAACTAAAAAAAATCACTTTTGGAAAGAAAAGGGAAAATCTGGAAAATTTCCTAAAGTTAAGAAAGTGAGTGTTTGGTCATTTTCAAACGACCATAACTACTATCTCAGTTTGAGTAAGAGTCAGTTCTTTATATGGTTGGAAAGATATTTCCAACGGCGCCAAGTTTGCACGATTTTGATATCGTAAAAGGGAGCAATGCCTTTCGAAAGTTGGGCTATTAAAGTAAGAAAAGTCTAATTCCGAATTTAAGTAAGGGCAAACTAGTCTTTTCACCCATCTATTTCCTAATTCATTTTAAGGGTTTATCAGGGGTAAAAATAAGCCTTAAGTCAGTTTTGGAAAATCAATTCACCCTTAGGTCTTGGTAGAAAAGAGAAGAAAAGAAGGAGAAGGGAGAAAGATCAACATTTCGCCAAGAACGCCAAGGGATTTCGAGTGGAATTCGCCAGTGGTGATCCCTATCTAGGTATGTGAGATATTTCCGTGTTGAGTTAGTTCACCCATACACCAACTTCTTTAATTCAGCAAATTTTGAGTAGATTGAATGATAAAAAATTAAGTTCTTGAAGAACATTGTTGAATTCTTGTTGGTTGAGTTGTAGCATGCCTAGAGTTGATGTGATTCGTGTTTCCGGGTTGTTTTCTGAGTCAAATCTATTGGGTATTGAGGGTATTAATGATCTTAAGTATTTGGGGAAAGAACCATGGAAGTTTAGAGGGTTTAGAGATGAAAAACGGAGAAGAAAAGTTAAAACGCCTAACCGAGGGCCCTGGGCGCCGTGCCTCCCATAGCCCCATAGGACGTCCGTTAGCCCTTGGGGCGCCGCACCATCTAGAGCGCCCCAACTTGGCCTCTAAAGTTTGGGACCTGGCTCCCCACGCCTCTCAGAGCTCCAAGGATGCCTCGAGACTTCATTCATTCCCTATCTTTTAGTACTAGTTCCCAAGTGATGTACCCATATTTCCTAGTCTATTCCAACACTCTAAGGTACATATAAACATAATGAAATAATCCATAAACATGAGATCATGAACCTTGAATCCATAATCCAAATTAAAGTAAAGTTAAGATCAAAGTCAAAGAAGTTAAGAGTCAAGTCTAAAATTTAAGAAGCAAGTCAAAGTAAGTTCTTAAAGTTTCCAAGAGACTTCAACAAATATTTTAACTTGTTTTATGGCTCAAGTTACAAGTTAACCAAAGAGCAAAGAATTGAGTTAAATTCTCAAAAGTTATAAGAGAACTAAGTATTCCCTAAGAGTTAAGTTGCAAGTTAAGGAAAGAGTAAAGAGTTGAGTTAATTTCTCAAAAGTTATAAGGGAACTAAGCAGTTCCCTAAGATTTAAAAATGTGTTCACATTTTGAGCAAGAAAGGAAGCTAGATTTCTAATAGAGCCTTTGGCTAGTTTTAGTAAAAAGGAAACTATGACTTTCAAGAGAGCTTTTAAAGCTAAGTTTGAGCAATTACCTCAAACCAGAGAAGAAGTTATTTTAGAACATATGAGCTAAGTATTTTGGGAGTAGTATTGAGCACCGATATGGGGACGCGAGTGCATATTAACTCAAGCTCTCATAAACCATGTAGCCAACATAGACAAAAGAAGGATCATACCTTTTAGATGATTCCTTAGTGCTTTTTAGCATAGACTAGTGGATCCACTTAGTAGCTCATGTTCTATACTGACGGAAAGGTATAGGACGGTCTTCTTGCAACGTGAGGTAAATCATTGTACCATCGCTTAGGCTCATAATGATGGTTGTCGGTTAGAGAAACTCCCACATAAACTATATTACTTTCATATATGAGTAAATTTGAGTTTGTTATTGCAATTTCTTTAACGAACTAAGTTGTATTACTGTTTTACAAAGCTTTACATATATTGCTTGTGTTTTTATTGCTTTATAGTAAGTTTAGTAATTCATGAGTTGAGCAGAGCCAAGGTAAGATTCTTCTTACTCCTTTCAAGCTTAAAGTTGTTGTTTAGCATTCCAACTCACATACACGTACATAAAATGTACTGAGTCCAGTTGGCCTGCATCGTCTTATGATGCAGACGTAGGTAACCTGGATCAGCATCCAACACCCCGTTGATCCAGTTTGAGCATTCAGATTCAGTGGTGAGCCTCCTTGCATTCCAGAGGACTCTTTTACTGCTTTCCATGTTTTTACTTAAATAATTTTGTGGGGTTTGTCCCAACATTCATCTTAGTATTGTAGAGGCTTCATAGACAAGTAGTTAGTCAGATTGTTCAGTTGGGTCTCTCTTTATCTTGCATTTCAGATGTTCAAAGTTTGAGACTTAAGTGCTATGTTGTTCAAGACATTTATTTAAGTTATTTTATAAGAATGTTTCTCACCTTATGATTAAGTTAAGTCTTTCGCTGAGTTAAGTAAGTCAGGACAAGGGTCCGCTCAAGACTAACAATGGTCATTGGGTGCCGGCCACGTTAAGGGTGTAGGCTCGGGGCGTGACACAGACTGTAGGCTCGTGTCAAAAAACGAGCATATAAAATAAAGCAAAAGAATCAAATGGGTGCCACAAGTGAAAAAGTAGTTACTTATAGTTTTCAGTTCTCTGTAGTGTAGTGACTAGTAACGTTACTTTTAGTTTTGTTTCTTCTTAATTAGACACTTTTAGGTATTTATGTCAAAACAATGTAGCATCATGTTAGCCGAGGTGAACCAAGAAGTTGAGGGTGACTTCAAGCTAAGTGCATGGGCAACTCAACTTAGTAAATTATCCACTAGAATAACTAAGATTAAAGCCCAATGCAGGTTGAATGGGAAATACATAATTTTCCTGGAAAACACACGTCTTGTTCGCAAGTAAAGTGAATGTATTAACAACACGCTGCTACTCATTCTCCAAGGGCTTCATGAGCAAAATAGAATCATCAAATGGATGAAAGAGAATGTCTAAGTGTTGCATCAGATAATGGGTTCACATGCCAGATCCATTCACCTGATTGAGACATTTATCAAATCATGTGTTGCCTCACTCTGATCCAAAAACAAAAAGGGAAATACCTAAGGGGTCAACCCCAAGGATTGGAACATGAATGAGGACTCACGTCGGGCCACGACGTTAAACAAGGCGCTTCTTGAGAGGAAACCCAAGGTTTTAAAATATTAGGCTTTTACTTTGATGAATAACGGTGTGCCTGTGTTGTAGAGTTGAGTGAAAGGATGCAGAACAGGAAACACCGGCAAGAAAGTGTCCATGCAGAAATTCAACACATGAATGGATGAATCTGGTTGAATCCGTCGTTTGGCTCAGATGTAAGTACAACGCTGAGCTTGTAAAACTCGATGATTAAAAAAAGTAGGTTGGCGTTTTGCCAACGTTCTAGGCGATTACAATTCAAACCGCCGATCTAACCACCAAGAATGCGAGATAATAATGACTCGGTTGTACGTCGAATAGGTCAGCGTGCGAAAAAAATGTCTACATGTAGAAAAACATATATGGACAAAAAGTAATAATTCTTCCATTCTTCTCACTTTCCAACCCTATGACTCAGCACCTAGGTAATTCTTAAATTTTCTTAGTTCACATTAATATTCTAGACTCAGATTGAATCCTGAGAGGCAGATTTCTGTGGCCGCCTAGAATTGCAACTATAGCCTCGACAACTAAAAGGTTAGTTTCTGAAGATCTGAATATTGTCAAGGAGTGCTCCTCATCTGTGATGCCTGTATCTGATAATTGTAGATTGTTCAAATATTTGTCCTGATTTTTGAAAGGGTGTTCATGTGATCCGACATGATTAGTACTTGTTTCCCATCATTCTTAATTTAAGTGTGTATGATGGTTTGTGCTAAAATTGATGTTTAAAAAGAATGAGGTGTATTAGATCTGTCTTGAATTTCACTTGTGCATAGTTCAATTTTGTTTTCAAAATGTGTAAAAGCGATTTTGGAACATGGGTCAACATTAGGGCACGTTGAGTTATTTGGCGAGCAGGGTTAAGCTCGCCAAGTTCTTGGGCGGTTCGCCTGTTGATCTTTTGATGGCCTTTAATTTCAGAATTGAAGAGCTGAGAGTAGTGTAACATTCAGCGAACTTTATTATGATCGCCTAATATAGTTGGCGATATGCCGATGTTATTGTTGACACCCAATTTTGACCCTCCACGATTGGAATTACATTTCGAGTTTCTTAAATTTCAAATGATTTGAAATAACTGATTTTATAAAATTCAGAATATATTTCAAGTTATTTTATATATTTTGCACCATTTTTATATTTTTTAAGTAATACATATGTTTTATATAATTTTATATATAATTAGCATATTTTATAACATTTCAAAATTATCTCAAAAAGGTTTTAATTTTTAGTAAGTATTTTGTTAAATTAGTTTAGTGTATATTACGGTTACAGTTTTGAATCATTAGTTTACAATTAGGTTAATTATTTTATTAGTTAAGATTAAGAAGCTCGTAAATTAATTATATCATTTTGTCTTATTTAATCACTAGTCGAGCTTATCCTATGATCGAGCTTGGCCACATCTTTAATTTCTAATTGGCTGTAATTTAAATTCATATGTTCAAAGCCTAGTTAAATTATAATCAAACATTTTTTTTAATCCTTAACCATCTTAAGACCAAGTTTTGGGACATTTTGTGTGGCATTTCCAGCAACCTAAATCCAGACTGGCCCACGTTAATTCCAATCAGCCAACTCCTCTTCTCCAATTTCCAATCTATCCATCCCACTCCCTCTAACCCTGACCCGTCCCACCTTTTTTTCTCAAAAAAAAAACTCAACCAGCGCATGCAATTTCCAGAAAAACAACAGTGTCATCACGGCGTCTACACGACTACTCCAAAAAAAAGCAGAAACAGCAACCAAATGATGCCTACTCGTCTCCAATTCAAACGGAAATACACGGCATGTTCACGCCTTGTACGCGATGTAACGGTACTCTACAATATTATTTTCTTCTTCCCATCCCTCTCAATTCAACCAGAAAAGCATGCAAAATCGTCCTCGCGCCTAGGGATTGAGACACGTAGCATCTCAAGGACAATCGAATTGATCTGAGATGTCCATCTCCCCTTTCCTCTTCCGAAATGGGTTGAAATCTCAGAGAAAAGGGTGTTTCCCTTTATTGGTGAAAGGTTTCTGGGAGTTTGAATTTTGAACAGTCCCTCGAATCCGAAGTTTTTTTAATCCGTTTTCCCCCAAAGATTGGAACCCTAGTTTTCTTCTATAATACCTCCTCTTTCTCCATTGTTAGAGGTGGTGCAAAAAAGTTGGGAAATATAGGAGTCAAATTAGTATGGACAGAGAGTGAAAAAACAATGAACGATTAAATACTCTGGACATTAAAAGCCATAGTCTTTCAAGTTTAGATCGTAGCCTCTTTCTCGTTTGTTGTTTGTCAGACTCCGGTGAGGTCGAGGTCAGTGGTTACAGAATTTTCTCACTCGTTCATCTCCAGTCGCAGCCCAGAACCAGGTAACCTTTGTGTCATCTTATTTTTTTCGCCTAATTATTTGTTTGGTGTTTAGTTGCTTTCGTTTAGGAATTATTTCCGTTGTCTTGTATTCTTAAGTTTAATTACGTCCCCTAGTAGCTTAAATTTGATTGTTTCTTTTTGGTTTGATCAGTAGTATGAATATCTAGATTTTTGTTCTTTCGTTGGTCATCATCAGTCTTCTTATGGTCCTTTGACTATGTACTTTTCATTCTATTTGGTTCATCTTCTTGCTGCCTATCATAATGTGTTCATAAAGTTTTCTATACTTTCTCTTAATATGTGTATGACCCACTTAGCTAGTTATCTTCTTCAATTCACTATTTGTTTAGGGTACCTTTTCCGATATGTCTTAGCATATGTGTCTATTGTTATTTTAGTTTCGATAGTTTGCGAATACACTGAGCATGAATGTAATGTTATTCATTTATCTTGATTCTAGTTTAGTTTGCCTCATTAACCATCAGTAGTAATATGGTTTCTTTAATCACTTAGGTATGATTACTTTTTTATCAAAAATTGATTCAGTGCTAAAAAATGCCTTTTTTAATATATATATATATATATATATATATATATATATATATATATATATATATATATATATATCTGTGTGTGTGTGTGTGTGTGTGTGTGTGTGTGTGTGTGTGTGTGTGTGTGCGTGTGTGTGTGTGTGTGTGTGTGTCTTCCTAGTTTAAGATATATGACGCATTTGTTGATATGAAGATTGCCTTTTAGATTGGAGTAGATACTTCGGTCATCTCGGAAAGACATGTTTTCAAGTTCAAATTAGATATTGTTGTGATCTGGTTAATGCCTCTCTTAAATACTTTCCGTTACTTTGAAATGTTAAAATATGTGAAACTTTCCTAGTAACTCTTGTTGTATGAACTCATGTTTCAAGTTTAGTTGTTCATATTACTTTCTATGTGTTGAACTTTCTTAACATAGCTATATATATGTGTGCTTGAGTAGTCTTGTGTTCTTAAATGGTCACCTTAAGTCTTTCTAAAGTTTGTAAAGTTTTATGGTAAATATTCAATTGTCCCTTTCCTTATCTAGGCTCTGATCTTCTTTTCGCTTAAATATGTGATTGGAAATTATGATTATATTGTTTCTTGGTTTGAATGTGAAAGCAATATGTTAGGATTGGAAATTAAGTGTCTTCCTCTGTTTCTGATGGTTTCCTCGCCTCTCGTTGCGCTCTTTAAATGCATACAATTAAGAATACAAGTTGTGTGCTCCTCCGTATCTAAATATTTGGCATTAAAAATACTATGTAGTGTTAATATTTTTGTTAATGCTGATATGGTCCGTATTACATGGGTTCATTATCCCACTTCATGGACTCATTATCCCACTAATGCAAAGGTAGTTAATTATCCATTATCCCACTAATGGAAAGGTAGTTAACTACTCATTATCCGACTAATGGTGTAACATTCCAGAAAATGTACTTGTCTAGTGAAGAGTCTATTAGATTTTAAGAAAATGTATTGAGGTACATAGGCATCCCAATCCCCAATATTGAGTAATATTGGGCATGTTAGAGAATATATTGTCTTAAGGGTGTTAGTCAATTTCTATGTAACAAGTAACTTATAACTTAAAAATACACTTTGATGTTCAAACGCTCCAATCCAAGCTTGTTTAGGAATTGTACCTGCAATGAAGACCCTAAGCTAAAATTCTTAATCTCTTCAATTCTGAACCTCATCGCTTACTCATATTAGTTACTAGGCATCCAAGTGTCAAGCCTAGGTACCATATCACATGATCATTTAAAATGATAGCGTAGATTATGCAGTGCCCAAGGACATAGTGAGGATCCTTGGACAAGAAGTGAAATTTCCAGAGTGCACGGTTAGGGAAGTGCAAGGAAACACATGTGCAAGAACATGTGCTACCAACGGCCGGGGTACCAAGCCCAACCGATTCGATTAGGGCAGTTAGGGGGCAGGCACGCGTCGGGACAAGCCACGATGGGGTCGAGCTTGTTAACCAACCCTAGGTTCTAACTAAATTACCTAACTATCTAATTAATCTAGGACTAACTAAAATTAACTAACTACTGTGCCAGAAATCCTAAGACCTAACCGGGTGACACTAGCCGAGTAACTAACTAAAGAAACATCCTAGTACCTAACCTAGGATGGTCCAAAGGGGTTGGTTATGGTCCTAACGACTTAGGGGTACTTTAGTAATTACCCTAGGTCACTTAATTAATTAAATTATCAACTTAATTAATTAATTTAAATGTTCAAACCCGAGACCCTTAAGCAAATTTTCAGAATTTGGCTAAAGTCCAATGTTCTCCTACTTTTAGTCAATTTAGGAGGGGCGTTTTGGTAATTTAAGTGGAGGGTCTTTAGGGTAATTCATGGGACGACTATATATATTGATATTAAGTCAGTTTTAGACCACTTTTACACGTTCCAAATCAGATCAAACAAAATTCCTCTAAATATCTCAAGAACGCTCTCTTTTCCAAACTCCATTGAAGAACAAGAAAAGCTTAAGGAAGAAGACGAAGGTTTCAAAGTTTCCAATCAATTTTCGTGGATTCTTCATCTATAAGGTATGAGTTTTTCACTCTTGGGATTCCTTTCCCCAAGAGTTCCTTTCCAGATAAGTTTTCAAGAACTTCAAATACTAGGATTTTTACTCTACAAAATGGATTTTCTTCATAACCCTAGATTTATGATTTTCAATGAAAAGTAACGTTTTCTATATTCAATTTCGCATGAATTGTTGAGTAATTGATTGATAATGTTTGAATGTCGTGTGATACATGATCTTTATCTATGTGATGGTTTCGAATGGGTTGTTTGTAGTGTTTATAACGTGAAAACACTAGGGTTAGAATTTAAGGTTTGAATGAACCGTTTTATGACTCGGTTACCCTCTCCTACGCTATGCATTGATCTTGTACATGATTTTATGAGTTTTTCTTGATTATGCCATTGAGTATTTCACTATGTATGATTGTTAATATTGCATGATGAATAAGATTCTTGAAAGCAAGAGGTAAGTCCTCTAGGTGTGATTACTCTTAATTGTTTATGTTAGCCTATAAACTATGATGCAATGTTATGAAAAGTATGTATGATGTGTATGTGAATATGCTGGGCTATGAACCTGTAAATTGTGAGATCATGATAAGAATACAAATATGCAAGTTTATTATATCCCTTGTATGCTTTACACAAGGTGATTATGTTATGTTAATCTCACATACGAAAGGTTACGATGAAAGGACAATTCTCATCTAATATAAAAGCGCTCATGATCCTGTTATACAGGGAGTTAACCTCCTATGACCTATGATAAGTTTATGATAAAAGAAAACTTAAAGGTTATTTCAAGAAAGGGACTTAAGCTAAGCAGCGATGAACTAGATATGGGAAGTGTCCCTTCCCTAGAAGGAAGGTAGGTTCACAATGATTCTCATGAGATTGAGGCTGCCATGTAATGTGGAACTATGGGTCTCTAATACATCTCCTAGTTCTTGAACTATGTTGCCACCATAGGATACTAGCTAGTGGATCCACCTAGAAAGGTATGCCATGTTAGGTTCTACTTTGGCCGGTAGACCACCTCTTTTTGGTGTGGGGAAGACACCGGATTCCATGTTTAGCTCACATGGTGCGTATGTTCCCTCATGTAAAATGAAAGACAAGTAAATGAACGTTGACTAGGGTGACTTGAGGAGTTTGCTTAGTTATATGTAGGGGTATGGGACTCTACCTAGATATTGCACAAGTTGACTTTAAGGGAAGTCCTAGGAGATTGTTCTTATGTAATATGATAACATTAAAGGTATGATACTTATGATATATTATGTTACTTTTATATGAATGTTGGATATTATGATGAATACGTTATTTGGTTATATTGAGGTGATGACTACTTATGTTACAAGTATATGAAGCAAGGCTTTACTTATGGTCTCCTATCTTATCTACTTGGTTGTGTGGGGTTATGGGGCTTCACATGACCATTGCACTTGTAGATTGGGGATGAGGTCATTGGTAAATATTTTGTATGTCATGTTTATATGATTTATTGTATATGAAATGTTAACATGACTCTATGAGAATATGTCTTTGATTATGATGATGCTTTAAGTGATGGAATCTTTAACTTGTATGTTATACGGTATGTGCATTGAAGATTTTTATATGACTTAGCATGCTTTCTAAAGAGATGATAAATGATTCTTTTTCATGCATGTCACTATGTGTTATGTGCATTTACCCATACTTAGTACATGTGGCGTACTAACCCCATTACTTTATATTACTACAATTGTAGGTTCCGGCCATTGAAGTTAAGCAGGTCGATTTGAAGAAGCTTGGAACTCTTTCTCCAAGTCTTGGTAGGTCCTCATGTTCGGGACGTTATCATCTAAATTCCAGCCTATGAAGACTTAGTAGTTTTTAGAATACGTTATTTCCATTATGTTCTTTGGATTCTTTTGTATTAAGGTCTATATGGCTTATTGACTATTATTGGCTAAGTCCAGATTTGCACTCTTAGATGGTTTCTATATTTGTGAGACACTTTTAGAATATCGTATGTCTTTATGAATCTTAGGTATGAAGTCTAAGTATACTTCATTAGTATGTTAAAGGTTTTTAAATTTCCGCAAAAATTTAACTGTATGATTATGATGAAAGCTAAGAAGAGGCTTGTATGCGACCTCTGAGAGGTTAACGACTAGGATCCGAGTGTGACAAATTTGGTATTAGAGCATAAGGTTAAATATCCTTAGGATCAATGTCTCACTAAACCACGTTACCTAACGTCTTGTTCATGGTTGGTAAGCGCACCACAATTGTGGGCGAGGGGCTATGTGATGATTAGGAAACTTCTCTTTTCTTGGTAATCCTATGTCGCGCCTCTAGAGCTTTGACACGATGTGTCGTTTAGCATCTAATTCCATTCTTGATCGGTTCTTCCCAAAGGATCAAAGAGAAGCTAAGGTAGAGGAGTTCATTAACCTTCTTCAAGGAGATATGAGTGTTAAGGAATATTCCTTGAAGTTCATTAAGTTGTCCAAATATGCTTCTTCTTTGGTTTCTAATGCTAGGGATGAAATGAGCCGTTATGTAATGGGCGTGTCCGAAGAGCTTGAAGAAGAATGTCGTGCAGACATGCTTCATGACAATATGGATCTTTCTAGGTTGATGTTTCATGCTCAACAGGTTGAGGAAAGTCGCCTAAGGAAGAGAAATAGGTAAGCTAAGAAGGCAAAGTCTTTTGAGAGTGGTTCTCCTAAAAGTAGGCTTGATGTTCAAGACAAGCCTAAGTTTAAGAAGAGGTTTTCAAACCAAGTTCCTTCAAATTTCTCCGAGAATCGCAATGATAGAGGTTCTAATCCTAAATCTCAAGAGGGGAGAAATGTTGATCCACCTAGAGAAAGACCAACTTGTGGTAAGTGTGGTAAGAAGCATAGGGGCAAATGTCTTGTTGGAACTAATAGTTGCTATGGTTGTGGCAAGGGTGTCCATATGGTGAAAGATTGTCCTAATGTGAGAATTCAAGGTAAGGGCAATAGTCAAGCTCAACCAAGCGGTCCTAATTCTGAAGCTCTAAAAAGGAACTGTTTCTATGCACTCAAGCCTAGGGGTGAGCAAGAAAGCTCTCCCGGCGTTGTGACGGGTATGTTACAGGTTTTCTCTGTAAATGTTTATGATTTGCTTGACCCAGTTGCTACTCTTTGTTTTGTTACACCTTTGATAGCTAGGAAGTTTCATGTACTTCCCGATGTTTTGAATTGAGCCATTTTCCGTTTGTACCCCAATGGGTGACTCTGTAGTTGCAAAAAGTGTCCATAGGAAATGCCCTGTCATGCTGCCCAATAGAATTACTCTTGTTGATTTGGTAGAACTTGACATGTTTGATTTTTATAACATCTTGGGTATGGATTGGCTCCATGATTGTTTTGCTTCCATAGATTATAGAACAAGGGTGGTGAAGTTTCAATTCTCTAATGAACCTATTCTAGAGTGGAAGGGGGGAATGCCAAGGGGTCAAATTATTTCGTGTTTAAAGGCTTGTAAGATGATAGCCAAGGGTTGTGTATACCATGTGGTGAGGATAAAGGAGGCTTTTCAAACGTATTGAATTCAAGAAAACTGAAACTAGGGTTGTTCCCAATGAAACTGTCGAATGTCAATCTCTCTAGTTCTCCCTATTTTTGATTCTAGTAGTATGTGTAATGCGCATGATTTCAGTAAAAAAGTAAGAAAGAAAGAAAGAAGGAAGTATGAAGATGAGGGGTGTTCGGATAAGATGACCAAAGGGCGAGGTTAGACTAAGTAATGATGTAAGTCATTCTTAGTCATTGCACAAAAAGATCCCAATGGAAGTCTTAAAAGAATATCCTAACTCAACCTAGCATGTTCAAAGGAAACGTGAGATCAAAGAAGAAGAAATGTAAGTTCAAAGTGAACTAAGTAAGCAAAGCATGAGAATGTCAAATCATCAGTGTTTGATAAGAATGAAGTTTTAACAGTTATTGGTTTATGACAATATTGGAGTATGAATATATACCCCAAGAACTATATATTATGCAAATAATCAAAGAATGGGCATAGCCAATAAAGATTGTCTTATAAAGACTTCATGCCCAATTTAACAAGAATGAAAAAAAATTACTTGTTTACTAAATAGGTGCATGTTTTGGTAAAAGATAGTACCAACTAGAGTTTTAAGAAGATGTTTTCATACTCTATTCTTGCACTTATGTGAAACTTGTATGCATATGTTTTCTTAAGATTTTGATGTTTTTTTGTTATCTTGAGAAGATTGATAGCATGGTAACTCTTTGATGCATTTTGAGCTTGTGATAAGGATGAGAAGGAAATTCCTCACTATGTGTAATGAATATGTAGCTCTTATATGTTTGTGCATCATAAATTGAGTGCTAAGTGTAATGATATGTTATGTGCTGGTTGTGCTGATAGTATTGAGTCTTTTCCTACCCTCCAAAAGATTTAGTGTCATTCGGGGAGGAATGTTCCTAAGGGGGGGATATTGTAACATTC
Organism: Solanum sitiens; assembly: GCA_016801875.1. Lineage (NCBI taxonomy): Eukaryota > Viridiplantae > Streptophyta > Magnoliopsida > Solanales > Solanaceae > Solanum > Solanum sitiens. Next base: position 2,672,895 of record JABWTJ010000069.1, on the reverse strand, counting down.
CAGAAAATGTACTTGTCTAGTGAAGAGTCTATTAGGTATTAAGAATATGTATTGAGGTACATAGGCATCCCAATTCCCAATATTGAGTAATATTGGGCATGTTAGAGAATATTGGCTTAAGGGTGTTTGCCAATTTCTATGTATACACAAGTAACTTATAACTTAAAAATACACTTTGATGTTCAAATGCTCCAATCCAAGCTTTTTTTAGGAATTGTACCTGCAATGAATACCCTAAGCTAAAATTATCAATCTCTTCAATTCTTAACCACATCGCTTACTCACATTAGGTACTAGGCATCCAAGTGTCAAGCCTAGGTACCATAGCACATGATCATTTAAAATGATAGTGTAGATTAAGCAGTGCCCAAGGACATAGTGAGGATCCTTGGACAAGAAGTAAACTTTCCAAGAGTACACGATTAGGGAAGTGCACGGCAACACATGTGCAAGAACATGTGCTACCAACGGCCGAGAGACTAAGCCCAACCGATTCGGTTAGGGCGGTTAGGGGGCAGGCACGCGTCGGGACAAGCCACGATGGGGCCGAGCTTCCTAACCAACCCTAGGTTCTAACTAACTTACCGAACTAGCTAATTAACCTAGGACTAACTAAAATTAACTAACTAGTGTGCCCGAAATCCTAAGACCTAACCGGGTGTCACTAGCCGAGTAACTAACTAAAGAAACATCCTATTACCTAACCTAGGATGGCCCAAAGGGGTTGGTATGGTCCTAACGACTTAGGGTACTTTAGTAATTACCCTAGGTCACTTAATTAATTAAATTATCAACTTAATTAATTAATTTAAATGTTCAAACCCGAGACCCTTAAGCAAATTTTCAGAATTTGGCTAAGTCAAATGTTCTCCTACTTTTAATCAATTTAGGAGGGGCGTTTTGGTAATTTAAGTGGAGGGTCTTTAGGGTAATTCATGGGACGACTATATATATTGATATTAGGTCAGTTTTAGACCACTTTTACACATCCCAAATGAGATTAAACGAAATTCCTCTCAATCTCTCAAGAACGCTCTCTTTTCCAAACTCCATTGAAGAACAAGAAAAGTTTAAGGAAGAAAATGAAGGTTTCAAAGTATCTAATCAGTTTTCGTGGATTCTTCATCTATAAGGTATGGGTTTTTCACTCTTGGGATTCCTTTCCCCAAGAGGTCCTTTCAAGATAAGTTTTCAAGAACTTCAAATACTAGGGTTTTTACTCTACAAAATAGATTTTTTTCCTAACCCTAGATTTATCATTTTCAATGAAAAGTAAACGTTTTCTATATTCAATTTCACACGAATTGTTGAGTAATTGATTGATAATGTTTGGATGTCGTGTGATACATTATATTTCTCTATGTGGTAGTTTTGAATGGGTTGTTTGTAGTGTTTGATAACGTGAAAACGCTAGGGTTAGAATTTAATGTTTGAATGAACCCTCTTATGACCCGTTTACCCTCTTCTACGCTATGCATTGATCTTGTACATGATGTTATGAGTTTTTCTTGATTATGCATTGATTATTTCACTATGTATGATTATGAATATTGCATGATGAATAAGATTCTTGGAAGCAAGAGGTAAGTCTTCTAGGTGTGATTACTCTTAATTGTTTATGTTAGCCTATAACTATGATGCTATGTTATGAAAAGTATGTATGATGTGTATGTGAATATGCTGGGCTATGAACCTGTAAATTGTGAGATCATGATAAGAATACGAATATGCAAGTTTATGATATCCCTTGTATTCTTTACACAAGGTGATTATGTTATGTTAATCTCACATACGAAAGGTTACGATGAAAGGACAATTGTCATCTAATCTAAAAGAGCTCATGATCATGTTATACAGGGAGTTAACCTCCTATGACCTATGATAAGTTTATGATAAAAGAAAAATTAAAGGTTATTTCAAGAAAGGGACTTAAGCTAAAGACCAATGAACTAGATATGGGAAGTGTCCCTTCCCTAGCGGGAAGGTAGGTTCACAATGATTCTCATGAGATTGAGGCCGACAGTAATGTGGAACTATGGGTCTCTAATACATCTCCTAGTTCTTGAACTATGTTGCCACCATAGGATACTAGCTGGTGGATCCACCAAGAAAGCTATGTCTTGTTAGATTCTACTTTGGCCGGTAGACCACCTCTTTTCGGTGCGGGGAAGACATCGGATTCCATGTCTAGGTCACATTGTCTATGTCGGTTAATAAATATGTTCCCTCATGTAAAACAAAAGAAAAGTAAATGAACGTTGACTAGGGTGACTTGAGGAGTTTGCTTAGTATAGGTAGGGGTATGGGACTCTACCTAGACATTGCACAAGTTGACTCTAAGGGAAGTCCTAGGAGATTGTTCTTATGTAATATGATAACATGAAAGGTATGATACTTATGATATATGATGTTACTTTTATATGATTGTTGGCTATTATGACGAATATGTTATTTGGTTATATCGAGGTGATGACTACTTATGTTACAAGTATATGAAGCAAGGCTTTACTTATGGTCTCCTATCTTATCTACTTGGTTGTGTGGGGTTATGGGGATTCACATGACCATTGCACTTGTAGGTTGGGGATGAGGTCATTAGTAAATATTTTGTATGTTATGTTTATATGATTTATTGAATATGAAATGTTAACATGACTCTATGAGAATATGTCTTTGATTATGATGACGCTTTAAGTGATGGAATCTTTAACTTGTATGTTATACGGTATGTACATTGAAGATTTTTGTATGACTTAGCATGTTTTCTAAAGAGATGATAAATGATTCTTTTTCATGCATGTCCCTATGCGTTATGTGCATATACGCATACTTAGTACATATGGCGTACTAACCCCATTACTTTATATTACTACAATTGTAGGTTCCGGCCATTGAAGTTAAGCTGGTCGATTTGAAGAAGCTTGGAACTCTTTCTGCAAGTCTTGGTAGGTCCTCATGTTCGGGACGCTATCATCTATATTCCAGCCTATGAAGACTTAGTCGTTTTTAGAATACGTTATTTCCATTATGTTCTTTGGATTCTTTTGTATTAAGGTCTATATGGCATTTACTATTATTGGCTAAGTCCAGATTTGCACTCTTAGATGGTTTCTATATATATGTGAGACAGTTTTAGAATATCGTATGTCTTTATGAATCTTAGGTATGAAGTCTAAGTATACTTCATTAGTATGTTAAAAGGTTTTTAATTTTCCGCAAAATTTAACTATATGATTGTGATGAATGCTAAGAAGAGGCTTGTCTGCGACCTCTGAGAGGTTAACGACGCCAGTGTCATCCGGGGTCTAGGATCCGGGTGTGACAAATGGGAAGGTGGTTAGTTACCCATTATCCCATTAATGGGATAATGGTTAACTACCCATTATCCCACTACATGGATTCACTATCCTACTACTCTAGTGGTTGGTAACTTGTCATAACCTTTTCACCGGTCTTTATGGAAGCACGGTTATAAATATGTCATTTCGTTCAAAGGTCCCTAAGTACATTACTTCTAAAAACTTTATACCATCTAAGAGTTTTATTTTGAGTTCTTAGAAGATCTTTGAAGAAAAGAAGAATTGTAGACTCCGACTATATCGCTAACAATGGCTGGAGGTATGTCGATCGCACTATATTTCCGCTACGTCATTGCTCTGTAATGTCTTACATTTGGCATCAGAGCCTTTGCATTTCCTCTTCTTTGTTAGTTGTTGAAATTCTCTAAAATCGCTCAAAATGGTTCTTAAAAATGCAGATCTCGTTTTGAAATTTTTGAAAACATATTCTAATAACAAAAGTCAAAGATATTGTTGTTTTGTTGCATAATGTTCAACAATAAATCTTGTATATGATTTTGAGTTAATATTTAGTGATTCATATAATTTTATTTGATTGAGATATAGCCACAACAATCTTGATGAAATGATATTATATTTATATTTTTGATCACTTAAAGAAATAAATGCCTAAGTGGTCTAGAATTTAATTGATTAAAGTTTAGCCATAACATCTTTAATTGAATAAATTTTAAATTTAACAATCACATAAAGAAATTTTTAAACATTAGAATTGTAATTAATTATGCATGATATGATAACTTAATTTCTTTATTATTAAGTTGCATAATTAATTAAGATGAAATATTAAATACTTTTAATAATTACCCACAAGAATTATGAATGAGAGTTTAATAGATTGTCATGAAGATAGAATATCATGCTATTAAATCGATAATTTTATCATAAATATGAATCTAATTGAATTAAAATTTAGCCCACAGGAAATTTTTATGTCAGTAGATTCAATTTTATATTACTTGCCTCAAATTTATGTTAAGTATGTATGTATATTTTTTGCAGTTATGTAACATACAAATTTCTCTGATATTTGTGATATTCCCGAACTGAATAGTGAGAATTATAAGATTTAGAAGGAGAGAATTCTCCTTCACTTAGGGTGTATGGATATTGATTATGCTATCCGGGAAGACAAGCCACCTATTAATGAAATCAGCACTCAAGATGAGATTTTTCTTCATGAACGATGGGAACGCTCTAACCGTTTGAGTGTTATGGTCATTAAGACCAAACTCTCTGCTGGTATTCGTGGTTCTGTTGAACAGCATAACAATGTTAAGGCATTACTGAAGGCTATTGATGAACAGTTTGAGACTTCAGATAAGGCACTTGCCAGCACCTTAATTATGAAATTCTCATCAATGAGGCTCACTAGTGTGTCTAGAAATGTGCCTGAGCACATTATGAAAATGCGAGACTTAGCGGCTCAACTAAAGATTCTTGAGGTCGAAATGTTTGAAATTTTTTTTGTGCCCTATATCTTGAACACTCTACCAGCACAGTATGGTCCCTTTAATATCTCTTATAACACATATAAAGATAAATGATCAATTAATGAACTCATGGTCATGTGTGTTCAAAAGAAACGTCGACTACTGATGGAAACAGGAGAAAGTGCATTCATGACTACTAAAGGAAATAAAACCAATCAAGCCAACAAGAGGTCTAAATGAAAGGCACCAGTTGATTCTAACAAAAAAAAAGAAGCCAAGTGTCGCTTCTGTTGAAAGAATGGGCACATAAGGCAAGATTGTGTCAAGTTTCAACAATGGCTTGTTAAGAAAGTTACTTCTATCTCTCTTTTTGTTATGAAGCTAATATGATTGATGTTAATCATAACACGTGGTGGATTGATTCTACATCTACAATCCATATTGAGAATTCCTTGCAAGATTTAAGAAACCTGCGGAAGCTAGTTGGAGCTGAGCGAAGCATCTATTCTGGAAACAAGATACAGTCGCATGTGGAAGCTATTGGGACATGCAATTTAGTTCATAGTAGTGATTTTATTCTAGAGTTAGAAAAGACTTTTTACGTTCCTAATTTGTCTAGGAATTTAATTTATGTATCAAGCTTGTACCTTTGGGATATTCCTTCTTTCTAGAAGGTGATTCCAAACTATTTTATAAATCTAAACTTGTTGGATATGACACATTGTCTGATGGTCTTTTCTCTCTTAATTTACAAAATTATTCCATTCATATTGTTATGCATGTACAAACTGGCACTAAACGATGTGTTATAAATGAAGATTCCTCTACTTATGGCATCGGAGATTGGGATATATCTCCATCGATAGAATTAAGAGATTGGTAAATGATGGATTTTAGTACTTTAAATTTTACTGATTTTGATACTTGTATGGATTGCATTAAAGGCAAGCAGACCAACAAGACAAAGAATGGTTGTAAGATGAGTTCAACCGTATTAGAAATCATACATTCAGATATATGTTGTCCAGACATGGATGCATATGGTCAGAAATACTTTATCACTTTTATAGATGATTACTCACGATATATGTATCTCTACATGCTTCATAATAAGAGCAAAGCATTAGAATCCTTTACAGTTTTCAAGGCTGAAGTAGAGAGACAATGTGAAAAACAAATTAAGATTGTGAGAACTAATAGAGGTGGAGAGTATTATGGTAGATATACAGAAGATGGACAAGCACAAGGTCTGTTTGCGTAGTTTCTTCAACAAAATGAGATTTTTTCCCAATATACTATGCCTGGTTCACTGGATCAGAATGGTATTGCAGAAAGAAAAAATCGAACATTATTGGACATGGTGTGTAGTATGTTAAGTATATCTATGCTACCTAAGTCCTTGTGGATTGACTCTCTTAAGACAAAAGCATATATATTAAACCTAGTTCCAACCAAGGTTGTTCCAAAGACACTTTTTGAGTTATTCAAAGGTTGGAAACCTAGTTTGACACATATACGTGTATAGGGATGCCCGTCTGAAGTTAGAATTTTCAACCCACAAGAAAAGAAACTGGATCCTCAGACCATTAGTGGAGATTTAATTGGATATGCCAAAAGCTCTAAAGGATATATATTCTACTGTCCATCTCACAGTACTAGGATTGTGGAATCAAGAAATGCAAAATTTCTTGAAATTGACTTAATTAGTGGGAGTGATCAATTTCAGAATACAATTTCTATAAGAGATCAACCTTCCACTTCAAATCAAAAATTGATTGTTGTACATAATACCCCTCAAGTTCAATTGGGTGTTGAGCAACTAATCAATGAGATTCCACAAACTGCTGAAAATGTGCATATAGATCAAGTTGTTCAAGTAATTCCTGAAATTATTGAACATCTAGTTGAACAATATGATCCACAGGAAAATGTTGGTGCAAAATTGAGAAGATCTATTAGAGAAAGAAAACCAGCAATTCCTAGTGACTTTGTTGTATATTTGCAATAATCTGATATTAGAGTTGAAAATGATCCTGAGTCTTTTTCACAAGCCATGAATTCTAAAAAGTCTAAATTATGGTACAATGCCATGAAAGAAGAAATGAATTCTATGAAAAGTAACAACGTCATGGATCTTGTCGATTTGCCTAATGGTGATAAAACCATTGGATGTAAATGGGTCTTTAAGACTAAAAGGACTCATCAGATAACATAGAAAGATATAAAACAAGACTTGTTGCTAAATACTTAAGAGGAAGAAATTGATACACAGAGACACTTTATCCTCTGTCTAAAAAGGATTCCTTGAGCATAATAATGGAATTAGTAGCACACTTTGACTTAGAATTGCAACAGATGGATAGATGGATGTGAAAACCACATTGTCAATGGTGATCTAGAGGAAGAGGTTTATATGAAACAACCTAAAGGATTCTCGTCTAGTAATGGTGAGCACTTGGTATGCAAGTTAAAGAAATCCATATATGGACTAAAACAAGCTTCCCGTCAATGGTGTTTGAAATTTCATAATGTTATCTCTTTATTCGACTTTGTTGAGAACATTATGGATCAATGTATATACCATAAGATCAATGGGAGTAAAATATGTTTCTTAGTTATATATGTGGATGATATCTTACCTGCATCCAATGATAAGGAAATGACACATGAGGGAAACATTTTTTCTCTAAAAGTTTTGATATGAAAGATTTGGGTGATGCATCTTATGTTATTGGTATCAAGATTCATCGAGATAGACATCAAGGTACCTTAGGTTTATCTCAAGAATTTTATATCAAATTTTTTTAGAGAGGTTCCGAATGAAAGATTGTTCATCAAGTATAGCTCCTATCGTGAAAGGTGACAAGTTCAATTTGAATCAGCGCCCGAAGAACAATCTTGAGAGGGAACAAATGAAGGACATTCCTTACGCTTCTGCTTTTGGAAGCTTGATGTATGCTCAGGTTTGTACAAGACCTGACATATCATTTGTTGTTGGAATGTTAGGAAGATATCAAAGTAATCTAAGTCTTGACCACTGGAGAGCTGCAAAGAAAGTCTTAAGATATCTTCAAGGAACAAAAGACTACATGATTATGTACAAACGATCAGATGACTTGGAAGTCATTGGCTACTCTGATGTAAACTTTGTTGGTTGTGTTGATTCACGAAAATCAACTTCAGGATACATATTTATGTTAGCCGGTGGATCTTATCTTAGAGAAGTGCCTGACAGACTCTAGTTACTACTTCCACTATGAAGGTTGAGTTCGTTTCTTGTTTCGAGGCTACTTCACATGGTGTATGGTTAAAGAGTTTTATTTCTAGACTTTGAATTGTCAACTCTATATCTAATCCATTAAGGTTATATTGTGACAATTCAGCTGATGTCTTTATGGCTAAGAATAATAAAAATGGTAGTCGGATCAAGCATATCGACATCAAATTTCTAGCCATAAGAGAACGTGTTAAAGACAAGAAAGTAGTCATTAAACACGTTAGCACAGAATTAATGTTCGTTTATCCTTTAACTAAAGGCATGCCACCACAAAAGTGTAAGGATCATGTAGTCACAATGGGACTTAGTCTCACTATGTAAAATTTTGTTTTAACAATGAATGTGTACTAAACTCTATTTTATATGATATTTCTCGTTAACTGTGTGCACATTCAGTTTTATTTTCAGAAATGTCGCTAAAGTATGGACCTTGAATAAATAATGAATTTATTCATTATTTATATGTGCTAAAGTTTAGAGATATAGTGCATTGAAATACATGGAATATACTACTCACTGCAAGCGAAACTATCGCCATGATTCATGTATTATATTTCATTAATGGGATTAGAATATACGAACCAAGTGGGAGAATGTTAGCATTTTTGTTAATGCTGATATGGTCCGTATTACATGGGTCCATTATCCCACTTCTTGGACCCATTATCCCACTAATAAGAAGGTACTTAACTACCCATTATCCCACTAATGAGAAGCTAGTTAACTACCCATTATCCCACTAATGGAAAGGTAGTTAACTACCCATTATCTCACTAATGAGAAGGTGGTTAACTACCCATTATACCACTACATGGACCCACTATCCTCTACTCTAATGGTTGGTAACTTCCCATAACCTCTTAATCGTTCTTGATTGAAGAACGGTTATAAATATGTCATTTGGTTCAAAGGTCCCTAAGAACATTACTTCTAAAAACTCCATACCATATAAGACTGAGGTTTTGAGTGCTTAGAAGATCTTTGAAGAAAATAAGAATTGTAGACTACGACTATATCGCTAACAGTGGTTGAAGGTATGTCGATCACACTATATTTCCGTTGTGTCCTTGCTCTGTAATGTCTTACATGTTGAACTTGTTAGTTCTTAAATTGCTTATCCATTGTATTGCTGAAGTGCTGAAGAGTCTCTCTGCTTTGCCAAAACTTTTCTTTAATATGTCAGTCTTGTTGGTAATCGAATATTGATAAAAATATGGACTGATTTTCTTTAGTTGTACTTCTTTAAAATTTTGGTTGTTGGACAAATACTAATTTATATGGCTTGAAGTTAATCATTGTTGCTAATCTCTTATAGTTAGAGTTGAGTTGTGATTAATGGAAACATTTGTGTGGTTAAGTGATCTCCTTCTTGTTTGATATTTGTTGATGAGGTTGAATATGTAAGTTAAGGATTGTTGTCCAGACATGCTTGTTAAATTCACTTACTAATTCTTTCTTCCTCTTCATTGAATTTTGCATGAACTCTCTTGTTTGAGTCTATTTTGACTATCCATCTCTTGCATTCGTTTCTCTTTGAGTAAACCTCCTTTAAGTTGATTTAAAGGAAGCTAATATTATTGGGTTAAACGCACAAGAAGATAGCAGCAGCAGTAGCCTAAAAGGCTAAAAGAATAGCATTTCCTTGGACTTGAAAAGTCTGAAAATGGCACCAGCTGAAGCAAAGTTACAATAGCCTCAAAAGGCTGAAAATTGAAGATAAAAATTGGGTTGAAACCCATAATTAATATGGCAGCAGTTGTAGTAGGGTAGAAGAAGCCTTAAAAGTGCTAAATAATAGCATTTTCTTCGACTTAAAAGGTCAAAAAATTGGTCGTCAGCGGCAGCATAACTAGCAGCACATTAAGGGCCTGGAAGCCCAAATTTCATTCTCTCATTTATACTTAACTCTTTTTATATTGTGTGCTTGCTATGATCTTACTAACTCCTGTTTGTTTGGCCTTTAAACTAGATGAATCCTCAATAGAGTTATCAATGTTATTTCTTAAATTGTATTTCTTATTTCGTATCACTTGTTGAAACTCATTTGAAGTTAGCTAATTAAGCTTATAGAATGACTTGAGAACTATTTATGTTCTTTCATATTTATAAAAAAGTTTTGTATCCATGTTTATGAGTTTGAACTAACTATTTAGTTCAAATTTTTGAATATGATAAAATTATTAAATTTCTTAAAATAAATTAATTGTCTTTCAATTTAACTTAGGAACTTTGTATGAATGACTTAAGGATTTTCTATGTCCTTTTGTAGTTGTTAAACTAGGTCCTTTAATCCATGTTTAGGAGTTTGAATTATTCGTATTGGTTCAAAACATGACTATGGATAAAAGTTTTAAGTAAAGATTATTCTTGAGATCTTGCAAAATATCAAAAGATTTTTATCTAAGTTTCAAACAAGATTTTAATAATTAACTCTTTTTTATATATAAAATTATCCAAACTTTTCAATCCGTCGGTCAACCACGTGTTAGAGGATTCTCTAATATGATTAAACCCTTCCTTAGAGAATTAGTTGAACCCTACCCGACTCTGGTTTTATTTAAAAAAAATCCTTTCATAAAACCTCTTTTAATAAAAATGGTTTTCTTAATTTCCTAAAATATTAAGTGGCGACTTCTAAAATTGTGATTTTTTTCAAGCAAAACTTAACAAAATTGCCAAAGTTGCGAAATTGGTTTCAAAACCTTTAATTTTCGAAATTGGATCGTAACAGTTATTATTGATCTCCCTTTCATATTCATTACAATCACCATTGCACTGTGATTCTTTGCGGACACCCTCAAGCTCATCCAAAAGTGGTCGGCGTTTTGCCGAGTGGTATATCTTATCACCGACCCACCACAAACATCAAGTTGAATTAGTTAGTGAAATGACCATGTTTCACCAAAGGGGTGTGGTACTTTGCCGGTTAGATCGGCGAACCTGTCTGAAATTCAATAATTTATCGTATTCATCAATTAAACTCAATCGTTTGCAGACATGGCCGCATAACCTACTCGAAGAAAGGAAAAGGGAATTGTGCTTAGAGAGACTACGCCACATAAAGGATGAAAAGTAATTGAGCACCCAAAGGGCAAAGGAAGAGGAAAATCCCTCAAATCATCAGATTCTAGCTCCGACGATGCAGGCCCCTATGATTTTAACCCAATAAACTACAATACCGATTCGGAGAAGGAGGAGTTAGCGGAGACCCAAAGGACAGAGCATCGGAGCAAGATGATAAATGATCCATCTCGGATGAGAAACGCTCAAAGTGAAAATACAGAACATGCAATAGAGTTAGCATTTTCGGCACAATGCCCTCCACAATGGTAAAAAAATCGAGCAAAATTTGAGGGTTTGATAAGAATAATTGAAGACAAATAGTTATCAGTGGAAGGGGTCCTCAACAGGTGTCCAAAAATTATGGAATACTTGAAGTTCCACAAGTTCCAGATACTCACCCGTACACGCAAACCATATATCCCAAGTTGTGTCCGGGAATTCTACAACGCATATAGTGCAATGGTCCCTCAACATAAGAGGATGGTGTCTTCTTTCAAACCTGACGATTATGTAGAAGTCCAAGGAAGAATGGTTACCTGTGATGACGGAAATATAAATGCAACTCTTAGATTCTCTCCCCACATTAAGGATCAATGTCAAAATTTATTCAAGAATGAGAAACTAGATAAAATGAAGAAGTGGATAGATCCACTAGTCTTGGATCACGAGGAGCCAGATTATCTAGCAGAGGGAGCCCAGATTGAGAAAAAGGATCTGAACATGGCCGCAACATACTGGTTTGGGTTCATTAGTGGCACAATTATGTCTTCTCAGAATTAATCCATTCTTCGCCACGCTAAAGATGCTTGCATTGGGTGTATTATGGGACACAGGCGGACAAATCTAGGGAGCATCATCGCTTAAGAAATCAACATACGGGCAAAGCAATGCAGAACATCTCTCCCCCTTCCTAGTATTGATTACTGAGTTATGCAGAAGAGCCAAAGTCCCTACATATTCAAGGAAGGATATGGAAGTAACCCCTCAGCCTCCACAGATATCCAGAAGATAGAAGCCGAATATCTAAAAGACCAAGCAGAGAAGAAGAAAAAGGTAACCCGAGCCGGTAGATCTAGACCTAAATAAGCATCAGAGCATACTCATATTTCTAGGCTCCAGGTATAACTAGCTCCACTGTTTCTTTTGCTAACTCATCAGGTGTTCCCGCTGCTGCGAAATTGCCCAGATCTGTTTCTTCCAGTGTATCCAATACTACGGTCACTATTACTCCATTGATCCAACTAGGACAGCTGGCACAGTAGCTGAATCCCAGGTTCAAAAGCTGGAAACATCCATTCCAGAAATGATTTAAATTGCACTGGACAATGTTGTGGCACCATTGAATGCAACAATTGAAAATCTAGCACAAAGTATAGCAATATGCGAACAAGACCAAGGAGCCACAAAAGATGTTGTAGTCCTACTAGAAGGTACATTGATATGTGGAAATTCCGGATGCACTGGAAATGACTCAAATTGCTTCTGGACTTAGAGAGAAACAGGTAGTTGATCCTGGATCAAAAGAAAAAACTAACGAAGAGATCCTAGCAGAAACTGAGAGAGATGTAGAAAAAGATCGAGAAAATACTGATGCAATCATAACGAATACAACCCTTCAAGTCTCGCTTACAAGCGCACTCCTTGCTGGATCTAATAGAGTTGGATCGTCTGTTAGCAACTTGGGTTCCGAAGATTAGACAGGATTCTCCTATATCAAACCCTCTATCTTACATTTTTCGAATTTTGTTTTGGGTATTTTATTCACACTTTAGGACAAATGCTTTTATTTGTGGTGTGTTGAGGCCCACCTTGCTTTATTGTGCATATCTTGAATGCTTTTTGAAATTGTGTTTTGAGATGGGTTGTCTATTTTAAATTGTGTTTCTAAATCTGCTTTTTGTGGATTGTTTGAGCTCATGTCTCTCTTTTGGAGTCCTAATTTCATACTAATCTTAACCCTTCAAAAAAAAGTTCACTTTTGAAAAGTTTGCCACTTCTTGTGTTGAAAGTGGTTATTCTTGTACAACTTTAAGTCTCGGTTTGGATCAATATCGATGATTTGAAAAGTTCTCTTAATTGAACAAACATGAATGTGCATATATAACTAGAACGAATGAAGTTACATAGACAATAGTGAACTCTTAATATCTCATTGTGATTATTTAATTATCGAATTGATTTTGTTACATTGACCATTGCACACTAGCAAAAGTGTGTTGTCTTGTTTAAATTAAGTGTCGATGCTTTGTGTGATGAGCTTACTTTGTACCTTGCATGATAAACCTACAATTTTCCCATTAGTCTGATTGAATTAGAAGGGTATCCTCTTGAAATGATCTTAGGCAACATTCAAAAAGTGTAAGCCAATTTTGACATATAACTCTTTTGTGGCCTACCCGTGACCGTGTGAAACTCTATTAAACACCCTTTGAGCCTTAACTCTTCTTTGGAAAAACCTTGATGAAATCCAGACCCTACGTTATCCATCACCTAGAATCCTCTAGAAATGTGATATAAGTGAATCGCCAACATAGGCCAAAATCCTAAGTTGGGTTGTCGTAAGAAGGAAAAGGAGAAGTAAAGAAGTGCAAGAAAAGTCTCGCAAACCCAGGGTATTGCAGAGAAGAACCCTCCATGTATATTAAAAAAAGAAGAAAAAGAAAAAGAAAAGAATGAAAAAGAAGGTTGTGGAATAAAAGAACAAAAAGAAATTTGGATTTCCGAGCAATCCATGGAGAAGAATAAAAAGTTGACTTAAAGCCACTTGACTAAGGATTGACGAAGAAAGAAAGGAATGTTTTGAGAAAATCACATCTCATTGAGGAAAAATCCACCGAGCCTAAATGACCATACATTTGCACTCAGCCCCCATTACAAGCATTAGAAAGACCTTTTTGATCTTGAGTGAACCGAACCGAAAGTCAATTGGAAAATAAGGGCAAACCGGTAAAAACATGCATTGTATTACTCTTTATGAGTGTGAGCTTGCATAAGATTCCTGATCCTAAGTTGATAAATCTACGTGTGTGAAAATGGAATCATTCTTTGTGTAAGGGAATGTAGATACTTTTGTTGAGCTTGAACTTGCATTAGTAGCGAGTATTGTGAGCTCGAGAATCTTTGGTAATGGTGTGTCACAACTTGAATCTTTGAGTATACAATTGAGCTATGCATGAGTAATTTGAGTCTTATTGTATATATGCATGATTGAGTTTTGTGTAGCACTATTTGAGACATCCTACTTGAACGAATGAACTTGAATTTTACTTGAGGACAAGTAAAAGTTTAAGTTGGGGTGCTAATGAGTCCTCAAATTGGACTCATATAGGGCCTTATTTTAATGCAAATAGAGTCCTTTATTGTTAATGTTATCTCGATATCTGATAAAAACAACTAAGTTTCAGGTATTTGAGGATTTGGTAGGACCATGGACACTTAGGCGCAAAACGGAAGCAAAACAGAGAAAAAGAGCTGAAGATGCAAAGGTGCGCATCGCCAAGCACACTTGGTGATCCGTTGTATAGGAAAGTTCGCCTTCTATTATGGGAAGTGAGACCTGAAGGAAGTGGATCACAAGGCGACAAAAAGAAGCAGTCGGTGCATTACCGATCAGTTCCAAAAAATAGAAGATTATCGCCCATCGATCTAGAGTACATAGACAAGGAAGGCATCATGCAAGCGGCGACAAACTGAACAAAAGGCAATTCGCTGAATCACTACTAACTTCGCCAAAACGATTCGCCACCACAATTCTCAAGTCAATAAATATTGAACTCTTTTACTATTTAGAGATAAAACAATTAGAGAGTGAAACAATTACACTTGATATTTTATTCTAGAAAATTTGTTCTTAAGTTTTCTTTAAAGTTTGGAGAGGGTTTTTGTGGAAGCTTGAAGAGAGTGAAACAATTACACTTGAGATTTTATTCTAGAAACTTTATTCTTAGGTTTCCTCTCAAGTTTGGACAGGGTTTTTGTGGAAGCTTGAAGAAAGAAGTTCTTTTTTTTAATTTTGGAAGTGGGTCTTCTCCGTTTACCTTCATTTTCTACTTTTAAGGTTTAATATCTTATACCCACTGGATTCCTTAATCATTTTGAGTATATTTGATTATTACTTGATGTGTGTCTAAAAAACCCCATTATTGGGGTATGATTTAGCAATTATGGGATGATTAATTTGTTGGGTCTTTCTTGCTTGTGGCTTAGATTGAATTTTAATGGTTATTTCACCTAGTGGTTGTGGTTTAATATAATGGGTTTGTAGTTGCAAGTAAAAAAACACTCATGTGTTTTCGGCTTGCCCGAGAGAGAGGTCGTGAAACTAAAAATACTAGAATGATCTCGTAAGGAGTGGGTTGACATGAGTTTCATCTCGAAAGGGTGAGCCCTAGTCTCATATCCAAGCACTTCCCTCGAAAGAGAGAGTGTGGATAAGGTATAGGCTGGATAGTTTAGACGAGTGGGTGTTCGAGAGGAACCCATTTGGTAGCTACTACTTTCACTACCACTCCCTTAGTACATGACCTCAATGTCACGCCCCGAGCCTACACCTTGTACGTGGCCGGATCCGAATGACCATTGCTGGCCTAGAAGGATCCCTTGGCCTTACTTACTGAACTCAGCAGAAGACTCAACTTATGTTACGACCCTCAAAATGAAATAGGTCAAACTAGAGACTCACATGTATTTCATAAGTTAATAATGAGTTAAAATATGTATTTTAGCATTAGAAGTCAGTTGATGAAGTTTGGAAGTCAAATGTCAAAGAACGAACAAGACGTTTGGAAACTAGCCTTATGTGTGCTAGTGTGTCCTTGTATGTTGTATGTGTTTTTATGTGTTGTTTGGAGTCTAAAAGCAGTGGGGATGACCCTAGAACCTAGAGGGACATGTTAGGGTCGAAACGTCAGGGCACGACTCCCCAAGGACCAACCTAAGGGTCCTTGAGGAGGACTTACACATTGGCCAAGCAAGCTGCCCAAGGCAACAAGGTTTTGCACCTAGGTGAAACATGTGCGCGTCGCGGAGTTGGTCCAGCTTAGGGCAAAAGTTTTGGTCCACGTCGCGGACTCCGTTGACTCGAAATTTATTTTCAAAAATCTCGCGGGAGCAGCTCCGCGTCGCGGACTTGTTTCCCGACGATAATTTTGAAAATAAAAGTTAAGTTTGACTTGTTTGAAAAGGACCTTTTAATGTAGGGGTGTTTTGGGTATTTTGGGGGGGGGTGTTGTATATCGATTTTAGGTCATTCTACACCCATTCCCCAACCAAAAACCCCAAACCCTCAATTAGAAATCAAAATTTCAAAACCCTCAAAAGTTCTTCTCTCGCAAAAGCTCTCTCAAACTCCATTGAAGCTAGAACTCAAGGTTGAGCTGGGGTTGAAGGTTTTGGACGTTATATTCACCAAATCGTGTGAGTTTCTTCATATTAACGTATGGTAGTTCATCCTTGACTCTTCTATCATTTAAGGAGCCCATTCAAACACTTTTCAAAAATGGTTTTCAAACTTCAAACTCTTCTATTTTTTACTCTAAGCATGGGTATTGCATGATAACGTTTTAATGAATGTAATATGATATTATTCAATGTTAGTTAATGATTTTAAGGTTAAAAATTCAATAAATCCATGCTCATTCTATTTCTTAACTTTTGACTTATGAAGTGGGTTTAATGTACATGATTAGATAATATTAGAACTATGATTTTCTTTATATTATTTTATGATTATGTACTGCCATAAAATGATTTATTATGATAAATTATTGATGATATTTAGAAGAGGTGGTAAAGGCGTGGATGAAGGGTGAGTTATTCTAATCTTTCTTAGTTCTTATTATGAAATGATCTTGAGTGGTATGGTCCACCTTTAGTGGTGGTGTTTACTTGAAGTATGTAAATATATATGTGTATTGTGATTTATGGCCTTGAAGGCATAGTATGTGAATTGAGGTGATGATTGTGATGCTTATGCATGATGTGTTTTAGGAAGTTGAAAATGTGTATCTTGAAGATGTTAGGTCTAAATGAAGTATATGTTTATGTGAAGCATGATAGTGTGTGAAGTATGATGAATGTGGGTATGAGCATGTCTAAAAGTCAATGTTATGAATTATGATGATTATGTGGAAGGTGTGCTCACATGTACTCACACACACACACACTTTGAATGAGGTTATGAATGAAATGGGGGATTTGTAGGGTAGACACTCTTCGCGAGTAGAGATGAAGTGTATAGACCATCCCTACTATTCCTATAGTATGAAAAGGGGGATATTGGGGTGAACACTCTTCTGAGTTGAGATGAAGTGTTTAGTAGCAACCTCACTATTTCCAATGAGCTTTCCAAGATAGGTTGGAGGTTGATGCCCTTGGTGAGTTGAGATGTGGTATTCAAAAGAAACCTCTAGGGATAAGTACCCTTCGTTAGTGAGATGTGGTACTAAATATCTATCCCTTAACCTATAGTCTATGCATGTTTAAGACTCTGTGGGGGAGTTATGATTAGCACCGAGAGGATTTGAAGAAGGGTGGGTACACTTCGTGAGTAGAGATGATGTATCCAATGTACCTCTTGAGATGAGTGCTCCTCGCTAGAAGATGAATGAGTCACTTAGAATCAATTTCCTTATCCTTTAACTATGCACCCACATAGGAGTAACTATTGGAAACCCCATGTAAAGGCTCAAGAATGACCCTACCTTAGGCAAGTAGGGATCCCTCATCCGGTAGGGGTTAATACCGAGATTCCATGTCTAGCTCTCATGGTCTATGTCGGTTAAAGCTAGCCCCCACAAATGAATGGAAATGAACTAAGTCTTCTTAAGGGTGTACTACTTAGGGTAGGTGGTGGAATGGGACGCTATCTATCCATTACACAAGTAGACATTTGGAGGGAGTCTTGGTGTGTCCTTATATGAAAATGTATGAATTGGTCATTAAATGTTGTAAATGAAAGAAATGTGACTTTTTGTCTAATGTTAAGGAAGCATGTTGATGTTATGACTTGTATGATGAAAGCTTAGTATATGATGAATGTGATTTGCCTAGTCTAAGGTGATTCCTAAGGAGCACTAAGTATAGTAGTATTGTATGCTACTTTCACATCGCACTAAGTGTAACTTGGGGGTTGTCTTGGAGGATGGTTTTATGTGAAGTTCCTAAGTGTATCTATGTTCCTCTAGTATCTTTAGTGTTGAATGTTGACTTGTTAAGTGAAATGAAGTATGCTTATATTTAGTAGTCTTGAGGATCTCTTAGGTATGTATTGGATAGGTTGTATGGGCGATCTCTTCATGTCTTACTTAAGTGAGTCTTAGGATAACTATGAACAGGGAAGTTTATGTGATAAATGGTTCATTGTAAATGTGACTATATGTTAAGGTTTATGGGAGTGTTACTTTATATGATGCATGGTGACTTATATTATTCTTTATAGTTTGATTCATAAAGGTTTCATCAAAATAGCTTGACTTGTATGTTTCTACTAAAATGTCCTTTTTTACATGTTTTTTTGCATAATACCATACTTAGTACAATGTTTGTACTAACCCCATACTTTTCTATACTCTATAAGTATAGGTTGGAGGCAAGTGGAAGTTTAGGAGGAAAATCTTGGAAAGTTTACTCTCTCAAGACTCGGTATGTCCTCATATATTCGAGGACATAGTCTATGTTTCTTTAGTTTCTTCTTTTAAGACTTGTAAAGACTTATTATGTATTTCTTTCAATGTAAAGGGTCGTGTCACTAAGATATTTAAGATGTGTCTTTAAGTTTGCTTGTGACAACAAGACTCATTCCGTAGTATTTTATAAAAGATGTTTCTTATTATCATTGTGTGAAAAGTTTTAATTTCGCACGACTTTTCATATCTTTTGTAATTAATGATAGCTAAGCGGCTTGTGAAAGACCTCAGTGAGGTCAAGTACGCCGTGTGATGACTCAAGAGTGCTCACTTCTCCTAGGGTGTACTTGCGGGTCGTAACAACTTAACTCAGATATTGAATTGGAAAAGTTCTCATAAAATAACTTTAAATATTGTCTTGGCCAAAATGGCACGTAAGTCTCAAATATAAAATCTGAAATAAAGAGACACAACTGAACTACTAACTATCCATCTATAAAGCCTCTAAAGCTACTTTGATTAATGTTGGGACAGACCCCACAACTGTAACAACCCTAAAAATGAATAGGATCAAGACTTAGGTTTTTCAAGAATGCTTGTGATTAGACCAAGGTCCACACGTATTGATACGCGTAAAACCAGACCTCAGAACCCTTACTACGACCAAGCCAAGTAATGTGGGGAGTTAATTGAGCTTGGAAAGGTTGGAACCAACCATGTGAGGCTCGCAAAAACGAAGATTTAATTGAAAGAGTTTTTACCGGACTAAAAAGAAGAAATCTTAAGTTTTGAGGGTCCAAGGGTAAAATGGTCTTATCCAAGCCAAGGGTAATATTGTAATTACCCTGACGAACAAATTAATTAATTTGTTTAAGGTATTTCAGGTGGGGCAACCCGAATTGACCCATTTCTCGCAAATGGGGTCACTCGGGTTCGAGCCCCACTAGAAGCAAGATTTAACTTGCTTTTATGTTAATGTGTTAACTTAGTTTTTAATAAATAATTAATTAGCTGATTTAGGAAAAAGAAATCAGATTTTTATTAATTTGATTTAATTATTAAGTTGACTAATTCATACCCACAAAGTCCTACTTCTACTAGACTTCTATCTCCCATTTCCCCCACTCTCTCTTGCACGATTTCTCTCTCTCTTTCACTCTCTTTTTCTTGGCTGAAAACGTGAGAAAACAATCAGCAAAAGAAAAATAAAGTAAAGGCAAAAGTTCATCAAGAACTTGAAAGATAGAAACACAAAAGAGAAAGCAAACCGGTAACGTTAAGCAAAACGTACTACACTAGTCGGGTAAGGTGTGACTTTGGGTGTGTGGACTGATTTGTGGAGGAGTTCTTGGGCAGCATTCTGAACATTTAACAAGAAAACAAAGGTATGGGTTTTCTTACTCTTGGTCCCTTTCCCAAGAGACCCTTAAGACTCAGATAATTCTATTTCGAAACTAGGATTGTTCCCCATTTCATGCTCCCTGTCATTAGCTCCCAACGAATGTAGGTTGGTATGAATGCTGGTAGACTTAGGATTATGTGACGTTTGTGTTGAATGTTAATGTATTGGATGTACGTTAATTCATGAAAAGACAAACATGTGTGTGTTCGAATTAAGAAAAAAAATGTGTATGGCATGTTGAGTCTTGGCCTAGAGGCTTGATTTTTTTTTAATGTTTTGTTTGTTGTTTTATGTACACTAATTGAAGTAAAATGTGATGTTCATGTGACATGAAGGGTGGCTGAATTGAGGAGTAAACATCTTGGTTAAGAATTCGTGAAAAAATGTATTAAAGAATGCACCAAATGAACTACGTATTGCTCTATAAATTCACGAACAAATGGAGATAAAAATGAGTAAAGAAGATGCCTTAAATTTCCAGCATTATGTTGATACATCTCTGCCAAATTAAGTTGTTTAGAATGTTAAGAAAAATAAAGAAAAATAGGTGAGGTCATTGAGGGTCGAACCCGAGACCTCACCCCTTTAAAATCCCCCAAAATTAAAGAAGAAAAATTTGTATGGTGAGGGGGATTCGAACCTGTCTTGGCTGGGAAATAAGTGTGAAGTAAAGAAAATAAGAAATGAGAGGGGTGGGATTCGAACCCACACCCTCTCGGTTCGAAACCAAGGAAAGGAAAAATAAAGAAAAACTATGAGAGGCGGGGGAATCGAACCCACGACCTCTATGCGGATGGGGGAAGATAAAAATAAATGAAATGAGGCTGGGGGGATTCGACCCCACAACCTCACAGTCAACTCAAATAGTCAACTTTCAAAAAGGAGAATAAAATAAAGAGGTTGTGGGGGTTCGATCCCACAACCTCTCGGCCTTAAGCGAATGGAAGGGAAGGGAAATTAAAGGATAATTTAGTGTGGCTGAGGGGACTCGACCTCGGGTCCCAAAGCCTCACATGAACCGAAATAAATTAAAGAAAAACGAAAATGGGGTTGTGGGGGCTTGAACCCACAACCCCTCGGCCAATACAAGAGAGATTTTAAGTAGAAAAGTAAACCTTCAATGTAAACATTGTGATTTGACTTAGAGTTAAAATGTTATGACTATTAGAATAAAATCAATTAATAATGTAAATGACATTCAATTGATTCAAGACTTGGGATTCCTTGCCCAAACTTACATTTGATACATAAGTCATACGTGAACAAATCATCCAAGAATAATGCCACCTACTTAGATCAAATTCAAGATCTTGGCATAACTACAAGATACATAAGTCTTGTACTACATAATCTTAGGAATGTAAGAATTACTTAACGAACTACGAATGAAGCCTCATGGCTTGTGTGTTTAGACTCATAAGTCTAACATACGTTCAAAAGTAAGTGAACCTAAGATGTATGAAGTGGAATGATGAACCCTAGAGGGGTTAAGTAAGGGTGTGAGACACACCAAATGGCCAAGTGCATTGGCATATGACGAAATAAACATACACGTAATGAGAGGTGAATAACTAAGAAAAACAAAGATACAAATAATGATGAATGTGGTGACAACATGATATGAGGCTAATGTAAATGAGGAGAGTAATCTCAAATGAGCCTAAGTAAAGGTTACCAACATGTATTCACCTATGAGAGTGTAAGATAATGAAGAGACCAGTCTCTATGAACACTCTAATGAGAATATTGAGCTTAACACACTTAATACGAATGATGAGATGAGAGATCATCTAATGAGCTATGATGTCCTCATACTAGAAGTTAGCTTCCATGACATATGAGATGAATGAAATGGAACTTTATACTGAGCACCGATAGACTAGCTATGAGCGGTGATGCCTTCTTTCGGGATGGACAGAGGTTCACGTAACTCTCATGAGATGAGACTGTCCGGCTTGCCGGGTATGGATCTCCTTATATCTCCTAGTCTTCGAACCTATACTGCCAATATAGGGATCTGGAGGGGTTAAATTCCCATGTACGCTAGCATGTTATTGGATCACTTTGGCCGGTGATTCCACCTCTTTTCAGTGTGGGGGAGACACTGGATTTCATGATGCTCACATGATCTGTGTCGGTTAAAGTTAAAGTTCCCAATGAATGAATGAGGCCAGCCTCAAATGATGCACATAATGAAATGAACGAATACCAAAGGTGTTAGGATAGGATAATCAAAATGTGAGTTAGATTCAAGTAATGACATTAGGTCATTCTTGGTCATTGCACAACGAACCTAATGAAAGTCTTAAACTACATCCTAGGTATAACTGGTGGTTACACTGGACTATGAACGAAATGAAATAAAGTACGTATGAATGAATGAAGCAGACTCTGTGTTTGCTAATGAAAACTCCCTAGTTGAGGTCCCATATGTTGAGCCCTCATTTCTGGGATGTCTTAATGTCAAGTCCATGATTCCAAGGTCTCATGGCATATGAATGAATGATATGAATGAAGTTACGTGCTACATGTAAAGGTACTGTATGTTGTATGATATGTGCTATGTGTAAATGTTATGTGCTGTGAGTATATGTGATAAGTATGATGATGTATGTTATTTTCATGGCATGACTTTCCTAATCCATATTTGGAAAGTTCACTAACTTTCCTAATCTCAATTTGGCAAGTCCACTGACTTGACTCCCAAAAATCATGTTATTAGGAAAGAGCTATTCTTTCTCATGCATGTCCTTGGTGTGTGCTTGCATATACCCATACTTAGTACAAGTGTGTACTAACCCTATACAAACTCTACTATTTAAGGTGCAGGCACAGGTGGACGGTAGAGCTACAGGATCATCGCTACAGTTATCCGGACGTCCAGCATTCATCCGGTTTTTGGTAGGTCCTCATGCTTTCGAGGATGCTACTGTTTATGTTCTAGCTTAGTTTAGGAGTTGAGCTAGTGGAGCATGTTCCACTAGCATTTCTTTCTTATTTTATTGAGACTATGTATGGGTGCCATTTTGGCAATTATACAATTATGTTATTGAACTATTTCTTTCATTTGATTATCTCTTAATGACTAGATCGTTGATGTTGAACGAATTACGAATGTATTAGAAATGTTTAGTAAGTAATGTTTAGAAACAAAAAGTTTCAAATTTTCCGCTAAAATTAACCTATGTAAAGTAAGAATGATGTAAGTAGGCTTGTCTGCGACCTCTGAGAGGTCAACGACGCCAGTCTCGTCTGGGGTCTAGATTCCAGTCGTGACAACAACATTCTATTGAACTAATCTATAAAACAATAAAAGATGTCCTCCAGAATGTAACGAGGCTCACCACTGACTCTGGAGCTCAAACTGGATCAACTAAGCACTGCATGCTGATCATGGTTATCTGTGTCCGCATCATAAGACGATGCAGGCCAACTGGCATCAGTACACTGAATGTACGAGTATGTGAATTGGAAATGCTAAACACAACTATAAAGCTTGAAAGGAGTAAGAATGAACTTAGCTTCGCTCTGCTCAACTCATGATATAACAACTCAATTAAAAGCAGTAAGGACACATGCGATATAAAGGGAGCTTGTAAAACAGTGTAAACACTTAGTTCATTAAAGATATAACAATAATAAACTCAACTTTTCTTATATATGAAAGTAATATAATTTATGTGGGAGATTGTCTAACCTACAACCCTAACTCTGAGACATAGTGATGGTACAACGTATTACCTCACGTTGCAAGAGGACCGCTCTATACCTTGCAGTCGATATAAAATCTGAACTACTAAGTCGATCCACTAGTCTATGCTAAAAGCACTAAGGAATCATCTAAAAAGTATGATCCTTTATCTCTCCATGTTGGCTACATGTTTTATGGAGACTTGAGTTAATATGAACTCACGTCACCATAACAGTGGTCAATACTACTCCCAAAATACTTAGCTAATATGTTTTTAAAACTATTTCTTTTCTAGTTTGAGATAATTTCTTAAAATTAGCTTCAAAATCTCTCTTGGAAATCATAGTTTCCTTTTTTTTTTACTAAAACTAGACATAGGCCTTGTGGAAGTCTAGCTTCCTCTCTTTCTCAAAAGTTTGAAAACATTTTGTTTAAACTCTTTGGGACTACTTACTTCCCTTATAACTCTTGAGAAGTGAACTCAACTTGTTACTCTTTGCTTAACTTAAACCTAACTCTTAGGGAATAATTAGTTCCCTTATAGCTTTTGAGAATTTAACTCAACTCTTTACTCTTTGCTCAACGCATTTCTTGAGCCTTAAAACAAAGTTAAAATGTTGGTTAAGATTCTTGAATGCTTTAGGAACTTACTTTGACTTGATCCTTAACTTTTAGACTTGACTCTTAACTTCTTTAACTTTGAATTGGATTATGGATTCAATGATCATGATCTCATGTTTATGGATGATTTCATGATGTTAAGATGTACTTTAGAGTGTTGGAATCAACTAGGAATAATAGTTACATCATTTAGGAACTAGTACGAAAATATGGGGGAGAAATGGGGACTCCAGGTGACCCTGGCTCTCTAAGAGACGTGGGGCGCTAGAGCCTGACGGACAGAGGTTGTCCTCAAGCGCTCTGATTGGTAGGCGCGCAACCCAGGGCCTGTCACTCGGGTTTTCCAACTTTTCTCCTCTGATTTTCAATTCTAAACCCCCCAAACTTCCATGGATCTTCCCCAAAACACTTAGAATCATTAATATACTTAATACCCAATAGTTTAGACTCGTAAAACAGCCCAGAAACATGAATCAGACAACTAAAGGTATGTTACAATTCAACCAACAAGGATTCAACCATTGTTCATCAAGAACTTTCATGTTCATCAATCAATATACACTAAGCTTTCTGAATTGAATCAAATTGGGTGTGGGTGGAAGAACCCAACAACAAAATTTCTCAAATACCTTAAAGGGATCACCCCCGATGAAACTCTCTCAACGAACTTGGTGAAATCTTGGTCTTTTCTCCTTTCTCCTTCTTCTCTTCTTTTTTCTCCCAAGCCCTAAGCGTATTCTATATTCTAAGAACTGACTTAAGGCTTAACTTTACCCATAATAAACCCTCAAAACAAATTAGTAAAGAGTAGGGTGAAAAGAGTACTTTACCCTTACTAAAATCCGGATTGGATTCTCCTCAATCCAATAACACAACTTCCGAAAGGCATATCTCACTCATACGATATCAAAATTTTGCAAACTCGGTGACGTTGGAAAGGCTTTCCAACCATATAAAGATATCACTCTAATTCCTCCTGATCAACTAGTTATGACTGTTTGAAAATGACCAAAAACATCATGTTTACACTTAGGAAATTTTTCAGATTTCCCTATTTATTTTCAAAAATGATTATTCTTGGTTTCTTAGCTTATTATTAGTTATTTCAAGTTACGAGATATTACAATATCTCCCCTTTGGGAACATTCATACTCAAATGAGAACTCTTTCACTAAGCTAAGGGTGGTAACATCATTGCAGCACGGCATAACAAAAGCAAATAGTTATCTGCTTACACATAGACACATAAAGTGCTAAGAAGAGAATTTAGTACCTTGATCTGCATTCTCTCCGGATTCGAAGAGATGTGGATATATCCTCTTCATATCATCTTCACCTTCCCAAGTTGCTTCTTCAACAAACTGATTCCTCCAAAGGGCTTTGACTGATGCAACTTCCTTTGTTCTCAACTTGCGAACTTGAAGATCCAAAATTTGAATCGGAATTTCCGGATTAAATTCTCCTCAATCCAACATTCCAACTTCTGAAAGGCATATCACACTCATACGATATCGAAATTTTGTAAACTCGGCAGCATTGGAAAGATATTCTCAAGAGCTTTCTAATTATATAAAGAGCTCACTCTAATTCCTCCTGATCTGGGAGTTATGATTCTTTGAAAATGACCAAAAACATCACCTTTACACTTAGGAAATTTTCCAGATTTTCCTATTTATTTCCAAAAATGATTATTCTTGGTTTCTTAGAATATTATTAGTTATTTCAAGTTACGAGATTTTACACCCAACCCTTGGTTAGATTACTGAACTAACTTCGATTCGTAGACGCTCAGACTGTAAGCTAGTGTCGTTGATCATGAGCATATAAAATAAAGCAAAAGAATCACGGACATATTTGTGCGATGTAACCTTTTCCTTCACAATTCTGACAAACAATGGGTGATGCACCAGTGAATGAAGACTTCATATTAGAGGATGGACTATTGTACGGATAATTATTATTATGAGTCATCAGGGAGTAACCATGATTCTATGAGCAGCCACGACCTATGTTACCTCTACCTCTACCACGTCCACGATTAGTAGCAACTGAGGTGTGAGTAAATTATGTTGGTGATGCTATGGAATTAAGATCCTCATCTCTTTTCAATTGTTGTTCTGTATTCAACAACAATCCATATAAAGCATCAAAAGAAGTATCTTCTTGACGCGATTCAAGTGATTGTGTAAAGGGACGATAGGTTAGACCCAAACCAGCAACAATGAATTCTACCAGATCGTCATCAGTAAGGGGATGTTGCATGCAGCCAATTTGAATACCCTTTGCATGTTGCACATACGTTTCGATACTTGAATTATCTCTCCTCAATGTGTGTAACTATATTTTCAACTCACATATCTGTGGCTTGAAACCAGATGCATAGGTAGCTACAGGTTTGCTCCACGCATTATGATTCGTCTCTACACCAACCAATTGAGATAAAATACCTTCTGAAGGAACAATCCAACTTAACACAACTTGTTCTTGTCTAAGCCAAACATGGTACGCAGGATTAGGCTGATCACCAGTCAGATCCTGATTTGGAATCACTATGCTACCATCGATATGATGACCAAACCCACACCCTCGAACCAACGGAAGAAATTGTGCATTCCACAACAAAAAATTTGAGAGGTGAGTTCAACTGGTAATTGGTGTGCGAGATTTGGTGACGGTAAAGGCATATTAGTGAATGAGGTTTGTGTAGTTGCAAATCAAATTTGTTCCTAACGATTCAGAGGCTTTGGAGATATTATCGTCCTTCACCATTGGAGTCAGTTCTTTGTTTTCTTTTTCTTTTTGGGTTATTTTAACATCTTAGGGCTCTGATACCACGCAAGAAAATATATCTATATTGATTATGGTACAAAACCAACAAAGTCTAAACAAACTAGAATACCAGAAGAAACTAAGACATAGTCGAACTCGTCTATGTTATCGTCATCAGTTTTAATATCTAAATAAAGGTAATGGATTCCTTTAATAATGTCCACTTTTCTGATGTTCGGCCCGTGCTAGCACCGGCGAGTACCACTTAGTCTAATATAGGAGTTATAATTTCATTTTAATTTTTGAATTTGACTTAAATTACATGTTTTTAGATTAGAAACTAAAGAGTTATTTATTTTAATAACTAATCCAATAATAATTCAATAATACTTAATATTTTGAAAACTCCTATTTGGTATTGCATGTTTATTTGACAAGTGTACCACGAATCATTCAATTAGTGATTAATAAATGATTAAAATTTTAATTACTCATTTATTTCAACAAATGTTGATGTAAATTTATATCCAGACAATAATAAGTCACGTGTCATTGTTCAATGCTACAAATAATTGAGTAATTATTTGAAGAAAAAAATCTCCTATTTTTAATTTAAAATTTGAGTATTCCCTAAATGATCACCCAAGTTCATGGAATTTCCTTGAAGTATCATTTGTGTTTCGTTTAGGACCAAAATATCACTCAACTATCCCTATTTTTCTCGAACTATACTTGACAATTCAAAAGTCTCACTCCCTCCTATTTGGCATGACATATCATTGAAGCATTTTTTTTAGGAATAGACTTATTTAATTCATCAAACTCATTTAACTAAAATAATGATCTTATTATTTTCTAAAAAAGACTATATTAGTTTATTAAGAAGAAAAGCTTAAGAATCTTTTATAATAATTATTATTTATTTATTTTATGCTATGAAGAATAATTTTTGAAAACTTACTATAATGTCATCAATTTTGAATACTTATAAACACATACATTTTAAGAAATATTGATAAACATATCACTTATGAATGTTAAGTTACATCAATTAGTCATAAATTTTACAATGAATCAATAATATTAAATGTCAATCAACTATGACGATAAAATTAATTGTGTATTTTCGAATTCATGCTTACGATATTTTTTCTTGAAAAAAAGTAGAAAGTGAATAATATTATTACTGTTTTTTGTCCAAACAAATAAATAAATACTGAATATCTTAAATGTCTCTTTCTATTCTAGTTAATATGTCATGATATTAAATCATCATTTTAAAAAATAATAGACCTATTTAATTCATCAAATTTATGTTTCTACAAAGCAAATATATAAATTGCATGAGAATTTATGAAGATTATAAAAAAGTTTTGAAAAAAAACTAATTCCTTTATATTTTTTACCAAACAAAATTCATTGAAAAAAAATTGTGTGCAATTATTACTTGGTAGTATTTAAAATCCTAAGTAAATTATTTGAAAATCTTAAGCAATTTTTTTTATAAAAGTTTTCAAATAAATTTATAAGGTTGACAAAAAAGTTGATAAGAAAGAGAAAATTATTATTTTTAAAAAAAATAATTTTGTATTCTGATTCTTTTTATATTATATTTTAACTTATCATACAATTGAACACCAATATATATTCTCATCTCATTCCAAATTCATGAAATACAAGTACTAGTTAATTGAATTGCCTATTTTAATTCAATAATATACATATTATATGAGATTAACGTATAGATAATAAAGATCAAAATTTATTTTCTAATAAAAATATTATTCACTTTCTAGTTTCTTTTTAAAAAAAAGATCTTGTAAGAATGGACTTCAAAGTACACAATTTATTCAGTAAAAAATTATGCAAATCACATGGTATAAGGAAGAAATTACTTCTTATCCCTACTCTTTCATAAATTACCAAAAAATTCTTTTTTAGTGACTGTCGGATACTTAATATTGTAGGATGATACTTTAATTAATAACAAGCGGATACTTAAATTAATAAGTTGGTGTTGTTCGTTTAATACGTTAAAATGGGGATTAAAAATAGAAAACTTAATCGACTCCCATAAATCACACATACATTTCTTTCTTCAACCAATCAATCCTTCATAAACCTATAAATGAATTATAATTTTAAAATTTTAAATTGTGAAACATTATCCCTGTTCTTCGAAAAAATAGTTGATTCAAAATAAATTGGAACGCGATTTTGTGAAGATTCATAATGAATATTTCGACCTTGTTAAGGCATTCTGGATCATACGAAAGTGATGTTAGATACGAGTGACACAGAAATTATGGGATACTTATTGGAGAAAATATTTCGTTCGTGAATCTTATTTCAGCAATCGCAACTGAATTGGATGTTGATGAACTGAAAAAAAATACCGAGATCACATTCGTTGTTGAAGGTAATTCGTACCATTGTGTATTCGGATTGATATGGGGTGAAATTGTACATAGAAATTAAGAAACATGAGGTGGGATTCGGTATGTATCCTATATGCATTGATACATCGGATAAAAGTGATGAAGAGATACAAAACTTCGATGAAACAACAGGTGCAATCGTGTGTGTTGAGGGTGGAAAAAGTGGTGCAAAGTCTCTAAGCATTTTTGAATTAAAAATTGATGATTCATATTACATACCAGAAATGGAGGTTGAAAACTATATATCAGATACAATATTTCTTTTGTGGAAGTGAAGCAAATGTATAAGGATAAGGCAACTCTAGGTTGTAATGAAAAAATACAAAATAAAGAATAGCTTCAACTTTAAAGTTAAAAAAACTTATAACAAAAGGTATGTGATACAATTATTTGATAGTGTTCTTCATTTTTATAATGTATTTGTCAATATCTTTACCATGATAAGCAGTCGTAGGTGTTAGGTATCATGTTCGTTTTGATTTACTTCTGGTTATTAATGTCTCAATTAGGAATGGTAGATGAAAAATGTTTAATATGTTAAATATGTATATTATGTTCAGTGTATAAAATAAAGTATCATGTTGATATACTTCTATTTATTAAAGTATCATTTAAAATTGGCATGTGAATTAATGTTAATAAGTCAATTTTGAATTAGTTATCCAATTTAAATCTGAACATGATTAATATGTCCTCATTAAACTGCGATAGAATATATGTGTGCGCAATACATAAAAGTATTTATAATATTGTATGTTGTGTTGTTCTTTTGTTTATATTTATGCATTAGTTCATTAAGCCTGATCTAATAACAAATATGTGTGGCGTAATTGCAGCTACGTATTAGTTGGTTATCCATGTAAATGTTGTTGAAAATTGAAGGTGTTTATTAGGAAAAATACAGACACATTAAAGTGAGATACTTTAATAGTGAACATACATGTCCTTTGAGGGAAAGGGTATTAACTAAGGTACAAGATATTATTGGGTTTGTTATTAGTGTGACAGCTCCAATATTGAGGAATCATAAAAGAAAACATACTTCAAATGATATAATTGTTGATATTATAGCATTTTATGGTGTTGAAATTTCTTACCAGCTAGACTGACGGGCTAAAGAACGTGCATTGGAAATGATTAGGGGTAAGTCTGCTGATGGATATAGACAGATGCCCAGATACATATATATGCTTGAAACTGTGTATCCAAATTCAAATATAAGGATGCACAAGTCTGGAAAAAATGAGTTTATGTATCTATTCATATCATTAAGGTCAATGATGAGAGGGTTTGAGTTCTGCAGGCCTATTGTAGTTGTTGATGCTTCACATCTTAGCGGAGCTTACCACGGGACATTTGTATCGGCAAGTACACTCGATTGGACAGGTATAGCATGGTGTTTATGAATTTATTTATTTTTAAAAATAATTTTAACATTCTGCAAATAACTATATAAAATTAATAATAATGTTTTATGTTTTTATGTTAAGGTTGCATATTACCTTTATCTTATGGTAATATTGACACAGAAAATGATTGTTCATGGACATGATTCTTTCAATATTTTAAAAATGAGTTTGGTGAGAGAGATAAAATGTGTGTTGTATCTAACATGAATGAAAGCATAAAGAAGAATGTAAGTATTGTTTATCCAAATGTTTCTCATTTGCATGCATATGGCACCTCTGGAAAAATGTTTGTTCAAACTTTAGGAGAAGCAGGTCCATACTAACTAATCTGTTTTCTTCAATGGCAAAGACTTATAGAAAAGAGTATTTTGAAAAATTGATGGCTAAATTGGAAAAAATAGATAATAGAGTTGAGAAGTATCTTCAAGATGTTGGGTATGAAAGGTGGTTTAGGTCTCATGCAACAGTTATCAGGGGAAGAATGATGACTTCTAATATAGCTGACTGTATCAATTATTGCCTTGTTGATGCACGATAACTACTTATTATAGACTTTCTGAAAGAAGCTAGAATTCTATTTGGTTCTTGGAATTTCAAAAATTGAGAAATAGTTTCTTATACAAAGGAAATATTAGGGAGGATGTTTGAAGAAATATTGATTATAAGCGCTTCAAAGTGTGCAAAAATGAAGGTACGGATTTGTAAATATGTATCTAGCTTTACTTCTAATTAGATTGTTGTGTATATCAAATGAAAAAACGTGTGATATATCTCTTATTTGTAAACAATTGCAGGTTGTTGCATCTTTTAAATTTATTTTTTCAGTGTATAAAGGTGGGATAAGATACATTATTTGTCGTGAGAGAAAAATTTGTTTATGTGGTAAATTTCAACATGACGAGATACCTTGTGTGCACGCAATGGTCGTTCTGAAGAAGAAGAATATTACATATGTACACCCCTATGATATGATTACTATAAACATGATGCATTAACAAATACTTATGCAGTTCCAATGGAACCAATGCCAGACAAAAGTGATTGGACAACTCCGAAATGTTTTTTGGAAGAAGTTGTCTTGCAACCAAGATACAAAAAAATGTCTTGTAGACTAAGGAAAAGAGAAAGAAAATCCAGATGAAAAGCTAATCACAAAAATGAATTGTTGTGGACGGTTTGAACAAGAAGGTCACAATATAAGAACATGTACTTTCTTTTCAAAAAAATCTTGAAGAGTACTTTTTAAGAATTTTAATGTTTCATGTGTACTAATTTTCTGGGTATTTTGAATATGCTAATAAGGTATTATTATTTGATGTGATTTTAACTTTATATAAATATTACAAGAGACAAAATATTGAATGATACTAAATGTATTGAATTTGATTGTTTTATATCGAGTGTAAAATATATTGTTTCAAGTGTTGGGGTATACGACAATTGAGCTATTTGATAAGTGATTTAGTATCATTTACATTATAGTTCAACTATATTTTCTATCTAATAATAAAATAATGTTAGTTGTTATGATTTAATTCAACGTTACATGATTCAACCTGATAAGTGATACTAAATATATTGAAACTTAATTGCTTTGTACCAATTGTTACATATATACAAGTTTGTTATTTGATAATAAAATGTGTATCATATACATAATAATTTTATGGATATTGTCTATCTGATAATAATATAGTATCAGATGTTGTGAGTTACTTCAAGGCTGCAACATGCTAATATATACTAAATAAATTGAAAATCAATTGTTGTTTATCAAGTGTAGAATACATAGTATCAGATATTTTGTATTTGATGGTTCTATTGTATCAGCAGTATTGGTGTATATCATACTTATAAAATACAATTTGTAATAAGTTATTATATATTAAACTATATATATTAAAAAATTAAAATTAAAATACATTTCTTGACAAAGACATTCTTCAAATTAATAATTACTTAGGAAAATTATGTTGAAACGAGAAGAAATATTACAAAATACTAATTAATGTATCTTCAACACAATAAAAACCTAAATATTCTACATTAATCAGTCCACCTACTGCTGGGAAACTGTAGCCATATTTTGGCCTTTTAGGATCATCATTATCGCCAACATATCCTGCCTTGACCTTGTCCATACCATACTTCCATAACAGTGGTGCGTATCGATTGCGAAGATAGTCACTCCGAAACTAATAGATGGAATGTTGATTTTGTCGCTCAAGTATTCAGTAAAAGCAGCTACATGCATTCGTCAGTCATTTCAAACAAAAAGGATACATTAAAAAAAAGTGAATTGAATATGTAAGTAAATAAATTGTTTTACAATACTAACAGATTATCGCTTTGTTGTTGCATAATGTCTTGAGCATATTCCACCTCAAACGGTTGTTGTGGACCGAACAGTTCACCAGTTCCCTTGTCTGTGTACGCTTCAGATGATGTCCAATCAGTTCTCTCTGTTTTATCAAAGAACCCACTATCATGAAGTAGTTTGGAAGCATTACATACAACTATTTTATCTCTTCGAAATAAACTTTTTTCCTTAATCCCATAGATGATTCGTACCCTCCTATTAACGTTTTCTTTAAAACAACCACAGCCAATACCTAATGAAAATCTCTGCTAAAATTAATAGGAATATAAACCTTATCTACAAGATGTCATGGTAAAGCAGAAGGTATCGAAAATCCATTTATGATGTCTTTGATAGGCCTTTCATAATAACATGAAGTAACACCACGATTGTAAGACCCCGAAAATGACTTAGGTTAAATAGAGCCTAACATGTTGGTAATGATGGTCTAAGGTCCTAATGTGTTCTATTATATGGTTTCTATGTAGTAGCTAAGATTTTAGGTTCATTAGAAGTCAAACATCAAAGGACGACTAAGACGTTCAAAAGATATGCCTTGAAATGACCTTGTGTGTCTAGGCATGTTTCATCAATTTTTACGTGTTCGTTTTGGATGAAATTTATGTGAGAGGTGTTAAACTTATAGAAGATCATGTTTGGGTTTGAAATGTTCGGGAAATTATCCCCAAGGACCATCCAAGGGTTCTTGAGAAAGGACCCAACTTGGTTGACAAGGCTGTCCCAGGCAGGCCCCAAACGACGGAGGCATCGATGCCCAGCTGGTCCACCGACGCCCCGTCGATGGGTGTCATCTGCAGGTACTTAGCCTGGGGGAAGTAGGGGAGTCTTGAAAGGTCTCTGAACCAATTGACGGTTGCCAGCACGGCACGTCAGTGGGCTGACGCCCCGTCGATGGTGTCGTCAGTGAGGGCTGTCTTTTGCACGTTGAGTTGCTACCAACAAACTTCCAAATAAGAGTATTGGCGGTTTATTAAGGGTATATTGGGTATTTTAAATGTGTATATAAGTTTTTAACACTTAGAATAATTCATTCTTCTAAAATCAAAACTCCAAAATCCCTTAAGAAATCCCAAAGACTCCATTGAAGTCCAAAATCAAGGAACAGCTTGGAGGTGACGTTTTGAGTGGAAATTCTTCATCAAAGTGAAGAATTATCATCATTGAGGTATGGCTTTTGATCCTTGAAACTCGTTTCATCAAGGAGTCCAACTTTCAAAGATGTTTTCAAAGTTTTCAAAAGAGGAATTGTCCAATTTCATGATTCTACCATGGGTTCTTGCATTAATGGTTTTCAAACGTCTATTATGGATTATATTGATGTTGTTTTGATGATTTTAACATAAATTACCTATGAACCCATGTAATTGATGAACCTAAGGTTTTGACTAAATTATGGGTTACTTGATATTGGCTTAATGTTGATGAATTCATGTGTAGTTTCTTATGGGCTTTCTATTGATGTAAGAATAGTATTCAATTGTTATCAAATTGGTATTGGATTTTGGAATCTATGTTGAATTGGTGTAGATTTCATTGATTTCTATAATTATGTGTGGAATTGGTGTTCATGGCCTTGGGAAAGGGTCTTGTGTTATCAAATTGAGTAAGTTGACTTGAATTGAAGTGTTGATGATGGAATGGATGTATGCTGCCATATTTCTTCTTATTCAATGTTAATTATAATTCAATTAGGTTATGATTGGTTTGGTCCACCTTTGGTGGCGGTGCTATGTGAATTGATGTGGCATTGTCGGCGTTACTTTCTAGTATATTGATAATCATGGCCTTGT
Source organism: Solanum sitiens (assembly GCA_016801875.1). Lineage (NCBI taxonomy): Eukaryota > Viridiplantae > Streptophyta > Magnoliopsida > Solanales > Solanaceae > Solanum > Solanum sitiens. The sequence continues at coordinate 2,637,638 of JABWTJ010000069.1, read as the reverse complement.
CGGCACTACTTGAACTTATATGGCTATATGTGTAGTTGATTTGATGATGTGTGATCATATCTACCTATATGTGAAAGTATGTGCTAGACTATTGATACTATCTAGGTGATCATGTTATGCTTTGACTATGTGTTAAGTGTGTAGTCTTAGAGTTGTACATGGTTGTCCTTAATTTGGCTATATGAGTCTACAATGGTTAAGTTGATAATGTTAAGGTAATGAATAGGTTGACTAAATAAGGTTAAGGGTCATTCCTAAGAGTCTAAAGGAAGATAGGCTTTATGTGTTAAATGAAAGTATGTTGTGTCTTGTTTAGGTAGACTTGTGTCCTTTACTTGATGCTTATGTGAATATGTGATATCTTGACTTAGGAACCTAAAGGGTCTTAGTCTTGAATAAAGGAATATAGGTGAGACCTTGCATAATGATAAGAGGGTCATTTATATGGAACCTTGAACCAAGTGGTAAGGTTATGAATTGTGAAGTAGTTAGCCGTAATGGTATCCTTCATGTAATGAGTGATGGACTTAAGTTTGGTTGGTTGGAACGGCATCATATCGTACCTTAGGAAAATCACGATGAGCTTCTTGTCGCCGTAGTGAGATATGCCCTAGTGGACCTTGCTTTGGTAGGGTGAATGTAATTGGGTCATGAACTAGATATGGGACCCATTTATATGAATCTTAATGTGAATTGATCTATGAGAACTAAGGCTAGCACCAAGTGAGTATGAGAAAGGGGGAAGTGGTTCTAGTTAAGAAAGAGACTAGAATGCTTAGTACGCCCTTCATATTCCTTAACCATGTGCCTACATGGGATCTTTATGTTCTACCATTGGCAAGTATAACACCTCATCGAAGTAGAATAGAACTTCGGATTCCATGCTTTGCTACCATGGTCTATGTCGGTTATTGCCTATTCTCATCATATGGAATACCTATTAGCATTAGAGAAGTTTATGAGGTTTAGGTGGTGGTATGGGACGCTACTTAGACATTGCACAATAGACTTTGATGGTGTTATTTGGAGTTCCTAGGTCTTGTCTAAGACCATTAATTGAATGTCCTTTATGTGATGTATGTCTTCTAAATGAACTAATGAACTAATGACTTACGTTATGAAGTATGTAAGTGAATAAGTACCTAATCTGGAGTGCCTTAGGGATTCTTTAGTTAACTTGTGAAGAGGGCATAAAGGATGATCTCTTCATGTCTTATCTATGGAAGTCTTGATAATGACTCTATTTAGGGAAAATGTTTGGTGTTGTTGACATGATCTAAGCCTTAGTAGTCTTAAGGACTATTTAGGTAATCTTGAAGAGGTCAATCATGGACGTTATCTTCTTGATTTACTTAAGTAGGTCTTTTTATAGCCTTTGGAAGGAGAGTGTCCTACCATCTATGTGTTGGTGTGCTTAGTGAGAATTATTCTATCCTAGGGAGTCTATTGGATCTCTTGAGTGTGTGTGTAAGAGATTGTTTGGGCGGTTGCTCCACAACTCACTCAAGTGGACTTAGAGTCACCTTTGGTAGAAGAATCTTACGTTGATATTTAAGATGCTTTGTAGGTGTGTATGTGTCTCATTAGGAGTGATCTTAAGGGTCGTTTAGGCACATCTAGAGAGGGTGTATGGGCGGTCTCTCTTTGTGTGACTTAAGTGAATCTTAGGATAACTTTTAGTGGGATAGCAACATGCTAGAGGTTGGTTGAAGAGAAGGTTAGCAATTCATTGAAACAGTGAAGTAATTCACTGTAAAGTGAATTGAGTTTACTGGAAAGTATTTCTTAAAAATCATGGTTTTCGTTTAATGTTTCCTTATGTGTTTCTAAGTTGCTAAATGTTATTCTTATGATGATATTATAATTTTTTAAAGAAAATATGCATATTTCCAATAAAGTCCATTTTCATGATTTTTATGCATAATGACATACTTAGTACATGTGGTTGTACTAATTTCATGCTTTATTTTTTATCTATATAGTTCTTAATAGGTGAAGAGCTTTGGGAAGAAGACTTGGACAAGGAGATCGTTCAAGAAGAGTTGAAGTATGTCCTCATTTGACTCGAGGGAATATATGTCATTTTATGTTTCTTTGATGAAGTTTGTAATAGACTATTTAGTAGTATATTTTCAATTTGTATGGGTCGTGTCCCAAGTATTATCGTGTCTTAAGATGATGATTGAGACTTAGTGTTTTCCTATTTCTACATATATGAAAGAGTTTAAAGACTTTTTTATTATTTTTATGAAAAGTTTTAATTCCGCACTACTTTTCATTATGTATATGCGATGAATGATATGAGAGGCTTGTATAAGACCTCCGAGAGGTCGAATACGCCGGTCGCAATCCAAGATTTCACCCTAACTTTTAGGGTGTGGTTTTGGGGTGTGACAACAATCAATATGTTCTTGTGTACTAAGAGTTTCATCTGCAGGAGCGCAATAATACCTCTTGTGTACAATGTTGATATATAACTTGAACAAACAGTTAAGTGTAGTGTATCTATACTGATCCATGCTTCTTAATTTTGACTTCTTTCATAGATAGTAAAAAATTACATCTATGTTCTATAAAATAAAGAAAAAAACATAATATATAATCAGCACAATCTGAAACAAAAGCGATACATTAAAGAAAAAGAAAAACCAATTAGTAATCAATCTTATTTAAATGACAAATTTTACTTTTGTATCATACACATAATTTGAATGCATACTGTACCTGATTAGTCCAGCATTTCATTGGATGTTACATAGTATAAAATCAGTTCTTGTCACCAGGAAATGTGACAACAAAATCCATATGGTAAAAATCAAATAGAGTTGATTTGCCTCTATATTTATCCTCAAATGGTTTTCTATGAGAATTATTAAAGCCAAAATAAAAATAATTTAATAAAAAACTAAAATTGTAAAGATACATTAATAAACTTACTTATTCGCATCTGTTTTGAGGAGTCTTTTTGTATCCACTCTAAGAACTCTTGCATTAAATCTGACGAGAGTTGATATGTGATGCGACAATCTTCAAATGGAGTGTATGGGCGGATGTTATTGTCTATTTTATCCTTTCCCGTATCACTTGATTCAAAAGAACTCACATAGGGAGACTGCAAAACCTTTGAAGGCATTCTGTTACGATGAGCTGGAGTTTTTGTATCAATATTGGGTGCAGGCTCGTTGACTGCCACCTGGGTGGGTAGCTGGTTGTCAGAAAGAAAATCATGACTTCGATTAGCTAGAGTGGAATGACTACACTCAGTGGTTTGACAATAATTGGCTGGTTTGGAATTCCATATACAAGTGTCTCTATGGTTGCTTTGATTTCGGAAGAAATGGAGGTCGATGCGGAAGAATTCTATATGATGTCAGATAAATAACAAAAATATTACAATTTACATAAACAAATTATGCTACATCATGCAACTGTTAGCATTTTTCCGTAAAGAAATTACAACCATACCGATGTATCAAGAACAGCTGAATTTGAATCATGTTTTTTGACTGTTTGTTGAATTGTATCGACACTATGATCATAATAAAGAGAATATCAGATACTATTATGTTTTTTTTACTAAAATGATTAATGTATAGTAATTAAAACACTTTTTACTTATCATTTTCTTATCATGAATAATTACATTCACCGAAAGATCATTTTGGTGTGTTGTGGGTAGAAGCACAGTGGACTCGTTCCTTGCCTGCTCCTTAATGAATGTATCATCCTTCTATGTTTGTAAGTAAATTGAAGTATCCGTTAGTGGTAGACTATTTAAGTGCATGATACAAAAATTAGATTTAGTATCATATACAATATTAATGTATAAAGTACAATCAGTGATACACAAATAGCAACGTCTGTTTCATAAATTAAAGTATCAACCCTTAAACATGATACATTGTTAAACTATTTAAGGGCTGAAACACATAATAATGCATGTGATACTAATTTAAGTATCAGATATCTACGTACCTTTAGAACATGTTCTTCAGAAACCTTTTGTTTTCCAACCTTCACAACAGGTTCATCAACATCATCAATAGTTGTAAAATCCATTTGCATGGGTGAAATGGTTTGTTGGTCGAAGTTATCAGAATTGTGTTGTGGAACAAACATTAAATTTCTCCACAAAATCATCCATCATGTGTGGTGATGAAACTCCTCCAGTATTCTTCATTTTTACAAATAATCAATATAACATAAAATTGAAAAGGGATTCAAAAAAATCAAAATACAACCTTTTCAGTTTTGTTATCTTTCTCCCCAACAGCTTCCAACAATTCAGAATAATTTATTTTTATTAACGCCTCAAGAGCTCCAATTTTATTGACAAGAGCTCCAAATTTGTCGTCAACCTAGATTCAAATTAAGCATATAAAAGGGAGTTAATAATGAACAAACAAATGTTTAAATCTAGTGTTTACTTACATAATACTTCATGTAAATCGTCATATCCTCAATTCCTGCACTATTCAAAGTTGTTCTTCCAAAAAATGTATTATGAGTAACACCAGATACATTATCAACTTTTTTTGGTTGTGACTTTGGAGTATGAAATGGCTGGTTTGGTTGCTCATGTGGTTGTGCGACTTTAGTCAAATTATACTTATGTGGATGTACAACTTTTATTCTCTTGGATGGTGGGGTAGAACCTGTGCGAGAAACTCGTGTTGATCTCCTTAATAGTTGCTCCGCAGGTTTTGATGAGAAGTCTTCAAAATCAGGAGCCTCTCCGATTGCACATCCTCATTATCTAAAATTGATGAATAGGTTGAGTTTGAGGTACATGGTTGTTATCTTGTAAATCAAGTGATGTGATTTTCTCGTGAGTTGGTTGAATGTTGGAACAGTCAATCTATGCAAACAAATAGTAAAACATCATGATAACAAAAATAATAATGTATCGCAGACTTAAAGAAATGAAATAAAAATTTTGTATTGTAGTAATTACTTCAGTAAAAATGGATTCCATAAACATATCAAATTTGGGCTTTGGAGCCACAACTTTTCAATTGCACATCCTTGGTATACCGTTTCCTTCTTTGACGGCAATCTCGTTATTTATTACAGACGCGCATTCAAAAATCCATACATTAAGTGTGTATGGGAGTCCATTCAAAAGATGCATTTTTTTTGGGTTTGTACTCTTTTGTAAAAGATTTCATGAACTTTTCAAATACAACTTGTCTGCACGAGTACTGTTCATAACTACCATATTCTACCATGAAGAAATCTTTAATTGGAATTGATGCATCACCAAGTTGGGAATACACAAATGTATGAATGAAAAACAAGATATCCATCTGAAGGGCATTATCATTGTTGTCCCAACTGTTGACATCCAATTTTGACCTCCCCGATATAATTAACTAGCGAGCTTCTCGAGTTTAAACAATTTAAAATAATTAATTTTATAAATTAAGATATATATATATATATATATATATATATATATATATATATATATATATATATATATATATATATAATAAAATAATAGTAATAAATAAATTTTAGATTGCAAGTTATCTAAAATAAGGTTTTGACACTTCGGATATTGTCTTAGCTAGTGTATATGTCTTATATAATTATTCGTATAGCTATTAAATTTTAGTAATTTTCAAAAAAAAATTGAAAAAATAGTATTAAGAGTAATACTGGGTTTTATATAAATACTTGGTTAATTATTCTAGCTTATATTTTGAATCTTTAGTTTATTTTTGAATTAATTATTTTATTTTCGATAACTTTAAGAAGCTTGTTAATTAATTATATTAATTCACCTTATTTTTAAAATCTAATTACATTGGCCAATTGACTAAATTGGTAGCTTTATCAACTAGAGACCAAGTTTGGGCCCTTTATTTCTTTTTTTTCAGCAAAGCCAATTCCCAGAGAATCCCAGCCCTTTATTAAATTCCCATCCTAGCCCATTTTTTTTATCCGCAAAAGAGAGCCCAACCAATTTTCAGCCCTTCTTTTAACCCGACCCAATTCCCCTTTCTCATCTTCACCAAAGAAAAGAAAACCCGACAGCCAGTCCCCTTTTTTCGTTCGTCCTTTTCACAGAGCAAGCAAATACGACGAAGATTTATCGCGTGAGCAACACTCACGCGCAGACGACGCGTTGGAAGATCTTTTGTCCCTTTCGCAACGTCCCTTTTCTGCGCTTGTACGACGCCAACAACAACCCCAGGCACGCGAGAATCGTCCTTGAGGCGATGAGATGACGCCACGTCGAAGGAAGAAGACGAAGAACCGATCCTAGCCGCCCGCGTCCCTTTCTTCTTTTGGTTCTGGCTGAAAATTGAGGAATCTCCCGTACAACCCAGTTGTTCTTTAGGGAGAAGAGCTTTTGAATTTCAAAAGGGGAGGGAGATTTTCGAATTTACCCTTGTTGTTTCCCCCCATTTCCGAAACCCTAATCTCCCTCTATATATGTTCTTTTTCTTTTCAAAATGAGAGAGGATTTTTTTTTGGGGAAAAAGGAGAATTGGGGTTTCGAACTTTCAATATCGTGAGATTCTGATTAAGTCGAGAGATAGCATTTTCGGAAGACTATTAAATATATCTTCTGTGAGGATAATAGTTGTTAGTCTTCAATAAGCGGTTTTGAGTTCTAGCATAAACTCTGATTTCGTGACGGGAAAGTTTGAGTGTTTCTTTTGCGGTTAGAAGATCGTCCCCTGCTCGCTCTCCCCTGTTTGCTGTATATAAACAGGTAATAAATCTCCCTTTGTGTAACTCTCTTCCTTCTTGGTTTTCGGAATGTCGTTTTCCATTAATACTTCGGAGATGTGATTATTCCTGCTTGCTTTTAGTTAATCGACGTGATAAGGTTATACGTACATTTCCTTAGCTATTCGAAAGTCATTCAACTTGTAATCACATTTTTTTTGCTGCCTAGCGATTTTCTTTGTTACTGTTGCAAATCAGGACCTCATATGGATGTTTGGTTGGTCAAAATAAGAAGTTGTTTCCTACGTGCAATCTATGCTCGAATTTTGATTTTCTTGATTTTTTTTTTAATTTCTTTTTACCTAAATAGCCATGGCCTTTTCCTGTTAAGTGTTACATAGGTTGTTCTCATGTTTTGAAACACCTGGGCTTAAGGTGACTGTCTACATGTGCTCTAGTTTAAGAGAGAGTCAATTTGTTGTCTCTTTATTTGTTCGTGTAGCTTTACTCAAAGCGATTCTGTCCAGGCATAACCTTTTGAAGTTTTTTTTAGTGTTCACTTTGTCGGGGTAGTAATAGCTTAATTTTTGGCAGGAGCTTTTGCTTACTTCACTGTGATCTTGTCTATTTGTTTCATCCATGTTTGGAGATTAGTTTCACTCTGTTGGTGCATATGTTTGTTGGTTGTTTTCGCCTTAACGGTACAGAACTTTGGTCTATTATCTCTCTGTTATATGTTAATCTGTTATCTGTAAGGTGTAAAGAGAGAGTTGGGTTGAATCTGTTTTTTTTTTATTTGTTTGTTTGTTAGCTTCAATTTAGTCATCTGTATCTCATCCCACATTTGTTTGTTGCTCAAAGTCATGATCTCTGTATATCCTCTCTCCCTTTAGCATTCTATTGCTTTAAGCTGCTGTTTGTTTCCCTTTCTGTTAGATTTTGACTTAAAAGCTTTAGGATATGCATGTCATTTTAGTATTCGATAGTATGATTTCTTTGTTGTTTTGTGTGAGTTAATCTTACAAACTTCTTTATCTTCTGTTAAGTTTCCTGTTCTAGACCATCTATACTTGTTTTGTATATTCTCTGCGCTATGTTAATTTCTATTGTGGATGCTTAGTTTTCATTTTTTATTTTTATGTGTTATGGATAACAATTCTCTAATTTGAAGACTTTAAACGTGCAAATTGGGCAATGAGTTTCAAAGTTAAGGTTTTAGTGTTTTATTTCTTGTCTTAATAGTTTTCTTAAATATTTGTGATTTTCTCTTGAATAGTTTTAGTTCTCTTAGTTGTATCGGAAATAGATGAGAAGCCTCTTGTCTTAATAGTTTTCTAGTCAGTTTTTTTTATTTCCTCCATGTAATGCAAATTATTTCATGGTTTCTTTGCTTCTTACGTGAATGTTGGAGTCATTTCAATTTTTTTTAATAAAATGTGAGCTCATTTAGCAGTTCCTTTCTATTTTGTGTCTTAAATTGTTTATTTGAGATGTGTTGTCTAGTATTGAATGTTCGATGGTCTTATCTTTGTAAAGCCTATGTTTTAATGACTAGTTTGAGTTTGGATATAACTGTTTAGATTTCTTTGCTTCGAAAATCTGCCCGATTCTCCATATTATAAGAGTTGAGATTTATGAATTACTAATGGTCATATGATCTATTATTTCGGTCTGTTCGGCAATGAGTTAACTAACCATGTTTCCTTTGGAATCCTTTCGAACTTGTGGATTTGTTGTCAATGAATTCGAGTGTCATACCGTGCATATATATATGGATTTGAAAGAAAGGAAGCACTGTTTTTTAATTTATTTGTTAGATTTGCTATTTTCTTATAATGACCAATATGTTTTGATGAACTATTAATTTTAATATGTATGGATGCTTTAAATTTTCCGCATTTACGATTCTTGAAGGTATATTAAATTACTAGCTTAGATTAATATTATTTCTTATTGATTCTCATTCTTATATCCTCTTTCTTTTGCGCATGAACACTCTTCCGCTGAGTTCACTATGAACTACTCCCTTTGTATTTGTGAGAGAGCCATAAAGGCTCGAAACTTCCTTTATCGAGTCAATCAACCCATAAAAGACGAACAGATTCTTGACGTTGAACTAGCATGGGAATTAAAGAAAGTCAAAGAAGCGGGATTAGAAGACCCTTTATTTTTACATTTTTGTATTTTTATTTGTAATGGGCTTAAGCCTTTGTCGTTTTTTTTTACTTTTCTGCATTACTTTGCATTATTATTTGTTTAGTTTAGGACAGGTACGAAAGAAAGAAAAATGGGTCAAAACCCAAAATAGGTGTGTCCAAAATTCCGGTCAAGGTGGACAGAAAACCCGGATTTGGACCCAAATCTCTCTCCCTCTCTCTTTATATGCTTAAAATTATCTATCTGCTTTATTTGTTGTTAATTTTAAGGTTAGAAAAATCCAAATCCCCGCAAAATGCCTTAATTGTTTTATCAACTAAAAATCAGTAAATCTTGCAAATAACTCATTTAGGTAATTAGTTAATATTTTAAATTCTCTACTATTTCTAAATATTTTTCAAGTCAAGTTAAAAAATAAGTTTTAGCCAAACTATGTTAGTTGTTGGATAACCGTAGGTTAGCGGAATATTTTAGGTGCCTAACACCTTCCTAAAACATTAATAGGAATCCCCGAACCCTTTTAAAATGTTTTCATTAGATTTTTCTGTTTAAAGTCTTTTGAAAGCAAAAGTTTTCTTAATTTTCTCAAAATTAAGTGGCGACTCTAAAAAAGGTCAAAAATCTTACTAAAAATAATTTTTTCGATAAAACAGAAATGGCGACTCTGCTGGGGATTAGGAGGATTCTAACCTTAAAACTAACTTTATTTGGTTATGTGTATAATTGTTTATTTGTTTACTTTATCTCTTTTAAACTGTTGCATTCATGGCATAACATTTTTTCCGTCAAACGACAATTATTTCATTTTCACTAAAGGACGATTATGCGGGTTCGCAGTCGTTCGTTAACCAAATATTTTCTTGGGACACCCTGACGAGCGTAGTTGACTACTTGATAGTCAACGATCGTTAACTGTTCCAGCCCAAGTAGTCCGCTTGGGTTACCCTTTCCACTCTAAATACAACCCACTCTTAGTTAAACTAAGATAGAGCGAAACCCAATCCCGAAAATAGCGCATTGGCCTAAGACGACCCAACACCCAAGGAGTGTTGGGTCCATTAGAAAGACCACCTTGAGTCCAAAGAGCCCACGGCTCGATAGGACGATCATATTGTGTGTTCTGAAGGATGTATTGCGTGTTTAAATGTTTGTTGTATCGTGGGGGTGGAAATTAATTGGTTGTATGTTTTTGTAGCTGTCGAGTCAGTTTCTTCATTTCAACATGGTCACCAAGACACCCGACATTCTCCGTGTGTGGTGGGATAACCTCATAGATTGTCAAAAGAGAGAAATATCGATCCACCTGGGTCACTTACCTTCGATAATGGATTTTAAGGTTTGGCCCACGTTTATCGAGGTTATCACTCGGTTTTGGGATGACAAAAGGATGGTCTTTCGATTTGGAGATGTCGAAATAACACCGACATTGGAGGAGATTAAAGATTGTATAGACTCTATTGGGACGTGTGGTAAAAGGAAAAAATGTCCCGATCATCACATCCTTCTATCAGATAGGCCAACTGCCGGAGAATTGAGAGACATATTGCTACTAGTAAGAGCTAATTGGTTGGAAACCCATGATATACCGTTAATGAGATTCTTCGAAAGATGGGGGCATGATAGCTATTTCGATCAATTTCCAAACGAATTCCACGATCACAGTACTTGGAGGCAAACTCAAGTCATTGCATTCTCCGCATGCCTTTTAGGAACAATGGTGTTCCCAAAAGATGAAGGAAAGAATATCGACACCCGGGTCGTGATGGTAGTGGACGCCATTTTCAGAGGGATAGGCAAGAAACAAGAAGAAAAGAAATACTTCAGTTTGGCCCCAATCATTTTGGCCGATATTTATCGATCTTTGAGTTTGTGCAAGAACGGATTTCCGTTTTTCCAAGGTTGCAACATTCTACTTCAATGGTGGATGACTGAACATCTATGCAAAAGGGACGGCGCCCGATCACAAGAGTTGGCCAAGCCAAGCCAGACGAGTCCCCTTGATAATTATGAATTCTACCTAAGCATCCGGAGATTCCCAATTCATACCACCAGGGGAGCGTGGGCAAGGGTATTTTATGATTTGAAAGAAGGAGATATACAATGGATGTTACCAAACTTCAAGTCTGAGAGGATAGCAGCACAAGGGGCCAAACTTCCATTTTTAGTCCTTCCCGGCATCAGAGGATTACGGCCCTACAACCCAGCTAGGGTGATGCGGCAATTTGGTAGAACACAAATCACACCCGTCCAAGGGGATGCTAGCTCTTTTATTGTCGATTACAGCGAGAGCGGAAAAATACCTTTCGCCAAGATCATCCTTCAAGAATGGGCTGGACGTGTCAACATGAAATGGGATATGGCTGAAAACAGATATGAAGCTGGGTATGTTGACGAATACAAGACATGGTTGCGGAATGATCTGTGTGGTGTAGCGAACCCAACACCACGCGTAGGTCGAGAAATTGAAGATGTACAGACAAGGCTTCAAATCCATGCATATCATTTTCAGCAAGAATGGGACCGAAGGGAGCAAGAATTTCAGCAAAGGGAGCGAGAATTTCATAAAAGGGAGCAGGAATTTCAGAAAAGAGAGCAAGAATTTCAGCAGAAGGAGCAAGAATACCAGTTCCGAGAGTTAGAAAATCGGAGGGTTTTGGCTGGGACGTCACAAGAGTTAACTGATACAAGGACTTGTCTGATGCGTTTGGATGCGGTCCTGGACGAGCAGATGAACACTCTACAAGTCGTACCAACATCTTCCAAAGCTGTGTTCGCCGAGCCGTACGTGTTCACAAGCAAGTGCATTATCCGCGAAGAAGTAAAGAAAGCCAGAAGAGGAGCAGAGCCATCAACCTTCTAACTCTCCTGCGTGGGATTGTTTTCTATATGTATTCGCATTATATCCCCCTCCCTGAAAATGTACCCCGTTCTGATTGAAGATATGTAACGAACGTTATAATTTTAATTAAAGTTATTTTGGGGGGTGCAACAATATGTTTCAAATGATGCAATACATCCTTCAGATTCGCTAGGCCTACCCTTGGCACAAAAGGGTCACATGCATGGTTAGGACGCGATATATGTGCTATTTAACTGCTTATGTGTTGTGTTGCTGTGAATGAGGATATCGAAAACCCACTCTTTTTCAGAAATTTCCAAAAAAAAAAAATACAAACAAGTCACTGTTACAAAAATTGTCCGACCAAAATTTTCCGAGTCTTAAGTTTCTCACTCAAAAGACATCTCTCATACGACAAATCCTAAACATTACTCTATTGACTCAGAAAAAGCAAATCACTGCTATGGATAAGGGTAAGAATATCCAGATGAGGCTCACTGGAGAGGAGTTACAAAGAAAGATAGAACAAATCACACAAAAGATTCAAGAGGTCAGAGAGGAGGGGCTTAGGGTCGAAGTTGCCACGTCAGTCTACAAAGCTGCGACTGCGACACTGGACGAAGAATTGATGTCAAAAGAAAAGAGGAAGAAAAGTATTGAGGAAGAAAAAGAGGATCTAAGCCAAAAATTGGACATTCTTCGATTACAGATTCAAGAAAGAGAGGCAAGAGAAGCGGAGATAGATTCGGAAACCGCGAGTCTGTTGGCCAAAAATGTGTCACTAGATGAAGAACTGAAAGCGGAAATGACTGAATTCATCGCTATGAAAGAAAGGATGTCGGCATTAAGGAAGAAGAACAAGGCGTTCCACCACGACATGATAGACAAACTTCAGAAAATACGTGGAAAATACTCTATCCGTGAGCAAGGGACCAATAGTGGTCCCGACAATGCTCACCCCGAATTGACTGAGGAGGACGACGGTGAGGAAATCGTCTACAAGCCTCCGTTTCTGGGTCGTCTGAAAGGAAGAGAGTGACGCCGCAACAAGAAGAGAAATGACTAACGTGTCATCGTCATGTTATCTTTTAAGAATTCCAATGTTGTCTTTCAATTTCCTTGTAACCGTAATGAAAGAATGAATGAAAATATTTTATCCCGAACTCGAACTACGTTGGGCCTGAATTCTCCTTGTGAGATACGTAGGCAGCCTCTCTCGGCCCGGCCCCTATCTTTTAAAAATTTTCATTCGTTCTTTTCATATTACAAGAGGATACAAAAATTAGATCAACGGACGTCAGAAAACAACTGCAAGAAGACCTTAGCTCAACGCGATTTGGCCTTTCTGAGACAGTGTCAAACTAAAAGACCAAGCAAATTCCTGCTTGTAAAAAATCTGTTTTCGTCCTTACTCGTGGGTTGAAGATGTTCCTCAAACATAGCAACTTGTGTGTTTACCTGCTCTATGTGTGATATTATGTGTTTTGTATTCTGAGTCCAAACTGACAAATCTGCCTTTGAGTTGTTTTCCTCCTCAGGTATTTTGAACTGATCTGTGTTGATTAAGCTGGCAGATCATCCTTACTTCACCAGATCAAAAGGTCCCGCAGATTCCTTCCCAGGGCAAAGTTCTGACAGAGGAAAGGCAGTTATGGGGGATAATAATGAAGAAGTGAGTCTTACTGACGTTGTGGTGGCTCAACCCACCGTAGCAGAACAGAATGAATTGATTATGCACCTGATGCAGCAAATTGCGGAGATGAGGGTGGAAATACAACGGAGACAGGATCTGCCTCCACCTGGATTTGCTTCTAACGCCACGGACGGAAGACCTCCAATCTACTTCCCTTCCTCAAATATGGATCCAACTCAGAATCAGCCTTCTACACCTGTGCATAATCCGTCTGTGATAGATCTAACAACCCAAAACCCCCAATACGCTTCTGTATCTTACCAAACTCCATCGCCTCTTCCAAATAACCACCCTCAAATGCTACCCCATCCTCAGAATACTCAAACCGCCCCACCGCCACAGAATCAAAACCAAAAGCAAAATCAAATTGCCTTCAATCCTCAAACACCTCATCACCATTTAAATCAGAACACCAATCCTCAGGCTTACCCACAGAACTACCAGACCGCCCAAAATGCTCCAAGTCCCTCTATAGCCTCACCCCTCCCAAAAAGAGCCACATTCCAAGTTCCCGTTCCTGCCGAGCACGAGGTGCACGGTTCTGAGTTGGATCACTATGAAGAACAGGAAAGAGAATGGAAGGCAAAGGAGGATGCGAAGATCGATATAAAAGAGGAAATCAAAAGGGCTATGAAAGAACTACAATGCATCCCAGACGTCGTTGGACACAGTTACGAAGAGTTGTGCATCCACCCAGATTTGAACCTTCCCGAAGGGTTCAAAATTCCGAAGTTTGACACCTTCGGGGGAGTAGGCAACCCCATGGCTCATCTGAGAGCATATTGTGACCAGCTCGTGGGAGTTGGCAGGGATGAGGCCTTGTTGATGCGGCTTTTCAGCCGAAGTCTATGTGGGGAGGCCCTCGAGTGGTTTACGTCACACGAAACCAGGCAGTGGCCCAGTTGGAATGCGCTGGCCAAAGACTTCATTGACCGATTTGCATACAATGTTGAGATAGTTCCCGATCGGTATTCTCTAGAGAAGATGAAGCAGAAACCAACTGAAAGCTATAGGGAGTTTGCCTATAGATGGAGAAAGGAAGAAGCAAGAGTAAGGCCGCCCATGACAGAGAAAGAGATTGTGGAAGTGTTTGTGCGGGTGCAGGAGCCGGAATACTACGACAGAATCATGTTGCTAGTCGGAGCTAAATTCGCCGAGATAGTCAAAATTGGTGAGACTATCGAAGACGGTTTTAAATCGGGGAAGATAGCCCGTGTATCCGCGTCACCTGGATCTTCAGGATTGATGAGGAAGAAAAGAGAGGAAGTTGCCGCTGTCTCGTATGGGGGAAGAAAAACCCCCAGAAACTCGTCACATTCCCAAGATCGTTCCAGGCCTTCCCCAAAATCTCACCAAGCCTACTACCCGCAGTCCAATCATCCCAATAACCATAATACTACCTCCACCTATCCAAACGCTCAAGTTCCGTTGTATCAGAGTCCACCCTTTAATCTCCAAAATCTCTCCCCCATATACCCAAATTACCCTCAACCTTACCAGATTCCATCCCCTTATCAGAATATTGCTCCCAACTGTGCCAATGTACAGTCGAGCTACCGAGCGCCATCACCCGTTTATCAAGTCCAAGCTCCATTATATCAAAACCCTCTCCCGAATTACCAAGCTCCATCGCCAAATTATCAAACAAACCCTTATCCTAGGAGCCAAGCTCCTCGTCCGAATACCCGAAATTATCAGCAAGTGCCTCCCCCTCAGCAAAGTGGTTATGACCCTTCCCGACCCAGATTTGAAAAAAGGCCCCCAAGGAATTTCACTGCACTTGCTGAAAGCCGGACCAAACTATTTGAGAGACTAGCCGCGGCTGGATACATCCACCCTGTGGGGCCCAAGCCTGTGGATGTCAATTCAAAGTTCTACAAGCCAGATCAAAGATGTGCTTATCATTCCAATAGTGTTGGACATGACACGGAAGATTGTATCAACCTTAAGCATAAAATCCAGGATCTGATCGATCAGGAGGTAGTTTCTCTCCAACCGGCGGCACCAAATGTCAACACAAACCCGTTGCCGAATCATGGAGGGGGCAATGTTAATATGATTGAAATGGATGAAGACGGATGTGGAACAAAGATGATTACTCCCATTGTGCATGAGGACTTGGAAAGGGCTGTCGCTTCTTTAAGCGTCAAAGAAAAGAGAGAGTTTGTCATTTTGACACCTACAAAGGTTGTTGCCTTGGTGCCGTCAGAAACTCTCGTCAAGCCTAAGTTTGTTATTGAAACCGCTGCTGCTCAAGGCATGACCAGGTCTGGAAGGTGTTACACTCCTGACGAGCTTGCTCTCGGAGGACAGAAGAAGGACCAGGCTAAGAGGCCGATAAGCGAAGGAGAAGCGGAAGAATTTTGGAGAAGGATGCAACCAAAGGATTATTCCATCGTCAAACATCTAGAGAAGACTCCGGCTCAGATCTCCGTATGGGCCCTGCTAATGAGCTCTCAGTCACATAGGCGGGCCCTAATGAAAGCTCTCGATGACACATATGTACCCTCAGGTACAAGTAGTGATAACGTGGCTGCCATGATTCATCAAGTTATTCGAGGGCACCGAATCAGCTTTTGTGACGATGAGCTGCCTATTGAAGGGAGGTCACATAACAAGGCACTACACATCACTGTGATATGTCGTGAGAAGGTCATAAATCGTGTCTTGGTAGATGACGGATCCAGCTTAAATATTTGTCCATTGTCGACACTGAAGCAGTTACGTTTTGACTTGGGAAAGTTGGAGCAAAACCAAGTCAACGTAAGGGCTTTTGATGGGGTCCAAAGAGATACCTTGGGAGCGGTAAATCTGGTCATCCAATTGGGTCCGGCAGAGTTCAGCACACAGTTCCAAGTCTTAGATATTGATACAAGTTACAACCTTCTTCTGGGAAGGCCTTTCATTCATATGGCTGGAGCTGTGCCTTCTACTTTGCATCAGATGATGAAGCTCGTTTGGAGAAATGAAGAGTTGGTTATTCATGGTGAAGGAAATCGCTCTGGTAGACAGGCGCCGATTATTGATGAAGTGTCTCAGGGTACCGATTTCTATACAATGGAGCTGGTAAATGCCACTGGTGAGGATTTGGCCCCACAGCCTCATATGCCTGCCGTGTATAAGATGATAGCCACTGTGATGCTGCAGAATAGTTTCGAACCAGGTGTTGGATTGGGAAGAAATTCCCAAGAAATTATTGAGCCTGTTTCGGTCCCCGTCAAAGGAGCTAGATATGGTTTGGGGTACGTCCCCACAGATGATGATTTGAAGCTGAAAAAGAAGAATGATCAAGCATTAGCTAAACCAATCCCTCATCTATATCAATCATTCCCAGTTCGTGAGCATGCAGAGGAGGAGAACCTGGGGGAAGGAATCTGTGGCCTTTTTGAAGAGATAGATGCCATTATTGAAGAAGAGGTCGAGCTGACAGGATTCCGTGATGCTGAGCCCGGAGAGACGTTGCAGAACTGGACCTCCACGCCCATCCTGGTCTCCCGAACTCCTTGGTAGAAGGGCATCATTTTATGCATGTTTTAATCGGTGGTAGTCCGGAAGAGGCCCGAGACCCACCATTTTGCATTTTAACTATTTGAACTTTTAAATTCCCGTCGTGATGTTCAAAAAGGCAATATGGCCCTGCCATGGCCAAAGTTTGCATTGTTTTTCAATTTTTATGAAAGCCTCTTTTATTTTTTAATTTGGCTTATTTAATCATCTGTCATGCTTTGATTTTCTAACTTCGTTTATTTATGGTTTCAGTAAGGTAAGTTTTAAACCTGCCAATGTCATGTCGTGTCACAAGCTGAATGAACAAAATGAGGGAGGTGATGACGAGGTTGATGATTACGGAGAGGAAAGTGAGGAACCGGAGTATGTTGCCAAGGAATTTCGTCAGTTTGAAAATCAGTATAAACCAAATTTAGAAGAAACTGAAACGGTAAACCTGGGCAACCAAGAGTGTGTCAAAGAGGTTAAAATCAGCATCCACCTAAATGAGGTTCAGAAGGAGAGCCTGGTTCACTTGCTTGCCGAATATAGTGATGTGTTTGTTTGGGAAGTCGGTGATATGCAAGGGTTGAGTACCGATGTTGTATCTCATAAGCTACCGATTAACCCAGGGTTCGAGCCGGTGAAGCAAAAAACTCGAAAATTCAAGCCTGAACTGAGTTTGAAGATTAAGGAAGAAATCACCAAGCAAATAGAGTCCCGATTGGTGGAAGTAACACAATATCTAACCTGGTTAGCCAACATCGTTCCGGTTGCCAAAAAGGACGGGAAAATCAGGATTTGTGTTGACTATAGAGATCTCAACAAGGCTAGCCCGAAGGATAATTTTCCGTTGCCGAACATTCATATTTTGATTGACAACTGCGCCAAACATGAGATGCAGTCATTTGTGGACTGTTATGCGGGTTATCACCAAATTTTGATGGATGAAGAAGACGCGGAAAAGACAGCTTTTATTACACCGTGGGGTGTATATCACTACAGAGTGATGCCATTTGGCCTCAAGAATGCTGGTGCTACCTATATGAGGGCTATGACGACCATATTTCATGACATGATTCATAAGGAGATTGAGGTGTATGTAGATGACGTCATAATCAAGTCCCGCGAGAGTTCAGACCACTTGATGCATTTGAAGAAGTTCTTTGATCATTTGCGTCATTACAACTTGAAATTAAATCCTGCCAAATGCGCTTTTGGAGTTCCAGCCGGCAAGTTGTTGGGATTTATAGTCAGTAGAAGGGGTATAGAGCTCGATCCTTCTAAAATTAAAGCAATTCAAGAGTTACCTCCGCCGAAGACGAGAAAAGAGGTGATGAGTTTCTTAGGGAGGTTGAACTACATTAGTCGATTCATAGCTCAATCAACCGTGGTGTGTGAGCCTATCTTCAAGTTGTTGAAGAAAGACACTCCAACGAAGTGGACTGAAGAGTGTCAGACTGCTTTTGATGCTATCAAGAGCTATTTGTCAAATCCGCCAATATTGGTCCCTCCGCGAGAAGGGAGTCCTTTGTTGCTATATTTGTCCGTGTCAGATAGTGCATTCGGATGCGTGCTCGGTCAACACGATGAGACAGGGAAGAAGGAAAGAGCTATCTATTACATAAGCAAAAAGTTTACCCCATATGAGTCTCGTTACACTCTGTTGGAGAGAACATGTTGTGCTTTGACTTGGCTTGCTCAGAAATTGAGGCATTACTTGTCTTCTTATACCACATATCTTATTTCCAGAATGGATCCGTTGAAGTATATTTTCCAAAAGGCGATGCCAACAGGAAAGTTAGCAAAGTGGCAAATGCTGTTGAGTGAATTTGATATTGTGTATGTGACCCAGAAGGCAATAAAAGCACAGGCCTTGGCTGATCATCTTGCAGAAAATCCTGTTGATGAAGAGTATGAGCCGCTTAAGACTTATTTTCACGATGAAGAAGTGTCATTTGTGGGTGAAGATATTTCTGAAGCATATCCTGGGTGGAGATTATATTTTGATGGAGCGGCAAACCATCAAGGGAAAGGCATCGGAGCAGTCTTAGTGTCAGAATCTGGTCAGCACTACCCTATGGCAGCTAAGCTCCGATTTAATAGCACGAACAACATGGCTGAATACGAAGCTTGTATTCTTGGTTTGAAAATGGCCATCGACATGAATATCTACGAGTTGCTCGTCATTGGAGATTCAGACTTGTTGATTCATCAAGTTCAAGGAGAGTGGGCCGTGAAGAACCCAAAGATTATACCGTATGTGCAGTATGTACAGAAGCTATGCAAAAGATTTCGTAAGATCGAATTTAGACATACTCCCAGAATACAGAATGAGTTGGCCGATGCTCTTGCCACCATTGCATCAATGATCAAACATCCGGATACTGATATTGATCCTTTGGATATAGAGTTGAAAGAGCACCCAGTCCACTGTTCACATGTTGAAGCAGAACCAGACGGTTTGCCTTGGTATTTTGATATAAAGAAGTATTTGGAGTCCGGAAATTATCCTGAAGATGGACATCCAACCAGAAGAAGTCGATACGCCGCATGGCCCTCAATTTCTTTTTAAGTGGAGAAGTCCTTTATAAGAGAACTCCAGATTTGGGTCTCCTCAGATGTGTCGATGCAGTTGAAGCTGCGAAGCTTGTTGAACAGATACATGTTGGAGTGTGTGGAACGCATATGAATGGGCTCACTTTAGCACGAAAAATCCTTCGAGCCGGTTATTTCTGGATGACTATGGAGAATGATTGTTGCAAGTTTGTGCAGAAGTGTCATAAATGTCAAGTGCACGGTGATTTGATACGAGTGCCGCCTCACGAACTTAATGCTATGAGTTCACCTTGGCCGTTTGTAGCTTGGGGCATGGATGTCATCGGTCCGATAGAGCCGGCCGCTTCCAATGGACATAGATTTATCTTGGTTGCGATTGATTACTTCACTAAGTGGTTGGAAGCAGCTTCATACAAGTCCGTGACCAAGAAAGTCGTAGCTGATTTTGTTCGCAGCAATTTGATATGCAGGTTTGGAGTACCAGAATCCATCATTACTGATAACGGTGCAAATCTCAATAGTCACTTGATGAGAGAGATATGTGAGCAATTTAAGATTACTCACCGAAACTCGACCGCTTATCGTCCTCAAATGAATGGAGCTGTAGAAGCCGCCAATAAGAATATCAAGAAGATCCTGAGGAAAATGATTGACAATCACCGAGGTTGGCATGAGATGTTGCCATATGCTTTATTGGGTTATCGAACGACTGTCAGAACGTCGACTGGAGCTACTCCATACTTGTTGGTATATGGAACAGAAGCAGTCATACCTGCTGAAGTTGAGATACCGTCTTTGAGAGTCATCCAAGAAGCTGAGTTGAGTAATGCTGAATGGGTTAGCAAGAGAATCGATCAATTAAATTTGATAGATGAAAAGAGAATGGTTGCCGTTTGTCATGGTCAACTATATCAACAGAGAATGATTCGAGCTTTCCACAAGAGAGTCAGAGCCAGAATTTTTGAAATTGGGCAGTTAGTACTTAAGCGCATTTTTCCTCATCAGGATGAGTACAAAGGAAAATTTGCACCAAATTGGCAAGGTCCTTACATGGTTCGCAAAGTATTATCTGGAGGTGCGTTGGTCCTGTCGGAGATGGATGGCACCGCGTGGCCAAAACCGATCAACTCAGATGCTGTCAAGAGATACTACGTGTGAAGATTTGGTTTGCGTTTCTACTACTTTCTTGTAATTGTTCATTTGCTTGTATTTGCTTTATTTTAAATTTTTATCCCTCTTGTAATGAACTACGTCTAACCTGAGTTCTCAAGAATGAGATACGTAGGCGGCCTATGTCGGCCTCGGTCACCCCTTTTATCCCTTTAAATACTTTTTTTGTATTTGAACTACGTTCGACCTGAATTCTCAAGAATGAGATACGTAGGCGGCCTATGTCGGCCTCAGTCGGTTTCCTCTGTAAATTTCTTATTTTGGTTAGCCTTGAGGGGAACTACGTTTGACCTGATTCCTGCCTCAACGGGATACGTAGGCGCCACAAGGGTTCGGTCACATTTCCCGTAAGATTTCTATTCCTCTTTACAATAGAAACTGGGACAGAATTTTTGAGAGGGGCTCAAAAATTCTCAAGAAAAGATTTTTCCTCAGCAAGTCGAGACTGAAGCTACTTCAAGATTTGCAACTGGGACAGAATTTTCGAGAGGATCTCGAAAATTCCACGGATTTACTTACCGACATTTGAAGATAAACAAAACTTGTAACTGGGACAGAAATTTTGAGGATGACCTCAAAATTTCAGCATGGGTTTATCGACAGTCTAGAGTGACTCTGAATATTCCCCATCGCATAATCAGATATACCTCCCAATCATCAAGCTCAGAGAAGTTCGATAAGCCTGACGTGACATGACATTTGGCAGTGCCCCTTTTCAAAATATTACTTCTCAAAATTTATTTTTCTAAAATATTTTCTTTTATGTTTTATTTGTTTTGGCATAAATATTCTTTCTTGTCTATCAAGAGTTGGGAGATCTGGAAAACAACCAGAGATAGCAGGATGAGGAGCGGACGATTGAAGAATCGACACGGATCAGTTCGTTTTTAAAACTAACAATTTTTCTGTGGATGTAGGCTTATATCTTCGATTTGATATCAGCAGATTCCTCCGATCGATAAATATGGAGAAGTCAAGGGAGGAGAAAACTCTCCCAAAAAAAAAATAATAGTTTTTCTGGATTGCAGGAACCATGTTATATTGCTAACGTCGAAGACTTGGGAACATGATTTGTTTATTTCCGTCAATTCCCAACAACGTGAAGTTTATAAGGAACGTCAAGCTAGATTCGAAGGTGAATCAAGCGAGGAAGAGTTTACGGTTGCCGTAAAAGACGTCATTTGCATCATAATGTCAGATATGATATTATACATTACCTGAAGGGGTCATTTATATTATTGTCGATCAAGACGATATACTGTCCGAAAGTCATTTTACCATTATCGTCAATTAAGACGACATAATTATCCAGAAGACACTCAGAAGATCTCTATGTTGCTCGATTTAAGCACTATCTTCATTCGGTACCAAGGATGACATCAACATTTAATCACAAGAGGAATCATGCATCGCGGAAGAATATGCATCGCGAGTCAATATTCATGCATCGCGGAAGAACATGCATCGCGAGTCAATATTCATGCATCGCGGAAGATCATGCATCGCGAGTCAATACTCATGCATCGCGAAAGATCATGCATCGCGAGTCAATACTCATGCATCGCGGAAGATCATGCATTGCGAGTCAATACTCATGCATCGCGAGTTAATAATCATGCATCGCGGAAGATCATGCATTGCGAGTTAATATTTATGCATCGCGAGAAGATTTCATGCCTCGCAGAGATTTATGCATCGCAAGAAGATTTCATACCTTGCAGAATTTATGCATCGCGAGAAGATTTCATCCCTCGCAAAAGGTTTATACATCGCAAGAAGGTTTCATACCTTGCGGAATTTATGCATCGCGAGAAGATTCCATCCCTCGCAAGAATTTATGCATCGCGAGAAGATTTCATCCCTCGCAAAAGTTTATATATCGCAAGAAGATGTCACACCTTGCGTATTTATGCATCACGGGAAGATTTCATCCCCCGCAGAAATTTATGCATTGCGAGAAGATTTCGTGCCTCGCAGAAATTTACACATCACGGGAAGATATACATACCCCACAAGAAATCATGCACTACCAGAGTAAAAATTGTGCATCTCAAGAGAAATATTCACCCACCGGCATCAACTGCATTTCTTTTATTTATGTTAAAA
Source organism: Solanum sitiens (assembly GCA_016801875.1). Taxonomy (NCBI): domain Eukaryota; kingdom Viridiplantae; phylum Streptophyta; class Magnoliopsida; order Solanales; family Solanaceae; genus Solanum; species Solanum sitiens. The sequence continues at coordinate 2,614,947 of JABWTJ010000069.1, read as the reverse complement.
GTAAACATCAAGAAGAGCATTGAAGACGACACCAAGAGAAAATATCGACACTACATCAGTTTTATTTATTTCGACATCAAATGAAGAGTACATTGAAGATTACATTGCAAACACAAGACATAAGCTTTATTTGCTTTACGTCATACCGATCGAGTTGACGTCAAATGTCGAGGAGAACAATTAAGTGTCGACACGGTAAAAGACACTGTCTCCCATTTAAATTGCATTTTTATGCTGATGAGTTTTATCTCGGTCTTTGTCGAGAGCATCCGAAAGGATGAATTCTCCAAAACTTACCACAGGTGCGGACGACATCAAAAAGGATGCAGCACAACGTGGAACTTTTTCTTAGCAGCGAACTGGGACATAGTCCAAAGAGGAGTGTCAAACTCTTAGGACGCGAGCAGAGGAGCGACTTCCACCACAATCAAACCACACCCCTATCTTAAGGCATGTGGGTTTTTCTTCGTTTTGTCAGTTTCAGTTTTGCACCCGAAATTTTGGTCTACCGGAGGCGAGTTTCCAATCGGAGTGACAATGTACCAAGAGTTTTGGAAATTATGTCCATGTAAATTCTTAACTATGGGTGTGAAGCGCGCCACATTCATGGCTAAGAGGTTACAAGCCTCTTTTTCATACTCGTTTAATTTTGTCACTTGTCCAGAGCCAAAGGTTATCTAGCATAATATATTTCCTTTTCAGTCGATCGAGTCGAACTACAAACAGCCTGATTCCTATGTTTAGGGGATATGTACGCGAGCTCGATGTCGAAAACTCGGCTGTATTCCAACATTCGTTCTCGAATCTTATTCTCGAGCATTTCGGTACCTTCATAATTCGGTATCGGAATGACTTTTGACTCCTTTCAAAATCGTGCATTAAATCAAACGTATCGAACTACAAGTGGCCTGAATTCTCATATAGCCTGAGATATGTAGGAAACCCATTTTCAGGGTTCGGCCATAATTCCTAAAGTCCGTACCAAATCCCTTTCCTAAAGATGAATATGGGAAAGGTCAAAATTGGATTGGTCAATTTCATTTTCCTCGAATTTCTTGCATCAATCCAAGTAAAATGAGGGACAGTTGTTGACATCCAATTTTGACCTCCCCGATATAATTAACTAGCGAGCTTCTCGAGTTTAAACAATTTAAAATAATTAATTTTATAAATTAAGATATATATATATATATATATATATATATATATATATATATATATATATATATATATATATATATAATAAAATAATAGTAATAAATAAATTTTAGATTGCAAGTTATCTAAAATAAGGTTTTGACACTTCGGATATTGTCTTAGCTAGTGTATATGTCTTATATAATTATTCGTATAGCTATTAAATTTTAGTAATTTTCAAAAAAAAATTGAAAAAATAGTATTAAGAGTAATACTGGGTTTTATATAAATACTTGGTTAATTATTCTAGCTTATATTTTGAATCTTTAGTTTATTTTTGAATTAATTATTTTATTTTCGATAACCTTAAGAAGCTTGTTAATTAATTATATTAATTCACCTTATTTTTAAAATCTAATTACATTGGCCAATTGACTAAATTGGTAGCTTTATCAACTAGAGACCAAGTTTGGGCCCTTTATTTCTTTTTTTTCAGCAAAGCCAATTCCCAGAGAATCCCAGCCCTTTATTAAATTCCCATCCTAGCCCATTTTTTTTATCCGCAAAAGAGAGCCCAACCAATTTTCAGCCCTTCTTTTAACCCGACCCAATTCCCCTTTCTCATCTTCACCAAAGAAAAGAAAACCCGACAGCCAGTCCCCTTTTTTCGTTCGTCCTTTTCACAGAGCAAGCAAATACGACGAAGATTTATCGCGTGAGCAACACTCACGCGCAGACGACGCGTTGGAAGATCTTTTGTCCCTTTCGCAACGTCCCTTTTCTGCGCTTGTACGACGCCAACAACAACCCCAGGCACGCGAGAATCGTCCTTGAGGCGATGAGATGACGCCACGTCGAAGGAAGAAGACGAAGAACCGATCCTAGCCGCCCGCGTCCCTTTCTTCTTTTGGTTCTGGCTGAAAATTGAGGAATCTCCCGTACAACCCAGTTGTTCTTTAGGGAGAAGAGCTTTTGAATTTCAAAAGGGGAGGGAGATTTTCGAATTTACCCTTGTTGTTTCCCCCCATTTCCGAAACCCTAATCTCCCTCTATATATGTTCTTTTTCTTTTCAAAATGAGAGAGGATTTTTTTTTGGGGAAAAAGGAGAATTGGGGTTTCGAACTTTCAATATCGTGAGATTCTGATTAAGTCGAGAGATAGCATTTTCGGAAGACTATTAAATATATCTTCTGTGAGGATAATAGTTGTTAGTCTTCAATAAGCGGTTTTGAGTTCTAGCATAAACTCTGATTTCGTGACGGGAAAGTTTGAGTGTTTCTTTTGCGGTTAGAAGATCGTCCCCTGCTCGCTCTCCCCTGTTTGCTGTATATAAACAGGTAATAAATCTCCCTTTGTGTAACTCTCTTCCTTCTTGGTTTTCGGAATGTCGTTTTCCATTAATACTTCGGAGATGTGATTATTCCTGCTTGCTTTTAGTTAATCGACGTGATAAGGTTATACGTACATTTCCTTAGCTATTCGAAAGTCATTCAACTTGTAATCACATTTTTTTTGCTGCCTAGCGATTTTCTTTGTTACTGTTGCAAATCAGGACCTCATATGGATGTTTGGTTGGTCAAAATAAGAAGTTGTTTCCTACGTGCAATCTATGCTCGAATTTTGATTTTCTTGATTTTTTTTTTAATTTCTTTTTACCTAAATAGCCATGGCCTTTTCCTGTTAAGTGTTACATAGGTTGTTCTCATGTTTTGAAACACCTGGGCTTAAGGTGACTGTCTACATGTGCTCTAGTTTAAGAGAGAGTCAATTTGTTGTCTCTTTATTTGTTCGTGTAGCTTTACTCAAAGCGATTCTGTCCAGGCATAACCTTTTGAAGTTTTTTTTAGTGTTCACTTTGTCGGGGTAGTAATAGCTTAATTTTTGGCAGGAGCTTTTGCTTACTTCACTGTGATCTTGTCTATTTGTTTCATCCATGTTTGGAGATTAGTTTCACTCTGTTGGTGCATATGTTTGTTGGTTGTTTTCGCCTTAACGGTACAGAACTTTGGTCTATTATCTCTCTGTTATATGTTAATCTGTTATCTGTAAGGTGTAAAGAGAGAGTTGGGTTGAATCTGTTTTTTTTTTATTTGTTTGTTTGTTAGCTTCAATTTAGTCATCTGTATCTCATCCCACATTTGTTTGTTGCTCAAAGTCATGATCTCTGTATATCCTCTCTCCCTTTAGCATTCTATTGCTTTAAGCTGCTGTTTGTTTCCCTTTCTGTTAGATTTTGACTTAAAAGCTTTAGGATATGCATGTCATTTTAGTATTCGATAGTATGATTTCTTTGTTGTTTTGTGTGAGTTAATCTTACAAACTTCTTTATCTTCTGTTAAGTTTCCTGTTCTAGACCATCTATACTTGTTTTGTATATTCTCTGCGCTATGTTAATTTCTATTGTGGATGCTTAGTTTTCATTTTTTATTTTTATGTGTTATGGATAACAATTCTCTAATTTGAAGACTTTAAACGTGCAAATTGGGCAATGAGTTTCAAAGTTAAGGTTTTAGTGTTTTATTTCTTGTCTTAATAGTTTTCTTAAATATTTGTGATTTTCTCTTGAATAGTTTTAGTTCTCTTAGTTGTATCGGAAATAGATGAGAAGCCTCTTGTCTTAATAGTTTTCTAGTCAGTTTTTTTTATTTCCTCCATGTAATGCAAATTATTTCATGGTTTCTTTGCTTCTTACGTGAATGTTGGAGTCATTTCAATTTTTTTTAATAAAATGTGAGCTCATTTAGCAGTTCCTTTCTATTTTGTGTCTTAAATTGTTTATTTGAGATGTGTTGTCTAGTATTGAATGTTCGATGGTCTTATCTTTGTAAAGCCTATGTTTTAATGACTAGTTTGAGTTTGGATATAACTGTTTAGATTTCTTTGCTTCGAAAATCTGCCCGATTCTCCATATTATAAGAGTTGAGATTTATGAATTACTAATGGTCATATGATCTATTATTTCGGTCTGTTCGGCAATGAGTTAACTAACCATGTTTCCTTTGGAATCCTTTCGAACTTGTGGATTTGTTGTCAATGAATTCGAGTGTCATACCGTGCATATATATATGGATTTGAAAGAAAGGAAGCACTGTTTTTTAATTTATTTGTTAGATTTGCTATTTTCTTATAATGACCAATATGTTTTGATGAACTATTAATTTTAATATGTATGGATGCTTTAAATTTTCCGCATTTACGATTCTTGAAGGTATATTAAATTACTAGCTTAGATTAATATTATTTCTTATTGATTCTCATTCTTATATCCTCTTTCTTTTGCGCATGAACACTCTTCCGCTGAGTTCACTATGAACTACTCCCTTTGTATTTGTGAGAGAGCCATAAAGGCTCGAAACTTCCTTTATCGAGTCAATCAACCCATAAAAGACGAACAGATTCTTGACGTTGAACTAGCATGGGAATTAAAGAAAGTCAAAGAAGCGGGATTAGAAGACCCTTTATTTTTACATTTTTGTATTTTTATTTGTAATGGGCTTAAGCCTTTGTCGTTTTTTTTTACTTTTCTGCATTACTTTGCATTATTATTTGTTTAGTTTAGGACAGGTACGAAAGAAAGAAAAATGGGTCAAAACCCAAAATAGGTGTGTCCAAAATTCCGGTCAAGGTGGACAGAAAACCCGGATTTGGACCCAAATCTCTCTCCCTCTCTCTTTATATGCTTAAAATTATCTATCTGCTTTATTTGTTGTTAATTTTAAGGTTAGAAAAATCCAAATCCCCGCAAAATGCCTTAATTGTTTTATCAACTAAAAATCAGTAAATCTTGCAAATAACTCATTTAGGTAATTAGTTAATATTTTAAATTCTCTACTATTTCTAAATATTTTTCAAGTCAAGTTAAAAAATAAGTTTTAGCCAAACTATGTTAGTTGTTGGATAACCGTAGGTTAGCGGAATATTTTAGGTGCCTAACACCTTCCTAAAACATTAATAGGAATCCCCGAACCCTTTTAAAATGTTTTCATTAGATTTTTCTGTTTAAAGTCTTTTGAAAGCAAAAGTTTTCTTAATTTTCTCAAAATTAAGTGGCGACTCTAAAAAAGGTCAAAAATCTTACTAAAAATAATTTTTTCGATAAAACAGAAATGGCGACTCTGCTGGGGATTAGGAGGATTCTAACCTTAAAACTAACTTTATTTGGTTATGTGTATAATTGTTTATTTGTTTACTTTATCTCTTTTAAACTGTTGCATTCATGGCATAACATTTTTTCCGTCAAACGACAATTATTTCATTTTCACTAAAGGACGATTATGCGGGTTCGCAGTCGTTCGTTAACCAAATATTTTCTTGGGACACCCTGACGAGCGTAGTTGACTACTTGATAGTCAACGATCGTTAACTGTTCCAGCCCAAGTAGTCCGCTTGGGTTACCCTTTCCACTCTAAATACAACCCACTCTTAGTTAAACTAAGATAGAGCGAAACCCAATCCCGAAAATAGCGCATTGGCCTAAGACGACCCAACACCCAAGGAGTGTTGGGTCCATTAGAAAGACCACCTTGAGTCCAAAGAGCCCACGGCTCGATAGGACGATCATATTGTGTGTTCTGAAGGATGTATTGCGTGTTTAAATGTTTGTTGTATCGTGGGGGTGGAAATTAATTGGTTGTATGTTTTTGTAGCTGTCGAGTCAGTTTCTTCATTTCAACATGGTCACCAAGACACCCGACATTCTCCGTGTGTGGTGGGATAACCTCATAGATTGTCAAAAGAGAGAAATATCGATCCACCTGGGTCACTTACCTTCGATAATGGATTTTAAGGTTTGGCCCACGTTTATCGAGGTTATCACTCGGTTTTGGGATGACAAAAGGATGGTCTTTCGATTTGGAGATGTCGAAATAACACCGACATTGGAGGAGATTAAAGATTGTATAGACTCTATTGGGACGTGTGGTAAAAGGAAAAAATGTCCCGATCATCACATCCTTCTATCAGATAGGCCAACTGCCGGAGAATTGAGAGACATATTGCTACTAGTAAGAGCTAATTGGTTGGAAACCCATGATATACCGTTAATGAGATTCTTCGAAAGATGGGGGCATGATAGCTATTTCGATCAATTTCCAAACGAATTCCACGATCACAGTACTTGGAGGCAAACTCAAGTCATTGCATTCTCCGCATGCCTTTTAGGAACAATGGTGTTCCCAAAAGATGAAGGAAAGAATATCGACACCCGGGTCGTGATGGTAGTGGACGCCATTTTCAGAGGGATAGGCAAGAAACAAGAAGAAAAGAAATACTTCAGTTTGGCCCCAATCATTTTGGCCGATATTTATCGATCTTTGAGTTTGTGCAAGAACGGATTTCCGTTTTTCCAAGGTTGCAACATTCTACTTCAATGGTGGATGACTGAACATCTATGCAAAAGGGACGGCGCCCGATCACAAGAGTTGGCCAAGCCAAGCCAGACGAGTCCCCTTGATAATTATGAATTCTACCTAAGCATCCGGAGATTCCCAATTCATACCACCAGGGGAGCGTGGGCAAGGGTATTTTATGATTTGAAAGAAGGAGATATACAATGGATGTTACCGAACTTCAAGTCTGAGAGGATAGCAGCACAAGGGGCCAAACTTCCATTTTTAGTCCTTCCCGGCATCAGAGGATTACGGCCCTACAACCCAGCTAGGGTGATGCGGCAATTTGGTAGAACACAAATCACACCCGTCCAAGGGGATGCTAGCTCTTTTATTGTCGATTACAGCGAGAGCGGAAAAATACCTTTCGCCAAGATCATCCTTCAAGAATGGGCTGGACGTGTCAACATGAAATGGGATATGGCTGAAAACAGATATGAAGCTGGGTATGTTGACGAATACAAGACATGGTTGCGGAATGATCTGTGTGGTGTAGCGAACCCAACACCACGCGTAGGTCGAGAAATTGAAGATGTACAGACAAGGCTTCAAATCCATGCATATCATTTTCAGCAAGAATGGGACCGAAGGGAGCAAGAATTTCAGCAAAGGGAGCGAGAATTTCATAAAAGGGAGCAGGAATTTCAGAAAAGAGAGCAAGAATTTCAGCAGAAGGAGCAAGAATACCAGTTCCGAGAGTTAGAAAATCGGAGGGTTTTGGCTGGGACGTCACAAGAGTTAACTGATACAAGGACTTGTCTGATGCGTTTGGATGCGGTCCTGGACGAGCAGATGAACACTCTACAAGTCGTACCAACATCTTCCAAAGCTGTGTTCGCCGAGCCGTACGTGTTCACAAGCAAGTGCATTATCCGCGAAGAAGTAAAGAAAGCCAGAAGAGGAGCAGAGCCATCAACCTTCTAACTCTCCTGCGTGGGATTGTTTTCTATATGTATTCGCATTATATCCCCCTCCCTGAAAATGTACCCCGTTCTGATTGAAGATATGTAACGAACGTTATAATTTTAATTAAAGTTATTTTGGGGGGTGCAACAATATGTTTCAAATGATGCAATACATCCTTCAGATTCGCTAGGCCTACCCTTGGCACAAAAGGGTCACATGCATGGTTAGGACGCGATATATGTGCTATTTAACTGCTTATGTGTTGTGTTGCTGTGAATGAGGATATCGAAAACCCACTCTTTTTCAGAAATTTCCAAAAAAAAAAAATACAAACAAGTCACTGTTACAAAAATTGTCCGACCAAAATTTTCCGAGTCTTAAGTTTCTCACTCAAAAGACATCTCTCATACGACAAATCCTAAACATTACTCTATTGACTCAGAAAAAGCAAATCACTGCTATGGATAAGGGTAAGAATATCCAGATGAGGCTCACTGGAGAGGAGTTACAAAGAAAGATAGAACAAATCACACAAAAGATTCAAGAGGTCAGAGAGGAGGGGCTTAGGGTCGAAGTTGCCACGTCAGTCTACAAAGCTGCGACTGCGACACTGGACGAAGAATTGATGTCAAAAGAAAAGAGGAAGAAAAGTATTGAGGAAGAAAAAGAGGATCTAAGCCAAAAATTGGACATTCTTCGATTACAGATTCAAGAAAGAGAGGCAAGAGAAGCGGAGATAGATTCGGAAACCGCGAGTCTGTTGGCCAAAAATGTGTCACTAGATGAAGAACTGAAAGCGGAAATGACTGAATTCATCGCTATGAAAGAAAGGATGTCGGCATTAAGGAAGAAGAACAAGGCGTTCCACCACGACATGATAGACAAACTTCAGAAAATACGTGGAAAATACTCTATCCGTGAGCAAGGGACCAATAGTGGTCCCGACAATGCTCACCCCGAATTGACTGAGGAGGACGACGGTGAGGAAATCGTCTACAAGCCTCCGTTTCTGGGTCGTCTGAAAGGAAGAGAGTGACGCCGCAACAAGAAGAGAAATGACTAACGTGTCATCGTCATGTTATCTTTTAAGAATTCCAATGTTGTCTTTCAATTTCCTTGTAACCGTAATGAAAGAATGAATGAAAATATTTTATCCCGAACTCGAACTACGTTGGGCCTGAATTCTCCTTGTGAGATACGTAGGCAGCCTCTCTCGGCCCGGCCCCTATCTTTTAAAAATTTTCATTCGTTCTTTTCATATTACAAGAGGATACAAAAATTAGATCAACGGACGTCAGAAAACAACTGCAAGAAGACCTTAGCTCAACGCGATTTGGCCTTTCTGAGACAGTGTCAAACTAAAAGACCAAGCAAATTCCTGCTTGTAAAAAATCTGTTTTCGTCCTTACTCGTGGGTTGAAGATGTTCCTCAAACATAGCAACTTGTGTGTTTACCTGCTCTATGTGTGATATTATGTGTTTTGTATTCTGAGTCCAAACTGACAAATCTGCCTTTGAGTTGTTTTCCTCCTCAGGTATTTTGAACTGATCTGTGTTGATTAAGCTGGCAGATCATCCTTACTTCACCAGATCAAAAGGTCCCGCAGATTCCTTCCCAGGGCAAAGTTCTGACAGAGGAAAGGCAGTTATGGGGGATAATAATGAAGAAGTGAGTCTTACTGACGTTGTGGTGGCTCAACCCACCGTAGCAGAACAGAATGAATTGATTATGCACCTGATGCAGCAAATTGCGGAGATGAGGGTGGAAATACAACGGAGACAGGATCTGCCTCCACCTGGATTTGCTTCTAACGCCACGGACGGAAGACCTCCAATCTACTTCCCTTCCTCAAATATGGATCCAACTCAGAATCAGCCTTCTACACCTGTGCATAATCCGTCTGTGATAGATCTAACAACCCAAAACCCCCAATACGCTTCTGTATCTTACCAAACTCCATCGCCTCTTCCAAATAACCACCCTCAAATGCTACCCCATCCTCAGAATACTCAAACCGCCCCACCGCCACAGAATCAAAACCAAAAGCAAAATCAAATTGCCTTCAATCCTCAAACACCTCATCACCATTTAAATCAGAACACCAATCCTCAGGCTTACCCACAGAACTACCAGACCGCCCAAAATGCTCCAAGTCCCTCTATAGCCTCACCCCTCCCAAAAAGAGCCACATTCCAAGTTCCCGTTCCTGCCGAGCACGAGGTGCACGGTTCTGAGTTGGATCACTATGAAGAACAGGAAAGAGAATGGAAGGCAAAGGAGGATGCGAAGATCGATATAAAAGAGGAAATCAAAAGGGCTATGAAAGAACTACAATGCATCCCAGACGTCGTTGGACACAGTTACGAAGAGTTGTGCATCCACCCAGATTTGAACCTTCCCGAAGGGTTCAAAATTCCGAAGTTTGACACCTTCGGGGGAGTAGGCAACCCCATGGCTCATCTGAGAGCATATTGTGACCAGCTCGTGGGAGTTGGCAGGGATGAGGCCTTGTTGATGCGGCTTTTCAGCCGAAGTCTATGTGGGGAGGCCCTCGAGTGGTTTACGTCACACGAAACCAGGCAGTGGCCCAGTTGGAATGCGCTGGCCAAAGACTTCATTGACCGATTTGCATACAATGTTGAGATAGTTCCCGATCGGTATTCTCTAGAGAAGATGAAGCAGAAACCAACTGAAAGCTATAGGGAGTTTGCCTATAGATGGAGAAAGGAAGAAGCAAGAGTAAGGCCGCCCATGACAGAGAAAGAGATTGTGGAAGTGTTTGTGCGGGTGCAGGAGCCGGAATACTACGACAGAATCATGTTGCTAGTCGGAGCTAAATTCGCCGAGATAGTCAAAATTGGTGAGACTATCGAAGATGGTTTTAAATCGGGGAAGATAGCCCGTGTATCCGCGTCACCTGGATCTTCAGGATTGATGAGGAAGAAAAGAGAGGAAGTTGCCGCTGTCTCGTATGGGGGAAGAAAAACCCCCAGAAACTCGTCACATTCCCAAGATCGTTCCAGGCCTTCCCCAAAATCTCACCAAGCCTACTACCCGCAGTCCAATCATCCCAATAACCATAATACTACCTCCACCTATCCAAACGCTCAAGTTCCGTTGTATCAGAGTCCACCCTTTAATCTCCAAAATCTCTCCCCCATATACCCAAATTACCCTCAACCTTACTAGATTCCATCCCCTTATCAGAATATTGCTCCCAACTGTGCCAATGTACAGTCGAGCTACCGAGCGCCATCACCCGTTTATCAAGTCCAAGCTCCATTATATCAAAACCCTCTCTCGAATTACCAAGCTCCATCGCCAAATTATCAAACAAACCCTTATCCTAGGAGCCAAGCTCCTCGTCCGAATACCCGAAATTATCAGCAAGTGCCTCCCCCTCAGCAAAGTGGTTATGACCCTTCCCGACCCAGATTTGAAAAAAGGCCCCCAAGGAATTTCACTGCACTTGCTGAAAGCCGGACCAAACTATTTGAGAGACTAGCCGCGGCTGGATACATCCACCCTGTGGGGCCCAAGCCTGTGGATGTCAATTCAAAGTTCTACAAGCCAGATCAAAGATGTGCTTATCATTCCAATAGTGTTGGACATGACACGGAAGATTGTATCAACCTTAAGCATAAAATCCAGGATCTGATCGATCAGGAGGTAGTTTCTCTCCAACCGGCGGCACCAAATGTCAACACAAACCCGTTGCCGAATCATGGAGGGGGCAATGTTAATATGATTGAAATGGATGAAGACGGATGTGGAACAAAGATGATTACTCCCATTGTGCATGAGGACTTGGAAAGGGCTGTCGCTTCTTTAAGCGTCAAAGAAAAGAGAGAGTTTGTCATTTTGACACCTACAAAGGTTGTTGCCTTGGTGCCGTCAGAAACTCTCGTCAAGCCTAAGTTTGTTATTGAAACCGCTGCTGCTCAAGGCATGACCAGGTCTGGAAGGTGTTACACTCCTGACGAGCTTGCTCTCGGAGGACAGAAGAAGGACCAGGCTAAGAGGCCGATAAGCGAAGGAGAAGCGGAAGAATTTTGGAGAAGGATGCAACCAAAGGATTATTCCATCGTCAAACATCTAGAGAAGACTCCGGCTCAGATCTCCGTATGGGCCCTGCTAATGAGCTCTCAGTCACATAGGCGGGCCCTAATGAAAGCTCTCGATGACACATATGTACCCTCAGGTACAAGTAGTGATAACGTGGCTGCCATGATTCATCAAGTTATTCGAGGGCACCGAATCAGCTTTTGTGACGATGAGCTGCCTATTGAAGGGAGGTCACATAACAAGGCACTACACATCACTGTGATATGTCGTGAGAAGGTCATAAATCGTGTCTTGGTAGATGACGGATCCAGCTTAAATATTTGTCCATTGTCGACACTGAAGCAGTTACGTTTTGACTTGGGAAAGTTGGAGCAAAACCAAGTCAACGTAAGGGCTTTTGATGGGGTCCAAAGAGATACCTTGGGAGCGGTAAATCTGGTCATCCAATTGGGTCCGGCAGAGTTCAGCACACAGTTCCAAGTCTTAGATATTGATACAAGTTACAACCTTCTTCTGGGAAGGCCTTTCATTCATATGGCTGGAGCTGTGCCTTCTACTTTGCATCAGATGATGAAGCTCGTTTGGAGAAATGAAGAGTTGGTTATTCATGGTGAAGGAAATCGCTCTGGTAGACAGGCGCCGATTATTGATGAAGTGTCTCAGGGTACCGATTTCTATACAATGGAGCTGGTAAATGCCACTGGTGAGGATTTGGCCCCACAGCCTCATATGCCTGCCGTGTATAAGATGATAGCCACTGTGATGCTGCAGAATAGTTTCGAACCAGGTGTTGGATTGGGAAGAAATTCCCAAGAAATTATTGAGCCTGTTTCGGTCCCCGTCAAAGGAGCTAGATATGGTTTGGGGTACGTCCCCACAGATGATGATTTGAAGCTGAAAAAGAAGAATGATCAAGCATTAGCTAAACCAATCCCTCATCTATATCAATCATTCCCAGTTCGTGAGCATGCAGAGGAGGAGAACCTGGGGGAAGGAATCTGTGGCCTTTTTGAAGAGATAGATGCCATTATTGAAGAAGAGGTCGAGCTGACAGGATTCCGTGATGCTGAGCCCGGAGAGACGTTGCAGAACTGGACCTCCACGCCCATCCTGGTCTCCCGAACTCCTTGGTAGAAGGGCATCATTTTATGCATGTTTTAATCGGTGGTAGTCCGGAAGAGGCCCGAGACCCACCATTTTGCATTTTAACTATTTGAACTTTTAAATTCCCGTCGTGATGTTCAAAAAGGCAATATGGCCCTGCCATGGCCAAAGTTTGCATTGTTTTTCAATTTTTATGAAAGCCTCTTTTATTTTTTAATTTGGCTTATTTAATCATCTGTCATGCTTTGATTTTCTAACTTCGTTTATTTATGGTTTCAGTAAGGTAAGTTTTAAACCTGCCAATGTCATGTCGTGTCACAAGCTGAATGAACAAAATGAGGCAGGTGATGACGAGGTTGATGATTACGGAGAGGAAAGTGAGGAACCGGAGTATGTTGCCAAGGAATTTCGTCAGTTTGAAAATCAGTATAAACCAAATTTAGAAGAAACTGAAACGGTAAACCTGGGCAACCAAGAGTGTGTCAAAGAGGTTAAAATCAGCATCCACCTAAATGAGGTTCAGAAGGAGAGCCTGGTTCACTTGCTTGCCGAATATAGTGATGTGTTTGTTTGGGAAGTCGGTGATATGCAAGGGTTGAGTACCGATGTTGTATCTCATAAGCTACCGATTAACCCAGGGTTCGAGCCGGTGAAGCAAAAAACTCGAAAATTCAAGCCTGAACTGAGTTTGAAGATTAAGGAAGAAATCACCAAGCAAATAGAGTCCCGATTGGTGGAAGTAACACAATATCTAACCTGGTTAGCCAACATCGTTCCGGTTGCCAAAAAGGACGGGAAAATCAGGATTTGTGTTGACTATAGAGATCTCAACAAGGCTAGCCCGAAGGATAATTTTCCGTTGCCGAACATTCATATTTTGATTGACAACTGCGCCAAACATGAGATGCAGTCATTTGTGGACTGTTATGCGGGTTATCACCAAATTTTGATGGATGAAGAAGACGCGGAAAAGACAGCTTTTATTACACCGTGGGGTGTATATCACTACAGAGTGATGCCATTTGGCCTCAAGAATGCTGGTGCTACCTATATGAGGGCTATGACGACCATATTTCATGACATGATTCATAAGGAGATTGAGGTGTATGTAGATGACGTCATAATCAAGTCCCGCGAGAGTTCAGACCACTTGATGCATTTGAAGAAGTTCTTTGATCATTTGCGTCATTACAACTTGAAATTAAATCCTGCCAAATGCGCTTTTGGAGTTCCAGCCGGCAAGTTGTTGGGATTTATAGTCAGTAGAAGGGGTATAGAGCTCGATCCTTCTAAAATTAAAGCAATTCAAGAGTTACCTCCGCCGAAGACGAGAAAAGAGGTGATGAGTTTCTTAGGGAGGTTGAACTACATTAGTCGATTCATAGCTCAATCAACCGTGGTGTGTGAGCCTATCTTCAAGTTGTTGAAGAAAGACACTCCAACGAAGTGGACTGAAGAGTGTCAGACTGCTTTTGATGCTATCAAGAGCTATTTGTCAAATCCGCCAATATTGGTCCCTCCGCGAGAAGGGAGTCCTTTGTTGCTATATTTGTCCGTGTCAGATAGTGCATTCGGATGCGTGCTCGGTCAACACGATGAGACAGGGAAGAAGGAAAGAGCTATCTATTACATAAGCAAAAAGTTTACCCCATATGAGTCTCGTTACACTCTGTTGGAGAGAACATGTTGTGCTTTGACTTGGCTTGCTCAGAAATTGAGGCATTACTTGTCTTCTTATACCACATATCTTATTTCCAGAATGGATCCGTTGAAGTATATTTTCCAAAAGGCGATGCCAACAGGAAAGTTAGCAAAGTGGCAAATGCTGTTGAGTGAATTTGATATTGTGTATGTGACCCAGAAGGCAATAAAAGCACAGGCCTTGGCTGATCATCTTGCAGAAAATCCTGTTGATGAAGAGTATGAGCCGCTTAAGACTTATTTTCACGATGAAGAAGTGTCATTTGTGGGTGAAGATATTTCTGAAGCATATCCTGGGTGGAGATTATATTTTGATGGAGCGGCAAACCATCAAGGGAAAGGCATCGGAGCAGTCTTAGTGTCAGAATCTGGTCAGCACTACCCTATGGCAGCTAAGCTCCGATTTAATAGCACGAACAATATGGCTGAATACGAAGCTTGTATTCTTGGTTTGAAAATGGCCATCGACATGAATATCTACGAGTTGCTCGTCATTGGAGATTCAGACTTGTTGATTCATCAAGTTCAAGGAGAGTGGGCCGTGAAGAACCCAAAGATTATACCGTATGTGCAGTATGTACAGAAGCTATGCAAAAGATTTCGTAAGATCGAATTTAGACATACTCCCAGAATACAGAATGAGTTGGCCGATGCTCTTGCCACCATTGCGTCAATGATCAAACATCCGGATACTGATATTGATCCTTTGGATATAGAGTTGAAAGAGCACCCAGTCCACTGTTCACATGTTGAAGCAGAACCAGACGGTTTGCCTTGGTATTTTGATATAAAGAAGTATTTGGAGTCCGGAAATTATCCTGAAGATGGACATCCAACCAGAAGAAGTCGATACGCCGCATGGCCCTCAATTTCTTTTTAAGTGGAGAAGTCCTTTATAAGAGAACTCCAGATTTGGGTCTCCTCAGATGTGTCGATGCAGTTGAAGCTGCGAAGCTTGTTGAACAGATACATGTTGGAGTGTGTGGAACGCATATGAATGGGCTCACTTTAGCACGAAAAATCCTTCGAGCCGGTTATTTCTGGATGACTATGGAGAATGATTGTTGCAAGTTTGTGCAGAAGTGTCATAAATGTCAAGTGCACGGTGATTTGATACGAGTGCCGCCTCACGAACTTAATGCTATGAGTTCACCTTGGCCGTTTGTAGCTTGGGGCATGGATGTCATCGGTCCGATAGAGCCGGCCGCTTCCAATGGACATAGATTTATCTTGGTTGCGATTGATTACTTCACTAAGTGGTTGGAAGCAGCTTCATACAAGTCCGTGACCAAGAAAGTCGTAGCTGATTTTGTTCGCAGCAATTTGATATGCAGGTTTGGAGTACCAGAATCCATCATTACTGATAACGGTGCAAATCTCAATAGTCACTTGATGAGAGAGATATGTGAGCAATTTAAGATTACTCACCGAAACTCGACCGCTTATCGTCCTCAAATGAATGGAGCTGTAGAAGCCGCCAATAAGAATATCAAGAAGATCCTGAGGAAAATGATTGACAATCACCGAGGTTGGCATGAGATGTTGCCATATGCTTTATTGGGTTATCGAACGACTGTCAGAACGTCGACTGGAGCTACTCCATACTTGTTGGTATATGGAACAGAAGCAGTCATACCTGCTGAAGTTGAGATACCGTCTTTGAGAGTCATCCAAGAAGCTGAGTTGAGTAATGCTGAATGGGTTAGCAAGAGAATCGATCAATTAAATTTGATAGATGAAAAGAGAATGGTTGCCGTTTGTCATGGTCAACTATATCAACAGAGAATGATTCGAGCTTTCCACAAGAGAGTCAGAGCCAGAATTTTTGAAATTGGGCAGTTAGTACTTAAGCGCATTTTTCCTCATCAGGATGAGTACAAAGGAAAATTTGCACCAAATTGGCAAGGTCCTTACATGGTTCGCAAAGTATTATCTGGAGGTGCGTTGGTCCTGTCGGAGATGGATGGCACCGCGTGGCCAAAACCGATCAACTCAGATGCTGTCAAGAGATACTACGTGTGAAGATTTGGTTTGCGTTTCTACTACTTTCTTGTAATTGTTCATTTGCTTGTATTTGCTTTATTTTAAATTTTTATCCCTCTTGTAATGAACTACGTCTAACCTGAGTTCTCAAGAATGAGATACGTAGGCGGCCTATGTCGGCCTCGGTCACCCCTTTTATCCCTTTAAATACTTTTTTTGTATTTGAACTACGTTCGACCTGAATTCTCAAGAATGAGATACGTAGGCGGCCTATGTCGGCCTCAGTCGGTTTCCTCTGTAAATTTCTTATTTTGGTTAGCCTTGAGGGGAACTACGTTTGACCTGATTCCTGCCTCAACGGGATATGTAGGCGCCACAAGGGTTCGGTCACATTTCCCGTAAGATTTCTATTCCTCTTTACAATAGAAACTGGGACAGAATTTTTGAGAGGGGCTCAAAAATTCTCAAGAAAAGATTTTTCCTCAGCAAGTCGAGACTGAAGCTACTTCAAGATTTGCAACTGGGACAGAATTTTCGAGAGGATCTCGAAAATTCCACGGATTTACTTACCGACATTTGAAGATAAACAAAACTTGTAACTGGGACAGAAATTTTGAGGATGACCTCAAAATTTCAGCATGGGTTTATCGACAGTCTAGAGTGACTCTGAATATTCCCCATCGCATAATCAGATATACCTCCCAATCATCAAGCTCAGAGAAGTTCGATAAGCCTGACGTGACATGACATTTGGCAGTGCCCCTTTTCAAAATATTACTTCTCAAAATTTATTTTTCTAAAATATTTTCTTTTATGTTTTATTTGTTTTGGCATAAATATTCTTTCTTGTCTATCAAGAGTTGGGAGATCTGGAAAACAACCAGAGATAGCAGGATGAGGAGCGGACGATTGAAGAATCGACACGGATCAGTTCATTTTTAAAACTAACAATTTTTCTGTGGATGTAGGCTTATATCTTCGATTTGATATCAGCAGATTCCTCCGATCGATAAATATGGAGAAGTCAAGGGAGGAGAAAACTCTCCCAAAAAAAAAATAATAGTTTTTCTGGATTGCAGGAACCATGTTATATTGCTAACGTCGAAGACTTGGGAACATGATTTGTTTATTTCCGTCAATTCCCAACAACGTGAAGTTTATAAGGAACGTCAAGCTAGATTCGAAGGTGAATCAAGCGAGGAAGAGTTTACGGTTGCCGTAAAAGACGTCATTTGCATCATAATGTCAGATATGATATTATACATTACCTGAAGGGGTCATTTATATTATTGTCGATCAAGACGATATACTGTCCGAAAGTCATTTTACCATTATCGTCAATTAAGACGACATAATTATCCAGAAGACACTCAGAAGATCTCTATGTTGCTCGATTTAAGCACTATCTTCATTCGGTACCAAGGATGACATCAACATTTAATCACAAGAGGAATCATGCATCGCGGAAGAATATGCATCGCGAGTCAATATTCATGCATCGCGGAAGAACATGCATCGCGAGTCAATATTCATGCATCGCGGAAGATCATGCATCGCGAGTCAATACTCATGCATCGCGAAAGATCATGCATCGCGAGTCAATACTCATGCATCGCGGAAGATCATGCATTGCGAGTCAATACTCATGCATCGCGAGTTAATAATCATGCATCGCGGAAGATCATGCATTGCGAGTTAATATTTATGCATCGCGAGAAGATTTCATGCCTCGCAGAGATTTATGCATCGCAAGAAGATTTCATACCTTGCAGAATTTATGCATCGCGAGAAGATTTCATCCCTCGCAAAAGGTTTATACATCGCAAGAAGGTTTCATACCTTGCGGAATTTATGCATCGCGAGAAGATTCCATCCCTCGCAAGAATTTATGCATCGCGAGAAGATTTCATCCCTCGCAAAAGTTTATATATCGCAAGAAGATGTCACACCTTGCGTATTTATGCATCACGGGAAGATTTCATCCCCCGCAGAAATTTATGCATTGCGAGAAGATTTCGTGCCTCGCAGAAATTTACACATCACGGGAAGATATACATACCCCACAAGAAATCATGCACTACCAGAGTAAAAATTGTGCATCTCAAGAGAAATATTCACCCACCGGCATCAACTGCATTTCTTTTATTTATGTTAAAAGTAAACATCAAGAAGAGCATTGAAGACGACACCAAGAGAAAATATCGACACTACATCAGTTTTATTTATTTCGACATCAAATGAAGAGTACATTGAAGATTACATTGCAAACACAAGACATAAGCTTTATTTGCTTTACGTCATACCGATCGAGTTGACGTCAAATGTCGAGGAGAACAATTAAGTGTCGACACGGTAAAAGACACTGTCTCCCATTTAAATTGCATTTTTATGCTGATGAGTTTTATCTCGGTCTTTGTCGAGAGCATCCGAAAGGATGAATTCTCCAAAACTTACCACAGGTGCGGACGACATCAAAAAGGATGCAGCACAACGTGGAACTTTTTCTTAGCAGCGAACTGGGACATAGTCCAAAGAGGAGTGTCAAACTCTTAGGACGCGAGCAGAGGAGCGACTTCCACCACAATCAAACCACACCCCTATCTTAAGGCATGTGGGTTTTTCTTCGTTTTGTCAGTTTCAGTTTTGCACCCGAAATTTTGGTCTACCGGAGGCGAGTTTCCAATCGGAGTGACAATGTACCAAGAGTTTTGGAAATTATGTCCATGTAAATTCTTAACTATGGGTGTGAAGCGCGCCACATTCATGGCTAAGAGGTTACAAGCCTCTTTTTCATACTCGTTTAATTTTGTCACTTGTCCAGAGCCAAAGGTTATCTAGCATAATATATTTCCTTTTCAGTCGATCGAGTCGAACTACAAACAGCCTGATTCCTATGTTTAGGGGATATGTACGCGAGCTCGATGTCGAAAACTCGGCTGTATTCCAACATTCGTTCTCGAATCTTATTCTCGAGCATTTCGGTACCTTCATAATTCGGTATCGGAATGACTTTTGACTCCTTTCAAAATCGTGCATTAAATCAAACGTATCGAACTACAAGTGGCCTGAATTCTCATATAGCCTGAGATATGTAGGAAACCCATTTTCAGGGTTCGGCCATAATTCCTAAAGTCCGTACCAAATCCCTTTCCTAAAGATGAATATGGGAAAGGTCAAAATTGGATTGGTCAATTTCATTTTCCTCGAATTTCTTGCATCAATCCAAGTAAAATGAGGGACAGTTGTTGACATCTAATTTTGACCTCCCCGATATAATTAACTAGCGAGCTTCTCGAGTTTAAACAATTTAAAATAATTAATTTTATAAATTAAGATATATATATATATATATATATATATATAATAAAATAATAGTAATAAATAAATTTTAGATTGCGAGTTATCTAAAATAAGGTTTTGACACTTCGGATATTGTCTTAGCTAGTGTATATGTCTTATATAATTATTCGTATAGCTATTAAATTTTAGTAATTTTCAAAAAAAATTGAAAAAATAGTATTAAGAGTAATACTGGGTTTTATATAAATACTTGGTTAATTATTCTAGCTTATATTTTGAATCTTTAGTTTATTTTTGAATTAATTATTTTATTTTCGATAACCTTAAGAAGCTTGTTAATTAATTATATTAATTCGCCTTATTTTTAAAATCTAATTACATTGGCCAATTGACTAAATTGGTAGCTTTATCAACTAGAGACCAAGTTTGGGCCCTTTATTTCTTTTTTTTCAGCAAAGCCAATTCCCAGAGAATCCCAGCCCTTTATTAAATTCCCATCCTAGCCCATTTTTTTTATCCGCAAAAGAGAGCCCAACCAATTTTCAGCCCTTCTTTTAACCCGACCCAATTCCCCTTTCTCATCTTCACCAAAGAAAAGAAAACCCGACAGCCAGTCCCCTTTTTTCGTTCGTCCTTTTCACAGAGCAAGCAAATACGACGAAGATTTATCGCGTGAGCAACACTCACGCGCAGACGACGCATTGGAAGATCTTTTGTCCCTTTCGTAACGTCCCTTTTTTGCGCTTGTACGACGGCAACAACAACCCCAGGCACGCGAGAATCGTCCTTGAGGCGATGAGATGACGCCACGTCGAAGGAAGAAGACGAAGAACCGATCCTAGCCGCCCGCGTCCCTTTCTTCTTTTGGTTCTGGCTGAAAATTGAGGAATCTCCCGTACAACCCAGTTGTTCTTTAGGGAGAAGAGCTTTTGAATTTCAAAAGGGGAGGGAGATTTTCGAATTTACCCTTGTTGTTTCCCCCCATTTCCGAAACCCTAATCTCCCTCTATATATGTTCTTTTTCTTTTCAGAATGAGAGAGGATTTTTTTTTGGGGAAAAAGGAGAATTGGGGTTTCGAACTTTCAATATCGTGAGATTCTGATTAAGTCGAGAGATAGCATTTTCGGAAGACTACTAAATATATCTTCTGTGAGGATAATAGTTGTTAGTCTTCAATAAGCGGTTTTGAGTTCTAGCATAGACTCTGATTTCGTGACGGGAAAGTTTGAGTGTTTCTTTTGCGGTTAGAAGATCGTCCCCTGCTCGCTCTCCCCTGTTTGCTGTATATAAACAGGTAATAAATCTCCCTTTGTGTAACTCTCTTCCTTCTTGGTTTTCGGAATGTCGTTTTCCATTAATACTTCGGAGATGTGATTATTCCTGCTTGCTTTTAGTTAATCGACGTGATAAGGTTATACGTACATTTCCTTAGCTATTCGAAAGTCATTCAACTTGTAATCACATTTTTTTTGCTGCCTAGCGATTTTCTTTGTTACTGTTGCAAATCAGGACCTCATATAGATGTTTGGTTGGTCAAAATAAGAAGTTGTTTCCTACGTGCAATCTATGCTCGAATTTTGATTTTCTTGATTTTTTTTTTAATTTCTTTTTACCTAAATAGCCATGGCCTTTTCCTGTTAAGTGTTACATAGGTTGTTCTCATGTTTTGAAACACCTGGGCTTAAGGTGACTGTCTACATGTGCTCTAGTTTAAGAGAGAGTCAATTTGTTGTCTCTTTATTTGTTCGTGTAGCTTTACTCAAAGCGATTCTGTCCAGGCATAACCTTTTGAATTTTTTTTAGTGTTCACTTTGTCGGGGTAGTAATAGCTTAATTTTTGGCAGGAGCTTTTGCTTACTTCACTGTGATCTTGTCTATTTGTTTCATCCATGTTTGGAGATTAGTTTCACTCTGTTGGTGCATATGTTTGTTGGTTGTTTTCGCCTTAACGGTACAGAACTTTGGTCTATTATCTCTCTGTTATATGTTAATCTGTTATCTGTAAGGTGTAAAGAGAGAGTTGGGTTGAATCTGTTTTTTTTTTATTTGTTTGTTTGTTAGCTTCAATTTAGTCATCTGTATCTCATCCCACATTTGTTTGTTGCTCAAAGTCATGATCTCTGTATATCCTCTCTCCCTTTAGCATTCTATTGCTTTAAGCTGCTGTTTGTTTCCCTTTCTGTTAGATTTTGACTTAAAAGCTTTAGGATATGCATGTCATTTTAGTATTCGATAGTATGATTTCTTTGTTGTTTTGTGTGAGTTAATCTTACAAACTTCTTTATCTTCTGTTAAGTTTCCTGTTCTAGACCATCTATACTTGTTTTGTATAATCTCTGCGCTATGTTAATTTCTATTGTGGATGCTTAGTTTTCATTTTTTATTTTTATGTGTTATGGATAACAATTCTCTAATTTGAAGACTTTAAACGTGCAAATTGGGCAATGAGTTTCAAAGTTAAGGTTTTAGTGTTTTATTTCTTGTCTTAATAGTTTTCTTAAATATTTGTGATTTTCTCTTGAATAGTTTTAGTTCTCTTAGTTGTATCGGAAATAGATGAGAAGCCTCTTGTCTTAATAGTTTTCTAGTCAGTTTTTTTTATTTCCTCCATGTAATGCAAATTATTTCATGGTTTCTTTGCTTCTTACGTGAATGTTGGAGTCATTTCAATTTTTTTTAATAAAATGTGAGCTCATTTAGCAGTTCCTTTCTATTTTGTGTCTTAAATTGTTTATTTGAGATGTGTTGTCTAGTATTGAATGTTCGATGGTCTTATCTTTGTAAAGCCTATGTTTTAATGACTAGTTTGAGTTTGGATATAACTGTTTAGATTTCTTTGCTTCGAAAATCTGCCCGATTCTCCATATTATAAGAGTTGAGATTTAGGAATTACTAATGGTCATATGATCTATTATTTCGGTCTGTTCGGCAATGAGTTAACTAACCATGTTTCCTTTGGAATCCTTTCGAACTTGTGGATTTGTTGTCAATGAATTCGAGTGTCATACCGTGCATATATATATGGATTTGAAAGAAAGGAAGCACTGTTTTTTAATTTATTTGTTAGATTTGCTATTTTCTTATAATGACCAATATGTTTTGATGAACTATTAATTTTAATATGTATGGATGCTTTAAATTTTCCGCATTTACGATTCTTGAAGGTATATTAAATTACTAGCTTAGATTAATATTATTTCTTATTGATTCTCATTCTTATATCCTCTTTCTTTTGCGCATGAACACTCTTCCGCTGAGTTCACTATGAACTACTCCCTTTGTATTTGTGAGAGAGCCATAAAGGCTCGAAACTTCCTTTATCGAGTCAATCAACCCATAAAAGACGAACAGATTCTTGACGTTGAACTAGCATGGGAATTAAAGAAAGTCAAAGAAGCGGGATTAGAAGACCCTTTATTTTTACATTTTTGTATTTTTATTTGTAATGGGCTTAAGCCTTTGTCGTTTTTTTTTACTTTTCTGCATTACTTTGCATTATTATTTGTTTAGTTTAGGACAGGTACGAAAGAAAGAAAAATGGGTCAAAACCCAAAACAGGTGTGTCCAAAATTCCGGTCAAGGTGGACAGAAAACCCGGATTTGGACCCAAATCTCTCTCCCTCTCTCTTTATATGCTTAAAATTATCTATCTGCTTTATTTGTTGTTAATTTTAAGGTTAGAAAAATCCAAATCCCCGCAAAATGCCTTAATTGTTTTATCAACTAAAAATCAGTAAATCTTGCAAATAACTCATTTAGGTAATTAGTTAATATTTTAAATTCTCTACTATTTCTAAATATTTTTCAAGTCAAGTTAAAAAATAAGTTTTAGCCAAACTATGTTAGTTGTTGGATAACCGTAGGTTAGCGGAATATTTTAGGTGCCTAACACCTTCCTAAAACATTAATAGGAATCCCCGAACCCTTTTAAAATGTTTTCATTAGATTTTTCTGTTTAAAGTCTTTTGAAAGCAAAAGTTTTCTTAATTTTCTCAAAATTAAGTGGCGACTCTAAAAAAGGTCAAAAATCTTACTAAAAATAATTTTTTCGATAAAACACCAACCACCTTGCATAAAATGATCCACCATGCATCTTTTATTTACATTATAAATTGGACCAGAAAAATATCTTTGCACTAGCCTATTGGCTCTTGAAACTGGATAAGTAAAATCTTTCACATTTTCTTTACATGTCAAACCAGTAATAATTGTAAACTCTAGGATACTAAATTTCAAAGACATTTCCTTTGGCATGACGAATATAAATTTCTTTATCTAGATTTCTCTATTCAATCTCTAACATATTTAAATACTTTGTAATTTGACCTTGAAAATTGCATTAGAAGATATTTAAGTATGAGGCAAGTATGGTCTCCTTGAATAATTTCATACCTTGATCATTTATCGACAAGACTAAATCTTCAATAAAATTGGAGTTGTAGGTAGGACCAAACTTTAGATTGTTCTTTGAAATATGATTAATTACATAAATCATATTCTGCAATTACATAAATATTTTTTATCAATCATAAAAAAAAGTACATGATACATTCATACACACAGAAAGAATTGTCATACTATTATAGAAATATAATGATGTTTTGCTTTAATTGATACTAAATAACAAGCAGGCATAAGCATGGTACACAAAATCATACTAATAATAATGTGGTGCATCCTCAGCTTTACCATCCTTCCATTGATCAAACCAGGTTCTGGCCACACCTTCAATTGATATGCAGCCAATTCAACCCTCTCAGCATTCACCACATGCATTACCTCAAACACCTTTTTCAATTCTTCCACAAAGTTTTACATATCTTCAGTAGTGCTTGATCCGGTGAAACTAGGAGGATTCATCCTAAGGAACTCGCGAACTCTTGAGGTATCAGCCCCTTCTTGTTGAGCTCCTCTCTGTTGCCCGACTTGGTTAGTCACAACTTGACTTAACATCCAGATAGCTTCCCGGAATTCAGCATTGGTAACCTCTCCTTAAGGTTGTACCTCAGATGCATTTAGAACCTTTTGTTCCTCAACATTTCTTCGTGGTCGACCTTTGATGCTCTTATTGGAGGCATGATGATCTAAAAGAATAAGTGTAAGCACGAATTAGAGAGAGACTTTAGATATAAACTCTTCTCATGAAAGAAAATGAAAGAAGTGAAACATTCCTAAATGTTGTAGCCTCCTAATCATAGATATGGCGCGCTTCACACCTATGACTAAGACTCTACATACACGACTTCATAGACTCCCTAGGACTCTTGAACTCTGTGCTCTGATACTAAGTTTGTCATGCCCCGAGCCTACACCCTGGGAAGGACGGGCACTCAAAGACCATTGCTGGCCCTCAAGCGAACCCTTGGCCTGGCTTACTTAACTCAGCAGAAGACCAAACTCAACTTAAACAAGATTAAGACATGTTGAAAGGAAAATACTTCATATAATAAATCTGGCCAAAATGGCACTTATGTCTCAAAAACTGAAAATAACTCCAAACTGAAATACTATTGTCTACGAAGCCTATAAGCTGACTGAAGAGGGATGTTGGGACATACCCCACAACATCCTAAAACTAAACTACTGAAAGTAAATGAAATGGATGTCCTACGGAAAGCAAAGAGGCTCACCACTGACTCTGGAGCTCAATCAGGATCAACGAAACGCCGCGTCTTGATCCTGGGCCTGCGTCTGCATCATAAAATGATGTAGGCCAACTGGCATCAGTACATTGAATGTACAACTATGCGAGTTGGAAAGCTAAACAAAACTTAGGCTTCAAAGGAGTAAGAATGAATACTTACGTTGGCTCTGCTCAACTCATAATCTATTAACTCTTATTCAATATATGGAGTTAAATAATTGCAATATGAAGAAATGCTAACTGAAAACATGTTAAAAGCTCTGAATATATGCAAATATACGATAATGTTTGAGATGTATATAATATACAATACTGATATGAATGAGAATACAATACTGTTGAGTATAAAAATACAATGACTGATGTATATGAAAATACATTACTCTATGGGAGATTCTCTAACCGACAACCATCACTAAATAGCTACAGTGATGATACAGCGTTACTCGTCCCACGCTGCCCGTCCATCCTAACCTTGCCAGAGTATAGGACCTGAACTACCTAATGGATCCACTAGTAAACTATGAAGAGGGTTCATCTAAAAAGTATGACCCTTTTTTACCCATGATGGCTACATGATTTACATGGAGACTTGAGTTATCTGAACTCGCATCCCCACATCGGTGCTCAATACTACTCCCAAAAATATATATATAATGGCTCTTATGTTTTTAAAACATACTGATTCTGTGATTTGAGATTAGTGCTCAAAACTTAGCTTTTAAAAAGCTCTCTTAGAAATCATAGTTTCCTCTTTTCTTTACTGAAACTAGCCATAGGCTCTGTGGAAGTATAGCTTCCTTTCTTTCTCAAAAGTTTGAAAACATCTTGTTATAACTAGAGTATTGGAATTAACTAGGAATGAAGGTTACATCACTTAGGTACTAGTACGGAAAGATAGGGAAAGAATGGGGTCTCCAAGGGGGTAAAGGCACTCTCAGAGGCACGGCACGCAAGAGCCTGATGGACAGACTTTTTCATGAGGCGCTTTGGAGGCGCCGCGCCCCAGAATCTATCCGACGGGTTTCCTGTATTTCTTCTTCGTTTTAACCTTCTCAAACTCCCATGGATCCCACACCAAACACTTAAGATCCCTAAATAACTCATTACCCAGTAGTTTAGACCCGAAAACAGTCCGAAAACATGGATTAAAACTAACAGAGATCAATAACAATTCAATCAACAAGAACTTCAAACTTTTCATCAAGAACTTTAAGATTTTCTTTCAATTATTACTGTAATGAATCAAGTTGGAGGGTGGGTAAAAGAACCCAACACCGAATGATATCACATACCTGCTAAGGATCACCCCCGACGAAATCCACGCAATGAAATCTTAGCGTTCTTGCGTCTTCTTCTCCCTTCTCCTCTTTTCTCCTTCCTTTCAAAGCCCTAGATTATTTTATAAGTGTATAAACTGAATGGGATCAGTTTAGACCCCAACATATTACCTCAAAAACAAATTTAATAATTGACTTAGGAAAAGACCAAATCACCCTTACCAAATCCAGATTTGGAACTTTCCCTACTCAACAGCCAACCTACAAAAGTCATATCTCCCTCATACGACCTTGGAAATTCGCAAACTTGGCATCGTTGGAAATATCTTCTGACGAGATTTCCATCCATATAAAGAACTCGCCCAAACTCATCTTGAGCTGGAAATTATAGCCGTTTGAAAATGACCAAAACTCACTTTTGAAATCTGGAAATTCCTTACTTATTTCCAAATTTGATTCTTCTTGTTTTTCCTAGCTTATCCTTAGTTTATCTACAATACGAGATGTTACAATATCTCCCCCTTGGTAACATTCGTCCTCGAATGAGAATTCTTTCTCTAAACTAAGGATAGTAATATCATTTCAGCACTCAACAACAAAAGCAAGTAATAACATGTTTATACATAATCTTATAAAGTGATAAGAAGAGAATTTAGTACCTTTATTTGCATTCCCTCCAGATTCAAAGAGATGTGGATATTTCTCCTTCATATCCTCCTCAGCATCCCAAGTTGCTTCTTCAACGAATTGGTTCCTCCAAAGGACCTTGACTGAAGCAACTTCTTTCGTTCTCAATCTGCGAACTTGACAATCCAAAATCTAAACCGGTACTTCTTCATAGGATAGGTTATCCTTAATCCCAACATTCTCTGTTGGTAATATCAATGAAGGATCACCCAAACACTTCTTCAACATAGAAACATGGAACACTGGATGAACCGCTGCTAACTCTTGGGCTAGCTCCAACTCATAAGCCACATTTTTCACTCTCTTGGAGATTCTATAAGGTCCAATATATCGGGGACTAAGTTTCCCCTTCTTACCAAACCTCATAACTCCTTTCATAGGTGAAACCTTGATATACACCCAATCATCTATCTCAAACTCTAATGGTCTTCTTCTAATATCTGTGTAGGAATTTTGGCAACTTTGTGCTGTCTTCAACCTTTCTTGAATCACTTTCACCTTCTCCAAAGCTTGGTGAACTAAATCTGGTCCTATCAACCCTACTCGCCAACTTCAAACCACCCAATAGGAGATCTGCACCTTCTCCCATAAAGAGCTTCATATGGAGCCATTTGGATGCTCGAATGATAACTATTGTTGTACGCGAACTCAATTAGAGGTATATATCATCCCAATATCCCTTGAAGTCGATCACACAAGCTCTCAACATATCTTCCAAGGTCTGGATAGTACGCTTTGCTTGTCCATCTGTCTGAGGATGAGAAGCAGTGCTCAAATTCACCTTGGAACCCAAACCTTTCTGGAAAGATTTCCTGAATTATGCAGTAAATTATGCACCTATATGTGAAATAATGGAGATCGGAACTCCATGAAATCATACCACTTCCTGAAGGTACAACTTAGCATAATCCTCAGCCGAATAGATAGTCTTGACCGGCAATAAATAGGCTGACTATGTCATTCTGTCGATAATCACCCAAATGGAATCATGTTGCCTTCGCGATCTTGACAAGCCTGTGATGAAGTCCATATTAATCATCTCTCACTTCCATTCTGGAAGCTCTATATTCTGAGCTAAACCTCCAAGCCTTTGGTGTTCAACTTTCACTTGCTGACAGTTTGTACACTTGGAAATAAACTCAGTAATATCTTTCTTCATGCCTTCCCACCAATATACCTCTCTCGAATCACGTAACATTTTGTGGAACCCGGATGAATGGAATATCTGAAGCTATGAAACTCCTCCAAGATCCTCTCTTGGAGTCCATCCACCTTAGGTACACATAAACTACATTGATACTTCAACACACCATCTCCCCCTTGTTCAAAGGCCAATACTCTTTGGTTATGGACACTTGCCTTCAAATCAATCAAAATAAGGTCTTAGTCTTGCTTCTCTTTCACCTCTAACACTAATGATGATTCTGCCCCATTTGTCACCAGTATGCCTCCTTCTGTGGAATGCATAAGTCTGACTCCCAAACATGCAAGTATGTGCACATCTTTTTCTAACTCCCTCATTTCTTCTTCGACATGGGAAGTACTTCCCATGGATAACCTGCTTAAGGCATTAGCAACCATATTAGCCTTACCTGGGTGGTAAACAATACTCATGTCATAATCCTTGAGTAATTCCAACCACCTTCTCTATCTAAGGTTGAGCTCTTTATGAGTGAACGCATATTGGAGGCTTTTGTGATCAGTGAATATATCCACATGAACACCATATAAACAATGATGACATATCTTCAACACAAACACTACTGCAGCCAATTCTAAGTCATGAGTTGGATAACTCTTGTCATGAACTTTCAACTGCCTGGAAGCATAAGCTATAACCTTGTCATTCAACATTACTACATAGCACAAGCCAACTCTGGATGCATCACAATACACTACAAAGCCTTGAGTACCCTCTGATAAGGCCAAAACTGGAGCGGTAGTCAATCTCCTTTTCAACTCTTGAAAGTTTTTCTCACAAGCTTCAGACCATTAAAACTTGACTATCTTCTTAGTTAACTTGGTCAAAGGAGAGGAGATTATTAAGAATCCTTCAACAAATCTCCTATAATATCCAGGCAAACTCAAGAAACTTCTTATATCTGTTGGAAATGTGGGTCTAGGCCAACTCTGAGCTGCCTTAATATTCTGAGTGTCAACTCTAATACCTTCAGCAGAAACAATGTGGCCTAAGAATGCCACAGATATAATCCAAAACTCACATTTGGAGAACTTGGCATACATCTCCTTATCTCTCAACGTCTGAAGAACAACCCTTAGGTGACTGGAATGATCTTCTTCATTCATTGAATAAATAAGTATGTCATCAATGAAGACGATGACAAACATATCTAAATAAGGCTTGAAGACTCTGTTCATAAGATACATGAACGTTGCAGGTGCATTTGTCAAAATAAAGGACATAACCAAAAATTCATAGTGCCCATATGTTGTTCTAAAAGTTGTCTTGGGAATATCACATTCCCTTACTCTCAACTGATCTCGGAGGTCTTATACAAGCCCATAGTTATCATTCATCGCATTAACATAGTAAATTTAGCGGAAAATTTAAAAATTTTCATAGCACATCATATGCTAGAAACTTCAACTCATATATGTATAAAACATAAGCCATAATATATTTATAGACCTTAAGTCTCTTTGCCATCTTAGACTCAATAACTTTAGAGTACATTAGGGACACGGCCCATACGACACATTACATAACTATACAATATTTAAAGACTTTACATTAAAGACATTAGTAGGACATCCTTGAGCTTAAGGATTCCTTTCCTTGAGCTTGGGAAATCACCTATCAAGCTCCTCAATCATAGATCTCCTTTAAGCATTCCATAACCTACACTTTGTGTAAAAAGTAAAGAAGAGTGGGATTAGTACAAGAATGTACTAAGTATGGCAACCATGTAAAAACATGCATTTAAAAAGGACATTTTCTTTGAAATCATACTTCATGTCATTTTGAGTAAATCTTCATAAAACCTTTAAGCAATAGCATTTATATCATTTTCATACTTCATAGAAACACAATCAAAGGCCAAACATCATAGAAAAGCACTTATAGAATTTAAGTCCAAATTGAGGTCACTTTACAGTGAACTCTAATCTCTTAACAGTGAACTACTCCTTTTTATTCATTAATCCTTCCAAGTAATCCTTTAGTGATACTTGGTTCAATGCATCACCTTAAGGCCACAAGGAAACATACATATCATCTACACAAGACAACACATACCATCATAGAAGTATAGTACAACATAAACATAATTAAGTCAAGACTATAAGGACATTACAGTGAACTCCTAGTCATTATGCACATATACTTAGTTTACTTCACACAGAACCTTATAAAACCTAACTCATGCCCCCAATATAAGTCTACTAGTGCGATGTAAATGTAAGGCTCCATAACCTCACATATACTTAGTACACCTATCATGAGACCACAAGCCTTTACATCCAAATCATATATCAACAGAGTAAGAGAAGACAACTGTCAAAACCCGAAACCATACCCTAGAAGATAGGGTGCAATCTCGGATTGCGACCGGCGTCGTCGAACTCTCAGAGTTCTAAGACAAGCCTCATTCATATCATTCATTGCATACACATAGTGAAAAGTAGTGCGGAATTAAAACTTTTCACCAAAACATAATATAGTCTTTAAAAATCTCTTTCATATAAAAGTAATAGAAATGCTAAGTCTCAATCTCGTCATCTTAAGACACAAGAGTACTTTGGGACACGGCCCATACTTCAATACGAAAATAGAAAGACATAGTCTATTACAATACTTCAAAGAAAACAATAAAAGACATATGCCCTCGAGTCAATTGAGGACATACTTCAACTTCTTCTTGAACGATCTTCTAAGTCCAAGTATTCACTTCAAAAGCTCTTCACCTACAAAGAACTATAGATAGAAAATAAAGCATGGAATTAGTACAACCACATGTACTAAGTATGGCTATATGCATAAAATCATGAAAACGGACTTTATTGGAAATATGCATTTTTCATTTGGAAATCATAGTTTAAACATAAGAACATCACTTAGCAATTAGGAAACACATAAGATAACAATTAACCAAAAATATCATTTAAAGAACTCACTTTACAGTGAGCTATATTCACTGTAATTCACTGTACAGTGAAGCACTTCATCCCTCAGTTTAAGTCTTCCTAGCATGTAATTCCCTCACTTAAAGTCATCCTAAGATTCACTTAAGTCACACAAAGAGAGACCGCCCATACACCCTCTCTAGATGTGCCTAAACGACCCTTAAGATTACCTACAATGAGTCACATACATAATTAGAAAACAATCATAAACATCTATGTAAGATTCATCTACCAAAGGTGATTTCCAAGGTTCACTTAAGTGAGTGTGGAGCGACCGCCCATACAATCTCTATCACACACACACAAGAGATCCTATAGACTACCTCTAATAGAATCATTCTCACTAAACACACCTACACTTAGATTAGAAGACATTCTCCTTCCAAAGACTATCAAAAGACCTACTTAAGTAAATCGAGAAGATAATGTCCATAGTGCAGTGACCTCTTCAAGATTACCTAAATAGTCCTTAAGACTTCCTAAGGTTTAGATCATGTCAACAAGATTAACCAACTTCCCTAACTAGAGTCATCCTCAAGACTTCCAAAGATAAGATATGAAGAGACCATCCTTTCATGCCCTCCTCACACTTTAGCTAAGGAATGCTTAAGTCACTTTAGATTAGGTACTCATTCATTTACATAGTTACTAACGTAGGTCATTAGTTCATTAGTTCATTAAGACTCATACATCACATAAGACACTCATATAAAGCATCACATAAGACACTCATATAATGGTCTTGGACAAGACCTAGGAACTCCACATAACACCTTCAAAGTCTATTGTGCAATGTCTAGATAGCGTCTCATACCACCACCTAAACCTCATAAACTTATCTAATGCTAATAGGTATTCCACATGATGAGAATAGGCAATAACCGACATAGACCATGGTATCAAGACATGGAATCCGAAGTTCTATCCTACTTCGATGAAGTTGTTCTACTTGCCAATGGTAGAACTTGGACACATCCCATGTAGGCACATGGTTAAGGAATATGAAGGGCGTACGAAGCATTCAATCTCTTCTTTAACTGAATTCACTTCCCCCTTACTCATACTCACTCGGTGCTAGCCTTAGTTCTCATAGATTAATTCACATTAAGGTTCATATAAATAGGTTCCATATCTAGTTCATGACCCCCTTTACATTCACCCTACAAAAGCAAGGTCCACTAGGGCATAACTCACTTTGGCGACAAGAAGCTCATAGCGACTTCCCTAAGGTATTATATGATGCCGTTCCAGCCAACCAACCTTAAGTCCATCACTCATCACATGAAGGATACCATTACGGCTAACTACTTCACAATTTATAACCTCGCCACTAAGTTCAAGGTTCCACATAAATGACCCTCTTATCATTAAGGTCTCACCTATATTTATTTATTCAAGACTAAGAGTTATAACACCCTAAATCAATACTCATATCCATAATCATACATACATCAAGCAAGAGCTACAAGTCAACCAAGACAAGACATCACATACTTCACTTTTAACACATAATACAAGTCATTCTAGAAACACCTCTAAAACAACCTAACATCTTCAAGTCACCCTATATATCATCATAACATCATTAATATACTACACATAGACTCATAAAGTCAAGTAGGAATAACCAAGACTTAACCTAACACTACATTCATAATATCAAGTCAAAGTCTAACATGATCACTTAAGGCAACATAACTAGAAGAGTACATACATGACTATATAACTTCACATGTAGATAGGTAATGCCATACTTCACATCATCAACTACACAAATAGCCACATAACTTCAAGTAATTACCAATAAGGTCATGCTCATAATATTGCATAAAGTAACGCCGACAAGGCCACATCAATTGCAAGTAAAACACATAACACCGCCACCATAAGTGGACCATACCAAACACAATAGAATCCAAGTATAATTAATATCAAATTA
Source organism: Solanum sitiens (assembly GCA_016801875.1). Lineage (NCBI taxonomy): Eukaryota > Viridiplantae > Streptophyta > Magnoliopsida > Solanales > Solanaceae > Solanum > Solanum sitiens. The sequence goes on along the minus strand of JABWTJ010000069.1, from coordinate 2,581,668 downwards.
AGTAAAACGGAGCAGCATACCTTCATCCCCGTATTCACACTTCAATTCAATGTCAAATCAACCAATTCAACATCACAAGGCCCTTACCCATGGCCATGAACAATAATTCAAAGCAATAACCATAAAACTCAATGAATCTACCTCAATTCAATATAGGTTTAGCAATCTAAGATCAATTATATATCAATTGAATACAATTCTTATATCATTAGAAAGCCCATAAGAAACTACACAACAATTCATCAACATTAGCTTAATATCAAGTAACCCAATAAGTAGTCAAAACTAGGGTTCATCAATTCACATGGGTTCATAGGTAATTTATGTTGAAATCATCAATACAATATCAATTAGATCATAATTCAATGTTTAGAAATCATTTATACAAGAACCCATGGTAGAATCCCGAAATTGGACAATTCACTTTAGAAAACTTTTTTAAAACACTTTGAGAATTGGGCTCCTTGATGAAATAAGTTTCAAGGATCAAAATCCATACTTCAAGGATGATAATACTTCACTTTGATGAAGAATTCCCCTTCAAAATGCCACACCATGCTGATCCTTCAATTTGGACTTCAATGGAGTCTTTGGGATTTCTAAGGGACTTTGGGGTTTTGATTTTAGAAGAATGAAGTCTTTAGGGTGTTAACTACTTATATAGTTAATTAAAATACCCATAAGACCCTTAATAAACTGCCTAAATTCTTATTTGTAAGTGGGGTTAATTTACCAATTCACCCCTGACTTGGCAGAAAAATCTGTGCAGGAGACCAAGCTCATGACGCCTGCCTTGTGACGGGGTGTCACAGCCTCAATGGGCCGTCACAAGCCACCGTCGCTAGCTACAGTGGCTGACCAAGGCTCCACTCTTCACCCTTGGACATCTCTCCCACGACGAGATCCCATGACGGGTCGTCACAGCCACTACTGGTTGTTGACTGCTCCGTCACCAAGGCTGCCTGGGACTGCCTGCACATCAGACTTTTGGGTCCTTCTTCAAGGACCCTTCGATGGTCCTTGGGGATAATTTCCCGGACGTTTACAACCCAAATATGATCATCTATAAGTTTAAAACCTCTCACATGAATTTCATCTAAAACGAACACATAAAACTTAACGAAACTCGCCTAGACGTACAAGGTCGACTCAAGGCATATCTTTCGAACACCTTGGACGTTCTTGGTCGTTTGACCTCCAAACTTCACGAAACTTTAACCACTGACTATAAATGCTATATTAACTCTATTAAGAACCTTAAAACACCACGAAACACACATAAAAACATAAAACCACATAAGACACAATTAGGTGACTTAGTCGTCAAACGTCTTAGTCGTCCCTTGACGTTTGACTTCCAACACCTCTAATACTTTAGCTACTGCCTCTATACCACATATTAAACATATTTAGGACCTTAGAACACCAATACCAGCATGTTAGGCTCTAGTTAACCTATGTCATTTTCAAGGTCTTACAATCTTCCCCACTTGGACAACATTCGTCCTTGAATGACACTTGCCACTCTCCGAACACTTCCAAGATTAGAGACTCAACTAGCAGCACATAACCAAACCATACAACACATATCTAAGAAGAAAACATCAATTTCACATAATCAAGAGATTCACAACACAACAAGAAATTAGAAAACAATTCTATAACTCATTATTCTACAAAACTCACATGCTTCAATCCAAATAGCAAAAACTCATTTTATATTCAATATCATACTCATATACATCAGTTCTAACCACATTACCACAATTTTAGACCAAAGAATCAAATAGTCATTTTTACAAAATTATTACAGTGAGCAGTGTATCAAGCAACAGTGATTTTAACAACTTTTCCAAAAATGAAATTTTTTAGGAAATTCTCTATATAGACATGCTAATATGCACGCTAACATCATGTAAACATATCATACAACATTCTCAAAGTTTCATAAATCACACAATTCAAGAAGTAAATGAAATTCAATTTCAACCAAACTCCTAAACACCATGCACATGTAACAACTTCTAAGACTTCTATCACATCTACAAACCATACTCCCCCACTTAGAAGGAACTCATACTATCAAAAGAGAAACAAGAACTTACCAACATCATCATCACCATCACCCAGCTTCTCAATTCTAGTCCGGAGTGCATAGAAACGCCTCTTAGTTGGAGCATCTTCCTTTGGAACACTAGGCTCAACCCTCTTGTCCACCTTCCTAGAAGCAATGTTTGGACAATCTCTCACTTTGTGCCCATCCTTTCCATATCCAAAGCAACTACCGGTACCCAATAAACACTCACCATAATGTCTCTTACCACAAGTGGCACATAAAGGATTATCATTGCTAGAACCACCTCTCTTCTCAAACTTCTTCTTAGGAACACTAGGTCCATCTTGAGTTTGAACCCTCTTTTTGAACCTAGGTTGCACTTGGTCACTAGCAACACTCCTTTTGAAGTTCCTTGACATCCTCCTAATTTTAGACTCTTCAATTGATTGTGCATATACCATGAGTCTAGCCAAAGTCATATTATCATGCAATATAGCCGTACGGCATTCCTCCTTCACTAAATCGGCTACACCCGTCACAAAGCGACTCATTTCATCCCTTGAATTAGTCGCTAGGGAAGGTGCATACCTAGACAAAGTCGAGAATTTCAAAGATTACTCCTCAACACGCATATTGCCTTGCTTGAGATTGATAAATTCTTCTACCTTCTCTTCCCTCTTCTCACGGGGAAAGTACTTGCCAAGAAAAGCTTCCTTAAACTCTTCCCACTAAATAGGACCCGAATCTTCCGGCCTATTGTCCTTCCATTGAGTGTACCAAATTTGAGACACATATCTCAATTTATAAGAAGCTAACTCCGCCTTCTCCCTAGATGTAACCCCCATAGCACTCAAAACTTTGTACACACCATCAAGAAATTCTTGGGGATCCTCATTCACCTTAGAGCTAAGAAAGATTGGAGGATTCAACCTCACAAAGTCTCTCAACCTAGATGACATAGTGCTCTCCATAATATTAACCCTAGGCATCATGTTCAAGTTAGCTTGAGCCGTTACGTCTTGGGCTAAAGCAAGCAAAGCCTCTCCAATCACCCTATTAGACAATTCCGGCACCTCATCACCTCCTCCTACATTAGGAGCATGATCACCTTGAGGAGGCACTTGATCATCTTGAGAACCTTAAACACCTTGCCACCTTGAGCAACTTGAGCAACTTACTCAACTTGGGGAAGAACTTCTTCATTACCCCTTCCCTCTTCCATCCTTCTAGCGACCATCCTTCTAGTATTCATCTCCTAGAAAACAAGGAAACACATTTAGAAGGATACTCATAACATAACTCTACCGCACGAACATATGAGTAGAAATGAAGGGAAACACTATCATCCTATAGCCTCTCGCCCATAGATGTGTCGCAACTCACAGCGATGGTCAAGACTCTACTAGACATGACTTGATGAGACTTTTTGATACCTAATACTACTTTCACCAACCTATGCTCTGATACCAACTTTGTCACAACCCGAAACCATACCCTAGAAGATAGGGTGCAATCTCGGATTGCGACTGGCGGCGTTGAACTCTCAGAGTTCTAAGACAAGCCTCATTCATATCATTCATTGCATACACATAGTGAAAAGTAGTGCGGAATTAAAACTTTTCACCAAAACATAATATAGTCTTTAAAAATCTCTTTCATATAAAAGTAATAGAAATGCTAAGTCTCAATCTCATCATCTTAAGACACAAGAGTACTTTGGGACACGGCCCATACTTCAATACGAAAATAGAAAGACATAGTCTATTACAATACTTCAAAGAAAACAATAAAAGACATATGCCCTCGAGTCAATTGAGGACATACTTCAACTTCTTCTTGAACGATCTTCTAAGTCCAAGTCTTCACTTCACAAGCTCTTCACCTACCAAGAACAATAGATAGAAAATAAAGCATGGAATTAGTACAACCACATGTACTAAGTATGGCTATATGCATAAAATCATGAAAACGGACTTTATTGGAAACATGCATCTTTTCATTTGGAAATCATAGTTTAAACATAAGAACATCACTTAGCAATTAGGAAACACATAAGATAACAATTAACCAAAAATACCATTTAAAGAACTCACTTTACAATGAGCTATATTCACTGTACAGTGAATTAATTCACTGTTAAAGTAAAGCTCTTCATCCCTCACTTTAAGTCTTCCTAGCATGTAATTCTCTCACTTAAGGTCATCCTAAGATTCACTTAAGTCACACAAAGAGAGACCCCCCATACACCCTCTCTAGATGTGCCTAAACGACCCTTAAGATTACCTACAATGAGTCACATACATACTTAGAAAACAATCATAAACATCTATGTAAGATTCATCTACCAAAGGTTATTTCCAAGGTTCACTTGAGTGAGTGTGGAGCGACCGCCCATACAATCTCTATCACACACACACAAGAGATCCTATAGACTACCTCAAATAGAATCATTCTCACTAAACACACCTACACTTAGATTAGAAGACATTCTCCTTCCAAAGACTATCAAAAGACCTACTTAAGTAAATCGAGAAGATAATGTCCATAGTGTAGTGACCTCTTCAAGATTACCTAAATAGTCCTTAAGACTTCCTAAGGTTTAGATCATGTCAACAAGATTAACCAACTTCCCTAACTAGAGTCATCCTTAAGACTTCCAAAGATAAGACATGAAGAGACCATCCTTTCATGCCCTCCTCACACTTTAGCTAAGGAATGCTTAAGTCACTTTAGATTAGGTACTCATTCATTTAAATAGTTACTAACATAGGTCATTAGTTCATTAGTTCATTAAGACTCATACATCACATAAGACACTCACATAAAGCATCACATAAGACACTTACATAATGGTCTTGGACAAGACCTAGGAACTCCACATAACACCTTCAAAGTCTATTGTGCAATGTCTAGATAGCGTCCCATACAACCACCTAAACCTCATAAACTTATCTAATGCTAATAGGTATTCCACATGATGAGAGTAGACAATAACCGACATAGACCATGGTAGCAAGACATGCAATCCGAAGTTCTATCCTACTTCAATGAGGTTGTTCTACTTGCCAATGGTAGAACTTGGACACATCCCATGTAGGCACATGGTTAAGAAATATGAAGGGCGTACGAAGCATTCAATCTCTTCTTTAACTGAATCCACTTCCCCTTTACTCATACTCACTTGGTGCTAGCCTTAGTTCTCATAGATTAATTCACATTAAGGTTCATATAAATAGGACCCATATCTAGTTCATGACCCCCTTTACATTCACCCTACCAAAGCAAGGTCCACTAGGGCATAACTCACTTTGGCGACAAGAAGCTCATAGCGACTTCCCTAAGGTATGATATGATGTTGTTCCAGCCAACCAACCTTAAGTCCATCACTCATCACATGAAGGATACCATTACGGCTAACTACTTCACAATTTATAACCTCGCCACTAAGTTCAAGGTTCCACATAAATGACCCTCTTATCATTAATGTCTCACCTATATTTATTTATTCAAGACTAAGAGTTATAACACCCTAAATCAATACATCTCATATCCATAATCATATACACATCAAGCAAGAGCTACAAGTCAACCAAGACAAGACATCACATACTTCACTTTTAACACATAATACAAGTCATTCTAGAAACACCTCTAAAACAACCTAACATCTTTAAGTCACCCTATATATCATCATAACATCATTAATATACTACACATTGACTCATAAAGTCAAGTAGGAATAACCAAGACTTAACCTAACACTACATTCATAATATCAAGTCAAAGTCTAACATGATCACTTAAGGCAACATAACTAGAAGAGTACATACATGACTATATTACATCACATGAAGATAGGTAATTCCATACTTCACATCATCAACTACACAAATATCCACATAACTTCAAGTAATTACCAATAAGGCCATGCACATAATATTGCATAAAGTAACGCCGACAAGGCCACATCAATTGCAAGTAAAACACATAACACCGCCACCATAAGTGGACCATACCAAATACAATAGAATCGAAGTATAATTAATATCAAATTAAGGAAAATGGGGCAGCATACCTTCATCCCCATATCCACACTTCAATTCAATGTCAAATCAACCAATTCAACATCACAAGGCCCTCACCCATGGCCATGAACAATAATTCAAAGCAATAACCATAAAACTCAATGAATCTACCTCAATTAAATATAGGTTTAGCAATATAAGATCAATTATATATCAATTGAATATAATTCTTATATCAATAGAAAGCCCATAAGAAACTACACAACAATTCATCAACATTAGCTTAATATCAAGTAACCCAATAAGTAGTCAAAACTAGGGTTCATCAATTCACATGGGTTCATAGGTAATTTATGTTGAAATCATCAATACAATATCAATTAGATCATAATTCAATGTTGAAAAATCATTTATGCAAGAACCCATGGTAGAATCCCGAAATTGGATAATTCACTATAGAAAACTTTGTAAAACACTTTGATAATTGGGCTCCTTGATGAAATAAGTTTCAAGGATCAAAAGCCATACCTCAAGGATGATAATCCTTCACTTTGATGAAGAATTGCCCTTCAAAAAGCCACACCAACCTGATCCTTCAATTTGGACTTCAATGGAGTCTTTGGGATTTCTAAGGGACTTTGGGGTTTTGATTTTAGAAGAATGAAGTCTTTAGGGTGTTAACTAGTTATATAGTTAATTAAAATACCAATAAGACCCTTAATAAACCGCCTAAATTTTTATTTGTAAGTGGGGTGAATTTACCAATTCACCCCTGACTTGGCAGAAAAATCTGCGCAGGAGACCAAGCTCATGACGCCTGCCTTGTGACGAGGCGTCACAGCCTCAATGGGCCGTCACAAGCCACCGTCGCTGGCTACAGTGGCTGCCCAAGGCTCCACTCTTCACCCTTGGCCATCTCTCCCACGAACATACCCCATTACGGGGCGTCACAGCCACTACTGGCCGTTGACTGCTCCGTCACCAAGGCTGCCTGGGACTGCCTGCACATCAGACTTTTGGGTCCTTCCTCAAGGACCTTTCGATGGTCCTTGGGGATAATTTCCCGGACGTTTCAAACCCAAATATGATCATCTATAAGTTTAACACCTCTCATATGAATTTCATCCAAAACGAACAGATAAAACTCAATGAAACCCGCCTAGACGTACAAGGTCGACTCAAGGCATATCTTTCGAACACCTTGGACGTTCTTGGTCGTTTGACCTCCAAACTTCACGAAAATTTAACCACTGACTATACATGCTATATTAACTCTATTAAGAACCTTAAAACACCATGAAACACACATAGAAACATAAAACCACATAAGAGACAATTAGGTGACTTAGTCGTTAAACGTCTTAGGCGTCCCTTGACGTTTGACTTCCAACACATCTAATACTTTAGCTACTGCCTCTATACCACATATTAAACATATTTAGGACCTTAGAACACCAATACCAACATGTTAGGCTCTAGTTAACGTATGTCGTTTTCAAGGTCTTACAACAACTTCATTTATGTCAAGTAATACCTTCATCATATAGTTAACAAGATCAACATCATGCATAAAGGACACATACATAATCATATGCATTAGGTCACCTTCCTAAGACTTCCTAAGGAGTCACTTGTGCAATGTCTAGATGGGTTCATTACTTCCACCTATCCTAATTAACTTACCTTATGTCCTCCTAGTTAGGATCCTATTCATTTACTTCAATTGTCCATTTTACCTTTAGGGAAACTATAGCCTTAACCGACACTAAGACCATGGGTGCTAAACATGGAATTTGGTGTTGTAGAGCCTTACACCAATGGAAGGTGTTCCTACCTAGCCAAGGTAGAACATTAACACATGCTAGCATATTAGGTGATATCACTTGCTAGATCCTATGTGGCAAGCATAGTTTATGGAACTAAGAGATATGTATTCCCTCTACATACCATTTGGTAAATGGTGCCTCACCTCATGAGAAAAATGAGTGAATCTTCCTCAAGTAAAGTCAACACCTCATGTAGGTCCATAGGTGAGTATTTCTCTAAAGGAAGTCAACACTCTATAAGGGATAAATGGTGAATCTTCCTCCAAGGAAAGTCAACACCTCTCAATGTCAAGTTCACTCGGTGCTAAGCTAAGTTCCCTTTTATTGAAAAGCCTTTATTACATTTATTTATAAAAATATAGGCTTAGGATATTCATTATTCATATGCTTATAGCAGATTCAAGCATCTATCTAGTTTTGGAGTATTCTATGGAACACCTCTCAAGGTTCCTCCATTAACTAGATCATCATTCATGTGTGTGAGTGTATACATAGATGTGAGCAAGCCTTTCACACAACCCATAATATCACACATGTTCATATATCAATGCATGAGTCTATAGGCATAACTATATGAGCAATCCTTTCATATACCTACTAAGACGCTATGCACATTCATACTTCATCATATCATATACATCATATTCATAATATATTCATATATTCATCTTTCATATATATATAGAAATCAAACCTAGGAACTATCCTATCAAGGTACACATGTGCAATGCATAGACAAGGTCCCATACCCTTGCCCACACTAGAACACCTATCAAGTCATCCTAGTTGAGGAAACATATCATACTTTCATATACATAAACTTAACATGCATATTAGTAGACACTAGTGAATATGAGAACTACCTTTCATTTAGACACCATGACCTATACTACTTGTATGATGCATGTAAGTGAGAGTGTACGTACATTGGTCAATCATGATCACATAATGGATATCAAAACACATTGAGGCAGCCACCCTCTTAGATCATAACACTTCATCAAGCATAGACCACACAACACACAATAACATAGGAGACAAGCCAACTTCATAATACACTTAAGACTCCTAACTTTGACTATTCATGCATTCACATAGGGGTACATAGGTAAGGGAATATTAACCCTTTTAACACATCAATAGCAGCACCTATACTTTACCCTAACATGAATATACACATGCTTATACAATAGCCATACAACCTAGATCACAACTAGAATAGGAAAGTAGGCATAAACTTCTCATAGTATCATCTTAAGCACATGTTCATAAGTTCATCAATTTGCCTTCAAGGCCATGGTCAACACATATATAATGACAATAAAGTAAACACCTCCACCATAAGTGGACCATACCACACAATGCCATACAAGGCTTCATCAACATTTCTATAAAGAATAGAGAAGTAGAAGAGTAGAGGAAATAAGCATTCTTACCAACTCCTCAACCTTTGATCCTCATTGATCAATACGCCTTGTTTATCAATAATTCATATATATGGCAGTAGATAAATGTACTTTAAACATATAAGAAACCATGTACAAGTCGCTACAAGATTATACTACAACATAATACAACATATCAACATATTAGGAAAGTAGAAGAACATAGATCATTAGCTAATTTCCCTTGCATTGATTTTTAGATCATATTTCATACATAGTATAAGTCTAAGGCAGTAGCTAAACCTACATTTAACCATACTGAAATCATAATTACATACCTTCAAGATTAAGGTTACAACATAGGCATTTAGGCTTATCGATTTGCTAGAGTATAGAAGAATTTACTAATACTATGAACTCTCTAACGCTTTGATCATCATTCATATTTTATTCACAATACACTCATTAGGCAGTATCTAATTAGATAAGAAATCAAGATGAAATCATGCTTCATCTAATCACAATTCGAGATCCATCACACACTTAGCTTTTTGACTTCAAAGCCTAAAGGAATGTAGATCAATTCATGCAAGCCTTTCTTAATTTGATCATTAAGGATTTATACCTACAAAATTCATCCATTATATCACCCTAAAACAGTAGCTATAGCAGTTCATACATAATCAAAACTCTACACAACCGATCTCACAATCGACTTCAAGGCAACACGTAGAAACATAGACTATTCATGTTCAAATCTTCATATATTTATCATCATGGACTGATCATCATCAATTCACCATCAATTAACGTAAATAACAATAAACACAAGCAATTCAATGTAAGCGAATCACCATTTAATCAAGAACGAGTCATAATCACAAAGCCCATGCAAGAGCTAAACCAATTTTGGAAGGAACATGGGTTCATCATGCAATTGGAGTGAAATCACGTTCAAATCACAGTATTAAATTCAATTAATCATGATTCAATCGTTCAAAACCTTTTTAGAAAGAACCCATGGCTAGATTGAAGAAGAAGAACTTTGATCATAAACTTTCTTTGAAAACATTGAGAAGAACTCTCCAAGTGAAAGGTTACTTAGAGATGAAGGATCACCATACCCTTGTCTAGTTGAAAGCCTCTAAAACTTCATGATTCATCCATGGAAAACCCAGCTTAAATCTGTTCTTGAGCTTCACCAACAATGGTGGTTTTAGAGAGAACATTTTTGGAAAGAAAGGCTTCAATCATGTGAGAGGATTTGGCAATGGGTGTTTCACGTTTTTTATGACTTATATACACCTAAAATTAACTAAATAAACCTATTATAGTCAGGTTAGGACTTTTGGTGAATTTCCCATTCACCCCTTTAATTTACAGCACGCAGGCTGCCAGTTGCAGTCCACCCGCGACGATGGTAATGACGGGGCGTCAAGGCCATGACGGGCCGTTCCTGGCCTTCGTCGCCTAACGCTTAGCCACAAATTGCCTTAAGACCTGCCCAAGGCATGTTTCCCTCGATGAGACCTGCTCGACGGGCCGTTGGTGGACCAACGATCCGTCGTTGGGCCCGTCAATGGACACTGCCCAGGCAGTGTCTTAGGCAGCTTTGGGTCCTTCTTTTGGGGCCTCTTGTGGGGCCCTTTAGAAGTCGTACCCAGAAGTTTACAACGCTATTATAAACCTTAACAAGTTATAGACCTTCCACATAAATTTCATCCAAAACAAACACCTAAAAGACGTCCAAACAGGCCAAGCCCCACCATGACACACGATGAACATCTTAAGGGCTATCTTTCAAACTCCTTGGACGTTCTTGGTCGTTTGACCTCCGAACTTCTCAAAACTTCATATACTATAATTTAACATAATTGTACATTTAAAGACTTATTAAGCTCATTCATTACACGTAATCACATAGAACCACATACGAGGCATTTAAATGACTTAGTCATCGAACATTTCGGTTGACCCTTGAGTTTGACTTCCAAATCACTTCAAACTTTATACACTGCCTATAAACCATATTATAAGTCATTTTAGGACCTTAGAACATTAAGACGAACATGTTAGGCTCTAGTCACCTTATCTCATTTTGGGGTCTTATAATATCGCCCACTTGGGACATTCATCCTCGAATGACACTTAGGACACTTTAACCACAACAAGGACTTCAAAGTATCATAGAGCATTTCCTCATATTCATAACATCATCATATAGAAGTCAATGAACCAAACTTTAAAAGGAACACAACTTCACAACATTTAGCACTCAATGCACACAAGCAAGCAAAACTTCAATTCACTCACCCTTAATGCATTAATCAAAGAGGCTCTTATGATGTTCATAGGAGGAACATCATTCTCCTAATCATAACATGGTCATTACACCTTAATTCATTAAGTGATAATCTTGCAAAGCCACACAAAGGCAGATTTCAACAATACTCAAAACAAGTAGGCACTCATACTTCAATGCACATAGACTTGAGTTAATTGCATCAACAAAAATCTTCATTAGTTAGACCTAGTGCCATGAAGGTCATACTCAACCATACCATGCTTAGTGGTGTCCATGGAGGAATGTCTTGCTCCTCAACACACTTACATGTATCATGAGTTCACACCTTAGCAAAGTACGAGGTCAATTCCTTTTAAAATGAGAAATCCCAACTTTTAAACCAAGGCATGAGCATGAATTCTTCCTAGTGAAGTCTAAATGGTAAGTCACACCAAGTACATCACCACAAATAGGAAGAAATTTCACAAAATGTCAATTTCTAACATAGTACTTACCTTCACAGTAAGCATCACTTGAGAAGAATAACATAAATCATAGGAACACACATTAACACTTAGCTAAACATGCCTTCATTCTTCAAAAGTGAGCCTACAATCATGCCTTGGAAACCATCAAGTCACATAATTTTTCAAGAGAGTCAACATATTTCATTGTAAAAGAGACTCAACTTCCATTACAAGGCTAAACAATTCACCCTACAAGTGACTATTACCAAGTTCTTGTCTTACCTCATGAAGTCAACTTCACGATTAGCACATTAAAATGCAAGTCAACATGAGAAAACATGGATTTGTATCAAAACATTTCCTTCATACACTTTGGAACATTCATAATGTCTTCAAGATGATGTCAATCAATACACACCAAACGTATAAAGGTCATGCAATTCATACTTTATGCAAGACTATATTCATGAACAAGCTTATTAAGAATTCATTATTTTCAAGTTAAAGTAAAAATAGAAGGTCAAGGTAGAAAATATCTACAACCTTACCATTTCATAACCATCCCCCACTTAGGGTAAACCCAATTTAAGAGCAACTTAACCCATCGTAAAAAGGATCTTAACTTATCAACCTTCATTTTTTCATCACTTAAAAGTGATTACAACTTTAGAAGGATTTACAGTAAGTTAACGTAGGAACACCAAGGTACTCTAAGCCTTATCACCTAGGCAATTTATCCACAATTATCAAGTTAGGTAATCTCATTCAACCACATAAGGTTTTCATACAATACCATAGACACCAAGGTCATACATCATTAGGGGAATACAACAAGGGGACTTAGTCATAAGGACTCTTACTTTTCTTTCAACATTAAAGTAAGGTAACTTCTAGGTCAATCAAACCCACATCATCACCCTACAAAGATAAGAATACTACCCTCAATTCTAGGGGAAACATCAATTCCACAACATTAAGGGACTCACAACACAATAAGAAGTTAGAAACAAATCTACGACTCATCATGCCACAAGACTCTCATTCTTCATTCCAACTAGCAAATCTCCTTTTTACATTCATTATCATGTTAATATACATCAATTCTATACACATTTTAACAATATCAACTCAAAGAACAATTTAGATGATTCTCCAAAATATGTTACAGTAAGTTGACTAGCTTTACAGTAAACATGCTTCCAAATATCCAAAAATGCAACATTTAGACAATTGAGGGGACAAGCATGGCAATATAAGATACAAAGCTTTACCAACTCATCCTTCATAATCATGCATACTATCATCACAACTAGGATCAAGTCTTTAAAAAAGACTCCAATTTATACTAGCAACTCATCAAGTACCACTTATATACAAAGGAACACAATGCACACTTTTAAACACATATTCTTAGGGTAGCATACTTCCATAGTTAATTACTACACAACTCAAGTTCAAATCATAGCATAAGGCTACCAACATATAATGTCATATAGTAATACAACACTCCAAAAGAATTCACTTTAACCATAACTTTTAACATGCTTTAACTATATCATGACATACATTTCTCAATATAACATGTTATTTCACATAAGTTTCATATCTAGCCATAATTGAAATCACATCATCAAATAAGCCAAAAGTCACCTTCACACATACTCATTCAAACCATAAAACAAAGATAAGCATTTAAACTCACCTTTTCTCCCTCAGCATAGAGAACAATCTCACCCAAGCAATCACATCTAAAAGACCACCGGACAAGAAAACATAAGAGAGAGATTTTATAGAGTTAAGTTCTATGGCACGATATGAGAATGATGAAGAAGGGAAACTCTATCGTCCTATAGCCTCTCGTACCATTTGATGTGTCGCGACTCACCACCAATGCTACGAGACTCTACTAGACGTGGCAATATGAGACTCTTAGAACCTAAGACCACTTTATAAACCTCGTGCTCTGATACCATATTTGTCACATCCGGGGGAACCCCTAGTAGTAACACGACGTACTCGACCTCTCGGAGGTCTTATACAAGCCCACAGTTATCATTCATCGCATTAACATAGTAAATTTAGCGGAAAATTTAAAACTTTTCATAGCACATCATATGCTAGAAACTTCAACTCATATATGTATAAAACATAAGCCATAATACATTTATAGACCATAAGTCTCTTTGCCATCTTAGACTCAATAACTTTAGAGTACATTAGGGACACGGCCCATAAGACACATTACATAACTATACAATATTTAAAGACTTTACATTACAGACATAAGTAGGACATCCTTGAACTTTAAGGATTCCTTTCATTGAGCTTGGGAATCATCAATCAACCTCTTCACCATTCAAGACTTTCTTTAAGCATCCATAACCTACACTTTGTGTAAAAAGTAAAGAAGAATGGGATTAGTACAAGAATGTACTAAGTATGACAACCATGCAAAAACATGCATCTAAAAAGGACATTTTCTTTGAAATCATACTTCATGCCATTTTGAGTAAATCTTCATAAAACCTTTAAGCAATAGCATTTATATCATTTTCATACTTCATAGAAACACAATCAAAGGCCAAACATCATAGAAAAGCACTTATAGAATTAAGTCCAAATTGAGGTCACTTTACAGTGAACTCTAATCTCTTAACAGTGAACTCCTCCTTTTTATTCATTAATCCTTCCAAGTAACCCTTTAGTGATACTTGGTGCAATGCATCACCTTAAGGCCAGAAGGAAACATACATATCATCTACACAAGACAACACATACCATCATAGAAGTATAGTACAACATAAACATAATTAAGTCAAGACTATAAGGACATTACAGTGAACTCCTAGTCATTATGCACATATACTTACTTTACTTCACATAGAACCTTATAAAACCTAACTCATGCCCCCAATCTAAGTCTACTAGTGCGATGTAAATGTAAGGCTCCATAACCTCACATATACTTAGTACACCTATCATGAGACCACAAGCCTTTATATCCAAATCACATATCAACATAGTAAGAGAAGACAACTTCATTTATGTCAAGTAATACCTTCATCATATAGTTAACAAGATCAACATCATGCATAAAGGACACAAACATAATCATATGCATTAGGTCACCTTCCTAAGACTTCCTAAGGAGTCACTTGTGCAATGTCTAGATGGGTTCATTACTTCCACCTATCCTAAGTAACTTACCTTAAGTCCTCCTAGTTAGGATCCTATTCATTTACTTCAATTATCCATTTTACCTTTAGGGAAACTATAGCCTTAACCGACACTAAGACCATGGGTGCTAAACATGGAATTTGGTGTTGTAGAGCCTTACACCAATGGAAGGTGTTCCTACCTAGCCAAGGTAGAACATTAACACATGCTAGCATATTAGGTGATATCACTTGCTACATCCTATGTGGCAAGCATAGTTTATGGAACTAAGAGATATGTATTCCCTTTACATACCATTTGGTAATTGGTGCCTCACCTCATGAGAAAGATGAGTGAATCTTCCTCAAGTAAAGTCAACACATCATGTAGGTCCATAGGTGAGTATTTCTCTAAAGGAAGTCAACACTGTATAAGGGACAAATGGTGAATCTTCCTCCAAGGAAAGTCAACACCTCTCAATGTCAAGTTCACTCGGTGCTAAGCTAAGTTCCCTTTTATTGAAAAGCCTTTATTACATTTATTTATAAAAATATAGGCTTAGGATATTCATTATTCATATGCTTATAGCATATTCAAGCATCTATCTAGTTTTGGAGTATTCTATGGAACACCTCTCAAGGTTCCTCCATTAACTAGATCATAATTCATGTGTGTGAGTGTATACATAGATGTGAGCAAGCCTTTCACATAACCCATAATATCACACATGTTCATATATCAATGCATGAGTCTATAGGCATAACTATATGAGCAATCCTTTCATATACCTACTAAGACACTATGCACATTCATTCTTCATCATATCATATACATCATATTCATAATATATTCATATATTCATCTTTCATATATATATAGAAATCAAACCTAGGAACTATCCTATCAAGGTACACATGTGCAATGCATAGACAAGGTCCCATACCCTTGCCCACACTAGAACACCTATCAAGTCATCCTAGTTGAGGAAACATATCATACTTTCATATACATAAACTTAACATGCATATTAGTAGACACTAGTGAATATGAGAACTACCTTTCATTTAGACACCATGACCTATACTACTTGTATGATGCATGTAAGTGAGAGTGTACGTACATTGGTCAATCATGATCACATAATGGATATCAAAACACATTGAGGCAGCCACCCTCTTAGATCATAACACTTCATCAAGCATAGACCACACAACACACAATAACATAGGAGACAAGCCAACTTCATAATACACTTAAGACTCCTAACTTTGACTATTCATGCATTCACATAGGGGTACATAGGTAAGGGAATATTAACCCTTTTAACACATCAATAGCAGCACCTATACTTTACCCTAACATGAATATACACATGCTTATACAATAGCCATACAACCTAGATCACAACTAGAATAGGAAAGTAGGCATAAACTTCTCATAGTATCATCTTAAGCACATGTTCATAAGTTCATCAATTTGCCTTCAAGGCCATGGTCAACACATATATAATGACAATAAAGTAAACACCTCCACCATAAGTGGACCATACACACAATGCCATACAAGGCTTCATCAACATTTCTATAAAGAATAGAGAAGTAGAAGAGTAGAGGAAATAAGCATTCTTACCAACTCCTCAACCTTTGATCCTCATTGATCAATACGCCTTGTTTATCAATAATTCATATATATGGCAGTAGATAAATGTACTTTAAACATATAAGTAACCATGTACAAGTCGCTACAAGATTATACTATAACATAATACAACATATCAACATACTAGGAAAGTAGAAGAACATAGATCATTAGCTAATTTCCCTTGCATTGATTTTTAGATCATATTTCATACATAGTATAAGTCTAAGGCAGTAGCTAAACCTACATTTATCCATATTGAAATCATAATTACATACCTTCAAGATTAAGGTTACAACATAGGCATTTAGGCTTATCGATTTGCTAGAGTATAGAAGAATTTACTAATACTATGAACTCTCTAAGGCTTTGATCATCATTCATATTTTATCAACAATACACTCATTAGGTAGTATCTAATTACATAAGAAATCAAGACGAAATCATACTTCATCTACTCACAATTCGAGATCCATCACACACTTAGCTTTTTGACTTCATAGCCTAAAGGAATATAGATCAATTCATGCAAGCCTTTCTTAATTTGATCATTAAGGATTTATACCTACAAATTTCATCCATTATATAACCCTAAAACAGTAGCTACAGCAGTTCATACATAATCAAAACTCTACACAACCGATCTCACAATCGACTTCAAGGCAACACGTAGAAACATAGACTATTCATGTTCAAATCTTCATATATTTATCATCATGGACTGATCATCATCAATTCACCATCAATTAACATAAATAACAATAATCATAAGCAATTCAATGTAAGCGAATCACCATTTAATCAAGAACGAGTCATAATCACAAAGCCCATGCAAGAGCTAAACCAATTTTGGAAGGAACATGGGTTCATCATGCAATTGGAGTGAAATCACGTTCAAATCACTGTATTAACTTCAATTAATCATGATTCAATCGTTCAAAACCTTTTTAGAAATAACCCATGGCTAGATTGAAGAAGAAGAACTTTGATCATAAACTTTCTTTGAAAACATTGAGAAGAACTGTCCAAGTGAAAGGTTACTTAGAGATGAAGGATCACCATACCTTTGTCTAGTTGAAAGCCTCTAAAACTTCATGATTCATCCATGGAAAACCCAGCTTAAATCTGTTTTTGAGCTTCACCAACAATGGTGGTTTTAGAGAGAACATTTTTGGAAAGAAAGGCTTCAATCATGTGAGAGGATTTGGGAATGGGTGTTTCGCGTTTTTGATGACTTATATACACATAAAATTAACTAAATAAACCTATTATAGTTTGTTTAGGAATTGGGGTGAATTTCCCATTCACCCCTTTAATTTACAGCACGCAGGCTGCCAGTTGCAGGCCACCCGCGACGATGGTAATGACGGGGCGTCAAGGCCATGACGGGCCGTTCCTGGCCTTCGTCGCCTAACGCTTAGCCACAAATTGCCTTAAGACCTACCCAAGGCATGTTTCCCTCGATGAGACCTGCTCGACGGGCCGTTGGTGGACCAACGATCCGTCGTTGGGCCCGTCAATGGACACTGCCCAGGCAGTGTCTTAGGCAGCTTTGGGTCCTTCTTTTGGGGCCTCTTGTGGGGCCCTTTAGAAGTCGTACCCAGAAGTTTACAACGCGATTATAAACCTTAACAAGGTTATAGACCTTCCACATAAATTTCAGCCAAAACAAACACCTAAAAGACGTCCAAACAGGCCAAGCCCCACAATAACACACGATGAACATCTTAAGGGCTATGTTTCAAACGCCTTGGACGTTCTTGGTCGTTTGACCTCCAATCTTCTCGAAATATCATATACTATCATTTAAAATAATTTTAAACGATTTAAAGACTTATTAAGCTTATTAATCACACGTAATCACATAGAACCACATACGAGGCATTTAAATGACTTAGTCGTCGAACGTTTTGGTCGACCCTTGACGTTTGACTTCTAAATCACTTCAAACTTTATACACTGCCTATAAACCATATTATAAGTCATTTTAGGACCTTAGAACATTAAGACGAACATGTTAGGCTCTAGACACCTTATCTCATTTTGGGGTCTTACATGATGATAGTCTGGTCTGAGGTCAATCTTGGAAAAACAAGAAGCACCCTGAAGTTTATCAAAAAGTTCATCTATACTTGGAAGAGGATATCTATTCTTGATGGTAACCTTATTCAGCTGACGGTAGTCTATACACATCCTAAGGGACCCATCATTTTTCCTAACAAACATGACCAGAGCGCCCCAAGGTGAGACACTTGGTCGGATGAAACCTTTATCTAATAGATATTTCAGCTGCTCCTTTAGCTCTTTTTACTCTGCTGGTGCCATCATGTATGGTGGAATAGAGATAGGACGAGTAACTAGGATGATGTTTATGCCGAAGTCTATGTCTCTTTCGGGAGGGACTCTGGGTACGTCATCAGAAAATACTTCTGGAAACTCACTGACTATAGGAACTGACTAAAGGGAAGGTACCTCAACACCTGAGTCATTAACTCTGACTAAGTGATAGATAGATCCCTTAAAAACTAACTTTCTCGCCTTAAGGTACGAAATGAAGCGAACCTTAGGCACAGCTGAACTACTAGCCCACTCTATGACTGGCTTATTAGGAATCTGAAACTTGACAACTCGAGTTCTACAATCTATTGATGCATAACAGGCATGGAGCCAGTCCATACCTAGAATGACTTAATAATCCACCATGTCTAACTCTATTAAATCAGTCATGGTACTCTTATGACTCACGAAAACATGACAATCACGATAGACTCTTTCTACTAGAATGGATTCACCAATAGGTGTGGATACACTGAATGGTTTGCTAAGTTGCTCAGGAGAAATCTCAAAGCTCATAGCAACATAAGGAGTTACAAAAGATAAAATAGCTCCTGGGTCTAATAATACATAAGCAGTAAACTCAAAGACTCGAATCATACCAGTGACAACATCTGGCGACTTCTCTTGTTCATGGCGATTATTAAGAGCATACAAGCGGTTTGTTCCTCCGCCTGTACCAGAAGCAGCTCCCCTATGTGTAGCTCTGTCTGGTGGAGCAACTAATGAAGATTGAGCCCTATTGCCCCCATTTCCACCGCTTTGCCTACTCTTTGGACATTCTTTCATGAAATGTCCTATATGACCGCACTTAAAATAAACTGTGGAGCCTTCGCAACAAACGCCAGAGTGATTCCTACCACACTTGGCGCAGGCAGGAGTCTTACTACCTCCTTGTGCCACACTACCTTGTGAATATGCAGGCCTAGCTCGGGAGTTCTGACCATGATGCTCAACTATGTATCTGGGTGCAGGGGCACTAGCAAACGATGGTGCATGCCTCTTTGATTTCTGGAATTATGGCCGACTTGAACAACCCTTTATTTGGCCAGACTCATTCCAAGTCTTCACTTTCTTGTTTCGATATTCCTCTCTATCCCTCAGCTTCTCCTCTTTAACTTGTTGGACATAGACCATAATTATGGATATGTCCATGTCACCTATCAACATAGCAGCCCTACCTTCCTTACTTGAACCGCGACCCAATCTTGCAACAAACATACTCATTCTGCTCCTCATGTCTTTCACCATCTCCGGATCATTGCGAGATAGCTCGGTGAACTTCATCCCATATTCATGTACATTCATGAAGTCCTGTTTCAGAGTAAGGAACTCCTTCACCTTGGCTTCCTTCAGTTCGCAAGGAAAAAACCTCCCCAAGAAGGCTTCTTCGAAGCAAGCCCAACTTGGATGTGGTGCATCCTCAGCTTTACCATCCTTCCATTGATCAAACCAGGTTCTGGCCACACCTTTCAATTGATATGCAGCCAATTCAACCCTCTCAGCATTCACCACATGCATTACCTCAAACACCTTCTTCAATTCTTCCACAAAGTTTTCCGGATCTTCAGTAGTGCACTACTTGATAGGGTGAAACTAGGAGGATTCATCCTAAAGAAATCGCGAACTCTCGAGGTATCAGCCCCTTCTTGTTGAGCTCCTCTCTGTTGCCCGACTTGGTTAGTCATAACTTGACTTAACATCCAGATAGCTTCCCAGAATTCAGCATTGGTAACCTCTCTTTGAGGTTGTACCTCAGGTGCATTTGGAACCTCTTGTTCCTCAACATTTCTTTGTGGTCGACCTCTGAATGCTCTTCTTGGAGGTATGATGATCTGAAAGAATACGTGTAAGCACGAATTAGTGAGAGACTTTAGAGATAAACTCTTTGCACGAAAGAAAATAAAAGAAGTGAATCATTCCTAAATGTTGTAGCCTCTGAATCATAGATGTGGCGCGCTTCGCACCGATGACTAAGATACTACAGACACGGCTTCATACACTCCCTAGGACTCTTGAACTCTATGCTCTGATACCAAGTTTGTCACGCCCCGAGCCTACACCCTGGGCAGGACGGGCACTCGAAGACCATTGTTGGCACTCAAGCGAACCCTTGGCCTGGCATGCTTAACTCAATGGAAGACGAAACTCAACTTAAACGAGATTAATACATGTTGAAAGAAAAATACTCCATATCATAAATCTGGCCAATATGGCACTTATGTCTCTAAAACTGAAAACAACTCAAAACTAAAATACTATTATCTATAAAGCCTCTAAACTGGCTGAAGAGGGATGTCGGGCCAGACCCCACAACATCCTAAAACTAAACTACTACAAGTAATTGGAATGGATGTCCTCCAGAAAGCAAAGAGGCTCATCACTGACTCTGGAGCTCAATCTGGATCAACGAAACGCCGCGTGCTGATCCTGGTTACCTACATCTGCATCATAAAACGATGCAAGCCAACTGGCATCAGTACATTGAATGTACGTGTCACGACCCTCAAGTACACCCTAGAAGTTAGGGTGCAATTTTGGTTGCGACCGGCGTATTCGACCTCTCGGAGGTCTCATGCAAGTCTCTCGTATCGTTCATCGCAATATAACATACTAAAAATGCATAAGAATTAAAAACTTTATTTACATAAACAATATAAGCGGAAGACTTCATTTAAAACCTTAAAACCTTTACAACCTTTGAACCATCTAAACTTAGAGTATACAAAACTTGGTACTAATCCCATACAAGACATAACATAAAGACTTAAACATTATAACATGACCGAACGTGTGGATATTGTCCTCGAATCGATGAGGACTCACCAATACTTCATCTTCAACTCTTAGAAACCTATCCGTCATCCATGGTACATCAAGACATCCAATTCCCTACACTTTAGTCAAAAAGGTAAAGAAGGGGTTAGCACATTAGATGTACTAAGTATGGAAGTCATGCAAAAACCATGAAAAAGGGACATTTAGTTAATAACATGTTTTTCATGAATTTCGGTTTAAACATCATAATATAATCATAAGAACAACATTATCACATTAGAAATACATAAGAAAATCATTTAAGCAATTATCATAATTTTGAGAACACATTACAGTAAGTACTTCACTGTTACAGTGAAGTCCAAGCCCTCTCTTTTGAACTTATTTTAGCATGTATTCTTCTCACTAACGTCATCCTACGATTTACTTAAGTCACACAAAGAGATACCGCCCATACACCCTCTATAGATGTGCCTAAACGATCCTTAAGATTACTCATAATGAGACACATACACACCTACAATACATCAACATAAAAAACATAAGATCCTCCTACCAAAGGTTATTCCAAGATTCACTTGAGTGAGTGTGGAGCGACCGCCCATACAATCCCTATCACATACACACAAGGGATCCTATAGACTACCTAGGATAGAATCATTCTTACTTAATACAATAGTATACATCAAACATGACATTCTTGTTTCAAAGGTTATCCAAAGACCTACTCAAGTAACTCAAGAAGATAACGTCCATGATTGACCTCTTCAAGATTACCTAAATAGTCTTTAAGACTAACCTAAGTTAGGATCATGTCCACATAATTAAATCATATTCACTAACTAGAATCTTTATTAAGACTCATCTAAATAAGAGATAAAGTGACCATTCCCTTTCCCCCTTCACGCCTTAACTAGACAACCCTTAATTACTCTAGAAAGGAACTTATACAATTAAGATGCTTTCCTATCTTAAGTCATTACATTACTAAGTTCCTTTAAGAGACATTCATCACATAAGGACATTCAAGTATTGGTCTTAAAGAAGACCTAGGGACTCTCACTAATATCTTCAAAGCCTATTGTGCAATGTCTAAGTAGCGTCTCATACCATCACCTAAACTTCATAGAACTTCTCAAATGCTAGTGGGTATCCCATATGATAAGAATAGGCAATAACTGACATAGACCATGGTAGCAAAGCATGGAATCCAGAGTTCTATCCTACTCTGATGAGGTGTTCTACTTGCCAATGGTAGAACATTGACACCCCATGTAGGCACATGGTTAAGGAATATGAAGGGCGTACTAAGCATTCTAGTCTCTTTCTTAACTAGAAATACTCCCCCTTGACCATACTCACTCGGTGCTAGCCTTATTTCTCATAGATCAATTCACATTAAGGTTCATATAAAAGGGTCTCATATCCAGTTCATCACCCAATTACATTCACCCTACCAAAGCAAGGTCCACTAGGGCATATCTCACTATGGCCACAAGAAGCCCATCGCGACTTTCCTAAGGTATGATATGATTCCGTTCCAGCCAACCAACCTTCAGTCCATCACTCATTACATGAAGGATACCATTACGGCTAACTACTTCACGATTTATAACCTTACCACTTGGTTCAAGGTTCCACACAAATGACCCTCTTATCATTAAAGGTCTCACCTATGATCATTTACTCAAGACTAAGACCCTTTAGGTTCCTAATCCAAGATATCACATATTTATATAAGCATCAAGTAAGGGACACAAGTCTACCTAAACAAGACACAACACACTTCCATTTTATTCATATAGCCTATCTTTCTTTAGACTCTTAAGAATGACCATTAACATTATTTAGTCAACCTATTCATTACCTTAACATCATCAACTTAACCATTTTAGACTCATCTAGTCAATTTAGGAACAACCATGTATCGACTCTAAGACTACTCATTTAACACATAGTCAAAGCATAATAAGATTACCTAAATAGCATCAAGAGTCTAACACATACTTTCACATTACTTCACATATAGGTAGATATAATAATAATCCACATAATCATCTACACAAATAGACATATAACTTCAAGTAGTGTTGACAAGGCCATGATCATCAATATACTTAAAATAACGCCGACAAGGCCACATCAATTCACATAATACCAATCACATATAATACAAAAGCTAAATTACATTAACTATACACAATAAATAAGAGAGTTAGGGCAGCATACCACCCACTTGATCTCATCACTTCCATCCAAAGCCAAACCATTCAATTCAATACCATAAGGCCCTTACCCATGGCCATAAATAGCAATTCAAAAACATAAATCATCATCAATGAATCTAAGTCAATTCAATCTAGATTTATCAATATAAAACCAATTAGATGTCAATTGAATACAATTCTTATATCATTAGAAAGCCCATAAGAAACTACAATAGAATCTACAAGCATCAAGTTCATATCAATTCAATAAGCCTAATAGTCAAAAGATCTAAGAGTATTCATTGCTCAATTAATCAAATTGAAACAACCTATACATCATTCATACATAATCTATACATCATTCAAAATCCCATAGCAATCTACACATGAAATCATCAATCTCAAAACATAGTCAATTCACCCATATTTTAGTGAAAATTAGAGAATTGAGAAGATCATGGGTTCATGGAGAATTTCATTGGAAAACATCAATTTAACATTAATAACATTATATCTTAACATTTGAAAACCTTTCATGCAAGAACCCATGATTTAGAGTAGAAATTGAACTTTTCATCTTTTTGAAATCACTTTGAAAACATCTTTGAAATTGGCTCTAAGATGATAGCAAACCTTCGATGAAGAACTCCCATACCTTATTTGAAGAACCCAATGCCAATTTATGAAGAAACACCATTGAAGACCCATCTTCAAGCTTCATCTTCACCTTGAACTCACATGGAAGTTTTTGAAGAAACTTTAGGAGGGAAGGGGTTTTGATTTAGGTGTTAGGATTATAATGAGAGTTTAATGACTTATATACTCTTAAAATACCCATAAACACTCAAAATCATCGTCCAATGACTTATAGAGGCATGGGCTGAATTTACAAATTCACCCCTCAACTTAACAGAAAGTTGGCAGAAAAACAGGCACCCATCGACGTGACCATCGACGGACCGTTGGTCAAGCCACGTCCCGTCGATGGGGTCTCGTGGGTTTCACCTGCAATTCCTCAACCGTAAGTACAAATGGATCCATCAACGTGACCCATCGACGGGTCGTTTCCTGGTCGACGGTCCATCGTTTGGGTCATCGATTGCCACTGCCTAGCAGTGTTGAACTCCAATGTTGGGGTCCTCACTTAAGGACCCTTTGAGAGTCCTATGTGGAGTCGTACTCAGACGTTTCCACCAAAAATATGCTTGTATATGAGTTAAGGACCTACCACATGAGTTTCATCCAAAACAAACACGTAAAACTTGACGAAACATACTTAGACACACAAGGTCATATCAAAGCACATCTTTCGAATGTCATGGACGTTCTTGAATGTTTGACCTCCAAACTTCACGAAACTTGACACACTGACTTTATACACCATATAAACTCAATTAAGGACCATATAATCTAATCCATCATACATAAACACATACAACCACATATGAGACACTTAGGTGACTTAGTCGTCGAACGTCTTGGTCGTCCCTTGACGTTTGACTTCCAATTCACCTAAACTTTTAGATACTGCCTCTAATCCACATTATAGACCAATTTAGGACCTTAGACCATCATGGCAACCACGTTAGGCTCTAGCTTCACCTAAGTCATTTTCGGGACCTTATAGTACGAGTATGTGAGTTGGAAAGCTAAACAAAACTTAGGCTTGAAAGGGAGTAAGAATGAATACTTACCTTGGCTCTGCTCAACTCATAATCTATTAACTCTTATTCAATATATGGAGTTAAAATAATTGAAATCTAAAGAAATGCTAACTGAAAACATGCTAAAAACTCTGAATATATGTAAATATACGATAATGTCTGAGATGTATATAAAATACAATACTTATGTGTATGAGAATACAATACTGCTGTGTATAAAAATACACTGACTGATGTATATGAAAATACATGTAAGACCCCAAAATGAGTTAGGGTGTCTAGAGACTAACATGTTGTCTTAATGTTTTAAGGTCCTAAAATGACTTATAATATGTTTTATAGGCAATGTATAAATTTTGAGGTGATTTGGAAGTCAAATGTCAAGGGTCGACCGAAACGTTCGACGACTAAGTCACCTAAATGCCTCGTAAATGGTTCTATGTGATTATGTGTGATTCATGAGCTTATGAAGTCTTAAAATGGTTTATAATGATTTAAAATGATAGTATATGAAGTTTCATTAAGTTTGGAGGTCAAACGACCAAGAACGTCCAAGGCGTTCGAAAGATAGCCCTTAAGACGTTCAACGTGTGTCTTGATGGGGCTTGGCCTATTTGGAGGCGTTACAAGTGGTTGTTTTGGGTGAAACTTTTGTGGAAAGTCCAAAACTTGTTAAGGGTTGTATTTACGTTACGACCTCTAAAGGGGCCCGAAAAAGGGACCACAAGAATGACTCAAGGCTGGTCGAGACACTGCCTGGGCAGTGTCAATTGACGAACCAAACGACGGCCAGTTGGTCAACCAACGGCCCGTTGGTCAGGTCTCGTCGATTGGAACTTACCTTGGTCAGGTCTCAAGCCAAATATTTGCTAAGTACCAATCGACGGAAGCCTAGGCACGGTCCGCTGATTGACCTACGGCCAGTAAGTGCCTCTGTCGATGGTGGTCTGTAGTTACTGTCTATCGGACTGTTTTATTAAGGGGTGAATGGGAAATTCATCCCACGTGCTAACCTGACCCCACATGATTTATTTGGTTATTTTTGGGTGTATTTAAGTGATCAAAAACGTGATCAACCCATTTCCAAACCAACTCACACAAATTGAACCTTTCCCTCCAAAAATGTTCTTTCTAAAACCACCATTGTTGGTAAAGCTCAAGAACTGCTTGGAGCTCAGATTTCTATGGGTGATTCGTCAAGTTTTAGAGTTCTTCACGTAGATAAAGGTATGGTGATCTTCATCTCTAGTTATCGTTCCATCTAGAGAGTTAAATCCCAAAGTTTCAAAAGAGAAAAATATGATCAAACATCTTCTTCTTCAATCTATCCATGGGTTCTTTCTAAAAACGTTTTCAATTAAATCATGATGAATTGAAGTTAATACAGTGGTTTGAACGTGATTTTACTCCAATTGCATGATGAACCCATGCTCCTTCTCAAATCGATTTAGCCCTTGCATGGGCTTTGTGATCATGAATTGCTATCGATTGGATTATGATTCTATTACGTTGCAGTAATTGTATATATTGTTATTTACATGAATTTATGCTGAATTGATGTTGAAGGATCCATGAGGATCAATGTATGAAGATTTGAGCATGTTTAGCCTAGCTTCCATAGTTCACTGTAACATTGGCTTTAAAATGAATTAATGTGGATTTCGATCATGTTAAGTTGGTTGTATCTATTGTCTTAGGTTAATATCATGTTGGAATTATGAATATGAATCTTGTATGATTGAAGTAAAGATGGCTTATGGGAATTGAACTAGGTTCTTCTAGTCTATGGGATAGTACTGTGTAATCTCGACGTTGGGATAGTTGTTATATGAATTGATCATGGTTAATTGTCCTTATCTACTACCTATGATGTAATGTGGTTATGAATTATAGATAATAGATAAAATGTGGATCAATGCATGATAGTTTGAATAGGATTAACCTATGTAAACTTATCTTCCACGAATATCTAACTTGAAAGCATGTTTACAGTGATCTATAGTTCTTTGGCAATTGTGGTAGGATCTAGTTTAAGCCATGATTTCTTCAATCTACTGCCCTAGACTTATGTTAGTATTGAAATATAATTGATGATCAATGCAAGTGAATTGGATTAAAGATCTATGCTCTTCTACTCTCTAGTATCTATGTGATGTATTTATTAGATTGTAATGTGATCTTGTAGCGAATTGTACATGGTTTCTTTTATGATTATGGTACTTATAGCTACTTCTCTATAATGTATAAATTATGAGAAAAGATTATTGATCAAAGATGATCAAACAGTGATGAATTGGTAAGAATGGCTCATCCCTCTACTTTTCTATATTATTGTAGTTGATGGAGCCTTGTATGGCATTGTGTGGTATGGTCCACTTATGGGGGTGGTGTTTACTTTATTGTCATTATATATGTGTTTACCATGGCCTTGAAGGCAAATTGATGATCATATGAATATGTGCTTATGATGATACTATGAGAAGTTTATGCCTACTTTTCTACTCTAGTTGTGATCTAGGTTGTATGGCTATTGTATAAGCATGTGTATATCCATGTTAGGGTAAAGTATAGGTGCTTCCCTAGATGTGTTAAAATGGTTAATAATCCCTTACTTATGTACCCCTATGTGATTGCATGAATAGTACAAGTTAGGAGTCTTAAGTGTAATATAAAGTTAACTTGTCTCCTATGCTATTGTGTGTTGTGTGGTCTAAGCTTGAAGAGTATTGTGATCTAAGAGAGTGGCTGCCTCAATATGTTGTTGATGGCCATTATGTGATCATGTTGACCAATGTACACACACACTCACATTTCATGCATGCTTAAAGGTAGTAAATGGTTCATGGTTTCTAAATGAAAGGTAGTTCTCATATTCACTAGTGTCTACTACTATGCATGTTAAGATGATGTTATGAAAGTATGATATGTGTTTCCTTAGCTAGGATGACTTGATAGGTGTATTAGTATGGGCAAGGGTATGGGACTTTGCCTACGCATTGCACATGTGTACCTTGATAGGATAGTTCTAGTTTTGGTTTATATATGTATGAATATGATGTATTAACATGTGTGACTTAATGTGTTATGTGAAAGGTTTGCTCACATATATGTATACACTCACACACATGAAAGATGATCTAGTTAATAGAGGGGCCTTGAAAGGTGTGCCCAAGAATACTCTACAACTAGATAGGTGCTTGAATATGTTATAAGCATATGGGAGTAAATATCCGAAGCTTATGTTTTATGAAAAATGATAATAAAGACTTTTTCAATAAAAGGGAACTTAGCTTAGCACTGAGTGAACTTGTAGATGAGGGGGTGACAATTTCCAACATAGGGAAGGTAGGGTTCACTACAGTCCTCATGTGAGGGAGTGACACTTTCCCAAATAGGGGAGGTAGGGTTCACTACGGTCCTCACGGGGTGGATAGCCTCATAACCCAAAAAGGGTGTAGAGTGATATTTCCATGATTTCCCCAAGTTCCCTAAACTATGCTTGCCACATAGGATCTAGCAAGTGATATCACCTAATATGCTAGCATGTGTTAGTGTTCTACCTTGGCTAGGTAGGAACACCTTCCTTTGGTGTAAGGCTCTACAACACCAAATTCCATGTTTAGCACCCATGGTCTTAGTGTCGGTTAAGGCTATAGTTTCCCTAAAGTAAAATGGACAATGGAAGTAAATGGTTAGGACCCTAACTATAATGACTTAAGGGAGGTTACTTAGGATAGGTGGAAGTAATGAACCCATCTAGACATTGCACAAGTATCTCCTTAGGAAGTTCTAGGAAGGTGTTCTAAGGTGTATGGTTATCAATATGTCTTTATGCATGGTATGGTAGTAATTATCTACTTGTCATGAAGATGTGCATGGTATGAGTCTAGATGATGTGATATTATCCTTATATGCACTATGTTGGTCTAAATGACTATATGATGAAGGTTTGTATTAACATGAATGAGGTTATATCAACTTACTTGTGTATATGAATTGAATATTAAGGTTTGTGGTCTCATGAGAGGTTTGCTAAAAATGTATGGGGTTATGGGGCTTCATATGTTCATTGCACTAGTACACCAATATTGGGGTCATGAACAAGGTTAAATAATGATGTATATGCAAACAAGTAAATGTATCTGCGACTTGATGTAGTTTACTGTAATGTCTTTTATAGTTTGGCTTAAATATGTATATGTTGTACTATACTTCTATGATGGTATGTGTTGCCTTGTATAGATTGTATGTATGTTTTCCTTGTGGACTTAGGGTGATGCATTGCACCTATTATCACTAGAGGTTACTAGGAAGGTTGATGAGTTAAAGGAAAAAGGATTCACGGTTAAGGTAAAGGTATCTTACTGTAAAGTGGCTTAAAAAGGTAATAAAACTTATATGTGATCTTATGTAATGTTTGGTCTTAGAATATATTCATATGATGTATGTGAATGATATAAATGCTATTGGTTAAAGGTATTATGAAGATTTACTCAAAATGGCATGAAGTATGATTTTCAAGAAAATGTCCCTTTTAAATGCATGTTTTTGCATGGTTGTCATACTTTGTATATTCTTGTGCTAATCCCATTCTTATATACTTTTTACACTATGTGTAGGTTATGGATGATTAAAGGTTGTATTGAATGGTGAAGAGCTTGATAGATGTTTCTCAAGCTCAATGAAAGGAATCCTTAAGTTCAAGGATCTCCTACTTATGTCTTTATTGTAAAGTCTTTACATATTGTATAGTTATGTAACGTGTCTTATGGGTCGTGTCCCTAATGTACTCTAATGTTGTTGAGTCTAAGATGGCAAAGAGACTTAAGGTCTAAATCTGTATTATGACTTATTTTTTATCTATATATGAAGTGTAAAGTAACTAGCATGTCATGTGCTATGAAAAGTTTTAAATTTTCCGCTAAGTTTACTATGTCAATGCGATGAATAATAAATATGGGCTTGAATAAGACCTCCGAGAGGTCAAGTACGCCGTGTTACTTCTAGGGGGTGCCCCCCGGTTGTGACAATACATTACTCTGTGGGAGATTTTCTAACCGACAACCATCACTTAAGAGCTACAGTGATGATACAGCGTTACTCGGCCCACGCTGCTCGGCCATCCTAACCTTGCCAGAGTATAGGACCTGAACTGCCTAATGGATCCACTAGTAAACTATGAAGAGGGTTAACCAAAAAAGTATGACCCTTTTCTACCCATGATGACTACATTGTTTACATGGAGACTTGAGTTATCTGAACTCGCATCCCCACATCAGTGCTCAATACTACTCCCAAAATATATATATATATATATATATATATATATATATATATATATATATATATATATATATATATATATATATATATATATATATAATAGCTCTTATGTTTTTAAAACATACCGATGATGTGATTTGAGATTAGTGCTAAAAACATTGCTTTTAAAAAGCTCTCTTGGAAATCATAGTTTCCTCTTTTCTTTACTGAAACTATCCATAGGCTCTGTGGAAGTCTAGCTTCCTTTCTTTCTCAAAAGATTGAAAACATCTTGTTATAAACTCTTAGGGACTACTTAGTTCTCTTATAACTCTTGAGAACTGAACTCAACTTGATACTCATTGCTTACTTGAAAATTTAACTCTTAAGGAATACTTAGTTCCCCTATAGCTTTTGGGAAATGAACTCAACTCTTTACTCCTGCTGGACTTGATTTTTAAGTATTTTAAAACGAAGTGAAAACGTTTGTGAAAGACTCTAGAAAACTTTATAACTTTACTTTGACTTGCTTCTTAACTTCTAGACTTGGCTCGTGTCTTCCTTGACTTTGTTCTTAACTTTCCTTGAATTTAAGTATAGATTCAAGGATAATGATCT
Source organism: Solanum sitiens (assembly GCA_016801875.1). NCBI lineage: Eukaryota > Viridiplantae > Streptophyta > Magnoliopsida > Solanales > Solanaceae > Solanum > Solanum sitiens. The sequence continues at coordinate 2,549,968 of JABWTJ010000069.1, read as the reverse complement.
CATGTTTATGGATAATTTCATGATGTTTAGATGTACTCTAGAGTATTGGAATAAACAAGGAATGAAGGGTACACCACTTATGAACTAGTACGAAAAGATAGGGAATGAATAGGGTCTCCATGGGTTGGGGCGCTCTGGGAGAACCTGACGGACAGACTCTGTCCTGAGGCGCTTTGGAGGCGCAGCGCCCCAGCATCTATCCGACGGATTTACCGACTTTCTACTTCATTTTTCATATCTAAACCTTCCCAAACTCCCATGGATCCCACCCAAACAGTCGGAAACATAGATTAAACCTAACAGAGATCAACAACAATTCAATCAACAAGAACTTCAAACTTTTCATCAAGAACTTTAAGATTTTCTTTCAATTAACTCTATATTGTTTTATTGAATCAAGTTGGAGGGTAAGTGAAAGAACCCAACACTGAATAATCTCACATACTTGCTAGGGATCACCCCCGAAGAAATACACGCAATGAAATCTTGGTGTTCTTGCATCTTCTTCACTTTTCTCCTCCCTTTCAAAGCCCTAGCTTATTTTCTAAGTGTGTAAACTGAATGGGATCAGTTTAGACCTCAACATATTACTCCAAAAACGAATTTAATAATTGACATAGGAAAAGACCAAAACACCTTTACCAAATCCGGATTTGGAACTTTTCCTGCTCAACATCCTAACTTCCAAAAGTCATATCTCCCTCATAAGACCTCGAGAATTTGAAAACTTGGCGTCGTTAGAAATATATTCCGATGAGATTTCCATCAATATAAATAACTTACCCAAACTCATCCTAAGTTGGAAATTATGGCCATATGAAAATGACCAAAACTTACTTTTGAAATCTGGAAATTTTTCAGATTTCCTTACTTATTGCCAAATTTGATTCGTCTTGTTTTTCTTAGCTTAACCTTAGTTTATCTACAATACGAGATGTTACAATATATCCCTCTTGGTAACATTCGTCCTCGAATGAGAGTTCTTTTTCTAAGCTAAGGATAATAATATCATTTCATCACTCAACAACAAAAGCAAGTAATAACATGCTTATACATAATCTTATAAAATGCTAAGAAGAGAATTTAGTACCTTGATTTGCATTCCCTCCGAATTCAAAGAGATGTGGATATTTCTCCTTCATATCCTCCTCAGCTTCCCAAGTTGCTTCTTCAATGAATTGGTTCCTCCAAAGGACCTTGACTGCAGCAACTTCTTTCGTTCTCAATCTGCGAACTAGACGATCCAAAATCTAAACGGGACTTCTTCATAGGATAGGTTATCCTTAATCCCCACATTCTCTGTTGGTACTATCAATGAAGGATCACTCAAATACTTTTTCAACATAGAAACATGGAACACTGGTTGAACGGCTGCTAACTCTTCGGATAGCTCCAACTCATAAGCCACATTTACCACCCTCTTGGAGATTTTCTAAGGTCCAATATACCGGGAACTAAGTTTTCCCTTCTTACTAAACCTCATAACTCCTTTCATGGGTTAAACCTTGAGATATACCCAATCATCTAGCTCAAACTCTAATGGTCTTCTTCTAATATCTGTGTAGGACTTTTGGCGACTTTGTGCTGTCTTCAATCTTTCTTGAATCACTTTAACCTTCTCCATAGCTTAGTGAACCAAATCTAGTCCTATCAACCCTGCTTCGCCAACTTCAAACCACCCAATAGAAGATATACACCTTCTCCCATAAAGAGCTTTATATGGAGCCATTTTGATGCTCGAATAATAACTATTGTTGTACGCGAACTCAATGAGATGTATGTGATCATCTTAATTTCCTTTGAAGTCTATCACACAATCTCTGAACATATCTTCCAAGGTCTCGATAGTACGCTCTGCTTGTCCATCTGTCTGAGGATGAAAAGCAGTGCTCAAATTCTCCTTGGAACCCAAACCTTTCTTGAAAGATTTCCTGAATTGTGCAGTAAATTGTGCACCTCTATATGAAACAATGGAGATCGGAACTCCATGAAATCATACCACTTCCTGAAGGTACAACTTAGCATAATCCTCAGCCGAATAGGAATTCTTGACTTGCAAGAAATAGGCTGACTTTGTCATTCTGTCGACAATCACCCAAATGGAATCATGTTGCCTTCGCGATCTTGACAAGCCTGTGATGAAGTCCATATTAATCATCTCCCACTTCCATTCTGGAAGCTCTATATTCTGAGCTAAACCTCCAGACCTTTGGTGTTCAAGTTTCACTTGCTGACAGTTTGAACACTTGGAAATAAACTCAGCAATATCTTTCTTCATGCCTTCCCACCAATATACCTCTCTCAAATCACGTAACATTTTGGTGGAACCCGGATGAATGGAATATCTGGAGCTATGAGACTCCTCCAAGATCCTATCTTGGAATCCATCCACCTTAGGTACACATAAACTACATTGATACTTCAGCACACCATCTTCCCCTTGTTCAAAGGCCAATACTCTTTGGTTATGGACACTTGCCTTCAAATCAATCAAAATAAGGTCTTGGGCTTCCTTATCTTTAACCTCTGACACTAATGATGATTCTTACCAATTTGTCACCACTATGCCTCCTTCTGTGGAATCCATAAGCCTGACTCTCAAACGTGCAAGTATGTGAACATATTTTGCTAACTCCTTCTTTTCTTCTTTGATATGGGAAGTACTTCTCATGGATAACCTGCTTAAGGCATTAGCAACCACATTAGCCTTACCTGGGTAGTAAAGAATACTCATGTCATAATCCTTGAGTAATTCCAACCACCTTCTCTGTCTGAGGTTGAGCTCTTTATGAGTGAACGCATATTGGAGGCTTTTGTGATCAGTGAATATATCCACATGAACACCATATAAATAATGATTCCATATCTTCAACACAAACACTACTGCAGCCAATTCTAAGTCATGAGTTGTATAATTCTTCTCATTAACTTTCAACTGCGTGGAAGCATAAGCTATAACTTTGTCATTCTACATTACTACACAGCACAAGCCAACTCTAGATGCATCACAATACACTACAAAGCCTTGAGTACCCTCTGATAAGGTCAAAATCGGAGCGGTAGTCAATCACCTTTTCAACTCTTGAAAGTTTTTCTCACAAGCTTCAGACCGTTGAAACTTGACTATCTTCTTAGTTAACTTGGTCAAAGGAGAGGAGATTATTAAGAATCCTTCAACAAAGCTCCAATAATAGCCAGCCAAACTCAAGAAACTCCTTATATCTGTTAGAAATGTGGGTCTAGGCCAACTCTGAACTGCGTCAATCTTCTGAATGTCAACTCTAATACCTTCACCATAAACAATGTGGCCTAAGAATGCCCCCGACATAAGCCAAAACTCACATTTGGAGAACTTGGCATACAGCTCCTTATCTCTCAACGTCTGAAGAACAACCCTTAGGTGACTGGCATGATCTTCTTCATTTCTTGAATAAATAAGTATGTCATCAATGAAGACGATGACAAACATATCTAAATAAGGCTTGAAGACTCTGTTCATAAGATCCATGAACGTTGCAGGTGCATTTGTCAAACCAAAGGACATAACTAAAAATGCATAATGCCCATACGTTGTTCTAAAAGTTGTCTTGGGAATATCACATTCCCTTACTCTCAACTGATGATAGCCTGATCTGAGGTCAATCTTCGAAAAACAAGAAGTACCCTGAAGTTGATCAAAAAGTTTATCTATCCTTGGAAGAGGATATTTATTCTTGATGGTCACCTTATTTAGTTGACGGTAATCTATACACATCCTAAGGGACCCATCTTTTTTCCTAACAAACAAGACCGGAGCGCCCCAAGGTGAGACACTTGGTCGGATGAAACCTTTATCTAACAGATCTTTCAGCTGCTCCTTTAGCTCTTTTGACTCTACTGGTGCCATTCTGTATGGTGGAATAGAGATAGGACGAGTATCTGGGATGATGTCTATGTCGAAGTCTATCTCCCTTTCGGGAGGGACTCCGGGTAAGTCATCAGGTAAGACTTCTGGAAACTCACTGACTATAGAAACTGACTAAAGGGAAGGTACCTCAACACCTGATCATTAACTCTGACGAAGTGATAGATAGATCCCTTAAAAACTAACTTTCTCGCCTTAAGGTACGAAATGAAGCGAACCTTAGGCACAGCTGAACTACTAGCCCACTCTATGACTGGCTCATTAGGAATCTAAAACTTGACAACTCGAGTTCTACAATCTATTGATGCATAAGAGGCATGGAGCCAGCCCATACCTGAATGACATCAAAATCCACCATGTCTAACTCTATTAAATCAGCCATGGTACTCTTATGACTGACGAAAATAGGACAATCACGATAGACTCTTTTTTGCTATAATGGATTCACCAACAGGTGTGGATACACTAAATGGTTCGCTAAATTGCTCAGAATAAATCTCAAGTTCATAGCAACATAAGGAGTTACAAAAGATAAAATAGATCCTGGGTCTAATAATGCATAAGCAGTAAAGTCAAAGACTCGAATCATACCAGTGACAATATCTGGCAAATTTTCTTGTTCGTGGCGATTATTAAGAGCATACAAGCGGTTGTTCCTCCGCCTATACCAGAAGCATTTCCCCTAGGTTTAGCTCTTTTTGGTGGAGAAACTAATGAAAATTGAGCCCTATTGCCCCCGTTTCCACCGCTTTGCCTATTCTTTGGACATTCTTTCATGAAATGTCCTGTCTGACCGCACTTAAAACAATCTGCGGCGCCTTCGCGACAAATGCTAGAGTCATTCCTACCACACTTGGCGCAGGCAGAAGTCTTACTACCTCCTTGTTCCACACTACATTGTGAATATACAGGCCTAGCTCGGGAGTTCTGACCATGATGCTCAACTCTGGGCGCAGGGGCACTAGCAGATGATGGTGCATGCCCCTTTGATTTCTGAAATTGTGGCCGACTTGAACCACCCTTTCTTTGGCCAGACTCGTTCCCAGTCTTCACTTTCTTGTTTGGTTATTCCTCTCTATCCCTCAGCTTCTCCTCTTCAACATATTCGACATAGACCATAAGCGTGGATATGTCCATGTCACCTATCAACATGGCAGACCTACCTTCCTTACTTGAAGCATGACCCAACCCTGCAACAAACAGACTCATTCTGCTCCTCATATCTTTTACCATCTCCGGAGCATAGCGAGATAGCTGGGTGATTTTCATCCCATATTCCTGTATATTCATGGAGTCCTATTTCAGAGTAAGGAACTCCCTCACCTTGGTTTTCTTCAGTTCGCGAGGAAAGAACCTCCCCAAGAAGGCTTCTTCGAAGAAAGCCCAACTTGGATGTGGTGCATCCTGAGCTTTACCATCCTTCGATTGATCAAACCAGGTTCTGGCCACACCCTTCAATTGATATGCAGCCAATTCAACCCTTTCAGCATTCACCACATGCATTACCTCAAACACCTTCTTCAATTCTTCCACAAAGTTTTCCATATCTTCAGTAGTGCTTGATCAGGTGAAACTAAGAGTTTCATCCTATGGAACTCGCGAACTCTCGAGGTATTAGCCCCTTTTTATCGAGCTCCTCTCTGTTGGCCGACTTGGTTAGTCACAACTTGCCTTAACATCTAGATAGCTTCCCAGAATTCAGCATTGGTAACCTCTCTTTGAGGTTGTACCTCAGGTGCATTTGGAACCTCTGTTTCCTCAACATTTCTTCATGGTCGACCTCTAATGCTCTTCTTGGAGGCATGATGATTTGAAATAATAAGCACAAATTAGAGAGAGACTTTAGAGATAAATTTTTCGCACGAAAGAAAATGAAAGTAGTGAAACATTCCTAAATGTTGTAGCCTCTTAATCATAGATGTGGTGCGCTTCACACCGATGACTAAGACTCTACAGACACAATTTCATAGACTCCCTAGGACTCTTAAACTATGTGCTCTGATACCAAGTTTGTCACACCCCGAGCCTACACCTTAGGCGGGACTGGCACCCGAAAACCATTGCTGGCCCTCAAGCGAACCCTTGGCCTGGATTACTTAACTCAGTGGAAGACCTAACTCAACTTAAACGAGATTAATACATATTGAAAGGAAAATACTTCATATCATAAATCTGGCCAAAATGGCACTTATGTCTCAAAAACTGAAAATAACTCCACACTGAAATACTATTATCTACGAAGCCTCTAAACTGACTGAATAGGGATGTTGGGAAAGACCCCACAACATCTTAAAACTAAACTACTGAAAGTAAATGAAATGGATGTCCTGCGAAAGCAAAGAGGCTCACCACTGACTCTGGCGCTCAATCTAGATCAACGAAACACCGCGTGTTGATCCTAGTTACCTGTGTCTGCATCGTAAAATGATGCAGACCAACTGGCATCAGTACATTGAATGTACGAGTATGCGAGTTGGAAAGCTAAACAAAACTTAGGCTTGAAAGGGAGTAAGAATGAATACTTACCTTGGCTCTGCTCAACTCATAATCTATTAACTCTTATTCAATATATGGAGTTAAAATAATTGAAATATAAAGAAATGCTAACTGAAAACATATTGAAAACTCTGAATATATACAAATATACGATAACGTCTGAGATGTATATAAAATACAATACTGATGTGTATGAGAAGTATTGCTGCGTATAGAAATGCAATGACTGATGTATATGAAAATATATTACTCTGTGGGAGATTCTCTAACCGACAACAATCACTTAAGAGCTAGAGTGATGATATATTGTTACTCGGCCCATGTTACCCGGCCATCCTAACATTGCCAGAGTATAGGACCTGAACTGCCTAATGGATCCACTAGTAAACTATGAAGAGGGTTCATCTAAAATAGTATGACCCTTTTTCTACCCATGATGGCTACATGGTTTACATGGAGACTTGAGTTATCTAAACTCGCATCCCCACATTGGTGCTCAATACTCTCCCAAATATATATATATATATATATATATATATATATTGTCTCTTATGTTTTAAAAACATATCGATTCTGTGATTTGAGATTAGTGCTCAAATTAAAAAGCTCTATTGGAAATCATAGTTTTCTCTTTTCGTTACTGAAACTATCCATAGGCTCTGTGGAAGTCTAGCTTCCTTTCTTTCTCAAAAGTTTGAAAACATCTTGTTATAAACTCTTAGGGACTACTTAGTTCTCTTATAACTCTTGAGAACTAAACTCAAATTGATACTTTTTGCTTACTTGAAAACTTAACTCTTAGGGAATACTTAGTTCCCCTATAGCTTTTGGAAATGAACTCAACTCTTTACTTCTGCTTGACTTGAACTTTAATTCTTTTAAAACGAAGTGAAAACGTTTGTGAAAGACTATATATATTGACTTGTTTCTTAACTTTTAGACTTGGCTCTTAGCTTCCTTGACTTTGATATTAACTTCCTTGAATTGAAGTATGGATTCAAGGATAATGATCGCATGTTTATGGATGATTTCATGATATTTAGATGTACTCTAGAGTGTTGGAATCAACTAGGAATGAAGGGTACATCACTTAGGAAATAGTACGAAAAGATAGGGAAAGAATGGGGTCTCCAGGGGGTCGGGGCGCTCTGAGAGGCGCGGAGCACCATAGCCTGACAGACAGAGGCTATCCTCGGGCTCTCTGAGAGGCGCGGCGCACCAGATCCTAATAGACATACTCCTGTCCTGAGGCGCTTTGGAGGCGCGGCACCCCAGCATCTATCCCACGGGTTTCCCGACTTTCTTCTTCGTTTTTCATATCTAAACCTTCCCAAACTCCCATGGATCCCACCCCAAACACTTAGGATCCCTAAATAACTCATTACCCAATAGTTTAAACTTGAAAACAGTCTGGAAACATGGATTAAAACTAACAGAGATCAACAACAATTCAATCAATAAGAACTTCAAACTTTTCAACAAGAACTTCAAGATTTTCTTTCAATTAACTCTAAGTTGTTGTATTGAATCAAGTTGGAGGGTGCGTGAAAGAATCCAACACCGAATGATCTCACATACCTGCTAGGGATCACCCCAACGAAATCCACGCAATGAAATCTTGGCGTTCTTGCGTCTTTTTCTCCCTTCTCCTCTTTTCTCATTCCTTTCAAAGCCCTAGCTTATTTTCTAAGTGTGTAAAGTGAATGGGATCAGTTTAGACCCCAACATATTACCCCAAAAACAAATTTAATAATTGACTTAGGAAAAGACCAAAACACCTTTACCAAATCCGGATTTGGAACTTTCCCTGCTCAATAGCCCAACTTCCGAAAGTCATATCTCCCTCATACGACCTCGGGAATTCGCAAACTTGGCGTCGTTAGAAAGATATTCCGACGAGCTTTCCATAAATATAAAAACTCACTCAAACTCATCATGAGCTGGAAATTATGGCCGTTTGAAAAATGACCAAAACTCACTTTTGAAATCTGGAAATTTTCCAGATTTCCTTACTTATTTCCAAATTTGATTCTTCTTGTTTTTCTTAGCTTAACCTTAGTTTATATAGAATACGAGATGTTACATACATATATGATAAAAATTGCATATTATGGGTAGGTATGGTCGAATAATGGGAGGGGCAATCTTTCTACCCCTTTCTTTGGGGATTTTCGGATTCTTTGAAGTAGAAGTTGCATGTACTTTATCGATTTTCTCTTGCTAGAACTTTGATTTGTCATGACTATCGGGTCATGCAGCCTTTTAGAACTCAATTCTTTGCAGTTTGAATCTTCTGAATAAAAAATTAGGGATTTGTTAGATGTTAGATGCATAATGCAAGAGAAAAAACGATGGATACATGATTTAAAAAAGCGGAAATTAATGTAGAAGATGTGACAACCTAACTTGCACTCTGAAAGCGGTTGAATAGTGATAGGATTCTTTTGAAATTCAAAATTATTTGAATTTGATAACTGAAATTGTAATGGGAGATTGAGGGCATAAACGGGCCGCGGGGAATGTGAAACGTCTGGTTTGGCTTTCAAAAAATAAAGTATCCGGTTAAGTTGAATTGGGAAAAAATAAGGGAATTTTGTATTTTGATAAAAGAGTAGGGAAATATTGAGAATAGATAAAGTAATGTTGTGTACTTAAGTAATTTGTTCATTAATTATTTTTAATAGTTATTGACCTTTAATATTATCGATCCATTATATAATATATGATTAATTAGTGTAAATTGACGTTCATGTGTGATTCATATATCAATATTTTTGAATATATGTGTTTATAAGTATTCAAAATTGATGACATTATAGTAAGTTTTAAAAAAACTATTCTTCATAGCATAAAAAAATAAAAATTAATTATGATAAATGATTCTTAAGCATGAAAATTTCTTCTTAATAAACTAATACACACTTTTTAGAAAATAATAAGATAATTATTTTAGTTAAATGAGTTTGATGAATTAAATAAGTCTATTCTTTAAAAAAGTTTGAATGACATGGCATGCCAAATAGGAGACGGTAAGGCTTTTGAATTGTCAAGTATATTTGGAGGAAAATAGGAATAGTTAAGTGATATTTTGCTAAATGAAACATAAATGATATTTTATGAAAATTCTCTATATTTGGGTGACCATTTAGGGAATTGACTCCACAAGTAACTAACCTTATCCCTATAAAAAGTTTAAGTGATTATTTGCAAAACCTATTCACTTTTATGATCAGGTTGGTGACTTGAGTTTAAGTGATTTCTTGGTCATGTAACTGAGCAGTGTCATTCATATAAATTTGATACAAAAGTAAATTTGTTAGTGAAAATAGAGATGTAGTTTGATTTTTATTTTTTTTATAATTGCATGTAATTACGGTTATTTCTTGAATTATGAATAAGAAGGTGAACAATGAATAAAAATTTATAAGGAGTGATTTAGGATAAATTTCATGATGCGGTTTAACGAATTTCTTTGTAAGTAAACTTTTTATCGTTTACTCATTTTGAATTTATTTGGATAATTTCACTTTATATTGTTGATTTTCGATATAATTGTCTAGGATGAGGAAATATTAGAAAAAACATGAAGTTAATTCAGTTATTTATGTTGTTTGCTATTTAAATATTTTACCTTAATGGTGATAGTTGAGAAGTTCTATTTGAAAGTCCTACTTTTTTATATTATTTAAATAAGAAAAGCAAATATTATCTTATGTATATGGGAGATTCTTGAAAAGTTGACAAATATTTTTTTTGTTATATTTTAAAGAAAAATGATCTGTCTCACGGGTTCTTAAAGGCACATGGAGAGGAGTAAAATCTGAGTTGTATGCAGTTAGTATTGTTTTGTTTTTGACAAATATTAATTCAATTTAATAATAATAAATAATGTCAATGAAAACTAAATGCAATAAAAATCTACATGTTCTGAAAATCACTTTAATCATGTTATTGTCAAATATGTTTTAACATATGAAATATGTCTTCATATATTTATGAAATTACTTTTAGAGTGAGTAATATTTTAAACGATAAGTATTTCACATATAAATTTATTTAAGTCTTTTGAGGAATTGACATTGAAATTTTGTTTGAGTCTTTTGAGGAATTGACATTGAAATTATAAAATCTGAATAAAGCAAAATTTATATTTTTTGACAATATCTATATATGACATTTTTATTTATAATAAACATATCACAAATTGCAATTATATAACAAAATTGAATCGAAGCTTAATTTTTTCTATAACCCTTCTTTATCATGAAATAAAATTGATTTATTTATTTTTACCCATATTTGTTAATACATCAAATATACATTTAAAACAATTCATTACAATTGTAACATGATTATACTTACAATTTAAATTGTAATAACAATAGATTCAGAAAAGAAATTTAGAGGATAAAAAAAGTCCCTATCTTTGTAAATTTTTTACACAAATAATTAAATAAAGTAGAAATTTCTACTTTTTCTTTGCAAAGATCAGTTCAATGAAAGAAAATAATTGTCTAGGATGAATAAAAAATAATATGAAAAAAATATTAGTTATGCCTTTACGAGGGTGGATTAGTGTCAAATACAACAATATTATTTTGTTATAATGCATTAAAGTATTTTAGTGAAAGACATTGTTAGGAAATCACATAAAATGTCAGTTTTTTTTTAACGAAAATCAAAATAGTTTTATAAGCTATGTTGTAACAATTTTATAAATTGTAACTAATTTTAATATTTTATTTCATTATATATATATATATATATATATATATATTAGGAATAATTTTTCGCTCATCGCGCGGGTATGTATAGTATTTCATAATAAAAGAATAAATTAAACATGTGAATTCATTTCAAGTTTGAGTCTCATATATCCTAATTAAGAATAAGAGATTAAAATAAAGAATAAAATAAAAATGAATAAGACATTTGGATAATTGATAGAAAATGTTATATTAATAAATTAAAAAAAATATATATATATATATATGAACAATTAGTCGGAGTGAGTATGTATTTTAGTTGGATCCTCATTTATGAGATGGGTTAAGTTATAATAAATTGGGAGATGATTTACAATAGGCCAATATGAAGATATCATGAAATTAATTATTTTTCAATATTATTTTCAAGTGTATCGGGTCAAAATTGATTCATATGTGATTTTATAAAAAAATAATTTTTTTAAAAGATGACTTTTATTATTTATTTGAGAAGTGTTTAAATTTGGACCAACATAATAAATAAATATTTAATAATTTACTTTAAGACAACTAATAAAAATAAGGGCAAATATGAGCCAAAGGATTAACATCGAGGGTATTTTGAAGCTAAAAGATGGAAGTTAATGGTATGTTAAGGCCAAAAGGTGAAAGTCATGGGCATTTTAAACACCAAAAGGTGGATGAAAGGTAATTTTATACCAATTCAAATACTTAAGGGACATTTTAGGCCCTTCTCCATTTTTTAATGATGATTTTTTTAATTCAAATATATTTACCCTACTTTAATTCGTAAAAAATATTTAGAAAGAAAGAAAAATCTACTTTATTAGAAATATTTTATTGTTAGCTAAATGAAAATTAATATTGGAATTATAAGGAAATAAAATAATTACTATGAGGTCATTTCAATAAAAAAAAATTACTTTTAAAGAACTTACTTCTTGTTTTCTTATATTTTGATTTCAGACATTGTATGTGGTGTACGAGTTATATCGCGATTATTTCTCTTGATACTAGAATAGCTTATCAAGACTGTGATTAGGGGTGTGTTTGGTATGGAGGAAAATGTTTTCCATGGAAAATGTTTTCCTAGAAAATGTTTTCCTAGAAAACAAGTAGATTTTGGACTTATTTTCTCATGTTTGGTTGGTGAGTAGAAAATATTTTCCGAAAATGATTTTTAGTGTTTGATTATGAATGAAAAATGTTTTTGAGAGACATTTTTTATTTTTACTAGAGTAAAAAATAATTTATGAAATTAAAAATATTTTTTAAAATCAAAATTATTATTTTTTTGGGGTGGCGGTGGTTAGTGGGTGGGGGAGGAGGAAGTGGGGAGGAGTGAAAAAATAAAATTTTGAAGTTGATAGTATTTTTAAAAAACAAAATTAATTTTTTTTTAAGGTTGGGGTGGGTGGGGGGCTGTTAGGGGGGCTGGCCGGGGAGGGGGGGGTTAGAAATTTAAAAATAAAAATTTAAAGTTGAAAATATTTTTAAAAAGCAAAATTAATTTTTTGGGGAGGGGGGGGGGCTGGCCGGTGGGGGTGGAGGTCAGGGATCTGGTGAAAAAATAAAATTTTGAAATTGAAAATATTTTTTTAAAATTGATTTTTTCCCAAAAAAATATGTAATTTGAAACTGGAGGAGAGTTTTGAAAAATGTTTTTCTTAATTTTTGAAGGGAAGTCATTTTCCTTAATTTTGAAGAAAATGAGTTGATTTGAAAAACATTTTCCAAAACTTTTTTTCCAACCAAACATGAGAAAATTGAAAAATGTTTTTCAGAAAATGTTTTCCTTCATACCAAACACACTCTAGATTTTCGCTTTTATGTCAAACTCTTTTATCCGCATAAAATTTTCTACTTTTCTCTATTATGTTGTGTTGTATACATGTCAAGTGACTTGTGTAAGGTCACTCGAAATTTTATATGTCATGTCACATTTAGGATGTACTTTGAGTCGTAACAGACTCCTTCACTTGACTAAACAAATAAATGTGGAGAGAATTAAGTCCCTCAACACAATAAATTCATTGAATTGAGTTATCACTATTAAAGTATTATTATTTTATTTATAATTTATAATTTAATATTTAGTTAAATATTCATGATATGTTTATTTAGTGTAGGAATATAATAGTTATCCAATTTTACGCATTTTGATCACAAGTGGAATTACATAAATGTATCTCTTAGATGCCTATTTTTATTCTTATTTCGACATTTTCCCAATTTTTTCCATTTATGTGCTATAATATCATTAAAATCACTTTTGAACTCCCTTAATTATAGTATATGTGTTTTATAGAGAAAATAGTCAAAAGATCCCTTAATATATTAGTTAATTCTAATTATCCATTTATATTTTACGAGGGTTCTATTATCTTTGAATATTTTAAAGTGGAATATGTTGCCTTGTGTTGAGTGGTGTGTTGAACATGCGGTGCCACACAATTATATGGTACTTTTTTCATATAAAAATATTATTATTATTATTTTATTTATTCTATTTCCCGTCAATGTTTTTCTTTTCTTTCTCAGCCAGTTTCTTCTTTTCTTTTTTCCTTTTTCTCTCCTTTTCTTCTACTAAAAACTTTTTTCCATTGAAGTTTGAATTCCAGGTTTCATTTGTAACCTCAAAAAATTTAGTTTCTTAATCTAAGTTTCCAATTTTCTTATACAACTATTTCAACATGCAATATTTGGAGCTTTTCAAAATTAATTTGTGGATTTCGTACCATTTGAATATTCATCGGCTTCAAAAACTTCAATATCTTGATTTGGAGAAACAATTTTATCAGAGATATCTGTCGCCAATAGAAAATTTGACGGAGTTGTAGATCTTACATATGCATATAAACAGTGGCGGATCTAGGATTTTAAGGTTATGGGTGCTCTGAAGTGAAAATGTAAAAAATACGTGTTACCAATGAGATTCGAACCTTGATAACAACACTAAAAGAGTCTTAACTACCCATCCAAGAACCATTGGGCCAACTATATCATTTATTTATTGAGTGCTCTATGTTAATTTTATACAAATACCTATCAATTTCTACATAGATATATATATTTCGTAACGAAGTTAATGGGTGCTCGAGCACCCGTCGGACACCATGTGGGTCCGCCCCTGCATATAAACTTATTTTTCCGGTAAAACAATAACATAGCCAATCTTGAATATCTAGGTTTGGTATTTAATTGATTTTCTCTGGTGAAAATATTGTCAAAGTTTGGAAAAATTAAAAAATATATATATTTGAATGTAATCTGAATTTAATTGGTGAAATCCTTGATAGTTCGAACTTTCGAAGTCTTGAGCATATTGACTTGACTTACAATTATCTAAGAGAAATTTCATTTGGGTTGTTCATGTTAAAGAATTTGTGTTGATATACTTGTATAGTAATCAACTTTTGGATCTGATTCGAATCTAGGTTTCTTCAATTTGTCTTGTTGTAGTTGAAGTAATAAAAATTTAGTTGTAAAAAATACTAATTTTGACTTTGATGCTTTGTTAGATTTATTTGCTTAACTGAATTTTCTCTCTATTGTTCAATTTCATGTTCTTGTGTTCGAACTTATGAACACTTAGCTATGGGAAAGTGTTGATTTTTCAGTTAATCTTGTGTGCTTCTATTTTATTTTATTTTTGCGAAAAGTCAAAAAAAAAAATCAAAAAATAAGGAGGAGATAGTGTAACTAGTAATAATTACTAATAGTGTGATATTTTCACACTTTTTTTTCAGGCAACCTAAATATAGTGGAGTGTTACGCAACTTATGTCTGGTAGAGTGTTGAAGAAATAGAGAAAGAAGAGAAAGAAAATAAAATAAAAAAGATAAATAGGGTAAAAGTAAATTGTAGCATAAATAACATTAAAAGATCAGAAAATTAATATGAAAAAGAAAAGTAAGAAAGTTTGCCTCTCACTCTCTTTGAGAAAGTGAATTCACTTTTTTTGTCAACTCAGCAGCATCAGGGAGCAAATAATTCTACTATAAAATAGTTCAAGAATATAATTGAACTCTTCTAAAGTATAAGTATATAATTGAGAATTGACTAATAGATTGGGGTGTCATTTGGTCATTTTCTCGGTTTTATATTAGAAGTTGTGGGGGAAATAAAGAGGTATTATATACAGATAATAAAGTTAATAACGTACATTTCATTATGCTAATAGTCATAAGGTTAGGATTTTCCCCTTTCTATTTGTGGGTTTCTTTCCATTGTATATTAGCAATATTTCATTATTTTATTATTATAATAGAGGAAGGAAATTAAGAGTTATAAATGGGCAAAGGGGCACCATATCAATATTTCAATACTAATTAAAATGACCACTGTATAGTCTTATGAGGTACTTCAAAAGCTTATGCAGTAGGAAGTATGAAATGTTGGAGAAGGATTTGAAATTTGTTTATATGATCAGATGGTTTTTCCACTAACTCTATTCTCGAGTTGGATTATATACCCAAAAAGGTTCGATCTCAGTCATTCCACACCCTGCCTAGCAGAGACCTGGTCATCTGAAGTGGATTCTCTCTTTTGTAGTAGATGCCAAACCTATTTTGCCCCATAGACTAAGAAGGGGGCGGACACAGCAGCTACATGGACCCCATGTATGGTTTATGCACACAAGTATTACTTGATCTTAATTTGTTATTTTAAGATCTATATAAAATGTATCAAGTGTTCTTTCTCCTTTCCCAGCTTTTATTATTATGATACAAATTACACTATTCTACTGTTGATGTAGTTGTAATATGGAGTTAAAAGTGTATACAGAGATGATCTAAAAATTCACACTATTAGATTTGGTGTATTTTTGGTATTTTAGCAGATGATTGTCTTATTTTTCGACAACTAATATTACTTTTCTGAAAGGAAATTCCTTTTGTGGGCTCATGAATGAACTAAAGTTGTAAATTACTATACGACCAAAAGATGTGATGCGGTGAATGAAGCTATTCCTTCTTAATCAGGATCAAAGGGAAAGTCTAATCCAACTAAGAACTGCTCAAGCCAGTTTCAGGTCGTGTAGACGGGCAGAAAAGGCAAACAATTCTGAGAAGTTGAGCTGTGAAAGGCAAGAATCATGTTGAGGGACATAAGCTGAGAGCTTGCAGAAAGACAGAGGATTGGGAAGAGGAAGAGAGTTTAGGAGAAGAGTGCCACTTGTACGCGAAGTTCCAGCTGCTAAAATGTCGAGCAATGGGGATTTTCGCGCACCAACAATAGAAAGAATCTAACATGGATAAGCTGTGTCTTTCAAGAGATAAATTGTTGGTGTGTGAGGAGAAGACATGAGTGATTTAAGGGCCGTTTGGCCATAGATTTCCCAAATAACATTTGAGAAAACAATTTGCAAATAGTGTTTATCCATACACTTTGTTATTATTTGGCAAATATTTTTGGTAAATATAACAAATTCTCAAATACTATTTTTTTCTAGTATTTGGGCCAAATCCCATTATTTGAGATATTTTAAAAATTGAAATTTACCCTAAACTTTTATCTTTTACAAAAACACCCTCTATAGTTGTTGTTTGCGTTGTATTACATATTTTTTTATGTTTACACCAAAATAGTGATAAAATATTCAGTGAATGTTAAATGATGATATGTTTATTGATGAAATGATGAACAATGGCTCAAGATAACAAAGTCACGTGCTTTGTCTACTTCACGATGTATGGAATGATGCTTGTTGCACTCACTCCAAATTACCACATTGCTCTAGTGTCATGGATACTATTTGTTATTGTTGTAACTAAGATGCAATTGATTTGTAATATAAACTTATGGTTAGTTTTGATAGTTTTTAAAACTTATGGGTATAAATCATATTTTTCTAAAAAAGAGAAATATATTTCCCAAATACTATGACCAAACACATGCTGAAATTTCACCCAAATTTTCACCCAAATAATATTTGCCAAGAATATTTAGAAATCTATAATCAAACGCTAGCTTAATGTCTTTCAGGTCAGGACATTTTTGGCCCTTTTCCAAAAGAGAAATATAGAAAATGACTTTAACCAGGACAGTACATTTCGGCATTGTAAACATAAAAAAGTGAATAATGTAAGAAAACACTTGTCTAGATATAATGGCAGGCAACTAAGCAAAACACAAGTTTTATACTGCATCAACATTCAGTTTTATCTCTTAATCTCAACATCCAAAACATGATGGTATTTATACAAGTTTAAGGAAAATTTCTGCTTTAGGTGATGCACACTCAAATTCTGCTAGCTTAGCAAGTGTTTTGACTATAGTAGATTTTCCCAAAAACCTGTGAGGACTGATTACCATTTTCACTAGCGCCGGAGACATGGCTAACAGAAGCTTGATAAGTTGCATCTCCCGTATACTCACATTAGCTTCTATTAGCGTCACTTCCCTTAGATGTTTGAATATCACATCTGGAAAAGCTTCCATTTCAAGACATTCTAGAGCCGGCATATTCTTCTTAAAATTGTGCTCCATCTAAGAAAGACATATCAAAACTCAACTACATAAGCTTATTGATGATTTGAGTAGAAAAAAAAAAGACGAAATAAAAGAGAACCTGAATTTCTAGATATTGTAAAAATGGGAAGCTTCTTATCAAGGAAAGAGGACACAGAATCTCATCCCTGTCAAGATAAATACACATGCAAAGATGTTGGACACACAACAGATCAAAGGGAAGCTTTTTCGGTATTTCTTGGCCTTTAGCAATGACCTAGGAAGAACAAGCCAAAAATCAGGATAACTCGAAGGGCAAATAATGTGTAACTACAGAAAATGAAATATGAAACAATATTTACCCCATAATCCAAGTGAAGATGCTCGAGATGATCAGAACATGACTCAAAAAAGTTTGATGTTAAAAAATTTGCAACATCAAATTCTTTCCAGTCCTTACGATAATACCTCAGAGAAAGTTTTGTCAAACGAGGGACACATTTTAAGCAGATAGTTGTCATATCGCCGGTGAAGTCACAAGATCTCAGCATGGGAGCATTAATTTCAATGATGTCGCTTAACGTATCTGAGATCCTTAGCACCAATTGCTCAAGCAACAAGCAATTAGAAATTAAACTTTCAAGCAACTTGGAAGAAATGGTAACCTCGTGTAGTTCTAGTCTAATTAACCTATCAAATCCTTTGAAGTCTGGTGGAGGAAGTAATAAACAGTTTTGGAGAAACAGATGCCTCAAATTCAAACATGTGAAAAATGAAGGCGGCAATTTGAATTGTCTCGGAAGTTTAAGAACAAGGTGTTGGATTCTGTTTCGAGAGAGGAAATATAATAAGTTGTCAATAGGAGGGTAGATTTCCCAATACTGAATGCAAAGGGTAAACTTTGTAAGTGGTCCTGAATGACGGGTGATAATGTTGTGGATAGTCGTTGTAAAGTTACTGGTAGCTCTTTTATCACCTGTAAGGTCCTTTTTAGATTTCCAAAAGTCGGAATCAAGCGTAAGCTGTGGAAGTCTACACCAATGTTTTCTCCATTCCTTTGACAAAATGCTTGTGCAGACAGCATCTCGAAAAGGCAAACGTATAAGAATCTCATCAATTACATTATTAGGGAGTTTGGTGAGAACATCAGGACAAGATTGGTTTGGATCCATCACAGAGCAAGATTTTTCTGTAAAACAAAAACAAAAGAGAAACCTCCAAGAAAATCAGTGTTCACATTTTCTGATCCAACAATTCAACAAGTAAAACTCAGTGTTCACATTGGGTAATCTAATCCAAGATTTTTACAAAAAAAAACAAAATTGGGTAACAACTAAAAAATAAAGAGAAATGTACCAAAATGAAACTATTGAATAACCCTAAAGTTTCTTACTGAATGCATTTCAACACCAAAATTAGAATACAATTAATCAGAAAACCCAAACTACTAACTCACATGAGAGAGAGAAAGAAACGAAAGAGAAAACCCAAATTACTCAAGGCATGAAAACATCAAACGAAAGAATTTTACAAAAACGAAGAATCTGTTCACATTGTCATTTAATCACAACACCCAAACTATAAGAGAAAGAAATAAAAGGGAAAACGATGGATTAGCTTACTTTTTCAGAGGAAATTAGCTTCTTCTTCTTTGTTTCTTGATTGCGCCTTCAAGTCTCCAGCAGGATCACTCTTCTGTTTAAATTTTTGTTCATTTAGTTCAAACCAAATTATTTATATATATATATTCATAATAATAATAACCACCTAATAATAATAATAATAATAATAATAATAATAATAATAATAATAATAAATATACCAAACCCGCTCTAAACTTTGCAGTAAAATTTTGCTTTAATATTTTAACTTTAAATATAATTCTTTACCCCCTAATCTTATTTGAAGTGAATTTAATTCATCCTAAAATTATAATATTAGTTCATAGTGAAAAGTGCATTTCACACGACGTCATTCCGTGTCACATTAAAAAATATTCAAATTTTAATTTTTTATAAAAAAAATATTATTTCACTTTATTTATTCACAATTTTAGAAATAAAAAATTAAGAAATGAGGATTAATCTAAGTTTTACAAAAATATATAAAATCAATTATATATATAGTCGATTCTTAAAATAATTCTCACAAAAAAATGCATTTTCAGTCTTTAAGATGGTATAAAAGAAATAACAACCGAAAATATATAATTTGAGATGAAGAAATTGAAGAATTTTCATTAAAAATTTATATTTAAAAACTTCTTTAGCAGTAAACATAGCCATGGAAATGAAAAGAAAGAGGAATAAAGGAAGATCATCTTTAACAGATTTCAACAAAAGGAAAATCATTATTAATAATAAGCATTTGTTGTTCGTTGTTTTTCTCGCTGAAACTGTAATTTTGAGTCGAACTCTCTGTCACCAAAGTTTGAGGAAGAAGACGAAGATGAGGATTAGAGGAAACAAAAGAAAGTCAAACTCATAGTTTATTTACCTCAGCAATCAAATCGACCAACATTTGGAGAATTTATCTTCTACTGCTAATTCAAAATCTGATTTAGGCGATAATCACGAGGCGTCCGTTGAAAAAAGAAAAATTAACTTTGTTGATCATAGATCTAACGACACTGTTTTTTATCAAGGGAGTTCCAAAGAAACAGAAAAGGATGGGTTTCAAATAAGAAGAATGGGTTGGTTCAGTGGCGGCTGAGGACTGCAGGAGGTGGTGGGGTGTGAGGAAGAAGAAGGTGTGGGGTTGCTGGTAGCTAAGGGTGGCGAAGTGGTGGGTGTTTTAGGAAGATGAAAGAAAAATGGTTTGCTGAAAAGATATATATATATATATAATAAAAAAATAAAAAATAAAAAGGGATCCACTTATATATTTTTTCTTTAATTTTGTGCATATATGCGCTTTATTTTTTTAATGGGAAAAGGCTTAAAAATGCCCTTAACCTATTAGAAATGGTTCAAAAATGCCCTCCTTCTATCTATTGGTTTAGAAATGCCCTTAACGTTTTCTTTAGGTTCAAAAATGCCCTTTAGTTAACAGAAATATGACATGGAATTGTACTAGACAAGTGACCACTTTTCATTGGTCTACAATTCTTTTATCAAATAAAAAGACCCATCCAACCCAAACCTAACCCGTTTTCACATGAACACTTAATTTTGGTACTTGTTTTTTGGCAAAAATTAAGAGGTAAATCATCCGCAAATAAATCGCTTCAACTTTGATTTCGACGATCTAGGGTTCTTTTCATCATTTGATTACATTGGAAATACAATTTTGAATCTTGGAGTCATCAAATTCAAAACCCACTTTCTTAATTTAGCTAATTTTAACACAGGCCTCGTTTTTGCTACATAAATGTCGTGTAGATGCATTTAATTTTTTAATTGTAAATAGCATTTGTGGTGATGGACAGCAATTATTCGGCTGTTTCCAAGGAATCTTTTGTTGAATTACAAGTTAAAAGATGATAACTTTAGCTATATATACATATGGAAACTTAATTTTGGTACTTGATTTCTGGCAAAAAATGGGTTAGGTTTGGGTTGGATGGGTCTTTTTATTTGATAAAAGAATTGTGGACCAATTAAAAGTGGCCACTTGTTTAGTACAATTCCATATCACATTTTCTGTTAACTAAAGGGCATTTTTGAACCTAAGAAAAACGTTAAGGGCATTTCTAAACCAATAGATGGAAGGAGGGCATTTTTGAACCATTTCTAATAGGTTAAGGACATTTTTAAGCCTTTTCCCCTTTTTTAATTTGTCACACAAGCTATTTGGGTGCATTCCTGAAATGAGATAGGGGGTAAAAATTTACCCGTAAAATTAAAGTATTATAGTAAGTTTCGTGGACAAGTTTAGGCGAAATTTTATGTATTTTTTCTAATAATAATTCTTAAAAAAAAGGTAACTACACAAATCTCACTATTTAAATAGCTAATTACACGATAGTTTGTAATATTACCTTTTTACAATACGTTGAGCCTCGAAACATGTATTTGTCGCTTCCAAATATATGTTAAAGGCCCACCCATATCAATTATTGTGTGTAATTAAAGTATATAACTGAAAGTCACTAATTAAGTTGAAAATCACGCTTGTAACTATTTTAGAGGATATGACATATCACACTCCTAAAAAATTTATAACAATCAAAATTCTTCTTTCTTGGTGGTTCAACAAAGTTTAAATTTCTTAACTCAAAAATATATACGCCTTATCAGATTCATAAAATCTTAGTTAGATACATGTGTATATTTTGTTAGATATGTACACATAATTAGATACATTAATAAAAAATAAATAATGTGCCAAATGAATGCTAGTAACATGTTTATCATATGTATTATCATATACAAGAACTCTTACTCAAATACATGTATATATTTTGTCAAATACATGTTTACTTGGTCTGATATATTGATAAAAATTAAATAGGCTTGTCTAGTGTGAGTTACTCTACCGTATGATTTGTGAGCTATTGCATAAGAGTGGAGGTTTTACAATGTGCGCACCCAACGGATAGTAGCTGCCGGTTTCCCTTATCATAATAAAACACTAAATGCATTATGTCTTAACTCCTTGTACACTTTATCAGATTCATGAACCCGCATTTTCGATACATATGTATATTTTGTCAAATACATATATACTTAATCAAACTTACTAATAAAAAACTACATAGTTGCTTGATTATAAAGGGAGGAAGATACAATGTACAAAATAAATTTTAATTCAGAGTTTACTTATTCTTGTGGACTATTTATAGATGTAGAAAATTCTGAATAAAATAAATGAGTCCAAAACAGATCAGAAGCTCAAAACCAAAAGGAATTAGGATCCTGCATTAAATTGCTTCATCAAACGCCGCACGAATTCTTCAAATATTGCCACGTGGCACACTTTTACACCAAATTAAATTCTTAATTTCCTCAGTGTACTTAGTATATATTATATAGGAAAAATTATATGAAATAACAAACTAATAATTTAAATTAAATGTTATAGTCATATGATACGATATACAATTAGTCATTTTGGGTATATATCTCATTCTTTTGCCATATGATACGATATACAATTAGTCATTTTGGGTATACAATTAGCCATTTAATATATACATTTGGTATAAAATGTGTTTCTGTTTTTATAAAGCGAGAGAAAAGTGTATATATACATACAAATACATATATTTTCGTCATCTACACTTATAATTATATAAATACGTATCTTATCACAAAAATTACAATGTATAAATGAATTTATACAAAACTGAACCATTTGTATAATACTTGGATGTGTCTAGCTAAAAATACAAATCAAAAGCTCCATACAAAACATAAAATTTGTTATGGAGCGCAATTATGCAAACTATAGTTATAACATACAAATATGAATTTTATGTTTGCTATATATGAAACTTGTTCTATTATATATATATATATTATTTTTTTCAATTTAATCCATTAAGTTGTATGTCCTTCCTCAATCTTCCATCTTTAATTTGTTTTAGCTCCAAACTTCTTCATATTTACATCAATTTATTCCTATAAATAAAATGCACTATTAAACGCAATCCATAAAATCTAAGCTCAAAAAGAGCAAATACAAATAATAAATATGAGGCAAATAATAATAAAAAATGTGTATTTTGGTCTCACATCAACAATCATCATAGAAATCAGCTCAACCTAACAATTTACAATACACAGTTCACAAGGCTTAACAATCACAGTCCAGTAGTCACAGTATTACTTGCAGAAGTATTTTCTTTCGGCACAAAATCACTAGCCCGAACCATTTCCCTTCAACTTTATAAAATGTCACTTGCCGAAACCATTTCCTTTCGGCATAATATCACAAGCCAAAAAAAAATTCTTTGGCTTTATCACAACATGTCTCATCACGATGCACAAAAATCAATGCAATAAGCAATTTCACAGCATAAAGAAGAGATAATAACTCAAGCAATTCAAGACCACAATGATGATATCAAAGCATTACAGCAATCAACAAATTAGGATTCACAACAAGGCAATTCACAAAGCACAATTGTCAACACATTGACTTTTTCATTAGTTCTCGTTTATTTTCATTAAGATCAATCAAGTGGAATAACTGAACTCATCAGCTCATTCCTATTACTCCCCAACACACACAATGAAGGAAAATATAAGATTCTACAAGTTTTACAAGGTTTAGAAGTCACTTTCCCAATTCAATCAAAAGACAATTCCACACTTGAGTCTTCCCTTTGCGAACAATGTCCAAAGTCGCACAATCTAGTTCAATTAAGTGATCACAATAAGATTCTGGAAATAACAACTCCCATATCACACACTTTAAAAAATATGTCTAATCAACTCAAAAATTCAATTATGAAAATGAGGTTTGAATCCAAAAATCTTTACTTGAAAACTTTATTGAAAGCATTTGGAACACATTGGTGAAAACTATTTCAAAAAAAGAGTAAAATTTTGTTTACAGTCATCATTTTACGTTGGAACTCAAGTTCTTGAAATACCTTGTCATTTGCCTATCAAAATTTCAAGTTTTGATGTTAAAATCCTTAAATTATAAAAGGAGATTGAAATTTTAGGGTCACAAAGACTTGCTCAAATGATTTAGCACAAGAAATATCTTTGAAATTGTCTCGAAGGATTTTTCCAAAACTCAAAATTGAGGGAAAATAGGGTAAACCCCCGAACTAGAAGGGCATAAACCCTCTCTGGTATAGCATAAGCGGACATTGATTTGCTTAAGTGAATCTCGCTTGAACATTAGCCTTCGGTTTCACAATCACACCTTTGCTAAAGCGAAGGTTGCGAATGCGGACCAATGAGTTGGATCGTGACAATATGTTCCTTAGATTTTAATTCTTTGTCGATACGGTATAACTAGTTATGAATTAAGTAATATATAAGTCTTTTTTAACGTTTAATTAGCGAAATATATGCATTATTTGAGATGTTAATTAAGTGCTTTGTTTTGGTTTATAACATAAAATGTATAAAAATAATGATTTTGCCAATATACATGTATAACAACATCTCACTATTGAAACTTCTAGAAAAACATTACTATTTATTATCTCTATAAAAAGGAAGGTTTTATAGTATATCCGAATTTTACAATCAACTGATATTTTCATGATGTCTTAGCTGCCTCATTTTTGTTGTTATTTGGTATGGTTAATATTGTTAATTACTTGATGTCTTCCTCCTATCATTGTGATTGTGGAACCTTTACCTATCAAACCTTGCTGAATGCTGATAATATAATTGATGATATTCCAGTGTATCTTATCAAAGAAATGAAAATATAACTAGTGCAAACTTCCACTTTCTACATGTTTGCAGTAGAGCCATTTAAATCTTGAAAATTGTTCAATACAAACTCCTCCACCTGCATTCAAAGGATTTGATATATAGGTTAATAAACCTGGAATTGCGAGCGAGGCGTAACAATTTCCTCCAAATTGCTTAATCTCTTATAGAAAAAGGAGAAATAGGGAGTTAAGGATTTGAGCTACTACATATAAGCAAGTGTCATTTCATTAAGGACTAAAATTCAAACCATAGAGCTGGACTAACACAGAATCTCAGGAAACCAAATTTATATCTCCTATGCTCCTACTATTAGCATGTATTAACAACAGCACTCACTACAAAGAGCCAAATCTCCTCTGCAAAATCAATCAGAGTCTCCTTGCTTGACGAATGATATTTCTCTCCGCCCATATTGGGCAACAGCATATCGCTTTATTGTTCTTCCACTCAGCTCCACACGTGTAACAAAACTCGTGACCATATCTGGGCCAAAAAAATAAAATTGAGCTACTCACTCTTAAAGTTTAGCTCTTACAACACAAACGAACAGTAAGTAAATGAAGTTCAGACACAAATTTACATGAAATGGTACCAGCTTATTTAACATAATTTCAGGCCATCAAACACGTCATATATACCCAACTCAGTGCCCAAATAAAGAAAAGATAGCTATCCTGATGTGATTTAATTATAAAACAAAAGTTCTAATTCCCTTAGACTCGGTTTGAGATACGTAGATCCTTTCATTTTACGAAATAAAAACATATAAAGTTTCAAGAAATTTCAAATCAAATATTTAACATCTTTTAGTTTCTGGTCCATTGGTGGGAATCAGTCCTAAAACCTTTCCCTCCTACTTTTGACCTCATTTAGCAATCATATTCATAATTCATAACTACATGGTTCGTTTCTGAGACTAAATGTATGGATCACCAACTGATATTTTCCTATTTATACTTATCTTTGTACAAGTTTGTTTGCTTGCTGCTCAATTCTTCACAATTAAGAAGTAGAGCACAAGTACAGAGACCGCATCACATACGACACTTAAAGCAAAGATCAAAGGTTGTGGAAGTACTAAAGCAAAGAGAACAGATGCTCCATCATCTAATGGGACATAGCATTCAGGTCGTTTCTGTCACCTTTTTCAGTCTTTTATGAGGTTAATAAGCCTTCATTTCATACTTTCCAGACCTTTTTTTTTAACAAAGTGGTGTTTGGATCAATTTGCGCAAGAAACGACTAATTCTCTGGGTACCTAGTGTCTCTCACCAACACACAGATGGGAAGAATCCATCTAGAGATTTTTGCTTCTCACAGGATTTAAACTTCATTGACTGCTAGGGCACACCATTAGGTGCATGATTCTTTCCACATACCTTTAGATCAATAAGTATTTAAGGTCTTCCTAAAATGCAACAAAACAAAGATTATACAGATGAAAGATGCTAGTCATGCCTGTTTGAGTGACTATTAAATTTTCCGCTCTCTTCTCCTTTTCCTTTTAGTAGTTGATACAATAAAATGTCAAATGAATTAAACTTGAATAAAAATATTTTATAAACATATTAAAGTTGAATTAGAATTGAATTAAACATGAATGCGAAATGTAGCAAACTAAAGAGCTTGTAAAATAAATAAAACTTGTATCAATAATGAAATAATCAAGTAATTGATCAATCGCAACAAGTCAACCAATAAACTCCAAAATATATTAACTTGTATTTAAAAGTGTGTTAAACAAATATTAAAGTTGAATTAGAAGAGAGAATTCAGCATGAATAAAAAAATATAACTAACAAAAGACCAACAAATGATCTACAAAGTGAATTAAACTTATATCAATAATGAATTAAACAAGTAATCTAATAGTAATAAATAATAAACTACAAAATAATCAATTAAATGTGTACTAAAAGTGTATGTACAATATTAAAATTGAATTAGAAGAGAAATTTAAAAATAAATGAAAAACGTAACTAACGAAAGAAAAAACAATAATAGTCTATAAATTTGCATTATTCATGAATAAAACATGTATTATATTTGTTTTATAAATCATTTTGGTTTGTATCACTAAGAACAATGAGTGATGTTTACAATATGTATTTAAAATGTAGTGTGCATGTATTATAAATGTATTATTAAGTGTGCTACCTAAATCATTCGGTCAATATCACTAAGAAGATAGTAAAGTTTGCAATATGTATTATAAATATTTTGTTCATGAATTCAAATACAAATTTAATACAATTATAAAACATATCTAATACAACTTTAATACAATTGTGATACAGTTTCATAAACTCTACCTTTTTCGAGTTTCAATCTTATATTTCTCATAAAATCAATAACAAACTTAACCAAACCCTCTTAAAATTGAAATATAAACTCCAAAATGCATTTTTAATTATTTGTAGGATCAACCTATCCAAACTAATCACGAATTCGTAAGATTCATAAAATGAATTCAAAATTTGAAGTTTTATAGTGACCATCATGGTCAATTCTTGCTGCTATAATTTTAGAGATTTGAAATTTATGTTTGAGAACATGACATTTGTACAATTTCTTTTAATTTTTCTATTCCTCTTCTCTTCGTGTTTTTTGTAAAAATAGTGAAATATGGGCAAAAAATGATTTGAGAATAATTATTTAAATAAAAATTTTAAAAGAAGAAGAAGAAGAAGAAGAACTAAAAAAAAAAGAGGAGGAAGAGAAAGAATAACACAGAAAGAGACGAAGAAGAAGAAAAATAAAAAGAAGAAAACGATGAGGAAGAGAAAAAAAGGACAAAGAAAGAGTTGAAGCGAAGATAGACGGTACAATTTTTTAATCCATTGTTATATTTAGTTAGAAAAATTATATTGACATAGATGGTAAATAATTTTTTAATATAGCATATTTATGTGACTTACCCTTAATATTATAAGTAGAATAATCATTTTATAAGTTTGTTCTGAAATCTACTGTTATTCTTTATGATTGTTATTTTAATATTACATACATTTAAGGGTTGTTTGTTGTTGGTTAAAATTATGTGAGCATTAGTGATGTAAGAATTAGTTATGAGCAAATTTATATATTATTTTGTGCAAATATTAGTTATGTGGGATGAGATATTCATGTATTAGTTGTTTCATCTTATATCCTGCATAAAAGAATATGTAGATGCCCTCATAACTAATACATGTATTAGTTATGCGAATCTCTAAATTATCAACCAAATATCGTATTAATTTTATACATGAATAATTTATTTTCTATCTATATATCAAACACTGTATAAGTTACACAGAAAATGTAACGAAGAACTTGGATCTTATCCAGCTATCAAATGACTCTTAAGTACATGTGTATGAATGCATTATGTGCATACATGTTTAAGTTTCACTTATTTCTTTGGAGTAATATATTAATGTGTTATTTAACTTGACACAATTAGTATCTAGGCATTTAAACATGTACAAAGCTCTAAAAAAAATATAAACACACGCGTCCTACACATAACATATTATGTGTCCTACATATGACATAGTACAAATCAGTTTGAGTGTATCTCATGCGAATTTTCAAGATATTGTGTCTATTTGTGCACACCCAGAGTTGAAATCGTAATCAAAATTGAAAAGAGTAGAAAACCAAGATAAAATGGCACGGTTATATAATTATGCCTAACTCTTATTCTCAATTTTCTAGGTAAATAAATGAATTTGGATTGTCATTAATGAATTTTTAAAAAATATATATTATTATTTAAAATTTATATACAATATAAATAGATAATCTTGAAATTGTTATGAAATATATTTTATTTTTGTGCATTTGTTTTATTATCGAACAATATTAAATTATAATCAATCAATCTTTTTTTCTTTTCTTTTTTGGACGAAATTAATATTGTTTATACAGAAAATTTGTTAAAGATTAAAAAATAAATCTATTGCGATTTTAAAAGAAGTATATGAAAACATGAAGGTTGATATGTAAGGGAAGATACGACACTTAAAAAGGTCAATCGGAAAAATAATGGAGAATGACTATTTCTCAAAGTTGATGGGGGAGTTTGATTTTTAAAGTAAAGTTCGGGGATGTAAATAATTTTCACCCTGCTATCAACTAAGGTTGGGCACCCGATCGAATCAAAACGAATCGATACCGAATCGAAACGGAACAGATTGACCGATTTATTGACCGGTATAGGAATGAATCGGACCGAAATTATAATCGAGATGAATACTAGGTTCCGTTATGTCCCACTATATACTGGATGAAATCAGACTGGAAAGGAATCGAAACAAACCGAAATAAAACGGATGGAATAAACGACACGACACATATAGCTATCTATTTTTTAAAAAAAATTAGTTATTTTGATTTTTTTAATTACAAAATATGAAAGTTTGTTTATTTTTCTAAGTTTAAATTAATTGTTTTGAAATTTATAATGAAATTTTACTTAAGTTTATTTTAAAAATATTTTTTAAATTTTACTTATTAAATTTGCAAGTTTAATAAAGTTTTTTCGCTTTAAAATTTTTGAGCTTAAGTTTTCAAGATTTGAAATTTTGAATCTTTTGAAGTTTATAAGTTATTACTTATTAATATGTTATAAGTAATTCTTATACTTATAACTGTTGACACCAAATTTTGGTCTGATAATTTTAAAATTAATACTTTTTGAGTAATTTATTTTAAATGGTTCAAAATACATATTTTGTCATTTTAATTCAATTTGTTGATAATCATCCTTTTTCTCAACGTATTAGGATTTTTATTGATTGTTCTGTTTATATTATTTTGTCGCAGCCGACGTTCAAGTATTTGTTCATTTTTTATAAAATCATTATTTCTGTTAAATTACATTTTATACATGTTATTGTTACGTTCATTATTTTGTTTTTTCAATATTCATTTTTATTTGTTACATCGGTTAATAATTTATTCTGATATTTTGCACAGTTCAAAAATTTATTCAAATACGAGTACAATTATCATACACGAATAAGGAAAAATTACATCAATTGATACATTTTAATAAATAATTACTGATTTTAGCAATACTTTTTATTTATTACCATTTATAGCAATATTATGTTAAATCTGCAATATGTAAAAGTGAATTATATATGCAATATATATGAATTATATATGAATTATAATTGTTTTTTAAAATATATTATGTTTGTTTGGTAAAAATTTGACATATTGTATTATAAGTGTATTGAAATGTGTGATAAATGAATTATCTATCATTAAAATTTGTATTATATGTGAATAAAAAATTATTCTTTGTAATATGAATTAAACTTGTATTATAAATGCATTAAAAGTGATTAAGTGAAATAGAAATATTATTGGTATAAATGATAAATATTTTTTTATTATAGTATATTTATGTAAGTTTCCTAATATTTTATCAACCGGCAATTTTTGGGCCAAAGTATTGAACCTATAACTTAGACCCATTGTATAACAATTCCTATTTAAAGAAGAATTTGTCTATTAGGTTAAGGGTCGTGGATAATTATTGAATTGGGGAGTGTAATTTCGATACTTTTTTGAATATTTCTATTTGTTCTTTATCTTCTCCGGCAAGTTCGTTGTTGTTCCGGTCCACCACCACCCAATAGCTCCCCATGATTGCCTTTTAATTTTTTGTTCACCTGTGACCTAAGGAAAACCAGACTCAATAAAGCAGCCACCTCCAGCCTTGTTGGAACAACACGAAACCCCCATTCGATTTCCGATTAACAAAGCACCGGACCGATATTTAAGGCGAGCTACGAGCTCCTTTTCCGGCGAACACAACCAAATGAGCTTAAATCTCTCGCCACCAACAACAGCAACTACCAGCAGCTCCCTTCATCCTTTCCGCCGCGACACAACGAGCTCTAAGCTCCATTTCTGGTGAAACCACCACGCTGCCACCATCACCGAACCACCACCAACCTGACCCCATCCGCTCTTCCTCTCTAACCGGAAAACTCTGTCAAAAACCACCAGAAAAACACCCATCGAAACCCCGCTAAACAAACCCCATTTTCCCTTTCTTCTCTGACCCAAACCTACCAGCAAACAACCCCAAATTCACGTGAAAACCCATCCATTTTCTGACCAAATAAACCCCCACCAGTCCTCCAAACCAGACCCAAACAAATCCCATCTTCATTTCCTCTTTTCGGTCATCGAATTTGCGACCGCCGGGCTCCATTAACGAGCTTTATTTCAGCCGAATGGAGCAGCAAACTCCATCTCCCTCTTCTCTCACGCCAGACTCACAACAACTAGGCCAAACCCATCTTCGTTAATTTCCTCCCTTTCCGGTGAAATAGTCACTGGAAATGACACTAACGCCACCGCCAGTCCCTTACCCTTTCCCCCCTTTCCGTTTTTCTATTCATTTTGCAGGTCACTGGAGAGCTCAAAGGTCGTCCCACTACACGGGTTGTTTTTCCAACTCCAGCAACATATAAAAACCAACAATTCCATTCTAGAACAACAATGTTACTGTTCATATTTGGTAGGCCATTTTGGTTGTGATTTCAATATTTTAAACATGGTAGTATTTATTTCTGGGTCTTGTTCATATTTTATTTATTTATTTTTATTCTTTCCTTTTATTTTATTGTTGACATGAGTATTATATTTCTTTATTGGATTGAGTTTCATGCATTTTTTTAATGTTGGGTAACATTTTTAAATAGATATGTTTGTTTTAATGTTCTTATAAGACAGTGGTCAATTTTGAATAGTATTTGGTTTTCTGTTCATAATTATTTGAATTTTATAATGGACTGTTATATTGCTTTGAATATCATTAAGGTTGATTGTTTATCCATTTCTCTTTGTTAACTTTTTCTCTTATTGTTGATGTATTGCTTGTTTGCCAAACGGTAGTGTTATATTGGTTCTTATTATTTTATCATTTTATTTTAGTTTTATTTGTTAGTGTTAAAAATGGCCAATGAGAAAATCTCTTTGTCGATTTTGGAGGTCTCTCCATTTTAAAAAACGAAAATTTAGTTAAGTTTATATTATTTGTTTTGTTAAAACTGGCCGATGAAGCAATTATCGTCGATTTTCAAGGTCTCCCATGTTCATAAGACAGATTTTTATCTTAAAATTATTGCTTGGTTTATTCATTTTTATTCATATTTATTTATTACTAACATTTTTACTAAGTGTATTTACAGGTACACAGAGTTGTTTCCCATTGAAGTTATTCGAAGAGCTCAAATTATATTTTTTATTCATTGTTATGTAAATAATATTTACGTTAGGCAAACCTTAGGCCGTTTCTTACGTTATTATTTTATTTAATTACTTGTGTATATTGCATGTTTATATTACTTGTATATTATTATTATCTCCTCCCCAATTTGAAAAAGATGAATTCAACCGGGACTCACAATTGTGGATTTCGAAGGGTGCATAACCCCTTACTTAGAATCAATTGGTTTCGTAGACTTTCTTTTAAGTTAATTTATTAATTGGTTTACTAGTTTTCCTTAAAAAATTAGGTGACAACTCCCTTTTCCCTTTAAACTCATTTCCTTTTAACCTTTTTCCCTTTTCACCATTTTAAATTTTTTTTAACTAATATAACAATGACACAAATTAAAAAAATATCAATCCAATCCAAATATTTTTATTTTGAAAATATGTTTATATAAACTATAAAATATAAATTAATTAATAAAAAATAAATAATCGAAACCGGACCAAAACGGAATCGGGATAAATCAATACCAGTGCACTGATATTAAATCTTGATATCGTTCCCGTTTTGAGTATCGATTCACGGTGTCCCATTCCGTTTTGATGACCACCGGACCGAAATATTACCAGAACGGTACTGAACCGGTACCGATACAATCTAGTCCAGTGCCCAGCCTTATTATCAACACAAAGGTCAAATCAACTAAAAAAAATTATGACAAGGGAAACCCGCAGCCGCTACCCTTTAGGTGCGCACAGGGTAAAAACCCCCGCTCCTGTGCAATAGCTCGCAAACCACATGGAGAGGTAACCCGCACTAGGCAAGCCTGGTGCGAAGAGCTCGACCCAGAAGGCAAACCCCTTGCTTTCGCTGGCAAGGGGTTTCGAACTTGAGACCTCCAACATGGAAGTCCCAAGATCAAACCACGGCTAAGTTAAGTCTTGTTAAGGTATGTACTATATCTGTTTACTTTTACGCTTGTGTTTGGATATATTATAT
This sequence comes from Solanum sitiens, assembly GCA_016801875.1. Taxonomy (NCBI): domain Eukaryota; kingdom Viridiplantae; phylum Streptophyta; class Magnoliopsida; order Solanales; family Solanaceae; genus Solanum; species Solanum sitiens. Next base: position 2,516,824 of record JABWTJ010000069.1, on the reverse strand, counting down.
GAAGTCGTGACTTCAAATCAACATCTGAACATGTGATTTGAAATCATGATTTCTCAAATTCTATCAAATAACAAGTTATAGTATTACATATTTTCTATTTGAGAACACTGTGAGAGAAATATCACTTAATATATTTTAAAATATATATCATCAAATTTCTCTATAATAGTCATTCGTTATAACGATATCTTACTATAACGATTTAACTTTTTCCAAAATCAATTTTTCATATTATATTTAGTTCCCTTAAACAACATTCTGCATGTAACAACAATGATCATTATAGCAATACACTTTTTGTAAATTACTTTTCTATAACTGTCATACTTAAATATTATGTAATGATATTTTTTAAGAAATATATATATATAAAGAAAAATACATTCTGCATGTAACAACAATGATCATTATAGCAGTACACTTTTTGTAAGATTACATTTCTATCACTGCCATACTAAAATATTATGTAATGATATTTGGTAAGAAATATATATATAAAGAAAATAATAAAATATTTTTGATGATGGGCACTAATCTCATGCACATAATAAGCTACTTGGGGTTATATATAAGAGTCAATTGTCATGCTCTTAGACATCCTTAAAGAGAAACATATTGAGTACCCTTTTACTGAAAATCTGGGGGGAAAAATCTTCATCAATTCATGCAAATATATATATATATATATATATATATATATATATATTTTGTAACTACGAGATTGGAATTTACAAAATAACCTACAACAATAGAATTTTTACATCGCTTGAAATTTTTGAATTTCTCAATTAATTTTAAATGCATATGTTCCTTAGATTTTAATTCTTTATCGGTACGTTATGAATTAATATATTAGTCTTTTAAATTTTTAAAAAGACTTAGGACCCATTTGGTAGGAGGTATTAATCAAAAGAATCCATGGATTAAAATTTAGTCCAACAAAAACATTGTTTTGTTACTTTATTTAACCTAATCCATGGATTAGTTATACTTCATACAAGGTCTTATTTTATTCCTAGAAAAGGGAGGGATAGCTAATCCAAGGCTTTGCAATCCTTGGATAAAGCCCCTAAATTACTAAATTATCCCCAAATCTTTTTTCCTTTTTTTTTTTTTGTAATTCATGTTCTTTTTTATTTATATGAGAATATTTATAAATATTCATTTAAATTCTCCAAATTTATTCCATATAATTTGATGATTTCACAAACTAATATTTTTTTCTCCATGTTTGAGTATTGGGTTAATTTTTTTGTTTTTTTTTTTAAAATGTAGTTCGCCGATTGACCACTTGAAATATTTTTTTTGTTTTTAAAATAAGCTTCGTGTATTTGAACAATTTAAATAGTCTTAAATCCATGTCAAATTCAAGGTATATTTGACCAACAAAAATATTAGAAATATACCGTGTGACATATCACACCTCAAAATTAATAATATTTTTATATATTTTTTTTAGTATTTAACTTGACTAGTTAAATGAAATATAAAATCTCACACTAACTCAAGGAAATAATAGAAAATGAACTTTTTGTAAAGTTTTAAATCAAACATAAAACTGGGTAGGAAACAATGAACCTAACACTTGATAAAAACTAATCCCTGCATTACTGATCCATGCATTATGCATCTTTGTACCAAACGACCCCTTAAAACTCCTGAAAGTCTGCACTAGTTATATTTTCAAGAGGACAATCATCTTACCAAAGAAATGAAACTAAAACTGCAGTAGAGGCAACTAACTCTTGAAAATTGTTAAATACAAACTCTTCCACCCGCATTCAAAGGAATTGGTAGGTTAATAAACCTGGAATTGCGAGGCGTAACAATTTCTTCCAAGTTGATTGAAAGTTTAATCTTGTAGGAGAAAGAGAAATAGGGAGCTGTGGATTTGAGCTACTACTCAATACAAGGAAGGGTCGTTTCATTTAGGAGTAATTATAACTGGCATACCACAAAAATGAAAAACGACTAACACGGAATCCTTAAAACCATCAGGAAAGCAAATTTGTATCTCCTATCTCCTACTATTAGCATGTATCAACAAGAAGACCGACTACACAGAGCCCTATCAAACAAAACAACTGCAACATTTACTACCATCTCATCTGCGAAATAGTCATCCCAATCACTATTGACGAATGATATTTCTCTCCGCCCATATTGGGCAACAGCATGTTGCTTTCTTGTTCTTCCACTCAGCTCCGCACGTGTAACAAAACTCATGACCACATCTGGGGGAAAAAAACATTTTGAGCTACTCACTCTCAAACTTTAGCTCTTACAGCACAAATGAACAGTACAGACACAAATTTACATGAAAATGGTAACAAGTGAACCAGCTTATTTAACATAATTCCAGGCCATATACCCAACACACACCACCTCACTGCCCAAATAAAGAAAAGATAAAGGCAAGACTGTAATGTGATTTAATTATAAAACAAAAATTATAATTCCCTTAGACTCAGTTAGAGATACCTAGATCCTTTCATTTCACGAAATAAAATACACAGTTGCAAGAAACTTCAAAACAATCCAAGAAGAAAAAGATCACCAAATTACCTCAGTACTTAACATCTTTTATTTTCTGGTCCATCGGTGGGAATCAGTCCTAAAACCTTCCCCTCCTACTTTTGACCTCATTTAGCAATTATATTCATAATTCATAATTACATGGTTTCTGGGACTTGGGAGGGACTAAATGTCTGGATCACCAACTGATATTTCGTATTTATACTTTTCTCTGTACAAGTTAATTTGCTTGCTGCTAGATTCTTCACAATTAAGAAGTAGAGCACAAGTCCTCAACATTGGAAGACAGAGACAGCATCACATACACTTTAACCAAAGATCAAAGGCTGTGGAAGTACTATAACAAAGAGAACAGATGCTCCATCATCTAAAGGGACATAGCATTCATGTCCTTTCTGTCACCTTTTCGGTCTTTAATGAGGTTCATAAGCCTTCATTTGATACTTTCCAGATCTTTTTTTAACCTGAGTCGTGTTTGGATCAACTTGCGCAAGAAACGACTAATTCCCTGGGTACCTAGTGTCACTCACCAACACACAGATAGGAAGAATCCATCTAGAGATTTTTGGTTCTCACAGGATTTAAACTTCAATCTCCCATGGTCCATTCCAACAACATTGACTGCTAGGACACACCCTTAGGTGCATGATGCTTTCAACATACCTTTAGATCAATAAGTATTCAAGGCCTCTCTAAAATGCAATAAAACAAAGATTATACAGATGAAAGATGCTAGTCATGCCAGTTTGAGTGACTGTTGAGTTTTCCGCTCTCTTCTCCTTTTAGTAGTTGATATAATGTTCTAACACATACCACCCTTACCAGCATCATATTATTTTCCTGATATATCTTGACGACAATATATTTACTTTCCCATACTCCCTCAAGACACTTGAAGTTGAAGGTTGTGCCACTTTAAATAGCTTTAACTTCCAGTAGATCCAGCCAAAAATAAAAGTACTCGTACCAAATTACTATAGCTCTCTTCTACAAAATGGGCCGAGTCTACAACGGTCCAATCAGAAAATGAAACTACAGATATTGCCTAAGAGCAAGTTGATCACTGACAACAAATAGCGCCACCAACATAATTGAGGCAGTCCATCTTCCATAGCAGAGGATACAGAAAAGATTTTGACAGTTTCTTTGTCAAAATAAAACCGCTATGCAGCATGACACGCTAATTGTACTGTCAACTTAAAAAGCTATCCCTATTTAGTGCACCTCCTTAAAACAGATTTTTGTTTTCCATTCTCAACTGGTAATGGTTAAAATCACCAAATACAGAAATGAGAACAACTTGCAAAATATTGAAAAAGTTGTGTCATGAAAAGAATATTGTATCTGACTTTTAACTCCAGCCATTTCAACACAACTTCACCCAAAATTATGACTAGTCGGAATGGAGTAATAGAGAAAAAACTTCCAATGAATGAATTGGCTACATCTTTTTTCTATTTTTGTAAACATATAAATGGTCTAATCCCCCTTCACAGTCAAACAATAAATTTCATGATTTTCAATAGGAATTTCATCAACATCTTCAATATATGATGTTTTGATTCAACTAACCAACTTGATAGCAAATACAAGCCACATGTTTTGCGTGGCTTATAACAACTGGGCGCTAATTTAAGCTACAAATAACAACATTTGCGTGGTTTATAACAACTGGGCGCTAATTTAAGCTACAAATAACAACATTATCATCATCGGTTTATAGTTTATTGGCTTAAAGCAGCACTAATTAGTCAGGCAGGCAATTCTTAAAATATGGTCGGATGATTACCAATTACGTCCGACAAGCTTAATCAGAAAGGTGCACTTAGGACATCCTACCAATCATTAACAGTATCTCAACCTAAATATCCAAGGAAAACAACAGCAGTGCATGCTACAAATTACCTTCTTTAGATAATTACTTATATTTTTCCTTTCAACAGAGAAGACTAGAGAATGAACTACTAGACATGCTTGTAAGTTGTAACATCTAAATTTCTTGTAAACCATTCCAAAACGTCATCACTTCCCTATTACCTAATGGAGTTGATGTAAATCTTAAATGCACAATAGGAATGTAAGAAGGAAGGAAAAGTTAAGGACCTGCAGTTAATATGATAGCAGCCTTCTGCAAGGGACACCATATGGTTGCACTTAGCACACTGACGCCAACGACATTGTGTAGCAAGAGACTTGAGCTTTGGGTCGTCTACGCACTTGTAAGGATTTAGTCTTCTATAGTCAAGGCAGGTCATGTTTTCATGCCAAGGAACTCCGCAATTGATACAGAATGTGTGGCGACATTTCATGCACGTCCTGGCCCCAGCTTGGGCAGAAATTTGGACCTCGGCTTTTGACATCAATGTGGAACATTGCGGATTGGGGCAGTAAATCTTTTCTGCGATAGGAATTGTAGTTTCTTTTACACGTTCATTCATCAAATCATATATGTTGGGTGTCAAGAACTTTTTGCAGTTATCTATTTTCAACTCTGATTTGCATCCATCATGAGGACATTTCGGCAGCATTCCTTGAAGGAGCTTAACTTCCACATGTTTATTCATGCAGGAAAAGCAATAATAATGCAGGCAACCATTAATTAGAAACATATGACCCATATCAGTGTCCTGCAGACAAATAGCACAACTCTCGGTGATGCTCTTTCTCTTTCGAGTAGCTTCTGATGGTTGCTTGACCTGAGAGACTATCGCATCGTTAGCAAGTTTAATTGCAAAGTTGACAGTGTTTGGTGCCACAACAGATGGTATGCAAACTGCAAATTTACTTAAGCCAGCAGTTGCCTGTTTAACAAGCGCATCAATATTATCCTTCTCAGGATGTTCCTTTCCCCAAACCTGCAAAAACATACATCAATCATAGTGATAAACCTAAGCTGGGATTTATACAATACAAATAAACACTACACAAGTATTTTTTTTAGGTTCAAAGTGACAAAATAATATTTGTCTCGACATGCACCGTGTGTTCTTCAGTTAGTACAGGGATAGAAGAATATACACGCAAATGTATGCTATCCTCCCATATAAAATTTGACAGACACTAGAATATACTATCATTTATTAAAATAATGCACTTGTGGGTCAAAGAAGTTATAAACAATGAGCTAAAATTGTTCTTCCCTAGTCCCTTTTCCTAATTAGAAGGATCAATAATCTCTAAAATAAGAAATTTAAGAACAAAGAACCTTTTCTTCTTTTTCTTTTTTGGGACAAGATTCACTCCCACAAACCTATTTGCTCTAATAGGTGTCAAGTCTGTCAGTAGGTTATTGCATCTAAAAACTGTTCTAGCTTTTGTTTTTGGACTTTTATATGGTATTGGAAAATACACGACAAGTATTGTTGGACAAAGAGAGTATGATCTTGGGCTATTAAAGAGATAGCTTTTGGGAATGGGCAGTAACGGGATATCTAATTATTCAAAGAAGATAAACAACATTGTAGTAGTTTAAGGAATCTCACATATTGCAAGACTGTTTGACAATCCAAGAAGACATCAACCCTTTTCAAACCCAGCATTGAAGCAACATCAAGTCCTTCAATCAGTGCTTTCACCTCTACAATTTCATCAGTCAAGACGACTTCAGCACTTGCAATCAAACCCTTACTCACTTCAAAGACTAATATACCACTCGGGTCACAAACAGCAACTCCAATCCCAGCGACTTGTTTTCCCCCAACCCTATCCGTCTCTTCAACATCTTCACCCATCAAACCCTTAACATAAACCCTAAAACACTCCCCGTTTTGCATCGCCACCCCTCCCTTGGACGAACCTTCACCATAAGGCCTCTGCAAATGATCCCCAGTCTTCTTCCACTGATCCTCCGGAACCGTCTGTATCTCGCGTGCAAATGCCTGATCATGAATTCGACGATTGAGATCGTCTTCAATTTTCTTCATTTCCGACTCAGCTTTTTTACAATCATGGACTTGCTGTTCGTAGTTTAACAATTCTTCAGCGAAAAGATGTGAAACAGTGTTGTTGGGGATAACATCTTCATCGTGAAAAGTGAGTCTGGAACTGGAAGCGGCATTTTTTGGGAGAGAGTTGATCATAGCCTCTTCCATTTGGAGTTGAAAGGCAAAGAGGAGATCGTCTTCAGCGGCTTGAGCAGCAGCAATTTCACGGCGTTGTTCATCGAGTAGGGCGGGGAGATCGTCGTTAACCTCCATAAATTTTTGGGCGTTGAGAGCTTTTGGGAACTGTGATAAATGGCAATTCGTTCTTCACCTTCTGCTTTGTTCTTCACTGTTGAATTTATCGGGAATCACAAAAATAGAGAATATGAAACAAGAGAAAATTATCGAAAGGTGTCAAATAAGTGTCGTTATTATTTTTGGTGACAGATTGATCAAGGACTGATCAAATCTTATTTAAAATATAATTAATTAATTATGGGATTAAATTAATATTTTTAAAATTTTTTAATCTTTTATAAAATACAACAAAAGCACGCTTTTATAATTCAAACCAAATCATTTAAAAAGAAAAATCTTTTCATCTTATCTCCTCTCTTTTCTCTCTTCTTTTCTTCCTCCCTTGGGTGATTGTTCATCTTCTTTCTTAAAAATTCGAAAATTCATCGTTACTCTCCCTCTGCAGTTGTTACTCTTCCTCTCCAGTCCTCTATTACTCTCTCATTTTTCTGAACTGTAATCGTGTTCGACTAGAAATGGATAAGTTATTTTTTTGAAATACTTTACGATTTTCAAAAATTTTTTCTTGGATTAATGAACAATAAATTGTTCTATAGGTGTAAAAAATAAATAATCGACTTAATGGTGTGTATTATTTATCATTTTTAAAGAAAATCAGCCAACTCAAAAAGTCCTTATTTTGAGGAAATGTATATGTATTGTTATCATTCAGTAAAAAGTCATTTTTTGTTGCTGTTGTATTCTTTTTTTTGGCCATTTTGTTGATATGATTTTAGAAATATAATGTTGTTCAGGCATCCAAAATATATTTCATTTGTTGAAATATTTAGCGTATGTTGTAACATTTTAGTGATATGTTGGTGCATATTCAAACAATTATCATATGTTGTAACATCTCACTTTATGTCAACAAAATGGTCATCTGTTGCCACATAAGATTCAAATGTTGCAATAATCTGTACATTTGTGTCAACATATGATTCATCTGTTGCTACATAAGATCTATATGTTGCAACAGAAATTTTATGTGTTGCAACAGCAGGTACATATGTGGCAACATAATGTTAATTTATGGCAACAGACTATCCATCTGTTGCAACATACTGCTTTTATTATTTTATAATGAATTGTAAAATCTCAATATTTTTTTATTTACCTTGTAGATGAAATTATACAAGTTGCTTCATCCATGACAACAACTTAGTCTACATGTGCCCCAACAGAAAGGATATATGTGGCAACATATGTCACAGAAAGAAGATATGTGGCAACATATGTCACAGAAAGAAGATATGTGGCAACATATGTCACAGAAAACAGATATGTGACAACATATGTCACAGAAAAAAGATATGTGGCAACATATATCACAGAAAGGAGATATGTGTCAACATTTCATTGTTACTAATGTGGTGTCTGTGACAACATATATAACATTTATTGTAAAAAAATTATAAAATTATTTGCATTTACCCCAAAAGAAAGATATATGTGGCAAAAGATGTCACACTATGAATTATCAAAAAGAATTTAAAAAATAAAATAAAAAGGTATAAAAAGATCGTTTTGTTTCATATTTCAAATTTAATTTATTTTTACTAATTTTCGTTTTCTTTTCTCTCTTTCCTTTCTCTCGTTCCATTATTTCTTTATAATTCAAATTGTTGTTATGTTTTCCACAACATCAGTGATAGTAAGTTGTGATTTTCTTCTACAAAAAAACGTTGTTGCCCTCATCATTTCTAGTTTATCATTGATATCTTCTAATATAAAGTATAATAGGTATTGGTATTAAACCAAAATTTTTTAGTGGTTTTTATCACTTATTTGTTTGTAGGATGGTTAGGTTGTTATTCCTTTTAAAATATTATCTCAAAAAAATACATTTTAAGATGTACATGTTGCCACATATGACATGTCTGTTGCAATTTTTCCAACAAAACGTGCATATGTTGTCACATATGTCACTTTAAGGTTGACTTAATCGATAATTGAGCGATTTAGGATTGAAAAAATGCCAAATTGAATCAAATTTTAGTACTTTGGACCATAATTAAGCAATAAAAATATGCTACAACACTTGGAACAACGATTTACAACGATGTTATATAACTATCATATGAAGTTACTTGATCATTGTATGATGAACTAGTGATATGATAACCTTTGTAAAAATAGTTGATAGAATTGAGGAAGGTTGTTATATTAAACTATAATTTTGTGCTTAAACATGTTGTAGGACTATATATTAGTGTTACATGTTGAATTAGGTGACAATTTAATTGAATTAACCCCTCAAAGACCACCATTTTATGATATACATATGTTGCCACATTGACATTTCTGTTGCAATTTTTCCAACAGAACATGCATATGTTGCCACATATGTCACTTTAAGAATGGGTTAATCGATAAATTGAGCGATTTAGGAATGAAAAAATGTCAAATTGAATCAAATTTTAGTACTTTTGACCATAATTAAGCAATAAAAATATGCTATAACACTTGAAACAACGATTTACAACGATGTTATATAACTATCATATGAAGTTACTTGATCATTGTATGATGAACTAGTGATATGATAACCTTTGTAAAAATAATTGATAGAATTGAGGAAGGTTGTTATATTATACTATAATTTTGTACTTAAACATGTTGTAGGACTATATATTAGTGTTACATGTTGAATTAGGTGACAATTTAATTGAATTAACCCCTCAAAGACCATTTTATGATATACATATGTTGCCACATATGACATTTCTGTTGCAATTTTTCCAACAGAACATGCATATGTTGCCACATATGTCACTTTAAGAATGGGTTAATCGATAAATTGAGCGATTTAGGAATGAAAAAATGTCAAATTGAATCAAATTTTAGTACTTTTGACCATAATTAAGCAATAAAAATATGCTATAACACTTGGAACAACGATTTACAACGATGTTATATAACTATCATATGAAGTTACTTGATCATTGTATGATGAACTAGTGATATGATAACCTTTGTAAAAATAGTTGATAGAATTGAGGAAGGTTGTTATATTATACTATAATTTTGTACTTAAACATGTTGTAGGACTATATATTAGTGTTACATGTTGAATTAGGTGACAATTTAATTGAATTAACCCCTCAAAGACCATTTTATGATATACATATGTTGCCACATATGATATTTCTGTTGCAATTTTTCCAACAGAACATGCATATGTTGCCACATATGTCACTTTAAGAATGGGTTAATCGATAAATTGAACGATTTATGAATGAAAAAATGTCAAATTGGTCCAAATTTTAGTACTTTGGAACATAATTAAGCAATAAAAATATGTTATAACACTTGAAATAACGATTTATAAGGGTGTTATATAACTATCATATGTAGTTACTTGATCATTGTATGATGAACTCTAGTGGTAAATGATAGTCTTTGTAAAAATAATTGATAGAATTGATTAAGGTTGTTGTATTAGACCATAATTTTGTACTTAGACATGTTATAGGACTATATATTAGTGTTACATGTTGAATTAGGTGACAATTTAATTGAATTAACCCCCAAAAGATCATTTTATGATATACATATGTTGCCAAATATGACATTTTTGTTGCAATTTTCCCAATAGAACGTGCATATGTTGCCACATATGACATTTTTGTTGTAATTTTTCCAACAGAACGTGCATATGTTGCCACATATGTCACTTCAAGGATGACTTAATCCATAAATTGAGCAATTTAGGGATGAAAAAATGTCAAATTGGACAAAATTTTAGTACTTTAAACCATAATTAAGCAATAAAAATATGATATAACACTTGAAACAATAATTACAATGGTATTATATAACTATCATGTCGATTGAGACATGTAAGTCATATGTTGCTACATGTCTAGCTTATATGTTGCAGCTTGTGTAAGTTATATATTGCAACATCTGTCAGTTCTGTTGCTATTGAAATAACCTTTATGTTGCTACATATGGCTATAATTTGTTTCAATAGTCAATTGTTGCAACATTAATAATCTGTTGGAAACGCGAATTGCAAATTATTGAAAAAATTGCAGGTGCCCAAATGATGATGAATGATTTCAAAGAACTATTAACTTTACATATCAAAACAATGGTGTGTAACCCTAATCATTTATGAAGTAATTTCAATTGAAAGCAACCAAAATCTAATCCATTGATTAAATTAGTTAAATCTGATTCAAGAAGAAGAAAAGAAGAAAGCTCAAGAACTAGCAACCAAGACCAATAATGTACGAAAAGAAGAAGAAAAAGATAAAGAGAACGAGAAGAAAGACAAGCAAGCAACAAGAACGACGAAGAAGAAGAAGAGGAAGAAAAAAAATATGACGAGAGGTGGGGGAAAATATTTTATTTCCCCTTTTGATACAGCTTGTTGGTGGCTTCCCCCAATTTTAATTTCCACCAAAATTGGTTAAATTAGGTTTTAGTCAATTACTCTTTTACCCTTCATTTAATTTAATGAACCAAACTGTCAACTTATAAACTTGAGGGTAACTCCACAATCCTTAATTATTAATCACATAATTGTCACCTACACCAAATACTTAAGACTTATGTCACCACCCATTTATTTTGAAACCTTATTGTCACTTTTTTTTAAAAGTCCCATGAAACAAGTCTTGGGAGTGTGTTTTACAATGATGTAAAAGCGTATTTGAGAAGTAATTAGGTTTTTAACCATGCCAATGTCAATGCCAATGCATTTATTAATTTTTTTTTGTATTATTAATACTTAGCACTCATGATATTAATATTACATGTACAATAGAGTGACATCAGTTATATATAGTATGAAAAAGTGTACCAAATAAGAATTTACTAATACACAAAATTAATATATGTATTTTTTTTGTTGATACACTATATCAAATGACTCCTAAAGGTTAGAGTTGGTTGTGTGAAAAAATAAAAAGTTTTTTATTTATGGGAGAAGGTTCAAATATGCTATTAAACTTTTAAAAAAGGCTTATTTATGTCATCAGTTAAAAGTTTTGCTCATTTATGTCATTATCGTTAAAGAAAATGTTCATTAATGTCATTATTTTTTAACGGTGATTTTGCAAAACCATTTTTGACACGTAGCCAATTATAATTCAGCCACGTCATCAATTTTTTTATTTAAAAAAAATCAAAAAAAATAATTCAGTTTTTATTCAGAATTTTGATTTTTTTATTAAAAAATTAATGACGTGGCCAATTATAATTTATCCACGTCATTAATTTATTTAATAAAAAAATATTAATTCAATTTTTTTCTTAGAATTATGTTTTTTTAATTAAAAAAATTGATGACGTGGCCGAATTATAATTGGCCACATGTCAAAATGGTTTTGCAAAATCATCGTTGAAAAATAATGGCATGGATGAGCCTTTTCTTTAACGGTAATGGCATAAATGAGCCAAACTTTTAATTGATGCATAAATGAGCCTTTTCTGAAAGTTCGATGGCATATTTGAGTTTTTTCCCTTTATTTATAGAGTAAAATAAAATGTAGGGTTGAAAATGCCCTAAGAATTAAAAGATTTCTCTACCAAAGTTATGTGAGAGTTCGACTAATAATATGAAGAATCGGAAATTTTTCAATTAATAAAAAAATAATTATTAAACTAATATCAGCTACACCTAAGAAATCTAATGGTTAGTGAATTAACGTTTTGTGAACAAAGTTATCAAAGAAGTAGCACCTATATCTTTAGGGACTGTTTGATGTGATGGATAAAGAGAGTTAATTATGGGATAAATTTTGAGTATTCTTTAATCTCTTGTTTGATTACAAAATTAGGAATAACTTATCACATGATTAATAATTAGCACTGAAATAAGTTATTCTTAACTTTGAGTGAAATAGTAATATCAAAATAATTTATCTCGAGATAAAATAATAAAAATATCATTTTAAACTCTTTTTACACATCACTTCTCACATACACTAATTAAAAAAAAACTTTTTTCCAAACAAAACAAAAATAGATGATGTAAAGTGGATGAGAACACTAGGAATGCCAATGGGCAACCAGTATTTTTTTTGAACTGCCCCTCCCGTCCCTATAGACTTGCCCCACATAAGTTTGCTCTGCATTAATTTTTAAAATAAGAGGATTTTATCGCAAATATCCACGATAATAAAATCAATGATGTCTCATAGTTATAGTTTGCAAATTTATAGGTTGTAGCTATTGTTTAAGCTACTTCGTTTGTATGATTCCATGATTTGTATAATTCGGGGGTGTTATATAATTTGCTAATACGTTTGCATAATTGAGCTATTTTTATATAAACTTAAAATAATGAATTTACACAAACACATATATCTCAACTTTAAACATTTATACAAATTATATCATACAAAACTACATTATACAAATTATATTATACAAATTTCAAATTATACAAAAGTATGAGTTATATAAATCTGGAACCCCAACCCACATAATTATCATTGAATGTTGTTTGCAAGTGGTAATTAGCTAAAACTATAGCTATTATGACTAATTAACTAGCATATATTTACTTAACTTGTATTTTTTCCCCTAAAAATAATTACTTCAACCCCCCGCATAACTTTGAGTAAAATTTAGGGATAGTAAACATAAAAATCATATTAGTGCTCTATAGCTACAGTTTCACTATTTGCGCTCCACAACCACATTGTGTTTACTATGAAACATCTGATTTGTATAAATTGTGGTTATTTGTATAAGAATTGCAACAATTTGTGTGTGTGCTACGCTAGAGTAACGAGTGAGATTGGGAGAGAGATTAGAGAGGCAAGAGAAAGAGAGAGGGCAGAGAGGTAAATTATATATGTATATCGGTTAGATAATTGTATGTATGTAATTACTATATATATATATATATATATATATATATATATATATCAAAGATTGTGTTTGTATATTTGCATTGTATTTGTATAATTATAAGTGTATAGGACATATAGATATATATATTTGTATTTGTTTATATAATCTCTCTCACTTTATACAAACACAAATTATATATTTGTATTTGTATAAAGTGAGATAGGATAGCGAGAGAGGGCTGAAAAAGAGGAGAATGACGATCGAAATTTTAAAAAAAGGCGAATGACATGAAGTTTGTTGCGAATTGGAATTAAATTAAAATGTAGCAATATCATATAATTAATAGTTTGTTATAAATGTATCTGCACGATGCACAATTTATATTTTTTTAAAATAGTTTCATAAATTTGTTGTTTTGTTTAAGGATATTCTTAATTTTATGAAAATAAAAAAGCACAGTACAAAAACACTGACATTATATTTATTTTAATTTCATTACTAGGATCTTTTATCATTTTATTTTATCTGATTAAAATTTTCGGCATATGTTATTAGAAAATCTTACCCACAATATGATTTTTATAATTTAAAATTTTTCTCATCTAAAATTCAAATTCAAAATTATGAAAAATATGTTAAATAATAATTTATGATAATTTTGAATTTGGAGTTCATAAACAACCCATTCACACTTGCCTTTCAAAAAAAATTAACAACAATTTTTTTTCTACTTATTCAAATAATAAAGAACTAAGATAGTACGGAGAGAATTTTATTATTTTGTTTAGCAATTAATAATAATAAATAATAATGTAACAAACATTTCTATGAAATATATATTTTTCACTTTTCCAAGCAAAATTAAAAAATGTTAACCAACAATTTGAAAACTTATACTACAATTTAAGTTCATAAAAACAAAATTAGCTTGCAAATTGGCTTAACCAGATTGCATATATATATATATATATATATATATATATATATATATATATACACGAGAGAGACATTTGTATGTTTATAATATTATTATTAGTATAATTATTTATTATTATTATTTTTGTTATTAGTTATTGTTATTAATAATAATAATAATAATAATAAGGGAAAACAATATTTTTGGTCCCTGTGATAAGGTTATATTCTTATATTTGTCCTTGTGTTATCTAACTTAGCACTACTAACATTCAATCATATCAAGTGGGTGATTTTAATCCTTCAACTAACATATCCAAAAAAATTAACAGAAAGTTCACTGCTAAAAGGGGCAATTCGGGTATTTCGTTTTAACTCTTTCGATTTGAAGAACAAGCTCAAGTCTTCCCTGTCTCTATCTTGAAGAACAAGCTCATCGATCTGAGCTACATTTTCTAACAAAACTAGCTTGATAGACATTAAACCTCCCTCTCTCACACCGACGAACAATAGCTCATTTGAGCTACATTTGAACAAAACCCACCTGATAGGTGTGAAATTTCTCTCTTTATCCGACAAACGTGAAGTCATCTAAGCTACATTTGAACAAAATCCACCTGGATCTACTGAAATATCAACAATGTATTTGTGATTCTTGGTATGTTGTTGCTCTGATTTATTCCACTCTCCTTGCGTCTTCCCGATTTTTCATAATTTTGAGCTGTTTTTTTTTATTCATAGCATGTTGTTCAATTGTACTACTGCAACTTTTGGCCAGTTCTAAGCTAGTCAAACAATTCAAAGAAAGTAAATTTATCATCCCTTTTTAATCGGCTAATGAATTGATCTAGACTTCTTCGTTCTGCAGAACTAGGTTATGCAGCGAATGATTTTTTTTTTAAGTGTTCTATTTCTCAAGCAGTAACTTTTAAATACCCGAACTGTCTCTTTTAGTGGTGAACTCTCTGTTATTTTTTTTGAATCTGTTAGTGGAAGGATTAAAAATCACTCACTTGATATAATTGAAGGTTAATAGTGCTAAGTTAGATAACAGAAGGACGAAAATAAAAAATAGCTCTTAACACGGGGACTAAAAATATCGTTTTCCCTAATACTCTAATTATTGCTATTACTATTGTTATTATTCTTACTACTATTATTATTATTGTTAATTAATTATTATTATTATCACTATCATTATTAGTAAATTTTTTTTATGTTTGTATCTTTTAATTTTATATTTAAATTAAATACATTTAAATTTATTTTACAATATCTAATTGAAAATTAATATTTTTTTTCTTTTTGAAATACTAATACTTCTAAATTTAACAATTGTCAAGTGATTTTTAATTGGAAAAATTACATGAAAAAATAAATTTATATCAGAAATTACTTAAAATAGCTACTGTTTGCTTTATTTACCATTCGCCATTTACTTTTTGTCATTATTACGTTGTCAGTATAGTCAGTTTAAGCGTGCCTTTCCCCCCTGTTTTTTTACCCCAGTTCACACGCTACTTGTGTGACTGCAAAAAAAAATTAAAACTTTTTTCACCATAAATTCAAAATTTTTATCTTTTGCCTCTCAATTTGTTCTCTCAGATTTTCCAGGTAATTGTTTTCCTGATTTCATGCTTATTTCATTATTTTGTATTGTATATTACTGCTAAATTTTTTGTTCTTTTTCAATTTTTCCGTTTTATACATCCAAAATCATGGATGAAGAAGAAACACCTTGTAAGAGAATTACTAGAGGTATACAAGCGAATCAACAGTTTTTGTATGATTTTTCATCTTTTTTTTTGGGTTTAACTCAGGATTTCGAAGAAATTTCAGGATCCATGGCTAAATCTCGAATTAATCAACAAGATGATATGTCGAAGTCTGGTAATACCCCATTGAAGATGCAGAAAGTCATGCATGTTGCAAAATCAAAAGGAAAGACAAAAAAAGTGGATAAACATAAAGAAGACAAATCTGTTGATGTTTTGACTTCAAAGAAGAATCGTAAAGTAAAAGAGGTTGCATCTACGAGCAATAAACAAGACAAATCAGTTGAAGTTTTGATTTCAAAGAAGAAGTGTAAAGTAAAAGATATTGCATCTACAAGTAATAAACAAGACAAATCAGTTGAAGTTTTAATTTTAAAGAAGAAGCGTAAAGTAAAAGATATTGCATCTACAAGTAATAAAGAAGATGCCCAATCTGATTCAATCGAACAACTACATCTTGAAAGAATTGAGGTAAGTTGTCTATATGTTTGAAGTTCAGATCTAATTTTGTACGCATATCTTAACTGTTTAAATATATTTGTATCTCTATATACAAAAATAAAATTCTATATTTCAGTTGTTGTTGTCATTATTTTGATATTTGTGTTATACTTATTGATAAATTGTATAATTATTTTTATTTCGGTTGTATTCATATTTGTATAACTTTGTATTTGTATATAGATATTCATTTTGTATAACTTTGTATTTGTATATAGATATTCACTTTGTATAACTTTGAATTTGTATATAGATATTCTGTTTGTATAACTTTGTATTTGTATATAGATATTCACTTTGTATAACTTTGAATTTGTATATAGATATTCTGTTTGTATAACTTTGTATTTGTATATAGATATTCACTTTGTATAACTTTGAATTTGTATATAGATATTCTGTTTGTATAACTTTGTATTTGTATATAGATATTCACTTTGTATAACTTTGAATTTGTATATAGATATTCTGTTTGTATAACTTTGTATTTGTATATAGATATTCACTTTGTATAACTTTAAATTTGTATATAGATATTCACTTTGTATAAGTCCGTATTTGTATATAGATATTCACTTTGTATAGTTCTGTATTTTTTATACTATTTTTGCTATCTGTCTTGTATAATATACATTTGAAATTGTATAATACATTTACATTATTTACTAGGGAGTACAATTTCTTCTCAAGGAGGATCCACTTTACACCCCACACATGCAATGTTATACCAATATTGGGGTAATGGATCAATTACGCTCCAAATTTCCTGAAGTTGCGTTCAATCAATTTTGCGCATCATCTTATTTTGCTCAAATATCAAGTATGCATCGTTGTCATGTTCAAGCACAATTGTTTAGATGTTTTATGTTGCGAGAGGTAGAGGGTAGTTCTTCTAATGCCATTATGATTTACATAAATGGTACCACTCTACGTTTCACCCGTAGAGATTTCTGTCTTGTTTCTGGGCTTAAATGCAGTGATGATCTATCACAATTTGTGTTCAACACTGAAGAATCAAATAGACTTCTTCAGATGTATTATCCAGAAAAAAAGAGTGTATCGAAAGCAGAACTTGTTCAGAGTTTTAATAATAAGGTATGGGGTAATAACGATGAAGATGCGTTGAAGTTTGAAATTCTGTATTTCATACATTCTTACATTCTATCTGAAGAGCCATTCTCTACAACAATTGATCGAATCGACTTTGACTTGGTAGAATCTAGATTGTATATGGATTATCCGTGGGGTAACAAAGCTTTTGAGGAGCTAACAAAAAAATTGACTGGAAAAATGAACAAAACAGGGAAAGTATTACAGAATTCATGATTTCCTATTGCTATGCAAGTGTGGTTTTATGAATGTTGTTCACAGGTAGACAAAAATATTGCTGTTAAGAAATCTGATCACATTTCTAGAATTCTCAATTGGGTCACTAGAAAGGATTATCCCCGCATCGACTACTTCATGAAAGGAATATTTTGTGATGTCAATAATCCGAAATGTATTTTTGCCTAGTTTTAATCTGTGTTGTTCTTTATTTTATATACAAATATTGTTTATCATATTTATACATATACAATCAATAGAACTTTCATTTTTATACATATACAAATATTGAGTTACAAGTGTTTATACATATATAAATTTTGTGTTCTTCGTAAATAATGTATTTAGTTACTCACTAATTATATATATATTTATATATATCCAATGATTTTGTTATAAATTTCAGATTACTTTTCGAAAAATAACTCCAACCCCATTGGAAATTGCAATCATCCCATTGCCGCCAGAGTATGTCCAACCTGATACAGCTTCACCATCAATCGCACCTTCCAACATTGAAGCAGATGATGTTATACAATCTCCTGAGTCAGATGATGACTTTCAAGACCCACCAAAATTAATTAACAAGGGAAGAAAAATATTGTATTTGATTCTGATATCTTAACCATCAAGAAGCGACTCAGACAATCTGTCCCGATTATATCAAAGAAGATCCCACCCAAAATTGTTCAAGATCACGATATACAAAGGCCACAAACACGTAATGCCCCAGTCTCTCCATCAGTGAAGATTCGACGTGTGAGGCACAAAAAGCAGCCTGTTGTTGTTGTAACCAAGCCAGTCATCAAACACTTGCCTGTCAAACGTAAAAAATCAAATGCTACAGGTGTTACAACATCGAACAACGATTCATCTCAAATTAATATTTTGTGTGCTGAATTTGATTCATTCAAATTATCTGTAAGTATAATACTATTGCACATATTGTTGTATATTTATTTTTAAAAATTTTAAATTCATACCTTCATGTATTTCTAGGTTAAAGAAGAGTTTTCAGATTTAAGAAAGTTGATACAAGACAACTTCAATGTTGTATTGAATGCCATTAACAACAAAAAATCAACTGCTAAGATTTTGTATTCAAACATATAATTACATTTGTTATATAAATTTAATTGTGCATGTTGAATTTATGAAAGTTCATTTCAGGATTCTGATATAGAAATTCCACTGAAATCTCCAATTGGGGGCATGCCACAGTCACCTATACACTCTCCATCTTCAAGTTTCAGACAACGATGTCCAAATAAAATGAATAACTTAGAGAATAATGAGGTAATTCAATATTATCTGAACGTATATGTGCACTTTCAACTGTTTATTTCTGTTATTACGTATATATACAAATTGTAATATAAATTTCTTACACAACATTCGTTTGTATAATTGTTATACAGTATATGTTCATATGTTAATTTTTGAACGTCATTTTATTTTTGTATATGTATTTATGTTTTTAAGCCTATTGATTAGTCTTTGAAGCTTCCTATCATTGATGAATTATCACCGAATGAAAAGATTTTGAAGGTTTGATTTTATTTTTCTGTTGTCTTTGTATACCTTTGTTTGTATTTGATATATTTTTAGAAATTAATTAAATCCAAGACTGTTGGTCAGTCTTTGAAGATTTCCATCACAGACGAGTTATCACCAGATGATACAATTGTAGAGGTTTAATTATGACTTATATGATGTTTTGTATATGTCTATATATATTGATTATTTTGTATGTTGAATTTATGAAAGTTTGTTTCAGGATTCTGATTTAGAAGTTCCATCGAAATCTTCAATTGGGGGCGTGCCACAGTCATGTATTGATACGCTCAAACTTACTTCTCAAATAAGAAGTAAAGCGGTCGTATCAAGTAAAGAACCCAACTAATGAGGTTGGGATCGATCCACAAGGAAAATAGTTCAGACTTAACTTTATTTTATTATTACTATTATTTAGCCAACTGTTTTCCAATAAACCAAAAGACAAAAAGGGGGGTTTTATTTCTAAATTAATGAAAATAATTAACTAAATAAGAATGAACAACTAACAAATTTAACTTTCAGAGTTTAATCAAATTATAAAAGTAACTAGGGTTTTAGTGTTCCCCACAGGTTCCTAACTTGGTAAATCTAACTATAACAGCTCTATCCTGATATCTTGCACGTAAAGTGATAAGTTATGTATCTCTAAATCCTTGGTCCGGCATCTAGAGAATTTCACTCCGCACCTTGGTCCGGCTACGTGTGTTGCTATACTAACCCTTATCTTTACCTCATATTAAACATCGTATTCGGTATTTGACTAAGCTATTAACTCGTACCAACCAATACTAGTCTATTAGATAGTCTACACTAAATCTATGTTGATAATTCTTTTTCTATTATCTACCTCCTTGGTCCGGCAAGTAGCAATAAGGCGAGTTCTAACGTTGGCCACCGTTAAAAAGAATTCTAAACAAAAGAATTATCAATACATGCAAGACACCACTCTAGAATTGTTATTGAATTAGATTACTACCTTGTTATTCACCCATGGTTCCCACAACCCTAGTTATGAGGTTTAGTTACCCATGTTCGTAATTACACAATTCATATCGTTAATGGAAGAGTTCATGCACTTACTTTTATGAAAACGAATAATTTCCCAGAGTTTAACTTGATTAATCAACGAAATCCACAACAATTAATTCCCGGAAAATATCTTAATTCCCAAAATCGAGAGTTTAATAATATAATTGAAGAACTATAAACTAAAAATTATCCAGAAAGTCTAACCCCAAAAACGAGGTTTTTCCAACTATTTATAGGAAAAACAAAACCTAATCAAATAAGGATTCTATTTACTAAAAATCTGTCCAAACGCGTCTGGGTCGACGGACCACGTGACGGACCGTCATGGACACGACGGACCATCATAGCCTCCGTCGTCCCATACTTCACATCTTCTCATGTTGCTTTCTTCATTCCCCTCGACAGACAGGTATGACGGACCATTGCAAGCACGACGGCCCGTCGAGGGTCTTCGTTCCAAAACACTTGAACTTTGGAATTTTGGGTACTGGGATTACTCTCTGATAATTACGACGAACATGCAGGACGGACCGTCGTAGCTGTGACGGTCCGTCATGGACTTCCGTAATCCCACACTTGTCAGACTTCCCCAACTTTCCTTCAGCAACTTCTCACTTCACTACGGTGCCACCTACGGACCGTTACAGCCGCGACGGACCGTCATAGGGTCCGTAGGTGGTCTCTTCTGCAATTCTTTCTCAAAAACTCCCGCGTTCATCTTGGACAGATTTTCTGCAAACAAAAAGAAACTTATATCAAAATCAACACAAAAAGGCTCTCGACACACACTAAACTTAAGGAAAAAGTATTAGAAATACCGTGAAACCACGGTACATCAACACCCTCAACTTAAATTCGTTGTTTGTCCTCAAGCGACGCACTATGACTCACTACAAATTCTTTGTACAAAAGTATCCATATTTTAACTTTCGCAATCATTTGGCTATCAATCCGATTATTCTCATTATGTTCATGCATGGTATCACTATTAGGCATTGACTTGTGTAGAATCAGACCAAGACACAGACTCACTACGCAATGACACCTATCCTCTTCAATTTCTCACCGAGATACTAATATTTCTGGTGTTGCAACTACTGTCCTCACTTCAAATAACATCCTCATTTTTCACACAATGATTTTAGTTTGAGTATAAGGATCACTTTTCGACACTCACTCTCAGAACAAATTCACAACTCATTTATACATATTGCCATAGGCTTGCCCTTATTTTCACTACTTCAAGTTCGCCATACAACCCTTAGGATCACAATAGGACTTTTTTAGATTGTAACATAGGCTCAGGGTCAGGTAGGGTATGTTTAGGTAAACTTTAGTGACTTGTTGCCCTCCTTGACATATCGGCTAAGCGTACCACCTTTTTATCATTTTATTTTGCCCTATTACTCAATTTCCTTTTCACTTTGCTGTTTTCCCTTTCTCATCCTTATATGTAAGTGACTTTTCTCTTTTCTTGTGTTTATTTTGATTTTTATTCATATATTTATTTATTTATTTATTTATTTATTTGTTATTATTATTTTTTAGTCACTTCTGTTTTATTCTTTCTTTCTCTTCATTCTTTCAACCCCACTTTCCGGGGTTTTCCTTATAACAGCCACCCTCAACTCATGATTTTGCCATGAGTCAAGGTTCACAATACCCATGGTTGGGTCAGGGCCAAAACAAGGTTGCTTTCTGCATTAGCCACTCTCAACTTATGCTTTTGGCATAAACTGAGGTGCACATGTCCAAGGAGGGACCAGGGCCAACACATTGTTCCCAGAGAAGATCATTTGGGGTGAAAAAGAAAGATCTATTTTAAGCTCAATTCTTTTGGATCAAAAAGGGATTAACTTCATTTGGTTTTCTGTTATTTTTAGGCTCAAGATTGACTCTTTCGAACAAGGGCCTATGATCCTTTCCTAAGTGATTGTTTTGACTCACTTTTAGCAGGACTAACCAGGCAAGTTCTAGCTCAGTATTAATGGTGGACATTCGATTTCACCTCACTCTCTTGACATTCCTTGCAATCCCAGATTATTCGACACCTAGTTCAAATCTTAGATTCAGGATCATGCAGTAGTTTATCTTAATTTCATGATTCAAACCACACAATTTTCACTTACTATGCCTAGTCATGCATCATTTTGATTATCGAGATATCATATTTACTTTAGCCATCATGCTTCAGATTTATGCTATGTACATCAGATGTGACATGCCGGTTCAACAATAAAAGTAATCAGTCTTTTGGGGAAAAAGAACACAGGCAAGAAAACCCCAAAAGAGGATCGTGAACTTGGGCTACTCAGAATTCACCCAAGTGCTCACTTTTCATTTACCCCACCCCCAACAAAAGATATGCAATTGTCCCCAATGCATAGAAAAGTTAAACTACGTAAAAGGGTAAGTGAAGCAAACCTGAGGCGCTAAGCGCCGATGATCAGCAAGCTGGTGGGTCCGGTTCACCGGAACCCACTTCCTGCGTAGTCTGGACATCCTCAGTAATGTCCTCAGCATCCACAGCACCATCAGTAGTGCCTCCCACAGAATCTACAATTTTGGAGCTAGACGCCCCGGCAGCTACTTCTACAGCCCTCAACTTACGGGCCTCCTCATCAGCAATCGAGGCTCTCCTCGCAGCCTTCATCTCACGGCGCTCCTTCTTCCTCGCCCTAGCTTCATCCTCCTCTCGACCCCTGCGTCTCTTGACATGCTCTCGTGGGGGAGGGGGTGGAACATCAGAAGTGGCAAACAGGGCATCCATCACGGTGTCATCAGCAGGCGCTGCAGAAGGGGCCTAAGACTCAGGCAACCTTGCCTCTAAAATCATATCAAGATCCGCCCACAGACTCTCAACCGCAGCCTGGAGGGTCGACATGTCCACCGGAGGGGCTGGTCGGGCTAGTACTCGTAATTCAAATGCGTCTAAGCGCTGGTGTACCTCGGCGATCTGCCTCTCTGTGTGATGTACCATCTTGCGCTCCATGCGCTCCTCTGCCTCAGCAATAGTCTTCTGCATCCACGGTTGGATGTGATGCAGAAGAGTAGCCATCTGTGCCTCAAGTTTCTGGACCCGAGCAAATGGGACCAGAGTGGCAGAAGGAGCCGAGCGAGAGGAGCTCGGGGCAGTGCTACTACCCGGGATACACTCGACTGGAGTAGTGTCAGTGTGTGCAGAAGCAGCACGGGAAGCATCATGAGCATGCTCGACGGTGTCGGCCAGGTTCTCACCAAATGGGGCCACCTCTGGACGAGGCCCTCTGTGTGGGGCCAACTCATTGGCCTCATCCCTGATGAGGCCGATGTCAACATTTCCTGGCGGGGTCTTGAGCTGGTAAATGTGCCAAATGGGCACACCTGCTGATCTGCACAAAGAGAAAATCATGCAAGGGAAAGGGTAAGTCGTGGTGACCTTGAAGGCTCTCTCGTGCATGACCGCTTGGAGAAGCCAAGCGAAATCGACCTCGAACCCTGCCATCATTGCAGCCATCAGCACTGCACGATCCCAGGTGACTATGTTATCCGCAGCAGTGGGAGAGAGACAATGGCGGACGATCAACCAGAGAAACTTGGCCGTAAAGGTCAAGTTGGCCTTCCTGATGGCCCCCTTCGGCTCCATCACCCAATCCGCAGCCTCTCCATCAATAGATAGGTGCAGTGCCATCCACCTCTTGGTGGTCTCTCTCAGTGAAGGCTCGCGTAAGAACCGGCCCTCTTTAATAATTTGCCACCGGTAATCAAACTCGGCGGTGAGAGGTGTGCTGGTGGAGTCAGAATCCGTGCCGTACAGATATCGGCGGATGGCTGGTAGAGAGATGTCAACCTGGATGCCGCGTACTCGGACGTGCTCAAGTAGGGCCTGTTTGGCGGGGGCAGACCGCCTATCGATCTGCGAGCGTAGAGTAGCCACATAAAAGGCATATAACTCGCGGACTAGCTCCTCACTGTAGCGACCCAAAGAACGAGCCGTCCACTCTAGCCGGTGTCTGGTGAAGAGGGTGTGAATATCTGGCATGGTGGGGAGACTTCCCGTGAGGACCCGTCTCTCTAGTGTAAGAGTCCGTGTCATGACGCCTTTGTCATTGAGAACCTTGGCGTCTAAGTATACTTTGTATTTCCCGTCAACACACCACCGGTTGGGCTGATCGGCAACCGGGGCAGGGACTCCTGTTGGTGATCCAGGGGTGGAGTCAGTGCTGTCAGCCTCATCATCGGAAGCAGACTGTGTAGCTGTGGCAGGGACAGAGGCTTCTGCAGACCCAGAGGCTTCTTCTGACCACGAAACTCCTAAGGAGCCAGATGCTCCTTCGTCTTGGGCAGCTGACCCAGAAGGAGTGCCGGTCAGTGTGCGCTCCTCATCAGACTGGGAGGCAGTGACTACGCCGGGCGCCACCTTCTTGGGCGTGACTCGCGGTACACGTGGAGCTCGTGCTGGAGTAGCAGTGCCTGGGGGCACGTATTCTGGATCATGCTCATCATCAGAGCCTATCACCAATCGGGCAGACGGGGCGACAGATTTAGAACGCCCACGTGCGTAAACGCGATCTTGTTTAGGTGCCATGATAGGTAGTACATGTAACGAATCATCATTAGTACTTGAAGGATGAAACATGACACAAAAAGAAATAAAAAATTGAGACAATAATACACAGAAACTCAAACCAGTGATACCAGCTCTGAAGTAGCAGTAGGGCACGACGGACCTGGTGACGGCCCGTCGTGCGTATGACGGACCGTCATGCAGTCCGTCATGTAATACTTGGCAATATAAAGTATCAGAGGGAAAGTCTCAGACCGATACGACGGTTATGCAGGATGGACCGTCGTGGGTATGACGGTCCGTCATATGTGTCCGTCAGTGGACACTTAGAAAAAGAGTTGAGACCCTTAGGACAGGGGTCTCTGACCGATACGACGGTTATGCAGGACGGATCGTCGTGGGTATGACGGTCCGTCATATGTGTCCGTCAGTGGACACTTAGAAAAAGTGTTGAGACCCTTAGGACAGGGGTCTCTGACCGTCACGACGGTTTTGCAGGACGGACCGTCGTGGGTATGACGGTCCGTCACATGTGTCCGTTAGTGGACACTTAGAAAAAGTGTTGAGACCCTTAGGACAGGGGTCTCTGACCGTCACAACGGTTGTGCAGGACGGACCGTCGTGGGTATGACGGTCCGTCACATGTGTCCGTCAGTGGACACTTAGAAAAAGTGTTGAGACCCTTAGGACAGGGGTCTCTGACCGTCACAACGGTTGTGCAGGACGGACCGTCGTGGGTATGACGGTTCACATGTGTCCGTCACACTGTGTCCCTTAGGATCAGTGGACACTTAGAAAAAGTGTTGAGACCCTTAGGATAGGGGTCTCTGACCGTCACGACGGTTGTGCAGGACGGACCGTCGTGGGTATGACGGTCCGTCACATGTGTCCGTCAGTGGACACTTAGAAAAAGTGTTGAGACCCTTCAGATAGGGGTCTCTGACCGTCACGACGGTTGTGCAGGACGGACCGTCGTGGGTATGACGGTCCGTCATCGGGTTGTCGTGCTGTCAAACAGAGACAGAACTGAGGGGTGCCAAATTTACCCCATGTGAGTCGAAACGACAACCCAACAATGTTCTAATACAGATTAGAACCCTAATGGACAAGTTTAAAGCCCTATCAAATTGGCAAGTTTAAAGCCGTAATTTCTCTAGTATTGTCCAGGCATTTTGTGGAATTAAAGACCTAAGTTAGATAATATCTAGGCAAAAACAGAAACCCATATGCAATTTATAGGGAAAAACAGTAAAACAACCAAAAATAGTAAAGGGTAGAGTTTCAGGAATACATACCTTGGAAGAGGAGACAACAATGCACAATTTATGGCACTCAAGTTAGAAGACTAAGACTCACTGCAGCAGATTCCGACCAAGAGGGAAAATTTTGGGATGAAAAATGGGAGAAGATGGGGAATTTGGGAAGAGAGTGAAGTTGGAAGGGGAGAAAATGGAGGGAAGATTAAATGAAACTGATAATGAAGGGGTGGGGGAGGGGTTTAAAACGTTTTAAACTTTTAAAATTCTTTAGCCGGGTCGGGTCGGGTAGCCGGGTAATGGCTTAACGAAACCCCGATGACGGTCCGTCGCAGTTGTGACGGTCCGTCACATGGTCCGTCGCCTGTGCCCTAATTCTTCAAAAATACAAGAGAGCGTACCTGGCACGACGGAGTCATGCGACGGTCCATCGCAGTCGTGACGGTCCGTCGACGTATCCGACAGTGACTAATGTAGAGTAACTTGTCTACAGAACTTCCTGTAGATGTGCTACCTGAAAATTTACAACCCATTAATAGAAAATGCTACCGTTACTAGAAAGAGAAACAAAAAAATAACTATATAAGTGGTT
This sequence comes from Solanum sitiens, assembly GCA_016801875.1. NCBI lineage: Eukaryota > Viridiplantae > Streptophyta > Magnoliopsida > Solanales > Solanaceae > Solanum > Solanum sitiens. The sequence continues at coordinate 2,489,762 of JABWTJ010000069.1, read as the reverse complement.
AGATGATAACTATTGGGTTGCCTCCCAACCAGCGCCTGATTTAACGTCGCGGCACGACTGAGGACACTTGATTACTCAGACTTCATCAAGATGATATGCCTCAACCACCTCATTCGCCGATTCCGCATGACCAATATAGATTTTGAGACGTTGTCCGTTCACCTTAAACCGCACACCTTCCTTGTTTTCCAACTCAACTGCTCCATGAGGGAATAATTTGGTGATCAAGTATGGTCCAGTCTATTTAGACTTTAGCTTGCCCGGAAACAAGCGCAATCTAGAGTTGAATAAAAGCACCGAATCCCCAATCATAAACTCTCGTTTCTCAATTTTTAGGTCATGGTACTTCTTCATCTTCTCTTTGTAGAGGGCTGAGCTTTCATAAGCCTTAAGGCGAAATTCATCGAGTTCATTTAACCCATTTAATCGTTGTTCTACAGCTTCGTTCCAGTCCATTTTTAGCTTCTTCATAGCCCACATGGCTTTATGCTCTAATTCAACCGGAAGATGACATGCTTTCCCATATACTAGTTGGTATGGTGACATACCTATGGGAGTCTTATACGCTGTCCGGTAAGCCCAAAGAGCATCATCAAGCCTCCTTGACCAATCTGTTCTACTAGCGTTCACTGTTTTCGACAAAATCTGTTTGATTTCCCTATTTGATACTTCAACTTGCCCACTAGTTTGAGGATGGTAAGGAGTGGCCACATTATGGCGAACCCCATATTTCTCCAATAATCCTTGAACAATTTGTTGCAAAAGTGGGATCCCCCATCACTAATAATTGCCCGTGGGGTACCAAATCGAGAAAATATATTCTTTTTCAAGAATGCAGTGACACTCTTCCCTTCATTGTTTGCGAGGGCGATAGCTTCCACCCACTTGGATACATAATCCACTACTACTAAAATATACTTCATTCCATGAGAACTCACAAACGGACCCATAAAGTCAATACCCCAAACATCAAATAGCTCAATTACAAGAATGGGGTTTAGAGGGAGCTCTTGCTTTCTTGAAATGCCGCCATCTCTTTGACATCTATCACATGCTTTGGCGAACTCATGAGCATCTTGATGAATAGTTGGCCAATAGTAACCACTTTGTAAGATCTTGTGAGCAGTCCGGACACCACTATGATGTCCACCAAAGGGTGAGGAATGGCATGCCTCTAAAATACTCAACATCTCGACTTCTGGCACACAACGCCGAATAAGCCCGTCAGCACAACTCCTGTATAAGTATGGTTCATCCTAAAAGAATTTCTTCACATCGTACATGAACTTTTTCCTTTGATGAAAAGACAAGTCCGATGGAACAAGGTCACTAGCTAGGTAGTTCGCAAAATCTGCAAACCACGGAATCAGGTCTTGTGAGGCAGCCAATACATGCTCATCGGGGAACGTGTCATCAGTATCAGTCTTATCCCCTAACTCTCTCATAGCTTCATCTTCTAAACGGGACAAGTGATCAGCAACTTGATTTTCGGTCCCTTTTCTATCCCTTACCTCAAAGTCAAATTCTTGCAGTAGTAATACCCAACGAATTAACCTTGGTTTCGCGTCCTTCTTCGCCATCAAATATCTCAGGGCTGAATGGTCAGTATGCACTATGACTCTAGTACCTAGCAAATAGGAGCGAAATTTTTCAAAAGCAAATACTACGGCAAGGAGCTCTTGTTCAGTGACTGTATAGTTCTTCTGAGCTTCATTGAGGGCTTTACTAGCATAGTAAATGGGATGAAGGATTTTGTCCCTTCTTTGTCCCAATACCACACCAAGGGCAACCCCACTCGCATCACACATTACCTCAAATGGACTGTTCCAATCTGGAGAAATAATGATAGGTGCAGATACCAGTTTTTCTTTGAGATCGCCGAATGCTTTCAGACAGGATTCATCAAAAGAAAACTTACAATCTTTCTCCAACAGTTTGCACAATGGATGTGCAATTTTCGAGATATCTTTGATGAATCTCCTGTAAAACCCTGCATGCCCAAGAAAGCTTCTCACACCTTTTACAGATATAGGTGGAGGAAGTTTCTCTATCACCTCGACTTTGGCTCGATCAACTTCTATGCCCTTTTCTGAAATACGATGGCCCAAAACAATACCTTCTTTGACCATGAAGTGGCATTTTTCCCAATTGAGAACTAAATTGCAATCTTCACATCTCTTAAGAACCTCAGACAAATGGCTCAAACATTGCTCGAAAGATTCACCAACCACTGAAAAATCATCCATAAAGACCTCAATAGTATCTTCCACCATGTCGGAGAATATAGACATCATACATCTCTGAAATGTGGCGGGTGCATTGCACAACCCAAACGGCATTCTCTTGAACGCAAAGGTCCCATATGGACAGGTAAAAGTGGTCTTCTCTTGATCTTCTGGTGCAATAGAGATCTGATTATATCCTGAATAACCATCAAGAAAACAGTACCACCCTTTTTCGGCGAGTCTATCCAACATCTGATCCATGAAGGGCATGGGAAAATGGTCCTTTTCGGTCCATGCATTTAATTTCCGGTAATCCATACACACCCTCCATCCAGTCACCGGCCTCATTGGAACCAGTTCATTTTTTTCATTGGGGACCACAGTCATTCCCCCTTTCTTAGGTACACACTGAACAGGGCATACCCAACTACTATCGGCGATTGGATAAATTACTCCTGCATCCAACCACTTTATGATTTCCTTCTTCACGACCTCTTGCATAGGTGGATTTAAGCGTCTCTGGTGCTCAATACTTGGCTTATGATCGGGCATGAGTTGGATTTTATGAGAACAAATACCAGGAGGGATCCCAATAATGTCCGCAATGGTCCACCCAATAGCTCTTTTGAACCTTTTTAGCACTTTAACCAAACTCTCAACTTGTTGTTCATTTAGATCTGATGCTATGATTACCGGTAATGTGTCACCGTTTCCTAAGAATTCATACCTTAGATGAGGTGGGAGAGCTTTTAGTTCTAGCTTTGGAGCCTCCTCTATGGATGGTTTAGCGGGTGGAGACTCGCGATTCTTCATGTCTAGCTCATATTTCTTCGGTTTAAACCGGACATTACCACGATCAAGGGCAGCGACTAATGACATATATTCTTCAATGCCTTCATTATCAAGATTCATTATCACTGCCGCCAGTGCTTCTTCACCTAGCCGTTCTTCTATTTGTGTCTTGGATGATTCACCAACTTTGTAGGATATGGCAGATACCGATTGGAGCTCACCACTCTGCCGCATGGACCTACAAATGTTGAAAGTCACTTCTTCATTGTTCAACCGAAATTTCATCTGCCCTTTTTCCATATCAACTAAAGCTCTACCCGTAGCAAGGAATGGCCTCCCAAGAATAATAGGCACCTCAAAATCGACTTCACAATCAAGAATGACAAAATCTGCTGGAAATATGAACGACTCCACTTTTACTAGCACATCATGGAGTATCCCTATAGGCCTTTTTACTGTTCGATCGGCCATCAGTAGCCGCATCGCAGTGGGCTTTGGGTCACCCAAACCCAACTTCTTGTAAATCGAGAGGGGCATGAGATTTATGCTTGCCCCCAGATCACATAATGCTTTCGCAAAATGTAATAACCCGATTGTACAAGGAATAGTAAATGCACCCGGATCTTCTTTCTTTTGCACTAAAGACCTTGTAGCAATAGCACTACAATGCTGCATTCTGTCATCATCCTCAAAAGTGACCGATCTTTTCTTTGTAACCAAATCTTTCATAAACTTGGCATAACCGGGCATTTGTTCAAGAGCTTCTACCAAAGGAACATTGATAGAAAGTTGCTTCAACATTGTTATAAAACGCCGATATTTGCCATCCTCGGTCTTTTTCACTAATCTTTGAGGAAAGGGGGGTGGAGGTCTAGGCATGGGAGTTACCTTTTTAGGCACTTCAGCAACTTTCTCAGTGTTATCTTCTACTTCATCACTAACCTCTACCACTTCATCATTATCTTTCATCACCTTTTCCACAATAGACGGCATAGGTGGGTCAATAGTTTGTTTACCGCCACGAGTAGTAATTGCCATACAGTGTCCATCATTTTTCGGATTTTGGACAGTGTTGCTAGGAAGAGTGCCCGGTTGCCGTGTGTTCACAGTTGCAGATAATTGAGCCATTTGCAATTCAAGCTGCTTTATTGATATGGCATGTGTATCAACTTTCTGTCCAATACCTGCTACATCACTCCTTAACTCTTTGGTGTGCTCATCACTAGCATCGAACCTCCTCATCATCTTGTGCAACATATCCTCAACTCGCGCCATACTACCTCCACCATCCCTAGGAGCAACTTCACGATTTTGAGGAGGAACATAGGGCCCACTCCTCTCATTTCTGTTACCATAGTTACCCCTGTTGAAGTTGTTGTCGCGGTTGTAATTTCCATCACGAACATAATTACCCTCGCGGTTGTAGTTACCATAGTTCCGACCTTGATTTCCTTGACCTTGGCGCCAATTCTCCTGATTGGAGCCTTGGGCATTTGGTCGGAAACCCCCCGTCTGATCATTTACTGCATAAGAATCTTCCTCATAATAATATTCATCAGTTGGTGGTGGTGGTTTAGACAAGTAGTTCACTGCGTTTATCTTTTCTGCACCCCCAGTGACATGTTTTAACACTAACCCAAGCTCAGTTCTCATCTGTGCCATCTCTTCACGAATCTCATCTGTGGCTGGATTGTGTGTGGATTGCACTGCAAAAGTATTTCTCCCAGTATCTGTCTTCCTAGTACTCCATGCTTTATTATTCCGGGAGATTTTCTCTAATTTTTCGGCAATTTCAGCATAGGGACACTCCCCATAAGAACCACCTGCTATAGTATCCAATACCGCTTTATTATTATCATCCTGTCCCCGGTAGAAGTATTCTTTCAGTGACTCATCATCTATGCGGTGATTGGGGACACTTCGCAGAAATGAAGTGAACCTATCCCAAGAACTACTAACTGACTCTCCTGGTAGTGCCACAAAGTTGTTAACTCTATCTTTGTGATTTAGTTTCTTGGAGACCGGATAGTAACGTGCTAAGAAAACGTCCCTCAGTTGGTTCCAAGTGAAAATTGAGTTATAAGGGAGCTCAGTGAACCAAATGGCAGCCTCTCCCGTCAGTGAGAGAGGAAATACTCTTAGCCCTATCACATCCAAATTCAAATCAGGCCTCCCCACACAGCTTTTACACACTGCCCTCACCTTAGCTATATGGGCATGTGGGTCCTCAGACGGTAGTCCTGAAAACAAACCTCTAGCCGTGAGCATTTGCATTAGACTACTAGTGACTACAAAGGTGTGACCTTCTGGTAGAGGGGGCAAGACAAGTGGCCCATCAGAATCTGCAATATTGTCATACCCTCTGTAGTATTCTTGAGGACGTGGAGCGGGATTATGTCCCCTTTGTGCACCTTGATCAGGATCATCAGGTAATAATCGACCATGAGCATCAACCGGAGCTGGGATGTTCAGGTTTGGATCATCATCATTTATACCCAAGTTTCGATTCATTTTGCGTAGTGTACGCTCTAACTCGTGATCGTAGGGAAACAAGGGTTCTCTTCCTCTCCGTGTATTTGGCATACAAGGACGTCAAACCTGGCAAAATCAAAAACAACAGAAAAAGTAAAATCAGGAAAATATTGACTAAATTTTAGTAATAAATTTAAGTTAATCTAAAAGCTACTTTCCCCGGCAGCGGCGCCAAAATTTGATACGCTCAAACTTACTTCTCAAATAAGAAGTAAAGCGGTCGTATCAAGTAAAGAACCCAACTAATGAGGTTGGGATCGATCCCACAAGGAAAATAGTTCAGACTTAACTTTATTTTATTATTACTATTATTTAGCCAACTGTTTTCCAATAAACCAAAAGACAAAAAGGGGGGTTTTATTTCTAAATTAATGAAAATAATTAACTAAATAAGAATGAACAACTAACAAATTTAACTTTCAGAGTTTAATCAAATTATAAAAGTAACTAGGGTTTTAGTGTTCCCCACAGGTTCCTAACTTGGTAAATCTAACTATAACAGCTCTATCCTGATATCTTGCACGTAAAGTGATAAGTTATGTATCTCTAAATCCTTGGTCCGGCATCTAGAGAATTTCACTCCGCACCTTGGTCCGGCTACGTGTGTTGCTATACTAACCCTTATCTTTACCTCATATTAAACATCGTATTCGGTATTTGACTAAGCTATTAACTCGTACCAACCAATACTAGTCTATTAGATAGTCTACACTAAATCTATGTTGATAATTCTTTTCCTATTATCTACCTCCTTGGTCCGGCAAGTAGCAATAAGGCGAGTTCTAACGTTGGCCACCGTTAAAAAGAATTCTAAACGAAAGAATTATCAATACATGCAAGACACCACTCTAGAATTGTTATTGAATTAGATTACTACCTTGTTATTCACCCATGGTTCCCACAACCCTAGTTATGAGGTTTAGTTACCCATGTTCGTAATTACACAATTCATATCGTTAATGGAAGAGTTCATGCACTTACTTTTATGAAAACGAATAATTTCCCAGAGTTTAACTTGATTAATCAACGAAATCCACAACAATCAATTCCTGGAAAATATCTTAATTCCCAAAATCGAGAGTTTAATAATATAATTGAAGAACTATAAACTAAAAATTATCCAGAAAGTCTAACCCCAAAAACGAGGTTTTTCCAACTATTTATAAGAAAAACAAAACCTAATCAAATAAGGATTCTATTTACTAAAAATCTGTCCAAACGCGTCTGGGTCGACGGACCACGTGACGGACCGTCATGGACACGACGGACCGTCATAGCCTCCGTCGTCCCATACTTCACATCTTCTCATGTTGCTTTCTTCATTCCCCTCGACGGACAGGTATGATGGACCGTTGCAAGCACGACGGCCCGTCGAGGGTCTTCGTTCCAAAACACTTGAACTTTGGAATTTTGGGTACTGGGATTACTCTCTGATAATTACGACGAACATGCAGGACGGACCGTCGTAGCTGTGACGGTCCGTCATGGACTTCCGTAATCCCACACTTGTTAGACTTCCCCAACTTTCCTTCAGCAACTTCTCACTTCACTACGGTGCCACCTACGGACCGTCACAGCCGCGACGGACCGTCATAGGGTCCGTAGGTGGTCTCTTCTGCAATTCTTTCTCAAAAACTCCCGCGTTCATCTTGGACAGATTTTCTGCAAACAAAAAGAAACTTATATCAAAATCAACACAAAAAGGCTCTCGACACACACTAAACTTAAGGAAAAAGTATTAGAAATACCGTGAAACCACGGTACATCATGTATAAGTTCCGAACTACAACGTCCAGTTGAAATGAATAACTTAGAGAACAGTGAGGTAATTCAATATTATTTAAACGTATATGTGCAACTTTTAATTGTTTTTTTAAGCTTGTTGGTCTGTCGTTGAAGGTTCTCATCACTGACAAGTTATCACCGGATGTTTCCATCACTGGCGGGTTATCACTAGATAGGCAAAAAGAGGAGGTTTGATTATGTTCTTAACTTATGTTTTTGTATATGTATAATATGCTTTCAACTTTTATGTATAAAGTCTCTGTTTGCATTCACATTTTTTAAATATTATTTTTTTAAGCTTGTTGGTCTGTCGTTGAAGGTTCTCATCACTGATAATTTATCACCGGATGTTCCCATCACTGCTGGGTTGTCACTAGATCAGAAAAAAGAGGAGGTTTGATTATGTTCTTAACTTATGTTTTTATATATGTATAATATGCTTTCAACTTTTATGTATAAAGTCTCCGTTTGCATACACATTTAGTAAACATTGTTTTTTTAAACATGTTGTTCTGTCGTTGAAAATTCTCATCACGACGAGTTATCATCGAATGTATCCATCACTGGCGAGTTATCACGAGATCAGAAAAAAGAGAAGGTTTGATTATGTTCTTAAGATATGTTTTTGTATATGCATTTTTTCTTTGAACTTTTATGTATAAAGCCCCTATTTGTATATATATTTATTAAGATTTATTTTTCAAGCCTGTTGGTCAGTCTTTGAAGGTTCCTATCACTGTCGAGTTACCACCGGATGATACAATTTTAGAGGTTTGATTATGACTTATATGATTGTTTTTGTATATTATATACATTGATAATTTTGTATAACTGATCGGCTATTTTATTATTTTAAGCCTGTTGGTCAAGATGTACCTCCTGAAGAACATATCATATCTGTTGCACCGATTTAAATGATATCTCCTGCTGATGCAAGCTACAATACAGTTCTAACAGAATCATCGATACAGATTTCTGGTCGACATCTTTCGAGACTCAACCCAGAAAGAAGTATTGTCTTATATTCAGGGGCAGAAGTGGGGGATGAGACACCAATGCATCGAATTAGGCGTCCTGGTCGATATAATACATCGCCATACATTATAACTTTTGAATCTTCTTCTGGTATAATTTCAAATTTTATACATTTTGTTTGATTTATACATATACAATCATGATTTATATAGTCTAACAATTACTTATTATCTCATTTCAGATAGTTCTTCAAAGTTGTCCGTAATATTTGATCAGAAGCATCCATTTGATTCTATTAGTGGAACACATGATACATCACTATATACCGATTTTTGGACATGGCTAAGACAAGGTCTTCTTGCTAGACACCAAAACAAGTAAGTGTGCAGTTAATTTGTATAATATATATAATTCACAATTATGTATATTACATATCAATTGTACATAACCTTTTAACTTCAACAATAGAAAAATCTCTGATGATCGATATAAAAAAAATAGTGTACCTTAAACGAGGACATGAATTTTGGTGTATGCATTGTTTCGGACAAAAATTGGTTCTATAAACTAGCGAATTCTGGACAATTGCTGGATGATTCGGTATAACTTTTGCTCCAATTATTTTTACAATATAAATTCATTGCATTTGTATGATATTTTCTTTTTTGTGTTTACTTTGATTCCTATAATACATAAATGTGATATTGTACTATTTGAGAAAAAAGGGAAAATACAATCCTAACAGCATATACACCTTCAGCACTGTTGACTGTTATTTTAACACGCTGATTCACAATATTTGGGATGTATATTTTGGAACCAATACTCTTGCGTCTAAGGCCAGCTATGAAGAGACTATTCTTGAATATATTAATGGATATAGGATGCATGTTGTTATGCCATGGTTTACTGTTGATAATATATTCATTCCGATTAATGTGAAGGAGAGATTACATTGGGTATTGATTGTTGTGTCTTTTAATGAACGTTGTATAATGGTATATGATTCACTCAGAAGATCCATCCATGATTCATACGTACTCACTGAGATAAAAAAAAATATGCACAACTCATACCCATGTATCTTTCAATGACTGAATTTTATCAAAAGAAAGGATTGGATGTACTTCACATCTAAAATACAGATTGCACACAGATTATGATTCTTTTGAAATCGTATATGTGAATGATATTCCTCAGCAACCTCCTGGAAGCTTGTAAGTTATTATACACTTGTCCTTTTTTGATGATTTTTTTTTCATAGTTCAACTGTTGAAAAATATCTTGTATTATTATGTATTTGTATATAGGGATTGTGGTCTATATATTTCGGCATATGCAGTGTTCTTGAGTGATGGCAATGGCATTCCAACAGGTCCATTTGAACCTGACCTTATCCGTAGCAGATATGCAGCGGTATTGTCGAATTATGGCATGCGCAAAAATCAAGCTGAGGCGATTAGTGACAGTGAGACACCAGACAAGCCAATCAGATCAAAAGTTGATGCGGATAGTATCGAACATATCACAACCACTTAGTTTTTTATTGTATCTTTTATGTTTGTTTTGAAATTCTGTATTAGCAGTAATACTTTTTGAATACTCCAGTTTGATGGGAACAACATTTTGTTGGCTCTATTGTTTTGTTTAATGAACTTCGTTTTGCGATTTTTTTTGTTGATGTTTCATATGTACAATTTTTTGTGTGAATATAACTGATATATACTATTTTAAACAAATGAATAGTTTGACATGTTATACAATAATACTTGAATAATTATTCAACTTAATTGAGAAATCATTATACAAATGCAATTATTACAATAGAAATAACAAAATTTGTATCAATTGTCTTTTTAGTTTATTTGTTAGTTTTTTATGTCATATGCAATTATACAGTCCAATTGAAGTATTTACTGGACTCACTAATTCTGCAAATGTCACCTTTTGATTTTTGAATTCGTCAAAATTTTTTATACAAACTAATTCCAAAAATACCAAATATTATCTGCAGGTTGTATACCAAAATACAACTGCAGATATCAAGTCTACATTTATACGAACATTAATTTATACAGATACTAACTCCATATAAAATATAGCTATCAATATTATACATATTCAAGTAGTAGTTCAACTTAAACTACTTTATACAATTTTACAAATTAAAATCACTTTATACCAACTAGTTTATACAATAATTAACACAGTTTAATTCTTTCAACTATTTATACAATTAATCTCTGAAATAACACAATTAAACAAATGTAAAGATAAAATCTATATTTATAAGAACACTAATTTATACTTAGTTCAACTTTCACAAAATTCACTGATAACACCTATCAGAAATAGTTATACGTAGTGGATACCTGTTGAATTCATTTGTAAATTGTAAATTGTACATGTTAAACAGTATAATACCATTGAAATATATTGAAATATCATTTTAAAAGTAAATTGAAATACTATCTGTGATCATGTATCAATACAACTAAAATAATATTCAAATGGCAAAAGTCAGGCAATATTAAATGTATAAAATCATCATACACATTTCAAATTGAATTTTTTCTAAGCTTTCCGAGGCTGATTTCTACAAAAACATCTATTGTGACCTGCAATGCCACATGTACTGCATGTATTTGTCCCCTTAGATTCAAACATCTCTCTTGTTGACTTTTCGCGAGACTTTTTTCTTGGTCTTCCTGGAGGCCTTTAGAATTCTGGAGGCAGAACTAAATCAGTCATTATGTATCCAAGGACCACCCACTCTGTTTTATCTGGCAATGGATATATTGGAAAATCATAAGTCTTCAGCACTGTTGTCGGTGTGTATAAATTAGAGCAGAACTCATCTGGTCCCAAACTCTTGAACTTCAGAACAGCCCAAGCATATTCACATGGTATTTCTTCATACTGAAAGTTTTCACAAGTACATTTTTTCTTCTGAAGACAAACTATATAATTTCTACCTTTATCATTGACATTGTGAACATATTCTGTTGACGGAAAAATTTGAAGTATACAAAAATAAATCAAAACAGATTATATGTACAAACTTATACAAATATAAAGAAATCATACCATCATTCGTGTACTCATTGCTTCATTGATTTTCAGTGTCTCCTGAAATTTTTCAATCAAGAGAGTAAATGCTAATGATGCCACATTTTTGTTATCATAATTCCATCTACCAAACATTAGCCTAACTTCCTCTAAAAAATCATACATTGGCAATTCTCTTGGTGAAACTAATGCCACATTTATACTTTCTACGATATTCGATGTCATTGACGAACCACGATGAACTGGTGCATGCATTCTAGACCACTTATCATATCCAGCCAACTTCAAGTATTCCTTTAGTCGTATATCTACTTTCTCTACTATTTTCATTAGTCTATCTAAATCTGACTGATTACATGTTTTAGCCATTGTATAGAATACTGGACTTAATTTTTCATGGGATTTTCTGTACTTTGTCTGAACATTCTTTCAAAGGTGCCACATACAAGCATAGTGTTGCACATTATTATACACTTGCGTAACAGCCTTTATGATGCTTTCTTTTCTATCAGAGACAATACACATATTGTTCCTTTCCCCATATGATTCTCTTAGTTGTTCAAAGAACCATGTCCAAGAGGCATCATTCTCTGAATCTAAGACACCGTATGCTAGTGGAAAGATATGACCTACACATACATATTTATACAGTCACAAAGTTGCAGATTATAAGTATATATATAAAGAGTTTTGTATAACAGTTATTCAAAATTCATATATTTATATATAATATAAAATACATGTTTATATACCTGCACCGTCAGTCGTGGTAGCTGCTACAAAAGTTTTATTATAAGGTCCTCGGAGATGACTCTCATCAACTACAACTACAGGTCGGCAATGATCAAATCCTTTGATGAAAGGATCCAATGCAACAAATAGGTACAAAAATCTATCTTCATATGTTTTCTGCAAGTGTATATTGGATCCTGGATATGTAATACCCAATCTATACAAATACGAAGGTAATTTGCTGTACGATTATCCTGACGTCCCCCTCAAAAAAATCAAAGCCCTTTCTTTAGCTTTCCAAGCCAACATGTAAGATATATCAACACCAAGATCCAACTTCATATCTTTTTTTATATCAGAAGGTGTGTATTTTCTTTTATGATCTACCAATTTAGGCTTAACAATTCCACCAACTAAGTTGCTTGTTACATGTCGTTGTGAAAAAACTCTATCTTTCAGTGAACATGTATGTTCAACGTTGAACACTCTTATTCTAAACATTCCTGATTTATTAATATCTGAGGCCTTCATTAACCAGTTGCATTCATTGAAGAAACACACAAGTGTATAACTACACGAAAAATAATTAAGATATACAGATAAGTCAAAATTATACACCTAATAACAGTTGAACAGATTTATACAAATGATATTACCTGATTGAATTTGACTTTTTTGTCTTAAACTAGAATCGTTCCGCAATTGCATATTGCTCCATCACGCACTTCAATGTAGCTTTATTATTGTACACTTGATCTACTTTTACATACTTATATGATGTATCAGTAATCACCACACACTGCAATTCTCCATTTGAAAGGTATCGAGTGAATTTACTATCTCTGCAACTGTCAGTTTTTGTTTTTCAAATTTCTCAAAACCAGTTATACAAAGCGATCCCAAAATATCAGATGTTGTGTTAGTTGAGCTTTCACAAAGTTCATTGTTCTGATAACACCTATTAGAGATAGTTATACATAGGGGGTATTTGTTAAATTCATTTGTAGACTTTTTTAGCATAACATATACCCGAACCCCCATCTCATTGTGTATCACCATCCTAGTACTGCTCTGGTCAACCTTATATTCAATTTTTAGTACCTTCACAGTCACATCCACATATAGTTGAGTTGCAATTATATTATATAACTCTGTAAAAGAGGCATTGTCTCTAAAAACAACTCCCTCAATAACATAGTCAACATAACAGTTTGCATCATCCCAATTTTCAAAATGCATTACCAAGATAGTTATGGAAGACATTCCTGTATACAATCAAATATCAGTATAAATCAGTTGTCATTAATACACTATACATACACTAATTATACAATTTTACAAATCATAGTCACTTTATAACAACTAATTTATACAATAATTTACACAATTCAATTTTTCTAACTTTTTTATACAAATAATCACTGAAACAACTTAGTTATACATCTACAGATATAACAGTTTACGTTTATACAAACACTAACTTATACAGTCACTAACTACACATAAACTACAAATATCAATGAATTATACATCTACAAATCGTAATTCCACTAAAACTAATTTATACAATATTACAAATCTAAATCACTTTATACAAACTAAATTATACAAAAATTAACTTTATACAATTAAACACTGAAACAACTCAGTGATACATCTACAGATATAAAAGTCTACGTTTATACGAATACTAACTTATACAATCACTAACTACACATAAACTACAAATATCAATGAATTATACATCTACAAATCGCAATTCCACTAAAACTAATTTATACAATTTTACAAATCTAAATCACTCTATACAAACTAAAGTATACAAAAATTAACTTTATACAATTAAACACTAAAACAACTCAGTTATACATCTACAGATATAAAAGTCTATGTTTATACGAATACTAACTTAACAATACTAACTACACATAAACCACAAATATCAATGAATTATACATATACAAATTTCAATTCAACTAAAATTAATTTATACACTTTTACAAATCTAAATCACTCTATACAAACTAAATTATACAAAAATTAACTTTATACAATTAATCATAAAAACAACTCGGTTATACATCTGCAAATATAAAAGTCTACATTTATATGAATACTAACTTATACAATCACTAACTACACATAAACTATAAATATAAATGAATTATACATATACAAATCGCAATTCAACTAAAACTAATTTTATACAGTTTTACAAATCTAAATCACTCTATACAAACTAAATTATACAAAAATTAACTTTATACAATTAATCATAGAAACAACTCGGTTATACATCTGCAAATATAAAAGTCTATATGTATACGAATACTAACTTATACAATCACTAACTACACATAAATTACAAATATCAATGAATTATACATATACAAATCGCAATTCAACTAAAACTAATTTATACAGTTTTACAAATCTAAATCACTCTATACAAATTAAATTATATAAAAATTAACTTTATACAATTAATCATAGAAACAGCTCGGTTATACATCTGCAGATATAAAAGTCTACATTAATACGAATACTAACTTATATAATCACTAACTACACATAAACTACAAATATCAATGAATCATACATATTCAAATTGCAATTCAACTAAAACTAATTTATACAATTTTACAAATCCAAATCACTCTATACAAACTAACTCCACAGGAAACAATTGAAACATACATTCAATCAAAGTTTTGATTATCGATTAAGATTTGAATTTTTATTAAACAATTTATACAATTGAAGCAGTTTCTTCGACCTAAATATCAATCGATTCAACCGAATCTCCAGAGCATAAAATAGAAAAGAGATGAAACTATATACCTAAATTGAATCGATTCATTGTATTACGTACTTGTTGTATAATCAGTGGTGAAATCGACGCGATCTCAGAAGAAAATTGAGTTGCCGAC
This sequence comes from Solanum sitiens, assembly GCA_016801875.1. Classification (NCBI taxonomy): domain Eukaryota; kingdom Viridiplantae; phylum Streptophyta; class Magnoliopsida; order Solanales; family Solanaceae; genus Solanum; species Solanum sitiens. The sequence goes on along the minus strand of JABWTJ010000069.1, from coordinate 2,474,722 downwards.
GGTAATTTGGGATCGAAGTTACTCAATTTTGTTGCAGAAGGTAAGTACTCAATTCTATTGCAGAAGGAAGGTGCTCAATTCGCGTGAATTGAGGTATTTCTATCCTCCGAGATTAGCGCTTTTATTCTTAAAAAAATTGAATAATAATTTTAAATATAGTGGCTATTACAGCTGTAGCAACTAACTACAATTTGTAATTATGAAACTTTAGCTAAATTGAATAATAATTTTAAATATAATGGCTATTTGTGAAAGTTTCTCTTTTTAATTAACTTATTATCTAATCACATTATAAACTACTCTCTCTTATTATATATGTAGATTTCTATTGCGACTTTTGTTGTTGTTATTATAATTAGTATTTTTTAGTAGTAATTATTTTCTGCATTATTATCTTTTAATTTTGTAATATTTTTAAAGTTTATTCTATATCATTTCTATAGGATAAATAATGAACTAGTACGAATTCGTTTGGAATTCTTTTGCATGTGGGTTTCTATTTGTAAACTAATCTTTCAACAGAAAATCTAATGTATTTTTGAATTCATATACATATATTTTTTTTGTCTAAGTATGTTTCTCCTTTATTTTTAAAAAAATTCTTTTTATTATTATAGTTATATCTTTATCTTTTAAATTAACATTATCTATTATCTATTAAAGATATTTTCATAAAACAGTAAAAATTAATTTAGAGTTCTACTGTCTACAAATTCCTACTTTAAAAATAATTTTAAAACTAAATGTAGTTTTTTACGTGGCTTTTCATTATGTTGCCATTTAACTTAATCACATTACAAACTATTCTGTTTTATTATAATATATATATATAATATATATAATATAAATATATATATCTATATATATAGATTTTCCGTAACTTTAATCTCGTCCCGTTGCCACCGGCCCATCCCTAAAAGGAAACGTTGAGAAAAAAATGTAAGGGCATTTACGTAAATAGAGAGACTTAAAAGCGGCACCGAGTGAACCCTAATTCTCATCGTTGAGACTATAAAAACCCCATTATCCCATTTTCTCAAACCCTTCATCACTTTTGATGTGATTCGTCCTCTGCTGTGCCGCATATCACCTAATTTCTCTTCTCTTAGGTATCATCATCTCTACCAATTTCTCTGACCTCGATTCAATTTTTTTATGCTTGATCTGTTCTTGTTTTGTCACTACATGTGTTAAATCAGTTGTTATACTAGATGATTTTCACTGTCTTCTGGTTAGATCATACATATATTGAAAACGTTTTGGATTGACTTTTTTGTATTACGAATATCTGTTATTGTTTGATTATTGTTCAGTATTTACACAGCCGATCCGTGTTATAAGCTTGGTTATAACCATTACTCTCTATGTCAATACAGATCTGTTAATGTTAGTAATCAATTTTTCATATGCACTGTAGATATTATGGAATGTTGATATGATTCCGTTTTTTGTCAACTTGAATTAGACAAGTCCTAAATATATATATTTTTATATTCTTAAAACTGCAGATTTTACTTTTTGTCCTAACTTGAAAGTTTTATATAATATGGATAGACTTTTTGAGTTCCTGCGCTCTAAAAGAGCTGTAGCTGAAGTTGTTTACCAGTTGCAATCTTTTTGTAACCCTGAGTCATTTACACATGCAGAGGTTACTAAAAATTAATTCAATTACTTATATTTTTTGCTATTTAGGTTTTCAGCAAGTACTTTAATTTTGCTCTATTGAACTATATTAGTTCTGAATTAGTTGAAGTGTGGAATTTTAGGGTGTGTTTAGTATGAAGGAGTAATATCACACCGTTAACCATGTACTTTAATATTGTTTTTGTTGCAAGTCTCGAAAAACCAATTGGTTAAGTTATGATGGGTTAAATTTTTCAGTTTTAAATGTTGAATGTGTTGAATTTATGAATGGTTTACATTGTTTTTGAAATATGTTTTTGTGTGTTGTGTAAATGCAGTTTCTTAGTGTCTCAAGATGGGTAAAGAGAAGATTCACATCAGCATTGTTGTTATTGGCCATGTCGACTCTGGAAAGTCGACTACCACTGGTCACTTGATCTACAAACTTGGTGGTATTGACAAGCGTGTTATTGAGAGGTTTGAGAAGGAAGCTGCTGAGATGAACAAGAGGTCATTCAAGTATGCTTGGGTGCTTGACAAACTCAAGGCTGAGCGTGAGCGTGGTATCACCATTGATATTGCTTTGTGGAAGTTTGAGACCACTAAGTACTACTGCACTGTTATTGATGCCCCCGGACACAGGGATTTTATCAAGAACATGATCACTGGTACCTCCCAGGCTGACTGTGCTGTTCTCATTATTGACTCCACCACTGGTGGTTTTGAAGCTGGTATCTCCAAAGATGGTCAGACCCGTGAACATGCATTGCTTGCTTTCACCCTTGGTGTCAAGCAAATGATCTGCTGCTGTAACAAGGTTTGCTTTTATTCATAGATGGAATTAATTGCTAATTTAAGCTGTATATGTCATGCTAATTCTGTTATTATTTTTGTAGATGGATGCTACTACCCCCAAGTACTCCAAGGCTAGGTATGATGAAATCGTGAAGGAAGTTTCTTCTTACCTCAAGAAGGTTGGTTACAACCCTGACAAAATCCCCTTTGTCCCCATCTCTGGTTTTGAAGGAGATAATATGATTGAGAGGTCTACCAACCTCGACTGGTACAAGGGACCAACCCTCCTTGAGGCTCTTGACCAGATCAACGAGCCCAAGAGGCCATCAGACAAACCCCTCCGTCTTCCACTTCAGGATGTTTACAAGATTGGTGGTATTGGAACTGTCCCTGTTGGTCGTGTTGAGACTGGTGTGATCAAGCCTGGTATGGTTGTGACCTTTGGCCCTACTGGTTTGACAACTGAAGTCAAGTCTGTAGAGATGCACCACGAAGCTCTCCAGGAGGCACTCCCTGGTGACAATGTTGGGTTCAATGTTAAGAATGTTGCTGTTAAGGATCTTAAGCGTGGTTTTGTTGCCTCAAACTCCAAGGATGACCCAGCCAAGGGGGCAGCCAGCTTTACTGCGCAGGTCATCATCATGAACCATCCTGGCCAGATTGGTAACGGATATGCTCCAGTGCTCGACTGTCACACTTCCCACATCGCTGTCAAGTTTGCTGAGATCTTAACCAAGATTGACAGGCGTTCAGGTAAGGAACTTGAGAAGGAGCCTAAGTTCTTGAAGAATGGTGATGCTGGTATGGTTAAGATGATTCCCACCAAGCCCATGGTTGTTGAGACTTTTGCTGAATACCCACCATTGGGTCGTTTTGCTGTGAGGGACATGAGGCAAACTGTTGCTGTCGGTGTTGTCAAGAATGTTGACAAGAAGGACCCAACTGGTGCCAAGGTGACCAAGGCTGCCCAGAAGAAGGGAAAGTGAACAGTGCAGTGTGATGCTGGTGTTTGCAATGCTATTTATTTACATCGAATGTGCTATCTAGACTCTGTTTTATTTAATTCTGCTTTAGTTTCGTCTTTGAGTTGCGTAGTAGGTTGTAGTTCTCTGCCTTGTATGTCAAGTATCCATTCTCAGAACTGGGTACTTGATAGGCGGTGGCGAGCATGATTTTGAGTCTGTTTTCATTTGCTTTTGTTGAGGTTCCTTGGTTTGTTTTCCATGATGGCTCAGGATTTTTGTTGCCTAAATTTGAGATTTAAGTTTTCCAGTCATTGCCTTTTTTCTATGAAGTTTATATGTTCTATACTATACCTTTGCTGAAGGGTTGTAATTTGTTTATAGTAGCTCAGTTGTTATAATGGCGGGATCAAATTTAGCGTTTAGGATTTATGGTGGTGATTTTTATTTGTTACTCTGCAAATTTTCTAATGCCGAGTGATTTTGTACATGGCAACTCGAAATGGTGAATTGAGGTAGAACTTGCACCAAAATGCAGCTCAGATATGTATGTAGACATTATATATAGAGATTGCGTATGACACGTTTTTATTCTCTTTCAATTGAACCAGGATCACTATTATGTTTTTCAGAATACCATATCAGTGGTGTCAAATATGAATCCAAATATTATGAATCCAAATATGGGTAATCGGTTTAACCTGTTCAGAATTTTCAGAGTTGAACTCAAGATAATTTGAACCGAGTTCAATATCAACTCATTCAGATCTAACCCATTTTAGTAGAATTTTCAAATGAGCCCAATTCAATCTTCAATTTCAATCCGTTTTAAAATTCTTTACTTAGACTTAGCTCCAATATTAAATATTTGAATTACTATCTATTTTAACATCTTTTAGACTTATCTATCAGTTTGTAATTTTTTGTTTTTTTAAAATCTTGAGCCGAAATTCACATTGTGATTATAAAAGTTGAATATTATTTTGTTAAAATTATTGAGATTAATCGGGTCAAATTGGACGGATTAAGACCCAATCTGTCTTTTAGCCCATTTAAACCCAAAATAAATTTGAACCCGTCAAGACTCAACCCAATTTTTATTTCAACCCATTTTATTATCTCCAATATTCAATCTAATCCACCCATTAGACACCCCGACATATCAGCATTATGCCAAGTATTTACATGAGGGGCATTCTTCGTGGTGCTGGCAAGAAAGGAGCATCTGAATTCGGCATATTCCTGAGTGCTAGAAGTAGAGTGTTCGTGGTGCACTTATCAGTGATTTTTTTTGAGAGTATATTAATCAGAATTTTATGTATTTATTATTAATATTGTTGATGGATATGAGTTGATTGCTTATCTAGTTACCATCTATCATATATTTCTAATGGCTTAAGTCATCTACAACCCCTTAAAGTTGTTCGCATAATTCACTTAGATATCTCAACTAGGATTAGTACCTATTAAACACCTCTACTAACTTGAATTTATCCATTTAGACACTTTTGCTGAGGTGGCACAAAAAGTGTAATTCACATCTTGGTGAGCGCGTGAAGTTAATATTTTAATATTTTTCTTTTTCCTTTTAAATCTTTCCTTTTTAATTTTCTCATTATTTTTTTTAACAGTAACAATTTTTTTTTATCTTCTTTTCTTTCACTGCTAAAACCACTTTGCTTCACATATTCATGGTCATTTTTTATTTTATATTTATTTTTACAGATTTCCTGTTTTCTTCTTTTTTTTTTAAATATTTTTATAATTGTCAACTTCCATATGAAGATCACCATTCACAATCTTTTATCAGAAAAATAAAGATGCCTTATTTATCGAAAAAATAAAAATCATCTACAACTTTGTCGGAAAAATGAAGATCATTAATAAAATATTTTCTCTCTCCTGCCACACACCACCTTGACCTACACCCCTTCTTCCTCCCAAATCTAAGTAGAAACAGAAAAAAAAAAAAAAACAAAAACAAATTTGAAATCAAAATAAACAAAGGAAGAATGGATCTTTTAAGAAAACACCATCAATTCAAATGGAAATAAGAAAGAAGAGATAAAAGAAATTAAAATGATAAATTTATACCGAATATATGTTAAACATCTATTTTTTCTAAATGAAGAATTAACAATGGTGGAAGGTGGAGCTGTTATAGAAAGAAAAGAAAGGGAAAGACTTGTATGGGGTGGAGTGCGGGGGTGGGTGAGGGGGGTGTATAATTTCTTTCCTTTTTTTAGTTTTTTTTTTAAAAAACTTTAAAGTCTTTTTTTAAAGATTTTGACTTATTTATATTTAAAATTTATTTTTATAATTATTTTAAATTAAAATGCCACGTGTCTTTATTTGATTTGCTATTTTTCCACATCATATGCATGTGTATTACACACTTTGTCTTTTGATTGAGTGTCAGAAAAATGTTCAATAAGTATTTATTTGTTAAGGTTGGAGTGTCTAATAGGAAACAATGTTTGTTGAAGTGTCTAAATGAATTATACAAACAACTTTAAGGGGCCACACATGACTTAAGCCATTTCTAATTCTACTCTAAATAAATTTAATGGGCATGAACGGATTGCTTATTTGCTTATCATAATTACACCTTTCTAATTCTACTCTTAATAAATATATAACTAAAATTCTTTTTTTCATGGACAAATTTATTATTTACTTATTCATCAAATATACACTAATAAAATAGTTATTACCGTTCCAACCTCTTAAATTTCTTATTAGACAAATGACAGAAATTACATACTTTTAAGGCAAAGTTATCATTTGTCCCTTATAAGTTTATAATTACAAAAATCCCTCAATCTGATACAATAATATAAGCGTTGATACATTAATCTGATGCGCGAGATACATTAATCGTTAAATAAGATACATTACATTTTTTACAGAGAAAATGGTCTACCCCCCCACCCCCCAACCTATACCCGAAATCTTAACTACACACTCCAACTTTACGGGTGTCCCATTACCCACCTAAACTATATTTTTATCTATTTTCTACACACCTAAGTCATGACCTCAACACATAAACCAAATAAATTATCCTGTGATTTCACGCGCTGGATCCCCCACCTTGAAACTCTCGTTTCTTGTCCCCCCCCCATTTCCCTCCTAAACTGAAAGAAGAACAAAGAAAAATCCAAAAATCCTCTTTTCTCATGTTCATCTCCTTCTCCATTTTTGGTAATCATCAAACGATTTTACATCATCATACGATTTCACTGCGTATTGTCAACTGCATTTTGTAGTTTATCAAGTGATTTGGTAAAAGGTTAGTTCTTTATCCCTTAGTTTTGAGTTTGTGATTTATCCCTAGGGTTTCTGTTGATTCATGAAATTAAGAGCATTATTGTGTGAAATTTTATGTGTGGCTTATGATTATAGTGTTAGGTGTTCATTTACACCAGATTATACCATATTTTTCATGAAATTTGTTTTTTCCTTTCTCGTCTAAGTCGCGTAATCTTGTATTCTGCTCGTCTTAGTATAATGTTCATCGACTGTTGTATTTATGTTCTTCTTAGTATTATGTTCATAGAGAAGCTGTTAGTTTGCTATTGTGTTGTATTTATGTTCATAGATTATGTTCATAGAGAAGCTAAGTACTATGTTATATTTTGTTCGTATTCTACTGTGTTGTATACTGTTCGTCTCTAAGTACTTTTCTATTTTTTGGATCGCCCTCAGATTAGAGTATGTCCATAATTACTACTCTATTTTTTTATTGCCTTCAGGTAAGTGATGAGTGGGTTTACTTTGATTACTCTAAGGTGGTACCATGGTGCTATGTTAGATTTAAGTAGTTGGGAACCAATATATAATGGTGGAAAAGTTACAGAATTTTTGGATGTTACTGTCAATAGAATGTCATATTTTGAGTTGAAAGACTATATTAGAGAATTGAGATATAGTACAACTTGCACCTTTAGTATTAAAGCACCTAACTATGACATTTTGGTAGATGTTAATAATGATAAGGATATTTTAGACATGATGTGTTTCTTGGAAGATGGGGATGAAGTGGAGGTATTTGTTAGGCATTTGGTTGATGAGACAATTGTGGGGCTCATATTAATAGAAAATGGTAGTCATGTGAATATGGGAGAATCTGGTGAAGCTTTTAAGCAAGGCCTAGTGAAAGTGAAAACTTTAACTTTGGGATAGGTGAAGACCATTTAAATAATGAAGACCTTGCTACTACTTTTTCAACCTCACATCCTTTCACTACCAATCCTCCTTTAACTATCACACCTTCTTTCAATACTGCTATTGCAGATGGTGCTACTGCTGATGGTGTTACTAAAGATGATGTTACTGATGATGAAATAGATGTTGGTCTTGCTGGACCTGATTTCTCAGAAGAAGTAGAGGGTTCTGATTATTCAACTAAGGATAGTGTTGAGTTTGAAGCTGAATTAGTTGGAGATGATGATGAGGAAGAGTATGGTAGTGATGTACATGAGGAGGTTACGGAGTTGAGGGCTGAAAAGAGAAGTTTTCAAAGGAGGAAAAGAAGGGAAAGAGTAGCTGTAGACACGTAATTTTTGACCGAACATAAGGTATTGCATCATTTTTAGTACATAAATATTGCCTCTCTCTCTATATAAATTAAATATTTATTTTTATCTTATCTTATTTTATTTTAAGTTTATTTTAAACTATTTGATAACAACAAAAGAATTAATTTTTAAGGTAAGCATTATTTTCGATTGTTAAAAAAATAAAATGAAAGGTTACAAAAAATAATATATATTTTAGTTCAATTTTAGTTTAATAAATAAGCTAGTATTTCTTAATTCTATATATTGTTTTAATCTAGCTATTTAATAATTTCAAAATAATTAGTTAATATTTTTATTTAGTAACAACAAAAAATAAAAATAACTTACAACTACCCTTACCCCACTACCCCAACTCCACTACCCACCTCACAAACAACACCCCACTATCCTAAACTCCACTACACCTACATATCACTACACTACTATATTATACTACAACACACAACACAAAAGAAGGGGAGGACAAACGTTAAAAGAAAAAGAATCAGAAAAGAAAAAGCAAAAAGAAGAAAAAAAAACACAAAAACAAGAAGAGAAAGAAGGAAAAACACAAACACACGCAGAAACATACAAAAAAAAGTTCCATTTTTTCTTACTTCAAACAGTACAACAATACGTACCTACACTTCCCAAAAATACACACCAACACCATCCACATCAAAATAAAAAGATTCGTGTGTGTTCTAATCGAGTCTCGATCAAAAGATTTTGCGGTATTCAACTTTTCTTTATCTCGTTAATTTATTCATGGATTTTAATGTAATTATTATGATAAATTCTCTTATACTTTTATTTTATTCATAATTTGATTGAAATAAAAATGTGTTAACATTTATTTCTTTTAATAGCTTTATTTGATGAAAAAATTATTGTTGTTTATTCTGTCCAATAAGATTGAGATTGTTTTAAATGTTTATCATTGTTTTGTTGGATTAATAAGAAATGCATGCATGACTTTGCCATTAACTTTTAAGGTAAAATAAAAATAAAAATATAATATGTGTAGGCCTAATTTTAACATTAGCTTTAAGGGTGAATAAAAATAAAACAATATAAGATAATCTAAAATTTATATTGTATCCTAGAAGTTAGATTTATTTTATTTTATTTGATTTTATCTAATATTTTCTCATAACATTAGATGTGGTTTAGGCATGTTAAATAGAAAATGGTTTCAAATAAGAATGTGGTTACACATCTTCTTTGAAACACCTAAAGGAATTCAAGGATGCGGATACGCACCTTAGCCAAATTATTTTAATAATTAAACTTTCATTAATTTAAATTAAGAGGTGTACATAGGAATTATTAGGAACTTCCTAGAGGAAGACAATTACGTATCTAAATGTCAAGATCGAGAATGCAGTTATGCATCTGATTTAAAACTGATAAAATTCAGGATAAGTAAATCATAACCTTTAGACACAATATATCAAAAAAATAGTAAAAATAAGTATAAGTCAATAAAAGCGACCGTGCTAAAACCACGGGACTCGAAGGATACCTAATACCTTCCCCTCAGTCAACAGAATTCCTTATCCGAATTTCTGGTTCGCAGACCATATAAAGAGTCAGTTCCTTTTGATTAGTGATTAAACAAAAAGGTGACTTGGAACACCATAACTCAATTCCAAGTGACGACTCTGAAAAAATTAAAATAATCCCTTAATCAATAACGTCACTTAAATTGAAAAAACCCTCTCGCCTCGGCGTGCGCGAAAAAGGGGTGTGACATCTCTGGCGACTCCGCTGGGGAACTAACCAGAATTCGAGCTTTGTATATTGACTTTTACTTAATTTTATTATTTTATTTGAGTGGATATATTTTGTTTGATGGCCTAATGTGCATCTTTTTACTTTTATATTTATATTGTTGAACTTCTCTAAAAATAAAAATTACTCACACCTTATGAGTCTCTGACTACACTTGCACACATTCACAGGAATGCAGTTATCCATCCTACTTTCCCTTGAGAGAAAGCTGGAGTGTCTTGGCACCCAGTGAATGATGTTTAGAATGTTTAGACTCCATCGGAACATGTGGCAAGAAGAAAAAATATTCAGATCATCACATATCCTTCTACCGGATAGGCCGACTAGTGAGAAATTAAAAAACATGTTACTGTTAGTGAACGCGGACTGGTTGGATGCTCAAAATATACCACTAATGAGATTTTTTGAAAGGTGGGGGCACGACAACTATTTTAGATTATTTTCGAACGAGTTCCATAATCATAGTACTTGGAGACAAACTCAGACTATCGCGTTCTCCGCATGCCTTTTAGGAACGATGATGTTCCCTCAGGATGAAGGAAAAGAGATCGATACTCGGGTCGTGATGGTAGTAGACGCCATCTTCCGAGGGATTGGAAAAGAAGAAGCAAAGAAACACTACAGTTTGGCCCCGATTATTCTGGCTGATATCTACCGAGCTCTAAGTTTGTGTAAGAACGGATTCCAATTTTTCCAAGGGTGCAACATACTGCTTCAGTGGTGGATGACAGAATATCTATGTAAAATTGACGGCGCCCAGCAACAAGAGTTGTCCAAACCAAGCCAGACGATCCCCCTTGACAATTACGAGTTCTATCTAAGCGTCTGCGGGTTCCCAATTCACATCACAAGGGATGCATGGGCAAGAGTATTTTATAACATAAGAGAAGGAGACATAAAGTGGATGTTGCAGAACTTCATGTCAGAGAAGATAGCAACTCGGGGGGCCAAACGTCCTTTTTTGGTCCTTCCCGGCATCAGAGAAATGCAACCCTACAACCCAACTAGGGTGATGCGGCAATTCGGTAGGAGACAAACCACACCTGTCCAAGGGGATGCCAGCTCCTTTGTCATTGATTACAACGGGTGTATTAAAATACCTTTAAACAAAACCATCCTCCAAGAGTGGGGCGGACGCGTCAACATGAAAGGAAGTATCGCTGAAAATAGGTACGAAGCCGGGTATGTTGATGAATACAAGACGTGGTTGCAAGATGATTTGCGTGGTGTATTGGACACCCAACACCACCTTGGGTCGAGAAATTGAAGACGTCCAAATGAGGCACCAGATCCACGCATACCATTTTCAGCAAGAATGGGCCCAAAGGGAAGAGAAATTTCGACGAAGGGAGCACGAATACCAATCCATAGAATTCGAAAGCCAGAGGGCCTTAGCTGTAATGTCACAAGAGTTAGCCGACGCGAGGGCCTGTTTGATACGTCTGGATACAACCCTGGACCAGTAGATCAACACTCTTCGGGCCGTGCCGCCATCTTCCAAAGATGTGTTTTTTTGAGCCGTACGTGGTAACAAGCATGTACATCATCCGCGAGGAGGTAGAAAAAGTAAGAGGAGAAGCTGGGCCGTCAACTTTCTAATTCTCCTGCGTGGGATTGTTTTCTATTATATTTGCAGTGTATTCCCCTCCCTCCCTGAAAATGTACCCCGTTTGATTAAAACTCTATAACGAACTCTATAATTATTTGTGAAGAAGATTTTGGGGGGTACAACAACATGTTTTAAATAACGCAACACATCCTTCAGATCGTTAGGCCTACCCTTGGCACAAAAGGGCCACATGCATGATTAGGACGCGATATATGTGTTTTTAACTGCTTATGTGCTATGTTTCTATGAATGAGGATATCGAAAGTCCACTCTCTATATGAAATTTCCAGAAAAATATGCAAGTCACTATTACAAATGTTCGACCAAACGAGTCTTAAGTTTCTCAATAAAAAATAAAATCCTATCTCCAAATCCTAAAACACTACTCTAGTGTCTCAGGAAAGGCAAGATCACTGCTATGGAAAAGGGTAAGAGTATCAAAAAGGAACTTACTGGAGAGGAGTCGTAGAGGAAAATAGAACAAATCACGCAGGAAATTCAAGAGGTTAAAGAAGAAGGAATCAGGGTCGAAGTCGCCACAACGGTCTACAAATCCGCAACTGCGATGCTCGATAAGGATTTGGGGTCGAAAATGAAGAAGAAGAAAGACATTGAGATAGAGAGAGAGGACTTAAGTAAGAAGTTGGATATGCTTTGACTAAAGATTCAGGAAAGAGAAGCAAGAGAAGCAGAGATAGACTCAGAAACCACAAATATGTTAGCTAGAAATGCGGCACTTGATGAGGAATTGACGGTGGAGATAGTTGAATTCACTACCATGACGGAAAGAATGGTCGAAATGAGGAAGAAGAACAAAGCCTTCCACGAAAACATGATCGTCAGACTTTAGAAAATGCGCAGAAAATACACTGTATGTGAAGAAGAGGCTAACAATGGTCCAGAGGACACCCACCCTGGAGCTACTGGGAACACAGCGACGACGAAATCGTCTACAAGCCTCCTTTCTTGGGTCGTCTAAGAGGAGGGGACAAGTGGATCACTCTCCCGGCTTATGAGCCAACACATCGTGTGGGAGCAAGGGCTGTGTTGTGCGCTCTTATGTACGAGTATCTTGAGTGGGAACCTTATGAAGGAGTATCTTCAGACTTTGAGCATGAAAATTCTCCAAAAGAATGCGCCTTCCAGCCGAACCAGCGGGGATACACTATAGAGGAATGTCTGCAACTTAAGGCAATAATACGCCGCCAGATCGACCTTGGGAACATCCCGCACATATGGGGTGAGAATACTGTTCTCACATATGACCAGCCGAAGCCAGTTGAGGACATTCGGTTTATTTGTCATTATTTCACACCGTTCAGAAAGTCAATGTTGCAGATCTACAGTGATTTGGTTCAGAATGGAGTACTAGCCCCTATCCACGAGGATGACAGAGGTCTCGATCCCGTTGGAGCAGAAATCTAGAAACCGTATGCTTACCACGATGCTATAGATCATAGCCTCTCAAGATGCCTCAATTCTCGCTACGACGTCGAAGCCCTCGTCAACATGGGAAAAATTCGAGTCGAATTTGTTCCCCGTGGCTGAGACGATGTTTGAGAAGAAAAATGACTGAGATTCAATCATTGTTTATCTTTTAAGTCTTTGTTGTTACCTTTTAATTTCCATGTAAGCGTCGCGAATGAATGAATGAAAATCAATATTTATTTTCCACTCGAACTATGTTGGGTCTGAATTCTCCTTGTGAGATACGTAGGCAGCCTTCCAAGGCCCGGCCCCTATCTTCAAAATTTTCATTCTCCCCCTCTCATGCTATAAGGAAACGTGAAGACCAGATCAACAGACGTCAAAGAACAGCTGCGAGAAAACCGTAGCTCAACATGATTTAGCCTTTTTGAAATGGTGTCAAACTAAAAAGCAAGCAAACTTCTGCTTGATTAAAAACTTGTTTCCGTCCTTACTTGTGGGTTAAAGATATCCTCAAACAAAGCAACTTGTATGTTTATTTTCTTTCTGTGTGATATTTTGCATTTTCGTATTCTGAACTCAAACTGAAAAATTTGCCTTTGAGTTATTTTCCTCCCCAGGTACTTTGAAACTGATATGTGTTGATTAAGCTGGCAGATCATCCTTACTTTACTAGATCCAAAGGGCCTACAAACTCCTTCCCCAGACAAGATTCAGACAAAGGAAAAAACAGTTATGGGAGAAAGTAACGAAGAAATAAGTCTCACCGACGTTGTAGTGGCTCAACCCACCATAACGGACCAGAACAAATTGATTATGCAATTAATGCAGCAGATCGCGGAAATGAGGGCGGAAATGCAAAGGAGAAAGGATCTGCCTCCCCTAGGTTTTACTATTAACGCTGCTGATGGGAGACCTCCTCTCTACTTCCCTTCTACAAACATGGATCCAACTCAGAATCTGCCATCTACGCCTGCTCAAAATCCTTCCATTATAGACCTGACTGCTCAGAACCCCCAATATGCTTCGGCTTCTTACCAAACACCTCCTCCTCAAAATAATCATTCTCAAATACCACCTCTTCCTCAGAATACCCGTCATCAAACCGCTCCACCTCCACAAAACCAAAGCCAAAATCAAAACCAAAATACTTTCCATCCCCAAACTTCCCACCACCACCTAAACCAAAATACCAATCCTCAAACCTATTCGCAAAATTACCAAACTACCCAGAATGCCCAAAGTCCTTCCGTAGCTCCACCTCTGCCTAAAAGAACAACTTTCCAGATTCCCGTCCCAACTGAGCACGATGTGCATGGTTCTGAGTTGGACCATTACGAGGAATAGGAAAGAGAATGGAGAGCAAAGGAAGAAGCAAAGGTGGATATAAAAGAAGAAATCAGGAAAGCAGTGAAGGAGTTCCAAAGTATCCCCGATGTCGCTGGTCTAAACTATGAGGATTTGTGCATTCATCCGAATCTGGACCTCCCAGAAGGGTTCAAGATGTTTATACTTTCGGAGGAGTAGGGAATCCTATGGCCCATCTGAGAGCCTATTGCGACCAACATGTTGGAGTTGGTAGAGATGAAGCTTTGTTGATGCGGCTCTTTAGCCGAAGTCTATGCGGGGAGGCTCTGGAATGGTTCACTTCCCACGAGACCAGAGAGTGGCCCAACTGGAATGCCCTGGCCAAGGATTTCATCGACCGGTTTGCGTACAACATAGAAATCATTCCCGATCACTACTCCCTTGAAAAGATGAAACAAAAATCCACTGAAAGCTACAGAGAGTTTGCCTACAGGTGGAGAAAAGAAGCATCTAGAGTAAGGCTGCCTATGTCCGAGAAAGAGATAGTGGAAGTGTTTGTACGGGTGCAAGAGCCCAAATACTACGATAGAATCATGTTGCTCGTTGGAGCAAAATTTGCTGAGATAGTCAAGATTGGTGAGACTATCAAAGACGGTTTGAAAACGGGGAAGATATCCCATGTAGCCGCGTCGCACAGATCATCGGGATTGTTGAAGAAGAAGAGAGAGAATGTTGCTGTTGTCTCTTATGAGGGGAAGAAGAACCACATAAGATCACCATCCTCCCAAGGTCGTCCTCGACCTTACCAGAACTCTTACCAGGATTGCTACATGCAAGCTAGCCACCCAAATAATCCCCCTCCAGTCTATCAAAATGCTACATCCTCATACCAAAATGCCCCTCCCCCCTCCAAATTATCAAAATCCATCTCCTATTTACCAAAATCCTGCTCCACTTTACCAAATTCCGTCCCTTGTCTACCAAAATGTTGCTCCTAACTTTGCCAATGTGCAGTCAGGCTACAGAGCACCCCCTACAGTATATCAAGTCAAAGCTCCACTCTACCAAAATACCCCTCCGAATTACCAAGCTCCATCGACAAATTATCCAAGAAACCAAACTCCGCGTCCAAATACTAGGAGTTATCAACAGATTCCCCCTCCACAAGGCAGTTATTATCCACCTCGACCTAGATTCGAGAAGAGCCCTCCCAGCAACTTTACCGCGCTCGCCAAAAGCCGAACAAAGTTGTACGAACGACTGACTGCGGCTGGATACATTCACCGGTGGGGCCCAAGCCGGTGGATACTAGTTCCAAATTTTACAGGCCCGCTCAAAGGTGTGTGTATCACTCCAACAGTGTTGGAGATGATACTGAGGACTGTATCAACCTCAAACACAAGATTCAAGATCTGATCAACCAAGAGGTGGTTTCTCTTCAAGCAGTCGCGCCTAATGTCAACACCAACCCTTTGCCGAATCATGAAGGCGTCAATATCACCATGATAGAGACGGACGATGATTGGTGCGTGACTAAGGTGATAACTCCAATTGCCCATGATGAGTTAGAAAGGGCTGTGGCCTCTTTGAGCGTCAAAGAGAAAAAAACGTTTGTTATCCTGACACCCGCAAAGGCTGTTGTCTTGGTGCCATCAGAAACTCTTGTCAGGCCAAAATTTGTGATTCAAACCGCTGCCGCTCAGGGTATGACCCGAACTGGGAGGTGTTGTACTCCCGAAGAGTTGACTTTTGGAGAACAGAAGAAGGATCAGGGTAAAACGCCTATAAGTGAAGGCGAGGCAGAGGAATTCTGGAGAAAGATGCAGCCAAAAGACTATTCGATCGTGAAGCATTTGGAAAAAACTCCAGCCCAGATTTACGTGTGGGCCCTGTTGATGAGCTCCCGCTACACAGGCAGGCCTTGATGAAGGCTCTTGATGATATGGATGTGCATGTGGGCACAAGCAGCGATAACGTGGCAGCTATGATCAACCAAGTTATTCGAGGGCATCGGATTAGCTTTTCCGACGACGAGTTGACTTTTGAAGGGAAGTCACACAATAAGGCATTGCACATCACTGTTGTATGTCGCGAGAAGGTCATAAATTGCGTCTTGGTGGATGACGGATCTGGTTTGAACATTTTCCCGCTGTCGACTCTGTGGCAGTTAAGGTTTGATTTGGGAAAGTTGGAACAAAACCAAGTCAATATGAGAGCCTTTGATGGGGTTCAAAGAGACACGTTGGAAGCGGTGAATTTGGTCATACAAATGGGTCCGGCGGAATACAGTGCACAGTTTCAGATCTTGGACATTGACATCAGTCATAACCTTCTTTTGGGAAGGCCTTTCATTCACATGGATGGGGTTGTGCCCTCCACTCTTCATCAGATGATGAAACTCGTTTGGAAGGACCAAGAACTGGTTATTCACGACGAAGGGAGTCACTCTGGCAGGCAAACGCCAATTATTGATGAAGTCTCGTGAGGTACCGATTTTTGCACGGTGAAGCTGGTAAATTCCACCGGTAAGGATTTGGCCCCACAACCTCCTATGCCTGCCGTGTACAAGATGATCGCCACTGTGATGCTGCAGAATGGTTTTGAACCAGGTTTCGGATTGGGAAGGAATTCCCAAGGGATTATTGAGCCTATTCAAGTTATCGTCAAATGAGCGAGATATGGTTTGGGGTACATCCCCATAGATGATAATATGAAGATGAAGAAGAAAAGTGATCAAACATTGACTAAGCCGATCCCTCATGTGTATTAGTCATTTCTAGTTCGAGAGTATGCCGATCACGATGACCTTGGGGAAGGGATCTGTGGCCTCTTCGAAGTGATCAATGCTGTCATTGAGGACGAGGTCGAGCTGGCAGGAATCCGTGATGCTGAGCTTGGGGAGATGCTGCAGAATTGGACCTCCACGCTGATTCTGATTCCCTGAACTCCTTGGTAGAAGGGCATCATTTATGCATATTTAAATCGTTGGTAGTCTGGAAGAGGCCCGAGACCCATCATTTTGCTTTCCTTTAATTAACTGAGCTTTTAAATTCCTCCGTGATGTTTAAAAAAGGCAACATGGCCCTTGCCATGGCCAAAGTTTGCGTTGTTTTTCAGTTTAATTGAAAGACTTCTTTATTGAAAATTTGCTTAATTATTTATTTGCTATTAATTTTCCCTAACTTTGTCTGTCTATGATTTCAGTAATTTTAATTTAAACCCTGACAATGTCATGTCATGTCACGAGCTAAACGAATAAAATGAGGCATGTAATGACAAGGTTGAAGGGTATGGCGAGGAACATGAGGTACCAGAGTATGTTGTCGAGGAATTTTGACAGTTTGAAAATTAGCATAAGCCAAATTTAGAGGAAACTGAAACTGTGAATCTGGGAGACCAATGGTGTGTCAGAGAGGTCAAAATCAGCGTCCACTTGAATGAAGCTCAAAGAAAGGATCTGATTTACTTGCTTACTGAATACGTTGATGTATTCGTCTGGGAGGCCAGCGACATGCTAGGGATAAGTACCAACGTCGTGTCTCACAAGTTGCCAATTAATCCAGGGTTCAGTCCCGTGAAATAGAAGGCTCGGAAGTTCAAGCCCAATTTGAGTTTAAAGATTAAAGAGGAGATCACCAAGCAGATTGAGTCTCAATTGGTGGAAGTGACGCAATACCCAACTTGGTTGGCGAATGTCGTTCCGGTCGCCAAAAAAGATAGGAAGATCATAATTTGTGTCGACTACAGGGATCTCAACAAAGCTAGCCCAAAGGATAATTTCCCGTTGCCAAACATTCATATTCTGATCGATAACTGTGCTAAGCATGAAATGCAGTCATTTGTGGATTGTTACGCATGATATCATCAGATTCTGATGGACGAGGAAGATGCAGAAAAGACAACTTTTATTATACCTTGGGGTGTATATCATTACAGGGTGATGCCGTTTAGTCTAAAAAATGGTGGTGCTACTTATATGAGGGCAATGACGACCATATTTCATGATTAATTCATAAGGAGATCGAAGTGTACGTGGATGACGTTATAATCAAGTCCCGTGTGAGTTTGGACCATTTGACGCATTTGAAGAAGTTCTTTGATCGTCTACGTCGTTACAATTTGAAGCTTAATCCCGCCAAATGTGCTTTTGGGGTACCGGCCAACAAGTTGTTGAGATTTATAGTCAGCAGAAGGGGTCTGAGCTCGACCCTTCCAAGATTAAGGCAATTCAAGAGTTACCTCCTCCGAAGACAAGAAAGG
This sequence comes from Solanum sitiens, assembly GCA_016801875.1. Classification (NCBI taxonomy): domain Eukaryota; kingdom Viridiplantae; phylum Streptophyta; class Magnoliopsida; order Solanales; family Solanaceae; genus Solanum; species Solanum sitiens. The sequence goes on along the minus strand of JABWTJ010000069.1, from coordinate 2,456,381 downwards.
AAGTGATGAGTTTCTTAGGGATGTTGAACTACATCAGTCGATTCATAGCTCAATCAATTGTAGTGTGTGAACCTATCTTCAAGCTATTGAAGAAAGACACTTTGACAAAGTGGATTGAAGAATGTCAGACTGCTTTTGATGCTATCAAGAACTATTTGTCTAATCCCCCGGTGTTGGTCCCTCCGCATGAAGGGAGTCCTTTGTTATTATATCTATCTGTTTCAGATAACGCCTTTGGATGCGTACTTGGTCAACATGATGAGTCAGGGAAGAAAGAGCGAGCCATCAACTACATAAGCAAAAAATTCACGTCATATGAGTCTCGTTACACTCTTCTGGAAATAACTTGTTGTGCTTTGACTTGGCTTGCCCAGAAGTTGAGACATTATCTGTCTTCTTATACTACATATCTCATTTCCAGAATGGATCCGTTAAAGTACATTTTCTAGAAGGCGATGTCGACCAGAAAGTTAGCTAAGTGGCAAATGCTTTTGAGTGAATTTGATATTGTGTATGTGACCCAGAAGGCGATAAAAGCACAGGCCTTAGTTGATCATCTTGCAGAAAATCCTGTTGATGAAGAGTATGAACCGCTCAAGACGTATTTTCACGATGAAGAAGTATCGTTCATAAGTGAAGATATTTCTAAAATATATCTTGGCTGGAGATTATTCTTTGATGGTGCGGCAAATCACCAAGGGAAAGGTATTAGAGCGGTCTTGGTGTCAGAATCTGGTCAACATTATCCCATGGCAGCTAAACTCAGATTTAACTGCACAAACAACATGGCTGAATATAAAGCCTGTATTCTCGGTTTGAAAATGGCCATTGACATGAATGTCCATTAGTTGTTGGTCATTGGAAACTCCGATTTGTTGATTCATTAGGTTCAAGGAGAATGGGCTGTGAAGAACCCGAAGATTACACCATACGTGAAATATGTACAAACGTTATGCAAGAGATTTCGTAAGATTGAGTTCAGACACACACCCAGAATACAGAATGAATTGGCCGATCCTCTTGCCACCATTGCGTCAATGATTAAGCATCCAGATACTGATTATATTGACCCTCTGGATATAGAGCTGAAAGAACATCCGGTCCATTATTCGTATGTTGAAGCGGAACCAGATGGTTTGCCGTGGTATTCAGACATCAAGAAATATTTGGAGTCTAGGATTTGTCCTGAGAATGCGACACTTAACCAGAAGAAGTTGATACGCCGTATGACCCTCAACTTCTTTCTAAGCGGAGAAATTCTTTACAGAAGGACCCCAGACTTAGGTCTTCTCATATGTGTTGATGTTGTCAAAGCTGCAAAGCTTATTGAACAGATACACGCTGGAATTTGTGGCACGCATATGAATGGGCTCACTTTGGCAAGAAAGATCCTTCGAGCCGGCTACTTCTGGATGACTATGGAGAATTATTGTTGCAAGTTTGTGCAGAAATGTCATAAATGTCAAGTGCACGGCGATTTGATCCGAGTGCCGCCTCACGAACTCAATGCTATGAGTTCACCTTGGCCGTTTGTAGCTTGGGGCATGGATGTCATGGGTCCGATAGAGCCAGCCACCTCTAATGGACACAAATTTATCTTGGTTTCCATTGATTACTTCACCAAGTGGGTGGAAGCAGCTTCCTACAAGTCAGTAACCAAGAAGGTTGTAGCTGATTTTGTTCGCAACAATCTGATATGCAGATTACCAGAGTCCATCATTACTGATAATGGTGCAAATCTCAACAGTCACTTGATGAGAGATATATGTGAGCAGTTTAAGATTACTCACCGAAACTCAACCGCTTATCGTCCTCAAATGAACGGAGTTGTAGAGGCTGCCAATAAGAACATCAAGAAGATTCTGAGGAAAATGATCGACAATCACCGAGGTTGGCATGAGATATTGCCATATGCTTTGTTGGGTTATCGAACGTCTGTCAGAACATCAGTTGGAGCTACATCGTACTTGTTAGTATATGGAACAGAAGCAGTCGTACCTGTCGAAGTCGAGATACCGTCTCTGAGAATTATCCAAGAAGCTGAGTTGAGTAATGCTGAGTGGATCAACAAGCGGATTGATCAATTGACATTGATTAATGAGAAGAGAATGGTTGCCGTTTGTCATGGTCAACTATATCGACAGAGAATGATTCGTGCTTTCCACAAGAGAGTCAGAACCAGAATTTTCGAAGTTGGTCAGTTAGTCCTTAAGCACTTTTTTTCCTATCAAAATGAGTACAAAGGGAAATTTGCACCGAATTGGCAAGGACCTAAAATAGTTCGCAAAGTATTATTTGGAGGCTCTTTGGTCCTGTCAGAGATGGATGGCATCGCATGGCCAAAATCGATCAACTCAGACGCGGTCAAGAGATATTACGTGTGAAGCTTCAGTTTGTATTTCCCTCATTTCTTTGTAATCGTTTTATTTGCTTGTATTTGCTTTGTTTAAAATTTTATCCCTTTTGTAATGAACTACGTCTGACCTAAATTCTCAAGAATGAGATACGTAGGCGGCCTATGTTGGCCTCGGTCACCCCATTTATCCCTTTTATTATTTTTTCGTATTTGAACTACGTTCGACCTGAATTCTCAAGAATGAGATACGTAGGCGGTATGTGTCAGCCTCGGTCGGTTTCTTTGTAAATTTCTTATGGTTGTTAACCTTGATGGGGAACTATGTTTGACCTAATTCCTGTCTCAACGGGATACGTAGGCGCCACAAGGGTTCAATCATATCCCCCGTAAGATTTCTATTCCTCTTTACAATAGAAACTGGGATAGAAATTTTTAGAGGGTCTCAAAAATTTTCGAGAAGAAGACTTTTCCTCACCAAGCCAAGACTGAGGATATTTCGAGATTTGCAACTAGGACAGAATTTTTGAGAGGATCTCAAAAATTCAATGACTTACTCACCGACAATAAAAGATAAGTCAAGACATGTAATCGGGACAGAAATTTTGAGGATGACCTCAAAATTTCAACATAGGTTCATCGCCAGTCTGGAGTGACTTTGAATACTCCCCAGCGAATAAACAGATAGACCTTCAATCATCGGACTCAAAGAAGTTCGCTAAGCCGGACGTGACATGATACTTGGCAGTAACCCTTTTCAAAATGCTAATTTTCAAAAATTTATTTTTCTTAACATTTTCCATTTGTATTTCATTTGTTTTGGCATGAAATATTTTGTCTTATCTATAAAGAGTCGGGAGATCAGAAAATCAACAGGAGATAGATGGACAAGGAACAGACAGTCGAAGAAATCGACACAGATCAGTTCATTTTAAAACTGACAATTTTTCTCTTGATGCAGGAAATATTAACAATTTTTGGTGGATGTGGGAAATGTTTTATTGCTTACATCGACGACTTGGGAGTGTTAACATTATTGTTTCATTCAAATTCCCAACAACATGAAGGCTATAATGAAGATATAATTGTGTTCAAAGATGAATCAGATGAAAATTTGGAGAAAGTTCTCCCAAAATTCACAATTCTTGTGTGGATACAAGAATCATTTTATATTGCTTGCATCGAAGACTTGAGAATATGAATGGTCTTATTTCATCCGACTTCCAACAACATGAAGTCTATAAGGAGCGTCCAACTAGATTTAAAGATGAATAAAATGAAAAACTTAAAAAGACAACTTATGGTTTTTTCGTGAAGAGACGTCATCTGCATCACGTTATCAGACACGATAGTGTCGCTACCAGAAGGTTCATTTTATTGGCATTGTCGTTTGAGACGATACACTACCTGGAGGATCATTTTAGTTCTATTGTCGATTGAGACAGCACATTACCCGGAGGGGTTGATACGCTCAAACTTACTTCTCAAATAAGAAGTAAAACGGTCGTATCAAGTAGAGAACCCAACTAATGAGGTTGGGGTCGATCCCACGAGGAAAATAGTTCAGACTTAATTTTATTCTATTATTACTACTATTTTGTCAACTATTTTCTGAGAAAACAAATGACAAAAAGGGAGGTTTCTTAAATTAATAAAAATGATTAACTAAATTAAAATAAACAACTAACAGATTCAAATCTTGGAGTTTAATCAAATAATAAAAGTAACTAGGGCTTAAGTGTTCCCCACAGGTTCCTAACTCGGTAATTCTAGCTATAATTGGTCCGGCATCTAGAAAATTTCACTCCGCACCTTGGTCCGGCTACGTGTGTTGCTATACTAACCCTTATCTTTACCTCATATTAGGCATCATAATCGATGTTTGACTAAGTTATTACTTCGTACCAACCGATACTAGCCTATTAGATAGTATACACTAAATCTATGTTGATAATTCTTTTCCTATTATCTACCTCCTAGGTCCGGCAAGTAGCATTAAGGCGAGTTCTAACGTTGGCCATCCGTTAAAAAGACTTCTACACGAAAGAATTATCAATACATGCAAGACACTATTCTAGAATTGCTATTTTAGTTAGATTTTACCTTGTTATTGACCCATGGTTCCCACAACCCTAGTTATGGAGTTTAGTTACCCATGGTCATACTCACACAATTCATATTTTTAATGTAAGAATTCATGCACTTACTTTAATGAGAAAGAATAAATTCCAGAAATTCACTTGATTAATCCATAAAAACCAACAATCGATTCCGTCAAAAGTATATCAATTACCAAAACCAATAGTTCAACACTGAAACAAGAGTACTAAAAAATATCCAAGAGTCTAACCCTAAAAACACGGTTTTTTGAACTATTTATAATAAAACAAAACCTAATAAAAGAAGGAATCTAATTAATGAAAATCTGTCCAAAACGCGTCTGAGTCGACGGCCCACGTGACGGACCGTCGTAGGCATGACAGACCGTCGTCCCATACTTGACAAAATCTTCTGCTACTTTCTTTATCACTTCTCTGTTACCCTCGACGGACAGGTCTGATGGACCGTTGCAAGCACGACGGTCCGTCGAGGAGCTCCGTTTCACAACACTTAGAAACTTCTTGGAATTGGGTACTGGGACTACTCTCTGACAACCACAACGAACAAGCAGGACGGACTGTCGTGACTATGACGGTCCGTCATGAACTTCCGTAATCCCACACTTGGTCAGACTTTCCCATCTTCCTTCAGCAGCTACTCTTCTCACTACGATGCCACCTACGGACCGTCACAGTCACGACGGACCATCGTGGGCTCCGTAGGTGGTCATTTCTGCAATTTTCTGCTCAAAACCTCCGCGTTGTCATTTGGACAGATTCCCTGCAAATAAAGAGAAACCTACATCAAAAATCAATACAAAAAGGCTTTGGACACCCACTAAACTTAAGGAAAAAGCATTAAAAGTACCGTGAAACCACGGTACATCAACACCCTCAACTTAAGTTCGTTGTTTGTCCTCAAGCGACGCACTATGACTCACTACAAAATCTTTGTACAAGAGTATCCATATTTTATCTTTCGCAATCATTTGGCTATCAATCCCGATCATTCTCATTATGTTCATGCATGCTATCACTATTAGGCTTGAATTATGTGGATCAGACCATGACACAGACTCACTACGCACTGACACCTATCCTCTTTAATTTCTCACCAAGGTGCTAATTTTTTCGGTATTGTAACTAGTGTCCTTACTTCAAAATAGAATCCTCATTTTTCACACAATGATTTCAGTTTGAGTATAAGGATTACTTTTCAACACTTGCTCTCAGAACATCAGAACAACTTCACAACTCATTTATACATATTTCCATAAGCTTGCCCTTATTTTCATTGCTTTAAGTTCGCCATAACAACTCTTAGGATCACGATAGGACTTTCTTAGCTTGTAACATAGGCTCAGGCTCAGGTAGGGTATATTTAGGTATACTTTAGTGACTTGTTGCCCTCCTTGACATATCGGCTAAGTGTACCACCTTTTTATCATTTTATTTCGCCCTATTTCTCAATTTTCTATCACCTTGCTGTTTTCCCTTTCTTCTCCTTATGCGTAAGTGACTTTTTCTCTTTTCTTGTGTTTTATTTTATATATATATATATATATATATATATATATTAGTCACTTTTGTTTTGTTCTTTCTTCCTTTTTATTCTTTCAACCCCACTTTCCGGAGTATTCCTTATAACAGCCACCCTCAACTCATGATTTTGCCATGAGTCAAGGTTCACAATACCCATGGTTGGGTTAGGGCCACGACAAGGTTGCTTTCTGCATTAGCCACTCTCAACTTATGCTTTTGGCATAAACTGAGGTGCACATGTCCAAGGAGGGACCATGACCAACACATTGTTCCAAAGAAGATCAGTTGGGGTGAAAAAGAAAGATCTATTTTAAGCTCAAATCATTTGGATCAATAAGGGATTAACTTCATTTGGTTTTCTGTTATTTTTAGGCTCAAGATTGACTATTTCAAACAAGGGCCTATGATCCTTTCCTAATTGTTTATTTTGGCTTACTTTCAGCAAGACTAACCAGGCAAGTTCTAGCTCAGTATCAATGGTGGATCATTCGAATTTTCCTCACACTCACTTGACATCTCGTTACACTACCAAATTATCAGACACCTAGTTCGAGTCTTAAATTCAGGGTTATGCATTAGTGTATCTCTATGTCATTCTTAGAGCCACACATTTATCAATTACTATGCCTAGTCATGCATCATTTTCATTACATCGGGATATCACATCTGTTTTAGCCATCATGCTTTAGAGTTATACTATGTACACAAGATATAACATGCCGGTTCAACAATAAAAGTAGTCAGCCTCTTGGGGAAAAAGAACACAGGCAAGAAAACCCCAAAAGAGGATCGTGAATTGGGCTACTCAGACTTCACCCTAGCACTCACTTTCCATTTACCCCACCCCCAACAAAAAGATATGCAATTGTCCCCAATGCATAAAAGAACCTAAAATAATCGAGTGGTAGGTGAAACAAACCTGAGGCGCAAAGCGCCGGCGATCAGCAAGCTGGTGGGTCTGGTTCCACGGAACCCACTCCCTCTGTAGTCTGGACACCCTCAGTAGTGTCCTCAGCAGCAACAACACCATCAGTAGTGCCTCTCACTGTCTCCACAACTCTGGAGCTAGACGCCCCAGCAGCTACCTCTACAGTCCTCAACATACGGGCCTCCTCATCAGCAATCGAGGCTCTTCCCGCAGCCTCCATCTCACAAAGCTCCTTTTATCGCCCTAGCCTCATCCTCCTCTCGACCCCTGCGCCTCTTGGCATGCTCTCGTGGGGGAGGTGGTGGAACCTCAGAAGTGGCAAATAAAGCAGCCAACACTGTGTCGTCAGCAGGCTCTGCAAAAGGGGCCTCAAACTCAGGCACCCTAGCCTCTAGGATCGTATCAAGATCCGCTCGCAAACTCTCAACCGCAACCTGAAGGGTCGACACATCCATCGGAGGGGCTGGCCGGGCTAGCACCCGCAACTCAAAAGCGTCCAGTCGCTGATGAACCTCCAAGATCTTCCTCTCCATGTGCTGGGCCATCTTACGCTCCATGCGCTCCTCCGCCTCAGCAATAGACCTCTGCATCTAAGGCTGGATGTGATGCAGAAGTGTGGCCATCTGAGCCTCGAGTTTCTAGACCCTAGCAAGTGGGACCAGAGTGGCGGAAGGAGACGACCGGGGTAGTGTCAGTGGCAGTGCTACTACCCGGGATAGACTCGACCGGGGTAGTGTCAGTGGGTGCAGAAGGAGCCTGGGTAGCCGCTTGGGCATGCTCTACAGTATCCACCAGGTTCTCACCAAGCGGAGGCACCTCAGAGCGGGGCCCTCTGTGCGGAGCCAACTCATTGGCCTCATCTCTAATGAGGCCGATATCAATATTGCCCTGCGGGGTCTTCAGCTGATCTATGTGCCAAATGGGCACACCTGCGGACCTGCATAAAGAGAAAACCATGCACGGAAATGGGTAAGTAGTGGTGACCTTGAAGGCCCTCTCGTGCATGACCGCCTGCAGAAGCCAAGCGAAGTCAACCTCAAACCCTGCTATCATCGCTGCCATCAGAACTGCGCGATCCCATGTAACTATATTATCTGCAGCAGTGGGGGAATGGCAGTAGCGGACTATCAACCATAAAAACTTGGCCGTGAAGGTCAAGTTAGCCTTCTTGATGGCTTCCTTCGGCTCCATAACTCACTCAGCAGCCTCTCCATCAATAGATAAGTGCTGGGCCATCCACCTTTTGGTGGTCTCTCTCAGTGCTGGCTCACACAAAAACCGTCCATCTTTACCAAGTTGCCACCGGTAGTCAAACTCGGCGGTGTGAGGGGTCCTGGTAGCATCAACATCCTCGCCGTATAGATACCGGTAGATGGCTAGCAAGGAGATGTCTACCCGCTTGCCGCGGACTCTGATGTGATCAAGTGGGGCCTGTTTGGCGGGGGCAGCCCGCCTATTAATCTGTGATCGAAGAGTAGCCACATACGAGGCGTAGAACTCTCGGACCAACTCCTCACTGTATTGGCCCAAAGAACGAGCCGTCCACTCTAGCCGGTGTTTAGTGAAGAGAGTATGGATATCCGGCATGGTGGGGAGACTCCGTGTAAGGACCCGCCTCTCCAGTGTAAGGGTCCGGGTCATGACTCCCTTATCATTTAGTAGCTTGGCGTCGGAATACACTTGGTATTGCACCTCGACACACCACCGGTTGGGCTGGTCGGCAACCGGGGCGGGAACTCCAGTCGGTAAAGCTTGAGTGGAATCAGTACTGTCGGCCTCTTCAGACGAGGCAGACTGTGAAGCTGTGGCGGGCGCAGAGGCTTCAGCAGACCCGGAGACTTCCTCCGACCAGGATACTCCTAACGAGTGGCAATGCCTGGGGGCACGTACTCGGGGTCATGCTCATCATCAGAGCCAATGACCAGTCGGGCAGACGGGGCGACGGACTTTGAACGCCCTCGTGCGTAAACTCGATCTTGCTTCGGTGCCATAAGTGTTAGTACCTGTAAAGAATAACAATTAGTACCAGTAGGATCAAACGAGACATGCAAAGACGAAAACAAAAAACATAAGACCAAAACTGTAATGGTATCTCTGTAGTGTCTATGAAGCACGACGGACCAATTGTCATGGAGGTCCGTCATGAATTACTTAACTGATTGTTTTTAGAGACCCTCAGAAAGAAAGTCTCTGACAGTCATGACGGTTAAGCAGGATGGACCATCGTGGGCACGACGGTCCATCGTATAGGTCCGTCATGGGACACTTAGAAAAAGTTTGGAGACCCTTAGGAGTAGGGTCTCTGACAACCATGATGGTTGTGCAGGACGGACCGTCATAGGTCCGTCATGGGACACTTAGAAAAAGTTTGGAGACCCTTAAGAGTGGGGTCTCTGACCACCGTGACGGTTAAGCAGGACGGACCATCGTGGGCACGACGGTCCGTCATATAGGTCCATCATGGGACACTTAGAAAAAGTTTGGAGACCCTTAGAAGTGGGGTCTCTGACAACCACGACGGTTGTGCAGGACGGACCATCGTGGGCACGACAGTCCGTCGTATAGGTCCGTCACGGGACACTTAAAAAAAGTTTGGAGACCCGTAGGAGTGGGGTCTCTGACAACCATGACGGTTGTGCAGGACAGACCGACGTGGGCACGACGGTACATCGTATAGGTCCGTCATGGGACACTTAGAAAAAGTTTGGAGACCCCTAGGAATGGGGTCTCTGACAACCATGACGGTTGTGCAGAACGGATCGTCGTGGGCACGATGGTCCATCGTATAGGTCCGTCAGTGGACGCTTGGAGAGAATAAATTGTGGGTTGATGGGACGGACCCCATAACGGTCAGTCGTGGGTACGACGGTCCGTCGACGGGGTCTCGTTATGTCATTTATTGACAAAACTGAGGATGCCATAATCATCCCCTGAGATTCCAAGACTCAATATTAACCCACATATTTTGAACCCAAATACCCAACAAACTATCAATGCTAAAGTACCAATTTCTCGAGTTTTAGCATGTCAACTTGGGGGACTAGCAACCTAGGTCAGAACAAGTTACGAAAACATAATCCCTTCTCTTTGATTCGGTTAACCCAATACCCAAATCATTTTTTCTTATATGATGGGACTTAAGGCATGGAATGAGGTCTTTAGCATACAAGAGGGGCCAAAAATCAAAGACCCAACATTAAAAAACAAGCCTGTAGAATGTGAAGACAATAATGAAATGTAAAAGGGTTAGAGATCAGAAGCACATACCTGAGAATTTGAGAAGAGGAAGAACCGGGTGAGGCACACAACTATGAAGATCATCAAAAGAACCGTGGACTTCGACCAGCAGAATACTTTGAAGAAGCAGGGAGATTTGGGAGAAGGAAGGTTTGGGGAATTAGGGAAGGGATGGTGAATCAGGAGTTTGGGAAGAGAATGAGAGTGGGAGGGAGTTGAAAAGAGAGGAAGTGGGAGAAGTGATGGAAAAAAAACATTTGAAATGAAGGGGTGGGAAGTTTAAAAGGTTTAAAACTTTTAATATTCGCCGGTCGGGTCGGGTCGGGTCGGGTTGCTGGGTATTGATACGACGAGTCCCCGACGACGATCCGTCACAAGTGTGACGGTTCGTCGTAGGTTCCATCGTGGGTGCCCTAATTTTAAACAAAATAGACAAACTTACCTGGCACGACGGATTCCTGTGATGGTCCGTCGCAAGCGTGACGGTCCGTCGATGGATCCGTCACTGAGTGTTTCAGACCAATTTCTGCAGATTTTTCTGGTGATGTGCTACCTGCAAAGTTAACACCCATTAAGCTATTCTCTATGTGTTTGAGTGGACACTTAGTGGACACGGACTCTAAACTACGCTCTAGCCAACACTTCTAACAAAACGAAAAACAAAGCAAATGCGACTATTACTAGAAAGTCATAAGAAAAACTATAGTTGGCTTAGAGGATACATATTGGGTTGCCTCCCAACCAGCGCTTGATTTACCGTCGTGGCACGACGGAGGATACTCGATTACTCAGACTTCATCAAGATGGTATGCCTCGATCACTTCATTCGCTGATTCAGCATGCCCCAAATAGATTTTGATTCGTTGTCCGTTCACCTTAAACCGCACACCTTCCTTGTTTTCCAACTCAACCGCTCCGTGAGGGAATAGTTGGGTGATCAAGTAAGGGCCAGTCCATTTGGACTTGAGCTTGCCCAGAAACAAACGCAACCTAGAATTGAATAAAAGCACCAAATCCCCAACTATAAAATCGCATTTCTCAATCTTTTGGTCATGGTATTTCTTCATATTTTCTTTGTAGAGGGCTGAACTTTCATAAGCTTTTAGGCGAAATTCATCGAGTTCATTCAGCCCATATAACCTCTGTGCTACAACTTCATTCCAATCCATTTTCAACTTCTTAATAGTCCACATGGCTTTATGCTCTAATTCAACCGGTAGGTGACAAGCTTTCCCATATACAAGTTGGTATGGAGACATACCTATGGGAGTCTTATATGCTGTCCGGTAGGCCCAAAGAGCATCATCAAGCCTCCTTGACCAGTCCATTCTACTAGCGTTTACTGTTTTCGACAGAATCTGCTTGATCTCCCTATTTGACACCTCAACTTGCCCACTAGTTTGAGGATGGTAAGGAGTGGCCACATTATTGCGAACCCCATATTTCTCCAATAATCCCTTAAAAAACTTGTTGCAAAAGTGGGATCCCCCATCACTAATAATTGTCCTTGGGGTACCAAATCGAGAAAATATATTCTTTTTCAAGAACGCGGTGACACTCTTCCCTTCATTATTTGCGAGGGCGACCGCTTCCACCCATTTAGACACATAATCAACCGCGACTAGAATGTACTTCATCCCATGAGAACTCACAAAAAGACCCATAAAGTCAATACCCCAAACATCAAATAACTCAATCACAAGAATGGGATTTAAAGGGAGCTCTTGCTTTCTTGAAATGCCGCCATCTCGTTGGCATCTATCACATACTTTGGCGAACTCATGAGCATCTTGATGAATAGTTGGCCAATAGTATCCACATTGTAAGATCTTATGAGCGGTTCGGATACCAGTATGATGTCCACCTACGGGTGAAAAATGACATGCCTCCAAGACACTCAACATCTCAACTTCTGGCACACAACACCGAATAAGCCCATCGGCACAACTCCTATATTAGTATGGTTCATCCCAAAAGAACTTCTTCACATCGTACATGAACTTTTTCCTTTGATGAAAGGACAAGTCCGGTGGAACAATATCGCTAGCCAGATAATTCAGAAAATCTGCAAACCATGGAATCAAGTCTTGAGAGGCAGCCAATACATGCTCATCGAGGAAGGTATCATCAATCTCAGTCTTATCCCCCGACTCTCTCATTGCTTCATCTTCTAAACGGGACAAGTGATCAGCAACTTGATTCTCGGTCCCTTTTCTATCTCTCACCTCAAAGTCAAATTCTTGCAATAGTAATACCCAACGAATCAACCTCGGTTCCGCATCCTTATTTGCCATCAAATATCTCAAAGCAGAATGGTCAGTATGCACTATAACTCTAGTACCTAGCAAATAGGAGCGAAATCTTTCAAAAGCAAAGACTACTGCAAGGAGCTCTTGCTCAGTCACTGTGTAGTTCTTCTGGGCTTCATTGAGGGCTTTACTAGCATAGTAAATGGGATGAAGGATTTTTTCCCTTCTTTGTACCAATACCACACCAAGAGCAACCCCACTAGCATCGCACATCACCTCAAATGGACTGCTCCAATCTGGAGAAATAATGATAGGTGCAGACACCAACTTTTCTTTTAACTCGACGAATGCTTTAAGACAGGATTCATCAAAATGAAATTTACACTCTTTCTCCAGCAGTTTGCACAAGGGATGCACAATTTTTGAAAAATCTTTGATGAACCTCCGGTAAAAACCTGCATGCCCAAGAAAGCTTCTCACACCTTTTACAGAGATAGGTGGGGGAAGTCTCTCTATTACCTCGACTTTAGCTCGATCAACCTCTATACCCTTCTCTGAAATGCAATGACCCAAAATAATACCTTCTTTCACCATGAAGTGTCATTTTTCCCAATTTTGTACTAGATTGCAGTCTTCACACCTCTTAAGAACCTCAGATAAATGACTCAAACACCGCTCGAATGAGTCACCAACCACAGAAAAATCATCCATGAACACCTCAATAGTATCCTCCACCATATCGGAGAATATCGACATCATACATCTCTGAAAAGTGGCGGGTGCATTGCACAACCCAAATGGCATTCTCTTGAACGCAAAAGTCCCATATGGACAAGTAAAGGTGGTTTTCTCTTGATCTTCTGGTGCAATAGAAATCTGATTATACCCCGAATAACCATCGAGAAAACAGTACCACCCTTTTCCGGCAAGTCTATCCAACATCTGATCCATGAAGGGCATAGAAAAATGGTCTTTTTCGGTCCATGCATTTAATTTCCGGTAATCCATACACACCCTCCATCCGGCCATCGGTCTCATTGGAACAAGTTCATTTTTTTCATTAGGGACCACAGTCATTCCCCCTTTCTTAGGTACACACTGAACAGGGCATACCCAACTACTATCGGCGATCGGATATATTACTCCGGCATCCAACCACTTAATGATTTCCTTCTTCACGACCTCTTGCATAGGTGGATTTAAGCGTCTCTGGTGCTCAATACTTGGCTTATGATCGGGCATGAGTTGGATTTTATGAGAACAAATACCAGGAGGGATCCCAATAATGTCCGCAATAGTCCACCCAACTGCTCTTTTGAACCTTTTTAACACTTTCACCAAACTCTCAACTTGATGTACATTCAGGTCTGATGCAATGATTACTGGCAAAGTATCATTATTTCCTAAGAATTCATACCTCATATGAGGCGGTAGAGTTTTTAGTTCTAACTTTGGAGCCTCCTCTATAGATGGTTTCGCGGGTGGAGACTCGCGATTCTTCATATCTAACTCATATTTCTTTGGTTTAAACCGAACCTCGATCAAGAGCCGCGACCAATGACCCATACTCTTCAATGCAATCACTATCAAAATTCATTATCACTGCCGCTAGTGCTTCTATACCTAGACGTTCTTCTATTTGTAATTCAGATGACTTTTCAACTTTGTAGGATATGGCAGATACCGATTGGAGCTCACCACTCTGCCTCATGGACCTAAAAATGTTGAAGGTCACTTCTTCATTGTTCAACCGAAATTTCATTTGCCCCTTTTCCATATCAACTAAGGCTCTACCCGTAGCAAGGAATGGCCTCCCAAGAATAATAGGCACCTCAAAATCGCCTTCACAATCAAGAATAACAAAATCGAACAGAAATATGAATGACTCCACTTTTACTAGCACATCGTGGAGTATCCCAATAGGCCTTTTTACTGTTCGATCGGCCATCAGTAGCCGCATTGCAGTGGGTTTTGGGTCACCCAAACCCAACTTCTTGTAAATTGAGAGGGGCATGAGATTTATGCTTGCCCCAAGATCACATAATGCTTTCGCAAAATGTAATAACCCGATTGTACAAGAAATAGTGAAAGCACCCGGATCTTCTTTCTTTTGCACTAGAGATCTTGTAGCAATAGCACTACAATGCTGCATTCTATCATCATCCTCAAAAGTGACCGATCTTTTCTTCGTAACCAGATCTTCATAAACTTGGCGTAATCGGGCATTTGTTCCAAAGCTTCTACCAAAGGGACATTGATGGAAAGCTGTTTCAACATCGTTATAAAACGCCGATATTTACCATCCTCGGTCTTTTTCACTAATCTTTGAGGGAAGGGAGGTGGTGGTCTAGGCATGAGAGTCACCTTTTTGGGCACTTCAACATCTTTTCTCGTTTTATCTTCTAACTCACCACTAACCTCCACCACTTTATCATTATCTCTTATCACCTTTTCCACATCAGATGGCATAGGTGGGTCAATGGTTTGCTTACCACCCCGAGTAGTGATTGCCATACAATGTCCATCATTTTTTAGATTTTGGACAGTGTTGCTAGGGAGAGTGCCCGGTTGCCGTGTGTTCACAGTCGCAGATAATTGGGCCATTTGCAACTCAAGCTGCTTAATCGATATTGCATGTGTATCAATTTTCTGCCCAATACCTGCTAAATCACTCCTTAACTCTTTAGTGTGCTCATCACTAGCATCGAACCTCCTCATTATTTTGTGCAACATATCCTCAACTCGCGCCATACTACCTCCACCATCCCTAGGATCAACTTCACGATTTTGAGGAGGAACATAGGGCCCACTCCTATCATTTCTGTTACCATAGTTACCCCTGTTGAAGTTGTTGTCGCGGTTGTAATTTCCATCTCGGACATAATGACCCTCGCGGTTATAATTACCATAGTTCCGACCTTGGTTTCCTTGACCTTGGCGCCAATTCTCCTGATTGGAGCCTTGGACATTCGGTCGGAAACCCCCCGTCTGCTCATTCACCGCATAGGTGTCCTCCTCATAATAATATTCATCATTTGGTGGCGGTGGTTTAGACAAGTAGTTCACTGCATTTATCTTTTCTGCACCCCCAGTGACATATTTTAATACCAACCCAAGCTCCGTTCCCATCTGAGCCATCTCTTCACGAATCTCGTTTGTGGATGGGTTGTGTGCGGATTGCACTGCAAAAGTGTTTCTTCCAGTATCTGACTTCCTAGTACTCCAAGCTTTATTATTCTGGGAGATGTTCTCTAATTTTTCAGCAATCTCGGCATAAGGACACTCCCCATAAGAACCACCCGTTATAGTATCCAATACCGCTTTATTATTATCATCCTGTCCCCGATAGAAGTATTCTTTCAGTGACTCATTATCAATGCGGTGATTGGGGACACTTCTCAAAAATGAAGTGAACCTATCCCAAGAACTGCTAACCGACTCTTCTGGTAGTGCCACAAAGTTGTTCACTCTGTCTTTGTGATTTAGTTTCTTAGAGACCGGGTAGTAACGTGATAAGAAAGCGTCCCTTAGTTGATTCCAAGTGAAAATTGAGTTATAAGGGAGCTCAGTAAACCAAATAGCAGAGTGGTAGAGGGGGCAAGACTAGTGGCCCATCAGAGTCTGCGATGTTATCATAACCTCTGTAGTACTCTTGAGGACGTAGAGCGGGGTTTTGTCCCCTTTGTTCATCTTCACCATGATTTTTGGGCAATAACCGACCATGAGCATCAACTGGAGCTGGAATGTTCAGGTTGGGATCATCATCGTTAATACCCAAGTTTCGATTCATATTGCGTAGTGTACGCTCTAATTCGTGGTCATATGGAAACAAGGGTTCTCTTCTACTCTGCGTAATTGGCATACACGGAAGTTAGATCTGCAAGAGACAAAAACAACAGAAAAAGTAAAATTAGGAAAATATTGACTAAACTTTAGTAATAAGTTTTAAGTTAATCTAAAAGCCACTTTCCTCGGCAGCGGCGCCAAAATTTGATACACTCAAACTTACTTCTCAAATAAGAAGTAAAACGGTCGTATCAAGTAGAGAACCCAACTAATGAGGTTGGGGTCGATCCCACGAGGAAAATAGTTCAGACTTAACTTTATTCTATTATTACTACTATTTAGTCAACTATTTTCCGAGAAAACAAATGACAAAAAGGGGGGTTTCTTAAATTAATAAAAATGATTAACTAAATTAAAATAAATAACTAACAGATTCAAATCTTGGAGTTTAATCAAATAATAAAAGTAACTAGGGCTTAACTGTTCCCCACAGGTTCCTAACTCGGTAATTCTAGCTATAACAATTTTTTTCCTAGTATCTTGCATGTAAAGCGATAAGTTATGTATCTCTAAATCCTTGGTCCGGCATTTAGAAAATTTCACTCCGCACCTTGGTCCGGCTACGTGTGTTGCTATACTAACCATTATCTTTACCTCATATTAGGCATCATAATCGATATTTGACTAAGTTATTACTTCGTACCAACCGATACTAGCCTATTAGATAGTATACACTAAATCTATGTTGATAATTCTTTTCCTATTATCTACCTCCTTGGTCCAGCAAGTAGCATTAAGGCGAGTTCTAACATTGGCCATCCGTTAAAAAGACTTCTACACGAAAGAATTATCAATACATGCAAGACACTATTCTAGAATTGCTATTTTAGTTAGATTTTACCTTGTTATTGACCCATGGTTCCCACAACCCTAGTTATGGAGTTTAGTTACCCATAGTCATACTCACACAATTCATATTTCTAATGTAAGAATTCATGCACTTACTTTAATGAGAACGAATAAATTCCAGAAATTCACTTGATTAATCCACAAAAACCAACAACCGATTCCGTAAAAAGTATATCAATTACCAAAACCAATAGTTCAACACTAAAACAAGAGTACTAAAAATATCCAAGAGTCTAACTCCAAAAACGAGGTTTTTTGAACTATTTATAATAAAACAAAACCTAATAAAAGAAGGAATCTAATTAATGAAAATCTGTCCAAAATGCGTCTGAGTCGACGGTCCACGTGACGGACCGTCGTAGGCATGACAGACCGTCGTGGACTCCATCGTCCCATACTTGACAAAATCTTCTACTGCTTTCTTCATCACTTCTCTGTTACCCTCGATGGACAGGTCTGACGGACCGTTGCAAGCACGACGGTCCGTCGAGAAGCTCCGTTTCACAACACTTAGAAACTTCTTGGAATTGGGTACTGGGACTACTCTCTGACAACCACAACGAACAAGCAGGACGGACCGTCGTGACTATGACGGTCCGTCGTGAACTTCCGTAATCCCACACTTGGTCAGACTTCTCCATCTTCCTTCAGCAGCTACTCTTCTCACTATGATGCCACCTACGGACCGTCACAGTCACGATGGACCATCGTGGGCTCTGTAGGTGGTCATTTCTGCAAATTTCTGCTCAAAACCTCCGCGTTATCATTTGGACAGATTTCCTGCAAATAAAGAGAAATCTACATAAAAAATCAATACAAAAAGGCTTTGGACACCCACTAAACTTAAGGAAAAAGCATTAAAAGTACCGTGAAACCACGGTACATCAGGGGTCATTTTACTTTATTGTCGACCGAGATGATACTGTAAGGGTCATTTTACTGTATTGTCGGTCGAGACTATATGATTATCCAGAAGGCACTCAGAAGATAACTATGTTGCTCGATTGAATCACTATCTTCATTTGGTACCAAGGATGACATCAAGAGTCAATATTTATGCATCACGGAAGATCATGCATCGCGAGTTAATAATCACTCATCGCGGGAAGATATTTATGCCCCGCAAAAAATCATGCATCACGGAAAGTCATGCATCGCGAGTCAATATTCATGCATCGCGAGCTAATATTCATGCATCGAGAAGATCATGCATCGCGAGTTAATATTCATGCATCGTAAGTTAATATTCACGCATCGCAAGAAATCACTCATCGCGGGAAGATATTCATGCCCCGCAGAAAATCATGCATCGCGGAAAGTCATGCATCGCGAGTTAATATTCATGCATCGCGAGTTAATATTCATGCATCGCAGAAGATCATGCATCGTGAGTTAATATTCACGCATCGCGGGAAGATATTCATACCCTGCAAGAAATCACACATCGCGGGAAGATATTCATGCCCCGCCAAAAATCATGCATCGCGGAAAGTCATGCATCGTGAGTCAATATTCATGTATCGCAGAAGATCATGCATCGCGAGTTAATATCCACGCATAGCGGGAAGATATTCATGCCCTGCAAGAAATCACGCACCGCGGAAAGATATTCATGCCCCACATAAATTATTCACTGCCAGAGAAGGAAATCGTGCATATCAAGAGAAATATTTACTCATCAACATCAACTGCATTCTTTTATTTTGACAAAAGTAAACATCAAGAAGAGTATCGAAGACGACATCAAGAGAAATATCAGTACACGACATCAAGAGAAATATCGAGTTGACGTCAAATATCGAAGGAGAGAAACTAAGTTTCAACACTGTAAAAGACACTATCTCCCATTTGAATTGCATTTTTAAGCTGACGAGTTTTATCTCAGTCTTAGTCGAGAGCATCCGAAAGGATGAATTCTCCAAAAAAAATAAAACAGGTGCGGACGACATCAAAAAAGGATGCAACACAACGTGGAACTTTTTCTTAGCAGCAAACGGGGACATAGTCCAAAGAGGAGTGTCAAACTCTTAGGACGCGAGCATAGGAGCGACTTCCACCACAATCAAACCACACCCCTATCGTAGGCATGTGGGTTTTTCTTTGGTTTTTGTCAGTTTCGGTTTTGCATCCGGAATTTTGGTGTCTTCCGGAGGCAAGTTTCCAATCAAAGTGACAATGCGCCAAGATCTTTGGAAATTATGTCCGTGTAAACTCTTAATTATGGGTGTGAAGTTCACCAAATTCATGGCTAAGAGGGTTCAAGCCTCCTTTTCATACTCAACTTAATTTGTCACTTGTCCAGAACCAAAGGTAATCTAGCATAACATATTTCATTTTCAACCGATTGAATCGAACTACAAACAGACTGATTCCTAATGTTTAAGGATACGTAGGCGGTCTCAATGTTAAAAACTCGGCTGTATTCCAACGCTCGCTCTTAAATCTTATTCTCGAGCATTTCGGTCCCCTCATAATTCGGTACCGGAGTGACTTTTGATTTCTTCCAAAATCATACGTTAAGTCAAGCGTATCAAACTACAAGTGGCTTGAATTCTCATAGAGCCTTAGATATGTAGGAAACCCATTTTTGGGGTTCAGACATAATTCCTAAAGTCCGTACCAAATCCATTTCTTAGATGAATATGGGGTCAGTCCAAATTGGCCTGGTCAATTTTATTTTTCTCGAATTTCTTGCATCAATCCAAGTAAAATGAGGGACAGTTGTTGACACCCAATTTTGACCCTCCTCGATAGTAATTAACTAACGAGCATCTCGAGTTAAAACAATTTAAAATAATTAATTTTATAAATTTCAAAAAAGAATTAGCTTGCAAGTTATTTTAAATAATGTCTTGCACTTCTTATATTTTTGTAGCAAATATATATGTTTTACATAATTATTCATATAATTATCATATTTTTATCAATATTCAAAATCGAAATAATAATAATAATATATATTTCATTTATTATAAATATTTGGTTAATTATTTTAGCTTATATTTTGAATCTTTAGTTTTATTTGAATTATTATTTTATTTTTGTTAACATTAAGAAGTTCATTAATTGATTTATACATATTCGTCTTATACATTTTTCAGTTTGATCACCTAGTTAAATCGATTTGACCAAATCCACCGGTTGATCTTTCAAAAGTCAATTGGGTTACGATTGATCACCCTTTTCATTAGATGAATTTGCAATTTGTTTCTACCCACTGAAAGGAACTTTTTCTTGGGCCTTTTAATCTGCAAATTCCAGAAAAATCGGGTCCAATTTCATCCCCTTTATAAACCACTCCCAGCAAAATCGGCCCAAATTCAGCAGTCCATTTTTCCCTTTGACCCAGCCCAATTCCGAATTAATTTCCCCTCTTCCCAGAGACTTGACGCAACCCATAATACCCTCAACCCAAATTCCCCAACCCGACCCGACTTTATCCTTTTCTCAAAGTTGAACCCAGAAGCGTCTCTTTCAATTGACACCGATATCAACGGTAAATATTGACCTCCAAAACGAAGCCCAAAGCAGTGGCGTGCAGCTCACAAAATCTTCACGGTGTGAGCGAAGATCTAATGCTAGCAGCTCGAGGAGAGGCCCAGGCGCGTGAGTATCGAGAACAGTGAAAGCGAGTTAACGGGAACGACGTTCGATGCTTACGAAGGACACGGCGTTAGACGGATGTCACGCGTTTTCTGCCCCCTTCTGCTTCTCAGTACGAATTTGTATGATGAGCAGGGCGTGGTGGTGAAATCTCGTTGATTTGTCCGTCCTTGCTAAGAAATTGGACGCCCCAGATCTTTTAGCCGTTGGGCAATCGTACAACTTTGCGCAGAACTCCAGCCAATAATTCTTGAGAGATTTCAAATTCAAAATTGAAGAGGATTGTCGACTTTGCCCTTTTCCCTCCTTGGAAAAACCCTAATCTCCCTCTATAAATATATCTTTTTCTTTCCGTAAAGATGGGGATTTTTTTTGGGTCTTTTGGGAATTAAAATCTGGTGCTTTGAGAGTTTTTTTAGTTGAAGCATTTCGAGTAAGAAACAGGGGAGATTTTTTTTTTTTAATTTTATTGTTCTCTTGGTTGGAAGAACATAACAAGAAGTTTGATGGGCAAAAATACGAGAAAAAACTATTAGCATTAGTATTTAGGTATAGTAACGGAGAGTAAGTCCTAAAAAGGAGACCACGAAAATTATATTTTACTCGAGTTCCTGATTCACTTTCCCATTTTTATAGAAATTTTCTTATCGGAAGTTGCTGCCTTCTTAAAGCTCGTCTGTCTCCGTCCGCTGCACTTAGAGAGGTAAAACTTCACCTCAGCTCATACTTTTATTTCTTATGCAAATGCTAAAATTTGAGAATAATCTTGGTTCATTCTAAGTCCCGAATCAGTGTTTTTTTTGTGTTTTGTGCGTTTGAAGTTTTCAGTTCTCTTGTTCAAAACTTTACTGGCTCTGTGTGTTTGTAAACTGTTCTCTTTCCCTCTCTATTCTCTTGTCATTTCGTTATTAGTTTTGTTGGCTGGCTGTGGGTCAATATTGTTGCTCTTTTAAAGTTGCCTATTCGAGAATGTGGCCGAAATTGGGAAGAGCGGACAGTTTATATCTTGAAGTTGTTTCTAGATTTAGAAATCACCACTCTTCTCGCCTTTCTCCTCAAATCTTTGTGCCTGCTATCCATTTAGCTCTCAAACTATTTTACTTGTGTTAGATGTTAATAATATGATTTCCTGTTGTCATGTCGTGTTTGTTTGGAGTCCGTGTATTGGATCTGCGGCTAGTCTATTGAATTTAGATTTTACTTTGCCTTAAACATGGTTTTAATCGGCCGTCTAAATACATCTTTCGCCTAGGCTTCGATTCAAGTGTCTCGTATTCGTCGGCATCCGTATTTTCCCTATGTTTTGGTTTGTTTATGCTATATCCCATCATGTTATCTAGTGAACTTTAGAATGAAGTAATTTATAGAATATGTCTACTGTTTTATGCTTCACTCGGAGAGGTTTCCATACTTTGTATTCTGAGGTTTTGATAAATAGATTTGGGGTTAGTTATCTTTCTTGGAAATTTGCATGAATCAGGTTTTTTTTTTCCACAAGTGAGAATCTAAATGACATCAATCGTTGGCGGCTACAGACTTGTCGTATTCGAAATGTTCGAATTTACCGCTGGCTTTGTTTGGTTTTTATTACATTCCAATTCAATGGCACATATTTCTACAGTTCATTCCTTTCCTTGGTTAAGGCTTCTGTGTCATTTGTTTGCATTCATATAAGTTTGGGACCCTTTTCTCTGCTTGATTAATATAAGTACACTTGTCTGTTTTGAAACGATCATTAGGTGTTTAGTTTGAGCATGTGAGTTTTGTGCAACCTTGAGTAAAAAATGGTTTTTTTTTTGTATCGTATGTCTTATCTGTCTATGTTTGTGAAATATTTGGAAATATGATTTGTTCATATACATGTCTTGCTATATGATTTCTTTTCTTCTCTTTATATATTGATGTTATCATATGAGTTTCTGTTCGATCTAGTATTGACTTCTATTCTTTTTGTGTATAAAATGCCATCCGAGTCCTCGAAGACTCACTCTCCTCGTATTTTGTGGATTGGGCCTTAGAGGCTCAATTCTACATTCTCTATTGAGTCAAGATGAACAGGTTCCGAAGCCGAATAACGTGAAGAATTGAAGAAGTTGGGGGCCAATGGTCTTCTATTTTCAAATTGTTGCATTATGTATTTGGGGAATAGATCCTTTGTAATTTTGTATTATTATTATTATTATTATTTTTCTAGTTTAGGACAGGTATAGGCGAAGTGGGCCAAAAGCCCAAAATGAAATGGGTCCAAAATTGGTCCAAGCAAACAGAACCCGAATTTGGACCCATCCTTTCTCTCTCTCCCCCTCTCTTATTTTTGTTTACTTATCTGTTTTTATTTGTCGATAGTTTTAAAGTTAAAAAACCACAAATCCTCGCGAAATGCCATCTCGTTTTATTTGCTTATCTAAATCAATCAATTATAAAATTCTAAAAAAATAAGTTTGCAAATCTCAAATTAGATAATAAATTTTATATTCATTTCCAAACAACTCTAAGAAATATTTTTATCGCGATCTTAAGTTAGAAATTTTAGCCAATTGAATTAGTTGCCGAAAAACCACATTAGTGGGTATTTTAGGTGCCTTAAACTCCTTCCTAAAAAAATAAATAAGAATCTCTGAACCCCTTTAAGTTTTCAATTGATTTTTTCTGTTTAAATCTTTTGAAAATAAGGTTTTCTTGATTTTTCTCAAAATTAAGTGGCGACTCGAAAAGTCAAAAAATATTATTTTTCCGAAAACAAAAATTTACTTATAAAACAGAAATGACGACTTTTCTGGGGAATTAGAGGATTCTAACCTTAAAACTAACGTGTTTTGGCTATGTGAAGTTAACTGTTTATCTGTTTATTTATCGCCTTATTGAACTGTTGCACTTTCATGGCATAACATCTTCCTTCAAACGATGATTATTTTTATTTCCACCTAAAGGACGATTATGCGGGCTCTCAGTCGTTCGTTAACCAATTTTTTCTCAGGGCACCCTGACGAATGTAGTTGGCTACTTGATAGTCAACGGTCGTTAACTATCCCGGCCCAAGTAGCCGCTTGGGTCACCCTTTCCACAATATATACAATCCACTCCTAGTCAAACTAAGATAGAGCGAAACCAAATCCCGAAAGTAGCGCATTGGCCTAAGATGACCCAACACCCAAGGAGTGTTGGGCCCATTATAAAGACCACCTTGAGTCCAAAGAGCCCACGGCTCGATAGAACGATCATATTTATGTGCCATCTGAAGGATGTCTGCGTGTTTGACAGATTGTTGTATCTTGGGGTGACAACTGACTAGTTGTATGCTTTTGTAGATGTAAAGTCAATATCTCAGTTTCAAGATGGTCACCGAGACACCAGACACTCTTCGAGTGTGGTGGAACAACCTCAAGGACTGTCAAAAGAGAGAAATCTCGATTCACTTGGGTCACCTACCTTCGATAATGGACTTCAAGGTTTGGCTTAAGTTTATCGAGGTAATTACTCGGTTTTGGGACGACAAAATGATGGTTTTCCGATTTGGAGATGTCAAAATAACACCGACACTAGAAGAGATAAAAGATTGTTTAGACTCCATCGGAACATGTGGCAAAAGGAAAACACATCCAGATCATCACATCCTTCTACTGGATAGGCCGACCAGTGAGAAATTGAAAAATATGTTACTATTAGTGAACGCAGATTGGTTGGATGCTCAAAATATACCACTAATGAGATTTTTTGAAAGGTGGGGGCACGACAACTATTTCAGATTATTTCCGAACGAGTTCCATAATCATAGTACTTGGAGACAAACTCAGACTATCGCGTTCTCCGCATGGCTTTTAGGAACGATGGTGTTCCCTCAGGATGAAGGAAAAGAGATCGATACTCGAGCCGTGATGGTAGTAGACTCCATCTTCCGAAGGATTGGAAAAGAAGAAGAAGCAAAGAAACACTACAGTTTGGCGCCGATTATTCTGGCTGATATCTACCGAGCTCTAAGTTTGTGTTAGAACAGATACCAATTTTTCCAAAGGTGCAACATACTGCTTCAGTGGTGGTTGACAGAACATCTATGTAAAGAGACGGCGCCCAGCAACAAGAGTTGTCCAAACTGAGCCAGACTAGCCCCCTTGACAATTACGAGTTCTATCTAAGTGTCCGCGGGTTCCCAATTAACACCACAAGGGATGCATGGGTAAGAGTATTTTATGACATAAGAGAAGGAGACATAAAGTGGATGTTGCAGAACTTCATGTCAGAGAAGATATCAGCTCGGGGGGATAAACGTCATTTTTTGGTCCTTCCCGGCATCAGAAGAATGTAACCCTACAACCCAACTAGGGTAATGCGGCAATTCGGTAGGAGACAAACCAAACCTATCCAAGGGGATTCCATCTCCTTCATCATTGATTACAATGGGTGTATTAAAATACCTTTTGCCAAAACCATCCTCCAAGAGTAGGCCGGGTGTGTCAACATGAAAGAAAGTGTCGCTGAAAATAGGTACGAAGGCGGGTATGTTGATGAATACAAGACATGGTTGCAAGATGATTTGCATGGTGTAGTGGACCCAACACCACGTTGGATCGAGAAATTGAAGACGTCCAAATGAGGCTCCAGATCTATGCAATACCATTTTCAGCAAGAATGGGACCAAAAGGAACAGGAATTTCGACGAAGGGAGCAAGAATACCAATCCAGAGAATGCGAAAGCCAGAGGGCCTTAGCTGTAATGTCACAAGAGTTAGCCGACGTGAGGGCCTGTTTGATGCGTCTAGATACAACCATGGAGGAGCAGATCAACACTCTTCGGGCCGTGCCGCCATCTTCCAAAGCTGTGTTTGTTGAGCCGTACGTGGTAACAAGCAAGTACATCATCCGCGAGGAGGTTGAAAAAGCAAAAGGAGGAGCAGAGCCGTCAACTTTATGATTCCCCTGCGTGGGATTGTTTTCTATTGTATTTGCAGTGTCTTCCCCTCCCCGAAAATGTACCCCATTTGATAAGAACTATATAACAAACTCTATAATTATTTGTGAAGAAGATTTTGGGGGGTACAACAATATGTTTTGAATAACGCAACACATCCTTCAGATCGTTAGGCCTACCCTTGGCACAAAAGGGCCACATGCATGATTAGGACGTGATATATGTGTTTTTAACTGCTTATGTGCAATGTTTCTATGAATGAGGATATCGAAATTCCACTCTCTATCTGAAATTTCCAGAAAAATATGCAAGTCACTATTACAAATGTCCGACCAAACGAGTCTTAAGTTTCTCAATCAAAAATAAAATCCTATCTCCAAATCCTAAACCACTACTCTAGTGTCTCAGGAAAGGCAAGATCACTGCTATGGGAAAGGGTAAGAGTATCAAAAAGGAACTTACTGGAGAGGAATTGTAGAGGAAAATAGAACAAATCACGCAGGAAATTCAAGAGGTTAAAGAAGAGGGAATCAGGGTCGAAGTCGCCACAACGGTCTACAAATCCGCAATTGCGATGCTCGATGAGGATTTGGGGTCAAAAATGAAGAAGAAGAAAGACATTGAGATAGAGAGAGAGGACTTAAGTAAGAAGTTGGATATGCTTTGACTAAAGATTCAGGAAAGAGAAGCAAGAGAAGCAGAGATAGACTTAGAAACCACAAATATGTTAGCTAGAAATGCGGCACTTGATGAGGAATTGACGGTGGAGATGGTTGAATTCACTACAATGACAAAAAGAATGGTCGAAATAAGGAATAAGAACAAAGCCTTCCACGAAAACATGATCGTCAGACTTCAGAAAATGCATGGAAAATACATTGTATGTGAACAAGAGGCTAACAATGGTCCAGAGGACACCCACCCTAGAGCTACTGGGGAAGACAGCAATGAAGAAATCGTCTGCAAGCCTCCTTTACTGGGTCGTCTAAGAGGAGGGGACAAGTGGATCACTCTCCCGGCTTATGAGCCAACACATCGTGTGGGAGCAAGGTCTATGTCGTGCGCTCTTGTGTACGAGTATCTTGAGTGGGAACCTTGTGAAGGAGTATCTTCAGACTTTGAGCATGAAAATTCTCCAAAATCCACCCGAACCAGTGGGGACACACTATAGAGGAATATGTGCAACTTAAGGCAAGAATCCGCCGCCAGACCAACCTTGGGAACATCCCGCACATATGGGGTGAGAATATTGTTCTCACATATGACCAGCCGGAGACAGTCGAGAACATTCGGTTTATTTGTCACTATTTCAAACCGTTCAGAAAGTTAATGTTGCAGATCTACAGTGATTTGGTTCAGAATGGAGTACTAGACCCTATCCACGAGGATGACAGAGGTCTCGATCCCGTTGGAGCAGAAATGTGGAAACCGTGTGCTTACCACGATGCTATAGATCATAGCCTCTCAAGATGCCTCAATTTTCGCTACGACGTCGAAGCCCTCGTCAATATGGGAAAAATTTGAGTTGAATTTGTTCCCAGTGGCTGAGACGATGTTTCAGAAGAAAAATGACTTAGATGCAATCATTGTTTATCTTTTAAGTCTTTGTTGTTACCTTTTAATTTCCATGTAAGCGTCGCGAATGAATGAATAAAACTCAATATTTATTTTCCACTCGAACTATGTTGGGCCTGAATTCTCCTTGTGAGATACGTAGGCAGCCTTACAAGGCCCGGATGCTACAAGTAAACGTGAAGACCAGATCAACAGACATCAAAGAACAGCTACAAGAAGACCGTAGCTCAACATGATTTAGCCTTTTTGAGACAGTGTCAAACTAAAAAGCAAGCAAACTTCTTCTTGATTAAAAATTTGTTTTCGTCCTTACTCGTGGGTTAAAGATATCCTCAAACAAAGCAACTTGTTTGTTTATATGTTTTCTGTGTGATATTTTGTATTTTCGTATTCTGAACTCAAACTGACAAATTTGCCTGTGAGTTGTTTTCCTCCTCAGGTACTTTGAAATTGATCTGTGTTGATTAAGCTGGCAGATCATCCCTACTTTACCAGATCCAAAGGGCCTGCAGACTCATTCCCCAGACAAGATTCAGACAAAGGAAAAACAGTTATGTGAGACAGTAACAAATAAGTAAGTCTCACCGACGTTGTAGTGGCTCAACCCACCATAGCGGACCAGAATGAATTGATTATGCAATTAATGCAGCAGATCGCGGAAATGAGGGCAGAAATGCAAAGGAGAAAGGATCTGCCTCCCCCAGGTTTTACTATTAATGCTGCTGATAGGAGACCTCCTCTCTACTTCCCTTCTACAAACATGGATCCAACTCAAAATCTGCCATCTACACCTGCTCAAAATCCTTCCATTATAGACCTGACTGCTCAGAAACCCTAATATGCTTCAGCTTCTTACCAAACACCTCCTCCTCAAAATAATCATTCTCAAATACCACCTCTTGCCCAGAATACCCGTCATCAAACCGCTCCACCTCCACAAAACCAAAGCCAAAATCAAAACCAAAATACTTTCCATCCCCAAACTTCCCACCACCACCTAAACCAAAATACCAATCCTCAAACCTATCCGCAACATTACCAAACTACCCAGAATGCCCAAAGTCCTTCCGTAGCTCCACCCCTGCCTAAAAGAACAACTTTCCAGATTCCCGTCCCTATTGAGCACGATGTGCATGATTCTGAGTTTGACCATTACGAGGAACAGGAAAGAGAATGGAGAGCAAAGGAAGAAGCGAAGGTGGATATAAAAGAAGAAATCAGGAAAGCAATGAAGGAGTTCCAAAGCATCCCCGATGTCGCTGGTCTAAACTATGAGGATTTGTGCATTCATTCGAATCTGGACATCCCAGAAGGGTTCAAGATGTTGATACTTTCGGAGGAGTAGGGAATCCTATGGCCCATCTGAGAGCCTACTGCGACCAGCATGTTGGAGTTGGTAGAGATGAAGCTTTGTTGATGCGGCTCTTTAGCCGAAGTCTATGCGGGGAGGCTCTGGAATGGTTCACCTCCCACGAGACCAGACAGTGGCCCAACTGGAATGCCCTGGCCAAGGATTTCATCGATCAATTTGATTACAACGTAGAAATCATTCCCAAATCGCTACTCCCTCGAAAAGATTAAAAAAAATCCACTGAAAGCTACAAAGAGTTTGCCTACAGGTGGAGAAAAGAAGCAGCTAGAGTAAGGCTGCGTATGTCCAAGAAAGAGATAGTGGAAGTGTTTGTACGGGTGCAAGAGCCTGAATACTACGATAGAATCATATTGCTCGCTGGAGCAAAATTTGCTGAGATAATCAAGATTGGTGAGACTATCAAAGACGGTTTGAAAACGGGGAAGATATCCCATGTAGCCGCGTCGCACGGATCATCAGAATTGTTGAAAAAGAAGAGAGAGGACGTTGTTGTTGTCTCTTATGAGGGGAAGAAGAACCACAGAAAATCATCATCCTCCCAAGGTCGTCCTCGACCTTCCCAGAACTCTTACCAGGCTTGCTACACGCAAGCTATCCACCCAAATAATCCCCCTCCAGTCTATCAAAATGCTACATCCACATACCAAAATGCCTCCCCCCTCCCCCTCCAAATTATCAAAATTCATCTCCTATTTACCAAAATCCTCCTCCACTTTACCAAATTCTATCCCCTGTCTACCAAAATGTTGCTCCTAGCTTCGCCAATGTGCAATCAGGCTACAGAGCACCCCCTCCAGTATATCAAGTCAAAGCTCGACTCTACCAAAATACCCATCCGAATTACCAAGCTCCATCGACAAATTATCCAAGAAACCAAACTCCGCGTCCAAATACTAGGAGTTATCAATAGATTCCCCCTCCACAAGGCAGTTATTATCCACCTCGACCTAGATTCGAGAAGAGCCCTCCCAGGAACTTTACCGCGCTCGCCAAAAGCTGAACAAAGTTGTACGAGCGACTGACTGCGGCTGGATACATTCACCGGTAGGGCCCAAGCCGATGGATACTAGTTCCAAATTTTACAGGCCCAATCAAAGGTGTGTGTATCACTTCAACAGTGTTGGAGATGATACTGAGGACTGTATCAACCTCAAACACAAGATTCAAGATCTGATTGACCAAGAGGTGGTTTCTCTTTAAGCAGTCGCGCCTAATGTCAACACCAACACTTTGCCGAATCATGGAGGTGTCAATATTACCATGATAGAGACGGACGATGATTGGTGCGTGACTAAGGTGATAACTCAAATTGCCCATGATGAGTTAGAAAGGGTTGTGGCCTCTTTGAGCGTCAAAGAGAAAAAAAACGTTTGTTATCCTGACACCCGCAAAGGCTGTTATCTTGGTGCCATCAGAAAATCTTGTCAGGCCAAAATTTGTGATTGAAACCGCTGCCGCTCAGGGTATGACCCGATCTGGGAGGTGTTATACTCCCGAAGAGTTGACTTTTGGAGGACAGAAGAAGGATCAGGGTAATAGGCCTATAAGTGAAGGCGAGGCAGAGGAATTCTGGAGAAAGATGCAGCCAAAACACTATTCAATCGTGAAGCATTTGGAAAAAACTCCAGCCTAGATTTCCGTGTGGGCCCTGTTGATGAGCTCCTAGCTACACAGGCAGGCCTTGATGAAGGCTCTTGATGATACGTATGTGCCCGTGGGCACAAGCAGCGATAACGTGGCAGCTATGATCAACCAAATTATCCGAGGGCATCATATTAGCTTTTCCGACGACGAGTTGCCTTTTGAAGGGAAGTAACACAACAAGGCATTGCACATCACTTTCGTATGTCGCGAGAAGGTCATAAATTACGTCTTGGTGGATGACGGATTTAGTCTGAACATTTGCCCGATGTAAACTCTGAGGCAGTTAAGGTTTGATTTTGGAAAGTTGGAACAAAACCAAGTCAATGTGAAAGCCTTGATGGGGTTCAAAGAGACACATTGGGAGCGGTGAATTTGGTCATCCAAATGGGTCCGGCGGAATTCAGTGCACAGTTTCAGGTCTTGGAAATTGACATCAGTTATAAACTTCTTCAGGGAAGGCCTTTCATTCACATGGATGAGGTTGTTCCCTACACTCTTCATCAGATCATGAAACTCGTTTGGAAGGACCAAGAACTGTTATTCACGGCGAAGGGAGTCACTCTGGCAGGCAAACGCCAATTATTGATGAAGTCTCGCGAGGTATTGATTTTTACATGGTGAAGCTGGTAAATACCACCGGTGAGGATTTGGCCCCACAACCTCCTATGTCTACCGTGTACAAGATGATCGCCACTGTGATGCTGTAGAATGGTTTTAAACCAGGTTTCGGATTGGGAAGGAATTCCCAAGGGATTATTGAGCCTATTCAAATTCCCGTCAAAGGAGTTAGATATGGTTTGGGTTACATCCCCACAGATGATGATATGAAGATGAAGAAGAAAAGTGATCTAGCATTGACTAAGTCGATCCCTCATCTGTATCAATCGTTTCCAGTCCGGGAGTATGCCAATCACGATGACCTTGGGGAAGGGATCTGTGGCCTCTTCGAAGTGATCAATGTTGTCATTGATTACGAGGTCGAGCTGGCAGGAATCTGTGATGCTGATCTTGGGGAGATGCTGCAGAATTGGACCTTCACGCGGATTCTGATTCCCTGAACTCCTTGGTAGAAGGGCATCATTTATGCATATTTAAATCGTTGGTAGTCCAGAAGAGGCCCGAGACCTATCATTTTGCTTTCCTTTAATTAACTGAGCTTTTAAATTCCCCCGTGATGTTTAAAAAAGGCAACATGTCCCTTGCCATGGCCAAAGTTTGCGTTGTTTTTCAGTTTAATTGAAAGACTTCTTTATTGAAAATTTGCTTAATTATTTATTTGCTATTAATTTTCCCTAACTTTGTCTGTCTATGATTTCAGTAATTTTAATTTAAACCCTGACAATGTCATGTCATGTCACGAGCTAAAGGAATAAAATGAGGCATGTAATGACGAGGTTGAAGGGTATGACGAGGAAAATGAGGTACCAGAGTATGTTGCTGAGGAATTTCGACAGTTTGAAAATTAGCATAAGCCGAATTTGGAAGAAACTGAAACTGTGAATCTGGGAGACCAATGGTGTGTCAGAGAGGTCAAAATCAGCGTCCACTTGAATGAAGCTCAAAGAAAGGATCTGATTTACTTGCTTACTGAATACGTTGATGTGTTCGTTTGGGTGGCCAGCGACATGCTAGGGCTAAGTACCAACGTCGTGTCTCACAAGTTGCCAATTAATCCAGGGTTCAGTCCCGTGAAACAGAAGGCTCGGAAGTTTAAGCCCGTGTTGAGTTTAAAGATTAAAGAGAAGATCACCAAGCATATTGAGTCTCAATTGGTGGAAGTGACGCAATACCCAACTTGGTTGGCGAATGTCGTTCCGGTCGCCAAAAAAGATGGAAAGATCATAATTTGTGTCGACTACATGGATCTCAATAAAGCTAGCCCAAAGGATAATTTCCCGTTGCCAAACATTCATATTCTAATCGATAACTGTGCTAAGCATGAAATGCAGTCATTTGTGGATTGTTACGCATGATATTATCAGATTTTGATGCACGAGGAAGATGCAAAAAAGACAGCTTTTATTATACCTTGGGGTGTATATCATTACAGGGTGATGCCGTTTGGTCTCAAAAATGGTGGTGCTACTTATATGAGGGCAATGACGACCATATTTCATGATTAATTCATAAGGAGATCGAAATGTACGTGGATGACGTTATAATTAAGTCCCGCGTGAGTTCGGACCATTTGACGCATTTGAAGAAGTTCTTTGATCGTCTACGTCGTTACAATTTGAAGCTAAATCCCGCCAAATGTGCTTTTGGGGTGCCGGCCGGCAAGTTGTTTGGATTTATAGTCAGCAGAAGGGGTATTGAGCTCGACCCTTCCAAGATTAAGGCAATTCAAGAGTTACCTCCTCCGAAGACAAGGAAGGAAGTGATGAGTTTCTTAGGGATGTTGAACTACATTAGTCGATTCATAGCTCAATCAATTGTAGTGTGTGAACCTATCTTCAAGATATTGAAGAAAGACGCTTTGACAAAGTGGATAGAAGAATGTCAGACTGCTTTTGATGCTATCAAGAACTATTTGTCCAATCCCCCGGTGTTGGTCCCTCCGCGTGAAGGGAGTCCTTTGTTATTATACCTATCTGTTTCAGATAACGCCTTTGGATGCGTACTTGGTCAACATGACGAGTCAAGGAAGAAAGAGCGAGCCATCAACTACATAAGCAAAAAATTCACGTCATATGAGTCTCGTTACACTCTTCTGGAAATAACTTGTTGTGCTTTGACTTGGCTTGCCCAGAAGTTGAGACATTATCTGTCTTCTTATACTACATATCTCATTTCCAGAATGGATCCGTTGAAGTATATTTTCCAGAAAGCGATGCCGACCAGAAAGTTAGCTAAGTGGCAAATGCTTTTGAGTGAATTTGATATTGTGTATGTGACCCAGAAGGCGATAAAAGCACATGCCTTAGTTGATCATCTTGCAGAAAATCCTGTTGATGAAGAGTATGAACCACTCAAGACGTATTTTCACGATGAAGAAGTATCGTTCATAAGTGAAGATATTTCTAAAATATATCTTGGCTGGAGATTATTCTTTGATGGTGCGGCAAATCACCAAGGGAAAGGTATTGGAGTGGTCTTGGTGTCAGAATCTGGTCAACATTATCCCATGGTAGCTAAACTTAGATTTAACTGCACAAACAACATGGCTGAATATTAAGCCTGTATTCTCGGTTTGAAAATGGTCATTGACATGAATGTCCATGAGTTGTTGGTCATTGGAGACTCAGATTTGTTGATTCATTAGGTTCAAGGAGAATGGGCTGTGAAGAACCCGAAGATTACACCATACGTGAAATATGTACAAACGTTGTGCAAGAGATTTCGTAAGATTGAGTTCAGACACACACCCAAAATACAGAATGAATTGGCCGATCCTCTTTCTACCATCGCATCGATGATTAAGCATCCAGATACTGATTATATTGACCCTCTGGATATAGAGCTGAAAGAACATCCGGTCCATTATTCGTATGTTGAAGCGGAACCAGATGGTTTGCCGTGGTATTCAGACATCAAGAAATATTTGGAGTCTAGGATTTATCCTGAGTATGCGACACTTAACCAGAAGAAGTCGATATGTCGTATGACCCTCAACTTCTTTCTAAGCGGAGAAATTCTTTACACAAGGACCCAGACTTGGGTCTTCTCAGATGTGTTGATGGTGTCGAAGCTGCAATGCTTATTGAACAGATACACGCTGGAATTTGTGGCACGCATATGAATGGGCTCACTTTGGCAAGGAAGATCCTTCGAGACGGCTACTTCTGGATGACTATGGAGAATGATTGTTGCAAGTTTGTGCAGAAATGTCATAAATGTCAAATGCACGGCGATTTGATCTGAGTGCCGCCTCACGAACTCAATGCTATAAGTTCACCTTGGCCGTTTGTAGCTTGGGGCATGGATGTCATCGGTCCGATAGAGCCAGTCGCCTCTAATGGACACAGATTTATCTTGGTTGCCATTTATTACTTCACAAAGTGGATGGAAGCAGCTTCCTACAAGTCAGTTACCAAGAAGGTTGTAGCTGATTTTATTCGCAACAATCTGATATGCAGATTACCAGAGTCCATCATTACTGATAATGGTGCAAATCTCAACATTCACTTGATGAGAGATATATGTGAGCAGTTTAAGATTACTCACCGAAACTCAACCGCTTATCGTCCTCAAATGAACGGAGTTGTAGAGGCTTCCAACAAGAACATCAAGAAGATTCTGAGGAAAATGATCGACAATCACCGAGGTTGGCATGAGATATTGACATATGCTTTATTGGGTTATCGAACGACTATCGAAACATCAATTGGAGCTATGCCGTACTTGTTAGTATATGGAACAGAAGCAGTCGTACTTGTCGAAGTCGAGATACCGTCCCTGAGAATTATCTAAGAAGCTGAGTTGAGTAATGCTGAGTAGATCAGCAAGCTTATTGATCAATTGACATTGATTGACGAGAAGAGAATGGTTGCCGTTTGTCATGGTCAACTATATCGACAGAGAATGATTCGTGCTTTCCACAAGAGAGTCAGAACCAAAATTTTTGAAGTTGGTCAGTTAGTCCTTAAGCGCATTTTTCCCCATCAAGATGAGTACAAAGGAAAATTTGTGCCGAATTGGCAATGACCTTACATGGTTCGCAAAGTATTATCTGGAGGTGCTTTGGTCCTGTCAGAGATGGATGGCATTGCATGGCCAAAACCGATCAACTCAAACGCGGTCAAGAGATATTACTTGTGAAGCTTCAGTTTGTATTTCCCTCATTTCTTTGTAATCGTTTTATTTGCTTGTATTTACTTTGTTTAGAATTTTATCTCTTTTGTAATGAACTACGTCTGACCTGAATTCTCAAGAATGAGATACGTAGGTGGCCTATGTCGGCTTCGGTCACCCCATTTATCCCTTTTATTATTTCTTCGTATTTGAACTACGTTCGACCTAAATTCTCAAGAATGAGATACGTAGGCGGCCTGTGTCGGCCTCGGTCGGTTTCTTTGTAAATTTCTTACGGTTGGTAACCTTGATGGGGAACTACGTTTGACCTGAATCCTACCTCAACGGGATACGTAGGCGCCACAAGGGTTCGGTTATATCCCCCGTAAGATTTCTATTCCTCTTTACAATAGAAACTGGGATAAAATTTTTGAGAGGGTCTCAAAAATTCTCGAGAAGAAGATTTTTCCTCACCAAGCCAAGACTGAGGATATTTCGATATTTGCAACTGGACATAATTTTTTAGAGGATCTCAAAAATTCAGTGACTTACTCTCCGGCAATAAAAGATAAGTCAAGACATGTAACCGGGACAGAAATTTGAGGATGACCTCAAAATTTCAACATAGGTTCATCGCCAGTCTGGAGTGACTCTGAATACTCCCCAGCGAATAAACAGATAGACCTTCAAGCATCAAACTCAAAGAAGTTCGCTAAGTCGGACGTGACATGATACTTGGCAGTAACCCTTTTCAAAATGCTACTTTTCAAAAATTTATTTTTCTTAACATTTTCCATTTGTATTCATTTGTTTTGGCATGAAATATTTTGTCTTATCTATAAAGAGTCGGGAGATCAAAAATCAACCGGAGATAGCTGGACAAGGAGCAGAAAGTCAAAGAAATTAACACAAATCAGTTCATTTTAAAACTAACGATTTTTCTGTGGATACATGAAATATTAACAATTATTGGTGGATGTAGGAAATATTCTATTGCTTACATCGACGACTTGGGAGTGTTAACATTATTGTTTCATTCAAATTCCCAACAACATGAAGGCTATAATGAAGATATAATTGTGTTCAAAGATGAATCAGATAAAATCTGGAGAAAGTTCTCCCAAAATTCACAATTCTTCTGTGGATACAAGAATCATTTTATATTGCTTGCATCAAAGACTTGAGAATATGAATGGTCTTATTTCATCCGACTTCCGACAACATGAAGTCTATAAGGAGCTTCCAGTTAGATTCAAAGATGAATAAAATGGAAACCCCAAAAAGACAACTTATGGATTTTTCGTGAAGAGACGTCATCTGCATCACGTTATCAGACACCATAGTGTCGCTACCAGAAGGGTCATTTTATTGGTATTGTCGTTTGAGACGATACCCTACCTGGAGGGTCATTTTAGTTCTATTGTCGATTGAGACAACACATTACCCGGAGGGAACATTTTATTTTATTATCGACCGGGACGATACTGTAAGGGTCATTTTATTGTATTGTCGGTCGAGACGATATGATTATCAAAAAGGCACTCAGAAGATAACTATGTTGCTCGATTGAAGCACTATCTTCATTTAGTACCAAGGATGACATCAAGAGTCAATATTAATGCATCACGGAAGATCATGCATCGGGAGTTAATAATCACTCATCGCGGGAAGATATTCATGCCCCACAGAAAATCATGCATTGCGGAAAGTCATGCATCGCGAGTCAATATTCATGCATCGCGGAAGATCATGCATCGCGAGTTAATATTCATGCATTGCTGAAGATCATGCATCGCGAGTTAATATTCACGCATCGCGGGTAAATATTCATACCCAGCAAGAAATCACGCATCGCGGGAAGATATTCGTGCCCCGCCAAAAATCATGCATCGCGAGTCAATATTCATGCATCGCGAAAGATCATGCATCGCGAGTTAATATCCACGCATTGCGGGAATATATTCATGCCCCGCAAGAAATCACGCACCGCGGGAAGATATCATGCCCCACAGAAATCATGCACTGCCAGAGAAGGAAATTGTGCATCTCAAGAGAAATATTTACTCATCAACATCAACTGCATTCTTTTATTTTGCCAAAAGTAAACATCAAGAAGAGTATCGAAGACGACATCAAGAGAAATATCAGTACACTGCATCAGTTTTATTTATTTCGACATCAAATAAAGATCACATTGAAGATTATATTGCAAACATAAGACATAAGCTTTATTCGCTTTAAGTCAAACCAATCGAGTTGACGTCAACAGATTTCCTTTTCAATCGATTGAATCGAACTACAAACAGTCTGATTCCTAATGTTTAAGGATACGTAGGCGGGCTCAATGTTGAAAACTCGGCTGTATTCCAACGCTCGCTCTTAAATCTTATTCTCGAGCATTCCGGTCCTCTCATAATTCGGTACCGGAGTGACTTTTGATTTCTTCCAAAATCGTGCACTAAATCAAGCGTATCGAACTACAAGTGGCCTCAATTCTCATATAGCTTGAGATATGTAGGAAACCCATTTTGGGGTTCGCCCATAATTCCTAAAGTCCGTACCAAATCCATTTCTTAGATGAATATGGGGTCAGTCCAAATTGCCCTGGTCAATTTTATTTTCCTCGAATTTCTTGCATCAATCCAAGTAAAACGAGGGACAGTTGTTGACACCCAATTTTGACCCTCCTCGATAGTAATTAACTAACGAGCTTCTCGAGTTTAAACAATTTAAAATAATTAATTTTATAATTTCAAAAAAAAATTAGTTTGCAAGTTATTTTAAATAAAGTCTTGCACTTCTTATATTTTTGTAGCTAATATATATGTTTTACATAATTATTCATATAATTATCATATTTTAATCAATATTCAAAATGGAAAAAATAATAATAATATATATTTCGTTTTATATAAATATTTGGTTAATTATTTTAGCTTATATTTTGAATCTTTAGTTTTTATTCGAATTAATTATTTTATTTATGTTAACATTAAGAAGCTTATTAATAGATTTATACAGATTCGTCTTATATAGTTTTCAGTTTAATCACCTAGTTAAATCGATTTGACCAAACCCACCGGTTGATCTTTTAAAAGTCAATTGGGTTACGATTGATCACCCTTTCCTTTAGATGAATTTGCAATTTATTTCTACCCACTGAAAGGAACTTTTTCTTGGGCCTTTTAATCTGCAAATTCTAGAAAAATTGGGTCCAATTCGATCCCCTTTATAAACCACCCCCAGCAAAATCGACCCAAATTCAGCAGTCCATTTTTCCGTTTGACCCAGCCCAATACCGAATTAATTCCCCTCTTCCCAGAGACTTGACGCATCCTATAATACACTCAACCCAAATTCCCCGACCCGACCCGACTTTATCCTTTTTTCAAAGTTGAACCCAAAAGCGTCTCTTTCAATTGACAGCGATATCAACGGTAAATATTGACCTCCCAAACGACGCCCAAAGAAGTGGCGTGCAGCTCACAAAATCTTCACAGTGTGAGTGAAGATCCACCGCTAGCAACTCGAGGAGAGGCCCAGGCGCGTGAGTAGCGAGAACAGCGAAAGCGAGTTAACGGGAACGGCGTTCGACGCTTATGAAGGACACGGCGTTAGACGGATGTCACGCGTTTTCTGCCCCCTTCTGCTTCTCAGTACGAGTTTGTATGATGAGCTGGGTGAGGTGGCGAAATCTCGTTGATTTGTCCATCCTTGCTAATAAATTGGATGCCCCAAATCGTTTAGCCATTGGGCAATTTTACGACTTTGGACAGAACTCCAGCCAATAATTCTTGAGAGATTTCAATTTCGAAATTGAAGAGGATTGTCGACTTTCTCTTTTCCCTCCTTCGAAAAACCCTAATATCCCTCTATAAATAATCTTTTTCTTTCCGCAAAGAGGGGGATTTTTTTTGGGTCTTTTGGGAATTAAAATCTGGTGCTTTGAGAGTTTTTTTAGTTGAAGCATTTCGAGTAAGAAACAGGGAAGAAAATATTTGGGTTTTTTTTGGTTTTGTTGTTCTCTTAGTTGTAAGAACATAACTGGAAGTTTGAAGGGAAATAATACGGAAAAACAAACTATTAGCATTAGTATTTAGGTATAGTAACGGAGAGTAAGTCCTAAAAAGGAGACCACGAAAATTACGTTTTACTCAAGTTCCTGTTTCACTTCCCTGTTTTTACAGAAATTTTCTCGTCGGAAGTTGCTGCCTTTTTTAAGCTCGTCTGTCGCCGTCCACTGCACTTAGAGAGGTAAAACTTCACCTCAGCTCATACCTTTATTTCTCACGCAAATGCTAAAATTCGAGAATAATCTTGGTTCATTCTAAGTCCCGAATCAGTGTTTTTTTTGTGTTTTGTGCGTTTGAAGTTTCCAGTTTGCTTGTTCAAAACTTTACTGGCTCTGTGTGTTTGTGGACTGTTCTCTTTCCCTCTCCATTCTCTTGTTATTTCGTTATTAGTCTTGTTGGATGGCTGTGGGTCAATATTGTTGTTCTTTTAGAGTTGTCTAGTCGAGAATGTGGCCGAAATTGGGAAGAGCAGGCAGTGTATATCTTGAAGCTATTTCTAGCTTTAGAAATCATCGCTATTCTCGCCTTTCTCCTCAAATCTTTGTGCCTGCTATCCATTTAGCTCTCAAACTATTTTACTTGTGTTAGATGTTAATAATATGATTTCTTGTTGTCGTGTCGTGTTTCTTTGGAGTTCGTGTGTTGGTTCTGCGGCTAGTCTATTGAATTTAGATTTTACTTTGCCTTAAACATGGTTTTAACCGCCGTCTAAATACATCTTTCGCCTAGGCTTCGATTCAAGTGTCTCGTATTTGTCGGCATTCGTATTTTTCCTATATTTTGGTTTGTTTATGTTATATCTCATCATGTTGTCTAGTGAACTTTAGAATGAAGTAATTTAT
Organism: Solanum sitiens; assembly: GCA_016801875.1. Lineage (NCBI taxonomy): Eukaryota > Viridiplantae > Streptophyta > Magnoliopsida > Solanales > Solanaceae > Solanum > Solanum sitiens. The sequence continues at coordinate 2,416,532 of JABWTJ010000069.1, read as the reverse complement.
AGAATATGTCTACTGTTTTATGCTTCAGTCGGAGAGGTTTCCATACTTTGTATTTTGAGGTTTTGGTAATTAGATTTGGGGTTAGTTACCTTTCTTGGAAATTTGCATGAATCAGGTTTTTCTTTTTGCCACAAGTGAGAATCTAAATGACATCAATCTTTGGCGCCTACAGACTTGTCGTATTCGAAATGTTCGAATTTACCGCTGGCTTTGTTTGGTTTTTATTACATTCCAATTCAATGGCACATATTCCTACAGTTCATTCCTTTCCTTGGTTAAGGCTTCTGTGTCGTTTGTTTGCATTCATATAAGTTTGGGACCCTTTCCTCTGCTTGATTAATATAATTACACTTGTCTGTTTAGAAACCATCATTAGGTGTTTAGTTCGAGCATGTGAGTTTTGTGCAACCTTGAGTAAAAAATGTTTTTTTTTGTATCGTATGTCTTATCTGTCTATGTTTGTGAAATATTTGGCAATATGATTTGTTCATATACATGTCTTGCTCTATGATTTCTTTTCTTCTCTTTATATATTGATGTTATCATATTAGTTTCTGTTCGATCTAGTATTGACTTCTATTCTTTTTGTGTATGAAATGCCATCCGAGTCCTCGAAGACTCACTCTCCTCGTATTTCGTGGATTGGGCCTTAGAAGCTCAATTCAACATTCTCTATTGAGTCAAGATGAACAGGTTCCGAAGCCGAATAGCGTGAAGAATTGAAGAAGTTGGGGGCCAAGGGTCTTCTATTTTCAAATTGTTGCATTCTGTATTTGGGGCATAGATCCCTTGTAATTTTGTATTATTATTATTATTATTTTTCTAGTTTAGGACAGGTATAGGCGAAGTGGGACAAAAGCCCAAAATGAAATGGGTCCAAAATCGGTCCAAGCAAACAGAACCCGAATTTGGACCCAATCCTTTCTCTCTCTCTCCCTCTTTTATTTTTGTTTACTTATCTGTTTTTATTTGTCGATAGTTTTAAAGTTAAAAAACCTCAAATCCCTGCGAAACGCCATCTCGTTTTAATCGCTTATCTAAATCAATCAATTATAAAATTCTAAAAAAATAAGTTTGCAAATCTCAAATTAGATAATAAATTTAATATTCATTTTCAAACCACTCTAAAAATATTTTTATCGCGATCTTAAGTTAGAAATTTTAGCCAAATGTGTTAGTTGCTGGAAAACCACATTAGTGGGTATTTTAGGTGCCTTAAACCCCTTCCTAAAATATAAATAAGAATCCCCGAACCCCTTTAAGTTTTCAATTGATTTTTTCTGTTTAAATCTTATGAAAATAAGGTTTTCTTGATTTTTCTCAAAATTAAGTGGCGACTCGAAAAATCATAATATATTATTTTTCCGAAAACAAAAATTTACTTATAAAACAATAGTCACCTAGAATATAAAATGTGCTTGGATATTCATTTTGAAGCCAACCAAATTTTTCCAACAAAGGATTTGCTAGTGGTTTTGGTGGATAATTACGAGTTCAATCTTCCCAAAATTTTCCATCACCCAAATCTCTAACAACTTCGCATAAACAACTATTACACTTAAATTCAGCACCAAGAAGATACCAAAGGCTACTCTTTTTGATCTCTTTTTAGCCTCCATTTAACCAAGAAGATACCAAAGGCTACTAGCAGAAGTGTTGCCAAATTTGTGTAATGTCATTCTTGTTGGCTCCAAATCATATTCACTTAGGTTCAAATTTGTACCTATCCCATCAATCACAGCTTTTTCTCCTGTATGAAGGCAAAAGTGATCTACACCTGTCAAGGTGACAAAGTTAGCTCGTAAAAATTATGATCCGTTCAATCCACTTAGGTTTGAGCAAGTCGGTAATCCTTATTTTACTAATTTAGATTATTGTGCCTTGTCCAGTTTAGCTTATTTAAAAAGTAAGATTGCTATGCAGTTAAAGAATTGAAGATTTTAGGCTTTATACAAAAATTTATTTGAGAGCAACATGTACTTAAAAACAACATTAACAATGAAAAATGAATTGGAAAACATGTTATACAATATGTTTTTTAAATTTAAAATACAAATTCAAGTTGAATTTAAAATTTCATGATTAAACACTGATTTTCAAATAAAATGATGTTTCTCCCCCCAAAAAAGTGAATAATTTAATGGTCGAAAATGTCCTAAAACATTTTTAAAAATGCATTTTCTTTATCTTAAATGTTATATATATTCATAAAATATTTAATGGTCGAAAGGTTCTCAACATATTTTTAATAAGGCATATTTTTTAATCTTGTATGTTATATAGAGTCATTAATTGTCCAAACTGAATATGTGCTTGAGTTATACATATTCTCACTATAATTAATAAATATACTGATAGTAACTAAAAATTTGTATAAATCCACAATGAGGGGTGGTGGTGGTAAATTCATTAGGTATTTAAATCAATTAAAGAAAAAACTTTCAAACATAGTAAAAGTTGGACAAATTGAGTTATAACTCGGCTCATTTGACTCGCCCATATTTAACCCCCCTATGCACATGTCTTGAAATTGATCATCGGCAGACGAGATTCAAGTTTTTTCAAATTCTTGAAATTGATCATCGGGAGACGAGATTCAAGTTTTTATCAATAAGCTCTCGAATTGGAAATATTTTTGGAGCAATTTCTTTCAAATTATCAACAAATTCCCTTGTTGCATCCTTGGGAAGATTTTTATCAAGATGGAATCCTACCCTGCCTTGATCATCATCTTTTTAAATGCAACAATTATATGACTCATTTTTTGCAGCATGGTGTCTCCTAACTAGACATTTGAATTTGAACATAACTTTATGTTTCAAATCCAATTTATTAGTCAAATTTATTGCACAACCACCTGACCTAAACAAATAATTAGCAAAAATCATATATGCTCTTCAAGCTCGTCAGGATCATGAAGGTTCTCCTAATATAATCACTAGCTACGTTACGATTCTTTAATCTCGATGTTCATGCTTTATTAGATCCATGGGTTATTCTTTCCTTCGTTACTCATTTTATAACAATCAACTTTAATGTTAGTCTAGAAAATCTCCCAGAACCCTTCTTAGTCTCAACTCTAAGGTGTGACCAATTATAGCTAGACGGGTATAAAAAATTACCCCGTCATAGTCTCTCAGAAAGTCACCCCGACAGATCTTGTAGAGTTAGAAATGGTAGACTTCGATGTCATTCTAGGAATGTATTGGTTACATTCATCTTATGCCTGTCAATTGTAGAACTAGGATTGTTCGATTTCAATTTCCAAACGAATCGATCATAGAATGGAAGGGTAGTAGTTTAGCGCCTATGGGTCGATTCATTTCTTACCTTAAGGCTAGAAAGATGATTTCTAAGGGTTATGTCTATCATCTAATTCGGTTCAAGTATTATAGCACCGAAACCCCAACGCCTGAGTTAGTTCCAGGGGTTAATGAGTTTCGAGAAGTGTTTCTAGAAGATCTTCTCGAAGTTTCTCCCGAAAGGGAAATTGACTTTGGAATTGATCTCCTTCCAGATACACAACCTATTTCTATTCATCCTTATTGAATTGCTCAACCTGAGCTTAAGGAAATGAAAGAACAATTGAAAGACCTTCTAAATAATGGCTTCTTCAAACCTAGTATTTCGACATGGGGTGCACCAGTGTTGTTTGTGAAGAAGAAAGATGGTTCACTTAGAATGTGCATTGACTATAGGTAGTTGAATAAAGTCACAGTGAAGAATAAATATCCCATCCCCAGGATTGATGACTTGTTTGACCAACTTCAAGGTGCTAGTAATTTCTCAAAGATCAGATTCGGTTATAATCAGCTAAGAGTCAGAGATAGTGACATCCCAAAAATAACCATCAAAACTCGATATGGTCATTGTGAATTTGTAGTTATGTCATTTGTACTAACCACTACTCCTACATCTTTCATGGATTTGATGAACAAAGTGTTCAAACATATTTGGACTTGTTCGTTATCGTCTTTATTGATGATATCCTCATTTACTCTAGGAATGAGGAAGAACATTTGAGGGTTGTTCTGCAAACTCTCAAAGATGGTTAGTCATTCGCAAAGTTTAGGAAATGTGAATTACGATTGCAATATATTGCTCTCCTTGGTCATATTATGTCTAGCGAAGGGATCCGAGTTGATTCTCAAAAAATAAAAGTAGTGAAACAATGGCCCAGACCTACCTCTCCTACAAATATTAGAAGTTTCTTGTGTCTAGAGGGTTATTATAGAAGTTTCGTGGAAGGGATTTCATCCATAACCTCTCTATTGAACAAGTTAAATTAGAAGAAGGTTAAGTTTCAGTGGTAAGATGATTGTGAGAAAAGCTTTGCAGAAACGAAAACTAGGTTGACTACAACTTCTGTTTTGACTCTACCTGAGGGTTTCAAACAATTATGTTACCTACTGTGATGTATCCAGAGTCAGACTAGGTTGTGTGTTGATGCAGCGAAATAAGGTTATAGCTTATGCTTCTAGACAGCTTAAGGTGTATGAGAAGAACTATCCAACTCATGACCTCGAGCTAGACGCAGTGGTGTTTGCACTTAAGATTTGGAGATATTACTTGTCTGGTATTCACGTAGATGTGTTCGTAGACCATAGGAGCCTTCAATATGTGTTCACCCAACAAGAGTTGATCATCGCCAGATGAGATGGTTTGATACCTAAAGGACTAAGACATGAGTGTGCATTACCATTCTGGTAAGACCAATGTAGTAGCAGACGCTCTTAGAAGACTATATATGGGTAGTGTAGCACATGTGTCGGAAGAAAGAAAAGGAACTATCAAAGGATGTTCACAGGCTTTCTCTCTTGAGAGTTTGCCTTATGAGCATATCAGATGGTGGATGGTGGTGTGACAGATCAAAATGGGTCAAAATCTTTATTGGTAGCAGAGGTTAATTATGTGTTCCTAAGGTGGGTGAGTTGAGACAACTTATACTTGAATAAGCCCGTAACTCCGGATATTCTATTCATCCACGCACCACGAAGATGTATATGTGATCTGCAGGAAGTCCTTTGGTGGAATGGTATGAAAAGGGATATAACAGATTTTGTGGCTAAGTGCTCCAATTGTCAGCAACTGAAAGTAGAGCATCAGAAACCAGACGGTATGACTTAAGAGATCGACATTCCTACTTGAAAGTGGAAAGTTATCAATGTGGATACACGGTTACCTAGTACTCACGGAGAACATGACTCTATTTAGGTGATAGTTGACAAAGTTATGAAGTCTTCTCGCTTTTTTACGGTCAAGACCCCATTTCAGTTCATGATACTATAGAGAAGTGCACTCATTAGAGGTAGACTTAAGATTTCCTAGAGTCTCCAGAAGTCTTATGCAGACGTAAGGAGAAGGGAACTAGAGTTCCAAGTTGATGAGTGTGTTTTCCTGAAAGTGTCACCTATGAAGGGGTCGATGAGATTTGAAAAGAAATGTAATCTCAAATCTACATATGTAGGCCCTTACAAGATTTTGAAAAGAATTGGTAGAAGTGGCTTATGAGTTAGAGTTCCAGCAGAACTAGCAGCAGTGCATCCGATTTTTCACATTTAACTTTTCAAGAAGTGTTTGGGTATTCCAGCATCTATAGTACCATTAGAGAGTGTGTCCGTGAAATATAGTCTCTCTTATGAGGATATACTAGTTGAGATTCTTCATCATTAAATTAGAAGGTTTAGAAATAAGGAAGTCTCTTCAGTCAATATTTTGTGGAAGAGTCAGCCCGTAGAGGAAGCTACTTGGGAAGCAAAAGCAGTCATGAAGTACAAGTATCCTCACCTCTTTCCTTACGATTCCGCTCCAGCTTATGATAATAGTTCCTTTCAATTATTTAGTTATTTCATGCGCAAATTCAGTCTTAGTATCATGTTCCTTCAGTTTATACTTGCATTTCAGCGTATTTGCATGTTCTTGGAACTCAGTTTAGTCTGAAATCAGTTTCTAGTGTTTAGTGGTAGGGTTTGCATCTCTTTCCTTCCAATTCAGATAGTTTAGTCTTCATTAGAGGACTAATGTTTCCAAGGGGGAGATAATGTAACACCCCGTATGCTAAAATTACCAGCTTGCAGATCTCAGGTTTTGCATGTGGCAACCACGGGCATCATCCACAGACAGTAAGAGGACCCACGGTCTGTCCTGCAGGTCCGTGGTGCACCAACTGTGACCCTTGCTCAGAAACCCCAGAAATTTCGGCCAAGTGTTGACCCACGGCCGGAACTACGGTCCGTAGGCTAGGCCACGGTCTGTGGTCCTAGTCCGTGGATCAATGCCCCTTGAACTAACACAAAAGAGTATTCTAAGTGTCGACCCACGGACGGACCCACGGACCGTGGTCCGTAGATCAGACCCTAACTTTCCAGCCCCAAATCGCGATCGATGGTTGATCAGCACGGACCGTCAGTCAACCATGGTCCGTTTGTCCCATCCGTCGGTGACCCCAACAGTAGTTAAGTCATGGGTCTTTTGATTTTTTCCTATTTTTTTGGACCCCTAAACGACATCGTTTAATCTCTAAACTACGTGGTTTTGGTCAATCTTAACCTAGAAACATAACTAGAACTTACCTAAGTCAGACCATTCATCAAAACTAAGAAAAAATCAGAGTGTGAGAGGAGAAAGAAGTCAAGAACCCTAGTTCAAGAACGCAATAAGGTTTCATCAGTTCCAACCCCAAAGTCAAAAGATTTCTCCTTGGAATTTGTTACCAGGGATTTCACTAGGGGGTTCCTTTCTCCCATTAGGTCCCTAGAATTCAGTAAAATTCTTGATTCTCTTATTATAACTAGACCCAAGTTTCTAGAACTTTAAGAGGTTATCATGAATTAGTTGTTTACATGTTCCAAGTCAGATTATCATGTAATTACTTCATTTGTTGCATGAATTTCAGAACTCTAGTTATGTATTTTTTTAGTTCTTGAATTACACATGCTAGGTCAGATTTTCATCTATTCACATATACATGCCTCAGTTTTGAATGTGTCATTATCAGTTTAATAATGTTGCATTCTCAGTTTGCATGTCAATTTTGAGCTATCCAGTATATTACAGAAATTTAGTCGTAATGTGTTGATCACTAATCTATTGGGAGTAGCATAATACCGAGATGGACTAGGGTTAGTCACCCATATAGTCCCAGAAATACGAGACGCGTAGGTTGTAAGTCCTCTATGTGGGCATCATTTAGTGATCACGCGAGTCATTCCTCTATACCTCTGGTAGGGTATATCGGGTCCCCTTGATGGCGCGTATATATTAGACTCCACGTTTAGCTCATGTGGTTTTATTGTAGGTTATTAGTAGCTCCCACAGTTCAGTCAGACACTATTGCATTAACCATTTTTCAGTACAGTCAGTCTTAGCAAGTTATAAATTTGGTCATTGCATCCAGATAGTTCAGTATCTTCATCATGTTCAGATTATATCATTGCTTTATTGTTTTGTTCAATAATATATTGTTTCAGGTTTACTCTATCTTGCATGATCAGTACCTTTACTGACGCGTACTGTGCGCTTCATCTTCTGATGTAGTTCCAGGTTCTCAGCTCCCAAATCACGCATATATCGGTTTCCAATATTTGCTCAATATCATCAGTGGTGAGTCCTCATTCTTCGAGGATAATAGTCATGTTATTTCAGTCTTTTAGTTTCAGTTTTGCTAGATTTAGTTGGGGCATGTATAACACTTCTAGTCAGGTAGAGGCTATTTTTCAGAAATAGTTAGACTCAACTTAGTATTTGAGTTTGACATTTCTTTTGTATTAAACTATTAGATTTCATCTATTCAGTTTTAGGATCGGTATTCCCCATCAATTTCTTTTTTATGATATTTAGCTTTTGCATTAGTTTAGTATTATTATTATTATGCTTATCTTATGCCAGCAGGGTTAGCTTAGGGTCACTCGTGATCTAAGGTCCCGTGTCTGTGTCTTGGGGTAGATATTTTCGTATGTTTATAATAATAATAATTATTTTAATATAACAAGAATAATTAAAAATAATAAAAATATTTTTAGCTTTTTCCCAACAATAATAAAAATGCTTCTGCTTCCGGTTTAAAACAGTTTTAAAGATTTGTCAAACACTTAATTTTCATAGTAAGTATTTTTTTTCCAATAGCAATGCCAAAAGTGGTTTTTAATTAGCTTGCCAATTGATTATTATTTTTATCATTAATTAATATTATTATTATTTATTATTATTTTTTTATTGCTATTACTATTGATATTATCCTTACTACTATTATTATGCTATTAGTTAATTAATTATTATTATCACTATCATTATTAATAAAAAAAGTTTTATGTTTGTATCTTTTAATTTAATATTTGAATTAAATACATTTAGATTTATTTTTGCAATATCTAAAAATGATTAGTTTAACAAATAGTAGAGTTCATTTAAAATTCTGCAGCCATATGGTTCTATTTTTAAGCTAATTGGATTATTTTTCTTTTTGAAAATTAATATTTTTTTCTTTTTGAAATATCAATACTTCTAAATTTTACAATTGCCAAGTGGTTTTTACTTAGTTGTTGGCTAATCACCTTACAAACTACTCTCGATTTCTATTGCTACTTTTGTTGTTACTATTATTATTAGTATTTATTTTTTACATTTTTATCTTTTAAATTTAATAATATTTTAAACGGAAAAGGGCCTAAAATAGAAATGGTACATAACTATTCTCCATCCACCTATTGGCTTCAAAATACCCTTCTCACCCACCTATTTGCTCAAAAATACCCTAGTCATCCACCTTTGGGTTTAAAATTGACCAGTTATTTAACGGTTTTAAATTTAAATTGTCGCTCAACTAGTTGTTATAATTTAGCTTATTAAGATAATTTATAAATCAATCCACTACCCACCCATTATTAATTAAACCCCACCCAATTAAGAAACCCCCCTCCCCCCCTTACTATTGCAACAATAAGAAAGCTACTACAAATGAGTGTTTCTAAAAATTTGAGGCGAAAATGTCTATAGAAGTATATTATCATATATACAAGTTCTCAATCAAAACATATTATAATTCAAGTGTCTAAATAAAAATTATCGATAAATTTAAAATTTTTACTATTTCGTCTTAATTATTCCTTCGTCTCAATTATGTGATATTACTTAATAGATAATTTTTAATAAAAATAATATATTAAAGTTTTAATATTTAAAATAAATCGTAAATATTTATAAAATTATATTTAAAAAAAAGTGTATGAATTAATTCGGGATTTACTATTTTTTTTTACCTTTAATCATAAATTTCGAATTCAAGCTTGAAAGAGAATCCTATTGAAAGTGTCCTCCTAAATAAGCGACTCAACCTAAATATAATTGAGGCATCGATTTGGACTCGAATAATTTTGGATGTCATTTTTCAAGATTTTGTAATTTTGTCGTGCTTTAGTAGTCTTTAGGGCGATTTTGAGTATTATAATTGGTTTATTAATTGGGTGGGGTTTAATTAGTAAAGAGAGGGTAGTGAGTTGGTTTATAAATGATATTAATAAATTAAATTATAACCAATAGTTGAGCGCCAAGTATTTTAAAAAAATATTCAAACATTTTAAATTTAAAACTTTAAATAAGTGGTCAATTTTGAAACCAAAGGTGGATGACAAGGGTATTTTGAAGCCAATAGGTGGATGTGAAGGGCATTTTAGAGCTAATATGTGGATGGAGGGTAGTTTTGTACCATTTCCAATACATCGAGGGTATTTTAGGCCCTTTTCCGTATTTTAAAATTTATTTTATATCATTTTAAAAGGATAAGTAATGAAATAATAAGAATTTGTTTGTGTTACGCACCGATCCTAAACCCTGGGCGAGACTGGAATTCGAGAACCATTGCTGGCTTCAAGCGAACCCTTGGCCTGACTTACTTACTCAGCAGAAGACTTAAACTTCAAATAAAATAACCTCAAATATAGAGCTTATGAAAAATCTTAGAATGTTTTTAAAGAAATTATTCAAACAAGCCAAAATGGCTACTCAAGTCTCATAGCAAAACATCTTATATACAAGGTTAAAAGACTCATAATTAACTGTCTGACTATCTATGAAGCCTCTAAAACAACTAAGAGAGATGTTGGGATAAACCACACAATATCCTAATGAACTAAAAATAAAACTGAAAGCAATAAAAGGGATCCTCTGGAAGGCTAAGAGGCTCACCAACAGACTCTAAACTATTCAATGAATCAACGATGTGCTGGATGTTGATCCTAGTTACTTGCGTCTGCATCATAAGACAATGCAGGTCAATTGGCATTGATACATTGAACGTACAAATATACGAGTTGGAATGTTAAACATAATATAGGCTTGAAAATAATCTGAAGAACTTACATGGTTCAACTAAACTCAACATGACTGAACTCATTTCATTATAAAGCAAATTAAAACAAGTGCAATATAAAGAAAAGTTGTTTAAGACATGATGTCAACTTTGTATATATACAGAGATACAATATAACTCTGATATGTATATAAAAATATAATCAAACAGTATATATAAAATATAATTAACTTCTGTGGGAGTTTCTCGAACCGACAACCATCACGTAAGAGCTATTGTGATGATACAACATTTTGTCTCACGCTTCCAGGGTCGTCCAAAACCTTGTAATGAGTATAGAACCTGAACTACTAGGTGGATCCACTAGTCTATACTAAAAGCACTAAAGGAATCATCTAAAATGTATAACACTTTTCTGCCCATGGTGGCTACACGATTTATGGCGGCTCAGAGTTTTCTGAACTCTCCCCCATATCGATTCTCAATACTACTCCCAAAATATACTAGCTCTTTATGTTTGAAAACATAACTTCTTTATGTGATTGGAGATAATTGCTCAAAACTTAGATCAAAGGCCATCTTAGAAATCAAAGTTTCCTCTCTTGCTTCATTTAGAAAGCGATTACTCTTTTCTGAAAACTAGCTCAAAGACTCTTTGAAAATCTCAGTTTATGTTCTTATTTAAATGTGAAAATATTTTAAATTCTTTGGGAATACTTAGTCCCCATATACTTCTTTGAAGAAATTAACTTCAAACTTTACTCTTTTACCATTTACTCATATTGAATTTTAAGTCTTAAAACAAAGTTAACAAACATTTGTAAAAGACTTCTTGAAAAGACTCTAAGAACTTCCTAGACTTGACCTTTATTGAATCTGAAGGTATGGATTCAAGGTTGTAATCCACGTTTTTGGATGATTCTTGATGTTTAGAAGTCATTTAAAGTAGTTAGAATCAATAGAAAGTGTTAATAAACTTTAAAAAGGCTTAAACGGACTGAATAAAAAAACTGGGTGAAAAACGCCGTACTGGGCGCGTCCAAGGCACGCCCTGCACGACCCCTACTTCTGAAGCTCAATTTGGGCGCATTGCAGGCACGCCGCCCTAGACCCTCTGCCGTAAATGGAGCGCGCCGCGCCTGGCCCTCCCCAAGTATGCCTGATAAATTTTTCAACTCGTTTTCTGATCCTATATCGTTTTAAATCGATTTATTTTCTCAATACTTTCTTAGATTCAGATACCTAAAGCATGTACACTGAAAGCTTGGCTATTTTTAAAGAAAACTTAAGTTACTTGAAAAAGGGATGGTCTATTAAAAGGGACAAAGAAGTTAAACAATTAGGTGAGAGTCCTTCAAGTTTTAAATATTGAGTAAAAGTGACAAATAAATAAATAATATTAATTAAATTAAAAAGTATTTTCTAAATGGCCCCAAACTTTTAAGTTGTACACTTTGCCTCTATATTCTTTATTTCTTTACCTTTAAATATTTAAAATTTTATCAGAATAGACACAAAAAAAAAGACATTCTTTCTCAACTTCATTTTCTTCCCACCGATCCTCTTCAACTGTAGCTATATTTGTCAATCCTTCTTTCTTTTTCTTCTTGTTCTTCATCTTCGTTTATTTGCAAAATTATGCTTTTATATAGAAGATCTATCAAGAAAAATTTATGAAAAAAGAACATCAAATATATATGTTTGAGTTTTTTTGCATTGTATGTGTTTTGTTTAAGCTTTGAATAAACTAAAAAGAGTATTATTGATAAGTATGAAAATCACTTTGCGTTAATTATTGAGCTGCATTTAGTGAACCCAAAATGATTGTTTCAGTCAACAACTTTCGTAGTTGTCCGGACAACTATCGAAGTTGTTTATTGAAATAATTAGATATGTCTTTGTTGTTGTCCAACAACTGTCTTTAATTGTTCGACGATAGTAGAAGTTGTCCCAACATCTAGTGCAGTTGTTCGACAATTGTGTGTTGTTGTTGTTCAATTGAAGAATTATAAAAATGTACTTTTTATCGTATTTATAACATGTACTTAATGATACGATTATTAGATCAAACAACTTAATATTTGTATCTTAACAACTTTTAATTTTTATCAAAAGCTTCTAATTTTTATATTAACAATTTTTAATGTTGTTGGACAACTGTAACAGTTGAAGGGTCAAGTCCTTCAAACAACTGCATTAGTTGTCCAACGATATTGAAGAGTTGTCCAACAATATTGGAAAGTTGTCTAACAACTTTGCATAGTTGTCTAATAATAATTGAAGATCAATCTAGCCATTTTGTAAATTATTAGGTATAAACTAAGTTGTTTAATAATAATTGAAGATCAATTTCGTTGTTTTGTAAACTATTAATAAGTATAAAGCAAGTCGTTTAATAATAATTGAATATCGATTTAGTCGTTTTGTAAACTCTTAAGTATAAACTAAGTCGTTTAATAATAATTGAAGATCGATCTAGTCAATTTGTAAATTATTAAGTACAAACTAAGTCATTTAATAATAGTTGAAGATCGATTTAGTCATTTTGTAAAATATTAAGTATAAATTAAGTTGTTTAATAATTTCTGAAGATCGATCTAACCATTTTGTAAATTATTAGGTATAAGATAATCGTTTAATAAAAATTGAAGATCGATTTAGTAGTTTTGTAAACTATTAAGTATAAAGTAAGTCGTTTAATAATTAATTGAAGATTGATTTAATCGTTTTTTTAACTATTAAGTATAAACTAAGCCGTTTAATAATAATTGAAGATCGATCTTGTTATTTCGGAAATTATTAAGTTTAAAGTAAGTCATTTGATAATAGTTGAATATCGATTTAGTCTTTTTGTAAATTATTAAGTATAAACTAAGTTGTTTAATAATAACTGAAGATCGATTTAGCCATTTTGTAAATTATTTGGTATAAACTAAGTGGTTCAATAAAGTTGAAGATCAATTTAGTCGTTTTGTAAACTATTAAGTATAAAATAAGTCGTTTCATAATAATTGAAGATCAATCTAGCCATTTTGTACATTATTAAGTATAAACTAAGTCGTTTAATCATAACTGAAGATCGATCTAGTTATTTTGTAAATTATTAAGTATAAACTTATAAGTCATTTAATTATAGTTGAAGATCGATTTAGTCATTTTATAAACTATTAAGTATAAACTAAGTCGTTTAATAATAACTGAAGATCGATTTAGTTATTTTGTAAACTATTAAGAATATACTAAGTGGTTTAATAATAGTTGAAGATCGATCTAGCCATTTTGTAAATTATTAGGTATAAACTAATCGTCTAATAATAATTGAAGATCTATCTAGTCATTTTGTAAACTATTAAGTATAAATTAAGTCGTCTAATAATAATTGAAGATAGATTTAGTCGTTTTGTAAACTATTTAGTATAAATTAAGTCGTTTAATAATAACTCAAGATCGATCTAGTCATTTTATAAATTATTAAGTATAAATTAAGTCATTTAATAATAGTTGAAGATCGATTTAGTCATTTTGTAAACTATTAAGTATAAACTAAGTCGTTAATTGATAAATGAAGATCGATCTAACCATTTTGTAAGATTATTAAGTATACACTAAGTGGTTTTATAATAGTTGAATATCAATTTAGTCGTTTTGTAAACTATTAAGTATAAACTAAGTCGTTTAATAATAATTGAAGATCAATCTACTCATTTTGTACATTATTAAGTATAAACTAAGTTAATATTCATCCCAACAAGCAAGTGGTCAATAAATATACAAGCATATGGTCCATATGCCGCACAAGAATGGTTACTTGGCACATTTTTTAGACGCTCATATGATCATGCAACATTCAACAAATTTTCAGACAAATAATTGAACATCCCGCTTTGCTTGAGTAGTTTGGGCCACAATATGAGAATGAGTTGGATCAATGTGAAAAAAGTCAGCTCATCACACACATGAATATTGCAATCATAAACTTGAATCAAGCCTTTCTCCATCACTTTCACATTCATCACATTTTTCTTCTCTACTAGATTTATCTCCATCACTTTCATCATCTAATTTTTTTTTCGCTTGAATTTTTGCTATTTCATTACTGTTTTCTTCACCTAATAGGTCACTGCTGCTCTTACAATTTTTTTTCCATCTCACTAGATTGCTTCTCGCTATTTTCATCACTTTTTTATTTTGCTAATAAGTCATTGCTGCTCTTACTAGTTTGAAGTGTTGCATGCAGTACCTCTCTTATTAGCAGTCGTGTAGCTCTCATCATTTTCTCCAGCATCTGGATTCGGTGAAGTTATTTCAATTCTTTTCCTCTTAAATTGACGCATTATATCTACACTATAATAGTTAAAAAGTTAGTAAATGATATAAAATTAACTTAATAGGATCAATTATAAAATGCGTAATTATAGTACATTAAACATCAATAATTATATTGTTTGTCCTACAACTAATCAATTGATCAACAACTGACCACAGTTGTCTAACAACTGTCGTAGTTGTGGGAACAACTTATCTAATCGTCCGACAACTATATGCAGTTGTTGGACCATTTTGTATCTGAAAGATATGCATAATTATTCTTATGAATAACTTCAGTAGTTGTCTAGACAACTGTAAAAGTTGTTGGCTGAAACAACTAAATTGCTAAAATCATTAACACAAAATAATTTTATACGGACAAAAAAGCTCTTTTGAGTTAATTTTAACTTCAAGCGGAATAAATGCAATGCAAAATATTTTTATTTTTTTATATATATATGATAATGATTTTCTTCTTTATGAAACCCTAGTTTTGATATTTTGAAATAGAAAAGAGAAGAAAATTTGCTAGGAAGAAAACACAATAGAAATTATTGAATAGTGATTTTAAAATTGAAAAAAAATAATATTTTTTTTCAACTTGTCGTTCCTTCGCTATCCCAGCCATTTGGTTATATTCTATTAATGAAGAACTCTTCAAAGTCCTTTTAAGTTGGATTTTATCAACATTTTTAAAAAATTATTTTGAGTCCTTAAGTTTTAAAATTACTAGTTTGGTCCCTTTTTATTAATGTTAAAAACAAGAAAATAGAGGATAAAAAAAGGGACCCACTTGTCCCTTTTTTTTAATTGAAAACTTAAGAGGCATTCTTACCTCATTTTCTCCTTGAAAAATCTTATTATTTTTGAAAATGAGGAATCTTTTGATACTTGTATAATCGTATTATCCCAAATAATGAAATAGTTCAAATGTTAACATGTCCAAATAAAATTTTAATCTAACCATTTATCCGAGTCAAGCTTTTGAGTCGAATGATCGACATAATCACTTGGGCGTGGATTTGAAAGCTCAATACTAACTATGAAAGAATATTGGTAATTCTCAAGTTAGTCTTAGAGTTTAAGCATAACTTAACTAAAACGATTTGACAAGTGATGAAAAACAAGAATAACTAATTAGTAAATAAATAAATAAAACATTAAGAACTCTCGTGAGGATCCATCCAGTTCAAAAAGCAAAACAAACAAAAGTTGGTAATATCATCACAAACACAACGCGTAAAAAGAGTTAAATAATGAGAGGATAGAAATTGGGCTTCCAGGCCCTTAATCTGCTCGTTGCTCAAATTGGACTCTTTTGAGTCCAAATTTAACCCTATGAGATTGTTGTGAACTGCTACCAAGCTGCTGCAATTGATAATAATTGGATCAACAAGTCAAAAATCCCTAATATATCATCCCTTTGGGGCGGTTACGATTTGCTCATGTTACTTGGGTTTCAAACCCATTGCTCCTTGTTTTTCAGCCTTTTGAGGTTGCTGCTGCGTGTTGTTTTAGGTTCTCAACCTAATAAATTTAGCTTTCCTTTCAACGAATTGGAGGAGGTCGACTCGAATAGAGGAGGAGGAGTATGCAAGAGAGTGGGAGTCCAATTGGACTCGAACAAGGGACTTCATGCGAAGAAAAGAAAGGAAGTAACATTAGAACTAATATAAAATAATGATAATAATAACAATAATATAACAAAAAAAACAAGCTAAACTGCTAACTTAGCATTACAGAAAAAAAAGTTATAATCTATCAGCATCTAACTACCATCTTAAGAGTAGGCCTTCTACTAACAACCTAACTAAGGAACATGTATGATCAATGACTAAAAATAAATAAATAAACACTTAGTGCGAGATTATTAAAATAAGCTAAAACAAACAAAGGAGTCATAATTCAATTATATTTAGCTTAGCTACTGATGTACAGAAAATCATTAGACAAAGAGAAACAACACACTAAATTCGGAACAACATCCTCGGAACAAAAAATCAAATAATAATATGTAAACCAAACTCAAGATCCGACTAAAACTTGTACAATCAGAGGTTCTATGAGAAATCTGGAACTAAACTTGTACAATGGAACCCTAGAAATTCAAGTAAGAGAGAAACGACAGAAAAGTTGATTGAATTTCAATAGTTAACAAAGCTAAACAAAGCAGTGAATACAATAAGCAATTGATCAATCAAACCTGGAAAATAAATCATGCTAAACTTACTGTAAAGCATGCTCTATGTCTCAAAGTTTCCCGGATAAATGCTTATATTTGGTTCATAATGAAACATTCATAATATACAAGAGAGTGCATTCAAGCTTTTAAGAGATTTCATGTAAGCTTAAGAGACTTCAGAACATTTTAAGACATTGAGCACACTAAGCTGATGCCACTTATACAAGCAACAAAAAGGCATGAAATATTTAGGAGCATACCGAGCTTCCAGCATCAAATTTTACTCTTAAATCATACATTTGAGGAGATTAAATCTTGATCAATCAAACTTAAATAAAGGATCAGAAAAATTGAACAGGGATTGGAGAACAAGAAGAAAAAGCAAGACCAACAAATTGACTGGAATAAAGAAACTGCACCAGACTATATGAAACAGAAAAATATATACAAGACTAACACGAGGAAAGCAAGAACCAGTTAATCTCAGTATGGTCAAATTAAGAATATTTAACAATTATAATTCTGAGTTGAACCAACATGTAGAAGAAAATAGATTTAAAACAACGGCTACTGAAATGAACTTGAAGCTACACCAAAAAAGGTTACAAGCAACTTAAGACCTAAACAATATCAATTATGAAGAAGCACTAAGGCACCATCATGTCAAAAGAGGAATACTAAAAAATGGAAAATATAGATATACAAACAGTAGCTCTAAACAGAGAAATCAAACAGATACACTTGACGCCTCTTAGATGCATAAACACGAAATTGGATGCTTATCATTAAAGGAACAAATGTAAGGACTAGAACCAAGATGAACAATTTTGGAATCCGGTAGGCCAACAACAATTGAGACTCAAACACATAGGAAAGGGGAACTTAAATAAACAAACTATGCACTGAAGCGGATATCTAGCTAAGAGGGTCATACACATATTAAGAGAAGGCTTAGCAAATTTTATAAACACAATTTAATAGGCAGTAAGAAGATGAACCAAATAGAACGAATAAGTTTCGATATTCAAATGAACATAAGAAAATTAACGATGACCAAAGAAAGAACGAAAATTCTCTATATTTGTACTACTAATCAAAGCAAAAAAGAAACCAGCAAATTTAAGCTAATGGAAGACGTAATTAAACCGAAGAATACAAGGCAAGGGAAATAATTCCTAAACTAAAGCAACTAACGACCAAACAAAATTCTACATAACAGAAATTAGGCGAAAATAATAAGATGACACGAAGGTTACCTGGTTCTGGGCAGCGACTGGAACTCGAGCTTTCGATGCAAGAACCTTACCACCAAAATGTCACACTATGACAGTCAAGAGCAGATAAAATCTTAAGCTGACAACTAAGAGCTCCCAAAAACCTTTACGGGGTACTCTCAATTCTTCAGCTCTCAAAAACCGTCCCCTTGAACAATGAAGAGAGGGGCTTTTTGTAGCACCCAAAATCTCCAAATTTATGAGAAGAATCGATGTGGAAGGAGCAATTTTTTGAATAGGACTTAAAAGATAAGGCTCTAGTGAGCTGGAATAGTACAAATTTGAAACGAAATTGAAAAAGAATATAGAATTTTGAAGGATATTTTCGTTGGGAGAAAAAACTGAGAGCTTTGTTTGTCCTCGTGCTGTACGATTTGAAGGAGAAAATGGAAAAATCAACAGGCGAAATTGGGAATGCAGGTTCACTCTTTTCTGGGTTGGAGGTCTGCGTGTCTTGTGGTTGTGCTGGTGAAGAAGAATAAAAGGGCTACATGGGTTCTGGGTCGGGTTTGGGGTTAAAGCTGTGGGCTTCTGAAATCAGAAATTGGAAATGGCCCAAAAAACTTGGTCTTGAAATGGGTTAAGGATAAAATTAAGAAAAATTTTTCAAAATGTCAATATTTTCACATTTAATAGGATTCATTGTCAACACTTTTAATATTTAGTAAAAATATCAAATTTTAGTTTATTATATATCTTGTTTAAATTCTATTTAAAGAATATAATTGTTAACTAACAAAAAGGAGAAATTTAGGAGAGAGAATTTTTTAAAATAGGAACAAGTGCTTAAAAGTCTCATCAGTTACAAAAATTCAAAAGTAAATACAAATTCAAAAAAATAAACACAAAGAACTCATCCCACTTGTTCATCAAATTTCTAGTATCGATTTTCAAAATTTTCATTGATAATACTCAATTTATGTTGAAATGAATTCGATTAAATCGCGTTTTTAAAATTTGTATTTTTTAAAATATTGTATCAACCTCAACAGATTGTAGTATTTTCATTATGTATGCTATTCTTTTCCTAGAATTATGTATCTTTCTTTAATCGTATTCATATGTAATGACTAGATTATATTGAAATACAATTCATAATTTTTTTGTAATACAAATAAAAGAAAAATATATTTGGCAGTTATGTAATACAATTTTGATCCCTATGATACAATTTTAGGTTTTACTATGCAAGTAAAATACCAATTTTAACTTAAATGGTAAAGTGAGCACATAAATACAAAATTTGTTGACATACAATTATGTTGAAAACATAATAAAAAGTAATACAAACTTGTTGTCATTGAAATTGAGACTAGAATACGAACTGAGCACAATAAATACTCACATCAGTTGAAATACAAATTTGACTTTGTTGATATATCATTATGATGAACACAAAAAAATACAAACTTTTCTTAATACAATGTGAGTGTTAAATACAAAATGATCACAGTAAAATACTCACCACAATTTGATATTCAATTTGAATTTGAATTGTAAAGTGAACACATAAAATATAAAAGTTATTGGTATTCAATTATGATGAAAACATAATGAAAAAGAAATACAAACTTGTTGTCATTGAAAATTAAAATTGAAATACAAAATGAGCACAATAAATACTCACTTAAGTTGAAATACAAATGTGACTTTCTTGGTATACCATTATGATGAATATAAAATAAAAAAAAAGTAGAACTTATTTGTATACAAAGTAATATTGAAATACAAAATAAACAAATTAAATATAAAATTATCATCATTTCTGTTCTAAGTTTCAATTGTGATATTTGAAAAATAGAACATTGTTGATTAAGTTGAATACCTCTAGTAATTCTCTTAGATTCTGCCATTGGAGAGTGATTTAGAGAATATCAAACCCAAAAAGTGATTTCAACTACAAACAACAATTTTGAACGATTTATACAAAAATAAAATCATAAAACAAATATTGAAAAATGGATAAAGACTCATATTTTAATAAAAGGGATTGTGTGAATATCTTTATAAATATATTTTTTTGGAAAAACAAAAAAAGAAGAAGAGAGGCAGATTTTGAAATGGAGAAGAATTGGAAGATGAAAATATGAGAGAGAGAAAATATTTCTTTTTTAAAAAAACATATGAGAGAGGATTAATTGGAAAATTTGTAATTAAAATGAGATAAAATAGGAAGTAAATTATAATACACAATCCTTTCTAAAATAATGACATTTTTGACATTTTTACTAATATTTATAAAATATAGAGGTTTTTACTAATTAAGTTAAGTTATTTGACTAGTTTGCTAATTTTTCCTATAAAAGGGAATTAAATGAACTAAAAATTTTGAATTTAAGCTTCGGCCATATGAATTTTAATTATAGCCCACAGGAGATTTAAAGAGTAATCAAACTTAGTTAGGATAAGTTCGGCTAATAGTCAAATAAGATGAATTAATATAATTAATTTGCGAGCTTCTTAATCTTAACAAAATGAAATAATTAATCCAATTATAAAATAATCAATTTAATTGCATACTAGTTAACTCGAAGTTATAAATAATAGCTTAGACTAAAGTAAATTAATAGGACACTTAACTAAAAAGTGTAAATTTTTTTTGGGTGATTTAGGAATATTCATAAAAAAATATAATAATTATACATGTAATTATATGGAAACGTATATTATTTAAAATTTATAAAAGTGCCAAAATAACTTTAAAATACCTTGAAAAACATTTTTGAATTTTATAAAGTCAATTATTTCAAATCGTTGAAAATTAATTTAATAGTGGAGGGTCAAAATTAGGTGTCAACACACTGGAATCTAAGTCGAATCAACTCTTAACATCTCTAAAATGCCTCAAGAGAACCCATCAATCATAGGTAAGTTCAAGAATGAAAAACAATTCAAGAACACAACTCAAGAACATCAATGTCTAACTCTTTTAGGACAAAAATCGTTGAATTAAACATGATTGACGTGTGGGTGAATCAATCTCGATGAAATCCACAAGCTAATCTCGACGAATCCGGAACGAATCTTGGACGTTCTCCTTTCTCCAAGCTCTAGTGTGAAATTCGATTTTCTAAAATTACTAAAATCTGACTTTACCCCAATTAAAATCCTAAAAATGAATTAGGATAATTAGGTAAGGAAAAGACTAAATTAGCCTTCAAAAATCTGAATTGAGACTTTCCTTAATCTAACAACTCAATACCAAAGGGCATAACTTACTCATAAGGACTCGGAATCGCGCAAACTCGGCGACGTTGGAAAAATCATTCCAACGATATCTGGAAGTGGTCCTAACTCGTCCTGAGCTAGAAGTTATGACCGTTCTAAATTTATCAAAAACTCAATTTTTAACTTAAGTTGTTTGCCAGTTTTTTGATCTTTTCCAAAAATGACTATTTCCAGTTCTTAGCTTCTTCCTAGCTATTTCAAATTGCGAGATGTTACAATATCTCCCCCTTGGAAACATTCTTCCTCGAATGAGATTAGTCTTACTAGGTTAAGGGTGGTAACATCAAGTTTGTACACCGAACAAGCAAATGCAAACAATTAACATGCTCACTCATAATTTAAAGAGTACTAAGAGGAGAATTAGTACCTTAGTTTGCACTTTCTACGGATTCAAAGAGATATGACTATATCTTTTTCATATCCTCCTTAGCTTCCCAAGTAGCTTTCTCAACAAATTGGTTCCTCCAAAGGACTTTGACTGATGCTACCTCCTTTGTTCTCAATTTGCGAACTTGGCGATCTAGAACTGAACAGGAATCTCCTCATATGATAAGTTGTCCTTGATCTCAAAATTTTCAATTGGTAAGACCAATGAAGGATCGCCCATGAATTTCTTCAACATGGAGATGTGAAATACCGAATGAATCCTTGCTAACTCTTGTGGTATCTCCAACTCATAAGCTAGATTGTCAATCTTCTTGGATATTCGATTAGGTTCAATATATTGGGGATTAAGCTTCCCTTTTTATCAAACCTCATAACACCCTTCATGGTGAAACTTTAAAGTAAACCCAATCATTTACTTCAAACTCAATCCCTTCTCCTAACATCATCGTAGAATTTCTGACGACTCTGCGCCGCTTTCAACCTTTCCTGAATCACTTTCACCTTCTCCAAAGATTGATGAATTAAATTTGTTTCTATCAACCCTACTTCACCAGCTTCAAACCATCCAATAGGAGATCTTCATTGGCTCTCATAAAGAGCTTTATATGGAGCCTTTGGATGCTAGAGTGGTAACTATTGTTGTACGCAAATTTGATGAGGCGTAGATAATCATCCCAATTACCTTTGAAATCAATCACACATGTCATCAACATGTCCTCTAAGATCTAAATGGTTCACTCTGCTTGCTCATCTGTTTGAGGATGAAAAGTAATACTTAGGTTCACCTTTGAACCCAAGTCTTTCTGAAAATATTTCCAGAATTGTGCAGTAAATTGTGCACCTCTATCTGAAATAATGGAGACTGAGACTCCATGAAGTCTTACCACCTCTTGAATATCTAACCTGGCATAATCTTCTGCTGAATGGGTAGTCTTTATCGGTAGAAAATAGGCTGACTTTGTCATTTTATCAACAATCACCCAAATAGAACTGTGCTGCCTACGAGAAATTGGCAAGCCTATGATGAAATCCATATTAATCATCTCCCACTTCCATTCTAGAAATTCTATATTTTGAGCCAAACCACCGGGCCTTTGGTTCTCTACCTTAACTTGTTAGTTATTTGGGCACTTAGAAACAAATTCTGCAATGCCTTTCTTTATACCATTCCACCCTCGAATCGTGCTATATCTTTGTGGAACCCGGATGAATGGAATATCTGGAGTTATGAGCTTCCTCCATGATTCTCTGTTGGAGTCCATCCACCATTGGTATACATAATCTGCCTTGGTATCTCAAGACACAATCTCTCTCTTGTTCAAAAACTAATACTTTTTGCTTATGAACATTTGCCTTCAATTCAAGTAAAATGGGATTTTGGTCTTGCTTGCCTTTTACTTTTGACACTAATAATGACTCAGCCCCATTCATCGCCACTATTCCTCCTTCTGTGGAATTCATTAGTTGGACTTCCAAGCATGAAAGTCTATGCACATCTTTCACTAACTCTCTCTTTTCTTCCTCAACATGCGCAATACTACCCATAGACAACTGCTTAAAGCATCAACAACCACATTAGCCTTACCTGGGTGGTAAAATATACTCATGTTGTAATCCTTAAGTAATTCTAACCACCTCTTTTGTCTGAGATTAAGCTTTTTCTGCGTGAACACATATTGTAGGCTCTTGTGATAAGTGAATACATCAACATGGACTCCATACAAATAATGACGTCATATCTTCAACGCAAAAACTACAACCACCAACTCTAAGTCATGGGTTGAATAATTCTTCTCCTTAACTTTCAACTGTCTGGAAACATAACTTATAACTGTGTCATTCGAAATTAATACACAACTCAAGCCGACTATAGATGCATCACAATACACAACAAAACCTTGAGTAGTAAGGTCAAAAATGGGGCAATAGTTTCAATTCCTAAAAAATTTTCTCAGAAGTTTCCGACCATTGAAACTTAACTGTCTTCAGAGTCAACTTGGTCAAAGGGGATGAAATATACGAGAACCCTTCTACAAACCTCCTATAATATTCAGTAAAACCCATGAAACTTCTAATATCAGTTGGAGATGTGGGTCTAGGCCAATTCTGCACTGCCTCAATTTTCTGAGTATCAACTTTAATTCCTTCTCCATACATAATGTGTCCTAGGAATGCCACAGATTCAAGCCAAAACTCACACTTAGAGAACTTGGCATACAATTCTCTATCTTTCAAAGTCTGGAGAACTATTTTGAGATGACTAGCATGATCCTCTTCATTCCTTGAATAGATTAGTATGTCATCAATGAAGACGATAACAAACATATCTAAATAAGGTTCGAAGACTCTATCCATAAGGTCCATGAACGTTGCTGGTACATTAATCAAACCGAAAGACATGACAAAAAACTCATAATTACCATATCAGGTTTTGAAAGCTATCTTTGGAATATCATATTCCCTCACTTTTATCTGATGGTATCCACACTTGAGGTCTGGTTTTGAAAAACAGGTGGCACCGTAAAGTTGATCAAATAAATCATCAATCATTGGAAGAGGATACTTGTTCTTGATGGTAACCTTGTTCAACTGACAGTAACCTATATACATCCTAAGGGAACCATATTTCCTTCTCACAAACAAGACCAGAGTGCCCCAAGGTGAGACACTTGGTTGAATAAAACCTTTATCTAAGAGGTCATTTAACTGCGTTTTAAGCTCTTTCAACTTTGGTGGTACCATTCTGTATGGCGGAATAGATATCGGATGAGTATTTGGAAGAATGTCTATATCGAAGTTTATCTCTCTCCGAAGGGACTCTGGGAAGATCATCTGGAAAGACTTCTAGAAACTCTTTTAAAACTGAAATAACTGAATAGGAGGTATCTCAACACTAGAGTCATTAACTCGGACTAAGTGATAGACACACCCCTTAGAAACTAACTTTCATGCCTTAAGGTATGAAATGAAACGACCCTTAGACATTATTGAACTACTTTTTCACTTTAAGACTGACTCATTTGTAAACTGAAACTTTAAAACTCGAGTCCTACAATCAACTGAGGCATAACATGCATGAAGACAGTCCATACCAAGAATGACATCAAAATCTACCATGTCTAACTTAATTAGATCAACCCTGGTACTCTTGTGATTGACGAAAAATGGTCAATCACGATAGACTTTCTCTGCTAGAATAGACTCACCAACAGGTTTAGAAACACTGAATGGTTTACTAAGTTGCTCAGGAATAACATCAAAATTCATAGCAACATAACGAGTTACAAAAGATAAACTCTCTCCTAGATCTAGCAAAGCATAAGCAGTAAGTTCAAAGACTTGGAGCATACCAATGACAACATCTGGCGAATCCTCTTGCTCTTGGTGACTATTCATAGCATACACATGGTTTGTTCCTCCGCCTAGGTAAGCTCTGTCTGGTGAGCAACAAAAGAAGACTGGGCAATAGTGCCCCCATTACCATTTCCTTGCTTGTGCATTGGACACTCTCGCATGAAATGCCCATTCTAACGACACTTGAAACAACCAATGGAGCCCTCACGACGAGTACCTGAATGGTTCCTGCCACATTTGGCACTTGTAGGAGGCTTACTACCCGCTTTTGCCATGCTACCCTAAGATTATGCAGGTTTAGCAATGAAGTTCTACTTATTGTACTCGCCTTTGCTCTTAGGTGCAAGTGCACTAATAGATGATGGAGCAGGTCCCTTCTGTTTCTGTTGGAAGGATGACCACTTGGCATTACTCTTCTGCTTCCCAGACTCGTTCCCGGTTTTAGCTCTCTTGTTCTTAAGCTCTTCTCTATCCCATAGCTTCTCTTCCTTAATCTACCGCACATAAACTATTAACCTCGAAATGTCCATGTCCTCAATAAGCATTGCTGCCCGGCCCTATTTGCTTGATAGGCAGGATAACCCAGCAATAAACAGACTCATTCTACTTCTCATATCCGCAACCATTTCCGGAGCATAGCGGGATAGTTGGGTGAACTTCAACCCATACTCATAAACACTTATCAATTCCTGTTAAGGGTAAGAAATTCTCGTACCTTAGCCTCCTTCAATTCTCAGGGAAAGAAACATCCCAAGAAGGCCTCCTCAAAACAAGCCCAACTCACAGGTGGTGCATCCTTATCTCCACCCTCTTTCCACTGATCAAACCAAGTATTAGCAACACTCTTTAGTTGATAAGCAACTAGTTTAACCCTCTTAGTATCAACAACATGCATCACATCAAATACCTTTTACAACTCCTCAATGAAGTTCTCTGGATCCTCAGTAGTGCTTGAACCAGTGAAGCTTGGAGGATTCATCCGTAAGAACTCTCGGATCCTAGAAGTAACATTCACTTCCTTTCTAGATCCTCTCTATTGCCCAACTTGATTAGGCACAACTTGACTGAGCAACCTTATTGCCTCTCTGAACTCGGCATCAGTAACTTCTCCTTGAGGTTGAGTTTGTCATGCCCTGAGCCTACCCTCTGGGAGAGACATGCACTCGAGAACCATTGTTGGCCCCAAGCGAACCCTTGGCCTGGCTAGATACTCAGCGGAATACTTAAACATCAAATAAAATAACCTCAAATAAATAACTTATGAAAAATCTTATAACGTCTTTAAAGAAAACATTCAAACTAGCCAAAATGGCTACTCAAGTCTCATAGCGAAACATATGAAATACAAGGATAAAAGACTCATAACTAATTGTCTGACTATCTATGAAGCCTATTAAACAACTAAGGTGGATGTTGGAAAAAACCCCACAACATCTAATGAACTGAAAATAGAACTAAAAGCAATAAAAGGGGTCCTCCGGAATGCTAAGAGGCTCACCTAAACTGCTCACTAGATCAACGATGCGCTGGATGTTGATCCTAGTTACCTGTGTCTGGATCATAAAATGATGTAGGCTAACTGGCATCAATACATTTAATGTATGAATATGCGAGTTGGAATGCTAAACATAACATAGGATTGAAAGGAATCTGAAGAACTTACATGGCTTAACTGAACTCAACATGAACTCATTTCAATATAAAGCAGTTTAAAACAAGTGCAATATAAATTTTTTTATTTAAAACATGATGTCAACTCTGTATGTGTACAAATATACAATATAGCTTTGAGATGTATGTAAAAATACAATTAAACCGTGTATATAAAATACAATTAACTTCCGTGGGAGTTTCTCTAACCGACAACCATCACGTAAGAGCTATTGTGATGATACAACGTTTTACCTCACGCTGTCAGGGTCGTCCTATAACTTTCCATGAGTATAAAATCTAATCTACTAAGTGTATCCACTAGTTTATGTTAAAAAGCACTAAATAATTCATCTAAAAAGTATGACCCCTTTCTACCCATGACGGCTACATGGTTTATGGCAGCTCTGAGTTTTCTAAACTCTCCCCCATATTGGTGCTCAATACTAGTCCCAAAATATACTAGCTCTTTATGTTTAAAAACATAACTTCTTTATGTGGTTTGAAATAATTGCTTAAAACTTAGCTCAAAGGCTGACTTGGAAATCAAAGTTTCCTCCTCTTGCTTCATTTAGAAAACGATTACTCTTTTCTAAAAACTAGCTTGAAGGCTCTTTGGAAATCTCAGTTTTCGTTCTTATTTAAATGTGAAAACATTTTAAATTTTTTAGGAATACTTAACTTCAAAGTTTTCTCTTTTACTCTTTACTCATCTTGAACTTTAAGTCTTAATACAAAGATAAAAATATTTACAAAAGACTTCTTGAAAAGAGTTAAGAACTTCCTTGACTTGGATCTTGACCTTCCTTGAATCTGAAGTTATGAATTCAAGGTTGTAATTCATGTTTCTGGATAATTTCTAGAGGTTTAGAAGTCATTTGGAGTAGTTAGAATCAATAGGAAGTGTCAATACACTTTAGAAAGGCTTAAACAGACTGAATGATGAAAACTAGGGGAAATACATCGATCCGAGCGTGTCCAAGGCGCGCCGCACCAGGCCCCAACTTCTGAAGCTCCATTTGGGAACACTGTAGGCGCGCCGCCTATAACACCCCAAAATGAACTAAGGTGAACTAGAGCCTCATGGTTGTTTCTTGAGTTAATTTTAAGTTAAACGGAGTTAGTTTGGTGTCCTTAGGCAGTGTGCAAGGTTTGGTTAAGTTTGGAGTTCAATCGACCAAAAACGTCCAAGACGTTCGGATGGTATGCCTTAGAATGTACTGTATGTCTTGGCGAGTTTGGATGAGTTTTATGTGTTCGTTTTACTTGAAACATGCGTCGGATGTTCCCTAGACCTAGACGACTTAGTTTAGGGGTTTGACGTCTGGGCACGACCTCACCTAGGACCCCAAGGACTCTAGATGAAGGGCCCCAGGACTTGGGCAAGTCTGCCCATCAGTAGCTCACGACGGCCATGGCGACGGTCCGTCGTACTCAGCACGGTCCGTCGAGCCAGGGCGTCGTGGGTGACAGAGAGTGAAATTGGGACAGGCTCCATTTAGAAGCCAAGTGTTCCTCGACGGAACCCCGTGACGGTCCGTGGTGGACGTGACGGTCCGTCGAGGAGGTCTCGTCGACGAAGCCTGCCAGTGCATGATTTAAAGGCTGCCAGCTTAGGGTGTTTTATGTAAATACACCCCAAGCCTTATAAGACTCTCTTACACCCTAAACCTAGAGAAGAGCCCCCTTTTCTCTTCAAGATCCAACTCTCTCTTTCTCTCAAGAAAACTCTCTCAACTCTCTTGGAAGCTAGAAGTCAAGGAAGGATAGGAGGACGGATTGGGAATTGTTTCTTCATCAAATTCGTGGGTTTCTTTCTCATAAAGGTATGGTATCCATTCTTGAATACCTTTCCATTCAAGAAGCCAACTTCCAAAATGGTTTTCAAAAGGGGTTTTAAACTCAACTTCTTCTAAACTTTGATTTCTATTATGGGTCTTCTTGTAACTAAGTTCTAATGGTTTAAATGTATTTATCTTGGTTTGAATAGATGGTTTTGATGTTAAAACTCCATGAAACTCTTGTATATGCATACTTCAACTTTTGGCATGAAAATGGGTTATGTGAGCATGATTTGAGTAAGGTATGAACTTGGGTCTTCTTGTGTATGTCATGTTGGTGTAGCTACTGCCCTAAGGGCCTTCATATGGTGAAATATTGATAAATTGCTTATGGGTAATGATGGTTTGATTTGTTGATGAGTTGCTCTCATTGTATAGTTCTTATTATGAATTGCTATTTAAGTGGTATGGTCCACCTTATGGGTGGCGGTGCTAATTGATGAACTTGATGTTACTTAGTATGGTTTGAGTATGTGACCTTGAAGGTCTAATATGTGAAATGAAGATATATTGGAAATGGGTCTTATGTTGTGTTTGATGTAGCTTGAATTGCATGTTTGACCTAGTTTATGTCTAAATGAAGTATATGATTATGAGAAGTATGAAGAGTGTGTAGCTTGATGAATCAAGGTTAAAGTATGAGTAGAACTTGATGAAAATGAAATGATGCTTATATGCAAGGTGTGCACATGTACACACACACTCTTCTAAGATTTGTATTATGTCAAGTTGAGCAAAAAGGGGAAATCTTGAGGTGGACACACTTCGTGAGTTGAGATGTAGTGTCTAGTAACAACCTCTCCATTTCCTAGTGAGCTTCCTATGATAGACTTTTATGTTGAGAAATCCGTGTGGAGTTATGCCTAGCACCGAGAGGATATGAAGGGGAGGTGGATTGCACTTAGTTAGTTGAGATGTTGTAATCCAAAGTACCTCTTGAGATGAGTACTCCTCGTTAGTAGAGAGTGAGTTACTTAGTAGCAATCTCCTTATCCCTTAACTATGTGCCCGCATAGGTGTAGCTATTGGAAAAGCCACGTAAACGCTAAGAAGCATGACCTTACTCTAGGCAAGTAAGGATCCCTCATCCGATAGGGGTTAATATCGGGATTCCATGTCTAGCTCTCATGGTCTTTGTCGGTTAAGCTAACTCCCACAAAAGAATTGATTTGAAACTAATTATCTTGTGTATTATTGAAATTGTGTATGTATGTCGTGAAGTGCTCAATCCACATTAGTTACCAAGTAGGAGCATTGAGTGGGAGTAGTAGTATGGGATGCTATTCTCACATTGCACTCGGTGTGACCTATACCTACTATGGGAGAAGAGTACCTTCATGAAATCCGTGTGAATGAGTACTATGGTGTAGTGTTATGGAGGATTATTGTGGAGTACTTGAGTAAATGGAATCCATTAGGAGTACTAAGTGGGAGTGGTAGTATGGGATGCTACTCTCACATTGCACTTGGTATGACCTATATTTCCATGAGTGTTTTGCATATGTTAGCCAAGGGCGTGGATTTGATTTCTAACGAAGTAAGCCTAAGATTAGGTAGTTTTAAGGGTCGCTTTGGTGTGCTTTGAAGGGAGGTGTAATGAGAGTCCCTTCTTGGCTCACCTTAGGGAGTCTTAGAATAACCTTGGGTTAGGGCAACTTCAAAGAAAAAGGGTTCATATGACTTGGACCGTGCCTTTCACTGTAAGGTCTTCATGGTAAGAATTCAAAATGTTCACTATGATGCTTTATTCAATTTTATTGCAAGTTTAGCAAAGTTAATTGGAATGTTCCTTTTGTTTACTTTAAGTTTGGTAAGATAGCCATAAAGTGTTAAATTGTTGATTCTTATGTGGGTTTGCTTCTAGATTCATGAAGGTTATATTTGAATTGCATAAAAAGCTATCTTTACTAAAATGTCCCTTTTTGCATGTTTTTGCATATGCCATACTTAGTACATTGTTGTACTAACCCCATACTTTTTATACCTTATGAGTATAGGTTGGAAGCCTTTGGAGGATCGAAGTTGAAGCTTGGGAATTCTATCTCTCAAGACTTGGGTATGTCCTCATATATTCGAGGACATAGTTTTTATGTTTCTTAGTTTCCTTATTAAGACTTAAAAATGTATTTATTCTATTGTAAAGGGGCGTGTCCCTAAGATTCTAAGTTGTGTCTTTAAGTTGGCTTGTGACGATAAGATTTCCTAGTATTTAGGAAAAGACTCCTTTATTTATTATTATCGTGAAAAGTTTTAATTCCGCACTACTTTTCATGCTTTATGTTATGAATGCTAGTTAGAGGGCTTGTACGAGACCCCAAAGGGGTCAAGTACGCCCGGTCACGATTCGAAGGTTTTCCCTAACTTCTAGGGGGTGCTTTCGGGTCGTGACACCGCCCCAGACCCTCTGGTGCAGATGGGGCACGCCTCGCCTGGCCTTCCCTAGGTATGCGTGACAAATTTTTCAACTTGTTTTCGATCCGAAATCGTTTTAAATAGATTTCTTTTCTCAATACTTTCTTAGATTCAGATACCCAAAACATGTAAACTTGATCTAACTCGAAACAAGTCTTAACATCGTTAAAACTCCTTAAGAAAACCCATCAATCATAGGTAAGTTCAAAAATGCAAAATAATTCAAGAAAACAACTTAAGAACATCAATGTCTAACTCTTTTAAGACAAAAATTGCTGAATTAAACATGATTGGCGCGTGAGTGAATGGACCCAACGCTATGTGATCTCACATATCTTTGTAGGGGTCACCCCCGACGAAATTCACAAGCTAATCTCGACGAATCTTGAACGAATCTTGAACGTTCTTCTCCTTTCTCCAAGCCCTTGCGTGAAATTTACTTTTCTAAAACTAATTAAAATTTGACTTTACCCCAATTAAACTCCTAAAAATGAATTAGGATAATTAGGTAAGGAAAAGACTAAATTACCCTTCAAAAATCCGACTTTAGAATTTCCTTAATCTAACAGCCCAATTTCCAAAGGATATAACTTACTCATACGGACTCGGAATCGCGCAAAAGTCGACAACGTTGGAAATATCATTCCAACCATATCTGGAACTGCTCCTAACTTATCATGAGCTAGAAGTTATGGTCGTTTGAAGTTGACCAAAAACTCATTTTTTTAACTCAAGTAATTTTTCAGATTTTTAATCTTTTCCAAAAATGACTATTTCCAGTTCTTAGCTTCTTCCTTGCTATTTAAAATTGCGAGATGTTACAGTTTGCATCTGGGTTTCTATTTGTAAACTAATCTTTTAACATAAAATCTAATATTTTTTAAATTAAAATTTATATTTTCCATCCCTAAGATCATCTCCAACCCAACTCTATTTTACTCTTCATTCTATATTTCTGGAGAGTAAAATATAGAATTGGGTCTCCAACCACTCTCTAAAAAGCTCTCTATTCTCTAATTATAGAGAAGTGAATAGTACTCCTTCAAATTTAGAGAACTACTATTCACCTCTGTATTTCACTTTTTCATTATTTTAATATTATTTCTACTATTTGTAACTAACATATAATTTTTAATATAAGACTATTAATTAAATTTCTCATTGTAATTCTTTTTAAATATAACATAACATTTTAAAAAATATATTATTTAGTATATACTATTTTCATTCCGAATTAACAATATTTTAAATATTGTTTTTCAATTTTCGTCACTTTAAGCGATAATTTGATATTATCGTTGATTTTCACTAAAAAATGCACAAAATTTAAATGATAAAATAAAATTTTTAATTTAAAAATATAATACATGACATAGTAGTTTAAATACAAGATAAAAATATAATATATAACATAATGATTTATAATCACAACAACAATTTAGTAATTCGATCGATCGTTTTCAGATTTAACAATATTCTAAAAATAAAATAGTGTATGATCTAGAGAATTATTATGCTTGCGATCGTGGTTGTGTGCTTGTTGATTTCTTTTTTCAATTTTTCTTAGTTGTTCTTTAAAATTTAGAATAAGATATAATTTTAGACTAAATAGAATTTTTAAAAAATAATTATTTTATATTATATAAAAGTTATATAGCGTGATTATTTTGAAAAAAGAAAAAAATAAATAAATTTATATGACGAAAAGAAAATGAAATACAAATATAAATAATAATATAATATTAATTATTGAGGAAAGAGAACTCTATAATGGAAGATTAAAACAGAATATAAGATTGGAGATATCTTAACGAAACTGAAATAGAAAAAATGTAAGGGGTATTTACGTAAATAGACTTAACAGCGGCACTGAGTGAACCCTAATTCTCATCGTTGAGACTATAAAAGGCCCATTATCTCAACATGAAAAACCCTTCATCACTTTTGCTGTGATTCCCTTCTCTGTGTTGTGCCGCAATTTCTCTTCTCTAAGGTTACATCTCTACCAATCTCGATTGATTCTTTTATGCTTCATCTGTGTAAATCAATTGTTATACTTCAGTGTCTTCTTGTTAGATCATACATATATTGAGAACGTTTTAGATTGACTTTTTTTTGTATTGCCAATATCTGTTATTGTTTGATTTGTGTACAGTATTTACACAGCCGATCTGTGTTTATAACCATTACTCTGTATGTAAATACAGATCTGTTAATGTTAGTAATCAATTTTTCATGATATTATTCTCTCCTGTCTCGTTCTGTTTTAAATGTTGATATGATTCCGTATTTGTACAACTTGAATTAGACTAGTCCTAAATATATTTTTTCTTATATTTTTGAAACTGCAGTTGTTACTTCTTGGGCTAACTTGAAAGTTTTATATAATATGGATACACTTTTTGAGTTCGTGCTCTCTAAAAGCTGTAGCTGTAGTTGTTTAGCAGTTGCAATCTATTTGTAACCCTGAGTCATTTACACATGCAGAGGTAACGAAAAATTAAATCAATTACTAATATTTTTTTGCTATTTAGTTTTTCAACAAGTACTTTAATTTTGCTATATTGAACTAAAAATAGTCCTGAATTAGTCTGCAAGTGTGGAATTTTTGGGCGTGTTTGGTATGGTGGAGTAGTATCACACCATTAACCATGTACTTTAATTTTGTTTTTGTTGCAAGTCTTGAAAAACCAAATGGTTAAGCTATGATGGGTTTAATTTCAGTTTTAAATGTTGAATGTGCTGAATTTATGAGTTGTTTACATGGTTTTTGAAATATGTTTTTGTGTGTTGGTGTAAATGCAGTTTCTTAGTGTCTCAAGATGGGTAAAGAGAAGATTCACATCAGTATTGTGGTTATTGGCCACGTCGACTCTGGAAAGTCGACTACCACTGGTCACTTGATCTACAAGCTTGGTGGTATTGACAAGCGTGTTATTGAGAGGTTCGAGAAGGAAGCTGCTGAGATGAACAAGAGGTCATTCAAGTACGCCTGGGTGCTTGACAAACTTAAGGCCGAACGTGAGCGTGGTATCACCATTGATATTGCTTTGTGGAAGTTTGAGACCACCAAGTACTACTGCACTGTTATTGATGCCCCCGGACACAGAGATTTTATCAAGAACATGATCACTGGTACCTCCCAGGCTGACTGTGCTGTTCTCATTATTGACTCCACCACTGGTGGTTTTGAAGCTGGTATCTCCAAAGATGGTCAGACCCGTGAACATGCATTGCTTGCTTTCACCCTCGGTGTCAAGCAAATGATCTGCTGCTGTAACAAGGTTTGCTTTTATTCATAGATGGAATTAATTGCTAATTTAAGCTGTATATGTCATGCTAATTCTGTTATTATTTTTGTAGATGGATGCTACCACCCCCAAGTACTCCAAGGCTAGGTATGATGAAATCGTGAAGGAAGTTTCTTCTTACCTCAAGAAGGTTGGTTACAACCCTGACAAAATCCCCTTTGTCCCCATCTCTGGTTTTGAAGGAGACAACATGATTGAGAGGTCTACCAACCTTGACTGGTACAAGGGACCAACCCTCCTTGAGGCTCTTGACCAGATTAATGAGCCCAAGAGGCCATCAGACAAACCCCTCCGTCTTCCACTTCAGGATGTTTACAAGATTGGTGGTATTGGAACTGTCCCTGTTGGTCGTGTTGAGACTGGTGTGATCAAGCCTGGTATGGTTGTGACCTTCGGGCCTACTGGTTTGACAACTGAAGTCAAGTCTGTAGAGATGCACCACGAAGCTCTCCAGGAGGCGCTCCCTGGTGACAATGTTGGGTTCAATGTTAAGAATGTTGCTGTTAAGGATCTTAAGCGTGGTTTTGTTGCCTCAAACTCCAAGGATGACCCAGCCAAGGGGGCAGCCAGCTTCACTGCCCAGGTCATCATCATGAACCATCCTGGCCAGATTGGAAACGGATATGCTCCAGTGCTCGACTGTCACACTTCCCACATTGCTGTCAAGTTTGCTGAGATCCTGACCAAGATTGACAGGCGTTCAGGTAAGGAACTTGAGAAGGAGCCTAAGTTCTTAAAGAATGGTGATGCTGGTATGGTTAAGATGATTCCCACCAAGCCGATGGTTGTTGAGACCTTTGCTGAATACCCACCATTGGGTCGTTTTGCTGTGAGGGACATGAGGCAAACTGTTGCTGTCGGTGTCGTCAAGAATGTTGACAAGAAGGACCCAACTGGTGCCAAGGTGACCAAGGCTGCGCAGAAGAAGGGAAAGTGAACAGTGCAGTGTGATGCTAGTGTTTCCAATGCTATTTATTTTCATCGAGTGTGCTATCTAGACTCTATTTTATTTAGTTCTGCTTTAGTTTGGTCTTTGATTTGCTTGTTAGGTTATAGTTCTCTGCCTTGTATGTCAAGCACCCATTCTCAGAACTGGGTACTTGATAGGCGGTGGCGAGCATGATTTTGAGTCTATTTTCATTTGCTTTTGTTTGAGGTGCCTTGGTTTGTTTTCCATGGTGGCTCAGGATTTTTGTTGCTCATGTTGCCTAAATTTGAGATTTAAGTTTTCTACTCGTTGCCTTATTTTACATCAAGTTAACATGTTTTATACTTTACCTTTGCTAAAAGATGGTGATTTGGTTATAATAGCTCAGTTGTATAATGGGGCATTATATTCAGCCTGTAGGATTTGTTGCGATTTTCATATGATACTGTGCAGATTTTCTAATGCAGTGTTACATGAGTAATTTTGTACATGGTAATTTGAAATGGCGAGTTGACGTAGAATTGATTGAAACTACCCCAGTATATTTATATTAATAGACTGTATGATATGTTTTTATTCTCAATTCAATTGAAGCAGGGTTACTATTATGTTTTCCAGAATACCATATCAACTTGCTATAGCATTTACTACTTGTAACCTGTAGTGACAACTTAACTTTGATGGCGTAGAAATTTCTACTCCGACGATACAATATGTAAATCGAGTCCCTCTGTTTGATCACTCAGTTGATGGCCCAACGGTTCAGATCTGATAAGGAGACGGTGAAAATATTTACAAGTATCAATACTGTGTTTTCTTGTTTTAAACATATATAGTATAGGTCAATTACCTATATTTCTCTCAGTAGAAAAAGTTTTGAAAAATCAAATTACATTACTGCCTAATTTCTTAATGAATATCAATTACATCGTTTCATAAAAAAATTGGTGACACATATATGTTCATTTGTTAGTTATTAAAAAGCGTTCTGGGAAATTATTATTTTTATCATATTTAAAAACGTCACATGACGTGCACTCTTTGTGGTGGTGGCAAGAAAGGAGAGTCTTGACACTTTTTTATTTAATAATAAAAAGCATAGATCTATAACAATTTTTTTTTTTAAAAAAAGAAGGATATCAGCATCTGAATTCGGCATATTCCTAAGGAACGGTAGAAGAAGGAAGGGTTTGTGGTTCGCATGGATTATTGGTTAAAATTAAAATAAAAAAAATAATTGTTTTTTGGTTTGGTTTTTTCAATTTTTTCAATTTAAAAGTAATAATTTTTTTGAGGATATCATATTTCAATAAATAAAAATAACACCCTATACACATTTAAGATTATATATATCGAGTTATATATTTCAATAAACATACAGCCAATACATGAACAATCTACAAGAGAGCAACAAATGATTCAATTAAATAATATTAGAGTAATTATTACACAAACAAAGTGAGAGTCAATTCCCTAAATGATCACGAGTCACCCAACTTAAGGAAATTGCTAAATATCATTTATGTTTCACTTAGAATCAAAATATCACTCAACTATCACTATTTTCTTTCAAATATATTTGATATTTCAAAAGTCTCACTCTCTCCTAGTTGGCATGACATGTCATTAAAGTCTTTTTTTAATAATAGACTAATTTAGTTCATTAAACCCATTTAACTAAAATGATGATCATATTATTTTTTCAAAAAAAAAAAAGTTTATTTAGAATAAATGTTCATTTAAGATTATTTTTTATCATACTTAAACTTTTTATATTTTTATGTTATGAAGAATAGGTTTTTAAAACGTAATATAATATCATCAATTTTAAATACTTATAAACACATTCATTCAAAAAAATGTTGATATACAAATCACCCATGAATGCTAGCTTACATCAATTAATAATAAATTGTATAATAAATCAATAATATTAAAGGTCAGTTAACTATTACAATAATATGCATTGTGTCTTTTGAAATTCATGCTTACAATATATTTTTTTGAAAAAATAGAAAGTGAATAATATTATATTTTTTATCCAAAAAGAAAAAAAAACTAAATACCTCAATAGTTTCCTTCTATTCTAGTTAATATGTCATGTTGTTAAATCATTATTTTAAAAATAATAAATTCCTTTAATTCATCAAACTTATGTCTCTACAAAACAAATATATAAATTACATGCGATTTATGAAGATTATATATATATATATATATATATATATATAACTCCTTTATATATTTTTACCAATTAACATTCAATGAAAAACCTCAATGTGCAATTATTACCTTGTAATTTTAAAACTCTTTAGTAAATTAATTAAAAATTTTAAGCGATTATTCATAAAAGTATTCAAATAAATTTGTAAAGTCGACAAAAAAAGGTTTGTAAGAAAAAGAAAATTATTATTTAACTTTCTTGAATTTAATTTTTCCTTTTATTCTCTTATTCTATATTATATTATATTATAACTTCTCATACAATTAACACCAATATATATTTTTATCTCATCCCAAATTTATGAAATACAAGTAATAATTAATTGAATTGCCTATACATATTATATGAGATTAATATACTAACAAAGATCAAAATTTTCTTTTTTAATATAAATATTATTCACTTTCTATTTTTTTTAAAAGACATTCTAAGTATATATGAATTCAAAGCACCTAATTAATTATTTTTAAAGTTAATTGATCTTTAATATTATTAATCCATTACATAATATATGATTAATTAATGTAAGTTGACACTCATAAGTGATTCATATATCAATATTTTTTGGATATACGTGTTATGCAAAATTGATTACATTATGGTAAGTTTTAAAAAACTATTCCTCATAGCATAAAAAAATAAAAAAAATAATTATGATAAAAGATTCTTAAGTATGAAAATTTTTTCTTAATAAACTAATATATATTTTTTAGAAAATGATAAGATCATTAATTTTAGTTAAAAGAGTTTGATGAATTAAATAAGTCTATCATTTTTTTAAAAAAAAGGTTTCAATAAAATGACATTCCAACTAGTAGAGAGTGAGACTTTTGAAGTGTCAAATATATTTGGAGAAAAATAGTGATAGTTGAGTGATATTTTGGTCCTAAATGAAACATAAAAGATATTTCAACGCAAATTCCTAAATTTGGATGACCATTTAGGGAATTGACTCACAAAGTGATTTAATTAAGAGAAGTTTGACTTTATGTGAGGTAGTGTAAAAATATTAATGTAATGGATTTTGATTGACTTAGACTTAGGATTGTAATATTTGAGCTAACATTTAAGTATTGAGCCTATAAAGTTAAGGACTTAAGTTAATTAATATTTAATAAAATATTAAAATTATATTATCAAGGAATGATATAAAAATAATTGTAAAATTTATACATCTAGTTTCTCGGATTGACTTGGTTCTTTTTGCGATTTTTTTAGTAAAATTAAAATAAATCAAATAGTATCAATTTTCAAAATTTATAATAAAACCTAACCTACACAAACCAGGGGCGGAACTACAACCACGTAAGGGTGGTCAGACTTCAAAAAATTATAATGAGTATGTAGATAAAATATTATCTAATATTTAAGTATATAATAAATTGAACACCTTTTGACACAATAAAGGTTGGTAATCTGGCGGTAAATGTGCTCATTTATGTCTTCAAGATTTGTGGTTTGATTCTCACTGGCTGCATATTTAACAAAAAAATATTTTTTAACCAAAAACACACAAAAATAGCCTCCCACGGTATTTCTTGCCTTAAAATTTTGATCAACCTAATAATCAAGATTCTTTTTTATATTTTCAATCTATATTAAGTGAATTATTAGGTATAACACAATCTTAAAAAATTATTTTTAAAAATAAAATTAAAGATTATTATCCGGTGTTAATATTTTTGATTGTTTCTACACTATTCTTTTAGAAAATGTAAAATTGTTAAGAATCTTATTTTTAAAAAAAAGGTGAATATAGAATAAATGTTTCTACGATTCTCCAAGACTTTGAAATATTCCGTTAGTGAAAAACTTAAAATATAACAAAAGTGAAAGATTACAATTGAAAATAAAATAAATAAATAAATCTCTTCAGGCTGAGGTGCGGATATCTCGCTCTCTTTAAGGAGATTCAAATCCACTGCAACAAATCTTTTCACCGGTCCAACAATAGTCCTTTTTGACTTGTCCCCTCCAGAATACAACAACCTTCACAAAATATAACTCAACAATTCTGGACAAGAGTTGAATCCAAAGCTCCACAAATAAAAACACCTCCCTTCAACTAATAAGAACTCTCCTTTTGACAAACTTTATCACTCTATATTTTCTCTTGTGTATTGTGAGTTCCAAACCAAATGAAGATCATCCACTATTTATAGTTGGGGATGTCTTCCTAGCAATGAATAGGAAGATAATGGAGTAGTAAATGTTGAAGATAAATATCATTAGGAGTTACATATGTTACATAGATTATAAAAAATAATGGAGGAATAAAGAATGAGATAATGAAAAGGATAACAAATGTCATCAATGACTGATGAAGGAGCTGTCCGTTTCTTTTTACTCCAACGTTGAGTGAACTCCAACGTTCACTGAAACATTTGCAATGAATTCTGCCAAATGTAATTGGCATTACAAGTCCAGTGAGTAAATGAGGCAGTAATAATCCATTAATGAAAATGAGCAATTTTAACATAAAAAAATAATATTAAAATGCTCACTAATCAATAATCCCCCACTCATTTTAATATTAACTAAGAGAGTATATCAGCTGAAGGAA
The DNA here is from genome assembly GCA_016801875.1 of Solanum sitiens. Lineage (NCBI taxonomy): Eukaryota > Viridiplantae > Streptophyta > Magnoliopsida > Solanales > Solanaceae > Solanum > Solanum sitiens. Next base: position 2,376,564 of record JABWTJ010000069.1, on the reverse strand, counting down.
GACTACCATGCATAATGAAGGTGTGCTATGCATTGAACCTTCAACTTAGTGAAACAACAATTTTTACTCCGGAGTCATAGTGGTCTCAGACTTGAACTATGACTGTTTGAGGGAAATAAAATATCATTGTCCACATATAATAATCAAGGTGTTGACATGAGCTTTAAATCCAACACGTTATGGCCTTGTGTTATCCTGGTTTCATGAGTGCATTTTAGAATAAGCCCAATTCTCATAGGAAGCGACCTACTTCTACACATCACATAGGTGAAATCTATCGAGAGTGCCCCAGTAAGCTTAACACTCCACCCATACGAGCTACAAATTTTCAGTAAGAGTTTTATCAACTCAACCTTTACAAACTACAGGAAATAATATATTCACATCATCCGGAGGAAATAAGAAAATAATGCATTTTTTCACAACAAGTCATCATATGATTAGTTTTTTCCTTTGAACCTGGTTATAGGATCTCTAGTCCCCAGGTTGGGTTTTCTCATACATGACTCAAGGATTTATAGGTTTCAATCCCATCACCCTCGATGTGCTCTAGACCTTTTCTCTTGTTAAGACCTTAGTAAGAGGATCTGCAAGATTATCACAAGATTTGATATAATCAACATTAATGATACCATTTGTCAAATATGATCTTACATTACTATGTTTCCTCCTTATTGATCTGGATTTACCGTTGTTATAACAGTTTTGAACTCTACCAATCACAGCAGTGCTATCACAATGAATTAAATAAGAGAAATTGATTTTTCAACATAAGGAATTAGAATTAATAAATCTCTTAACCACTTCGCTTTCTCACTAGCTGAAACTAAAACAATTAGTTTAGCCTCCATGGTAGAGTTAACAACTATAGTTTGCTTTTTTGATTTTCAACAAACAGCACCACCACCTAAAGTAAAGACACAACCAGTGATAGAACAAGAATCACATGGTAAAGTGTTCAAATAAAATGACTTTTTCCCCGAATAAGTGAATGATTAATGATCGAAAATGTCCTAAAATATTTTTAAAAAGACATTTTCTTTATCTTATATGTTATATATAGTCATAAAATGTTTAATGGTCGAAAGGGTCCTAAAATAGTTTCACTATGGCATACCGTCCATATTTAACCCCCCCACGCACCTGTCTTGAAATTGATCATCGGGCGACGAGATTCAAGTTTTCTCGAATTCTGGCTCAATATCCTCCGAATAGTAGAGACAATCACGAATTGAATAAGCTCTCCGATTGGAAGTATTTTTGGAGCAATTTTTTTCAAATTATCAACAAATGCCCTTGTTGCAGCCTTGGGAAGATTTTTATCAAGATGGAACCCTACCCCGCCTTGATCATCCTCTTTTTGAATGCAACAATTATATGACTCATCACTACACCATTTTAGACCTACGGCAACCCCACTAAAATGTAGCCTATACTAGCAAACAATGTGACATTTGATAAAAGGCTACACTTTTGGACTTTATGCAACGCTTTTTAGGGGGTGGCCTAAAGAAGCGTAACCTTTGACATTAGGCAACACTTCTTAAATGTCATCTTTGGATACACTTATAAAGCGTAGCCAAAGAGGTATAAAGCACGCTTTGTTGTGATGCATTCGCGACACCTACTATTTATCATACTGCACTTAAAAGCGTTGCCTTTGCAGTGTTATTGGTCACACTTCAAAAGTGTTGCCTTTTAAATGTCATCTAGAGCAACACTGATAAAGTGTAACTTTATATCTCATCTAGAGCAACACTATAAAGCGTAACTTTAACATTGGACGTCCTACAACAACACATAATTAAATATACAAGTGACCTAAAGCACAAAATTAGGTTAATAATTAAATAGAAGCTATAAAATAAACTTAGAGAAACATGTCTTGTACAACCAATACTTAGAAAGTGATTGCTTAAAGATCTTTAATGTCAATAAATTCCAAAAATCAAATGCATTCAAACGTATATGACAATAGTACAAAAAAGTTTCATCGGCCACTACAATAGATCGTGTTTACTTCAAGCCACAATTCAAATTCAATTACCGGCATTTTCCTGCACATTACAAATGAAATTATGAATTAGTGAAATAAATCATGTATTTAATATTCTTAAGTTCAGATTAAGCCTTATTACTCACTTATTGAGGCAATCAGGGAATTAGGAAATTGGAGATGTTTCTGTAGTAAAATATTACAGTAAGATCTAAAATACACAAAATAAGCAAAAGAGGATTATACTATTTTATTTTTATTTTTATCATAAATTATACATGATTCTACTATTATAAATTTTATAGTGAACATATTATTCACCAAACTCTTCAAGATTTGGTGCATTCATAAGTTATGAGCATTATGTTGCTGAGACTCTTTAAAATGTTAATGGTTGTAAGTACTGTATTTTTTGGAGGATCTGACAAGGGTGTCACAACATTTTTGGGGAGTCCAAACAACATAGCTTATTTGAATAGGCTGTTTCTAAGACTGGAGAACATGTTAATGCAATATGTTTTATATAGTCCATACAAATTCTGTGGGCAGTTCGTGGAAGGATGAAATGCCATGACGTAAAAAAATGAGAAGGCTGAATTGGCCATACCTGTAGACAGGGTCAAGAATAACACCTTTGGTTTCAGCAACTTGCTTCACAAATTTAAGCTCATCAGTGGTGCTCATAGCATACCCAACGCCTTTTTCCTGTTAAAATACCAAGTGCAAAGACAAGAATTGTTGATACCAAGAGGCTCCTTAGAGAACTAGACTAAAATTTCATATACAGAACTACATTTATAATTTCCTCCTGAACATAGATGGAGTCTGGACATGAATGACTTACTAGAGTCATGTTCAAACATTAAAATGTATTAATAAGTACTCTTTGTGATAATTCATTAACGACAATAGCTTAATAAAGATAGAGATTCTCAACTGATATGCTTTGATAGGAAAACAGGTTACTAGGAGGCACCGAAAACTTGGTTGTCTCCAAAATAAAGTGATTCATAACATATATGTTGTAATTCTACCCTCTTGAATTCTTCACAGGAACACGTATAGACAACGCGTTTCTGTTTGTATAATACTTTAACAATAAACAAATCGAACAACACTTTGTATTATTTATAATCTTCAAACAATACAACGATTACAGAACTCCGTAACCTAAGAAATTATAAACTCTAATTTCTTCTACCCCAAGACACAAAACTAATCCCTAGTTTCGTATCTTCTAATGCTTTTCAAGTTCTTCAACTGGTCAAGCAACTCCTACTCACACAACTCGGATTGTAAACAAGACTCTTGAATACAACCTTAGAATTTATCACTCAACTCGCAGCACTCAAAAGTATTAATCAAAACTCTCTCAAACCTCTTGATCGTGTTTTGAACTTCTCTCTTTGTAAGTGCACAATCTTTTCTGATAAAAATAGCTCCCTATTTATAGACCAGAACTTCAACAACTCCTTGTATAATTCAACTTGTATTTGTCTTCTACAAATCCTTGATGACTTCTACTTGGACTTCGTTTCTCCTCAACTTCAACTTGGTTTTAACAAAACCTTGTTACGCTATAACTTGGATGAACACAATTTTCCTTAAATAAATAAGAAAACACGCTTTTGTTGACTAAGTCGCCACCGCCTCAGGAACCAGATTTGTATTTAAATAGTTTCCTTAAATAACTTTGCTTGGAAATCCTATTGTGAATAGGACTGCAATTTCTGGACCAAGTTGTTACTACCTGTTCTTCTGTTTGTTACCATAGTCAAAACAATGAGATTTAACAAATTCCCCCTTTTTGACTATGACAAATAATTCAACTGCTGCTAACAGGTAACTAATACAAAGTAATATACAACGTCTGTTGCTTCCCCCTTTTGACATAAGACAAAAAGCTATACGATTAAAACAAGCACCAAAAAACAAACTGAGTCATTAGTTACATCAGAAATAGATCACAAAAAAACCATTTGTCCCATCAAAAGAAATGACTAACAAAGCATAAACAACTAAACATCAAAACATAAAGTCATAGAACAATATCACTAGGGATTACACAGAAGGAGAAGAGGGTTTTGCCAGAAGACCACAAACTTGCTGTAAGCGGGTAGAGTTAGAAGCACGCTCATCATCCAAAGCCTTCTGAGTCTTAGCAAGCTTCTTTTTAAGCTTAGAAATTTTACGTTTCAACCTACCCATCTTCAACCCATATTCAACATGTACCTGGCCAATCTCAGTCACGTGAGATTCTTTCAAGGCCTCAATCTCCTCATCCTTAGCAGTCAACGAAGATTTTAATTGTTGAATTTGTGCATTTGGACCTTTTGCGAGTGGAGAAAAAGTATCAAGATCAACATCACCAATCACATCCTTAACGATTTGTTCATGCCTTTGCTTTACAGGTACCTGAAAATACTCAAGTATATGTAAAACCAGAAACCATATCCGAGCCCATGGTTGGAGTTATCATCCACACACATCCTATTTATATGACACATAATTAATTTGAGAAAGTTTATTTGAACCTTAGTAACCAGTAATTCCATAATTGTAAGATTCAAATAATTTGCTTTGGTACGCTTTTCTTTTCTTGGAACAAGAACCTTATGAACCATGTCAAAGACTAGATTATGAAGAGAACTCATAGCACCTCTATCCACCCTAGTTGAATTTCTTAATGTGGGATCATTTGAAAAGCGACGTGATATTTCAAGAGCAGAGGTACCTTCTACAACCGGCCAGCTACGTTTGATGTAATCACACCAACCTGAGTTAGGCACACCTAAGATTTGTTCTAACACTGCAGGTGTTAGGGTGAATGATACACCACCAACACTACTAGTGATAGACTCAACAGACAGTAGCATTAATATAAAACTCCCTAGTTTCCTTCTTAGCTAGTTTGCGACGATAAGTCCCTTGAAGTAACAAATTCGACCATCCCTGTACATTAATCAAGGCAAGTAATTCATTCATATCATTCCCCCCTAAACCAGTAATCTGTCTTCCCCTAAATAAAATTCTTTGAAAACAAAAAGGAAGGTTAAATTGCTCCAAAGTAGTGAACCTTTTTTCAAAAGTTCCAGGTTATTCCTCTAGGCAAATAATCACACGTGCATTATTTCAAAACTTATGATATATGCACCTATCACACTCATTTGTTTTAAAATAATTTTCAATCATGCAGGAATCAAACTTTTCATGTCATTGCTTTGGTGCCTGTTTCAAGCCATATAGAGATTTAGTAAGTTTACATACTTTGCTTTCTTGACCTGCTTCAACAAACACTCGGGTTGATCCATATAAATTTTCTCATTTAGGTTTCCATTTTAAAAATCAGTTTTTACATCCATTTGATGAATTTGCAAATCAAAAATTGCAGTCATAGAAATTAAAAGTCTTATAGATGTAATTCTTGTTATCGAAAAAAAAGTATTAAAAAGTTCTAGGCCTTCTAGTCGTTTAAAACTTTTTGCAGCTAGTCTAGCCTTATATTTATCAGTGAAACCATCCAGTTTCAACTTTTTCTTAAGACCCATTTGCAACCAATCGTTTTACAACCCGGTGGTAAATCAACTAGTTTCCAAGTTTTGTTAGAAATTACTGATTCCATTTCATCATTTATAGCTTCTTTCCAAAAAATAAAATAATCTGAAGATAATGCTTCTTTCAAAGCGAGAGGGTCATCTCTAACATTTAACACATAAAAATCAGGACCAAAATCTTTTTCTACTCTAGCTCTTTTACTTATTCTTAACTCAAAATCATTAACTTCTTAATTTTTCAAAGTTGAAGTAGAAGAACTAGGTAGTGACAAAATATTTTTGTTCGATCCTTTGACGCCCACTATTTTTAGAATCAAAAGGAAATCTATTTTCATGAAAAATAGCATCACGGAATTCTATTACAATGTTATCTTCAAGATTAAAAAATCTATATTCCGTACTTTTTGAAGCATAACCAAGAAAAGCGCAAGTAGTAACTTTCTTACCCAACTTTTAATCTTGAGATACATTAGCCTCACAAAGGCTAGACAATTCCAAACTCTTAGATATTCCAAACTTGGCTTGTAACCTCTCCACAATTCAAAAGGTGTCAATTTAGACTTTTTATGAGGCACACGATTCAACACATAACAAGCAGTTAAAATAGTTTCACCCCAAAAATTTAAAGGTGCATGTGACTCAATAAGCATGACATTAGTCAATTCAACCAAAGTTCTATTTTTCCTTTCCGCTACTCCATTAGATGAAGGAGAGTAAGGAGGAATAGTTTCTTGAATTATTCCCAATGATCTAACAAAATAATTGAACTCATTTGAATAATATTAACGACCTCTATCACTTTAAATTCTTTTTATTTTTCTATCAAACTGATTTTCAACCTCATGGAGATATATTTTAAAATTCTCAAAAGCATCACTTTTATTTTCCATCAATTAAACATATGTAAACTTAGAAAAATCATCAATGAAAGTGATAAAATATCTGTTACCTCCACGAAGTAAAATTCCACCAAGTTTACAAATATCAGTACGAACTAATTCTAACAAATCAATTTTTCTTTCAACTTGAAAATGAGGCTTTTTAGTGATTTTGGATTTACTACAAGCCTCACACTTTTCAAATTTTTTTTTAATCATTGAGATTAATCCTAAACTACTCATGATTCCAACATAACGATCATTAACATGACACAAACGAGCATGTCAAAAATTTATAGAAGAAAGCATATAAACAGAAGTAGAAATTTTATTCATATCAACATTCAACTTAAACATTCCATCATATGCATATCTCTTTCCACAAAAATACCCTTCTTCACAATTACGTATTGATCAGATTCAATAATCTGTTTAAAACCCGTTTTATTAAGAAGAAAACTAGACATCAATTTTTTTTCATAGAAGGAGTATAAAGTACATCTTACAAGTTAATACCCTTCTAGAAGTAAAACACAATTCGACATCTCCCTTTCCAAGTACTTGAGTAGTGTGAGCATCACTAAGCATGATAATTTTTGGCTCCTCAAAATGAGTATATTTTTTTAACCAGTCTTTGTCATAACATACATGACGATTTGCACCAGAATCAGCCCACCATCCATTAACATTCTCAACCATATTTATATCGATAATCACCGCCACAAAAGGTTCTTCGATAACGTTTACCTGAGGGTTAGGACCACATTTTCGGAATCAACAAGATCGAACAATGTACCCACTCTTGCCACAAACAAAGCATGGTCCTTTTTCTTGAATTTGTTGATGTTTTGCTTGGTTATTTTCACCATTATTTTTCTTAAATTTTTTCTTGTTAGGCTTTAAATAAGTATTTTGTGAGTTTCAGGAGTAGCATTATTCGAAGTAATTAGATCTACCTTCGCTGTCATATTGTTCTCTTCTATTTGTAAAAGTGCATCTTGTCCCCTTGCTTCTTCATCCGTGCGGATTTTCAAGGTTTCAGGAGAGGTTTCCTTTTGTTTGCGGCGCATAATTTTTTGAAATTTCTTCCATGAAGGTGGAAGTTTATCTACTATGCCACAAACAATAAGGTTATCGATCTCCAATTTTAACCTCTTCGGACCTAAGCTCTTCAACAATCATGATAAAGTCTTGAGCTTGGTCTACCACTGATTTGTTGTCCACCATTTGAATCTACCATCTTGACCTCCGTGATTTTTTCAGTTGTAGACATGGTGAATCTCCTTAAAATAGTTAGTGAAAAACTTACAAGATAACAAAAAATTAAGATTACAACTGAAAATGAAATTAAAAAATTAAAATCTCTTTAGGCTGAGACGCAAATATCTCGCTCTCTTTAAGGAGATTCAAGCCCACTGCAGCAAATGTTTTCACCAGTCCAGCAGTAGTCCTCTTTGGCTTGTCCCCTCCAGGATACAACAACCTTCACAAAATATAACTCGACAACTCTGGACAAGAGTTGATTCCAAAGCTCCACAAAAAAAAACACATCCTTTCAACTAATAAGAACTCTCTTTTTGACAAACTTTATGCACTCTATATTTTCTTGTGTGTTGTGTCTCAAACCAAATGAAGACCTCCACTATTTATACTAGAAGAAGTCTTTCTAGCAATGAATAAGAAGATAATGGTGTAGTAAATAGTGAAGATAATTGTCTTAGGAGTTACATAGGTTACAAAGAAATAATGGGGAATAAAGAGTGAAGTAATTGAGAAGACACCAACGTGCAAATGAAGGTCTGCAAAAAGACCATAGCCCCAACGTTCACTGCTACTTTAACCACAAATAAATAATGGCAATTAATCCTAATTAACAAAGGGATGAAATGCACCTTAAAAGAGAAGATGTTACTTTTGTATACATGCCACATATGTCAATTATTGAAGCTGCCTACCAAGGACAGTGACAATGGATATGATGCATATCTTTATTATAATATTAATATTAATATGCAAAAAAACCAACATAATAATAACTCAATTGTTTGTAAGAATACAATAATAACTCTTATTGGGAGATTCTCTGAGCGACAACCATCAATATGAGCTATATGATGATACAACATCTCGTCAATGCTGTCAGAACTGTCCTATACCTTGCCGCAATATAAGAAATCTCCAACCAAGTAGATCCACTAAGCTATGATTATAAAGCAATACAAAATCATTTTAAAAGTATGACCATTTACCCATGTTTGCATACATGGTTTATGAGTACTTTGACGTTTCTGAACTCGTCCCCATATTGATGTTCAATACAACTCCCAATAATACAAGCAGAAGACTAACTCAAAGATACATAAACTTAAACTGAATTAAATTTATTGTACTCAGCTGTAAAAATTCTAAACAATACTCAAAAGAAAGTAAATACAGAAAAACTCCTCAATTTTGTCTATCGATGAAGCCTCTATTATTACAGAATGATATCGGAACAAAACCCACGACATCTCCAAACTACTAACTGTAAGGTAAAGGTGAAGTCCTCCAGAATATAAGAAAGCTCACCGAAGCTGACTTGAATATCACATGACCTCAATGAAATCCTGTTGATGATCCCGAATACCTGTATTTGCATCACAAAATGATGCATTCCAAATGACGTCAGTACATTTAATGTACAAGCATGTAAGGGAAATTCTAAAGCATAAACATCAACTTGAACTTATAAAAAGAAAACATACTTACCTCATACCATTTCACTTAACTCGACTAAACTCAAGAATACTCAACTCAAAGATACTCAATATAGACACATGATCTTTATCACCTTTCCCTAAGAAAGTATATATGTAGCTGATTAAGGGTTACTCAACTGTCAAGTAGATGTGAAAATGCTTGGAAAAAGTCTATCTTCCAACAGCAAAGGATAAGGAGTTTCAACTCAAATAACATATGCAAAGAGTTAGGCTGGGAACCAAGAAGATTGATGATTACGTTAAGGAATTGAAAGATACATGTGATGATCTTGCGATATTGAATCACAAACTCGTGGATGAAGATAGAAAAGTAATCATTTTTTCTAGAGGATTATGTCTCAAGTACAAGACCTTATAGAGTGTCATGCTTGGTAAGACAACATATCCCACATTTAATTAATTTGTTAATGCTCTTAGGTGTTTTAAACGAGGGAGGATGAAGAAAAGTTTCCACAACAGAACCATAATAAAGCATTGTCTGCTCAAAGGGGCAGGGAAAGATGAACCTACTCTCAAAGAAAAGGAAACAACAAATTGAACTCCAGTGGAATAAGCTTCAAGATTGCTTGACAAGGAACATGTTGTTAGAACAACCAATATGAAACATGTTCTAAAAATAATCAAAGATTTCCAAGCCAAAACAAGGAAAATAACAATACTGAATCATGCCAAATCTGTGTTAAGAATAAACATATCGATCTCAAGGTTTTTACAAGTGGGATACTCTTATCAATCTGTAGATGAAATACCTCAATCATTGATTGGTGTCAATTTACAAAATACATATGCTACTGATGACACTTTGTATGTGGACTTAGGAGCAAGTAGTCACATGACAAATAACTTAGGTATTCTATCACAACTTAAACACTATTGTATATCAAATAAAATCATTATTGGGAATGGATAACAATTTGACATACCAAATGCTGGGAATATAACGAGATCAGACCTAAAATTACAAGAAGTCCTTGTATTTCCTACGATACTAAGAATCTACTCTTAGTTAGCAAACTTCCAAATGATAATTATTGCAATCTTGAATTTGATGAAAACAATTTTATGTAAATGGCAAGAAGACAACGAAACTACTAGCCAAGAGACCCAAAAGGAGTGGACTCTATGCTTTAGAATATAACAATCTATATTCCTTGTCTGTTGCACACGATTGGAACATATCGAACAACATGTTGCACACTATATTAGGAGATCCTAGTTTGAAGGCATTAAAAGTTTTGAGTAAGAATATTTGCATCAATTTTACTAGTTGGAGAAAGTGCCTACTACCTATTCTAGTTGTGGCAAAACTTGTAATCTTCTATTTGGCTTGAAAAATAAAATTGAGAAGGAACATTTATTTAAAGTTCATTATAATTTATGGGTCTTGCTCCTGTTGAGTTATCTTAACATATGAGATATTATGTTGTGTTTGTAAATGAACACATAATGTATATTTGGCTCTATCCATTGAAAAAGAACTCTAAAGTTTTTGATTTGTAAATTTCAGAAAATGGTGGAAAAATAGTTTTCTAAAGAGATTAAGTAGGCGTTTGGTCATATACTTTCATATCACGATAGAAATTATCAAATGAAATCAACATTTGGACGTGCGATTTCACGCTGATTTCAGATCATGAGATGAAATCCCATATGCTCCAAAGATCATGATTTGAAAATTTCAAATCATGATATGTGATTTTTTAATTCAAAAATTGACCCATAAGTTTATTTAATATAAAAGAATAATTCATATCATTACTTTTTAAATCTTTTAAATCTCATATAACAATTATTCTCGGTTATATAAAATTTACTTTTACTTCAAATCAATTCTCAATTTATCATTTGTATTCACCAAACTCAATATTTTTTTTATCAAATTTATTGCTACTCCATTCAAATGAATGTTTAATAATACTAAAAATTCCATCATTATATTGAGTGGACGAGACTTACTAATTGAAAAAAATTTTTTTTTCTTAACTACTAACAACTTGAACACTATAACCTATGTTCAACTTTATTTTTATTGAATTAAGGTTTGATAAATAGATGTTGTATTTTTTAGAATAGTTTTTGACAATGTATTATGCGATTTTATAAACTTTTATTTATTTGGTAAGATTGTATAAACAATTGAAACAGTTTTGGTAGTTTTACAACTTCTGAGGTTTTATGTTTATGAGAAAACATTAACCATAAAAGGTACAAATTGCATGTCCAAACAAAACTTCACCCTCATCTCTTGATTTCATATCACGATTTCATATCATGATTTCATATCGCATGGTTAAACGGGCCCTATGATATTCCAGTGTGATGGAGGTTGTGAGTTCATAAAAATAGGCTTCATTAAACATCTAGAAGACTATGGTATTGTCAGAAATATTTCATGTCCTATCACACTTGAACAAAATAAATTTTCTTTTAAAAAAGATAGATATATTGTTGAGACTGGATCAACTCTCCTAGTCCATGCTAACCTTCCTTTGTTTCTTTGGGTTGAGGCATTTCTCACTGCAAATATTCTTATTAATAGACTACCATCTTGATCTTAAAGATGAAGACTCTATTTTTTAAGTTATATGGTGAACAATCTGATTACAATAACCAAAAGATGTTTGGTTGTAGGTGTTTTCCATATCAAGGGTAACAACAAGTTCAGTCCAAAGACCTACCCACATAATGTTTTTTCATATTTTTTTTCTAGTTAAGTTTGTTACTAAAATAAAATTTATAAAAATAAATTCAATTTTCATTAAGTTGTAATAATTAAATAGGATAGTGACTTTAAATTTTAATTTTTATAGGTCAATTGTGAGAAAATGAATTAATTTTTATCAAACCATTTTCATTTACTATCTTGAATATTTTAGTAGCTTTGAAGATACTAACTCAACAAATAATTCTCTATCACTCTTATAACATATAAAAATTTAAAATTACGTTTAAACACACATAAAATTACATACACCAGCAACCCGCCCTACCCAACTTTACATTAGTTTTAAGAATACCCACTTCGACCTAACACACATTCCACCCACCCACATAATCTTAAACCCACCCTGCATAGCCTCAAACCCACCCCACCTTGCATCCGCCCATCCCCATTGTCATCCCAATGCCCAAATCAAGGCCTTACTGAAAGGCACTTAAAACATACATTTTCTAGGTCATTGAATTTTGTGACCAAACCTGTGGTGGATGCAGTGTGCGTTGGATCCTTTATGAGGAAACCTTTTTATGAAGTTATGGTTGTCATGGATGACGTTGCGAAGAAAAATAGACCTTGGCACACGAATATGTAGAGGTCGGAGACAATGGGTTCACATTTGAGCTTTTAGTTGAACAGAGAAAACGAGAAGAAGAACGAGACAAAAACATGGCTTACATGAAAACACAGATGGACATCCTCACAAAGAATCTTTGAACTAGTCCAAAAAGGAAAATGCAGTGGGCGCTGCAAGAAGGTATGATGACCCAGATGTTGACTTTGATGTAGAGGACAAGTATTTGAAAAACTTGGGGGACTTACAGAATTATAACTCGGTTCTGGAATCAAGGTAGGAACTATCAACGAGATGGTCAATTTGATAGACTTGGAAACAGAGATTAAGGAAATTTGCAAGGAAAAGATGGGTTCAAGAATGCGCGAAGTGGTGTGTATGTACCTCTAAGTAATTGAGATAGAACATGTAGTGGGTGATGCAGGTCCAGGATGGAAGACATGCTAACAAAGGTGTTATAGAGAATCGAATCTACAGATGTGGGAGTAAAATAGTTGAATAATGATTTCTCCAACATGAGTCAGCTTGTAGACTCACACAGAACTTCCATCAAGCATTTAGAACAACAGCCGCGACATCTCTCTGCCTTATTTAACTAGAGGAAAAATGGGATACTGCCAAGTGATAATATTCAAAACCCAAAGAAGGATGGACACAACATGGCTATCACCACTAGGAGTGGTAAATCACTGCCAGAACCTACACATGCAAGTACCGAGAAGGAAGAAAACATGGAGTTAGATGCTGAAAAATATGCAAGTTGGGAAGGTTTAGAAGAGTCAGAGGCAACTTCAAGAGTAGAGATATGGTCAAGATCCAATGAAAAGATAAGCAAGGCTAAAGAGTCTACAATAAAGGTATCACAACCTTTACCACAAATACCCTAAACTCCTCCTTTATTCCCTCACAGGTTCAAGTAGAAAGCTTAAAATGGAAAGTTCTTGAAATTTATATCAATGCTTAATAAGCTATTAGACAACATCCCATTGGTGGAATCTTTGCTTGGATTGAATATTATTTGGTGATTCTCCATCAATTCTTCATCAAATTCGTGGTCTAGTATCAATAGAGGTATGACCTTCATCCTTGAATCTCTTTTCTTCAAGGACCCAATCTTCAAAGTGATTTCTAAAGTTTTTCAAAGATGAAATTTGTCCTATTTTGATATCTATCCATGGGTTCTTGCATAAAACATTTTGAATCACTGTATATTGATTGAATTGATGTTAATTTGATGATGTTAACCTAAAAACTCTATAAACCCATGTAATTCATGAAACCCTAGTTTTGATTATTTTGTGGGTGACTTGATTATGTCTTAATTCCATTGAATTCTTGTGTAGTTTGATTAGGGCTATTGAATTATGAAAGAATCATGCTAGAATTGTAAGTAGGCTGCCCTAAATTCATAAATTCATGTTGTATTTTCTTTGATTTGTTGTATATTGTAAATTGTTGGGTTGAATTGTAAACTATGGCTATTGGTAAGAGTTTGGTATATTGTGTTGGATGAATTGGCTATGGAATGAAGTTGTGAGGTTGGATTAATGGTATGTTGACCTAACTTTCTCTATATTGTTTAGTATAGGCCTTAGATACTAATAATGTTTGGTATGGTCCACTTATGGTGGCGGTGCTTATGTGCTATACTTGTGAATAATGTGGACTTGTCGGCATTATTTTATGAATTGCGAATCAATGTGACCTCGTCGACATTTCTTTATGAATTATGTTATTATCATGTTATAACTTGAATATGTGGATAATATGAATGTATTGATGACTTATGTGTTAAAGTGAAATCAAAGCATGAATTCTCTTAGTTAGTGATATCTGTCTCTAGTAGGCTATAGTGAAGTCATTAGGTGTATTACTTTATGATTGAAGTATGATGCTTCTTGTTGAATTATATGAGACTTGTGATGGTTTATATTGATGATGCTATAGTAGTGAATAGGATAACCTATAGTTGACTTGGTTGTCCCTATGTGCTTCTTGAATGATATGTTATATGTGGTATAGTGGAGTATGAGTGTGTATTGTTTTGATAGACTTGTGTCCCTTACTTGATACATGTAGAATGTGAATATGACTTCTTGACTTAGTATGCTAAAGCTCCTTAGTCTTGTATGTGTGGTTGACATGTGACCTTGAACATAGCTAAGAAGGTCCTTTATGTGGAACCTTCATCCTAGATGTAAGGTTATGATATCCTTGAAGTTGAAAGCCGTAATGGTATCCTTCTTTTGTGAATGGTGGACTTAAGGTTGGTTGGCTGGAACGACATGAAATAATCCTTAGGAAAATCATTGAGCTGTCCTCTTGACCATTGTAGGTAGCCTTAGTGGACCCTCTTTGGTAAGGTGTAATGTGATTGGGTTGTGAACTAAATATGGAACCTCTTCATATTCTCCTTTATTGAAATACTCTATGAGAACAAAGGCTACCACCGAGAGAGTATGCTTGGGAAGTTGCTCTAACTAAGATGACATGACAGAATAAAGAAACCCTCGATATTCCCTAACCATGTGCCTACATGGGATGTGTCCTAGTTCTGCCATTGGCAAGTAGAGCGCTCTTCATCGGAGTAGGTTCATGACCCGGATTGCATGCATAGCTAGTATGATCTATGTCGGTTATTGCCTATTCTCATCATATGGGATACCAACTAGTGTTGGAGAAATTTTATGAAGTTTAGGTGGTGGTATAGGATGCAATCTAGACATTGCACGATTAGGATTTGAAGATGTTAGTGAGTGAGTCCCTAGGTCTTCTCCAAGACCATTACTTGAATGTCCTTATATGTTGAATGTCTCTTAAGTGAACTAATGAACATAATGACTTAAATTAGAAAGAATGATAATGAATAAGTACTCATCTAGAGTAGCTTTAAGGATTGCCTAGTTAAGGTGTGAAGGGGGCATAGGAATGGTCTTTTCATGTCTTACTTAGGGAAGTCTTAAGAATAACTCTAGATAGGAAATATTGACTAATGAAGTGAGAATAATCTTATCCTTGGTAGTCTAAATGCTCTCTTAGGTGTGTGAAGGGATTGTATGGGTGGTCGCTTCATAACTCACTCAAGTGAGCCTTAGAATCACCTTTGGTAGGAAGATCTCATGGTTATGTGTTTTGCTATATTCTTGATGTTATATTGTGATGTGTGAGTTTCATTTGAAGTTACAGTGATGTTGCAATGAAGTTCACTGTAATGCTAGTGTAAGATTTTATAGTTTGATATAAATTGCATATGATTTGGAATGTGTTCTAAATGTGATGTTTCGTTTTTAAATGTGATTTTTATACTTTTAATATAATTTTTAATAAAAAAGAGCATGTTTCTCATACATGTCCATTTCTCATGATTTTATGCATTAAGCCATACTTAGTACATGCATTGTACTAATTCCATACATTTTATCTATCTCTAAAGTTGTAGGTGGAAGGTGAAAGGTGTCTTGAAGCAAAGCTTGGAATCTAGGACTCTTTCAAGCAAAGTTGAAGTATGTCCTCACTTGACTCGAGGGCATAACTATCTTTAGACTTTCTTTTATTCGAGTATTGTAATAGACTAAGTAATTCTATATTTCGTATTGTATGGGCCGTGTCTCAAGTATTCTTGAGTCTAGTATTGGCATATGTTGAGACTTAATATTTTCCTCTAGATTTATATAAAAGATGTTTTAAGATATTTCATGTGAAACTTTTTAATTCCGCACTACTTTTCATACATGTGTGCAATGAATGATGTCAAAGGGCTTGTACAAGACCTCCGAGAGGTCAACTACGCCATGTCGCACTCCGACAGTGCCATATCTTGTAGGGTGTACTCTTGGGATGTGACAAAGTTGGTATTAGAGCATAGGTTACGAAAGTGGTCTTAGGAATCAAAAAGTCTCATAAAGCCACGTCTAGTAGAGTCTCATTCATCAGTGTGACTCTTGACACATCTATGGGCGAGAGGCTATAGGACGATAGAGTTTCCCTTCTTTTTCTTTCTCTACTCTTGTATCGTGCCATAGAGTAAAAGCTATGAGTGTCCTTCTTAATGATTTTTCTTTGTGTTTTTAGGAAGATGAATACTAGAAGGATTACCGCTAGAAGGTTAGAAGAGGGAAGGGTGAATGAGGAAATTCCTCCTCAAGTTGAACAAGTTGAGCAATTTCTTCAAGGTGCTCAAGGTGTTCAAGTCCCTATTGGAAGAGAAGGCAATGAGTTTCCGGTGGTTCCCCTAGAAATGACTAATGGGGATATTAGAGAGGCTCTACTTGCTTTAGCCCGAGCCATGACTACTCATGTGAATAGGGGTGTTGAGCCTATGGTGAATGCTATTGAGAGCACTATGAACTCTAGATTAAGAGACTTTGTAAGGATGAATCCTCCTATCTCTATAGGCTCTAAAGTAGGGGCGGATCCCCAAGAGTTTCTTAATGGTGTGTACAAGATGTTGAGTGTCATGGGGGTGACTTCTAGGGAGAAGGTGGAGTTAACTTCGTACCAATTGAGGGAGGTTGCTCAAGTGTGGTACACTCAATGGAAATATAACAGGCCGGTTGAGTCAGGTCCTATAGAGGCGGAAGATTTTAAGGAGGCTTTCTTAGGAAAATACTTTCCCCGTGAGAGGAGGGAGGTGAAGGTTAAAGAGTTCATTAATCTCAAGCAAGACAATATGAGCGTTGAGGAGTATTCCTTGAAGTTCACTATGTTGTATAGGTATGCTCCATCCTTGGTGTCTAACCCTAGGGAAGAGGTGAGTAGGTTTGTGCGGTGTTGCCGACCTTGTGAAAGAAGAGTGTCGTACGGCCATGATCCATGATGACATGAATTTGTCTAGACTCATGGTGTATTCTCAATCCATTGAGGATTCCAAGCTTAGTAGGATTTCTAGAAATTTGAAAAGGAGTGGACCAAGTTAGCAAAACCAACCTAGGTTCAAGAATAAGGCTCTAATTCAAGATGAACCTAGGGATCCTAAAGTCAAACTTGAGAAGGGTAGTGGTTCTCAAGGTGGTAAGCCTAGTTGTGTTACTTGTGCAAAGAAGCACTATAAGAAATATCTAATGGGTACTGGGAATTGCTTTGGTTTTGGTAAGGATGGACACAAGGTAAGGGATTGTCCTACTATTGCGGCTAGAGGAAAAGAAGGCAAGCAGTTCCTCCAAGTGTTCCGGGTGATGATGTTCCAAGGAAGGATCGTTTCTATGCACTCTGGGCTAGAGAATCAAAGCCGGATGATTATGACGATGTTGGTAAGTTATAATTTCTCTCTTTAGTTGTTATGAGTTCCTTCTAAGTGGGGAAGTATGGTCAGTAGTGAAGTTTTGATTGATGGTCTCTTCTCTTCTATTCAACTCAAGCTTGAGAGTTAGAAAGTCATAGTAGCACATTGAATGTCGCATTGTGTTTAGGAGTCTTGTTGGAGTTAAATTTCATTGATTCCTTGCATTGTGCATTTCATGAAGTTATGATTATGTTGTAAATTGAGTTTATATGATTTTGTCTCTCATATTTTCATGCTTTCATCATAATTGCTTAATAGTTACATTTTTTGGAAATTTGAGCATAGTTCACTGTGTTGCTTAACAGTTCACTGTAAAGATTTCAAATTTTGGTTAAATTGTGTTTTTGTTGAAAATGATTATAATGTGTATAGAATTAATGTATATAAGCATGATAATGAATGTGGAAGGAGTTCTTGATATTTGAAATGAAGGATGTGAGTCTTATTGCATAATGAGTCGTAGATTTGTTTCTATCCTCTTGTTGTGTTTTGAGTCTCTAAAAGTATAGGAAATTGGTGTTCTTCCTAATTGTGTATTGTGCATGGTGTGGTATGGTTATGTGCTGCTATTCTTAAGTGTATTATCTCTTATAAGTGTTTAAAATGAAGCAAGTGTCATTCGAGGACGAATGTTGTCCAAGTGGGGGAGAATGTAACACCTCTAAAACAACTTAGGTGAAACTAGAGCCTAACACTTGAGTCATGATGTTTTGAAGTCCTAAAATAGTTTATAATGAGGTTAGTAGGCAGTGTTTAAAGTTTCATGAAGTTTGGAGGTCAAACGTCCAAGAAAGTCCATGACGTTCGAAAGGTTTGCCTTGAAACGTGCTTGTGTGCCTTAGTGTGTTTTGTCAAGTTTTACGTGTTCGTTTTGGATGAAATTGATGTGAGAAGTATTAAACATGTATACAAACATATTTGAATTAGAAACGTCCGGGAAAAACTCCCCAAGGACCAACCAAGAGGTCCTTGTGGAGGACCCAACTCAAGAGCCAAAGCTGTCAAAACCAGCCCCACCAACGTAGGCAATCGACGGCCTGTAGGCCAGTCGACGCCCTGTCGATGAGGGGCGTAGGCTAGGACTTAGCTTTGGATCTTGAGCTCCCATGTGAGAGCCTCTGATCCAATCGATGGTTGGCAGCACGTCCCGTCGAAGGACCAACGAGGCGTCGATGGTGGCGTCGATTGACACCTGCTGCAATTTCTGCAGGTGTCTCGGCCAGCCCAAGGGTGTTTTGGGTATTACACCTATCCTTCCAAAAATTAGTTGGACGGTTTCTTAGGGTCATTTTAGGTATTTTAAGTGGGTTTATTAGTCTAAAACACTTATATGAATTTACTTTTCAAAATCAAACCCACCAAATCCATAAAGAAACTCCCTAGAACTCCATTGGAGCCAAAACTCAAGATAGAGCTTGGATTGAAGATTCTTTGGTGATTCTCCATCAATTCTTCATCAAATTCTTTGTCTAGCATCAATTGAGGTATGACCTTCATCCTTGAATCTCTTTTCTTCAAGGATCCAATCTAGTAATTTCTAAAGTATTTCAAAGATGAAATTTATCCTATTTTGATATATATCCATGGGTTCTTGCATGAAATATTTTGAATAATTTGATATTGATTGAATTGATATTAATTTGATGATTTTAACGTAAAAACTTTATGAACCCATGTAATTCATGAAACCCAAGTTTTGACAATTTTGTGGGTGACTTGAGTATGTCTTAATGCCATTGAATTCTTGTGTAGTTTGATTAGGGCTATTGAATTATAAAAGAATCATGCTAGAATTACAAGTAGGCTACCCTAAATTCATAAATTCGTGTTGTATTATCTTTGATTCATTGTATATTGTAATTGTTGGGTTGAATTGTAAACTATGGCTATTGGTAAGAGTTTGGTATATTGGGTTGGATGAATTGGCTATGGATTGAAGTTGTGAGGTTGGATTAATGGTATGTTGACCTAACTTTTTCTATATTGTGTAGTATAGGTCTTAGATAGTAATGATGTTTGGTATGGCCCACTTATGGTGGCGATGCTTATGTGTTATACTTGTGAATAATGTGGCCTTGTCGGCATTACTTTATAAATTGTGAATCAATGTGGCCTCGTCGCCATTAATTTATGAATTGTGTTATTATCATGTTATAACTTGAATATGTGGATAGTATGAATGTATTGATGACTTATGTGTTGAAGTGGAGTCAAAGCATGAATTCTCTTAGTTGGTGATATGTGTCTCTAGTAGGCTATAGTGAAGTTGATAGGTGTATTACCTTATGATTGAAGTATGATGCTTCTTGTTGATTGATATGAGACTTGTGATGGTTTATATTGATGATGCTATAGTAGTGAATAGGGTGACCTATAGTTGACTTGGTTGTCCCTATGTGCTTCTTGAATGGTATGTTATATGTGGTATAGTGGAATACGTGTGTGTCTTGTTTTGGTATACTCGTGTCCCTTACTTGATACATGTACAATGTGAATATGACTTCTTGACTTAGTATGCTAAAGTTTCTTAGTCTTGTATGTGTGATTGACATGTGACGTTGAACATAATTAAGAAGGTCCTTTATGTGGAACCTTCAACCTAGTTGGAAGGTTATGATATCCTCGAAGTTGAAAGTCGTAATGGTATCCTTCTTGTGTGAATGATGGACTTAAGGTTGGTTGGCTGGAACTGCATGAAATCATAATTAGGAAAATCATTGAGCTATCCTCTTGACCATTGTAGGTAGCCTTAGTGGACCCTCTTTTGTAAGGTGTAATGTGATTGTGTTGTGAACTAGATATGGAACCTCTTCATATGCTTCTTTATTGAAATACTCTATGAGAACAAAGGCTAGTTCCGAATGAGTATGCTTGGAAAGTTGCTCTAACAAAGATGACTTTAGAGAACAAAGAAACCCTCGATATTCCTTAACCATGTGCCTACATGGGATGTGTCCTAGTTCTACCATTGGCAAGTAGAACACCCTCCATCGGAGTAGGTTCATGACTCTGGATTCCATGCATATCTAGTATGGTCTATGTCGGTTATTTCCCATTCTCATTATATGAGATATCTACTAGTGTTGGAGAAGTTCTATGAAGTTTAGGTGGTGGTATGGGACGCTATCTAGACATTGCACGATTAGGCTTTGAGATGTTAGTGAGTGAGTCACTAGGTCTTCTCCAAGACCATTACTTGAATGTCCTTAAATGTTTAATGTCTCTTAAGTGAACTAATGAAGATAATGACTTAAGTTAGAAAGCATGTTAATGAATAAGTACTCATCTAGAATAGCTTTATGGATTGCCTAGTTAAGGTGTGAAGGGGGCATAGGAATGGTCTTTTCATGTCTTACCTAGGGAAGTCTTAATAATAACTCTAGATAGGAAATATTGACTAATGAAGTGAGAATGATCTTATCCTAGGTAGTCTAAAAGATCTCTTAGATGTGTGTGATGGGATTGTATAGACGGTCGCTTCATAACTCACTCAAGTGAAACTTAGAATCACCTTTGGTAGGAGGATCTCATGGTTATGTGTTTTGATATATTCTTGATGCTATATTGTGATGTGTGAGTTCATTTGAAGTTACAGTGAAGTTCACTGTAATGTTAGTGTATGATTTTATAATTTGATATAAATTGCATATGACTTGGAATGTAATCTAAATGTGATGTTTGGTGTTTAAATGTGATTCTTATACTTTTAATATGACGTTTTACTCAAAAAGAGCATGTTTCTCATAAATGCCCATTTCTCATGATTTTATGCATTAGGCCATACTTAGTACATGCATTCTACTAATTCCATACATTTTATCTATCTCTAAAGTTGTAGGTGGAAGGTGAAAGGTGTCTTGAAGCAAAGCTTGGAATCTAGGACTCTTTCAAGCAAATTTGAAGTATGTCCTCACTTGAATCGAGGGCATAACTATCTTTAGACTTCTTTTATTCGAGTATTGTAATAGACTAAGTAATTCTATATTTCGTATTGTATGGTCCGTGTCCAAAGTATTCTTGAGTCTAAGATTGACATATGTTGAGACTTAGTATTTTCCTATGGATTTTTTATATGAAAGATATTTTAAGATATTTCGTGTGAAAAGTTTTAATTCCGCACTACTTTTCATACATGTATGCAATGAATGATGTCTAAGGGCTTGTACAATACCTCCGAAAGGTCAAGTACGCCATGTCGCACTTCGAGAGTGCCATATCTTCTAGAGTGTACTCTCGGGATGTGACAAAGTTTGTATCAGAGCATAAGTTATGAAAGTGGTATTAGGAATCAAAAAATCTCATAAAGCCACATCTAGTAGAGTCTCGTTCATCGGTGTGAGTCGTGATACATCTATGTGTGAGAGGCTATAGTACGATAGAGTTTCCCTTCTTTCTCTACTTTTGTGTCGTGCGCAGAGTAAAAGTTATGAGTATCCTTCTTAATGCTTTTTATTTGTGTTTTTAGGAAGATGTTAGGCTATGCTAAGTTCATGAAGGACTTAGTGACAACGAAGAGGGCAATAAGTCTTAAACCAGTAGATATTGTTCACCATCGTAGTGTCACTGCTACAAGGTCATTGGTACTAAAAAGGGATCCTGGCGCATTTATCGTACCTTCCACAGTTGGTGCATTCGAGTTAGCTAAAGCTCGACTTAGGAGCCGATATCAATCTCATACCACTCGCGATATACAAACAACTGGGCTTAGGAACTCCAAAGCCTATTGTTGTGAGACTGATGATTGAAGAGAGGTCAGTAAAGAGGCCCATAGGAATTCCTGTGATGTATTGGTTAAAGTGATGAGTTTCATTTTTCCGTCTGACTTTGTAATTTTTTATTGTGATATGGATTTCGAAGTTCCCATAATTTTGGGAAGGCAATTTTGGCCATTGGTAGATCATTGGTTGATGTGGAGAGTGGTGAGCTAAAATTTATGCTGAATAATGAAGAAGTTAAATTCAAAGTGTGTAAGTAAATGAAACAACCTCAAGATATAAGTATGGTGTCCTTTATTGATATAACAGAAGAAGGGTTCATTGAAGAATCTATACAAAAGAGATTCATTGTAGAGAAGTTAGATACAGTAATTATGAACTTCGATAAGGTTTTTTTGAGAAGATTTAATTAGATACCTTGAATGCACTGGAATGTACTCACATGCATATTCACCTAAAAAGTTAGACATGGATCCGAAGAACATGACAAGCCCTCCTGCAAAGCCATCTATTGATTAAACACATCTGCTTGAATTGAAGAACATGCATGGTCATCTAAGTATGTTATTATCGGTGAAAAAATAACACTTTGCCAGTTATTATGGCTAGAGATCTTAATATTGAACAAGTGCAAGCATTGGTGGAAGTATTAAATAGGTTCAAGAAAACAATTAGTTGGACATTTACTGACATAACTAGGATACCTATCAGTAGTTGCACTTACAAAATTTAACTGGACGAAGATTGCATTCCGAGTATAATGAACCAAAGAAAGTTGAACCCACTGTTGCAAGAGGTAGTGAAGAAGGAAATCATTAAAAAGTTAGATGCAGAAGTGGTGCACACCATTGTTGATATTCATTGGGTGAGCCCAGTGTAGTGTGTACCCAAAAAGGGCGGAATAACTGTAGTTGCAAATGCAAATAATGAGTTGATCCCACAAAGTCTAGTCACGGGTTGGTGAGTTTGTATGGACTATAAGAAATTGAACAAATGGACCTTGAAAGACTATTTTCCAATGCCTTTCATTGACCAGATGTTGGATAGGCTGGCACGAAAAGGCTGGTATTATTTCTTGGATGGGTACTTTGTTTGCAACCAGATTTCAATTGCACCTAAAGATAAGGATAAAACCACTTTCACATGTCCATTAGTCCTTTTCCTTCAAGCGCATTTCATTTGGATTATGTAATGCACCTGCGACTTTCTAGCAATGCATGATGTCCATTTTTTGGACATGGTTGAAGAAACTATTGAGGTATTCCTGGATGAGTTCTCTGTGGTAGGAGATACTTTTGACAGTTGCTTGTTCAATCTTACCAGGGTATTACAGAGGTGTGAGGAGGCAAGCCTAGTGTTAAATTGGGAAAAGTTCCATTTCATTGTAAAACAAGGCATAGTATTAGGTCATAAAGTGTCCGAGAAAGGCTTGGAGGTGGATATAGCTAAGATCGAGGTTATTGAAAAAACATCTGCCTATTTCTGTTAAGGGAATCCGGAGTTCACTGGGACATGCAAGGTTTTATCGGTGATTCATTAAGAACTTCTCAAAAATTGAACAACCTTTGCGTAAGTTGTTAGAGAAGAGATAATGTTAACTTTTGATAAGGCATTTGCCAAAGAATTTGAATGTCTGAAGGAGAAGTTAAATTCAAATCCCATGATCATTGCTCCAGATTATAATAGTTGGAACCATTTGAGGTAATGTGTGACGCAAGTGGTGCGGCCTTGGAGGGTTCTGGTAGGTCAGAAGAGCAACAAGATATTTAACCCTATATACTATGCAAACAAGGCTTTTAATGGAGCTCGAAATAACTACACCCACTAAGAAAAAATTGCTCAAATTGGTGTATGCATTTGAGAAATTCAGAGCATACCTTCTAGGTACAAAAGTAATAGAGCACACTGACCATGTAGCGATGTGATATTTGATGGCAAAGAAAGATGTTAAGTCGAGATTGATAAGATTGGTGCTATTTGTGAGCTCGTATGGGAAGAAGTACATTTTGGTTTTAGTTGACTATGTCTCTACGTGGGTAGAAGTTGTTGCATTGGAAGAAAATGATGCCAAAAGTGTTGTTGGATTCTTAAAGAGAAATATTTCTCTAGGTTTGGAACACCTAGAGTGATTATTAGTGATGGGGTTTCGAAGTTCTGCAATAAAGTGTTTAGTACTCTACTTGCTAAATATGGGTGAAACAACATAAAGTAAACACTCCATAACATCCACAAGAGAGCGGACAAGTTGGACTTTCTGATCGAGATATAAATTCCATATTGGCAACGTCTGTGAATACCAACAGACTAATTGGGCAAGGAAGTTAGCTGATGCATTATGGGCATACCAGATATCTTTCAAAAACCCAATAGTATGTGACTGTATTGATTATTATAAGAAAAACATGTCATTTGCATGTGGAGTGAAAGCACAAAACGTTGTGGGCGCTAAAGAAACTAAACATGAGTTGGAATGAAGTAGAAAATATGAGACTAGAGCAGATAAATGAGATGGATGAGTTTTGATTGATGGATTATGAAAGATTTGCATTGTGCAAAGAAAGGATGAAGGTGTATCGCAACAAACATATTGATAAAAGGACTTTCAGTCTTGGGGACTTGGTACTATTGCTTAACTCAAGGCTGAAACCCGGGAAAGTTGACGTCCAAATAGTCGAGACCATTCAAAGTGATACAAGCATTTCGTTCTAGATCCATTGAACTTGACATTGAAAAGAGTTAAGGTTCAAGGCAAATTGACAGCGAGCCAAGTCATACATGGGGTAACTAGAAGAAGTTAAGATAGTTGAGGAATTCCAACTTCATGAAGTCTGAGTAATGAAGTACCTTGCGTAAATTGTGTGGTACTTCTGAGGAAACCCAAGATGTAATTGTAGTAAGTAATTAAATTCTTGCATTTTAAAAATTTTCTAGGTTCAGTATGTGTTAAAATGTAAGCAGGTAGGACTTGGGACAATAATTTGTCACTATGGTCCAGTTGACGGGTCGTGAAGACCTACACGGCCAGTGCAAAGTGTGGCAAGTGATTCGTGTACTCACAAGTCAAGTGGGGAAATGTTCACAGAAGGGTTTACAGTCCATTCAATTTGACGGAGTGTTTAGCATCCCGTGAATATTGAGGTGACTTTTTTTTCCTCTGAGCATGGGGTCAGAGGAAGCTACATGGAACGTGATGCTCTTTATGAGCCATTTCACGACTCATAAAAGGTAGGTCAATTTTCAATAAACCCGAATCGACCGAAACCCTAATTTTTGAATAAAAGACCCTAAATACCAAGAAACTAATTCTTCCCCTTTTTATTTGAATTCATAACGTCTCTTTAACAATAAATTAGTCATTCTCCCTCATCTATATTGAGGAATCAAAACATTAATCATATATTCCAAGCATTCTCCATCTTCCAAACGATAATTCTTCCTCATCTCTTGTGCATTTTGGTGTAAATTTGAGCAAGTTCCCTATTTTTTGTTGATCAAAACTTAAAATTGTAAAATTAAAGATCGGGGAAGTGTTAACTATGATGAGTTCATTGTATGCTTATGGATTTCTAACTCGTTGGGTGCATATGGTTGTGGGTTGTTTTGGGTACTTGACTAAATGCTTGATTGGGACATGAAAATCAATTAAATAGTTGAGTGGTTTTGTTTACAATGAAAATCAAGTACATGGGGCGCTTAAATAAAGTAGATTTTGTGTTATTGGGTGATATTATCGGAAGATGTGGGTTAGTTTTGATGGCAAAGAACAAAACTCACCAAAGTGTAACTTCACGAGAGGCTTCACAGGTCGTCTACTTCTTCACGGGCTGTAAAACTTCTCGTGAACAACATTTAGGGAACAACATGATACTATTCCTTCCCAGTTTCAACTTCACTTTGAAACTACCGAAACATCAAAAAAAGGGAAGAAAGAAGCAACACTGTAGTTAGCACTACTAGATGAAGTGTATGTTTGTGGAGCCAAGGTTAATAGTCCAAAGACAAAAATTAACAGATTTATGCATGGATCGAAATGCACTGCACCTACTGTAGTACGTCTATATGAGATTCTTCACCATTCAGTGACAAGTGAGTTGGATATAAGTGACCCGGTGCCTTGTGAGGTCATTACAAGCTTGAATGTGGGTCGGTTAATTGCTATAAAATAAGGGATCGTGCCCTCAGTGAAAGAGCAAGTCCTCTTCTAAGATTGTGCCAACATGCCCAAATACCACTTAATAATTAGGTGGATAGATACATTGAAGAAACTAAGTTCACTAAAGATGTGGCCAACCCACTGTACGATAGACTAGAAGGTCCTGCAACACCATTAGTCATGTTGCCACATGTACCAAGGTGAAGGATCGTCGCTAGTGAGTCTGATGATATATCAACACAGGTAGCCCCAGAAGCCCAGCCTTACACAGCGCCACCTTCATCGGCCGCATGTACATGTAGCATTCTTTGAGAGACTAGAGCTATACTTGATCAGGTAGTTGAGAAGCTATAAGAAGTGGTCCACAAGTCTGTATTTTGGTCCACTTATTAGACTTGTATTCTTTTTACTAGCTCTGTACTTGTGTCCACCATGTCCTGGGATTGGATCTTTTGTTGATTTGTATATATTTTTATTGTTCCCTTTTCTAGTTGTTCTCCTTTGAAATACTTTGTTTATATTAGTTGTTTGTTATTTGTACTCGACACACCTGTTACTTATTGATTTACCTACTAATGGGGTATGGTAGGTATCATCATGACTCAAGATTTCAGATCATGACAATCGATGTCCACCATGTTTTGGGATGGATCTTTTGTATCTTTTGTCCTCGTTCGATACATGTATATATGTTGGTTTATGTATTCTATGTTGTTATCTCTTTTAGTTGCCTTGTTTCTTGTTTTTGTTGGTGCTTCTACTTTCTAGGCTTGTTACCTCCATTCTAAACTTAAGGTTGACTTACTAATTAGTGGGATTTAGTAGAGCAGTAGATGACATCATGACTTGTGGCACATTCACTTTTTTAGGGCTTGACAAAAATAATAATTTTCCTTACATGATAAATATAATAACTATTCTAGAAAACTCATTATGATATGATTATAAATGGTAAAAATATTAAAATCATATATTATTTAAATGATTAATAACGGCAAAAATATTGAAATGTCATCCAACTTACTAGATATTGTTTAAGAGTCTAAAATGGTAATGTCATTACCAAATGATCATTTTAACCTTAGGGGTTTACTACAATACCTAAATAAGAAAATTATTGAGGATAATAACACTTTACTCTCTAAATAATTGATATTTTTTTATAAGGAAAGTCATACTTATATAATTTATGAATGGAAAAATATTAAAAGCATACCAAGTTTCAATGATTTAAAAGGTAAAAGTATTAAAATATTATCCTATTGGATAGATAATGTTTAGAGTCTAAAATGATAATGTCATTACCAATTCATCATTTTAGTCTTAGAATATTATTTCAAATGCCTAATGAAAATTATTTGTGATAATAATGTATTTCCCTCTCTAACTATAAATAAATTTTTATTATTATTCTTGTAATATAGAAAATTCATTTTATATGATTATGCATTGTAAAATGTTAAAATCATATCATGTTTGTATGATTAAAATAGGTAAAAATACTAAAAGAATATCTATTAGATCAGATACTATTTAAGAGCCTAAAATGGTAATGCCAGTAATATTTGACCATTAGTCTTAGAAAATTACTTAAAATACCTAAATAAGAAAATTATTGGAAGAAATTATACTATAATATCTCAATTATTAATAAATTTTAATTTTACTCCTTTTATTGTATAATAATAGGCATATTTAACCTTTGATTAATTCAGATGTGTGTCTTTAATCCTCTTTAGAAAATATGTTATATTTGGGCTCTTGTAAAAAAACTACCTTGAAATATGTTGTATCATTATAAGCTTAACATCATACATGGTTAATTAAAGTATGGAGTGATCAATGATTGATGAGTTAGAAAAGAACATTTGAAACAATTGAAGGTTTAATATTTCTTAGTCAAATAACACAAGAACTAAAATAAAAATTCATTGATAATTAACAATAGAATTCCTCTTGACTGACACTACTATTAAGTTTGAGATAAAAATTAAAATTATTTTTCTCCTAATTGACATTTGGAAGAAAAAAAGGCTTTCTTTTCCTAATTTTATTCGGTCACATACATACGGTTTAGGTAAAAGTTTCATAATTACCTAATTTGACATTGTTTATGAAAAACAGATTTTCCCATAAACGCTCTCCCCCCCTTTTTGGACTTCCTACTTCAACTATAACTGCGATAATCTAATCTTCTATAAATTAAGCCCTCCAGTCCTCTCAAACATTATAATCATTCAAATCTCCTTGCAATAATATTCTCAACAAAAATAAATTAACATCTCTTATTCAAATAATTTTTATCATCATGTCTTCTTCAACAATGTTCTTAACTCTAAAGACTTACGACGGTAAGGAATTTGTACTCGACAAGGCGATAGCCTTAAGGTCACAAGCTATCAAGAATATGGTTGAAGACAATTGTGTTCCAAACATAATACCCTTGCCTAATGTTCATAGCAAAACAATAATCCAAGTGATCGAATACTGGAAGAAACATTCTGAAGAAGGTGTCTCGAAGGACATGTTGATAGATCAATACAACTGATCCACCACAAGGGACCATCCACAAAATGAAAACACAGGTAAGCATAGCTAGTGCATCACACTCACAACCATGTACAAAAAATGAAATAGATGGTCACATAAGAATTTATCAAATAAAACGAAAGGTTTTCTTTTATAGAGTTGATACCAGCCATTTTCATTCACTTTACTCAACATATTTTTCATATCCTTCGACTGAAGCCAACACTCTCAATACTAACAATTATCATAACCACTCCTACCATTGACCTTATCACGACGGTGGGGGTTGTGACATGAGTAAACTTGAAAAGGCAAGTATTTTTTGTTGCCAATTGTTATTTAATTATTGCTCCAATGATCATTTGAAGCACATGATTGATAAATCACTACCATATTTTTCATAAATTTGATATGATGATGATGGAATTCTCCCTTATAATGCATAAGGCTTTTGTAACGACTCATTTGATGGTTTTGAATACTAGAGCTCTTTATTTTAATTTTCGATAGATGCTAAATGGGTATTTTGGACTATTCGTAATTATAATTATGAAATTAGTGGGGTTTTTTAATAATGAATTTAATTGGTGATTAAAGAAGATAGTATTAAAATTAATAGTGGGTCACTTTTATCATTTTGATAATTAGTCTTTAAATAATTAAGGTAGAAGAAACAAGAGATAATAGAGGCAGACGCAACATCCTAAAGGAAATTTTGAGGGCACGACTTCAGGTAAGATTGTTTTCTCCAATTATTCAAGTAGTTGACTATAGTTGAATTTTCAATGTGTTGGATTTAGAATGTAATTGCTGATAGATGAATAATCTTATTTTGATTGAAAAAGAAAAGAATATTGACGAATTCTGTTACATGTTGTTCTGTAGTGTTTTGGTTGCCACCATTAATAATGATATTGTATTCCATATATGAGTGGAGATTATTTAACTAATATTATGTTGATTTGTTTGGTGAAGGATAAATAAGATAATTAATTGGTAGTTAGATTGAAAATTGTATATGTTATTGGCATTCTTGGACTTGAGGTAAATAAGAGTTAGTGACTAATGAAGAATAATGATTAGTGAATTAATTGATAACTTAGTAATTTTACAATTAAAAGGGTGATGTTGGATTATAATTATGTTTAATCATTGATGGTAAATGTATAGAATAAATTAATGAAGTATAACACAACTTTGTGCAGATGTATAGGTAGTGGTTTGCTACTGGTAGTCATGTTTAAGTCCCAATTACGTAACCTGTTTTTGTTTTCATTTTTTAAACATAGTTATCACATTATGATTCAGGTTTTGATATATTGATATAGATAATTAAATATTAGGTGTTTTGTATTAATTAAATATCCTTAAAGTTATTGATAATGGGAGGAATTAAGACTTACCCTTAGGCTTGAACTTTAAAAAATTGATTATATATTGGGTGAGTTATTAAGTCTAGGATAGAAAGAGAGTAGTATGAATGTCTATAGACTCCTTAACTTGAAAATTATTCATACGTGATAGATTGAGAACGTTTGGAGGGCTTGAGGAAAGGAAAAGCGTTGGAGAAGTAGCTTGCCCGAGTTCGGTTCATCGGTGGAGGTAGGTTATAGTTTATTCTGTTTGATATATAGACTCATAATAGTGATTGATATGCATTGAGTGATATTTTGAAGTTCTCTATGTACTTGATTGTGTGGTTTTGTGGCTTGGTTGTGTGTTTTGTGATTTATATGAAATTCTGAGACAATGAGATTTATAATCTGAAACCATCTCCATCGAAGAGCTGCTTTGAATAAAGAAGGCTTGATGAATTATTGTTATTGAATTGAAAAATGGTGATATTAAATGATAAATTAATGATATTATTGGATCAGAGTGTCACGTTTTGACACAGTATAATTGGAGCGGAGTGTGACATTCCGACACAATATTATTCGATCGAAGTTTCACGTTCTGACATGGTATAATTTGATTGAACTGTCACGTTCCGACACGGTATAATTGGATCGGAGTATCACGTTCCGACACGGTAATATTAAAGGAATAACATAATGAATTAACTTAATTTACTCAATCTCAAAGAACCCATTTCCCAAGTGAGCGTGGAGTAGAGACATAAGTCCCCATTTGTGTGCTTGATATTGTACTTATTGATTGCATACATACTTTAGTGTTGTTGTCACTAGTTCATGTTGATTGTTGCTTGCCACCTGCTAAGTGTCATAGTTGATTTATTACTATTATTCATTGTATATTAATTTCTATTTTGGGTTTGACGATGATACCTAAGCAGTACATGTTGCCCCTTACTCAGCCCTACTTATGTTTTTCTTTGTTTTTCTTTTATGGAGTGCAAAGAGTGTCCGAGCAACTTCGATTCGCCCTCATCTCTAGCCAGTCTTAGCATATCAGGTTCAAGGGTGAGCAATTTGGATTCTCTCGGTCATGACCTGATGCACTTAGTTTTCGGACATAAATTACTTTATTTCATTTATTTCGATGTCTATGATACTCTCAGACTTAGTATTTGGATATTAGATTTCCTTGATGCAATGACTTTCTGATTTTGGGAAATGATATTTAATAAAATTTTGAGCTTCCACATTATGCTTGTATTTTGTAAGTTGGGGTTAAATTTGTTGGTTCTCCCACCTAGGAGGTTAAGTGTGGGTTCCACTCATGACTCGTTTTGGGTCGAGAATAGCTTGGTATCAGAGCTTTAGGTTCGGTGATCTCATCACGCAAGGACAAGTCTAGTAGACTCTTGCGGAACGGTACGGGGAAACATTTACTTTTCTTTGAGAGGCTACAGGACTTTGTGTGGTTTTCTAATTATTTGTATTTTGAAGAACTTAAATATTTTCATACATATTAAAACTACAACTTGCAATTTTTATGTGTAAATGTAGATATTTCTTTAACGATAAGGAGATATTGGATTTGATCTGAGTAAACATAGACATAATAAGTAAATGATCAAATGGTTATTCTATTGTTTTAGTTTTGCAATTACTTTTGTTGGAAATATAGTCAAACATAACAATTTTTATAACTATCACAAATGACTGGTCTTCTAATTGATGATCAAAATTATGAGTTTCGAACTTTCCTTGTAACTTTTAATTATATCATTATGCTAATAATTTAAGTCTGAATATGTAGATTTATTAAAGCAAATTAATTGAACTTCAAAAAAGGAAAAATAATAAGTTTTGGTCTATTTTAGATTTTGCTTTCCATATTCCTACCACAATTTTGGAAAGTAATTAAAATCTAACACGCTATAAAAGACAAAGATAGCCTCATGTATTAAAACCATTCATTCATAGATTTCTCCATCTTCTTTGTCATGTCTTCAGAAAAGCTCATAAGTCGTAAGACTAGCTATGATGAGGAATTCAATCTCGACAAGTCTGTAGCTGTAAATTCAGAAGTCATCAAGAGCTTTGTACAAGACAGTGATTGTACTTTTATCCCCTTGCCTAATGTTGATGGAACAACAATGGAAAACGTGATAAATTATTGGAAGAAACATTTGGAGGAAGGTGTTACGAAAGTTCAGTTAAAGAATTTTGATCAGAATTTCTTGAAGATGAGACACTCACAATTATTTGATGTTCACTTGGCTGCTAGATATATTGATGATAAGCAGTTGGAGGAGGTAATAATCCAAGAATCTTTTGATAGAATCACAGGGAAAAAACTAGAGGAAATACATGAAGTATTTGGTATTGTGAATGATTATACTCCAGAGGAAGAGTAGCAGGTCCGTAGAAAGAATACTTGGACTTTTAAATAATTTTATAATATTTCTGTTATTTCCTTAGTGATATCCTATTTTTATTTTTATTTTATTTCTGTTAGTTCTATCATTTGTTGTTCCTTTTGAAGAAATATTGTTCGATTTTAAATGATTTATAAATTATGTTGGAAAGAAATTAAAGCTACTTATAATATCCGAAAAAGAACGTTCATTCAAATGGTGGAAATATGAATTTGATATCTCAAAAAGAATTATCTAAATTTATTCTTTCAATAAATTTGAGTTTTTTTCTTTCAAAGCATATCCAATAGACATGATATGTTTTCTTAATTTATTCCCATAATTTAAATTCTAGAAAGCCTGTTAACATAGTTTTTTCTTTGAAGTTGCACATAAAACAAGAAAAATGATTTTTGGTACTAGAGAATTCTCCTTTGGAAGACTATTAAATTTGCAAAACTAATTTTGAGAATATCTAGTTAAAATTACACTTTCATTTATATTTAGAAATATTATAAAGTATTTCATATATTATAAGTATTTAAATGAAACAACAAAAATAGTAATAATAATGTAACTTGGACTCTAAATCAATTATATGAAACTTCTTAAACTTCTTACTTGATTTACTAAGACGATTAGCGCGGTCATAATTTAACTTCATTTTCAACATCATTGAACCAACATACATACACCATTGAACTCCTTTTAAGACAATTAGTCTGAACATAATTTAATTTTCTATATTTCTCCGTCCATCCAAATAAAATTAGTTGATTGATTACATTAAATACCTAATATATTCTAGACTACCTAGACAACTGAAATTTCGTAATTTTTGACGTTCAACTAAATTTCATATATTTAATTAAAAAAAATATAGAAAAATCATGAAATTCCTTTTTAATGCAGTGTTATATGATTTAAACGGCATTTTAGTGTGAGTGACAATCATGACGGTCGGGGTCGTGAGATTAGTAAACTTGAAAAGACAAATTTTTTGTTGCCAAATGTTATTTAATTATTGTTCCAGTGATCATTTGAAGCACATGATTGACAAATCACAGCCGTACATTTTTTATAAATTTGATAATGATGATGATGAAATTCTCCCTTATAATGAATAAGACTTATGTAACGACCCATTTGATCGTTTTGAGTACTAGAGCTTTTTATTTCATAAAATAAATTTTGATAGAATCTAAAGGGGTATTTTAGACTCTTCGTAATTATAATAATAAAATTAGTAGGATAGTTTTAATGATGAATTTAGTTAGTGGTTAAAGAAGATATCAATAAAATTAATAGTGGGTTACTTTTATCACTTTTATAATTAGTCTTTAAATAATTAGGGTAGAAAAAACAATAGAAAATAGAGGTAGATGCAAGATCGTAAAGAAAATTTTGAGGGCATGACTTCAGGTAAGATTGTTTTCTCTAATTCTTCAACAGTTGACTATAGTTAAATTTTCAATGTGTTGGTGTAAGATCCCGAAAATGACTTAAATGAACTAGAGCCTAACATTGTTGTCATGGTGGTATAAGGTCCTGAATAGGTCTATAATGTGGTATTGAGGCATAGCTAAGAGTTTAGGTGCATTGGAAGTCAAACGTCAAGGGACGACTAAGACGTTTGACGACTAAGCCACCTATGCGCCTCATATGTGGTTTTATGTGTTTGTGTGTGATTCATGAGGTTATATGGTCCTTATATGAGTTAATATGGTGTATATAGGCAGTGTGTCAAGTTTCGTGAAACTTGGAGGTCAAACGTCCAAGAACGTCCATGACGTTCGAAAGATGTGCTTTGAAATGACCTTGTGTGTCTAAGCATGTTTCGTCGAGTTTACGTGTTCTTTTTGGGTGAAATTCATGTTAAAGGTCCTAAAATCGTATACGGTCATGTTTGGGTTGGAAACTTCCGGGAAAATATCCCCAAGGACCATCCAAGGGTCCTTGAAGAAGGACCCTTCAAGATGCCCAAGACTGCCCAACCAACGGTTGGCAATCGACGCCCAGTGGGTCAGTCGACGCCCCGTTGGTTGTGGCTCGTCAATTGGGAGTGAGCCATGGGGGAGGATGGTCCAAAGACAAGCCTCAGTCCCAGACCTCGGACAAACAGGACGGTCCGTTGGTCAAGGGACGGGCCATCGATGGCCCTTCCGTCTGTGGCACTGTCCCTGCGTGCAGTCCACTTTTAAGTGGGTTAAGTGGAGGGTAAATTGGTAAATTCACCCAACGTCCAAATTGAAGGATTGGCGGTTCCTTAAGGGTCTTTTGGGTATTTGACATGTATATATGTTTTTACACTTAGAAGAATTCATTCTTCCAAATCAAAACCCCCAAAATCCCTTAGAAATTCTTTAGAACTCCATTGAAGCCAAAACTCAAGGAAGAGCTTGGATTGGAGATTTGAGTGGTGATTCTTCATCAATTGAAGGATTAACATTTTGACCCTTGAAACTCTATTCATCAAGGAGCCCAAATTCAAAGATGTTTTCTAAAGTTTTCTAAAGATGAATTGTCCAATTTCATGATCTATCCACGGGTTCTTGCATTAAAGGTTTTTAATCATTGTTTAGTGATTGCATTGTTGTTATTAAGATGATTTTAACTCAATTAACCTATGAACACATGAAATTGATGAACCCTAGTTTTTGACTACTTTATGGGTTACTTTATATTGGTCTAATGTTTATGAATTCTAGTGTAGATTTCTATGGGCTATCTAATGATGTAAGAATTATATTCAATTGATGTCTAATTGGTCTTAGATTGATAAATCTATATTGAATTAACCTAGTTTCATCTAGTATTATGATTTATGCTTTGAATTGATGTTCATGGCCATGGGTAAGGGCCTTATGATATTGAATTGGATGATTTAGACATGGATTGAAGTGGAGAGAATGGATTGGTTGTACGCTACCCTATTTCTATTTATTTAAAGTATTATATCTCTTGAATTGTGTTGTTATTGGTATGGACCACTTATGGTGGCGGTGTTATGTGAATGATGTGACCTTGTCGGCGTTATTTTAAGCATATTGATGATCATGGCCTTGTCGTCACTATTTGAAGTAATATGATGATTTGTGTTGTTGATTATGTGAAGTATGATCATATCTACCTATATGTGAAATAATGTGAAAGTATGTGTTTCCTCTATGAATGCTATTTAGGTTGTCATGTTATACTATGACTATGTGTTAAGTGTGTAGTCTTAGAGTTGATGCATGATTCTTCCTAATTGGTTATGGAGTCTTATTATGACTATAATGATGATGTTAACGTAATGTATAGGTTGACATAATGATGATAAGGGTCATTCCTAAGTGTCTAAAGAATGATATGTAATATGTGCTAAAGTGAAGTAATGTTGTGTCTTGTTTAGGTAGACTTGTGTCCCTTACTTGATGCATGTATGAATATGAATATGTGATGTCTTGACTTAAGAGGCTAAAGAATCTTACTCTTGAATGAATGAATGATGTGAGACCTTGAATGATGATAAGAGGGTCTCTTATGTGAAACCTTGAGCCTAGAAGGTAAGGTTATATAACTTGAAGTCGAAAGCCGTAATGGTATCCTTTATGTAATGTATTTTATGAATTTTTGGCTGGAACGACATCATATTAATCCTTAGGAAAGTCATGATGAGCTTCTTGTCACCATTGGAAGGTAGCCCTAGAGGACCTCTTTGGTAGGGTAAACGTAATTGGGTTATGAACATGATATGAAACCCTTTTGAATTAACCTTAATGTGAATTAATCTATGAGAACAAAGGCTAGCACCGAGTGAGTATGGCAAGGGAAGTAGTTCTAGTTAAAGGATGCGGCTAGAATACAAGTAAGCCCTTCGTATTCTTAACCATGTGCCTACATGGGATGTCTCCAAGTTCTACCATTGGCAAGTAGAACAACCTCATCGGAGTAGGATAGAACTCCGGATTCCATGCTATGATAACATGGTATATGTCGGTTATTGCCTATTCTCATCATGTGGGATACCTATTAGCATTAGAAAAGTTCGATGAAGTTAGGTGGTGGTATGGGACACTATCTAGACATTGCACAATAGGCTTTGAAGATTTTAGTAAGAGTCCCTAGGTCTTCTCCAAGACCATTACTTGAATGTCCTTTATGTGATGAATGTCTCTTAAATGAACTAATGACGTAATGACTTATGTTAAGAAAGCATGTGAATGAATAAGTACCTAATCTAGAGTGACTTAAGGATTCCTTAGTTAAAGTGTGAAGAGGGCATAAGGGATGATCTCTTCATGTCTTATCTGTGGAAGTCTTGAGAATGACACTAGTTAGGGAAGTTGGTTATTATGTTGGACATGACCTAAACTTAGGAAGTCTTATGAATTATTTAGGTAACCTTGAAGAGGGTGTATGGGCGTTATCTTCTAGGAGTACTTAAGTAAGTCTTTTGATAGCCTTAGTAAAGAGAATGTCATATTATGAATGTTATGTATTTGGTGACTTGTAAGTTTGTATGTGTCTCATTCTAAGTAGTCTAAGGATCGTTTATGCATGCTTAGAGAGGGTGTATGGGCGGTCTCTCTTTGTATGAATTAAGTGAGCCTTAGGATAACTTCTAGTGGGATAATTACATGCTAGAAGGTGACTTATATGAATGAAAGTAAATTCACTGTAACACTGAAGCACTTCACTGTATAGTGAATTGAGCTCACTGTGATGTGGGTTCTAAAAATATGATATTTGGTTTAAATGATTTCTTATGTGTTTCTAAGTTGATAAATGTTGTTCTTATGATTATATTCTGATATTTAAATGAAAAGATACACATTTCCAATAAATGTCTATTTTCATGATTTTTATGCATAATGCCTTACTTAGTACATGTGGTTGTACTAATTCCATGCTTTTATCTATCTCTATAGTGGTTGGTAGGTGAGGAGAATTTGGGAAGCAAGACTTGGATCATAGCATCGTTCAAGTGAAGTGGAAATATGTCCTCATTTGACTCGAGGGCATAGATGTCTTTTATATCTTTTATTGAAGTATTTTAATAGACTATGTAGTACTATATTTTCTATTTCGTATGGGCCGTGTCCCAAGCACTCTTGTGTCTAAGGATGATGAGATTGATACTTAGTATTTCCTATGACTTTTATATGAAAGAGTTTTTAAAGACTATGATATTATTTGTGAAAAGTTTCAATTCCGCAGTATTTTTCACTATGAATATGCGATGAATGATATAAAAGGGCTTGTATAAGACCTCCGACAGGTCGAGTATGCCGGTTAAACTCCAAGAGTGCCATATTTTCTATGGTATGGTCTTGGGATATGACAAACTTGGTATTAGAGCATAGGATGTGAAAGTAGTCTTAGGAATCAAAAAGTCTCATCAAGTCACGTCTAGTAGAGTCTCGACCATCGGTGTGAGTCGCGACACATCTATGGGCGAGAGGCCACAGGACGATAGAGTTTCCCTTCTTTTCTAATCCTATGTCGTGCCGTAGAGTAAATGTTATGAGTATCCTTCTAAATGTATTTCCTTGTGTTTATAGGAGATGAATACTAGAAGGATGGCCGCTGAAGGTTGGAAGAGGAAAGGGTGAATGAGAAGATTCCTCCTCAAGTTGAGCAAGTTGAGCAAGTTGAGCAAGTTCCTCAAGATGGGCAAGGTGTCCAAGGTACTCAAGATGCTCAAGTGCCTCCCCAAGGTGATCAAGTCCCTATTGTGGAAGGAGGTAATGAGGTTCCGGTGGTTCATTCGGAATTGTCTAATAGGGAGATTAGAGAGGCTTTGATTGCTTTAGCCAGAGTCGTGACTACTCAAGTGAATTTGAATATGGAGACTAGGGTGAATGTTGTGGAGAGCACTATGAACTCTAGGTTGAGAGACTTTGTGAGGATGAATCCTCCTATATTTCTTAGCTCTAAGGTAGATGAAGATCCCCAAGAGTTCCTTGATGGTGTGTACAAGGTATTGAGTGCTATGGGGGTTACATATAGGGAGAAGGCGGAGTTGGATTCGTATTAATTGAGGGATGTTTCTCAAATTTGGTACACTCAATGGAAGGATAATAGGCCGGTGGAGTCGGATCCTATTGAGTGGGAAGAATTTAAGGAAGCTTTTCTTGGTAAGTACTTTCCCCGTGAGAGGAGGGAGGTAAAAGTAGAGGAGTTTATCAATCTCAAGCAAGGCAGTATGAGTGTTGAGGAATACTCCTTGAAATTCTCAATGTTGTCTAGATATACAACGTCCCTAGTGTCTAATCCAAGGGATTAGATGGGTCGTTTTGTGACCGGGGTCGCCGACTTAGTGAGTGAAGAATGTCGTACGGCTATGCTACATGATGATATGACCTTAGATAGACTCATGGTTTATGCACAATCTATTGAAGAGTCTAAACTTGGTAGGATTGCCAGAAACTTGAAAAGAAGTGGTCAAGTGCAACCTAGGTTCAAAAAGAGGGCTCAAACTCAAGAAGAATCTAGGGGTGCTAAGGTGAAGTTTGAGAAAGGAGTTGGTTCTCAAAATGGCAAGCCTCCATGTGTCACTTGTGGAAAGAAACATTATGGTGAGTGTCTAAGGGGTACCGGGAGTTGTTTTGGATGTGGAAAAGATGGACACAACGTTAGAGATTGTCCTACTAGAGATGGTAAGAAAGTTGCTCCCAATGTTTCAAAGGATGATGCTCCAACAAAGAGGCGTTTCTATGCACTCCGGACTAGAGGAGAGAAGCCGGATGATGATGATGATGATGTTTGTAATTCCTTTTTTTCTCTTTTTAGTGATATGAGTTCCTTATAAGTGGGGGAGTATGGTAATAGATGTCCTAGAAGTTTGTTGCATGTGCATGGTGTTTAGGAGTTTGGTTGAAATTGAATTTCATTAACTTCTTGCATTGTGTATTTTATGAATCCATGATTAAGTTGTAAAAGGTGTTTATATGATGTTACTTTGCATATTAGCATGTCTCTATCATGAAATTGCCTAAACGTTGCATTTTTAGAAAAATTGCCTAAATCACTGTAAAGGTACTGCCTGCTCACTGTGAGATTTTTGAGAATTTGACTAATTCGTTCTTTGGTCTAAAATTGTTGTAATATGGTTAGAACTGATGTATATGAGCATGCTAATGAATATAAAATGAGTTTTTGCTATTCGGAATGAAGGATGTGAGTTTTATAGCATGATGAGTTATAGAATTCTATTCTAGTTTCTTGTTGTGTTGTGAATCTCATAGTGTGAAATTGATGTTTTCTTCTTGATTATGTGTTATATGGTAGAGTTATGAGTTGCTTGTTGAATCTTTATTCTTGGAAGTGTTCGGAGAATGACAAGTGTCATTCGAGGACGAATGTTGTCCAAGTGGGGGAAAACATAAGATCCCGAAAATGACTTAGGTGAACTAGAGGTTAACATTGTTGTAATGGTGGTATAAGGTCCTAAATAGGTCTATAATGTGTTATTGAGGCAGTATCCAAGAGTTTAGGTGAATTGGAAGTCAAACGTCAAGGGACGACTAAGACGTTCGACGACTAAGTCACCTATGTGCCTCATATGTGGTTTATGTGTTTGTGTGTGATTCATGAGGTTATATGGTCCTTAAATGAGTTAATATGGTGTATATAGGCAGTGTGTCAAGTTTCGTGAAGTTTGGAGGTCAAACGTCGAACGTCCATGACGTTCGAATGATGTGCCTTGAAATGACCTTGTGTGTCTAAGCATGTTTCGTCGAGTTTACGTGTTCTTTTTGGGTGAAATTCATGTGAGAGGTCCTAACTTGTATACACTCATGTTTGGGTTGGAAACTTCCGGGAAAATATCCCCAAGGACCATCCAAGGGTCCTTGAGGAAGGACCCTTCAAGATGCCCAAGACTGCCCAAGACAGCCCAACCAACGGTTGGCAATCGACGCACATTGGGTCAGTCGACGCCCCGTTGGTTGTGGCTAATCAATTGGGAGTTATCCATGGGGCAGGACAAGCCAAAGACAATCCTCAGTCCCAGACCACGGACAAACAGGACGGTCCGTTGGTCAAGGGACGGGCCATCGATGGCCCTTCCATCTGTGGCACTGTCCCTGCGTGCAGTCCACTGTTAAGTGGAGGGTAAATTAGTAAATTCACCCAAAGTCCAAATTGAAGGATTGAAGGTTACTTAAGGGTCTTTTGGGTATTTTAGACATGTATATATGTTTTAACACTTAGAAGAATTCATTCTTCCAAATCAAAAACCCCAAAATCCCTTAGAAATTCCTTAGAATTCCATTGAAGCCAAAACTCAACGAAGAGCTTGGATTGGAGATTTGAGTGGTGATTCTTCATCAAATTGAAGGATTAACATTTTGATCCTTGAAACTCTATTCATCAAGGATCCCAAATTCAAAGATGTTTTCTGAAGTTTTCTAAAGATGAATTGTCCAATTTCATGATCTATCCACGGGTTCTTGCATTAAAGGTTTTGCATCATTGTTTAGTGATTGCATTGTTGTTATTAAGATGATTTTAACTCAATTAACCTATGAACACATGAAATTGATGAACCCTAGTTTTTGACTAGTTTATGGGTTACTTTATATTGGTCTAATGTTTATGAATTCTAGTGTAGATTTCTATGGGCTATCTAATGATGTAAGAATTATATTCAATTGATGTCTAATTGGTCTTAGATTGATAAATCTATATTGAATTGACCGAGTTTCATCTAGTATTATGATTTATGCTTTGAATTGATGTTCATGGCCATGGGTAAGGGCCTTATGATATTGAATTGGATGATTTAGACATGGATTGAAGTGGAGAGAATGGATTGGTTGTACGCTGCCCTATTTCTATTTATTTAAAGTATTATTTGTCTTGAATTGTGTTGTTATTGGTATGGACCACTTATGGTGGCGGTGTTATGTGAATGATGTGGCCTTGTCGGCGTTATTTTAAGTATATTGATGATCATGGCCTTGTCATCACTATTTTATGTAATATGATGATTTGTATTGTTGATTATGTGAAGTATGATCATATCTACCTATATGTGAAGTAATGTGAAAGTATGTGTTTCCTCTATGAATGCTATTTAGGTTATCATGTTATACTATGACTATGTGTTAATTGTGTAGTCTTAGAGTTGATGCATCATTCTTTCTAATTGGTTATGGAGTCTTATTATGACTATAATGATGATGTTAAAGTAATGTATAGGTTGACATAATGATGATAAGGGTCATTCCTAAGTGTCTAAAGAATGATATGTAATATGTGCTAAAGTGAAGTAATGTTGTGTCTTTATTAGGTAGACTTGTGTCCCTTACTTAATGCATGTATGAATATAAATATGTAATGTCTTGACTTAGGAGGCTAAAGAATCTTAGTCTTGAATGAATGAATGATGTGAGACCTTGAATGATGATAAGAGGGTGTTTTATGTGAAACCTTGAACCTAGAAGGTAAGGCTATGGAACTTGAAGTCGAAAGCCGTAATGGTATCCTTCATGTAATGTATTTTATGAACTTAAGGTTGATTAGATGGAACGTCATCATATCAATCCTTAGGAAAGTCATGATGAGCTTCTTGTCGCCATTGGAAGGTAGCCCTAGAGGACCTCTTTTGTAGGGTAAACATAATTGGGTTATGAACATGATATGGAATCCTTTTGAATTAACCTTAATGTGAATTAATCAATGAGAACAAAGGCTAGCACCGAGTGAGTATGGCAAGGGAAGTAGTTCTAGTTAAAGGATGAGGCTAGAATACGAGTAAGCCCTTCGTATTCCTTAACCATGTGCCTACATGTGATGTCTCCAAGTTCTACCATTGGCAAGTAGAACAACCTCATCGGAGTAGGATAGAACTCCGGATTCCATGCTTTGCTAACATGGTCTATGTCGGTTATTACCTATTCTCATCATGTGGGATACCTATTAGCATTAGAGAAGTTCTATGAAGTTTAGGTGGTGGTATGGGACACTATCTAGACATTGCACAATAGGCTTGAAGATGTTAGTAAGAGTCCCTAGGTCTTCTCCAAGACCATTACTTCAATGTCCTTTATGTGATGAATGTCTCTTAAATGAACTAATGCCGTAATGACTTATGATAAGAAAGCATGTGAATGAATAAGTACCTAATCTAGAATGACTTAAAGATTTCTTAGTTAAAGTGTGAAGAGGGCATAAGGGATGATCTCTTCATGTCTTATCTATGGAAGTCTTGAGAATGACTCTAGTTAGGAAAGTTGGTTGTTATGTTGGACATGACCTAAACTTAGGAAGTCTTAAGGATTATTTAGGTAACCTTGAAGAGGGTGTATGGGCGTTCTCTTCTAGGAGTACTTAAGTAAGTCTTTTGATAGCCTTAGTAAAGAAATTGTCATATTATGAATGTTATGTATTTGGTGCCTTGTAAGTGTGTATGTGTCTCGTTCTAAGTAGTCTTGAGGATCGTTTAGGCATGCTTAGAGAGGGTGTATGAGCGGTCTCTCTTAATATGACTTAAGTGATAGCTTTTAGTGGGATAATTACATGCTAGAAGGTGACTTATATGAATGAAAGTAAATTCACTGTAACAGTGAAGCACTTCACTGTACAGTGAATTGAGCTCACTGTGATGTGGGTTCTAAAAATATGATATTTGGTTTAAATGATTTCTTATGTATTTCTAAGTTGATAAATGTTGTTCTTATGATTATATTATTATATTTAAATGAAAAGATGCATATTTCCAATAAATGTCCGTTTTCATGGATTTTATGCATCATGTCATACTTAGTACATGTGGTTGTACTAATTCCATGTTTTTATCTATGTCTTTAGTGGTTGGTAGGTGAGGAGCATTTGGGAAGCAAGACTTGGATCATAGCATTGTTCAAGTGATGTTGAAGTATGTCCTCATTTGACTCGAGGGCATAAATGTCTTTTATGTCTTTTATTGAAGTATTGTAATAGACTATGTAGTATTATATTTTTTATTTCGTATGGGCCGTGTCCCAAGTACTCTTGTGTCTAAGGATGATGAGATTGAGACTTAGTATTTCCTATGACTTTTCATGGAAAGAGTTTTTAAAGACTATGATATTATTTGTGAAAAGTTTTAATTTCGCACTACTTTTCACTATGTATATGCGATGAATGATATGAAAGGGCTTGTATAAGACCTCCGAGAGGTCGAGTACGCCGGTTGTACTCCAAGAGTGCCATATTTTCTAGGGTATGGTCTTGGTATGTGACAGTTGGATTTAAAATCTAATTTTTTGGATAGATGAATAAGCCTAATTAGATTGAAAAAGAAAAGAAAAGAATATTGACGAAATGGGTTAAAGGTTGTTGTGTAGCGTTATGGTTGCCACCATTAATAATGATTACCATTTTATTGTATATATGAGGGGAGATTATTTAACTAGTATTATGTTGAGTCTTTGGTGAAGGAGAAAAAAGAGAATTG
Source organism: Solanum sitiens (assembly GCA_016801875.1). Taxonomy (NCBI): domain Eukaryota; kingdom Viridiplantae; phylum Streptophyta; class Magnoliopsida; order Solanales; family Solanaceae; genus Solanum; species Solanum sitiens. Next base: position 2,332,215 of record JABWTJ010000069.1, on the reverse strand, counting down.
AGTGTTAGTTAAATTGCAAATTGTATATGTTATTGGCGTTCTTGGACTTGTGAAAATTAGAGTTGGTGACTAATGAAGAATAATGATTAGTCAGTTAATTGAAGAATTAGTGATTTTACAAATAAAAGGGTGATGTTGGATTGTAATTATGGGTTAATCATTGAGGGTAAATGTATAGAATGAATTAATGAAGTAGAACACAACTGTGTGCAAATGTATAGTTAGTGGTTCTGTGTGCAAATGTATAGTTAGTGGTTCGCTACTGGTAGTCATGGTTAAGTCACAATTGCGTAACTTGTTTCAGTTTTCATTTTTTAAATATAGTTATCACATTATGATTCAAGTTTTGATATATTGAGAGAGGTAGTTAAATATTAGGAGTTTTGTATTAATCAAATATCCTTAAAGTTATTGATAATGGGAGAGACTAAGACATAATAAAACCTTTAGGCTTGAATGTCTATACACATGCTAACTTAAAAATTATGCATACATGATAGGATTTTCTAGTTCATTTAAAACTAGGGCTTAAAAGACCAATCCATATAACTCTTGACCCTTGATGCTTGATCGGGGCCGAGTCGGGGTCAGCCCATAGATCAAAACTATATATTTAAGTGCAAGTTACGTATAAGCTAATTACTTAAAGGCACATTATGTTATAATATTACGAATTTTATCAGATTCTGGTACGTCCATATTCATGTATCTCAAGATACATGTACTCAAAATTATGTTAATTTTTTTAGAAACACTCTATCTATGTGAATCATATGTATCTAGGATACATAGACAAATCCCGCGGCCCTTTAAGGTTTGGTCTAGGTTGGACATTTTCAGGCACTCTTCCAAATGAAAGACCGACCATCCTAGCCCATCGAATTCCCTGACCAGCAAAGCTTGGGCCGAGTGGGCTGGGCTGACTATTTTTGACAACTCTAAAGATAACACTAAATAAGAGTAAATAAACTAACCTAGTTTCTTAGAACGTAAAACTTAAAAGAGTGACACATAAATAAAAACGGAGTAACTATAAGATAGCGTCTACATGAGTCAAATGACGGTGCACTCACATTTTCTCTTCGCCGCCAAATTTCTACCCTCAAGAGCTTCATCAGAAATGGAAACTTCCAAGAAGCTCGGAATCACTTTGATCAAAGTTCTCACTTGACAAACGTCGTATCATGGAATTCCCTTATCGGTGGTTACTTCAAACACAACTACATTCAACAAGCAAAGTACCTATTCGACCAAATGCGTCACATAAATGTCATTTTTTGGAACACCATGCTCTCCCGGTTGCGCAACACCAACAATTCGGAGAAAGTATACAGATGTTTTAGATATGAACATATGTGGAGACATGTGACCAATGAGCTCACTTGCACGGTATGTGTTAGCTCTTTCTACATTTTTGATTTCAATCATTTGATCCCTCAGCTTTATGGTTTCGTGTTCTGTTTAGGGATAAGCCTTAATTTGTTTGTAGAGTCTGTATTTGTGAGGGTTATGTTGATTTGAATGATTACAGAGGTTTCGGTCGAGCTTTTGATTAAATTTTGGACAAAGATGTCATGCTATGGAATGTGTTGATTTTGAGTTATATGAAGTTTGGGTGCACAAGTGAGGCACAAAGGGATTTTGGTCAGACCCAGTAAATTTTCGATAGACCCTGTATTTTTATTCGATTATATATATTTATATTAACTAGTGAAAACGGTTCAGTAGTCAAGAAGTGAAGTGACTGTGAAATGCTAGTCAGTTGGTATGATAGTTGAAGTATCTACCCTGCACTCCTTTAACATGGGGATATAGGACACCGGATGGACTGTTTCTAACTCTTGTGACAGCTCTAACTTACCAGCTACATTGCCAATCCTCTTAGATATTCTTTAAGGACCAATTTACTGGGGACTGGTCTTCCCTTTCTTAGAAAATATCATAACACCCTTCAAGAGTGAAACTTCCCAAGTGACTCAGTCGTCAACCTCAAAACACCATCTCCCCCTTGTTCAGAAGCCATCACTTTCTTTGCTTATGAACTTTTGCCTTCAATTCAAGCAAGATAGGGTCTTGGTCTTGCTCTTCTTTTACCTTGACACTAACGATGACTCCGACCCATTCATTACCACTACTCCTCCTTCTGTGGAATTTAATTAATCAAACTCCTAATCGTGCAAGTCTATGCACCTCCCTTTCTAAATCTTTCTTATATCCTTCAAAATGGGAGGTATTTCCCATAGACAACCTTCTTTTCATGATATTAAGCTCTTTCTAAATAAACACATGCCGAAAAACCTTGTGATCGGTGAACACTTCCACATGAACACCATAAATATAATGGCGTCATCTTTCGAAGCAAATACTACAACAACCTAACTCTAAGTCATTGGTTGGGTAATTTTTCTCATGAACTTTCAACTTTTTGGAGGTATAAGCTATAACTTTGCCATTCTGTATTAACACACAACCCAAACCAACTCTAGATGCATCAAAATACATCATTAAAACTTGAGTACTTTCCGGTAAAGTTTAAACTGGGCAGTAGTCAACTTCTTTTTTAATTGCTGAAATCTTTTCTCACAAGATTTAAACCGTTGAAACTTAACTGTCTCCTAAGTTAATTTTGTCAAATAAAACCCTTCTCTAGAAATTCCTTCAACTGCTCTTTCAACTCTACCGTTGCCATTTTATATGGCGGAATAGAGATAGGACGAGTAGCTGGAATGATGTTTATGCCGAAGTCTATTTCTCTCTCAAGAGTGACTGCGTGTAGATCATCACAAAAGACTTATGGAAACTCTTTTACTACTGAAACTGAAACTGACTGACTAAGTGATAGACACACCCTTTGGAAACTAACTTCTTTGTCTTAAGGTACGAAATGGAATGATTCATAGGCATTGCTGAACTACTTTTCCACTCTAAGACTGGCTCATTTGGAAACTGAAACTTAACTACACGGGTTCTACAATCAATTGAGGCATAACAGGCATGAAGTCAGTCCATACCAACAATGACATCCAACTCTACGTGTCTAACTCAATTAAATTTGCCATGGTACTTTTTTGATTGAAGAAAACGGGATAATCACCATAGACTCCCTCTGCTAAAATGGACTCACCAACAGGTGTGGAAACACTGAATGGTTCACTAAGTTGCTCAGATATAATATCAAAGTTCATAGCAACATATGGTGTTACAAAAGATAAACTCGCTCCTGGGTCTAGCAAAGCATAAACAGTAAAGTCAAATACTTGAATTTTACCAGCGACAACATCTGGCGAGTCCTCTTGCTCCTGGCGATTTGTTCCTCCACCGGTACCATTTCCTTGAATGTTCTTTGGACACTTTTTCATGAAATACCCAGTCTCACCATACTTGAAACAACCTCTGGAGCCCTCAATACATGGGTGGGTTCTATCACACCTAGAACATGTAGGAGTCCATGTACCTCTTTGTGCCTTATTACCTTAAGACTTGGCGTGTCTAGATCTAAAGGGTTTTGAATTCCAACCATTATGTTCACCTTTGTTTCTGGATGCATGGGTATCAGCAGATGGTGGGGCAGTTCCTTTCTATTTTTGTTGGAAGGAAGAATTCGTACTACTCTTTTGCTGCCTGAACTCGTTGCCTGATGTCTAAGCCCTCTTATTCTTAACCCTTATCTATCCTTAAGATTATCCTCCTAAACTTGTTGAACATGGATCATTAGCCTTGCTATGTCATATCCCTTATCAACATTGCTGCCTTGCCTTCCTTGCTTGGCTGACAAGCTTGCTCTTAATCTCAACAACCATCTCCGGAGCATAGCGGGAAAGTTGTGCAAACTTCAGATGTACTTATGAACACTCATAAACTCCGGAATAAGGGTTAGAAACTCTATAATCTTTGCCTCTCGCAACTCACGGGGAATGAAATGTCCCATGAGAGCATTCTCAAACACAACCTAACACATTATTGGCGCAACCTCAACCCTATTCCTTTTCCATTGGTCGAACCAAACTCTAGTGATACCCTTTAGTTGGTATGTAGCTAGTTCCACCCTCACAACATAAAAAACATGAAGTATGTCAAAAAATTTCTTAACTACTTCAACAAAGTTCTTTGTATCCTCTGTGACACTTGAACATGTGAAGCTTGGTGCATTCATCCCTAAGAACTCACGAATCCTTGAGGTATTAGCCACTTCATGTCGATTACCTCTCTGTCCAATTTAATGAGTCGCAACATGACATAACATTCGGATAATCTTACGGAATTCAGCATGGGTAATTTCTCCTTGAGGTTGCACTTCATGTGAATTCGGTAATTTTGTTCCTCAACCCTCCTCCTAGCTAGACAACCTCTGACTTCTCTTCATGGAGGCGTGATTCTCTTAGAGCACGCATAGGAACGAATTAGAAAGAAATTTTTAGAGATAAACTCTAATGCACGAAATGAGTATGAAAGAAGTGAGGAACTCCTAAATATTGTAGCCTCCTAATCATAGATGTGGCGTGCTTCACACCGATAACTAAGAATCTACAGACAAGTCTTCATAGACTCCATAGGACTCTTGAACTCTATGCTCTGATATCAAGTTTGTCACGCTCTAAGCCTACACCATGGACGTGGACGACACCCAATGACCATTGCTGGTATTGAGCGAACCCTTGGCCTCACTTACCTAACTCAATAGAAGCCTTAAATTAATCATAAGGCAAGAAACATTCTTATAAAAATCATTTAAATAATTGTCTTGGCCAAAATGACATTTAAGTCTCAAAATTAGAAAATCTGAATTATAAGATAAGGAGAGACTCAAACTGAACAATCTTACTGACTATCTGTCTATGAAGCCTCTATAATACTAGTATAAATGTTGGGAAAACCCCCACAACATTCTATAAGTAAAAACATGGAAAGTAATAAAAGAGTCCTCCGGAATGAAGGGAGGATCACCAACTGACTCTGAGCTGCTCACTGGTTCAACGGTATGCCAAAAGCCAATTCTAGTTACCTGCGTCTGCATCATGATACGATGCATTCCAACTGGCATCATTACATTGAATGTACGAGTATACGAGTTGGAATGTTAACCAACAAATTAAGCTTGAAAAATTGTAAGAAAGAACACCTACCTTGTCACTACTCAACTCATGAATAACATAACTCAATATAACTAACTCATTTAATTATATAGAAGTTTAAAGACATGTGCAATATAAAGAAAAGCTGGTTAAAACATCATTTTCAACTCTGTGTATGTAAAGATACAATTGACTTTGAGATGTATGTAAAAATATAAAATAATCTGATGTAAACTCATAATCTTAATAAAAGACTTCATACTTTCTCTCAAAGTCTACTCGTGCAATGCATGAATGAAGTCCCATACCCCCATTCATACTAAGAAGAGCCCCTTATTGAACCTTGCAACTACTGCTGTAGGAGTTTCTCTAACAGACAACCATCACTTAATAGTTATAGTGATGATATAATGTCTTACCTCACGCTGCCAAGAACCATCCTAACCTTGCCAGAGTATAGGACCTGAACAGCCTAATGGATCCACTAGTAAACTGTGAAAATGATTCATCTAAAAAGTATGACCCTTTTCTACCCATGATGGTTATATGGTTTTTATATGAAACTCGCATCCCCACATCGGTGCTCAATACTACTCCCAAAAATATACTTATGTTGTATGTTTTAAAAACAACTTTACTGTGATTTCAAATTAGTGCTAAAATTATTTTTGCTCAAAGGCTATCTTAGAAATCTCAGTTTCCCTTCTTGCTTTATTTTATAAAGATATAATTGTTTTCTAATAACTAGCCCGAAGTCTCTTTGGAAAACTTTGTTTCCTTACTTGTTCAAATGTGAAAACATTTAAAATCTCTTTGGGGATACTTAGTCCCCCTATACTTTTGAAGAAACAAACTTCAACTTAACTCTTTACGCTTTACTCTTTACTCTTTACTCTTTACTTAGCTTTAAACTTGAGTCTTGAAACAACTCTTCGGGAAATACTTAGTTCCCTTATATTTCTTTGAAGGAAGAACTTCAACTCTTTACTCGTTACTTAACTTGAAACGTAACTCTTTGGGAATACTAAGTTCCCTTATAATTTTTGAGAATTGAACCCAACTCTTTACTCTTTGCTTAACTTGTAACTTTAACCTTAAAAGAAAGTTAACATGTTTGGTAAATACTCTTGATATTTGAAACTTGCTGTCACGACTGGAATCTAGACCCCAGACGAGACCGGCGTCATTGACCTCTCAGAGGTCGCAGACAAGCCTACTTACGTCAAACTTACTTTACATAGGTTAATTTTAGCGGAAAATTTGAAACTTTTTACTTCTAAATATTACTTACTAAACATTTCTACTACATTCGTAATTTTTTCACCATCAACCATCTAACATTAAGAGATAATCAAATGAAAAGAATAGTTCAATACTTATAAAGCGTATAATTGCCAAAATGGCACCAATACATAGTCTGAATAAAAATAGGAAAGAAACACTAGTGGAACATGCTCCACTAGCTCAACTCTAAAACTAAGCTAGAATATAAAACAGTAGCATCCTCGAAAGCATGAGGACCTACCAACTCCGGATGAATGGTGGACGTCCGGATAACTGCAACGATGATCCTGTAGCTCTATCATCCACCTGTGCCTGCACCTAAAATAGTAGAGTTTGTATAGGGTTAGTACACACTTGTACTAAGTATGGGTATATGCAAGCACACACCAAGGACATGCATGAGAAAGAATAGCTCTTTCCTAACAACATGATTTTTGGAAGACAAGTCAGTGGACTTGCCAAATTGAGATTAGAAAAGTTTCCAAATTTGGATTAGGAAAGTGAATGATCTTTCCAAATTTGGATTAGGAAAGTTATGCCATGAGAATAACATATATCATCATACTTTTCACATTTGCACACAGCACATAACATTTACACATAGCACATATCATATAGCATACAGTACATCTTGCATGTAGCACATAACTTCTTTCATATCATTCATTCATATGCCATGAGACCTTGGAATCATGGACTTGACATTAAGACATCCCAGAAATGAGGGCTCAACAGATGGGGCCTCAACTAGGGAATCTCCATTAGCAAACACAGAGTCTGCTTCATTCATTCATACGTACTTCATTTCATTTAATTCATAGTCCAGTGTAACCACCAGCTATACCTAGGATGTAGTTTAAGACTTTCATTAGGTTCGTTGTGCAATGACCAAGAATGACCTAATGTCATTACTTGAATCTAACTCACCTTTTGATTATCCTATCCTAACACCTTTGGTATCATTCATTTCATTATGTGCATCATTTGAGGCTGGCCTCATTCATTCATTGGGAACTTTAACTTTAACCGACATAGATCATGTGAGCATCATGAAATCCAGTGTCTCCCCCACACCGAAAAGAGGTGGAATCACCGGCCAAAGTGACCCAAAAACATGCTAGCGTACATGGGAATTTAACCCCGCCAGATCCCTATATTGGCAGTATAGGTTCGAAGACTAGGAGATATAAGGAGACCCATACCCGGCAAGCCGGACAGTCTCATCTCATGAGAGTTACGTGAACCTCCGCCCTTCCCGAAAGAAGGCATCACCGCTTATAGCTAGTCTATCGGTGCTCAGTATAAAGTTCCATTACATTCATCTCATACGCCATGGAAGCTGGCTTCTAGTATGAGGACATCATAGCTCATTAGATGATTTCTCATCTCATCATTGGTATTAAGTGTGTTAAGCTCAATACCTTCATTAGAGTGTTCATAGAGACTGGTCTCTTCATTATCTTACACTCTCATAGGTGAGTACGTATTGGTAACATTTATTTAGGCTCATTTGAGATTACTCTCATCATTTACATTAGCCTTATATCATGTTGTCACCACATTCATTATCATTAGCACCTTTGCTTTTCATAGTTACTCACCTCTTATTACGTGAACGTTCCTTTCATCATATGCCAATGCACTTGGCCATTTAGTGTATCTTACACTCATACTTAACCCTTCTAGGGTTCATCATTTCTTTACATACTTCTTAGATTCACTTACTTTGAATGTATGTTAGACTTATGTGTCTATACATACAAGCCATGAGGCTTCATTCATAATTCATTATGTGACTCATACATTCCTAAGATTATGTAGTACAAGACTTATGTATCTTGTATATATGCCAATACCTTGATTTCGATCTAAGTAGGTGGCATTAATCTTGGATAATTTGTTCACGTATGACTTATGTATCAAACGGAAGTTTGGGCAAGGGAACCCAAGTTTGAATCACTTGGATATCATTTACATTTTTTTGTTGATTTTATTTTTAATATTCATGACATTAGAACTTTAGATTAAATCCCAACATTGTCGAATTATTAATTTTCTACTTAACGTTTCTCTTAAATTGGCCGATGGGTTGTGGGTTCGAACCCCCACAACCCCTTCTTATTTTTCATTAACATTTTATTGTCCAATTTCGCCTAATCCAAGAGGTTGTGGGATCAACCCCCCACATCCTTTTTTATTTTGTTCTTTAATTCGCCTAAGTAGGGAGGTTGTGGGTTCGAACCCCCACAGCCTCCTTACCTTTAATTACATTTCGCTAGGGGTTGTGAGGTGGTGGGTTCGAACCCCCACAGCCCCATATATATATATTTTTTAATTTTTTTCGCTAAGTTGAGGGCATTGACAGTGAGGTCGTGGGATCGAACCCACACAGCCTCACTTGTTTTAATACTCATTTTCGCCCCCTCTATTTCCAGCCATGAGGTCGTGGGTTCGATTCCCACGCCTCACATCTTTTTATTTTCTTTATTCTTCCTCTTCCTTTCTTCCCAAGAGTCGTGTGTTCGATTACCCCCACCCCCATTGCCCTTATTATTTCATTGCGTGGGAAGCATCCCCTTAGCTCCATTACATTTTTTTTAAAAAACATTTCAGCCTCTTGGTCATGTGAGGTCTTGGGTTCGATTCCCCTTGACCTCACCTACTTTAATCCCTTTTAAAACTCTTCCAAAATTTCCAGAATCTGCCCGAAACCAACATTAACAAGCTGGAAATTTTGATTACCTTTTTGCAGCCTATTTTCTCCACTCTTTAACGTTAAATGTTCATGCATTTGGAGAAGTTTTTAGTGAGTCCTTTAGGTGCATTTTCATGGATATATTTGGCCAAGTCATTAAATTCATCCACATTACACTTAAATGAACATCATCATTTACATAAGTTTGTGTACATAGAATAACAACCATAACATTACATTTTAGGACCTTAACCCGAGAGTTATAGGTCACAACCAACATTGCAAACACATACACATATTTTCGGCAAACAAAGCTTGTCATTCATATGATTCCAAATACATGTTCATGAACATATTCATCACGAAAAACACATTGCAATACCTAATCTCTACCAGTAAACATACCAACCTATGATTTGATGGGAGCTAATGACAGCGACATGCAACGGGGAACAACTTAGTTTCGAATTAAAATCGTCTGAGTCCTAAGGGTCTCTTGGGAAAGGGAACAAGAGTAAGAAGACCCATACCTTTATTTTTTCTTGTTCAACCTGAACTTGTTTAGGCAGAGAGAAACGTGAGAGTGAATGGTGAAACGTGAGAGAGAGAGATCGTGAGAGAGAGTGGCTTCAAGTTAGGAGTTTTGGTTTGGGAATTAGTCAAACTAGGACTCCTTGCTAAACTATTAAATAAAATCTGATTTTTCTTTTTATTAAATCAGATAATATTTATTATTTAATTTAATTAATTTATCCAATCAAATAAAAGCAAGATAAATCATTGCTTCTAGTGGGGCTCGAACCTGAGTGACTCCCCATTTGCGAAAATGGGTCACTTGGGTCGCTCCAACCCGAATATCTTTATTTAATTAATTAAATAATTAATTCCTCAGGGTAATTACAATATTACCCTTGGCCTGGAATAGACCATTTTACCCTTGGACCCTCAAAACTTGAAATTTCTTCTTTTAAGTCTGGTAAAATCTCTTTCGATTAAATCTTCGTTTTCGTGAGCCTCACATGGTTGGTTCCAACCTTTCCAAGCTCAATTAACTCCCCAAGTTAGTTGGCTTGGTCGTAGTAAGGGTTCTGAGGTCTGGTTCTACGCGTATCAATCCGTGTGGACCTTGGTCTAATCGCAAGCATTCTTGAAAAACCTAAGTCTTGATCCTATTCATTTTTAGGGTTGTTACACTTGCTTTGACTTGCTTCTTAACTTTAGACTTGACTCTTAATTTCTTTGACTTTAATATTAATTTTCCTTGAATTAGATTATGGATTCAAGATTAATGATCTCTTGTTTATGGATGATTTCATGTTGTTTGATGTACCTTAGAGTGTTGGAATCAACTAGGAAACATGGGTACATCACTTAGGAACTAGTACGAAAAGATGAGGTATGAAAGGGGTGAACTGGCGTCCTTGGCGCTCTGAGAGGCATGGGCGCCAGGACCCAAACTTCAAAGTCCAAGTTGGGGGGCTCTGTCTGGCGCTCCACCCCAAGGCCTTATGGACAGAGACTGTCATGTGGGGCTATGGGAGGTGCGGTGCCCCAGGGCCCTACAGACGTGCATTTTGACTTTTCTTCTCCGTTTTTCATCTCTAAACCTTCTAAAATTCAATGGATCTTTCCCCAAATAGTTAGAATCACTAATACCCTCAATACCCAATAGATTAGACTCAAAAAACAACCCGGAAACACAAATCAAATTAACTCTAGGCATGCAACAACTCAACCAATAAGAATTCAACAATATTCTTCAAGAACTTCAATTTTCATCAATCAATTTACTCAAAATCGCTGAATTAAACAAGTTGGTGTGTGGGTGAAGTAAACCAACACGGAAAGATCTCACATACCTTAATAGGGATCAACCCCAACGAATTCCTCAAGCCAAACTTCAATGATCTTTAACGTTCTTGCTTCCTCTTCTCTTTTCTCCTCTTTTCTCCTCTTTTTTTCTCTCCTCTCAAAACCCTAAATCTTTTGGTAAAAGTATAAAATGAATCCTATCAGTTTAGACAATAATAATATTACCAAAAACAAAATAAAATAAACGGGAAAGGAAAAGACCAAAACACTCTTTAAAATCCAGAGTGGACTTTCCTTATTCCGACAACCCAACTTTTGAAAGGCATAACTCACTCATACGACATTGAAATCGTGCAAACTTGGCGCCGTTAGAGAGATTTTTCCAAGGGCTTTCCAACTATAACATTAACTACCTCTAACTCATCCTGACCTAGAAGTTATGGTCATTTAAAAATGGTCAAAACTCACTTTTTCAACTTAGTCAATTTTCCAGATTTTTCTTATTGTTTCCGAAAATAAATATTCCCAGATTTTAACCTCTTTTCTAGTCATTTCTAGTTGCGAGATATTACACTGCAATTCAGGTTGACAGGCCCCATTGACGGTCCATATATTTATCTACGGTCCGTGAAACCCATTGCGTCGATTGGGTGGGTTGAAACATACTCTTTGATAGAAACGACGGATGTACGGATCGGCCCATCGATCAATCGATGGACCGTAGTACACATCCGTCGTTTGACACTTGTGCTTATTTTTGAGTGTGGCAAACTACTGACCTATCGACGGTCCGTCGATTGAACGACAGTCCGTAGATGGGTGTCACACCCGGATCCTAGACCCCGGATGAGATCGGCGTCGTTAACCTCTCAGAGGTCGCAGACAAGACTCTTCTTGGCTTTCATCACAATCATACAGTTAAGTTTTGCAGAACATTAAAAACTTTTAACATACTAATTAAGTATACTTAGACTTCATACTTAAGATTTATAAAGACATACGATATTCTAATACTTGTCTAACATATATAGAAACCATCTAAGAGTGCAAATCTGGACTTAGCCAATAATAGTCAATATGCCATATAGGCCTTAATACAAAAGAATCGAAAGAGCATAAATGGAAATCTAAATACTACTAAGTCTTCATAATGCTGGAATATAGATGATAGTGTCTCGAATGTGAGGACCTACCAAGACTTGGAGAAAGAGTTCCAAGCTTCTTCAACTCGACCTTCTTAACTTCAATGGCCGGAACCTACAGTTGTAGTAATATAAAGTAATGGGGTTGGTACGTCACATGTACTAAGTATGGGTATATGCACATAACACATAGGGACATGCATGAAAAGGATCATTTATCAACTCTTTAGAAAATATGCTAAGTCATATGAAAGTAAGTCTTCAATGCACATACCATATAACATATACAAGTTAAACATTTCATCACTTAAAGCATGATCATAATCCAAGGCATATTCTCATGAAGTCACGTTAACAATTCATATTCAATAAACTATAAAAACATAACATACAAAACGTTTACCAAAGACCTCATCCCCAACCTACAAGTGCAATGGTCATGTGAAGCCCCATAACCCCACATGACCGAGTAGATAAGATAGGAGACCATATAAAGTTTTGCTTCATAATAACTTGTAACATAGTTAGTCATCAATTCATATAACAATATAACCAAATAACATATTCATCATAATAGCCAACATTCATATAAAAGTAACATCATATATGATAATCTTCATATCTTTCATATTATCATATTCATAAGAACAATCTTCTAGGACTTCCCTTAGAGTCAACTTGTGCAATGTCTAGGTAGCGTCCCATACCACTACCTATACTAAGCAAACTCCTCAAGTCACCCTAGTCAACGTTCGTTTACTTGTCTTTCATTTTACATGAGGGAACATAGGCATTAACCGACATAGACCATGTGAGCTAAACATGGAATCCAGTGTCTTCCCCACACCTAAAAGAGGTGGTCTACCGGCCAAAGTAGAACCAAACATGACATAGCTTTCTAGGTGGATCCACTAGCTAGTATCCTATAGTGGCAGCATACTTCAAGAACTAGGAGATGTATTAGAGACCCATAGTTCCACATTACATGGCAGCCTCAATCTCATGAGAATCTTTGTGAACCTACCTTCCCGCTAGGGAAGGGACACTTCCCATATCTAGTTCATCGGTGCTTAGCTTAAGTCCCTTTTCTTGAAATAACCTTTAATTTGTATTTTATCAAAAAATTATCATAGGTCATAGAGATTATATCCTTGTATAACATGATCATGAGCTCTTTTAGATTAGATGAGAATTGTCCTTTCATCGTAACCTTTCTTTCGTGAGATTTACATGGCATAATCATCTTGTGTAAAGCATACAAGAGAGTATCATAACTTGCATATTTGTATTCTTATCATAATCTCATAATTTACATGTTTATATTCCAGCATATTCACATAGTAACATCATACATACTTTTCATGACATATCATCATAGTTTATAGACTAACATAAACATTTAAGAGTAATCACGCTTAGAAGGCTTACCTCTTGGTTCCAAGAATCTTATGCATCATGCAATATTCATAATCATACATAGTGAAATACTCCATGACATAATCAAGAACAACTCATAAAATTATGTACAAGATCAATGCATAGCGTAGAAGAAAGTAAACGGGTCGTTAAAGGGTTCATTCAAACCTTAAATTCTAACCCTAACGTTTTCACGTTATCAAACACTAAAAAAACCCACCCGAAACCATCACAAAGAGAAAGATCATGTATCACACATCATTCAAACATTAGAAATCAATTATTCAACAATTCATGCGAAATTGGATATAGAAAACGTTTACTTTTCATTGAAAATCATAAATCTAGGGTTAGGAAGAAAATTTGTTTATATAGTAAAAACCCTAGTATTTGAAGTTCTTGAAAACTTATATTTAAAGGACCTCTTGCTTAAAGGAATCCCAAGTGTGAAAACCCATACCTTATAGATGAAGAATCCACGAAATCTGATTGGAAACTTCGAAACCTTCATCTTATTCCTTAAGCTTTTCTTGTTCTTCAATGGAGTTTGGAAAAGAGAGCTTTCTTGAGGGATTGTGAGGAATTTCGTTTAATCTGATTCGGGATGTGTAAAAGTGGTCTAAATCTGACCTAATATCAATATATAGACGTCCCATGAATTACTCAAAAGACCCCCCACTTAAATTACCAAACCGCCCCTCCTAAATATACTACAAATAGGAGAGCATTTGACTAAGGGTCTTGGGGTTTTACCAGGAGTTAAATTAATTAATTAAGTTGCTAATTTAATTAATTAAGTGACCTAGGGTAATTACTAAAGTACCCCTAAGACCGTTAGGACCATAACCAACCCCTTTGGACCATCCTAGGTTAGGTACTAAGATGTTTCTTTAGTTAGCTACTCGGCTAGTGTCACCCGATTAGGTCTTAGGTTTTTGGGCACACTAGTTAGTTAATTTTAGTTAGTCCTAGGTTAGTTAGTTAGTTAGGTCAGTTAGTTAGGTTAGGAAGCTCGGCCCCACGTGGCTGAACCCGACGCGATCCTGCCCCCCTAACTGCCCTAATCGAATCGGTTGGGCTTGTCTCTCGGCCGTTGGTAGCACATGTGCTTGCACATGTGTTGCATGCACTTTCCTAACCGTGCATTCTGGAAGGTTCACTTCTTGTCCAAGGATCCTCACTATGTCCTTGAGCACTGCTTAATCTACATGATCATTTTAAATGATATGTGCTATGGTACCTAGGCTTGACACTTGGATGCCTAGTAATGTGTGTAAGCGATGAAGTTAAGAATTGAAGAGATTATTTTAGCTTAGGGTCTTCATTGCAGGTACATTTCCTAAATAAGCTTGGATTGGAGCATTTGAACATCAAAGTGTATTTCATGTATATAGAAATTGGTTAACACCCTTAAAACAATATTCTCTAACATGCCCAATATTACTAAATATTGGACAATGGGATGCCTATGTACCTCAATACATATTCTTAAAACCTAATAGGCTCTTCACTAGACAAGTACATTTTCTGGAATGTTACAACGGGGTCTCGTGATTGAGGCCTGTACTAGATTTCAGGCCTCCTTCAATTCAAATTCCGAGTTTCTTTAGTGACTAATTTTAACACCAATAAAGTCTATGCATGCTTTTCAACATATCATATGCTAGTTCGTCGTTCCTAGGGTTCCTATTTTGTACAATTTTCTAACCCTGATTTGTATAAAGTGTGGAAACCTAGGTCAGAACTGGCATGTAGACTTAGACACACATATTTTAGATATTTATGATGCCACACAATCATTGTTTATCATACCAAGGGTAATTATTATGTATCTATTATCATGCAATGCGAATTTATTCAGTCCCAAGGTCAAGATCCCACTCCCGACTTGATAGGGAGTCGACTTACCTTTTAAGAGATGAAGAGTGGTGTGATTGTGTGCCTATGATGATGTGCAACCCAAAGAAGAATAACTCCATCACCGGACTTGCTGGGTTGAAAGGATAGGGAATTTTGGAGAGAGATGGTTGGGATTTGGGGAAAGTGAGAAGGCAGATGATTTTGGGAGATGTGTTAATGATTTGGGGAGTGAATTAATGGGGGATACAATTATGGTAAGAAAGTGGGAATAAAATGGAAAGTGTAGAAGAATTTGAAAGGTGTGTTTTAAATATAGGCGGGCAGGTCGGGTCGGTTCACTGGCAAAGTGGATCCATGAGACCCCATTGACGGTCCGTGGATTAATCAACGGACCATCGATTAGGACTGTCGATGAATCTTATACTTAAACAGGTTTCAAAACTTACCTAGGATCTACGGACACCATTCACGGTCCATCATTTGAACGACGGACCATCGATGGGATTCGTAGACACCAGACTGTTTTCTGTAGATTCCATTTTTGCCTCCTACACATGTAACAACAATTAGGCCATTCTTTTTGTGTTTTCTGGGCACTTTTTAGACACGGACCCTATCCTAATCTCTAGCCAACACTAGCATACAAATACAAAGAAAATTAAACACCTAGAGAAGCTAAACAAAAAAACTCTTTCTTTGCGGAAAACAAAACCTATCGTTGGCTAGAGTGTACAACTTGGGTTGCCTCCCAAGAAGCGCTTGATTTAACGTCGCGGCACAACACAAGCCCCTTGATTATTTAGACTTCATCAATATGATAGGCCTCAACATTTCATGAAAACTTTCCGCATGCCCGAGATAGACCTTAATCCTCTGTCCATTGACTTTGAACCTTGTGACTTTGTTGTTCTCCATATAAACCGCTCCATGTACGAACACTTTGGTAATGAGGAATGGCCCTGTCCATTTGGACTTGAGTTTACCCGGGAACAAGCTCAACCTAGAGTTGATTAGAAGCACAAGATCACCTACCGTGAATTCTCGCTTTTAAATTATTTGATCATGATACCTCTTCATCTTCTCTTTGTAGATGGATGAACTTTCATAGACTTTTAGGCAAAACTCAACAAGCACATTCAACTCATTTAGCCTCTGTTTTGACGCTCCTATCCAATCCAAGTTCAGTCTTTTCATTGCCCACATCGCCTTATGATCTAGCTCGAGCTGTAGGTGACAAGTCTTCCCATATACAAGTGGAGACATACCGATGGGGGTCTTGTATGCAATGCGTAGGCCCAAAGAGCATCATCAAGCTTCCTTGACCAATTCATTCTATTGGCATTTATAGTTTTTTTCAGGATCTATTTGATTTCACCATTGGACACTTCAACTTGCCTGCTATTTTGTGGGTGGTAAGGAGTAGGCACATTGGGTCAAACACCATATTTTTCCAGCAACGCTTTGAACAACTTATTACAAAAGTGAGAGCCTCCGTCGCTAATAATGGCCCTAGGTGTACCAAATCATGAGAAGATATTCTTCTTCAGGAATGCGGTGACACTCTTCCCTTCATTGTTGGGGAGCACCATTGCGTCAACCCATTTTGACACATAGTCTACCGCCACAAGAATATATTTCATCGCATAAGAACTCACAAACGGGCCCATGAAGTCAATGCTCATGCATCAAATAGATCAATCACCAGAATGGGATTCATGGGAAGCTCTTGCCTCCTTGAAATCCCTCCATCTCGTTGGCGACGAACACATAATTTGGCGAAATCATGAGCATCCTAGCGGATGGTGGGCCAATATTACCCACACTGCAAGATCTTATGTAATGAATGACACACCTCCAGAACACTCTACATTTCAACCTCAGGCACACATCAATAAATAATCACATCTGTAACGACCCAAAAGTACCCCCTAGAAGAAGGGAGCACCCGTAGGTCGGAACAATTGCGTACTTGACCTTTGGAGGTCTTGTACTAGCCTTAGCTATCATTCATTACATAAGACATGAAAAGTAGTGCGAAATTAAAATTTTTCACGAATAAAATAATAAAGAGATACATATTTCATAAAATCTAAGGAATGATCTCGTCTTCATAAGTCAACTTAAAGACACGACATAATAATCTTAGGGGCACAGACTTTTACATTAAATGAAAATACATAATAAGTCTTAATTCTAGAATCTAATAAATAGAACTATGCCCTCGAATAGATGAGGACATACGTAGTCTTGAGAGAGTCTATTCCCAAGCTTGGCCTCCTATATTCAACTTGCCTCCAACCTATACTTATTAAGTATAGAAAAGTGTGGGGTTAGTACAAGACAATGTACTAAGTATGACATATGCAAAAACAGGCAAAAATGGACATTTTAGTAAAATAAGCTTTCATGCCAAATAAGTAAAACCTTCAAATATATAGATTAAAATAGTGTAAGAATCATCATTTATCACATAATAAAAGATTTCCATAATTTTAGCACAAGGAGTCAATTTACAGTGAACTCCAAAAATGTTACAGTGAAATAGTGAAGCAGTGACAACATTACAGTGAACATTTCTTTCCAAGCATAATGAACTCATTTCCTTGAGGTTACCCTAACCAAGTTATCCTAAGACTCCCTAAAGTAAGACAAGAAGGGACTTCTCATACACCCCCTTTAAGACAAACCAAAGCGATACTTAAGACTACCAACCATAGGCTTACCTCGCACGGGAAAACAAGTCCACACTCTTGGCTAGACATTAGAAGAACATTCATACTTTATGGACTTCACATTGTGCCTCACTCGAAAGAGACTTTGTAAGTTACACTAAGTGCAATGTGAGAGTAGCATTCCATACTACCACTCCCACTTAGTGACCCTTGAGGATTCTCTTGGACCAAGTACACTACATGTATCCCTCTTAGCTTCATTAAATGAAATTTAACTTTAACTTGCTTCCTTAATATTAGACTTTAAGTAATCTAACTTCATTTTCAATACATGATAACTCATTCATACCCTTCATATATAACACACCAAGACTCCCCTTTTGGAAGGTCTACTTAGTGAAACGGATAGATGACGTCCCATACCACCACCTACCCAAAGTAGTTCATTCTTTTAGGACATGATGTACCGTGGTTTCACGGTACTTTTAGTGCTTTTTCCTAAAGTTTAGTGTGTGTCTAGGACCTTTTTGTAGTAATTTTAATGTGTTTCTATCTGTGTTTTGCAGGAAAGTTGTCCGAAACGAAAATGCAGAAGGCTGTGAAGAATCACTGCATAAGTGACCCACGAAGCCATCGACAGCCCGTCGTCCCATCGACGAACCGTAGGTGGTGACCGTCGATTTGAGGTTCAAACATCTGGAACCAACTCGGGGAATTCTGACTAAGTGTGGGGCTACGGAAGGATCGACGGTCCGTCATTCCATCGAAGGACCGTCCTGGCAAATCGTCGATCAGATCAGAGAGTAGTCCCAGTACCCGGTGTTGAAGAGAAGCTAAGTATGGAACGACGAGAGGCATCGACGGACCGTAAGTGAATCAAAGGACCGTGTTGTTGGTCGGTCGATTGGATCAGAGAAGATGCAAAAGTGAAGGTTGAAGAAAAAGCTAAGTCTGGACCAACGGAGGCAGTCGACGGTCCGTCGTTCCATTGACAGAACGTCTGTGGAGTCGTCGATTGAAGTTGCGTTTTCTAGAGAAACTTTCCTTACTTATTTTCCTTTTATTTTAGGACAATTTATTTATAAATAGGGTATAAAACCTCTTTTTTGGGGTTGGATTTTTTATTATTTTTCATAATTTTATTCTTGGAGATTTGACTTTGCAACTTGGCAATTTATTCAAGTTTCCGGAATCGATTATTAAGTGAATTTTGTTGTTTCAAGTGTAATTTCTTGATTTTCTTCAAACTTGTCAAAGTAAGTTCATGAATTATTGTTTAACAACCATGAATTGTGTTCTTCTAGGCATGGGTAATTGGGTTGTGGGAACCATGGGTGATTAACAAAGTAAAACTAGCTAAATAACAATTCTAGAATAGGTTCTTGCATGTATTGATAATTCATTCGCTTAGAAATCTTTTTAACGAGTACACGGATTAGAACTCGCCCTATTTCTACTTGCCGAACCAAAGGGATAGTTAATAGGAAAAGAATTATCAACATAGATTTAGTGGGACACTATCTAATAGGCTAGTTTCGATTGGTGCAAAGTAATAACTAAGCCATGCATCGAATATGATGCTTAATATGAAGTAAAGGTAAGGGTTAGTAACTTAGACACACGTAGCCGGACCAAGGTAAGGGGTGAAGTTCTCTAAACTCCGGACCAAGGATTTAGAGATACATAACTTATCACTTTGCATGCAAGACACTAGGAAATAATTGTTATAGCTAGGATTACCGCATTATGAACCTATGGGGAACACTTACACCCTAGTTTCTCTCACAACTTGATAAACACCAAAGTTTTAATCTTGCTACTTGTTTTACTTAGATTAATTAAACACTTTTGTTTCACAACCCCCCCCCCCCTTTAATTAACTGTTTTCGGAAGGACTTGACTAAATAGATATAATTGTATATTGAAGTTAAGTCTAAACCATTTTCCTCGTGGGATCGACCCCAACCTACTTGTTGGGTTCTTTACTTGATATGACCGCTTATACTTTTGTAAAGAAGTGTAATTTGAGCGTATCAAATTTTGGCGCCACTGCCAGGGACAGTGGCTTTTAGATTAACTTTAAGCACATTACCGAATTTTTGTGAACAATTTCCTAATTTTTACTTTTTCTTTTTGTTTTTGTCTCTCTCAGGTCTAGCTTTAGTGTATGCCAAGTACACGAAGTCGAGGAGAACCAACGCTTCCATACGATCTTGAACTGAACCAGACACTCCGTAGAATGAATAACCAACAGAATCCTGGTAATCCTTTCTATGGGATCAATCGTCAACCTCCACCACCGGTAGATGCTCACAATCAAATGGTTGTTGATAATCCACTTAATGATGCTTTGATGAGGCAACCTACCATCCCACGACCTCAGGAGTTCTATAGGGGTAACATTAACATCACTGACTCTGATGGGCCTCTTCTCCTACCTCCTCTACCACAGGGTCATACTTTTGTGGTAACTAGTAGCTTGATGCAGATGCTCACTGCCAAAGGGTTGTTTTCGGGGCTACCATCTGAGGATCCACATGCTCACATTGCCAAACTGAGGTCGGTGTGTAAGAGTTGTGTAGGGAGGCCAGACTTGGACATGGATGTCATCGGGTTAAGAGTGTTCCCTCTCTCACTGACGGGAGAGGTAGCGACATGGTTTACTGAGTTGCCCTATAACTCGATAGATCCTTGGGACCAGTTGAGAGATGTGTTCCTAGCACGTTACTACCCGGTGTTTAAAAAGATCAACCACAAAAACAGAGTGAACAACTTTGTGGCATTACCTGGGGAGTCGGTGAGTAGCTCTTGGGATAGATTCACCTCATTCGTAAGAAGTATCCCAAACCACCACATTGATGATGAGTCATTGAGAAAGTACTTCTATCGGGGGCAAGATGACAATAATAAGGCAGTGCTTGATACGATTGCGGGTGGTTCTTATGGTGAGTGTACTTATGCAGAGATCGTAGAGAAGTTAGAGAAAATCTCCCGCAATAATAAATCTTGGAGCACTAGAAAGTTGGATACTGGGAGAAACACCTTTGTAGTGCAAGATACACACAATCCGACCGCCAATGAGATTCGTGAAGAGATGGCTCAAATGAGAACTGAGCTCGGGTTGGTGTTGAAACATGTCACTGGAGGTGCGGAGAAGGTAAATGCGGTAAATTATTTGACTAAACCACCACCGCCACTTGATGAGTACTACTATGAAGATGATTCTTATGAAGTGAATGAGCAGACGAGGGCTTTCCAACCAAACGCCCAAGGCTCTAATAAGGGGAATTCGCGCCAAGGTCAAGGAAATCAAGGTCGGAACTATGGAAATTACAGCATAGAAGGCCATTATGTTCGAAAAGGAAACTACAACCGCGACAACAACTTCAACCGGGGTTACTATGGTAACAGAAACGATCAAAGTGGGCCCTATTGTAACATTCCAAAAAATGTGCATGTCTAGTGAAGAGCCTATTAGGTTTTAAGACTATGTATGGGGTACATAGGCATCCCAATGCCCAATATTGAGATATATTGGGCATGTTAGAGAATATTGGCTTAAGGGTGTTAGCCAATGTCTACACAAGTAAATTAAAATACACGTCGATGTTAAATACTCCAATCAAAGCTTGTTTAGAAATTGTACCCGCAATGAAGACCCTAAGCTAAAATATAATTATTCTTCACATACACCCTCATTAGGTACTAGGCATCCAAGTGTCAAGCCTAGTACCATAGCACATAATCATTTGAAATAGTCATGTAGATTAAACAGTGCCCAAGGACATAGTGAGGATCCTTGGACAATGAGTGAACATTCCAAATGAACCTTACATAATAGTTAGTTAGGAAAGTGCACGGCAACACATGTGCAAGCACATGTGCAACCGGCCAAGAGACCAAGCTAACCGATTCGGTTAGAGCGGTTGGGGACAGGCGCGCGTCCGGGTCAAGCCACGTGAGGCCAAGCTCCCTAACTGGTCCTAGGATCTAAATAACTGACCTAACTAGATAACTAACCTAGGAAAAACCAAAAATAATTAACTAGTGGACCCGACAACCTAAGACCTAACCGGGTGACACTAAGCCGAGTAACTAACTAAGAAACATCCTAGTACCTAACCTAGGATGGTCCAAAGGGTTAGTTATGGTCCTAATAACTTAGGGGTACTTTAGTAACTACCCTAGGTTACTTAATTAATTAAATTAGCAACTTAATTAATTAATTTAAATGGTCAAAACCGAAACCATTAAGAAAAATTCCAGATTTCGGTTAAGTCAAGTGTTCTCCTATTTTTAGTCAACTTAGGAGGGACATTTTGGTAATTAGCTACTTGAGTTATTTAATTAAGTTATTTAGTCTAAGATGATTTAGTTAATGTTCAGTTCCTAAAGACTTAGACTCACGTTATTCATCAGATAACCCAACGATTAAGATCAGTGAGAAAACGTAAGAAAACCCTAGGCGATTTCAAGCAGTTCTTCAAGGTTTTCGTGCAAAGTGCAAGGTGATCTTCGTAGATTTAATTCTACAGTAAGGTATGGGTTTTATCTCCTGGATTCCTTTCTCGAAGAGGATTTTCAAATGTTTTGACTTCAAGAATATCAAAACTAGGGTTGTTCCCAATGAATCACATGTTCATCTCCCTAGTTCTCCCGATTTCCGATTCTTGTAGTATGTATGATGTAAATCTCGAGCATGTTGTTTGTATGTGGTGCTAACTGATCATTATGTGTATGTTTCCGTGATTTATAATGTTGAATGGAGCCTACATGTTAGATGCGTATACGTAGGGTCTTATTTACATGAGATAATAATGTTGTAATGCCTACTTGTGTTCGAGAAGACGAAATTGTTATAAGTTGTTCATTGAATTGTTTCATTGGCTAATCAAAGGTTAAAAGTTGGTTTGTTTAACATGATAGATTACTATAATGTATTTATGATATAATTGACTTTTCTAGTGGTAATATTATGACAAGTATCTAGTGAAAGTTTGATTCATGCCAATAAATTGGCTAGCAAAACTATGTCCAAAATATTATTTTCAAAATATGTAAAGTCATGCCAATATTAACTCAATGAACACATAACATAGGGTATGCCAATCAATGGGACAAGTCCCAACATACCCTATCCACATGAACTTGTGAACGTAATATCATTGAATAAGTCGTTACAACTTTCATAAAGAATTCTACAAGACTATCAATTAACGTTGAACAAGTTAAGGTGAGTAATGAAATAACTAAAAGCTTAAGTTATGAAATTGACCTAATATAGAGTGTTAAAGGAAGTGAGACAGACCTCACTTACACTTAAACGATTATGTCAAAGATACTCACATAAGAGGGTGCTACAAGTCGTGAGACAAGTCTCACTCGCACCATGATGATAATGTAAGATTTAAGTTCATATTCATCAAGTATAGAAAAGGGATGACCAGTCATCCATTGAGTTAAGTATACCTCATACTACAAGTAAGCTTCCATAATGTTTGAGTCAACTCTAAAAGTTTTAAAGTAAAATAAATATGTGCTAAGCACCAATAGACTAGCAATGAGCTTGTGCCAGCACATGTAAGACTCATGAGACAAGATCACCACCCAAGTGGACCAAGGTTTTCGAAGTCTCCTAGTCTTTGAACTATGTTGCTAGCATAGGGACTATCTAGTGGAGAAATCCACCTAAGAATGCTAGGTAGTATTCGGATTCACTTTGGCCGGTGATACCACGTCTTTTCGGTGTGGGAAATACACTGGATTTCATGTTTAACTCACATGATCTATTTTGATTAAAAGCTCAGGAAAGTATTCGGTTTCACTTTAGCCGTGAACCCCTCTTTTTGGTGTGGGGAAGACACTGACTTTGGTTTCACTTTAGCTGGTGATCCACCTCTTTTCAGTGTGGGGAAGACACTGACTTGGCTTCACTTTAACCGGTGATATATCTCTTTTCGGTGTGAGGAAGACACTGACTTGACTTCACTTTAACCGGTGAACCACCTCTTTTTGGTGTGGGAAGACACTGGATTTCATGTAAAGTTCACATGATCTATTTCAGTTAATGCTAAAGATTTCTCTAAAGAAAGTAAGAAAGAATGAAAGTAGCATGTTCAAAGTGAACAACATATTAAAGAAGAAGAAGCGTTAGTTCAAAGTGAACTAAGTAAGCAAGAGCTTAAGAATGTCAATCATCAATGTTTGATAAGAATGAAGTTTTAACAAGTTAGTGGTTTATGCCAATATTGGAGTATGCATATATGCCCCAAGATCTATATTATATGCAAATAATCAAATAATGGGCATAGCCAATAAAGATTGGCTTATAAAACATTCATACCCAATTTAAGAAGAATGAGAAATCTAACTTGTAAGTAGGGTGGCAAAATCATTTCCTTAGTCCTTTGGATTACTTAATCGATTCATTGTAGGTATGGGACTACAATGAATCATTGCACTTGTAAGTAAAACATATGATCAAAGGAGATCATTGAACTATATAACAAAAAGAAGAAAAGACTGAAAAATAAACTAAAGGCTGGGAATAGGAGCTCTCGGCCTAAGGGAGCAAAATTATAAAGTTTTGTTTAAGTTGTTCTAAAATTATGTTCATGATTCCAAGGTCTTATGCTCATATAGAAAATGAGTTGTGTGCCTTAATTGCATGAGAACATGTCATATTCATAGCATGAATTATAAATAACAATTTAAGAAAGTAAAGTGACTTAACTTTCCAGAAACGGCATGTTGCTTTAGGAAGAGCTTTCCTTGATCATGCATAGTCCTTATGATTTATGTGCATACACCCATACTTAGTACAAGTGTGTACTAACCCCATATATTTACTATTTTATAGGTGCAGGTCCTAGAGAAGATTGAAGATTCGACGAAGTAGTTTGGATCAGCGGTCTCCAGACTTTGGTAGGTCCTATTGAGTTCGAGGATGCTACATTTATGATTCTAGCTTAATACATTAGATATAGCTAGTGGATGTTGTCCCTAGAGTTTCAATTCAAACATTTGTTCAAGCGTTTGTAATAAGGCCGATTTTGGCAAACTATTATTATTATTATAATTCTTCATTTTGATTGTTTAATCTATTGATAGATGGCTTCTTAGTTTGAGCTTATTAGAATATCACTCTTATGCAGTATTATATAAAGTCTATGTACACTTCAATAAGTATTAAAATGTTTTAAATTTTCCATAAATTTAACTGTATGATTGTGATGAAAGCTAAGAAGAGGCTTGTCTGCAACCTCTGAGAGGTTAATGACGCTGGTTGCATCTGGGGTCTAGATTCCGCGTGTGAAAAACTTGGTATCAGAGCATGAGGTTAAATTACCTAGGAACTAAAGCTCAAAACAACCACGTTGCGTAGTTTCTAACTTATGGTTGTGAAGTGCACCACAATCATGACTTAGAGACTTTGTTATGTTAGGAATTTTCCCTTCTTCTACTCTTTATCATGCTGTATAGAGCTTTGACATTTTGTGTCATTCTAGCATCTAACTGCCTTCTTGTGTGTGCGTGAACACAAGAAGAAACACATGCAGGAGAGTCCTCGGAGGAACAGAGGCCGAGAGGGCAAGAAGCCTAGGCGCTCGGATCAGACTGGTTCTAGCACTGATAGAAGTTCGTTTGGAGTCCAGGACAGGCCCAAGTTCAAGAAGTGGCACCAGCACTCAGGTAATCCTACTCCTTCCAGGAAATCTAATGCCAAAGGGGACAAGTCTGGCCCCAAGAAGGGAAATGATAGAAATGCCTAATGTGACAATTTGGCCGAGTGGTCTAAGGCGCCAGAGTTAGAGCTGGAATGGGAAGGGCGTGGTTCAAATCTAACAGGACAAATGTTTCCAATCTTAAAGCCAATAAAATGTTATCTAAGGGGTACTTATCCTACTTAGTCAGAGTCAATGACTTAGAACATGAAGTTCCTTCCATAGACTCTGTGGCCATAGTGAATGAGCTTCAAGATGTCTTTTCGGATGATTTACCAGAAATCCCTCCTGAATGCGAAATTGATTTCGGTGTTGACTTAGATCCCAACACCAAACCAATTTCCATTCCTCCATATATAATGGCACCAGCCGAACTCAAAGAGTTGAAGTTGCAGTTAAAATATTTACTTGATAAGGGCTTCATACAACTGAGCATATCCCCATGGGGTGCTCCAATTTTGTTCGTTAAGAAAAAGGATGGAACTCTTAGAATGTGTATCGATTATCGACAACTCAATAAAGTCACTATAAAGAACAAATACCATCTTCCCAGAATCGATGATCTATTTGATCAACTTCAAGGTTCAAGTTTCTTTTCTAAAATAGATCTTTGGTCAGGTTATCACCAACTTAGAGTGACACAAGAGGATGTTCCTAAGACTGCCTTCCATACTAGGTACGGTCATTACGAGTTTTTTGTCATGTAATTTGGTCTCACTAACGTAGCAGCCGCATTTATGGACCTTATGAATAGAGTCTTCCGTGAATATCTTGATTCTTTTGTCATAGTATTCATAGATGACATCCTCATATACTCTAAGACCAGAGAAGAGCATGAACAACATTTGAGAATGACATTGCAAGTACTCAGGAAACATTAGTTGTATGCAAAGTTTATTAAATGTGAGTTTTGGATGAGATCAGTGACCTTCCTTGGTCACGTTGTGACCGACCAGGGTGTAGAGGTCGATCCCAAAAAGATTGAGGCGGTAAAGAATTGGCTGAGACCTTTCACTCCTACAGCTATTCGAAGTTTCTTGGGTTTTGCTAATTATTATCGCAGGTTTGTGGAGGGCTTTTCCACAATTGCTGCGCCATTAACTGCTTTAAATAAGAAGAAGGCGAAGTTTGAGTGGTCTGAAACTTGTGAAAAGAGCTTCCAAGAGCTCAAAGACCGACTCACTTCGGCCCCAGTTCTCACATTGCCAAGGAGTGGTGAAGGGTATGTGATATATTGTGATGCTTCTCGAGTAGGTTTGGGATGTGTTCTTATGCAAGATGGTAAGGTGATTGCATATGCATCGAGACAGTTGAAAATCCATGAGAAGAATTACCCTACTCAAGATCTTGAGTTAGCTGCCGTGGTGTTTGCGTTAAAACTTTGGAGACATTACTTATATGGTGTACATGTTGATTTATTTACTGACCATAAAAGTCTTCAGTATGTCTTTACACAGAGAGAATTGAATCTTCATCACAGAAGATGGCTAGAGTTACTAAACGATTATGAAATAAGTGTCCACTATCACCCAGGTAAGGCCAATGCAGTGGCCGATGCTTTGAGCCAATTCAGCATGAGCAACGTGTCTCATATCAAATAGCTAGGTTAGGTATACGACTTGTAGATGCACCAAATGGGGGTGTTACGGTCCATTCAAGTTCCGAATCCTCATTGATTGTAGATGTTAAAGCCAAGCAGCATCTCGACCCAGTACTCATGGAGTTGAAAGATTCACTATTTAGTAAGATGAATGAATCATTCTCCCTAGGGGGGATGTTCTGCTTAGGTACCAAGGAAGATTGTGCTTACCAAATATTAATGATCTGAGACCTAATATTATCATAGAGACTCATGGATATAGGTATTTCATTCATCCAGGTTCCACCAAGATGTATCATGATCTGAAGGAAATTTATTGGTGGGAAGGTATGAAGTGAGATATCTCTAAGTTTGTGGAGGAGTGTCCCAATTGCCAACAGGTTAAGGCCGAACACCTTAAGCCTGGAGGTCTTACTCAGTCGATTGAGATTCCAACATGGAAGTTGGAGGCTATTAATATGTATTTTGTGGTTGGTCTGCCCAGAACCCGAAGACTGCATGATTCTATTTGGGTCATTGTTGACAGAATGACTAAGTCTGCTCACTTCATTCATGTGAAGTCTACTTATAGAGTCGAAGACTATGCCAAGCTATATATTGATGAGATCGTGAGGTGGCATGGGATTCCTTTATCTATCATTTTGGATAGGGGAGCCCAGTTCACTTCTCATTTTTGGATATCTTTCCAAAAGAGTTTGGGTATGCAAGTAAAGCTCAGCACTGATTTTCACCCTCAGACGGATGGGCAAGCAGAAAGTACCATTCAGACCCTTGAAGACATGTTGAGAGCATGTGTCATTGACTTCAAGGGGAGTTGGGATGATCACTTGCCACTGATTGAGTTCTCTTATAATAATAGCTACCATTCTAATATTGGGATGGCACCTTTTGAATCAATGTATGGTAGGAGATGTAGGTCCCCAGTAGGGTGGTTTGAAGTAGGAGAATCTGCCATCCTTGGACCCGAGATCATACATGAGGCTTTGGAAAAGGTGAGAATGGTACAGGATAGATTGGCTACTGCTTACAGTAGTCAAAAATCATATGCTGAGCTATTGAATTTGAGGTAGGTGATGAAGTTTACCTAGAGATATCACCCATGAAAGGGGTGATGAGGTTTGGTAAGAAAGGGAAGTTGAGTCCGAGGTATATAGGTCCTTACGAGATCTTACAGCGAGTAGGGAATGTTGCCTACGAACTCAAGTTACCAAATGACTTGGCTTCTGTTCATCTAGTGTTTCACGTTTTGATGCTTAAAAAGTGTCTACGAGATCCAGCATCCATCCTACCCGTTGAGGGGTTAGGAGTCGATGAGAATCTTTCTTATGAAGAGGTACCCGTTGCAATTTTAGATCGGCAAGTGAAGCGGCTGAGGAACAAGGAGGTTCCCACCGTGAAGGTGTTATGGAGGAACCACCTTGTTGAGGGAGAAACATGGGAGGCCGAGGCCGATATGAGATCCCGTTACCCTCATTTGTTCACTTCTTGATGGTTAGATATACTCTTCCTAAGTCTGATTTTGTTTATGAAAACTCTAAATTTTAGTGCATTAGTCGGTTTTGGTGTTTTAAGTCCATAACTGTGTGTTTTATACATGCACTATATGAGTTAATATGAGTTCGTGCTTGAATTCATGTTGCTGTTTTTGTATAACGTAGACATGATTTTTGTGTTGCATGAGTGTGATGTCCATTAAGTTAAAGTAAGATTGAGAAGGAAGTTCCTCAATCTGAGATATGAAGCTTCAGATAAGCTTAAAGTGATGTGCATCATCCAGAGTAAGTTGTGAATCAGATATTTACAAAGAGTAAAGTTTCAAGTATGTTAATGTGTTTTTCGAAAATACCCTCTTTGATTCAAATGATGTGTAGTGTCATTCTGGGACGAATGTTCCTAAGGGGGGGATAATGTAACATTCCAGAAAATGGACATGTCTAGTGAAGAGCCTATTAGGTTTTAAGACTATGTATTGGGGTACATAGACATCCCAATGCAATATTGGGCATGTTAGATAATATTGGCTTAAGGGTGTTAGCCAATGTCTACACAAGTAAATTAAAATACACGTCGATGTCAAATACTTTAATCCAAGATTGTTTAGATATTGTACCTGCAATGAAGACCCTAAGCAAAAATATAATTATTCTTCACATACACCCTCATTAGGTACTAGGCATCCAAGTGTCAAGCCTAGTACCATAGCACATAATCATTTAAAATGATCATGTAGATTGAACAGTGCCCAATGACATAGTGAGGATCCTTGGACAATAAGTGAACATTCCAAATGAACCTTCCAGAATAGTTAGTTAGGAAAGTGCACGGAAAAACATGTGCAAGCACACGTGCAATCACATGTGCAACCGGCCAAGAGACCAAGCTAACCGATTCGGTTAGAGCGGTTGGGGACAGGCGTGCGTCCGGGTCAAGCCACGTGGGGCCAAGCTCCCTAACTGGTCCTAGGCTCTAAATAACTGACCTAACTAGCTAACTAACCTAGGACAAACAAAAAATAACTAACTAGTGGACCCGACAACCTAAGACATAATTGGGTGACACTAAGCCGAGTAACTAACTAAGAAACATCCTAGTACCTAACCTAGGATGGTCCAAAGGGTTAGTTTTGGTCCTAACAACTTTGGGGTACTTTAGTAATTACCCTAGGTTACTTAATTAATTAAATTAACAACTTAATTAATTAATTTAAATGGTCAAAACCGAAACCATTAAGCAAAATTTAGATTTCGGTTAAGTCAAGTGTTCTCCTATTTTTAGTCAACTTAAGAGGGGCGTTTTGGTAATTAGCTACTTGAGTTATTTAATTAAGTTATTTAGTCTAATATGAATTAGTTATTATTCAGTTCCTAAAGACTTAGACTCACGTTATTCATCAGAAAACCCTATGACTAAGATCAGTGAGAAAACGTAAGAAAACCCTAGGAGATTTCAAGCAATTCTTCAAGGTTTTCGTGCATAGTGCAAGGTGATCTTCATAGATTTAATTCTACAGTAAGGTATGGGTTTTATCTCCTGGATTCCTTTCTCCAAGAGTCTTTTCAAACGTTTTGACTTTAAGAATATCAAAACTAGGGTTGTTCCCAATGAATCGCATGTTCATCTCCCTAGTTCTCCCGATTTCCGATTCTAGTAGTATGTATGATGTAAATCTCGAGCATGTTGTTTGTATGTTGTGCTAACTGATCATTATGTGTATGTTTCCGTGATTTATAATGTCAAATCAAGCCTACATGTTAGATCCGTATACGTAGGGTGTTATTTACATGAGATAATAATGTTGTAATGCCTACTTGTGTTCGAGAAGATGAAATAGTGATAAGTTGTTCATTGAATTGTTTCATAGGCTAATCAAAGGTTAAAAGTTGGCTTGTTTAACATGATAGATTACTATAACGTATTTATGATATAATTGACTTGGCTAGTGATAATATTATGACAAGTATCTAGTGAAAGTTTGATTCATGCCAATAAATTGGTTAGCAAAACTATGTCCAAAATATTATTTCCAAAATATGTAAATTCATGCCAATCTTAACTCAATGAACTCATAACATAGGGTATGCCAATCAATGGGACAAGTCCCAACATACCCTATATACACAAACTTGTGAACGTAATATCATTGAATAAGTCGTTACAACTTTCATAAAGAATTCTACAAGACTATCAATTAACGTTGAACAAGTTAAGGTGAGTAATGAAATAACTAAAAGCTTAAGTTATGAAATTCACCTAATATTGAGTATTAAAGGAAGTGAGACAGACCTCACTTACACTTAAACGATTATGTCAAAGATATTCACATAAGCGGGTGCTACAAGCCGTGAGACAAGTCTCACTCGCACCATGATGATAATGTAAGATTTAAGTTCATATTCATCAAGTATAGAAAAGGGATGACCAGTCATCCATTGAGTTAAGTATACCTCATACTAGAAGCAAGCTTCCATAATGTTTGAGTCAACTCTAAAAGTTATAAAGTAAAATAAATCTGAGCTAAGCACCGATAGACTAGCAATGTGCTTGTGCCAGCACATGTAAGCCTCATGAGACGAGATCACCTCCCAGGTGGACCAGGGTCTCCAAAGTCTCCTAGTCTTTGAACTATGTTGCCAGCGTAGGGATTATCTATTGAGAAATCCACCTAAGAATGCTAGGTAGTATTCGGGTTCACTTTGGCCGGTGATACCACCTCTTTCCGGTGTGGGAAATACACTGCATTTTATGTTTAGCTCACATGATCTATGTCGGTTAAAAGATCAGGAAAGTATTCCGTTACACTTTAGCCGTGAACCCCTCTTTTCGGTGTGGGCATGTCACAACCCGAAACCATACCCTAGAAGATAGGATACAATCTTGGATTGTAACCAGCGTCGTTGACCTCTCGGAGGTCTAAGACAAGCCTCTCATATCACTCATTGCATTGGCATAGTAAATTTAGCGGAAAATTTAAAACTTTTCATAGCACATCATATGCTAGAAACATCACATCATATATATATAAAACATAAGTCATAATACATATTTAGACTCTAAGTCTCTTTGCCATCTTAGACTCAATAACTTTAGAGTACATTAAGGACAAGGCACTTAAGACATAATACAAAGCTATACATTACTAAATAGACTTTACAATAAGTACACGTTAGGACATCCTTGAACTTAAGGATTCCTTTCCTTGAGCTTGGGAAATCACCTATCAAGCTCCTCAATCAAAGTCCTCCTTTAAGTATTCCATTACCTACACTTTATATAAAAAGTAGAGAAGAATGGAATTAGTAGTAGGATGCACTAAGTATGACAACCATGCAAAAATATGCATTTAAAAGGGACATTTTCTTTGAAATCATACTTCATGCCATTTTGAGTGAATCATCATAAAACCTTTATCAATAGCATTCATATCATTTACATACTTCATAGAAACACAATCAAAGGCCAAACATCATAGAAAAGCACATATAGGATTTAAGTACAATTTGAGGTCACTTTATAGTGAACTCATCCTTCTTAACATCTAACTCTTTCTTTCAATTCATTAGCCTCCTAAGTAATTCTTTAGGGATACTTGGTGCAATGCATCACTTTAGGAACACAAGAGAATACCATACATAGCGTCTACACAAGACAACACATTCCATCATAGAAGTATAGTAAAATATAAACATAGTCAAACCAAGACTACAGTATCATACATAAAAGACACATACATAATCATATGCATTAGGGTACCTTCCTAAGACTTCCTAAGAATTCACTTGTGCAATGTCTAGATGGGTTCATTACTTCCACCTATTCTAAGTAACTTACCTTAAGTCCTCCTAGTTAGGATCCTATTCAATTACTTCCATTGTCCATTTTAACTTTAGGGAAACCATAGCCTTAACCGACACTAAGACCATGGGTGCTAAACATGGAATTTGGTGTTGTAGAGCCTTACACCAAGGAAGGTGTTCCTACCTAGCCAA
The DNA here is from genome assembly GCA_016801875.1 of Solanum sitiens. Taxonomy (NCBI): domain Eukaryota; kingdom Viridiplantae; phylum Streptophyta; class Magnoliopsida; order Solanales; family Solanaceae; genus Solanum; species Solanum sitiens. The sequence continues at coordinate 2,299,452 of JABWTJ010000069.1, read as the reverse complement.
GGTAGAACATTAACATATATCCTAGCATCCTAAGTGAATTCACTTTGCTAGATCCTATGTGGCAAGCATAGTTTATGGAACTAAGAGATAAGTATTCCCTCTACATACCATTTGGTAATTGGGGCCTCACCTCATGAGAAAACATGAGTGAATCTTCCTCAAGGAAAGTCAACATCTCATGTAGGTCCATTGGTGAGTATTCCTCTAAGGGAAGTCAACACTCTATAAGGGACAAATGGTGAATCTTCCTCCAAGGAAAGTCAACACCTCTCAATGTCAAGTTCACTCGGTGCTAAGCTAAGTTCTCCTTTATTGAAAAGCCTTTATTACCTTTATTTATAAAAACATAGGCTTAGGATATTCATCATTCATATGCTTATAGCATATTCAAGCACCTATCTTGTTTTGGAGTATTCTTTGGCACCCCTAGCAAGGCCCCTCTCACTAACTAGATCATCCATGTGTGTGAGTGTATGCATAGATGTGAGCAAACCTTTCACATAACACATAATGTCACACATGTTCATATATCAATGCATAAGTCTATAGACATAACTATACGAGCAATACTTTCATATAAACCTACTAAGACACTATACACATTCATACTTCATCATATCATATACATCATATTCATAACACGTTCATATAATCATCCTTCACTCGGTGCTAAGCTAAGTTCTCATGGTTGTTTCTTGTGTTAATTTTAAGTTAAACGGAGTTAGTTTGGTGTCCTTAGGCAGTGTGCAAAGTTTGGTTAAGTTTGGAGTTCAATCGACCAAAAACGTCCATGACGTTCGGATGGTATGCCTTAGAATGTACTTGTATGTCTTGGCGAGTTTGGATGAGTTTTATGTGTTCGTTTTACTTGAAACATGCGTCGGATGTTCCTTAGACCTAGACGACTTAGTTTAGGGGTTTGACGTCCGGGCATGACCCCACCTAGGACCCACAAGGGGTCCTAGATGAAGGGCCCAAGACTTGGGCAAAGTCTGCCCATCAGTGGCTCACGACGACCATGGCGACCGTCCGTTTCACTCAGGACGATCCGTTGATCCAGGGCGTCGTGAGTGACAGAGAGTGGAACTTTGACAGGCTCCAATTGGAGCCAAGTGTTCCTCGACAGGACCCCATGACGGTCCGTGGTGAACGTGATGGTCCGTCGAGGAGGTCTCGTCGACGAGGCCTGCCAGTGCACGACTTAAGGCTGCCAACTTGGGGTGTTTTATGTAAATACACCCCAAGTCTTATAAGACCCTAGGTGTATAATTTTGGTATTTTTAGGTTATATTAAATTAGTTTTAAACCCTAGACCTAGACAAGACCCTCTCACTTCAAGATCCAACTCTCTCTTTCTCTCAAGAAAACTCTCTCAACTCTCTTGGAAGCTAGAAGTCAAGGAAGGATAGGAGGACGGATTGGGACTTGTTTCTTCATCAAATTTGTGGGTTTCTTTCTCATAAAGGTATGGTATCCATTCTTGAATACCTTTCCATTCAAGAAGCCAACTTCCAAAATGGTTTTCAAAAAGGGTTTTAAACTCAACTTCTTCTAAACTTTGATTTCTATTATGGGTCTTCTTGTAACTAAGTTATAATGGTTTAAATGTATTTATCTTGGTTTGAATAGATGATTTTGATGTTAAAACTCCATGAAACTCTTGTTAATGCATACTTCAATTTTTGATTTGAAAATGGGTTATGTGAGCATGATTTGAGTAGGGTATGAACTTGGGTCTTCTTGTACTTGTCGTGTTGGTGTAGCTACTGCCCTAAGGGCCTTAATATGGTGAAATATTGATAAATTTCTTATGGGTAATTATGGTTTGATTTGCTAATGAGTTGCTCTCATTGTATAATTCTTATTATGAATTGCTATTTGAGTGGTATGGTCCACCTTATGGGTGGCGGTGCTAATTGATGAACTTGATGTTACTTAGTATGGTTTGAGTATGTGATCTTGAAGGTCTAATATGTGCAATGAAGATATATATTGGAAATGGGTCTTGTGTTGTGTTTGATGTAGCTTGAATTGCATGTTTGACCTAGTTTATGTCTAAATGAAGTATATGATTATGAGAAGTATGTAGAGTGTGTAGCTTGATGAATCAAGGTTAAAGTATGAGTAGAACTTGATGATAATTAAATGATGCTTATATGCAAGGTGTGCACATGTACACACACACTCCTTTAAGATTTGTATTATGTCAAGTTGAGCAAAGAAGGGAAATCTTGAGTGTGGACACACTGCGTGGTTGAGATGTAGTTCTAGTAACAACCTCCCATTTCCCTAGTGAGCTTTTCTAAAGATAGGATATTATGTTGAGAAATCCGTGTGAGTTATGCTAGCACCGAAGAGGATATTGAAGGGGGTGGAGTGCACTGCATTAGTTGAAAGATGTTGTAATCCAAGTAGTACCTCTTGAGATGAGTAACTCCTCGTTAGTAGAGAGTGAGTTACTTAGTAACAATCTCCTCTATCCCTTAACTATGTGCCCGCATAGGATGTAGCTATTGGAAAAGCCAATGTAAACGTCTAAGAAGCATGACCTTACACTAGGCAAGTTAAGGATCCTCATTCCGATAAGGTTTAATATCGGAGATTCCATGTCTAGCTCTCCAGTCTTTGTCGGTTAAAGCTAACGCCCACAAAAGAAGTGATTTGAAACTAATTAATCTTGTGTATGGTATGAAATTGTGTTGTTAGTCGTGAAAGGCTCAAGTCCCACATTAGTTACCAAGTAGGAGCATTTGAGTGGGAGTAGTAGTATGGTGCTATTCTCACATTGCACTTGGTGTGACTATACCTAACTATGGAAAGATACTTTCATGAAATCCGTGTGAATGAGTACTATGGTGTAGTGTTATGGAGGATTATTGTGGAGTACTTGAGTAAATGGAATCCATTAGGAGTACTAAGTGAGAGTGGTAGTATGGGATGCTACTCTCACATTGCACTTGGTATGACCTATATTTCCATGAGTTTTTTGCATATGTTAGCCAAGGGCGTGGATTTGATTTCTAACGAAGTAAGCCTAAGATTAGGTAGTTTTAAGGGTCGCTTTGGTGTGCTTTGAAGGGAGGTGTAATGAGAGTCCCTTCTTGGCTCACCTTAGGGAGTCTTAGAATAACCTTGGGTTAGGGCAACTTCAAAGAAAAAGGGTTCATATGACTTGGACCGTGCCTTTCACTGTAAGGTCTTCATTGTAAGAATTCAAAATGTTCACTATGATGCTTTATTCAATTTTATTGCAAGTTTAGCAAAGTTAATTGAAATGTTCCTTTTGTTTACTTTAAGTTTGGTAAGATAGCCATAAAGTGTTAATTGTTGATTCTTATGTGGGTTTGCTTCTAGATTCATGAAGGTTATATTTGAATTGCATAAAAAGCTATCTTTACTAAAATGTCCCTTTTTGCATGTTTTTGCATATGCCATACTTAGTACATTGTTGTACTAACCCCATACTTTTTATACCTTATGAGTATAGGTTGGAAGCCCTTTTGGGAGGATCGGAGTCGAAGCTTGGGAACTTTATCTCTCAAGAATTTGGTATGTTCTCATATATTCGAGGACATAGTTTTATGTTTCTTAGTTTCTTTATTAATACTTAAAAAATGTATTTACTTTTATCGTAAAGGGCCGTGTCCCTAAGATTCCACGTTGTGTCTTTAAGTTGGCTTGTGACGATAAGATTTCTTAGTATTTATGGAAAGACTCCTTTTATTATTATTATCGTGAAAAGTTTTAAATTCCGCACTACTTTTCATGCTTTATGTTATGAATGCTAGTTAGAGGGCTTGTACGAGACCCCAAAGGGGTCAAGTACGCCCGGTCACGATTTGAAAGTTTTCCCTAACTTCTAGGGGGTGCTTTCGGGTTGTGACACATAAGAACCAAACCTAGGAACTATACTATGAAGATACACATGTGCAACGCATAGACAAGGTTCCATACCCTTGTCCATACTAGTACACCTATCAAGTCATCCTAGTAAGGGAATACAAATCATACTTTCATAAACATCACCTTAATATGCATAGTAGTAGACACTAGTGAATATGAGAACTACCTTTCATTTAGACACAGTGACTTATACTACTTGTATCATGCATGTAAGTGAGAGTGTGTTTACATTGACCAACATGATCACATCATGGCTATCAATAAATTCTTGAGGCAGCCACCCTCTTAGACCACATTACACTTCCAAGCACCTAGCACACAACACATAGTAGCATAGGAGACAAGGCAATATATACATTATAATGAAGACTCCTAACTTTAGCTATTTACACTTTCATATAAGGGTACATAGGTAAGGGGGTTATTAACCATCTTAACACATCCTTGGCAGCACCTATACTTTACCCTAACATGGTTATACACATGCTCATACAATAGCCACACAACCTAATTCACAACTAGAATAGGAAAGTAAGCATAAGCTTCTCATAGTATCATCTTAAGCACATGTTCATAAGTTCACCAATTTGCCTTCAAAGCCATGGTCAACACACATACAACGACAATAAAGTAAACACCGCCACCATAAGTGGACCATACCACACAATGCCATACAAGGCTTCATCAACATTTCTATAAAGAATAGAGAAGTAGAAGAGTAGAGGAAAGAGGCATTCTTACCAACTCCTCAACCTTTGATCCTCATTGATCAATACACCTTGTTTATCAATAATTCATATATATGGAAGTATCTAAATGTACTTTAAACATATAAGAAACCATGTACAAATTGCTACAAGATTGTACCATAACATACACATCACATACTAGGAAGTAGAAGAACATAGATCATTAACCAATTTCATTCATATGGATTATAGGTCATATTTCATGAATCGGATCACCCTAAGGAAGTAGCTAATGAAATCATAATCTAGATGAGACACTACTACAATTTTCCATTAAGGTCGATACAAGCATGCTTCATATAGGGAGTTCATGGAAGGTAAGTTTACATAGGTTAATCATATTCAACCTATCATGAATTGACCCATATTGTATTAATTACATATAATTCATCCTCATATTTCGTTATAGGCAGCAACTATAGACATTAACCATGACCAATTCCTATAGAAACTAACCTAACGTCAAGATCACAAGTTACAACTCCATAGACAAGAAGAACCTAGATTAATTCAAACCAAGCCTTCTCTACTTTTGTCATACATGATTTATATCCACAATTCAACCATGATATTAACCTAAAACAGTAGCTACAAGAACCACAACTTAATCGAAATTCACTTTAGATCATAAGAAAGCTAATGTTATAGTGAACTATAGGAACTAGGCTAAACATGCTCAAATCTTCATACATTTATCCTCATAGATCATTAAACATCAATAAACATAAATTCATGTAAATAACAACATATGCAATTACTTCAACGTAATGGAATCATAATTAAATCGATAACAAGTCAAGATCACAAAGCCCATGCAAGGCGAAATCGTTTAGTGAAAGAGCATGGGTTCATCATGCAATTGGAGTAAAATTCACGTTAAAACCACTGTATTAACTTCAATTATTCATTATTCAATCATTCATAACCTTTTTAGAAAGAACCCATGTCTAGATTGAAGAAGGACTTTGATCATATTTTTCTTCTTTGAAATCTTTGAGAATGGCTCTCTAGATGAAAAGATAACTAGAGATGAAGATCACCATACCTTAATCTTCATGAAGACATATAAAACTTGATGAACAACCCATGAGAATCCAATCTACAAGCTGTTCTTGAGCTTTAAAAACCATGGAGGTTCTAGAGAGAATATTTTTGGAGTGAAAGGCTTAAAACATGTGAGAGGATTTATGAATGGGTTGATCACGTTTTGGATGGCTTATATACACCCAAAATTACTTAAGTAAACCTATTATAGTCAGGATAGGACGTGGGGTGAATTTCCCATTCACCCCTTTAATTAACAGAACGCAGCTGCCAAAAGCAGGCCACTCTTGACGATGGCCTTGACGGGGCATCACGGCCTTGACGGGCCGTGGCTGGCCTCCGTCGCCTGAGACTTGGACAAATTCTTGGCTTAAGACCTGCCCCCAAGGGAAGTACCCTTCGACGAGACCTGCTCGACGGTCCGTTGGGGGACCAACAATCCGTCGTTCGGTCCATCAAGGGACATTGCCCAGGCAGTGTCTTAGGCAGCCTTGGGTACTTATTTTTGGGCCTCTTGTGGGGCCCTTTAGAAGTCGTACCCGGACGTTTCAAACGCGATTACAAACCTTAACATGTTATACTCCTTCCACATAAATTTCATCCAAAACAAACACCTACAAGACATCCAAACAGCCTTAACCCCAACATGACATACGATGAGCATCTTAGGGGCAATCTTTCGAACGCCTCGGACTTTCTTGGGCGTTTGAACTCCAAACTTCACGAAACTTCATATAACCACATTAAACATTTAAATAATTTCAAGACTTATTATACTCAGTTCATACAATTTAGGCATGCATATACACATGCGGCACATAAGCGACTATTCATCGAACGTCTTGGACGTCCCTTGACGTTTGACTTTCAAATCACTTCAAACTTTGCACACTGCCTCTATACCACATAATAAGTCATTTTAAAACCTTATAACATTAAGACGAACATGTTAGGCTCTATACACCTTATCTCATTTTCGGGGTCTTACAATATCCCCCACTTGGGAACATTCGTTCTCGAATGACACTTAGGACTCTTTAATCACAACAAGGACTTCAATGCATATAAGAGAAGTTCATCACATTTAAAATATCATCAAATCATTTTAGCACTCAATGCACACAAGCAAGCAAAACCATTACTCACTCACTCTGTAATGCATCAAACACAAAGGTCCTTTTTCATGTTCATAGGAGAACATCCTTATCCTAATCATAACATGATCCTTACATCTTAATTCATTACTACAAAAATCCTGAAAAACTACTCATAGGCAGATCATAACCCATACTCAAAGTTGCTTAAGCACTCATACTTCAATGCACAAAAACTTGAGTTTGTTAAATCATAAAGATCTTCATTAGTTAGACCTAGTACCATGAAGGTCATACTCAACCATACCATGCTTAGTGGTGTACATGGAGGAATGTCTTGCTCCTCAACACATTACATGGATCATGAGTTCACACCTTAGCAAAGCACAAGGTCAATTTCTTTTAAAAAATGAGAAATCTCAACTTTCAAGCCAAGACATGCATACATTTTTCTTCCTAGTGAAAACTAAATGATAAATCACACCAAGTACATCACAACAAAATAGGAAGTCATTCCACAAATTTCTTTTCTTAACATAATACTCACCATTATAGTAAGCCTTATTTTGAAAAAATAACACAAATCATAGGCACACACATGGACACTTATCTAGACATGCTTTTACCTTTCAAGAATGAGCCTACAATTTTTTTTTTTTTTGCATTACTACTCATCAAGTCACTAAATTTTCAAGAGAGTCAACATATTTCATTGTAAAGAGACTCAACTCCTATTACAAGGCTAAACAATTTAACCTACAAGTGACTATCACCAAGTTCCTTGTCTTACCTCATGAAGTCAACTTCACATTTAGCACATTAAAATGCAAGTCAACAAGAGAAAACATGGATTTTATCAAAACTTTCCTCTTATGCTCTTTGGGAAATTCACCATGTCTCTAAGATGATGTCAATCAATTCATACCAATCGTATAAAGATCATGCAATTCACACTTTATGCAAGACTATTTTCATGAACAAGCATACAAAGAATTCATATTTTCCAATTCAAGTAAGAATAGAAGAACAATGTAGACAATTTCTACAATCTCACTACTCAAAACACCATCCCCCACTTAGGTTAAACCTAACTAAAAGCAACTTAACCCAACATATAGAGGATCTTAACTACACAACCTTCATATTCATCACTTAAATTAATTTCTACTTTTGAGAGAATTTTCATTAATTCAATTTAGCATCACTCAGACATTCTAAACCTTATCATTTTAGGCAAATCATCCTCAACCATCAATTTTGATCATACTATTCAATTCACATAAGGTCTTCCTACAATGCAATAGACACTAAAGGTCATACATCATTTGAGAAAAACAACAAGGAAGTTCATAACACAACAAGAAGTTTAGAAATAACTCTACTACTCATCATGTCATAAGATTCTCATCCTTCAATCTAAATAGCAAAAATTCTTTTCCACATTCCTTATCATGTTCATATTCATAAATTCTACACATATTTCAACAACATCCAATCAAATGACAATTTAGTAGGTTCTCCAAACATGTTATAATAAGTTGCCTAGTCTTTACAACGAGCATGCTTCCAAATACCCAAAAGTGCAACATTTAGACATTTGATGAAACAAGTATGGAATTTATAAGATACAGAGCTTTACGAACTCATCCTTCATAAGCATGCATACTATATTTACAACTCAAGTCTCTACGAAAGACTCCAATTTATACTAGCAACTCATCAAGTACCACTTATATATGCAAAGGAAAACAATGCACAGTTTTAATCACATACACTCATAGGATAGCATACCTCCATAGGTAGTTATTCAAACAATCCAAGTTCAAATCCTAATATTTGTCTACCATCATACCAAACCATATAGGAACATAACAATCTAAGAGAATCCACTTTAACCACTATAACTTCTAGCATGCTTCAACTATATCATGACATACATCATTCGACATCACTTGCTATTTCACAAAGACTTCATATATTTCCATAATTGGCATCACATCATCAGATAAGATATATTTCATACATAGCAAGGTAATATAACCAATCATAATCCCCATAGAGTTAACATGTGCAATGATCAAGTAAAGATCCATAACTTCACTAAACCAAGTAACCCAACAAGAACTACAATTAGCACCATACTTCTATAACCTTCATGTATGCATAACTCCATATCTTTAGCACACTAGGCTATTTACATGTTTATAAGCATAGAGATTTACATTTATCATCATACACGTACATAATATTAACCTCCTAAGGTCTCCATTAAGGCAAACTAGTGCAAGACATAGGTAGAGTCCCATACCCCTACCTAAGTCTAGTTAACCCTTCAAGTCGCCTTAGTTAGTTTATACATTATCAAATAAGGACAAGTGTCACCTTCACGCATACTCATTCAAACCATAAAACAAGATAAGCATTTTAAACTCACCTTTTCTCCCTCAAGCATAGAGCAATCTCATCCAAGCAATGACATCTAAAAGACTACCGGACAAGAAAACATAAGAGAGAGATCTTATAGAATTAAGTTCTATGGCACGATATGAGATTGATGAAGAAGGGAAACTCTATCTTCCTATAGCTTCTCGTACCATTTGATGTGTCGCGACTCACTACCATTGATATAAGACTCTACAAGACGTGGCAATATGAGACTTCTTAGAACCTAAAACCGCTACATAAACCTCATGCTCTGATACCAAGTTTGTCACAACCCGAAACCATACCCTAGAAGATAGAATACAATCTTGGATTGTAACAGGCATCGTCGACCTCTCGGAGGTCTAAGACAAGCCTCTCATATCATTCATTGCATCGGCATAGTAAATTTAGCGGAAAATTTAAAACTTTTCATAGCACATCATATGCTAGAAACATCACATCATATATATATAAAACATAATTCATAATACATATTTAGACTCTAAGTCTCTTTGCCATCTTAGACTCAATAACTTTAGAGTACATTAAGGACAAGGCCCTTAAGACATAATACAAAGCTATACATTACTAAATAGACTTTACAATAAGTACACGTTAGGACATCCTTGAACTTAAGGATTCCTTTCCTTGAGCTTGGGAAATCACCTATCAAGCTCCTCAATCATAGTCCTCCTTTAAGTATTCCATTACCTACACTTTATGTAAAAAGTATAGAAGAATGGAATTAGTACAAGGATGCACTAAGTATGACAACCATGCAAAAACATGCATTTAAAAGGGACATTTTCTTTGAAATCATACTTCATGCTATTTTGAGTGAATCATCATAAAACCTTTATCAATAGCATTCATATCATTTACATACTTCATAGAAACACAATCAAAGGACAAACATCATAGAAAAACACATGTAGGATTTAAGTCCCATTTGAGGTCACTTTATAGTGAACTCATCCTTCTTAACATCTAACTCTTTCTTTCAATTCATTAGCCTCCTAAGTAATCCTTTAGGGATACTTGGTGCAATGCATCACTTTAGGAACACAAGAGAATACCACACAGAGCATCTACACAAGACAACACATGCCATCATAGAAGTATAGTAAAATATAAACATATTCAAACCAAGACTACAATATCATACATAAAAGACACATACATAATCATATGCATTAGGGTACCTTCCTAAGACTTCCTAAGGAGTCACTTGTGCAATGTCTAGATGGGTTCATTACTTCCACCTATTCTAAGTAACTTACCTTAAGTCCTCCTAGTTAGGATCCTATTCAATTACTTCCATTGTCCATTTTAACTTTAGGCCTTAACCGACACTAAGACCATGGGTGCTAAAGATGGAATTTGGTATTGTAGAGCCTTACACCAAAGGAAGGTGTTCCTACCTAGCCAAGGTAGAACATTAACATATATCCTAGCATCCTAAGTGAATTCACTTTGCTAGATCCTATGTGGCAAGCATAGTTTATGGAACTAAGAGATAGGTATTCCCTCTACATACCATTTCGTAATTGGGGCCTCACCTCAAGAGAAAACATATGTGAATCTTCCTCAAGGAAAGTCAACACCTCATTTAGGTCCATAGGTTTGTATTCCTCTAAGGGAAGTCAACACTCTATAAGGGACAAATGGTGAATCTTCCTCCAAGGAAAGTCAACACCTCTCAATGTCAAGTTCACTCGGTGCTAAGCTAAGTTCCCCTTTATTGAAAAGTCTTTATTACCTTTATTTATAAAAACATAGGCTTAGGATATTCATCATTCATATGCTTATAGCATATTCAAGCACCTATCTAGTTTTGGAGTATTCTTGGGCACCCCTAGCAAGTCCCCTCTCACTAACTAGATCATCCATGTGTGTGAGTGTATACATAGATTTGAGCAAACCTTTCACATAGCACATAATGTCACACATGTTCATATATCAATGCATAAGTCTCTAGGCATAACTATATGAGCAATACTTTCATATAAGCCTACTAAGACACGATACACATTCTTACTTCATCATATCATATACATCATATTCATAACATGTTCATATTCATAACATGTTCATATAATCATCCTTCATATACATAAGAACCAAACCTAGGAACTATCCTATCAAGATACACATGTGCAATGCATAGACAAGGTTCCATACCCTTGTCCATACTAGTACACCTATCAAGTCATCCTAGTAAGGGAATACAAATCATACTTTCATAAACATCACCTTAATATGCATAGTAGTAGAAACTAGTGAATATGAGAACTACCTTTCATTTAGACACAATGACTTATACTACTTGTATCATGCATGTAAGTGAGAGTGTGTGTACATTGACCAACATGATCACATCATGGCTATCAATAACTTCTTGAGGCGGCCACCCTCTTAGACCACATTACACTTCCAAGCACCTAGCACACAACACATAGTAGCATAGGGACAAGACAATATATACATTATAATCAAGACTCCAAACTTTAGCTATTTACACTTTCATATAAGGGTACATAGGTAAGGGGGTTGTTAACCAGCTTAACACATCCATGGCATCACCTATACTTTACCCTAAAATGGTTATACACATGCTCATACAATAGCCACACAACCTAATTCACAACTAGAATAGGAAAGTAAGCATAAGCTTCTCATAGTATCATCTTAAGCACATGTTCATAAGTTCACCAATTTGCCTTAAAAGCCATGGTCAACACATATACAACGACAATAAAGTAAACACCGCCACCATAAGTGGACCATACCACACAATGCCATACAAGGCTTCATCAACATTTCTATAAAGAATAGAGAAGTAGAAGAGTAGAGGAAATAGGCATTCTTAACAACTCCTCAACCTTTGATCCTCATTGATCAATACTCCTTGTTATCAATAATTCATATATATGGCAGTAGCTAAATGTACTTTAAACATATAAGAAACCATGTACAAGTTGCTACAATATTGTACCATAACATACACATCACATACTAGGAAGTAGAAGAACATAGATCATTAACCAATTTCATTCATATGGATTATAAGTCATATTTAATGAATTATATCACCTTAAGGAAGTAGCTAATGAAATCATAATCTAGATGAGACACTACTACAATTTGCCATTAAGGTCGATACAAGCATGCTTCATATAGGGAGTTCATGGAAGGTAAGTTTACATAGGTTAATCATATTCAACCTATCATGAATTGAACCATATTGTATTAATTACATATAATTCATCCTCATATTTCGTTATAGGCAGCAGCTATAGAAATTAACCATGACCAATTCCTATAGCAACTAACCTAACGTCAAGATCACAAGTTACAACTCCATAGACAAGAAGAACCTAGATTAATTCAAACCAAGCCTTCTCTATTTTGTCATACATGATTTATATCCATAATTCAACCATGATATTAACCTAAAACAGTAGTTATAAGAACCACAACTTAATCGAAATTCACTTTAGATCATAAGAAAGCCAATGTTACAGTGAACTATAGGAACTAGGCTAAACATGCTCAAATCTTCATACATTGATCCTCATGGATCATTCAACATCAATTCAATATAAATTCATGTAAATAAAAGCATATACAATTACTTCAATGTAATGGAATCATAATTCAATCGATAACAAGTCAAGATCACAAAGCCCATGCAAGGCTAAATCGTTTAGTGAAGGAGCATGGGTTCATCATGCAATTGGAGTAAAATTCACGTTAAAACCACTGTATTAACTTCAATTATTCATGATTCAATCGTTCAAAACATTTTTAGAAAGAACCCATGGCTAGATTGAAGATGAAGGACTTTGATCATATTTTTCTTCTTTGAAATCTTTTAGAATGGCTCTCTAGATGAAAAGATAACTAGAGATGAAGATCACCATACCTTAATCTTCATGAAGACCTATAAAACTTGATGAACAACCCATGAGAATCCAATCTACAAGTTGTTCTTGAGCTTCAAAAACCATGGAGGTTCTAGAGAGAATATTTTTGGAGTGAAAGGCTTAAAACATGTGAGAGGATTTATGAATGGGTTGATCACGTTTTGGATGGATTATATACACCCAAAACTACTTAAATAAACCTATTATAGTCAGGTTAGGACGTGGGGTAAATTTCTCATTCACCCCTTTAATTAATAGAACGCAGCTGCCAAAAGCAGGCCACTCTCGACGATGGCCTTGACGGGCCGTGGGTGGCCTCCGTCGCCTGAGAATTGGCCAAATTCTTGGCTTAAGACCTTCCCAAGGCAAGTCCCCTTCAACGAGACGTGCTCGACGGTCTGTTGGGGGAACAACGATCCGTCGTTGGGTCTGTCAAAGGACACTGCCTAGGCAGCCTTGGGTCCTTCTTTTGGGGCCTCTTGTGGGACCCTTTAGAAGTTGTACCCGGACGTTTCCAACGCGATTACAAACCATAACATGTTATAGGACTTACAAATAAATTTTATCCAAAACAAACACCTACAAGAGATCCAAACAGCCTTAATCCCAACATGACATACGATGAACATCTTAGAGGCTATCTTTCGAACGCCTCGGACGTTCTTGGGCGTTTGACCTCCAAACATCACGAAACTTCATATAACCACATTAAACATCATTTTATAAATCATTTAAAGACTTATTATACTCAGTTAATACAATTTAGGCATGCATACACACATGAGGCACATAAGCGACTATTCGTCGAACGTCTTGGACGTCCCTTGACGTTCGACTTCCAAATAACTTCAAACTTTGCACACTGCCTCTATACCACATAATAAGGCATTTTAGGACCTTATAACATTAATACGAACATGTTAGGATCTAGACAATTTATCTCATTTTCGGGGTCTTACAGGGCAAGACATTGACTTTGGTTTCACTTTAGCCGGTGATCCACCCAAGTGGACCAGGGTTTCCGAAGTCTTCTAGTCTTTGAACTATGTTGCTAGCATAGGGACTATCTAGTGGAGAAATCCACCTAAGAATGCTAGGTAGTATTCGGATTCACTTTGGCCGGTGATACCACGTCTTTTCGGTGTGGGAAATACACTGGATTTCATGTTTAACTCACATGATCTATTTTGATTAAAAGCTCAGGAAAGTATTCGGTTTCACTTTAGCCGTGAACCCCTCTTTTTGGTGTGGGGAAGACACTGACTTTGGTTTCACTTTAGCCGGTGATCCACCTCTTTTCAGTGTGGGGAAGACACTGACTTGGCTTCACTTTAACCGGTGATATATCTCTTTTCGGTGTGAGGAAGACACTGACTTGACTTCACTTTAACCGGTGAACCACCTCTTTTTGGTGTGGGAAGACACTGGATTTCATGTAAAGTTCACATGATCTATTTCAGTTAATGCTAAAGATTTCTCTAAAGAAAGTAAGAAAGAATGAAAGTAGCATGTTCAAAGTGAACAACATATTAAAGAAGAAGAAGCGTAAGTTCAAAGTGAACTAAGTAAGCAAGAGCTTAAGAATGTCAATCATCAATGTTTGATAAGAATGAAGTTTTAACAAGTTAGTGGTTTATGCCAATATTGGAGTATGAATATATGCCCCAAGATTTATATATTATGAAAATAATCAAATAATGGGCATAGCTTATAAATACATTCATACCCAATTTAAGAAGAATGAGAAATCTAACTTGTAAGTAGGGTAGCCAAATCATTTCCTTAGTCCTTTGAATTACTTAATCGATTCATTGTAGGTATGGGACTACAATGAATAATTGCACTTGTAAGTAAAACATAGGATCAAAGGAGATCATTGAACTACATAACAGAAAGAAGAAAAGACTGAAAAATAAACAAAGGCTGGGAATAGGAGCTCTCGGCCTAAGGGAGCAAAATTATAAAGTTTTGTTTCAGTTGTTCTAAAATTATGTTCATGATTCCAAGGTCTTATGTTCATATAAAAAATGAGTTGTGTGCCTTAATTTCATGAGAACATGTCATATTCATGGCATGAATCATAAATAACGATTTAAGAAAGTAAAGTGACTTAACTTTCCAGAAATGGCATGTTGCTTTAGGAAGAGCTTTCCTTGATCATGCATAGTCCTTATGTGTTTATGTGCATACACCCATACTTAGTACAAGTGTGTACTAACCCCATATATTATTACTACTTTTATAGGTACAGGTCCTAGAGAAGATTAAAGATTCGACAAAGCAATTTGGATCAGCGATCTCTAGACATTGGTAGGTCCTCTTGAGTTCGAGGATGCTACATTTATGATCTAGCTTAGTACATTAGATATAGCTAGTGGATGATGTCCCTAGCGTTTCATTTCAAACATTTGTTCAAGCGTTTATAATAAGGCCGATTTTGGCAAACTATTATTATTACTATAATTCTTCATTTTGATTGTTTAATCTATTGTTAGATGGTTGCTTAGTTTGAGCTTATTAGAATATCACTCTTGTACAGTATTATGTGAAGTCTATGTACACTTCAATAAGTATTAAAAAGTTTTAAATTTTTCGCAAATTTAACTGTATGATTATGACGAAAGCTAAGAATAGGCTTGTCTGTGACCTCTGAGAGGTTAACGACGCCGGTTGCATCTGGAGTCTAGATTCTGGGTGTGACACCTATGTTCCGACTAAAAATCGAGAAGTTGCACCTAGGGATAGTGGAGGTAGTATGGCGCGAGTTGAAGATATGTTGCAAAAGATGATGAGGAGATTTGACGCTAGTGATGAGCACGCCAAGGAGTTGAGAGGTGATTTGTCTAATATTGGGCAAAAGGTGGATGCACATGCAGTCTCTATCAAGCATCTTGAGTTGCAAATGGCCCAATTATCTACTACTGTGAACCCTCGTCAACCGGGTAATCTTCCTAGCAATACCGTCTAAAATGCGAAGAATGATGGACATTGTATGGCAGTCACGACTCGAGGAGGTAAGCAAACCATTGATCCACCTATGCCGTCTGGCGTAAAAGATGAGGTGAGAAGAGATGATGAGGTAGTAGAAGCTAGTGGTGAGTTGGTGAACGAAGCGGTGAAAGAAGTAGAGATGCCCGAAATGGTGGTCCCCGTGTCTAGAATACCACCACCATTACCATAAAGATTGGTGAAGAAGACAGAGGATGGTAAATATCGGCGTTTTATTACTATGTTGAAACAACTTTCCATCAATGTCCCTTTGATAGAAGCTCTTGAACAAATGCCTGGTTATGCCAAGTTTATGAAGGATATGGTTACAAAGAAGAGATCGGTAAGTTTTGAGGATGATGACCGAATGCAACACTGTAGTGCTATTGCTACATGGTCTCTTGTGCAAAAGAAGGAAGATCCGGGTGCTTTCACTATTCCATGTATCATCGGGTTGTTACACTTTGCTAAAGCATTATGTGATCTAGGTGCAAGTATAAATCTCATGCCTCTCTCTATTTACAAGAAATTGGGTTTGGGTGACCCAAAGCCCACAACGATGCGATTACTGATGGCCGATCGAACATGGCCGATCGAACAGTGAAGAGGCATATTGGGATACTCCATGATGTGTTAGTGAAGGTGGAGTCATTTATATTTCCGACCGATTTTGTGATTCTCTGTGAGGTGGATTTTGAGGTGCCTATTATTCTTGGGAGGCCGTTCCTTGCAACCGGTCACGCCTTGGTTGACATGGAAAAAGGGCATATGATATTTCGGTTAAATAATGAAGAAGCAACCTTCAACATTTGTTAGTCCATGAAGCATAGTGGTGAGCTCCAAACGATATCTGATATATCTTACAGGGTTGAGAGTATGTCTGAGGTACAAATCGAAGAGCGCCTTGGTGTTAAGGCACTAGCGACAATGATCATGAATTTTGAGAGTTATGGTATTGAAGAGTATGGGTCATTGGTTGCGGCACTTGATCGAGGTGAATTTCGGTTTAAACCAAAGAAATTGGAGTTAGATATAAAACATCGCAAGTCTCCACCCGCGAAACCATCTATTGAGGAGGACCCAAACTTAGAGCTTAAGGCTCTACCACCTCATCTGAGGTATGTATTCTTGGGAAGAGATGACACTTTGCCGGTAATTATTGCGTCAGATTTGAATGTGCAACAAGTGGAGTGTTTGGTGGAAGTGTTGAAGAGGTTCAAAAGAGCTATTGGGTGGACTATTGCGGATATTATTGGGTTCCTCCCGGCATTTGTTCACACAAAATCCAACTCATGCCAGATCATAAGCCAAGTATTGAGCACGAGAGACGTTTGAATCCACCTATGTAAGAGGTAGTGAAGAAGAAGATTATTAAGTGGTTGGATGCCGGAGTCATATATACCATCACAGATAGTAGTTGGGTATGCCCTGTTCAGTGTGTGCCCAAAAAGGGGGAATGACAGTGGTTCCTAATGAGAAGAATAAGCTTGTTCCAATGAGGCCGGTGACCGGATGGAGAGTGTGTATGGATTACCGGAAGTTGAATGCATGGACTGAGAAGAACCATTTCCCTATGTCATTTATGGATCAGATGTTAGATAGACTCGCAGGAAAAAGGTGGTACTGTTTTCTTGATGGCTATTGGGGTTACAATCAAATCGCTATTGCACCGAAAGATCAAGAGAAAACTACCTTTACTTGCACTTATGGGACTTTCACATTCAAGAGGATGCCTTTTGGGTTGTGTAATGCACCGGCTACTTTTCAAAGATGTATGATATCGATATTCTCCTATATGGTGGAAGAAACTATTGAGGTGTTCATGGATGACTTTTCTGTTGTTGGAGACTCTTTTGATCATTGTTTGAGTCACTTGGCCGAAGTTCTCAAAAGATGTGAAGATTGTAACCTTGTGCTAAATTGGGAAAAATGTCACTTCATGGTAATATAGGGTATTGTATTGGGCCATCACATCTCAGAAAAGGGGATAGAGGTTGATCGAGCAAAAGTAGAGGTTATTGAGAGACTTCCTCCATCCATCTCTGTAAAAGGTGTGAGAAGTTTTCTTGGGCATACGGGTTTCTATCAGAGATTTATTAAGGATTTCTCAAAAATTCACATCCTCTATGCAATTTACTTGAGAAGGAATGTAAATTTTATTTTGATGAATCTTGTCTGAAGGCATTTGGAGAGTTGAAGGAGAAGTTACTGTCTGCGCCCATTATTATTTCCCCAAACTGGAGCAAACCATTTGAGGTGATGTGTGATGCTAGTGGGGTTGATCTTGGTGTTGTATTGGGACAAATAAGGGATAAAATCATTCACCCCATTTATTATGCCAGTAAGGCCCTAAATGAAGCTCAAAAGAACTATACTATGACTGAACAAGAGCTCCTTGTTGTGGTATTTGCTTTCGAGAAATTTCGCTCCTATTTGCTTGGCACGAGAGTCATAGTGTGTACTGGTCATTCTGCTTTGAGATATTTGATGGCAAAGAAGGATGCGAAACCAAGGTTGATTAGATGGGTGCTACTGTTGCAAGAGTTTGATTTTGAGGTAAAAGACAGAAAAGGGACCGAAAACCAAGTTGCCGATCACTTGTCCAGATTAGAGGATGAAGCTATGCGAGATTTGGGTGAAAAGGCTGAAATTGATGATACCTTCCCTGATGAACATGTATTGGCCGCTTCTCATGACTTGATTCCATGGTTCGCCGATTTTGCGAATTATCTGGCTAGTGATATTGTCCCATCGGACTTGTCCTTCCATCAGAGGAAAAAGTTCATGCATGACGTGAAAAAGTTCTTTTGGGATGAGCCTTACATATACCAGAGTTATGTCGATGGGCTTATTCGCCGATGTGTGCCGGAAGTTGACATGCTAAGTATTTTGGAGGCATGCCATTCCTCGCCTGTGGAAGGGCATCATAGTGGTATCCGGACCGCCCATAAGATTTTGCAGTGTGGGTACTATTGGCCGACCATCCACCAAGATTCTCATGAGTTCGCCAAGTCGTGTGATAGGTGCAAAAGAGATGGAGGTATTTCGAGGAGGCAAGAGCTCCCTTTGAATCCCATTCTAGTAATTGAGTTGTTTGATGTATGGGGCATTGATTTTATGGGCCCGTTTTTGAGTTCTCATGGGATGAAATATATTCTTGTGGTGGTGGATTATGTGTCAAAATGGTTGGAAGCCATAGCTCTTGCAAACAGTGAAGGGAAAAGTGTCACCGCTTTCTTGAAAAAGAACACATTTTCCAAATTTGGCACCCCTAGGGCCATTATTAGTGATGGGGGATCCCACTTTTGCAACAAGTTGTTCAAAGGGTTTTTGGAGAAATATGAGGTTCGCCACATTGTAGCCACTCCTTACCAACCACATACTAGTGGGCAAGTTGAGGTGTCCAACAGAGAAATCAAGCAAATTCTGTCAAAAACAGTGAATGCTAATATAACGGATTGGTCAAGGAAGATTGATGATGCTCTTTGGGCCTACCGTACAGCATACAAGACTCCCATAGGTATGTCTCCATACCAACTTGTATATGGGAAGGCTTGTCACTTGAAGGCTGAGTTAGAGTACAAGGCCATGTGGGCGATGAAGAAACTGAAGATGGATTGGAATGAAGCAGCAGAACAGAGACTAAATGGTTTGAATGAGCTTGATGAGTTTCGCTTAAAAGCATATGAAATTTCAGCCCTCTACAAAGAAAAGATGAAGAAGTACCATGACCAAAAGATTGAGAAGCGCAAATTTGCGATTGGGGATTTGGTGCTTTTGTTTAACTCTAGGCTGCTCTTGTTTTCGGGCAAACTCAAGTCCAAATAGAGTGGTCCATTCTTGATCACTAAAGTGTTCCCACATGGTGCGGTTGAGTTGGATAACAAGGAGGGTGCAAGGTTAACGGTAAATGGGCAAAGAATCAAGATCTACCTAGGGCATGCGGAGAGTGCCAATGAAGTGGTTGAGGCATATCACCTTGATGAAGTCTGAGTAATCATGAGTCTTGCGTTGTGCCGCGACGTTAAATCAAGCGCTTATTGGGAGTCAACCCAATGTGTATCCTCTAGCCAACAATAGGTTTTTCTTTTCTTTGTAGGAATAGTTGCATTCTTTTGGTTTCACTCAATGTCATATGTCAATTTTCTTTTATTTCTTTTAGACTGTTGGCTAGAGAGTAGTTTAGGGTCCATGTCTAAAAAGTGTCCAGAAAACACAAAATGAATGGCTTATTTGGTTGCTCAATGTGTAGGGACCAAAACACAAGAACTTTGCAGAAATTGGTCTTGTGCACAGATCTACGGACCAATCGATGGGCCGTCGTCTTATCGACGGATTGTCGATGGTGTCCGTGGATCCAAAGTATGTTTTACAATTTTCTCTAAGTTAGGGCACAATCGACGGACCAGTCGACGGACCGTCAACTAACTTACGGACTGTCGACGGGGAATCGTTAGTTCACTAAACCTAGTGACCCGATCCGACCCGACCGGCTATATAACAAAACACCCTTTCAGTTACCCTCCCACACCTTTTCAAATTCTCCCCCAACCGTTTCCCTCCCCTTATTCCCTTAATTCCCCATTAACTCCCATAATCAATCACTCCCATTCTCTTCATATTTCCCTTTTCTCTCAAACTCCCAAAATTCCCAGAACCCTAGTCCCCCAATTTCCCCTCATTTCCAGTGTTTTCCAGTCAGTGTTTGAAGACGGGTACGTCGGTTATTGTTGCAAGATCACCCACACATTCACTCCACTATAGCATACAGGTATTTCATTCTCATCTGCTCAATGAATTCTCGTTCATTTTCTTAGGACCCCGAATAGATTGTATGTGGGTCTTCACTTAGGGATAAATTTACATGTTAAACTTGTTAAAATTGAGTTCCATGTCCCTTAGAATGATAGAAAGTGAATGGGTTGGGGGTGAAAACTATCTGAATGAACTATACTTGTTGTTTGTTTTGTTGTTTTCCGGACTTAGGGATTGATAGTCTCTTAGAATCCATGGTCGAAATTTGCAAAAAAAAATAATTTCAAAGCCCTAGGAATGACGAATTGGTTTTCTGATTGTTATTGAATGTTGGGTGTATTGGTGTTATGCTTGAAATTGTCCATTTGTGGGGTGAAAACAATGTCCTAAAAACCTGTCTTTGACCGACAGTACGAGACCCTGTCTACGGACTGTCGGTTGATCGATGGACCGTCGATGGGGTCCGTCGATAGTTGAACCCTGTACTTACTTAACTCTGGGATGACGGAAGTGGCCTACGGTCCGTCGATTGATCGATGGGCCATTCTGCACGTCCGTCGTTTCTGTCTAAAACTTTGCTTTGTGTGATTTTCAAAAATTGTTCTAAATGTCAGACGACGGAAGTGGACTACGGTCCGTCGATTGATCGACGGGCCGTTCTGCACGTCCGTCGTTTCTAACTGAAAGTTCTGTGGAAAGATAACTTCTGAAATTTATTAAGCGTCCATCGAAAGACACTATAGAAGGACCGTCGATTCATCGATGGGCCATCGATAGTGCCCTTCTACTAAGCCTGCAGTTCTGCTCTAACATGCGCCTGTGTTTCCAGATTTTGTTTTGCTTCTATTGAGTGTGTAGGTTGATCACAATGAAACTAACAACGTCCTTTTCAGGTACTAATGGCCCCTAAACTTGATATTTTCTACTCCAGGGGATGGTCCAAGTCTATGGCACCATCCCGGCGGATGATTGGCTCGTTCGACGATGAGCGTGATCCCGTATACGTGCCCCCAGACATCCAAACCCCGACGGCTAAAGCCACTCGGGGGCACGCCCAAGAAGGTGGCGCCTGGCGTAGTCACTGCCTCCCAGTATGATGAGGAGCGCACACTGACCAGCACACCGTCTGGGTCTGCTCGGGTTCAGAAGGAGCATCTGGATCCGAAGAGGATTCAGGTTCTGAGTCATCCCACTCTACAGGGTCGAAAGAGGCCACTGCCTCCGGGTACGGATCACAGGGAGCCACTCTCCCGGATGTGCCTGCCCCCCATGCCTCGTCTGATGAGGCCCAGATCTCAGAGTCTGCCCCGGCACCCCGGCATGAGGACCCTGCACCGGTTGCTGATCAGCCTAACCGGTGGTGCGTAGATGGCCAGTATCAGATTTACAAGGACGCCAAGTTGCTGAACGATAAGGGGGTGATGACTCAAACTTTGACCTTTGAGCGGCAAAGGTAGCCTACACACAGTCCCTGTGGTACATGACTTATTCACTTGCCACCAGCTCAAGTGGATGGCTAGGAGTGTGGGGCGTTATAGTGACGAGATGGTGCAAGAGTTCTACGCCTCTTATGTAGCGACTCGACGAGGTTCTTTTGACAAGCGTTCTAACCTCGCCAAATAGGCACCACTTACAGATGTTCGAGTTCGTGGCTGCCGGGTGGATATCTCTTTGCCTGCCATTCGCCGCTTCCTATACGGTGAGGACACTAATGCCAGAAGGGTTCCCCTCACCCCCGGATTTGACTACAGGTGGGACGTGGTCAAGAATGGCCATTTCCAGAAAGACAAAGATCTGAGAGAGACCACCAAGAGGTAGATTGCCCAGCAGATATCCGTAGACGGTGAGGGCACAAACTGGGTGCTGAACCCTAGAGGCCTTATCAAGAAGGCCAACCTCACGTTTGCAGCCAAGTTCATCTGGCTTTTGGTCCGCCACCGCCTATCCACCGTAGATGTAGATAACATACTTACCTGGGATAGAGCGGTCTTGGTAGTTGTTATGGTCGCTGGGTTCGAGATTGATTTTCCAAGATTGTTGATCTGTGTCATCTATGAGAGGGCTTTTAAGTCCTCTACCACTTACCCTTTTGCCTGTATGATTTTTCAGCTGTGCAGGACTACTGGAGTGACCATTTGGCACATAGATGTCCTCCGTACTCCTACCGAGATAGTGGATATAGGTCTCATCAGGGATGAGGCCAATGAGGCGGCACCACATAGAGGGCCCATATTGGATGTGTAGCCGTTGGGTGAGAATTTGGCGGATACGGTAGAGCAAGCCCAAGGGGCTGATCATGCTGCTTCAGAGCCTACCGATACTACCCCGGTTGAGTCTTCCCTGGCACTAGTAGGTCACCGAGTTCCTCCTGGTCTACACCACCATCAGTAACACTGGTCCCGATTACTAGAATCCATAAGCTAGAGGCCTAGATGGCCACTTTGCTGCACCATATCCAGCCTTGGATGCAAAAGTCCATTGCCGAGACTGAGTACCGGATTGATAAGAAAGTAGCTCAGCAGACGGAGAGGAGGATTCAGGCGGTCCACCAGCGCCTCGATGCTTTTGAGTTGAGGTTCCTAGAACGCCCAGCCCCCACCATTGATTTGACGACTCTTCAGGCGGCTGTGGCGAGTCTGCGGGCTGATGTGGATGCGATACTTGATGTGAAAGTACCCGAGCCGGAGGCCGCACCTGTGGATCTTGAGGAGGATACAATGCTTACTGCACTGTTCCATACCACCACTGCACCTCCACCTCCGACACGTAAGCGTACCAAAAGGCACCGTTCTAGCCATACGAGTGAGAGTGAGGAGGCTCGGGCTAGAAAGAAGGAGCGGACAGATATGGAGGCTGCGAGGATATCCTCGTTGATTGATGAGGAGGCCCGGCAGATGAGGGCTCATGAGTTAGCTGTTGGGGCATCTAGCTCTAGAGTGGAGGTCGTTGAGAGGAGCACTATTGAGGGTGCAGATATTGTTGAGGGCATCACTGATGGTATCCCTACTACTGAGGGAGCGGGTTCCGAGAAACCGAACCCACCTGCTTGTTGATCTTCGGCGCTATACGCCTCAGGTTTGCTTCACCTACCACCTTATCTTTATATTTCTTCTGCATTGGGACAATTGCATGTTTTTTTTGTTGGGGGTGGGGTAAATGAAAAGTGAGTGCTAGGGTGAAGTCTGAGTAGCCAAACTCACGATCCTCTCTTGGTGGTTTTCTTGCCTATTTTCTTGTTCCCCAAGAGACTTATTACTTTATTGTTAAACCGACATGTGTAGTATCTTGTACAAAGTATGAATGTGAAATCTGAAGCAGGATGGCTAAATATGAATGATATCCCGTCCTAAAAAGAATGATTGCATAATTAGGTATAATGAATGTTGAACGTGTTGGCTCTAAGCATGACATAGAGATACACCACTGCATGACCCTCTATCTAACACTCGAACTAGGTGTCCGATAATCTGATAGGGTAATGAAGTGTCAAGAGAGTGTGAGGAAATTTGATTGTTCCACTGTTGGTACCTAGCTAGAACTTGCTCGGTTAGTCCTGCAAAGAGGAATCTGTGTTAGACATTTAGGAAAGGATCATAGGCCATTCTTCAAATTAGACAATCTTTAGCCTAAATAAAAGAGAACCGAATAAAATCGATCCCCTTTTGATCCAAATATTTTGAGCTTACAATAGACCTTTCTTTCCTACACCAACTCGGCTTCCCTGGGTATAATGTGTTGGCCCTGATCCCTCTTTAGACATGTGCACCTCAACTTAGGCCAAAAGCATAAGTTGAGGGCGGCTAATGCAGAAACTGACCTTGTCTTGTCCCTGACCCAACCTTGGGTATTGTGTACCTCGACTCATGGCAAAGCCATAAGTTGAGGGTGGCTATTATGAGTAATGTCCCAAAAAGTAGGGATGAAAAGAGGAATGTGGAAAAGAAAAGAAATAGTAAACAAGAGAAGTGACTCAGTCAAAACAATTATCAATTGAAAAAAATAAATAGAAAAAGAGTGGTGAAAAAAATAAGTAAGAAGTCACTTCCAAAAAATGGAAAGAAAAGAGAAAACAAGGCAAAGATGATAAGAAAGAAAAAGTTGGGCATAATAGATAATGAAAGAGGTAGGACACTTAGCCGTAATGTCAAGGAGGGAAACAAGTCACTAAAATGTACCCATATGTACCATACCTAACCCTGAGCCTACGTTATAAGCTAAGAAAGTCCTATCGTGATCCTAAGAGTCTAATATGGTGAACTTAAAGCAGTGAAAATAAGGGCAAGCCTAGGGCGACAAGTACCAATTAAGTGAGAAGTTGTTTTGAGCGTGAGTGTTGAATAATGATCCTTATACTCAAATTTGAAATCACTGTGCGAAAAAGGAGGATATTGTTTTTGAAGGGAGGGCACTAGTTGCAATATTGGAAAGTTGGTACCTTGGGGAGAGATAAAAGAGTAGAGGTGTCGGTGCGTGGTGAGTCTGTGTCATGGTCTGATCCACATAAATGAGCCTAGTGAGCCTAAGAGTAAAAGCATGCACTAAAGCAATGAACAAAGTCGGGATTGATAGCCATATGATTGTGAAAGCTTAAAAGAGAGTACTTTTGTACAAAAGTGTTGTGGTGAGTCATAATGCGTCGCTTGAGGACGAATAACGAATTTAAGTTGAGGGTGTTGATGTACCGTGGTTTCACGGTACTTTCAATGCTTTTTTCTTAAGTTTAGTGTGTGTATAGGGCCTTTTTGTAGTAAATTTAATATGTTTTTATCTGTCTTTGGCAGGAAAGTTGTCTGAAATGAAAAATGCAGAAGACTGTGAAGAATCAGTGCAGAAGTGACCCATGAAGCCATCGACGGCCCGTCGTCCCACCGACGGACCATAGGTGGTGACCGTCGATTGGAGGTTCAGACATCTGGAAGCAAATCGGGGAATTCTGACTAAGTGTGGGGCTACGGAAGGATCGACTGTCCATCAGTCCATCGACGGACCGTCCTAGCAAATTGTCGATCAGATTAGAGAGTAGTCCCAGTACCCGGTGTTGAAGAGAAGCTAAGTATGGAACGACGAGAGGCATCGACTGACCGTAAGTGAATTGACGGACAGTGTTTTTGGTCCGTCGATTGGATCAGAGAAGATGCAAATGTGAAGGCTGAAGAAAAATCTAAGTCTGGACCAACGGAGGCAGTCGACGGTCCGTTGTTCCATCGACGGACCGTCTGTGGAGTCGTCGATTGAAGCCGCGTTTTCTGGAAAAACTTTCCTTATTTGTTTTCCTTTTATTTTAGGACAATGTCTTTATAACTAGGGTGTAAAACCTCGTTTTTGGGGCTGGATTCTTTATTATTTTTCATACTTTTGTTCTTGGTGATTTGACTTTGCAACTTGGCAATTTATTCAAGTTTCCGGAATCGATTATCAAGTGAATTTTGTTATTTCAAGCGTAATTTCCAGATTTTCTTCAAACTTGTCAAAGTAAGTTCATGAAATATTGTTTAACAACCATGAATTGTGTTATTCTAGGCATGGGTAACTAAATCCACAACTAGGGTTGTGGGAACCATGGGTGATTAACAAAGTAAAACTAGCTAAATAACAATTCTAGAATAGGTTCTTGCATGTATTGAAATTCTTTCGCTTAGAAATCTTTTTAACGAGTGCACGCATTAGAACTCGCCCTATTGTACTTGCTGGACAAAGGGGTTAGTTAATAGGAAAACAATTATCAACATAGATTTAATGGGACACTATCTAATAGGCTAGTTTCAATTGGTGCGAAGTAATAACTAAGCCATACATCGAATATGATGCTTAATATGAAGTAAAGGTAAGGGTTAGTAACTTAGACACACGTAGCCGGACCAAGGTACGGGATGAAATTTTTTAAATGCCGGACCAAGGATTTAGAGATATATAACTTATCACTTTGCATGCAAGACACTAGGAAAGAATTGTTATAGCTAGGATTACCGCGTTATGAACCTATGGGGAACACTTACACCCTAGTTTCTCTCACAACTTCATAAATACCAAAGTTTTAATCTTGCTACTTGTTTTACTTAGAATTAATTAAACACTTTTGTTTCACAAAAAAAAACATTTAATTAATTGTTTTTGGAAAGGACTTTACTAAATAGACGTAACTGTATATTGAAGTTAAGTCTAAACCATTTTCGTCGTGGGATCGACCCCAACCTACTTGTTGGGTTCTTTACTTGATACGACCGCTTGTACTTCTATAAAGAAGTGTATTTTGAGTGTATCAGGAGACTTAGTTCTTTCACTCTTTTGTGGGGGAATATCTTTAACTGACTTAGACCATGAGAGCTAGACATGGAATCCCGATACTACCCTTATCGGATGAGGGTTCCCCACTTGCCTAGGGTGGGGTCATTCTCTTAGCTTTTACATGGCTTTTTCCAATATTTACACCTATGTGGGCACATAGTTAAGAGATAAGGAGATTGCTACTAAGTAACTCATTTTCTAATAACGAGGAGTACTCATATCAAGAGGTACATTGGGTACAACATCTCTACTCACAATGTGCACCCACCCCTTCTTCAAATCCTCTCGGTGCTAAGCATAACTCCCCCACAGAGTCTTAACATTCATTACTATAGGTCAAGGATAACTTTTGGACAGACCATCTCAACTCACAATGGATATCCATCCTCCAACCTACATTAGAAAGCTCTTGGGAGGTAGTGAGGTTGCTACTAAACACTTTATCTAAACTCACAATGCGTGTTCACCCCAAAACACCCCTTTTCATTCACATTCTTTAACTTCATTAATTCATTCATTCATTCAAAGTGTGAGTGTGTGTACATGTAAGCACACCTTTCACATAATCATCACTTTCATAACATTGGCTTGTAAACATGATTGCATCTTCATTCATCATATTTCACACTTGAATTATTCTTCACATAATAATAAAGTTCCTTTAGACATTATATCCAGCATACTTCACATAACAAGCTTCATAAAGCATATCAACAAGAACACCATCATTATCATCTTACTTCACGTAATATGCCTTCATAAAGTACATCAACAAGAACAACATCATTTTCATCATACTTCACATAATATGCTTTCCTAAAGTACATCAACAAGAACAACATCATTTTCTTCATACTTCACATAATATGCCTTCATGTCCTCATTCCTAATACACAAGTAGATTCACATTCATATATTTCAAGTAAACACCGCCACCAAAGGTGGACCATACCACTCAAGAACATTTCATAATAAGAGTTAAGCAATGTAACCAACTTACCATTAATCCAAGCTTTCACAACCTATAATCAATACCTCAATGATACTTCATAAAATAGCCCTTAGGGATGTAGCTTAGTAACACTATAACCATAAGTAAACTCTAACTCTGAATGCAATAGCATGGTTTCATTGAAGTTTTAGAGTTAAAATCACCAACTAACTTAGAAATAGCATATTTGAATCCTTTAAAACGTTTTCATTCAAGACCCATACTTAGAGTCCAAGATAGAAGAAGCTAGGGTTTGAAAACCTCTTTTGAAATTCCATAGAAACGGCTCCTTGAATGGAAGAGAGTTCAAGGATGACTACCATACCTCAATTAGAAAGAAAACCACTGATTTTTGATGAAGAAACGTCCAACACCAGCCCTCCAAGCCCCTCGTTGATTCCAAGCTTCTATTTGGTTTTGAGAGAGTCTTTCTAGAGAGAAGGTTTTGGGTTTTAAGAAATGAAGTCTAAAATTAGGTCTAAGTGTTTGAACACCCTTAATATACCTAAAAGACCCTAAAAATATCATCCTAGGTTTATAAAAGACTTGGGGTGAATTTACCAAACACCCGAAGCCAAAGCAGAATTTTGACAGCTTTTTGGCAGCACCAATGACTCCTCCATCGACGGATCATTTGCCAATCAACGCCCCATTGATGGGGGTCCGTTGATTGGGACTGAGCCTACTTCATGTGCAGTCTTTGATAGCCTTGCAGGGCAGTCAACGCCCAAGGTCGACGGACCGTTTGTTGACCAACGGACCGTCCCTGGTGGTCGTCGATGGTCACTGCTTGGCAGCATCCTGCCAAAGGGATGGGGTCCTCTTCTAGGCCCCCCATGGGTCCTAGGTAGGGTCATACCCAGAATTTAAACCCCTATACTAAGTCGTCTAGGTCTTAGTAACATACCAC
The DNA here is from genome assembly GCA_016801875.1 of Solanum sitiens. Lineage (NCBI taxonomy): Eukaryota > Viridiplantae > Streptophyta > Magnoliopsida > Solanales > Solanaceae > Solanum > Solanum sitiens. The sequence goes on along the minus strand of JABWTJ010000069.1, from coordinate 2,270,383 downwards.
ATCAATTTCGATTAAAACAAACACATAAAACTCACTAAAGCTTGTCGAGACACACAAGTACTTTCTAAGACACACCTTCGGAATGTCGTGGACGTTCTTGGAAGTTTGACCTCCAAACGACACCAAACTTCACACTATACCTAAGAACATCAATATAACTCATTTTAACACAAAACTAACTCATGAAACATTCACGAAGCTCTAGTTCACCTTAGTTCGTTTTAAAGCGTTACATTCTCCCCCACTTAGAACAACATTCGTTCTCGAATGACACTAAACTCTTCTAAGAAAATCAAGGACTTACTAGCAGCATTCAACTCACCAAATTAAGGCTCAAACATTCATAATCAATGCACCAACTCACAAGGAACACCAACTATACATTGACAAGCATTTTGCTAGGAAACACAAACAACTCTTGGAAAATAATTTCCACACTTCAAAACACATTCTCATTCTTCATTTATGGAGGAACTACCTTCTCCAACATTAAACATGCTCATAAAAATTATTTCTAAACACATTGAAACTATTGTTCATGAAAAATGAAATTTCTCAAAATTTTGAACTTCTTTACAGTGAATGAAAAAACTTAACAGTGAAACATGCTAAAAATCCATTAATTCATCTTTCAGCAATTTATCATGAAGGAATGACCACATGAGAGACAACATCATACTAACTCACATTATAACATGATAACACAACTTTGAAGAAGTTAATCAATATGATTAGCTACACCTTAACATGAGAAATATAGGGTGACTACCAATTTTCCCAATGTAAGCATTGCATCATCAAGAGCATACAAAACCTTATGTCATCAAAGGCACTCATAACATAAAGAGAAATGTAACTCATACTAATATGCAAGACTCTTAACCATTTCCAAACTACCAAAAACTTTGGTCTCAAGCTTGAATAAGGATAGAACAAAAGATAAGGATACCAACTACCTTTCTACTCAACTCATTCTCCCCCACTTAGAGTAAAGCGATCTTTATGGTCTCGTACTTCAAAGTACCATTATACCTCTCACAAGGTAGGAACTCATACTACCCTCAACATATGAATCATCAAGACTAAACATCAACCTTAATAGTCAAGCATAACACTCTCCTCTTAGGATTCAATCTTAGATAAACTCTCTTAAACATAACCTCATTCAAATCTTAGGCATCATATATATCCACTCATGAAATGGAAACTCCTTCTTTCTCACATCATTACCACATTCTTTCAACACTCCTCAAATTTACACCTTAGTTCTTCTACTATCATTGTACACAATCACAAGATATCTCACTTTCCCCAAACTTCATTCAACCCTTTCAACTCTTCCCATGCTTAGAACTACATCACCATACAATTTCACATCATAATACTTCCAATTTCATAAGTCACACATATCCATACATGGCATCACATCACAATCCTCAAAACTAACCTTCACATGTACTCTTCTAGCCACAAAACCATCATAAGTATCAAAACTCACTTTTCTCTCCCTCAAACATAGAAACATCTCCCTTTCCAAGCAATCACATCTACAAAAATCACCGGACAAGGGAAAAGAAGAGAGAGACCTTATGGAGTTAAGTTCTATGGCACGATAAAAGAGTAATGAAGAAAGTGAAACTCTATCATCCTATATCCTCTCTCCCATGGATGTGTCACGACTCACACCAATGAACAAGACTCTACTAGATGTGGCTTGTGAGACTATAGACCCTAAACTATTTCCCAAAACTTATTATCTGATACCAAGTTTGTAACGACCCGAAAGTACCCCCTAGAAGAAGGGAGCACCCATAGGTCGGAACAATTGCGTACTTGAACTTTCGGAGGTCTTGTACAAGCCTTAGCTATCATTCATTACATAAGACATGAAAAGTAGTGCGGAATTAAAACTTATCACGAATAAAATACTAAAGAGAAACATATTTCATAAAAGCTAAGGAATGATCTCGTCTTCACAATCCAACTTAAAGACACGACATAATAATCTTAGGGGCACGGCTCTTTACAATAAATGAAAATACGTAATAAGTCTTAATGCTAGAAACTAATAAATAGAACTATGCCCTCGAATAGATGAGGACATACATAGTCTTGAGAGAGTCTTTTCCCAAACTTGGCCTCCTAGTCTTCAACTTGCCTCCAACCTATACTTATTAAGTATAGAAAAGTATGGGGTTAGTACAAGACAATGTACTAAGTATGGCATATGCAAAAACAGGCAAAAAGGGAAATTTTAGTAAAATAAGCTTTCATGTCAAATAAGTAAAACCTTCATAAATATAGAATTAAAATAGTGTAAGAATCATGATTTAGCACATAATAAAAGAGTTCCATAATTTTAGCACAAGGAGTCACTTTACAGTGAACTCCAAAAATCTTACAGTGAAATAGTGAAGAAGTGACAACATTACAGTGAACATTTCTTTCCAAGCATAATGAACTCATTTCCTTTGAGGTTGCCCTAACAAAGTTATCCTAAGACTCTCTAAGGTAAGACAAGAAGGGACCGCCCATACACCCCCTTCAAGACACACCAAAGCGACCTTAAGACTACCAACCATAGGCTTACCTCGCACGGGAAAATAAGTCCACACTCTTGGCTAGACATTAGAAGAACATTCATACTTTATGGACTTCACATAGTGACCCACTCCAAAGAGACTTTGTAAGTTACACTAAGTGCAATGTGAGAGTAGCATCCCATACTACCACTCCCACTCCCACTTTGTTACCCTTGAGGATTATCATGGACCAAGTACACTACATGCATCCCTCTTAGCTTCATTAAGTGAAACTTAACTTTAAATTGATTCCTTAACATTAGACTTTAAGTCATCTAACTTCATTTGCAATACATGATAACTCATTCATACACTTCATATAGAATACACCAAGACTCCCCATTCGGAAGGCCTACTTAGCGCAATGGATAGATTACGTCCCATACCTCCACCTACCCTAAGTAGTACATTCTTTTAGGAAACTTAGTTCTTTCATTCTTTTGTAGGGGAATAACTTTAACCGACATAGACCATGAGAGCTAGACATGGAATCCCGATACTACACTTATCGGATGAGGTTTCCCCACTTGCCTAGGGTGGGGTCATTCTCTTAGCTTTTATATGGCTTTGTCCAGTAGCTAAACCTATGTCGGCGCATAGTTAAGGGATAAGGAGATTGATGCTAAGTAACTCTATCTCTACTAACGAGGAGTACTCATCTCAAGAGGTACATTGGGTACAACATCTCGACTCACAATGTGCACCCACCCCTTCTTCAAATCCTGTCAGTGCTAAGCATAACTCCCCACGGATTCATAAACATTCATTACTAAAGGTCAAGGATAACTTTTGCACATCTCATCTCAACTCACAATGGGTATATATCCTCCAACCTACATTAGAAAGATCTTGGGAGGTAGTGAGGTTTCTACTAAACACTTCATCTAAACTCACAATGAGTGTTCACCCCAAAACTCCCCTTTTCATTCACATTCTTTAACTTCATTCATTCATTCATTCATTCAAAGTGTGAGTGTGTGTACATGTAAGCACACCTTTCACATAAATCATCACTTTCATAACATTGGCTTATAAACATGCTTGCATCTTCATTCATCATATTTAACACTTGAATTATGTTTCACATAATAATAAAGTTCCTTTAGACATTATCTCTAGCATACTTCACATAACAAGCTTCATAAAGCATATCAACATAAACAACATCATTATCATCTTATTTCACGTAATATGCCTTCATAAAGTACACCAACAAGAACAACATCATTTTCATCATACTTCACAAAATATGCCTTCCTAAAGTACATCAACATGAACAACATCATTTTCTTCATACTTCACATAATATGCCTTCATTGCCTCATTCCTAAAACACAAGTAGATTCACATTCATATATTTCAAGTAAACACCGCCACCAAAGGTGGACCATACCACTTAAGAACATTTCATAATAAGAGTTAAGCAATGTAACCAATTTACATTAATCCAAGATTTCACCACATATAATCAATACCTCAATGATACTTCATGAAATAGCCCTTAGGGATGTAGCTAAGTCACACTACAACCATAAGTAAATTCTAACTCTAACATTATCAAATCATGCTCATTAGACCTATTTCTTAAGTCAAAAGTATATAAAAAGCAATAGCATGGTTTCATTGAAGTTTTAGCATTAAAATCACCAACTAACATTAGAAATAGCATATTTGAATCCTTTAAAACATTTTCATTCAAGACCCATACTTAGAGTCCAAGATAGAAGAAGTTAGGGTTTGAAAACCTCTTTTGCAATTCCATAGAAATGGATCCTTGAATGGAAGAGAGTTCAAGGATGACTACCATACCTCAGTGACAAGGAAACCCACTGATTTTTGATGAACAAACGTCCACCACCAGCCCTCCAAGCCCGTCGTTGAGTCCAAGCTTTTATTTGGTTTTGAGAGTCTTTCTAGAAAGAAGGTTTTGGGTTTTAAGAAATGAAGTCTAGAAACAGGTCTAAGTGTTTGAACACCCTTAATATACCTAAAAGACCCTACAAACATCATCCTAGGTTTTTAAAATATTGGGGTGAATTTACCAAACACCCCAAGCCAAAGCAGAATTTTTGACAACTTTTTGGCAGCACCAACGACTCCTCCATCGACTGATCGTTTGTCAATCAATGCCCCATTGATGGGGTACGTCGATTGGGACTGAGCCTTCTTCATGTGCAGGCTTTTATAGCCTTGCAGGTCCAGTCGACGCCCAAGGTCGACGGACCATTTGTTGACTAACGGACCGTCCCTGGTGGTCGTCGATGGTCACTGCTTGGCAGCATCCTGCCAAAGGGATGGGGTCCTCTTCTAGGCCCCCTCATGGTCCTAGGTGGGGTCATACCCAGACTTTAAAACCCTATACTAAGTCTTCTAGGTATTGTAAACATCCCACATCAATTTCAATTAAAACGAACATGTAAAACTCACTAAAGCACATCGATACACACAAGTACTTTCTAAGACACACCTTCGGAACGTCATGGACGTTTCACCTCCAAACTTCACACACTGCCTAAGAACATCAATATAACTCATTTTAACACAAAACAAACTCATGAAACATTCACGAAGCTCTAGTTCCACTTAATTCATTTTAGGGTGTTACAACATTGGCACAACTTTGATATAAGTAAGGCTCATCCCAAAAGAACTTCTTTGCATCATGCAGGAACTTCTTCCTTTGGTGAAAAGTCAAATCCAACGGGAACTAATTACTTGCCAACAAGTTCGCAAAGTCTGCTAACCATGAAATCAGATCCTGAGAAGCGGCCAACACATACTCATCTGGAAACGCATCATCAATTTCAGCCTTTTCCCCCAATTGGCGCATAACTTCATCCTCCAATCTAGACAAGTGGTCGGCCACTTGATTTTCGGTACCCTTACTATCCTTCAACTAAAAATCAAATTCTTGAAGAAATAATACCCATCCGATCAACCTTGTCTTCGCGTTCTTCTTCGCCATCAAATACCTCAATGCAAAATGGTCGGTATGTACTATGACCCTCGTGCCAAGAAAATAAGAGCAAAATTTCTCGAATGCATACACCCCTGCGAGAAGTTCCTGTTCAGTTACAGTGTTGTTCTTTTGGGCTTCTTTCAGGGCTTTACTCGCATAATAAATAGGGTGAAGGATTATATCTCTTATTTGTCCCAATACTACACCAAGTACAACCCCGCTTGCATCGCATATCACCTCAATTGACTCACCCCAATTTGGTGAAATAATAATGGGTGTGTAAACTAACTTCCCTATCAACTCTCCAAATGCTTTCAGACAGTAATCAAAATAGAACTTATTGTCCTTCTCTAGCAGTTTTCACAAAGGATGTGCAATTTTCAAAACAACTTTGATAAACCTCCGATAAAAACCAGCATGCCCAATTTCTATATGCCCTCTTTTCGACCACCGACTCACCTACCAAGGTAGTTACCATGAAAGTTAGAATATCGGGAAAAACATCAAACTTTATAGCTATTAAGGGAGTAACAAATGATAATGTAGAACCCTGATAAAGTAAAGCATATACATCAATAGAGAAGACTTGTAACATAGCGGTCACCACATCTGGAGAAATCTCTTGTTCACCCCTAGAGCGAAGTGCATAAAAGCGATTCTTCTTTGAAGGATCCACATTAGTGTAATATTTCGAAATTCCAAAGTCAAGTGATAAGACTTAAACAGGCTCCTTAAGGTCTAAACCATTGTTACTAGCCAAATTAGGCGTAGATGGAGTCGTTGAAGTATTTTGGAAATAAAACGTCCATAACGTTTGGAAAGTTGGTTCATGTAAGGGCTAGAGTGTCCCTTGTAGTTTGGCAAAGTTAAAGAGTCGGAGTGGAGTAAAGGTTGGTAACAATAGGTGCAACACATAGTGCGGGATGGTTTCATGTTGGAAAAGTCAGGGTACCACTCCCTGAGGACTAACCAAGGGCCCTCGAGGAGGACCCTTGAGACAGTGTGCCACGACGGATCCCATGACGGGGCATCATGGGCACGATGGGGCGTCGAGGCCACCGTCGTGCCAGCCTTAGTTTCTGGGAAGAAACCCTCGCCTGCACAGTCTCTGACCAATGTGACGGACGTGCAGGACGGAGGGAGGCCAATCCGTCACGCCCACGACAGCCCGTCGGCGGGGAGTCGTCGTGGATGGCCTGTGATGTTTTCAGAATTTAGCTCTAGTCTAATTATTTTAATTAAGTGTCTTAGGGGTAATTAGGGGATTAAGGTAAGACTAATTAAGTGACTTAAGACCCCACTATAAATACCCCAACCCTCATTATCCTAATGATTATTCTCAAAACAAAACTCTCTTTCTTCTTTCTACTTTCTCTCTCTATTGGAAGACTCCATTGGAGAATAGCTTGGGAAGATCATTGGGGGCTGGTTTTAGCACAAAATCACCATCAAAACGTCATCAAACCTTAAGGTATGGGATCTAATTCACCTTTGAGATTCTTCCCTCAAAGGGCTCCTTCAAAGATTTTCTAAGAGTTGAGTTTCATATGGGTTTTATCCAATTTCGAATTTGATTATATGAATTGAGTTGTTTATGTATTCTTTGGGTTAAAATGAATACATTATCAGGTATTGCAACTTGATTATGATGAATTGATGTAGTTTGATCTAGATTGTGGGTGATGACTCCTAACCCCTAACCCTAGGTATGAGATTGATATGAATTTGAGTTGGATTGATGTAATTGATCTAATTATTGTTTAAATCATCTTTAATGGTTGTTATTGCATTAATCATGAGTATATTGTAATGAATGGAAGTTCTTCATGCCTATTTCTTGAGTATTGAATGTAGGGTAAGAAGATAGACTTTGATATCATGTTACCAAGCTTGGAGTTAGAATTGCATTGTGGTATAGTGCTTCTCTTAAATTAGTTCTTATGTTGATTATTGAATTACATTGTTGTGATGACCCAAATTGGGGTTGATCTATGGGTTGACGGTAAGGCCCTTATTGGTGAACTATGGAGAAGTATTGGTAAGTCTTGAATATCCTAATCCTTACTTCAAATTGTGATTAATTGTCATCAAGTGATAATGTTGTATTGAAGTATACCTTGTTTAAGGTGATAGGTTGGTATGATTATCGAATTGAAATGTTTAGGTTGGTTGTGAGGCTGCCTAGGAGTACATGATATAGGGAAGTTGTTATGTAAAGATGTGCCCTATTGTGATGAGATGTTTAAGGGCTAACTTCACCTATACGAATTGTTAATGAAAGGATTATTTCTCATACAATTCTTATTGAGCTATGATAAACGAATGAATTTGAGGGCTAGGCCCTATGATATATATATATAGGTATGTATATTTATGATTATGATAAGAGTAAAGGCTTTTCAATAAAGGGACCTAGCTTAGCACCGAGTGAGCTTGTATGTGAGGGAGTGACACTTTCTTATATAAGGAAAGGTAGGGTTCACTACGATCCTCACGGGGTGGATAGCCTCATGACCAACATAGCGTGTAGAGTTGATATGTCCATGGTTCTCTTCCCCAAGCTCCATCAACTATGTTGCCACCATAGATACTATCTAGTGGATCCACCTAAATAGCTACGTTTACATTAGGTTCTACCTTGGCCGGTAGACCACCTTCCATCGGTGTAAGGTTTCATGACACCGGATTCCACATTAGCTCATGTGGTCTATGTCGGTTAAGGCAAGGTTTCCCTAAACTAAAATGAATGAATAACATATAGACTAATCGAAGTAACTTGAAGGGTTTGGCTATAGCTTAGGTAGGGGTATGGGACTCTACCTACGCCTTGCACTAGTTTGCCTTGATAGGAGCTTTGAGAGGTCAATATTATGTATGTAAAGTAGTGATATAATGTAAATGACTTTGTACATTGAATAACATGCTTATGAGTATAAGGTTGTTGCTTTTGGTTGAAGAAGAATGTTTTCATGAAATGGGAGAGTATGCTAGGTAAGGATAATTGCTAATTGTAGTCTTGATAGATTACTTGATTAAGTAAGAGTCATGGGAATTTACTTGATCATTGCACTTGTGAATTTATGAAGGGTATAGTTAGTATGCTTTGCTTTGCTATGCTTCACTCGTATACATGTTTTATAATTATTTTTCTTAAATGTCCTTTTCTACGTATATTTGATTGGTAAGTGTATATATGGTTCCATACTTAGTACATGTGGAGTACTAACCCCATTTATTTCCCTTTTTCCCAAACATTTTAGGTTTGGGTCGTTGAACTTGCTCCGAATTGCTGGAAAGGAAGACTTGGATCTCTTACCATCCAAGTGGTAGGTCCTCATTCTCCTGAGGGCGTTGCCGACATCTTACTCCTATGTTACTTAGTTACAATAATTCTATATTGACTCTATTACTCGTTTGAGACGATGTTGTCTATAGCCTATATGTGGCTTCTTGTATTGATGTAGGGCTATGCCCAAGATTTATTGTCTTTGATAGATGGTTTATGAGATGAGACGACTTTTATGACTAATATTCTTTACTATATAAATGGGTGAAATAAAAGTAGAAGACTATGTAATCTTCGTATATGAACAAGTATATGTATACTTGATATAAATACGATTATGTGTATGTAGAGGTCTATGTAAACCTCAGAGTAGTTATAGATAAAAAGTTTTAAATTCCTTCACATTTTGAATCGATGAATGCTACGACGAGACTAAGAGGCTTGTCTTAGTCCTCAAAGAGGATGACGACGCCGGTTACGTCTAGGGGGTAAACCCATATGTGACAAACTTGGTATCAGAGCATGAGGTTGAATATCCTTGATGTTAACGTCTCTCTCAACCACGTTATATAGGTTTGTATTCATAATTGTGAAGCGCGCCACACTTATGAATAGGAACTTATTTTATGCTTAGGAATCACTCTCATTATTGGAAATCCATATCGTGCCTCTAGAATGTACATCGTATATGTATTTGCCTAAACCTTGTGTTTTGGTTATAGGAGATGAATACTAGAAAGAATGCAGCCAGAAGACTCGAGGAGGAGATTGCTGCTGCGGGAATCCCTCCCCATGATGATCCAGTTCCTCCTCTTGAAGAGATTGCTATTGATGATCAGGCTCCCGTTGACCCTCCACCTATGACAGAGGCTCAGATGAGAGCTATTCTTGCTCAAATGGCTCAAGCCATGACTACTCAAGCTCATGCCGCAACGGTGCAAGCCCAAGCCATGACTTCCCAAGCTAATAGGGATATGACACCTAGAGTTCATGAGCAAACTATGGCTTCCCGACTTAGGGACTTCACCCGAATGAATCCTCCTATCTTCTATGGGTCTAAGGTTGATGAAGACCCTCAAGAATTCATTGATGAGGTTTATAAGATTTTGTGTGCTATGAGGTTGTCTTCTAGTGAGAATGCCGAGTTGGCCTCATACTAACTCAAGGATGTGGCTCAAACATGGCATGTGCAATGGAAAGACAATAGGCCACTTCAAAGTGGCCCGGTGACTTGGGAGTTGTTCAAAAGGGCTTTCCTTGATCGGTTCTTCCCTAGGGAGATAAGAGAAACTAAGGTGGTGGAATTCATCAATCTCCGCCAAGGAGTAATGAGTGTTCATGAGTACTCTTTGAAGTTTATTCAATTGGCCAAATATGCTCCTTCCTTGGTCTCCGATCCTAGAGACGAGATGAGTCGATTCGTGACAGGTGTGTCAGATGACTTTCAAGAGGAATGTCAATCATCTATGCTACATGATAACATGAATATTGGTCGTCTCATGGTGCATGCAAAAATAGTTGAGGAGGCTAGAGCAAAAAGGAAGGATAAGGATTCAAGAAGGGCAAGGTCTTTCGAGAGTTGAACTACTAAAGATAGGTTTGGAATTCAAGACAAGCCTAGATTTAAAAAAAGGTTCTCAAATCAAGTCCCATCCAAATTTCCCAAGGTTAGGGATGGGAAGGTCCCTAGTCCAAGAGTCCAAAAAGGGAAAAGTGGGAGTTTGTCTAATGAGAATCTACCCTGCAAGGAATGTGGGAAGAAGCATTTAGGTGTTTGCGTCCTAGGTTCGGACAAGTGCTTTGGTTGTTGAAAAATTGGTCACAAAGTGCGGGATTGTCCAAATGCTAAAGGGCAAGAGAGGGGTGGTCAGCCAAGTGGTTCTAATGATGTTCCCAAAAAGAAACGCTTTTATTCTCTTCGTTCGAGAGATGACCAAGAGGCCTCTCCCGATGTGGTGACCGGTATGTTACAAATCTTTGCTATTGATGTGTATGCTTTGCTTGATCCGGGTTCTACTTTGTCTTTTGTTACTCCCTTAGTAGCTAAGAAGTTCGGTACTTTACCCGATGTGTTACATGAACCTATTTTGGTGTCTACTCCGGTGGGTGAGTCGGTTGTAGCAAAAAGAGTCTATCGAAATTGTCCTATTTCTATGCCCATAAAGTTTCTCATGTAGATCTAGTTGAACTATACATGCTTGATTTTGACGTTATTTTGGGTATGGATTGGTTACATGCTAGCTTCGCTTCTATTGATTAGAACTAGAGTTGTGAGGTTTAGTTTCCCAAATGAACCCGTTTTTGAGTGGAAGGGTGGAAACTCTATTCCAAGAGGTCGTTTCATATCATGTCTAAAAGCGTGTAAAATGATCTCAAAGGGGTGTCTTTATCATATTGTGAGAGTCCAAGAGGTCGATTCCAAAGTTCCTCCTATTGAGTCGGTCCCCGTGGTGAGTGAATTTACGGAGGTCTTTCCTGATGACCTTCCCGGTATTTCTCCCGGATGGGAAATCGATTTCGGTATTAATTTGAAACCGGAAACAAACCCTATCGCTATTTCTCCTTATAGAATGGCTCCTGCCGAGTTAAAGGAGTTGAAGGCGCAACTTAAAGATTTAATAGACAAGGGCTTTATAAGGCCTAGCATTTCTCCATGGGGTGCTCCGGTTTTGTTAATGAAAAAGAAGGATGGGTCCTTGAGAATGTGTATTGACTACCGTCAACTCAACAAGGTTACTATCAAAAACAAGTATCCTCTTCCTCGGATTGATGATTTATTTGATCAACTCCAAGGAGCGAGTTACTTCTCCAAAATTGACTTGAGGTCAGGGTATCACCAACTTAGGGTGAGAAATGAAGATATTCCAAAGACGGCCTTTCGGACTCGGTATGGGCATTATGAGTTCGTAGTTATGTCCTTTGGTCTCAAAAATGCTCCGGCGGCATTTATGGACCTAATGAATATAGTGTTTCGAAGTTACCTTGATGCAGTCATTATTGTATTTATCGATGATATCTTGGTGTATTCGAAAAATGAGGTCGATCACACGAATCATCTAAGGGTGGTATTGCAAACCCTTAAAGAGCATAAATTGTTCCCCAAGTATAGCAAGTGTGAGTTTTGGTTGAGGTCAGTGGCGTTTCTTGGGCATATAATCTCTAGTGAGGGAGTTGAGGTAGACTCAAGGAAAACTGATGCGGTAAGAAACTGGCCTAGACCCTTAACCCGAACTGACATTAGGAGCTTCTTGGGTCTAGCAGGCTATTATCGAAGGTTTGTAGAAGGTTTTTCATCCATTGCATCTCCATTGACTTCATTAACTCAAAAAGGTAAAACGTTTGAGTGGTCGGAGACCTACGAGAAGAGTTTCCAATTATTGAAAGACAGGTTTACTTCCGCTCCGGTGTTAACCTTACCGGAAGGTTCTAAAGGGTTCGTAGTATATTGTGATGCATCCCGCATAGGTTTGGGGTGTGTGCTTATGCAAAATGGGAAGGTGATTGCCTATGCTTCACGACAACTTAAGGTACATGAGAGGAACTACCCTACCCATGACCTTGAGTTAGCAACCGTAGTGTTTGCTTTGAAGATATGGAGACATTACTTATATGGTGTTCATGTAGATGTTTTCACCGATCATAAGAGTCTTCAATATGTGTTTACTCAAAAAGAGTTTAATCTCCGACAAAGAAGGTGGTTAGAATTGTTGAAAGATTATGATATGAGTATCCTATATCATCCCGGCAAGGCCAATGTGGTGGCGGATGCTCTAAGTTGTATGACTATGGGTAGTGTGTCTCATATAGATGGAGACAAGAAAAATCTAGTGAAGGATGTTCATAATTTGGCTAGATTAGGGGTGCGGTTGGAGAGTTCTCTAAATGGAGGTGCCACGATTCATCATAGCTCTGAATCATTATTGGTGGTTGAGGTGAAATCCAAACAACCCCTCGATCAACTATTAATGGAGTTGAAGTAATCTGTTCTTGGCAAGATGAATGAGTCCTTCTCCTTAGGAGGAGATGGTGTTTTGAGGTACCAAGGGAGGTTATGTGTTCCTGAGGTTGATGGATTGAGGGATCGGATCCTTGATGAAGCCCATGGATCCCACTATTACATCCATCCAGGTTCTACTAAGATGTATCATGACCTTCGAGAAATATATTGGTGGGAAGGTTTGAAGAAGGACATAGCGGAATTTGTTGCTAAGTGTCCAAATTGCCAACAAGTGAAGGCGAAACATCAAAGGCTGGGTGGCTTACTACAAGAGATCCAAATTCCTACTTGGAAGTGGGAATACATTAATATGGACTTTGTGGTAGGATTGTCTCGGACTCAAAAGTCATATGATTCTATATGGGTGATTGTTGATAGATTGACTAAGTCCGCTCATTTTATTCCCGTCAAATCCACGTATTCGGCGAAGGATTATGCGAAAATTTTCATAGATGAGATTGTGTGTCGTCATGGTATTCTGTTATCCATCATTTCGGATCGGGGTGCACAATTCACTTCTAGGTTTTGGAAGTCTTTTCAAAAAGGTTTGGGTACTAAGGTGAAATTGAGTACCGCCTTTCATCCTCAAACGGATGGTCAAGCGGAACGCACAATTCAAACCCTTGAGGATATGCTTAGAGCTTGCATTATTGATTTTAAAGGAAGTTGGGATAAGCATTTGCCATTGGTGGAGTTTGCGTATAATAATAGTTTTCTTTCGTCCATCTCCATGGCTCCCTATGAAGCCTTGTATGGTAGGAGGTGTAGGTCTCCTATAGGATGGTTTGAAGTTGGTGAATCATCGATCTTTGGTCCCGACTTGATTTATAAGACATTGGAGAATGTGCATATCATAAGAAATAGGTTGCAAACAGCCTATAGTCGACAAAAGTCCTATGCCGATAATAGAAGGAGGGATTTGGAGTTTGAAGAGGGTGACAAGGTGTATTTGAAAATTTCACCTATGAAGGGAGTGGTAAGATTTGGCAAGAAAGGGAAGTTGAGCCCTCGTTATGTGGGTCCCTATGAGATTTTGGAAAAAGTTGGTAAAGTTGCCTATCGCTTACAACTACCTAACGATTTAGCTTTGGTTCATCCGGTTTTCCAAGTCTCTATGTTGAAGAAGTGTGTCGGGGATCCCGAGTCAATTGTCCCTATTGAAGGTCTTGGAGTCAAGGATAACCTCTCTTATGAGGAGGTTCCGGTTCAAATCCTTGATAGGCAAGTGAAAAGGTTGAGGAACAAAGAGGTGGTTTCCGTAAAAGTGTTATGGAAGAACCACCTAGTTGAGGGTGCAACATGGGAGGCTGAGGCCGACATGAAAACCCGTTATCCTCATCTTTTTGATGATTAAGTTTAGTCATTCTCTCTAATGATATAAATATGTTAGATATTGTGAATCCTTGATGTTTGGTGAAGTTTCTTCAAAAATCCTAGTTTTGAGACTTCACAATGAAGTCACTTTAAGGTGGCCTTAAATAAATGTGAAATTTGTCTTCCTTCTTGCATATTTAAGTCAAGTCGTGTATTGTGATATAGTAAATCCTTGTGGATGTTATATTAAGCATATTGATAAGGTGAACTTTGTGCTAATTGACTTGTTCACCAAATGATTGAGCTCATATGTGTTGTGAGTAAAAAGTATGTCATGAGGAAATTTTGAGCTTATGTGTGATAAATTGATGTTTTGAAGTGTTTTATTGAAATGATATGATCCATGTTAATTGAATATTGTGAATTGGTTGAGCTGCTAGTCTTGAGTCTTTTCCATCCTTTAAAGAGTGTTTAGTGTCATTCGGGGACGAATGTTCCTAAGGGGAGGGGGGGTTAATGTAACATTTCAAAATCCCAAAGTCAAATGATAAGACTTAAACAGGCTCCTTAAGGTCTAAACCATTGTTCCTAGCCAAATTAGGCGTAGATGGAGTCGTTGAAGTATTTTGGAACCAAAACGTCCATAACGTTCGAAAAGTTGGTTCATGAAAGGGCTAGAGTGTCCCTTGTAGTTTGGCTAAGTTAAAGAGTCGGAGTGGAGTAAAGGTTGGTAACAATAGGTGTAACACATAGTGCGGGATGGTTTCATGTTCGAAAAGTCAGGGTACGACTCCCCGAGGACTAACCAAGGGCCCTCGAGGAGGACCCTTGAGACAGTGTGCCACTACGGATCCCATGACGGGGCGTCATGGGCACGACGGGGCATCGAGGCCACCGTCGTGCCAGCCTTAGTTTCTGGGAAGAAACACTCGCTTGCACAGTCTCTGACCAATGTGATGGACGTGCAGGACGGAGGGAGGCCAATCCGTCACGCCCACGACGGCCCGTCGGCGGGGAGTCATCGTGGATGGCCTGTGATGTTTTCAGAATTTAGCGTTAGTCTAATTATTTTAATTAAGTGTCTTAGGGGTAATTAGGGGATTAAGGTAAGACTAATTAAGTGACTTAAGACCCCACTATAAATACCCCAACCCTCATTAGCCTAATGATTATTCTCAAAACAAAACTCTCTTCCTTCTCTCTACTTTCTCTCTCTATTGGAAGACTCCATTGGACAATAGCTTGGGAAGATCATTGGGGGATGGTTTTAGCACAAAATCACCATTAAAACGTCATCAAACCTTAAGATATGTGATATAATTCACCTTTGAGATTCTTCCCTCAAAGGGCTCCTTCAAAGATTTTCTAAGAGTTGAGTTTCATATGAGTTTCATCCAATTTCGAATTTGATTATATGAATTGAGTTGTTTATGTATTCTTTGGGTTACAATGAATAGATTATCAGGCATTGCAACTTGATTATGATGAATTGATGTAGTTTGATCTAGATTGTGGGTGATGACTCCTAACCCCTAACCCTAGGTATGAGATTGATATGAATTTGGGTTGGATTGATGTAATTGATCTAATTATTGCCTAAATCATCTTTAATGGTTGTTATTGCATTGATCATGAGTATATTGTAATGACTGGAAGTTCTTCATGCCTATTTCTTGAGTATTGAATGTAGGGTAAGAAGATAGACTTTGATATCATGTTACCAAGCTTGGAATTAGTATTGCATTGTGGTATAGTGCTTCTCTTAAATTAGTTCTTATGTTGATTATTGAATTACATTGGTATGATGACCCAAATTGGGGTTGATCTATGGGTTGATGGTAAGGCCCTTATTGGTGAACTATGGAGAAGTATTGGTAAGTCTTGAATATCCTAATCCTTACTTTAAATTGTGATTAATTGTCATCAAGTGATAATGTTGTATTGAAGTATACCTTCTTTAAGGTGATGGGTTGGTATGATGATCTAATTGAAATGTTTAGGTTGGTTTTGAGGCTGCCTAGGAGTACATGATATAAGGAAGTTGTTATGTAAAGATGTGCCCTATTGTGATGAGATGTGTAAGGGCTAACTTCACCTATACGAATTGTTAATGAAAGGATTATTTCTCATACAATTCTTATTGATCTATGATAAACGAATGAATTTGAGGGCTAGGCCCTATGATATATATATAGGTATGTATATTTATGATTATGATAAGAGTAAAGGCTTTTCAATAAAGGGACCTAGCCTAGCACCGAGTGAGCTTGTATGTGAGGGAGTGACACTTTCTTATATAAGGAAAGGTAGGGTTCACTACGGTCCTCACGGGGTGGATAGCCTCATGACCAAAATAGGGTGTAGAGTCGATATGTCCATGGTTCTCTTCCCCAAGCTCCATCAACTATGTTGCCACCATAGGATACTAGCTAGTGGATCCACCTAAATAGCTACGTTTACGTTAGGTTCTACCTTGGCCGGTAGACCACCTTCCATCGGTGTAAGGTTTCATGACACCGGATTCCACATTAGCTCATGTGGTCTATGTCGGTTAAGGCAAGGTTTCCCTAAACTAAAATGAATGAATAAGATATAGACTAATCGAAGTAACTTGAAGGGTTTGGCTATAGCTTAGGTAGGGGTATGGGACTCTACCTACGCCTCACACTAGTTTCCCTTGATAGGAGCTTTGAGAGGTCAATATTATGTATGTAAAGTAGTGATATAATGTAAATGACTTTGTACATTGAATAACATGCTTATGAGTATAAGGTTGTTGCTTTTGGTTGAAGAAGAATGTTTTCATGAAATGGGAGAGTATGCTAGGTAAGGATAATTGCTAATTGTAGTCTTGATAGGTTACTTGATTAAGTAAGAGTCATGGGAATTTACTTGATCATTGCACTTGTGACTTTATGAAGGGTATAGTTAGTATGCTTTGCTTTGCTATGCTTCACTCGTATACATGTTTTATAATGATTTTTCTTAAATGTCCTTTTCTACGTATATTTGATTGGTAAGTGTATATATGGTAACATGTGGAGTACTAACCCCATTTCTTTCCCTTTTTCCCAAGCATTTTAGGTTTGGGTCGTTGAACTTGCTCCGAATTGCTGGAAAGGAAGACTTGGATCTCTTACCATCCAAGTGGTAGGTCCTCATTCTCCTGAGGGAGTTGCGACATCTTACTCCTATTTTACTTAGTTACTATAATTCTGTATTGACTCTATTACTCATTTGAGACGATGTTGTCTATAGCCTATATGTGGCTTCTTATATTGATGTAGGGCTATGCCCAAGATTTATTGTCTTTGATAGATGGTTTATGAGATGAGACGACTTTTATGACTATTATTCTTTACTATATAAATGGGTGAAATAAAAGTAGAAGACTATGTAATCTTCGTATATGAACAAGTCTATGTATACTTGATATAAATACGATTATGTGTATGTAGAGGTCTATGTAAACCTCCCAGTAGTTATAGATAAAAAGTTTTAAATTCCTTCATATTTTTAATCGATGAATGCAATGACGAGACCAAGAGGCTTGTCTTAGTCCTCAAAGAGGACGACGACGCCGGTTACATCTTGGGGGTAAACCCGCATATGACAATTAGAAGCACTAGATTGAGCTTGCCCACTACTTTTGTCTTACCCCTTCAAATTCGGGCAATCCCTAACCTTGTGGCCATTCTTTCCACAACCAAAGCAATTGTCCGTCCCAACGAGGCAATCAACATAATGCTTCTTGCGATATTTTTCACAAGTTGGCTTCTTGTTTGATGAGCTAGTACCTCTTCCCTTTTGAGAATTAGGGTTAGATACCCTATCATCACGAGCCTTGGGAAATTTGGTAGGAATTTGATTAGAAAACCTCTTCTTGAACTAGGCTTGTCTTGAATGTCAAGCCTACCCTTTGAAGAACCACCATAAAAAGACCTTGCCCTCTTGACATCCCTACTTTTTCTCTTAACCCTTGTCTCTTCCACTTGTTGAGCATGGACCATGAGACGAGAAATGTTTATATTATCATCTAGCATATCCGAACGACATTCTTCTTTCAAGTCATCCGAAACTTCCGTCACAAAGCGACTTATTTCATCCCTTGGGTCAGAAACCAAAGAAGGAGCATACTTTGACAATTTAGTAAATTTCAAAGAGTAGTCAAGTACGCTCATACCTCCTTGACGAAGGTTGATTTATTCTTCTAATTTGGCTTCCCTCTTCTCCCGAGGAAAGAACCTATCAAGACAAGCCTTCTTGAAAATCTCCCATGTCACCCGTCCACACCTTAAAGGCATATTGTCTCTCCATTGGACGGACCAAGTTTGGGCCACATCTTTGAGTTGGTAAGTGGCTAACTCGGCCTTCTCACTAGTAGTCAACCCCATATCATAGCGAATCTTGTAGGTTTCATCAATGAACTCTTGGGGGTATTCAACTTTGGACCCATAAAAAGTAAGCGGATTCATCCTTGTGAAATCCCTCAAACGGGAGGCCATGGTGCCAATATGTTGGTTTGCTTGGGGTACAACCTCCCGGTTAGCTTGAGCCGTCATGGATTGTGCTTGAGTAGTGACGTCTTGTGCTTGTGTAGTAAAGGCTTGTGCCATTTGGAAAAGGATGCCCTATGTCTCTATCTGTCAAAGGTGGAGGATTGACCGGAGCTTGATCATCATTAGCAACTTCTTCAAGAGGAGGGACTTGATTGCCTCCCGTAGGAACTCCCACATTAGCAATCTCTTCATCAAGTCTTCGAGCGGCTGTACTTTGAGTATTAATACCTATAACCACAATACAAGGTTTAGGTAAAAGCACACGTAAAGTATGCTCTAGAGGCACAACATAGGATTACAAGAATATGAGAGTTTCCTAAGCATCACATAGTCTCTCATTTATAAGTGTGGCCTCTTCACAATTATGAATAAGAATCTACATAGGCGTGGCTTAATGAGACATCGATTCTAAAGATATTCAACCTCATGCTCTGATACCAAGTTTGTCACATCCGGGGAGGACCCCCCCCCCCCCCAAATGTAACCGGCGTCCTCGTCCTCGGAGAGGACTAAGACTAGCCTCTTAGCTTACATCATTGCATTCATAGGTTAAAATTCAGAAAATGTAAAAACTTTTCTTCTATCTATCATGAGGTTTACATAAACCTCTCGCATACACATAGTATATATTCATATCGAGTATACATAGACCCTTCATATACGAAGATTACATAGTCTTCTACTTTTATTGCACATATATATATATAAGGTATAACATAGTCTTAAACCAGATGTCTCATCTCATAACCATCTAACAAGAGTTTAACAATTGGGATAGCCCATACATCAATACAATAAGAGCCACACAAAGACTATACAATCTTTAGTACTGAAATGAAAGGAAATGAACATATTGTCTGTAAGACTAAGCAATATCCAAAGCTAGAAAATGGCATTGTCCCCGAAGTGGTGAGGACCTACCCAACTTGGAGAATGAGGATCCACGTCTTCTTCAAATGTCGTCACAAGCCCTTCAACGACCGGAACCTAAAATGTTGGGGGAAAAGGGAGAAAATGGGGTTAGCACATCACTTGTACTAAGAATGAGACCATATGCACACACAACATAAAATCATGCTAAAAAGGGACATTTCATTAAAACATGCAATTTACTTTGAAAAGCCTTATGCACATTCAAGAACCAATACAAGTCAATAATACAGATTCATCAAGTAAATACCATGTACATTACAAGACAAAAAAAAATAAGTGTAGTCAAGTCAACATGCATCTCAACATAATTGAGCACATAATCAAGACAACTATATTCTCAAGTCATAATATCAACAAGCATGTATAAGAGACCATAACATCATAAACAAGCAAGACCATTACTCATGAACCCTCATTGAGTCCACTAGTGCAATCACTAAGCAAAGCCCCATAACCTCACTCAAGCTAGTAAATCTAACAAGAACCATAAACAATGCCCAACTTCAAATACTATATCATTAAGAGTACTTAACATCATACTTTAGCAATAGAGACAACGTGTTCATAAGTGAAACCAACCTCATATAGTGTTATCAACATGTAAGATGATCATATGCATATCATTTACATTTATAAGCATATACATACAAAAGAACATTCTTCCAAGACTTCACTCAAGGCTAACTAGTGCAATGTATAGGTAGAGTCACATACCCCTACCTATACTAAGTTAAACCCCATAGGTCATCCTAGTTATAGTTCATTCATTACTTCATTTTACCTATTGGGAACATCTTACCTTAACCGACATAGACTACATGAGCTAATATGGAATCCGGCGTCATGGAACCATACACCGAAAGAAAGCGGACTACTTGCCAAGGTAGTACCAAAACATGAACATAGTTTCTATTGCGGATCCACTAGCTAGTATTCCTATGGGGGCAACATAGTTCAAGAACTAGGAGATGTAGTTGGGACCCTCTTTACGATACATGCATTATAATATCCAATCTCATGAGTACATTAGTGATCCTACATTCCCTATATGGGAAGGGACACTCCTAACTTTAGTTCACTCGGTGCTAAGCTAGAGTCCCTTTTTGAAATGTATTTAATGCATTTATTAATCATCATAGCTTAATGTAGGTCATAGGGTCTATCCCTTATATAATCATCATCATAGCTCAATAAGAATTGCACGAGTATTGTCCTTTCATTACAATTCATACATGTGAGGCTAACAGTTACATAATCATATCATGATAAGGCACATTGGTAAGTTATCACTATCCTTATAACATTTACATCTTAGTCAACAACTCACAAATCAGTTCAAGATATTTCAATTCAACATCATACCAACCTTATCAATCTTCATATAAGGTATACTTCAATTTAACATAATCACTTAATCACAAGTAATCATAATTGAAGTAAGGAATTGAGATCACAAGACTTACCCCAATCTCCTTCACAAGCCATAATCCATGGATTAACCATCAACCAATCAATTCCACCCAACAATAGGAGTAACAACATTATAGAATAGTAATCTATACAATACTAAGCCAATTGTATCATCACCATCCCCATCAACTTCAGTTCATAACCTAGGGTTTAAGGGAAAAGGGTTCATCATGAATTCTTCAAGAAATAGGTCTAATTCCAACAATACATGTCCCTAGGCCGTCCAGAGATTGAATAAGATAGATATAATAAACACATTCACAACTCCCCTTCAACTAACAATTAAGAACCAAGATTTGGTGGAATTGGGGAAAGGTCATGATTTATACAAAATTCCCACAATTAACATCAATTATATAATAATGTACACTAGATTAGTCATAAGAAATCATAATTCAACACAATCAATCATCAATTTTGACTTTAGGAGAAAAGCCATTTGTAGAGAAAAACCCTAAGAATTTGGGTAATTGAAATTTAACTTTGAGGGGAACTCTTGGGGAAAGGAATCCCAAGAGTGAAGAACCCATACGTTAATGAAGCTTTGACCATGAAAATTGAGTGAAACCTTAGAGACTTTGTCTTCTTCCTCAAGCTTCTTGTTCTTCAATGGAGAATGAATGGAGAGAGAGAAAGTAGAGAGAGATGAGAGCAATTTGGGTTTGTGTTTTGGAGTGGGAAAATGAATGAAAATTGGCCTAAAGTCAATATATAGTCCACCCCCAAAATACCCAAACTACCCCTCATTAAGTTGGACTTACAAAAGGGAAGTCTAACTTAACTTCACTGTGAACCCCGTCCATCTTCACGCCCCACTTCACGGTCGTAAAGTGCATGATGGACTGTGGTGGTGGCCGTGAAATGGTGAGGCACTAGCTCCTCCCAAGGAGCCCCCTCCATTTCTACCACCAAGTCACTTTCACGAGCACCCTAGGACCCTTCCGTGACGATGTACCACGGCCCGTCAAGTGGATCGTGCTTCTCTTCGGCAGTAGCTCCCCCAATGCCCCACCATGATCACCCATTTTGGCTAAGGCGTTTTCACGGAAGACCCTTGCCCTCCGTCAAGTTCACCACAAGTCGTGAAGTGACTCGTGGTGTATTGGATAGTAGCTAGGTCCAATGACTTCTTCTTCCCCATGGCCAACTCTTATTCACGAGCTCCCCACCTTGGCCGTGGTCATAACCACAAGTCGTGGTCATGCTTCTGAAGAGTGAGGCAGTAGCCTCCCTTCTTGGGCAGCCTTGGCCTCTTGACTTTGGCTTGCCCTTGAAGGTTGGCACTTCTCACTTGGCCTTGCTTCCTTAAGCCCCTCATTGGCACCTAAGTTCATCCTCATCATCTCACCAAGATAAAACCCTTTGCACACCTCTTTAAAACCATTAAGACACCCCACTAGTCCAAGTAATAAATTCACCGAACGTCGAAAACGTTCCTTGACGTTTTTGACTCCAACACCTCCTAAATGTTTATGCACATTATTTTAGGACTTCAAACAGTGTTCTAACCCTTAAACACTCATGTTAGGCTCTCTATTAGGTCTCATACTTTTGGAGTATTACAAATACATCATAATCTAAACGTAATAATCAAAATAAACCATATACAATACAATTAAGAAGATCAAATTCGTAATAGAAGAAACTCACTTGAAACTCATCTTTTTGAAATCAATTTTGGAAGAACACTTTGGGGAAAGGAATCCAAAAGGTGAAAGGATCCCATACCTTGTTAACTGATGAAGAATGATGGAGAAAATCACCCTTCTTTCTGCCCTTAGACCTTGACCTAGCCCTTCAATGGAGTTCTTATATTTGGGAGATAGAAAGAAGAGAGAAGGAAGAGCAATTGTGTTTTTGGGAAATATGGGAGTTGGGTTAGTTTAATTAGGTTTAGGTCTTTATATAAGTTATTAACTAACTTAATTAGACCTCCCTTAACCCCTAACTAATTAATTAACCAAATAATTAATTAAATGGATTGACTTAAAACTCACCAGTGAAATTGCAGGCCTGACCTACGGGTCGTAAGTCAGTCGACAAACCTTGGGACAGACCGTCCTGCAGGTCCGTCGTTTGCGACAGATATTTGCCAAAATGTCCATTTTGATAAAATGGATAAGTCTTCACCGACGGAGGCATCGATGCCCCGTCGATGGACTTACGCCTCGTCGCCTGCACCATCGTCAATGGATACTGTCCAAGACAGCTTTTAGCCAAAATGTAAGGGTCCTTGGGAGTCGTACCCAAATGTTTAGACCCTAAACCAACTCTATTACATGTTAGACACCTTATTACCAAATTTCATAAAATTCCGACTCCTAAAACCTTGTAAAATAGGCTAAAGCACACTAGCACCTCTTGAACTAGTTTTCGGACGTCATGGACGTTTCTTGACACTTTGATTCTAAAACTTCCTAAATGACTTATATACATTATATTTTACCTTAAAACAGTGTTAGAACTCTTAAACTCTCATGTTAGTCTCTATATTAGGCTTTAGACTTTCGGAGTATTACACTATCCCCCCTTAGGAAGATTCATCCCCGAATGACACTTAAATCCTTTGGAAGGAAGGAATAGACTCAAGACTAGCATCCCAAGAAACAACAACATATCAAAACATGAGTTACAATTCAAATCAACATAACCACATGACCTTTTACACAATGCAACTCAAAACATCATTTTCAACTCATAAGAGATCAACATTACATGTGTATTCACTTATGCCAAAGCTTTCTTCAACACATATCATCATGCTCAATATAACTCATGAAGGTACAACATACCAACATACTCCACATAAGTTTCAAATCAAGTAAAAGAGCATTTGTTTTTTGAAAAGTTTCACTTCTATAGACATAATTCACTGTAAATCACTGTAACAAAACAAATATTTCAATATTTTACCAAAGACCAAGGCAAATTCAAATAAACTCATTGTTTTCACTATAAATAGGAACAACTTACCTTAGTTATCAAATAGATGAGGGTAACGGGACTTCATGTCGGCCTCGGCCTCCCATGTGGCACCCTCAACTAGGTGGTTCTTCCATAACACCTTTACGAAAGCCACCTCTTTGTTCCTTAACTTCTTTACTTGTCTATCAAGGATTTCAACCGGAACCTCCTCATAGGAGAGGTTCTCTCGCACACCTAGACCCTCAATAGGAAGGACGGACTCGGGATCACTCATACACTTCTTAAGCATGGAGACATGGAACACCGGATGAACTAAAGCCAATTCACTAGGTAACCTCAACTCATATGCAACCTGCCAACCCTTTGCAAAATTCCGTAAGGACCCACATAACGAGGACTCAACTTCCCTTTCTTGCCAAATCTCACCACCCCTTTCATAGGTGAAATTTTTAGATACACCTTTTCACCTTCTTCAAACTCTAAGTCTCTTCTCCTATGGTCGGCATAAGACTTTTGCAGGCTATAGGATGTTTTCAAGCGATTCCTTATTATATGAACCTTCTCCAATGTCTTATAACGAGATCCAAAAGTGAAAACTCGCCCACTTTAAACCATCCAACTGGAGACCTACATCTCCTACCATACAAGGCCTCAAAACGAGCCATAGATATAGATGAATGGTAACTATTGTTGTAAGAAACCTCAACCAAAGGCAAGTGTTTATCCCAATTTCCCTTGAAGTATATTATACAAGCTCTAAGCATATACTCAATGGTTTGAATAGTACGCTCCGCTTGACCATCCGTTTGGGGATGAAAAGCGGTGCTTAGCTTCACCTTTGTACCCAACCCTTTTTGGAATGGCCTCCAAAACCTAGATGTGAATTGTGCACCCCTATCTGATATGATGGATAACGGAATACCATGGCAACAGACAATCTCATCTATGAAGATCCTTGCATAATCCTCCACCGAGTAAGTGGACTTGACGGGAATAAAATGAGCGGATTTGGTCAACCTATCCACAACCACCCATATGGAGTCATGTTGTTTTTGTATCCGAGGCAAACCTACGACGAAATCCATATTAATATCTTCCCACTTCCAAGTGGGAACTTAGATTTCTTGAAGTAAACCACTTGGCTTTTGGTGCTCGACTTTGACTTGTTGGCAATTAAGACATTTTGCAACAAATTTCGTTATGTCCCTTTTTAAGACTTCCCACCAAAACACTTCTCTAAGGTCATGATACATATTCTTAGAACCCGGATGAATAGAATAACGGGAACCATGAGCTTCCTCAAGAATCTGGTTTCTCAAGTCATCAACATTGGGCACACACAACCTTCCTTGATACCTAGAGACACCATCCCCCCCAAGGAGAATGACTCATTAAGCTTACCAATAACCGACTCATTCAACTCCATCAATGGTTGATCATGGTGTTGTAGGCTTCACCTCAACCACAAAGACAATTTGGAGTTATGATGGACCATAAAACCAACATTTGGAGAATCTTCCAATCTAACACCCAAATGAGCCAACCTATTCACATCTTTCACTAGGCCTTTCTTGGCTTCTTCTACATGAGACATAATACCCATGGTCATACGACTTAGAGCATCCACAACCATATTGGCCTTGCCGGGGTGGTAGAGAACACTCATGTCATAATCTTTCAACAATTCCAACCACCTCCTTTGTCGAAGATTTAACTCCTTTTGAGTAAACACATATTGAAGACTCTTGTGGTTGGTATAAACATCCACATGGACACCATACAAATAATGCCTCCATATTTTCAAGGCCAAAACCACGGTCGCTAATTCAAGATCATGAGTTGGATAATTCTTGTCATGCACCTTAAGTTGTCTAGAAGCATAAGCTATTACTTTTCCATGTTGCATAAGGATACACCCTAAGCCCACTCGGGATGCATCACTATATACAACGAAGCCCTTAGTACCCTCCGATAAAGTCAACACCAGAGCGTAGATAAGCCTCTCTTTCAAGATTTGGAAGCTTCTTTAACATGCCTCCGACCACTCAAATTTCATACTCTTTTGGGTCAAGGTAGTCAAGGGAGAATCAATGGACGCAAACCATCCACAAACCTCCTATAATAACCCTCTAGACCTAAGAAACTCCTAATGTCGATTGGAGTCAATGGTCTTGGCCAATTTTGCATCGCCTCCGTTTTCCTTGAATCAACCTCAACTCCCTCACTAGAGATGATATGACCAAGAAATGCCACCGATCTCAACTAAAACTCACATTTTCTATACTTGGAAAATAATTGGTTTTCCTTAAGACTTTGTAAAACCACCCTCAAATGGTCCATGTGTTTACCCTCATTTTTCTAATATACCAAGATGTCGTCAATGAAGACAATGACAAATGAATCTAGGTAACTTTGAAACACCCTATTCATGAGATCCATAAACGCCGCTGGGGCATTAGTGAGACCAAAGGACATTACAAAGAACTCATATTGACCATATCTAGTTCGGAATTCCGTTTTTGGTATATCTTCACCTCTTACCCTAAGTTGGTGGTACACCGACCTCAAGTCAATCTTAGAAAAGTAGCCTGCCCCTTGGAGTTGATCAAATAAGTCATCAATCCGAGGGAGAGGATACTTATTCTTAATAGTGACTTTATTGAGTTGACAATAATCAATGCACATTCTAAGGGACCCATCCTTCTTCTTCACAAACAATACCGGAGCACCCCATGGAGAAATACTAGGTCTAATGAAGCCTTTGTCTAGTAAGTCATTGAGTTGAGCCTTCAACTCTTTCAATTTGGCCGGATCCATCATGATAAGGAGGAATTAAAATGGGTTGATCTCCGATAGCAAGTCAATACCAACATCAATTTCCCGTTCAGGAGGGATTCCAGGAAGATCATTAGGAAAGACCTCCGAAAATTCCCTCACTACGGGGACTTACTCAATGGGAGGATTTTTCGAGTCTAAATCTTTGACTCTTACAATATGGTATAAACACCACTTTGAGATCATTTTTCAAACCTTATGACAAGAAATAATACGACCTCTAGGAATAGAATTTCCCCCCTTCCACTCTAAAATGGGTTCATTTGGAAAATTGAACTTGACAATTCTTGTTCTACAATTGATGGAAGCAAAATAATCATGCAACCAATCCATCCCCAAAATACATTAAAATCGACCATATCAAGTTCTACTAATTCAACATGAGTAACTCTATTGGGCAACATTATAGGACAATTTCTATATACCCTCTTTGCAACCACCGACTCACCTACCGGGGTAGTTATGATGAAAGGTTCATTTAGAATATCAGGAAAAAATCAAACTTCCTAGCTATCAAGGGAGTAACAAAATATAATGTAGCACCTAAATCAAGTAAAGAATATACATTAATAGAGAAGACTTGTAACATATTGGTCACCACATCAGGAGAACTCTCTTGTTCACCCCTAGAGCGAAAAGCATAAAAGTGATTCTTCTTTGGAGCATCCACATTAGAACCACTAGCTTGAGCTTGCCCGCTACCTTTGTCTTGCCTCTTCAAATTAGGGCAATCCCTAACCTTGTGTCCACTCTTGCCATACCCAAAGCAATTGTCCGTCCCAACAAGGCAATCACCATAATGCTTCTTGCCACACTTTCCACAAGTTGGCTTCTTGCTTGGTGAGCTAGTACCTCTTACCTTTTAAGACTTCGGGTTAGACACCCTATCATAATGAAACTTGGGAAATTTGGAAGGAACATGATTAGAAATCTTTTCTTGAATCTAGGTTTGTCTTAAATGTCAAGCCTACCCTTTGAAGAACCACCTTCATAAGACTTTGCCTTCTTGGACTCTCTACTCTTTCTCCTTAGCCTACTCTCTTCCACTTTTTGAGCATGAATCATGAGGTGAGAGATATTCATATTATCATGAAGCATAGCCGAACTACATTCTTCAACCAAGTCTTTAGATACCCCCGTAATAAAATGACTCATCTCATCCCTTGGGTTAGACACCAAGAATGGAGCATACTTAAACAATTTAGTGAATTTCAAGGAATAGTCAAGTACACTCATACCTCATTGATGAAGGTTGATGAATTATTCCACCTTAGCTTCCCTTAACTCTCTAGTAAAGGGTCGATCAAGCACAGCCTTCTTCAAGATCTCCCAAGTCACCGGACCACCTCTTAGTGCCCTAGTATCCCTCCATTGCACGTAGCAAGTTTGGTGTAAGATCTCGAAAATGATTTAAGTCAACTAGAGCCTAACATGTTGGTAATGGTGGTCTAAGGTCCTAAGGTGGTCTATTATATGGTTTAGAGGTAGTAGCTAAGATTTTAGGTGCATTGGAAGTCAAATGTCAAAGGACGACTAAGACGTTCGATGACTAATTCACCTATGTGCCTCGTATGTGGTTCTATGTGTTTATGTGTGATTCATGAGTTTGTAAGGTTATTAAAATTAGTTTAAATGGTGTATAAAGTCAGGGTAGCAAGTTTCGTGAAGTTTGGAGGTCAAACGTCCAAGAACGTTCATGAAGTTCGAAAGATATGCCTTGAAATGACCTTGTGTATCTAGGCATGTTTAGTCGAGTTTTACGTTTTCGTTTTGGATGAAATTCATGTGAGAGGTGTTAAACTCGTATACGGTAATGTTTGGGTTGGAAACGTTCTGGCAAATATCCCAAGGACCAACCAAGGATCCTTGAGGAAGGACCCAAACTTAGTGTAAAGACTGTCCCAGGCAGGCCCAAAACGACGGAGGCAACGACGGCTCATGGGCCAATAGATTCCGCGTCGATGAGTGTCGTCGGTGGAGACTTAGTCTTGGTTGAGGTGGGAACCTTGTCAAGTCTCTGATCCAACCAACGGAAGGACAGGACGGTCCGTTTGTGGACAAACGGTCCGTCGACTGTCTTCCGTCTGTGAAGCCAAGTTCCTGCGCAGCCTCACTGTTAAGTGAGGGGTGAAATGGGAATTTCACCCCACTTCCAAATAAGAGTATTGGCGGTTCCATAAGGGTCTTTTGGGTATTTTAGATGTGTTTATAAGTCATTAACACTTAGAAGATTACATTCTTCAAAAAAATCAAAACCCCAAAATCCCTTAAGAACTCCCAAAGACTCAATTGAAGTCCAAAGTCAAGGAAGAGCTTGGTGTGAAGTTTTGAGTGGAGATTCTTCATAAAAGTGAATAATTAGCTTCATTTAGGTATCGCTTTTGATCCTTGAAACTCGTTTCATCAAGGAGCCCAACTTTCAAGATGTTTTCAAAGTTTTCAAAAGGTGAATTGTCCAATTTCATGATTCTACCATGGGTTCTTGCATTAATGGTTTTCAAATGTCTATTATTGATTAGATTGAAGTTGTATTGATGATTTTAACCTAAATTACCTATGAACCCATGAATTGATGAACCTAAGATTTTGACTAAATTATGGGTTACTTAATATTGGCTTAATGTTGATGAATTCATGTGTAGTTTCTATGGGCTTTCTATTGATGTAAGAGTTGTATTCAATTGTTAATAAATTGGTATTGTACTATTGAATCTATGTTGAATTGGTGTAGATTTCATTGATTTCTATAATTGTGTATTGAATTGGTGTTCATGGCCATAGGTAATGGCCTTATGATGTTGAATTGGGTGATTTGGTATTGGCTTGAAGTGTTGATGATGAAGTGGTGGTACGCTGACCTATTTCTTCTTATTCAATTTTAATTATACTTCAAATATGTTATGATTGGTTTGGTACACCTTTGGTGGCGGTGCTATGTGAATTGATGTGGCCTTGTCGGTGTTACTTTCTAGTATATTGATGATCATGGACTTGTCGACACTACTTGAACTTATATGTCTATTTGTGTAGTTGATTTGATGATGTATGATCATATCTACCTATATGTGAAAGTATGTGTTAGATTATTGATGTTATATAGGTAATCATGTTATGCTTTGACTATGTGATACATGGTTGTTCTTAAATTGGTTAGATGAGCCTAAAATGGTTATATTGATAATGTTAAGGTAATGAATAGATTGACTTAATAAGGTTAAGGGTCATGTTTAAGGGTCTAAATAAAGAGAGGCTATATGTGTTAAAATGGAACTATGTTGTGTCTTGTTTAGGTATACTTGTGTCCCTTACTTGATGCTTATGTGAGTATATGATGTATTGACTTAGGAACCTAAAGGGTCTTAGTCTTGAATAAATGAATATAGGTGAGACCTTGAATGATGATAAAAGGGTCATTTATGTGGAACCTTGAACCAAGTGGTAAGGTTATGAATTATGAAGTAGTTAGCCGTAATGGTATCCTTCATGTAATGAGTGATGGACTTAAGATTGATTGGCTGGAACGGCATCATATCATACCTTAGGAAAGTCGCGATGAGCTTCTTGATGCCATAGTGAGATAGCCCTAGTGGACCTTGATTTGGTAGGGTAAATGTAATTGGGTTATGAACTTGATATGGGACCATTTTGTATGAACCTTAATGTGAATCGATCTATGAGAACTAAGGCTAGACCCGAGTGAGTATGGTAAGGTAAAGTAGTTCTAGTTAAGTACGAGACTAGAATACAAAGTACGCCCTTCATATTACTTAACCATGTTCCTACATGGGATCTTTATGTTCTACCATTGGCAAGTAGAACACCTCATCGAAGTAGGATAGAACTTTGGATTCCATGCTTTGCTACTATGGTCTATGTCGGTTATTGCCTATTCTCGTCATATGGGATACCTATTAGCATTAGAGAAGTTCTATGAAGTTTAGGTGGTAGTATGGGATGCTACTTAGACATTGCACAATAGGCTTTGAAGATGTTAATAAGAGTCCCTAGGTCTTGTCTAAGACCATTATTTGAATGTCCTTTATGTGATGTATGTCTCTTAAATGAACTAATGAACTAATGACTTAATGATAATGAGCATGTAAATGGATAAGTACCTAATCTAAAGTGACTTAAGGATTCCTTAGTTAAAATGTGAAGAGGGCATAAAGGATGATCTCTTCATGTCTTATCTTTGGAAATCTTGAGAATGACTCTAGTTAGGGAAGTTGCTTGATATATTGACATGATCTAAACTTAGGAAGTCTAAAGGATTATTTAGGAAGCTTTGAAGTGGATGTATGGGAGTTCTCTTTTAGGAGTACTTGAGTAAGTCTTTTGATAGCCTTGGTTGGGGAGATTATCCTGTTGTGTATGTCTTGTATGTTGGTGTATTGTAGGTGTGTATGTGTCTCATTATGAGTAATCTTGAGGATCGTTTAGGAACATCTAGAGAGGGTGTATGGGCAGTCTCACTTTGTGTGACTTAAGTGAATCTTAAGATGGCTTAGGTGAGAAAACTACATGCTAGAAGGTGTTCAAAAGGGAAGGCTAGGAGGCTAGGACTTCACTGTAACAGTGAATGGACTTCACTGTACAGTGAAGTGACTCACTGTAAGGTGAGGTTTAAAAATTATGTCTTTCGGTTCTAATGATTTATTATGTGATTTTAAGTTGCTAAATGTTATTCTTTGATGATATTATGATGTTTTAAAGAAAAGTTACATATTTCCAATAAAGTCCGTTTTCATGATTTTATGCATAATGTCATACTTAGTACATGTGGTTGTACTAATTCCATGCTTCATTTTCTATCTATTAGTTCTTGGTAGGTGAAGAGCTTTGGGGAATAAGACTTGGACAAGGAGATCGTTCAAGAAGAAGTTGAAGTATGTCCTCACTTGACTCGAGGGCATATATGTCATTTCATGTTTCTTTTATAAAGTTTGTAATAGACTATGGTAGTATGTTCTAAATTCATATGAGTCGTGTCCCAAGTATTGTCGTGTCTTAAGATGATGATTCGAGACTTAGTGTTTTGATAATTTCCATATATTAAAGAGTTTATGACTTCTATATTGTTTTACGAAAATTTTTAATTCTTCACTACTTTTCGTTATGTATATGCGATGAATGATATGATAGGCTTGTATAAGACCTCCGAGAGGTCGAATACGCCAGTCGCAATCCAAGATTGCACCCTAACTTCTAGGGTGTGGTTTCGGGATGTGACAAAGCTTGGTATCAGAGCATAGGTTAATGAAAGTAGTCTTAGGTATCAAAAAGTCTCGAAAAGTCACGTCTAGTAGAGTCTTGACAATCGGTGTGAGTCGCGACACATCTATGGGCGAGAGTCTATAGGACGATAGTGTTTCCCTTCAGTTCTACTCCTATGTTCGTGCGGTAGAGTTATGTTATGAGTATCCTTCTAAATGTATTTTTCCTTGTGTTTCTAGGAGATGAATACTAGAAGGATAACCGCTAGAAGAATGGAAGAGGGAAGGGTTGATGAGGAAGTTCCTCCTCATGTTGAGCAAGTTGGGCAAGTGCTTAATGATGGGCAAGGTGTCCAAGGTGCTCAAGGTGCTCAAGTGCCTCCTCAAGGTGATCATGCTCCTAATGTGGAAGGAGGTAATGAGGTGCCAAGTTGACTAATTGGGAGATTAGGGAGGCTTTGCTTGCTTTAGCCCGAGCTGTGACTACTCAAGCTAACTTGAACATGGTGCCGAGGGTTAATGCTATGGAGAGAACTATGTCATCTAGGTTGAGAGACTTTGTGAGGTTGAATCCTCCAATCTTTCTTGCCTCAAAGGTGAATGAGGATGCCCAAGAATTTCTTGATGGTGTGTACAAAGTTTTGAGTGCTATGGGGGTTAAATCTATGGAGAAGGCAGAGTTGGCTTCTTATCAATTGAGAGATGTGTCTCAAATTTGGTACACTCAATGGAAGGACAATAGGCCAAATGAGTTGGGTCCTATTGAGTGGGAAGAATTCAAGGAAGCTTTTCTTGGTAAGTACTTTCCCCGAGAGAGGAGAGAGGTTAAGGTAAAAGAGTTTATCAATCTCAAGCAAGGCAATATGAGTGTTGAGGAATACTCTTTGAAGTTTTGAACTTTGTCTAGGTATGCACCTTCCTTAGTGTCTAATCCAAGGGATGAAATGAGTCGCTTTGTGATGGGTGTAGCCGACTTAGTGAGGGAGGAATGTCGTACGGCTATGTTACATGATGATATGACTTTGGCTAGACTCATGGTGTATGAACAATCAATTGAAGAGTCTAAACTTAGGAGGATGTCAAGGAACTTGAAAAGGAGTGTTTCTAATGACCAAGTGCAACCTAGGTTCAAAAAGAGGGCTCAAACTCAAGATGGACATAGTGTTCCTAAGAAGAAGTTTGAGAAATGAGGTGGTTCTAGCAATGGCAAACCTACATGTGCCACTTGTGGAAAGAAACATATTGGTGAGTGTCTATTGGGTACCGGTAGTTTCTTTGGATGTGGAAAAGATGGGCACAAAGTGAGAGATTGTCCAAACATTGCTTCTAGGAAGGAGGGTAAGAAGGTTGAGCCTAGTGTTCCAAAGGAAGATGCTCCAACTAGGAGGCGTTTCTATGCACTCCGGACTAGAGGTGAGAAGCCGGATGAGAGTGATGATGATATTGGTAAGTCCTTGTTTCTCTCATTTAGTATGACTTCCTTCTAAGTGGGGGAGTATGGTTAGGATTGTGCTAGAAGTTGTTGCATGTGCTTGATGTTTAGGAGTTTGTTTGAAACTGAATTTCATTAACTTTTTTGCATTGTGTATTTTATTGAGTTATGAGCATGTTGTAAAAGGTGTTTATATGATGTTACCTTGCATATAAGCATGTTTATATCATGAATTTCTTAAGATTTCATTTTATGAAAAATTTGCCTAAAATCACTGTTCACTGTCCACTGTTCACCATAATATTTTTTGGAAATTGACTAATTGATTCGTTTGTCTATAATTGTTGTTATGCGGTTAGAACTGATGTCTTTGAGTATAATAATGAATATAAAATGAGTTTTTGCTATTTGGAATGAAGCATGTGAGTTTTGTAACATAATGAGTTATAGAATTGTATTCTAGTTCTTGTTGTGTTGTGAATCTCTTGACTTTGTGAAATTGATGTTTTCTCCTTGATTGTGTTTTATGTGGTTTGGTTATGTGCTGTTAATTTGATTCTCTAATCTTGGAAGTGTTCGGAGAGTGGCAAGTGTCATTCGAGGACGATTGTTGTCCAAGTGGGGGAGATTGTAAGACCTCGAAATTGATTTAGGTCAACTAGAGCCTAACATGTTGGTAATGGTGGTCTAAGGTCCTAAGGTGGTCTATTATATGGTTTAGAGGCAGTAGCTGAGTTTAGGTGCATTGGAAGTCAAACGTCAAAGGACGGCTAAGAAGTTCGACGACTAAGTCACCTATGTGCCTCGTATGTGGTTCTATGTTTTTATGTGTGATTAATGAGGTTTAAGGTTCTTAAA
The DNA here is from genome assembly GCA_016801875.1 of Solanum sitiens. Lineage (NCBI taxonomy): Eukaryota > Viridiplantae > Streptophyta > Magnoliopsida > Solanales > Solanaceae > Solanum > Solanum sitiens. The sequence continues at coordinate 2,236,020 of JABWTJ010000069.1, read as the reverse complement.
TGAGTTTACATTGTGTATAAAGTCAGTGTGTCACGTTTCGTGAAGTTTGGAGGTCAAACGTCCAAGAACGTTCATGAAGTTCGAAAGATATGCCTTGAAATGACCTTGTGTGTCTAGGCATGTTTCGTCGAGTTTTACCTGTTCGTTTTGGATGAAATTCATGTGAGAGGTGTTAAACTCATATACGGTAATGTTTGGGTTGGAAACTTCTAGTCAAACATCCCCAAGGACCAACCAAGGGTACTTGAGGAAGGACCCAAACTTAGTGTAAAGACTGTCCCAGGCAGGCCCCAAACGACGAAGGCATCGACGGATCGTGGGCCAATCAATGCCCCGTAGATAGGTGTCGTCGGTAGAGACTTAGTCTTGGTTGAGGTAGGAACCTTGGCAAGTCTCTGACCCAACCAACGGAAGGACAGGATGGTCCATTTATGGACAAACGGTCCGTCGACTGTCTTACGTCTGTGAAGCCAAGTTCCTGCGCAGCCTCACTGTTAAGTGAGGGGTGAAATGGGAATTTCACCCCACTTCCAAATAAGAGTATTGGTGGTTCCCTAAGTGTCTTTGGGTATTTTAGATGTGTTTATAAGTCATTAACACTTAGAAGATTTCATTCTTCAAAAAAATCAAAACCCCAAAATCCCTTAAGAACTCCCAAAGACTCCATTGAAGTCCAAAGTCAAGGACGAGCTTGGTGTGAAGTTTTGAGTGGAGATTCTTCATAAAAGTGAAGAATTAGCTTCACTTACGTATGAATTTTGATCCTTTAAACTCGTTTCATCAAGGAGCCCAACTTTCAAAGATGTTTTCAAAGTTTTCAAAAGGTGAATTGTCCAATTTCATTATTCTACCATGGGTTCTTGCATTAATGGTTTTCAAACGTCTATTATGGATTAGATTGATGTTTTATTGATGATTTTAACCTAAATTACCTAGGAACCCATGAAGTTGATGAACCTAAGATTTTGACTAAATTATGGGCTACTTAATATTGGCTTAATATTGATGAATTCATGTGTAGTTTCTTATGGGCTTTCTATTGATGTAAGAATTGTATTCAATTGTTATTAAATTGGTATTGTATTGTTGAATCTATGTTGAATTGGTGTAGATTTAATTGATTTCTATAATTGTGTATTGAATTGGTGTTCATGGCCATGGGTAAGAGCCTTATGATGTTGAATTGGGTGATTTGGTATTGGCTTGAAGTGTTGATGATGAAGTGGTGGTACGCTGACCTATTTCTTCTTATGTTAATTATACTTCAATTATGTTATGATTGGTTTGGTCCACCTTTGGTGGCGGTGCTATGTGAATTGATGTGGCCTTATCGGCGTTACTTTCTAGTATATTGATGATCATGGCCTTGTCGACACTACTTGAACTTATATGTCTATTTGTGTAGTTGATTTGATGATGTATGATCATATCTACCTATATGTGAAAGTATGTGTTAGATTATTGATGTTATCTAGGTAATCATGTTATGCTTTGAGTATGTGTTAAGTGTGTAGTCTTAGAGTGGATACATGGTTTTTCTTAAATTGGTTAGATGAGTCTAAAATGGTTATATTGATAATGTTAAGGTAATGAATAGATTGACTTAATAAGGTTAAGGGTCATGTTTAAGGGTCTAAAGAAGATAGGCTATATGTGTTAAAATGGAACTATGTTGTGTCTTGTTTAGGTATACTTGTGTCCCTTACTTGATGCTTATAAGAGTATGTGATGTCTTGACTTAGGAACATAAATGGTCTTAGTATTGATTAAATGAATATAGGTGAGACCTTGAATGATGAATAAAGGGTCATCTATGTGGAACCTTGAACCAAGTGGTAAGGATATGAATTGTGAAGTAGTTAGCCGTCATGGTATCCTTCATGTAATGAGTGATGGACTTAAGGTTGATTGGCTGGAACGGCATCATATCATACCTTAGGAAAGTCGCGATGAGCTTCTTGATGCCATAGTGAGATAGCCCTAGTGGACCTTGATTTGGTAGGGTAAATGTAATTGGGTTATGAACTTGATATGGGACCATTTTGTATGAACCTTAATGTGAATCGATCTATGAGAACTAAGGCTAGAACCGAGTGAGTATGGTAAGGGAAAGTAGTTCTAGTTAAGTACGAGACTAGAATACAAAGTACGCCCTTCATATTCCTTAACCATGTGCCTACATGGGATCTTTATGTTCTACCATTGGCAAGTAGAACACCTCATCGAAGTAGGATAGAACTTCGGATTCCATGCTTTGCTACCATGGTCTATGTCGGTTATTGCCTATTCTCGTCATATGGGATACATATTAGCATTAGAGAAGTTCTATGAAGTTTAGGTGGTGGTATGGGATGCTACTTAGACATTGCACAATAGGCTTTGAAGATGTTAATAAGAGTCCCTAGGTCTTGTCTAAGACCATTATTTGAATGTCTTTTATGTGATGTATGTCTTAAATGAACTAATGACTTAATAATAATGAGCATGTAAATGGATAAGTACCTAATCTAAAGTGACTTAAGGATTCCTTAGTTAAAATGTGAAGAGGGCATAAAGGATGATCTCTTCATGTCTTATCTTTGGACGTCTTGAGAATGACTCTTGTTAGGGAAGTTGCTTGATATATTGACATGATCTTAACTTAGGAAGTCTTAAGGATTATTTAGGTAGCCTTGAAATGGATGTATGGGCGTTCTCTTCTAGGAGTACTTGAGTAAGTCTTTTGATAGCCTTGGTAGGGGAGATTGTCATATTATGTATGTCTTGTATGTTGGTGTATTATAGGTGTGTATGTGTCTCATTATGAGTAATCTTAAGGATCGTTTAGGAACATCTAGAGAGGGTGTATGGGCGGTCTCTCTTTGTGTGACTTAAGTGAATCTTAAGATGGCTTAGGTGAGAAAACTACATGCTAGAAGGTGTTCAAAAGGGAAAGCTAGGACTTCACTGTAACAGTGAATGGACTTCACTGTACAGTGAAGTGACTCACTGTAAGGTGAGGTTTAAAAATTATGTCTTTCGATTCTAATGTTTTCTTATGTGATTCTAAGTTGATAAATGTTATTATTTGATGATATTATGATGTTTTAAAGAAAAGTTGCATATTTCCAATAAAGTTCGTTTTCATGATTTTATGCATAATGTCATACTTAGTACATGTGGTTGTACTAATTCCATGCTTCATTTTCTATCTATTAGTTCTTGGTAGGTGAAGAGCTTTGGGGAATAAGACTTGGACAAGGAGATCGTTCAAGAAGAAGTTGAAGTATGTCCTCACTTGACTCGAGGGCATATATGTCATTTCATGTTTCTTTTATAAAGTTTGTAATAGACTATAGTAGTATGTTCTAAATTCATATGGGTCCTGTCCCAAGTATTGTCGTGTCTTAATATGATGATTCGAGACTTAGTGTTTTCCTATTTCCATATATGAAAGAGTTTATGACTTCTATATTGTTTTATGAAAAGTTTTAATTCCGCACTACTTTTCGTTATGTATATGCGATGAATGATATGATAGGCTTGTATAAGACCTCCGAGAGGTCGAATACGCCGGTCGCAATCCAAGATTGCACCCTAACTTCTAGGGTGTGGTTTCGGGATGTGACATTTGGGCACATCTTTGAGTTGATAGGCCTCCAACTCGGCCTTCTCAATTGAGGTCACACCCATAGCATAGAGAATCTTATAGACCTCGTCGAGGAAATCTTGAGGGTCCTCATCCGACCTCGACCCAAAGAACATAGGTGGACTCATCCTAGTAAAGTCTCTCAAACGATAGGCCATAGTGTTAGCATGTTGATGCACTCGAGGTCCAACCTCCCTATTCACTTGGGCCGTCATGGCTTGGACTTGAGAAGTGACGACATTAGCTTGAGAGGTTATGGCTTGGGCCAAACTGAGAAAAGCTGCCTTTATCTCTCCATCGGTCATTGGTGGAAGAACGACCAAAACTTGATCACCCATAGAAACTTCTTCAAGTGGAGGCACTTGGTTGTCTTGTGGAGGCACTTGGTCGTCATGAGCTCCCATATTGGCCATTTCTTCCTCGTCCCTTCTAGCAGCTGCTCTTCGAGTATTCATACCTATAATCACAATACAAGGTTTAGGTGAAAGGACATAATAAGACTCTAGAGGCACGACATAGGAATACAAGAAGATGAGAGTTTCTAAGCATCACATAATCTCTCATTCATAAGTGTGGTGTGCTTCACAAATATGAATAAAAATCTACATAGACGTGGTTTAATGAGACATCATTTATAGGGATATTCAACCTCATTCTCTTATACCATGTTTGACATCCGGGAAGTACCCCCTTAGACGTAGCCAGCGTTGGCGTCCTCGGAGAGGACTAGGATTAGCCCCTCAGCATTCATCATTACATTCATAGGTTAAAAATGCGGAAAAATTTAAAACTTTTCATCTACACTACTTCATGAGGTTTACTTAGACCTCTTGCTTACACATAATATATTCATATTGAGTATACATAGACCCTTCGTATAAGAAGATTACATAGTCTTATATATATATATATATATAAGATACATTAACATAGTCTTAAAAGGGATGTCTCATATTAAACCATCTAAACGGGGTCAAATCAATATGGGCATAAGCCCTTACACAATGTATAGATGCCACATAGGGCTTACAATAATATCTTGGAAAAAGTAGAATGAAATGATCATCTTAGACTACAACAAAGAAACATGGTTATATTAATAGCAAGGCATCATCCTCTGACTTGAAGACATACCCACTTGGAGAATGATTCCAAGCCTTCCTTCAAAAGTGTTCACGAACCCTTCAACGATCGGAACCTAATAAAATTGAGGAAAAAGGGAGAAATGGGGTTAGCACATCACTTGTACTATGTTTAGGATCATATGCACATACAACATAGAAATCATGCTAAAAAGGGACATTTCATTAAATCATGCAAATTTACTTTGAAAATGCATTATGCACATTCAAGCACATATTCCTTAAGTAAAGACTGTGTACATCACAAGACCAACAATACCAAGTCTATTGAAGTCAACATGCATATCAACATAATTGAGCACATAATCAAGACAACTCTATCATCAAGTTATAATATCAACAAGCATGCATAAGAGTTCATAACATCATAACATAAGAAAGACCATTACTCATGAACCCCCATTAAGTCCACTAGTGCAATGACTAAGTAAGGCCCCATAACCTCACTCAACCAAGTAAACCCAATAAGAACTATAAGCAATGCCCACTTTACATACTATATCATTAAGAGTAAACATCATCATACTTTAGCAATAATGATCAACCACATGTTCAGAAGTGAAACTAATGTCACATAGTGTCAATAACATGCAAGATCACCATATACATATCATTTACACTTATAATTATATAAGCACATAAGAACATCCTTCTAAGACTTTCCTCAAGGCTAACTATTTCAATGTATTTGTAGAGTCCCATACCCCTACATAGACTAAGACAAACCCCTTAGGTCATCCTAGTTAGAGTTCACTTTGTTACTTCATTTTACTTTTGGGAACATCTTGCCTTAACCGACATAGACCATATGAGATAATGTGGAATCCGGTGTCATGGAACCCTACACCGAAAGAAGGCGGACTACTTGCCAAGGTAGTACCAAAACATGAACATAGTTTCTATTGTGGATCCACTAGATAGTAGCTAGTATTCCTGTGGGGGTAACATAGTTCAAGAACTAGGAGATGTAGTTGGTACCCTCTTTATGCTACATGCATTATAGTCTCTAATCTCATGAGTACAATAGTGATCCTACCTTCCCTATGTGGGAAGGGACACTCCTCACTTCTAGTTCACTCGGTGCTAAGCTATAGTCTATTTTGAAATATCTTTCATTAATAATCATAACTTAGTTTAGGTCATAGGGTCTACTCCTTATATAGTCACAATCATAGATCAATATTAATTGCATGAGTATGTCCTTTCAATACAATTCACACATGTGAGGTTAGCACATTTACATAATCATATTATGATAAGGCACATAGGCAATTCATCACCATCTTTATATCATTACATCCTAGCCAACAACTCACAAGTCATAAATCAAGACATTCCAATTCAACATCATACCAACCCTAATCAATCTCATCATAAGGTATACTTTAATATAAAAACTTCATCACTAAACACAAGTAATCATAATTAAAGTAAAGGTTTGAGATCACAAGACTTACCCCAATCTTCTTCACAAGCCATCATCCAAGGTTTTACCATCAACCATCCAATTCAACCCAACAATGGGTGTAATATTATCACACAATATTAATTAACACAATAATAAAGTCTATTGAATCACTACACATCAATTCATCAGTAGTTCATAACCTAGGGACTTAGGTAAATTCCATGATCTACTTTACAAAACTAGGTTAACTCATCAAGAACTAGCATAATTGAATCATAATACATCATAATATAAACATAATAATCAAAAGAAACCATATACAATACAATTTAGAAGATCAAATTCTTAATAGAAGAAAACCCACTTGAAACTCATCTTTTTGAAATCAATTTTGGAAGAACCCTTTGGGGGAAGGAATCCCAAAGGTGAAAGGATCGCATACCTTGTTAATTGATGAAAAATGATGGACAAAAGCACCCTTATTTCTGCCCTTAGACCTTGACCTAGACCTTCAATAGAGTTCTTCTATTTGGGAGACAGAAAGAAGAGAGAAAGAAAAACAATTGTGGTTTTGGGAAATATGGGAGTTGGGTTAGTTTACTTAGGTTTAGGTCATTATATAAGTCATTAACTAACTTAATTAGACCTCCCTTAACCCCTAACTAATTAACTAACCAACTAATTTATTAAACGGATTAACTTAAAACTCACCAGTGAAATTGCAGGCATAACCTACGAGCCGTAGGTCAGTCGACGGACCTTGGGACCAACCGTCCTGTAGGTCCGTCGTTTGCGACAAAGATTTGCCAAAATGTACATTTTTCCAAAATGGATAAGTATTAATCGATGGAAGCATCGATGCCCCATTGAAGGACTTACGCCTCATCGCCTGCACCATCGTCGATGGATACTTTCCAAGACAGCTTTTAGCCAAAATGGAAGGGTCCTCCTCAAGGACCCTTTGGTTGGTCCTTGGGGAGTCTTACCCAGACGTTTCGATCCTAAAACAACTCTAATACATGTTAGACACCTTATTACAAAATTTCATCAAATTCTAACTCCTAAAACCTTGTAAAATAGGCTATGGCACACTAGCACCTCTTGAACTAGTTTTCGGACGTCATGGGCGTTTCTTGACACTTTGATTCTAAAACATTCTAAATGACTTATATACATTATATTTGACCTTAAAACAGTGTTACAACTCTTAGACTCTCATGTTAGGCTCTAGATTAGGCTTTAGACTATCAGAGTATTACAATAATAGACCGGTTGAGTCGGGTCCTATAGAGTGGGAGGAGTTTAAGGAGGCTTTCTTAGGAAAATACTTTCCCCGTGAGAGGAGGGAGGTGAAGTTTGAGGAGTTCATTAATCTCAAGAAAGTAAATATGAGTGTTGAGGAGTATTCCTTGAAGTTCACTATGTTGTCTAGGTATGCTACATCCTTGGTGTCTAACCCTAGGGATGAGATGATTAGGTTTGTGATCGGTGTTTCCGACCTTGTGAAAGAAGAGTGTCGTACGGACATGATCCGTGGTGATATGAACTTGTCTAGACTTATGGTGTATGCTCAATCCATTGAGGAGTCCAAGCTTAGTAGGATTTCTAGAAATTTGAAGAGGAGTGGACCAAGTGAGCAAAACCAACCTAGGTTCAAGAAGAAGGATCTAATTCAAGATGAACCTAGGGATCCTAAGGTCAAACTTGAGAAGGGTAGTGGTTCTCAAGGTGGTAAGCCTACTAGTGTTACTTGTGGAAAGAAGCACTATGGGAAATGTCTAGTTGGTACCGGGAATCGCTTTAGTTGTGGTAAGGATGGACATAAGGTGAGGGATTGTCAAACTATTGCGGCTAGAGGAAAAGAAGGCAAGCAAGTTCCTCCAAGTGTTCCGGATGGTGGTGCTCCAAAGAGGAATCTCTTATATGCACTCCGGCCTATGGGATCAAAGCCGGATGAAGATGATGTTGGTAAGTTATAGTTTCTATCTTTAGTTCTTATGAGTTCCTTCTAAGTGGGGGAGTATTGTGAGTAGTGGAGTTTTGATTCATTGTCTCTTCTCTTCTATTTTTTTCACGCTTGAGAGTTAGAAAGTCATAGTAGCATGTTGCATGTTGCATTGTGTTAGGAGTCTTGTTGGAATTGAATTTCATTGATTCCTTGCATTGTGCATCTCATGAATTTATGATTATGTTGTAAATTTAGTTTATATGGTTTTACCTCTTATATTGTCATACTTTCATCATTAATTGCATAAGAGTTGCATTTTTGGAAATTTGAGCATAGTTCACTGTGTTGCCTGGCAGTTCACTGTGAAATTTTTGGAATTTTGACTAAATTGTGTTTTTGTTAAAAATGGTTATAGTGTGTATAGAATTGATGTATATGAGCATGATAATGAATGTAGAAGGAGTTCTTTCTATTTGAAATGAAGAATGTGAGTCTTATTGCATAATGAGTCGTAGATTTGATTATATCCTCTTGTTGTGTTTTGAGTCTCTAAAAGTATGTGAAATTGGTGTTCATCCAAATTGTGCATTGTGTATGGTGTGGTATGGTTATGAGATTCTAGTCTTGAGTGTCTTATCTCTTGAAAGTGTTTAAAATGAAACAAGTGTCATTCGAGGACGAATGTTGTCCAAGTGGGGGAGAATGTAACACCTCTAAAAATGACTTAGGTGAGACTAGAGCCTAACACTTGTGTGTTGATGTTTTGAAGTCCTAAAATGTGTTAATTATGTTATGAGGCAGTCTTTAAAGTTTCGTCAAGTTTGGAGGTCAAACGTCCATGGCGTTCGAAAGGCTTGCCTTCAAACGTCCTTGTGTTCCTTAGTGTGTTTCGTCAAGTTTTACATGTTTTTTTTTGGATGAAATTGATGTGAGAGGTCCTTAGTGCCTTAGTGTGTGTTTTAAAGATCACTCATCAATAATTCACCATCAAATTGAATACATAACAGTAGCAATAGATAATTCAACATACTAGATTCATAATTCAATTAACATAGAATCAAGATCACAATGCCCACATTATAGGCTAATTTGAGAATTGGAAGGAACATGGGTTGTAACATTCCAGAAAATTTACTTGTCTAGTGAAGAGTCTATTAGATTTTAAGAATATGTATTGGGATACATAGGCATCCCAATGCCCAATATTGAGTAATATTGGGCATTTTAGAGAATATTGGCTTAAGGGTGTTAGCCAAAATTTTATGTATTAACAAGTAACTTAAAATACACTTTGATGTTCAAATTCTCAAATCCAAGCTTGTTTAGGAATTGTACCCGCAATGAAGACCCTAAGCTAAAATTCTTATATTCTTCGCTTACTCACATTAGGTACGAGGCATCCAAGTGTCAAGCCTAGGTACCATAGCACATGATCATTTAAAATGATCATGTAGATTAAGCAGTGCCCAAGTACATAGTGAGGATCCTTGGGGACAAGAAGTGAACTTTCCAAGTGCAACTAAAGAGTGCACGATTAGGAAAGTGCACGGCAACCCATGTGCAAGCACATGTGCTACCGGCCGAGAGACCAAGCCAACCGATTCGGTTAGGGTGGTTAGGAGACAGGCACGCATCGGGTCAAGCCACTTGGGGTCAAGCTTTCTAACCAATCCTAGGCTCTAACTAACTTAACTAACTAGATAACTAACCTAGGACTAACTAAAATGAACTAACTAGTGTACCCGACATCCTAAGACCCAACCGGGTGACATTAGCCGAATAACTAACAAAAGAAACATCCTAGTACCTAACCTAGGATGGTCCAAAGGGGTTGATTATGGACCTAGTGACTTAGAGGTACTTTAGTAATTATCCTAGGTCACTTAATTAATTAAATTAGCAACTTAATTAATTAATTTAAAGTCATGGTCAAACCCGAGACCCTTAGCAAATTTTCAGAATTTGGCTAAGTCAAATGCTCTCCTATTTTTAGTCAATTTAGGAGGGGCATTTTGGTAATTATCTAATTGATTTATTTAATTAAGTTAATAAACCTAAGTTGAATTAGTCAATATTCAGTTCCTAAGACTTAGACTCATGTTTAACCAGTAGAAAACCTATGATAGAAAAACAGTGAGCAAGCGTAAGAAAAACCTTAGGCGATTTCAAGGCAGTTCTTCAAGGTTTTCATGCAAAGTACAGGGTGATCTTCGTAAATTCAATTCTACAGTAAGGTATGGGTTTTCTATCTTGGATTCCTTTCTCCAAGGGGATTTTCAAACGTTTTGAATTCAAGAAAACCAAAACTAGGGTTGTTCCCATCGAATGTTCATCTCCCTAGTTCTCCCTATTTCCGATTCTAGTAGTATGTATAATGTAAATCTCGAGCATGTTGTTGGTATGTGGTGCTAATTGATCATTATGTGTAGGTTTCTGTGATTTATAATGTCAAATGAGAGCTATAGGTTAATTCCGTATGATTAGAGTATTATTTACATGAGATAAGAGATGTTGTAATGCCTAATTGTGTTCGAGAAGATGAAATTGTTATAAGTCGTTTATGAAATTCAGTTTACGGTTGAAAGTAATAAAGGTTTTTATTACTGTGTGTGTACAGTAAATATGTTTGTAAGTGTTTGGAACGCAATGTTTCCAATAAGAAATAAGAATGAGAATCAAAACTAGTTAATGAATCATCAATGCCAAATCAACTTTATATCTTGGCTAAACTAAGCACTGAATTGTTCTTATAGGCTAATCAAAGGTTAAAAGTTTGGCTTGTGCCAATAAATTGGCCAGAAATATTATTTCCAAAATATGTAAAGTCATACCAATCTTATATGGCCAATGTAAATTATGATGTTTCTTGTAAGGCCAAATACATGTTAAAATTAGATTTGAAAAGATGTAACTCAATGAACTCATAACATAGGGTATGCCAATGATTGGGACAAGTCCCAACATACCCTATCTAAATGAACATTGTGAACATAATAGCACATTGAATAAGTCCTTATAACTTTCATAAAGAATGGTACAAGACTACCAAATAACATTGAACAAGATAATGTGAGTAATGAAATAACTAAAAGCTTATGAGTTATGTAATTGACCGAGAATGGGGTGTTAAAGAAAGTGAGACAAGTCTCACTTGCACCTAAACAATTATGTCAAAGATACTCACATAAGAGGGTGTTAGAAATTGTGAGACAAGTCTCTCTCAAACCATGATGATAATGTAAGAATTAAGTTCACATTCATCAAGTAAAGAAAAGGATGACCAGTCATCCATTGAGCTAAGCATACCTCATACTAGAAGCAAGCTTTCACAATGTTTGAGTCAACTCTAAAAGTTGTAAAGTATAATAAATTTGATCTAAGCACCGATAGACTAGCAATGATCTTGTGCCAGTACATGTAAGCCTTATGAGACGAGACTACCACCAAGGTGGATCAGGGTCTCCAAAGTCTCCTAGTCTTTGAACTATGTCGCCAGCATAGGTTACTAGCTAGTGGATCAACCTAAGAAATCAAGGAAGTATTCGGTTTCACTTTGGCCGGTGAACCACCTCTTTTCGGTGTTGAGAAGACACTGGATTTCATGTTAGCTCACATGATCTATGTCGGTTAAATGCTCAACAAAGTATTCGGTTTCACTTTATTCGGTGAACCACCTCTTTTCGGTGTGGGGAAGACACTGGATTTTATGTTAGGTCAAATAATCTATGTCGGTTAAATGCTCAAGAAAGTATTCGGTTTCACTTTAGCCGGCGAACCACCTCTTTTCAGTGTGGGGAAGACACCGGATTTCATGTTAGCTCACATGATCTATTTTGGTTAAATGCTAAAGATTTCTTTAAGAAAGTAAGAAAGAAAGAAAGTAGCATATTCAAAGTGAACAGCAGATCTAAGAAGAAGAAATGTAAGTTCAAACTGAACTAAGCAAAAGCATAAGAATATCAATTCATCAGTGTTGATAAGAATAAAGTTTTAACAGTTATTGGTTTATGCCAATAAAGGGAGCAAAACATAATGACTCATCAATTAGAGTATGAATATATGCCCCCAAGATCTATATATTATGCAAATAATCAAAGAATGGGCATAGCCAATAAAGATTGGCTTATAAAGACTTCATGCCCAATTTAACAATAACGAGAACAACTTGTGAGTAGGGTAGCCAAATCATATCCTTAGTCTTTTGGATTACTTACTTGGTTCATTGTGGGTATGGGACTGCAATGAATCATTGCACTCGTAAGTAAAATATAGGATCAAAGGAGATCATTGAACTACACGACAGAAAGAAGAAAAGACTTAAAAATAAACTAAGGCTGGGAGAAGGACCTCTCGGCCTAAGGGGAGCAAAATTATTAACTTTTGTTTGAGTTATTCTAAAATTATGTTCATGATTCCAAGTTCTTATGTTCATATATAAAATGAGTTGTGTGCTTTAAATGCATGAAGATATGTCATATTCATAGCATGATTCATAAATCACGAATTAGGAAAGTGAAGTGAATTACTTTCCAAAAATGGCATGTTGCTATAGGAAGAGCTTTCCTTGATCATGCAAAGTACTTATGTGTTTATGTGCATACACCCATACTTAGTACAAGTGTGTACTAACCCGTATACAATCACTATTTTTATAGGTGCATGTCCTTGAGAAGATCGAAGACTCGTTGAAGCTGTTTGGACTAGTATCTCCAGACTTTGGTAGGTCCTTTTGAGTTCGAGAATGCCTACGCTTTCTAGATATAGTAGATTAGACATAGCTAGTGGATGTTGTCCCTAGCGTTTCCTTTCAAACATTTGTTCAAGCTTTTGTATTAAGGCCGTTTGGCAACTATTACTAATATTATGATTCTTCATTTCAATTGTTTAATCTGTTGATAGATGGTTATTTAGTTTGAGCTGTTAGTATATTAATCTTATGCAGTTATATCAAGTCTAAGTAAGCTTCAGTAAAGTTTTAAATTTTCCGCTAAAATTAACTGTATGATTGTGATGAAAGCTAAGAAGAGGCTTGTCTGCGACCTCTGAGAGGTTAACGACGCCGGTCTCATCTAGGATCTAGGATCCGGGTGTGACATGGGTTCTCATTGAAAGGTTAACGACCCAAGAATATATTGAAAGGTAGACAATTTGATCATCAATTCTCATTGAAAACATTGGAAGAAACTCCTTAAATGGATGGATAAATAAGGATGAAGGATCACCATAACTTCTACGTGAAGAAGCTACGAAAATTTGATGAAGAATCCATGGAAATCGCACCCCTAAGCTGACCTTGAGCTTCATCTTTTGGAGGTTTCTAGAGAGGTTTAGTTTTGAGAGGGAAGTCTAATTTTTGAAGAATGAATAGGGAATGGGGTTTTGATCTTTTTAAACAACTTAATATACCCAAAAATACATAAAATAATTTCCTAGGGTCAAATTAGGACGTGGGGTAAATTTCCCATTCACCCCTTTAATGAAACAGTACGCAGTCAGTAGAGTTGCAGGCTGCATCGACGTCCACCACCGACACCTCGTAGACTCATCGACGGGTCGTGTTGGAAACCGTCATTTGGGTCTGAGGCTCAACACTTGGGGGATTAAGTTCCCAGGTAAGTATGGGACTACGCCACCCACCCCCCTATCGATGGGGCATCAACCTGACTACGGGGAGTAGTTCTAGGCTCGTCGATTGATACTGCCAAGGCAGTGTCTAGGTAGACTTTGGGTCCTCCTCAACGACCCCTTGGGTTTTCCTTGGGAGACATGCCCGAACGTTTCCAACGTAAATACGATCATTAACATGTTAAGGACCTCTTATATTAATTTCAACCAAAACGAACACGTAAACATGCCAAGACACACTAAGACACACAAGCAAATCTCAAAGCTAACTTTCGAACGTCATCGGACGTTCTTGGACGTTTGACCTCCAAATCACTTCAAATCAAGTATGCATACTTTAAAACACTAAATTAACATATTTTAAACCTTTTTAGGCACATGTGAGGCTCTAGGTACCTTAATTCATTTTGAGGGACCTTAAAATATCCCCCACAGGGGAACGTTCGTCCTTGAATGATTCAAAACACTTTCAAGGACTTTCATGAACCATAGAGAAGCTTAGAATATAAAAAACATCATCACATAAAAGTCAATGCACCAAACTTACAAGGAACACCAACTTCAAACCATTTTGCACTCAATGCAACACAAGCAAGCAAAATCCTTTATTCACTCACTCCTTAATGCATCAAGCACATAGGATCTTGTCATGTTCATAGGAGGAAAATCCTTCTCCTAATCATAACATGGTCATTACACTTTATTTCATTAAGAGCTCATTATGAAACAACCTTCAGTCACACATAGGAAAGGTCAACATCACTCAATGTAAGACCCCGAAAATGAGATAAGGTGTCTAGAGCCTAACATGTTCGTACTAATTTTATAAGGTCCTAAAATGACTTATTATATGATATAGAGGCAGCGTGCAAAGCTTGAAGTGATTTGGAAGTCGAACGTCAAGGGATGTCCAAGGCGTTCGACGATTAGTCACTTATGTGCCTCATGTATGCATGCATTCCTAATCTTTATGAACATGAGTCTTGAAATGGTTTTAAATGATTTTTAATGTTGTTATATGAAGTTTCGTGAAGTTTGGAGGTCAAACGCCCAAGAACGTCCAAGGCATTCGAAAGATAGCCCCTAAGACGTTCATCATGTGTCATGTTGGGGTCATGGCTGTTTGGATGTCTTGTAGGTGTTTGTTTTGGAAGGTCTATAACATGTTAAGGTTTCTAATCGCATTGGAAACATCCGGGTACGACTTCTAAAGGACCCCACAAGAGGCCCCAAAAGAAGGACCCAAGGCTGCCTAAGACACTGCCTGGGCAGTGTCCCTTGACGGACCCAACGACGGATCGTTGGTCCCCCAACGGCCCGTCGAGCAGGTCTCGTCGATGGGGATTTGCCTTGGGCAGGTCTTAAGCCAAGATTTTTGGCCAAGTCTCAGACGACGGAGGCCATGATGCCCCGTCATGGCCTTGACGACCCGTCATGGCCTTGACGCCCCATCACTGCCTTCGTCGTGGGTGCCTGCAAGTTGGCAGCCTACGTTCTGTTAATTAAAGGGGTGAATGGGAAATTTACCCCACGTCCTAACCTGACTATAATAGGTTTATTTAGTTAATTTTAGGTGTATATAAGTCTTTCAAAACGTGATCAACTCATTCATAAATCCTCTCACATGTTTAAAGCCTTTCCCTCCCAAAAATGTTCTCTCTAAAACCACCATTGTTGGTGAAGCTCAAGAGCTGCTTGGAGATGGATTTTCTATGGATGAATCATGACGTTTTAGAGGTTTTCATGTAGATAAAGGTATGGCAATTCTTCATCTTCAAGTAACCTTCCACTTGGAGAGTTCTTCTCAATGTTTTTCAAAGAAAACTTATGATCAAGTTTCCAATCTTCCAATCTAGCCATGGGTTCTTTCTCAAAACGTTTTTAATGATTAAATCATGATGAATTGAATTGCTTGTGTTTATTTTTAATTACATTAATTGATGGTGAATTGATGATGATAAGTCCATGATGATAAATATATGAAATTTTGAGCATGAATAGCCTATGTTTCTACATGTTGTATTGAAGTCGATTGTGAGATCGGTTGTGTAGACTCTTGTTATGTATGAACTGATGTAGCTACTGTTTTAGGGTGATATAATGGATGAATTGTGTAGGTATAAATCCTTAATGATCAAATTAATAAGGGCTTGCATGAATGGATATAGATTCATTTAGGCTATGAAGTCAAGAGGCTAAGTGTGTGATGTATCTTGAATTGTGATTAGATGAAGCATGATTTAGTGTTGATTTCTTATCTAATTAGCTACTGACTAATAAGTATATTATTGATGAAATATTAATGATGATCAATCCCTTAGATCGTTCATAGTAATGGTAAAGTCTTCTACACTCTAGCAAATCGATAAGCCTAAATGCCTATGTTGTAACCCTAATCTTGAGAGTATGTAAACATGATTTCAATATGGTTAAATGTAGGTTTAGCTACTGCCTTAGACTGATACATGTATGAACTATGATCTAAAATCAACGTAAGGGAAGTTAGCTAATGATCTATGTCATCCTACTTTCCTAGTATGTTGATATGTTGTAGTATGTTATGGTATAATCTTGTAGCAACTTGTACATGGTTTCTTATATGTTTAAAGTACATTTATCTACTTCCATATATGTGTTTTATTGATGAATAAGGTGTATTTATCAATGATGATCAAAGGGTGAGAAATTGGTAAGAATGCTTATTTCCTTTACTCTCCTACTTCTCTATTCCTTTATAGTAATGTTGATGAAGCCTTGTATGGCATTGTGTGGAATGGTCCACTTATGGTGGCGGTGTTTACTTTATTGTGTTTACTTTATTGTAATTATATATGTGTTGACATTGACCTTGAAGGCAAATTGATGAACTTATGAACATGTGCTTAAGATGATACTATGAGAAGCTTAAGCCTACTTTCCTATTCTAGTTGTGAATTAGGTTGTGTGGCTATTTTATGAGCATGTGTATATTCATGTTAGGGTAAAGTATAGGTGCTGCCCTTGATGTGTGCAAATGGTTAATAACCCCTTACCAATGTACCCCTTATATGAAAGTCTAAATACCTAAAGTTAGGAGTCTTGGTTATATTGTATATATTGTCTTGTCTCCTATGCTATCATGTGTTGTGTGCCATGTTCTTGGAAGTGTAATGTGGTCTAATAGGGTGGATGACTTAACAAGTCATTGATAGCCATTATGTGATCATGTTGGTCAATGTACACACATTCTCACTTACATGCATGTTACAAGTAGTATAAGTCATTGTGTCTAAATGAAAGGTAGTTCTCATATTCACTAGTGTCTACTACTATGCGTATTAAGGTGATGTTTATGAAAGTATGTTTTGTATTCCCTTACTAGGATGACTTGATAGGTGTACTAGTATGGGCAAGGGTATGGAACCTTGTCTATGCATTGCACATGTGTATCTTGATAGGATAACTCCTAGGTTTGGTTATTATGTATATGAAGGATGAATATATGAACATGTTATGAATATGATGTATATGATATGATGAAGTATGAATGTGTATACTGTCTTAGTAGGTTTATATGAAAGTATTGCTCATATAGTTAGGCCTATAGACTTATGCATTGATATATGAACATGTGTGACATTATGTGTTATGTGAAAGGTTTGCTCACATTTATGTATACACTCACACACATGGATGATCTAGTTAGTGATAGGGGCCTTGCTAGGGGTGCCCAAGAATACTCCAAAACTAGATAGGTGTTTGAATATGCTATAAGCATATGAATGATGAATATCCTAAGCCTATGTTTTTATAAATAAATGTTAATAAAGGCTTTTCAATAAAGGGAACTTAGCCTAGCACCGAGTGAACTTGTAGATGAGGGGGTGACACTTTCCAACATAGGAAAGGTAGGGTTCACTACGGTCCTCATCTGAGGGGTGACACTTTCTTACATAAGGAAAGGTAGTGTTCACTACGGTTCTCACGGGCTGGATAGCCTCATGACCCAACATAGGGTGTAGAGTTGATATTTCCATGGTTCTTTTCCCCCAAGTTCCATAAACTATGTTGCCACCATAGGATACTAGCTAGAGGATTCTACCTCGATAGCTATGTTTATATTGGTTCTACTTTGGCCGGTAGACCACCTTCTTCGGTGTGGGGTTTTATGACATTGGATTCCATGATTAGCACCCATGGTCTATGTCGGTTAAGGTTATGATTTCCCTAAAGGTAAAATGGACAATGAAAGTAATTGAATAGGATCCTAACTAGGAGGACTTAAGTCAAGTTACTTAGGATAGGTGGAAGTAATGAACCCATCTAGACATTGCACAAGTGACTCCTTAGGAAGTCTTAGGAAGGTGACCTAATGCATATGATTATGTATGTGTCCTTTATGTATGACATTGTAGTAATTGTCTATTTGTCATGAAGATGTGCATCATATGAGTCTGTATACATGCTGTTAATATTGTTGACTATATGGTGAAGGTATTAGTAGACATAAGTGGAGTTGTCTTCTCTTACCATGTTGACATATGATTTGGATGTAAAGGCTTGTGATCTCATGATAGGTTTACTAAGCATGTGTGAGGTTATGGGGCCTTATATGTGTATTGCACTAGTGGATCTAGATTGGGGACATGAGTTAGGTTTTATAAGGTTCAATGTGAAGTAAAATAAGTGTATGTGCATATTGATTAGGAGTTCATTATAATGTACTTGTAGTCTTGGTTTAACTATGTCTATATGGTACTATACTTCTATGATGGCATGTGTTGTTTTCTGTAGATGCTATGTATGGTTTTCTCTTGTGTTCCTAAGGTGATACATTGCACCAAGTATCCCTAAATGATTACTTGGGAGGCTAATGATTTAAAAGAAAGAGTTAATGTTAAGGAGAGTGAGTTCACTGTAAAGTGACCTCAAATGGGGATTAAATTTTATATGTGCTTTTCTATGATGTTTGGTCTTTGATTGTGTTTCTATGAAGTATATGAATGATATAAATGCTATTGATAAAGGTTTTATGATGATTTACTCTAAATGGCATGAAGTATGATTTCAAAGGAAATGTCCCTTTTAAATGCATGTTTTTGCATGGTTGTCATACTTAGTGCATTCTTGTACTAATTCCATTCTTCTCTACTTCTTACACAAAGTGTAGGTCATGGATGCTTAAAGGATGTCTTGAATGGTGAAGACATTGATATATTATTCTCAAGCTCAATGAAATGAATCCTTAAAGTTCAAGGATATCCTACTTATGTATTTAATGTAAAGTCAATAAATATTGTATAGTTATGTAATTTGTCTTATGGGCCGTGTCCCTAATGTACTCTAAAGTTATTGAGTCTAAGATGACAAAGAGACTTAGAGTCTAAATATGTATTATGTCTTATGTTTTATATATATATATGATGTGATGTTTCTAGCATATGATGTGCTATGAAAAGTTTTAAATTTTCCGCTAAATTTACTATGCCAATGCAATGAATGATATGAGAGGCTTTTCCTAGACCTCCGAGAGGTCGACGACGCCGGTTACAATCCAAGATTGTATCTTATCTTCTAGGGTATGGTTTCGGGTTGTGATAAACTTGGTATTAGAGCATGAGGTTTATGTAGCGGTTTTAGGTTCTAAGAAATCTCATATTGCCACGTCTAGTAGAGTCTTGTATCATTGGTGGTGAGTCGCGACGCATCAATGATACGAGAGGCTATAGGACGATAGAGTTTCCCTTCTTCATCAATCTCATATCGTGCATAGAACTTAATTCTATAAGATCTTTCTCTTATGTTTTCTTGTCCGCTAGTCTTTTAGATGTGATTGCTTGGATGAGATTGCTCTATGCTTGAGGGAGAAAAGGTGAGTTTAACATGCTTATCTTGTTTTATGGTTTGAATGTATATGTATGAAGGTGACACTTGCCCTTATTTGATGATGTATATACTAACTAAGGCAACTTGAACGGTTAACTAGACTTAGGTAGGGGTATGGGACTCTACCTACGTCTTGCACTAGTTTGCCTTGATGGAGACCTTAGGAGGTTAATACTATGTATGTGTATGATGATAAATGTGAATGTCCTTATGTAATGATCTTTATGCTTGTAAACATGTAATTAGCCTAGTGTGCTAAAGATATGGAGTTATCCATGCATGAAGGTTATAGATGAGTGGAGTATGGTGCTAATTGTAGTTCTTGTTGGGTTACTTGGTTTAGTGAAGTTATGGAGCTTTACTTGATCATTGCACATGTTAACTCTATGGGGATTATGATTGGTTATCTAGCCTTCCTATGTATGAAATATCTCTTATTTGATGATGTGATGCCAATTATGGCAATATATGAAATCTATGTGCAATAGCAAGTTATGTCGAATGATGTATGTCATGATTAGTTGAAGCATGCTAGAAGTTATAGTGGTTAAAGTGAATTCTCTTAAATTGTTGTATTCCTATATTGTTTTGTTTGATGGTAGACAAATATTAGGATTTGAACTTGGATTGTTTAATAACTACCTATGGAAGTATGCTATCCTATGAATGTATGTGATTAAAAGTGTGCATTGTTTTCCTTTGTATATAAATGGTACTTGATGAGTTGCTAGTATAAATTGGAATTTTTTTTAGAGACTTGAGTTCTAAATTTAGTATGCATGCTTATGAAGAATGAGTTGGTAGAGCTTTGTATCTTATAATTCACTTGTTCCATCAAATGTCTAAATGTTGCACTTTTGGGTATTTGGAAGCATGCTCACTGTAAAGGCTAGGCAACCTATTGTAACATGTTTGGAGAACCTACTAAATTGTCATTTGATTGGATATTGTTGAAATATGTGTAGAATTTATGAATATGAACATGATAAGGAATGTGGAAAAGAATTTTCGCTATTTAGATTGAAGGATGAGAATCTTATGACATGATGAGTCGTAGAGTTATTTCTAAACTTCTTGTTGTGTTATGACCTTCCTTGTTGTTTTCCACTAATGATGTATGACCTTAGTGTCTATTGCATTGTAGGAATACCTTATGTGAATTGAATAGTATGATCAAAAATTGATGGTTGAGGATGATTTTCCTAAAATGATAAGGTTTAGAATGCCTTAGTGTTGCTAAATTGAATTAATAGAAATTCCCTCTAAAGTAGAAATCACTTTAAGTGATGAATATGAAGGTTGTGTATTTGAGATCCTCTATATGTTGGGTTAAGTTACTCTTAATTGGGTTTACCCTAAGTGGGGGATGGTGTTTGAGTAGTGATATTGTAGAAATTGTCTACATGGTTTTTCTATTTTTACTTGAATTGGAAAATATGAATTCTTAGTAAGCTTGTTCATGAAAATAGTCTTGCATAAAGTGAGAATTGCATGATCTATATATGATTGGTATGAATTGATTGACATCATTTTGGAGACATGGTGAATTTTCCAAATAAGCATGAGAGGAAAGTTTTGATAAAATCCATGTTTTTCTCTTGTTGACTTGCATTTTAATGTGCTAATTGTGAAGTTGACTTCATGAGGTACGACAAGGAACTTGCTAATAGTCACTTGTAGGGTAAATTGTTTAGCCTTGTAATGGGAGTTGTCTCTTTTACCATGAAATATGCTGACTCTCTTGAAAATTTAGTGACTTGATGATTTGTAATGCAAAATTTTAGGCTCACTCTTGAAAGGTGAAAGCATGTTTAGCTAAGTGTTCCTGTGTGTGCCTATGATTTGTGTTATTTTTCCAAGATGAGGCTTACTATAAGGGTGAGTATTATGTTAAGAAAAGAAATTTGTGGAATGACTTCCTATTTTGTTGTGATGTACTTTGTGTGACTTGCCATTTAGACTTCACTAAGAATAAAAATTGTATGCATGTCTTGGCTTGAAAGTTGGGATTTCTCATTTTTAAAAGAAATTGACCTTGTGCTTTGCTAAGGTGTGAACTCTTGATACATGTAATGTGATGAGGAGCAAGATATTCCTCCATGTACACCCCTAAGCATGGTATGGTTGAGTATGACCTTCATGGTACTAGGTCTAACTACTGAAGATCTTTGTGATTTAACTAACTCAAGTTTATGTGTTTTGAAGTATGAGTGCTTAAGTAACTTTGAGTATGTGTTATGAACTGCCTATGAGTAACTTTTCAAGATTTTCTTGTAATAAATTAAGATGTAATGATCATGTCATGATTAGGAGAAGGATGTTCTCCTATGAACATGAAAAGGACCCTTGTATTGATGCATTAAAGAGTGAGTGGGTAATGGTTTTTGCTTGCTTGTGTGCATTGAGTGATAAAATGATTTGATGATATTTTAACTGTGATAAACTGCTGTTATATGCATTGAAGTCCTTGTTGTGATTAAAATTCCTAAGTGTCATTCGAGGATGAATGTTCCCAAGTGGGGGATATTGGAAGCGGAATGAGAGAGAAGAGAGAGATATCTTATGAAAAGAGAAGTGATGAGAGAAAGTGATGATTTATTATTGAGGGAAAGCCCCCTATTTATACAACTAAACTTACATATTTGGCCAATATAAGTGGCCGACACTTACTTTACACATCGCCTAATTATATTTGGCCAACACTAAAAACAAAATACATTATTACTACTTTACATAATGGCCTCTTCTTTTTATTTTATGGCCGACACAAAATATTTTAAAACTTTACATATATCTATTATCTATTGGCTAAAGTAAAAATAATACTTATATTGGCCAAATATGTAAGTTTAGTTGTATAAATAGGGGGCTTTCCCTCAATAATAAATCATCACTTTCTCTCATCACTTCTCTTTTCATAAGATATCTCTATCTTCTCTCTCATTCCGCTTCCACCCCCAAATTGGTATCAGAGCTAGATAAGTAAATAAGATATTAGTTATGGAAAACAAATCAGATATGGAAAATCTACAAAAACAGGTATACTCATTTAAATTTATGAGTAGCTAAACTGCTTTATTCCTGATAATCTCTTTTTGATTATAAGTGTTTATTATGCTTTAATAATGTTATAATAATCATCTTTAGAAGGTTTGCTATGGAAATATTCTGAGAATAGGTAAGCCCAGACTATGTCATCCTAAAGTGGAAACCGGTAGGCAAAGAAGGCCGTTTAGGGGAGTACACAGAGTTGAGGCGCTGTTAGGGTAACTGATTGAAGAAGAAAACCATAGTAGTGACTAGACGAGATGATTATTAAATTGTTATTATTACATAATAAATAAGTATAATCTGTGAAGAGATTAGAAGGAATAAAATTTTAGCAAAAATATGATAAAATGACTACCTATTTATTAAATGATGATGTTAATTACATGATATTATTATTCTATATATTAAAAGATCTTGATGCTGATATAAGAAGAATAATTTATGATAAATTAATAACATATGAAATAATTGAAGAAACAACTTATGGTTGGTCAGAATTAATTATCTCAGATGATTTTGATATTGACTATTTATATGATGATTTTTTTCTTTGTATTGATATTACTTTACTACTTACTCCTGCAAATATATTTTCTTCTATTTTTTCTTTTTTAAATTCATATTCATATCTTTTTTCATTTATTTTATCTATCAGTTGTTGTTTATATGTTTCTCTGTCCATATTATTTTTTCAAATAACAAATATATCTATTAGAAAAATTATTAATTGAAAATGTAAATAAATATTTCTATTTTAAAGAAGAAGAATATTTAGAATATATAGAAAATAATGCTAAGGAAATACAAAGATTAAATCTAATTAAAAAAGAATATTATGAAAAAATATTTTCTTAAACCATGAAGAATAATTCAAATAAAGCAATTACTAAAATAAAAGGAAAAATACAAAAGACAAAGAAAAAGTTAAATAATTTATATATAAAATATGAATCATTAAAAACTACTAAAAAAGATACTACTAAAGAAAATTTGTTGATAGATCTAATTTCTAAAACAGAATATAAATATATTTGTTATTTGAAAAAACAATATGGACAGAGAAACATATAAACAACAACTGATAGATAAAATAAATGAAAAAAGATATGAATATGAATTTAAAAAAGAAAGAATAGAAGAAAATATATTTGCAGGAGTAAGTAGTAAAGTAATATCAATACAAAGAAAAGTTCTATTTAAGTTAGAAATACAATAAATTGCCTAGAATATAAATTACAGCATGATATAAGTTATAATAATGGATATAATGAATAAAGAAGAATTTGCAGTAGACGAAAAAACATATGAAAACCAAGAAGGACTAATAATAAAAATAATATTTTCGAATTTAGGAAGAAGATATAAAAAAATAGGAGATAAATTATATTTGATGTTAGAAAAAGAAACAGCAAAATTAGAAGACAGTTTAACAGCTATGATAAGAATAACAAAAGAAATGAAGACATAGATAAAGCTAAAGAAATTGAAATAATAAAAATACAAGCAAAACAAGAAGTACAAAAGATAGAAGAAACAAAAAAAACAAAAATAAGTGAATTAGAAAAAGAATTAGCTCAGTTAAAATTATTATATGAAGCTAAACAAAAAGAAAAACAAATAGAAAAAGAATTTAAATTGACTAGTGAAATAAATAAAATGAAACAAATATTAAATGAAAATGAAAATCTTGAAATAGACGAAATAAATGAAATAAATGAATCAGATACAAATAATGATAAAAAATCAGAAATAAGTAATATAAGTGAAACATATACAGAAATTCTAGAACAAGTAAATAAGCCGAAAAAATTAGAAATAAATACAGGAGATATAAATAAACCAGGAACATCAAGAGTTAAAACTCCAGATAATAGTCCTAGGAGTAGTCCTAGAAGAAGTAATCCTAGAAGATCAACACCTACTTATTATACAGAAAGTTATGAAAGATCAGACAGAGCAAATACAATATGGAATAGTAGATTAAATAAAAAATGGATACCTAGACCAATAATGGAACAAAATAACTTTTTAGATTTAGACTGTGTTATAGATATAAACAAAGTAATTTTATTATGGGTAGGAAATATATCTGAACAACTAGTTGATAATAAAATAGCAATAAAAGAAACACCAGGATATATAGAAAGAACATTTGTAGGAACAACAAAATTTATGGATAGAAAATTTACCATCAGAAAGTATAGCAACACTTAGGAGTGATAAAAAAATAGATGGATCAACATCAACAACAAATATAGATATATTAGATAAATATGAATTAGCTATAAGAAATGAATTTGGAAGTATGACTACAGAAATAAAAGAACAAAATAAAGAAAAAATAATAAATAGACAACTAATGTCAAAATTAGCAATATGTAATATGTGTTACATAGAAGAATATACATGTGCATTTAAAGAATATTATTACAAAGCAAAATATAATATAGATGAAGCAAAAGAAATAAGACAACAATATTTTATAAAATTACCAGAACCATTTAGTACAAATATAATTAAAGATTGGAATAGTGAAGGAATAACAGATACTTTAGGAGCTAGAATAAAATTTTTACAACAATGGTTTATCCAATTATGTGAAAATCAAAAAGAAAAATTAAAAATGGAAAAAGTATTAATAAAAAATCTAGCATGTTGTAAAAACAAGATAGCACCACAATTTGGTTGTAAAGATAAATATTATAAAAAACCTAGAAAATATAAAAATTATAAAAAAACTAAAACCAGGTATAAATATAAAAATCCAAGAAAAAGATATTATGTAAAAAATTATAAAATAAAAAGACCATACAGACAAAAAAGAAAATTATCAGATTGTACTTGTTACAATTGTGGAAAGTTAGGACATTTAGCTAGAGACTGTAAATTACCTAAAAATATAAAAGGTAAACAAATAGCAGAAATAATTATAGATGATGAAAAATATATGCAGATAGATTACATAGATTATGAATTAAGTGAAAATGATAGTATATATGAATTATCTGATATTGAATCCGAAGATATAGAAATAAATATGGAATTAAATAATGAAATGATAAACGAAGAAATATAATGACTGAAAATGATATAAAAATAATATCTAAAGAAGAATATCAGAATGAAGAATCAGTAGAACAAAAAATTATATTTGATAATACAATTTTCCAACAAATAAAAAATAAAGAATTAGATTTAAGCGTAGATAAAGTACTTGAAATACCTACTTTAAAAAATTGGTTTAAAAGACAAAAAGAAGAATACTATGTAGTTAGTCAAAAAGAACATATTGTAGATTGTAAATATACAAAAGGAAAAGCACAAATACCTATATTAAACAAAAGAATGATAAATCAAGAAATACAAGATATAAAAGCTAAAACACCTATAAAATATGTACATTTAGGAGAAACAGAAATACTAATAAAAGCATGTTTTAGAGAAGGAATAGATACACCTATTGAAATATATTTAGCAGATGATAGAATAATACACCCTATAGAAAAAAGCATAATTAGTGCAGTAAAAGGAAATTTAATATACCAAAAATTTAAATTTATAATAAGTGCAAATTACTCAATAGCATTAACAGATAGAAACATAGATAAATCATTAGTATTATATTGGAAATTATCAGGAATAGAATTAGCACCAGGAAGTAAAATATTTACAGCAAGATGTAAAAACCTATATATATTAACAACAAAACATAAAGTAATGGCAAAAAATAAAATTGATCGAATAAAAATAGAAAGTCCTTTTGACCAAGTAATTACAATAATAGACAATAATGATTATAGTTATAAAGAAATAGACATGGAAGAAGATTTAGAAATAGTAAAAGAAAGAATAAGCACTTCAAGTATACCAAATATATTAAATAGAACTACTTCATCAAGAGCTAGTACATCCAAAAGAAAATATGAAATTACTAAAATATTAAATACAGAAGAAGAAACACTAAATCATTATTTTATAACTGGAATAATTAATGAAAAAAGATACAGAATATTAATAAATACAGGACAAGAAGATAATTACATAATTAGAGAATTAGTTTTAGATACAGAAATTATAAAAACAGGACATGTATGCCCTGGATTACCTAGTGAAATTGTAACTATAAATGAAGAAATAGTAGAAAAAGAAATAATTATAGGAGGAATATTATTATTAATACCATTTAAAATTTACCAAGGAAATCAAAATATTACTTTAGGAATAAAATGGTTAGATCAATTTAAACCATATAAAATAGAAGATGAACAATTAATTATAACCTGTCAAAA
Source organism: Solanum sitiens (assembly GCA_016801875.1). NCBI lineage: Eukaryota > Viridiplantae > Streptophyta > Magnoliopsida > Solanales > Solanaceae > Solanum > Solanum sitiens. The sequence goes on along the minus strand of JABWTJ010000069.1, from coordinate 2,209,064 downwards.
TAAGAAAATAATTATAAAAAGAACAAAATGAGTAATGAAGATATATATACTTGCAAAAATTATTGTAGAAGGATATCACAACAGATATTATACACCTATGATAGATACAGGAGCAGAGACAAATATATGTAAATATAATTGTTTACCAGAAGATAAATGGGAAAAATTAAAAACACCTATGGTAGTAACAGGATTTAATAATGAAAGCAGTATGATTACATATAAAGCAAAAAATATAAAAATACAAATATGGGATAAAATCTTAATAATAGAAGAAATGTATAATTTTGAATTTACAACAAAAGATATGTTATTAGGAATGTCATTTTTAGATAGACTATACCCTCATATTATAACTAAAACTCATTGGTGGTTTACTACACCATATGGATATAAAATAGGAGCAAAGAGAGTAAATAATAAGCAAAGAAAATCAAAAGAATGGATAAAAGGAAGTGAAAAAATAAATCAAGAAATGGAAAACATAAATAGAAAACAAATAAATCAACTAGAAATTATCATATTTACAATAGATAAGGTTAAAATAATAAATAAACAATTAGAAATCTTATATAGCGAAAATCCATTAGAAGGATGGGAAAAACATAAGACAAAAGTAAAAATTGAATTATTAAATCCTGTTACTACCATAGGTGTTTTTAATTTTTCCCATTTATCTTCTGGTAAACAATTATATTTACATATATTTGTCTCTGCTCCTGTATCTATCATAGGTGTATAATATCTGTTGTGATATCCTTCTACAATAATTTTTGCAAGTATATATATCTTCATTACTCATTTTGTTCTTTTTATAATTATTTTCTTATTTTGACAGGTTATAATTAATTGTTCATCTTCTATTTTATATGGTTTAAATTGATCTAACCATTTTATTCCTAAAGTAATATTTTGATTTCCTTGGTAAATTTTAAATGGTATTAATAATAATATTCCTCCTATAATTATTTCTTTTTCTACTATTTCTTCATTTATAGTTACAATTTCACTAGGTAATCCAGGGCATACATGTCCTGTTTTTATAATTTCTCTATCTAACACTAATTCTCTAATTATGTAATTATCTTCTTGTCCTGTATTTATTAATATTCTGTATCTTTTTTCATTAATTATTCTAGTTATAAAATAATGATTTAGTGTTTCTTCTTCTGTATTTAATATTTTAGTAATTTCATATTTTCTTTTGGATGTACTAGCTCTTGATGAAGTAGTTCTATTTAATATATTTGGTATACTTGAAGTGCTTATTCTTTCTTTTGCTATTTCTAAATCCTTCCATGTCTATTTCTTTATAACTATAATCATTATTGTCTATTATTGTAATTACTTGGTCAAAAGGATTTTCTATTTTTATTCGATCAATTTTATTTTTTGCCATTACTTTATGTTTTGTTGTTAATATATATAGGTTTTTACATCTTGCTGTAAATATTTTACTTCCTGGTGCTAATTCTATTCCTGATAATTTCCAATATAATACCAATGATTTATCTATGTTTCTATCTGTTAATGCTATTGAGTAATTTGCACTTATTATAAATTTAAATTTTTGGTATATTAAATTTCCTTTTACTGCACTAATTATGCTTTTTTCTATAGGGTGTATTATTCTATCATCTGCTAAATATATTTCAATAGGTGTATCTATTCCTTCTCTAAAACATGCTTTTATTAGTATTTCTGTTCCTCCTAAATGTACATATTTTATAGGTGTTTTAGCTTTTATATCTTGTATTTCTTGATTTATCATTCTTTTGTTTAATATAGGTATTTGTGCTTTTCCTTTTGTATATTTACAATCTACAATATGTTCTTTTTGACTAACTACATAGTATTCTTCTTTTTGTCTTTTAAACCAATTTTTTAAAGTAGGTATTTCAAGTACTTTATCTACGCTTAAATCTAATTCTTTATTTTTTATTTGTTGGAAAATTGTATTATCAAATATAATTTTTTGTTCTACTGATTCTTCATTCTGATATTCTTCTTTAGATATTATTTTTATATCATTTTCAGTCATTATATTTCTTCATTTATCATTTCATTATTTAATTCCATATTTATTTCTATATCTTCGGATTCAATATCAGATAATTCATATATACTATCATTTTCACTTAATTCATAATCTATGTAATCTATCTGCATATATTTTTCATCATCTATAATTATTTCTGCTATTTGTTTACCTTTTATATTTTTAGGTAATTTACAGTCTCTAGCTAAATGTCCTAACTTTTCACAATTGTAACAAGTACAATCTGATAATTTTCTTTTTTGTCTGTATGGTCTTTTTATTTTATAATTTTTTACATATATCTTTTTCTTGGATTTTTATATTTATACCTGGTTTTAGTTTTTCAATAATTTTTATATTTTCTAGGTTTTTTATAATATTTATCTTTACAACCAAATTGTGGTGCTATCTTGTTTTTACAACATGCTAGATTTTTTATTAATACTTTTTCCATTTTTAATTTTTCTTTTTGATTTTCACATAATTGGATAAACCATTGTTGTAAAAATTTTATTCTAGCTCCTAAAGTATCTGTTATTCCTTCACTATTCCAATCTTTAATTATATTTGTACTAAATGGTTCTGGTAATTTTATAAAATATTGTTGTCTTATTTCTTTTGCTTCATCTATATTATATTTTGCTTTGTAATAATATTCTTTAAATGCACATGTATATTCTTCTATGTAACACATATTACATATTGCTAATTTTGACATTAGTTGTCTATTTATTATTTTTTCTTTATTTTGTTCTTTTATTTCTGTAGTCATACTTCCAAATTCATTTCTTATAGCTAATTCATATTTATCTAATATATCTATATTTGTTGTTGATGTTGATCCATCTATTTTTTTATCACTCCTAAGTGTTGCTATACTTTCTGATGGTAAATTTTCTATCCATAAATTTTGTTGTTGTAACAACCCTAAAAATGAATAGGATCAAGACTTAGGTGTTTCAAGAATGCTTGCGATTAGACCAAGGTCCACACGTATTGATACGCATAGAACCAGACCTCAGAACCCTTACTACGACCAAGCCAACTAACTTGGGGAGTTAATTGAGCTTGGAAAGGTTGGAACCAACCATGTGAGGCTCACGAAAACGAAGATTTAATCGAAAGAGTTTTTACCGGACTCAAAAGAAGAAATTTTAAGTTTTGAGGGTCCAAGGGTAAAATGGTCTTTTCCAGGCCAAGGGTAATATTGTAATTACCCTGAGTAATTAATTATTTAATTAATTAAGTTAAAAAAAAAATAAAGAAATTCGGGTGGGGCAACCCGAAGTGACCCATTTTCGCAAAATGGGGTCACCCGGGTTCGAACCCCACTAGAAGCAAGATTAAACTTGCTTTTATTTTAATGTGTTAATTTAGTTTTAATAAATAATTAGTAATATCTGAATTAGGAAAAAGAAATCAGATTTTTTATTAATTTTTATTAATTAATAAATTGACTAATTCAAACCCACAAAGTCCTACCTACACTAGACTTCTATCTCCCATTTCCCCCACTCTCTCTCTTGAACGATTTCTCTCTCTCTTTCTCACACTCTCTCTGGCTGCAAACGTGAAGAAAAGTCAGAAATAAAACAAAAATTCTTCATGCTTGAAGAATTCACAAGCAAAACACAAAAGAGAAAGCAATTCGGTAACGTTAAGCAAAGCTTACTACGCTAGTCGGGTGAGGTGTGAGTGTGGGTGTTTGGACTGATTTGTGGAGGAGTTCTTGGGCAGCATTCTGGACATTTAACAAGAAAACAAGGTATGGGTCTTCTTACTCTTGGTCCCTTTCCCAAGAGACCCCTAGGACTCAGTATATTCGGCTCAAAAACTAAGGTTGCTTTCCCCGTTGCATGTCCCTGTCATTAGCTCCCAACGAATTCGTAGGTTGGTATGGATGCTGGTAGACTTAGGATTATGTGATGTTGTGCTGGATATGAATGTGTTGTATGTAAGTTAATTTATGAAAAGAATGACAATCCATGTATGTGTTTCGGAATTTTGTAAAAATATGTGTGAATATGACCATTGTTTCGGCCTTGTTGCCTTAGTTGTGAATATTGTGGTTGTTAATTTTATGTACATAAAGTCATGAGGATTGTGATGTTCATAAAAAGGAAATGAGGCTGATTTAAATGAGAACCTCATAGTCAATTGATTCTATGAATGATGCACTTGAAATTACGTCGAAACGGAATTCATGAATGTAACTTTGTGCTAAGAAATGCCTTAATGTTATGAGTTAGAAAGTGACCAAAAATCCCAGCATTGTACAAGTTAATTAAGACTAAATAAAAATGCATATGAATCTGGAAATTTTCTAAAAAAATAAAATAAAAGAATGAGGCCACTAGGAATTGAACCCGTGACCTCATCCTTGGGCGAAATAGACACGGAAAAGGGTGAGGGCTGGGGGGGTTCGATCCTGGGTCTGAGTAAGCGTATGAATAAGAGAAAAAAAATTAATGAGGGGAGTGGGATTCGAACCCACCACCCCTCGGCCAGAATTCATGAAGAGTAGAATGGAAACTAAAAAGAAAAAGGTGTTGGGGCTAAGGGGATTCGAACCCCTTAGCTACTGCCTGCGAAATTAAATGATAAAACAAGTGAGGCCATGGGGGTTCGATCCCATGACCTCACTGTACATGCCCTTAACTTAGAGAAAGTAATAAAAATATAATTATGGGGCTGTGGGGGTTCGAACCCACCACCTCATAGCCCTTAAGCGAAATTTAATTAAAAAGAAGGAGGTTGTGGGGGTTCGAACCCACAACCTCCTTACTTGGGCGAAATTAAGAGAAAAATAAAAGAGGCTGTGGGGGTTTGATCCCACAACCTCTTGGTTTAAGAAAGAATAGGAGAATAACATGTTAAAAAAAAAAAAAAAAGTGGGGTTGTGGGGACTCGAACCCACAACCCATCGACCAATGTAAGAGAAATTTAAAATAGAATAGTAAGCCTTCAATGTAAATATTGTGATTTGACTTAGAGTTAAAAATGTTATGAATATTAGAATGAAATCAATTAATAATGTAAATGACATTCAATTGATTCAAGACTTGGGTTCCTTGCCCAAACTTCCGTTTGATACATAAGTCATACGTGAACAAATCATCCAAGAATAATGCCACCTACTTAGATCAAATTCAAGATCTTGGCATAACTACAAGATACATAAGTCTTGTACTACATAATCTTAGGAATGTAAGAATTACTTAACGAACTATGAATGAATCCTCATGGCTTGTGTGTATAGACTCATAAGTCTAATATACGTTCAAAAGTAAGTGAACCTAAGATGTATGAAATGAAATGATGAACCCTAGAAGGCTTAAGTATGAGTGTAAATACACTAAATGGCCAAGTGCATTGGCATATGAGGAGATGAACAATGAAATAATGAAATCCTAGAAGGATTAAGTAAGGGTGTGAAACACACCAAATGGCCAAGTGCATTGGCATATGAGGAGATGAACAATGAAATAATGAAATCCTAGGAAGATTAAGTAAAGGTGTGAAACACACCAAATGGCCAAGTACATTGGCATATGATGAAATTAACATTCACGTAATAAGAGGTGAATAACTATGAAAAGCAAAGATGCTAATGATGATGAATGTGGTGACAACATGATAAGAGACTAACGTAAATGATGAGAGCAATCTCAAATGAGCCTAAGTAAATGTTACCAATACGTACTCACCTGTGAGAGTGTAAGATAATGAAGAGACCAGTCTCTATGAACACTCTAATGAGAGTATTGAGCTTAACACACTCAATACGAATGATGAGATGAGAAATCATCTAATGAGCTATGATGTCCTCATACTAGAAGTCAACTTCCATGACGTATGAGATAAATGAAATGGAACTTTATACTGAGCACCGATAGACTAGCTATGAGCGGTGATGCCTTCTTTCGGGAAGGGCGGAGGTTCACGTAACTCTCATGAGATGAGACTGTCTGGCTTGCCGGGTATGGGTCTCCTTATTTCTCCTAGTCTTCGAACCTATACTGCCAATATAGGGATCTGGCGGGGTTAAATTCCCATGTACGCTAGCATGTTTTTGGGTCACTTTGGCCGGTGATTCCACCTCTTTTCGGTGTGGGGGAGACACTGGATTTCATGATGCTCACATGATCTATGTCGGTTAAAGTTAAAGTTCCCAATGAATGAATGAGGCCAGCCTCAAATGATGCACATAATGAAATGAATGATACCAAAGGTGTTAGGATAGGATAATCAAAAGGTGAGTTAGATTCAAGTAATGACATTAGGTCATTCTTGGTCATTGCACAACGAACCTAATGAAAGTCTTAAACTACATCCTAGGTATAACTGGTGTTTACACTGGTCTATGAATGAAATGAAATGGAGTACGTATGAATGAACGAAGCAGACTCTGTGTTTGCTAATGAAGACTCCCTAGTTGAGGTCCCATATGTTGAGCCCTCATTTTGGAAAGTCTTAATGTCAAGTCCATGATTCCAAGGTCTCATGGAGTATGAATGAATGATATGAAAGAAGTTATGTGCTACATGTGAAATGTACTGTATGCTCTATGAAGTGTGCTATGTGTAAATGTGATGTGCTGTGTGCAAATGTGAGAAGTATGATGTATGATTATTCTCATGGCATAACTTTCCTATTCCCAATCTGGAAAGCTCACTGACTTTCCTAATCCAGATTTGGAAAGATTATTTACTTTCCTAATTCAAATTAGGAAACTTTCCTAATCTCAATATGGCAAGTCCATTGACTTGACTTCCAAAAATCATGTTGTTAGGAAAGAGCTATTCTTTCTCATGCATGTCCTTAGTGTGTGCTTGCATATACCCATACTTAGTACAAGTGTGTACTAACCCCATACAAACTCTACTATTTTAGGTGCAGGCACAGGTGGACGGTAGAGCTAAAAGATCATCGCTGCAGTTATCCGGACGTTCAGCATTCATCCGGCATTGGTAGGTCCTCATGCTTTCGAGGATGCTACTATTTATGTTCTAGCTTAGTTTAGGAGTTGAGCTAGTGGAGTATGTTCCACTAGCGTTTCTTTCTTATTTCTTTCAGACTATGTATTGGGCCATTTTGGCAATGATACAATTATGTTTAATGAACTATTCCTTTCATTTGATTATCTCTTAATGTTTAGATGGTTGATGTTGAAAAAATTACGAATATATTAGAAATGTTTAGTAAGCAATGTTTCGAAACAAAAAGTTTCAAATTTTCCGCTAAAATTAACCTATTTAAAGTAAGAATGACGTAAGTAGGCTTGTCTGCGACCTCTGAGAGGTCAACGACACCGGTCTCATCTGGGGTCTAGATTCCAGTCGTGACAAAGTTGGTATCAGAGCACTAGGTTAATTACGAAAATAATAAGTTCACATCAACCACATTGAGTAGTTTCTAAGTCATGGTAGTGAAGTGCACCACTATCCTGGATTAGAGACTGCATGATGCGTAGGACAGTTTCCCTTCTTCTGATCTTATCGTGCTTTTCTGAATGTCTGAATTCTTGGTGTTATGAGCGTGTCTAACATCAATACTTTTTGTTTTTCCAGAAAATGAACACTAGGAGAGGATTTGGTCAGAGGAGAGGAGGAGCAACTGCTAGGGGTAATCAGGATCTACCCCAGGCTCCAGCTGAAGGAGTGGCCATGCCAGTTAACCCAGCTGGGTTGACTGATGCTGAGGTGCGGGCATCTTTGGCCCAAATGGCACAGGCCATCACTATGCAGGCCCAGGCTATGACTGCCCAGGTCAACAGACAAGATGTTCAGAGGGAGAACCCACCGGTTCGTAGCATGGCTGACAGGCTGAGGGATTTCACGAGGATGAATCCTCCCATTTTCACAGGGGTTAAGACATCGGAGGATCCTCAAGAATTTGTAGATGAGGTGCATAAGATCCTGGTGGCTATGGGCGCCACTGATATTGAGAAGGCTGAGCTGGCTTCCTATCAGCTCAAGGATGTTGCACAGACTTGGTGCAAGATGTGGCAAGATAGCCGTGTCTTAGGTGGAGTACCAGTCACATGGGAGCTGTTCAAGACAGCATTTCTGGAGAGATTCTTTCCCAAGGAGATGAGGGAGGCCAAGGTTGAGGAATTCATCAACCTCAAACAAGGCTCCATGACAGTCAGGGAGTATTCCCTGAAATTTGTTAAGCTGTCAAGGTATGCTACTTCCCTGGTTTCTAACAGCAGGGATGAGATGAGCAGGTTCCTCACAGGAATCAATGGAGACCTGGAGGAGGAGTGTTGATCTGCTATGCTCCATGATAATATGGATCTTTCCAGGTTGATGGTGCATGTCCAGCAGGTAGAGGACAGCCGCAGAAAGAGAGGTGTTCGTGATGCTAGGAGGCCTAAGACTCAAGATCAGGCAGGACCCAGTCATGGAGGCCACAGGAACAACTTTGGCGTCCTTGAGCAGCCCAGGTTTAAGAAGGGGCTCTCCCACCAAGGGGAGTCAAGTTCATCCAAGAGTCGCTATGATAGGGATTCTGAGTCCAGAGTTAAGAGAAACAATGGAGTAGATACACCGCAGAAGAGGCCACCTTGCAGGAAGTGTGGCAAACTGCATGGAGGAGAGTGTATGATGGGCTCTAATGCTTGTTACAGCTGTGGAAAACCGGGCTTCATGGTGAAAGATTGTCCGAATAGGAGAAGTTGAGAACAAGGGAAGGAGAGAGTTCAGACTAATGGCCTGAATGAAGAGGCTCCAAAGAGGCAACGATTCTTCGCACTCAAGTCCAGGGGTGCAGGGGAAGGCACTTCTGATGAAGCCTCGGGTGCGTAGCCTTAATTAGCCTTTCATATATTTGACTGTATATGGTGTTTATGCCCTAGTATGAGGTTAATAGGTTTGAAGTCATCATATTGGTTGCTGATGTATGTGATTTTTATGTTGACTTTGTGTTGTATCCTTTGATGAGACTAGTTTAGGGAAGAATTCTTTAGTCTAAAAAATGTAAAGCTACTAGTAGGTTTCAAGGGGGTGTTTCATCATGTTAATATGTGAATAAGATATTCACCAGTGAAAGTATTGAGGTACCTATGTATGCGTAGGTTCTATAGATGACATACTTATTGTTAGTAAAGAGTAGTGTCATTCGGGGACGAATGTTCCTAAGGGGGGGATAATGTAACAACCCTAAAAATGAATAGGATCAAGACTTAGGTGTTTCAAGAATGCTTGCGATTAGACCAAGGTCCACACGTATTGATACGCATAGAACCAGACCTCAGAACCCTTACTACGACCAAGCCAACTAACTTGGGGAGTTAATTGAGCTTGGAAAGGTTGGAACCAACCATGTGAGGCTCACGAAAACGAAGATTTAATCGAAAGAGTTTTTACCGGACTCAAAAGAAGAAATTTTAAGTTTTGAGGGTCCAAGGGTAAAATGGTCTTTTCCAGGCCAAGGGTAATATTGTAATTACCATGAGTAATTAATTATTTAATTAATTAAGTTAAAAAAAAAAAAAAAAATTCGGGTGGGGCAACCCGAAGTGACCCATTTTCGCAAAATGGGGTCACCCGGGTTCGAACCCCACTAGAAGCAAGATTAAACTTGCTTTTATTTTAATGTGTTAATTTAGTTTTAATAAATAATTAGTAATATCTGAATTAGGAAAAAGAAATCAGATTTTTTATTAATTTTTATTAATTAATAAATTGACTAATTCAAACCCACAAAGTCCTACCTACACTAGACTTCTATCTCCCATTTCCCCCACTCTCTCTCTTGAACGATTTCTCTCTCTCTTTCTCACACTCTCTCTGGCTGCAAACGTGAAGAAAAGTCAGAAATAAAACAAAAATTCTTCATGCTTGAAGAATTCACAAGCAAAACACAAAAGAGAAAGCAATTCGGTAACGTTAAGCAAAGCTTACTACGCTAGTCGGGTGAGGTGTGAGTGTGGGTGTTTGGACTGATTTGTGGAGGAGTTCTTGGGCAGCATTCTGGACATTTAACAAGAAAACAAGGTATGGGTCTTCTTACTCTTGGTCCCTTTCCCAAGAGACCCCTAGGACTCAGTATATTCGGCTCAAAAACTAAGGTTGCTTTCCCCGTTGCATGTCCCTGTCATTAGCTCCCAACGAATTCGTAGGTTGGTATGGATGCTGGTAGACTTAGGATTATGTGATGTTGTGCTGGATATGAATGTGTTGTATGTAAGTTAATTTATGAAAAGAATGACAATCCATGTATGTGTTTCGGAATTTTGTAAAAATATGTGTGAATATGACCATTGTTTCGGCCTTGTTGCCTTAGTTGTGAATATTGTGGTTGTTAATTTTATGTACATAAAGTCATGAGGATTGTGATGTTCATAAAAAGGAAATGAGGCTGATTTAAATGAGAACCTCATAGTCAATTGATTCTATGAATGATGCACTTGAAATTACGTCGAAACGGAATTCATGAATGTAACTTTGTGCTAAGAAATGCCTTAATGTTATGAGTTAGAAAGTGACCAAAAATCCCAGCATTGTACAAGTTAATTAAGACTAAATAAAAATGCATATGAATCTGGAAATTTTCTAAAAAAATAAAATAAAAGAATGAGGCCACTAGGAATTGAACCCGTGACCTCATCCTTGGGCGAAATAGACACGGAAAAGGGTGAGGGCTGGGGGGGTTCGATCCTGGGTCTGAGTAAGCGTATGAATAAGAGAAAAAAAATTAATGAGGGGAGTGGGATTCGAACCCACCACCCCTCGGCCAGAATTCATGAAGAGTAGAATGGAAACTAAAAAGAAAAAGGTGTTGGGGCTAAGGGGATTCGAACCCCTTAGCTACTGCCTGCGAAATTAAATGATAAAACAAGTGAGGCCATGGGGGTTCGATCCCATGACCTCACTGTACATGCCCTTAACTTAGAGAAAGTAATAAAAATATAATTATGGGGCTGTGGGGGTTCGAACCCACCACCTCACAGCCCTTAAGCGAAATTTAATTAAAAAGAAGGAGGCTGTGGGGGTTCGAACCCACAACCTCCTTACTTGGGCGAAATTAAGAGAAAAATAAAAGAGGCTGTGGGGGTTTGATCCCACAACCTCTTGGTTTAAGAAAGAATAGGAGAATAACATGTTAAAAAAAAAAAAAAAAGTGGGGTTGTGGGGACTCGAACCCACAACCCATCGACCAATGTAAGAGAAATTTAAAATAGAATAGTAAGCCTTCAATGTAAATATTGTGATTTGACTTAGAGTTAAAAATGTTATGAATATTAGAATGAAATCAATTAATAATGTAAATGACATTCAATTGATTCAAGACTTGGGTTCCTTGCCCAAACTTCCGTTTGATACATAAGTCATACGTGAACAAATCATCCAAGAATAATGCCACCTACTTAGATCAAATTCAAGATCTTGGCATAACTACAAGATACATAAGTCTTGTACTACATAATCTTAGGAATGTAAGAATTACTTAACGAACTATGAATGAATCCTCATGGCTTGTGTGTATAGACTCATAAGTCTAACATACGTTCAAAAGTAAGTGAACCTAAGATGTATGAAATGAAATGATGAACCCTAGAAGGGTTAAGTATGAGTGTAAATACACTAAATGGCCAAGTGCATTGGCATATGAGGAGATGAACAATGAAATAATGAAATCCTAGAAGGATTAAGTAAGGGTGTGAAACACACCAAATGGCCAAGTGCATTGGCATATGAGGAGATGAACAATGAAATAATGAAATCCTAGGAAGATTAAGTAAAGGTGTGAAACACACCAAATGGCCAAGTGCATTGGCATATGATGAAATTAACATTCACGTAATAAGAGGTGAATAACTATGAAAAGCAAAGATGCTAATGATGATGAATGTGGTGACAACATGATAAGAGACTAACGTAAATGATGAGAGCAATCTCAAATGAGCCTAAGTAAATGTTACCAATACGTACTCACCTATGAGAGTGTAAGATAATGAAGAGACCAGTCTCTATGAACACTCTAATGAGAGTATTGAGCTTAACACACTCAATACGAATGATGAGATGAGAAATCATCTAATGAGCTATGATGTCCTCATACTAGAAGTCAACTTCCATGACGTATGAGATAAATGAAATGGAACTTTATACTGAGCACCGATAGACTAGCTATGAGCGGTGATGCCTTCTTTCGGGAAGGGCGGAGGTTCACGTAACTCTCATGAGATGAGACTGTCCGGCTTGCCGGGTATGGGTCTCCTTATTTCTCCTAGTCTTCGAACCTATACTGCCAATATAGGGATCTGGCGGGGTTAAATTCCCATGTACGCTAGCATGTTTTTGGGTCACTTTGGCCGGTGATTCCACCTCTTTTCGGTGTGGGGGAGACACTGGATTTCATGATGCTCACATGATCTATGTCGGTTAAAGTTAAAGTTCCCAATGAATGAATGAGGCCAGCCTCAAATGATGCACATAATGAAATGAATGATACCAAAGGTGTTAGGATAGGATAATCAAAAGGTGAGTTAGATTCAAGTAATGACATTAGGTCATTCTTGGTCATTGCACAACGAACCTAATGAAAGTCTTAAACTACATCCTAGGTATAACTGGTGTTTACACTGGTCTATGAATGAAATGAAATGGAGTACGTATGAATGAACGAAGCAGACTCTGTGTTTGCTAATGAAGACTCCCTAGTTGAGGTCCCATATGTTGAGCCCTCATTTTGGAAAGTCTTAATGTCAAGTCCATGATTCCAAGGTCTCATGGAATATGAATGAATGATATGAAAGAAGTTATGTGCTACATGTGAAATGTACTGTATGCTCTATGATGTGTGCTATGTGTAAATGTGATGTGCTGTGTGCAAATGTGAAAAGTATGATGTATGATTATTCTCATGGCATAACTTTCCTATTCCCAATCTGGAAAGCTCACTGACTTTCCTAATCCAGATTTGGAAAGATTATTTACTTTCCTAATTCAAATTAGGAAACTTTCCTAATCTCAATATGGCAAGTCCATTGACTTGACTTCCAAAAATCATGTTGTTAGGAAAGAGCTATTCTTTCTCATGCATGTCCTTGGTGTGTGCTTGCATATACCCATACTTAGTACAAGTGTGTACTAACCCCATACAAACTCTACTATTTTAGGTGCAGGCACAGGTGGACGGTAGAGCTAAAAGATCATCGCTGCAGTTATCCGGACGTTCAGCATTCATCCGGCATTGGTAGGTCCTCATGCTTTCGAGGATGCTACTATTTATGTTCTAGCTTAGTTTAGGAGTTGAGCTAGTGGAGTATGTTCCACTAGCGTTTCTTTCTTATTTCTTTCAGACTATGTATTGGGCCATTTTGGCAATGATACAATTATGTTTAATGAACTATTCCTTTCATTTGATTATCTCTTAATGTTTAGATGGTTGATGTTGAACAAATTACGAATGTATTAGAAATGTTTAGTAACCAATGTTTCGAAACAAAAAGTTTCAAATTTTCCGCTAAAATTAACCTATTTAAAGTAAGAATGACGTAAGTAGGCTTGTCTGCGACCTCTGAGAGGTCAACGACGCCGGTCTCGTCTGGGGTCTAGATTCCAGTCGTGACAGTTGTTCCTACAAATGTTCTTTCTATATATCCTGGTGTTTCTTTTATTGCTATTTTATTATAACTAGTTGTTTAGATATATTTCCTACCCATAATAAAATTACTTTGTTTATATCTATAACACAGTCTAAATCTAAAAAGTTATTTTGTTCCATTATTGGTCTAGGTATCCATTTTTTATTTAATCTACTATTCCATATTGTATTTGCTCTGTCTGATCTTTCATAACTTTCTGTATAATAAGTAGGTGTTGATCTTCTAGGATTACTTCTTCTAGGACTACTCCTAGGACTATTATCTGGAGTTTTAACTCTTGATGTTCCTGGTTTATTTATATCTCCTGTATTTATTTCTAATTTTTTCGGCTTATTTACTTGTTCTAGAATTTCTGTATATGTTTCACTTATATTACTTATTTCTGATTTTTTATCATTATTTGTATCTGATTCATTTATTTCATTTATTTCGTCTATTTCAAGATTTTCATTTTCATTTAATATTTGTTTCATTTTATTTATTTCACTAGTCAATTTAAATTCTTTTTCTATTTGTTTTTCTTTTTTTTTAGCTTCATATAATAATTTTAACTGAGCTAATTCTTTTTCTAATTCACTTATTTTTGTATTTTTTGTTTCTTCTATCTTTTGTACTTCTTGTTTTGCTTGTATTTTTATTATTTCAATTTCTTTAGCTTTATCTATGTCTTCATTTTCTTTTGTTATTCTTATCATAGCTGTTAAACTGTCTTCTAATTTTGCTGTTTCTTTTTCTAACATCAAATATAATTTATCTCCTATTTTTTTATATCTTCTTCCTAAATTCGAAAATATTATTTTTATTATTAGTCCTTCTTGGTTTTCATATGTTTTTTTGTCTACTGCAAATTCTTCTTTATTCATTATATCCATTATTATAACTTATATCATGCGGTAATTTATATTCTAGGCAATTTATTTGTATTTCTAACTTAAATAGAACTTTTCTTTGTATTGATATTACTTTACTACTTACTCCTGCAAATATATTTTCTTCTATTCTTTCTTTTTTAAATTCATATTCATATCTTTTTTCATTTATTTTATCCATCAGTTGTTCTTTATATGTTTCTCTGTCCATATTGTTTTTTCAAATAACAAATATATTTATATTCTGTTTTAGAAATTAGATCTATCAACAAATTTTCTTTAGTAGTATCTTTTTTAGTAGTTTTTAATGATTCATATTTTATATATAAATTATTTAACTTTTTCTTTGTCTTTTGTATTTTTCCTTTTATTTTAGTAATTGCTTTATTTGAATTATTCTTCATGGTTTAAGAAAATATTTTTTCATAATATTCTTTTTTAATTAGATTGAATCTTTGTATTTCCTTAGCATTATTTTATCCAAAGTTTTAAATATCTATAATCTATCATTGATCTCTGCATAATTTTAAATCATCATATAAATAGTCAATATCAAAATCATCTGAGATAATTAATTCTGACCAACCATAAGTTGTTTCTTCAATTATTTCATATGTTATTAATTTATCATAAATTATTCTTCTTATATCAGCATCAAGATCTTTTAATATATAGAATAATAATATCATGTAATTAACATCATCATTTAATAAATAGGTAGTCATTTTATCATATTTTTGCTAAACTTTTATTCCTTCTAATCTCTTCACAGATTATACTTATTTATTATGTAATAATAATAATTTAATAATCATCTCGTCTAGTCACTACTATGGTTTTCTTCTTCAATCAGTTTGTCACGACCCAAAATCGAGCCGCGAGTGGCACCCACACTTATCCTACTATGTGAGCGAACCAACCAATCTAAAACCCCAACATATTGAACAAAATACAAAGCGGAAGACTTAAAACTCATTAACGAAAACAATTAAATAACTTCTAAAATTTATAACCCATTATCCCCAAAAATCTCGGAAGTTCATATCACAAGAACATCTATCCTCAAGTTTATAATATAAAAGTATCTAAGAAGCTAAAAATTAAATAAGCTAGTCCATGCCGGAAGTTCAAGGCATCAAGACATCGAGAGAAGATCCAGTCCAAGCTAGAAGGCATTACTTCACCCTGAAATCGGTGTAATGAAAGACTGGCTAAAATCGCTGCTGAGTTGAAGATGACGGTACGTTTGCTGCTTCCCCAAATAAACCAAAGAAAGAAAAACAAGTTAGGGGGTGTCAGTACAAAACACAAGACTGAGTAGTATTCATCGGCCAACTCAAATAGAAAACAGTATATATCAGTTCATATCAAAATTCAACTAACAATACTCAACATGTAGAAAACAAGTACTATAATCATCAATAATACTACCAAGGTCATCCATGAGGACTCAAGCCTCAATACCACTCATTTGGGAAATTAGGTTCATTACATTGAGTATATTTTAACATCTCTCAAGATTCATTATCTTTCTTCCTCTTGTGTCGGTACGTGACACTCAGATCCCCTACTACTATGTGTCGGTACGTGACACTCCGATCCCCTAATTCTACGTGTCGATTCGTGACACCCGATCCCCTAATACTATGTGTCGGAACGTGACACTCCGATTCCCTAATTCTACGTGTCGGTTCGTGACACCCGATCCCCTAATACTATGTGTCGGAACGTGACACTCCGATCCCCTAATACTATGTGTCGGTTCGTGACAACCGATCACCTAATACTATGTGTCGGAACGTGACACTCCGATCCCTAATTCTACGTGTCGGTTCGTGACACCCGATCCCCTAATACTATGTGTCGGAACGTGACACTCCGATCCACTAACATCATTCTATCAATTCATCAAGCCTTCTTTTATACCAAGGCATCATCAATCTCAAGGTAAATTAGGGTTCTTCAAGATTTTGGATTCAAAAGCTTCATTATGCTTATTTTATCACAATCACATAATCACATTCATGCAAGCATACAATTAAGCATATAGAAGGGTTTACAATACCACCAATACATATCATTCACTATTAAGAGTTTACTACGAATAGTATCAAAACCATAACCTACCTTCACCAAGGATTCTTGATCAAGCAAGCAATCTCTCAAAGCTTTTTGTTTCCTCTTGGTTGTCTCTCTCTATAGATCGTTTCTTTCTCTCCTTCTTCTCTCTATTTTTTCTTCTTCCAAACTCTCTCTCTTTTCCCTAATTTAGCATATAATTAGGTATAAAAGATGAGGAAATAACCCAATAAGTAACTCAAGGTTATCTCCTTCACACCCCCAAGAAATTGAGTTTTTAACATTGACCCAACTAAAATTTATAATTTATAGCAAGAATAGTCCAAAAACTCCCCTTTTAAAAACTTACCCAGAAATTTGACCCGAGACTGGGACTTACGCAACCTCTGTTGACGTTCCGTCGTGCCTACGACGGGTCCGTCCTGCACTTCCGTCCCACGTACGGACAGAAGGAATTGCTCTCAGTACCCAATCTCTCAAGAGTTGAAGTTTTTGAAACGGAACCTCACAACGGTCCGTCATGTCTGTGACGGTCCGTCCTGCAGGTCCGTCACAGAGTTCAGAGAGTCGATTTCAGCACTCAAATATAAGAATTCCAAGTGTTTGGAACGAGACACCCTCGACGGTCCGTCGTGCCCATGACGGTCCGTCGTTGGATACGTCGTCTCAGACAGTTTTTCCAGAATTAAAATCTGCTGCTCAAAACGACTAAGCAGGTCGTTACAGTAGGATGAATAATAAAATAAGCTAATTTCTGTCAACCATGATAAAATAAAAAGTGAACTTCATGATGAAATAGTTTTAGTTATCATAGAAAAGACACATAAACAAGTTCCCCTTAGCTTATCTTGAACCAAATGCAATGTCATAAAACATAGTTTTGATATATTTCCCTTTTAATTTAAAACCCTGAGCTTTCAGCTTGATCAATTTGCACGTTGATAATCCTTCTCTCCAACTGCAAGTACAATTGACATCTTTTAATAAGATTGAATTAATTAATAAAACTACACTAATTAATTAACTTATGTTTAGGATGAGTACATACCCAAGCATAAGTTTCCAATTGGCTTTGTGTAGTTGAGAAATCCTTCTTTAACAACTCCAAGGTTTGGGAAAACCTGAAATTTATATAAATATTTTTAACATTGAAACGAACTTGATGCGGTTGAACATGTATTGATAATCAAATTAATTGCTACTTACTTCTTTTTGTTTCTTTCATCACAAGCACCAATGAGAAGCATGCATGTGGAAATCACTAGCTCACAACCAATCCTACACCATCAACAATAGTTAATAAACTTAGTACTTTTAATTTCACATTGACAATGTTTAGTAAAATTAATTACTTATAAGAAATACACAAATTAATGTAGAACAATTGAATGAAGGGGTTTTGGAGTATAAGGTTCAAAGTATCAATTTTTTTTGTGTGGTAGTTATAGACCTTTAATTTTTTAGAAAATAAGCAGAAGTACATGAAAATAATTATATGTCAATAGAGGTAATAATTCAAAATATTTATAAAGGAGTTCGAGAAAATCATAACCAAAGATCGTTAATTATTTGATTCCTTGAATAAGAACACTCTCACATAAGGTAACACAACGAACGTTCATATAAGAAAAAAAGGAGTTCAAAATGCTGACTATTATATAGGCATTCTAGTATAGTAAAACCGCCAACTACATGGCTCTTTACTAAGTCATGAGGGATAACAAAGACGAAAATCAATGAAAATTAGGAAAAAAACATGTTAGGGTTAGGGTTACATAGTTACTTACACATGATGTTTTAATTTAAGAAGATAAAGGTAGCTATATAGTAAAAGTTTTAAAAAAACTAAAGTACAAAGATCAAGTGATTCATTATAGTTTTAGAGTACATAAATCATCTTATACTTTAATAAATAAATAATTACCTTGTACTTTTGTTTTTGACAAGGTCACATGATGCAACCAAATGAGAAAACTCAACATCAGGAGTAGCACTGCAAATGATTAACATATAAAAATAATAATTGTATGAAATAAATTAATTATAGAATTAATAAACTTATTATAAAACAAACAAACTTGATATATAAAATAAATAGATATATGTTTTTTGAGTTTAGTGAGTAGTACATGTCCTTTCTCATTTGTAATAATATAGCTTCAACTACAGCACAATACTCCTTAATGGTTTCAACTACAAATTCAGGATCTTCTGCCCTCTTTGAAATCATCAAATGTTCAAATTCATTATTGATCAAACCCTGCATAAAAACACAATTAAGTATAACAAACAAAAAATTAACTATTCCATTGTTTCAATTTATTTTTGTTTTTTTGATATGTTTTAAAAGAATGTTTCTTTCATTTCTTGGCAGCTCTTTAATTTCAACTTTTGATATGACATATTAAAGATCATAAAATTAAATAACGTTTTGGCATAGCGGAGCCAAGATTCAAAGCTTGGGGGTACTAAATCAATTTGTTTGGGGGTTCACAAGTTAATATACATATATATATTTTTTAATTTTCTAATACAAATATAGAGTCTACAAAAAATCTAGTGGATTCGTCCGAAACCAAACCAATGAACCCCCACCTAGCACCACCTCTGTATTTTGGTATTTTCAACATATCTTACGTTTAAGATCACAAAATTCAAAAAAATTATTTTATTTTCTTAAACTCTATATCAAATAAAATCAAACAAATAAATTGAAACGAGGAAATATAATAAAAGTTATGCTATATATACATAGATAGAAATTGGGGCAAGTTAGATTTTACCTTTTTCAACATTTGATTAAGAAGTGATAGTTGCATATCCGTCAAAATTCTCAATGCCATTTGCAATCCTGGAAAAAAAAACTCAAACAACAGGGAGATAAAAATAAAATAAAATTCAGAGAAGTTAAAATTTTGAATATACGAAGTTCAGATTTTAGAAAAATTAGCTAGTATACTGGACTCTGAATCAATTATTTATATTTATTAAATTTATTTTTAATCATAAATACTGAACATAAATTACTCAGTTTTGTGAAATTCATAAATAAAAATTGTAGATCTGCTCTGATTGCATGATAAAAATGAAAAATAAATAAATGAACTGATTCAAACCTCAAAGTAGAGCAAAAAAAGCTCAATTCATCAATGAAGTGTTTTTTGTGAGTGAGATGCTTAATTAATTTATTTTATCATTAGCTTCGACTATATATACTAACATCATTTAATGTATAACCCAAAAATAATAAGAATAGATTTGACTATTTTTCTAAAATTAATGTTTGAACAGATTTGATTACATTTCAGTTACAAAATAAAAAGTAGATTTATTTTGAAAATACCAAAGTTAATTTGACTTCTTGTGATTTCGAATTGACCAGTCCTTTGTATTATTTTAATTAAATATGAAGGGATCCTTATTTAATAAATTTAATAGAAAAGAACCTAAAATATCCTTGAATTATCAGAAATTATACAAAACTATCCTCCATCAACCTATTGACTCCAAAATACCCTTCTCATTCACCTACTGGCTCCAAAATATCCTTGCCATCCATTTTTGAGTTCAAAGTTGACCACTTATTTAATGATTTCATATTTAAACTATTTAAATATTTTATTAATACATGACGCTCAACTATTTGTTATAATTAGTTTATCAATATAATTTATAAATCAATCTACTACCCACCCATTACTAATTAAACCACATCCAATTAATAAATTCACCCCATTACTAATGCAACAACAGAAAAGCTATTGCCAATGAGTGTTTCTTAAAATTTGAGGCGAAAATGTCTATAGAAGTACATTATCATACATTCAAGTTCTCAATCAAAACATATTATAATTCAAGTGTTTGTAACAAAATTATCGATAAACTTAAAAGTCTTACTATGTTCATCTTAATTATTCATTCCTCTAAATTATGTGATGTTACTTAATAGATAACTTTTAAAAGAATATATTGAAGTTTAAATATTTAAAACAAATAATAAATATTTATAAAATTATATTAAAAAAGTGCATGAATTATGTACTACTTCTTTACCTTTAATCATAAAATTTGAATTCAAGCATGAAAGAGAATCCTATTGAAAGTGTGTTCCTAAATAAGCGACTCAACCTAAATTTAATTGGGGCTTCAATTCGGACTGAGTAATTTTGGATGTCATTTTCAGGAATCTGTAATTTCGTCGTGTTTTAGTAGTGTTTGGGGCGGTTTTGATATTAAAAAAATTATTTATTAATTGAGTGGGGTATAATTAGTAATGAGTGGGTAGAGGGTTGATTTATATATGATATTAATAAATTACATTATATCCTATAGTTGAGCGTCAACTATTTTAAAAAAATATTTAAATAGTTTAAATTTGAAATCATTAAATAAATGGTTAATTTTGAACTCAAATGTGGATAACAAGGGTATTTTGGAGCCAATAGGTGGGTGGAAAGGGCATTTTGGAGCTACTAGGTGGATGGAAGATAGTCTTGTACCATTTCCAATACTTCCAAGATATTTTAGGCCATTTTCCGTAAATTTAAATAAATTTGATGACATTAACAACTATTAAATATTTCTTTCACATGTCATATAATATTTGTGATTTATGACTTCATATATATAAAATTTAACCTTCAATTAATTAAAATATATATATTTACCTACAAATTAACAATCAATTATAAAAGATGTGTTAAATGTAAAATATGTAGCGGTAATTTTGGGGGTAAATTTCTAAGATTGTCATTCATGTTTGAGATAGCCGCGAGTTATGTAGGGTCTCTGCCTGTGACATACCTCCATGAAGTTGAGAATCCTACTCAAAGCATCCAAGAGAACTGACGTGGCAATGCATCTTGGAGGAAGTTGGTCTGGCCCTACACCATTCCATTGATGTTGGACCTACTCTAACTCGATATCAAGCTTTGGTGATGGTACCCTCTCTTGATCCCAAGCTAGTATTGTAGCTCATTCTCTACCAAGGCCTCTACCCCTAGCTCTGGGGTTCTATCTGCAGGCGTAGGAGGCTCTCACCCATTCACGATTAATCTCATCATAGACATCTGAGAAAGAATAAAACAAGTGAAATTCAGAAGTTGCTAAAGTCAAAGGATGCACAATACAAAACAAGAAACGTGAAGCATTTTAAAAAATGCCATGTAACCTCTTGAAGATAGGATACAGATGTTATCGTACCGATTTGTGGGACTCTACTAGACACTTGCTCTTGTACTCATAAGACTCCAGAACCTAAAGCGCTAATATTATATTTTCACGGCTGAAAATGAGTCATAATGTAGCCTAGCATTAACTCCCTAATAAGCAAGACAAAAGTCAATCACAATCGACAAAACATCAAATAGATAAACTATGTGGAAGTAATAATAAGAAACATGAGGGACCCATACCATATATATATATATATATATATATATATATATATATATATATATATATACGCTATGGAAAACATATAGGAAGACACAAAAGTGACCAAAACTTTACATAAGAACCAAACGCGAGACTCGATATGACCGGTAAAAGAGTATCTAAGTATATAAAAGGACTATATACTAACAAAATATAAAACTCATAGACAGTACAAAAAGAGGGAAAACTAAAGAAGCTAAATAAGATAGAATATTGCCCATATCTGTATCATTTATTCTGATTTCATTAATGTATATTTTCTGGAGAAAATGGTCAAATGAGCCCCCAACCTATTACCGGATTTTCAACTACACACTTTTACTTTACGTGAGTCCTATTACCCCCCTAAATTATTTAAAATTGAAATTATTACCTCCCTAAATGCTTATGTGGCAATGTGAGTGTATTTCACTCTCTCAAAGAGAGTAAAGATCAAAATAAATATTAAACTTTTATTTTTCATATTCTTTTCATTTTCATTTTTTTCTTTATTTTTTTTTATCTCATCTCTTTTCTTCTTCTTCTTAACAACTTAGTAGAGCATCCATGGTAGTCATCAAATTTCACCATCACGATCCAAAAACATCATCAATTACAATATCTATTAGCATATTATAATTCTAGAAAGAAATCTCTTTTCTCCTGTACACACAATAGAAAATTATTAAGTAAATTACTTTACCCCCATTTTCAAAATCAACTATTGGCCATTAAAACACCATTGAAATATAATTTTGAAGCTATTGTAACAATTATTTTCAGTTAACAAAATTCATTCAAACAACTTAATAATGTTGAGGTTCTCTTAAAAAATTCTCAAAATATTCCCATCAAAAAAGATTTTGAACAATAATTTATTTTTAGGTCATTCCTCTTATTGAAACCTCGCTCTTGCAAAAATGACGCGGAGGGTTGTCATTCATCTAATTACCACCATAATTTTTTTCGCTTCTCAAACATTCTACTTGTGGCTCTATGGTAAAATGGAATTGAAGGATGGAAGAGGAAGAACAAGAAGAGGAAGTGAAAGAAATAAAAGGAAAAAGGAAAAAGGAAAAAGGAAAAAGAATATAATAATCAGTTAAAAAGGACAAAAGAATAAAAAAAATAAAAAATTACACGTGTCCAACGCGTGGACTACACTTATCAACATAAATGTGGTTGTGACTTTTTAGGGAGGTTATTATATATATTTTAAATAATTCAAGGGGGTAATAGGACCTCCATAAAGTATAAGTGTGTAGTTGGAAATTCGGCTGTTGACACCCAATTTTGACCGACCTTTAACCATTTTTAGGAATGCTATTCGATTAAATACGTATTTAAAAATTTATCTAAAGTTTAGAATTTTAGTCAATTTTGCTCGGAATTATATATTCTAGTATGTTTAAATTATTGTAAAATATTTTAAAATTATTAATGAATTTTAAATGTTTTAAAATTTAAGCAATTTACAATTATATAAAATATTTTAATATATGAAGTATTTTAATTAAATAGTAATTCCTAAATTTTCTTCAAAATTGTTTAAATCCTAGCCCATTCTATTCTAATTTCTTTCAATTCTAGCCACTCCAATTCAAATTTTATTTCAATTATAACAATTCCTCTTCCTTTCAATTCTAGTCGATTTGGTAACAATTTTTAGCCATTCCATATCTTTTTCAATCTAATTTCAAGATTTCATCTTTTAATCTTATTCATCCATCTTTAAAATAAATCCTAGCTGTTCATCTAAACTAATCCTACGTTTGTGATTAAATCTCCTACTCTTCCCTATTTCAAGACCAAAAATACCTAAACCTAGATTTTTCCCTCATTCTTCTCCCCTCTCTCCAACAACCGCCTATCCTCACTCTCTCTCCTCTCTCTCCAGCCGTCTTCCCCCCTCTCTGTCTCCATTCTTTCCGGCGAGTCATTTTCTTTCTTTCTTTTCCGGCGACCTCTTCCCCCTCCCTCTTTATTCTCCGTCTCCATTCTCTTCCTCTCCTGTTCTTCTCTCTCTCCAGCCGCCTCTCTCTTCTCCTGTCCCTTTCGTCTTCCTCTTCTCTTCTTCCCTCGATCCCTTTATCTCTACCCTCTCCTCGCCTCCCCTCTCTTTTCAGGAGACCTCCGATCAGCAGAACCAGCCAGCAACCCCCATTAGCGAGTAGCAGCAGCGCCAGGCGACACAACCAGTAGCAGCGGAGAGCATCCATGCAACAGGTTCCGGAGAAGACGCAGTAACTCCAGGCGAACACCTCCATCCAGCGTCGCCCTCTCCCTCTCCTCCTCTCTCCTTGGCTCCGGCGAGGACAACCAATAATATTCCGGCGAAATCAATAAGCAACAACTTCGGCCAGTGACTTCGATGGAGGTAACTGGTATTATTTTGGACGAGGTTTGGTTGGACAAAAAAGCTTAAATTCTTTGTCATGCTTAAGATGGATCTTAAAAGATTCCCCAGGTTTTGTTCTTTTTTTATTAAAATCTTTTTTCCTACGTGACTGATTAAGTGCTTCCTGCTCCCATATTAAAATCACTAATCATCTCATTCAGTTTTAAAGTGTGTTATTTATAATCCTTTGAATTGTTGCTTTAATCTTGTGTTATATGATTTAGTCTTTTGGTGTGGAGTATAGTTTGCTACTGTTGAAGTTTTATGTTATTGTAATATATAATCAAAACGTAATAAATTTTTTGCTTAAAGTTAGAAGTTTGTGCTTTGTTTTTCTCCTCTTTTAGTGATTATGAATTTGATTAGTGGGCTAATCTAATTGAGTATGCTTAAATTTTGGTGTGAGTTTTACATCTTATGTTAATTGACTCTATGTTGATGGGCTGCCCCTTAATTGATTTTACTGACTGAATTAAAATGTGCTAGATGTTTATAGGTCAATTGGTAGAAATAAGTCTGTGAAATCGTATATCTTGACAATTGTGTTTATGCCTAAATATTGCTCTCCTTTATTATGTCTATTCTCTCCTTGCCTTCTCTAATTTTGACTGTTCCTTTGCTTTGATTAAGTTGGCAATCGATTCTTGCTTGTGACATTATGGTAAGCATATATAATTTGATTCCTTATCTGCATATAAATATTATTTCCTTACATGGCTTTACATTGCATTAATTGGCTATCCTTAATTGCTTATTTGTTTGTCCTAAATAAATTAAAATTGATTCTTACTTGTTTATTTTTGGAAATTCTTAATTATTTTGGTAAATATTTCTAATAATGTTTTCTCTTTATTATTGTTTTTAAAAAAAAGAGAATAATAATAATAATAATAATAATAATAATAATAACAATAAAATCTGATTTGGCTTTTCTTTATTTAAGGAAAATAATATTACTCTCTCTTAATTTATTCTTACTTCCTTATATTTGGTAAAAATAATTAAAGTAATTTGGCTGATTTGAATCTCCTTTTGAGTAAGGAAAATGTGATAATTAATTGATTTCTTTAAATATTTATTTTCCTTATCTGCTCCCCCCTCTTTGCTATATAAATAAGACCCCTCACTTCTTTATTTCACAATCTCACATCTTGATCATTCACTCACTTTTCTCTCAAGTTCTCATTACTCATTCACTCTCTCTTAACACAATAGATAGATTTCTTGACTCTCTCATTGCTCTCTTGCTACTCTTAAACAAAATAAGTTCCCGGTAATTATCAAGTGCTACTTTGCTTTTGTTCGAGTAAAAGTTGGATCGACTTGTTTCCATTGCAATCATTTCTTTTCTGCTTAACCGGTTAGTATTCTCAATTAGCATTTACATTATTTTTGTACTCATACATTTGTGTAAGCTCATTATTCTATTGCTTTTGATATTTATAAGTTGTTAAATAATTGCATGTGTCTCATCTTGTCTAAAATAAATATGCCTATTTGTGTAGTTATTTGATTGCTTTGACAGGTTTCAAACTTGAAGTTCAAGTTGAAGATTAGCTATGAAGAGAGATTACTTTGTTTAAATCATATATTTGAATCTATTTTCTTATTTATTTATTTGATCTTTTTTGTAATATTTGTTTAACTCTAAAGCTCTCATATATAAAATATATTTGGGGGATCCTCTAAGGGGAGAGGATTTACATGTTACTTGTTTGTTTGTTTTATCATAATTTTCAAAGTTAGAAATCATGCCAATAGGTATTATGTGATTTTAATTTTTCTAAAACCACCTAGAATTCTTGTTTGTAGGTATTATAATCTAACCGATTTCCAACATTCTTAATGCTTTGTCTAGTAACTCTAAGTTTCTTAATGAGTTTTAAAAAATGATTCTAATAACTTTTGCATGTTAAAATCAAATTCTAATAATCTTAGTAGATTTATCGGTTAGACTTTTATAATTTTTGGACATGTTAATTACCTAGAAATCATGTCAATAGATTTGTAAATTTTCAGCATATCAACAACTGAAGTAAAATTCGTTGTGCATATTTTTGACACTTTTTGAAATAAACAATTCCTATTGATTTATTGCATCTAATAAATTTACTACCTCTTAAACATAATTTCTGCATTAATAAATTAATTTGCTATTATAAAATGCTCAATTAACTAATTTCTGCATGTTAAACGTTGTTTTCAAAATAATTTTCCGTATTCATAATATTTTGCTACTACTTCTTTCTAAAATAATCTTCTGCATTAAATCTATTGTTCTTGAAATAAACTTTTTGCCTAAATAAATAAAATTTGTTATTAATAATTCTTTTTCTATTATTCTAAAATAATATGTGCAATGTGATCACATCCTTTGCTACTTGAAAACAAAATACAATCTATCGTGTCACTAATTCTTGCTCACCCTAAAAGTAGTTCAATACTAAAATTTGCATTCATGTCATATTTTGTCCTCATAATCAATCTTTGTTTTGTTATTATAACTTTCTATGCTCACACACTTAGCATGAAACCTTTCATAATTATATGTTGTTCGCAAGTATGTCTAATTGGTTTTTAGAGGCCAAATTGAGACTTGTATTGCTAAAATGACCGTCTTGTTTGCCTTGTTTGTTTGACTTGGTGTCTAGGAGGGCCTTATATTCTATTTTGTCTAAACCCACCCTTTAAGAGTTCAATGCCTCTTGGACATTAAACTGGGACGACTAGACACCTTTTAGGTACGAAATGCATGCGGTGGTTGGGTAGGGGTAGTTGGCCCTATGGAGATGATGACATCGACTCAGGCTTGAAAAGACAAACATTGGTTTTGTCTGTCTCTATACGGCAGCCTATCGAAAAAAATAAAAGAAAAATCGAGTGCTGATCCAAAAAGTCTCCTAGAGTCTCCCTTTCCCTTTATCCCTTTATTTGTTTGTCTAATTTTATTTATTTGGGGTAGCTTAAAATAAAACAATAAATTTTGTTTACTTATTTATTTGTACCCTTTCTATCTACTTGCTTATTTCTTATTTAATTGTTTAATATATATATTGTTGTCACTTAGACTCGTATGTTTAAATATTGATTAAAATAATAATAAGCTATTTTTTCGACTTGTTATATCACATAGTCTCGCATGTTAAATTAGATAAAATTTATCTTAATCGTTTAATATTGCTATAACCTAAGCCTTGCATGTTCAAATTAATAATTAATAAAATAGTTTTATTTGTTTAATATTTGTCATCACTCAGCAATCATGCTAGTTAATTAACTAATAAATGAAGTGACCTTAATTTCTACTTGTAACCCACACATAAAATGCATGAGATACGGCCAGGACCCACATTTGTGGACCTTGAGGGATGCCTAATACCTTCCCCTCGAGGTAATTTGAACCCTTACCCTGATCTCTGGTTCGTTGACCTTAGCTAGACTTAGTTAGGTTAGATAGGTGCCCTAACGCGCCTTAATTCATTAGGTGGCGACTCCTCAAAAGCTCAAAATCCCAAAAGAGTTGTTAGGTCGTGAACAAAACCCGTTTTCATGAGAAAATGGGGCGCGACAGAATGGCGAATCTGCTGGGGATATTAGGTTCTTACCATTACGTGTTTCATGCTTGTTTATGTGGGGTTTACTTTATTTTGGTTATTTTTTCATCAACCGTTTTTTTAATTTTAAATTTCTAATCACAATAGCTTTTAATATGTATTAATCTTTAAGTAATTATGTATCTTTTCATATTCTATATTTTTGTATCATATATATATATATATATATATATAGATTGAAGGTGTTTTTTTCATGTTGTAGCTTGCTTGCTCTATTTTGCTTTTAATTAGATTGTTAATCTGACATACTCTTTTTCTTTTCTTTTTAATTAGATTGTTGTACTTCTAGCTGAAAGATCCAGAGCTAAGTAGAAATAGTTTCTCTATTCCCTGTTCCCTGAAGTTAGGATATTGAATCTTAGTATTGTATGGATCTTGTGTATGATCTCTATTCCAAATTTTAATTTTCTTTTTGTTTGGTGATTCATTCTGGGAAACTTTGATGGTATAGTGGGGGAATGAAGCTGCCTTTAAAACGGTAAGATGTCTGATACATTTCATTATTTGTTAGGTGCTTACCATGTTTAGCTTATTTTATTGCCTTATTTATTGTCTTCTTTCCATGTCTCACCCCTTCCCTCTTTCTTATTTGTTTTTTAGCATGTTTCACCTTACCCTTTCCCCTTATTTGTTTCCTTACATGTTTTACCCTCTTTCCTTATTTGCATGATTTTTAATATGTGTATATGTTTGTTTTCCTTTACATATTTATGCTTATTTATTTATTTATCGCTTTATAAACTGCCTATATGTTACCGCTTTCCAATCTAACTGCTAAGTGTTTATTGCTTTTATAACTGGCATTCCGTTCATACTTCCCCCAATTGGGACCCTCTTCTATTTTTAAAATTTTTACTGTGATGTTGTGCCTTTGCACCTCTCACAACTACTCCAATTCTATTCAAATACCCATTATAGAGAGTCGGCATATGCATGGACGTAACGGATAGTTTTACTACCGCGAAACCACGAGCCTCTCGCATAGAATCCCTTTCAAGTCCGTGTCAAGCCAACTCTTAGAAGTCCTAGTTAGGTCAAACATGCTGCATAAACCCTAGGTGGTTTGACCCTTGGTGTTGATCCACATAATTAGGTAGCCACCCTATCGTCTAAAGGGCCCCAACACCCTTTAGACAAATTGCATACTTATGTGTCAATGTGATCATAATAATTAAATCAAGTCAATTTTGCCAAAATGGAGTTTAGAAGTTGTTTATTATTTTGTTTGCAGAGTCATGGATGAGTATGAATCCCCAAACCCTCAAATGGTCATAGAGGTGAATCATAGACTTAAGAGCTGGTGGATGGACATAGAGAGAGAACGAGAAAGGGAGATTCATCAATTGTTGGGTGGCCTCACATTTCTTATCTTTGTCACACCAAACCCTCATCTGACTAGGGCGCTACTAGAGTTTTGGGACCCCGTGAGGATGGTTTTCAAATTCACAGATTGCAATTTGACACCAACAATCGAAGAAATTAGCGGTTTCATCGACCTACCATACCATGAGTGTGAAATGATGGTACCTTATAAACCATCATCAAGGAAATTTCTAAGAAGTATGGGGATGAAGTATAATCCAATATGGACTTCTTTAGACCTCGGATGGACTCATATAGATTTCCTATACTCACGATTTTGTCGAGATGAAAGCTATTACACTTTTAGCTATGAATTTGAGTGCTCCTTTGAAGAATGGGAAAAATATCGCTTAGATGCCTTCGCCATTACCTTATTAGGATCCTTGGTTTTTCCTAAATCAAGGGGAAGAATCGATACATGTTTAAGGTATGTGATTCGAGACCTAGCTCAAAGAGGAGGCGAGCCTAGGAAAACCATAGTGCCAATGATCCTGGCAGAAATAATGAGGAGTCTATCAGCATGTGTCGATGGGAGTGTTTTTCGAGGGATGTAACTTTCTACTTCAACTATGGTCTATCGATCACTTCCACAAGCGGTCTGACGTGGTAGACACCTACCTTGGTCAAGACAACAAGATTGATAACCATCCAAGAAGGTTGGCACGTTTCGCCGCACCTGCAGGATTTGTGGACTAGCAGATATTTCTGACAGAGCTTGAGAGCCACCGAATTCAATGGAAGCTCCATTGGTTGTCCATGCCTAATGCCATAGTAAGAGGGGACGATCGATACTTCATTGAGCTTATTGGCTTAAAGGGTGTCCAACCATATGCGCCTCTTCGAGTACTTCGCCAATTTGGGCAAACTCAAGTCGTACCACTTCGATCTGACATGGAGCAATTCAAGTATGAGTTTGGACTAGATAAACCACAAGTCCACAACATACTTCGACGATGGGAGCGTGTGTTGACCATTCCTATGGGTGCACGACAGGCTTTATGCACATATGAGTACCGCATA
Organism: Solanum sitiens; assembly: GCA_016801875.1. Classification (NCBI taxonomy): domain Eukaryota; kingdom Viridiplantae; phylum Streptophyta; class Magnoliopsida; order Solanales; family Solanaceae; genus Solanum; species Solanum sitiens. Next base: position 2,178,652 of record JABWTJ010000069.1, on the reverse strand, counting down.
TGGATCTTGATAGAGTATGAAGTCCCAATATCAAGTGGAGAAGGATACCATGGGCTTGCCAATGAAAAGGAAAGCATATGGGCACGGAGTGTGTTGAACATGAGACAAGAAGTCCCTCCCATTACAAGAGGTCAATTGGCGCCAAGCTCTTGGAGTCGATACCTCCAAGATTTCAGAATTTAGGATGATTTCCCCCATGTTATCCCTTTTCCCTTAGTTTATTTCAGTTTTGTTTTTCAATTATGATGTATTGTTTGAATTTTATAATAAATGAAAGTTATTTTGTTCCTTCTAATCTAAACTTCAATTGGCAAATAAGGCTTGAATTAACTATTGCGCATCACTTATGTGTCGCTTAGGCCTACCTCTGGCTCAACGAGGCTCCTTGCATTTAGGGCTTTTATCTTAAATAATGTGCTTGATATAACAGCTTATACTTGCTCTAACTTGGGTTTTGCTTTGTTTTTATTTTTGTTTTACCCTTCCCCAATGGTTGATCTGTAGACCATGGTTTACCACACGCGATCAAAGGGCTCTCTTCCTTCTCTCCCAACTGAGAATCGCAAAGGAAAGAGAAAAGTGATTAATGACAAGGCCATATGGAAGACTGTTGAAAAGAAATGTCTTTCAGATGAGTTAGTATCAAGCCTTGAGCAGAAAATAAAGAAGTTAGAAGAAGAAGTGTTGGATATGCGCGAGTGGGCCAAGTTGTTACTCTGCCAACCCCACTTTGGAAACAAACATGGATATGTCGCCTTTTGCAAGTCAAGCCATTCTCGAAAATAATCCTCCTCCAAATTACTTCGCTTCTCAAAATCAACCAAGCTCCATTCAAATGCCTCCAAAGAACATTCATTTTCCAAATCACCCATATCCTCCACAACACCATGTATATGCTCCTAAACCTCAACATCTTACTCCACACCCGCATCATCCTACTATGCAAGCTCCTCGATATGAAACACCTCTGCACCAAGTTTCTTGGCATCATGCGCCTCTCATGCCACTTCCAACCCTACCATATCAAATGTCTCCGTACCAAAGGCCTCCTCAGCCATATCAACAGCCAACATATCCTGGCCACAATGCCAAAGTCGTCACTCGACCGCATATTCGCAAAAACCTCTTCAAGGTTGAGGAGAGACTTGGCAAAACTTATACTCCTCTAACTGAGCCTATAGGCCAACTTTACGAAAAGTTGAGGGTTGCTGGTCACATCACTCCTATCAATGAAATAAGGATGAATACGCGTGCTTCATGGATTGAACCCTCTAAAGTGTGTGCTTATCATTCAGGAATGGAAGGACATACCATAGAAGAATGTCATGATTTGAAAGACAAGATTCAACAACTGATTGATACTAAGGTCATATGCTTGGAGGACATTGCAACAAAGAAAGTTCAAATGTGACCGCACCAAAGTTTACTTGATCCAGTCTCCGAATAAGGCTTGCGCCATTTAAGTTCATGATTTTCACATTCAGACACCCCAGAATAACATATGGACAATAAAGTTGGGCAAAATCTATCACTAGTTATTGCTCAAGAAGGCTCTTTTAATGCTTCGCTTATGCTCTTTGTAATTTGGAACTACGTCAGACCTGATTCGCGTTTAAGAGGGGATACGTAGGCGCTCCTATGGGGGTTCGGTCTTATCATAATAAAAACTTTTATTTTCCCCTTCTATTGATAACTGGGGCAGAATGTTTGAGAGAGTCTCAAAAATTCCATCAAGATTTCTCTTTGCACATCTCCATACTGGGGCAGAATTTTTGAGTAAACTCAAAAATTCCATCAAAAGCATTTCTTCTCAACAACTGGGGCAGAATTTTGAGGGGACCTCAAAATTTCTACAAATCAAGGCTGAGACAGAATCTTTCAAGAGGATCTCAAAAAATTCAATAGTCGAGCTACAACTACAACAGATCAGAATAACAGAAGTTCTACACTGGGGCAGAAATTTTGAGGGGATCTCAAAGTTTTTGACAACACTCCGAAGAACATTCTATCTGCATCAAAGGAGCACGCTGTGTCAAATCATGGATACAGATCAACATCCCCCCTTTAAACTAACTATTTTTCTTTGAATGCACAAAATACAGGTACATATACAAAGACAATTTCAACAATCAACATACTACTTTTGAGCCCGACAAACGACACTCAACCCTTCCAACAAGGCGGATGTCCAAGCTACTACATACCTTCAATCAACTATTGTGCTGGCGAATTGCATTCTTCCTGAATTGCATCATTTCATATGCTCTATATTGCATAGAACCCGAGGAATTGCATCATTGCATGTGCTCGATATTGCATGTGCCCGAAGAAATGCATCATTGCATGTGCTCGATATTGCATGTGCCCGAAGAAATGCATCATTGCATGTGCCCGATATTACATTGTGCCCGAAGAAATGCATCATTGCATGTGACCTAATAATGCATGTGCCCGAAGAAATGCATCGTTGCATTATGCCCGAAACTGCATTGTGCCCGAAGTTTGCATAATCTCGAGATCGCATCGTGCTCGAAGTTTGCATGTGCCCGAATCAAATCAAGTCACAAGTATCAACAAAAATAGATACGCTCTCTTTACTCATTACTTATATTCCGAAGGCGTCATCCTCCAAAGGCATCATCTTTTATGGCTCGCGAACTTCATGTCATGGCCTGAGGACTTATTTTATGCTTATCATGTTCCTAAGGCATCATAGTCTAAAGGCATCATCCTCATGGCCTGCAGACATCATATCACGGCCTAAGGATTTAATTTCTGTCTATCATGATCCGAAGGTGTCATAGTCTAAGGGCATCATTTTCATGGCCCACAGACAATATTTTCATGACCTGAGGATACATTTGCGTAACATGGCCCTAGACATCATAGCCTAAGACGTCATTTTTCATAGTCTTAAGGCAAGCATTCATGGTCAACATGGGAAATTGCATTATGTTTACATTACCGCTTATTTTGATAATCTTCTCTAATCATTCTATTTATGTCATATTACAAGTTACAGCTGTGCAGATTACAGACAAAGTCGCCTTCTGAACAACTGTTCCCTTGCTTACAAGCAAAGGCTCAGACAAATTCTTGGCTACTCGCATTATCGTTACTCAGCTACAGTTCAGGCTAATATGAAGATATCATCGGACTCAACTCGCTACTGTGACCTACTATTTCTTCATCTAGGCTTGTCTGCTTAACAATAAGACATTTAGGCTCGTCTGCCTTACAATGCGACATTTAGGCTCGTCTGCCTTACAATGCGACATTAAGGCTCGTCTGCCTCAAAACGACATTTAAGGCTCGTCTGCCTCAAAACGACATTTTAGGCTCGTCTGCCTCAAAATGACATTGAAGCTTGTCCGCCTTAAAACGACATCTAGGCTCGTCCGTCTTACAATGCGATATCTAGGCTCGTCTGCCTTACAATGCGACATCTAGGCTCATCCGCCTTACAATGCGATATTTAGGCCCGTCCGCCTTACAATGCGATATTTAGGCCCGTCCGCCTTTAGGACACTTAGGCTCGTCCGCCTTAAAACGACATTTTAGGCGTGTTCGCTTTTTAGGACACTTAGGCTCGTCCGCCTTAAAATGACATTTTAGGTGTGTACGCCTTTTAGGACATTTAGGCGTGTCCGCCTTTTAGGACACTTAGGCTCGTCCGCCTTAAAACGACGTTTTGGTTTGTCCGCCTTACAAGGGATGCTTAGTTTTTGATTTTGCAGGTGTGATCGATCTCTCTTCTCATCTCTCTATCATGACTTTCTCGCTTCTCCACCTCTCACTTCTCGCTACTCTAATCTTATCCATTCAAGCCGATATCGTGCCTTCCGAATACCTTAGCGCTCTTTCAACTTTCAAGAGTTTCATTTTCTCTTGAATCTAGAACTACACACGACCTGATTCTCGTATAACCAGAGATATGTAGGCGACTTAATACCAAAGTCTCGGTCGTACCCTTTTTCAACTCTACATCGTTTCAATTGATCCAATCGACATCTCTCGCCGGTCGGACAAAATTGGCTACTAAGTCAGCGTTGGTTGCTCGACAATTCATTCTTCATTCCCAAGCAACCAAGGGGCAGCTGTTGACACCCAATTTTGATCGATCTTTAACCATTTTTAGGAATGCTATTCGATTAAATACGTATTTTAAAATTTATCTAAAGTTTAGAATTTTAGTCGATTTTGCTCGGAATTATATATTCTAGTATGTTTACTTAATAAAATTATTGTAAAATATTATAAAATTATTAATGAATTTTAAATGTTTTAAAATTTAAGCGATTTACAATTATATAAAATATTTTAATATATGTAGTATTTTAATTAAATAGTAATTCCTAAATTTTCTTCAAAATTGTTTAAATCCTAGCCCATTCTATTCTAATTTCTTTCAATTCTAGCCACTTCAGTTCAAATTTTATTTCAATTATAACAATTCCTCTTCCTTTCAATTCTAGTCGATTTGGTAACAATTTTAGCCGTTCCATATCTTTTTCAATCTAATTTCAATATTTCATCTTTTAATCTTATTCGTCCATCTTTAAAATAAATCCTAGCTGTTCATCTGAACTAATCCTACGGTTGTGATTAAATCTCCTACTCTTCCCTATTTCAAGACAAAAAATACCTAAACCTAGATTTTTCCCTCATTCTTCTCCCCTGTCTCCAACAGCCGCCTATCCTCACTCTCTCTCCTCTCTCTCCAGCCGTCTTCCCCTCTCTCTCTCTCCATTCTTTCCGGCGAGTCATTTTCTTTCTTCCTTTTTCGGCGACCTCCTCCCCCTCCCTCTCTATTCTCCGTCTCCATTCTCTTCCTCTCCTGTTCTTCCCTCTCTCTAGCCGCCTCTCTCTTCTCCTGTCCCTTTCGTCTTCCTCTTCTCCTCTTCCCTCGATCCCTTTCTCTCTCCCCTCTCCTCGCTTCCCCTCTCTTTTCAGGAGACCTCCGATCAGCAGAACCAACCAGCAACCCCCATTAGCGAGTAGCAGCAGCGCCAGGCGACACAACCAGTAGCAGCGGAGAGCATCCAGGCAACAGGTTTCGGATAAGACACAACAACTCCAGGCGAACACCTCCATCCAGCGTCGCCCTCTCCCTCTCCTCCTCTCCGGCGAGGACAACCAACAATATTCCGGTGAAATCAATAAGCAACAACTTCGGCCAGGGACTTCGATGGAGGTAACTGGTATTATTTTGGACGAGGTTTGGTTGGAGAAAAAGCTTAAATTCTTTGTCATGCTTAAGATGGATCTTAAAAGATCCCCCAGTTTTTGTTCTTTTTTTATTAAAATCTTTTTTCCTACGTGACTGATTAAGTGCTTCCTGCTCCCATATTAAAATCACTAATCATCTCATTCAGTTTTAAAGTGTGTTATTTATAATCCTTTGAATTTGTTGCTTTAATCTTGTGTTATATGATTTAGTCTTTTGGTGTGGAGTATAGTTTGCTACTGTTGAAGTTTTATGTTATTGTAATATATAATCAAAATGTATTAAATTTTTTGCTTAAAGTTAGAAGTTTGTGCTTTGTTTTTCTCCTCTTTTAGTGATTATGAATTTGATTAGTGGGCTAATCTAATTGAGTATGCTTAAATTTTGGTGTGAGTTTTACATCTTATGTTAATTGACTCTATGTTGATGGGCTGCCCCTTAATTGATTTTACTGACTGAATTAAAATGTGCTAGATGTTTATAGGTCAATTGGTAGACATAAGTCTGTGAAATCATATATCTTGACAATTGTGTTTATGCCTAAATATTGCTCTCCTTTATTATGTCTATTCTCTCCTTGCCTTCTCTAAGTTTGACTGTTCCTTTGCTTTGATTAAGTTGACAATCGATTCTTGCTTGTGACATTATGGTAAGCATATATAATTTGATCCCTTATCTGCATATAAATATTATTTCCTTACATGGCTTTACATTGCATTAATTGGCTATCCTTAATTGCTTATTTGTTTGTCCTAAATAAATTAAAATTGATTCTTACTTGTTTATTTTTGGAAATTCTTAATTATTTTGGTAAATATTTCTAATAATGTTTTCTCTTTATTATTTTTTTTTAAAAAAAGAGAATAATAATAATAATAATAATAATAACAATAAAATCTGATTTGGCTTTTCTTTATTTAAGGAAAATAATATTACTCTCTCTTAATTTATTCTTACCTCCTTATATTTGGTAAAACTAATTAAAGTAATTTGGCTGATTTGAATCTCCTTTTGAGTAAGGAAAATGTGATAATTAATTGATTTCTTTAAATATTTATTTTCCTTATCTGCTCCCCCCTCTTTGCTATATAAATAAGACCCCTCACTTCTTTATTTCACAATCTCACATCTTGATCATTCACTCACTTTTCTCTCAAGTTCTCATTACTCATTCACTCTCTCTTAACACAATAGCTAGACTTCTTGACTCTCTCATTGCTCTCTTGCTACTCTTAAACAAAATAAGTTTCCGGTAATTATCAAGTGCTACTTTGCTTTTGTTCGAGTAAAAGTTGGATCGACTTGTTTCCATTGCAATCATTTCTTTTCTGCTTAACCGGTTAGTTTTCTTAATTAGCATTTACATTATTTTTGTACTCATACATTTGTTTAAACTCATTATTCTATTGCTTTCGATATTTATAAGTTGTTAAATAATTGCATGTGTCTCATCTTGTCTAAAATAAATATGCCTATTTGTGTAGTTATTTGATTGCTTTGACAGGTTTCAAACTTGAAGTTCAAGTTGAAGATTAGCTATGAAGAGAGATTACTTTGTTTAAATCATATATTTGAATCTATTTTCTTATTTATTTAGTTGATCTTTTTTGTAATATTTGTTTAACTCTAAAGCTCTCATATATAAAATATATTTGGGGGATCCTCTAAGGGGAGAGGATTTACATGTTACTTGTTTATTTGTTTTATCATAATTTTCAAAGTTAGAAATCATGCCAATAGGTATTATGTGATTTTAATTTTTCTAAAACCACCTAGAATTCTTGTTTGTAGGTATTATAATCTAACCGATTTTCAACATTCTTAATGCTTTGTCTAGTAACTCTAAGTTTCTTAATGAGTTTTAAAAAATGATTCTAATAACTTTTGCATGTTAAAATCAAATTCTAATAATCTTAGTAGATTTATCGGTTAGACTTTTATAATTTTTGGGCATGTCAATAGATTTGTAAATTTTCAGCATATCAACAACTGAAGTAAAATTCGTTGTGCATATTTTTGACACTTTTTGAAATAAACAATTCCTATTGATTTATTGCATCTAATAAATTTACTACCTCTTAAACATAATTTCTGCATTAATAAATTAATTTGCTATTATAAAATGCTCAATTAACTAATTTCTGCATGTTAAACGTTATTTTCAAAATAATTTTTCGTATTCATAATATTTTGCTACTACTTCTTTCTAAAATAATCTTCTGCATTAAATCTATTGTTCTTGAAATAAACTTTCTGCCTAAATAAATAAAATTTGTTATTAATAATTCTTTTTCTATTATTCTAAAATAATATGTACAATGTGATCACATCCTTTGCTACTTGAAAACAAAATAAAATCTATCGTGTCACTAATTCTTGCTCACCCTAAAAGTAGTTCAATACTAAAATTTGCGTTCATGTCATATTTTGTCCTCATAATCAATCTTTGTTTTGTTATTATAGCTTTCTATGCTCACACACTTAGCATGAAACCTTTCATAATTATATGTTGTTCGCAAGTATGTCTAATTGGTTTTTAAAGGCCAAATTGAGACTTGTATTGCTAAAATGACCGTCTTGTTTGCCTTGTTTGTTTGACTTGGTGTCTAGGAGGGCCTTATATTCTATTTTGTCTAAACCCACCCTTTAAGAGTTCAATGCCTCTTGGACATTAAACTGGGACGACTAGACACCTTTTAGGTACGAAATGCATGCGGTGGTTGGGTAGGGGTAGTTGGCCCTATGGAGATGATGACATCGACTTAGGCTTGAAAAGAAAAACATTGATTTTGTCTGTCTCTATACGGCAGCCTATCGGAAAAAATAAATGAAAAGTCGAGTGCTGATCCAAAAAGTCTCCTAGAGTCTCCCTTTCCCTTTATCCCTTTATTTGTTTGTCTAATTTTATTTATTTGGGGTAGCTTAAAATAAAACAATAAATTTTGTTTGCTTATTTATTTGTACCCTTTCTATCTACTTGCTTATTTCTTATTTAATTGTTTAATATATATATATTGTTGTCACTTAGACTCGTATGTTTAAATATTGATTAAAATAATAATATAAGTTATTTTTTCGACTTGTTATATCACATAGTCTCGCATGTTAAATTAGATAAAATTTATCTTAATCGTTTAATATTGCTATAACCTAAGCCTTGCATGTTCAAATTAATAATTAATAAAATATTTTTATTTGTTTAATATTTGTCATCACTCAGCAAGCATGCTAGTTAATTAACTAATAAATGAAGTGACCTTAATTGCTACTTGTAACCCCCACATAAAATGCATGAGATACAGCCGGGACCCACATTTGTGGACCTTGAGGGATGCCTAATACCTTCCCCTCGAGGTAATTTGAACCCTTACCCTGATCTCTGGTTCGTTGACCTTAGCTAGACTTAGTTAGGTTAGATAGGTGACCTAACGCGCCTTAATTCGTTAGGTGGCGACTCCTCAAAAGCTCAAAATCCCAAAAGAGTTGTTAGGTCGTGAACAAAACCCGTTTTCGCGAGAAAATGGGGCGCGACACCGGTAATAGAGCTCATTTGATCATTTCTTCACGTTTATTTACTTTATAGGATTCATTAGTTTTACTGATATTTTTGGAATCTTTTACCACATAATTCTTTTGTATTTAAACAACACATTCAATGAAATACATAAAACATTTCTCCCGTACTCTGCTCCATTATGGTATTTGAGCTATCAACACTCAAACGAGCATAAACTTGTAATCATCTTCCCTTCGTATTCATCAAGTCCCCCCTCCCTTTCCAAAGCACCTAAAATCAATGGGGGACTCATCTGCTTCAGACATCAATCTGAGCAACAACGGACAAATCAATACTTCTTCCACAATTGTAAATGTTGCTGCAACTAAAATGCAGATTATTAACATCAACTCAACTGCACAATTTCCAATCAAACTTATTGGTGGTGCAAACTTTGCAACATGGAAAGATCAAATTCAAAAGGTCATGAATGAGTTTGACTTAATGAGCTATCTCTATGGATCCATAATGCCGCCACTACGCACCATTAAGCAAGACACACAAGATATCGTCAGTTCAGATTTCAAAATCTGGTTTCAGCAAGATAATCTCATCTACAATGCCTTAATGGCATCTGTTGACTGCACCATTGTATCATCAGTTGCCTCTAATGAAACTTCACAAGAAGCTTGGGATCATTTGCATACTACATATGCAAATAAATCTCAAACCAAGATCTATATTCTTCGAGATGCATTCGCAAAATTTCAGCGAGACTGAAAAATCTATTACCGATTATCTGAGGTAAATAAGAACTATCATTGATGAATTAGCTGCTGGCGGTGCTCGCATTTCTAACGAAGAGTTTGGTGTCAAAATTCTGAGTAGCCTTGGACTTGAATATGAGTCTCTAGGTACTATTATTCGTTTAAGAGATTCTCCTATTTCATATGAGGAATTGACACACAAGCTTACAGATCATGAACTTTATCTAAAGCTAGATGAAAAGAAGCAACCACCAACTCCAATCACTGCTCAAGTTGCACAGCGAATAACTAATCACAATAACAATACAAATAGACAAACTCGTCGCTGGTCTGGAAATACTCAATGACACTCACATTCTACCCCTACTGGAATGCAGCAATGGCATACCCACCAGACTCAAAGCAATGGAAACTTTTCCCAGCCATAGTGTCCCTCCATCCCTTTGCAGGATAAAATGCAAATCCAATGTCCATGTGAAGAATTTGGTTACACTTCAAACGTTTGTCATTCCAAGTCACATAATTTTGATTCTTAGGCTATGTTTGCTGCTCGATCTTTTTCAAATACTTCTCCATGGATTCTAGATTCTCAGGCCTCACATCATATCACTGTTTATTCTCAGAACATATCCTCTCCACATGAATACACGAGTCCTCAACAAGTTTCAATGGGTGATGGTAATGGTATTTCGATCACCCACACTTGTTCCACTACACTAAATTCTCCCATACATACTTTTTCTATACATAATATTCAATGTGCTCCATCTATAAAAAAGATACTTATATTTGTTTCAAAATTTTGTCAACAAAACCAAACATCTATTCAATTCTTTCCTTTTTCTTTTGTTGTGAAGACACTGACTACGTGGCACCACTATTACAAGGCCATAATAGAGATGACTTGTACGAACTGTCAACGTTTTTGACTTCAACACATTAATCTCCTATAGCCTACACGACAAATACTTCTCAAGTTCCTTTATCTCATGGCAACGTCGTTTAGGAAATCCTAATATCCACGTTTTGAATTTTCTTTTGAGAAATTACCAGTTGCTTATTTTGATAATTTTCAATCTTGTAATTCTTGTCATTGCAATAAAAGCCACAAGATTCCATTCTCACATAACTCTTTTCAAAGTTCAAGGATTTTTGAAACACTATATTCCGATGTTTGAGGTTCTTCACCCATTCTATCCCTTGATCAAAGGCGCTATTACATAGTCAATATATTTGGCTCTATACACTTAAACAAAAAAGTGACGTAGTCAAAGTCTTATCTGAATTTCGGGTAATCATTGAGCATTTTTTCAATACTAAGATTCTGACCCTATATTCTGATGGGGGAGGAGAACCTAAGGGCTAAAATCACTTCTTGCTGAATTTGGTATTCAACATTTATCATCTACCCTATATACTCCAAAAAGAATTACCTTACCTGAAAGATGTCGTAGGCACATTATAGAAACTACTAGAACCCTACTTCACCAAGCATCATGACCGCCCCAATTTTGGAGTTTTGCTTGCCAAACTGTTGTTTACTTAATTAATAGATATCCTAATTCCCCAGATAATATTTCTCCATATCAAGCTCTTTTTGGTACAACTCCCAAAATTTTATCACTATACTTTGGTTGCTTATGTTATCCTTGGCTAAAGCCATATACTAAAAATAAACTTGAACTAAGATCCATACCATGTGCCTATTTAGGATTCTCCACTTACTTTCATAGTCATCAATGCTTTGATCTTAAATCCTCAAAATTAAATTTCTCGAGAGATGTAAAATTTTTGGAAGACATTTTTCCTTATGAAAATATTTTTTTCCAAATATAGGGGAATCTCTCAGAATATTTTATCATTTAATTCCACATCCGATTTGGATACATCTTCCTCTACTTAATATTTTCCAGATCATATCATATCTTTTACTATTACTCTAAGAAGTCAACTTTCAATCAAAGATCCAACCTTGGTTATTCATACAAATGATATCATGGCACTAACAATAGATGTGCGCCCTCCGTGAGATTTTCCAGCAATCCAAAAAAATCAGGTAACTAGTTCCTCCCCTCTAGATAATTCATCTTTTACTGTTGAATCATCCACAACTCCCCCTTCTCCGACCAATCAATCTTCAACACCACGACTCCCTATCACCTGCTCCCAACATCGAATCACTAAGCCCAATCCAAAGTATGCATCCATGACCACCGTTACATCCCAAATACCACCCGTCACAGTTAAAGAAGCTTGTAAGGACCCTCAATGTAGACAAAATATGCAAAATGAATTTGACGTTCTGATGAACAACAAAATATGGGACCTTATTCCTCCATATAATCACCAAAATATTGTGGAGAATAAATGGATATTCTGCGTTAAGCGCACCCTGATGGTTCAATTGAACGGTACAAGGCTCGCCTTGTTGCCAAAGGTTTCACTCAACGACCTGGAATTGACTATGTTGATACTTTCAGTCCGATTATCAAACCAACAACCATTCAAATAATACTTGACATTGCCATTCAAAACAAGTGTCCGCCTCATCAACTAGACATAAACAATTCTTTTCTACAAGGTACATTGACTGAGGAAGTCTTCATGAAACATTCGAAAGGTTTTGAGAATCCTGATTACCCAAACTATGTATGCAAACTAAAAAAATTCATATACGGTCTCAAACAGGCACCCCATGCTTGGAACACTGAGCTCACAAATTTTCTCATTAATGTTTGGTTTTGCAAGACTCATTCTCTTACACTCCGATAAAACTGTTATTACATGCAATAACTTACAAACTATTAACAACATCAAGAAAGCGCTCTCTAACTATTTTTCACTAAAAGACCTTGGACCCCTACATTTTTACTAGGCATTGAAGCCCTTCCATAACCAATTGGTTTATTTATTTCTCAAACCAAGTACATAATGGACATCTTGCAGGAGTTCTCTATGTATGACTGCCAGGGTGTCTTTACACCTTTATCCTTCACAGGTTCACTTAGGTTGAATGATGGTTCCCGTTCTACTAGTGCAAAGCAATATCGAAGTGCAAATGGAAAGATCCAGTATCTTTCATTTTCTAGACAAGACATAAGCTTTTCTATTAATAAGCTCTCCCAATTTATGCATTAGCAATGGAAAGCAGTGAAATGCCTCCTTCGGTATCTCAAATTAACAATGAATAATGGGCTTCTTTTATGCCATAGATCTAACTCTGCCCTTCATGTTTATACCAATGCTGATTGGGCAGGGGACCACAATGATCATACCTCTACTTCTGATTATGTTATTTATTTTGGCTTAACACCAATCAGTTCGTCATCAATGAAACAAAGAACAGTCGATCAATCTTCAACTGAGGTTGAGTATTGTGCTGTTGCTCATGTCTTTGTTGAGACAAATTTGCTTACCGATCTTCTCAAAGAGCTTCGTATATCTCTTGATAATGTACCAAATATCTACTGCAACAACATTGGCACCACCTACTTGTGCCAAAATCCAGTTTTCTACAATAGAATAAAGCACATTATCACGACTCTACAACCTGGACGTGACCGACACTCAAGAACCATTGCTGGTCCCCAAGCGAACCCTCATCTTGGGTGACTACAAGTGCAAGAGTAACTTAAGCATGAAAAAGCTTTAAAACTAAATTAAATTGAGTAATATCACTTTAAAATTAATCTGAAAAATACTCAGTAGATAACTCAGAGTTTGTAAAAACAACTCAAGGAAGTTACATACTGAAAAGTACTCAACGTTGTCTATCTATGAAGCCTTTACATTACAGATGGATATCAGAACAAAACCCACGACATCTCAAAACTACTAAATGTAAGATAAAGGTGAAGTCCTCCAAAATGTAAGAAGGCTCACCAAAAATGATTGGAATATACCATGACCTCAACAAAACGTTTGCAGATGATCCTGAATACATGTATCTGCATCATGAAACCATGCAAGCCAAATGACTCTGTAAATGGACAAGTGTGTAAGGGGAATTCCAAAATAATAAACATAAGATTTAACTGGTGGAATAGAAACATACTTACCTCTTCTCAACTCAAAAACAAATATGGTTCAACTCAACTCAGAGAAAAAGGGGCTCAACTCAATAACAGGATGCTCAACTCAGTGAAACATAGTTCAACTTATAAGAATAAGACTCAACTCAACAATCAGATACACAACTCTAAATACTTGATTCTGGATAAAACAACAATAAAAGAAGCAATTTATGGAAATATTTTAAAATAATAGATAACAACTCAATATATTTAACAAAAAAACATACTCAGTTTGTATGCAAGGATACAAAATAACTCTGTTTTTATATAAAAATACAAAATAAACTCTGAGTATATAAGAACACAAAATATCTCTGCGGGAGTTTCTCTAACCGACAATCATCACTGTGAGGTATGTAATGATACAACGTCTCGCCCACGCTTCCAAAATTGTCCTATACCTTGCCGAGGTATAGAACTCCTAATCTAAGTGGATACACTAGTCTATGCTAAAAAGCACTAAGGAACATCTAAAAAGTATGACCCTTTCTACCCACGTTGGCTACATGATTTATGAGAGATGTGAGTTGTCTGAAATCTCCCCCATATCGGTGCTCAATACTACTCCCAAAATGTAGCAATCTCATATGTTTAAAAACACAATTCTTTCTGTGGTTTGGGATTATTACTCAAAATCTTTCTCTAAAAAGAGATGGTACTAGACTGCTCAAAACTCTTTTGGAAATCTCAGTTTCCTCCTCTTTTAAATGAGAAAACATTTACTCTTGGGATTCTATATATCATTTCAAATAAAATGAGCTCAACTCTACTCTTTCTCAAACTCAAGTGCTCAAGTCTTAAAAAAAGTTTAAACTGATTGAAAAAAACTTCTCAAAATAGGATTCATACGGAATTATGGACGTGAACGACTCAATTTTAGGTTTTCAATAACCATATATATATATATATATATATATAAAACTCAATACTCGAAACTCAACAACTCTTTAACTCAATGACTCAATGATACTACTCATCTCGAGACTGCTCCACTCATAGGGTTCATGCGGGATTATGGACATGAACAACTAAACTCAAGGACCTTCATGGGTGACATGTAGTAGTTCCACAATTAGGAATATAATCTCAAAAGGGTTAGTAACTCAATAATCAAGAACATAAAACTTGAAGATACTACTCCTCTCAAAATACTCTATTTATGGAGTTCATACGGAATTTATGGGCATGAACGACTTGACTCAAGGGTCGACATATAAACATGGACTCATGTATACACTCTTCTCTTTCTCATACTTAATTCCTCAAAACTTATATCAAATGGATAGTTGATTTAAGGGATTCACGATTTAAGTTAAAGAATTTCATGAGTTATACTCTTAACTCTTTCTTGAATTCAAATTATGAATTCAAGACTCATAATTCATGATAGGAAGGATTTCAATGATAAGGCAGACTCATTAATACATTCTCCTCATTCTTATAATCACTTTATGTAGTCTTAATACAAGTTATTAGAAGTTTGTAGAAGACTCCTAAAAAGGGCTTAAAGGAACTTTCTAAAAATGTTCGGAAGAACTCTCAAGACTTAACTCTTAGATCTACCTTGAATTTGAATTATGAATTAAAGGTTATGGTTGATGATATGAAGGATATATTCATGATTAAATGAGTCTTAGATAGTTAGTAATGATAAACAGTTGAAAAACACTGTTTGAGGAGGAAATCCGCAACGCAGAGATGAACTTTTTATAATATTTGGATGCGAAATAATTTTTGAAACAGTGGAGTCAATGTTCTCTCCGCGACACGGATAGGAAAATTTCACCCTGAGGAATAGGTCCACGACCCTGTATTTTATTTTCTGCCCGGTCTTTTATTACTCATTTTCGACCCTAATTTGCCTAGAATGGAATGGTTTCTTTCTCAATCACATAGATTCGAATACTCAATGTTACGCCCCTAAAAATGAACTAGGTGAAACTAGAGCCTAACATGTGTGTCATGAGGTTTTAAATTCCTAAAATGGTTAATTATAGTGTTTATAAGCATTTTGTAAAGTTTGGTTGAGTTTGGAGGTCAAACATCCAAGAACGTCCAAGACGTTCGAAAGATAGCCTTGAGACGTGCTTGTGTGTTCTAGTGTGCCTTAGCATGTTTTATGTGCTGTTTGGAGTTCAATTTGATAGGATAGGTTCCTAACATGTAAATGAGAGTATTTGGGTTGGAAACGTCCTAGCACGACTCCCCCAGGAACGCCTTAGGGGTCCTTGAGGAGGACAAAGCCTTGGGATAACAAGCTACCCAAGGCAGCATCAGATTGTTCTTAGTAGGAATCAGTCCGCGTCGCGGACTTGGTTCAGCAAAGGAATAATTTTGGCCCGCGTCATGGTCCAAATCGCGGACTCAACTGTTTCATAATTTATTTATAAAAATCTTGCAGGAGAAGCTCCGCATCGCGGACTTGTTTCCCGACGATAATTCCGAAAATTGAAGTTAAGTTAGACTTGTCTAAAAGTGTCCAATCAATGTGGGGGTATTTTGGGTACTTTTGGAGTCGGTTATTGGTGGTTTTTAAGTCATATTTAACCCTTTTCCCAAGACAAAACCCAATACCCATTAAGAAATCAAAAACCAAAACCTAGGTCTCTTCCAAATTCTCTCAAGCCTCCATTGAAGGCCAAACTCAAGCTCAATCTAGAAGGTGATTTCTCAAGTGATTTATTTTCCAAATTGACTGGGATTTTCATCAATTAAGGTATGGTGCTTCATCCTTGAATCCTCTTCTATTCAAGGAGCCAATTTCAATAATTTCCAAAGATGATAAAAAACAAGAAAACTTCTATTTTGAATTCTAGCCATGGGTTCTTGCATAAAACATTTTGAATCAACAATTTATGATTGAATTAGTGTTAATTGAATGATTTAAGATCAAATTCCATATGAACCCATGCAATACACGATTTTCCTATTTTGGGTTTAATGTGGGCTAATTGATCATGACTTGATCCTAGTGAATTCTTATGTAGATTGTAATGAGCTATTGATATATGTATGAATTATGTTAGAATTGTATATAGGATGCATTAATTTTATGATTTTCATATTGTATCTTGATAGAACAACTGTATAGTTTTATTATTGGTTTGGATTGGTGTGTATGACTATGGGTAAGAGCCTTGTGAATTGAATTGGTTGGAATGACTATGGATTGGAGGTGTTCTTGATGAAATGATGGTATGTTGACCTAATTCCCTCTATATTGTGTAGTATAGGTATTGAATTGTGTTGATTGCTATGGTCCACTTATGGTGGCGGTGCTTATGTGTTATACTTGTGAAGAACATGACCTTGGCGTCATTACTTTATGAATTGTGATATTGTTATGTGGTAGCTTGTGTAGTTGATCAATGTGAAGTATGGTTTTGTCTAAGTATATGTGTAAGGTGAAAGCATGTGTTCTTCTAATTGAGGATAGGTGATCATGATAGACTAGGGTGGTGTCCTTATGTGTGTAGTCTTGATGTTGAAGTATGATGCTTCCTAATTGACTACATTGTAATACCCCCAAAATGAATTAAGGTGTCTAGAGACTCACAAGTGACTCATAAGCTTGTTAAAATTTTAATGAAGTGTTTTAAAGCATAGTCATTTGGAGATCAAACGTCCAAGGACGTTTGGTAGTTAGCCTTGTGACGTGTATGTGTGTCTTGGTGTGTCTTGACATGTTTTACTTGTTCATTTTGGTTGAAAATTATGTGGAAGGTCTCTAACATGTTAATGAATGTATTTGTATTGGAAACGTCCAGGTAAGACTCCCCAAGGGCCCTGCAAAAGTCCCTCATGGAGAACCCAAATTCTGCCTAGACACTGCCTTGGCAGTGTCTACCTACGCCTAGCAACGACGGCTAGTAGGTGTGGTGACGCCCCATCGATGGGTGGGCATCGTTCCATACTTAGTCTAGGAGCCAAAGCAACCAATTCCAAGCCTCAGACCCAAACGGACAGCAGAATGGCCCGTCGATGGGCCTACGGGGCGTAGGTTGCTCCGTCGATGCAACGTGCAATCCAACTTCCAGGCGCACTGTTTTTTTAAGGGGTGAATGGTAAATTCACCCCACATCCTAACCTGACCCTAGGTGGTTAATTTAACTATTTTTGGGTATACTAAGTTAGTTAAAAAGATCAAAACCCCAAAACCCAATTCATATTTCAAAATTAGACTCCCCTCTCTAAAAAGAAACCTCTCGAGAAACCTCCATTGGAGATGCAACTCAAGAACTACTTGGAGCTTGGATTCCCATGGATTATTCATGAATATTTTGTGGTTTTCTCCTACAATGAGGTATGGTGATCCTTCATCTTTAGATAATCTTCCATCTAAAGAGCTCTTTCCAATATTTTTAATGAAAGTTCATGATCAACTTGTATATCTTTCAATCTAGCCATGGGTTCTTTCTCAAATTGATTTCAAAAGCACGCTTATGATGAATTGATGTTTATGTACTTATTTTAAAGTGAATTTCAATCCAATTTCATGATGAACCCATGTTCCCTCCAATCTAAAATTAGCCTATGTTATGTGCATTGTGATCATAAGTATATGTTAATTGAATTATAATTCTAGTATGTTGAATTATCTATTGCTACTATTTTATAGTCAAATTGATGGTGAATTGTTGATTAGTGATCCATGTGTATCAAGGTTTTAAGATTTGGTAAGGTTGACCTATGTTCTTCTATCCGCTATAGATTGATAATGCAATGTACATAATGTGATCTAAATTCTAGGATAGATGAAGCATGATTTCGTTTATGTTAAGATACATTTAGATACTGACCTATACTTGAATTGTTGATGAAAGATGAGTATTGATTAATGATGATCAAAGGTTGATGAATTGGTAAGGTTGCCTACTTTCTCTACTTTTCTATGTTATTACTAGTTGAATTGGCCTTGAATGGCATAGTGTGGTATGCTCCACTTATGGTGGCGGTGCTTACTTCTTGTCAATGTATATGTGATGTGATCATGACATTGAACGCAAATTGGTATAATATGAATGTGTGGTTATGATGATCACACTATGTGAAGTATATGCCTAGTTTCTCAATCTAGTAGTACGTTCTAAGTATTGATGATGTCTTCTATAATTGAATGAAGAGGTTAGGGCTAGGTGTGGATTAGGTACTGCCATTGATGATGTAATAATGGTGAACACCCCCTACCTATGTACCCTATATGAAAGTGTGATATTAGTCAATGTTAGGAGTTTTAAATGCAAGTGTGGAAGTTGTCTTGCCTCCTATGCTATTATGTGATGTGTGCTGTATGCTTGAATGTGCATTGTGGTCTTAAAAAGGTGGCTGCCTCAATATGTTTTTGATAGCCATTGTGTTATCATGTTGACCAAAGTACACACACTTACACCTCATGCATGCTTACAAGTAGTATATGTTCATGGTGTCTAATGAAAGGGTATTCTCATATGCATTTAAGTCTACTACTATGCATGTAATGTATATGTATATGAGGTATGCTATGTGTCCCTAAACTAGGATGACTTGATAGGTGTACTAGTATGGGCAAAGGTATGTGACCTTGTCTATGCATTGCATACGTATGACTTGATAGGATAGTTCCTACATTTGTGATCTATGTACATGAATATGAATGCATGAGCATGTTATGAATATGACTTGTATGCTATGATGTCAAGTATATGATATGATGAAGTATGAATATGTATAGTGTCTAAGTGTGTTTTGTATGAAAGGATTGTTCATATTTTTACACTTATACACTTATGCATGAATGAAATGATGTATGAACATGTGTGGTCTAAGGGTGTTTATGTGAAAGGTTTGCTCACATATATGTATACACACATGAAAACATGTCCATTGTGCATGTATGATGATCTAGTCAATAGAGGGCCTCTTGAAAGGTGTTCTCAAGGGTATCCTAAACTAGATGGTGCTTGAATATGCTATGTTCGTGTGAAAAGGTTTCTCAGATAATTTAGATTGATGAAAGGACTTTATCATCTATGACCTATGAGCTAAGCATACGAGGGGTTAACTCTCCTAAAGCCTATATTTTATAAAGTAATAATAATAAAGGCTTTTCAATAAAGGAAACTTAGCTTAGCACTGAGTGAACTTGAAGTGAGGGGTGTCCCTTCCCAATGTGGGAAGGTAGGTTCACCATACTGCTCACGAGGTTGATAACTACAATGCCCCATTTGGCATAAAGAGGGTTTCCATATATGCCTCCAAGTTACCTAAACTATGCTGGCCCCATAGGATCTAGAAAGTGATTGCTAGCATGATGTTAATATTCTACTTTGGCAAGGTAGAGAACCTTCCCTTGGTGTAAGGCTCTACAACATCAAATTTCATGCTTACCACCCATGGTCTTAGTGTCGGTTAAGGCTATAGTTTCCCTAAAGTAAAATGGACAATGGAAGTAAAGTAATGAGCCCTAACTAGGATAACCTAAGGGAAGTTGCTTAGTGTAGGTGAGGGTATGAGACTTTACCTATGCATTGCACAAGTAGCTCTTGAAGGGAGTTCTAGGAAGGTATTCTAATGTATATGTTTATGCTTATGTTCCTTATGCATGACATTGTAGTCTTGTCTACTTGTTGTGATGAAATGCATGGTATGAGTCCTAATGAGTCTATATGATGTAGTCTTACCTTACTTGCATAATGTGGGTCTTATTGACTATATAATGAAGGTCTTACTTGGAATTTATGAAGTTTTCTATACTTGTCTTGTTGATGTATGAAGTAAATGGTATGCTTGTAGTCTCTTGATGAGTTACTAAGTATGTGTGAGGTTATGGGACATCACATGTACATTGCACTAGTAAGCGTAGATTGGGATTATGAGTAAGGTCTTAAGATGTCTTATGAAGTGAAGTTCAAGTATGTATTGTTGACTAATGTCTCTTATGATGTTGTTGGAAGTCTTGACTTGTATGTGGTCTTGTAATAAGTTCTTCTATGTGGTTCATAAAGTAGGTTGGGTCAATTGTGAAGTATGTGCCTTATGATATGTTATGCTTCTATGTATATATGTTTGGTGATTAATGTACGTTGTAAGTATGATTACCTTGTGACTTAAGGTGATGCTTGTGTGTGGATAGTGTAATGGGCCATTATCTATACATTGTACCAAGTATCACTAGAGAGTTACTTGGGAAGTTAAGGGATTAAGAAGAAAAGAGTTTACTGTAAAGGGAAAAGAAGCTTACTGTAAAATGTAATGGGTTTACTGTGAAGTGGTGCTAATTATGCCTTAAATGCAATATGTGGCTTATGTGATGTTATGACTATTGAATATGCTAAAAATAAGTATGTGAATGGCATAATGCTTATTGTATCAACTTTTATGAAGTTTTCACAAAAAGGCATGATGCATGGTTTTAAAGTAAAACGCCCCTTTTAAATGCATGTTTTTGCATGGTTGCCATACTTAGTGCATCCTTGTACTAACACCATTCTTCTTTACCTTTTACACAAAGTGTAGGTTATCTATGCTTAAAGGATGTCTCTAAGGTGAAGGGCTTGATATGTGTTTCCCAAGCTTAAGGAAAAGAATCCTTAAGTTCAAGGATTTCCTATGTCAAGTTTCTATAAAGTCTTGTAATAGTTTACTTTATGAATTTATGTTGTAAGGGACATGTCCCAAAGTTACTCTAATGATGTTGAGTCTAAGATGAAAAAGAGACTTAGAGTCTAACTATGTACCTATGTTATTTTTATATTAATGGAAGTGAACTTTCTAGCATATGATGTGCTATGAAAAGTTTAAATTTTGCGCTAAATTTACCTATGATAATGAGATGAATGATAACTATGGGCTTGTATAAGACCTCCTAGAGGTCAAGTACGCCATGTTACTTCCAGGGGATGCTCCCCGGTCGTGACATACATGATCCTTGTGATGAATTATGTGATGTTTCAACAGGAATGAATAGGGTGACTTGGAGTAGACTTGGTTATCCCTATGAGCTACTTGAATGTTATTGTATATGTGATAAGTTAATATATGTGTGTCTTGTTTGGTTGACCTTTGTCTTTCTACGTGATACATGAAGAATGTGAATATGAACTCTTGACTTAGTAGGTTGAAGTACCTTAGTCTTAAATGTGAGTGTATGATTGAAATATGACCTTGAACATAGTTGAGAAGGTCATTAACTTGGAACCTTCAAACTAGAAAGGAGGTTGAGATATTCTTGAAGTTGAAAGCCGTAATGGTATCCTTCTTGTGTGAGTGATGGACTTAGGGATTGGTTGGCTGGAACAACATGAAATCATCCTTAGGAAAGTCATTAATCTATCCTAGTAACCATTTTATGTCAGCCCTAGTGGACCCTCTTTCATAAGGTGTATTATGATTTTGTTATGACTTCTATATGGTACCTCTTCATATACTCCTTGATTGAATTACTCTATGAGAACAAATGCTAGAACCGAGTGAGTATGCTTGGGGAGTGGTTCTAATTAAGATGAGACTAGAGTAAAAAGAAACCCTTGATATTTCTTAACCATGTGCCTACATGGGTTGTGTCCTAGTTCTACCATTGGCATGTAGAACAACCTCCATCGGAGTAGGTTATGACTCCGGAATCTATGTCTAGCTAGTATGGTCTATGTAGGTTATTGCCTATTCTCATCATATGGGATACATTCTAGTGTTTGATAAGTTCTACAACGTTTAGGTAGTGGAAGGGGATGCTATATAGACATGGCACGAGTAGGCTTTGAAGATGCTAGTATATAGGTTCCCTAGGTCTTCCATGACTATTATGTGAAGTCTTCTAAATGCTTGATTGAATCTTAATTAACTTAATGATTATTATGACTTAGGTTAATGAAGGTTGAATGAAAGTGTACCTATTTAGGTAAGCTTTGAAGGTTGCTTAGGTAGACTTGAAAAGGGTGTATGGGCGGTCTCTTCATGTTCCACTCAAGTGAATCTTAGAGTAACCTTAGGTGGGTGAGTTGATGAAATGTAAATGGAATAATATTATCTTAGGTATAGGTATTATTAATGATTTTTTAGGTGTACTTGAAGAGGGTGTATAGGCGGTCTCTTCTTGTCTCACTTAAGTAAGTCTTAGGATAACCTCTGGTAGGAGGGTTTATATACTTATATGGTTTGAATTGTTGATAATGCTATTATATGTGAAGTATATGTTAAAGGTGGTTCTTATACTTATGTTATGAAGTTATCTTCAAAATGAGCATGTTTCATACAAATGTCCTTTTAGCATGATTTTATTGCATATCACCTACTTAGTACACACAATGTGCTAATTTCATATGTTGTTTACTTCTAAAGGTGTAGGTGGCGTTTGAGAGAAGTTGGTTGAGGTGAAGCTTGGATGCTAGCACTAATTCAAGCAAAGTTGTGGTATGTCCTCAATTGATCCGAGGACATCAATATGCTTAGCTTTTTTAGAAAAGACATTGTAATAGACTTTGTTAATTCGTATTCGATTGTCGTATGGGCTGTGACCCAAAGATAATCGTGAGTCTAAGATGTCTACTTTGATATTTAGAAATTTTGTATGTTTTATATAAAAGAGATTTTTAGATATGTTGTGAAATGTTTTAATTCCACACTACTTTTTATATATGTTATGCAATGAATGGTGTCTAAGGGCTTGTACAATACTCCCGAGAGGTCAAGTACGCCGTGCCAAGATTCGAGAATACCATTTCTTCTAGGGTATACTCTCGGGTCGTGACACTCTATAACACTACGGAAATTCCATGACTTAGACTAGAGCTTAATCTATTTAATAATGCTTAAAATGATGTTTCCAAAAAATGTACTTGTCTAGTGAAGAGCCTATTAGGTTTTAAGAATATGTATTGAGGTACATAGGCATCCCAATGCCCAATATTGAGTAATATTGGGCATGTTAGAGAATATTGGCTTAAGGGTGTTAGCCAAATTTTATGTTTTAACAAGTATCTTGACATACACTCCAATACAAGCTTTTTTTAGGAATTGTACATGCAATGAAGACCCTAAGCTAAAATTATTGAATTCTTAGCAAATTAGGTACGATGCATCAAAGTGTCAAGCCTAGGCACCATAACACATTATCATTTAAACGGTCATGTAGATAAACAGTGCCCAAGGACATAGTGAGGATCCTTGGACAAGAAGTGAACTTTACAGAATGCACGGATTGAGAAAAGTGCACAGCAACACATGTGCAAGCACATGTGCAACCGACAGAGAGACAAGCCCAACCGATTCGGTTAGGGCGGTTAGGGGGCAGGCGTGTCGGATCAAACCATGTGGGGCCGAACTCCCTAAATAATTCTAGGTCCTAAATAACTAACCTAACTAGCTAACTAACCTAGGACTAACTAAACCAACTAGTGTGCCCGAAATCCTAAGACCTAACCGGGTGACACTAACCGAATAACTAACTAAAGAAACATCCTAGTACCTAACCTAGGATGGTCCAAAGGGGTTGGTTATGGTCCTAACGACTTAGGGGTACTTTAGTAATTACCCTAGGTCACTTAATTATTTAAATTAGCAACTTAATTAATTAATTTAATTCCTAGTCAAACCTGAGACCCTAAGTCAAATGTTCTTCTAGTTGTAGTCAATTTAGGAGGGGCGTTTTAGGTAATTTAAGTGGAGGGTCTTTAGGATAATTCTTGGGACGTCTATTATATATTGATATTAGTTCAGTTTTAGACCACTTTTACACGTCCCAAACCAAATCAAACGAAATTCTCTCTAATATCGCAAGAACACTTTCTTTTCCAAACTCCATTGAAGAACAAGAAAAGCTTAAGGAAGAAGACGAAGGTTTCGAAGTTTCCAATCAAGATTTCATTGATTCTGCATTTATAAGGTATGGGTTTTAGTTCTTGGGATTCCTTTCCCTAATATGTCCTTTCAATATAAATTTTCAAGAACTTCAAATACTAGGGTTTTCTCTACAAAACGGATTTTCTTCCTAACCCTAGATTTATGATTTTCAAAGAAAAGTTAACGTTTTCTATATTCAATTTTGCACGAACTTTTGAGTAATTGATTGATAATGTTTGAATGTCATGTGATACATGATCTTTCTCTATGTGATGGTTTTGAATGGGTTGTTTGTATTGTTTGATAACGTGAAAATGTTAGGGTTAGAATTTAAGGTTTGAATGAACCCTTTAATGACCCATTTCCCTTCTTCTATGTTATGCATTGATCTTGTACACGATTTTATGAGTTGTTTTTGATTATGTCATTGAGTATTTCACTATGTATTATTATGAATATTGAATGATGAATAAGATTCTTGGAAGCAAGAGGTAAGTCTTCTAAACGTGATTACTCTTAGATGTTTATGCTAGCCTATAAGTCATGATGCTATGTTATGAAAGTATGTATGATGTTGCTATGTGAATATGCTGGACTATGAACATGTAAATCATGCGATTATGATAAGAATATGAATATGCAAGTTATGATACTCTCTTGTATGCTTTACACAAGATGATTATGCCATGTAAATCTCACGTATGAAGGGTTACGATGAAAGGACAATTCTCATCTATTCTAAAAGAGCTCATGATCATGTTATACAAGGAAATAATCTCCTATGACCTATGATAAGTTTTTGATAAAAGACAAATTAAAGGTTATTTCAAGAAAAGGGACTTAAGCTAAGCACCGATGAACTAGATATGGGAAGTGTCCCTTCTCCAGCGGGAAGGTAGGTTCACAATGATTCTCATGAGATTGATGCTGCCATGTAATGTGGAACTATGGGTCTCTAATACATCTCCTAGTTCTTGAACTATGCTGCCACTATAGGATAATAGCTAGTGGATCCACCTAGAAAGCTACGTCATGTTCGGTTCTACTTTGGCAGGTAGACCACCTCTTTTCGGTGTGGGGAAGACACCTGATTCCATGTTTAGATCACATGGTCTATGTCGGTTAATGCTAATGTTCCCTCATTTAAAACGAAAGACAAGTAAATGAATGTTGACTAGGGTGACTTGAGGAGTTGTCTTAGTATAGATAGTGGTATGGGATGCTACCTAGACATTGCACAAGTTGACTCCAAGGGAAGTCCTAGGAGATTGTTCTTATGAAATATGATAACAAAAGCAAGATATATGTTTATGATATATGATGTTACTCTTACATGAATGTTGATCCTTATAATGAATATGTTATTTGGCCATATTACTATGTGAATGATAACTAACTATGTTACAAGTTATATGAAGCAAAACTTTACTTATGGTCTCCTATCTTATCTACTTGGTTGTGTGGCGTTATGGGGCTTCACATGACCATTGCACTTGTAGGTTGGGGATGGGATCATTAGTAAGTGTTTTGTATGTTATGATTTATTGAATATGAAATGTTCACATGACTTTATGAGAATATGTCTTTGATTATGATGATGCTTTAAGTGATGGAATGTTTAACTTGTATATGTTATATGGTATGTGCATTGAAGATATTCATATGACTTAGCATGTTTTCTAAAGAGATGATAAATAATCCTTTTTCATGCATGTCCCTATGTGTTATGTGCATATACCCATACTTAGTACATGTGGCGTACTAACCCCATTACTTTATTTTACTACAAATGTAGGTTCCAGCTATTGAAGTTAAGCAGGTCGAGTTGAAGAAGCTTGGAACTCTTTCTCCAAGTCGTGGTAGGTCCTCATGTTCGGGACGTTACCATTTCAATTTCCAGCGTTATGAAGACTTAGTAGTTTTTAGATTTCTATTTATGTTCTTTGGATTCTTTTGTATTAAGGCCTATATGGCATATTGATTATTATTGGCTTTGCACTCTTAGATGGTTCTATATATGTGAGACAAGTATTAGAATATCGTATGTCTTTATAAATCTTAAGTATGAAGTATAAGTATACTTAATTAGTATATTAAAAGTTTTTAATTTTCCGTAAACTTTAATTGTATGATTGTGATGAAAGCTAAGAAGAGGCTTGTCTGCGACCTCTGAGAGGTTAACGACGCCGGTCTCATCCGGGGTCCAGATTCTGGGTGTGACACACTCAACTTATGTACACATTAATCTACTCCAAACCACCCTAAATTCACTAAATATTTTCTAAAGAATTCATCAAACACATCCTAATTCAAGAATGGAAACAATACTTTCAAGAAAAAATAATCAAGAACTCAAATTCTTCAACTTCAAGGAAGAAACTTCACTGAAAATAACATGATTTGTGTGTGGGTGAACAAACCTAACCCTATGGAAGCTTACATAACTCTTAAGGATCAAAACCATGGAGTAAATCCTCAACGAAACTCAAGAATCTCGATGAACAGTTTGAACCCTTCCTCTTTTCCCCTCTTTTCTCTTCTTGGACTCTCTTCTAAGACCCTAAGCGTATTGGGGATGAATGAAACTGATTCTAATCTATTTATACCCTTAAATTATTACTAAAACCTAATTAAATTTTCTTGGGTAAGGAAAAAGCCAAAATACCTCTCATATTTTTGGGTAACTTTCCTTAACCTGACAGCCTGACTATAAAAGGGCATATCTCACTCATGCAAACTCAAAATTTTCAAACTCGGTGGCGTTGGAAATATAATTCAAAGGATTTTCATTTGATATCTTATGGGACACCTAAATCATCCAATACTAAATGTTATGTTCACTTGCATTTGACCCAAAACTTAAAGGAACCTAGGAATGACTTGAGTGAATTCTCTTTACTTCTCTTTGGAACTGAAAGTGCTACATCTACAGACCCTAAAACTTAATAAAATTTGAAATTCCTTGGTAAAATCTTACTCACAACAGATAATTGTTTGAGTCTTAGGTCAAAAGAATCTGGGTAGTTATATCTCTCTCCCATGGAATCATTTGTCCTCGAATGATAGTTGGACTGGGTATGGAATGGGGTTACTCTCACTATCTCTTTTGACTCATGAACTTACCTACAAACATAAGCTGGATCAATTCATACCAAGAGTTGGGATATTCTATAGCACGTAATCAAGAACGATGCCGTTGTGAACATAGTTATGCTCTCTCTGAGGTTACCTTATCTGAAACAAAGGAAATCTAGGCATGAAGTAAGACTGGGAATATTGTGCCTCATTGGCTGTAGCTCACAGTTCCCACAAGGGTACATGACTTGTCTTACCAAGGCCTGAGTCTAACGACACACTCTTACTTACTATATCTTTAATACTTTTTTTTGAGCTCACTACTATGTTATTCTCAACACCAGACTTTATTTTTCATCTTATCATCTCCCCCTTAGGTCTAAAGCTGATATTTGGATCCTATGGATCTATTCTATCATCTCTTAACTCGTCTACATCCCCTTTTTACAACTTAAGTACTATTCTCTCACTTATTATACCTCATTACTTAGTCAGTTCTATAACCTTTGGAACATCATGACCCACTCAAAACAAATCATAAGCCTAGCTTAAATCTATCACTTCATGAATACTCATGCCCTTCTATTTAACACTTACACTTGGTCATGACCTACACAATGACACTTCATAGCAAACTCCTTTATAACTAAAACACACTTTACCTTCTCCTAACTTGCATTTCTTACTCTACCTTCTATGACGGAATCTTCAAAACTCATCACTTTTTGGTCTAGCCATAAGGGAAAACTCTTCATTAGTAACTTACTAGATGCATGATGGTAGTAACATAGCTAGTAAAAACACCATATCCTTTTTTAGATCACTAAAAATTTGCATACTTTTCTCTAACTCTAAGATCTTTCACTACTACTGCTCATGATCTCATAACTCAGCTTACCTTCTCGGGTGAAGATATTAACCAAACTCTAAACATACCTTCCTCTTAAATATTTCAGCTGAATAAGGTATGGAGAAGAGTGTACAACTAGCTTTCAGCTCGAACACACGATTATCATGAACATGAGTGCATTCCTCTAAACTCAACACTTAACTCACTCATCGGCACCTCTCAAGCCCCTATGGAGTCTCACGATCTAGTCAAGAATCTTTCTAAGAATAACTCATCCACAAGGATTTTCAACTTTACTTTTCAACCACCTTTAGTATAAGAGGTAGTCGAATGAAGTTGAGAACAAATGAGTATGAATAGTTCTCTTTGATATAGCTCTACTGCACCAATTAAGAGTATGAAAGAAATGATATAGTTCACAAATGTTGTAGCCTCATTATTATAGATGTGGTGCACTTCACACGATAAATTATATTCTACATACACAACTTCATAGACTCCCTAGGATTCTTGAACTTTGTGCTTTGATACAAAGTTTATCAAAAACCATTGTTGGTCCTGATACGTCTAAACTTACACTTCAATTAAGAAATGTAAATAGTCGAAGTCAATTCAAAGAACTCAATGTGAGTTGAGGTCGATCCCACAGAGAATTTCCTTACAGAAAGGATTTCACTGTCGCATTTATTCAAATGCTGTTATTATCTCCTAGAGAAAATAATTTTAGAATCTGAATTGGGTTTAGTTGTAGGGTTCAAGTAACCAATGTTTGTAAAAGATCCAGTTTAACAATTAACATAGTATTTGTCTTTAAGGTTGTATTGATAAATGAAAGAAACCAGGGTTGCGTTTCCCATGACATTACTAGTGTTAGTTCATAAACGAGTTTCAGGTAATTTAGTCTTTGCAAATTATAGGCGAGTTAACTGTATGAAATATTTCTCAGTCTAGTTAGATAATTTCCACTCAAATCCTCAGTTTAGGTTTGTTAACAAATTTTACCCCTCGCGTACAATGATGTTAAAGTTCACTTCTCTTGAACTCAAATTCTAACTCCATTTCATCAGATTAACTCAACTTTTCCCCAAATATCCATTTTCTCTCAAAAAAATTATCAATACAGGCTCATTCTAATGCGTACACTCATTAGGAGAAATGAATAACAAAAGACCGGTTACATATTGCAAATACAAATCACGATTTACTCATTTTATGAATCCACACTTAGATTTCCATCATAGTTTCCACAACCCTAGTTGTGGTGTTTAGCCACTCATGGTTTCAACTTAACAAACTAACATTTGTAATGAAAACATTAAGAGAAATTACATACAAAATTTTGTGAATTCAATGAACACTTGATATTCAGAAAACCAAAATCCAACTTCGAAGATCGATTTAATGTTAATCGATAAAAACCAAATTCAAGAATATTTAGAAACTAGTCGCTCATTCCTGGACGAGATAAAACAAAATTAAACCTAATTAATTCAAATAGTATGTCTAAAAAGAGTTCTACTTGAAGTAGGACTGTATTGTCGTAACTTTTTTCGGATAGTAAGACGACCCTTCAAGGGCTTCATGGTTCGTGAAGCCCTATGTGGTCCTTACTTGGGCATCTTCAAACACACCTCTTAATGCCGGCACACTGGTAACCCACCATAGGTGACACACATACTGTTACAATGACTGCAGTCCTTCTGGGTATCCGTGTTCTTCACTTGGCCAACTCACACTTCAGCTTCTCAAAGTTTCCCACTGGTTCAAGTCTACGAGCAACATCCCACCCCATCATGGGGATCACAGTTCGTCAAGGATTCTGTGGTCCTTACTTGCATTACCAAAAATTACCTTCTCAAGGCCTTGTCACTGGAATTTCATCACTATCACCATCACGGGCCGTTGTGAGGCCACGACCCATGAGGCCTCCAAATCAACATTTACTCTGCAAAGGCATGTTCACTGGGCTTTTCACAAGCTTTATGAAAGACCGCGAGAGAGACCATGACCCATCTTATGCTTTGTGGTACTTGTTTCAGCCTGCATTTTCTTCTTTTCTTTTCTCTTTTACGTCGACATATTTTACCTTTACAAACATCACCAAACACATTATACCCACATAAATACACACAATTCTCACAATAATCCTTAGTTTTGAGCATCAAATGTGCTTAGATCTCATGGAACATCAATACCCTCAGCTTAGAATCGTTACTTGTCTTCAACTGATGATAAAAACAACACATTTTGACTCTCAAACACCCAACTTATTAATACTTATGCAACAACTATCTTACTAGAACTTATATATGAAGCCGATCTTTGAACATGAAAGGATCAATATATGACATCCCATTACTCACAATCAACCATGCTTATGCTCGTGTACATTGTCAGCCAACACAGTTTAACTATCAAATGCAAACAAAGTGTCCTCACATCAAAGAAGTCCCTAACACCAGATACTTGGGACTAAATATGATTCTCACACTCACAAGGTACTTTTAACACTAAGAACATAAGACCATAAACTTGACCTTCTTTTCCACACTCAATCTTTCAAACATCTGGAATAGGATCACTAAAGGACTTTATATGCTTGTAACGTACGCTCACTCCAGGGAATGGAATATATGGTTTTTTGAGTGACTATTTTACCTTGGTTCTCCAAAGTTTAATTAGCACACAATATTATTGCTCGATTCCATATTCTCTTATTTCATTTCTGTACATCCAGCATCCACACCATATTTGTATTTTCTTCTTTTTTTTACTACCAGCTTCTTTGAACATGCACATTATTCCCATCAATTTACTCTTTTGAATTTGTGCTTTTAGCGCTGACTGAGTGAACATTCTTTTTATTTCCTTTCTCCTCGGGGTGTAAACACCCTCAACTTAGGCTATTGTCCTGACCTGTGGCATCGTATCTTTGGAGACCAAAGGATATGATATCCATGGGTAAGAATAAAATTACTTGCAAGGCTAAAAAAGGGTTCATGGGTCATGCTTTTGTTTGGTAGTATCTTTTGGTTTTGAGTGGGTATATAAAAAAGGGACTAATAAACATCTCCTATCAAGTTATTTTTGGATTTTTGCAAGAATACTTGGTCAATTCCTGTATTTTGTACCTAATCATAAACTTCATGCAAACCTGACACACACATGCCACATTCCTACATTTTTGAGTTTTTTAGTTAACAAACTTATATTCCAAGCTAGCGATGTTCAACCCATGAGTATCTAGGATGTCATCTAAAGAGACCAACAGTCAAACTTTCATGTTCTAACATATTTTTTAGTAATTCAACAAGCTCAATCTCGGTTGCATCACATCTCACAAACAGAAACTTCCCAAAAATTCTAAAACACAACACATACAATCACAACTTCACAATTTATCAGAACACAACAAAAAGTCAACCTACATTCATTCTAACAGCTAAAATGGCAGGTTGCTCAACACCCCTCCCTAAATAACAAGTCTTTTCCCTTAAAGTATATACAGAAAAGAATACAGGTCTGTGAGGAGGGGTTATACCTACGACATTCTAAAAGCTCGTATTCTGAGCAGTGTCAACACCCTTATCAACGGGGGCACTGTAAGAAACATGCTCTGGGTCATCTGGATGATAGTATTGGGAGGTTGTATGCCACTTGTAGAAGCACCAACTAACAGTGGATCTCTCCTCTACTACTCAAGTGCTACTTCTTATCTAGCCTTTTTCCTTGAATCCTTGCATGCTTTCTTATGTTGTTTCTTTTCCTCCTTAGAGAGCTTTCGACCGCTCCTCATAAGACTCATCAACTTTGTGTTATATCTTGCCTGATTTGCTTTTGGTCAGTTCTCCCCAAAATTCATCCAGGACTTGACTGGAAGAGGTCTCATTGAAAAAGCTCATTAAAGACTCCAGGACAACCGGTGGAGGCATATTGACTTACTTCTTAGGTAGCTTAGAAATTGTGGCTCTCATTTCCGCTGGTTGTGTCTTCAATTCCTCCGACTTCACCAAAATAGGAGCCTATAAGTGATTTTTCACATGGACGTCAAGGTCGTCTATTCCATCTTTGAGTATTGCCAATTTTGTAAGCATCTCATCCTTTATCTGATTCTTTGTAGTTTACAAATCCTGCTAAACTACATAAGGTAACTTGATCATAATCTGATACAATAGAGCCTGAGTCAACCTCTGATTTGCAACCAACCTTTCAAAGATTATAGTAGGGATAGTGACAGAAGTTCCTATAACCTATGAGGCTGAAGCTGGTGGTGGTGGTACCCTTGGAGATGTTTGTAATGATACACCCTAATCCGGACCTCTATTAGTATGTGGAATGTCGACTGTTACATGGGGTACGATAACTAATGGTTTTACCGGTGCATATTTGTCACCGTAGAGATGATTGACAACATCCTTGATTTAAGATTTCGCGGTGATCCTGTTTGCATCAATCCATCTGTCTACTAGCCTATTTGGAGGAAAGTTGGCTTGCAGACATAATTTCCCTATGTGACAGGGAAATGGTAACCCAACTCTCTCATTCAATGCTCTGTTACGCATGTGGCAATGATATGAGCTATTGACTGGGTAAACAACCATAAAGTAAGCAACCAGTGATGCAATGGATGAAGACAAGGTGTCATCATTCATTTTAGACTGTTATTGTGCACGAACAATAACACACTAAACCTTAGCTGGGAATGACAACGATGACTTAGTAATATACATCTGTGTCCCTGCTACCATGGTGCATTCTCCTTCAATCAAGCAACCAATATAACAATCCACTTCATGACCCACTCTCTCAATGTTGAATCCTCCATCTTAGTCTCACTCGTCAAAATATGATATTTGCATTCAAAAGGCCAACTGAAGCTGGTGCTGTGTACTTTGGACTACGTGGTATGCTGTTGATTGTGGCTTTAGAGATATTGACTGATATGCCTCGCACGACTATCCCATTGAGTGGTTCCATGTGTTGGAAATGCTTTTTGCTCCCTCTTAGTATATTCAATATCAGCAGCAAAATTCATCACAGTAAATTCATAGGAAGCAAAGAACTCATGGGTAATGTGGCGAGAGAACTCCCTAGGAGAATTTACTATCCATCCAAATTGATGCATCTGGAATATTCTATAGATGTCTGGAAATGCCTGGATATCAGATGCCACTACACTATCCTTAGGTATGACTAGTCGATTAGAAGAAATTCCTATCTTGGACACGATCCCCTATTGAAAAACTCCTCAAACCTGCACACCCTCTATTGAAAAACTCCTTAGATCCACGCACAGTCCAAAGATAATGATAACATGCAATTAGTTGTTGTCGCACCATTGGGTCAGCTTCTTCTAGGTGGAAAAATTGAATCCTTGCAGCCTCAGTGCTGGCCTCCTCATCTTTTTCCTGGGCCTCTACGTCTTCCAGTGCCCAGTTTCAGCTTCTGTTCCCTCTTCAGGTGTACGTGTATCTACATTCTCTTGTTAGTCATTAACGAACTTTTCACCGTTGCCAGAAAAACTACTAGAACCGCTTATGGACCCATTTCTAGATGCCTCACCGCTCCCGAATTCACTACTTTTCTATTGAGACTAGGAAGGGCGGTCTTGAAGAATAACCCTCACTGCTCATGATCTAGTAGTTTGAGGAGAGTGTTATTCAATGATGTTATTAATCTGAACCTCCAAAATACTAGATTCTGGTGCATTTTTACTTTAAGTTGGTGAGGGTGGTGGTGATATATGTAACTATGCAGTCTTTCTACGTGGTCCCATGGTACCTGAGAAAAATCACAACACATTAATAATCGAACAAGTAAAATGACACACTAACGGGAGCTAGGTTTCCCCTATGTAATTACAACATGACACATTGTTTTAAAATAACCATCACCCAATCTATCATTGGAAAGGGCCACTTCATCAAAATGAAAGACTAGATTAAATACAAAGAGAAGAAAACAATTAGATATTTTTTATACAGAGTTCAACACGGGTCATGGTGGGTACCACGGTCCATGGAGACCGTCGTAAACATGACAAGTTTCTTGGTGCATCAGGGGACTACACTTGTTATGGTTCACGGAAGACTTCACGATATATGAAGTTAAACACCAACCTTTACAACCCTCGTGAACTTGGCCAGTGAGTTCATATTGTGCTAAATGTGGACCACGAGTGGTTCCACGACCCGTGAAGTCATCGTGGACTTACACTTAGCACTTTCCAAGTGACATTTTGTTTCAAATGTGGACAATGTCAGATTGTATCCATTTTTAGCACACAAGACCACTTTTACGAGACATTTTAGCACTTATATACTACTAATCTATCGACTCTCACCCAATATTTTCCATATAAGAGCAATATTCTCTTAATACACAAGCCCATATACAAGCACTTATAATTTCTCAACTTCACCCTAGTTTCACTAGCAAAACTCACTTGGGCATACTTGACTTTTGAAATTTGGACTCAAGTTCATGTTTAAATAATTATTCATCACTATTCCCGACACAAGTAAACCATACCCATACATGAGATATGCCAATTCGACCCAATTTCAACAAACCCACAACAATTAACTACGAAGAACAACAATTTATCGTATAAGCATCTTCAAATTCGAACAAACAAAGTGCTTTTAAATTTCCTATCAATAAGATCAAACTTATAGCAAATTAATATATGAACTTACTTCGAATTGGATTAAAAGTTTTGCCCAAAAAAGAGAAAAGAGGAACTTCACTTCAATTTCTTGATAAGAGAGAACTAGGTTTTTGATTTCTTGATGAAAATTGAAGTTATGGATGTTGAAAATCATATAGTAGCTCTTAAAACCATTATGGATGAGAGGGAAGAGGAATAAACTGACCCTTGACGCTTTAAGAGATATGTAATAAAGTTTAAAATCACTTTTCCTTGAGCGTAGGTTGGGTTACTGGTACTGCTTGTTTAATCATGACGAACCATGAAGAGGCTCGTGATGAGCACCACAATTCGTATAAGTGCACGTGAACATCACTTTGGTGGCAAAAACTAATATGAGGTTCACGAGAGGATAAACGGTTCGTACAAGGTCTGACGAACCGTAAACCCTTCCATGAACTAATTGTTACACTCTCCAATAGCTCCTTCAGCATTCTGCTGAGTGAGACGAGCCGTGAAGTGGCTACTGAAGAGCACAACGACTAATGGGACTGCTCGTGAAGAACTTCCGGAGCCCAACTTCCCACTTCTTTGTACAATTCTTCCCTGCACACACCAGCGCACAGTGGCACTATAAAAAAAATAAATATATGCTAAAATATAAGCTACCTATTACAGTTACAATCTTGGGTTGCCTCTTAGGCAACACACAATTTAACATCGCGGCGCATCGTACGTTACTTGATTACAAAAACTTTATCAAGTTAGCATTCCTCCACTATTTTCACTTTCTCTAGAACTCCCATGTATGATTTTATTACCTGACCATTAGCTTTGAACCACTCACCTTTGTAATTTTCAAGCTCAATAGCCTTGACTAAAATAACCGAGTGACCTTGAATGGCCCAGACAATTTAGATCTTGGTTTCGCAAGAAATAGATGAACTGTGGAATTGAAAAACAACACTAAGTCACCAGGATTGAAGGTATTTTTCACAATATTCTTTTCATGATAGCACTGCATCCTTTCTTTGTACATTACAAACCTATCAAAAGCCCTCACGCGGAACTCATCCATCTCATTGATATGATCCAGTCTCAGGTTTGGTGTTTCATTCCAACTAAGATTCAACTTTGTTAAAGGCAAGTGCCGTATGCTCCAGCTTGACCAATCTGTCCAGTTCTCATTCATTGTTTTTGCCAAATAGTCTTGATTGCCCTATTTGATACCTCCACTTGGCTATTTGTCTGTGGATGATATAGTATTTCCACCTTGTTCTTTTTAACCCCATATTTTGCCAATAGTGTACTGAACATCTTATTGCAGAAATGGGGAACTCCACCACTATAATTGCTCTAGGTGTACCAAACCTTGCGAATATGTTCTTATTCAAAAAATCAACAATGCTTTTATTATCATT
Organism: Solanum sitiens; assembly: GCA_016801875.1. NCBI lineage: Eukaryota > Viridiplantae > Streptophyta > Magnoliopsida > Solanales > Solanaceae > Solanum > Solanum sitiens. The sequence goes on along the minus strand of JABWTJ010000069.1, from coordinate 2,142,279 downwards.
TTAAGGCAGCACGACTGCCTCAACCCATTTGGACACATATTCAACTGCCACAGTATGTACTTTTACCCATAAGAACTCATTAATAGGCCCATGAAGTCAACTCCCCACATATCAAACAATTCTACCTCCAGAAGGGGTGTCACTGGTAGCTCGTGGCGACGAGAGATAGCTCCTTACCACTGGCATACATCACAATTCTTCACTACATCAATTTCATCCTGATGGATTGTAGGCAGTAGTACCCACTCTAGAGTACCTTGTGGGTTGTCCGAGAACCTCCATGATGACCACCTGTTGGAGAAGAGTGACAGGCTTCTAAAATGTGTATCATCGATACATCGCCTGATGATGTTATCAACACACAACTTGTACAAAAAGGGGTAATACCAAACATACTTACCCACATCATGTAGGAATTTATTTCTTTGCTGGAATATTAGACCTTTAGGCATCAAATCATTGATAAAAAAATAAGCAAAATCAGGAAAACAAGGGATGAGATCAAGAGTAGCGGCTAATACCTACTCATCTATAATGAGTCATTTATGTAAAACTCATGTTCCTTCATCTTTTCTGTTTCAAACCTAGACAGGTGATCAACCACTTGATTTTCACAACCTCTCTTATCTTTGTCTTCAATGTCAAATTCTTGAAGCAGTAGCACCCATTTGATTAATCTCGGCTTTGAATCTTTCCTTCCCATGAGATATGACAGTGTTGCATGATATGTGTGGTGTATCACCAAAGTATCAAACAAGTACGCCCTGAATTTCTCAAAAGCATATACCACAACCAGTAGTTCTTCTTCACTAAAAGTGTAGTTGCGTTGTGCTCCGTTTAGTGATTTGCTGGCATAGTAGATAGGATGAAAAAATCTTGTCGCATTTCTTCCCTAACACAACTCCCAAGACAATACCACTAGCATCACACATCACCTCAAATGGTCTAGCCCAATCTGTGACAATGATCACTGGTAGAGATCAATTTCTCTGTTAGGTATTCAAAGGCTTTCTAGCATGCATCATCAAAGGAAAATTTCACCTCTTTTTCTAACAACTTTCACAAGGGATGTGCAATTTTTGAGTAATCTTTGATGAAACTCCTATATAATCCTGCATGGCCCAAACAACTTCAAATACCTTTTATAGAGAGAGGTGAGGAAACTTCTTAATTATCTCAATCTTTACCTTTTTCCACCTCCAATCGCTTCTGTGACATTTTATGGCCTAGGACTATGTCTTCCTTAACTATGGAATGACATTTCTTCCAGTTCATCACCAAATTAGCCATCTTGCATCTCTGTAATACCCTGCAAAGATTTAACAAACAATCATCAAATGTGTCACCTACCGCACATAAAAATCATCCATAAATACCTCCAGAGTTCCTCTACCAAATATGAGAAGATGGACGTTATACACCTTTGGAAAGTTTTTGGTGCATTACACAATCTAAATGACATGCATTTGGGAAGTAGTCCTTCAAGATCCACTAGTTTAGCTTTCTGTAATCCATGCAAACTCGCAATTTGGTGAGTGGTCTTTGTGGAATCAACTTGTTCTTTGCATTAGCTACCACTGTCATACCACCTTTTTATGCACATATTTCAATGGTCTAACCCAATGAGTGTCAAAAATAGGTACACCACCCCAACATCCAACCACTTTATAATCTTCTTTTTTACAACCTATTGCATTGGTGGATTTAACCTCCTCTGGTGCTCTATGCTTGGGCTGCACTCCTCCTCAATTTGGATTTTATGAATGTATATACCCGGAGGTATCCCAATGATATCAACAATGGTCCACCCAATTTATTTTTTATACCTTATCAAACCTTTGATCATCGCTTTCACCTGTTCATCATTAAAATCTGCAGCCAAAATAACTGGTAAAGTATTGTTAGCACCCAAAAATACATACCTCAGGTGTCTGCGTAACTATAGAAGTTCCATTACAGGTGTCTCCCTAATGGATCACTTTGCTGGAGGGTCAAGCCTATTTTTTAAAATCCAGGTCTTACTTTTTTGGAGCATAAGAATGTGCTCCCATACCATGAAGAGCATTCACAGTCTACACATAATCACTCCATTAGTCTTCCTCAAAATTTATTATCACGACTTCCAATGTTTCGATAACAAACCTTTCCTCAATAGAAGCTCCTGACTACTTTTCATTAAAGACCTCTACCGCAAATAACACATTCATGTCTTGTGGTTGCTTCATAGACCTGCAAATCTTAAGATTTACCTCCTCATTATTTAGACTGAATTTCAGCTCTCCACTCTCAACATCAACCTAAGCTCGACCTGTATCGAGAAATGGCCTTCCCAAGATCATGGGAACCTCAAAGTCGACTTTGCAATCCAAAATCACGAAGTCTGCTGAAAAGATGAAACTATCAAGTTTTATGAACATATCACATAAGATACCACAAGTCGCTTCACTGAACTATCTGCCATCATCGACCTCATCGCTGTGGGTTTTGGAACTCTTAAGCCCAGTTTCTTGTAGATGGCCAGCGGTATCAAATTTATACTGGCCTCTAAGTCACACAAGGCCTTTGCAAACTCAAATGATCTGATGGTGCGCAGTATTGTGAATGAACATGGACCCTCTTTTTTCTACACTAGAGATATTGTAAAGATAACACTACACATATGAATATTATGAATTAATTCAAAACTTATAGATCTTTTCTTCGTGACTATCCTTTATGAACTTAGCATATCCTAGCATCTGCTCAGAAGCTTCTACCAATGCGATCTTCATTGATAACTGTCTCAACATAGTTATGAACTTAGAGAATTTCCCATCTTCAACTTTCTTCTTGAGTCTCTAAGGGAACAGAGGAGGTGGTCTCGGTATCTTCTATAATGGGAAGGTTACGTCAACTTCTTGTTCCTTTACTCATGCTGTTTTTTCTATTGGTTGAGCCTCCTTTACATCATCCAGTTGTTCAGTTTCAAACTCTTCTTACTCATCTATCATTATCCCATGTTCCTGCTCAGTACCCAAAGATATTGTCTCATTAATAATCTTACCGCTTATGGTGGTGATAGCCATGCAATGTCTGTCTTTCTTGGGATTCTAAATAGTATCACTTGGTAGTGAGCCATTCTTTCTCTGGTTTAGTGATGCTTATAATTGTACCAACTGTTGTTCTATTTGTTTGATGGAAGTTTTAATGAATCGAGAGCACCCTTAGTCTTTACCGGCGTATTCGACCTCGAAGAGGTCTTATACAATCCCTTAGCATATACGTATAACATGTATCATATAATAAAATGCGGAAATATTAAAACGTTTACTTTGAAAGATTAAATTCACTCCATATAAGGAAAATATCATGTAACTTTGTCACAATGTACCATCTAGAGATAAACGAATAGTTTCTTGGGACTTCGCCCATATATCAATGAGAATATATCAAATTAGTAAAGTACAATATTGTCTTTCGAACATTACAAAACTAGAAAGCTAGAATATGGGGTTTTGTCCTCGGACTTGAGGACTCACCAACTTGGAGAAGCAAGTCCAAGTGTCTCGAGAAGTGGCCTTGAAATTCTCTACGGCCCGAACCTACACTGTTTGGGAAAAAGGAAAGAAAATATGGTTAGTACATCACACATACTAAGTATGGCTGTTATGCATAAAAATCATCAATGCTTTTATAAAAGGATATTTTAGTAAAAAACATGCTTTCCATCAATTAAAGCCAACATGCACATATAGTAATCATTTTAAGCCAACCCAAGATAATATCAACCTACCATGTAGGCAACTAAAGCAATACTTGTGCAATGCGAAGAATAGAATCCCATAACCCTATACAAAGCTAAGTATCACATTAAGCAACCCACTACATGCAAACACTCATAATCTCATATTTCATACTGACATGCTTTATTCATAAAGATCATAAATATCTTAACAACATAAGTCATAATCAACATAATTATAATGGAACACCACTAGAACCATCTCTTAGGATTCCACAAGTGAAATGTATGAGAGAAGTCCCATACCCTTCCTCATATTATGTAGAAACCCTTAAGAAAGCTCTAGAGAGAGTTCATACAGTTCTTTATCCATTTACTTTTACATTAGGAAAAGAGGTTGCGATAACCGACATTAGACCATGTGAGCTACATGGAATCTGGTGTTCTACTCTGTCATGCCCGGGGAGCACCCCCTAGACGTAACCAGTGTCGTCGTCCTTGGAGAGGACTAAGACTAGCCTCTTAGCATTCGTCATTATATTTCAATGGTTAAAAACATGGAAAAATTAAAACTTTTCATATACATCTACATAGTGAGGTTTACATAGACCTCTCGTATACTACATATGGAGTTTACATAAACTCCTCACATAGGAAGCTTACATAGGCTTCTAATTTTATATAACATAATCAACATATAAGAAGTTAGTCTTATAATACCGTCTCACATTAACGATCTAAACTAAGTGCAATATGTAGGCATAGCCCTTACACAAGTACATATTGCCACATAGGTCTTACAACAAATTTCTTGAAGAATAAGAAAGAAATGAATGTCTTTTAGACTATATCAATACTACTAGGGTAGATCCAAGGCACCATCCTTGCAAAGTGGCCTAGAATCTCTTCAATGGCCAGGACCTACAATGTTTGGGAAAAGGAAAAAAATATGGGTTAGTACAAACTAGTCAAAATCATCCTTTATGTTCGATAACTCCACATGCATGATATGGAACCATATAGGTTAACCAAACATAATATCATCCCAGCACATAAGCAACCTTAAACAATACTTGTGCAATGCCAAGAATAGAACCCCATAACCCTATACAAAGATAAGCATCACATTCATAACATGCTTGATTCATAAGGTAATATAAAGTACATACATAACATGTAACCAACTTAATCATACAACCAACTACGAGAATCATCCCTTAGGATCCCGCATGTGCAATGAGTAAGAGAAGTCCGATACCCTCCCTCACCCTATGTAGTAACCTTTAAGATAACCCTAATAATAGCTTACATACTTGACTTATTAATTTATCTTATTACGTTAGGGAAAATAGTGCAAACACCGACATGAGACCATGTGAGCTACATGGAATCCCATGTTCTCCTCCCACACCGAAAAGAGAGGGTTAACATTACCTAAGGTGTAACCAATCTTACATAGCTATCTAGGTGGATCCACTAAGCTATAGTCCTATTTGGGAACATAGTTAAGGGTCAAGGAGATTGTTACTATAAAATTGACTTACTAACGTGGAGGTTTCCATCTCATAAGACAACACATATCGTGGGAATCCGGACTTGATTAACGTGAAAAAACCCATGTGATAGGACAAACTTACTAAACGTGAGACCTCCATCTCATTTACATTCCCTTTCGGTGCTAAACATCTATTCCCTTTAGTAATCATCACACTCTTCATACAAGATTACATTAGTATTTTCTAGACCCCTATGTGAACATCTTATCGTAATACCTCATAGGTATTCATAGGTGAAAAATATCCTTTCACTTTAGAAGCCACATACAAGAGAGTAAACCTTCCACTCAACACATTTTTATAATCATGAGGAACTACTTTCAATTATATAATAATGTAACACCGTAAAACAAACTAAGGTGAAATAGAGCTTCGTGATTTTTTATTAAGTTAATTTTAAGTTAGAATGAGTTATATTAATTTTCTTAGGCAGTGTGTGAAGTTTGGAGGTCAAACTTCCAAGAACGTCCATGATGTTCGGAAGATATGCCTTAGATAGTGCTTGTGTGTGCTCATGTGTTTGACTGAGTTTTACGTGTTCGTTTTGTTTGAAAATGGTGTGAGATGTTCCTAAGACCTAGACGACTATTTTTAGGGGTTTAACGTCCAGGTACGACCCAACCTAGGACCCACGAGGGTCCCTAGAAGAGGACCCCATCTCTTGGCAAGAAGCTGCCAAGCAGTGACCAAACGACGACCCAAGGGACGGTCCGTTGGTCAACCAACGGTCCGTCGACCATGGGCATCGATTGGACCTACAAGGCAGGATAGTATGATTTTGAATTAGGCTAAGTCCTGACCACCGAGACCCCACCAACGGGCCGTTGATGGACAAACGGTCCGTTGGTTGATCCGTCTGTGAGACTGCCCAAAAGCTATCACGTTTTGTAGCTTTGGCTTGGGGTGTTTTATAAATTCACCCCAAGTCTTTTATGATCCTAGGACGTTTATTTTAGGGTTTATTAGGAATATTAAAGTGTTTCAAACCCTAAGACCTAATTTTAGACTCCATGTCCTAAAACCCAAAACCCCTCTCCCTTAAAAGACTCTCTCAAGTCACCATGGAAGCTAAAAGTCAAAAAGAGCTAGGAGGGATGTTGGTGGTCGTGTGCTTCATCAAAATCAGTGGGTTTATTCTATTTTGAGGTATGGTAGTCATCCTTGAAATCCCCTCCATTCAAGGAGCCCTTTCTAATAGATTTCAAAAAAAGAGTTTTCCAACCCTAGTTCCTTCTATCTTCAACTCTAAATATGGGTCTTGCATGAAAACGTTTCTAATGATTCAAATATGATGTTTATAAGGTTAGTTGGTGATTTTAATGCTAAAACATAAATGAAATCATGTTAAAGATTTTGTAAAATTGTGGCTTAAGAAATGGGTTAAATGAGCTTGGTTTTGTAGTCTTTGAGCTTTGTTTTACTTGTGTTGTCATTGATGTTTAGATACTTCCTTAAGGGATAATTTATGATGAATTGATTAGTAAAATTTTATAGGTGATGGAATCTTAGATTAAAGGGTAAGTTGGTTATGTTGTTTAGTTTTATTTATGAAAAGCTCTTGAGTGATACGACCCACCTTCTTGGTGGCGGTTTTGACTTGAATTGTATGAATGTGTAGTTACTTGTGTATTGTGAATGACGTCATGAAGGCATATTATGTGAAGAAAGATGGAAATGAAGTTATTCTTGTTAATGTGTTTCATGAAGCTTGTTAGAAAAAAAGTATATTAAAAGATTATGTCTAAATGACTTATACGATTATGTGAAGTATGTTAAAGTGTGTGATGTGATGAAAGAAGGTCTAAGCATGTATAGAATGAAGTGTAAATGAAATGATGCTTATGTGCAAGGTGTGCTCACATGTACACACACTCACACTTTGAATGAATGACTGAATGAAGTTAAAGAATGTAAATAAAAAGGGGAGTTTTGGGGTGAGCACTCATTGTTAGTTAAGATGAAGTGTTTAGTTGCAACCTCACTACTCCCAAGAGCTTTCCAATGTAGGTTGGAGGATGGATACCCATTGTGAGTTGAGATGGGATGTACAAAAAGTTATCCTTGACCTTTAGTAATGAATGTTGAGAATCCGTGGGGAGTTATGCCTAGCAACGAGAGGATATGAAGAAGGGGTGGTTACACTTCGTGAGTTGAGAAGTTGTATTCCAACGTACCTCTTCATATGAGTACTCCTCGTTAGTAGAGAATGAGTTACTTAGTAGCAATCTCCTTATCCCTTAACTATGCGCCCGCATAGGTGTAGCTATTGGGAAAGCCATGTAAAAGCTAAAAGTAAGACATCACTCTAGGCAAGTGAGGGGACCCTTCTCCGATAAGTGAAGTATCGGGATTCCATGTTTAGATCTCATGGTCTATTTTGGATAAGCTAACCCCCACAAAAGTAATGAATGTGCTAAGTCTTCTAAATGAGTGTGCTTCTTAGGGTAGGTAGTGGAATGGGACTCCATTTATCCATTGCATTAGGTAGGCATTACGAAAGGTGAGTCTTGGTGAGTCTTATATGAATTGAATGAACTAAGTCTTCAAAAAGAACGTAATACTTAGGGTAGGTGGTGGTATGAGACACTATTTATCTATTTCACTAAGTAGACCTTCCGAAAAGGAAGTCTTGGTGCCAAGCCTTCTAAAAGAGTGTACTACTTAGGGTAGGTGGTGGAATGGGACGCCATCTACTCATTGCACTAAGTTGGCATTCCGAAAGGGAAGTCTTGGTGTGTTTTTGAGTGTTCTTCTAATGTCTTGTGATTGATTGGTGACTTGTTCTCTCAAGTGGAGTAAGCCTATGATGGGGAGTCTTAAGGATCTCCTTGGTGTGCATTGAAGGAGGTATATGGGCGTTTCCTTCATGTCTTGCCTTGGAGAGTCTTAGGATAACCTCGGTTAGGGAAACTCCTACGGAAATGAGTGCACTTCCTCTTGGAAATACCTTGGAAGTTCACTGTTTTGGACTCAAATTGGTTCTCTGTAAGGATAAACTAGTTTACTGTAAATTTTGAGTAGTTCACCGTAAAGTGCATCTTTTTGGTAAAATTATGGAAATCCTTCTCTAAGTGTTAAATGATGTTTCTTATGTTGTTTTGCTACTGAATTCATGAATATTTTACTTATTTGGCATGAAAGTCTATTTATACTAAAATGTCCCTTTTTGCATGTGTATGCATATGTTATGTTAGTACATTGTTTTGTACTAACCCCATACTTTTCTATACTCTATAAGTATAGGTTTGGAAGCAAGAAGAAGTCTAGAAGGCGAAGCTTGGGAGATCTACTCTCTCAAGATTTGGTATGTCCTCATATATTCGAGGACATAGTCTATGTTTCTTGGTTTTGTTATTAAGACTTATCATGTATTTATCTTTAATGTAAAAGGGACGTGTCCCTAAGATTCTATGTCGTGTCTTTATGTTTGTCTTGTGACGATGAGATTTTCTAAGTATTTATGAAAGATTTCCTTTTATTAATTTATTCGTGAAAAGTTTTAATTCCGCACTACTTTTCATGTCTTATGTAATAAATGATAGCTAAGGCTTGTACAAGATGTCCGAAAGGTGAAGTACGCAATTGTTCCGACCCATGGGTTCTCCCTATCTTCTAAGGGGTACTTTCGGGTCGTTACAGACTTGGTATCAGAGCATAAGGTTATGGAAAAATAGTTTAGGGTCTAAAAGTCTCACAAGCCACGTCTAGTAGAGTCTTGGTCATTGATGTGAGTTGCGACACATCCATGTACAAGAGGCTATAGGACGATAGAGTTTCACTTTCTTCATTATTCTTGAATCGTGCCATAGAACTTAACTCCATAAGGTCTCTCTCTCTTATGTTCCCTTGTCCGGTGGTTTTCTAGGTGTGATTGCTTGGAAAGGGAGATGTTTCTAAGTTTAGGGGAATGAAAAGGTGAGTTTTGATGTTATGATGGTTTTGTGGCTAGAATAGTGAATGTGAAGGTGAGTTTTGAAAAATTGTGATGTGATGCCATTTATGGCTACGTGTGATTTATGAGGTTGGAAGTGTTATGATGAGAAACTTTATGGTGATGTAGTTCTAAGCATGGTAAGAGTTATAATGATTGAATGAAGTGCCTTTGAGAGAAGTGAATTACCTTGTGAATATGTTCAATGGTGGTAGAAAGCTTTAAGGTGTAAATTTGAAGAGTGTTGAGAGAATGTGGAGATTTTGTAGGAGTTGAGGGCAACCCACTTGTGTAGTTAATGCTTCATAGTTGTTCTTGTGATGAGTTGAAGTTCTTGTGTAGGTCTACCCTAAGGAGGAAATGTGGTATGAATACCTAGTAAGGAAGTTTTGTTCCATGAGATTGAGTTAAGAGGTGCCTGAGAGTTGAATAAGGTGATGTTTAAGAAAGTTTGTCTAGGCTTGAATCCTAAGAGGAAAGTGTTATGCTCAACTTGTAAGGTTGATGTTTAGTCTTGATGTGCATGTGTTAAGAGTAGTAGGAGTTCCTATCTTGTGAGAAGCATAGTGGGACTTTGAAGTATGAGGCCTTGAAGATGTCTTTACCCTAAGTGGGGGAGAATGAGGTTACTAGAAAGGTAGTAGATATCCTCATCTTTCCTTTTTGTTCTTATTCAAGCTTGAGACCAAATCCTTAGTAGTTTGGTAATGATTAAGAGACATGCATAATAGTATGAGCTATCATGTGTTGTATGTGAAGTTAGATGACTTGATGTCTAATTTTAAATAAGCAAGTTAAAGCTAAGTTTTTCATGATGAATGTTAAGTAGAATTACATGTAGTGTACTTAGTCCAAGAGAATCCTCAAGGGTCACTAAGTGGGAGTGGTAGTATGAGATGCTACTCTCACATTGCACTTAGTGTAACTTACCAAGTCTCTTTGGAGTAAGTTAGTATGGTATTGTCTCTCAAATTGTCATGCCATCTTGTTAAAGTTGCTTAAAAGGTGCATTATAGAAATTTTAAGAAAGCAAGACAGTGAAGTTTTGAGTTCACTGTAAGAAGTTCAAATTTTGACAAATTCCATTTTTCATAGATGATGGATTCAATGTGTATGAAAATGGTGTTTATAAGTATGTTTAATTTTGGAGAAGGTAGTTCCTCCATAAGTGAAGAAATGAAAGTGAGATTTAATTTGTGAAGTTTTGTAAAGTTGCCTGTGTTACAGTGATGCTCACAGTAAAAATCTTCATTTTTGAAAAAAATTGCTTTTTCTTTAATTGAAGTTTTAATGTGTGTAAAAGTGTTTTATATGAGAATTTTTAATGTTGGAAAAGGTAGTTCTTCTATAAGTGATGGGTAAGGGTGAATTTTGAAAAGTGAAAGTTCTCGTAAAGTGCTTGTGTTGCAAGGTATTTGAAAGTGTGAAATGGTCATCCTTGCTAGTTTATGCTTTGCTTTTGAGTGTATTTATCATGATTGTAATGTGTCATGTGTTGCTAATGGACTCCTTGATGGTCTTAAAGTTTTTAGTGTCATTCGAGGACGAATGTTATTCCAAGTGGGGGAGAATGTAACACCCTAAAATGAACTAAGGTGAACTAGAGCTTCTTGATTGTTTCTTGAGCTAATTTTAAGTTGAAATGAGTTATATTAGTTTTATTAAGAAGTGTGTGAAGTTTGGTTAAGTTTGGAGGTCAAACGTCTAAAAACGTCAATGACATTCGTAAGATATGCCTTAGATAGTGCTCGTGTGTTCTCATGTGTTTGAGTGAGTTTTACGTGTTTGTTTTGTTTGAAAATGGTGTGAGATGTTCCTAAGACCTAGACGACTATTTTTAGGGGTTTAACGTCCAGGTACGACCCAACCTAGGACCCACGAGGGTCCCTAGAAGAGGCCCCCATCTCTTGGCAAGAAGCTGCCAAGCAGTGACCAAACGACGACCCAAGGGACGGTCCGTTGGTCAACCAACGGTCCGTCGACCATGGGCATCGATTGGTCCTGCAAGGCAAGATAGCCTGATCTTGAATGAGGCTAAGTCCTAACCACTGAGACCCCACCAACGGGCCGTTGATGGACAAGCGGTCCGTTGGTTGATCCGTCTGTGAGACTGCCCAAAAGCTGTCACGTTTTGTAGCTTTGGCTTGGGGTGTTTTATAAATTCACCCCAAGTCTTTTATGATCCTAGGACGTTTATTTTAGGGTTTATTAGGAATATTAAAGTGTTTCAAACCCTAAGACCTAATATTAGACTCCATTTCCTAAAACCCAAAACCCCTCTCCCTTAAAAGACTCTCTCAAGTCACCATGGAAGCTAAAAGTCAAAAAGAGCTAGGAGGGATGTTGGTGGTCGTGTGCTTCATCAAAATCGGTGGGTTTCTTCTATTTTGAGGTATGGTAGTCATCCTTGAAATCCCCTCCATTCAAGGAGCCCTTTCTAATAGATTTCAAAAAAAGAGTTTTCCAACCCTAGTTCCTTCTATCTTCAACTCTAAATATGCGTCTTGCATGAAAACGTTTCTAATGATTCAAATATGATGTTTATAAGGTTAGTTGGTGATTTTAATGCTAAAACTTAAATGAAATCATGTTAAAGCTTTTATAAAATTGTAGCTTAAGAAATGGGTTAAATGAGCTTGGTTTTGTAGTCTTTGAGCTTTGTTTTACTTGTGTTGTCATTGATGTTTAGATACTGCCTTAAGGGATAATTTATGATGAATTGTTTAGTAAAATTTTATAGGTGATGGAATCTTAGATTAAAGGGTAAGTTGGTTATGTTGTTTAGTTTTATTTATGAAAAGCTCTTGAGTGGTACGACCTACCTTCTTGGTGGCGGTGTTTACTTGAATTGTATGAATGTGTAGTTACTTGTGTATTGTGAATAAGGCCATGAAGGAATATTATGTGAAGAAAGATTCAAATGAATTTATTCTTGTTAATGTGTTTCATGAAGCTTGTTAGAAAAAAAGTACGTTAAAAGATTATGTCTAAATGACTTATATGATTATGTGAAATATGTTAAAGTGTTTGATGTGATGAAAGAAGGTCTAAGCATGTATAGAATGAAGTGTAAATGAAATGATGCTTATGTGCAAGGTGTTCTAATATGTGCACACACTCACACATTGAATGAATGAATGAATGAAGTTAAACAATGTGAATGAAAAGGGGAGTTTTGGGGTGAGCACTCATTGTGAGTTGAGATGAAGTGTTTACTAGCAACCTCACTACTCCCAAGAGCTTTCTAATGTAGGTTGGAAGATGGATACCCATTGTGAGTTGAGATGGGATGCCCAAAAAGTTATCCTTGACCTTTAGTAATGAATGTTGAGAATCCGTGGGGAATTATGCCTAGCACCGAGATGATATGAAGAAGGAGTGGTTACACTTCGTGAGTTGAGAAGTTATATTGCAATGTACCTGTTGAGATGAGTACTCCTCGTTAGTAGAGAATGAGTTACTTAGTAGCAATCTCCTTATCCCTTAACTATGCACCCGCATAGGTGTAGCTATTGGGAATACCATGTAAAAGCTAAAAGTAAGACATCACTCTAGGCAAGTGAGGGGACCCTTCTCCGATAAGGGAAGTATCGGGATGCCATGTTTAGATCTCATGGTCTATGTCGGTTAAGCTAACCCCCACAAAAGTAATGAATGTAATAAGTCTTCTAAAATAGTGTGCTACTTAGGGTAGGTAGTGGAATGTGACGCTATTTATCCATTGCACTAGGTAGGCATTCCGAAAGGGGAGTCTTGGTGAGTCTTATATGAATTGAATGAACTAAGTCTTCTACAAGAACGTACTACTTTGGGTAGGTGGTGGTATGGGACACTATCTATACATCACTAAGTAGACCTTTCGAAAGGGAAGTCTTGGTGCCAAGCCTTCTAAAAGAGTGTACTACTTAGGGTAGGTGGTGGAGTGGGACGCCATCTACTCATTGCACTAAGTAGGTATTCTGTAAGGGACTTCTTGGTGTGTTATTGAGTTTTCTTCTAATGTCTTGTGATTGAGTGGTGACTTATTCTCCCGAGTGGAGTAAGCCTATGTTGGGTAGTCTTAAGGATCTCCTTGGTGTGCATTGAAGGATGTGTATGGGCGTTTCCTTCATATCTTGCCTTGGATAGTCTTTGGATAGCCTCGGTTAGGGAAACTCCTGTCGAAAATGAGTTCACTTCCTCTTGGTAATACATTGGAAGTTCACTGTTTTGGACTCAAATTGGTTCACTGTAAGGATAAACTAGTTTACTGTAAATTTTGAGTAGTTCACCGTAAAGTGCATCTTTTTGGTAAAATTATGGAAATCCTTCTCTAAGTGTTAAATGATGTTTCTTATGTTGTTTTGCTACTGAATTCATGAATATTTTACTTATTTGGCATGAAAGTCTATTTATACTAAAATGTCCCTTTTTGCATGTGTATGCATATGTTATGTTAGTACATTGTTTTGTACTAACCCCATACTTTTCTATACTCTATAAGTATAGGTTTGGAAGCAAGAAGAAGTCTAGAAGGCGAAGTTTAGGAAATCTACTCTCTCAAGATTTGGTATGTCCTCATATATTCGAGGACATAGTCTATGTTTCTTATTTTTGTTATTAAGACTTATCATGTATTTCTCTTTAATGTAAAAAGGACGTGTCCCTAAAATTCTATGTCGTGTCTTTATGTTTGTCTTGTGACGATGAGATTCTCTAAGTATTTATGAAAGATTTCCTTTTATTAATTTATTTGTGAAAAGTTTTAAATTTCGCACTACTTTTCATGTCTTATGTAATTAATGATAGCTAAGGCTTGTACAAGACCTCCGAAAGGTCAAGTACGCAATTGTTCCGACCCATGGGTTCTCCCTAATTTCTAGGGGTACTTTCGGGTCGTTACAAATAATCACACCATAACATACTTGCATGCTTCATAATCGATTCAATAGTCTAGGGTTAAGGATTAGGGATACTTGCTATCAACATCATAACCACACACTAGACATAGAAGCATTACAATCTAAACAACTCATCTTTCATAGTTGAATTCAAGAAGAATCAACCTTCATACCTTCTTGCCCTTTCATTGACTCCATACTTCAATTACCAAAGAAAACATAGCCAATGCATAATTAAGATAAATTTAAGAAGTAATACATAGTAATTACTATTCTACATCCTCATATAATCATCATCTTTTACCACTACTATAGAATTACAAGACACATTGAGTGTAAGATGGAACAAAGGTTAAAAGGGGAAATATTGAGTGATTAACATCAATTGACAATAAATACTTAGTTAAACAATGATAAAAGACTATAATTCATCATAATTGATTAAAAATTTCATTTTGAAAATACCAGCCATGTCTAGATTGAAACCCTAGCTTTTGGGGAAGTTGAAAATCATCTTTGGAAGGGCCTCTTGGGGAAAGGAATTCCAAGAGTGAAACAAACCATACCTTAGTGATAATATTGCCACGAGTTTGAGATGAAAACCTTGGTGAATTCGTCCTTGAATTGGAGCTCTAGTGTTCTTCAGTGGAGGTTGAAGTTTGGGGAAGAGAGAGACTAGAGAGATGTTAGAGAGATGTGAGTTTGGGAAATGTGGGAGATGGGTTAGTTTAATTAGGCTTAGGTCTTTATATAATTACTTAACTAACTTAATTAGACCTCACTTAACCCCTAATTAAACCCCTAAGTAAATAAATAATTAAATGAACCCCTTAAAATTGGACAGTGCAATCACAGACCTGACCTACGAAACCACGACCTATGGTCCACAGGTCAGTCTACGCCCCTTGCCCCAACCGTCTTGTAGGTCCTTGGATAAGTTCAGAGAGTATGCATTTTGTTCATTTTTGGAAAATGGCTAAGTGTTGGTCGACGGAGCCATCCACGCCCCGTCATCATGGTGACGCCCCGTCGTTTGGCTCGTCGATTGACACTGTCTCTTGGCAGCTTTTTGGACAATTTTGAGTGGTACTTGGTGAGTCGTACCCGAATGTTTCGACCTCAAACATATTCTTATACGTGTTTGACACCTTCCTACAAAATTTCATCAAATTTTGACTCCTAAAACCCCATGAAACATGCCAAGGAACACTAACCTCAATTTCACATTTCACGATGTCATGGACGTCCCTTGATGTTTTGACTCTAACACTTCCTAAATGGTTTATAAACATTATTTTTGGTCTTAAAACAGTGTTTCAAGCCTTGGATACTCATGTGAGGCTCTAGATTAGGTCTTGGAGTTTTAGAGTGTTAGATTGTGCCCCCCCCCCCTTAAGAACATTCGTCCCCGAATGACACTAAAATCTTTTGAAGGGAAAGGATAGACTCAATACTAGCAGCCAAACAAACAACATACATAATCAACATGAGTTTCAATTCAAATGATCATAATAACATGGCATTTACACATAGCAACTCAAATCACAATTTATCACATATAAGAGCTCAACATTACAACATGAGGAATTTTCCTTCTTAATATCAACATGAGCTCACATGATCATCAAGTCACTTATGCCAAAACTTCTTACAACACCTCAACATGATCTTACTATTTCATGAAGTCATCAATACATCAATTACACAAATAAGTGAAAATCAAGCAAAAGAGTATTTTCCCACGAAAACTCAATTTAGCATAAACGCTTTACCATAATTATGCGCATTTTACAAAACAAGTTAAATTCAAATTTATTTTTTATATTCATTACTAATAGGATTAATTAACCCTAATTATAAAAGAGATGAGGATAACGGCTTCATGTCGGCCTCGGCCTCCCACTTTGCCCCTTCAACTAGGTAGTTTCTCCATAACACCTTTACGGAGGCCACCTCCTTGTTCCTCAACTGCTTAACTTGTCTATCAAGGATCTACATTGGAACATTTTCATAGGAGAGGTCCTCATCCACACCAAGCCCTTCAATAGGAAGTATGGGCACGGGATCACTAATGCACTTCTTAAGCATAGAAACATGGAATACCGGATGAACCGAAGCTAGTTCACTAAGTAACCTCAATTCATATGCAACCTTTCCGACCCTTAGTAAAACATCATAGGGACCAACATACCGGGAATCAACTTCCCCTTTTTGCCGAATCTCATCACCCCATTCATAGGTGAAATCTTCAAATACACCATAACACCTACTACGAATTCAAGATCTCTTCTCCTATGTCGGTATAGTATTTTTACCAATTATAGGCTGTCTTCAACCTATCCCTCATCATACATACCTTCTCCAAGGCTTCATACATCATCTTGGGACAAAGGAGTGAAGACTCCCCTACCTCAAACTACCCAACTGGAGATCGACACCTCCTACCATAGAGTGACTCAAAAGGAGCCATGGAAATACTTGTATGGTAGCTATTATTATAGGAGAACTCAATCAACGGTAGGTGATCATACCTATTTCCTTTAAAATCTATCACACAAGCTCTTGAATTATCCGCTAGGGTTTGAATGGTATGCTCCGCTTGACTATCCGTTTGAGGATGAAAAGCGGTGCTAAGCTTTACTTTAGTACCCAACCCCTTTTGGAAAGATCTCTAAAAATGAGAAGTGAATTGGGCACCTATATCCGATATAATGGACAAAAGAATGCCATGTAAACTCACAATTTCGTCAAGATACAACTTTGCATACTCTTCCACTGAGTAAGTAGACTTAATGGGAATAAAATGAGCGAAGTTCGTTAATCTATCCACAACAACCCATATGGAGTCATTTGACTTCGTGTCTCAGGCAAACCCACGACGAAGTCCATATTAATGTCTTCCCACTTCCAAGTATGAACATTCATTACTTGAGTCAAAACACTCGACTTTTGATGCTCAGCCTTTACTTGTTGGCAATGGGGACATCTATCCACAAATTCAGCTATGTCCCTTTTCAATCGTTCCCACCAATAGACCTCTTGAGATCACTGTACATTTTGGTGGCATCCGGATGGATAGAATATCGGGACCCGTGAGCTTCTTCTAAAATTTTACCCCTCAAGTTGTCAACAACCGGAACACACAATCTACCTTGGTACCTAAGTGCACCATCCCCTCTTGGGAGAATGACTCATTAAGCTTTCCAAGTACCGACTCCTTTAAATCCATCAATAGAATATCAAGATGTTGCTTAGACCTCACCGTGACCACTAAAAATGATTCGGAGTTATGATGGACCACAAAACCACCATTTGGGGAATCTTTCGACAAAACACCCAATCTAGCCAACCAATGAACATCTTTAACTAGGTCTTTCTTGTCTTCTTATACATGAGACATACTACCCATGGTCATACGGCTTAAAGGATCCACCACCACATAGCTTTGCCGGGGTGGTAGATAGCACTCATGTCGTAATCTTTCAACAATTCCAACCATCTTCTTTGACAGATATTCAACTCCTTTTGAGTAACCATGTACTGAAGACTCTTATCGTCGGTATACACACCCACATGAACACCATAAAAGTAATGCCTCCATATTTTCAAAACAAACACTACGGCCGCTAACTCAAGATCATGAGTTGGATAATTCTTCTCATGCACCTTAAGTTGTCTAGAGGCATAGGCTACTGCCTTCCCATTTTTCATAAGAACACACCCCAAACCCACTCAGGATGCATCACAATATACCACGAAACCCTTGGTACCCTCCGATAAAGTCAATACAGGAGCGGAGGTAAGCCTATCTTTCAAAATTTGGAAGCTTCTTTCACATGCCTCCGACCATTCAAACTTCACACTCTTTTGGGTCAAGGTAGTCAAAGGAGAAGCATAACCATCCACGAACCATCCATAGTACCCGACTAAGCCCAAGAAACTCCTAATGTCGGTTGGAGTCAATGGTCTTGGCCAATTCTTAACCGCCTCAGTTTTCTTTGGTTCGACCTTTATACCCTCACTAGAGATGATATGACAAAGAAACACCACTGATCTCAACCAAAACTCACACTTTTTATACTTGGCAAATAGTTGGTGTTTCTTAAGGACTTGTAACACCACTCTCAAATGACCCATGTGTTCACCCTCATTCTTTGAATATACCAAGATGTCGTCAATGAAGACAATGACATATGAATCTAGGTAATATCGAAACACCCTATTCATGAGGTCCATAAAAGCCTCTGGGGCATTAGTAAGACCAAATGATATTACTAAGAACTCATAGAGATCATACCTAGTTTAAAATGCCGTTTAAGGTACATCCTCACTTCTCATCCTAAGTTGGTGATTCCCTGACCTCAAGTCAATCTTAGAAGACTAGCTTGCCCCTTGGACTTGGTCAAACAAGTTGTCAATTCGAGGGAGAGGATTCTTGTTCTTAATGGTGACTTTATTGAGTTGACGATAGTCAATACACATCCTAACGGATCCATAGTTTTTCTTCGCAAACAATACTGGAGCACCCCATGGAGAAATACTAGGTTGAATGAAACCTTTATCCAGTAAATCCTTGAGTTGAGACTTCAACTCTTTCAATTCGGCCGGAGCCATCTGATAAGGAGGAATTCAAATGGGATTCGTATCCGGTAATAAGTCAATACCAAAATCAATTTCCCATTCGGGAGGAATTCTAGGTAAGTCATCTGGAAAGACTTCCACAAAGTCCCTCACTATGGGGACCGACTCAATAGGATGACTATTGGTTTCAAGATCTTTGACTCTTACGTTATGGTAAAGACACCCTTTAGAGATCATTTTGCAAGCTTTTAAACAAAAAATGATACGACCTCTAGGAATTGAATTAACCCATTTCCACTCTAAGACGGGTTCATTAGGAAAATTGAACTTGACTATCCTAGTCCAACAGTCAATGAAGCAAAACAAGCATGCAACCAATCCATTCCTAAAATACCGTCAAAATCAACCATATCTTGCTCTACCAAATCCACCCACGTAAATTTATTGGACAAGGATATAGGATAACTCGTAAAGACTCTTTTAGCCACAAAGGAGTCACCCACCGAGGTTGTAACCGAAAATGATTCAATTAAAATATCGGGTAAAACATCAAACTTTTTAGCTACTAGAGGAGTGACAAATGATAAATTAGCACCCGGATCTAGTAAAGCGTAGACATTAATGGAGAATACTTGTAACATACCGATGACGACAATTGGAGACTCCTCTTGCTTACCTCTAGAGCGGATAGCATAAAGAAAATTCTTCGTATGAGCATCGGGATTGGGAGCACTTGTTTGTGCTTGAGCATTTTCTCTCCGTTGAGCCTTCATCATCGAATGATCCCTCTTCAAGTGACCACTCTTGCCACAACCATAGCAATTTTCCCTACCAAATAGGCACTTGACTTCATGTTTATTACCACATTTAGCACAAGGAGACTTCTCCACATAAAGACCACTACCTTTTTCCTCCTTAGGCTTGGGTGTAGACCCTTACCCTTTGTTGGCCCTTGGAATGGTAGAAGGACTTTGATTGGGGAACCTTTTCTTGAATCTTGGCTTATCTTGCACCTCAAATCTAGTCTTAGAAGAATTTCCACTTTTGGCCCTTGTCCTCTTCAACTCTCTACCAACTTGCTGAAACTTTTGATCCTCAATTTGTTCGACATGAACCATGAGACGAGAGATGTCCATGCTAGGAATCAACATACCCGAACTATAATCATTCACCATAAGGTCGGATACCCTAATAACAAATTTGTTCATCTTGGCCCTAGAATCTGCAACCATGGTTGGAGCATACTTAGATAGTTTAGTGAACTTGAGACTATACTCGTTCACACTCATACCCCCCTTTGCGTAAGTTGATGAATTTTGCATTTTCCTCTCCCTTAGTTCTAAGGGAAAGAACCTATCAAGGAAAGTCGTCTTGAAATCTCCCTAGGTAATCCAGTCTTCCCTAACCGGCTGCTCATCCCTCCATTTCTCATACGAAACTTGAGCCACATTTTTGAGTTAGTAGGCGGCTAGTTCCGCCTTTTCTTGAGAAGACACCATCTTTGCATCTAGAACCTTGAACACTTTATCAATGAACCCTTGTGGGTCCTCCTCCACCTTAGATCCATAGAAAGTAGGGGGACATCCTTGTGAAATCCCTTATCCTTGATGCGGTAGTCCTAGCATGGGGAACCACTTGCACCCTAGTATCCCTAGAAACTTAACTAGCCAACACTTGGGTCAAGCTATGAATGGTCTCCCTTATCTCAACATTAGACATAGCCCCTTCATCAATATGAACTTGAGGGTTTTGAGGAGCCGGAGAGGGAACCACCTCATTCACATTCTCCTTTTGGACCCTTTGAGCTTTGTTCCTTCTTGTATTCATTGCCTATAAACACAAGAAAGAGATTAAAAGATTAGAACATGTAGAGTTAAGACTCTAGAGGAACGACTTCAAGATTACCAACAAAGTGAGACTTTCCTAAGCATCACATAGCCCCTCATTCATAATTGTGGCGCGCTTCACAACCATGAACAAGACTCTACTTAGACGTGGTTCATTGAGATATCAACCCGAAGATTACTTTAACCTCATTCTCTAATACTAAGTTGTCACGCCCGAGGAGCACCCCCTAGATGTAACCGGCATTGTCGTCCTCGGAGAGGACTAAGACTAGCCTCTTAGCATTCGTCATTACCTTTCATAGGTTAAAAACATGGAAAAATTCAAAATTTTCATATTCATCTACAGAGTGAGGTTTACATAGACCTCTTGCATACTACATATGGAGTTTACATAGACTCCTCACATAGGAAGCTTACTTAGGCTTCTACTTTTAGAAAACATAATCAACATATAAGAAGTTAGTCTAATAATACCGTCTCACATTAACCATCTAAACGAAGTGCAATATTTTGGCATAGCCCTTACACAAGTACATATTGCCACATAGAGCTTACAACAAATGTCTTAAAGAATAATAAAGATACAAATATCTTTTAGACTATATCAATACTACTAGGGTAGATCCAAGGCACCATCCTTCAACTTAGAGGACTCACCAATTACTTGAAGGAAGAAGTTCAAGTATCCTTGCAAAGTGGCCTAGAAGCTCTTCAATGGCCAGGACCTACAATGATTGGGAAAAGGGAAGAAATATGGGTTAGTACAAACCACATGTACTAAGTATGACACCTATGCATAAAATCATTAATGCATGATAAAAAGCCACAATTTAGTCAAAACCATGCTTTATGTTCAATAAATACACATGCACATATATTAAAATCATTAATTCATGATAAAAAGTCACAATTTAGTCAAAACCATGCTTTATGTTCAATAACTCCACATGCACATATATCGAACCATATAAGTCAACCCAACATAATATCGTCCCAACACATAAGCAACCTAAAACAATAATTGTGCAATGACAAGAATAGAACCCAATAACTCTATCCAAAGCTAAGGAACACATTAAGTCACTTACAATATTCTTACAACATAATCTCTTACTTAATCATAACATGCTTGATTCATAAGGTCATGTAAAGTTTAACATACATAACATGTGACCAACTTAATCATACAACCAACTACTAGAATTATCCCTTAGGATCCCGCATGTGCAATGAGTAAGAGAAGTCCCATACCCTCCATCACCCTATGTAACAACTTTTAAGATAACCCTAATAATAGTTTACATACTTGACTTATTAATTTATCTTATTACGTTAGGGAAAAATGTGCCATAACCGACATGAGACCATGTGAGCTAAATGTAATCCGGTGTTCTACTCCCAGACTGGAAAGAGAGGGTTAACGCTTGCCTAAGGTGTAACCAATCTTACATAACTATCCAGGTGGATCCACTTGCTATAGTCCTATGCGGGCACATAGTTAAGGGTCAAAGAGATTGTTACTAGAAAGCTTGACGTAATAATATGGAGGTTTCCATCTAATGAGACAACACATATCGTGGGAATCCGAACTTGCTAAACATGAAGAAACCTATGTGGGAGGCCAGACTTTCTAAAGATGAGACCTCCATCTCATTTACATCCCCTTTCAGTGCTAAACATCTATTCCCTTTAGAAATCATCAGACTCTTCACACAAGATCACATTAGTCTTTTCTAGACCCCTAAATGAACATCTAATAATAATAACTCATAGGTATTCATAGGTGAGAACTATCCTTTCACTTTAGAAACCACAAACAAGTGAGTAAACCTTCCACTCAGCACTTTAATACAATCATGAGGAACTACTTTCAATCATATAATAATCATACCATAACATACATGCATGCTTCATAATCAATTCAATAGTCTAGGGTTAAGAATGAGGGATACTTTCTATAAACATCACAACCACACATTAGACATAGAAGCATTACAATCAAACATCTCATCCTTCATAATTGAATTCAAGAAAAATCAACCTTCATACCTTCTTGCCCTTTCATGGCCTCCATACTTCAATTACCAAGGAACACATAGACAATGCATAATTAAGGTAAATTTAAGAATTAATACATACTAATTACTATTCTACATCCTCATATATTCATCATCTTTTAAAGCTACTATAGAATTATAAGACATAGTGAGTGTAAGGAGGAACAAAGGTTCAAAGGGGCATTATTGAGTGATTAACATCAATTGACCATAAATACTTAGTTAAACAATGATAAAAGACTATAATTCATCACAATTGATTAACAATTTCGTTTTGAAAAGAGAACCCATGTCTAGATTGAAACGCTAGGTTTTGGGGAAGTTGAAAATCATATTTGTAAGGGCCTCTTTGGGAAAGGAATCCCAAAAGGGAAAGAACCATACCTTAGTGATGATCTTGCCACGAATTTGAGATGAAAACCTTGGTGAATTTATCCTTGAATTAGAGCTCTAGTGTTCTTCAATGGTGGTTGAAGTTTGGGGAAGAGAGAGCATAGGGAGATGTGAGTTTGGGAATTGTGGGTGTTGGGTTTGTTTAATTAGGTTTAGGTCTTTATATTAGTTGCTTAACTAACTTAATTATACCTCCCTTAAACCCTAATTAAACACCTAAATAATTAACTAATTAAATGAACCCCTTAAAATTGGACATTTCAATCACAGTCCTGACCTACAAGACGACGACCTACGGTCCGTAGGTCAGTCTACACCCCTTGGCCTAACCGCCCTGCAGGTTCGTCGATAAGTTCAGAGAATATGCATTTTGTCCATTTTTGGAAAATGGATAAGTGTTAGTCTACGGAGTCATTGACGTCGCGTTATCATGGCGACGCCCCATCGTTTGGCTCGTCGATTGAGATTGTCTCTTGGCAAGGTTTTGGTCAATTTGGAAGGGTCCTCTCCAAGGACCCTTAGAATGGTCCTTGGGGAGTCATACCCAAACATTTCGACCTTAAACGTATTCTAATACGTGTTTTACACCTTCCTATAAAATTTCATTAAATTCTGACCCCTAAAACCCCATGAAACATGCCAAGGCACACTAACCTCAATTTCATAATCTACCGGACGTCATGGACGTCCCTTCACGTTTTTACTGTAAAACTCCTAAATATTTTATAAACATTATTTTTGGTCTTAAAGCAGTGTTTCAAGCCTTGGATACTCATGTGAGTCTATAGATTAAGTCTTGGACTTTCGGAGTGTTACATACTCCCTCACCGAAAAGAGAGGGTTAACACTTGCCTAAGGTGTAACCTTTCGTACGTAGCTATCTAGATGGATCCACTAAGCTAGAGACCTCTGTGGGCACATAGTTAAGGGTAAAAGAGATTGTTACTAGAAACCCTAGCTTTTTAAATATGGGGGATTTCCATCTCATGAGACAACACATATCTTTGGGAATCCAAACTTGCTAAACGTGAGGAAACCCATGTGGGGAGACATACTTACTAAACCTGAGACTCCCATCTCATTTACATGCCCTTTCAGTGCGAAGCATCTATTACCTTTTGAAACCATCTTTAGGCATCACATAAGTTCACATTAGCCTTTACTAGACCCTTATGTAAACATCTCATC
The DNA here is from genome assembly GCA_016801875.1 of Solanum sitiens. Taxonomy (NCBI): domain Eukaryota; kingdom Viridiplantae; phylum Streptophyta; class Magnoliopsida; order Solanales; family Solanaceae; genus Solanum; species Solanum sitiens. The sequence continues at coordinate 2,118,125 of JABWTJ010000069.1, read as the reverse complement.
ATAATGGCTCATAGGAAGTCATAAGTGAGAACAATCCTTTAAGTTTAAAACCCCCTACTAAGTGAGTAAACCTTCTACTTTAACACTTCATTATTATCATGAGAACCACTTTTCAATCATATAACAATCATACCATAACATACATGCATACTTTATAGCGAATTTAAGTGTACAAGTTTAAGAATGACGGATACATGTCATCAACACCAAAATAACACATTAGGTATAGCATCATTAGTATCTAAGTAATTCATCTTTCCCAATTGAGTTCGAGAAAGAACCAACATTCATACCTTCTTGTCCTTCATGTTCCTTCATACTTCAATCACCCAAGAATGCATAATTAATACATAAATCAAAGTAATTCAAGAAGCAATACATAGCTAACATCATTCTACACAATCCACATACTCATCATCTTCTACAATTCACCATATAAGTTCAAGGTTTTATGAAATTGTGGAAGAACATGGATCCAAGGGGAAATCTCCAGTTATTACTAAAAACTCACCTTCACAACATAATTAAACAACACTAAATGATCATAGGTCATCACAATTGATTCATAATTTCGTTTTCAAAGAAGACTCATGTGTAGAGAATAACCCTAGTTTTGGGGGAGTTCTGAAATAATCTTTGGAAGGGCCTCTATGGGAAAGAGTTCCCAAGAGTGAAAGAAACCATACCTTAAAGAAGATTAGACAGGAATTTGGGTTGCATCCTTGGTGAATTTGCCTTCTTCTTGAAGCTCCAAAGTTTTTCGATAGAAGTTTGAGTTGGGGAGAGAGAAACTAGAGAGAAGTGAGAGTCTGGGGTTTTGGGATTTTGAAGTGTGAAGGCTTGTTTAATGAGTTAAAATCCCTTAATACCTAAAATTACTAATTTAGACTGACCCTAAATTAAATTGGCCAAGGGTGGAATTTACCAACCCACCCTTGGCTTGGCCGTGTGCTGCACCAGTGTGCAGGTACCAAACAACGCCCTTGATCGACGGTCTGTCACTCCATGTACGGACCATCCCGAAAATTATGGTTTGATTCATAAAGTCTTAAAATGGATCAAAGGATCCATAATCATAAGTATGCACTCATGAACTCCAATGACGGAGCGTGAGTCCATCAACAGACTGTCATTTACACTCGTCGATTGCAAGCTTTTTGTGACAGCATTTTGGTCAAATGTTTGGGTCCTTCTCGAAGGCGCTTAGGATGGTCCTTGGGGAGTTGTACCCAAACATTTTGAACCTAAGCATGATCTAATGTGTACCATAAACATTTTTACAAAGTTTCAACTTTATACCACACTTCAAACCCCTTCATAGACCTAAAGGCACACTAGACCACTTCACTAGTCTCCGGACGGCATATATGTTTCTTGACCTTTAAGCTTCAATAATTCCTAAATAAATTAGTTACCATGTTTTAGGTCTATAATCATCATTATTCATCATGTGAGGCTCTAGTATAGGTCATAGAATTTCCGTGGTGTTACAATATCCTCCTTTAGGAACATTCATCCCCGAATAACACCTTAAACCGTCTATAGGGGAAGAAGAGAGAGACTCAAGACTAGCAGCCAAACAACAGGCAATATCATAATGAATCACAGCTCATAGGAGGAATTCTCAACTCCTTTAAATCACACAATATAGCATTTACACAAGGGACTCAATCCACAATTCATCACATATAAAAGATCACCAATTCATATCACATAAGGATGAACTACCTTCTCCATTTCAATATGAGATCAATATGAACATTAAAGAGTTGACATGTTTATTTCTTCTCAAAACAACATCAAATAGGTTCACTACAACTCTCACAGAGATAATATGTCACACTACATATAAGTGCAAGTTAACCATGAGCATATTTCATGAAAGCTCAATTTAAATATTAATTTCAACAAGAATATGCACATATTAGGAAAAAAAATGATAAGTTCAACACTATTCATAACCCTCATTTAAGAGAAACCACTAACCTCAACCTTGGATAGGAGTAAGAGGAAAAAGATTAGGATATGGGGACTTCATGTCGTCCTCGGCCTCCCATGTTTCACCCTCAACTAGATGATTCCTTCATAGAAATTTTACGGAGGCAACCTCTTTATTTCTCAATTTCATAACTTGAAGATCCAGGATCTCAACCGGAACCTCTTCATAAGAAAGGTTCTCATTTACCCCTAAACCTTCTAGAGAGAGAATAGACACCAGATCACCTATACATCTTGAGCATAGACACATGGAATACCAGATGAACTGGGGCCAATTAGATTGGCAATTTTAATGCATATGGCATTTCCCAACTCGCTTCAAATTTCATACGCGCCCATATACCGGGGACTAAGTTTCCCCTTCTTGCCAAACCTCATCACCCCTTTCATGGGTGAAATTTTCAAGCAGACTAAATCTCCTACTTTGAATTCGAGGTCCCTTTTTCTATTGTCGGCATAAGACTTTTGCTGACTATAAGCCATCTTCAACTTCTCCCATATAAGTCTAACTTTCTCTGTGGCATCATGAACTACCTCGGGACTAAGAAGAGCAAACTCACCCACTTTAAGCCATCCAACCGAATACCGGCACCTCCTACCATAGAGTGATTCAAATGGTGCCATGACGATTCTCGAATGGTATCTATTATTGTAGGAAAGCTCTATCAAAGGTAGGTGGTAATACCAATTACCTTTAAAGTCAATGACACAATCTCTCAACATATCTTTTAGGGTTTGGATGGTGTGCTCCGCTTGAACATCCATTTGAGGGTTGAAAGCAGTGCTAAGTTTCACTTGAGTACCAAGCCCACTTTGGAATGACCTCCAAAAGTGGGAAGTAAATTGGGAACCTCTATCCAAAATGATTGACAAAGGTCCCCATGCAACTTTATGATCTCATTAATGTGCAATCTAGCATTAAGAAACATTGACGGGAAGGAAGTGGGATGAGTTAGTCAACCTATCCACTATGACCCAAATGGAGAATGTTGCCTGCGTGTACGAGGAAAACCTACCACAAAGACATTGTTGACATCTTCCCACTACCTAGTGGGGTCATCAATAACTTGAGTTAGACCTCCCGGTCCTTGATGCTCATCATTGACTTGTTGGAAAATTGATCACCTAGCCACAAAGTTTGCTATCTCCCTTTTTCATTCCGTTCCACCAATAAATCACGCGCAAATCACGATATATCTTGGTGGCACCTGAATGAATGGAATATCGAGAACCATGAGCCTCTTCTATGATTTGCTCCCATAAGCCATCCACGTTCGGCACACACAATCTACCTTGGTACCTAAGTACCCCATCCACCCCTTGGGAGAAAGACTCATTATTTTTATTAAGGACTGATTCGTTCAATAAACCACTAAAAGATGATTTGAAGTTATGACAAACCATGAAACCACCCTTTGAGGATTCTTCTAGTCGGACACCCAACCGGGCCAACCTATGCACCTTCATTACTAAATCTTTCTTATTATCACTCACATGAGTCACACTACCCATAGACACTCGACTCAAAACATCCGCAACCATATTAGATTTCCCGGGATAGTATAGGACACTCATATAATAATCTTTTAAGAGTTCTAACCACCTTCTTTGGCGTAGATTTATGTTTTTTTGGCTGAACACATATTGGAGACTCTTGTGATCGGTGAACACATCAACATGTACACCATTGAGATAGTTTCTCCAAATTTTCAAGGCAAAACTATGGCCGCTAGTTCAAGGTCATGAGTTGGGTAGTTATTCTCATGCACCTTGAGTTACCTAGAGGCATATGATATCACCTTACCATGTTGCATAAGTACACTACCCAAACCTACTCGATAAGCATTGCAATAAGCCACAAACCCCTTGGTACCCTCTGGCAAGGTTAACATCGGAGCGAGGTGAGTTTATCTTTTAATAATTGGAAACTCCTTTACATGATTTTGACCATTTGAACTTGGACCACTTTTGGGTCAAGGCACTTAATGGAAATGCGATAGATGAAAACCCCTTGACAAACCTCCTATAGTACCCGGCCAAACCAAAAAAGCTTTGGATGTCCGTAGGGCTCAAAGGTCTAGTCCAACTTTTGACCACTTCCATATTTCTAGGATCAACCTTGACTCCCTCACTTGAGACAATGTGACCAAGAAAAACAACCCATCTCAACAAAAAATCACATTTACTAAATTTAGCAAAAAATTGGTTATCCTTAAGGACTTGCAAAATTATCCTTAAATAGTTTATATGAGCATTCTCCCTCATAGTGTTATCAAGATGTAATCAATGAAGAAAATCACAAAAATATCAAGATAGCACCTAAAAACTCGATTCTTAACGTCCATCAAAGCTGTCGGGGCATTTGTTAAACCAAAAGATATAACTAAGTATTCAAAATGACCATATCTTGTTTGAAATGCCGTTTTTGGAATGTCGACACCTCTCACTCTAAGTTGGTGATAACCCGACCTTAAGTCAATCATTGAAAAGTAACTCTCTCCTTGGAGTTTTTAAAACAAATCATCAATCCTAGGGAGTGGGTACTTATTCTTTATAGTGAACTTTTTCAATTGGCGGTAGTCAACATACATTTTTAAAGACCCATCTTTCTTCTTCACAAACAATACCGGGGTACCCCGTGACGATATGCTTAGTTGAATAAAAACCTTATCTAACAAATCCTTGAGTTGAGCCTTTAACTCCTTCAACTCGGTTAGGGCCATTCGATATGAAGGGTTTGAAATAGTTTGTGTATCCGGCAATAAATCTATACCGAAATCAATTTTTCGTTCGGGAGGAATTCCAAGAAAGTCAATGGGAAAGACTTCAGGAAATTCCTTCACTACGGGGACCGACTCTAAATGAGGGATCTCAAATTCAAGATCCTTGACCCTCACTATTATAGAGAGAACCCTTCGCAATCAACCTACAAGCTTTTAGACATGAAATGATCTTACCCCTAGGGATTGAGTTTCCTCCCTTCCATTCAAAAACCGATTAATTAGGAAATTTAAATCTAACTACCTTTGTTCTACAATCAATTGAGGCAAAACAAGCATGTAACCAATCCATCCCCAATATGACATCAAATTGCAACATATCAAGTTCTACAAAGTCAAACAATGTAACTCTATTGGGCAAGGAAAGATGACAACCCTTATAGACACTTTTAGAAACCACAGAATCACCCACTGGGGTAGAAACCAAAAAGGGTTAATCTAAGACATCGGGAAGCATACCAAATTCCATAGCCAGAAAAGGAGTCACAAAAGACAAAGTGACACCGGGATCCAACTATGCATATACATTAATTGAAAATACTTGCAACATACCGGTAAAAACATCCTAAGAGCTCTCTTGATTACCTACGGATTGGAGAGCATAAAAGCAATTTTTCTAGGAGCATCGATATTTGGAGCACTTGCTTGTGCTTGAGAATTTTCTCTTCCTTGAGCCTTCATGATAGGGAAGTCCCTCTTCATGTGGCCACTCTTACCACAACCATAACAATTACCCGTGCCAACTAGGAAGTTGCCTTCTTGTTTTCTACCACACTTTGCACAAATAGGATTCTCCACATAAGAACCACCACTTTTTCTCTCTTGAGGCTTGGGGATAGATACCATACCCTTGTTGAATCTTTGGTATTAGTGTAACATCTTGTAACTTGAAATAACTAATAATAATCTAGGAAACAAAGGAAAAAACTTTTTGGGAAATAAAAAGAGAAATCTGGAAAATTTCCAGATTTTGAAATTGTGTTTTTGGTCATTTTCAAACGGCCATAATTTTTATCTCATGAGGAATTAGAGTGCGTTCTTTATATGGTTGAAAATCCCTTGAAGATTTATTTCTAACACTGCCGAGTTTGCAAAATTTCGATATTGTATGAGTGAAATATGCCTTTCGAAAGTTGGGTATTTGGATTGAGGAGAATCCAATACGGATTTTAGTAAGGGTAAAGTAGTCTTTCACCCTACTATTTCCTAATTTATTTTAATGGTTTATTCGGGGAAAAGTTAAGCCTTAAGTCAATTTTTAGAAGGTTGAATACGCTTAGGTTTTGGGAGAAAAGAGAAGAGAAGAAGGCGAAAGGAGAAAAGACCAAGATTTTATTAAGATCGTTGAGACAGTTTCGTCAGGGGTTATCCCTTTCATGTATGTGAGATATTTCAGTGTTGGTTTCTTCCACCCACACCCAATTTGATTCAGTTCAGAAAGCTTAGTGTAGATTGATTTCTGAACATGGGAGTTCTTGATGAACAATGGTTTAATCCTTGTTGGTTGAGTTGTACCATACCTTTAGTTGTTTGATTCATGTTACTGGGGTGTTTTACGAGTCTAATTTATTGGGTTTTGAGTATATTGATGATACTAAGTGTTTGGGGGAACCATGGAAGTTTGGGAGGTTTAGAGTTGAAAATCGGAACGAAAGGTTGGAAAAACCCGTTTGACAAGCCCTGGGGAGCTGCGCCTACCAGAGCCCCTCAGGACAGACTCTGTCAGTCAGGTTCTGGCGCACCGCGCCACCCATAGATCCTGAGGACAGTGTCTATCCGCCAGGCTCTGGCGCCCCGTGCCTCTCAAAGCGCCAGGGTCACCTGGAGATCCCATTTCTCCCCCATCTTTTCGTACTAGTTCCTAAGTGATGTACCTATTATTCCTAGTTGATTTCAACATTCTAAATTTTATCTAAACATAATGAAATAATCCATAAACATGAGATCATGATCCTTGAATTCATAATCTAATTCAAAGAAAAAATCAAAGTCAAAGAAGTTAAGAGTCAAGTCTAAAAATTAAGAAGCAAGTCAAAGTATGTTCCTAAAGCATTCAAGAGTCATAAACAAACATTTTAACTTTCTTTTAAGTCTCAAGAAATTAGTTGAGCAAAGAGTTGAGTTAAAATTTTCAAAATCTAGAAGCGAACTAACCATTCCCTAAGAGTTAAGGTGCAAGTTAAGCAAAGAGTAACAAGTTGAGTTCACTTCTCAAGAGTTATAAGGGAACTAAGTAGTCCCTAAGAGTTTAAACAAAAAGTTTTCAAACTTTTGAGTAAGAGAGGAAGCAAGACTTCCACAGAGCCTATGGCTAGTTTAGCAAAAGAAAAAGGAAACTATGATTTCCAAGAGAGCTTTTGAAGCTCAGTTTGAGCATTTATCTCAAACTAGAGAAGAAGTTGTTTTAAAAAACATATGAGCTAAGTATTTTGGGAGTAGTATGGAGCACCGATATGGTGACGCGAGTTCATATTAACTCAAGTGTCCATAAACCATGTAGCCAACATGAAGAGATAAATGATCATACTTTTTAGATTCCTTAGTGCTTTTAGCATATACTAGTGGATGCACTTAGTATTTCAGGTTCTATACCGATGGCAAGGTATAGAGCGGTCCTCTTGCAATGTGAGGTAAGACGTTGTACCATCCCTTAGGTTCATAGTGATGGTTATCGGTTGGAGAATCTCCCACATAAACTATATTACTTTCATATATAAGTAAAGTTGAGTTTATTATTGTTGCATTACTTTTAATGAACTAAGTGTTTACACTGTTTTACAAGCTTTACATATATTGCATGTGACTTTATTGCTTCATGTTGAGTTGTGACTTCTTGAGTTGATCAGAGCCAAATTAAGTTCATTCTTAATCCTTTCAAGCTTAGTAGTGTTGTTTATCATTCCAACTCGCATACTTGTACATTCAATGTACTGATGCTAGTTGGCCTGCATTGTCTTATGATGCAGACGCAGGTAACCAGGATCAGCACGCAGCGCTTTGTTGATCCAGTTTGAGCTCCAGAGTCACTGGTGAGCCTTCTTGCATTCCGGAGGATCCTATTTTATGTTTTCCAGTCATTCTCTTTCAAAATGTTGTGGGGTCTGTCCCAACATTCATCAAAGTAGTTTTATTGGCTTCATAGACAGATAGTTAGTAGTTCAGTTGTGTCTCTTTATTTCGGATTCTATATTTGAGACTTAAGTGCAATTTTGTCCAAGATAGTATTTTAAGTTATTTTATGAGAACTTTTCCAATTTCATAACTGAGTTAAGTTGCGTCTTCCGCTGAGTTAAGTAAGCCAGACCAAGGGTTCACTCAAAGCAATGGTCATTGGATGCGGGCCACATCTAGGGTGTTGGCTCGGGGTGTGACAATTAGTAGGACCTTTGTTGGAAAATCTCTTATTGAACCTTGGCTTATCTTGAACCACAAATCTAGTCTGGGAAGAATTTCCATCTTTGGCCCTTGTCCTCTTCACCTCTTTACAAACTTGCTTAAGCTTTTGTTACTCAATTTGTTTGGCATGAATTCTGAGACGAGAGATGTCCATGCTAGGAATCAACATAGCCGACCTACACTTATTAACCACAAGGTCGGATATCCCCATAACAAATTTGTTCATCTTATCCCTAGAATCCGCAACCATAGTAGGAGCATGTTTTGATAGTTGAGTGAACTTGAGGCTATAATCTTTCACACTCATACCCCCTTGACGAAGATTGATAAATTCTTGCATTTTCTTCTCCCTTAAATCTAAGGGAAAGAACCTACAAAGGAAGGTCGTCTTGAATGATGCCCAACTAACCGGACCTTCTCTAACAGTCCTCTCCTCTTTCCATTGCTCATACAAAACTTGAGCCACATCTTTGAGTTGATAGGTGGCTAGTTCCTCCTTTTATTGAGAAGACACACCCATAACATCTAACACCTTGATCACTTCGTCAATGAACCCTTGTGGGTCCTCCTCCACTTTAGAGCCAAAGAAGGTAGGGGGATTCATCCTTGTGAAATCCCTAATCCTAGAAGCAGCAGAGTTAGAATTGGTGTTCACTTGGACTCTAGTATCCCTAGAAAATTGAGTGGCTAATACTTGAGTCAAGCTATGAATAGTTTCACTTATCTCAATGTTAGACATAGCCCCTTCTTCAATAGGAACTTAAGGGTTTTGAGGATCTTGAAGGGGAATTGCCTCATTCACATTCTCCTCCTCGGCCCTTCGAGCATTGTTCCTTCTTGTATTCATTTCCTATAAGCGCAAGAAAAGGATTAAAAGAAATGGCTAGATATATTTAAGACTCTTAGGCACGACCAAAGAATGACAAAAGAGTGAGAGTTCCTAAGAATCTCACAGCCTCTCATTCTAAGTGTGGCGCGCTTCATATCCATGAATGAGACGCTACTTGACGTGGTATATTGTGACGTCAATCCTACATTATTCTCAACCTTATGCTCTAATACCAAGTTTGTAACGACCCAAGAGTACCCCTAGTCGTTACTGGCGTATTCGACCTCGAAGAGGTCTTATACAATCCCTTAACATACGTCATAGCATGTATCATAGAATAAAAGGCGGAAAAATTAAAACTTCTACTTTAAAAGTTCAACTTCACTTCATATAAGGAAAATATCATCTAACTTTGTCACAATGTACCATCTAGACATAAAGGAATAGAAACTTGGAACTTAGCCCATACATCAATGAGAAAGTCTCAAATTAGTAAAGTACAATATTGTCTTTCAAACATTACAAAACTAGAAAGCTAGAATATGGGGTTTTGTCCACGGACTTGAGGACTCACCAACTTGGAGAAGCAAGTCCAAGTTTCTTAATAAGTGGCATTGAAATCCTCAAGGGCCCGAACCTACATTGTTTGGGAAAAAAGGAAGAAAATAGGGGTTAGTACATCACACGTACTAAGTATCACTTCTATGCATAAAAATATCAATGCATGTATAAAAGGACATTTTAGTCAAAAACATGTTTTCCATCAATTAAACCTAACATGCACATATAGTAAGCATTTTAAGCCAACCCAACATAATATCAACCTACCATGTAGGCAACCCAAGCAATGCCTGTGCAATGCAAAGAATAAAATCTCATAATCCTATCCAAAGCTATGTATCACATTACGCAACCCACTACATGCAAACACTCATAATCTCATATTTCATCAGACATGCTTTATTCATAAAGATCATAAATAACTTAACAACATAAGTCATAATCAACATAATTATAATGGAACATGACTAGAACCATCTCTTAGGATTCCACAATTGCAATTTATAAGAGAAGTCCCATACCCTCCCTCACACTATGTTGAAACCCTTAAGAAAGCTCTAGAGAGAGTTTATACACTTCTTTATCCATTTAATTTTACATTATGGAAATAGGTTCCAATAATCGACATTAAACCATGAGAGCTACATGGAATTCGGTGTTCTACTCCCACACCAAAAAGAGAGGGTTAACATTTGCCTAAGGTATAACTTTTCATACGTAGCTATCTAGGTGGATCCACTAAGTTAGAGACCTATGTGGGCACATAGTTAAGGGTCAAGGAGATTGTTACTAGAAACCCTAACTTTTTAAATGTGGGGATTTCCATCTCATGAGACAACACATATCTTTGGGAATCCAAACTTGCTAAACGTGAGCAAACCCATGTGGGGAGACATACTAAACCTGAGACTCCCATCTAATTTACATGCCCTTTCGGTGCGAAGCATCTATTACCTTTTGTAACCATCTTTAGGCATCACATAAGTTCACATTAGCCTTTACTAGACCCTTATGTAAACATCTCATCATAATGGCTCATAGAAAGTCATAAGTGAGAACAATCCTTTCAGTTTAAAACCCCCTAGTAACTGAGTAATCCTTCTACTTTAAAACTTCATTATTATCATGAGAACCACTTTTCAATCATATAACAATCATACCATAACATACATGCATACTTCATAGCTAATTTAAGTGTACAGGGTTAAGAATGAGGGATACATGTCATCAACACCAAAATAACACATTCGGTATAGCATCATTAGTATCTAAGTAATTCATCTTTCCCAATTGAGTTCGAGAAAGAACCAACATTCATACCTTCTTGCCCTTCATGGGCCTTCATACTTCAATCACCCAAGAATGCATAATTAATACATAAATCAAGGTAATTCAAGAAGCAATACATAGCTAACATCATTCTACACAATCCACATACTCATCATCTTCTACAATTCACCATATTAGTTCAAGATTTTATGAAATTGGGGAAGAACATGGGTCCAAGGGGAAATATCAATTGATAACTAACAATTAACCATCAATTCATAGTTAAACAACACTAAATCATTATAATTCATCAAAATTGATTCACAATTTTATTTTTCAAAGAAGACCCATGTGTAGAGAAAAACCCTAGTTTTGGGGGAGTTTTGAAATAATATTTGGAGGGGCCTATTGGGGAAAGAAATCCCAAGAGTGAAAGAAACCATACCTTAAAGATGATTAGCAACAAATTTGGGTTGGATACTTTGTGAATTTGTATTCTTCTTTAACCTATAAAGTTTCTTCAATGGAGTTTGAGTTGCAGAGAGAGAAACTAGAGAGAAGTGAGAGCTTTGGGGTTTTGGGATTTTGAAGTATGAAGGCTTGTTTAATGAGTTAAAATACCTTAATATACCTAAAATAACTAATTTAGACTTACCCAACATTTAATCTGCCAATAATGGAATTTAACAACCCACCCTTGGCTTGGCCGTGTGCTGCACTAGTGTGCAGGCACCAAACGACGCCCTTGATCAACGGTCGATCACACCATGTACTGACCGTGTTGGAAACCGTGGTTTCATTCAGAGAGTATTCAAATGGATCCAAGTCTACATAGTTATAAATATGGCCTCATGACGTCCAACGACGGAGCATGAGTCCATTGACTGACCGTCATTTGTACTCGTCAATTCTAAGCTGGTTTTGACACCTTTTGGGTCAAATGTTTGGGTTCTCCTCGAGGGCCCTTATGGTGGTCCTCGAGGAGTCGTACCAAGAATTTTTCACCCTAAGTATGCTCTAATGTGTAGCCTAAGCATATATACAAAGTTTGACCTTCATACGACCCTTCAAACCCCTTCGTAGACCTAAAGGCACACTAGAACACTTTCACTAGTCTCCGGACGTCATGGACGTTTCTTGACATTTTAGCTTTAATACTTCCTAAATAAGTTAATTACCCTTGCTTAGGACTATAATCATCATTATTCATCATGTGAGACTCTAGTCTAGGTCACAGAATTTCTAGAGTGTTGCAGAAGTGGTGTGAGAGTCCACCAATTGACTCATACTAGGGAAATTACTGTTAATTTCTTCACACCTATATCAATTGATTTAAATTTTTGCAATATCTTGGCGAATGTATCTTATATTTTTGACCCACTGGAAATACAACTTGCATGATTTCTATTACCTGGGGCACATAAAAACCTCTACGGTAATTCCTGTAGCCATCTTTGTTTTGCCAGTTACCCTATTATCTATTTGCAGGCCTGTCATACTGCCCTACTATAGAATAGTTTCGACCTATATTTCCAAAATTATATACTTGATTTCCCGAGTTAGCATTCCATAAAACCCCTTGGTTGCCCAAGTATTGAGTCTCATCATCTAAGTCAATGTCCTGATCTTCATACCCCTTCGGGGCTCCTACAACATTAACCTTATTAGACCCTACCATGATATGCTTTGTGAGAAGATTCATCTGAGTTCCCATATGAGTCATATCTTGATCCCTTACTTCTACTCCCCTATTTTTCTCAACTGAAATCTCAAAAGTGAACCCCAAGTCTTCCACTTCAGCCCCTCGTGTACCATGCTCTATTATTCTTTGACTCTTCATCCATTAGATGCATGATTTCTAGGGATGGCTTCCTCTTGAATGATCCACCACAAAGTGAATTAAAAACATGCTTAGTAACACAATTTAGCAATCTATAAAAAGCTTGTTCCAAATTTCTATCACTGAGACCATGGTTCGGGCACTTTTTTAGCTTTTAGCTGAATTTTCACCAAGTATCATGCATTGCTTCCCCTGGTAGTTGTTTATGTGCCCTTATCTCTTCTTTCATTTGTATCTCTTTTGATTCAGGGTAGAACCGTTCCTTCCAGTCCTCCTTCAATTCATTCCAAGTCCTAATAGAATCATCTGGCAGCTCATTAAACCAATTAATTGCCTTCCTAGTGAAAGAAAATGGAAATAGCCTCAACATCATAGTTTTTTGACTAATCCCAGGAATTTCTTATGATTTACATATCGCTACGAAGATTATCAGGTGCTGATTTGCATCTTTACCAGATACACCTATGAACATACCCTTGAGGTTTAACAATTGAATCATTGTGGTTGTGATTGTAAATTTCACATTTGGAGGTAGTAAAGGTAACACTATTACTCCAATGGTTGTTGCTCCATCCAAATCTAAGTCACCCTCTTCAAACACCATGTGAACTGGTTGTTGTGATCGACCCCTTTGAACTAATTGTTGGCGGTGAGGAGGAGCTATTTCTTCTAATCTTGGATGTTCATCCACCACCCCAGGCTGGTTGACATTCTGCGGAGTACCTCTTGCAGCGGTTTCAGCCTCAAGTCCCAATCTTTTCCTCTGAGCCTCAAGTTCCTGTGCATTCGCCATCTTGCGAATAGTTTTTTAAAGTTCTGGATGGTAAGGAATCAATGGAGCTCCCTTACTTATGGTATTGGGCATGTACTATCGAACTACTATAGGAGACACAGAAGAGGAACAAGACATATCGAAACTACTTGTAAGAGACATAGACAAGGAAAAAGAAATTAAATAAGGAAATATAACTACAATTCAAGTGATTTCGAGTAAAACACTATTTAATTGAAATTCTCCAACAGCGGCGCTAAAATTTGATACGTCCAAACTTAAACTTCAATTAAGAAGTGTAATCGGCCGAAGTCAATTTACAGAACTCAATGAGAGTTGTGGTCGATCTCACAATGATCTTTTTTACAGAAATGATTTCACTGTCATATTTAATCTAATTTTGTTAATATTTCTTTAAGAAATAATTTCAGAATGTAAATTGGGTTTAGTTTTATGATTCAAGTAACCAATGTTGGTAAAAGATCCAGATTAACAATTAACATAATATTTATCGCAAGGCTGTATTGAAAAATGAATGAAACCAGGGTTGTGCTTCCCATGACATTACAATCTAGTGTTAGTTCATGAACGAGTTGCAGGTAATTTAGTCTTTACAAAATATGGGTGAGTTATCTGTATCTAACACTTCTCAATCTAGTTAATAACTTCTACTCAAATCCTCTCGGTCATAGAGTGTTAACAAATTTTACCCCCCCCCCCCAGGTAAAATGATGTTAACTTAACTTTTTGCCAACTATCCATTTTATCTCGAACAATCGATAGACACAAGCTGATTCAAATGTGTGCACTCATTAGAACAAATGAATAGTGAAATTCCGGTTATATATTGCAAATACAAATCATATTCAACTTCTTTTACGAATCCACACTTAGATTAACATAATAGTTCCTACAACGCTACTCATGGTTTCAACTCATCAACTAAAGATCTGTTATTAAAACATTAAGAGAAATCACTTACGAAAGTTTGTGAATTCAACGAACACTTGATATTCAGAAAACCAAAATCCAACTCCTAAGATCGATTCAATGTTAATCAATAAAAATCAAAGTCAAAAGTATTTATAAAGTTGTTGCTCGTTCTAGATATGTTCAAATAGTTATTCTAAAAAGAGTCCTACTCGAAGTAGTACTGAAGTGTCGTATCTTTTCACGGACTGTAGATGAACCATCGAGGGCTTCACGATACGTGAAGCCCTCCGTGGTCTTTACTTAGGCAGCTTAAAACACATCTCTTAAATGCCTACTTACTAGGAATCCACCATAGGCGACACCACAGATCCATACAATGACCACGGTCCATCTGGGTGTCTGTGGTCTTCACTTGGCCAATCACACTTCAGCTTATCAAAGTCTTCCCACTGGTTCAAGTCTATCAGAAACATCATGGTCTGTCAGGGCTTCCGTGCTTCTAACTTAGTATTACCAAAGTTTATCTTCTCAAAGACTTCTAACTAGAAATTCATTTCTATCACCATGAAGGACAGTTGTGAGGACCACGGCCTGAGAGGCCTTCATTGGTCCTTACTTAATACAAATCAATATTTACTCTGCAAAAGCATATTTACAAGGATTTTTTCATGAGCTTCAGGATGGACTTTGAGAGAGACCACGACACATCTTAGGCTCCGTGGTACTTGTTTCAGCCTGTATTTTCTTATTATTGTTTCTCTTTTATGTCCACTTATTTTACCAGTACAAACATCACCATACAAATCGTATTCACATAAATACACTCGATTCCCACAATAATCCTTAGTTTTAAGCATCAAATGTGCAATAATCTCACGACATCAAGTCCCCAAGAAAATCCTCATCTTGGCTTACTAAAAACAGAAGACTAAGTTAAGAATGCAAAATCTTAAAAACTAAATTAAACTTAATAATCTGAACTTTCAAATAATCTGAACAATACTCAATAGATAACTCAGAGTTTGTAAAAATAACTCAAGGAACATACATACTGAAAACTACTCAACTTTGTCTATCTATGATGCCTCAACTATTACAGAAGGATATCAGGACAAGACCTACAACATCTCAAAGTACTAAATGTAAGATAAAGGTGAAGTCCTCCAGAATGTAAGAAAGCTCACCAAAGTTGAGTGTAATATCATGGATACGTGTATTTCCATCCTGAAATAATGCAGGCCAAATGGCTCAGTACATGGAATGTATGAACATGTATGGGGAATTCTAAAGCATAAACATAAGCTTGAACTGGTGGAAAAGAAACATACATATCTCTTCTCAACTCACTCAACTTAAAGAAACATAGTTCAGCTCAACTCAGAGAAAATAGGTCTCAATTCAATAACATGATATTGAACCTAGTGAAACATAATTCAACTTAACTAAGAGAACAAGGCTCAACTCAGTAATAAGATATATAAATCTAGATACTGAACTCTAGATAAAGCAATAATGAAGATGCAACACTGGAAAGATTTTACAACAATAGATAGCAACTCAATGTATTTAAGAATACAATATACTTATTTTATATGGAAGTATACAAAATAAACCATGTTTGTATATAAAAATACAAAATAAACTTTGTGTATATAAGAATACAAAATATCTCTGTGGGAGTTTCTCTAGCCGACAACCATCACTATGAGCTATGTGATGATACTACGTCTCGCCTACGTTGCCAAAACTATCATATACCATGTCGGGGTATAAAACTCTTCAACTAAGTGGATCCAATAGTCTATGCTAAAAAGCACTAAGAAAGCATCTAAAAATTATATCCTTTCTACCCACGTTGGCTACATGGTTTATGGGGGATGTTAGTTTTCTGAACTCTCCCCAAATCGGTGCTCAATACTGGTCTTAAAATATAACTAGGTCATATGTTTAAAAACATCACTCTTTCTGTGGTTTGAGATGATTACTCAAAATCTTTCTCTACCACTCAAAACTCTTTTGGAAATCTCAATTTCCTCCTCTTTTAAATGTGAAAATGTTTACTCTTGGAAATACATAGTTCCCATATATCATATATTATTTTAAAAGGAAATGATCTCAACTCTATTTTTCTCAAACTCAAGTGCTCAAATCTTATATAAAGTTTAAAGTGATTGTAAAAGACTTCTCAAAATAGGGTTCATGCTAAATTATGGAAGTGAACGACTCAATTCACGGGTTTTAATAACCATATATATAGAACTCAATACTCGGAACTCAACAACTCCTGAACTCAAGGACTCAATGATACTACTCACTCGAGATTGCTCGACTCATAAGGTTCATGCAGAATTATGGGCATGTACGACTAAACTCAAGGACCTTCATGGGTGATATGTAGTAGTTCGACAATTAGGAATATAATCTCAAAAGGGTTAGTAACTCTATAATCAAGAACATAAAACTTGAAGATACTACTCCTCTCAAAGATACTCCATTTATGGAGTTCATGCGGAATTATGGGCATGAACAACTTGACTAAAGGGGTCGACATAACAACATGGACTCATGTATACGACTCTTCTCTTTCTCATACTTAATTACTCAAAACTTATCGCAAATCGATAGTTGATCTTAAAGGATTCAGGATTTAAGTCAAAGAATTTCGTGAGCTATACTCTTAACTCTTTTTTGTATTTGAATTAGGAATTCAAGACTTATGATTCATGATTGGAAGGATTACGATAATATAGATTCATGAATATATTCTCGTCATTCTCATAATCTGTTCTAACTACTTTATTTTTATTTTTTGTTTTGATTTTTGAAGTGATATATTTTAGCTTTGATAGAGATCAATATTTGCTTTTCAGTGTTGAAGTACTGCATCTTAAATACTTGAAAATGGTAAAGTATTCAATTTGAATTGTCTTAATATTTATGTTGTTGCATCAACGATTTATAAAAATGTTGTAAGGCTATGGAAAAATTAATAATAAACTTTATTATTTTGGTTTACGTTCCTTTTTTAAATCTCTAATTTATGCTTTGATCTCTGTGCTTCTTTTGAATTTTTAGTTCGTAACGTGTGCTTTGATTTAAATTATTTTTTTTCATTTTTCTTGTGTTATAAGATCAATCTTTTATATGTTGAGGAATTGGTACAGTTCAGGTCATATATAATTAATTTATTGTCACTTGTTGAAATAAAAGTTTTTTTTAGTGGTATTCATTTATGCATACTCATTCTTGACATGGATATACTTCAGATCCTCCTTAAATTGTAAAGGGTACTTTGTCAAAGACGAATCTAGAATTTTTAGAACCTGCACTGCTTAAGAAAAAAGAATGTGTATTAAGTGTTAAATTTTGTTAAATAAAAATTATTTTGTTTGATTACTAAACACGTTATCTTAATTCTTTGTATATAATCATTTGTGCTTATTGATTAGCCATTGTCTTCTTCATCAACAGAGATTGGTCATCTCTTTCAAGTAAGTTTTTTTTTTTTTTTTTTTAACTTAAACTCTAATAGAAAACCTTTTTCAAAAAAGCATAAAATATTTGTTCCTTTATATGCCTTCTCCAAAAAAAGATTTTCGGTGAAACTTAAATAGCCTTAATAATTGTTTTTTGTTCTCTGTTTACTCTTGTATTGTCACGACCTGAAAGTACCCCCTAGAAGAAGGGAGAACCCATGGCTTGGAAAAATTACGTACTTGACCTTTCGTAGGTCTTGTACAAGCCTTAGCTATCATTCATTTCATAAGACATGAAAAGTAGAGTGAAATTTAAAACTTTTCACGAATAAAATAATAAAAGAAACATCTTTCATAAAATCTAAGGAATGATCTCGTCTTCACAAGCCAACTTAAAGACATGACATAAGTAATCTAAGGGATACGGCCCTTTACATTTAAAAGAAATACACATTAAGGCTTAAAGATAGAAACTAAGAAAATAGGACTATGGTCTCGGATATATGAGGACATAATTTGTCTTGAGAGAGTAGATTCCCAAGCTTCACCTTCTAGTCTTCAAAATCCTCCAAACAATACTTATTAAGTATAGAAAAGTATGGGGTTAGTACAAAACAATGTACTAAGTATGGCATACGTGAAAACATGCAAAAAGGACATTTTAGTAAAATAAGCTTTCATGCCAAAAATGATAAAACCTTCATAATTTAAGAGTTGAAAGAGTATAAGAACCATCATTTATCACATAAAGTAGAACTCTCATAATTTTAGAAGTAAAACACACTTTGCAGTAACATTAATAAACCTTACGGTGAACAAAGTGAAACATTACAGTGAATTCATTTTAGCCTTTACAGAGAACCATCTAATCCCAAAACAGTGAACTCCCAAAGTCAAGCCAAGAGGAAGTAAACCCATTTCCGTAGGAGTTTCCCTAGCTAAGGTTATCCTAAGACTCACCAACGTAAGACATGAAGGAAAAGCCCATACACTTCCTTCAATACACCTAGGTGATCCTCAAGACTACCCCGTTCTAGGCTTACTCACCTCGGGAGAACAAGTGCCCACTCAATGACCAAACATTAGAAGAACACTCAAACAACACACCAAGACTTCTCTTTCGGAATGCGTACTTAGTGCAATGAGTAGATGGCGTCTCATTCCACCACCTACCCTAAGTAGTACACTCTTTTAGAAAACTTAGCTCATTCAATTCATATAAGAGCCACCAAGACATCCCTTTCGGCATGCCTACTTAGTGAAATGGATAGATAGTGTCCCATTTCACTACGTACCCTAAGTAGTACACTCTTTTAGAAGACTTAGTACTTTCATTATTTTTGTGGGGGTTAGCTTAACCGACATAGACCATGAGAGCTAGACATGGAATCCCGATGTTAACCCCTATCGGATGAGGGATCCTCACTTGCCTAGAGTAAGGTCATTCTCTTAGCTTTTACATGTCTTTCCCAATAGCTACACCTATGCGGGCACATAGTTAAGAGATAAGGAGATTGCTACTAAGTAACTCATTCTCTACTAATGAGGAGTACTCATACCAAGAGGTACATTGGAATACAACATCTCAACTCACAAAGTGTAACCACCCCTTCTTCATATCCTCTCGGTGCTAAGCATAATTCCCCACAGATTCTCAACATTATATACTATAGGTTAAGGATAACCACTGAACACCACATCTCAACCTACGAAGATTATTCACCCTCCGACCTGTCGTAGAAAGCTCTTAGGATGTAGTGAGGGTGCTACCAAACACTTCATCTCAACTCACGAAGAGTGTTCACCCCAAAACTCCCTTTTTTACTTGACTTAGATTCATTCATTCATTCAATTGTGTGTGTACATGTGAACACACCTTGAACATAAGCATTAATTCATTTACATTAAATCTATACATGCTTAGACCTTCATTCATCACACTTCACACTTTAACATGCACAACATATACACTTAATTCATTTAGGCATAATTTAAGTAAAACATGCAATTCAAGCTTCATAATACATATTACAAAAACAATCTTCAATATCACTTCATTTCACACATTTGGCCTTCAAATCCATAATCAGAATACATGCCAAATATATCCAAAGACATCAAGTAAACACCGCCACCAAGAAGGTGGACCATACCACTCAAGAGCATTTCATAAGAAGAGTTATACAATATAAGAAACTCACCTTTTTAACCAAGACTTCACCACCTATAACCAATTCCTCAATATCTCATCATAATAAGGCCCTTAGGGCAGTAGCTAAATCATAATGACAACATAAGGAAACCAAAGTTCATATCCTACACAAACATGTTCATTTAACCCATTTCTTAAGCTAAAGTTGCAAATATGCATAAAAATGAGTTAATTAAGGTCTTGAAATTAAAATCATCAATTAATATTAGAAGAAACATATTTGAATCACTAAAACACTTTTACATGAAGACCCATGCTTAGAATCAAAAATAGAAGAAAGTAGAGTTTGAAAACCCTTCTTGAAATCATTTAGAAATGACTCCTTGAATGAAAGAGGGTTCAAGAATGACTACCTTAACTCAATGAGAAGGAACCACTAATTTTGATGAATAAACACGTCCAACCATCTCTCCTAGCTCTTCCTTGAGTATTAGCTCCAGTGGTGACTTTGAGAGAGTTTGTTTTTAGAGAGAGAGTTTAAATATTTGAAGTGAGGGGTCTTGTCTAGGTCTAGGACTTAAAAATAATCTAATATAACTTAAAAACCCTAAAAATATCATCCTAGGGTAATAAAAGACTTGGGGTGAATTAACAAAACACCCCAAGCCAATGCTGCAAAACGTGACAGCTTTTGGCAGTCTTCACAGACGGCTCCAACCAACGGACCCTATCTCCATCGATGGCCCGTTGGTGGGGGGTCGTTGGTTGGGACTATCTTCACTGAAGATCAGTATAGCCTGCCTTGCAAGTCAAGTCGACTCCCATGGTCGACGGACCGTTTGTCGACAAACGGACCATCCCTTGGGTTGTCGTTTGGTCACTGCTTGGCAGCTTCTTGCCAAGAGATGGGGTCCTCTTCTACGGCCCTTCGTGGGTCCTAGGTGGTGTCGTACCCTGACGTTAAACCCCTAAACATAGTCTTCTAGGTCTTAGGAACATCCCACAACAATTTTGATTAAATCGAACACGTAAAACTCACTCAAACACATCAAGACACATGAACACTTTCTAAGACACTCCTTCAGAACGTCATGGACGTTCTTGGACGTTTGACCTAAAAACTTAACCAAACTTCACACACTTCCTAAGAACACTAATATAACTCATTTTATTACAAAAGTAACTCAAGAAAAAATCACAAAGCTCTAGTTCAACTTAGTTCGTTTTAGGGTGGTACATTCTCCCCCACTTGGAATAACATTCGTCCTCGAATGACACTAAAACTTTAAGACCATCAAGGACTCCATTAGTGTCATGACCCGGATTCTTGAATCCGAATCGCCACCGGCGTCGTTGACCTCTCAGAGGTCACAGACAAGACTCATCTTGCATTCATCACATTCATCTAGTTAAATTTGCGAAAAATTTAAAACTTTTTATATGTATGAAGTTTACTTAGACTTCATATAGTCAATACATATTTACATCATATACTAAGATCAACATAAAGAAAACAACCATTTATTATAAAGAATCAAATCAAAACTAAAGATGAATATATCATAAATAGTTTGCCAAACACGGCCTTATTACAAAGCTTCGAAATGAAAATATGAAAGAAACGCTAGGGACAACATCCACTAGCTATATCTAAAACTAACGCTAGACTAATGTGTGTAGCATCCTCAAAATCAAGAGGACCTACCAAATGGTCTGGAAAAACGCTGAAGTCCAAACCGCTGCAAGTGACGTCAATCTGCCCTCTGACCTGCACCTATAAAAATAGTAAATAGTAGGGGGTTAGTACACCACTTGTACTAAGTATGGGTGTATTCACACATACACATAAAGCTATGCATGATCAAAGAAAGCTCTTCCTAAGCAACATATCATTTCTGGAAAGTCTAGTCATTAGACTTTCCTAATTTGTAATTTGTGAATTGTGGTATGAATATGATGTATTTTAATGCATTCAAAGCACACAACTCATTTTCTATATGATTACAAGACATTAGTATCATCAACAAAATTTAAGAACCACTCGGGCGAAGATTTAAAAATTTGCTCCTCCAAACCCGAGAGCTCCAAATTTGACACTTAGATTATTTTTCAGTCTTTTTCTTCTTGTTGTTGTGTAGTTAAATAATTCCTTTGGTCCTATGTTTTACTTACAAGTTCAATGATTCATTGTAGTCCCATACCCACAATGAATCGATGTAAGTAATCCAAGGACTAAGGAATGATTTCCCTACCTTATAGTGAATCATTCTTCACATTATATGTTCATTACGTTTCATAAGCCATTCCCTATTGATCATGCCATTTTTTTCATTACTTTCATCTTAGGGAAGTTGTGAAGTATTTGGTTAACCTTATGTTTCTACTTCCCTTTATTGGTATCATATAAGAAGTCATTACAAGTCAATCTTATTTGGCTGTGCCCATTATTTGCTGAAACTTCATGAGTGTGATATTGGCACTTGACATTCTTAAGCTCTTCATAATTTCTCACTTTGAACATACGTTCCATCATCATAATTCATTCTCACTTTCATAGAGACATCATAGGGAATAAGGAGCCGTTTGGTTATTATATAAGAAACATCTTATACATGTATTAAAAGTTACATTAGTTTTACTATGTTTGGTAGAAGTTTTGTGTTAGGTATAAAAGTTAACATAACTTATACGATGTTTGGTTGTTATGAATTTAAATGTTGTATAAAAGTTATTCATGTATTAATTTATACGGTGTTTGGTTGCATTTTTGTAGTCCTACATAATTAATACCAACATAACTTATGAGGGAATCTATGTATAAAGTTATGCAGGGTAGAAGGTGGAATAAGTTATGTGGGTATTAGTTATACATGTATTAAAATAATAAATTACAGATTTACCCTATAAATTTATTTTATTTTTTTTAATTGGCAACTTTACTGTTTTCCTATATATGTTTTTTTATTTCTTTTTATATCTAGACCATTTTCATTTCTTTTTTTAAAAAATTAATTGGAAACTTCACTGTTTTCCTATTATATATAGACTATTTTCATTTCTTTTTATATACTTACCATTTTTATTTATTTATGTAAATATAAATATTTTTTGATATTAAAAATTTGATTGTATATTTTTTGACGGTACATATGCTAATCAGATATTAGCATTATATATTATTAAATCTATTCCACATATTATTAGCATGTATTATTATTTTGTAAATAATATATATTAATAATTTACAACAAGTTTAATATTCAATAGTTAATAATTCATATATTATAATCTCTACATAGCAAAATAATACCTAGATAACTAATATCCTCATAGCTAATACCCGTATAATTAAACTCAACATAACTAAATCCTGCATAATTAAACCCTGCATAACTAATACCTGCATAACTAATACCTACATAACTAAACCTGCATAACTAATACCTGCATAACTAATACCTGCATAACTTAACCCTGCATAACTAATACCTGTAACCAAACGGCCCCTAAGATCATGCGAGCTAACATGAAATCCAGTGTCTGCCCCACACCGAAAAAGGGTGATTCACCGGTTAAAATGAATCTTAGACCATGTGGGCTATTCATGGAATCCAGTGTCTGCCCCACACATGGAAAAGGGTGATCCACGGCTAAGGCAAATCTATCTCAAGTGTTCACTCCACACCGAAAAGGAGTGGTTCACAACTATAGTGAACCAAGAACATATCGTGAGCATTAACCGACATCGATCATGTGAGCTAAACATGAAATCCTGTGTCTGCCCCACACAGGAAAGGGGTGGAATCACCGGCCAAGGTTAAACCGTACATGCCTAACTCACTTAGGTGGAAACCACTGGCTAGTTCCTATGTTGGCTAGACATAGTTCGAAGACTAGGGACTTAATTAGACTACTTATCCACCTCGGTGGTAGCCTCGTTGCATGAGACTTACACGTGCAAGCACATGCTCATAACTAGTCTATCGGTGCTATGTTCACTTTCATGATCTTCTTTATCTTTTAGAGTTGACTAAAACGTTATGGAAGCTTGCTTCTAGATTGAGATTTACTTACTCTTTTGATGACTTGTCATCCTTACTTTACATAGATCAAATGTGAATTGTCCTTACATATCATCCTTACTTTACATTGATGAATGTGAATTGTCCTTACATATCATCCTTACTTTACATTGATGAGATGTGAATTGTCCTTACATCTCATCCTTACTTTACATTGATGAAATGTAAATTGTCCTTACATATCTTCCTTAGGTGTTAATGAGACTAGTCTCACACATTCTAACAACTTCATTCGTGAGTATTCTTTTAACATAGTAGCTTAGGTGTAAGTAACACTTGTATCACTTTCTTTAACACCCCATTCTGGTCATTTACTTAGTTTAGACCCCTTTAATTATGTTATAACTCACGTCACTTCTTTACTTTAGTGTAGTAGCTTCATATCATCGTTTATGGACGATGAGAACTTCATTCAATGAGTTTCGTGTGTTCATAGTTCATTCTTTTAGAGCATGTTGGGAGTTGTCCCAATGAATTGCATGCCCTTGGTTATGGATTCATTGAATTACTTTAGAAGTGCTTATAATATCATTTGATATTCTAACTACACAAGATTGACATATGATTAGTATTGGCCTCAACATTTGGGATGTTATACTAGCAAATCATTTTTATTGGCATAGGCCAATTTTACGTATGTTCATATTTAAATTGATTATGTATGAACCTTTAGCCAATATTTCAATCATTTACATAAGCTTCTAGTCATTAGCATGCATTCATTTTGACGAAGTAGTATTAGCCAACTTTATTAGCATCAGATAGTCAATTCATTCAAGATGTGATTTCATAGGATGTCTTTTAAGCCAAACTTAGCTTATGGCTTTTAGTGATAAAATTTTTAAACCTCTTGGATAGCATCATATTAGCATTAAATGAACTTAGCATCTTCATAACATCACAAAGACAGCAAGTCAGCATTCGGCCAAGACATATAAATCACTTACCACATCACGAACGTAACTTAGCATATCATCGATTCTTAATTTACATGATAAAATTAACTTTACACGACTACAAATTCATAGGCTCATTCGAGATTCATCATTAAAGAACAATACATGTTAAGAACAGCCAGCACCACATACCAACAACATGATCTCTAACCTATTCAACATTGAATCGAAAAGGATACTAGGGACAAGGAGTTCGACGAGAACACGGGAACAACCCTAGATTTCAAGATCTTTGAATCGTTGTAAAGAATGTTCTCTTGGAGAAAGAAGTCCAGGAGAGAAACCCATACCTTAAGTAGAACTTAATTTACGAAGACCACCTTGAAGGAAACCTTGAAGATACCTTGAAATTGCCTAAGAACGTCTATGGAACTTTTCACGTTTTAGCGTTCTGCGTCTACTGCCTTTGCATTTTTGTTCTAAGTGTTTGATCGTGAATGAGTACGTTTAGGAACTAACTTTGACTTATTCAACTAAGGCTATTTTAGTAAATTAACCAACTGAGTAGTAAATTACCAAGACGCCCTTCCTAAGTTGACTAAACATTGGAAGATGTTGACTTTGACCAAAATCTAGAAATCAGCATTGACCCTTGTTTCGGTCAACATTTTGATTTTTAATTAATTAATTAAATCCTCAATTTAATTAATTTAGGTACCTAGGGAAGTTACCAAAACACCCCTTAGTCAATAGGACCACAACTAACAACTTTGGACCATCCTAGGTTAGGTACTAGGTTGTCCCTAAGTTAGTTAGGTGCCACCCGACCAAGTCCTAGGTTGTCGGGTGCATTAGGGGGTCCAATTCGGTTAGTCCTAGGTTAGTTGTCTAGTTAGGATAGTTGGTTAGGACTTAGAGTTAGTTAGGTTGGCTGTTCCCACATGGAGGGACCCGCCCGTGCGTGTCATGCCTAACCGCCCTAACCGAATTCGGTTAGGGTGGTTCCGTGTTCCCCCTTGGCCGGCTCCTTCACGTGTACATGGATTTGTTGCGCTTTCCTAACTAACTTAGCTTGATGGCTCACTTGTAATGTTTACTTATTTTCCCAAGGACCCTCACCATGTCATTGGGCACTGCTTAACTTACATGATCATTTTAGATGGTCATGTGGAATGGTATCTAGGCTTGACACTTGGATGCCTCATACCTTAGTGAATACTTGGAAATCTATGTTTTTAGCTTAGGGTCTTCATTGCAGGTACATTTCTTAAACATCAATCTTGATTGGGGTGTGACAACCCAAAAAGTATATCTCATATTTGTATATAGAAAATTGGCTAATATCTCTTAGCCAATTTTTCTATACTATGCCCAATATTTCTCAATATTGGGCATTGGGATGCCTATGTACCCCTAATAGGCTATCCTAAGAGCATACTGGGCTCTTCATTAGACATATGATTTTCCGGAATGTTACAATTAGAAACACATAGCACATTAAAATAATGATCAAACATTCATAGTCAAGGCACCAACGAACAAGGAGCACCATTTCACATTTCCAAACACTTGCAACACAGACAACTTTTGCAAAACTTCACGAATTCAAAACTCACCCTTATCCTCCTTTTATGGAGGAACTATATTCTTCAATATTAAAAATGCTCATATAAATCACTTTTTAACACATTTAAACTTCAATTAAAGACAAGGCAATTTTTTTCAAAGTTCAGAAATATTACGGTGAGCATTCACTGTAACACTGTGACATATGCATGAATTTCAACAATTCCATTCTTTAAGCAATTAATCAAGAAGGCATGATCATATGAAGTATAAAAACATATAAACTCATCTTATAACATAAAAACAACAACCATAAAGTGCTAAGGCTTAACGGGACTATCAACTCCGGATTAGTTATCATTCCTAGCGCCCATCCCATAAGGATGATTGTTCTTTGGAGCATTGGGATATAGACCACCATGAGGAGCTTGATGACATTATTCCCCTTTTCTTTGATGTTAGGGAAGTCCCTCATATTGTGGCCTTTATTACCACAACTAAATAACCATCCGTTCTGGCAAGACACTTACCCAAATGTAGCTTTCCACAAGAAGCACACCTAGTCCTCTCAAAAGTATTGCCACCACCTTGGGAATGTTGGTTGGGAGCCCTATCCTTGTTCCCCATGGAATACTTTTGGTGAAAGAACCTTTTCTTAGGTTTTTGGTGACTAGAATTATCTGACCTTGGCCTCTTACCCTCTTGCTTTATCTCCCTAATTTTGGACTCCTCAATTTTTTGTGCATACACCATGAGCCTAGAGATATCCATGTCATTAAGAAGCATTGCCGTACTACACTCCTTCTCCACCAAGATAGACACTCCTATCACAAATTTGTTCATCCTAGACCTAGGGTTGGATACCATGGTTGGGGCATACTTAGAGAGTTGGGTGAATTTGAGAGAGTACTCTTGTACACTCATCCCCCTTGACGAAGGTTCATGAATTCAACCATTTTCTTCTCCCTTCACTCAAAGGGAAAGAACCTATCTAGGAAAGCCTCTTTGAACTCTTTCCAATCAACTGGACCATCTCCTAAGGGTCTTTCACCACTCCATTGCTCAAACCACACTTGAGCCACATCATTGAGTTGGTAAGCATCTAACTCCGCTTTCTCCCTAGGGGTCACACCCATAGCATCCACCACTTTGAACACCTCATCTATGAAATCTTATGGATCTTCATCCACCTTAGTGCCATGAAAGGTAGGAGGGTTCATCCTCATGAAATCCCAAATTCTAGAAACGGGAGTACTAGCATTAGGTTGAGGTCCACCTCCTTGATTAGCTTGGGAAACAAAGTGATTATTGACGACATGAGCTTGAGCCGTCATGAGTTGGGTCAAATTCATTAGGGCAGACCTCAACTCCGCATAGTCATATCCTCTTCAACAAAAGGAGCTTGAGGCATAGGAGGCATTTAGGCCACTTGAGACTCTTGAGGTTCCGGAGGCACTTCAGGTTCTTAAGGGGAACCTCCTCATTCTCTCCCTCTAGGCCGACTATAGGAACTTGGTCAACATGGGGAGGGATCCTTTCATTAGCTACACCTCCTTTCTTCCTTTTTGCGGTTGATCTCTTCGTATTCATGTCCTATAAACACAAAGAAAAGAGGTTGAGAAAAGATATATTATAGAACTCAACTCTAAGGCACGACATTAGAATAGAGAAGAAAATGAAACTTCTATCATCTGATAGCCTCTTGTCCATGGATGTCACGACTCACACCAATGACTAGGACTCTACTAGATGTGGCTTGTGTGACTTTTAGACCCTAAACTATTTCCCATAACCTTATGCTTTGATACCAGTTTGTCACGACCCGAAAGTACCTCCTAGAAGAAGGGAGTACCCATGGGTCGGAACAGTTGCATACTTGTACAAGCCTTAGCTATCATTCATTACATAAGACATGAAAAGTGGTGCGGAATTTAAAACTTTTCACGAATAAAATAATAAAAAGAATGTCTTTCATCAAATTTAAGGAATGGTCTCGTCTTGACAAGCCAACTTAAAGACATGTTATAAATAATCTTACACGACCCTTTACATTTAAAAGAAATACACATTAAGTCTTAAAGAGAGAAACTAAGAAAATAGGACTATGCCCTCGGATAAATCAGGACATAATTTGTCTTGAGAGAGTAGATTCCCAAGCTTCGCCTTCTAGTCTTCAAAAACCTCCAACCTATACTTATTAAGTATATAAAATTATGGGGTTAGTACACCTATGCGGGCGCATAGTTAAGGGATAAGGAGATTTCTACTAAGTAACTCATTCTCTACTAACGAGGAGTAGTCATCTCAAGAGGTATATTGGAATACAACATCTCAACTCACGAAGTGTAACCATCCCTTCTTCATATCCTCTCGGTGCTAAGCATAATTCCCCACGGATTCTCAACATTATATACTATAGTTTAAGGATAACTAGTGAACACCACATCTCAACTCATGAAGGGTATTCATCCTCCGACCTATCTTAGAAAGCTCTTAGGATGTATTGAGGTTGCTACCAAACACTTCATCTCAACTCACGAAGAGTGTTCACACCAAAACTCCCCTTTTTACTTGACTTAGCTTCATTCATTCATTCAAGTGTGTGTGTGTACATGTGAACACACCTTGCACATAAGCATCATTTCATTTACATTAACTCTATACATGCTTAGACCTTCATTCATCACACTTCACACTTTAATATGCTCAACATATACACTTATTTCATTTAGGCATAATTTAAGCAAAACATGCAATTCAAGCTTCATAATACACATTACAAAAATCATCTTCAATATCACTTCATTTCACACATTAGGTCTTCAAAGCCATATTCAGAATACATGCCAAATATATCCAAATACATCAAGTAAAAACCGCCACCAATAAGGTGGACCATACCACTCAAGAACATTTCATAAGAAGAGTTATACAATATACGCAACTCACCTTTTTAACCAAGACTTCACCACCTATAACAAATTCCTCAATATCTCATCATAATAAGCCCCTTAGGGTAGTATCTAAATCATAATGACAACATAAGGAAACAAAAGTTCATACCCTCCACAAACATGTTCATTTAACCCATTTCTTAAGCTAAAAGCTGGAAATATGCATAAACATGAGTTCATTAAGGTCTTGACATTAAAATCATCAATTAATACTAGAATAAACATAATTGAATAATTAAAACACTTTTACATGAAGACCCCTGTTTAGAATCAAAAATAGAAGAAAGTAGAGTTTGGAAACCCTTCTTGAAATCTTTTAGAAATGACTCCTTGAATGGAAGAGGGTTTAAGGATGACTACCATACCTCAATGAGAAGTAAAGCCACTAATTTTGACGAAGAAACACGTCCAACCAGCCCTCCTTGCTCTTCCTTGAATCTTAACTCCAATGGTGAATTTTAAAGAGTTTGTTTTTAGAAAGAGAGTTTGAATATTTGAAGTGAGGGGTCTTGTCTAGGTATAGGACTTAAAAATAATATAATATAACTTAAAAACCCTAAAAATATCATCCTAGGGTCCTAAGAGACTTGGGGTGATTTACAAAACTACCCAAGCCAAAGTTGCAAAACGTGACAGTTTTTGGCAGTCTTCACAGACGGCTCAAACCAACAGACCGTTTGTCCATCGATGACCCATTGGTGGGGGGTCGTTGGTTGGGACTTAGCATCGTTTAAGAGCAGTCTATCCTTACTTGCAGGTTCAGTCAACGCTCATGGTCGACGAACCATTGGTTGGCAAACAGGCCGTCCCTTGGGTCGTCGTTTGGTCACTGCTTGGCAGCTTCTTGCCAACAGATGGGGTCCTCTTCTACGAACCCTCGTGGGTCCTATGTGGGGTAGTATCCGTATGTTAAACTCCTTAATATATTAGTATAGGTCTTAGGAACATCCCACATCAATTTCGATTAAAACAAACACGTAAAACTCACTCAAACACATCAAGACACATGAACACTTCCTAAGACACACCTTCCAAACGTCATGGACGTTCTTGGACGTTTGACCTCCAAACTTAATCAAACTTCACACACTGCCTAAGAACACTAATATAACTCATTTTATTATAAAATTAACTCAAGAAACAATCACAAAACTCTAGTTTACCTTAGTTCGTTTTAGGCTGTTACATGTATGATCTTTAAAGTCTTCCTATAATAAGTTCCTTAGCTTAAGGTGCTTAATGACGTTAATGCTCACATTTACAGAAAGATGAGGAGTAGGAATTCCTTGAGTATAGAACAGAAGCATGATCATCAATCTTTAGGAAATGAATGTGAAATGTGACACGTTTCATTATGTTCCTCAAAAAAAGTTTGTCTCATCCTGGGAAAGAACCTATTGCTCTGAATGTAAAAAATAGTGGCAAATTATTCCCTGTGTCAGAAAAATTATCTTCTAACTTATTTTTGGAAAGATTATGCAAGAGATCATCCTTATCTTGTGAAAAAATCTTCAAATACTAGTGAAGATAGCAGAAATGTTACATCTCTATGACATGAGATTGAAAACGTTAATTCGATTGGACACAACACAATAAAAAATGTGAATAGTTATAAGGATATTGGTGTTGCCTCTAGGATCCCAATTTTTTATAAGAAAGATATTATGGGTGATTTCTGCATTGGCAAGACACTCAGAGTACTAGAAATGTAATTCCACCTAAAAGGTTGAACAATTACTTTTGGAAGAAAGAGACGCGAGCACGGAAAGACTTACTAATCTAATTTGTATACTAGTGTAAGAACATGGGTAGGAAGAAATTAGTCAATGTGAAGTACTTTAATACAAGTTTGTCTCTTGTCCATAAGTGTCTTGATCAAAAAATGGATGTGTTGACACTCGTCTTATCCCACACAGACAAGTCAGCCTCAAACCTAACCATTGCGATAAATTGCGGAAATAAAATGAAATTTGAAGTTTAATAACAGTTAGTAATGTGGATAACAAATCAGCTCAACTACATCTCCAAACCTAGTTATGAAGTGCACAAACGTCTAATGTATTACAATTGATTTGAAAGAAACTTACAAGTCTCAAATTATATTATCTCTAAAAAGGAACAAAATCATAAATAAGAGTAAGAAGGTTTATTAAGATAACAAACATCTACTTCACAATCTCCACAAAATTTCTCATAGAAGAAGAGTGAGTATCAGGAAGATCTCGGCTCATAATCCACACAATTGTATAAGCAATGGGAGAGTACCAGACAACAAGGTACTTAGCAAGCAAATTCCTAAACACAAAGCTAAGAATATTGAAAATGGTTACACCTACCACTAAAACTAAACCTCCACAACTACAATCTGCATAAAACTAGCTCAACCTAATAGTTGACAATTTAAATAGCCCATAGCTCAATAACAATACTCCAATGATAATTTATCAATAATGCACACGATCAAGTTCAACAATCACAAGTTTGACAAAAAACATTTACAAGTTCACCATGATAAAGATATGAAATACAATGAAAAGCAATGCAAATTTTGGTGATACATGTCGGATCTACAAATACACACCCATTGTATCTTAGTTCGGGACTTATGAAGGACATATCTGTCTATGCATCCATCGCGGCGTGCGATAAGACCCTCCATAATTGAATTCTTCATAGTGTACAATACATCCATCAAATAATAATATGTTTAGAACACTGTAAACTTGTTCTCCCTCTTTATTTTCTTATTCTCCTCAAATTCACATAACAATTGTACAACTATGTCTCTAAGTGAACACATATTGAAGTTTCTTATGATAAGTGAATATATCAACATGAACACCATACAAATAACTATGACATATCTTCAAAGAAAATACTACAACAACCAACTCTAATTCATGGGTTGGGTAATTCTTCTCATGAACTTTCAACTGTCTAGAGGCATAAGCTATAACCTTACCATTCTGCATTAACATGCAACCCAAACCGACTCTGATGCATCATAATACACCACAAAACCTTGAGTACCTTCTGGTAAGGTCAAGAATTGGGCAGTAGTCAGCCTCTTCGTCAATTCCTGAAAGCTTTTCTCACAAGCTTCAGACCATTGAAACTTCAATCTTTTCTGAGTAACCTTGGTCAAAGGAGACGAAATAGAAGAAAACCCCTCTATGAACCTTCTATAATAACTGGCCAAGCCCAATAAACTCCTAATATTAGTGCGAGATGTGGATCTAAGCAAAATTTGCAATGCCTCTATCATTTGGGTATCAACTCTCATTCCATCACCGGAAACTATGTGGCAGAAAAACGCCACAGACTCAAGCCAAAAGTCATATTTAGAGAACTTAGCATATAACTCCTTATATTTCAAAGTCTAAAAACCTATTCTTATATGGCTAGCATGATCTACTTTATTCATTGAATATATTAGTATGTCATCAATGAAGACGATGACAAACATATCCAAATAAGGTTCGAACTATATTCATAAGGTCCATGAGTAGGTGCATTAGTTCAAGCAAATTACATAACAAGAAACTCATAATGGCCATAACAGGTTGTCAATGTTGTCTTGGGAATATCACACCCCCTTACGTTCAACTCATTGTAGCTAGATCTAAGGTCAATGTTAGCAAAACATGAAGCACATTGAAGCTGATCGAAAAGATCATTAATCCTCAGAAGAGGATACCTGTGCTTGATAGTAACCTTGTTCAACTGACAGTAATCTACACACATCCTAAGGGAACCATCTTTTCTTCCTCAAAAATAAGATTAGGGTGACTCAAGATGACTGGTCTAATGAAGCCCTTATCTAGGAGATCTTTCAATTGCTCCTTTAACATTTTCAACTCTGCTGGTGCCCTTCTATATGGCGGAATAGAGATAGGACAAGTATCTGGATTGATGTCTATGACGAAGTCTAGTTCTCTCTCAGGAGGGACTCCAGGTAGATCATTAGGTAAGATTTTTGGAAACTCTCTTACTATAGGAACTGATTGAATGGGAGCTATCTCAACACTAGATTCATTAACTCAGACTAAGTGATAAATACAAACATTTAAAACTAAATTTGTTGCCTTAAGGTATCAAATAAAACGACCCTTAGACACTGCTGAACTGCTACTCCACTCTATGATTGTCTTATTAGGAATATGGAACTTGACAACTTTAGTTCTACAATCTATTGATGCATAACAGACATGAAGTCAGTCCATACCTAGAATGACATAAAAATCCACCATGTCTAACTCAACTAAATCAGCCATGGAGTTCTTGTGATGGATGGAAATGGGACAATCATGATATATTCTTTATGCTAGAATAGACTCCCCAACAGGTGTAGAAACACGGAAAGGTTCACAAACTTTCTTAGGAAGGACATCAAACTTATTTGTAACATAAGGGTTTACAAAAGATAAACTTGATCATGGGTCTAGCAAAGCATAAAAATCAAAAGTAATGACTTTGATCATAACAGTGACAATATCTGGAGATTTCTCTTACTCTTGATGATTAGTGATTGCATAGAGGTAGTTTGCTCCTCCGCCAGTACCAGAAGTAGCTCCTCTAGGTTCAACCCTATCTGGTGGAGCAACTGATGAAGATTGGGCTCTATTGCCCTGATTTCCACTACCTTGCCTATTCTTAGGACACTCGTTCATGTACGGACCCTCTTTCCCACACTTGAAACAACCTATCTTGCCATTACGACACTTACCAGAGTAGATTCTACCGCACTTAAGACACGTATGAGGCCAGTTACCTCCTTGTGCCACGCTACCTTGAGATTGTGCAAGTCTAGCTCTGAAGTTCTGCTAATTTTGACCACTATACTCACCTTTATTTCTGGTTGCAGGTGCACTAGCTGATGATGGAGGAGGTCCCTTTTGCTTTTGCTGAAATGAAGGTCGGTTCGCATTACTATATCTGCTACCCGAACTAATTCCCTATATTAGCTTTCTTATTTCTGAAATTTTTCCAGTCCCTTAGCTTGTCTTCCTCAACTAGCCGCATATAGACCATCAACCTTGATATATCCATGTCCCCAATCAGCATCGCATCCCTACCTTTCATACTTGAAAAACGATACAAACTAGCAATAAATAAGCTCATTATGCTCCTCATGTCCGTAACCATCTCCCAAGAATAATGGGATAGTTGGATTAATTTCACCCCATGTTCTTGAACACTTAGATAATCCTGCTTAAGAGTGAAGAACTCACGTACCTTGGCCTCTTTCAATTCTAGGGGAAAGAAACGCCTCAAGAAAGCTTCCTCAAAACAAGCCCAACTCGCAGGTGGTGCATCCTGATCTCTACCCTATTCCACTGATTGAACAAAGTCCTAGCAATATTCTTCAGTTGATATACAACTAGCTCAACTCTCTCAGTATCACCAACATGCATCACATCAAATACCTTTTCTTAGATTTTCAATGTAGTTTTCCGAATCCTTAATAGTGCTTGAACCAGTGAAATTTAGAGGATTCATCTTCAAAGAGCTCTTGGATTCTCAAAGTATCAGTCACTTCTAGTCTAGATCCTCTCTGCTGCCCAACCTAGTTAGTTACATCTTGGCTTAACATCCGGATAGCCTCACAGAACTTAACCTTAGTTACTGTCCCTTGAGGTTACACTTCAGGTGCATTGGGTACCCTCCCTTCTTGTGGTTCAACATTCCTTCTAGCCAGATGACCTCGAATAGATCTTCGTGGAGGCAGGTTTATCTGAAACACGCGCAAGCATTTTAGAAGAAATTATAGAGATTAAACTCTAGCGCACGAAATGAGTATGAATGAACTGAAAATATTTCCTAAGTGATGCACCCTCCTAATATAGATGTGGCGTGCTTCACCTCGATAACCAGAACTCTACAAACACGGCGTCATAGACACCCTATGAATCTTGAACTCTGGGCTCTAATACCAAGTTAGTTACGCTCTGAGCCTACTCCATGGACATGGGTGGCACTCGAGAACCATTGATGGCTCCAATAGAACCCTTGGCCTGAATAGCTTACTCACCAAAAGACTATAATCATATTTATAATGAACAATAACACTACACTCACTTGAATGATCAAATATTGAGAATGTTTAAAAAGTCAAACATTTAACTTGGCCAAATTAGAAACTCCAGTCTTAACATATGAAATGATAATGTAAAGACTACTGAACTACCTAACTATCTATAAAGACCCTAAAACAAAGAGGTATGTCGGTACTTGACCCTCGATAATCCTAACCACTCAAAACTAGAATGTAAAAAGGAGCCCTTCGGAAGCAAGGAGGCTCACAAACTGACTCTAAATGCAGAACTTGATCAACGAGGCGCTAGATACTGATCCTGGTTACTTGGGTCTGCATCATAAAACGATGCAGGACTACTGGCATAAGTACATTGAATGTACGAGTATGCAAGTTGGAATGCTAAATAAAACATAGGCTTGAAAAGGATTCTGAAAGAAACACTTACCTTGGATCTTCTAAACTCATGAATAACTTAACTCAAAATAAAGCAATGGAACACATGCAATATATGAAAAGCTTTATAAAATAGTAAAAGCAACTTAGTTCGTAAATGCAATAAAAACACAACTTTACTCATATAATAAAGTAATACATTTTCTATGGGAGATTCACTAATCGAAAACCACCCCTATAAGCCTAAGTGGTGATACAACATCTTACCCACGCTGCTAGAATTGTCTTATACTTTGACTTCATATGGAACACTTAACTTAGTGGATCCACTAGCTTTAGCTAAAATCATCTTTGGAAGTCATCTAAAAAGTATGATCCTTACTACCCATGATGACTGCACGGTTTATAGAGAGTTAAGTTAATATGAACTCGCATTTCCATATCAGTGCTCAATACTACTCCAAAAATATACTTAGCTTATGTGTTTGCAAAAACAAAACTCTTTCTTTGGTTTGAGATAATTACTCAATACTTAGCTTAAAAGCACTCTTGAATCGATGTTCCCTTTCTTTCTCGAATGTTAAAAGATTTTGAACTTCTTGGGAATACTTAATTCCCATATACTTCTTTGAAGAAATGAACTTCAAAACTTTACTCTTTGCTTAACATGGAACTTAAGTCTTAAAACAAAGTAAAAGTACTAGTGAAACACTTTTGAAAACTTTAAAACTTTTCTTGACTTGTTTCTTAACCTCGAAACTTGACTGTTAACTCTCCTTGAACTGAATTATGGATTCAAGGATTATGATTTGTGATAGGAAAGATCTCATGTCGTTTAGTAGTGTTTCAAGATAGCGAAACATGAGAAAAGTCATGAAATCACTATCTTGGAACAAGTCCAGACGCAGAGATGTTTTAAAATAAATGCTAGAAAAATTAAACTTTGAGAGAGAGGAGTCCTTGTCCTAACAGTGATGCAGAGCTAATTTTTTCTCATTGGGGGCACGGGTCAACGTCGCGGACCTGGTACCCGTTCCTTGTCGATTTTTTTCTTCTTCGTTTTCCCAGCTCCAATTCGCCTTGACTCGACTATTGTTCTCAAATTCATTTTAGATTCCTATATGTACTCAAGATACTAACTCAAAACAATTCTAAAACTCAACGCAAAGATCTCAAAAACTTTTCAATTTACCCAAATTCAAGAACGACATTCAAATTCAAGAATACATAACAAGAATATCAACTTTCAAACTCTTTTAGGATAAATTTCGGTGAGCTAAACAGGTTTGGTGCGTGGGTGAACAAACCGAACTCTATGAAAGACTCACGTACCTGGTAGGATCATTTCCTTGGCGAAATCCACAACCAAAATCGATCATTCTTGGTGAATCTTCCTTTTCCTCTTCTCTTTTCTCTTGCATTCGCTCTCCAAGAATCCCAACTTTATTTTTCAAAGCGTCAAATGGCTATGTTCATTTTAAACCCCCAAGTAATTACCAAAAATGAATCAAAATAAAAAGGTTAAGAAAAAGACCAAACTACCCTTCTAAAATTCAGATTGGACTTTCCTTAATCCAACAACCCAACTTCCAAAGGGCATTACTTACTCATACGAACTCGAAATTGCCCAATCTTGGCAATGTTGGAAAGATTATTCCAAGCCATTTCCGAACATATTTGGAAATGCACCTAACTCATCCTGAGCTAGGAGTTATGGTCATTTGAAGTTTTCCAAAACTCAACTTATTCTAACTTAACAAAATTTCTAGATTTTTATTCTTTCCAAAAATGATTGTTTCCAATTATTAGCTTCTTTGTAGTTATTTCAAATTGCGAGATGTTACTTTATTTGGGTTGATCGATGTTTCTTGCCAATATGTGTGGTTGTACTAATACTACTCTTGCTATGCCTTTTTGGGCATACTCATGGCTGCAGGGTCATTGATGTTTCATTGGCAAAGACGATGGAAAATCTCAAGCATCTTCTACTTTACTTCCGCATGATGGAAGTTGTGTCTTTTAAGTATTAAGTCTTACTTTGTACTCTTAGTAGCTCTCGTACTTGTTTATACTAGATCCTTGGGTGTTAATTATATTACAAGTCTTAATTTTGAGTCGTTTAACACACTTGTTTTTATAAAAATATTATATGAATTTCCTTTATTTGACAATTTTCTTTATTTTCCACATGGTTTTAATTATTAGGAGTCGAGGGTTCTCCTACTTAGGCGTTAGAGTAGGTGCCCGCACGGCCCGGTGGGTTGGGTCATGACATCGTTAAAAAAGATCACATATGTAAAATAAAATGGATTCAAAACCACAATTTTTTTATTTAAATTTCATTTATTTACTTTTCAAATCTAATAATAATTTCCACACATTACCGGTGGATGCTACATCCGCTATCACTTCGGCTGTAGGATGGGAATGAAGGTCGAGGAGGCAGGGAAGAAAAGGTTATTGGCTATTGGCTTACCCTTATATTAGGACTTGGTACGACCTATACATGATTGATGAAGTTTTGTCAAGGTTAAGAATGGATGGTCCCTATAATCAGACCCAACCGTTGCAGTATTTGAGAAGAAAGAAAAAATTATTCTCTTTGTATCTATCTTAAGGCTGCTACCGATTCCTTATCTGTTATCCTGACTAACTGTATGCAGGGTTGTTCGGAAACCCCTTGGCAATTTCCTGGACGTTCATACTTTGTTCTGTAGTCTTTCAATTACCATATAGTTTCTATAATATAATAAAGGCTATAGGTCGTCGGTTGTTACGTTTATGAAAGTTCAACCCCTCGAATTTTTTTGTTCTTGGCCTCTATTCACAGTTAAACATCATATGCTTGTGTGGATAGCTACTTAAAGGGTTTATGGCACGACGAAGCTTTGCGACTATGCCATTCTTAGAGACGGTGATCGTCGATGACAAGGTGACATCCACTTAGCATAATATATAGTTTCAGTGTACTATAACTATATCTAAAGAAAAGTCTCCCATTTGAAACATTATTTATTATAAGTCATGTCTTGGAGTTTGCCAAATAATTTAGGACCGACGAAGTTACTAGGGATTTTTCTCCAGTGTCTGCTAAGATGCTCCAATCTTTGGTTGACGCTATTTATGTGGAAAGACCCGGATTTTCTCAAAGATTAGACATTTCACTGGTACTATGTTTATGTCTTTGACCTATCGAATGAGGGGTGCTTCTTATCGTATCTGTGGTGCACCCTATCGCCCTAAATCTAAGCGATGGAAGCCTACCTATTTTTTTATGCTTTCGCCGCCCATTATCATTAATATTGTGGTTAGGATTTCCAGTTTGGGAGTGTTAACGCCGAGTGTTGCCAGGGCCTTCATTCTTGAAAGGGCTAAAAGTAGCTCATTCGCTTTGTTTGTAATGAAAAGGAAAGAGAAGATCTTCGGATATTTTTTCCAGGGGAGGACTTTCATGATCGCCTCATTTAGGTTAAGATGTGGCTAAAATCTCTCCGAGGGAAGCGTGTATTATGCTTGAGGTCTCTCGAGCCTCTAATTGTTCAGGTGGGCCACTTATTTCTAATTAGAAATAAGTGGACAATTTTCACAATTTGAAATAAGTGGCCCTCCTGAACAAGTGGATCTAGTGAAAGATCTCGTCTCCAGCCCACCTGAACAATTTGAGATTGTACCATTGATGGATTTTCATATTGGAAACTTATCTTTCTCATTCACAAATCCATTTTTGTTTATGCTACCAACTCTCAGTTTTGTCCTATTTTTGGTTTATTTTGTTACTAAAAAAATAAAAAGAAGATTTCTTCCATAATTGAAGGATATTTCAAGTAGAAGAGCTGAAATATTGTTTCACATTTGAATTTCTCTTACATTCTACGTTCCCGAAATGGATCCTATCAAAATTTTCACATTTTATATGATTATCTCTATTTTAGGTATTCGGGGAATCCTCCTTAATAGACAAAATATTCCTATTATGTCAATGCCAATTGAATCAATGTTATTAGCTGTGAATTCGAACTTTTTGATATTTTATATTTCTTCGGATGATGTGATGGATCACACATTTGCTTCATTGGTTCCAACGGTGGCAGCTGCGGAATCTGCTATTGGGTTAGCTATTTTCGTTATTACATTCCAAGTCTGAGGGACTATTGCTGTAGAATCTACTAATAGCATTCAAGGTCAAAGATGACTCCTAGAGAGTTACCAAAATACGAAGTTCTCTTCTCCTTCAATAATCTATTGTTGGTTGATACGCTCAAATTTACTTCTCAAATAAGAAGTAAAGCGGTCGTATCAAGTAAAGAACCCAACTAATGAGGTTAAGGTCGATCCCACAAGGAAAATAGTTCAGACTTAACTTTATTCTATTATTACTATTATTTAGCCTACTATTTTCCGAGAAAACAAAAGACGAAAAGGTTTTTTTTTTCTAAATTAATGAAACTGATTAACTAAATAAAAATGAACAACTAACAGATTCAGCTTTCGGAGTTAAATCAACTTATAAAAGTAACTAGGGCTTAAGTGTTCCCCACAGGTTCCTAACTTGGTAAATCTAACTATAACAATTCTATCCTAATATTTTGCATGTAAAGTGATAAGTTATGTATCTCTAAATCCTTGGTCCGGCATCTTGAGAATTTCACTCCGCACCTTGTTCCGGCTACGTGTGTTGCTATACTAACCCTTATCTTTACCTCATATTAAACATCGTATTCGGTATTTGACTAAGTTATTAACTCGTACCAACCAATACTAGCCTATTAGATAGTCTACACTAAATCTATGTTGATAATTCTTTTCCTATTATCTACCTCCTTGGTCCGGCAAGTAGCATTAAGGCGAGTTCTAACGTTGGCCATCCGTTAAAAAGACTTCTACACGAAAGAATTATCAATACATGCAAGACACCACTCTAGAATTGTTATTTAAGTTAGATATTTACCTTGTTATTCACCCATGGTTCCCACAACCCTAGCTATGAGGTTTAGTTACCCATGTTCATAATTACACAATTCATATTGTTAATGGAAGAATTCATGCACTTACTTTTATGAAAACGAATAGTTTCCCAGAATTTAACTTGAATAATCAACAAAATCTCCAACAATCAATTCCCGAAAAAGTATCTTAATTCCCAAAATCGAGAGTTCAATACTATAATAGAAGAACTAAAAACTAAAAATTATCCAGAAAGTCTAACCCCAAAAACGAGGTTTTTCCAACTATTTATAATAAAAACAAAATCTAATCAAATAAGGATTCTATTTACTAAAAATCTGTCCAAACGCGTCTGGGTCGACGGACCACGTGACGGACTGTCATGGACACGACGGACCGTCATAGCCTCCGTCGTCCCATACTTCACACATTCTTCTGTTGCTTTCTTCAATCCCCTCGACGGACAGGTATGACGGACCGTTTCAAGCACGACGGTCCGTCGAGGGTCTTCGATCCAAAATACTTGAACTTCTTGGAATTTGGGTACTGGGACTACTTCTCTGATCATCACGACGAACAAGCAGGACGTACCGTCGTGGCTATGACTGTCCGTCATGGACTTCCGTAATCCCACACTTGGTCAGACTTCCCCATTTTCCTTCAGCAACTTCTCCCTTCACTACGATGCCACCTACGGACCGTCACAGCCTCGACGGACCGTCATGGATTCCGTAGGTAGTCTTTTCTGCATTTCTTTCTCAAAAACTCCCGCGTTCATTCTTGGACAGATTTTCTGCAAACAAAAAGAAACTTACATAAAAATCAACACAAAAAGGATTTCGACACACACTAAACTTAAGGAAAAAGCATTAGAAATACCGCGAAACCACGGTACATCAACACCCTCAACTTAAATTCGTTGTTTGTCCTCAAGCGACGCACTCTGACTCACTACAAAATCTTTGTACAAAAGTATCCATATTTTAACTTCCGCAATCATTTGTCTATCAAACCCGATTATTCTCATTATGTTCATGCATGGTATCACTATTAGGCATTGACTTGTGTAGACTCAAACCATGACCCAGACTCACTACGCAATGATACCTATCCTCTTCAATTTCTCAACGAGATGCTAATATTTCTGGTATTGCAACTCCTGTCCTCACTTCAAATAACATCCTCATTTTTCACACAATGATTTTAGTTTGAGTATAAGGATCACTTTTCGACACTCACTCTCAGAACAAATTCACAACTCATTTATACATATTGCCATAAGCTTGCCCTTATTTTCACTACTTCAAGTTCGCCACACAACTCCTAACTACAAACAGGTGAAATTTGAGCACCAAAAGCCCACTGGGCTAGTTCAATAAATAGTCATACCTTTGTGGAAGTAGAAGCATCTAATATGGATTTTATAATAGGGTTGCCTCGAATGTGTCACAAGTTTGACACTATTTGGGTAATTATTGATAGACTAACAAAATCAGCCCACTTCTTACCGGTCATGGCTACGTTTACGGCCCAATACTATGTAGGGCTTTATATTAGAGAGATTATTAGGATACACAACGTCCAGTATCTATTATC
The DNA here is from genome assembly GCA_016801875.1 of Solanum sitiens. Taxonomy (NCBI): domain Eukaryota; kingdom Viridiplantae; phylum Streptophyta; class Magnoliopsida; order Solanales; family Solanaceae; genus Solanum; species Solanum sitiens. The sequence goes on along the minus strand of JABWTJ010000069.1, from coordinate 2,075,651 downwards.
TCTGATCGAGGAGCACAATTTACTACCAACTTTTGGAAGTCGTATGCCTAGAAAGGCTATGTGTGGTTAGCTGCAAGAATATGTTCTATGCTTGGAAGGGATATGTGTTGCTTACGAGGCTATATGGATGCCTAAACGGTCTATGATTTGACTACGGGGCTATATTGATGCCTAGAAGGGCTATGAGTTGCCTACAAGGCTATATTGACGCCTAAGAAGGCTATGTTCTTCCTACAGGGCCATGTTGTTGCCTAAGAGGGATATGTGTTTTCTGTAAGCTATGTTCATGCCTAAGAGAGCTATGTGGTACCTACGGGGCTATAATAATGCCTAAGAGGGCTATGTGACTGCCCACATAGCTAGGGTCTACCGATAGGGGTATATAGATTGATTGACACCTTTCGGGCATATGGGGGCCTAAGTAGGTGATCTTGTGTATTGTTTGTACCTACCGAGCTTATGTGGGATTGGTTAGGTTGTTGTTTTATTATTTTTGATATGTTTAGACTTAGGATCCGGTCAGTACACTTATCTTATCCTTGATTTATTTATCTGATTTATTCCAATTATCAGGATACTTGCTCATAATCTATTGCCTTTCATAGTCTGTACATTATTTTGTACTGACGCCCTATTTCGTGGGGCTCTGCATTCATTCATGCAAGTATCGAAAGACGACCGAGTAGACCTCCTCAGCAGCAAGATTGAATTCTATCCGGTTGGCTAGCCCATTTTCTCCGGAGCTACCAATGTTTGGGGGTTTGTTAGCTTTTGTTGTATATATTATTATGAGTAGGCTGGGGCTCTATGCCGCCAATTTTTACTACTCTTAGAGGCTTGCAGACTAGCGGTGTATAGCTATGTTATGGCCATGCTGGCCTAGTTTCTTAGTTTGTTGAAGTTTGTGAGTTTGTTGGTGTATTGTCTTGATATATACCTGTTTTATGTTTTGGTATTGATATCATGGTGGACTCGACGGCCCAATTAGGACTTTTGTGCTAGTTGGTTATTTATTTGTATGAACTTTTGGGAGTAGTTGTTTCTTTTATAGATATATTAACAAAGGCCTTACCGGCCAAGGTCTTAATTTTAAGCCGAGATATACTTGTTTGTATGTGGCTTCATGTTCTAGTAGCAAATGGGTCCGCACGATCGGCTCAGTCCTGAGTTTTTGCATTAGGAGCCAGTTGTGCCCCTTCAGTTTGGCGTGTGACAGTACTAATATTGTGATCCTATTTATGACAACATGACAACGTTCAGAGGATGATCAAAAAGTAAAAGCCTCGGCCTTGTGATTTGAAGCGCACATGATTTACCTTTAGGTAGGCTACGACTTTATTCCTAATTAGATTGAACTATAAAATGCGTGAATTCATGATTATTAGAATTAATTGGGGGTGGGTAACTAGTTTATTCTACTTATCTTCTTGGATACCATATTTTGGGTTGATCAATATTGTTTCAGGTTTAGTTTCATACTAGCTGGGGGTTTACATGTGTTGTTGTATGTTGTTGTCTTGTATTTGTGATGTTACTTGTTGGTTTAACATGACCGACCTTAGTCCAGGATCAGACTAATGTTGTCTTATACTTGCAATCATTGTTTCCTTGGTCATCCCGATGTCGTTCAGACATACTAGATTCTTGTACATTGGAGTAGCATACTTGACTTGATATTATGAGCCTTAGCTTAGGTGTATTCATACAACTCTAATGTATTACTGTAGGTTGTGTGCTTTCTCGGGAATTGAGTGTTTCTAGTTTGGAGCCTTTGGTGATCATTTGTGAGTAGATGTTGAGCCACTGTTGTTTAGAGTCTAATTGAGATCCTCTTCAGAGTCGACATACCCTGAGTCACTCTTGCTAGTGGGATGCCTTATACAACTCGGAGTGAACTAATATGCTGGGTGACCTTGATACCGGAGATCCATATTTTAGGGTGATCGCTATTATTTCTGGTTTAGTACCATGCTAGTTGGGGGTCTACATGTGTTGTTATATGTTGCTGTGTTCTATTTGTTTTGTTAATTGTTATTTGAACATGATCTTGCTTAGTCTAGGAATAGAATTTTTCCCTTAGACTTGCGACCCTTGTGGCCTTGGTCGTCTATGACGTCGTTCAACCAAACTTGATCCTTGTTTAATGGAGTAGGAGACTTGAGTCTGATAGTATGAGTCTTAGTCTATGTGTCTTCAAAACTTTAGAGACTTTTTACCTTTTCTCCCTGTCTCTACGACTCTAATACATTAACACAGGTTGTGTTGTTTCTAGTGATTTGACTATTTCAGGCTTGGACCTTTTGTGATCCTTTGTAAGTGGATATTGATCCACGATGGCTTGGATTCTACTTGAGATCCTTTTCAACGTCGACATACCCCTGGGTCACTCCTGCTAGCTAGGTAGTTTACACACCTTACAGTGGATTGGTTGGCTGGGCGGCCTAGATATCTCAGATCCCCTTTGAAGTCGACATGCCTTAGAGTCATACTTGATAGATGCGTAGTTTACACCCTAGGGAGTTGACTGGGTAGCAGGCGACCTTGTCATGTGATATCCTCTTCATAGTTGATACACCCTTGCATCACCCTTACTAGCTAGGCTGGGAGTACACTAGTTGGTTGGGCGTCTTAGATTGTTTGTTATTCATGTTATCTGGGAAGGGAGTTGATTGGATGTTACAATTATTTGGGCTTTGAGCCCGACTTTCAATTAGTGGCACTCTTCTCTTAGTAGTGTTAGTTATTATCTGTATCTACCGGGCTTATGAGGTCTATTCAAATTTTATTTAAACTTGTGCATGACTGTACCTTTTGGGCTTATAGGTTCAATTATGTTTAATTTAATTGTACTTAGATTTACTTTTAGTTGTCATGTGTGCTTTATTTCATATCAATTGTGACCTCAGTTTGATTCTACCTTTTCAAATTGGTTTTACCTTTCTTGCTTGGCCTGCATATCATGCCTATTGAGTGTCTTTGTTTCAGCATTCATGCTATAGTGTACATTCTATTTTTTGGTTCAAGTCCTACTACCAACTACCAACGGTGATTGTTTATGCCATATATATATATATATATATGTGTGTGTGTGTGGGTGGGTGGGTGGGTGAGGGGTGGTGGTGGGTGGGGTAGTGGGTGGGTGGGTGTTTGAGTGTGTTTAGCAGTCATTTTCCTTTGAGATGGATTTTTGTGGTCCATATTTGGTACTTGTATTTTTAGATTAGATAACTCTATACTTGTGACTTCAAGATTCAGGAGGGATTTCATTGTATATAGATTTTTTTTGCTTCTACACTATCTTATATTATTGCTTAGTGTCATTTCTGTTTAGTTCTCCCATTATATTCATAACTTAATGTTATGGATTACGGGTTGACTTACCTACTGGTGAGTCATAGTAGGTGCCATTAAGACTCGAGATATTGGGTCGTGACATTTTGTAAGGTTTCTTTGAAATGGAAAGTGAACAAAGAACCTTGATCAAAGACAACAAAGACAGGGAGTCCATGTAGTTGGACATTCTGGCTGATATAAAGCTAGGCTAGCTTATCCTCCGTATACTTCACTCACCGAGATGAAATGAGTGGACTTGGACATCCTGTCAACAAACACCCAGATGGAGTCAAAATCACTCACGGTGGTAGGCAAACCTATAACAAAATCCTTGGTGATATGTCCCCACTTCCAAGTGTGAATAGACATCCTCTAGGACATACTTCCCGGTTGTTGTTGGTCACATTTGACCTGTTGGCATGTCAAGCACTTAAAAACAAAATATGCAATATCCCTCTTAATGCCACACCACCAGTAATACTGACTCAGATCAAGATACATCTTTGCCGTTGTCAAATGAATGAAATATCAGAACAACGACCCTCTTAAAAAATCAATCAAATCATCTAACCCACATTAGGCACACAAATCCTACCTATGATCCTTAATACACCATGAAAATCAAAGACCACCTAGCTGTCTTACCCTCTCAACACTTAGTCTCGAATGAGACAAAACTTCTCATCAACCAACTGGTGCTCACGAATCAATGACCATCTAACTGTCTTACCCTCTCAACACTTAGTCTCGAATAAGACACAACTTCTCATCAACCAACTGGTGCTCACGGATCTGCTCAACTAAAAAGGATTGGACCTCCATAAAAGCAATCAAACCACCACTATCTCATAAATCTATAACTGGACGAGACTGTTAGCTAACCTTTGAACATATCTAGCCAAAGGACTCTCGTCAACACTAATATCTATAAGACACTGGTAGCGGCAAGACTCCCCATACTAAAAGTCATCCACCACAAAGCATCAACCACCACATCAACCTTCTTTAGATAATACAAGATGGTGACATCATAATCCCTCAATAAATCAAGCCATCTACACTACCTAAAGTTCAGATCTCTCCAACTGAAGATGTACTAAAGAATCCAATGGTAAGTGAAGACCTCACAATTTACCCTATACAAATAATGCTGCCATAGCTTAAACAAAAAACCTACAACTGCCAACTCTAAATAATGAGTATGGTAGTTCTTCTCAACTTTCTAGTGGGCATAGGAGATCACCTTCCCCTTCTTAATCATAATACCACCCAACCTGAGTGCTAAAGCATCATAATAAAAGGTAAAGTCAATGTAGGGGCCAAAGTCAACAAGGTCCTGATCTTTTGGAAGCGCTCCTCACACTCATCAAACTTTTCGAAGCTCATTCTCTATTGAGTTAATCTGGTCTAACTAGATGCAATAGTAGAGAAGCTTTGAAAAAATCCCCTATAATAACCTACTATCCCCATAAAAATCCAAATCTCGGTAACTAAATTAGGATTGTTCAAACCTCGAACTACGTCAATCTTGGTTTGATCCACCCGAATACCCTTTTTGGACACCAAGTGTCCCATAAATGCAACCGAATAAAGCAAAACTTGTATTTCAAGAACTTGGAATATAATTTCTCTTCCCTCAGTCTCTGGAGCGCAATCCTCAAATGTCGATAGTGTCACTCCTCAGTCTTGGAGTACACCAAGACGTCAACAATAAAGACTTATCACAAAGTAATTCAAATAATGGTGAAACACCCTATTCATTAACTCTATGATTGTTGCGGCCGCGCTAGTCAAACCTAAATACATCACAAGAAACTCATAGTGCCCAAATCAGGTCATGAAAGATGTCTTAAGGATATCTGTTTCCCTAATCTTCAGCTGATGATACCCGGACCTTAAATAAATATTAAAAACAAATATCCCCCATGAAGCTGGTAAAATAAGTCACCAACATGAGGAATAGGATACTTGTTCTTTATTGTCACTTTGTTCAACTGTGGATAATCAATACACATTCTCATAGTTAAATTATTCTTCCTAAAAAAATAGAGCACCCTATGAATAAACATTAGGGCGAATGAGCCCCTTAGTCAATAAGTCATGTAACGGATCCTTCAATTCCTTTAACCCTGCTGGAACCATGCGATAAGAAGGAATAAAGATGAGCTTGGTGTCTAGCTATCCCAATCCGGAGAAAACATAGAAGGTCCATAGGAAACACATCAAAAAACTCTAAAACCACTAGCAGATAATACATGGGAGGTAACTCAAAACTAGTATCCTCAATAAAGGACAAATTGGACAAACACCATCTATCAAACAATCTTTAAGCTCGATGGAAGGAGATAACTTTTCTAGGGTAGGTACTAGTAGTACCCGTCCACTCAACTTTCGAGACAACCGTCATCACTAAGGTCGCAATCATAGCATAACAATCAAGAATAACATGATGCGAGGAGAGTCAATCCATACACAATATAATATCAAACCTTACTATCCCCAAAATGATTATGTCTACCCAAGTATCACACCCAGCCAAAGAAACAAGACAAGATTGATACACTTGACCCACTACTTAGGACCCACCCACTGGTTAAGAACATGAATAGGGACATGTATTTTATAAGACATCATATCAAATCCTGCAGAAAAATAAGTAGACACTTAGGAAAAAGTAGACCATAGTCGGCAAACTAGGACAATACCTTTAATCACAACATTAGAAGTCTCGACCTCACGACTCCATGGAAAAGTATAAAACTATCATTCTCGACCACCTCCAATGTAATTAGGATCTTGAACTCTGCCCTGCTGAGCTTTAGTACCCCAACCAAAAGTCATATTGTCTCTACTGGCTAGACATCTACCTTGACCTTTGAACGGAGGCATTGAATCTTTAACTAGATTAGCATAATAAGTATGCATAGGTGCTCAGTGAGTCTGTAGAAGACACTTTATAATCATATGACCTAGATTCCCAACACCTATAACAAGACCTTGGCATGGATGACTATTGTGACGTACTAGATGAGCTATCATGGTCACCTTCACCAGAACCATAGGATCCTCTGGACGTCTTCCAAGTCTAACTTGCTAGCAAGGATGCATGAATAGGTACATGATGCATAAATAAGCTACTACTTCAATGTGAACCTTTGCCTCTAGATGAGGCACTAGAAAACTAATCGGAAGAATGGGCCCTCTTGGGATCACCCAACTCCTCCATAAGTATTAACTCTGCTTTTTTGTGGTACTCACAAGGGACTATAAGAAATCCCTCTCTTTAAGTACTTTATAAATAGGAGACATGGTGGATAAAGTAAACCATCTCACAAATATGCGAACTCATTCTGCCGCATCTGGAACAATAGTCATGGCATACCTGGATAACTCACAAAGACGGGCCTTATACTATGTAACAGTCAAGATACCATGTATTAAATCCTCAAACCTCAGTTGACTCTCCTCTCTCACGCTTAAAGGGATGAAGTAGTCCTAGAAAGCACCAGATAACATATAACACTCTAATGGTGGAGATCCAACTGGTCTAGAATCCACATAAGTCCTCCACCACTCTTTAGCGTGTCCACGAAGCTGAAATGCACAAAACAACACCACGAGCATCCACCACACATACTGCCTCTAGAATGTCATGGCAGGAGGTTAAGAACTAATAAGCAACCTCGTTTTTTCCACCCTAATACATGGGTGGTTTAATTTTCTAAAACCTTTCATAACACTAAAGATCATTTGTGCACCAACAACCGGTGCAAGAGACACTGGTGGTTGACCCTCCTGATCTTGAATACTTGGAGTCTACGCCCCTACCCTCATCCCGATACCATGTGGTGTGGCAGCCACACCACCTTGAGATAAGTTGTCCAACACACCCAACATCCTCAATAAGGTATCCTAAAACAAAGAAACTACATATTCAGAAGTAACTCGGTCCTCAAGAACCTCAATATGTGGCTTTGTAGAGACTCATCTTACTTAGCCTCCAGTTAGTCCCACTCTACGGGCATGATCTCTATCATGTGCTACTCCATGAGCATGACCTCTAGCTCGAGCCCTACCTCTACCCCTAGTTGAGGCCTCAACATTTTCTTCGGGGACTGTCTCCCCTATACCACTGGAAATACAATCTCTAGTCCTTAGCATCTCCCAAAATAGCACGCCGTAACTAAGCACTATATAAGGTAAGCATACACGATAGGAAAGAATGAACAAAAAGAAGTTTGCTAATATTATTTATAACCTCTAGAAGATAAGTACAGATGTCTCCAGACCGATCCTCGAGACTCCACTTAAACTAGGTTTGTACACACATGAGACCACTAAACTAGAGGCTCTGATAACATTTCTCACAACCAAAAAAGAACATGATGGCACTTTTTTGTTCCCTCCAAGACAAGTTAGCATCAAATCCAATAAAACAAAAGAAATGCGGAAAGTAAAAAAAGAATAACGTAATAGAGGAAAACTTATTAATACTAATATAACCCCAAAACATGTTTGTCACGTGTATAAGACACTAATATATAAAGTACAGAATTGAAAGTTAATTAAAAGTTGCAATGTCTTTGTTTCTCAAATAGAACGAAGCATAAGATTAGAAATAAGAAAGTCCATCAGGACAAGCAACTACCTCTCAATATATCCTCAAAGGACTCAATTGAAACAAGAAGAAGAACAATCACATGAATCCAACCTCGAAACTTACAAAAGTGTAGAAGCAAAGAGTGAGTACTAACCAATATGATTCTCATCAATTAACCAAATAAATAAGGCTAAACTAGCTAGAAATCGAGTACTCTTTTCATTCCAATTGGACCTTCTCATAACTACAACCAGCATACAAATCAACCCAACTAACAATTTCACAATACACAGTTCACAAGCCTTGACAATCACAGTCAATTAGTCATAGTTCAATAGCCAACACACACCAATTATGTCAATCACATGTGTCAAACAGATCAATAATAAGTATAAAGTGCATTACTCACAATAAACAAGTAGAGAAATTACAATTATCCAAATGTTTCAAATTACAATATTCAAACTCTTTCTGGAACTATTTCCTTGCGGTAAAATATCACTAGCCGAAACCATTTCTCTTCAATTTTATATCATATCATTAGCTCAAATTATTTCCCTTTGGATTCATATCATATCAATAGCCGAAACTATTTCCATTTGGAACATAATACTAGTTAGAACCATTTTCCTTTGCCTTTATATCACATTATGTACCACAACAATTTCCCTTTGGCATAACATCACAAGTCTCATCACTGTGCACACAATTAACTGCACATAAACAATTTCACACCACAAGAAAGAGAAAAAAACTCAAGCAATTCAACTCCATATTATTTCCATCAAAACATTTCATCAATCAACAAAATAAGGTCTACAACAAGACAAGTCATAAATAATTATGATCAACACACTGCCTTTTCATTAATCCCTTTTTTATTCAATAAGATTAATCAAGTGAACGATGAACATTCACCACATTCCCATTACTCTCCATTAACGCTCAAATCACTCTCCAAAAATGATTAAAATATTGAGCTGTCGTAGTCTAAATAAAAACCTAATTAATAGTCGGGATCGAATCCCGCAGGAAATGGTATATCATCGAGAATTCCTTATCAAGAAATTTGGACTTTAAATTAGCTCATTTGAAATAGTAAGAATAGTTGGGTGGATGATACCACTAATTTAATATAATTTTTTATTATCAATTGTCGCTATTAAACTAAAATATCAAAGAAATCAATAGTTAATAAGAAATATAAAGGTGAGGAGATTGGAAATTGATGTTACGTATGGGTAATTGTACTCCTCTATAGTGATGAACATTCATGAATAGGCGTCATAGTCATTGACGCTAATAATTTTTCGATCTTATAGCAACTATGCCTAGAATCTTTTTTCGATCCGGTAACACTTTGAAAATCGAAACAAGAAAAAAATTAAAGAAAATCAGTTGAACCAGTGAACCCAGGTAGGGTTCGAGGATCGTGATAGGGTACACGGTCCATTGAACAGCCCGTGGTGGAGAGTCAGACTCCACCAACAAAGATGTCAGACTACGAGACCCTTCATATGTCATGGTCTTGACGACGAACCATGGTGGCGTATGTAGAAGTCCAACCAGTAGCCGCTCAAACCTGAGACAAGCCTAAGCCTTAGACCCCCACGCCTAAGTGAGGACCACATGGAACCATCACGGTATGTGGTCCTCCACACGGTCCGTGAGACCTGAGCCACCAGACCTCAGCCCAAGTGAGGAGCTTCAAGGTATATGGTCCTCCACGCGGACCATGGTAAAGATCGGGAACAAGATTCCCCCAAACCAGTAGCCAATAGACAAGGACCACGACCAGTCCCACATTATGTGCTCCTTTCCACGATCTATGAAAGTTATTGTGGTCAGCCCATCAGATTTTTAAGTGGGGTTACTGTGGTCTTCTACCCTATGTGTTGGGATGTTTTAGCCTAGTAAACAAATTAGAACCCACTTTAGTCAAATCTTTTCTCACTAAATTGATCAAACTAGAGAAATAAAGAAGGAGAAGTCGATCAACCATAGTTCCAAAATACAACAAGGTTTTCATAAGCTTGATCCCCAAAATCGAAAGATTTCTCCATGGAATTCATCACCAAGTATGTGGGATTTCAATAGTCGTTCCTTTCGCCCATAAGGTCCCTACATTTTAATTAGTTTCTCGATTACCTCGATATTATGTAGACCTAGTGTTTATTGAACGTTAGAAATTGTTGTTTTTTATCTATAAGTATGAATTAAATCATATTATCACGTTGTTGCTCAATTTCTTTGATGATGTTCAGAACCCTAGCTATGTAGTTCTTTTAGTTCATGAATGGTATATGCTAGGTGTTTACAACCCTCAAAATGAACTAGGATGAACTAGAGCTTCACATGAGCTTATTGAGTTAATAACTTGCTAAATTAATGAGAAATAGTATTCAAGCGCTAGAATGAGTGTCTTTTTGGTCAAACGTTAAGGAAAGACCAAGACATTTGAAAACTAGTCTTTTGGTGTGCTAGTGTGTCATTATATGTTTATGTGTTTTGGTGTGTTGTTTGGAGTCTAAAATGATGGGAGGATACCCTAGTGTGTAGAAGGTCATGTTTAAGGGTTAAAAGTCCAGGTACGACTCCCTAAGGACCACCTTCAACGACCCTAAGTTAAACCCCAAAACTGCCAAAGTTGGTATGACCTACGACCATGAACCACAGACAGTAGGTCAAATGAAGGGGCGTAAGTGAACTCCGTAGGTCAAGAATTAGGCTAGGGAGACATTCCTCCCATGGACAAGTCTCTGACCAGACCTACGACCAGCAGGACGGTCCGTTAATCCACCTACGATCCGTAGGTGGAAACCTGCAATTCTGTCTTGTAGTCAGCCAAGCCTAGGTGGTTTGGAAAATTCCACCCTTGGCTAATTAAATGTATGTATGGTTATTTTAGGTTATTTAGGGAATTTTAAGTTAGATTATACTCTAAAACCTAGAATTAAGCTTCATTCTTCAAAAATCTAAACCCTTCCCTCCCAAAAGTTCTCTCAAAACTGCATGAAAGCTTAAAGTCAAATTGGAGCTTGGATTGAAGTTTTACATTGCTTTCTTTTTCAATTTCATGGGCTTCTCAATACTAAGGTATGTTGACTCTTTATCTAGAGTTAGATTCCTCTCTAGAACCAATTCTCAAATAGCTTTCAAATTTCCAAAAGATGATCAAAACCCAATTCTTCCTCAAACTCATGGATTTTTGCATCAAATGCGATTATATTATTTTTTAATTGATGATTTAAAGTTAAAAACTCCATGAATCCATGATTTCTCTAATTTCTTAATTTTCTCTTGTAAAGTGAGTTAGATAATTATGATTGTCTATGGATAGAATTGTATTTAGATTGCTTTATAGCATTGAACCTTTTTGTTATCTATCTCTATATATGATGAATTGTGGATGTAAGGATGAGTTGGTGATATTGTCCTTATGGGCATGATGATGGGTAAGTTCTCTTGTTATAATTGGAAGTATTGGAAGTTGATTAATGGTGAATTGTGATATTGGAGAATCGCGAGTTAATTCAATTGCTTAGTATAGTAGGATTGCTTTGTATGGTTTGATCCACTTCTAGTAGAGGTTCTTACTTCTTGTTCTTATTTGATTGTGATCTTGATGGCTCGATGATGTGAATTGAAGGTTGGTTATGGTGTTATGTGGAAGATAGACATATTGTGAAGTTGCTATATGATGTTAAGATGAACTTGTATAACGCTATGTAACATGGTGAATGAAAACATGTTTCCTTTTAAATGTTGGTATGTGATGATGATAGATTATGAAGAGTCTTTATATGTTGATATGGTTTCTTGTTTAGGTAGACCTAGTTGTCCCTAATTGATACATGAATGATAAATGAGGTGTTCTAAAGTATGTCTTGAACCGGTAGACCTAAAAATGGTATCCCTTTTGGATGAGTCTAGAACCCTAAGTAAATGTGCAAACGTTGAATATGAATAGAAGGTTTATAATGAAGTGAATTGGATATACCTAGCATGGTACCCGTTTCATGAATGATCTATTCTAATGAACCTTCATCGGTAGACCCTTGTGGATCCCTTCTTGGTAGTGCAATTATGAGTTGGTAGGGCTTAGAGATTCGTACCTTCTAAAATACTCTTATGTGAATGAACTTACTCTATGATTTCTTGCATGGTCATCATACTTAGTGTTTAATTGTATTAATTCTATATTCTTCTATATTTTTACAAGAGTATATAGTGTCAAGTGAGGATTCCTAGAGTTGAAGCTTGGGAAGTAGAATTCTCTCAAGATTTGGTATGTCCTTATATGTTAGAGGACATGGATGTTCTTTCTATTTTTCTTTCATTACAGACTTTGTATTAGACATAAGTTTCATTTCAATGTAAGGGCCGTGACCCTATGATAATGAGATGTATCTAAGCTGGATTGTGATGAGACTTAGTTCTTCTTATGTTGTATAAAAAAGTTACTTATTGACTTTCTTATGAAACTTTTAATTCCGCACTACTTTTCATACTATGTGATGAATGAATACTAAGATGCTTGTATAAGACCTCTTCGAGGTCGAATACACCGGTTATGACTAAGGGGTGCTCTCGAGTCGTGACAAACTTGGTATCAAAGCATAAGGATTATGAAATGGTCTTTAGGGTTCATAGTCTCATGAGGCAATGTCTAGTAAGGTCTTGTTATTTGGTGTGAGTCGTGACACATTTATGAGCAAGAGGCTATAGGACGATAGAAGTTTCACTTTATTCATTACTCTTGTGTCCTGCCATATAGTTGAGTTCCATAAGTGTCTTTTCCTAATCTCTTCTCTTGTGTTTATAGGATATGAATACAAGAAGGACGCCCACAAGAAAAGTGGAGGAAAGAGTAGTGAATGAGGGAGTTCCCCCCGGACATGACTAATGAGGAGGTTAGAGAGGCTGTTCTTACCCTATCCCAAGCTATGACGGCTCAAGAAAATAGAGATGTGGGGCCTAGGGTGAATGCTCATGAGAGTGCCATGACTTCTAGGTTGAGGGACTTTGTGAGGATGAATCCTTCTACCTTTCTTGGCTCTAAGGTAGGCGAGGATTACCAAGCATTCTTGGATGAGGTTTATAAGATAGTTCATTCTATGGGTGTATCTTCTTGGGAGAAGGCAGAGTTGGCTTCATACCAATTGAAAGAGGTTTCTCAAGTGTGGTATACATAATGGAATCTGAATCGGGTCTTATAGAGTGGGAACAGTTCAAGGAAACATTCTTAGGGAAGTACTTTCCTCGTGAGAAGGAGGTTAAGATCGAGGAGTTTATAAACCTTAGACAAGGTAATATGAGTTTGGAGGAGTGTTCCTTCAAATTTACCTTGTTCTCTAAATATGCTCCATCTTTGATGTGTAACCCTAGAGATGAGATGAGTAGATTCTTGACCGGTGTTTCCGATCTTGTAAAGGAAGAGTGTCGTATGGAAATGTTCCATGATAACATGACTCTATTTAGTCTTATTGTGTATGCACAATCCATTGAGGAGTCTAGGCTTGAGAGGAAGGGAAAAGATGTTAAGGAGGGAAGAATCGATGATTAAGGTCAACCTAGGTTTAAGAAGAGGGATCCAAATCATGATGTTCCTAATGCTCCTAAAGATAACTATGAAAGTGGTGGTGGTTCCCACCTTGATAAACCAACTTTCTCAAATTGTGGGAATAAACATGTTGGGAAGTATCTAGCCGATACTAATGGGTGTTATTGTAACGACCCGCAAGTACACCCTAAAAATTAGAGCATCCTTGTGTCGCCACACGGCAAATGAGACTTCAAGAAGTCTCATCAAAGCCACTCATATCATTCATTGCATAATAAACATTCTGAAATGAGCAAGAATTTAAAACTTTCTTCACACATGAAGAACTCTTATCATGACGCAAGCGAAAGACTTTCATTTAAACATTAAACCCTTACAACATCTCATTGAACTATCTAAACTTTGGAGTATACAATACTTGGGACTAAGCCCATACAAGACATAAAATAAAGACTAAGACATAAAGGAACATGTGGATATTGTCCTCGAATCGAGGACTCACAAATACTTCATATTCAACCCTTAGAAACCTATCCATCCTCCATGGCATATAAGGAATTCCAATTCCCTACACTTTAGTCAAAAAGGGAAAAGAAGGGGTTAGCACATTAGATGCGCTAAGTATGGAAGTCATGCAAAAACCATGAAAAAAGGGACATTTAGTAAATAACATGTTTTTCATGAATTTTGATTAAAACATCATACTATAAGCATATGAACAACATTTAACACCTTAGGAACACATAATAAATCATTTAAGCAATTAATCACATTTTTAGAACATCTTCACAGTAAGCAAGTTCACTGTTACTATGAAGTCCCTTCACTGTACAGCGAAGTCCATTCACTTCACATAGAGTACTTCCTATCATGCAATTCCCTAACTAAAAGCTATCCTAAGACTCACTTAAGTAAGAGAAAGAGATAACGTCCATACACCCGCTCTAGGCACACCTAAATGATCCTTAAGACCACCTATAATGAGATACACACCAAGCACATAAACATGAGATCCTCCTACCAAAGGTGATTTTAAGGTTCACTTGAGTGAGTTGTGACCTCCCATACAATCCCTTACACACACACTTAAGAGATCCTGTAGATTACCTAAGATAGAATCATTCTCACTTAATACATCAACACATAGATAATATGACATTCTCCTTCCAAAGGCTATCAAAAGACTTACTTAAGTAAATCAAGAAGATAACGTCCATGATTGACTTCTTCAAGATTACCTAAATAATACTTATGATTACCAAAGGCTTAAATCATGTCTACATAATCAACCATCTTCCCTAACTAGAGTAATTCTTAAGACTTATCTAGGTAAGATACGAAGTGACCATTCCTATGTCTCCTTCACACCTTAACTAGACAACCCTTAACTACTCTAGATAAGTACTTATTCATTTCACATACTTTCTTAACTTAAGTCATTACCTTCATTAGTTCAATTAAGACTCATTTATCACATAAGGACATTCAAGTAATGGTCTTGGACAAGACCTAGGGGCTCTAACTAACACCTTCAAAGCCTGTTGTGCAATGTCTAGATAGCGTACCATACCACCACCTAAACTTCATAGAAATTCTCTAATGCTAGTAGGTATCCCATATGATAAGAATAGGCAATAATCGACATAAACCTTGATAGCTAAACATGGAATACGGAGTTCTAACCTACTCTGATGAGGGTGTTCTACTTGCCAAGGGTAGAACTAGGACACATCCCATGCAGTCACATGGTTAAGGAATATGAAGGGCTTTTATGCCCTCTAGTGTCATTCTCAAGTAGAGCTACATTGTACTCTAGTCTCTTTCTCAAGTAGAGCTACTTCCCATACTCACTAGGTGTAGCCTTTGTTCTCATAGAGTAGTTGACATTAAAGGATCACATGAAGAGGTTCCTTATCTAGTTCATAACCCAATCACATTCACCCTACCAAAGAGGTCCACTAGGGCTACCTTTCAATGGCGACTAAGATAGCTCATTATGACTTTCCTAAGGATGATATGATGCCGTTCCATCCAACCAACCCTAAGTCCATCATCCTTTACATGAAGGATACCATTATGGCTCTTCGACTTCAACATTCATAACCTTACCACTAGGTTTAAGGTTCCACGTACATGACATTCTTAACATCATCTAAGGTCTCACATATCATTCATTCATACATGACAAGGGTGCACTAAGCCTACCTAGTCAAGACATCTCGTATTCACATATCATTCATACATGTATCAAGTAATGGACACAAGTCTACCAAAATAAGACACAACATTCTTTACTTTATTCCATATACCATATCATTCTTTGAAGCACTTAGGAATGACCCTTATCATCTTTATGTCATCCTATACATTACTATAACATTATCAATATAACCATCATAGACTCATATAGTCAATTAGGAATAATCATGCATCAACTCTAAGACTACACACATAAGACATAGTCATAGTCTTACATGATCTCCTAATATACATAGAAGGAACACATACTTTCACTTAGTCACATGTAGATAGATATGCTCATACTTCACATAACTCAACTACACAAATCATCATAATACATAAAGTAACGCCGACAAGGACACATCAATTCACATAGCACCGCCACCACAAGTGGACCTTACCAATCATAATTGTAATACAAAAGCTATACATAATATTAAAAGAGTTAGGGCAGCATACAACCCATTCCATCTCACCACTTCAATCCAAATCTAAATCATCCAATACAATACCAATAGGCCCTTACCCATGGCCATGAACATCAATTAAATACATAACTATAATACTCAATTAATCTAGATTAATTCCATATAGATTTATCAATCTAAGACAACCTAGATATCAATTCAATTCAATTATTACATCAATCAATAGCCCATAGAAAACTACACTAGAATTCATAAGAATTAAGTCAATATCAATTCAATAAGCTTAATATTCAATGGATCTAAGAATATTCAATACTCAATTGATCAAATTGAAAAAGCCTATAAACCAATCAATCATAATCTATACATGAATCAAAAGCCCATAACAATCTACACTTGAATTCATTAATATCAAAGCATGATCACATAACCCATATTTTAGTCAAATTGAGAGATTTGAGAAGGTCAAGGGTTCATGGAGAATTTCATTGGAAAACATCTATTATACATCAATAATATCATATCTTAATGTTTGAAAACATTTCATGCAAGATCCCAAGACTTAGAGTAGAAACTGGACTTTTCCATCTTTTTGAAATCTTTGAAAATCATCTTTGAAATTGACTCTAAGGTGATAGCAAGCGTTAGATGAAGAACTCTCATACCTTATTAGAAGAATCCAATGATAATTGAAGAAGAAACTCCATTGAAGATCAATCTTCAAGCTCTATCTTCACCTTGAGATCTTGTGGAGTTTTTTTTTAAAGAAACTTTGGGAGGGAATGGGTTTTGATTTAGGTGCTAGGGTTTAAATGAGACTTTTATGACTTATATAATCTTAAAATACCCATAACTATAAGACTTGGGATGAATGTCCCAAAACCCCCAACCCTTAACACAAAATTGAAGGCAGTTTACAGCAACATCGACACCCTAGCATCGACGGTCCGTGGGTGAGACCACGCCCCGTCGATGGGGGTCTTGTTGGTTGCTTCTGCAGCTCCTCAACCTGCAGACTTGCAAGGTCCATCAACACCCCAATTCGACGACCTGTCGTTCCATCGATTGGCCGTCGTTTGGGTCGTCGTTTGGCACTGCATGCAAGCTGCCATGCTGCTTCAACTCTTGAGTTGGGGTCCTCCTCTAGGGCCCTTTGTGGGTCCTACGTGGAGTCATACCCAGACGTTAAAACTCTAAACACGTACGTATAGGTATTAGGAACATATCCAAACAAGTTCAACATCAAACAATCCACGAAACATGCTAAAACACATCCAAACTCACAAGGACGTCTAAAGACTATTTTTCGAACGTCACCGGACATTCTTGGACGTTTGACCTCCAAACCTTACCAATCTCAACATTCTGACTCTAAACACCATTATCAATCATATAAGGACCTCATAAACTCATTAATCACTCATATTCACATGAAAACACATAAGGGACATAGGTGACTAGTCGTCGAACGTCTTGGTCGTCCCTTGACATTTGACTTCAAACTTCTCCAAAATCTTGAGACATTGTCTCAAACATCATTTTAAACCATCTTAGGACTTCAAGACTTCATGACACACACATTAGGTCCTAGTTTCACCTAAGTCATTTTTGGAGGTGTTATATTCTCCCCCACTTGGACAACATTCGTCCTCGAATGACACTTGCCACTCTCCAAACACTTCCAAGAGTAGAGAATCAACCTAACAACTCATGACAATACCATAAAACACACAATCAAGGAGGAACATCAATTTCACATAATTAAGAGAATCACAACACAACAAAAACTAGAATAAATTCTACAACTCATTATGACATAAGACTCACATCCTTCATTCCAAATAACAAAAACTCATTTTATATGCAATATCATGCTTATATACATCACTTCTAACCATATTACAACACATTTCAACCAAAGAGTGAATTAGTCAATTTTTGCAAAACCTTACAGTGATCAGATATCCCTGACAACTTTACAGTGAACATGCTTCACAATCTAACAATGCAACATTTAAGAAATTCATTATAAATGCTCAACAATTCAATCTCATATAATCATTTAGACATGCTCACTATTCATCTTTATGAAACAATTAGCAACCTACACTAGATGCACATGAACCATGAGGAAGATACCATGCATGAAAACTCATTTTTTCATTCAACAAAGCTTCACCAAAACATGTATATCATAAGGAGAATGTTTGGAATTCATTTTTCACAAAAGACTCCTACACAATTCAAGTTACTAATAACTCTTTGTTTTAGGCTTGAATAAACACATAAAGAAAGGTTAGGGGTACCTCACTCCCAACAACCATACTCTAAACCATACTACCCCACTTAGGAGAAACCCATTCTAAGGTCAACATAACATCTACTACAAGGAACTCCCTCAAGGCACCTTAAACATTACTGATACTTTCTCACCTAAGTCTACCTCGTGAAGACTAAAGATTCTCAAAGGTCTAACCATCTAACCACTACACCCCCCTTACTAGGAGAAACTCACCTTTACTCTTTCAAATCTCATCACCTTCCTTTCTATGGTTGGGTCTTAAACAACTTTAAACCATATCAACAACCACTCCTTCACATTTCTAGCACTATGCCTTACCATTCTTTCCAACTACACTACCCTTCAAAGGTAACTAAACCAACCTAAGGTCATCAACACCATCTTTCACACCTCATCTAACAAGTCACATCTCATCTTTTCTCTCCCTCAACACAATCTTCATAAAGTCACCCTCAAGGGACCAACACATAAGGGAAACAAGGGAATGACACCATATAAAAAGCTCTTAGGCACGATTAGATGAATGAAGAAGTGAAACTTTTTCTAGAACCCAATAGCCTCCTATTAATAATGTAGCACGCTTCACATTATGAACAAGACTCTACTAGATGTTTTTCATGAGACACCTAAGACACTCCCAAACCTTATGCTCTAATACCACCTTTGTAACGACCCGCAAGTACACCCTAGAAGTTGAAGCATCCTTGTGTCGCCACACGGCAAATGAGACTTCAAGAAGTCTCATCAAAGACACTCGTATCATTCATTGCATAATAAACATTCTAAAATGAGTAAGAATTTAAAACTTTCTTCACACACGAAGAACTCTTTCCATAATCATGACGCAAGCGAAAGACTTTCAGTTAAAACATTAAACCTTTACAACCTCACATTGAACCATCTTAACTGTGGAGTATACAATACTTAGGACTAAGCCCATACAAGACATAAAATAAAGACTAAGACATAAAGAAACATGTGGATATTGTCCTCGAATCGATGAGGACTCACCAATACTTCATCTTCAACCATTAGAAACCTATACATTCTCCATGGCATATCAAGACTTCCAATTCCCTACACTTTAGTCAAAAAGGGAAAAGAAGGGGTTAGAACATTAAATGCATTAAGTATGGAAGTCATGCAATAACCATGAAAAAGGGACATTTAGTAAATAACATGCTTTTCATGAATTTTGATTAAAACATCATACTATAAGCATAAGAACAACATTTAACACCTTAGAAACACATAATAAATCATTTAAGAAGTTAATCACATTTTTAGGACATCTTGACAGCAAGCAAGTTCACTGTACAGCGAAGTCCATTCACTTCACATAGAGCACTTCCTAGCATGCAATTCCCTCACTAAAAGCTATCCTAAGACTCACTTAAGTAAGACAAAGAGATACCGCCCATACACCCGCTCTAGGCACACCTAAATGATCCTTAAGACCACCTATAATGAGATACACACCAAACACATAAAAAAGAGATCCTCCTACCAAAGGTGATTCTAAGGTTCACTTGAGTGAGTTGTGTAGCGACAGTCCATACAATCCCTTACACACAAACACACACAAGAGATCCTATAGACTACCTAAGATAGAATCATTCTCACTTAATACATCAACACATAGATAATATGACATTCTCCTTCCAAAGGCTATCAAAAGACTTACTTAAGTAAATTAAGAAGATAACGTCCATGATTGACCTCTTCAAGATTGTCTAAATAATCCTTAAGATTACCTAAGGCTTAGATAATGTCTACATAACCAACCATATTCCCTAACTAGAGTAATTCTTAAGACATCTCTAGGTAAGATATGAAGTGACCATTCCTATGCCCCTTTCACACCGTAACTAGACAACCCTTAACTACTCTAGATAAGTACTTATTCATTTAACATACCTTATTAACTTAATTCATTACCTTCATTAGTTCATTTAAGACTCATTCATCACATAAGGACATTCACGTAATGGTCTTGTACAAGACCTAGGGACTCTAACTAACACCTTCAAAGCCTATTGTGCAATGTCTAGATAGAGTCATAGAACTTATCTAATGCTAGTAGGTATCCCATATGATGAGAATAGGCAATAACCGACATAGACCATGATACCTAAACATGGAATCCGGAGTTCTAACCTACTCCGATGAGGGTGTTCTACTTGCCAAGAGTAGAACTAGGATACATCCCATGTAGGCACATGGTTAAGGAATATGAAGGGCTTTTATGCACTCTAGTCTCAGTCTCAAGTAGAGCTACATTGTACTCTATTCTCCTTCTCAAGTAGAGCTACTTCCCATAACACACTCACTCGGTGCTAGCCTTTGTCCTCATAGAGTAATTGACATTAAAGGATCACATGAACATGTTCCTTATCTAGTTCATAACCCAATCACATTCACCCTACCAAAGAGGTCCACTAGTGCTACCTTTCAATGGAGACTAAGATAGCTCATTATGACTTTCCTAAGGATGATATGATGCCGTTCCATCCAACCAACCCTAAGTCATCATCCTTTACATGAAGGATACCATTACGGCTCTTCGACTTCAATATTCATAACATTACCACTAGGTTTAAGGTTCCACGTACATGACCTTCTTGACATCATCTGAGGTCTCATATATCGTTCATTCATACATGACAAGGTTGCACTAAGCCTACCTTGTCAAGACATCTTTTATTCACATATCATTCATACATGTATCAAGTAATGGACACAAGTCTACCAAAACAAGACACAACATTCTTTACTTTATTCCATATACCATATCATTCTTTGAAGCATTTAGGAATGACCCTAATCATCTTTATGTCATCCTATACATTACTATAATATTATCAATATAACCATCATAGACTCATACAGTCAATTAGGAATAATCATACATCAACTCTAACACTACACACATAAGACATAGTCCTAGTCTAACATGATCTCCTAATATACATAGAAGGAATACATACTTTCACTTAGTCAAATGTAGATATATATGCTCATACTTCCCATAACTCAACTACACAAATCATCATAATACTCCAAGTAGTTGCCGACAAGGCCATGATCATCATAATACATAAAGTAATGCCGACAAGGCCACATCAATTCACATAGAACCGCCACCATAAGTGGAGCCTGCCAATCATCATTGTAATACAAAAGCTATACATAATATTAAAAGAGTTAGGGTAGCATACCACCCATTCCATCTCACCACTTCAATCCAAAGCTAAATCATCCACTACAATACCAATAGGCCCTTAGCCATGGACATGAACATCAATTCAATACATAAACTATAATACTCAATGAATCTAGCTCAATTCAATATAGATTTTTCAATCTAAGACGACCGAGATATGAATTCAATACAATTATTACATCAATCAATAGCCCATAGAAAACTACACTAGAATTCATAAACATTAAGTCAATATCAATTAAATAAGCTTAATATTTAATGGATATAATAATATACAATACTCAATTTATCAAATTGAAACAGACTATAGACCAATCAATCATAATCTATACACGAATCAAAAGCCCATAACAATCTACACTTGAATTCATTAATATCAAAGCATGATCACATAACCTATATTTTAGTCAAATTGAGAGATTTGAGAAGGTCAAGGTTACATGGAGAATTTCATTGGAAAACATCTATTATACATCAATAATATCATATCTTAATGTTTGAAAACATTTCATGCAAGAACCCAAGACTTGGAGTAGAAATTGGACTTTTTCATCTTTTTGAAATCTTTGAATATCATCTTTGAAATTGACTCTAAGGTGATAGCAAGCGTTAGATGAAGAACTCCCATACCTTATTAGAAGAATCCAATGATAATTGAAGAAGAAACTCCAATGAATATCCATCTTCAATCTCTATCTTCACCTTGAGCTCTCATGGAGTTGTTTTTTAAGAAACTTTGGGAGGGAATGGGTTTTGATTGAGGTGCTAGGGTTTAAATGAGAGTTTTATGACTTATATACTCTTAAAATACCCATAAACACCCAGAATAACCGTCCTCCTATTTTATAAGACTTGGGGTGAATTTCCCAAAACCCCCAAGCCTTAACAGAAAATTGCAGTCAGTTTACAACACCATCGACGCCCTAGCATCGATGGTCCGTGGGTGAGACCACGCCCCGTCGATGAGGGTATCGTTGGTTGATCGTTCAGCTCCTCAACTTGAAGACTTACAGTCTACATCTACGCCCCAAGTCGACGAGCCGTCATTTGGGTCGTCATTTAGCACTGCATGCAAGCTGCCATACTGCTTCAAGTCTTGAGTTGGGGTCCTCCTATAGGGCTCTTTGTGGATCCTACGTGGAGTCGTACCCGGACGTTAAACCTCTAAACGCGTACGTCTAGTTATTAGGAACATCTCCAAACAAGTTCAACATCAAACAAGCTACGAAACATGCTAAAACACATCCAAACTCATAAGGACATCTAAATGCTATTTTTCGAACGTCACCGGACATTCTTGAACGTTTGACCTACAAATCTTACCAAACTCAACATTTGACTCTAAACACCATTATCAATCATATAAGGACCTCATAAACTCATTAATCACTCATATTCACATGAAAACACATAAGGCACATAGGTGACTAGTCGTCGAACGTCTTGGTCGTCCCTTGACGTTTGACTTCAAACTTCACCAAATTCTAGAGACACTGTCTCAAACATCATTATAAACCATCTTAGGACTTCAAGACTTCATGACACACACATTAGGTCCTAGTTACACCTAAGTCATTTTTTGAGGTGTTATATTCTCCCCCACTTCGACAACATTCGTCCTCGAATGACACTTGTCTAACAACCCTAAAAATGAATAGGATAAAGACTTAGGGTGTCAAGAATGCTTACGATTATACCAAGGTTCACACGGATTGATACGCATAGAACCAGACCTCAGAACCCTTACTACGACCAAGTCAACTAACTTGTGGAGTTAGTTGAGCTTGGAAAGGTTGGAACCAACCATGTGAGGCTCTCGAAAACAAAGATTTAATCGAACGAGTCTTTATCGGACTTAAAAGAAGAAATTTTAAGTTTTGAGGGTCCAGGGGTAAAATGGTCTTTTCCAGGCCAAGGGTAATATTGTAATTACCCTGAGGAATTAATAAAGTAATTATTTAATTTAATTAAAAAAGCTATTCGGATTGGGCCGACCCGGAGTGACCCATTTTGCAAATGGGGTGCCACTCGGGTTCGAGCCCTACTAGGAGCAATGAATTGATGATTTAGTCATCAATTAAAAAATATTCATTAAGGGTAAAATGGTCCTTTCACGTATCAATTAAAATAAATAAGATTTTTGTATTAAGTTAATTAAATCTTATTTTGACTAAGTCTTGAAGTTAGTCTCCTAATCCTAATAACTCTCTCCCTCACGTTTCTCAACTCTCTCTCACGTCTCTCAATTCTCATTCTCTCACGCTCTGACTATCAAGAAAGCTCAAGAACAGTTAATAACAATTATTCTTCCCCCTTGAAAAAAAAAAACACAAAGTTTTTAGAAAAAGTGAGGTAATCAAAAACGTCAAGGCAAAGAGAGGTTGTTCGTCGAGTGGTGTGTACGTTGAGGAGAACTTGGGCGTGGTTTGGAGGAGTTTCTGGGCACCATCTTCAAGCTTGAACAACGTCAAAAGGTATGGGTTTCTCTCCAGGAATTCTTTCTCCAAGAGTATTTTCCTTCGAACGATTCTCAAGATCTTGAAAACTAAGGTTGTTCCCCTTCGTATGTCCTTGTCCTTAGCTCCCAAACGAATTCGTAGGATGGGTATGTCGTGCTTCTAGATTTAGGCATGAATGATGTGTTTATATTAAGTGTGAACATGTTTATGTGAGGGAAATTACGAAGACGATAATCAAAGTGTGATTGAAAAAGGGAGGCGTGTGTGTGTGCACGTTGGCAGTGGCTTTGGCCACTGTTTTGGGGTCGTTTGAGACATGTTTTTCTGGTGTATTTTATGTGTAAAATATGTGTACAATGTGATGTTCATTTTAATGAAATATGGTTGATTGAGTAATATTCTTTAGCCAAATGAATCTATGAAAGATACGCCTAAGAATGTGTTTAAATGACTTATGAATATACTTTTAAAGTCATGTAAAATTGTTGATGAAAATGAGTTGAGGAATGATGAAAATTTCCAGCAACTATGCCTTATTATTTTAGGCTAAAGTCTAACCCAGAAATCTGGAAATTATACATTTTTAAAGAGGTGAGGCCACCAGGTTTCGAACCTGTGACCTCACTCTTTAGTTAATGATTTCGCGAAAAAGAAAAGGGAAATGGGGCTAAGGGGTTTCGAACCCAGCTGCTGCTTTCGCAAGAAGGGAAAAAGGAAGTGTGGATGAGGGGATTCGAACCTGGTCATTTGGAAATTCGCGGAAAAAAAACAGAAAAGAAAAAATAAAGGGGGATGGGGGAATCGAACTCGCGAACTGGGGGAAGAAGGAGGAGAAAATTAAATCAAACAAATAAGTGGGAGGCGTGGGATTCGAACCCACGACCTCCAAGCAGCGAGTGAAGGAGAGAAAACTAAAGAAAAGGCAATGGGAGGCGTGGGAATCGAACCCACGACCTCAAGGCTGAAAGAAGAGGGAAGGCAAAATTTAATTAAAGAAATAAAGTGAGGCTGTGGGGGTTCGATCCCACAACCTCACTGCCACTCGCCCAATTTAATTAAAATAAAATTAGAGAGGCTGTGGGGGTTCGAACCCACCACCTCACAGCCTCCTCAGCGAAATTAAAACAAAAATAAGGGGGGCTGTGGGGGTTCGAACCCACAACCTCCCTATGCAAGCGAATTTAATAAAAAAATAAAATACAAGAGGCTGTGGGGGTTTGATCCCACAACCTCTTGGTTTGGGCGAAAATGAGTAATGAAACCTTAATGAAAAATAAAAAGAGGTTGTGGGGGTTCGAACCCACAACCCTTCGGCCATCTTAAGGGAAAAATTAAGTAGAATATTAATGATACTATGTTAATGTTGGGATTTAATCTAGAGATATAATGTTATGAATATTAAAAATAAAATCAATGAAAAAAAATGTAAATGATATCCAAGTGAATTGAAATTGGGTTTCCTTGCCCAAACTTCCGTATTGATACATAAATCATACGTGAACAAAATATTCAAGAATAATGCCACCTACTTAGATCAAAATCAAGATCTTGGCATATATACAAGATACATAAGTCTTGTACTACATAATCTTAGGAAAGCAAGAATCACTTAACGAACTATGAATGAAGCCCCATGGATTGTATGTATAGACACATAAGTGTAACATACGTTCAAAAGTAAGTGAACCAAAGATGTATGTAATGAAATGTTGAACCCTAGAAGGGTTAAGTATGAGTGTAAGATACACTAAATGGCCAAGTACATTGGCATATGATGAGATGAACTATGAAATGATGAAACGAACATTCATATAACAAGAGGTGAGTAACTAAGAAAAGCAAAGGTGCTAATGATGAAGAATGTGGTGACAACATGATATGAGGCTAATGTAAATGATGTGAGCAATCTCAAATGAGCCTAAGTAAATGTTACCAATACGTACTCACCTATGCGAGTGTAAGATAATGAAGAGACCAGTCTCTATGACCACTCTAATGAAAGTATTGAGCTTAACACACTTAATATTAATGATGAGATGAGAAATCATCTAATGAGCTATGATGTCCTCATACTAGAAGCCAGCTTCCATGACGTATGAGATGAATGTAATGGAACTTTATACTGAGCACCGATAGACTAGCTATGAGCGGTGATGCCTTCTTTCGGGAAGGGCGAAGGTTCACGTAACTCTCATGAGATGAGTCCGGCTTGCCGGGTATGGGTCTCCATACATCTCCTAGTCTTCGAACCTATATTGCCAATATAGGGATCTGGCGGGGTTAAATTCCCATGTACGCTAGCATGTTATTGGGTCACTTTGGCCGGTGATTCCACCTCTTTTCGGTGTGGGGGAGACATTGGATCTCATGATGCTCACATGATCTATGTCGGTTAAAGTTAAACTTCCCAATGAATGAATGAGGCCAGCCTCAAATGAAGCACATAATGAAATGAATGATACCAAAGGTGTTAGGATAGGATAATCAAGAGGTGAGCTAGACTCAGGTAATGACATTAGGTTATTCTTGATCATTGCACAGCAAGCCCGATGAAAGTCTTAAACTACACCCTAGGTATAGCTGGTGTTCACACTGGCTTATGAATGAAATGAAATAAAGTACGTATGAATAAATGAAGCAGACTCTGTGTTTGCTAATGAAGACTCCCTAGTTGAGGTCCCATATGTTGAGCCCTTATTTTGGAAAGTCTTAATGTCAAGTCCATGATTCCAAGGTCTCATGGTATATGAATGAACGATATGAAAGAATCTATATGTTATATGTTATGATATGTGCTATATGAAGATGTTATGTGCTGTGTGCAATATGATGTTTATGATGATGCATGTTACTCTCATAGCATGACTTTCCTAATCTCAATTTGGCAAGTCCACTGACTTGACCCCCAAAAATCATGTTGTTAGGAAAGAGCTATTCTTTCTCATGCATGTCCGTGGTGTGTGCTTGCATATACCCATACTTAGTACAAGTGTGTACTAACCCTATACATCTATACTATTTTAGGTGCAGGCACAGGTGGGCGATAGAGCTACAGGATCATTGTTGCAGCTATCCGGACGTCAGCATTCATCCAGAGTTTGGTATGTCCTCATGCTTTCGAGGATGCTACTGTTTACATTCTAGCTTAGTTTTTAGAGTTGAGCTAGTGGAGCATGTTCCACTAGCATTTCTTTCCTGTTTTTATTCAGACTTTGTATTGGTGCCATTTTGGCAATTATACACTTAATACTTATTGATCATTTTTTTCCAGTTGCTTATCTCTTAATGTTAGATGGTTGATGGTGAACTATTATGAAATGTTAAGAATGTTTAACAAATATGTTAAGGAATAAAAAGTTCCAAATTTTCCGCTAAAATTAACCTAAGTGAAGTATGAATAACGTAAGTACGCTTGTCTGCAACCTCTGAGAGGTCAACGACGCCGGTCTCGTCTGGGGTCTAGATTCCAGTCGTGACAAAGTTGGTATCAGAGCTGTTGGTTAAATTCCGATAATAATAAGTTCACATCAACCACATTGAGTAGTTTCTAAGTCATGGTAATGAAGTACACCACTATCCTGGATTAGAGACTGCATGATGCGTAGGAAAACTTCCCTTTTTCTGATCTTATCTTGCTTTTCCTAAAGTTTAATTTCTTGGTGTTATGAGCGTGTCTAACATCAATCTTTGTTGTTTTCATAGAATGAATACTAGGAGGGCTATTGGTCATAGGAGAGGAGGTGCAGTTGCTGGGGGCAATCAGGATCCACCCACGCTCCAGCTGAAGGAGTGGCTATGCCAGTTAACCCAGCTGGGTTAAATGATGTTGAAGTGAGGGCATCTCTGGCCCAGATGGCACAGGCCATTACTATGCAGGCCCAGGCTATGACTGCCTAGGTCAACCGGCAGGATGTTCAGAGGCAGAACCCACCGGTTCGTAGTATGGCTGACAGGCTGAGGGATTTCACGAGGATGAATCCTCCTATTTTCACAGGGTCTAGGACTGCAGAGGATCCCCATGAGTTTGTGGATGAGTTGCATAAGATTCTAGTGGCTATGGGGGCCACAGATACCGAGAAGGCTGAGCTGGCTTCCTATCAGCTCAAGGATGTTACACAGACTTGGTGCAAGATGTGGCAAGATAGTCGAGTTTTGGGTGGAGTGCCTGTCACTTGGGAGCTGTTCAAGACACCATTTCTGGAGAGATTCTTCCCCAGAGAGATGAGGGAAGCCAAGGTTGAGGAGTTCATCAACCTTAAACAAGGCTCTATGACAGTTAGGGAGTATTCCCTCAAATTTGTTAAGCTATCAAGGTATGTTAATTTCTCTAGTATTTAATAGCAACAATGAGGAGAATACTGAGCTTTGTTGAAATCATCCAGGTATGCTACTTCCCTGGTTTCTAACAGCAGGGATGAGATGAGCAGGTTCCTTACAGGAATCAATGGAGACCTGGAAGAGGAGTGTCGATCTGCGATACTCCATGATAACATGGATCTTTCCAAGTTGATGGTGCATATCTAGCAGGTAGAGGACAGCCGCAGAAAGAGAGGTGTTCGTGATGCTAGGAGGCCTAGGCACCAAGATCAGGCAGGTCCCAGTCATGGAGGCCACAAAAACAACTTTGGCGTTCGTGAGCAGCCAAGGTTCAAAAAGGGTCAACAGAGTTCTGGGAATTCTAATCCTCAGAAGAGTGTTATACCTAGAGGAGGCAGAACTGAGCCCAAGAAGGGCAATGGAGGTGAGATGCAGCGTCCTAAGAAAAATTGTGCTAAGTGTGGCCGAGCTCACAGTGGAGAGTGCAGACAGGGCACTAATGCCTGCTTCCGTTGTGGTAAGAGTGGACACATGGTCAGAGACTGTCCACAGAACAGAGGTCAGGCTGGAGGTAATGCTCAGCCTAGGCCTAATCCACAGGGTGCAGCAGGAGCCGAGCCTTCTAAGAGGAACAGGTTCTATGCCCTGAAGGGAAGGGAGGAGCAGGAAAAGTCCGTTGATGTGGTCACAGGTATGCTGCAAGTATTCTCAACTTCTGTTTATGCTTTACTTGATCCAGGGTCTACGCTTTCCTTTGTGACTCCTCTGCTTGCTCTTACTTTTGAGATATTGCCTGAAGTTCTGCATGATCCTATAGTGGTTAGTACACCTTTAGGAGAGAATGTAAGAACTGATAGAGTATACAAGGATTGCCCAATAGTTGTTAGTGGTAAGACTATGTGTGCAAACTTGGTTGAGTTACCCATGCATGATTTTGATGTTATTCTTGGCATGGACTGGCTTCACAGTTGTTATGCTTGCTTGGACTGTCATAGTAGAGTGGTGAGATTTCGTTTCCCTAATGAAGAGGAGCTAGTCTGGGAGGGGTACAACTCGAGTCGTCCTAACCCCTTGATTTCGAACCTTAAGGCCAATAAAATGATGTCCAAGGGTTTATTGTGTCATCTTGTGAGTGTTAATGATTTAGATCATGACATTCCTTCCATAGACTCAGTTCCTGTAGTGAGTGAGTTCCTAGATGTATTTCCTGATGATTTGCATGGAGTCCTTCCCCCTCGAGAGATTGATTTTGGTATTGACTTAGAACCCGATACTAAACCAATTTCAATTCCTCCTTACAGAATGGCTCCAGCTGAACTCAAAGAGTTGAAGCTGCAGTTAAAAGATCTCACTGACAAGGGTTTCATTCAGCCGAGCATATCCCCTTGGGGCGCTCCAGTGTTGTTTGTGAAAAAGAAAGATGGAACCTTTCGAATGTGTATCGATTATCGGCAGCTCAACAAAGTCACTATAAAGAATAAGTATCCACTCCCCAGAATAGATGATTTGTTCGATCAGCTCCAAGGGTCTAGTTTCTTCTCTAAGATTGATCTTCGTTCAGGGTATCATCAGCTTAGGGTTAGGGATAGAGATATCCCAAAGATAGCCTTTCGTACCCGCTATGGTCACTATGAGTTTCTAGTCATGTCATTTGGTCTCACGAATGCACCTGTTGCATTTATGGATCTCATGAACAGGGTTTTCCGTGAATACCTTGACTCTTTCGTCATAGTATTCATTGATGACATTCTCATCTACTCTAAGACTAAGGAAGAGCATGAACGACATTTGAGACTAACCTTGCAGGTACTTAGACATCATCAGTTGTATGCCAAATTCAGCAAATGTGAATTCTGGCTGAGATCAGTGACCTTCCTGGGTCATGTTGTGTCCGATCAGGGCGTGGAGGTGGAACCCAGGAAGACTAAGGCTGTGAAGAACTAGCCAAAGCCTCTTACTCCCACTGACATCCGTAGCTTTTTGGGATTGTCTGGTTACTACCACAAGTTTGTGGAGGGCTTTTCTTCCATTGCTGCCCCATTGACAACTTTGACTAAGAAGAAAGCCAAGTTTCAATGGACGGAGACTTGTGAGAAGAGTTTCCAGGACCTCAAGGACAAACACACTTCAGCCCCGGTGCTTACTTTGCCTAAGTGTGGTGAGAATTACACTATTTATTGTGATGCATCTAGGGTTGGTTTGGGTTGTGTTCTTATGCAGGTTGGTAAGGTGATAGCCTATGCGTCCAAACAGCTCAAGGTTCATCAGAAGAATTATCCCACTCATGACCAGGAGTTGGCAGCTGTGGTGTTTGCACTGAAGCTGTGGAGGCACTACTTGTATGGAGTGCATGTGGATGTATTCACAGACCACAAAAGTGTCCAGTACGTGTTCACATAGAGGGAGTTGAATCTACGTCAGCGGAGATGGTTGGAGCTGTTGAAGGATTATGACATGAATGTGCACTACCATCCAGGTAAGGCTAACATTGTAGATGATGCTTTGAGCAGGATGAGCATGGGAAGTACAGCCCACGTTGAGGATGAGAAGAAGGAACTGGTGAAAGATGTACACAGACTGGCATGACTGGGTGTGCGTTTGGTTGACTCCACTAGTGGGGATGTTTCAGTTCATCCTAGTTCTGAATCATCCTTGGTAGTTGAAGTCAAGCAGGGTCAACATTTAGATCATGTGATGATGGAGCTGAAGGACTCAGTGCTGATGAAGATGAATAAGTATTTCGCTTTGGGAGGTGATGGCATACTTAGGTATCAGGACAGGCTATGTGTACCAGATGTGGATGATTTGCGGACCAGGATTGTTGCAGAGGCCCATGGTTCCAAATATTCCATACATCCGGGTTCCACAAAGATGTATCATGATCTTAAGCAGATTTATTGGTGAGATGGCATGAAGGACATTGCAGATTATGTGGCCAAGTGTCCTAATTGTCAGCAGGTCAAGGCAGAGCATCTTAATCCTGGCGGTCTGACTCAGATTATTGATGTTCCGACTTGGAAGTGGGAGGCCATTAATATGGACTTCGTAGTTGGTCTTCCGAGGACTAGGAGGCAGCATGACTCCATATGGGTTATTGTGGACAGATTGACTAAGTCAGCCCACTTTATCCCTGTGAAGTCTACTTACAGAGCCGAGGATTATGCGAGACTCTACATTGATGAGATTGTGAGATGGCATGCGATTCCTTTGTCTATTATTTCAGATAAAGGAGCTCAGTTTACTTCACATTTCTAGAGATCTTTCCAAAAGAGCTTGGGAACGCAGGTAAAACTTAGCACTGCCTTTCATCCTCAGACAGATGGGCAGGCAGAGCGCACCATTCAGACATTGGAGGACATGTTGAGAGCGTGTGTGATAGACTTCAGAGGTAACTGGGATGACCATCTGCCTTTGATAGAGTTCTCGTATAATAATAGCTATCACTCCAGCATTGGGATGGCACCGTTTGAGGCACTGTATGGTAGGAGGTGTGGATCTCCAGTTGGGTGGTTCGAGGTTGGAGAGTCATCCATTTTGGGTCCAGAGATCATTCATCAGGCCTTAGAGAAGGTCAGAGTGATTAGGGACAGGTTGGCTACTGCTTACAGTCGGCAGAAGTCATATGCAGATAACAGAAAACGGCCCTTAGAGTTTGATGTTGGTGACCAGGTTTACTTGAAGATATCACCTATGAAAGGGGTGATGAGATTTGGTAGAAAAGGGAAGCTGAGTCCGAGGTATGTTGGGCCATATGAGATCCTACAGCGTGTGGGTATGGTGGCCTATGAGTTAGCATTGCCTGCGGAGCTAGCTTCTGTTCATCTAGTCTTTCATGTCTCTATGTTGAAGAAGTGCCTAGGTGATCCAGCATCAATCCTACCTGTTGAAGGTTTGGGGGTTGGTGAAGACTTGTCTTATGAGGAGATACATGTTGAGATCTTAGACAGACAGGTCAAGCGGCTGAGGAACAAGGAGATTGCCACAGTGAAAGTATTGTGGAGAAATCATCTTATTGAGGGTGCCACGTGGGAGGCTGAGGCCGACATGAGATCCCGCTACCCTCATCTTTTCATCTCTCGAGGTTAGATTTCCTACTATTAAGCCTATGTTTCCTTATCTCTCCGTATTTTGTTGCTATTGATTTACTGTGCATAGTGATTTTATTATGATCTGACTGGCATTACGATGTGAAGTGGTAGTGTCATTCGGGGATGAATGTTCCTAAGGGGGGAATAATGTAACAACCCTAAAAATGAATAGGATAAAGACTTAGGGTGTCAAAAATGTTTGCGATTAAACCAAGGTTCACACGGATTGATACGCGTAGAACCAGACCTCAGAACCCTTACTACGACCAAGTCAACTAACTTGGGGAGTTAGTTGAGCTTGGAAAGGTTGGAACCAACCATGTGAGGCTCTCAAAAAAAATATTTAATCGAAAGAGTCTTTACCGGACTTAAAAGAAGAAATTTTAAGTTTTGAGGGTCCAGGGGTAAAATGGTCTTTTCCAGGCCAAGGGTAATATTGTAATTACCCTGAGGAATTAATAAAGTAATTATTTAATTTAATTAAAAAAGCTATTCGGATTGGGCCGACCCGGAGTGACCCATTTCGCAAATGGGGTGCCACTCGGGTTCGAGCCCCACTAGGAGCAATGAATTGATGATTTAGTCATCAATTAAAAAATATTCATTAAGGGTAAAATGGTCCTTTCACGTATCAATTAAAATAAATAAGATTTTTGTATTAAGTTAATTAAATCTTATTTTGACTAAGTCTTGAAGTTAGTCTCCTAATCCTAATAACTCTCTCCCTCACGTTTCTCAACTCTCTCTCACATCTCTCAACTCTCATTCTCTCACGCTCTGACTATCAAGAAAGCTCAAGAACAGTTAATAACAATTATTCTTCCCCCTTGAAAAAAACAAAAAGTGTTTAGAAAAATTGAGGTAATCAAAAACGTCAAGGCAAAGAGAGGTTGTTCGTCGAGTGGTGTGTACGTTGAGGAGAACTTGGGCGTGGTTTGGAGGAGTTTATGGGTAGTATCTTCAAGCTTGAACAACGTCAAAAGGTATAAGTTTCTCTCCTGGAATTCTTTCTCCAAGAGTATTTTCCTTCGAACGATTCTCAAGATCTTGAAAACTAAGGTTGTTCCCCTTTGTATGTCCTTGTCCTTAGCTCCCAAACGAATTCGTAGGATGGGTATGTCGTGCTGCTAGATTTAGGCATGAATGATGTGTTTATATTAAATGTGAACATGTTTATGTGAGGGAAATTACGAAGACGATAATCAAAGTGTGATCGAAAAAGGGAGGCGTTTGTGTGTGCACGTTGGCAGTGGCTTTGGCCACTGTTTTGGGGTCGTTTGAGACATGTTTTTCTTGTGTATTTTATGTGTAAAATATGTGTACAATGTGATGTTCATTTTAATGAAATATGATTGATTGAGTAATATTCTTTAGCCAAATGAATCTATGAAAGATACGCCTAAGAATGTGTTTAAATGACTTATGAATGCACCTTGAAAATCATGTAAAAACGTTGATGAAAATGAGTTGAGGAATGATGAAAATTTCCAGCAACTATGCCTTATTATTTTAGGCTAAAGTGTAACCCAGAAATCTGGAAATTATACATTTTTAAAGAGGTGAGGCCACCAGGTTTCGAACCTGTGACTAGTCAATAATTTTGCGAAAAAGAAAAGGGAAATGGGGCTAAGGGGTTTCGAACCCAGCTGCTGCTTTCGTGAGAAGGGAAAAAGGAAGTGGGGATTAGGGGATTCGAACCTGGTCATTTGGAAATTCGCGGAAAAAAAAAGAAAAGAAAAAATAAAGTGGGCTGGGGGAATCGAACTCGCGAACTGGGGGAAGAAGGAGGAGAAAATTAAATCAAACAAATAAGTGGGAGGCGTGGGATTCGAACCCACGACCTCCAAGCAGCGAGTGAAGGAGAGAAAATTAAAGAAAAGGGAATGGGAGGCGTGGGAATTGAACCCACGACCTCAAGGCTGAAAGAAGAGGGAAGGCGAAATTTAATTGAAGAAATAAAGTGAGGCTGTGGGGGGTCGATCCCACAACCTCACTACCACTCGCCCAATTTAATTAAAATAAAATTAGAGAGGCTGTGGGGGTTCGAACCTACCACCTCACAGCCTCCTCAGCGAAATTAAAACAAAAATAAGGGGGGCTGTGGGGGTTCGAACCCAAAACCTCCCTATGCAAGCGAATTTAATAAAAAAATAAAATACAAGAGGCTGTGGGGGTTTGATCCCACAACCTCTTGGTTTGGGCGAATATGAGTAATGAAACCTTAATGAAAAATAAAAAGAGGTTGTGGGGGTTCGAACCCACAACCCTTCGGCCTCTTAAGGGAAAAATTAAGTAGAATATTAATGATACTATGTTAATGTTGAGATTTAATCTAGAGCGTTAATGTTATGAATATTAAAAATAAAATCAATGAAAAAAAATGTAAATGATATCCAAGTGAATTGAAATTGGGTTTCCTTGCCCAAACTTCCGTATTGATACATAAGTCATACGTGAACAAAATATCCAAGAATAATGCCACCTACTTAGATCAAAATCAAGATCTTGGCATATATACAAGATACATAAGTCTTGTACTACATAATCTTAGGAAAGTAAGAATCACTTAACGAACTATGAATGAAGCCCCATGGCTTGTATGTATAGACACATAAATCTAACATACGTTCAAAAGTAAGTGAACCAAAGATGTATATAATGAAATGATGAACCCTAGAAGGGTTAAGTATGAGTGTAAGATACACTAAATGGCAAAGTACATTGGCATATGATGAAATGAACATCCACATAACAAGAGGTGAGTAACTAAGAAAAGCAAAGGTGCTAATGATGAAGAATGTGGTGACAACATGATATGAGGCTAATGTAAATGATGTGAGCAATCTCAAATGAGCCTAAGTAAATGTTACCAATACGTACTCACCTATGAGAGTGTAAGATAATGAAGAGACCAGTCTCTATGAACACTCTAATGAAAGTATTGAGCTTAACACACTTAATACTAATGATGAGATGAGAAATCATCTAATGAGCTATGATGTCCTCATACTAGAAGCTAGCTTCCATGACGTATCAGATGAATGTAATGGAACTTTATACTGAGCACCGATAGACTAGCTATGAGCGGTGATGCCTTCTTTCGGGAAGGGCGATGGTTCACGTAACTCTCATGAGATGAGACTGTCCGGCTTGCCGGGTATGGGTCTCCATACATCTCCTAGTCTTCGAACCTATACTGCCAATATAGGGATCTGGCGGGGTTAAATTCCCATGTACGCTAGCATGTTATTGGGTCACTTTGACCGGTGATTCCACCTCTTTTCGGTGTGAGGGAGACACTGGATCTCATGATGCTCACATGATCTATGTCGGTTAAAGTTAAACTTCCCAATGAATGAATGAGGCCAGCCTCAAATGAAGCACATAATGAAATGAATGATAGCAAAGGTGTTAGTATAGGATAATCAAGAGGTGAGCTAGACTCAGGTAATGACATTAGGTTATTCTTGATCATTGCACAGCAAGCCCGGTGAAAGTCTTAAACTACACCCTAGGTATAGCTGGTGTTGACACTGGCTTATGAATGAAATGAAATGAAGTACGTATTAATGAATGAAGCAGACTCTGTGTTTGCTAATGAAGACTCCCTAATTGAGGTCCCATATGTTGAGCCCTCATTTTGGAAAGTCTTAATGTCAAGTCCATGATTCCAAGGTCTCATGGTATATGAATGAACGATATGAAAGAAGCTATGTGTTATATGTTATGATATGTGCTATATGAAGATGTTATGTGCTGTGTGCAATATGATGTTTATGATGATGCATGTTACTCTCATAGCATGGCTTTCCTAATCTCAATTTGGCAAGTCCACTGACTTGACCCCCAAAAATCATGTTGTTAGGAAAGAGCTATTCTTTCTCATGCATGTCCGTGGTGTGTGCTTGCATATACCCATACTTAGTACAAGTGTGTACTAACCCTATACATCTATACTATTTTAGGTGCAGGCACAGGTGGGCGATAGAGCTACAGGATCATTCTTGCAGCTATCCGGACGTCAGCATTCATCCGGAGTTTGGTAGGTCCTCATGCTTTTGAGGATGCTACTGTTTTACATTCTAGCTTAGTTTTTAGAGTTGAGATAGTGGAGCATGTTTCACTAGCGTTTCTTTCCTGTGTTTATTCAGACATTGTATTGGTGCCATTTTGGCAATTATACACTTAATACTTATTGATCTATTTCTTTCAGTTGCTTATGTCTTAATGTTAAATGGTTGATGGTGAACTATTATGAAATGTTAAGAATGTTTAACAAATATGTTAAGGAACAAAAACTTTCAAATTTTCTGCTAAAATTAACCTAAGTGATGTATGAATAACGTAAGTAGGCTTGTCTGCGACCTCTGAGAGGTCGACGACGCCGGTCTCGTCTAGGGTCTAGATTCTAGTCGTGACAACTTGCCACTCTCCAAACACTTCCAAGAGTAGAGAATCAACCTAACAACTCATTACAATACCATAAAACACAAAATCAAGGAGGAACATAAATTTCACATAATTAAGAGAATCACAACACAATAAGAACTAGAATAAATTCTATAACTCATTATGACATAAGACACACATCTTTCATTCCAAATAACAAAAACTCATTTTATATGCAATAGCATGCTCATATACACCACTTCTAACCATATTAAAACAATTTTCAACCAACAAGTGAATTAGTCAATTTTTTCAAAACCTTACGGTGAACAGATATCCCTGGCAACTTTACAGTGAACATGCTTCACAATCTAACAATGCAACATTTAAGAAATTCATTAGAAATGCTCAACAATTCAATCTCATATAATCATTTAGACATGCTCACTATTCATCTTTATGAAACAATTAGCAACCTACACTAGAGGCACATGAACCGTGAGGAAGATACCATGCATGAAAACTCATTTTTTCATTCAACAAAACTTCAACCAAAACATGTATATCATAAGGAGAATGTTTGGAATTCATTTTTCACAAAAGACTCCTACACAATTTCAAGTTACTAATAACTCTTTGTTTTAGGCTTGAATAAACACATAAAGAAAGGTTAGGGGTACCTCACTCCCAACAACCATACTCTTCACCAAACTCCCCCACTTAGGAGAAACCTTTTCTAAGGTCAACATAACATCTACTACAAGGAACTCCCTCAAGGCACCTTAAACCTTACTAATACTTTCTCACCCAAGTCTACCTCGTGAAGACTAAAGATTCTCAAAGGTATAACCATCTAACCACTACATCCCCCTTACTAGGAGAAACTCACCTTTACTCTTTCAAATCTCATCAGCTTCCTTTCTATGGTTGGGTCTTAAAGAACTTCAAACCATATCAACAACCACTCCTTCACATTTCTAACACTATGCCTTACCATTCTTTCCAACTACACTACCCTTCAAAGGTAACTAAACCAACCTAAGGTCATCAACACCATCTTTCACACCTCATCTAACAAGTCACATCTCATCTTTTCTCTCCCTCAACCCAATCTTCATAAAGTCACCCTCAAGGGACCAACACATAAGGGAAACAAGGGAAAGACACCATTTACAAAGCTCTTAGGCACGATTAGATGAATGAAGAAGTGAAACTTTTCCTAGAACCCAGTAGCCTCCTATTAATAATGTGGCACACTTCACATTATTAACAAGACTCTACTAGATGTGGTTCATGAGACAACTAAGACACTCCCAAACCTTATGCTCTGATGCCAACTTTTTAACGACCCACAAGTACACCCTAGAAGTTGGAGCATCCTTGTGTCGCCACACGGCAAATGAGACTTCAATAAGTCTCATCAAAGACACTCGTATCATTCATTGAATAATAAACATTCTAAAATGAGTAAGAATTTAAAACTTTCTTCACACACGAAGAACTATTTCCATAATCATGACGCAAGCGAAAGACTTTAATTTAAAACATTAAACCTTTACAACATCTCATTGAACCATATAAACTGTGGAGTATACAATACTTGGGACTAAGCCCATGCAAGACATAAAATAAAGACTAAGACATAAAGAACATGTGCATATTGTCCTTGAATCGATGAGGACTCACCAATACTTCATCTTCAACCCTTAGAAACCTATCCATCCACCATGGCATATCAAGACTTCCAATTCCCTACACTGTAGTCAAAAAGGAAAAAGAAGGGGTTATCACATTAGATGCACTAAGTATGGAAGCCATGCGATAACCATGAAAAAGGGACATTTAGTAAATAACATGTTTTTCATGAATTTTGATTAAAACATCATACTATAAGCATAAGAACAACATTTAACACCTTATAAACACATAATAAATCATTTAAGAAGTTAATCACATTTTTAGGACATCTTCACACTAAGCAAGTTCACTGTACAGCGAAGTCCATTCACTTCACATAGAGCACTTCCTAGCATGCAATTTCCTCACTAAAAGCTATCCTAAGACTCACTTAAGTAAGACAAAGAGATACCGCCCATACACCTTCTCTAGGCACACCTAAATGATCCTTAAGACCACTTATAATGAGATACAAACCAAACACATATACATGAGATCCTCCTACCAAAGGTGATTCTAAGGTTTATTTGAGTGAGTTGTGTAGCGATCGCCCATACAATCCCTTACACACACACACATAAGAGATCCTATAGACTACCTAAGATAGAATCATTCTCACTTAATACATCAACAAATAGATAATATGACATTCTCCTTCCAAAGGCTATCAAAAGACTTACTTATGTAAATCAAGAAGATAACGTCCATGATTGACCTCTTCAAGATTACCTAAATAATCCTTAAGATTACCTAAGGCTTAGATCATGTCTACATAATCAACCATCTTCCCTAACTAGAGTAATTCTTAAGACTTATCTAGGTAAGATACGAAGTAACAATTCTATGCCCCCTTCACACCGTAACTAGACAACCCTTAACTACTCTAGATAAGTACTTATTCATTTAACATACTTTATTAACTTAAGTCATTACCTTCATTAGTTCATTTAAGACTCATTCATCACATAAGGACATTCAAGTAATGGTCTTGTACAAGACTTAGGGACTCTAACTAACACTTTCAAAGCCTATTGTGCAATGTCTAGATAGCGTCATAGAACTTGTCTAATGCTAGTAGGTATCCCATATGATGAGAATAGGCAATAACCGACATAGACCATGATAGCTAAACATGGAATCCGGAGTTCTAACCTACTCCGATGAGGGTGTTCTACTTGCCAAGGGCAGAACTAGGACACATCCTATGTAGGCACATGGTTAAGGAATATAAAGGGATTTTATGCACTCTAATCTCATTCTCAAGTAGAGCTAAATTGTACTATATTCTCCTTCTCAAGTAGGGCTACTTCCCATAACACACTCACTCGATGATAGTCTTTGTTCTCATAGAGTAATTGACATTAAAGGATCACATGAAGAGGTTCCTTATCTAGTTCATAACCCTATCACATTCACCCTACCAAAGAGGTCCACTAGGGCTACCTTTCAATGGCGACTAAGATAGATCATTATGACTTTCCTAAGGATGATATGATGTCATTCCAGCCAACCAACCCTAAGTCCATCATCCTTTACCTGAAGTATACCATTACGGCTCTTGGACTTCAACATTCATAACCTTACCACTAGGTTTAAGCTTCCACGTACATGACCTTTTTAACATCATATAAGGTCTCACATATCATTCATTCATACATGACAAGGGTGCACTAAGACTACCTAGTTAAGACATCTCGTATTAACATATCATTCATACATGTATCAAGTAATGGACACAAGTCTACCAAAACAAGACACAACATTCTTTACTTTATTCCATATACCATATCATTCTTTGAAGCATTTAGGAATGACCCTAATCATCTTTATGTCATCATATACATTATTATAACATTATCAATATAACCATCATAGATCATATAGTCAATTAGGAATAACCATACATCAACTCTAAGACTACACACATAAGACATAGTCATAGTCTAACATGATCTCCTAATATACATAGAAGGAATACATACTTTCACTTAGTCAATATAGATAGATATGCTCATACTTCACATAACTAAACTACACAAATCATCATAATACTCCAAGTAGTTGCCGACAAGGCCATGATCATCATAATACATAAAGTAACGCCGACAAGGCCACATCAATTCACATAGAACCGCCACCATAAGTGGAGCATGCCAATGATCATTGTAATACAAAAGCTATACATAATATTAAAAGAGTTAGGGTAGCATACCACCCATTCCATCTCACCACTTCAATCCAAAGCTAAATCATCCACTACAATACCAATAGGCCCTTAGCCATGGCCATGAACATCAATTCAATACATAAACTATAATACTCAATGAATCTAGCTCAATTCAATATAGATTTACCAATCTAAGACAACCTAGATATGAATTCAATAAAATTATTACATCAATCAATAGCCCATAGAAAACTACACTAGAATTCACAAACATTAAGTCAATATTAATTCAATAAGCTTAATATTCAATGGATCTAATAATATACAATACTCAATTTATCAAATTGAAATAGACTATAAACCAATCAATCATAATCTATACATGAATCAAAAGCCCATAACAATCTACACTTGAATTCATTAATATCAAAGCATGATCACATAACATATATTTTAGTCAAATTGAGAGATTTGAGAAGGTCAAGGGTACATGGAGAATTTCATTGGAAAAAATCTATTACACATCAATAATATCATATCTTAATGTTTGAAAACATTTCATGCAGGAACCCAAGACTTGGAGTAGAAATTGGACTTTTTCATCTTTTTGAAATCTTTGAAAATCATCTTTGAAATTGACTCTAAGATGATAGCAAGACTTAGATGAATAAATGCCATACATTATTAGATGAATCCAATGATAATTGAAGAATAAACTCCATTGAAGATCCATCTTCAAGCTCTATCTTCACCTTGAGCTCTCATGGAGGTTTTCTTTAAGAAACTTTGGGAGGGAATGGGATTTGATTGAGGTTCTAGGGTTTAAATGAGACTTTTATGACTTATATACTCTTAAAATACCCATAAACACCCAAAATAATTATCCTCCTATTTTATAATACTTGCGGTGAATTTCCCAAAAACCCCAAGCCTTAACAAAAAATTGCAGTTAGTTTACAGCACCATTAACGCCCTAGCATCGACGGTCTGTGGGTGAGACCACGCCCCGTCGATGGGGGTCTCGTTGGTTGATCCTAAAGCTCCTCAACCTGAAGACTTGCAGGCTCCATCTACGCCCCAAGTCGACGAGCCGTCGTTTGGGTCGTTGTTTGGCACTGCATGCAAGATGTTATGCAACTTCAAGTCTTGAGTTGGGGTCCTCCTATAGGGCTCTTTGTGGGTCCTACATGGAGTCATACCCGACGTTAAACATCTAAACACGTACTTCTAGGTATTAGGAACATCTCCAAACAAGTTGAACATCAAAAAAGCCACGAAACATGCTAAAACACTTCCAAACTCACAAGGACGTCTAAAGGCTATCTTTTGAACGTCACCGGTCGTTCTTGGACGTTTGACCTCCAAACCTTACCAAAATCAACATGATGACTCTAAAAATAATTATCAATCATATAAGGACCTCATAAACTCATTACTTACTCATAATCACATGAAAACACATAAGGCACATACGTGACTAGTCGTCGAACGTCTTGGTCGCCTTGACGTTTGACTTCAAACTTCACCAAAATCTTGAGACACTGCCTCAAACATCATTTTAAACCATCTTAGGACTTCAAGACTTCATGACACACACATTAGGCCCTAGTTTCACCTAAGTCATTTTTGGAGGTGTTATAGTTATGGATATGGGAAGAGTGATCACAAGGTGAGAGATTGTCTTACTATTGCTACTAGAGGAAGAGATGTCAAGCAAGCTTCGTATAATGGTCCACTTGTTGGTGAACAAAAGCAGAATCGTTTGCTTTTAACAAGAAAGAAAATTCAAATGAAGGTGTCGGTCAGTTATAGTTTACCTTTTGTTTTGTATTTCGTTCCTTCTAAGTGGGGGAGCATGGTAATGAGGAGGGGATGATGGGATTTTGTCTTTTTTATCCTATTCTATTAAAGCTTGAGATTTAGAATTTCCTAGTAGCATGTTGCATGTTTTAGGAGTCTTTGTGAAAATGAGTTACCTTGATCTCCTTATATTATGCACATTTTTCATGAGTTTATGTTTATATGGTAAAATGAGCTTTATTGACTTTGTTCTTAATATTGGTATGTCTATAATAAATTGCATTATGTTGCATGAGTTGATATAATATGGAGAAGGAAGTTCCTCCAAAAAGTGAAATAAGAAATGTGGATTCTTATTGCATGATGAGCTTGTAGATGTTGTTCCTCCATTCTTGTTGTGGTTTGAGTTTATATGTGTGAAGTTGATGTTTCTTCTAGAATGATATATTGAATGTATGATGGTGCACTGCTAGTCTTGATTTTTTTACCTCTTGAAAGTGTTGTAAGTATGTTAGTGTCATTCGAGGACGAATGTTTCGAAGTGGGGGAGAATGTTACAACCCTCAAAATAAACTAGGATGAACTAGAGATTCACATGAGTTTACAACTTTCTAAATTAATGAGAAATAGTATTCAAGGGAATGAATGAGTGTCTTTTAGGTCAAATGTCAAGGAACGACCAAGACGTTCGAAAACTAGTATTTTGGTCTCCTAGTGTGTCCTTGTACGTTTTATGTGTTTTGGTGTGTCGATTGGAGTCTAAAATGATGGGAGTATATACTAGTGTGTAGAAGATCATGTTTAGGGTTTAAACGTCCGGGTACGACTCCCCAAGTACCAACCTAAGGGTCCTT
This sequence comes from Solanum sitiens, assembly GCA_016801875.1. Taxonomy (NCBI): domain Eukaryota; kingdom Viridiplantae; phylum Streptophyta; class Magnoliopsida; order Solanales; family Solanaceae; genus Solanum; species Solanum sitiens. Next base: position 2,032,210 of record JABWTJ010000069.1, on the reverse strand, counting down.
GAGGAGGACCGTAAGTTAAACCCCAAAACTGCAAAAGTTGGCATGACCTACGGCCATGACCCAGGGCCAGTAGATCAAATGAAGGGGCGTAGGTGAACTGCTTAGGTTAAGACTTAACCTAGGGAGACTTAGCTCCCATGGAAAAGTCTCTGACCAGACCTACGACTAGCAGGACATGGCCATTAACCCACCTACGTCCGTAGGTGGGGGTCGTAAGTGGCAACCTGAAATTATGTCTTGGAGTCAACCAAGCCAAAGGTGGTTTGGTAAATTCCACCTTGGATAATTAAATGTATGGACGGGTTTTTATGTTATTTAGGGTATTTTAAGTTAGATTAAACTCTAAAACCTAGAATTAAACTTCATTCTTCAAAACTCTAAACCCTTCGCTCCCAAAAGTTCTCTCAAAACTCCATGGAAGCTTAAGGTCAAATTGGATCTTGGATTGAAGGTTTCCATTGCTTTCTTCTTCAATTTCGTGGTCTTCTCAATACTAAGTTATGGTGACTCTTTATCTAGAGTTATATTCCTCTCTAGAGCCAATTCTCAAATAGTTTTCAAGTTTTCAAAAAATAATCAAAACCTCAATTCTTTTTCGAACTCATGGATTCTTGCATCAAATGGTTTCAAACAATTTGTTATGATTATATTATGGTTTAATTTATAATTTCAAGTGAAAAACTCCATGAATCCATCATCTCTCTAATTTCTTAACTTTGGCTTGTAAAGTGGGTTTAATAATTGTGATTATCTATGGATAGAATTGTATTTAGATTGCATTATAGCATTGATCCTTGTTGTTATCTATCTCTACATACGATGAATTTTGGATGTAAAAATGAGCTGGTTATCTTGACCTTACGGGCATGATGATGGGTAAGTTCTCTTGTTATGGTTGGAAGTATTGGAAGTTGATTAATGGTGAATTGTGATATTGGAGAATGGTGAGTTAATTCAATTTCTTAGTATAGTAGGATTGCTTTGTATGGTTTGATCTACTTCTAGTGGAGGTTCTTACTTCTTATTCTTATTTGATTTTGATCTTTATGGCTCTATGATGTGAATTGAAGGTTGGTTATGTTATTATGTGGAAGATATGCATATTGTGAATTTGCTATGTGATGTTAAGATGAACTTGTATAACGCTATGTGACATGGTGAATGAAAGCATGTTTCCTATAAATGTTTGTATATGATGATGATAGATTATGAAGAGTTTCTCTATGTTGATGTGGTGTCTTGTTTAGGTTGACCTAGTTGTCCCTAATTGATACATGAATGATAAATGAGGTGTTTTAAAGTATGTCACAAATCGGTAAACCAAAGAATGGTTTCCCTTCTGGATGATTTTAGAATCCTATGTGAATGTGCAAACCTTGAATATGAAAATGAGGCTTATAATGAAGTGAATCGGATAGGCCTAGCATGGTACCCATTTCATGAATGAGCTATCCTAATGAATCTTGATTGGCAGACCCTTGTGGATCCCTAATTCGTAGTGGTATTATGAGTTGGTAGGGCTTAGAAATGGTAATTCTCAAATACTCTTATGTGAATGAACCTACTCTATGAGAACTACGACAAAGCACCAAGTGGATATGCTTAAGGAAGTAGCTCTTGTTGAGTATGAGACTAGAGTACAAAGATGCCTTTTGATATCCCCTAAACCATGTGTCTACATGGGATGTGTCCTTAGTTCTACCTTTTGCAAGTAAAACACCTTCCACGGTGTAGGGTTTTACAAAACTGGATTACATACCTAGCTAGTGTGGTCTATGTCAGTTAATGCCTATTCTCATCATGTGGGATGTACACTTTAGTTACTAGAGAGGTTCTACAATGTGTAGGTAGTAGAATGGGATGCTATCTACACATAGCACGAGTAGGCTTTGAAGGTACCAGAGTGGGTTCCCTATGTCTTCCAAGACCATTATGTGAAGTCCCCTTAAATGTATGAATGTCTCCTTTAGTATCTTTAGTAATGAATGTTTACTTGTTGGATTGTGTTGGAATGGAAATATCCTTACTTAGGGTAGTCTTAAGGATCATCTAGGTGTGTATGAAGGGGTTGTATAGGTGGCCTCTTCATGTCTTACTTAGGTGGGTCTTAGGATAACCTTATGTAGAGGGTCTAAATGATTAAATGGGTTAGTTACTGAATATGGTCATATCTTGTAAATTATGGGAGTGTTATCTTTTATGTTGATGATTGACTTGTATGTTGTCTTTTATACCTTCTTTATGCGACTTTATCAAAATAACATTAAAAGCATATTTCAAATAAAATGTCCCTTTTGACATAATTTCTTGCATGTTCATTAGTGCTTAATTGTACTAATTCCATATTTTTCTCTATTTCTACAAGTGTAGGTTGTGGCAATTGAGGATTCCTAGAGCTGAATCTTGGTAAGTATAATTCTCTCAAGATTGGGTATGTCCTCATATGTTTGAGGACATGGATGTTCTTTCTAATTTTTTTTCATTAAAGATTTTGTATTAGACATAAGTTTCTTTTCATTGTTAGGGTCATGACTCTATGATAATGAGATGTGTCTAAGATGGCTTGTGATGAGACTTAGTTCTTCTTATGTTTTATAAAAGAGTTCCTTATTGACTTTATTGTGAAAAGTTTATTCCGCACTACTTTTCATACTATGTAATGAATGAATGCTAGAGGCTTGTATAAGACCTCTTTGAGGATGAATACGCCGGTTACGACTAGGGGGTGCTCTCGGGTCATGACACTAGGTCAATAAATTCAAATATATTCATATATGCATTAGTTTACGAACTTTACAATATCATCATAACTTTTGCACTCTCAGTTTGCATGTCCATATTTTGAGCTATCCAGTATTACAACATTTAGTCATAATATTTCTTATTTACATAATCAATAGGAGTAGAATTAATACCAAGTTGGACTAGGGTAAGCCACCCTCAAGTCCAAGAACTATGTGCCCTTGTAGGTTGTAAGTCCCCTTGATGAGTCCTCAGATTGGACTCATTTCGGGCCTTATTTTAATGAAAATAGTGCCCTAAAATGCTCATTCTATGTCAATATTTGATGAAAACTCTTAAATTTCATGTATTTGATGTTTAACGTAAGCATGGACACTTAGACGCACAACGGGAACATGAAGGATGAAAAGAGTTGAAGTTGAAGCCTTAGCATCACCAAGTATACTTGATGATCAGCCAAAAGGATGCATTTCGCCCTTTGTTTCATCAAGTGAAGTCTACAGGAAGTGGATCAAAGTGACGATGAAAAGGAGTAGTCGCCGAATGATTCCACCCAATGACCCAGAATGCATAGACGCTGAAGGCAAATCAAAAAACGATGATGAAATAGAAGAAGGGCGAATCGTCAAACTTCTCGGCGATTCACGACTAAATTCGCCGAACGAATTCGCCAACACTAAATTTGAAAATTATAAATACTATCCGTAGTTATTATTTTTACAAGTACTAACATTATTATCAATTTTTATTTGGAGAACTTAGGTTTTTCGTATTTTCTCTGAAGTTAGGAGAGTGTTTTGTGGGAAACTTGAAGAAAGAAGTTCTTCTTCCTCAAAACGGAAGTGGGTTTTATTTATTAATCTTCCTTTGCTCATATTAAGGTTTAATTTCTTATACCCATTTTATCATTTTAGGTGTATTTGATTATTTCTTGATGTGTGGCTAAAAACCCCATTTCTTGGTGTGTGATTTAGCAAATATATGTAGATATTAGTGTTGGGTCTTGCTTGCTGATAGGATTAGAAGCATTTGAATGGTGATTTCACCTAGTGGTAGTGGTTTATTTTAATGGTTTTGTAGTTGTAAATACAAAACCACCCATGTGTTTCGACTTGCTCGAGAGAGAGGTCACGAAACAAAGATCGCTAGATTGATGTACTAAGAAGTGGGGCGACATGATGCTCAGCCCGAGAGGGTGAGCCCTAGTCCCATATCCAAGAACTCTTCATCTAAAGAGTGGGTGTGGATAAGGTGTAGGCTGGTCTTTATTAGACGAGTGGGTGTCCGAGAGGAACCCATTTGATATGGGGTAAGTTGCCTGAGAGGTAATTTACATTCACTAAAAGCTTAGCCTAGTTACCGTTATTTTGCAAATTTTCCTATTGAAAACATGTACCCATTGATTTGCGTCAACATATATTGCGATCACACCCCAAGAACGTCTCCCCATACTTTCTCCCCTTTTGTTATTTTTGTTAACTTTAATAATTGTGACAAACCCCCTTTTGATATATGACACTTCGGTGTCACCAATTGAATTTACTTTGTTTTAATTCGATAATTTCTTAAACTACTACTAACTAGAACGAAATTCTAGTTTAACTACCATTTTCAGTATCGCTCCCTTGGGACACGGCCCCAACCCTTGGTTGGGTTACAATACTCGATTTGATTCATAGGCACTCAGACTGTAGGCTAGTGTCTTTGATAATGATCACCGATAATAAGCATCATAATGGTGTGCTGCGGGGAGTGGTGTTATGTGAAAATGTTGTTCACTAGAGTTTTTGTTCTTTTTAGTGTAGTTTACTAATTTTACTTTTAGTTTTTCTTTGTTTTGTGTTTGTGTGTGCAAGTCCTCTGAGCATGACAGAGGGAGTGGGTGGCAAGCAGTTGAGGCAGATCACGAAGTGGAGGATGACTTCACATTAGTTGCACTGGTATCTCAACTACATGACTTGACCACCAAAATATTTGTGGTGAAAAACCCGTGCAAACGCCAAGGGAGGAACACACCTCCCCACGTACGGAAAAAGTCTAGATAAGATGAGGAAAGTCGTGTTGAGGACACACTTCAAATCATTCTCCAGAATATCTCGAGTGTTGGACGAAATGAGAGAAATTTTGCAAGCGTTGAACCAATTGATTGGATCTCACTTTAGATCAATCCAGCACATCAAATCACTCCTGATGTTTGCCATGCATCAGCTCCACCATAACGATATATTGGAGTTACCTAGTGACACTAGGTCTAGCTACAATATTCGATAGTGAGGCAGGACCTGCGTCGTGCCACGACGTTAACTAAGGCGTTGTTTGAGAGCCAACCCAAAACTATTTACTTGTTTTGTATTACCTTGATGAAATAAGTGTGTGTTGTTTGTGCAGGCTCAGGAAAGAGAGTGCTTGAAAAGATGCAGAGTGATTGGTAACAAGTCCTTTTGATGGAACACCGACAAGTTTAGCGTACTCAACTGCTCACGATGTTTGACTAAAAACACATAAAAGTTTGAGTCTATAAAACTTGGGAGTGGAAATTTTGTCGGCGAACTTCCAACCCACTTGGCAGTATTGACAAAGACCGGATATGCGACATCCATAAGAGATGGAAATCCTGTTACATTTGGTGATAAATTAGATGCTCGATGCATCGCGAGTTATTGAGCAAAAAGACTAATATCGCCGAACGGGCAAAAATTGGATGGTCACATACAACATGTTTAATAGTCTGTGTTATGTCCTTTATTTCATTTTTCCCTTTTTATAAACTCACACTTGCACTCTAGTAGCTATATTTCTTGTATTTAAATATTTTAAGTGTCAATTTAAGATCCGCATGCAAGGGAAGATCCATTTATTCTTTGAGACGACAAAGCTCCCAAAAGAGGTCATGCTTATTCTTCTCCTTTCTTGTACTCTTGAATAAGGCAAGGCTTTTCCCTATTCCCTCTCAAAATCACTTTCGGTATCTTGACAAAGGAATTGATCAAGAAAGATCTTTTGTTCTTCTTATATATAAGATCGTGATTGGATCCGCATATGTTTGTAAAGAGAATAATCTTATCCTTTGAGAATAATAAAAAATGGACAATGTTCAAACTACAAACCCATTAAATTAAGCCACAACCACTAGGTGAAATCACTATTAAAATTCATCTAATCCTATCAACAAGCAAGACCCTACAATAATATCGACACATATCTGCTAAAACACACACAAAGAATGGGGGGTCTTTAGCCACACATCAAACAATAATCAAATACTCCTAAAATGATAAAGAAATCAAATGAGTATAATAAATTAAACCTTAATATGAGAAAAGGAAGAAGAATGGAGAAGACCCACTTTCGATTTGAGAAAGAAGAACTTATTTCTTCAAGTTTCCCACAAAACCCTCTCCGAACTAGAGAGGAAATACCAAAAACCTAAGTTCTCAAAATGAAAATTGATAACAATGTTTAGACTTGTAAAAATAATAACTAAGGCTAGTATTAGTTTTCAGATTTAGTGCTGGCGAAATGATCGGTGATATAGTCGTCAATCACTGAGAAGTTCGGCAATTCACCCTTCTTCTAGTTCATTGTCGTTTGTGCATTGCCTTCAGCATCTATGCGTTCTAGATCATTGGGCGGAATCATTATGCTTTGCGAAACTACTCGGTGAATCTCCGACTACTCCTTTTCATCGTCGTTTTGATCCACTACCTTCAGGTCTTCGCTTGCTGGAATAAAGGGCAAAATGCATTCTTTCGGCTGATTGCCAAGTATACTTGGCGATGCTCAGGCTTCAACTTCAACTCTTTTCATCCTTTTTGTTCCCGTTGTGCGCCTAAGAGTCCATGCTTACGCTAAAACTTCAAATACCTTAAACTGAAGAGTTTTCATCAGATATTGAGATAGAACAATCATTTGAGGACACTATTTAGAATAAGGGAAATGAGTCCAATCTGAGGACTCATCAATGCCCCCAACTTACACTTTTGCTTGTTCTCAAGTAAAACTCGAGTTCGGTAAAGTTCAAATAGGATATCTCAAATAGGGATACATAATACTCAATCATGAATATACACAAGAAGACTCAAATTACTCATGCATAGCTTAATTGTATACTCAAAGATTCAAGTTGTGACACACCATTACCAAAGATACTAGTGCTCGCAATACTTTCTACTTATGCAAGTTCAAGCTTAACAAAAGTATCTAAATGCCCTCACACAAAGAATGATTCCATATTCACACACAAAAATTAATCAATTTCTATTCAGGAATCAGAGCAACACTAACACTCACAAAGTGGAACACTATGAATGTTTTCACCCATATGTTTGCCCTTATTTTCCGACCGATCTTTGGCTCGGCTCACTCAAGATCAAAAA